>OY720148.1:33340751-35849251 GCA_963082955.1 Cheilosia grossa
GATATGTGAAGTCGCTAGTCTACGCCGATAAGCCCGAAACGATTGACCACTTCGATGACAACATTCGCCGCGTTATTGCCGATATACGGCCACAAATGTTGGAAAAATTCATCGAAAATTGGACCACCCGATTAGACTACGTCCGAACCAGCCGTGGCGGTCATATGCCAGAAATCATATTTAAATTATAATGCCAGGAGATTATCTTTCCAATAAAGTAAATTTCATGTCAATTTAAAACAAATCATCTTTGTTTTATTCGATTTCAAAGTTCTATACCTCTAAAAAAAACACCCTTTACTTATTTCATACCTTCAAAAATAGGTAAAACGAAAACTGCAAGTTAGTGTTAATCATGTCGCAAACAGAGTTAATTTAATTAAACAGCAAACATGTTAAGCATTTACATATTATTTCTCATGATTTTTTTCCTTTTAAAATCATTTTTATTGAAATAGTAGATAGGATAGGTAGGTTCTGGGACCACTAGAGTGGCAAAATTTGCCACCCTGCGGTGAGTCACCCAATTGTGGTTAAAATGTTGTGGTTTTGATGTTCCAATTGCGGTTTTAGAGTGTGATTGGCACGTGAGTGTTCCAATTGTGGTTTTGATGTTCCAATTGCGGTTAAGTTGTTTATGTTTTATTTTTATCATGGCATTGGTAATGAATTTTCGGGGGGTCGAAAGATAACGTTTCATATGGGAGTTATTTTGGGATTTAGTAAATGGAGGTCAACGTTTTATGCGACAAATTATGTGCGTTGTTGTGTATACATTTATTCTATAAATAGAATTATTGTTATTATGGTTTCGTTATTTGTTAAAAATGAATTGGAAACCAATTGCGGTTTAGTTGTTTTTGAATGCAAGGATAAGAAGAGAGAGACCATAGTAGACAAGGAGTTTGCACTGTGGTTTGAAAATTGTATGCCATTGTAGAGGTTATATGTTGATTTGATTTCAGTTCAAGAAGCAGTTGAATTTTTTCTCAGTAGTAAAGAAGTTCGTTGCACACCAAATAAAAATAAAGAAATGAAGTGTAATATTTGTGATAAAACGTTTTCGCTTAAAGGTGTTTTGAAGCGTCATATGGATACTATACATAACAAGATCTTAAATCATTGTTTGGTGTGTGGTAAATCATTTACGAGAAAATATAAATTGAAGGAGCATTTGTTAAAGTGTATAGTTTTGGATGAGGACAAGGGGAAAAATGAAGTCATTTTACCAGTGACGTCACTACCTACATCAACATCAGGATCACCATCGACATCAGCACCAGCATCATCGAATATTGTGTGCAATGTGTGTAACATTAGTGTGAATAGGAAAACATGGAAGCAGCATCAGCGAAGCAATGCACATAAATCGAAAGTTAAAGTGTCTTACGCCGATAACGTGCATAAAATAATGACATCATTCAAAGAACGAATTGTGTCGTATTCCGTGATGAATGAAAAAGAGGACGAATTAGATGTGAATTCATTTTTTGCAAGAAAGAGGGCAATTGTCAAAAATCTATTGCAAGAAATAGTCATGAAAAATAATTCAATTAAATTCAATTTGGAATTATTTGCGGAATTTGTGAAGATTGGTAATGAGGATGATATGGACTTTGATGTAAAGTCAATGGCCACACGTATGCAACCCGTTCTTTTATACGATAACATTGAAGAAATAATAAAAGAAATGGAGGATAATATAATGAAGAAGCTGGAAGAATTTCAGGAGCGAGACAGTGGATGGACTCTAATTAGGATAAAAGCCATTGAATTGAATGTCAATAAATATCAGTGTTTGCAGGGATCAGCGCACATCAAATTACCAGCTTTCATTAATAACAAAAAGGCTGTGATCAATGTTAAAAACAATGATGTATACTGTTTCAAATGGGCAATAATTTCAGCTGTGAACCCAAACGTGTCGAAACCCAATTCCTCATTTGCCTATAACATATCCGATATAACGAGTGACTGTATTTCCACTGCTGATATGGTTCTAAATTTTAAAGACCTCGTTTTTCCTTTGGCAATTGATCAGATACCCAAGTTTGAGGCGCAAAATGAGATAAGTGTTAATGTTTTCGGATACTCGAATGATGATGAAACGAGCAAACAATGTATTGAGGGCCCATACTATCTGACTAAAAATGAGAAACCCCTTCACATTAATTTGTTATATTGCGATGATAACGAAGTGACTCATTATGTGTGGATAAAATGTTTAAGTCGTCTTCTACGCGACAGGATCCTCAATGTGAAAGAGAAAAAGCTATACTTTTGTAATAGTTGTTTGCAGCACTATTACAATGAGGAAAGTTTGCAGAACCATAAGACAGAATGCGCTGGTGTTGTTACGCATATGCCAAAGGAAGGGGAAAACATTGTAAAGTTTTCAAATGTCGAGAGATCTGTCAGTGTACCTTTCGTAATATATGCAGACTTTGAGAGTATACTATTACCTGTTAGTACTTGTCTTCCCGATCCATCTATATCATCAACAACAACAACTCAACAGCATGTTCCTTGTGCATTTGCCTACTACATCAATTGTTTCTTTGATAGCAGCAAGAATTCAATGAGGACGTTTACAGGTATATTAATTTTTGCTATTTTGTTGTTCTTTTTTTTCAAATGATGTTTTATAGGACCCGACTGTACGAGTAAATTCATCAACAATCTAAGTGAAGATATTCAACTACTGTATGCTGATTACTACAAACATGCAGTGCCGATGAAAGATCTCACACCGCAACAAGAATGGCGTCAAACGAACGAAGAGTGCTGTATATTTTGTGGGAAAAAGTTTATAGAATTCGAGTATAGAGTAAGAGACCATTGTCATGTTACGGGGGAATATAGAGGACCTAGTCATAATAGCTGTAATTTACGAACAAGTCTTCCAAAATTCATGCCGATTTTCTTACACAATCTCACAGGTTATGATAGTCATTTATTTTTCTCTTCATTGAATGAATTGGAGGGAGAAATCAAGGTATTGGCTTTGAATAAGGAGAAATATATCTCAATATCTAAAAAGATGCTTGTAGATGAAAACTCGGAGACCTATTTTGAAATGAGATTTCTTGATTCATGTCGCTTTCTCAGCGAAAGTATTGACTCACTAGCGCAGAATTTAGGTAACGATGATTTTAAATTCACAACATTATATTTCAATTGTGGACAGCAATTCGACTTGATTAAAAGAAAAGGTGTGTTTCCCTATGATTATCTAAATTCGTGGGAGCGCTTAGAAGAGAAATGTTTACCAGAAAAGAGTGCATTCTTCAACAAACTAACTGACGAGGAATGTTCCGATGAGTCATATGAAGTTGCTCATAAAATTTGGTCACATTTCAATTGTCAAAACATGAGGGAATATCTGCAAATTTATTTACAAAGTGATGTTGTTTTGCTTGCCGATATCTTTGAGAATTTTCGAAAAATATGCCAGGAAATCTATAAATTGGATCCGTGCTATTATTATACGGCACCCGGTTTGTCTTGGGATGCAATGCTCAAAGTTACAGACATTGAATTGGAATTATTAACCGAATTCGAAATGTATAAATTTTTCCAAAACGGTGTTAGGGGTGGTTTAACTCAATGCTGTCATAGATATTCGGAAGCAAACAACAAATTTATGACTACATATCAACCAAACCTACCTTCATCATATTTGATGTACTTGGATGTTAATAATCTCTATGGTTGGGCTATGAACCAAACTCTTCCCTATGGTGGTTTTCAGTGGGTGACAAGCACAGATCACTTTACCAAAAGTTATATAATGTCATTCAAAAATCCAGATATCGGTATCGTCTTGGAGGTAGACTTGGATTATCCCGAAACATTACATGATATTCACAATGACTTACCATTTTGCCCGGAAAATATTTGCACTCCGGGAACCAAATCTAAAAAGTTGGTAAGCAGTTTTTATCCTAAACGGAAATATGTTATTCATATAGAAAACCTGAAGCAAGCACTGAAACATGGTTTAGTAATGACAAATGTCCACAGAGTCATTCAATTCAAACAATCGAATTGGCTTCAAAAGTATATTGAATTGAATACTCATTACCGTAAGAAAGCTAGAAATGCCTTTGAAAAGAATTTTTTCAAATTAATGAATAATAGTATCTATGGCAAGACAATGGAAAACATTGATAAAAGAACTGATGTTAAAATTGCTACACATTGGGAGAATATCGGTAAAAGGAAAGGTATACGGGCTCTAATGGCAAAACCAAATTTCCACAGTAGATCGATATTTTCTGAAAATATGGTTGCTATTCAATTGCATAGGGTAAAAGTTGTCTATAATAAACCACTTTATTTGGGATTCGTAGTCTTGGAACTTTCGAAATTACTCATGTACGAGTTCCATTATGAATATATGAAAGTCAAATTTAGTAACAGGTTGCTTCTCAATTACATGGACACAGATTCATTCATTTATACTATCAATACCGAAGACTTTTACGCAGATATCTATAATGACATACACACATACTTTGATACTTCCGACTATAATCCCTTGAATGTGCACAACTTTCCGCTGGTAAATGCAAAAAAATTGGGTATGTTTAAGGATGAGAATAGTGGAAGGAAAATGGCACAATTTGTTGGCTTACGTGCTAAAATGTACTCTTTTACAATTGATGATGGTATTTCCGTTCAGAAAGCAAAAGGTATCAAGAAGTCTGTTACAAAGAGACTTACTATAGAAAACTATAAGACTTGTTTGTTTGATAAAATCTCTATTTATAGGAATATGACTACTTTTAGGAATAAACTTCATATAATTTATACACAAAATTTATGCAAGAAAACATTAAACTTTGAAGATACTAAAAGATATATATGTGAAAATAATACAAGTACTTTAGCTTGGGGTCATTATAAGATCGAAAATAAAAATATATGAATTTGTAATTAAAAAAAAAAATTTTTATTTCAAGAGAAATTTCAGACACAAGTGACCGCAGTTAAAAGAATTATAATTTTGGTGTTGCTGATAGTTGTATTCTATGTTGTTTCCAAGATAATTCACAATTTCTTGCGGTGGTTGAAGGTTTCCAAAGCTATCGAAATACTCCTTATGGTTCTTATCTTTTCTATATGCTACCCAGTGTGTTCCAGTGCCGAAAGAAGAATCCAGATTAACAATACCACACTCTATTTGATGGGGTTTTTTCGGTAACGTATCGCGCATAAAAACCCCTCTAAAGTGTGGCACATGTTTTGTATATCTAACCAAATCGCTATCTGTAAGTGGTCGTCTGGGTAGCCTTCTCATTAGTTTTTTGGCTGCGAATAATAAAATAAACCGTAGCCCTTCCGGTATGGTTTCAGATATAGGCCTTTTCCCATTGCTATGGCCTCCATAGTTTTATTGTGACGATTTGCTTCTTCGAATTGTTTTCGAGCAGACTTGGCTTCATGTATAGCCTTAGCGATAGCCGATCCACCAGATGCTAGACCTCCAATTGCTCCGAGGGCTGTTAGTATTGGAACTAGAGGCAGGAAACCTCCAATTTTAGGTAGCGGTATTATACGTGGTATTTGAATCGTTGATTTTTTTCTTTTCAATGATTTAGATATGACTTTTCTAGCAATTTGTATTGCACTGTCAATATCAGTGGGTTTTTCTTGTAATAAAACCTTTTTCGCATTTTGCACGGCCATATTAAAAAGTTTATTCGCGGCATTACATTTTTTCTTCCCCTTAGTTTTGTGGCCCATGCCGAATTTTACTTTTGCCTTCATGGCGTTTGTGACGAACCAAGCGTTTGCACGTTCAGCGAAACTACTGTCCTTGGAATTTACTCTTGCCCACGCTTTATCGCTTAATATTTGATCTGCTACGTGTCGTTTATTTATATCTTTTGTTTGTGAATAAGCAATATCATGTTCTCTGCAGGCAGCGTCTAATGGATTTACTCCCTTTTCCCCTCTCAACAAACGCTCTTTAAGTTTAGTGCCGGGTCCACAAAATTGATAGCCTGGTAAGTGAAGTTCAACTGGTAGGGAATTAATAATGTTATTTATTAGTCCTCTTCCAACTGTGTTTCGATTGTGACTAAAGTGCTTTTTATAAAAGACTACCATTTCGAGTGCGGTGATCAAGTCTGTTGAACATATTTTCAAAGACTAAAACAAATCAATAAAAGCACAGGTTTTTAGTACACATGTCAACACTCATTATTGAGATGCGTTTTATAAAACAGCAAAACGATCTTGTTGTTCGCAACAGAGATTTTTCATCTAATAGTCTATCGTCACCGAGACATAGTTTACTCTTACCAAACACCATAAGAGCTTTGATAGTGGGTCCATCAAACTGTGGGAAAACCAATGTTATGATAGGCTTAATCGAAAGTCCCAATGGAGTAAAGTTCAAGAATATTTATTTATATTCAAAGTCATTGTATCAACCAAAGTATCAATATCTTCAACAACTACTACAGCCTATAAAAGGTATGGGATTTCATACATTCTCTGCAAATGAAGATGTTCTACCGCCCGATGAAGCAAGAATTGATTCGATTATTATTTTCGATGATGTGGCATGTGAGAAACAAAACAATATTCGGTCATATTTTTGTATGGGTCGTCATAGGAATATTGATTGCTTTTATTTATGTCAAACATATACACGAATTCCTAAACATTTAATTCGAGACAATGCCAATATGATTATCATGTTCAAACAGGATGAAATGAATATGAAGCATATATACAACGATCATGTGGGTGCTGATATGAAATTTGAAAATTTCTCAGATATATGCAGCAAGTGTTGGAAGGATAAATATGGTTTTCTGGTCATCAACAAAGACGATCCTATTGATGGTGGTCGTTATAGAAAAGGATTTGATATATTTATTCAACAATAAGTAATCAATATTTCTCAATTTCGGATCAGTATATAATATGTTCTCAAGCTGTTACAACAGATCTGGTAACTACAAGCTGATCTGATTGATCTGATCTGGTAACTACAAAATGAATGAGAAAATAGTAAGAGATATTATAAAGACTAGAAATGTATTGCGGAAAAAGTTCAACAGTTTCAAGTCGCAAGAATCGGATGCACGGGGCTTGTTGGAAGACACATTTAAACCAATCACCAGACCTCTCAAACAACTCGTTAAAAGTTCAAAGCAAAGCTATGTTGATGGTGGAAATGACACCAAACCTAGACTCTTAGAGGGTAATACAAGCACACCATTGAAAAAGGACATCTCACCGGTTGATTTTGATTATAAAGTACCAGATGAGAGTGATACGATTAAGTTCAATTCAAGTGATTCAAGTGAGGAGGATGCCTTTTATTCGCAAAACGACGACGACACCAATAAAAGCGATGTATATTCAAAATTGGATTTGACCCAATTGGAACGGAACAAAAAATTAGATAATTTGTATGGTCCACATAGAGATTCAAACACAAAATGGAAATTTGGTAATAAAGAGTTTGTGCTAAGAGAAAATAGTATTTCTATTGGTGATCAAAACTGGCCCCTTACACCCGGACTATTTGAGCTTCTGTTTTATAAAACACCATCGAAAAACTACAATTCCTCTGATTTGCAAGTTTACAAGGAAATTCTCATTACAACAAGTGCACATAAACGTCGATATGATGAAAATGAACAAATCAAAGGCACAAAGGCATTCAAGTACAAAAATATTATAAAAAGACTATTCAACGATAAAACAAACCGTAAAGGATCTGGTCTAATGAGCGTAAATCTGCAAAAAACTAATTATATTTATTGGGATGATCCCAATGAAATAGTCGATAGATTACGACTTTTAATTTCATCACAATCGGCAGGTCACACTGGTCATAATAATGAAATTGTTTCCATTATTGAAGAACTTAAAGAGTGCAATATAATAGCCTAATTCATTTGCAAAATGAGTGTCGACAAGTTTGGTCACTTTTCTCCCAATATCTTCAAGGACAATAGACTTAAAAAAACCATTGGATTTAATATGGATCGTGATCGGAATATAAACCTTCATTTTAAACGAATAAAAAATTTAGCAACACCAATTGAAGATGACGATGCAGTATCAAAGAAATTCATCACAGCCAGTCAAAGTCAGTTGATCTTAAAATCTCAAAAAGACAACACACTTTTGGGAGACAATTTTAGAAAAAACCTTGAAAAAGTCACAAAGGATTTACAAGCGGAGATAAATGCAAATAAATTGCTCATTGAAGACCTAAGCAAGGATATAAAAGAACTTGTTAAATATATTGAAGATAGACTGGCAGGGTTTGAAGCATACACGTTCAAACAAGTCGGAGAACCGAGAATCCAGAATAAATTACAATCGGAAAGAAAATGAATATTAATGTGAAAAGGGGACTAGTAGGTGAGCTGCATAGACAAGCTCGCAAAAATTTCCATCGTCGTCGGGTAATAATGAAGGGAATAGATGACCTTTGGCAAGCAGATTTAGTAGAAATGGGACAATATTCAAAAGTTAACAGCGGGTACCGTTTTCTTCTCACCCTCATTGATACATTTTCGAAATTTGCCTGGGTTGTGCCGCTTAAAACTAAAACAGCTTCCAGTGTCAGCGAAGCAATGAAAAGTATTCTTGTCGATTCGCACCGCTCACCAAAGAATCTACAAACCGACGATGGAAAAGAATTTTTCAACAAACAATTTCAAACTCTCATGCGGCAGTACAGTATTAATCACTATTCAACATTTAGTATTTTAAAGGCATCAATAGTTGAACGCTTCAATAGAACTTTCAAGGCTTTAATGTGGAAAGAGTTTAGTTACCGTGGATCATATCAATGGATACATTTCCACAAACAATTGATTGCTAGATATAATAACACAAAACATCGTACCATTAAAATGCCACCAAGCAGTGTCAATTCCAACAATGAGAAAATGCTACTAAACACAGTCTACAACAACATGAAAATATTTAATAAACCAATGTTTCATAAGCGAGACAGTGTACGAATCAGTAAATATAAGCACATTTTCGAAAAGGGCTACACCCCCAATTGGACGACTGAAATCTTTAAAATCAAAACAGTTCAAAATACTAATCCAACTACATACATTTTGGAGGACTATAAGGGCAATGTCATCAAAGGAGGCTTCTATGAGTATGAGCTGATGAAAACAAGATATCCAAATAGTTATCTTGTGGAGAAAGTTCTCAATACCAGGGGAGACAAGGCTCTAGTCAAATGGTTGGGATTTTCAAGCGAACATAATTCTTGGATTAAAAAAAAAGATGTATTGTAATAAATACAAAACAATTCGAATAAAATACATATAAAATTTGTTTTCAATTTCATTGTTCAACTAACGCTCAAGATGTCAATAACACTAATATTAACTGGTGACGCATCAAATCTGGAAGCAAATTATTTTCCATCAATAGATTTGGATAGGGATTACGAGTGTGGTCTGGTTGATTTCCATACATTTAACTCTGTACCCAATATTGATTTGGAAAACAATTTGTTTCATGTGCGAGACTCAATCATTGAACTTCCAATTGGTTCGTATGAATTCGAAGACATAGCTACATTCTTGCAGAAAAAGTATGAGAGTATAAATAAAACTGGAGAATTTTATATTGACGCCAATTACAATACATTGAAAACTGAAATTTACTGTAGTGATGACATTGATTTTACCGCAGATCGAACAATCGGTTCATTATTGGGATTTAGTAAGAGAAAGTTAAAAGGAGGAGAAGAGAACAATTCGGACCTGCCTATCAATATAACAAGAGTCAATGCTATACGTATTGAATGTAATATCGTGGGTGGATCATACATTAATAATGCACCAGCACACACCCTTCATGAGTTTTCGCTAAATGGTAGCCCCGGATATAAATTAGATGAAATTCCCAAAAATGTCATCTATTTGCCAGTAACCACCCGACAGATCAGTTCAATAGCTGTTAAAGTCATTGATCAAAACGGTGATCTAGTAAATTTTCGTGGAGAAACCATTACACTTAGGCTTCATTTAAAACCCAAGGACCAATGATTGTTTACAATAAAAACAACGCAAAATCAACACCCTTCATCACTGTAACACAATCAGTCACACGACCAACAACAACAACAGTGATTAAGAGGGAACCGTTGCAAAAAAGAAAAAAATTAACTGCATTCAATAGGGAATATTTGAAATCATTGGGTTTCCAGCTGCTGCTACCAAAATAAACCTAAATCATGAGTGAAATATTAAATGTATTACAAAAGCCCATCTATGATGAAAGCATCATAAAAAAGGAATACCATAGCTACACACCATATTTGCAAACGTTTAAAAATAATGATGAAATAAGAATCGCGATTCAGAATCAAGATCTATACGTACTGCCTAGTGATAGTTATATTTATATCGAGGGAATTGTAACACTCGACAACGGAACAATATCACATAATATAAAATTTAAAAACAATTGTGTAGCATTTCTCTTTGATGAGATCCGATATGAAATCAATGGAATTGAAGTAGACCGTACACGATATCTAGGAGTGACCACAACGATTAAAAATTATGTCTCCCTCAATATGAATGAAAGTCAAATGTTGAAAAATGCTGGATGGTCTGTAGGGGAAGACTTTGAACTAGAGAACGGATATTTCAATTTTTGCGTGCCACTCAAAATGCTTTTGGGCTTTGCCGAGGACTTTAATAAGATTGTATTGAACTCTAAGCATGAGCTCATATTATTGCGTTCAAAATCTGATCAGGATTCATTCTTTTCAACTGATGTCAAGGAAAAAATTAAACTAAACATTATCAATATTACATGGAAAATGCCCCATATACAACTGGCTGATTTTTCAAAATTGGAAATTCTCAAAACAATGAACAGTGGACAACGCCTAACAATGTCTTTTCGAAGTTGGGACTGTCACTACAACCCTGTACTATCACAGGGACTACACAATTTGTGGAATGTGAAACTTTCACCGCAAAGCGAGAGACCACGGTTTATTTTAATTGTCTTTCAGTCTGCCAATGTATTTCAGCACTGTGATTTGAGTAATATTAAAGTGCATCTTAACTCTGATTCATACCCGTACGATGATCTCAATCTAAAATTTGATCGAAATCGGTACGCTATATTGTATGACATGTATATGAAATTTCAGCAGGGCTATTACATGCGTGAACCTCAACCAATTTTATCACGTGACAAATTTAAGGAAAACGCTCCAATCATTGTTATCGATGTGACACATCAAAACGAGGCTGTTAAAACGGGTCCCCTGGATATTAGAGTGGAATTTCACACAACAAAGAATATACCAGATAAGACTTGTGCATATTGTGTACTTATACATGATCGTCTGGTTGAGTATACACCGCTTACCAATGAAATAAAAAGAATTATTTAAAGAAAGAATTATGTAAAGGAATTTCATTAGATAGTTTGTGGTGAGAGCGTAAGCACACATCTAAAATTTATAATGGTGGAGGGTGTTTTTATCACAATGGATGTCCAGGGCTTCAACATTGAGCCCAACACTTTCATCTACAAAGAAGTGGCTATAACATTCAACAACAAGGAGCATCAACATTTTCTAATCGAACCACCATTTCCATATAACGACCTATCTGCAGCCTCCAAGAAACGTGTCAATTGGTTGGGGCGGAACCAACACAAACTGATGTGGCATGAAGGTTCTGTCACATACAACAGTGTACAGAGCTTCATAAAAGAAAACATTCGAGTAACAACTCCCATATACGTAAAGGGAAAGGAGAAGATTTCATGGATTAAACGAATGCTTGACGACCCTTGGTATATGGTGTTAAACGTGGAGCAGTTTGAAGAAGATTGCGAAAATTTGAAATCCCTACGAACAAATTGCATGCACCCAAAATGTGAAAACCATTATGGTGATGATTGCTGCTGCGCCCTTCAAAACAGTTTTATTATAAGAAATTTAGTTCAGAGGAAAATAAATAACGAATAATTATATATTGTAAAGAATGTTTTTTTTTTATTTATCTTCTTTTTTTGAAATTTTGATCTGTGATGATCTGCCCAGCGGACCAACATAGGTCAATGTGAAATCTTGTTCACATATAGCATTCCTTATCTCCTCCGACATGTTGCTGTAACGGTCCGGAAGAAACACCTATAGAAGAAAAAAGAGTAAGTATCTATTTACATTTTTTTCGTTTTAGGTAGGTACTTACTTGAAAATCACTGAAAATGCAAAGCATTTTCTTACCGAACTTGGTTGTACAGACTTTAACCTGCTCGATTTCGTACGGTTGCCCTTTGATCAAACTTGATAGCTTCACTGTATCCTTGAAGCTACCCTGCTCGATGTTGTTTAATTCTTCGTTGATGTCCATGTTACTGCTGACTATCGCATGAAATTCACTCTATTTATATCATCACAAACCTACCATCAAATTAAATAACAACTAATATTTCTAACAACAAACCACAGATAATATTTTTTTTTTTCCTGTGCATATTTCCGTAAATCCTTTTTCCCATATTTATTTTAGCACGATAAGACTTTCAACGCAGTGCAGAACATTGCAAACCACAGTTGGAACATTCAGCTGTCAATCAAACTCAGAAGCAATACCCTCATTGAAAAACCGCTAGATAAGGACAAAATTTTACCCAATTCCCATGGTTTTCTAGTATAAAAACAAAACTCCCTGAAATCTATGCAAAACATTACTTTATTACCTAAAACAACACAGTTCGGACATGAAAGACATTAAGAATTTTATACTACAAACCACAGATAATATTTTTTCTTAAATTTTTACCCAATTCCCATGACTTTCTGGTATAAAAACTCGTTGAAAACTATGCAAAACATTACTTCAACAGAATACATCCAGGAATTCAGTCATGGAAGCAATTATTAACTTAATCAACAATGATGTAAAATACATCACTGAGGCCTGCTGGGAGTTCAGCGGGTTGCTGAAAGAACTGGAGGATACCATGAAGGAGCTTCAACGTACGAGAAGCTGGTTGCAGTTGAAAGCTGCCATTCATTTGCTGGCAGCATTAAATGCCAGAGCCAGGGGAGGTGATTTCGTTCAAAACGAAATCAATCCCATTTTATTAAGTTTTTTAGAACTTAGATAAATAAAAAAACCCAAAAATATTTTAAAAAAAATCATTTGTTTTATTTTTAAAAAAAAACTTTTCAGATTGAATTTGTTGTTGTTGCTGTTGATTGTCTGGACGATTTTTTCTTTATTCATCCTTCCCCCGTTTGGTTGCTGTTCCAATTTTTTCGTTCTCATTTCATTTCACAATCTATGAAATTGTCATATCATATGTTTGCTTATACTTTTTCACATCAATCAATTCGACATCGGAACGGAACGTCGTGTCTTGTGATGTAAATATTTCAATTTCACCATTACTCGTAATTCTTTCACTGGAATATTCACGATATTCATAACAATTTATGGCGAGTGTACGTCTCTTATAATTACTATCGTAAGAGCACCGTATTGTTAGATCCAACTGATCGTATTCTAACTTAAAATGTCTGTAAAAAATATTTTCACTTTCAATTATTCCCTGGATATCCTTTTCTTTTTTCAGCAAATCTTGCCTGAATGCCTCTATGGCCTCTTCGACAGTAAAATATTGTTTTACAGGTTCTTCTGTTGTTGTTGTTGCTGTGCCATTATTTTGTTGATCATTTTGTATGATCTCATTGATCTTCATCAATTGAAAGGACAAATCAATTTTTAAAGTATCATTACTAGGTAGCAGCAAAGAAAATTCCAAATTTCCTTTATTATTAGTACCAGCTGATAGATTTAACGGTATTGGGTTAGCTTGGAATAAACCCCATGATACGGAGATTAACAGAAAGAAGAATTTATACATTTTGTTTGATTTGATATAGAGATCGACACACCACACCACTGAAAAGTCAAATGGAAACTAAATCAATATTCTTTGAATTAACTCTTTTTATTTATTCTGCTATATAGTGACATTATTTTTTTTGTTTGCATTATTCTACTTTTTAACATGTAACATCCACAAGTGTCGGGTCCCACTTCACATGTATCCGATGACCAGCTGCATGTTGAATAATGGCATCCATATTTAGAATTAACAATAGAAGCAGGAGCGTATTCACATAATTTAATATAACAATTTAAAATCTCCCTGTAGTGATCATCCAACAAATTTTCCTTGTGATCTATTAAAAAGTCAGGAATTAGTTTCATAAGCTGTTCACGACCTGTATCCACCATCTTTTTTGAGCGCTTTATATTTTATATCTTCCTTATCAATATCATTAAATACACACAGCTCATTAAAACTACTCGTTATTCTCAAGGGATGAAAACCATCGGTTGTCACTCCTAATATGGTTATTGAACCACCGAATACTTCAATTTTTAAATGTTCGTTTACAGTAAATTGATACGGTACTGATGTTAGATTCCCAGGTACTGGATCTCCTCTGCACATTTTCATCAACAAACATTTACTACCATCTTCTGGCGTTAGATGAACTGATAAACTAGAATCAATTACGTCTACTCTTACAATTTTAAAATATTTCCACGATGTATGACAAATGCAATATTTATCACCCGATTTTATCGTTTGAACCCAAAACATTGACTTCTCTTTTTTTTAAACACGTACGCAACATGTACTCCCATTGGAAGACAGCGAAAGACAACCACAATTTTTACTACTCGTCTTGATCAAAGGGCAACCAAATCATTTCTTACAATTAATCAAACTATAATGAGAACAATTCTATTTATAGAATAAATGTATGCACAACATGAATAGACACGCAAAACGTTGACCTCCATTTACTAAATCCCAAAATAACTCCCATATGAAACGTTATCTTTCGACCCCCCGAAAATTCATTACCAATGCCATGATAAAAATAAAACATAAACAACTTAACCGCAATTGGAACATCAAAACCACAATTGGAACACTCACGTGCCAATCACACTCTAAAACCGCAATTGGAACATCAAAACCACAACATTTTAACCACAATTGGGTGACTCACCGCAGGGTGGCAAATTTTGCCACTCTAGTGGTCCCAGAACCTACCTATCCTATCTACTCTTACTCGTTGATTTTAATTTATAACTAATTCAAAATAAAAGAAAAACTATTTCTGTTACTTGTTTTATAAAGACAATTGTCAAGGTTTTCAGGAAAAAATCAATACAAGTCAAAAAATTTCTGATATAAGCAAAAATTTCCAATCTGAACTTTAAAAATCGATTTCCCAACATTTAAAAAAATGGACATTGAATAAGATTGCATTCAGCCAACGCGATTTTATCTGTATATCTTATGATAAACAAACTTAAATAATAAGAAAATGGTAAGTCCGACGTTTTTCTCACTTAGTCGTTTTTTGTAGTGCTCAGTTAACTGTAAGATAAGTTTTAAAGAAGTTGGGACTTTCAATCTCCGTTAAAACTCTGAAACCACACACAGCGGTCAAAAAGACGTGATATTCATTCAAAGTTCACATACGATTAAGATTTTATTTCCCATATCCCATGCCGCATTAGCATTCCAAGCAGACATTCGGAATTGGGGCATGGTGTGTACTCAAATTTATTAAAATAATAAATATTCTGAGTTCCTTTTTCTTTTTTTGCTGAAAGATGAACCGCTGCGGTACAATAACTTTATCTTGATGAACAGCCTTTCATATATCACTAGAAAATATCACAATAAATAAAAATAAATATAAACGTAGACAACAGTATAAAAATCAACCAAGGGGTTGAAAGGTATTTTGTACATTACATTCGATTCCTTTAGATTATGTTGTTTTGAATGTGCAATTTTAAAAGAAGAGCTTGTTCAACCTAGCTTAGCTGTAGGAACATGTAAACCGAAGTATCTGTTAATAACCTCCGTAAAAGGGACCAATAGACATTGTAAACAGTTTTCTCATCAGGTCCAGCACACCTCGAAAATCGATGAATACCGAATTACCAGTTTTCTCATCAGGTCCAGCACACCTCGAAAATCGATGAATACCGAATTGACTCATCAACGTTTTATGATATTTGGACTTTTGAATAAAGTTATGCTGAAAAGAGGCACTTACAGTACCGGAAGACCTCGATCATCCGATATACTTTAAAATAAGCTAGGGCCTTAGAGTTGAGCTTCTTTTCTCGGAAGACTTTGAACAAGTTTTAGGTTTTGAATCCTGATGGCGGAGTACTAGAAGAGCGGATTTCTCGAGCCCTTAAAGGCGCAATTTAGCAAACGTACTAATAGACATATTGGAGTCGCTTGGTTGGTGACTTTCAAGCACCAAGATATGAAATTTCGTACCGAGTTCAGCATTTGTTCACGCTGTCTTAACTACCTAATTTTACCCCGTAAACTCGTACGAAGGGTTCTTTCCAAGACTTAACCGCACTGCATAAGGTAAAGTGGTTTTGATATTGGCACTCTCGCCCTGTGATATAGAACGGGCTTTCTAAACGCTGCCAAGTTTGAACTATGCCACTGACAAACCCCCTAATTATAATTTGAACTATAACGAAATTATAAAAGGTTAAGTGCCAGAATGACTTCCAACTACCAACCGTCTCCGCCTCATTTTCGCAAATGGATTGAACAAGTCAGCTGGGAAATGCCAAAAACCCCACTCGTTACATACACACATTGGCGCCACTTTACATCATGCCCAATCACAGATGAATCTTCGGTCACAAGTCAAAGATGATAAAGCAGCGAATAACAAGACGACAATCAAATCACGCAGCAAATTGATTAACCGCCCTCTCATCCCTCGGCGTTCGCTCGACAACACTCGCATAAATTAATCGAAGCAGCTCCGCGACAAGTATACGCCGTTACTGGTTACTCGTGGATAGGCTCCCCACCCTCATTTCTCAGTCAAGTTACAACCAGCAGGCATTTAAGGCAATTATTCAAATTGCCTTCCGTCTGTCCAATTGATTAAGTCCAAACTTGCTCGCCGCACATTTGCGCTGACATTTTGTCACGACATACGAAAACGAATACAAGTCCGAGTCTCTGTACTCAACTATTAGGCCTTAAACAGAGCAGACTGTTGGCGATGCGATGGCCTCTTGGTTGACTCCATCTGATTAGTTTATTTAATGATAATCGCTTTTTCATTATTGTCGCTTGATAGTGAAGGAATCTGGGGCCCCCAAACCGCAACGACACTGGAGAATGTCCCTCGATTTACTGCTTCTGAAAGTTTATTCGAGTGTACTGCCGGTCTCTTAACTTGCGGAGCAATACGCTTGGGCCCATTGTAGATTGTAGAGTGTGCGCCACATTAATTGGCACTGCTTTATGCGAATGGTCAATTGTTTACCCTGACACTGCTTTGGTGGAGACAAGGAGCTGAGTAGGCTCGCTGATGGTAGGGGATGGGTGTTTCCAGCCGAGTAGGGGTTTCTACAGTAGATACTCGTACATAATTGGGAAGCAGAAGTGAAGTAGTAATTAAATCGTATTCATAGTAAAGCGTAGTATGCAGATGAAGTGAAACAAAAAACCCCGTACAAAAGTAGCACAACGAAATCATGAAAGAAAAATTTCGCTCTCCTTTTCGTTTTTCAGTACGCAGCTGCTGCGCAATGATGACGGAAAAGTGGGTAATTGTAGTAAATTCCCTGGTACAATTCTCCACTCTCTTTTCGCACACGTATTTTGTCTGGGACATTATTTGCTTGCGAAAATGTGACATTTGTACTGCAGTGTTGCCAGCATTTATAGGACGTATGGAGCCAAATTGGAAAATTTTGGCGCCAACAATACCAAACTCAAATATAAAGATCAAAAATGCAGAAAAAAATTTCCCTACGGAAATAATTAAAATAAATCAACTACCACTGATAGGATTCCATCAGACAAAATTCCTGACAGATGGAACAGTGAAGAGATTAAATATTTCAGTGGAATGATTTATTTAATTTTTTGGGGAATTAACTGAGAAGTTGATCGGAAAAAGTTTTTCGTACGCAAAAATCTAGAAATTTTAAATAAAATTTGCCAATTTATTTTGATAGACTAATTATGATTCATAAGTCACATGTGAAGAAAAAGATTGAGTTCAACCATCAAGTTTAAGTGGTCAAAAAAAGCAAAAGCAAATGTTTACGGTTTCGTATTACGTATGGCAATTGAAGTATGAATTTTTTTTTTAATAAATACCTATGGAGGTTTAAAATCACCAAACTTTAAAGTAAATAGTCTGAATTAGGATAATTCCCAAATGACAATTTTAAGGAGCCAGCGAATAGTTCGATTATAAATAGCCGGTGATGGCAACACTGCTATTTGTGCAGCAGCTGATGGAACTCTCCGCAGATTATTTTCCCGCTGCCTTTTCGCAGACGTTTCGTTGTCCATTTGGAGACCACCAGAATATTTCGTTTCACACCATCTGCATACTACGCATAACTAAAGAGACGCCCTATGCCTATACAATTAAGGTACGCTTGATATGGAGTCGGGAGTGTCGGTATAAGGAATGTGCTTTCTGCAATTGTGACACTAATAAACTTACTTCTGAATGCCAGTTGACATTCAAACACATTTCTAAAGTGTTTAAAGGGATAAATTTGAATCGCGACTTCGTTGAAGACTTCCATATTTAGTTACCTACGTTTCATTGTCCATTTGTGAGCGAATAGGCTCGCTTTAATGGTCATTTCGGAAAAGCAAAGTAAAGTGGAACCTCCAACACGCAATTGCAACGGAAAAAGTATTTTTGACACTTTTGAGGTTCACACTAGGTTCGTTCGGGTACTTTTTTTTGCAAACGTAAAGTTATTAAAAATTTGCTAAGAAACTGTGCGAATGCGACCACGTACTGAGAAAATTTAATAAAATGAGAGAGAAATCCATTTTAATTTTTTTTTTAATTTTCCGAATTTCGACTTACAGAAAAATGAAAAATGAAAACCGACAACTAAGTGACAGCTCAAAAGTTTGGCAAGTAAAACTCTATTTATTTTCGTCTTTAACGATGTCGGAGGAAGAAGTTATAATTGAATGTTCTCCTAGAACATATTAGCACATTCAAAATGGTAAGTTAAATAGGTATTTAGCTTATAAAAAATTCAATTCCAACTTATTTTGTATTTGCTGCATTTGAAGAGAACCTTGTCAAATGTCAAAATGACATTTCCTAAACTTTTTGTAAGAAAACCGGTCAGGTACTTCCCTCGCAATTGAGAGATTTCTCTCTCGATTTTTGAGATTTGACACTTTTCATTTCTCTATGCCGAAAGTACACGAACGAACTTACTGCTACTGAATAAATTGGTATTCGAAATAAACGATTCAATTATAAAAACATATTTTACACTTTCTTATAATACTAAAAAAAAGTGTTGCGACCTGCTTCAGCTGCTTAAAACTGCTTTAAGCGGAGTTATCTTTCAGTAATCAGTTGAGAGAACTTCGAATCAAGATCAGAAGACTAGACGCACATCAAAGAAACCACTTTATCACAAATGCTTGCATACCTGCAGGCTGTTTCAGAACAAGTCAATCTGGATATTTTATATCGATTTATTTGTTCACTCTACTTTGATTTGCTTTGCTGATAGAGGTGTCTCAAATAACAAACATGTGGCAAGGGTGAAAGAATTACACACGTTTATTTAACAGAAATTATTCTTAATATTACGTTGAATTGTTTTTTGTAGGTAGCCCTCAAAAATTTCGTGGCTACATTCTCCCTCCTTGCTTCATTACTTTTTATGTTTTTACGATGACAGCCACCAGTCACAAAGTAGTTTTAGGATTTTGTTTGCTTTAGTCGCCGTAATATGTCGTTGTCGACAGTCATATATTATGTTCAATAGAACAAATGGAAGTATGCAGAAACACCATTGATGGGAAATGGCTTTCAAATTCAATTTCAAACATCTACATGAGCAATGAACTGCAATTCTCTACGAGTTCAGATTCAAATGCCTCGCGCTATAGGTCGCTCACAGAGTGTTTAGCTTGGATGAGCGCCATGTTAGTGGTGGATTTTAAATGTTGTTCGGCTGTTTCTACACACCGCTGGACGGCATTTTCAGATTGGATAGTCTTCCCTTAAAATGACAGTCAAGTTCATTATTAATATGACAACGAAGATAAGTTGCTTAATATAACCTGAAGCAACCAAGAATATGTTCATCCGCCTTTGATAACGTCCATGCTTCTGCACCATATAACAGACCTGGGATGATGAGGGTCTTATACAGAGTCTCCTTAGTGTTCCTCGACAAGGCCATTCAAGCGATTGCCTGCTTAGACCGTGATGTCAGATGTCTAATGGCGGAGCCGAGGAAGTCAAAGTCCTGACCTACCTCAAAGTTTTAGCGGTGTATTGACGTTCTGTCCGATTCATCGATGCTGTGTGTTCCTTCTTGTTGACAGCATAAATTCGGTTTTGTCCTCATTCACCAACCAGCCCTTTTTTACGGATATGTACTTGCAAACGTACGAATGACAGCTCGCTGTGTTCCGCCGATGATGTCGATATCGTCCACGCATGGAAGTATAGTTGCGCACAGACTTCTGGAAAATTAAACCCCTGTTGTTGGCTTGGGAATGTCGCGTCACCATGTCCAAATCCTTTTTTGATATCAAAGGTCTCGGTGAGATTGTTTCCGGGCTTTATGGAGAGGAGTGAGCGTTCTCCATCGTCATTCTGCACAATCTGACGAGTTTGGCAGGGATGACAAAACTGCACATGGCTCTGTATAGCTCGTCTCTATTAATGCCGTCATATGTGACCTTTAAATGAATAAACAAATGGTAAGTATCGATTTGGACTTCATGGGTTTTTTTCATTATCTATCGTAGTGTGAATATTTTACTTACCGGGCCAAAAACCGCACTGGTAGTGACTTATCAGTTCGTTTACAAATGGTTTCAGGCGTATGGCAGATAGTTTCTTGCATTTTATGCTAAGGAGACTAGTACCTCTATATTTAACGCAGGTTACAGCTTACAGGGTCTCCTTTCTTGTGAATCGGGCAAAGAATGCTGACGCTCCGTTCATCAGGCATGCTTTTCTCTGACCACATCTTGGAGACGAGTTGTGTCTGCTCTCTAAAAAGCCATCTCCTTTGAAAAGCTCGGCAGCTAAGCCGTCCGTTCCTGAAGCCGTATTTAAGACATAAGTTCTAAAAGGCAGCTTTATTTCTTTTGAAAAATATTATTTCGGTCCAAATTTATTCATTTTCAAAATAGACCCATAAATTTAGGGTCCACCCTTTGGAAAAGTAAAAAAATCAGGTCAAATAACATTTTAAAAATCCTCCGTTCAGTTTTCAGACCCATTGGATTAAATGGATGATGTGACACGCTCCACAAGTTGAACATGTTTGCAAAGTGTCTTTTTTCTGCTCGCAGTAGATCATTTTCAAGACGTCAAAATATTTTTGAAATATTACCCCCTAGCACTGCAATAAAACAGTTCCATTTAATGGATAAAAAATCGATTTCTCTCTTTTATTTATAAAGCCGTCACATCACAACTTAGGTACCTCCGTTTGCAACGGGTTGAAACTTGAAATTACTTTCACTTTAATCCACCATCGACTTGAACTCTTCCATTCTGTGTGAGAGTGTGATGTGTGCTGGGGGAGAACAACACAAAATAACGAGGAACAGATAATAATAACGGCATCTGCACCATTGCGCCCTCAATCCTATCCTATCTCGTATCATTTCCATTCCATTGAAAAGGAAAATAGACTGAAGATAAAGCAAACCCCTTGATAACAGTCATCCAACCCGCACACAGAGCATACCATACCAGATACCACTGTTAACGCGCCTCTTTGTTGTCTGCTCGATGCCGCTCTTCCAGCTGTGAATGTGGCTGCCTGCTCTGTCTTCTGTTCTGTTACACAAAGTTCACTGTTCGTGTTCATTCACCTCGTTCACTAGCTAAGAGCGAGGCAGTCGCTTCTCTTAAGCGGTTCCGTTTTGAATTTGAATTGAACGAAATTGAACAGAAGAGCTGTGCTCTGTTCCGTTGCCGTTTAAACAGCGACAGCTGATTTCGATTTAATTAAACTAAACCGGTGCTTCGTTCATCATTTTCTTGCTTGTTTGGCTGTGCTTCTCCAAAGTAAGCGGCACCATTCAGTATGAAAACGTGAGCGGTCACCTAAGGACGACGTTGCATCGGTGTTGTGTCAAGTAATTCGTAAAGATAATTTCATCGCCATTTTAGTGCAGTGTTTCTTTTTTTTTTTTGGCAATTTGTCGGGATACATTTTTTTAAGTTTCTTCGGTTTCTCTGGTTTTGTTTTTTCGGTTTTCTTTGTTCTGTGCATCGTATTACGGAGATTTTCTGTCTGTCGAACTTCCGGTACACCAGCCAGGTGCAGCCCTATTCATTCTGTTCTCGTTGCAATGGATTACCAGTGTTTTGTGCTGTTATAAATTTGGCAGTGTTTGCCAGTGTATGTTGTGCACAACAGAGGTGAAAGCGAAACACACCCCCAAACAGGTCGAGGGTGCATTCAAATGAAATGAATTTAAGTGAATTTGGTGTCTAATTACGAATTTAAAGTGAATTCCGTGTGTAATTTGACAGTAGTCGGCGCCACAAATGTTTATCACAAGACGACGGCGACAACAGCTACAACCACTCCACTATTAGCAGCAGTTCCAGTTAATCAATAGAGATATCAACAGAATCATATCCGTTATCAGCTGACGTATGTATTTTGTTGTTGCTATAAACAGTGTTGACTTCTGAATAATTTAATGACATTTGGGTTGAACTTTGGAGATCAAGTGTCCAATTTATATGACGGACGAGTATGGGTCCCTCTCTGTTACCCGCTTCTACCTGTTTTACCAAAAAAGCGTTCGATTGGCGAGTGTGGCCATGACATTTGAAATACACCTTTATTTTCTTTCTGTTTGACTCGGTCTCCTCGGGGTAGGTATCTCTAAATGGAATTAAATAAAATAAAAAAACAAACAGTCGAGGAAAAGGTATAAATTTCATGGATGTCATGTCATCACGGTTAGTGGATCCTTCTATTCCCGAGGTTAATTTAGACAAATGGTCTCGTAGGGTTGTGGCTTTTCGGAAATGGGAATTTGTGTGTTTGTTGGTTGTTTTTTTTTGTTTTTTGTTGTCTGTGTTTGCGTAGGTATATACCTACCGACCGACGTACAGACAGACGGTTTGATAAAATATATTGTTTTTGTTTGGCAATGCCGGTGTGAAGATGGGTTGGCAAATCTTTGGATTTATTACGGGACACAGTGCTGAGTTGCTTCCCTACTGCGTTTAATTTAGATGGACGGCCTTAAAATTGATTCAGTCGGCTTTTGTGTAGTAGGTATAGGTAGGGAGATCGAGTTCAGCAAGCTTCTGGATCAACATGGACTCGTGTACTAAATTAGAGGAAACGCTTTGCGTTCCAAGATTGTTTTAAACTTGACTACTTTTTGTATGTGTTTTGTGTGGATTAGGGAGTCAAAAATAATTAATAAACACGTTTTTTAAATGGATGCAGCACTTTATCATTGTAAGTCGTACAAATTTATGGACTGCGCCAAATTGTTGGTACCTACCTACATTTTTACATTTTGTCTTCGAACACATTTTTGTCACACAAATTGAGGGATTTTATGAACTCTGTTCTGATATACCTACATTAATCGTTCCTTGGGCACCAAGTTCGATAACCGTGATATTTGTTTCCGCAGATCTGTGATTTCACTCCAGATGCATTCAGGAAGACAATAATCTTCCCTGGATGTAGGTCAGCGAGAGTTGCTGGATCGACAATCTCACTCCCTAGGATGTTTTTTCTAAGGCGACATAGAGCCGGACAGGCTGTGGGTATGTGCAGAGAGGATTCATCACTCTCAAGACAGAGCCTGCAGGTAGGTTCCGGTGAGACGCCAATGCGGTGGAGGTGTTTTTTCCACGTGACCATGGCCACTGATAATTCCTGTTAGGATCCTCAGATTATTTCTGTCCAGATTAATTAGGAAGAGCGATTTTCTGGGGGAGAAGATAGGTAGAAATTTTTTGGTGCAGGTCTGCCCAACTGTGTTTTCCCAAATCTCGTTCGACTCGATGCGAGATAGATTCTTGATATGGGACCTGAAAAGGTTTTTGCTGACTCCGCAGAAGGGTTCAGGACCGATAAGTGGAGTGGAAGCTCCGATTTTGGCCAGCGAGTCTGCTGATTCGTTACCCTCAAATCCTCTGTGGGCTAGTATCCAATGGAGGATGACTAGGTTTTTCTTAGAGAGTTCGTGGATGGCTAAGAATGTTTCTAAGATAAGTTTTGATTTTATTACAGATGAGTCGAGAGCTTTGAGAGCTGCTTGACTGTCTGAGAAGATAACGCAAAACGCTTTTTAACCTACCTACAACTAGTAGTCACCTTAGAGCGGGTGCGACTCAAGTGTCAGTCAAACAGACAAACGAATTGACATTTGGAGAAACCAAATTCTCCTTCAACAAATTCTAATAAAACGCCAGGAAAAAATAAAAAAAATAAATACATAAGACTGGCCAAGCAATGCCTGCGATTTGTTAAAGGATCTTGAATGTTCAGATTTTCGATCAAAAACAGTGCGACCTCAATAAACGCAACTAGTAGAAATTTGGACAGTTGCTTTTATTGAGTTTGTTGCAATAATGGAGTAAAAAAGTTGTGCGTGCCAAAAATGAGACAGCAAGTTAAACACCTCAGAATAGTAAAAATTACGTGTCTTGGAAAACAGACCAAAACTGATAATTTAAATTTGAGTTGTTTTAAAAAAATTTAGAAATTTTTGATTGTGTCTTTTTCGACGCATAATTCTTTTTCACAGCCGATTCTCGTGAGTTTTGCAGAGCTAAAATATTACTCAGCCCATTCAAGTCAAATGTTTAGTGCTTGAACAAATAGCGAACCAAATAAGAGTTCATGTAACAATAGTTACTTGAAATGAATCACCTTTTTCTGAGGAGTTGCAATTACTGGAGTTGCACGTATCGTGGGTTGGCTTTTATATAGGTCCCACTGTATATATCTGTTGATTAAAACTGTTTTTTATCAACATTTTCGAAGGGATTTGTTCGGATTTTATACTTTATTTTTTTGTTTTTCTGAAAAGCCCAACACTTTTAAACATTTCGAAATGTTCGAAAATATTAATATCCTTGGAAAATATTTCTTTAAAAATCTCAACAAAAAAAAAGTTAAAACTTTGTATCTTACAGATGGGAGATATTTGAGAGTAGGTATGCTTGCTAAGAAATAAAATGCACTTTTCATGGTTTAAAATTTAATACCAGGGAATAATGGTAAAGTGGGATTTAAGTCGACTGTAATTAACAAAACACTAATAACTAAAATAATCTTAAAGTGAACTTTATCCAACTATAACCTTGCGCCAAAATTATTAAAGACGTTCAAAGTTTTTTTTAATTTTAACAAACAAAAAAGAAGATGGGTGACCACTTGGGCATGGAAAAATACAAATTACGTAAAGTTTTTTTCACTGCGTACGTCTGAAAAACATCCGAGAGTGAAAAAACTGCCATGTAAGCCTTTTAAATTCAGTCGAATACGGATTGTGTCACACCAAACCTAGATTGATCCTAAAAGACTATACTTACTAGTCTCATAATATCCATAAGCGAGCAACTGGCCCTACGAACAGTTTCTACTTATATCTAAAAGCACTCAACTTCATGATGTTTGAATCAGATCCGCACTGAGATCAGGGGTCGAATCGCCGCTTCCGTGAACGAGCTATACATTCACGGAATAAAGTTGATCCTACATTTCCGTTACGTAATGCTCGTTCACGGACGACGCTGTTTGACCCCACATTTTATGAATTTCCAAACGCCTTGTTCGTTCACCATTTTCTTGATTCTTTTCAAGCTGATTTTAAAAAAAGAAGTCCTATTCAAGAAAATATTCATCTTAACTGACAATGTCAGGTCTTGGGTCTAAAATTCAAGTTTAAGAAGGTAGCCGAAAATGTTTTGTAACCATCATGTACCTACCAATACCATACAACTTACGTTAGAGGAATAGTCCTCCAATGATTTTATCTTTCAAAAGTTAACTGAAAATGAAGAGAGAATGTTGGCTGGAAGTTGTTCGCAACTATTGTCAAAATTGTCCTAATAAATATAGACCCCTTTTCCGTTGTCCAATCTGGTAACCCTATAGCCACCACTTTATTCGAATTGCCTATAAAATATAGCAAGTGTGGAGTTTAATATCCATATCAAGAAACATTGCGATCGATGCAAGGCACACTTCCAGCATTTCAAATATCCGAACCTTTTAACTATCTTTATAGTCGACATATACACGACTAACTTGAGCACAAGTTACCTTCGAATCCCGATATCCAAAATAGATCAAAAATGATGTTAGAAACTGGACAAAACCCATGATTTTGGTACCTAGGCTCTGCTTTACATATCTGTCAAAAATTCACCTCATTCAAAACCTAAGTAATGAGAACTTCTGCTTTGAAACCCTCTCCAGAGTAAAGAGTTTGGTTGTAAGACCTCTTAGATCTCAGTGCTATTCTACAAATATAAAGCAAGGGCTGTTTCAAAAGCCGATAAACAAAGCCTCCCTCCTTAAACATTTCGGCAGAAAAATTCTTCTCATACAGTCCCGTTTGCACTGGGTTTTGGAGGAGACGGTTCAATGACAAACTACACAAGCTGGAAAAGACTTTATTGATTTGGCAACAGAAAATCGATTCATAAAAGTATTCTACTCTAACCGAAACGGTCAACGCAACAGAGAAAGGCCTCGCCTTAGGTGGCGTGCGGAGGGGGAAACGAACATCACCCGACTTGAGCTGCTCACTCGGAGATAGTAAGTTTAGTGTCAAGGTATAATTGGAAAGGTTATTTGTTAGTTGGAGCACTGTTTCATCCCAACTTAAGAATTTTTTGTATCTCGTCAGTCATGTTTCCATTTTTATTATTTCTGAACCTAACTTGGGTGTAGGTGCTTCTGAAGTGCCGACCCTGCCCCAAGACAAATCATGCCTCCACTACGTTCCATTCGTTTAAAAAAAACAACGTTTTTCCACTGTGTTTACTGCCTAGGGTTAGGGTTACATTTTTGTTGCTAGATCCTCTGCCAGTCATATTGGTTTCATGTTGAGTAGACGATTGTGAGCTGCTGTAATTTGTGTTCGACGGACCCAATCGCAGTTCGCATTCAATATCAATTTACCATCATGTCAGCCGTGAAACTCGGCCCACAGTGCACTCGACTGATATTTTAATGACTATACAGTTCCTATTCATTAATGACTGCGATCTGGCCTTCAGTTTAACAGGCACACTCTCGACTCTCTCCACTTACTGGTGCGCTCCAAATTACAAGTTGAATTCCCTTCTGCTAGGAGAAATCTCTGCACTAACTGCTCCTCCTAGTTTTCTATTTCGCTGCGGCTGCATCCGAAAACTACCACTTTTCCCACAAAAACACCCCAAGTGTTCGACGAGCAAGCCTTGAGGGTTATAACCTCGCCTACCATGCACAGTTTATGCAGCAGCCTCTCAAGATTCATCAATATTTGATTCGCTTGCTCATATGCATAAATCTAACTCAGCAAACCATCGGAGCCGGAGCCCCGTCTCTCCACAGCACTCGTTACACATGATGCAATTTCATGAAATTAAATCCAAGTCAACCGAGAGAACCATCATCTTCAACATACACCATCATATAGACTACACAAGAGAGAGGCGCATCCGTCCCAGATTTGTTGGAGTATCAAAGATGCCTTCTTCAAGGTGGCGGCGCGGTACTTTACCCATAAGCAAACACTGCGGACCATCACTATGCCCCACTGCGCACTCGTATCGAGTATATGATGTGGAGCATGTGTATCTCTGTCTCTCCCTCTCTGTGTGTCCCCCCATGGATGCAAAATTAAGTTTCTCATTGATTAATGTTTGTTTGCAATCAATTACTACGAATTATAATTGATTGAACGTCAATGGATTGAGAGCTTGCAGCGCAAATTAAAAACGACGACTGCAACAGATAGAAATGTTGGTTGGTCAATATCCGCGGCATGTATCCATCGGCATCATGACGGATTGAATCTGGTGTCGGTGTCGTGCTCGTGATGTGAACGCGAAAGGCTCAGAGTGGGTAGCTAGTCCAGTGAGCGCCTATATCACTTAATTCAATTTATTGGCATATCCATTGCGAGTGATAAGGCCAGAGCCGAATGGACGTGTTATGTTATCAGAATCGTTTAATTGAATCTAATTCAGTTGGCTTAGTGATATCGTGCAACTTTCTATCTATACAGGCGCTCAGTGTGACCGTGTGTGCTTCTGCTGATGGCTCTGGATATGCTGATTGATTGAGTCAGTGTCAACAAATCCGGATGTGTTGATGGAGTAGCCAAGTAAGTAGTGGCGCTGTTGGATCATGGAAAATTGGAGCATATTTGGTTGGGATACATGGGGCCAGGGTGGATTGGCGACAAGCTAAATTCAATTAGAGGAAATGGGGCGAAGGAGGTAATAAAGATGGAATCTACTAAATCTACGGCCTTGTCATGGTGAGAGGGTAGAATCAATATTGGGTCAACTGGGTATTTGAATTTAATTATGAAAAAATGAAAATGATTTATGGAAGTGCTTATCGGGTGAGGGAAATTGGAAGTCCGTACACATTTTTCATGTGACAAGTTGTGAGCTCTACAAGGCTTTCACTTGTTGGCAATCAGTTTGAATCAGTTTGCTGTTAACTGGTGGTGAGGGGAGTGTCCCTGTCCATATGACAACCACAACTTACTTGTAGTCCTTGAGTGGATTCCGCGTATAGAAAGGACCTGTTTTTTTTTTGCATAGGAAACAATCGAAATCGAGGTCTTATTAACGTTGACTGTCGTTGACTGTCCTAACAAGACTAGCAGAAAAGTGGATGTATGTATAATTGATGCTTGAAGATACAAGGAGTCTTCGACTTTAAAGGATTTATGGAATGTCGTCGCCAACAAGTAACAGTGCAGTCTTAGAACTTATTTTTGCCCGGAAGCCGGACTTAGCGGGACTCAAAAGGTTGCTGTTGCAACGGGTAAGATGCGCTTGCATCTATTTGAGAATCGCCTTCTCAAGTGCTCTAGAAAAGAACGGAAATATTGCGATTGGTCTATAATCAGGGGTGATCCGGTTTTGCGACTTAATTATGCTTATTTATTTGTTTGTTTGTCTGTCACCAAAGAACAAAAAAAAAAAGGAATCAGACTGTCCTGATTATTAGGCCACAATTAATTATATTTTTGTGTTACCGGTACAGCAATTGAAACGAACTGGCATGCACATAATTGGCGCAGCTTTTGCCAAAGCACTTTTCCAGCCTTTCTGGGCTCAGGAAGTGTTCGTAATGCCGCCGGTTTTCGTCCTTTAAAGAAAGAACGAGTAGATTGTGTAAAGACCGATAAGAATTATAAAGAACAGGTAGCTTATGTCGTTTCCAACGAACAAATGCAATATGACGTTTTTTCATCCAATCTAATAAATAATGTCTTTTAAGCCAAAGCGGAGAATCGGATAAGTTTATCAAAAAGCAAATTTTTCTGGAGTTGATCCTGCGACCATCTTCCGTCTTGAATTTCAGCTACAGTGCGACCTCAATAAAAGCAACCCTCGATACGTGCAACTCCTCGATAAAAGCAACACCCTAAATCTAAGTATTATTGGCTCCGTAATTGCAACTCCTCAAAAAAGGCTGACTCGATAAAAGCAACTATTGTTTCATGAACTCCTATTTCGTTCAAGCACTAAACATTTGCCTTCAATGGGCTGAAGTAAAATAATGCTGAAAACTGCGCAGCTTTGGAAAAGAATTGTGCGTCCAAAAAGACACAATTAAAACAATTAAAATTAAGTCCTTCTTTTTTATTTTTTAATATGATTTAAATAATCAGTTTCTGTCTGTTTAAGAAACGTTCTTTTTACTATTCTGAGGTGTTTAACTTTTTGCCTCAGTTTGGCACCTACAAGTTTTTGACGCGATTATTGCAACAAACTCAATAAAGCAACTGCACAAATTTCTATAAGTTGCGTTTATTGAGGTCGCACTGTAGTAATTTCAAGGGATCGCACTGACAATAACGTAAGCTGCTTCGTTAGGGACTGTCCTATAAAAATGTAGGTATACTTATATTTACTATTAATTTATTGATACTTCTTGGCCCTTCAGCCCCTCTTTAAAAGCGCCGAAAATACAAAAAAATTCTTATTTTTGTTTTTCAAAAATTGTAAGTTAAAAGTTCTTTCTTTAACTATTATTTTTATTCACTCAGCGCAAGAATAATATATTCTCCATAACTATTTTCTTACATCATTTCATTCTTAAACTAAAGCCTAAAAAAAAAAAAAAAAAAAAAAGTGGCGGAACAGGTCTTTAGGGACAATAGGCCCAGCTTCTCACAACCATTCGTTTTGTGCGAGTTTTTCATTTTCCGAACGAATGGAAGGGATCTACAATTTTATGCTGAGTCCAAACGGCTTATTGAGAAGCTCGTTCAAGACAGTTATACTCTCGGATGTTTGTCAGACGTTCCTGAGAGGTGGCGCAGTGGAAAAAAAAAAACCCTAAGTTGGAATTTGTGTTTTTTCGGGATTCGAATCTGGACCTCCCAAAACTTTGATATTTGGGTTAATTTTAACCCACGAAAGTGGAATTACAATGTTTTTATTTTCTGAATGTAGAAGCATTGTCCAAAACACAAATTCTACGTGTGCGGCTTTTATAGTTCAGTCTTACGTATTTGAAACCTTTTGAATTGAACAGTTTACCTTTTAAGCACTGCCTCTGTTTTGCGTTCTGTCGGTTCTAGACTCCTCAATTCTGTGGGCATAGTTATAAAGCTGCCGGAGTGTCATTTGCAGATCCCGGGAGTATTTACCCGTCACCAGTATTCCTACATCTTTGGTATTTGTAACCAATTTTAAACAATAGTACATGATAAAGGAGAGGTAGAAAAACGAACCCAACCACCAGTGGTTATGTTATAAACGTTGATCCCTTCGTTCATTTTTTACTGCAACAATCCCCGGTGAGGGTCATTATCGGTTGTTCTATATGTATACCCATCTTGACGTACTAATCGTTTGCTTAAGCCGGCTCGCCGCTTCTTCAAAGACACGAAAATATTGCTTCAGAAGTTCTGCAGTATTTTCTAAGCCCCACTTAACACATAAAGATCATTAACTTGAACATCCTGACGTTTGGCTAAGGTGCGTAAATACAACCGCTTAGAAGTTGATTTCCCCGCTCCAGTTTAATGATTGGTTTTGTCTAAGCTCTTATTTAATAAACCCACATGCTTATTTCGAACGGCATCAGGCGGTCTTTATAACAGTCCCGGGAAAAGCCAAGTTCGTTTTGTAATTGCCAGCTTCAGACGGGAGAATTATGACCACCAATCTGTCCCGTTGTGCAGTGAACGCATCTCGAAAGTAAATGCCAGTCAGATTGAAAATACCACACAAATTCTTCTTCCCGACTTCGAAATTCAACAACTCACTCCGAGTGTATCAATCACATTCGGTTCATTTTTCATACCGAAAAGCCCACTTACACCGGAATGTAGGTGGATATCCGAAAGAGCTCCGCCAAAACTTGGCACACTCGTTCATAAATTTCCTTTAATGAGCCATTAGACCGGGGCCTCGCTCTCTTCCCTACTTACCATACACAAATGTAACCTACAATTGACCCACATAAAGGAGCAGAACAACTTTTTGGTTGTGCGCGCGTCCTCACGACCACAAGAAACGCGAAATTGCCATTGCGGCAACGCAAAATTGATTTTTGATTGCCGAATGTCTTTATATTTAGCAGCCATACCACAAAACCGCTATCCGCTACACATTATAACCATATACCATCCCAGAAAATGCCATTTGGCCTGTGATTTCCATTCACAAGTATGCCATACCGTAGCTCATTCTCGTACATGCGACAATGAAGCCCGCGCGCAAACACCAACAAACACAGACATTATCCTCTCTACCCAACTGTACTGAATGGAATGAATGAAATTTATGAACGGCGAAAGCCAATAAAGCCCAACTGCCAGCCATCAGTAGGGAATATTGTTCCCAGTTCCATCGTTGTCGTCGTCGCACAAAAATGCGACACAGAAACCACCCATAAACAGCACACCCTGCAAATTCGGGGAAGAGGCTATACTTTTGTATCCCGTGTGCCCATCATATGGGTATCTATAGTGTATACCCGGCCAAGGTTGTGACAACACGTCCTTGTCCCGAACCGAAAAGGAGTCGAAAATTATTCAAAATTTAACCAGGCTCATGGTGATGTGTATGCGGATATGGGGTGGGTCTCTCTCTGTATATCATACCCGACCCGACCATCAACGCCGTGTACTGAAAAGTTAATTTACGATACGCGTTTCATAATCATAATGGTAGGAGATTTATGCATGCGTGCCAAGAGATAACATGACTAGATACTTTCCATTATGTATACCAAAATGCCAGCTCAGGGTTGGCTTTGGTTGGTTTAGTTTGCTGTCGGCTCGGCCGCTCTCTGTATATGTGTTTTGTTAATTTATATCCATTTGGGGTATAAGTTATGAGATTGTTGGTACAATTATTACTAGTGTGACCTGCTTGTGAGTGAATGTTGAGGAGCTGTGACCTGTGAGTAGGAAATAAAAGCGGTTTACAACGCGCACCGTCTGATTAGATCGCGGGAAGGAACTGTTTTCAGTGTTCCTCTACGTGCAAGTTTTCTTGATATACTAATAAACGCGTTTTGTGTGTAAAAATGGTGTAACTAGTTACAAGTGACACAGTTTTAAAGTTATCTTTAAGACTGTCGTCTATTTATCATTTCTCCACTTAGACCTTGTTGACAGTCTTAATTGTTTAGGTAATTTTTATAGAAATAGTGGCCTCATCATCGCATGCCATTAAATACAGCTTTCGATTGCTGTCGAGTTTCAGTTTCGTAAAGTGAATTTTACTGGTCTCTTTGTTTCATTTAGTTCGTTTTCTTCCTGCGATTGTTTAAAAACATTGTAGTCAATCCTACACCCAGCCTAACAAGTTGGGTCGCGGAAGTAGGATGCTCAACCTTTTCTAGACCTTCTACCACCGACTCTAGAGAGAGGGATCATGGACCCGTTTGGTAGGCCACTTTTAGTACCGTAATGGACATATAAGCGTTTTAAAGGCCAAACAACAAGTCACGGAAACTGAAATAGTGGCCAACTTTTGTTTGTTTTTATTGCAAACAATTCTACAAAATACCGGGCTAAGACAACAGGTTCAAGGTGGCTACTGTGGGTCCCTTTGTCACTTGTCAACCTAAATTGAGAGCTTTGAGTTTATGAGCCGCAATATATTTTTAACAAAACTCTATTTTTTTTTAACAATGAGGTACAAGTGCAGGGTTCCTTTTTATATTGTTTTGCATGTCTTCCCATGCATATCTTGGTCAATTAAGACTCCTAAAAATGTCAATCTGGAGTCCGATTCTGTAAGGCGAAAACGTTGAAACGTTTTCTTGTGCACGAATGATTTGCTCTAAGTAGCAGAATTAAATCGTTCGCTCATATGAAAACGCTTGAACGTTTTGCCTTTCCAGAATGCGGACCCTTTTAGCCGTTTTTATTTTAAAACAGTTGACGATTTACGTAACATTCGAGTTGTAATTTATTTTTATCACAAGTGTGACCAAGTAGCCCAGAAAAGTTGTTCAAATGCAGTAGGGTGAAAGGGAATATAACATTCAGTGGACCTAGTAGCTTTTAAACTACAAGGGTTTTCACTCAATAAGAGCTCAAGTTTGACGAACCATTTTCCTTAAATCTGCTTGTATTTTTACTTTATCTACTTATTCACAGAAGTACTTATTTGAAAAAGGTGAAAGTCATAGCATCGGCTGTGTGAAACCTTGGAAGAAAAATGGAGTTAACAGGAACACAATTTTGACTCAAAACTTTCCCGTGCGGCACTCCAATACAATTTTAAAAATCACTGCTTAAAAGCCCTCTCAGAGTTAATTCGTTGGTATGTTCCTTTAAAATATAACCAGTTATGGACTGAACAACTGAACCCAGGGCTATAAATGACCAACCATATTCGAAGTTTGTAGTCATTATAAAAAAACGCTGAATAAATATAAATAACGAATCTGTCTACGTTATCCAAGACACTTTTAGGCATTAAAGCTCTTCTTGATGGGATTGTTTTTGACCTTAAAAGAGCAGCAGGCGGTCTTCATCGGCATTTTGGGAGGCATACCAAAAATGTACGTGCCTTTAAAATTTGTTGACACATCGTCCTTAAAGTCTGTCTTGTGGTCGATACCGATCTGCATCGTTCCTTGGTTTTTCCTATGATCTACCACATTTTGAATATTAAGTCGGTTATATATTTGGGTTAGGTTAGGGTTTTCTTCTGTGAGTCGAAGATTTCTCATGTGGCTATGAGCCTTTAAAGATTGCTACGAGCATAGAAAGAGATCTTCTGGCATTTCTTATAAGCCCCTCGGCAGTGACTTCGTAGCAGGATGGTCATAGCCTTCTTGGGGAAATACAAAGCGCCTGGAATGACTTGATGTCCAGGAACTCATCAAAGTTCCAAAATCCCTGAGCTCTTTGGGACTGCTGTACCGGCCTTAAAGCTGTTTTTCTGTGAACACATTTCTGTGCCACTGGTCTTCGGTTCTCAAAAGTGGCTATGCACGACTTCTAGATAGGTTGAGGGTTACGTTCTCGGCAAAGCCTCTGATTGAAGTTTTCAGCGAGTGCAGCCATAAGATCTCCTCAAAGTATATCTACGTTGTTGGCACGTCTCAGATATCGCAACCTTGGCTACCTCTAGTAACAAGTGATGGTCCGTTTCTATGTTGGTAAACTTGTAATGATGAGCTCTAGAAGCTCTAGAATATGGAACGAGAGCTTTACATCAATTTTGTTCGACGGAATTATTATTTGGAGATACGATGTCCTGGGCTCAGACCAACACAAGACAATGACCGTCTCTAGACGATATCGTTTTTGAAATTTTGATGATCAAAATTAGTTCCGGCCTATTTTTTTATTTTTAATTATCGTTGTGACAAACATATTTTGAACGTACAATTTGAAACACAAATAAATGCTTCATTCTCTAAAAGTTAAAATTAAAATACAAAAGCTTCGACTCTTTAAATTGCAAAAGTTTTCATTTACTTTTAAAGCTTCCATGTACTTTCATAAGTAGTTTAAAATTTATAATAAGTTCATAATTTTCACACTCTTTTCTTTAAAGCTTTTACCTTTTCCATTACAGTTTAGTATTTAACTTTTCTTTGCTTTTACTTATTTATTTAAATGAAAAATGTTGTACAGCAACTTTTGTTGTGTGTTTAAATTGCGCTAATACGTCCCGGTCACGGTCACGGTCACACGACATGATAGGGATTCCGCCAGTCTGCCGTGCTCCAAGAAGAAGAACACGTAGTTAAGTGTTAGTCGTAAATAGGGATGTGCCGAACGGATAATTTTTCAAACCGGGTTAAACCGGTTTAGAATTGAAGCAAACCGAGTTGCATACCGTTTCCAATTGCCTCATGCGCCTGCGCTATACACTCTTGAGCAGCAGTAACGGCCGCTCATCGACACGTCCACCCCCTTACTACATCGCAAGTTTTCAATACATCTGTGGAGAATGAACTAGTCAAAGGACTTAAACTCGTAACTTTTGCTCGATACTTTTGGAGGTCTATCATTTCGACAATAGTGCTATACGTCTCGCAGCAGTGTCAGTTTGTGCGTTAAGATTTAGGACCATCGAAGACAATTTGAATGTCAAACTCAAAACATTGATTATTTATGTACCTCGCAGAGCAAATTTTTTCCTGAGTGTGAGTGAATGTCATGATGATGTAAGCGAAATACTTCTTGATGCCAATTTGGCAAAAAACGAAACCCTTAGGCACCCACTTATAATCAATCTGAACCCAACCAATACGCCCACTATACACGACTGCGTCACTGGAACTATTCGAAGAATCATCTGTCGGGTTCATCAATTCATCATCCCATTCACAGTTTGGACTATCTTTCATCACGGTCTTCGGAACATCAACTTCACTGTGAGTACTTTTCAATACTTTCAAAAGAGACTCTAAATTGTAAAAGTGGCGCAACTTTAATTGCTCTCCCACGGCGGCGCACAAAAGCTAATGCACTTTGTTTGCGTATATCATTTCTCACTTTGCCACTTCGCGGCGCCCAATTTCTCTGCACACAACTGACGTGCAATTTATCTATTGTGAATCACAAGTTCTCGTACCACTCTAATGTCCTCAATGAATAATTTGAAAAATGTTTCTTAAACCAGTAAAACATTGGCGCCATTGCCAAAACTTGAAACCAAGCGCATTCCTCATTGCCCGCGTTCCTTTGTAATGAAAATTCTATTTCTGCTCAATCATCGACCTGCTCGTAGGGCTTACGCTTACGCACTAATTAGCTGCCAAATTTAGCAACAATAGCTGCGGTGTGGTTGCTATTTTTGGCCCCCAAAAGACGCGTGATAGAGTGCGTTCTACTGGGTGGCTGCAGTCATTTGCTGGCTGATGACGGTGATTCACCACGTCTTCCCCTTCCTGAGATATCAAGCAGATATGCATGGAAACGGATGAGGAATAGATGCCGACATTGATGCAGTAAATATCCATTAACCGTCCTTGTGTGTGAGTGTAGAATGGGCCATCTTTCTACACTCCTCAGTCCTCACCCACATTTTGGAGAGAGACTTGCTGTACTAATTATAGTTTTTTTTGCACGAAATGAGTTTTTCACATAAATACAAAGTGAGAGGAATGCGCGGCCTTTATCTAACGCACCACCGCCGCCGCCGCGTTCATCATCATTACAATGATGGTGGAGAGTAATAGCGACGTCGCACAACTTGATGCAGGGTAGGCACAGCATAAAGCCGGAGCCCGACTAAATAGTTTGGTTAGGAAGAGGGTCGACGCGAGATAGGTAACAGTTGGGTGTTAAAGAGGCGGAGGCGGAATTTTCAATTTGATACGGGGTGCGGATTTATAGCTGCGTCATCATCATCATCGCAGTCGTTTGGCGTGATGTGAAATTGTTAAATTAGCCAAGACATCGCGTAGCATGGATAATGGAAGCTGGTCCTCGCCGGCACCTTTAAGTTTTCCCTCGAACTTTATTCAGTCGAAGTGTTTTCGATTTTTTTTTCATGAAGTGACGCTTTAATCAAATAGCGCTAGTGTGTTGTGAAGGAATTCAATTTATTTTTCCCCTGTAAGAAAAAAAATCTAACTGAGTCCCCGTTTGGCCTATTTGTCCTCCTTTGGGGAAACAGTGTCCCGCAATTTGCCTAAGGGGTGTCGCGCGGTATATATACGCTCGTATTTGGTGGAGGTAAATTCTGCGTTAACTGCCTAATTATTCATGATGCTCACTCTCCCACTTTGTGACAGGGCAGGATATATACGGAGAGCGGTGGGCCTACTGTCAGACAAAGTCTGTAATATAATTCCATGAGTTTACTAGAGCTGCTGGTTTTTAATTTTGTTCTTTGTCGCATGTATCCTATTTCAAAGGAGGAAGGCAGAAGGAAAAAACAGAAATTACGTTGCGGGACAATGGAGTTATTTTGTTTTGTACATATATACTTGTGTTGTGAGAAGCCAGGCGAGTTAAAGAAGGTTACGAATATTTTTTTAAGTAACAAATTGGAAATGCTTAAGAGCGAACTTTTTTGCGTTGAATTTAAATTAAATTAAAGAAAGTTTTTTAATTGGGAAAGGAAATTGTTGACACCGCTTTGTTTAGGGATTGACTTGGTCGGGCTGGCAAAAGTCAGAAGGGACAGGTTTTTTTTTCTTAAATTATAGGTAGATACATTTGGAGTCAACGTTTGAGAAATCGGATTTGATTGGACAGCTTGACATTACATTAGTGAGGAATTTTATATTCAAGCTACATTCGTGCAACGGGTATAGGCAACGGTCAAAGAAGGATCTCAAATAGGTTGATAAAAGCTTTCCTATGAACGCTCACGGATCTCATTCAGAAAGTGTACCTATAGCTTATGAGATCAAAGAGAGTTTTTGAAAAAAGCTCTGCGTGAGGTATTAACGAAATGGAATGTGAAATCGGCCAAAAATTCCGGCGGGGGCTACTCACGGTGCCACGGATCCGAGTGGTCCAAATTTTCATTGAATCTGCCGCATAGATCCTGCTGAGCTTGAGCGATGGTTTTGGTTATGTTGGACTTAAGGACATCGGTAGATTTCGGCTTATTATAATGCGACTTCAGGAAATCCCACAAGAAAAGGTCTAGCGGTCTTGGTGGCCAATTCTTCTTCTTCACCTCGGCGAGTGATAAACATATACCTATAAACCGTTCATGCAGAATGTCCTATGTAGCGTCTGCTGTATGACACGTAGCCCCATCCAGCTGGAACCACGTTCTTGTCTTCCTCCATATCGTTCAATGTGGCCCCAAATAAGACGGTGAGCATCGTTCTGTAGCGCTCGCTCCCGATGGTGATTGGCTCACGTCAATTTCAAAAAGTACGGACAAATAACATCGCCAACCGACGACCCGAAATCAGCACCAAAGAGTAACTTTTTGCAATGCCACCCATAAACGGCTATTTTGATTGTTAACACAGCCATTCATCCACAAAAGGCCCTCGTCGCTAAAGATGATTTTTCGGCCAAAATTGGGGTCCCTTTTCCATGTGCTTTGAAGGCAAGCAAGCGAACAAACGGCTTTGTCTATGGTCATTACATCCTGGGTAAGTTGGATTTTTTGCGGGCGTAAGCCCAAGTCTCGACGCGAAATTCGCCAAGTTGAAGGCAGAATTCTTATGTACTGACTGCCTCCTGTACACATTCACGGAGCGCTGCAATATTCTCGCTCGATCTGGCGTTTCTTTGAACTACTGTTGTTGGCTTATTTTTTACCGAACCGGATGTCTTGAATTTGGCCATCAAAAGTTGGAGAATCGCACGCAAAGTTTGCCCTGACGAACATTAATTTATATAATAAAGCTTCATTATTTGGACATCCTGCTCCATTGTGTAGCTTTCCATGGCGATTTGGCATCAGTGATTGACTCAAAAACACTAGATTAGACAGAAGCCACTAAAATAACCTGATGGCCACACACATCGACCCATCCCAATCGATTAATCCCTGTACTCGCTTTTTATTAAACTCAAGATCAAAATCGTAATATCCCTTTAAATCGTCCTTTTCCATACGAAATTTGTCTCATTAGTCGGACCCACCAAAGCAAATGGATCCACTCACAGGAGTGAAAAAAACCAAAGGAAGTAATTAATCCAATTACAGATGTGCTGAAGGAAAAGAAAAACAACCCAGCCATTACACACTAAATCATAATCCCACATAACTGGCAAGTATCCTCGAACATACATGTACGTATGAACTTTCACTCAAAGGGAATGCATAAACTCGCCCATCAAAGTTTGACGTTTATCCACTCGGTAGTCTACCTATGAGACATGTACTCGTATAGTTATGCATACCTCAACATGTGCAGAAAGGGACTCAGGTATTACTTTCAATGGTGAAAGAGAAAATTGCCCGATGTCCTGAATGCAAATATAAAAGGGAATATGCTTCTCAGGCACAACGTATCCTTTGATAATAATAGGGCAAATGGGACCCCGTCTAGACATGTTTAATGGTGGTTGTGATATTACTTGCACTCAAAGGTGGAATCGCAGTCGATTCCTGAACTGTTTTGATTTGTCAATATTCGGGGATTCAATAGAAGTCATGAGAGGTTGGGAGTTCTGTTCAATGGATGCGACAGGGATTGGTATGAGTTAGAATGTACTTTAAATATATTACTTTTAATCGGTTTATATTTTTACAAGTCCTTATCCAGTCGTTGATAGTCATAACCCGCTTCAGTGGCATACATCTGGATATCCAGAAGTTGATATGTTTTTCAATACCTACTTATGAACCACCATTAAACCCGCTTTTACTAACGTCAACCGTCATTTTATATGGCGCGTAAGCTGATTAGGATAATTTATTCGCTGCTACACTTTAAAATACCAACCGGCTCTATAAAGATGGGTAATCGGACTGAAAATATGTAAATGAAACAGGGTATCATGTAACTGATTAGAATTCCTTAGATATGTGGCTCGTTGACAACAAAAGGAAAACAAAAACAAGTTAAACACGTGTCAAATATTAAGTCACTTAAAAACAGTTGTAGATAACCGCCACATTGTGATACGCATTTTCATTTGTACCCATTCGTGAATTCAAGTCAGTAAAATTTGGATTAATTCAGTGACTCAAAAGTTGTATGAAATGTCAAAAGTTGACACCTTCACTTCAACGGGCAGTTTGAAGACGAAGCGATTCATGAAAAAAAAATTGAGAAATCTCCAGTCTTGATTGTAAAAAACACCAAATTAGGTTGAACTGCCAAATTCCCCCTTTGGACCTAGGGTTATGAAATCCTCAACGGGTTTTGAAAGAATCAGTCAATGCAATACCTGTCAAAATATTTACCCCCAGATTTGGATATTTTTTGGAAAAAAAACCCCAACTTGTTGTGAATATTATTTTAGCAAGTTATATGTACGACTTAAAAGTAGGAATTTCGAACATGTAAGTTCGGTTTTCCGAATGGAAAAGTCTTCGTCAAATAAATACACCCGATGAAAATGTCAACTCATGTTGCTTTTTGAAACCATCTTGAAGGAATTAACAAAGCTCTCACGGAACTTTGATGAAATTGGTGTTTGTAAAATATACCTACAGATAAGGTTGGTGTTTTAATCCGGAAAAATAATTAAATAACCAATACAAAAAACTATAACTTTTTCCTAGTGAAACTGTTGGGAGTAATGCCGAACCGGAAGGAACAAATCAAACTAACAAGACCTCCAACGTTATAATTCATTTTAATTGTACAGGGTCCGCCAAATAACTTTTTTTTGGTTTGAAAATGCTATTAAAAAAACTACTGAATATTTTCTCAAATTTCTTTTTCTATTTGAAAGTGCAATCCTTCCGGTTAATAATGGAAAATAATTTCATTCAAATGGCTGCCTCGGCTGGCCATGCAGTAGCGTAGACGATCGGTCCAATTTTTAAGCACATTATCGATTGTGTGCAGCTGTATTTCACCAATGGCTTCACGAATATTGTCCTTTAAAGCGTCAATTGTCTCTGGCTTGTCGGCGTAACACTTATCTTTTACGGCACCCCACAAATAATAGTCCAACGGTGTCAAATCGCAGCTCCGAGGTGGCCAAACGACATCAGCTCTGCGGCTGATAATGCGATCTTCAAAAACAGGGCGCAAAACATCGAGTGTAGCTTCGGCTGTGTGGCACGAAGCGCCGTCCTGTTGAAACCAAATGTTGTCAATATCCTCCTCTTCAATTTTTGTGAACGAAAATTCGTTCAACATGGCCCGATAACGATCGCCATTGACTGTAACGGCCACTCCTTGCTCATTTTCGAAGAAAAATGGCCCAATTATGCCTCTGGACCAAATTCCGCCACAGCAGCAATTTTGTCGGGTGTACGCACTGTTTTTGGCTTTTCACGCTTTGGTTAATCGATGAGGATGCCAGTTTCTTTCACTTTTTTCACAAGATAACGAACATACGGAGCTGACGGTGCTTCTCTTCTTCCAAATTCCGTACGCAATTTTCGCACACATTCTGCAACATTACCATGATTTTCAAAGTAATGTCGCAATATTTCCCAGCGTTGTTCAAGCGTATACACAACCATATTCGTTCAGCGGAAGGATAAAACTAATTATCTGTCGGATCAGACATGAGGTAAGTGTTACCATTCGCGAAATAAGCACTAGTTGAAAAAAAAAGTTAGATGGCGGACCCTTTACTTGATAGGTGTTGCTGAGTCATTATAATCTATGTAAATATGTGTATTCAAATACTTCTTCGACAGAAACTGTCAAAAAAAATTAATTTCGATTGTTTTAGCCTTGTTCTGCTAACAATTTGGCTTAAAAAAAAACTTAAAAAAATAATTTTGCTTAAAGAAGAAAAAGCTAAGCCATAAATATGGCTTCGTATGCAATAAGGGTTTTTTTAATTCTGCTGTTTTTATTTAAGTAGATATTGGAAGGCTTACACAGTAAGATATTTTATATCTTTTAAAATAGTGTTAAGCTGAGTAATTGATTTACAAGAAACAATGAGGACTACCATAAAACGAAGAGCATAATACTTAGAAATTTAAAAAAATAAGAATATAAACGGCCAATTCAAACTCACAAATACAATAAGAATTAGTCACTTGAGAATAATATAAAACTAACTAGTTACAACAAATTAAGAAAAAAAAGTTACAAAAATTATAAATTTACAATGAACAAATTAAACTAACTGGCAGACAAGAAGGATCTTAGTTCAGTTGAAAATCTCTTTTTCAATCCTATTTCTCTGATTTGGCGCGATAAGGAATTCCAGAGTCTAGTGGCATTAACAAAAAACTGACGTTCAGACGTTAAACAAGAATGGCGCGGGGATAAAATTTATCTAGTCCTGATGGATGCACAAAACGTTAATCGGTTAAAAAGGTTGCGGGGTTGACGAGTGTAAATTGTATTATGCAATATTAAAATGGGACGGTACTGTAAAAGTCTATCAAACGTAACATTACAGATCCTGTAAGAAAAAAGTGAAATGGGATCATTACATTCAATAACTGAAAATGGAAATATTAAGACGTCCATTACTTAAATTTTGTTGGCACCTAAGATGATTGAAAACAGTGCATTATATACCATAACAATAAATAAATAAACAAATAGTTGGCGCAACAGGTCCGTAAGGCTAGGGACCATAGACCTAGCTTCTCACAACCAATCGTTTTGTCTAATTTCGTTTTTTTCGGGATTCAAACCTGGTACACCTCGCTAAGTAGTCCCAAATGGCTTAGAATTATTATTATTGTAGAGATGAAGGAATCTTTTAATGGTTTCCCACCCATTGCACGTCATCGTTTCGCAAATATTCCGCTGACCAACAGCTTAAACTCAGTAATGGCTCCCTGGTTTTTGTAATATTTACCGGCTCTTAAAGTGCTTTAATATTTAATTGTTCTACAATAAATGTAATCAGATCATCGGTAAAACGGAAGAAAAACAAATCAGCTGGTGTCTCAACGCTTTTACGGTTCTTGACAGTTCGGTAACTCCCATAAATTTGAAGTTTTCTTCAAGCGTCCTTTTCTCCAAAAAGAAAATGTAGTTTTCTTCAGACCTGTTTTCTTTCCTTCCTTTTCCTTTGAGGTTGGGGCAACGACGGCTTCATTTTCGAGTTCAGGCTCTGTGTCAGTTTCATCTACTGTGAGGCAATCACTATCACCATTTTCGGCAGTTAGTTGGGGTTCAAATTCAATATCAGAATCATGTGCTGGATCGTCAGAGGAGGTTTTTAAAAAAAACATCTCAGTGGAAAATACAGCTGTTTAAAAACAAACAATATTTGGAAACATTGAACTGCGTTTTTCATGTGAATATTGATGCACGTATGTTCCAATTTTTACTCAAAACAACAAAGTATCATAAAAACTTATACTTATTTACGTGTGTTTTGTCACAATATACCGAGTTAAACTCCTTTTTTAAAAAAAAAAAATTCAAAAAATTATTCTGTACGTTGCTTCGTTTATGCACTTTCGCAGAAATTCTGTTATTTGAAATGCAGTTTCAATTCAATCGCTCCAGTAATAATTTATCGGTCATTTTTTTGCCAACAACAACTCCTCATGTTTAAAGTTTTTTTTTTTTTTTTTGAAAGTGTCACCGTAATGATATTTTTTTTGCAAATTGGACTGTACAGTGTACACCTTAAAACTGCGACTTCTATTCGTTCGGAGAATGCTTGTCCGTCAGGAGACACCCAGATTATTATGTATCAGTTATAGATGCCCCATATGACAAGACAATCGGCGTTGCCTAGTCCGTGTTTTACGACAAGACTTCAAGCTTTGCCAGTTGCCTAGCCTGTGATAAAATAGAGCCCTAGAAGGAATCTATACGATGTTGCGTGGTACTGGAAATGGAGTACCAGAATCTTTCAATTTTATGATCTTTTGCCTGCAAGGTCCTAAGATTCGAGGTCAAAAAAGAACTTTACATTCCAGAAATCATCTTTTTTGGTCTGTATAGGTCTTAAGGTCTTAGGCGCTTTCTGTATCGTTGATAACTTACTCTAGGTCCTATTCTACGCTAGATCGTACAGTTTACCGCCAACTTCCTCTTGACGGCTAACTCGGTGGAACGTCAAAGTAACTGTGTCATAGGACCCCCCTGATCAACACAAGCTGCTGGCAAACCAGTTCTCACGTTCCAAAGGCATCTTCCGCAGTTGCAATAGAAAAGAGGAAACCCTGACCCATTCCCTCAAGGAATCGTCGACATCCATCGCACACTTGGCAACCTATATTAAAACGCCCCTTTTTGAGCTTCAAGACCCTTGTCCCCCGCTTTCTTAAAAATGATCAAAATGGCCCCTTTTTTCAGTTTAAGTAAGATTTAATTCTTTATTGAACGAAAAGGAGTGCAAATATATGAAAACAAGTGTTTCGTAATGAATAAATTATATTTTGTTATAAATAAATGTCTGCTCTGTTTTTTTTTTTGTTTTTGTTCCTTTATTAGTATTTGATGAGGAGGCCTCTTTTTTCGGCTCGGGTCACTTTTAAAAATTTCAGCGGTAACTCTATCTATGGCATGCACTTGTGACAACTCTTGCATGTGGAAATCCGGCCTCTGCTTGCTGCCAAGATTGACCCCAACTAACAAGAGCATTTGTTTTGCCTTCTCAAACTGATTCGAAGAACTAATATTCCTTATCGATTCTGCCGCCCAATCACTTTGCAAAAGTAAATTGCAAAACTTCGCACCGAAGCGCGAGGTATGATTCTTTGCCAAAAGTTACGCAAAGAAAATGTCCGCATAGATATTTTCTAATTCAATTATCACAGCGACAAGCGCCGCACACTTCAAATTTAATTTCTCGAAAACATTTTTCGATTCTGCCAATTGGCACATCGGTCGAACAGAGAGCTCGAAAATTTAACTCAATTTACGTAGCGCATCTTTCGCTATTTCTCTCGTTCGATTTTTGTTTGCACTTCTGTCCGTTGCCATCGCAGGTGGATAAGTAAATAAGATGCCATTTGGAAAATTCACATTTTCGTACCGCAGGCCGCTGCCATTTACAAGTTTAAAGTCGTTAATTACTTCAAGATACATTAGTTCCACTTAGCGGTCGAAAAGGGGGTCACCAACCCAGCACTTTATATTCTGCTCTGGCCACAATCAGTACCTCTATCCATGTTGGCTTTCGACCTTTTACATGCAGCTTAAGTGGCACAATCAGGGCGGTAATCACGCCGACTTCCTTTCCGAGAGTACGAGCCTCAAGTGTGAGCCAGCACCAGCACTTAGCGTATCTACATCATACACTTAAAGGTGCTGGGAGTAAAAATAGATTTGTTTAGAGCGCTTCATGCTCCTGCAGCTAATGGCTCTCAATTGGCATCTTCGACAGAAATAGTCCAAAACGGTACATTCCCCAGTGCGAGGGTTGCTCAGGCCCATACGTGCTATGCTGTATGATGTGCAGAGGAGGACACTAATGTTCGCCTGAGGTGCCTATAGGAATCCAGGTCATGTGATTTCCTTGCAATTGCCGCGACAAAAATAATAGCTGGTTGGTCAATATATACTGCAGAGGAGCCCCGTTCAAATCTGGGCCACACTCTTGGGCGAATCTGAAGTTTTCAACACCAAAATGCCATCGCACATATCTCATCCGGCAGCGATTACCACTAACACAGCACGTATCTCAGCCTCAGCCGAAAAAGTCGTGCATCTAGTGGGCGTCCGTGTGTGGTGTTCCCGACTTCCTGGCTAATGCCATCCGTAGCCTGAAACCAAATCTCTTAACCTGGTTTCGTTGGTAGGTATTTGTGTGTATCTTGTTTCGGTTGAATGTTACATAAGCTTTTTGTTGTTCGTCATTTAGTATGCTGCAGTTGTTGCCACATCCGTCCGCGGAGACGCGTGTACCTGCATAATTTTCGTAGACTTTCCGAGGTCTTGCGTTTTTTTTCTGTGCAATTTTTTGTGCAAGGTGGCTGCTGCGCGAAGTGGAAAAGACATGAAAGAGGAAAATATTCTTTACATTTCGCTTTGTTTGGAGTTTTTTTTTTTTTTCTTTTTTCGTTTGGAGTTATTCCAACGCAGAGTTTTGTAGTCGCTTTGGAGCGGATTTGCTGAATGAGGCTTTGAGGCTATCAATTGCAGTTGCAGAGTAAACATTTAAACGCATTTTTCTTCTTTTTTTTTTTGTTCTCCGCTGGAATGTGATTGTGTTTTTCCTGAATGGAATCGAAATAACCTGTCGATGTGAATGAAGCTATGCGTTTTGAACATGGGCAAGTCAGCTAATAGACAAGTGGGGCTTGCTATTCATTAGTATTTCTTTGAGATTGCGAGTCGAAGGAAATAGGTAGAGTAAGTGTTGCATTTTAACGAGATTTGGTAGACTTTGTAATTATTTGTAGTTGAACATCGTTCGTGTTATTTATATAGTTGGTCATAAATCATGATGGATGCTTGAAAGTAGCACTCAATCACCTCGATTGCGGACCAGTTGAATGTTTCACAAGCTACTTGGACTCTTGGAGTGCAACGGAAGCGAATTTGCTGGAATTCAATTCAGTGGAGAATGCAAAATTCTAATTAATTAAGTTCACATTACTGGGAATAATTTTGACACAAAAAGAAACATTTTAAAAATTGTTTAAGACGTTCCATTGATGTTGAAATTAATGCACAAAAAGGTAGATAATACTACTTAGTACAGAGAGAAATAATAAAATTGATTTTGCCCTTTCGGAAGTCCAGTTGTGCAAATTTGCTGAAGGACTGCGACTTACTAGATGGCTAATGAAGGATTGTTAATGAGAGAAAATGAAACGAATCCTCCAAAGTCGTGTGTGGAATGCGGAATGCCAAAGGTATTTAGCAGAAGTTCGAAGAGTTAGAACCTAAACTTATTATGCGGAGAAGACGATATCGACATTTGATTAAAATCGGTTATCCTGCTATCCCGCCCATCAAAAACGACTAGAAAAAAAAACCTATTAGATTAAATTCAATTAAATTAAATAAGAAATGTATACAGGTTAAATGTAGACATTTTGAAAGACATCTTTTCTTTTATTTGTCAATTTTAAGCGAAGCATACTCGTAGTTTTTGCGATTCCAAAAATTTTATAACTATGGACAACACTTACTATTTTCATTCAACAAGCAAGCCAAGTGGTCAAGATAGATCGAAAAGATCGGAAAAGATGGCAGCCAATTCCTGCTCTCCAAATTGTAGTGTTTTACAATCGGCTACACTTGCTTACAAAGGCGCGGTTAAAGATGTTACAAAACCATTCAGCAGGCAAAAGATGTAGAAAAGAATGCTCGCTTTGGGATGCGAGTAAGGCTACAAAAAGCACGACGATCTTGGCCAGACGACCAGATCATATAACCCAAGACAATCGGACGAAAAGCGAGTGTTTTTCTTACCCTTCCAGAGCAAGGTTTCAAAACTTTGCAGGATTATGACGGCCATGGTGTTTTGGCGGCTTCGATGTTATCTGGTGTTTATTATTTAGTCACCTTTGCCAAATCACCGTGGCAAAATGAGTGTTCGCTAGGGAAAATATTGCGCTTCATTTTACTTCAGACGCGGTGACCCTTCAAAACCGATTCTCCAACATTTGGTGGCCAAATTCGAGGCAACCGGTTCGGAATACAACCAGCCAACACCCGTACGTCAAAGGCACGCCAGATCGGCCGCGAATATAACAGCGGTCCCTGAAACCGTGCAGGAGAACCCAAAGCAGTCATTGCACAAGAAGTCGGCCTTTCGCAGACTTCAACTTGGCGCATTTCGCGACGGGACTTAGGCTTGTATCCGTAGAAAATCGAATTTTAAACCAAGTTCGTTCAATTGGCCTTAGACTTTTTCTTGTGGGATTTCCTGAAGCCGCAGGTCAATGTCAATAAGCCGCAATCATCCGATGTCCTTAATGCCAACGTAATCTATGCCATCGCTTAAATTCAGCAGGATCTATAAGGCGGGCTTAGTAAAATTTAGAGCACTCGGATCCGTGGCACCGTGAGAAGCCGCGGCAGACATTTGGACGATTTTTTAATCTGTAGATAATGGCATACATGTGAATCTTAAATAAACCTAGGATCTTGTTAGTACCTCAGACACAGCCTTTTTATTCTGTTCGAACACCGACACTTGCTATTGGAAAACCCTTCAGGTATAGTTAGCGTGTTCAGAGTCGCAGAGGAAGGAAGGTTGCAGTGAGGCAGAGTCTTCACGGGTCGGAAGCCCGTTAAGTAGTCAGTAAGTAAAGTTTAACAAACTCGTAATGGAACTTGATAACTCAGTTATTTTGTTCGAAGTAGCAATGGGGACGTAGCTTACGAAAGACACTGGCTTTGGCAACTCGGTGCGCACTTTCCTGGTTACCCGGAAAATATTTCAAACAGTCTTGTTAGGACTCTCTCTTCATTTATCCCACGAAGCGTAGTAATTTTTCCCATTTCACAGTAGTTGAATTCCCTTAAAAACCCCTCGATACTTTTTTTCCGAAAAATTCGAATTTTTAAAGTAAAATTTGTAATACACGGAAGAATGATAATATTAAATTAACCTTTAGTGTTTAAATCGCAGATTGTTAACATTATCTGCTATGTCTATTTTTGGTGGTACTAGAAAATTTTTAAAAAAGACAATTTACATGAGCGATTTCTTATGGTCACTTTATCTTGGTGAAATGTAGACGCTTTGATGAAAAAGCAGCAACAATTTATAGTTTGAATGTTTTTTATCAGATTCCTAAAAATCCCCCGATTTCGTGCGGTTTCCCTCTATCCCACGGAAGGCTTTTTAGACATAGAAAATCCCACAGAAAGGGATAAATCCCACGATATAACAACACTGATTCCAAGTTCGGTTTATAAGTTACATATTTTTTAAATAAGCTAAGACATTTCTGGACATATACAGGGTCCGCCAAATAACTTTTTTTTTTTTTGAAAATGCTATAAAAAAAAAACTACTGATTATTTTCTCAAATTTCTTTTTCTATTTGAAAGTGCAATCCTTCCGGTTAATAATGGAAAATAATTTCATTCAAATGGCTGCCCCATGCAGTAGCCTACACGATCGGTCCAATTTTTAAGCACATTATCGATTGTGTGCAACTGTATTTCACCAATGGCTTCACGAATATTGTCCTTTAAAGCGTCAATTGTCTCTGGCTTGTCGGCGTAACACTTATCTTTTACGGTACCCCACAAATAAAAGTCCAACGGTGTGTCAAATCGCAGCTCCGAGGTGGCCAAACGACATCAGTTCTGCGGCTGATAATGCGATCTTCAAAAACAGGGCGCAAAACATCGAGTGTAGCTTCGGCTGTGTGGCACGTAGCACCGTCCTGTTGAAACCAAATGTTGCCAATATCCTGCTCTTCAATTTTTGTGAACAAAAATTCGTTCAACATGGCCCGATAACGATCGCCATTGACTGTAACGGCCACTCCTTGCTCATTTTCGAAGAAAAATGGCCCAATTATGCCTCTGGACCAAATTCCGCCACAGCAGCAATTTTCTCGGGTGTACGCACTGTTTTTGGCTTTTCACGCTTTGGTTAATCGATGAGGATGCCAGTTTCTTTCACTTTTTTCACAAGATAATGAACTTACGGAGCTGACGGTGCTTCTCTTCTTCCAAATTCCGTACGCAATTTTCGCACACATTCTGCAACATTACCATGATTTTCAAAGCAATGTCGCAATATTTCCCAGCGTTGTTCAAGCGTACACACAACCATATTCGTTCAGCGGAAGGATAAAACTAATTATCTGTCAGATCAGACATGAGCTAAGTGTTACCATTCGCGAAGTAAGCACTAGTTGAAAAAAAAAAGTTAGATGGCGGACCCTTTAGTAGACAGCTATGGGGTTGTAGCTTAGTACTGCAATTATGATTCAATCATGCTCCTCCAAGGTCTTAACAAAGCAATTTTAAAGCAACGTCTACGACAATCTGAAGCTTACGGCTTTGCCCGATAACCGCTGTAAAAAGGCTAAGCTATCATCAAGGCCTGATGGTACGTGTTGCCTACAGTTTTACTCGAGAAACACTTAATATTGATACAGGCACGTGCATCCCCGTCCTGTCTCATTTTTAAATTTTTCCACCTTTTCTAATAGTATTTTAGTTACGACTTTGGCAAAAAAAAACTCTTAGTCTAAATTGGGAGAAAAAAGGCGTTAAAATTGACTTTAAGTTAGGAAACAGTTGGATTGGAGTCACAGCTGACTATAAGTGAAATCTAATTTGTCAAATCACAAGCGTTTTTACTCTTCCGAATTTCCCCTTGCCTTATCTGACAAATCATAAAAAAATCTGTTTATTTACTTCACATCAACGACAAATTGAAGCTCGCGTCTGGTGAAACAACAAAATTGAGTCAATAGCAGAAGTTGACTTTTGTTAAATTTGTTTCATTTCTATGAAATGCTGGGTGGAATTTAGAGGTCACTAGCAAATGTGGACTTAGAATCGAATTTTGTTCTTTTTTTTTCTATTTCTAAGAACCTATTAATTTAAAGTCGCAACTAAAGTTGGCTATTAGTGAGGCAGGTCGTATTGTAATTTGTTCGCCGGCCTCAGTTAACTCATCTTTGAGTTTGCCATATTTGACAGCATCGACAGACAGACATTCTCCCCATTAGCGTTCACCTAATAGTTGTTTGTTATTACACAAGACTTCTGCTCAATGTCAGTCGCTCTCACTGTTCTGTTTTTAGCTCACAAAGAATCGTTCTCTTGTGTACAAACACACGGATGTCTGTTTCCATTTCTTAGGCAAATGTTTTGTTTTATTATAATTTTATGCTATTTAGTTCTATGTCAGTACAACACATGGTTGGCGGGGGAGTTTCTAAGTTTATAAATACATTTTCAATTATGTCACGGGGAAACCGCGCCTCTGGTTGCAGAAACTCTAGAACGCATTCGCGCTTATGCATAGATGTAGTCAAACAAATGTTAACGCCACCGAGTTGTGTGAACTTATTTCAATAAGCACAAGAATTTGATACCCAAGCCAAGTATCAGATTGACGTTCCTATCCATTACGTAGTGAGATTTCTCAGTCCGAAGCAGCTGACGAAGATAAATCATGCCTTGCTGTAAATCAAAGAAATACACACGTACCTACCCCATATTAACTGATGACGGCGATGATCAATTTACACGATTGTCAGACATTGTTGTGCCCCAACAGCGCTATCGGATTTCTGTGCAACTTTAAGTGATTCTCTGGCTGATGATCGTCACTTCGGTGTATCTCATAACTGTCACGACCGCACAAATCAGCCGATGTTTCGTTTTTGTCAGTCTTCTCGTTTCTGTTATCTATACAACCTCTCCGGGTATCCGCATGTGTACTCAAAGGGATTGTCCCAGTTGTAATCTAATATGTTTTGTTTGTATTTTTTTTTTTGTTAAAACTGTTAAAACAAAATGAAATATGCTCTGAGCTCGTTTGACCCAGTTTGTTGGTGTTATTTGTTTTGATTTGATGATGTCGGGAGCGAAATGCTATATCGCAGGAGGATTTGTTTTGTTTATCGTTGAATGGGCCTAACTGGAGCAAATGTGATTTGATTAGTGCACAGAGTTATGGTTTACTGACTTTAATTGCCTTCGGATGGATTATCGCAGAGTGAGTGGAAATGGAAATGGAGTGTACCTACTTCTCGATGTGTGTCATGTTGTGGAAGTAGTTTCCGTCCAATACGGGTGCACACTTCCGTTAAGTGCTGACAAGCTCATGCAATCGAATTTTGTATTTATCAGCCGTTTAATCGGTGTCACAATATTGGTTAATCACGTCCACCTAATTGGAGTTCAAATTACCTATTCGTCCAATAAGAAGGTATTCAGTTCAACGCAGGCATATGGTCACCGTAGGCGACCGATAAGATCGCGATAATCCAATTGGGAAGTAGTCAAATTAGAGTAACAATAACACCTCATCAAGATAACAAATCCACATGACATCCAACATGGTGGCAGTTTAGTTTCGACTTAGAGGTTTGCCCTTGGGGCAAGCGTTAATGTCATCACATTTTGCTAAGGCGTGCATTGATGTCAGTGAGCCAAAAATAGATCGATAGCCGCATGGTAGCGACCCTTTTTTTTTTTTTTGTTGAGAAACTGTCTATTTGTTTGTTTGCGATTCATTTGAGATTTTTAGATTCTAATAAAAAGGTGCATACTTTTTGCAGCGCCTTCTTCGTTCTGTATCGGTGAACTGATGATCTGCACTAGAATCAGGTTAATCCTCGCGGTTTATTTCCACCCGTGGGGTTCGACTTTAAAGTGATTCAGAGGTTTTGGATCAATTTCGAAAATCATGGACTCTAGAAATTTCTTAAGTTCCAAGACCTCCACGTCTTTCAATGGATCAGGAGAAATAAACAAAGAAAATTCTTGACAAATGAATTTGAAGAGCTGACGCCAACCGTCTTGAGTAAAACGTGAAAAAAGTATGACGGTGCGTGGTTTGATAAAGGCGTGGAAGTTGGTTAAGAAAAGCCTTGGAATTTATAAAGGAATAAAATTTAAGTCAAGGTTTCCGAACGCATACTTCCTGTCAAAGCATATTTCAGAAGTCAAATTTGTGTGCCGCTTTTTCGAGCTTTGCTGTATATATATATTACAAACTAGCTATACACAGTTTCCCTCCCACTTACTTTAAACGCCGTGGAAAGGGGAAGCATCAAACTAAAAATGGTCCATGTGCAAACACTTCCTATAAAATCTGTCTGAATCAGAAGGAGTTGACTGATTGCGTTGAAATAAAAGCTAAATGTTGCCCCGTAGTAAGGTCTGTGTTTTTTTGAGAATTATAGAAGAATAGAGTGAGTAGCTTAAGCGTAAGGCTTGACCAAATTTATATATAAAAACAGACAAACTCTATCATGTTAATATTTGCATAGAGAAGATCAATATTGGCCTCAAAAGTTCATATTTGGATAGATTATCAACATAAGTCATGGACTTTACTAAGTCCCACAGGAAGATGAATAAATTTCACACATTTTGAGCTCATTTCTCACCAACTTTTTAAAACAATGAGTTCATGGTTGCGATTGTCCTATTGTGATGTACCTTTTGCGATCCACATTTTTTAACAAAAAAACCTTTAACCATGACGCGGTAAAAGCAACGTTTCTAAAAAATGAGAACTGTTTGTGGAACCAGAACAATCTGAGCTTTTTTTCTTAAATAAATCGAGTCTTCGGGTTTGAACTAACTTTATATGCGACAAAACGACTGCAAACTCCAAGTCCAACTGCTTCTGCTATAGCAATGGAACACAATCGGAAAATCAAGGAATGTTTTTTTGCGATGAATTGCCAACCTAACTGAAACTGATCATAAACTTGAAAAAGCTCTTTTGCCAGTTAACATACAAATTTATCGATTTAGACGCCTTGCCGTTGAGAAATTTCAAAAAGCGGACTAAAAAGGGGCCCGAGCCGACAAAAGAAGTCTCCACACAAAATACTACTATGGCAATGGAAAAACAGAGCAGCAAAGCCATTTATTTCATTTCATTACGAAACTGAAGAGGGGAACATTTTGATAATTATTCAGAAAGCCAAGGATCTTGAGGCTCAAAAAGGGGCCATTTGCTTTTCCCTTATCGATCCTCTGCTGACAAAATGCGTAACTTGTATTAAACAACTTCTTCTATAAGCGGCAGCCTTTACTTGACCAATTCGACGGTTCATAGCTGGCTTTTCGAGCTATTGACTCGAAGCATTGACACTTCAACTTCAACTTCAACTTTGGTTTTTCAGAATCGCGTTCTTTCGTATAACTCGTGCGATGGCCTCTCCATTTAGTGAGGCAACATTCCACTCTTAAGCCTATGGTTTCTCACTTACAAGACGAAGTATTATAATGATGGTAGTATAACCAGGATGATCCACATACCACTGATTTGATAATCTTGTTTTATGCTAGCTTTATAATGGCCACATAATAATTGCAGAGTATCGCCAGCGCTTGAAGATTGTTGTAGGTTTAAGCGATCACCACGTCGAGTTTTTTCTAAAAATCCGTCTCAATCCAAGCCGTCTGTTTGCCGATTTTAAACTACTGGCTCGAAGCTCTTCTTATTTCGAACGCCCTTCCTAAGCTCTGTCACAGCAACCTCCAGATATATCTGCTTTTCGTGCAAATCTGTCTATTGTAGGACGTAGAAGTAGTATAAGTTAAAGGCCTTTTTTCAGTATAAGTACTCCGTATCACGTTGCGGTGCTAATTAGGGCTGGGTGGGTGTCCAAGTCTATTCCTCTGATAACCAGCTTCAACTCGGTGTTCGAATTGAATTTTTGAATAAACAAGTAAGAAGTTGACACAAAAGGTTCGTAGGCAAAGGCTCTCTTCTGGTCCTCTGCACTCAATGTTGCTGCCATTTTTGTTTCGTTGTTAACACATATTTGAACACCTCAGAGTATTGCAGCGCTCCTCTTTTACAGTCATTTATTTCAATAGACTATGAAAGTTGCAACGTCAAAGTATTATTATTCTTCCATTCGATGCTGCATGGTGATTTGTGTTCAATTATCTACCAGACATTCTAAAATAAAACGTTGAAAGCCTAAGTTTCAGTCGCGCAGCTTTCAAATATTGATGTACCTCTTCTTCCCCATGACCCATAAAAGAACAATTTTAATCTTCAGACCTCTGCTATTATCCGCATAACAATTTCATGGCAGATTGGCACTCCGACGGCCTCATAACAACTTTTAGACCTATAGCTCTTCATTTTCCTCCAGCAATTATGATACATTTCTAAATTAAACATTTGTGCAGCAAAGAGGCCAAACCAGACACATTTCCATTTTGAACTGCTATCGAGCTAATGGAATGCTATCTTCAATAGATCATCTTAAGTCTGTGTTTTTCTTCTAAAGTTGTTCCCTTTACATTGTCAGTGGAAGAAAGAAAAATAAAATCACTTTATCCAGAACTTGAAGTATCGTAGACCACTTTTTCCACGAATTTTGACATCTGTACGTGTATACTGTATACGTATAATACCTCTTAACAAAAAATAGTCTATCAGACGTCTTTTTCCCCATTCTTGGCATAATAGACAACACACGAAACACAGCAACCCTTCGCAGATGCGGCCGGCTGATTTCGTGATTTCATCTTTACACATGACTGTGTACTGCGTCTGTGGAATACCTACACCGCCGAGCATCCACTGCACGGCCCTAAAGTATCTTCTGCATTTCAATGGACATGGTCGCCCCTTTTTTCGATCACACACACAAAAAGAAACCGCGCGCCATCACAAAACGAAAACAAACTGACACTCAGCAGAGGGAAAAGGAAAACTCTCCAAAATTATAATGGATGTGTACTTGTGCACATGCACAAGTGTACGCCATCGCGTCACACATTAATTCATCGTAATCATAAACCATAACTCTAGGTAGACCGTAGACATCCCCTCGCATCCCCTCCGCCAAACAAGCCTCATGTACAGAGTTCCCACTTGTGAATGGAACTAACATTAGAACGTTGTTTACAGTCTTTTGGGGTCGCTCGCAAAACCGTTCATACTCATACCCCACATGGCACAAGAATGTACGACTTGTTCCCGGTTTTGTTTGTTTTTCCTTAGAAAAATCTTTCTGTTATGTCTGCTGGAGAATATTTACTTCAATTTGTCCCAAAGAGGCTCCCAAAAATGAAGAAAAAAGGCATGAAAATCACGCAAAATAGAATAAAAACAACAAAACGCCATAAAAAATGCAATAAATTTTAATTTTCTTCCAACTCTCTTTTGTTCTTTCGTTACAGCGATGCAGAAAAAGACACCGCGGCAGAAACACTCTCCACAGCAACATTTGTCCAGCGCCAGCAACATCGTCGTCTAGCAACATCATAAAGTAATTTGCCTTATTTTGGATGCAATTTAGTTTACCGCTTGCAGCGTGTATTTACGAAAAGTCGGCAGACTACACAAAGCCAGATGATTGTCTGTGTGAAAAGCGGAAGAAGAAAGTAATCAAAAACAACGGCAAACGTCAGTCTGGAGGAACTGCAACTTCTTGTGTCACACCGTGCGACGGGATGATGAATCTGTGACCGAAAAAGTTTTAAAAATACAAATTTAATTACGTGCGCGAGAAACAACAAAAAAGTGAACGATTTTCATATTTTTTTCTATAGAAAAAGTCATTAATCTTGATGTAAGTGAAAAAAAAAGGAAATAGAAGGGAAAGGAAAGTAGTGAAGTGCGGGATAGATAAAGCGCATCTATTATTATTCTTTTTTTATTATTATTTGGAACGTTTTTCATTTTCCGTGTAAAAGTAGAAAAAAAAAAAAAGGGAAAAGAGTTCTTCCGTCATTCTTCTTCATTGTGGTGTTGAAAGTGTTGAAGTGTTGAAAGGTGTTAAAAAGTCAATCTGTCCCTCTGTCCATATATTCTGGGAATGGAATGAAGAAGACGCCGCTTTGTGAATTATCATTTTATTTTGTTTTATTTTCGTTGTAATTTTGATTATATTTTCTGTTTCACTATTCGTGAGTGTGAACCATGCTTGGAGTACTGAGAAAGCGATGGAATCGAAAGTAAGTTTTAGTTTCTAAATATCCTTCTTGCTTTCAGTGTTTAAAATGTCACTTAATGTTTTCTATGGCATAATACGTTTTTGGTTGAAAGGTTAAACCGTCGCTTTTATGGGGACAGATGTAGTAAATAATGAAAGGAAGTAGATCAACTATGAAGGGGTTTGTGGTCGCGAAGGGCCAATAAATCTTGATGATCAACAAAAGGGGGCGGCGGATATATACTGTCGAAATTCGGGGCTGTAACTAACCGTTTTGTTGTATCAAGTGTCGCTGTTTCTAACTCCTATACAAATTGACTAAACCCAGCGGTCAAAATTGACCGCGTTCTACTGAAACAAGTTCAACATGCATGACAACCAAAACTAAATAGATTGTAGGTCTTGAACAGGACATTTATCTGTGGAATTTGTGTAAACTGGGGATATTTAAGGCTTGCCGACCCGCCTGGTCTTTTAGTTATAGTTAAAAAACAATACCAAAACGCAACAATTATTTATACTGTTAAACACACGCAGTGAAGCTCTCTTCCTGTATAAAAGAAGACACTTAAGAGTTAAGAAAAAAAAATTAGTTTTATTCTATAAATTTAATTTATTATGCTAGCTGCCAGTCAGCTAGACCAACTGTCGAACAGTAACCACTCATTTTGAATTTAAAACAAAAATAAAAAAGAAAGCCTTTTATAATACTTCAACCTCATATTTAATTTACTTTATTTAGAAGCCACGTACTTTCTAACCATAGAGGAAACAGAAACCACAAGGATACTCCAGCCATGTTAATTGATTGACTCCGAGTCTTATTCATTAATAAAATTACGTTCACTGGAAATGAAACCTTCGCTTAAGCTTTCAGAAAGTGTCACACAGCGCGACCGATGTGCAATTTGGCCCTTTTTTCGAGAGCCTGGCACAATTTTTTCCTATTTTGGCCCTTTTTATTTGGCGCTCCGAAAATTTTACAAATTGCTCTAATTTCCAAATAAAAACCTTTAAAATGCAATGCGCAGTTGCCTCACAACACTTTTATAGTGTTAAGGTAGCCAACGCTTGTTAATTATGGTTTATAAATTCAAAATTTTAAGAAAGTCTTCAGAAATGGCACCTTTTTTTCTCATTGGCCCTTTTTCTTGAGACTATTCAGATTGAGTTTAGACATCAGAAATAAAATGTAAGTGGTCGGAAAAAGCAAAAGAAAATTTGTACGGTTTCGATTTACATAATGGCTATAAATGGGGTGTTAGAAACCTCCGAATGACTTCTGAGCAAGAATTTTCTTTACGACTTAATTCACCTTGGTCAATCCGGTATCGGTATCGGTATACTAGGCCCAGCTTCTTACACCTATTTTAGTTGTGTGAGTTTTTTTTTTTGTTGGGGATTGTAAGGGACCTACAAATCAATGCCGAGTCCGAACGTCTGAATTTTATAGCTCTTTCATGACATCTAATTCTTGGATGTTAAAGAGACATTCACGAGAAATGGCGCAGTAGGAAAAATCTTAAGATCACACTTTTCCGGGCATCGAACCTGAGACCCTTCGCTCAGTAGTTTTGTTACCTAACTAACTACTTTCCAAGCGAAATACGAACCTGTAACGGCAGCAGCACCTCGAGATGCTTGGAGCCCTCATGTCCCACCGAAGAGTTTTGGGCATCACTTTGACTGTTTTTTTTTTTCTTTTTCCATGTCCGCTGTATAGTACGGCAGAAAGTAAATTCTTCAGAACGAAAACTTCCTTTAACATAAAATAATTAGTAAGCGAAGCAAAAGATATCTTCAGTAGCAGATAGCATGTTAGTGTTGACGTGAATAACTGCGATAATTCATGAATAATCACTAAATGTAACAAAAAAAAAAACATTGATTCGACCTTCCAAGCATCTCACTCTCATTCTAGCAAATGGGATGCACCCTACGCATGTACAGGCCACATAATGTTGCCAGCTTTTCTTAGAGGTACTGAGGCAAATATTGAAAATCTTGTTCTTTATGACAAAATTAAAAATTGAATGTTAACAACAAAATAAATAAACTTTCTCGCAGTTCCAATTACATGTATACAAAAAAATAATTAGATTATTTTAATAAGATTATTTTGTTGACCATAATTTTGCGTATGTTTTTTGGTCGTCCCTTCTCAAATGCGAATACTAAAAAAAAAAATTTCCATTTTGCACATTTTGGTAAAGAGGGGGACTAAACAGAACAATGTGGTTTCGTATTCATGCATGGCTTGGGTAAAATAATTCTACGGCTGAGTGTGGTTAAAAAAATCTGGAAATTTAAGTTACGTGGTTCACAATAGTGAACTCTGTAAAAATTTATGAGTGTACTAATTTTTTTCCAAAAATTGATAAGGTGCCGAAAAATGGCCAAATTTCAAAGCGAATTAGCCTAAATTGGGATAAATCCCATATAACAATATTAAGGACGCAGCGATAAGTTCGGGTAGTCAAATCGGCGATAAATCGGCTCGTTAAGAAGGGTTCTTTTGATGTGCGCATACATAATCGTTTTTAAATTTGTTCAGAATTGTTGTAACTCAACTTCTGACGAAGCAGAAAGGTCAACGGAAGTTCAAAGAAGGCTTGCCGAACAATAGTGTCGTGCCTTTCCCAAGAACTAAACTCAGAATTTAAATAACTTAATTTCCGCTAAGATTCATGATCTTGGAGTATCGTTTACGATTTTTGTACAGAATGTAGTTCGCATTGTTCGCTTGAGTATTTCCGATTTCAGTATTATTTCCCTTGAAAAGTTTTGTGGATCTTCTCATACCTTAAAAAGGCGAAGATTGATCTGGTTCGGTGTTATCCGCTTCATCATATCCCCTAATAGCTTGTCGGTTTCTTCGAGATCGCCTATTATTTTCGAGGCTGAAGATGAAAATAAAATCGACTTTCCTATGCAGCCCCGCCGTTAAAGACGATAGGTACTATTAATTTTGTTATACTTGGATTGACGAATGCCCAATCGTTGGCGCTTGAAGTTACAGGTACCGGCCGAATGTTTTCTCAGTCTTTCTTCAAGCTGGGCAATTAAGTGACTGCTTTAAATCTCTTGGCGGTATGCAGGGAAAGCATCATGCACAACATCCATCATTTGACTCTAGAGATGGTTGAGCTTACAAAATCATTCAAAAAATTGATTGCTGGCTCTTACTCAAGGAGTTGAGCTTGGCCTTAGGTAAGCCTCTAGCGTTAGGCTGCTTCTTTTTCCAACTACGTAAAGTACCTGTAGTGAATAGCAATTTCTTCCGTTGGTTTAAGCGCAAGCTAGGCAAAGAACGAATGATAGTACGGACTACGGAGGTTGTCAGCTATACCGAAAAAGATATTTAGTATACCCTACTTCTTTTTTCCGCTTGATTCTTTCTCTAAAATATAAGTCTTAAAGGTGTGTTTCCTCAAGATAGATACCAAATGCTTTTTTGTATATTTGCCTACACCTAAAGCCAAACTTGGTGTAGGTATCTGTCCATCAGAGGTTCCAATACAAATTTTACTTTCCATATGGGAGGGAGGGAGATATCTTACGTGGTTCAAACATATTGTGCCCATCGGTACCGGAAACAGTTTATCATATACCATCGCCTGTTCCGCAGACAGGGTATGATGTTATTGCAAGAGGTTCTTATGAAACTCGCCATTTATTCTTCAAAACTGATGCGTACGCTCATTTGATGTTTTTGGTATTTATAACCGGTATTTATAATCCTTTCATTCCCACAGCTAATGCAATTTTATCATCCACAGTTTTGATTGGAAAACCTCCCCGTGTGTCAAAAAGAAGCTGTGAATACATTTAGAGGTTCGAAAGCCAAGGCAACGCCACGAGCTGATCGAATCAATAAATCGCTCCTCATTTTATAAGCAAATATCAGCAACAACCTCACGGACAACTATCTAAAAATATCCCACATCTATCCGTAGTTCCGTAGCTCGCAGTTCACCCAGACCTTGAACGAAACTCTGCGATCGTCGTGCGAACTATTTCGCAATCCATACTGTAGGTACGAGTATCTCTGGCTTTTAAAATGCAGAAAACTATTTTAATATTCTAAACGTCAAGTCACGCGACGAATACGACGTCGACTGTGTGCGGTGCGCATTCATTCTCCATTCTCTCCGTCGTCACTGTCACTGACAGCGATACTAGATAATACTATTTTGATTTATTTTTTCTCCTCTCTGCTTCCTTTGTGGCTGATTTCGTTTCGCTTGTCGTGTAATCCGACTGTTTGAACAAAAGAAACACAAGTCAAACGCTGCACTATCTGTGGAATTTTAAGCGCAGCTGAAATGTTAATCACTGCGAGCTCAGATTGCTGCGGCTACTTGTTCGTAATGCTCATTTGCTCACTTTGTTATTCTTATGGCAAATAAGCAGGCGTCTAAGCGCCCCAAGCGGCTTATACAGACAGTACGACACCCACACACCTTCCGCCGCTGAACTTCCGTTCGGCGAAGCTAAAGACAGTTCCTTAACCTCACTTGGCTGGGCGCAGACACTTTTAATCTGACGTTTTGCACTTTCTCTCTCTCCTGCAGATGGGGGCTTACCATTAACGTTCCGTTTCGAATGACGTGCCAACAGAAATTCCAAGTAAAACGGAAGTACACAGAAACTACATAGAAAAAAAAGAAAAACTAAATTTTATTACATTTTCCTCACCAGAACTATTCGGATGGGGAGGGTTTTATTGCAGCAATAAAAGGTTTTTGTTTTTTCTGTTGTTCCTTACTCTTGCGTTCTCTTTCCATTTCTCTGCCACACTCGCATGTAAGTGCGGTCATAAATGTCGCTGGCCGATTGAATCGAGGATGTGGATTATGGCGGTGCGCTTCTGTAGCCCCATCAAGCGTTTGGCAGTCATAAAGCATAGGCGGGCGGCAATCCTCTTAAGCCCCAGTTTTCGTACGTAGCTGAAGATCAGGCAGGCGATAAACAGGGAGCGATGGAGAACTATCTCCTCAATGACATGCACCAACAACAATAAAACTAAATTTGTAATTAAAACGTTTCCTCCATCAGGAGAAGAAGGGGCGACCGACTGGCAGACTGCCGGGAGGCTACACAAGCTGCAAGCGGGTTCATGTCCTGTTTCAATTCAGGGTGTACATCTGTGCTCTATGCATATCCATCTGAAGCTATAATTAGCCGGCATTATGTTGTGGCTCTATTGTTTAGTGCTGTGTCGTGTCACAAGGATGTATAGTTTTCCTTGGGGAAGGGTGCGGGGTATTGGGGCGCTTGGTGATAACCAAACTGCGCATATAGTAGACACTTTGGTGCGGCACCCGAGTGAGTTAGCTGTGGAATTAGTGGTGATATCTTCTCTTTTGAAGATGACAATCTGAGGAATTTTCACACATCTTCGGCATGGTTTTGAGAGTGTCGGCTGCCGAGACGCGACGGCAGGATGATGTGAACAAATCTCATTTGGCATTCATTGTGGGCGACAGTGGAAGGGGGCCATGTTGTTGACACAGAGTCTGTGCAGCTGAGCATGTAATAACCACATTATAACAAATTTCATTGTGTGTATGCGATTTGTAATTTTAGCCTTGGATTGGATTTGTGCGAGATAATTCTGGCATCGAAACGGCAATTTCTGCAGGAGGACGCACGACGATGTATACAAATTGGACTGGTGAACTCAATTTGCTTAGGCTGTCCCAAGCAATTTGGAATTTAATTGGGAAGTTTCAGATTAATTGGGGATAATGGGTGTACAAGCCGTTCCGTCTGCATGCGGGTGAAGTTTATCCAATATATGGTACGTGAAAATATCACCAAGCAAATCGATGGGGGTTCTGGCTTTGGAAGTGCTGCCAACTCAATGGAATAGGAGGCATCGAAAGAAGTCAGTTTTGTTTTGGCTAATGGAGGGCAAAACATTTTTTTTCAACCCCCATTGCAATTATTACCGGATGTACAGCCAAAACTGTTTTTGACATGCAAATGTAAGGAGTTAGGTTTCTCGCTCCAATTGCGTAGCAGTATACCTGACAAATGGCTTTGGCAAAAACAATGCCCCGGATTTTTAATGAACCTTCAAACCTGAAGAACTGAAGAAATATTGGGAACGACCCACTCAAACCCGTTCAGTTGAACACCTATCTTATTCTTGTTTTTGGTGCAGGGATGTTGATAGTTAATATCATATCAGTGGCAAACATCTCGAAAATCCTGAGCCTGCTGGACTAAGCTTGTCATTGAGATCGCTTTCTGCTTCCAAGGATTAGAAACAACGCTTATTCGTTGAGCATTAAGGGAACTTGTACGTCGTTGATCTGATGTCTGCTACCTGCTACCCGGAACCGTTCATAGTCATCGGCCCTTACGAAACCACGCTTATCGATCAGCTTTTTGACACCTATTAATCATGTTAGTTCTAGCTCGCATAGGGCCTTACAGCAATAAAGGGTCCGCCAGATAACTTTTTTTTTTTTGAAAATGCAATAAAAAAAACTACTGAATATTTTCTCAAATTTCTTTTTTTATTGAAAGTACAATCCTTCCGGTTAATAATGGAAAATAATTTCATTCTGCCTCGGCTGGCCATGCAGTAGCCTACACGATCGGTCCAATTTTTAAGCACATTATCGATTGTGTGCAGCTGTATTTCACCAATGGCTTCACGAATATTGTCCTTTAAAGCGTCAATTGTCTCTGGCTTGTCGGCGTAATACTTATCTTTTACGGCACTCTACGAATAATAGTCCAACGGTGTCAAAGCGCAACTCCGAGGTGGCCAAACGACATCAGCTCTGCCCTTGACGAAGTTAGCGTACCTGATTTTCCTACAATTCTAAAGAACTTGATTTAAAAAATGGCTAGAGGGCTCTCTTTTAATACATCTAGAGAGTTTTGACTTGTTTTGCTTAAACCATGAAAAGCAAGCGGTACAGTCCCTGCAAAAGGAGATGCCCAGTAGCAATTTCCTTAAGAAAAGATTTTCTCCTCATTAATGTTTTTTTTTTCCCGCTTTATCTTTTGTTTCGCCATTTGTAAATAAAATAAAATATAAACACTCGTCACATCTACCTGCTGTTCTCTTCAAAATAAACGTAAGCAGTTTATTGAAAAGGGATCCTACTAAAATACTGTGCCAATCTCTCTTAATAGCTTGTTTTAATGCTGTATACCCATACCTACCTCAATCAACACGAAACTTAAATTTTCTTCCATAAACATTTGAGAAGTGCAAATTTTCCCAAATATCGCTGCACTCAGGGTTGGGAAAATACGCATACTTAACATAGTATTGCCAGAAGCTCAAAAAGCAAAGTGCTAAACTGTAAAAAAAAAAGCTAGAATGTATGCAGACCAGTGATACCAGACTTTTTTTTGCCAAAATTCCCCATTCCATATCCGTTTTTTTCCCCATTTCGATTCATGTGAGAAAAGTGAAGATGAATTTTTAGTAAAAATTTGTTTTCTTTTATTAAGACATCTATTTTTAAGAAGGTAATAAAAAATGCATTTCAATTTAAAACATAAATAATTAATTCACTCTTCGTGGGTCTTAAAGTAAATTAGCAGGTTAAACAGAAACAAGTCTTAACTATTTAATAATAATATAGAAAGATAGACTAAATTATTAAAATCTAATATTATAGGTACATATTCAAAAAGCTTAAGAAAAACATTAAAGGTAATCCATAAAACACAATGGGCCTTACCAATAAACATTTTTAGCTTCGACTCTTCGATTTGAGTAGTTCACAGTGGCTAAATTTTCCATACAAATTTCGCAATTGTGAGCTTCCGTAAATGTAAAGTCAATACTAAAATTTGTTATTAGTACGGTGCAGTGTCATATCTGGCGAACTTCACATCCGATATTGAATTTTCAAAAGGGTTGCAGTTAGTGAACTGAATGTCAAAATGACACATGTGAGTAAAGGTGGTGCTCAGTTCGAAATGCGTTTAGAGCTAAATCGCTTAGATTCTATAAACGCGGTGATGATTTTATGTTCGGGATTTATTTGAAAGTTAACTTCACGAGTTTTATTTTAAAATTACATTTTTCCCCATTTTAATAGCACTTTACCCCGTTTAGTGAAAAATATCCCAAAATAGGGAAAAATCCCAACATCTGGCATCGCTGATCTAGAGATAAAAAAAAACAGCTGAACAAAATAAAATGTGTTTTCATCGGCTCTTAAAAAAAAATAGTTTTGTCTTTTACAAAACACATTTTTCCTGCCTATCTGCACATATAAAATAAAACTCTCTCTCAAGTATTTATATATAAGAAATTCAGTGCCTGAAAATAACTCAGAAAATAAAAATAATTAAGAACATGTTTTTGGAACAAAACGTTTTATTTTTTATTGAATATTAAAGTATCCGTCTTCAGTAGGTATTTAGCCCATGTATCTACTTAGCTCCGCGTTCACAATTGACTTGATTCATTGCATTGATTCCATTTGATGCGTGGGAAAGTGGTGTGAAACATCTTAAACTTTGATGCACTACTCGCTTAGCTTAATGTACACGAATGACTAAAATGCCACTAAAAAAAGGGGCAAACATCAAAAAATACAAGAAATTCCAGAAAATGCTGAGAATGCATTTGGCATTTTCCTTTAAAAAAAAAAAATGCTTTCAAGTCGTCGAAATGCTGGATCTACCATTAAGAATGTTAGAATGTCATCAATGATTCGTATACGCACACGCCACCGACGATACCGTATTGAAATCAGTCTTGCGCGATCGCACACACATTGGGGTTCTCAAATTTGTCAGTGGCTTTCAACTGAATTGAACCCATTAACGCATAGCTTAGATTGTGAACCAGTGGCCTGAACCCTCTCCGTCATGATACCGTTTACAGAAAGGGTCTAATTCTCATACTTCAAATGATGAATGTTAAAGTTGTTCATCGATTTGTTAATTTAAAACTACTAAGCCAAACAATATTTTGACAATCTCCATACTCGTTCAAAAGATATACGACGATAAACTCCATCGAATTGAACAAACGTAGATATATTTGATCTCCCAGGTATGTTGTCTTTAAAAAAAATAGGAAAAGTTAAACAAACCTAAAAACCATGAACAAAATTGTACAGCATAGGAGCTTCTGTACCTACTGAACCACATTGCGGTTGGTTTTTCACACGGCAGGCAGAGACTGTTCCCCATCTTTGGCTAGGTTCTACATGATTGTCAGCTCTCGTTTCCGCCTTTATTATACAGCTACACTTTGATCTTCTGCGAGCTTATGTCGCGGTGTAGCTTATGTTTTTGAAGTATAAGGTAAGTTTGCCTAAGACTGCTATGATTCTGAAAATGTCTCCATCTCCGGCCGTTCGTTTCCATTCTTTTCAAAAAATAAACAACAGTCCCACATAGAAACTATAGAGAGAATCTAGACCTTGGGGGGTTCGGTTAATCAGCAAAAATCTCCTTCTGAATCTCCTAAGTAAATTTGAGTGCAATGTCTGACAACTAGTTTATAATCATAACCTTAAAAAACGAACATTTGGAAACACCATTCCCAAAGAAAAGCGAGTTACCCAATCAACAACTCATAAAACGCTGCATTACACATGAAACTGCTTATCACATGTTTATTATTATCTCGTTAGCCAAGACCAACTTTATGCAAGCCTTGGGCTCCCTGTAAGATTGTGTCAGCACCGTTTATAATTAGATATCAGCGCAAGCGGTTTGTACAAACAAATCACTTCCCTCTACGACAACCGTGCGTTGATATCTGCCGATAAAGTTTAGCATTTTTCCACCCACAGTGCGGCTGTACTGATAAGACGTGTAAGCCCCCTTTTAGAACAAAGCAATAAACCATCGACACCCACCCAGCTTTTGTAGGTCTTCACAGTTCACACCAAGTTAAAGTTTTTCATTCCCCCGTTTTCACACTTTTCCCGCTCACTGTTCAGACCTCCAAGTCACAGTGACAGCGACGCTTAATCTACGATTGACACTGTCGGCATTTAATACTCACATCACACAATGAAACTTCCAAATGTTTTGACCGGTGACAGAGGCGCACAGCACAGCTCAGTCCACCCCTCTCGACTGCGTGTCAAAACAAACAAAAGCATGGTAAAAAGTTGTTAATCGCGACGCAGCAGCGCCATACGGAGGTGGGATTACTCACCTCGCAGCGGCACTTCAATTCACCGGCCCTATACGTCTGCAATGCAAACCGACTTGCATAACGCGCCTGGCTTCATGTGGCAGCACAAATTGTTTGCACAGCTAAAGGAAGTCAATTCACGTGCCCAGAGTACATTAGAGCTTCTCCTCGCACCCAAGGAGCCGTGCCGCCATCAGTGACAACGTCACACATTCCGGTAGCCCGTAACCAGTCATTAATATGACATCCAGATACCTTTGTATCCGGCGATACAGTACAGTAAAGTACACAGCGTTCAACCCCATGCATTACGAATGCACTCGACAGAGATACGAGTACGTTTTGCACGTTCTCGGAATACATGGGAGTGCGCATGTAAACTTTGCAAACCGATTCTGCCCAGCGACTGGCAGATTTGTGGGTGCCCAGATATGGTCGTCCAGATACCGTAAATGGAAATGCGTCTGCATCTTTTTAGAATAATTTTTAAACTTGATTGTGATTGTGAGTTGGACGTCTGTTGTTTTTTTTTTTTTTTTTTTTTTGTATGGTTTACTTTGACGTTGCTTCTCGGAAGGGACGCTCCGTGTTGTCCTTGTCCACTTACAATCAGCGGTGGACAAAATCAAAACAATGTCCACTCGAGTTTCAACAACTGTTATGTACGTATGGTCCCGTGCATTCCTTTGCGGAACTTTAATTGACATTCAAATTGGTTTTTGCGACAAACAACAATGGAATTGGCCAACCGGCTGTAGAGGGCACACGAGGCAGCAGCAGCGCCCAGTTACCGGTAAGCACTTGGGTGGTACCGACTTGTTATTTATTGATAACGGTAGTCGAACGGAAAGTGGATGTCGTTGTTCGGGAACGACTATTATGGTCTACATCTCTTGCTCTCTCCATGGTCAGAGGCTGGAGGTGTACGAGGCCGGGAAATCGTATTACCAATTATTCCGGACTAATGATTGTGTCCGTGTGGCATTGTGTACCAATTTGATTCGGTTGATTGAGTTTCTGGAATCGATCCAAAAATTTGGCGCTCAGGTGGAGTTGTTGAATTCGATAAACTATGCGAGTGCGGTGGCTAGCAATTTTAAATTAATCACTCTTGGCCTTAATGTGGTAGCGAGAGTTTGGTTAACCTCGATGAAATAATTTTTTTGTTAAATAAGCTGTGGGCTTGGTCCAATTCTGATTGTTTTAAATCTATTTATCGTTCTAGGCGATCGATTTTGCTGAACAGTTTGAGTATGCTCGTAGATACGAGTGTGTGTAGACAGGTGGTGGTTGTTGTCTGGGCTGTGACAGCCGAAGGTAGCTAATGGGTTTATTGGGTGAAGTTATCTTCAACAGTTATTGCGAATTCAAGAATTCTTTGCTTTGATCGATACAGAGGTGCGACGGCTATCGCTTAGTAACGTTTTATAATCACTTGCAAGCTGAGAAGCAATGATTTGCTTTATGCCTATCACGCAGCTCAAGTTACAAAAATTTACAGAGTCGCTGCCTTTGATTTTCTCGAAGGAGGTCGTTCACTGTCGCCTGAAACATCAAAAAGCTTTTAATGGTGTCAAGTCCCTCTTTAGCTAGCTATCATCGACCAAATACCTTCGAATGGAGAAGCGCATATACAAGTTCCAATCGAGATAGTATTTTCCGTAGTTATTTGGCGACTCGTTTTTAAGTTCCAACTTTGAAGGCATCAGGCGTCGATGGCTCGCGAAAGATAGAACCATTTACCGGCAAGGGTCGAAGGTATAGGAAGCTCCGTAACTCTTGAAATTCCACCAGCGATTCTAAATCATTATCGGCAATCTCAACCCAGATAGATCAGAGATATGTTATTTGGTCTAACCATACCTCAAAGAGGACAGCTTCCCTGAAGACTCCAATTTCATTCAAGTTCTGGAAATCCTCTGAATGTGCCGAAATATGAAGTGCTTCAATCGGAGAGTGGTTGCTCCACATATAGATTAGCAAAGTAGCTTTGCCTGTTTTAGCAGCCAGTCTTCGGTTAAGGCATAGCCACATCTGTCACCTCTAAAACGAGAAAAGTAATGTACCAAAAGCTGTTGGTTTTGGTAGCTCGAAAAGGCTTGAAGGTCGTTCTGTCATGAGCATTACCTCAGCTTGTATAACGACTTTTATTGGTGATTTCGTTTTATACAGATAATATAATCGGACTTTGCAAACCACATCGTTCGAATAGCAGTTAGAACGCCTTAAACAGACTGTGCGCTGGTTACAAGCAGCCTCTTACTATGTGTCCATTTTTATCGTACCCAAACCAAAGTTTTGACCGTAAACCCAGCTGCTTGTATATTCCAGTCACCGTAATCCATACGCCAGGGGCGGATGTACTTAGAATTTAATCTAAATTCAATCAGAAAATTTTAGACCTACGATAGACTTACCAAATGCGCCACCTCTGTTTTATGTATAGGTTAGATACCTTTATCATCTGTCAAGTTCGTGGCTGCTTTGACCGAAAGTAAGGTGTGGTGCCTTCAGTTTCATGGGTACAGCACACTCAACAAAGCTGCGGGAACCAACAACTTATATTTGAAGACATCCAAGGTAGGTATCAGAGCAGCATACAAAGCTGCTAAAACCTCTTCACAAAGCTAATGCGCACGCATTGCAAGCTGTCACAGCCTCTTAAAAGGTTTGTAGTACCCACATGCCAAAGCTGATAGAACCTCATTGAGAGGTTGTGAACTCAAACGGGAAGCTGACATAACTTATTAAAAGTTTTCAAATACTTCATAGAAATGACCCACATTGGTGGATCTTATAGCCTCTTAAAACCTTTATAAGACCCTTATACTTATCGTGTAAAATCACTTCATCGGGCAAGGAAGCTCACAGCTGCCAAAGGCTCTAATTGTTATAGCTATCTAGGGAAACATTTCCCAAAAAACGAAAAAAAAAAAAAAAAAGGCAAGAAGTTTCATCAGAATCTTAAATTTTTCTCAAAAACATCCAACATTTTCGAAGTTTTGTAAAAAAAAATAAATCTATGTAATTAAAAAGTGACGACTTCTTCAATAACAATAGAAACAAAGACAGGATTGCCAAGATATGGGCAAGCTTCCTAAGTTATGAGCAGGGTTACCGCTGAACCAAAAAACCGAGTACCAAAGAAATTTTTTTATAACAAAAAAAAAAAAAAAATTTGATTCACTAAAACACTTCTTCTCATATGTTTGCATTCTTTTTCGTTCAATAAAAAAATATATTTAATCTGAAAACGGGGCCATTTTTATAATTTTTATGAAAGTGGGGGCCAAGGCTCTTGAGGCTCAAAAAGGGACCAAACGGCAACGCTGGTTATGAGTGTTGGTAACAACTTTTCGGGTTTGGTACCTATATTTTCAAATCTAGTTTTCTCATGTAGGTATCCAGGCCTGGCTTATAAATTCAACATCAGCCCCTTCGCCTTGTTGCCCACTAATCACTGTGTCGCTGCAGTACAAGGTCAGCTCCAGATATTTGAAGTCGCTCACGTATTAGGTAAATGCCGTCACGACTATTGACAACTGACTATGATACAACCGATGATGGAATTTTGTTCGTTCTTTCGCAGTACGCCTTCCTTCTAAAAAGCTCTAATTGGGCTTCTAAGACTTTTTCAGCGTTTCGTGTCTTCAAAGCTCTTGTTTATATTTTAAGCAAGTCATGTCCGGACGACCGCTGTTCCTGCTTACATGTGGAATCAAACATTAGCACAAAGAGCTGTAAAAGATGTAGTTACGATTTCATACAACACCCAACGATTTGTATCATAAAACCATTTAAACTTTCTCATCAGCCGCTCACATCTCACATCAAAGCCTTGCCCATGCCTTTCTTCGCATTTGAAGCAGTGTGCAGTGTTTTTCTCTTGCAAAGACGAAAGACCTTAATTGCTGCACCAAACAACAGCGCACTAGATCCAAAGATACATGTGTGCGAGCTGCGCTCAATCGCGCTGACTAATTAGCGACACTGCAGAGATAATGTTGGTGGTCATTAAACACCTGGTAAACATTTACCAAATTTTTTTGTGTTGGCCTGCGCTGTCGCGGTGCGGCGTGTGAACGTCAGATTAATTAAAAAATGTGTTAACAAAATCCCAGTGCAACGCGCTAAATGGGGCTACAGCGTAGATATAGGTGCGACCCACAGAATGCTATGCTGTTCTACGATCTACGCCGCAACGAAGGTCATGAGAACATGGTATTTGAATATTGTACCTAAGTGTAACCGCTTTACGTACGAGCGAATACACGTAACGTGTCATGGCGGGTGCTCAAGTGAAAAACCGAATTAATTAACGAACACAAGCGCTGCACCCTGTGTGTACTACTTGTTTGTGTTCGGCATCGGCTTTGCATACGACGAGCTACACTCCTCGACAACATTTCGTGGCAATAAATTCAACGCGCTGCTCCTGTTTGTTTGGGCCACAATAAGAGCGAGACTGTAACTGGTGTGCATTTTCTCCAGGCACCACTTTTTCCGGCCATTTAACGACTCTTAATCACGTATGAATGCCATAAAGCCATAAAATATGAAAACTTTCGGTGTGCGTTTGTGTTTAATTTATATCGGCCGAGGTGAGTTATATGCCTGATTATGTACTTAAAATTGCTAATATATCAAATTCCTCGCATTTGGGTGTACCTATCGCTGCTGCTGCTGCTGGTTGTGTATATTTTTAGAACATTCAGCTCTAGTTCTAGTTGGGATAGTCTAGGGAGTAGCTCCGCGGGGGGTTGCCATGCACACACGAAGAATTAATATCGTATTAAAATCGAATTACGCATACATACGTGCGAAGCAGTGTTACAAAACTATTTGAAGTGGATTTTGGAAGGGGGTCACGTGCCGAGTGCAGAATTAGCAACGCATTCGGCTATTGATAGAACGACGCACCGTGGGTAACCTGAATTTGATTGTTTTGGTATTATGTACAACTGTTCGCGTATGAAAATGTAATTTGTAATAATTTCTGAGCTGATCAGAGATTATCTTATCGGGCAGCACAATGGAAATGTTGAGTGCTGTTTGTACAGCGAATTTGGCTAATCAACTTGTGTAAAGCGCCAGGCTGTTTTAAATGTGCGATTAGTTTGATGAATTAAAGTGTAATTGGCATTCCCGATAAGCTTAGCTGGGGGACGAGGCGCTTTGGGGGGGTCGATTGGTAATTAGTTGTGGGAAATTAGTGGCAATTGATCCGATAATTCCCTTAGATGGCAGTTGTTTAGTGCAGTAAGAAAGGCAAAGTGGGTTATCAAATTTAACTGTCTAGCAGAGCTGTAGACTTAAGGTGCTTTGTGGTCTGTGGGGTGCTGTAAGAGATTCAATTGTAGGATATAGTGGATAAGAAAACGATTATGTGGAACTTCTATTTTGGCGCTTTTTACTTTCATAACGAAACACTTTTCATATGTTTGCATTCTTTTTCATTCAATTAAAAATAAAATCTTACTTATTCTGAAAAATAGGCCATTTTGATATTTTTTAAGAATGTCCAAGGGTCTTGAGGCTCAAAAAGGAGCCAAACGGCAACACTGGTTATGAGCGTAGGTAACAAATTCACGGGTTTGGTACTCATATTTTAAATTTAATATTTTCAGTGTAGTGTAGGTTATGTAGAACTGTAAACCTAGCTTATAAATACAACATCAGACCCTTCGCCCTGCGTTTAGCTACACCTAAGCAGTGATCCCAGATTGAGGGGACAAGCATCAATTTTTACGCTTTTTTGATTGCAAAGGGGAGAACTAGCGACAAGCTTACAAAAAGGGGGAAACATAAGAAGTCTCTGTGAAACGTATTCAAACAATTTCAAAGAATGAATAAATATTAAACATGAAAGAAAACAGCCCATCGAAGGTCTACGAAGAAATGCATTCACTTGTTTTTTGTTTATGTCTAATATAAAAAGAAATTATTGTATAATGTATTATATGTATATTTTTACGTTTTATGCTTATTTTAAGCTTGGTTATAAAAACGATTACATTTTTTTAAATTTTTTCATATGAAAGCATGGTAAACAAAGGGGAATTTTTCTCGAATTTAGGGAATAGCTAATGCTTCTGCTGGTAAAAGAAACGGGACAGTCTTCAAATTGTAGGAACACTACCCCTAAGACATCATTAGGAATCTCTGCGCAAATTTACCATTTTTCTGTTGAGCAAATTGACAATTGTTTCAATTGGATTATGACAGTTGCAGATTGCAACACTTGTTGGTACCATTTTTAACTCTTTCGAATACGTATAGACGTTACACGAAGAAAAATCGCTTATTTAAAATTAACCAACTTTCGGTTACAAACTAACAAGTGATGCTGTTAATATAGCTCCTACAGAGTTAGTGGATTAAAAATAACCGAGTCAACTAGTTTAATGAAACTCGGTTAAAAATAACCTTTTATAATTTTATTCAAATTTTTCTCAGTTGTAAAAAACAAACTACCTCTGTTGAATTTAACCAGCTGGTTGATATTTATCTAGAAACTTGGTTCTTAACAACTGTTATTTTTAACAGTATGCATTTTACCTATTTATATCGGTAGTTTTTAACAACGAATACTCGGTGTTTTTCAAGAGAGATTTGGTTAATTTTAACCCAGTTTTTTTAACCGAGCAAAAATCGCACTCTGTTAGAGCCAATTTTCGAGCGTGTAATCAATTCTGACATTACGATAATAGAGGAACTGAAAAAAGTGGGTCTCGAAATTCTGTCCGTCTGTCTGTTTGTCCGTACGCACCTCAGGCGTAAACGGTTGTCCGCATTTCGTTCAAACGTTTGGTTTGGAGTTTGTGAGAGTACAGTTCGGGGCCACTTTTTTTCTTTTTGCACGGTAACCTCAATATTAATGGTACTTCCTATATAAAATGTTCATACCAGTTTGATTTGAAAACAACTTTAACGACTTCAACCAAAATTGATATTTTAGCTTAGGTGAGATTAACTTGACTGCATAAAAAAATCGAGTAACTATACTTTTTGCCATATTTCGAAAACGATCCATACGAATGTTACAAAAATTAATTTTTCTAAGGTAATATGTTCATTTCTAACTCAACTGCAAACTCTACTTTTTTTTATCGTACAATAGTTTTTTGAAAAGTTAGTTTCAGTTTCAGAGTGATTTAACTGACTATAGACCAATATCTTTGCTATAAACCCTTTCTAAAATCTTTGAAAAATTAATGAAGTCGCATGTCTTATCATTCTTAGACAAAAATAATTTCTTTTCAAAACACCAATTCGGTTTTAGGTCAGGAATGTCAACACAAGACGCTATTCTTAGGGTTTGTGGTCAACTCTACAATGGCTCTTTTCATCGACATGACAAAAGCATTTGACTTGGTCGATCATGACATATTACTGAGTAAATTGTATAGCGCTGGACTTAGAGGAGCAATTTATTAGTGGTTTAAGTCTTACTTGAAATCGAGATAGCAACGGGTCACTATTAATGGAACCCTCAGCGACTTTGGTATTTTAAAAAATGGTGTACCGCAAGGTTCTGTGCTTGGTCCGCTTTTATTTTTAATAAACGTTAATTCTTTATTTAATCTTAAGTTGAACAGTATCACAACTGCCTTTGCTGACGACATTGTCTTCACGTATCAGTCTCAAGCTGTATTTGAAACCAGATCGAAGATTGAAGATGATCTTGAATTTTTAAGAGTTTGGTTCTTTGCTAATAAATTAATTATTAGTGAGAAGACTAGCTAATGACTTTCAAAATATCCGGCAATGCCATATTTGATTATAACCTTTATTTCCATTCTCATAATTGTAAAAGGTTCTGCCTACCTTTGCATAAATGCGGTGCAAATAATTTCATTAATAGCATGCATTGCTCAACAAACTGCTTTAAGATTGAGAAAGTGCAACATCACAAATATCGTGGAGTCTTAATTGACTGTAAAATCGCATTTGAACCTGGTGGCTCGAAAAATGTATCTCATTAGATACATAAAATTAATGTATTATGGTCTTGCACATTCAAAGTTGCAATATGGCATCACTAGTTGGGGTGGATCATATACTAGCTCGTTTGGGCCTCTTTTGATAGCATAGAAACACTTAATAAGAATTATTTGCAAAAGAAATCGACTAGCTCACAGTTTACCCTTGTTTAAAACGTTACGAATTTTACCAATGAGACATCTTTATGTTTTCAAAGTTTTGACAGAGTTCTTTAAGCAAAGTGGAAACATACCAAGCAGAAACTCTCAAATATACTGCTTACATATAAACCAAAATGTACTCTTAGAATAAAATTGATTTTTGCAAATTTATTGCGTCTTTAGTTTTCAATTTGAATCACCGTAAACGCTAATTTTAGAAACTGTTCATATCTCAAAAACTCCATTTTCGACTTCGATAAACAAAATATTGCTTACATTTTTCAAACTGAACATTTGTTACTTTTTTGTCTACATAATTCTTCAAAAACAACTCTTACGGTTTTAATCAGAAAAAAATCATTTTTTTTTTGTAATAATTTATATTTCCTGATCATTTTCACATTTTACCTCACGCACTTTTCACAAAAATGCAATAACAGCTACGGATAATTTAAATTTTACGCACTTCTTTTTTTTTCAACCATATTCAACATGCACCTAAAAATAATTCCAACCACTTGGAGCTTACACCATCAGAAACTTCCACTTAATATACACTGACACACACGTCGTTCGGCATATTCAGTTTATAACTGCTAATGCAAATTGAATAACAAAAGTCTGAGTTCGATCTATGTAGAGATATCGGTTTATCACCAACCCCACTTCCAATCATAGATCCTCTTAAGCCAGCTTCCCTACTCTATTTAAGTAAGAGCTTAGAACACAGTACAGTAGGCGCTTATAACTCTCATACCAGAGCTTGCGACAATCGCCTGTCACTGAGAGCTTTAGCTTTTAAAAATTCACATTGTTATTTGATATGTACTACCATATCAGATGAGTAGCCCAAAAGTGGGTTTTATTTAACGCAATTCGTATATTTCATGACCCGTTTCTTTAATCTAGCATCGGCGCTCAGATTCTTACCTAAATAGCTCATAAAACAACAAAACGTCCAACCAAACTCTTGGTGAACGAGAAAGTTTCGTTCGACCAAGTCGTGCACTTTATTTTTATTTATTTGTGAATTGGAGAAGGATTCTTAATATCTTGCTAGTATTCTTTTAATTTGCATGTGTCTCTCAGCAACGTTTGAACTTATTTAGCTTGCACTACTAAGTAAGATATTGTATCTAACTGTATATTGCAAATGATAATGTGTAGTTTGAAAATATCGACAGTCAAAGGCACTGCCAGCGACACCGCCCGCAACCAATATCTACCTCTGGGACTAATGCCATAGATCAATAGATCCCCACCGACTAAAGGCTTAATATCCATTACGAGAATATGTATCATACTTAGGGCAGTTTGGTGCCAGCACAAAAACACCTCGCCCACTCGACAGTAAGTGTCGGCTTATCGATTTATTTAGCCAGCCAACCCACACACCCCAGCAACCACGGATATCCGAAAAAAAAAGCCCTGACATTGGTCCCATATGGGGCTCTGTGGCAATGACAAACTCACGCAACTCACATTAACCGGGGAACTCACAGAATTGTCGATGGGCGCTGGGGGGAGACACAACTTCATGATAATTGCAAAATCCCCTACTGAATTACAGCCTTAGGCTGAGCACACACATTTAAGCATATTAAACGTATGTACACACGACGGTGTGTCACATGTAACCATCAATGAATCATACTTTGTTGGGCTTCCGCTTTGGCAACCGCGTCCAGCCGAACGATCCACCGACCGACCGACGACATCCGTTGTGTTGGAAGTCCTTATCACATCCGACAAAGAGGTGGCTGCGTGGTGGTGGTACTTTATCTCCGGTCAGTGCGTTTCGCAAACATGCGTGTGCGTGTGTCCATGGTATGAATTTATGAGCTATAATAAGCAAATAAAACATATGAGACCCTCCTGAGATTCGCATGTTGTCAACCTCCCCCGCACACTCAACAACATTATCCGGGGTCATGGTGGTATTCCGTGGCAGTACATCTCTTGGTTGCGGAACAAAAAGGTTAACACACTTTGTTGCCACTTATGCTGGAGGTTGGAGGAAGGTTAAGGATCACGTGAATATTTGCGCTCTGTAGGACAGTTGCGATAAAGTATAGCTTCAGAGTTGGGTTCGCTGATTGTTCGGGCCCATGTGACCCATTAAATGCTTGGGAAATTTAAAATTTTGCAAATGCAAGGAGTGGCTCCTCGGGTTTAATGAATTTTGAATTTGGGTCGGAAACTCCAAAATAGGACAAAAGAGATTGGAGCGACGTCGGTAAAAAACGAAATCTGCTACTGAGGGCTGCGAGAAGGAGGTCAGGCTGATTTAATATTGACAGGAGGACGTTTTCCTTTTTTTAAATGGATTTATAAAGTTAATATCGATTTTAAAGTGTACAAAGGCAGGCAAATTTATGTCGCAGAAACCGAGCCTGTTGGAGCGGAAGATTTACAACATGTTTCAGTCTCTGGGGCACTCTTTGTGCAGTGAAAAATACCTCCAAGTTTAGTATGAGTTTCGTTGGCTGATATGGCTGCGGCTTGTATCTACGGTGAATGTTATTGCCTGATCTGTAGGGTTTCAAGACAGAGCTTTTTAGAACAGTAGTTCGAAGATAACTATAAATATGCATGAAAGATTGGAAACAGCTTCCCTGTTCTTTATGCAAACCTTGCTGCTGGCGGTTCCTTATAGTTGCTATTCGTACCATAAACAGAGTACCATCTCCAATCTGTAGATTGAACACAATCAACGTTGGATGCTTAGAGTATGAGACATGTCGGAATATAACTCGATAAAACTAGCTAACTGATGTCCCCAAGAAATGATTTCGTCCCTGAAATGAATATTTAATGTAGGAAGCAGTCGGTCCTAATAATTACACTTTCGGATGTCTGTCAAAGGTTCCCAGAAGTGGCGGTGAATTTCTAAATACTTAGCCGCTGCACCTAATGAAAGTCCCTTTACAGATAATGGTGGGTAGTGTAAATACTACTTCGATTCTAAGAATGTGTTAAGTTGAATCCTATAGTCAGTGGTTACAGACTTTATACAAAATGCTTATACTGAAATCAAAAATGTCCCTTTTGTCGGGCGCATCCTTTTGTCTTAAACTCTATGAAACATTCGAAGACATTCTCCAGAAACAATCACAAAGTACAACATTTTTTAGTGAAAACCTGAAGGACCACCAATGCGTGACTTTATGTGTCCCTTAATTTTAAAATATTCGCTTTTTCAAATCCATAAATTTTAAGAAGTGTGTTTATTGGATACTTATGGATACCGTGATTCAAAGTCAACATAGGAGTTCAGCCTGTTTCAAACTTATCTTTAATTCAGAAAAATCTTAGATTTTGAGATTTAGGATGTAAATTATTTTATAAATAATTTCCTGCGGATAAAACTTTGTTTTAAGATTAATGGCGACAATTCGTTTGTATGCACTTGGACAGTGGACATGAGCAGATTTAAAGTCAAGGCTCACTACTTACGTTCTGGTAGGCAGTTTAATAAGTGGAACATTGGTGTCAATTTTAAGCATCAAACTAAATAAAAGAAAAAAAAAATATTAACCTTTCTCCTGCCTCAACAAATAAATGGGAAAATTCATTTGGGTAGAAAAAAGCTCTCTTTTTGAATGTTTCTTCTTTCTTTTTCTGAAAGCAATCAATTTAAGATGTTCGGGAGTGAAAAACCTACCACATGATAACCCTTTTAGTATAAGATGTAGAAATGAGCTAAATTGACTGTAGTGTTTACAGGTACAAGCTAAAACCATGTTAAGTAGAAGTGATGATTCTGTAAGAAATACCGTCAAGCTCTAGGAAAGAGGGCTATGGAAAAAACCTATCTTTAAAACGTCAGTTAAAGTTCTTGCTGGTAGAAACTGCACAAGCCGATGAAAATCTGAGTGCATTTGATTTTCTATTTTGACAACTTTTCGCAGTTTTATAACTCTCCATCCATCCAGTTGCAAGTTGCGAAATTCTTTCCGACGCAATAAAAGTAGTTATACCTATATCCAGTTTTTTGGCAATAGTTGCTTACCCGTGCCTAAATTAACACTTCATTCTTTATCTTTGTATATATATATATAAAGGACTATATGTACCATACTCGTATTTATAAGATAACCTGTTGATTTGCGTCAAAATTTCGCCCAATTCATTAAGTCACGCTTCGAACTTCAAACTAATGATTGAAGAGAGTGTGATTAGTACAAATTTGGAAAGATTCTTTTCCCTGTTTTAAAAACCTGCCGACTGTTTATTTATTTCTCACTTGCCAAAAAACTTAAAATCTATATAATATATCGGCGTGTACTTAAAACTGCTGGACATAATCTAATCGCCGGACCTTGTTATTTACCCGATAAAAAATTGTATTCTATTTTATGCAAAGACTACACACTCAATTAATTCGATTTTATTGCATTATCACGTCTGTGTAAATTGTGTCAATATCATTTAATGAATTATGCAAATCTGGCACCATTGTTACTAATTGCAGAGCACCAGCTGTAAAAGTGGTTTTTCAAATGCAGAACATTTGCATTTGAATTCACCAGTTAAGTGAGATTCAGAGGTGATAAATTTCAAAGTCCATAGTGCGTAACTAATTAAATTGAAGTGAATTATTTAGATAGCGGGCTGCATGCTCGTTGGTATTCGTATACATTGACTGCGGCGCGGCGGTTAGCGATAAGTCGAAAAATATGCGAGGGTTGTGCAATTAACTATTTGTGAAGTGTTGCAGATGATGTTATTGTTTCGTTGTATTTATAGCTGGGTGTTGGGGGCGCCACTATTTGGACTGTGGTTGTAGCTATTTTAAGAGACACTTTATTAGAAAAGCAGTCATAAGATCATAAGCGCGTGGTCATTAAAAGGCAAATCATGTAAATGCCCTACAGTGTGATGTGTATTTTCTGCAACGGAACGGAGCCGTTATCTACTATTAGTTATTTTTAACCATCAATAACTATATTAAATGTATGGCTTAATTGCGTGTTATTACAATAGGTAATATAATAAACTGTTTTGGGGAGTGCTAGACAATTCAGTATTAGCAATGCAGCAACATTATATTTAATATTTGAAAATAGCAATATTACCACATTTACCACATCACCCCACCCAGAAGTAAGAAGATTGTAAAGCAAAGAATTTAGAGATTTAGAAAAAAAAATGTTTGCAAAAAGTTCTTTATTTAACTATTGTCTTTGATAACAAGAAGTCGTTTTTAAGCTATCAAGAGTCAAGTATTCTGCGTAGGAGTGACACATAATACATCTTTGCCAAGAATTTCATTCTTAGATCAAAAATATTGACATTTATGTTCATTTTAGTAAAATATTGGTATTCTAATTTTGTTTTCTGAGTGTACACGTTTGCATAGTAATGCTTCTTTTGCAAAAGTATTTTTAATACAATACAAGCAGACCCCCGCCTGCTTTGCTAGGTGTTTAAATTTAGTTGATGTGGATAGGTATAATGTGTGTTAAATTGAATTGTATTTTAGTTGGATTGTATTAAGAAATTTAATTTCAAAACCAAATCTTTATAATATTAAAATCTTAGTACAACGCAGTATTAAGAAATATTAAACCAATATTATAATTGTAATATTAATACAGCGCAGTATATAAGTATTCATTCATTTAAAAAATGTTCGTGGGTGATTCTACAGAATATGAATGAAAATTATCAAAATTTCGGCACGATATTTTTGAAAGCAATTAGGTTTTAAAACTATGCCTAGTTAAGCATTGGAACGTTTATTCACATAATCTAAAGCGGCCAGTCATAAAAATTAAAACCAACAATTTTAGGGCCATTTTTTTAAAAACAGATGATCAGGGGACTGAGTACTTTTTCAGGGGACTGATAAAAAGACAGACAAATCTTGTTTTTCATTGTTCTTATTAAAACGATAAAAAAGGATATATTTATTTCTTCAAAAAAAACATAAAAGGATACTTAATTTATTAAATAAATATTTTTTTAGACTTCAGTTATTGTTCACATTAAGTAGTTTTTATAAAAAAGATTAAGAGATCGTGTTAATTAAAATATAATATATAATTAAAAATAAAAATAAATTTAGAAAGAAAAAATTAAAAAAAATTCATTAGTAAGTAAAATAATTAATCAAGTCTTAAAAATAATTCAAAAACGGTATTTTAAATGCTGCGTTTAACATTTAGCTCTTGTACTCTAAGTTGTATATTTATTTCTACAAAAAATCCTAAAAGGATACTTAGTTTATTAAATACACATTTTTTCAGACTTCAGTTATTGTTCACATTAAGTAGTTTTTATAAAAAAAGATATATAGAGATTGTCTTAATACTTTTTAAATTAAAATAAAGTTAAAATTAGAAATAAAAAAATTAAGAAATGTTCATCAGGTACGTAAGTAAAAAAATTAATCAAAAGTCTTTCAAATAATTCACAAACGGTATTCTAAATACTGCGTTTAGCATTAAGTCTTGTACTCTAAGTCGGAAGAGCAGTCTGGGCAAGTGAAAGCTTTTGGATCACTTTTAATGCAATCCTCTTGTGCCCATAAATTGCAGATGATGCACTGGATGCACAATCCAATCCTTTCCAGTTGAATCATCGCTGTATAAAAGACCACAGATAAGACAGAAGCAATCGTCTGAATCGCGAGTATTTTTTTATTTTTCCATTTTTAAGTTTTTGTACGTTTTCTTTACATATATGTTTTCTCCTCTTTTCAGATTTACCTTTCGCATTGCTTTTTTTATTTAGTCCTTTTGATGTTGATGGTAGTACTTGAGGTGGGGATTTAAATATCTTACGAAGTTGTACTTTTTGAACAGCTGGGCTTGGAGTTTCTGAGTCTGAATTTCCATAAATATCATCTACACATCTTAATTTTGCAGGATATTCTAAGATTCCCAATAAATAATGCTCGCATCCACATTGATTTAAATTGCAGAAACTTAAATAATTACATTAAGTAAATATGGCATTAAATAAGTAAATATTTGCTACGTAATGCAAGGAAATACAATATCTTCTCAAAATTTCTCAGTCCCTTGGATAGAATATCAGTCCCCTGTTGATTTAATTGTCAGGGGACTTAGGCCAGGGGACTGAGTGTTTTAATAGTTTTTGTGCAATAAACATAGTTTCCCATTATTGGAAATAATAAAAATAATAGTTAAATATAACAGTTTAAAATAGCCTACATAATAATACTAAAAAATATAACTCTACCACACAAAAATGTATTATAAATACTCACCAAGGTACTGAGAATCGAACTGGACAATATACGACCTCTCACCAAAACGTCTGCTTCACAACTGACATAACAGCGCGCCTTTTTTTTGGCATAAGTTTTTATTCAAATGAGACTCGAAACTTCATATTGCTAGATCTGAGACTTGGGCCGCTATCGAAGTTATCGATAATTTGGACTAATTCAATCTTCCAGGGGACTGATAAGGAATCTGAGGGACGCGTTTGAATGCATTTTTTTAAAAATAAAATCAATTGTTATAAAACCTATATTTAATAATTGACATATATCTGCTATTTAGGGTCACTAATTCATAATAAATTTTAGTGTGCGAACTAAAATTAAAAAACGATAATGTTTTTTCGCTTCGAAAACAGGCGTGGGACACGTCAGGGGACTGAGATTTGTGCACTTTCATGAATTTTTTGAGTAATGGAAACATATCAGATTTTAATAATATTTTATGGCCATGTAGATATTGATAAAATTTATAATTGTAAAAAAAAATCAGATTGCATGGTTTAATGGTTCATTATATATCAGCGGAGCCATCGAAAATATCATCTTTTGTAGAATCACCCTCGTAATGCAATCCAATCCAAAGTGTTCTATTCTTAGAGTTTTTGTTTGCATTTTGTTTTCATGTGGTTACAACTTAGATTTAATTTAATCACAGTTCACAGATTCAGTAGTATAGTGTCTGTGATATTGATAAGTCTAGAGCGCTCGCTGAGAGTCAGTAAGCTAGAATTAAGACAAATGTTAGCTTAAAATTCGATTTAATTGTTTTTGTCTAGGATGTAAGTTTAATGAAAGTTACACATAAAAAATGAAGTTAAAAAAAAAAGTGTCTGTGTAAGACCTTGCATATGAATTTCAGTCTCGGGTTCAATTCCTAGTTTAAATATTTTTTTTTTCTTAATTTAATGAATTCAAATTCGAGAGTATTCACTTCCGTTGCCTCGCCATATCACAAGTTCCGTAACACATCCACCAGTTCACTTCCCAGCTCCAGAGTGCCCATAGAAGTATTCACTTCAAAAATTAAGTTGAACGCATATTAAAAAAAAATGTTCATATTTCGACAACAACGCCACCTATCGGATCTTAAACTATCCTATCCTTTAAGCTGCAACTAAACATACCCATTCACGCAATTTCATTGAAATCGGTTAAGTGGTTGAGTGACCACAGAATCTAGAGGCGTCAAATCGCTGTTGCTGTCTAATGCCCTGAACACTGCGACTTGGTCTCACTAAGTATGCGACCGAAAACTATTGCAGAACACAACGTTCTTCCATTAAAATCATGAAAACGACCTTAGGTAAATTGTGCGAATATTATCGTCTAATTTCCAAAGTAACTTCAAATAATTTGGTACAGCTTTCCAAGCATATGCGTCTATTGGCAGTCGGTCTAAGTTCCGGCTTTAAATTTAATGCGTGATAGGTACTAATAATCATTTTTAGTGTCCATTCTAAATTTTACGAACTCACAATGATGAAACTGTCTATATAAAATTATGGATTGTGACCTACAAAATTATGGATTGTGACATACACAAAATTTAAGGTGAAGGTTTGAAATGATTATTAGTAAGGCCCATTGTTGCCAGAGTGGCTATATTTTTCATACAAATTTCGTAATTGTAGTCTTTCTTTCAATTTTATGTCGAAATCTTTAAGGCAAGAGGCGAACTGTTAAGTTTAAACTACATACCGCATCGCCCAGAATTCCCACTTTTGTGTAATCTCTTTAACCGCTATGAACGAGAAGACGTGCTCCATTTCATCGCTATATGTCCCATCCTCAAAGAATTGCGGTACAATTTCTTTGGAGCTCTTGTATTTACGGTTGAAGAGCTGTTGAGCATTTTAAATGGTAACCGAGGCTGGAAACCATTATACAATTGCTTAACCAGCGCACTACACCACAGACAATGTATCATAGACGAAAACTTTTAATTATACAAACAGGTTGAAATTTTTTAAACTTATGTAAACTCATGTGCATCGTTATATTGTCAATCTGGTAGACGGCCCTAAGTCAAGTTAACAATTTATATTTTATAAAATAAATAGTCAGTTAGTATTTAGTAAGACGCATTGAGCCTACCTAATCTACAAAGCGTCATCAGCTCATCGGTCGTGAAAAATACCGCTTAGAACATAATCGCATCTATGGCAAGATGATTCCCAATGCCCCCGCGAAGCCAATATTTCTTCATCACAATTCAAAAGAGCTATTTTATTATGCTAATTTTAATTCTGTTCTAAATTACCTACAATTTCTTAGATTTCATCTATTAAATTATCCGAAGAAAGGCCGAACAATGCTTTTACACAAATAAGTACAATCTGGCCAATCAACAAATCTGAATTTACGAGCAAAGAGAAATCCAAATCTATTACCAAGTTAACGCCCATTCTCGATCAGAGTTATGTTAATCAGCATTTGGGTTGCCTTTCCTTTCAGTTTCTCAAAATCATAATTTTCAGATCCAAAAACGAAATAATATTAATCTTGTTGACATTCGCCCAAAAAAGCATGGGATGCACAAACCCATATACCCACGTACATCTAGTGGGCGGTGATAAATATTTTCTATACAAACTGCGCAGTGATCTAAATCTAAACGATCATAGAACTAATTGCCTTTGAAAGAGCTACAAAAAAAATTAATAAATCCAAGTCAACTAATTCGTTCTTTGTTAATGCTCTGCGCATCGTATCGTAAACACACAGGCACACAGGATTTGCATAAACAATTCAAGTGGCAAGAATACTTTTTCTCCGAAACAGTCTGCGTCGGTAAAAATACTCGTTCGCAAGGCGCTATGCACTCATTGTTGTGCCACTTTCAGGGCTGACTTGACTGCGACTGTTCAAGTCTGATAGTGTACAATATGTCTCATGCAATTGAGTGCTCAGTGGACAGCAGTCTGACAGTTATCAATGAGCTAATAGTGACTGGATGAACATAAGTAGTCAATTGAATTTATTTTGAGATTTATTCAACTCGTCTATTGTGCAACAATCTGTGTGAAGATGAGTTTCCATGGTGAAGCTTGCTGTCCTATGAGAAATTCCATTTGAGGATCAGTTTTAGCACTCGAAAAAATAGGTCACGTGATGCTCTACCAATTGAACGGGTCTTCTGTGGTCGCACAGGCGTGCAGCCTTATGCTTCTTGGCTTGCGATCGCTCCTGACAATCGGTCTTTCCATGTTGGGGTCTGACAGTTTAGAAAGAAGATTTATTCATATTTTATTCGACGTACGCTGTGCTGAATTCATTTCTCATGCTAGCGAGGTGGAAAACTACAGCCATGTCTTCCAAGGTCAGTTTCTTATTTCTTTGAAAAAAAAACATAATTCCGACCATTTCATGACTATTTTCAGTCCTTTTTGCATTTTAGCGATTGGATAGCTCATCAACTTGATTTCCGTATACAACTAGGCAACTATTTTATCGATGTTGCTACAATTGCAAAATTTCTGAGCTCGAAGCTAGTCTAGTAGGATGGCCATTACTGCTATTTAAATTAACGTATTGGCCGCGGTTGCCATTTTGGCAATATTTTACCAAATTTGTTTCTTTTTTTTTTTGATTGGGGATTTTTGGTAATTTTTATCTGGTTGTGGTAACTTCTTGAACAAGAGCACTTAGAAAAATAATTTGATTTTGGAACACCACGGTTAATCAAGATCAGGAAAAGGATTTAATGTATTACTAGTACTAGTCCTATCTCATTTATTTTATACAGTGGCGGTTGTTTAACAGAGAATTTCACGTGGAAAGTTGATTTTGACATTTCGGATTGAAAAATTGGATTGGATTGTTTTCATACAAAATTTCGAACTCGAGATGTTAATCAATTCTGACATTACGATGATAGAAGAACTCAAAGAAGTCGGTCGCGAAATTCTTTGCGTATGGCTGTCTGTCTGTCCCTATGCTCCCGAGGCCTACAGCCTAAACGGCTGCCCCAATTTGGTTTCAAATTTCGGACTTAGAGTTTGTGGGACTACAGTTCGGGGCCGTTATACTAATGGTACCTATTTCACATATAAAATGTTCGAATACCAGTTTGGTTTGTTCGAAAACGGCCCTAACGATTTCAACCGAAAGTTTTTGAGCCTAAGTAAGTTTTTCGATAAAAAGGTACTTTTGAAATTTGGACATATCATAAAAATTCATTTCTAATCTATGGTCTTTTCTAACTTAAAAGCAAACTCAGTTTTCTCTACATTTTCGTACAATGAATTTTTGAAAAGAGAAACATTTTTTTAAAAATTTAGCTTTCTTTAGTTTACCTCTAAAACGGCAATAACTATTTTGACCAAAATGCATACTTAGAGTAAAATTGGTGTTTTCAAAATTATTGCGTCCTTAATTTTCAATTCGATTCACCGAAAACAATAATTTTGAAAACTGGTCATGTGTCTCAAAAACCCCATTAAGTAATGCCTACATCCCAAACAACAACTTATACTCAGTTTTCAGCTAAATATCTCAGCAATAGTATTTTCCAAGCTGAATATTGCAAAATCTGTTTCTATTTTTTCTGCATGGTTTTACAAGAACCGCTCTAACGATTTTGAACAAAATAAATTACTCAATTCGAAATTATTTCTGAAAAAAAAATATCTTTTCAAATCCCGATCTGGCTTCGTTTATTTTTGTAAAACTCAATACCGTGGGTACTGCCAATAAAAAAGCAATTACAACTATGAAAAACTTATTTTTAGCAAATATTTCTGACTTCACTACCTATTCTTAAATTCTATTTACGGTTGCTTCTAAGATTATTACCTACCTACGAACTGACACAACCAAACTTTTGAGGAACGAGATCTTCCCAGATTTTTGTTATTTTTTTTTATTGGTTTGGTTCATTTTTTTTTAAATTTTGGTCACTAATTTTGTTGGCAAGTGCCAACCTTGACAATGGAATGTTGTTTCAGAATAAAAATGCACTTACTTAAGCAGTGCTACGGTGTCCGGGATAGAAATGCTTCAACCAATAAAAGCTTCTCCAGACTCCAGATAGTTCGGCCTTTGGCTTACTGTCAACTCAAGTTGGGCAGTCCAAGTTGGTAAAGGTTTTCTTCCACTTGTATGTGTCACCTATTAAGAAGCGAAAATTAGGTCCATAACCTGGAAAACTTTCTGATTTGACCCTCGATTCGCTTCTATCCTCAAACTTGTAATCGTTCCAGTGACAGCTTCCTTCTGATAATGATGACAATCTCATCCTAGTTTACAGAGAGTTGCACACAGAGTTGGAAAATTGTCCTCGATAATCAAGAATCGGTGACAGAGGATCGAGAGCTATGCCTATGGAGGGTCCGACCTCGGCCTTCGTCATGGATCTGATGATGATGTTGAAAAAGCCGGATTACATAGCTTTGCCTCGTGTTAATCCATTTTCTGCAATTGAATGTCTCGAAGAGGTTATACCCATTTGTCGCAACCTAGCATCATTAAAATGTTTAAAAATATGAAAAGCTTATCAATTTGAAGTTCTCGTTGTTTCTACTGGATCTCCTGATGTTTAATTATTTGCTCGCTTGTGTACGTCTTGGACCTAAACCAGGACTAGTAGAGACCAATCAGCTCGTTGAACATTTTATTTCCGGCGAAAAGTCCTGTGCCGCAAACAGTGTCTTTGATGGAATGCTAGGGAGACCGATGCCTATTTAGTTGGTGCTGTTTGTCTTCAATTTTACTGATGCAACAAATTATGTGCAAATAACATTGATCCAGCTTAAAATCGTCCAACCAGCTGGGCCTTAAATAACACTCTGCCTCCTTATGCGTTGGCCCTTGGGAGTAAGGCTTTTCTCAGTCAAATATGGAACAGACTTCCGTGGAAAGCCTCTGCACAAGACGCTTTATACGGTTGTAATTGCACATGAAAAATTCTCAGAATCCCAGGTCGCCCCCTTTTAGCTGAAGCTTCATGTCGACTTCTTGGACAACGTACATCCATAGCTGCCTAAAGCTCCAAATGCAACAAAACCGGTGCGCTTGAGCATCATTTCCGTAAATGAAGCCTTTATCCAGCCAACATTCGGGCAAATGTTTGTAACTAATTTGAAATAAAATCAAGTTTTCAACGTCCACAAGGTGTAACTCACCCAACCCATGGGGATATGCTATTACATATTACATAACCACATGCCTACTTGCTGGTTGTGTAAAAATAAATCACACACTTGCACCTTGTAATTAATCTCTTCGTATTAATGATACACCTAGTTAGTTGGCCATAACTCAACCGCCAACTAAAAATTAGCACAAACCACTCAACCCTCGGCAATTATAAATCACTTTGAACAAGCCTCTGTTCACAATTCGCACATAACTCACCCATATTTCACTTCGCACAGTCTCGACACAGTACTCGTAATTTAACTCATTTCCTGGTGTTTATGTGCGCAAAAAACCACCACCACATTGCCCCGTGCCCATCCGCATGGCTTCCGGGATCCCAGTAGTTGCGATTTGAAATGCCTCTCGCGCGTCTTCTAACATAACGACAGCAGTTCTCAAATTCGATTAAGATGCGCCTTCATAATCCCAAAAGTCCAGAAATAAATGCTCATCCCACACACGCGACGTGCCATAAAATCCTCAATTACTCGCCGCAGTACAGTGCAAAAGGACCATCACTAGCATTGCAACGCGGCAATGGCGACGACGACGCACATTCTCCAACCTCAGCCACCTTTCAACACGAAATTCCACTTTGTTAACGAGATCAAAGACCGAAAGTGACAGAAGAACAATTTATGGCACTCGTCCTCTGGGGAGCAATACTCGTACTAGTGATGGCGCTCTGTGAAACCATTCGCAGATCTCTGACAACTTCACGGTGCGAATTTTTTGCAAAGGAGTGCGTCACTCGTACCTGAGCTGTGCAGATTCAAAGGAAACGGATGAAATTATCTCCACCCAAATCGGGAATACTATGAAAATCCATAATTTCCTGTCACGCGGAACGACTCGACTTCAACTTCAATTTCAACTCTGCTAGTTGGACAGTGCCAGGGAAACAAATTTCCCTTTCATGTTGACTTGGTTCTGACAGGAACCATGGTGCACGAGGTTCAGTGAACTATGGCTAAGCGCACATAGAATACCCTAAAACTTGAATGAGTGTGTGGCGCTGATTGACATGTCATTACGGGCGATGTGGAAATGTGCTATGTACCTGCTGACGTCAGAGGATGTCAATAATATTGTCGGCAGACTGTTTGATGCTGGCGGAACGGCGGCGTGTAAACTATTTTTATGTTTGGCTGTAATTTTAGACACCCTCCGCTTAGGTACTTATCGGGGGTCCTTTAATTGACACTTTGCTCGCTTATGGTGCTGGGGTGCGTATGATGTTTGTCAAGTCGTTGTCATGTGTGAGTGTTTTCTTTTATTTTGTTATTTTAATTGGTCTACGAAGGGAAAGATGCGGGAAATATGAATAAACATGCAAGCGATTGACAAATGTCGGAACTTTGACAAGCAATCAATGTTTGTGATTGTTAGTTTTTTTTTTATTAAAAGGTTTATTTGAATTTAAATTTAATGGGCCGCGAAGTTACTCAAAATGGGTCCGTGTCCTCGCGTAATCCGAAACATTTTATAGATGATCAAGCTAATAAATAAGAAAAAGAAGAGTCTGGACGTTTATTGGAGGCTTTGCGTGCTATAATGCGAATTTGTCATAAGCTATAAGATCCGGTCAACTGTCATCAGTTACAAGCCGGAAATCAAAGCAAACGAACGAAGAATCTAACGAGCCTACGAGGAAGAACTTGTATACCCTCAAGTTGTACTCCGAAACTTCTTAGTACAATCTCCAGCATAGGTAAATGGTTGCTCCAACGACGTTCGTCACGGCTCATTTAGACCGTAAATTTTCAATTCATTTTGCTTTAATTTATTTAATGTTAGGTTGTGCTACCACAAAAACAAAGTCGGCTATGACCGCTAGTCCTGGAACCATTTTTAATTCTGATGACATTTCCGTAGTTTGCTGACATTCGTATATGGGAAGATCCCCCAAGAGTGCACTCCTATTGAGTTTGCTATTTTGCCCAAGTTAGTCCCGGATGATAACATGATACGTTAAAGTTCCTCTTACTCATTCATGTAATTGCAACAAAAACAATTTGCGGTGAAGTCTAACCTAGCTTTCTAATATGCCTTACCCCAAGAAGGTTTCCAATATGTCCTCTTCTAACGTTTAGCAGGATCTCTGTACTTCGTCGACTTATTCGTAGACATGTCGACTTTGCAAGGCTATAATTCTCAAAATCAAGTAATCTTTCCTTAGCCTAACAGAGCTAATGATTAGATTTCGGATTGTTGGCAACAAAGTATCTGCTTTGCTAAAGTCCGCATGTACAGCACCAGATTTATTTGATTAGCAAAAAAAGATGTAAGATGGAATAGATGTTGAAATCGAAGCTCAAATAAATATTATTCCTTTCAAATAGGATTTTTTTTTTATTTTCAACTATGCATTACAAAAATGTCTGATTAACTTGGAACTTCCTTTTTAGATTAAAAGATCAGTACCAAAAGCAAAACCCGTCCAATATTCCAACGCTAGCAATGAAGTAAATAATAAGTAGAGCTCCTGAAATAAAGCTGCCTTTTTTTTTAAAGCATGTATTATAGGAATGCAATCAAGAGCAGCACTGAGATTTGAAAACTGGTTTTCAAAATGCTATTTCAGGCATTCAATATGATTCCGGCTGTAGTCGCTGTAGGTTTGGTAGAGAACTTGGACTTTGATTTTGTCACATGCAAAAACTGAGCGTTAGTAAAAAGTTTAAAATCTCAAATTGATTCATTCGTACAAACTGAACTCGGCTCTTCTTCCGTACGAATAAATCAATAGCTCTGTCAGCGTTTGAAATTACACTTTGTTTTTGACTTCATAAAATCAAAATCTAATTATGAACACATTCACAAATATTTATGTATCTTAAGTCGACTAGATTGGTCTGCAATCCTGAATACAAAAAGTAGACTTGTATTTGACGTCACATTTTCTACGTCAGCCACATAATACGAACTGTCTGCTTAGATTACTGCTCTCAACCGTCAACTGAAAAAAACTCATGTGCCAGATAAACGCCAATCAAAACTTAGACACATCCAGTCAGATGTCTAATTTCAGACATATTTTGGTTTAAGATTAAAAATATTTTTCTTTTTGTTGTTAAATCCGTATGACGCTACATTTTATTTGCATTTTTTATACTTTTAAAATGAAACAAGAGCAGTACGAAGAATTTGAACGAAAAATTCCCGATATCAAAGAGTGCGTACACACCAACCTTATTAATGTAGAGATTTTAAAAAAATTCTTTCAAAACGTATTCAAATTAAAAATTTCCAGCTTTTCATTGACATTTTAAGATAAGTTGAAAAAAAATTCATTCAAATTCGTGGTTGCTTTGGAAACAATTGGTACCCCTTTCGTAATACACTTTTAGACTCTTTTACACGATGCTGACTTTTCAACATGATTTAATGTGATAAAACTGAGAGAAAAAGGGGGAACATTTTAGTGTCATATGGGCTTTACTGAAGATGTTACTAAAAAAACATTAAAACATTATTTTTGTCAAATATTTGTTCTATAGTGTTTTTTTGGGAACGTTGTCATATGGCATCAATTGTATCAACTGGCAACAATTAATTATAGTCAATTATATAGCTTTATTAATTACGAAATCGAAAAGAAAAAAACAACTTTAAATTTGTTTATTACACTACAAAATAAGAAAAATAGCTCCGAAAATATTAAAAAAAAATATATTTTTATACATACATAAAATGAAACAAATACAAAAAAAAATTGTTGCATTTATCTACACTCGGTTTTCTTTAAACTTGAAGTAATACAAGTAGGTACGTGTATTTTCATGCACATTACAAAAAAAAAATCAAAATCTATTTTATCCGATTCTTCGAAATTATTCCCAATATTCTGAATTTCATTATTCTTCTTATTTTTTCTGTTGATCATAAGAGCTCAATAAGGTAAAAATTCACCAAAAACTAAAGTAAAATAAGAAATTATGATTAATGGCAACAATTTCATTCAGAGAAACTATGTCACAAAAAGCACCTGTAGGGAACAAATGGAATAAATTAAATAAAGAGACCAGTGATATTCACTTAACGATGGTTTATTAGAAACTGAAGCACAACAGCAATCGAAAGCTGTATTTTAATGTCAAATACAAAATACGTGATTCCATATACTTTAGGGAGGATCATAGATCATGAGGCCACTATTTTATACTATAGTAGATATCGGGTTCTACTTACATAGTAGAGTTCCAGTGTGTCACAAAAGTATTATGACGGCTCTTTTAAAAATTACCTACACACCTCTAAGCAAATTTGATGCCGTTTGGCAAGTGCGAGCGTCATTCGCGCACCGAAGGTTCCGTACTTCTTTAGAGTTGGAAATTGCGAAGATTTTTTGCAGATGAGCTAAACTGCATGAACTAAGCGTAAGAGTAGAGAACACGGTTTAATGAATGGAGAATTAGAGAATGGAGATGACCGAGAGCACAAAAACTAGTGTGGCTGAGTTGAGGATGTGGACTCTGGACTGTGGACGTGGAGTCTGGAGTGTGCGATGTGGTGTCGATATGTGAATGAGAATGAGTAGAGTTGAGTATACATTGAAAATTCCAATTGGAATCGATTGAAAAATGGTTAAAAGGAGATAACTTTACATAGTGATTGACAGTCTTTTGTAAATATCTCTTAAAATATTAACTTTTCCGCAAAACAGTCTTGGGCACATATATAGATACGAGCATGATCTACAAAAAAGGTTCATGTCCATTTGTTTGTAAATCAATAAAAAAAGAGCTTTTTGTGCGAATGAAAATATTTGTTTTAACCAAATTACTAATTATTCTAACACCAGTTGATATATTGCTACCATTGGTATTTGCCGTTTAACTAGAGGTTATACCGGATGTTGTGTACGTAGGTACAAAATTGGTCTAGTAGTCGGACAGACGGACGAAAGCGAAACTAATAAAGTTCCGTTTTTTCCCTCTGGGTACGGAACCTTAAAAACAAATAAATAAAAATTTTGCCAAATCGAATAGACGGAACTTAGATGTTTACTTTTTTCTTATTTAATTGCCTGTCATATATAATTCAAATAAATTCGAAATGGATAATATGTTGCGCAATTGTAAAATATAAATAATAGAAATAGTCTTTCGATGAAAAAAATACATGTTCATCAATAGACCTTTCTTCCACGAGAGCTAAAAGCAGAAGGACATCAACCATCAACCAGTATTTTTGATACTTTAAGAAGTTAACTAGCAAAGAAAATTAAAAAAAATATACTCGAAGGCAGAGAATCATAATGAAAATTCGTGTTGCCATGGCATCAAAATACCGAAAACTTAGTTAAACTTAGTTTTTGAATGTCCCCAATTTATTTTGTGACTTTAAAATTGAGCGATTTTTTTTTCATACCTACTAATTTTATTGAAAACATACACAGATGGCTATTTTGCAATAGTTTTCTAACATTTTCTCCACACTTATTGAAATTGCTTTTCTCTTTGTATGTGGATTTGGGTTTTGTAACCGCATCACGTTTAAACTACCCACCCAATCCGTATGGGTTGCACAGACATAAAATAAGGCTTACTGGAGCAGCATTTAGTTTTTATTTCATTGCAATTGGTTAGCTCATTCAGAAGATCCGATTCGCTTCTCTTTCTCGAATTCATGACCGTGGAGTGTATGATTTTAAATTTGGATTTATTTCTTTACCTGGAATTTTACACTTTAAGACAAAATAGTCTTGTTGGAAATATCGCTTTCATCGATGCAACATTCTCATTGTGATACTTTGCTGAACGTCATCATTATATTGCTAAACGTGTTCAAGCTAAAACGTCGAACCAATGGATTTGTCTTTTCTGTCACCTTCTTCTTCTTTAGTTTTTCTAAAAATAAGTCAAGGTTATCATAATCTTAAATCATCACTGAAATCATTTATACAAAATAAAAATTTATAATTTATTGTCAATTTGTTTTGTCACCGTCTTTTTGTTTTTTATTAAAAAACGAATTTCTTTTATCATCAAAAAGTCTTATTAAGGTAGAATTCGAAATGTTAAATTGCTATTATAATTATTATAAATTTATTTATCAGTAAATAGGTAAAGTAAAGAAATAGTAAAAAGATAGCACTAGCTGCCGGAGCTTACGGCCAATAAAATATTTTAAAATTTAAATTTTCTATTATCGATGGGACTTGAAATTTGAAGAGAATTTTTTTTATTTGACTTTTAACAGTGATAAAACTGTAGAAAAATCAGTTCGTCTTAAATGGTATCTGTAAGGGCGACTGTAAAAATGAAACAAAGTATTTCGAAGAAAACGTAAACAAAATTTGTTATATTGTGATAGAAAATAAAATATTTAATATCATTTCTGGGCCAAGCGGGCGCAGCTAGTTTGTTCATAAAAAAAGACTTCTGGTCGTTTGCCCTTAAGTATAGAGCTTTAATATAACCCTAAGCCTAGCGCCTAGCTTTTGAAGGGGACTTTCCTCAAGACAGTTAAAAAGGCCCTGGTCTGCGGCAAAATGTAAATTTGTAATTCGCTAAGTCATTCAATACATTAGTTGTGGAACCCGCAAATGTTGACAACATTTAAAACTCATCTGTTTGAGCTTAGGTGTGGTTACCCTTTACCCTTACCACTTGTATCATTTGTCAAGTCCGCAACCGGACAACACCATCCCAAGCATGACTTGGCAACTGTATCCCAGTTCCTCATTAAAAAATCATGCCGACCACGTATATGAATTAATCAAACGAGCACACGGATCCCCATGAATGAGTCCCATAAATTTCATTCAATAGCGCCTCGTACTGCTTTAAGTTTTATATTGACATTAATTGTTAATTGGGGCTATTAGTCTAAAAACTTCCACCGAGCACACAATTCTTTCAGAATGATAAACGCAACAGCACTTTATAAACAAAACGACATAAACAAAGTAGCACTTGACTATAGAAACTGCTTATGGAGGGCCCTCTCAGCAGACAAGGAAAACAAAAACACCATAAAGCAACGACCTCACCTGCATATGTAATGAACGGATTGCTCCATTTCCGTAGGTAATTACATTCAATGACTGCCACAAAGGGCCCCTAAATAGGGCGCGCAGTTCCACCAACCAACTTGGATATTCAAAGCTCGTTTCGAAATCTCCCAAACGTCAACAAAAGACGCGACAACGACTATAAGCGCGTGCAACTACTTACTTTATGTTGCAACTCTCCCGCTAACTGTTCTCTCGGATAAGCATGCAACAGCGACACTGACAATAAGCATGCTTCGCAGGAAACTGTGAGAACTAGCACACTTCTGTTTGTTTCACATGATACACCAAAGCTAACAAGAAACCATTTTAGGGTTTCTTCATCCGAAAGATAACGAACTCTGTTTACACTCACTATGCGTCGAGTGTGTCGTGCGAGAAGTTCCCCCCCGACATCGCAGCGCCCTTGTTCTGGGAGCAAATATTTGCCCGTGACGATAAAAGCCATCTGCGATAACTCCGCAGCAGAGATCTCCTTGCGAGGGTGGACGAAAATTCCGTCACAACGGATGTTGCATAAGCTTTCACTCTGACGAAAACAAAAAGCCGCTCAAAAGGTTCGCTGACCACAGGAAGTCCATCACCCCTATAGATCTGGATAAATAAAACACTGCGGGGATTGAACTCGCAGTCGGACAAATTGGCTTTGATTAGATTGCCAGACATGGCGCTGGGACACGTTGCGCCACGTCGCCAGGGTAAAACTTTGCTCTGGGAATACATATAGAGTCAAGTTAATTTGAATCACTCTCGCTTGTGGGTCGATTAATTATGAGTTTATCTGATCACGATGATGATGGTGATTTCTGTTATATTTATGCTTTCCCCGTGGTTCGGTGACTTTCACGGGTGTGTGTGCGCGTTCATTTGGTGAATGAAAATTGATATCTTTGGTCACGAAAAGTCTTGATTCCCAAGAAAAGAATGATAACGATTCCATTGATAGCACTGTGGGTTGGGTAACTTTCTGACATGCAATGCTGATGATGTAATTGTGATTGATGTTGACGGCCGAGTAGGAGTCATTACCTTAATTACAACAAACGGAGAAAAAAGAAACGTAATCTCAGACAGCCTAGGCGTAAGATTGTTCTTTAATGATTTTTGTCATGGAAGCGGGCTCCGAGAGTGACGACAATCTCTATAGAAAGGCGTCTCATAATTTGGCATTATGAGGTCGTCTGTAGTTGCTTGTTTTATTTTGATAAATTAGCTCTTGGCTTTTGGTACGCACAGATTTTTGTTTAAAATGCGCTGTCCCCACTATTTATTTGGATGGAGGTTCTGGACCTTCGTTTCCTGCTACTTTGGAGGTTTCTTTCTCTATTAAAAATCAATGAAGTTGATGTTGCGACTGTGTTCACTGCACGTTGATAGGTTGGTCTTTGGAGCACATGGAACACGAAAGAATTTGACGGCCTTCGACATGTATTTCTTCAGGGCAGCGCTTTTTTAGATTTTGGTCACTTTTTCGCACATCTTATATATATAGTTGGCGCAACAGGTCCGTAGGGACCCAAGGCCTAGCTTCTCGCAACCATTCGTTTTGTGTGAGTTTTATTTTTGGAACGAATGGAAGGGATCTACAGTTTTATGCCGATTCCAAACGGCTAATTGAGAAGCTCTAAAGACAGTTATACTCTCGGATGTTTGTCAGACGTTCGCGAGAGGTGGCGCAGTGGAAAAAACCCCAAGTTGGAATTTGAGTTTTTGCGGGATTCGAACCTGGGACCCCTCGCTTAGTAGTCCAACACACTAACCACTAAGCCACTGCGCCCACTTTCGCACATCTTGGGACTTGAAATTTAGTGGATGGTACTATTTAGTGTGTCGAAAGACTGCGAATTCGAAAGCATAAGTCTATCAGACATGATTAGCGCGATTTTGGTGATCAAATGAGAGAGCTTGTTCAACAACTAATAAGTTCAAAAATAAGGTCTGGCAAGGCAACTAAACTCAGTATGTAGTTGGAAATAGTCTTCATTTTAATTCAGCAGTATAGGTATTTTTTGAGTTCTGAGCATCGCAGATAGGAGTTTTTGTTTTTGAAAGCACATCGTAGATATGTTTGAAGAATATGTAGATCTTATAGTCAGGAGCGAACTACTGTGGTTCATAATAAACGAAACACCTAACAGGCGCCCGATTTGCGAAGGCTCTCTGGCTTAAGCACATCATTAGCTTTCCACATTTCGAGATGCCTGGTACGTTGCTAGGGAGCCTTAAAACAAAGCAGAGGTGAATGTTGATGAGCTTGAGAGCCTTCAATTATATTTTTCTTGACTGATGCTAGTTTCATAAGATTTAATGACGCTCAGATACCCGATATGATTTGAATATCTTTAGTGGGTATATCATTTTACTTCTAACTTATCTCCGACTGTACACGAAGGAAGGGACTGCGATCCCCCAATTTTAGCATCTATAGTTCTTCATCGACCTGCGCACATATCGGAAGCTAGCACAGCCTCCTTAAAAATTTAAAGTACTCATATACAGAGCTCTATAAGAACTTCAATAGAGAGGTTGTGAATCAAATGGAAAGCTGGCATAGCCTTGTAAAAGTAACCTCTTTAAAGGCTTTTTCTAGCATAGCTTCTTATAGAATCTTTATGAGACCCTTAAACTTAGCCAGTGCAATCACTTCAGAGGTCTGTTTAGCTCACAGCTGTCATAGTCTCTTGAAACGCCGTTAATACCTACATATAGCTCCCTTGCTTCTACGCAGCTATTAAGGGAAGCCCACATTGATCTCAGGGAACACTGTCCTTAAATGAGAAACATAAAAAGCAAAAAGATACATCGGTAGCTCCATTTCACTTTTTTAAAATGCATACAAAATTGTGGAATAGTATTGTTAACAAGTTAGTGGACTTTGGTGCGTATACATAATAGACTCAAATTTAATTGGGTATAGGAAACAAACTTCGGACTCAGAATCCGTACTTTTAACATACATTTTTTCAGTGAGATCCCTACCAACAATTTAAAGAAACAATACAAGAAAAATATATTTATTGCAACAGGTCAGAAAGGCGTAAGGCCCAGCTTCTCGCAGTCATTCGTTTTGTGTGAGTTTTTGGCACGAATGGAAGGGATCTACAATTTTATTTAAGGCGTAAAACGAAACCGTAAAAATGTTCTTTTGCTTTTTTTGACCACTGAAACCTAATGGTTGGTCTTAAAATGTTGCTTATGAATTTGTAAAGTTAGTTTATCAAAAAAAAGTAAGCAAATGATCTTTAAATTTTATAGAAAAATTATTTATTTATTTTACCATACGAAAAACTTTTTCTGATCGAATTCTCATTTAATTCCACAGGAAAAAAACAAATCATTCCACTTAAATATTTCATTACTTACTGTTGCGTCTGTCGGGAATTTTTTTTCTGATGGATTCCCCTCAGTGGTGGTTGATTTGTTGTGGTTGTTTTCGTACGGAAAGATTTTTCTGACAGATCGCCTAAACGTAAAAAAAAACTCATTTTCACACTGTTCCAACTTTTCGGTTGTATTTTACATATGGCTATTATTAGGGCCTAATTGAAAAGCTCGTTTATGACAGTTGCACTCTCGGATGTCTGTCAGACGTTCGCGAGAGGTGGCGCCGGGAAAATACCTTAAGATGTTATTTGGGTTTCTTGCAATCGAACCTCGGACCCCTCTCGTAGGCCCTATTAAGAAATTAATTAGCCCAACGACCAAATATTGCATACGCGGAGTAGCTCCAATCTTGTTATTATTAGTACCTTCGGATGAGTCGTGCACTGGACAGCCTTTTGAAAATAAATCCACGACTATTGATTTTGGTGTCGCACAAGACGTTTGTGAAGACTTATTTAAGTTTTGCAAATACCAATAAATATGGTGTACCTCAGGTGGGGGTCAATATCTGCTTCTATACATATGAATTCACTGAAAACAACACTTTGGTATGTAGGATACAAATTAGGGGTTAATTCTTTATTTTTGTTTATCAAAATACGTCCAACAAAATGTTTCTATTAGATTGACAAAGCTTGTCTCAAAGCTTTTGTTGTGATAACAAACAATTGTTATGGTAAAAAAACATGTTTGCTTGTGCTTATGAAAATATTTTGTTAAATTTACAAAAATGCCGTTCATTTTGCAATGAAATTTATCAACTTGAACCTTAGCATTTTGTTGGATTAACAAAAAAAAGTTGTTAACACCATCGAAGCTCTTTGTTATTTTTTTAAACCACAAGCAAATATGGTTGATAATACAGAAATAATCTGTCAGATTTTGTTGAATCTATAAGCAATTTGGTGGTTACATAAAATTATTATTTTCTCAGCTCCATAATTTTAATTTGTTGATTCAACAAATAAATTGTTATGTGGATAGCGTTTGGTATTAATAAATGATACGCAAAACAAATAAGTTTAGCAATTGGATTTATTAAAAAAAAGGAACTATAGAAATTTCATTGCATTATTTTTACTGGACAAGATAAAAAATATTAAAATATGCATATATAAAATTAAAAAAATTAGAAAAGGCTATTATTTTTAAGACAAAATGAACTGAGTGCCTTATCTTGAAAATAAAAGGATCCACTATATATTGAACACCGATAACCATGAAGGTGTAGTCATTTCCTCCAATATTTAAAGTTGCGTCTTTTAGTTTCGGTTGAATAGTCCGGGAACATAGCGTTGAAGTCAAATTTTGTATATTTAATTATTAAAAAAATAAAATGCATGTTACCAAATTGGATTTCTTACCAATTTATATCCTTATCCATAAACGGATTTATTTTCATTTAAAATGTTGCAATCACTTTTTTTAGGGAATTTTGATGCACACTAACAAACTACTTTACCTCGCTCGCCAAATAATAAATGACGCCATCAATAGCATTGTACTGAAAGGATTACCCGGTTTAAAATATACTTTTTTTTCCATTCAAAACTTGAGTTATTAATTGCACAAAATCTACGTCAAATCTACAAACAAAAAAGTTGATTTGAACAGAATGTTTGTAGTATAATTATAATCTGTATTTTTTGTTTTGCTTACAAAAATTTACAAAACTTTCGTTAATTTTACAAAAGCGACTTTTGGTCCCGTTTTTGTGGATATAACAAACAAAAACTTTGTTAATACAACTAAAAAAAAAAATAAATTTGGTAAAATATCGATTTATCAATTTTATGAAACAGAAAATTCTGTTTTTTTTAATCTGACAAAGTATTTTCTGAGTAAACGTTTTATTCATTTGATAAAACATTGTTGAAACTGAAAACTTAAATTGTATTGATAAACTTCTTTTATTATTACAACAATTTTTATTAGCTAAACAGTAATAATTATTTTGTTGAAATTGTACAAAAGAATTTTGTCAATATTACCTCGTGTTTTATTTCCAGTGCTGCCTTTTTTGATCACATGTCTTAGATGCTATTTTTACGTCTAAATGTGCTTAGAAGTCTTCTGTTTGCACTCCACTCTTGATGATTTGATGTTTATTGTCTCTGCAAATTCTCAGATATAAATGTGAATGTGAAAAGACTGTATGGAAAGATGTGGATGCAAAGAAAGTCCATCCCTTTGGATATTGCAACCAAAACAGTTTTGCCAGTGCATTTTTGTCTATTAGCACAATCGTTTCCATCTCACCGCACACAACGAATCTCCGTTCCCGTGTATCTGCAGCACTGTCACTCACTTGCAATCCAGTTTGTCCTACGTATCCCAAATGCAACAACATCCAGCGAAAATACTTTCGGGGGCGCGAGCGAATTTATATGCAAATTCAAAAGTATTATCTTATGGCATCACACGAGCGCCAATATTGTTTAGTCGTTCTAGGCCCGGGCCTCCAGCACGAAACCTCAGCAATCTGATTCACTCCACAACACTGATTGATGTCGCAAATAAGATCAGTATCTGCGTGAACAAAAAAATACGCGTCAAGCCAAGACAAGTCGCTCAATACAAACAGAAACACTACATGTACTACTCTCTTTGATCTTGAGTCTGTGCATCTGTCCGCCTGGCCTGTTGACGATAGTCATTCAATCCCTCGCGCGCCTATCAAGGGAAGTGAATTGTCACATTAATCCATTAATAGTGCTGATCTACGGCCGATAGACTTGGCAGAGAGATGCTCTCGGCTCTGAAAAGCGAAACGTTGCCCGTTTTGCTGCCATTTAATCGACAATCTGTCATAATATTCTCACTTAAATGGCAAGGAGAGGAGGAATGTTTGTTTGCTCTGTGTGTGTTAGGTGCCGTTGACTCCTACCGTATTGACTGTTACATTTGTGATGTGGTGCGAGTGTCGCGCGCAGCCTCATTTCGTCACCATGGCAAGTGGGCGAGCTGGGAAAGAGCCTGCATGCGATAAATTCAAACTGAACAGATAGAGATATCCATCGCGAAGTGGGTGCGCGGGCAGAGTCAAATAAACACAAAAAAGGGAACATATTTGCATCGAGCGATAAGATGCGGAGAGGGGCCCAGCGTGTTTGGGATAGGTTAAGGCGGATTTCTGTTGACAGTATTCACTTTTGAATGGCCGCCCAGAGGAAATGCGACCCATCGTGGGTGTCGCGGGAATTGGACATTTATTTCCTCGCCCCTGATCGGATTTGTGAGGTCTCGATGTGAATGCGTTCACCCACACCCGTTGCCGCACAGTTGGCCACTCATCAATTTATCTATACCAGTTAGGCATTCGAGCTGACAGCTGATGCTGGATTGAGTCATTTCACTTAGGCTACCTACTACGCGTTGAATTTAAATGCTGGGCTACTGACTGCGACTATGACTGTGGGTGGTAGACGTAGGTACTCGTATAGCGAGAGATTTTTCTCATATTCATCTATAGGATTAGCTCATTAAAACATTAAAACAACGAATCGGGTCATGGACTTTGTTCGTCTTTTACTTTTGAGGCGAAACTTTCTTTTCGAAAAATTATTCAGAACAGATTGTCTTTATTTAATCGGACGAAGTCGACCTTCGCATTGATGCACCATCTTATCACGGAAGGCCTTAGAAAGTTTTTCCTCGCAAAAGCTATAGTCGAGAAGAGCGTGTCATTAAAATTCATTTTTGCCACAAACTACACTCCAAGTGCCATTATATTCAGTATAATATAAGATTAACTGACAAGAGTCAGCAAATGTCATCAAACCGCAAAGTTAAGTTGGTAGCTTTCGAAAACTTTAGAAAGAGCAACCTCAATTCTACACCTCTATGCAATTTGGAAAGGCGTTTCGAAAGACGCCTTCACCGAAGACTGAGCTAAACTCCGATTGAGCTAAGCTTACAAAAATAACTATATTTGTCAAAGTCAGATTAAAAAAACAGAAAGTGGTCTTAGAGCAATGTTGCCTTTTTATACATTCGATCAATAATGTATAAGTGCAATTAATATTTACAGACTTTTTTTTTATTAAATTCCATTCTTATAGGACGTCAGAAACAACAAAAACACAATACAAAAATATTATGATCGAGTGGATGGAGGAGTATCCCTTCCTAGCAAAAAATTCACCAGACAATTTTTTTTGATTTTTCTTAAACTGAAACAATCCTCCACATCGCTATCATCACTATCGCTCGCTTAAGAAATTATTTCCAGCATATTTTTTGTGAAAGAGAAACAAGTCACAACCTCTTATTAAACAACCAAAGTATTTGAAAAACGTCAAACAAATAGCGTTCGTTGTATTCCTATCGCATGGAACGAAAATGTCTTTCGTTTTTGGAGTTACACGAAGCAAAGAAAACGAAAACGTCAATGAGATTTCTTTCGCTTTTTTGATTCCGCGCAAGTGAGATTTCCTTTCGTTTTCGAAGTTATATGAAGCAAATCGTTCGTTTAAACGAAAACGATTGAACGTTTTTATCTTACAGAAGCCCACCCCAGATGTGTGGCGATCTTCTTCAACTAATTATTCTTGATCACAGCCCTATTCACAGGAAAATGCTTTTTTTTCAGCTGTACCTCTTGCTAGTATTCAAGTTCCTACACATAGATGGTAGGCCCAACCTGTTATACTTTGAAGATAGCTGCTCCCGTTCTACCGAATTATGTTTGTGTCAATGTATTGTACTTTGGCAAAAATATTCTTTCTGGACCACACCTTACAGTTCGGCTTATATTATGAATCTATGAATGGGTAGTAGGTCCACATGAATGGTATAAATCCCTTCCCCTATATGGAATAAATATGTTCGCAAATATAATTCTCAAATCTGCAAATTCTTGTTTTAGAAAACCAGTTAAAGCCTCTAAGATTGATTCATGTTTTGAATCTTTCTAGGTTAAAGGTGACAACCTTCTTAATAAATGCTCTCTGAAAGTGCTTAAAGGGGCTGTATAGCTTTGTGATCAGATCTGCATAGTTAAATAAAGGGCTTCGCCTCTTCTTGTGTTGCTAGGAAATCGTCAGCAAGCTGCTCAATCTTTTACGTCGTTCCCCGCTTTAGAGCGAGCTATGATACCCGCAGACTCAATTGCCTCGTCGATGTACTCCACTTCTGTGGGCAACAATCAGCAATCTGAACCGACTTTTGAAGTTTTTATCGGAATTCCGGGACTTAATTGCCGCCTTGTAAAAATATTTGTAACCTTGCAAAATACCAGACTAAGCCTGAGCTGGGACAGGTCTCCTTCAAACACCATTAAAGGCTGAATTAATTGAGCATAACCGAGTAACTCTTGCCAATATTTCAATGGAAGAACGGCAACCCACTCGAGAGTTGCACCTATGTTGTGTTGCACGCTTGTCATAGAGACCGAGAGTATAGGTCTTACAGCGCAGCCTTGAATGCCCATTGTTGGTCCGCTGTCTTTATGGACGCAGATGTGTCTTAAAAGCAGACGAACAATAACTTCGGTTCTTGTATTTGCTATATTCGTACTCGACAGGTTGTTGAATAGGATAAAATGTTTTCTAAGGTTTTTCTTCATCTAGTTTCGTCATCTCCATCGATACCAAAGCAAAAAAAGACAAAAGACGCCTTTCTTTCCGTGTATCTACAGCTAGTACATATCAATGTTATGACACAACGAGTGCGTGGTCAATGGCACAGCAATACCACACACTCTAAAAAGAAGAACAAGACGTCGGTCGATCGGTCGGTCGTCGTCGCGGCATCCAAGAAAAACAAAATCAAAAAGAAGCAAGAAAACATGCAACTGCGCCCGAGTAAATGGAACGCATGTTGCTGCAAACTGTGGGCCGCATAAAGAGTCTGTCTGTCTTGTTGAGTTCGGAACCCCATTCCACAATCGTTGCAGGTGCATTGCATAGCTCGTTTTATGCCTCCAACTATCCACCATTGCATGACGAGCTGTAAAGGCCCATGGCATATAAATTATTTCTGATTTCATGTTTTAGCATAGAGGCGCGCGGTGCGAACAGAAAAACAGGTCCGCCGCGCTTTTATTTTTAAAAGCAACATATCGCGGGTGGTTTTCGCAACAAATAAAGGCCCCATGCCACAGTAGTGCAGTGCGGTCCCTTCGTGTCTATCGAGTGTGTGCGCTTTTAAGAATTTCTTAATTTAATCTCGCCTCACACCATGTGGCGGGGGGCAATAAATATCCAATTTATTGAGCGATCTCGCCCAATCGATCACTCACTCCAACGATCGATCGATCTGTCGGGCCGTCGCGTCGGTCTAATTGAATATGTACAAGTATCGTTTTAAAAAGTAGGAGGTTTGTTTATATCCACATTTCTGGGGTGTGGCACGTTCTGCATGTGCATCCTGCATGTGTGTACTCAGCGCACTACTTGAATTCGATTCCCTAATTAATTGGCCGGCTGATCGCGGGCAACTGATACGGGCCGTAAAACGATCACTTAGTGATGTTAAACATTCCTTTTTTGTCGTCGTGCAATTATGTAGTTTTCTACACGGGTAAATTGTATACTGCCGCATGGGGGTTAATTTAAATAATTGTCAGCCATTGCCAATTAATAACGATCATTAGTTGTGTATGTTGCAAAACGTGATATGCACGAATGACGTTTTATTTTTTTTTATTTTTTTTTTAGCTGTGGGTCTGTCCGCACTTTCTGTTTTGTAGTATCGTAAATTTTACTTTCGTTCTTAAGAAAATTAATTTATTAGGTGCTGGCAGGCGTTAGATTTCTATTCGTGTGAATGAGCTAATTGTGAATTCAATTCAGTGATCGAATCGAAAAGGAGTGTCGAACAGTGTTGACAAGTGTACCGATAATTGGGCTGTACTCCGTAGATAGGTTGGTAATGAATTTTCCAATGAACGTGTTCTCTCATAGAAATTACAAGTGAATTAGATGGCCTATTGGGGGGAGGGAGACTTTTTTTTTTGAAGGTGGTACCTTCGTCATAGTAAATGATGTCTGATGTCATGTTAGCGTTTGTAATGGGCTTACGTTTGAAATTGATTCCACATATTTGGGTGATTGCATGGGTTTTCTACTTATTGGAACTAATTAGATGCGTGTGCAATTCGACTGTTTCCTCCTGCCTTCGGGGAAGTCTTCAGCTCGGTTGGTATAGTGAGGCAATGCCGAGAGGTGAGTTTTCCTATTTTGGGCACCATATATCGAGTGCTTTTTCGGACCCCTCTAACATCAGCATACCATTAGCTGTGCCAAATGGTTGTTAGCTTATTTTTGTTCTCAAAAGTAATCGTGGCAGTTTGTACCGCAGTATAAATATTCCTTAACAGCCCTTCAGGAACCTTTACAATTTTCTTTACTCCTAGGACCCTGAAAGGTCTCCACTTATCATCACAGATTGAACTCACTTCCATTTTGCTTGCAAATCTCTTACCAACTTGCCATTGTTTTGTGCCTTCAATTATGGGAAAGAAAAACTTAATTCCTTTAGGTCAAAATTAATTACAAGCCTTTTAATTACAGTCCTTTCACTTTGTTTGCTTTTTAAATCCAACTAACAAACACATAATTGCACGTTCTTAACTTCTAGGGACTTGAAAATGCCCAACACTCTTTCATTGCAATATAAAATAAAGTTAAGTCAAACCAAACGAACAAAAGCAAATAGAAAATCCTTTCGAACACACCCTAATTCAACACGAAATCGTGAATAATAAGAATGAAACGCAGCTTAATGGGAGAGAACAGAAAAGCTGAAAAAAAGGAAAACAATCCCGACAATTCATGCCCCACCCCCAGTTTAGGTCAGTGTAATCAAAAGGCCATTTTGCCCTTTTTTTCTGCCATCAAAAATATCTGTTTGAAAAAGTGTAATTAAAAGATAAATATTAAATTCGCAGTTTCGAAAAATGTCACGCAGATTGAAGCGAAAAGTTATAAGAATTTTAAACAGAAACGGAAACGTATTTTGTACGATTGAAATAAAACGCGGACTGGGGAGAGGTGTGGGGTGATTTGGTAGGAAAAGCCTCTTTGGGTTGCCTTTGGGTGAATGTGTAAATGGGGTTTGGAAATTTGGCATTTTTAAGTCGAAAAAAACCGCCATTCGTCAGTCTCTTTACATTTTTGTGTCTGCCACAACAACGGTTTCAAAATGGAGCTCTAGTCGTAGCTCAGTTAGTATAATGATTAGCTTCGCACAGTTATCTGTTAAGACAGAGGTATAACTCGTACATATATATACATAAGTGTATATAAGGCACACTCCTGGAAAAATGGGTAGGTTAAATTAGGTAGCCCGACTTCAGAAATGTAAGAGCAGACGAGCGACCTACGAGAAGTGTGACAGCTCATAGCCTCATTAGCTGGCTTAGTTTTCCACCAGAACAAGTACTTCTGCGACTGACACAATCAGCTGCCGGTGTTTTTTTCAATTAAAAGCGTAGTGGATTCAGTAAGCAAACAAAATCTTTTCAGAAGAAGATATCACCGATCGTGATCATGACCCAAATAAAGGGTGATTTTTTAGCTGGTTTGGTTTTGGCAACACTGGTTTTGACAGATGACGTGTGTTAAGTACCTTGTGTCACTGTCAAACAGCTTCAGTTTGGTTTGCAATTTAACCATGGATCGTCTTACAAATGAACAACGCTTGCAAATTATTGAATTTTACTATCAAAATTCGTGCTCGGTTCGAAATGTTCATCGCGCGCTGCTTCCATTTTATGATCGGCATTCTCGACCTTCTGAGCAGTCTATTCGAAAGATTGTGACCAAATTTCGCACCAAATTTACTTTGTTGGACATTAAACCACCAACACGTTTACGTACTGTGCGTAGTGAAGAAAATATTGCGGCCGTATCAGCTAGTGTGACAGAAGACCGCGAAATGTCGATTCGGCGCCGTTCCCAGCAGTTAGGCCTTTGTTACAGCACTACGTGGAAAATTTTGCGGAAGGATTTGGGCGTAAAGCCTTTTAAGATACAGCTGGTGCAAGAACTAAAGCCAGCCGACCTACCACAACGCCGAATTTTTGGTGAATGGGCTCTTGGAAAGCTGGCCGAGGATCCGCTTTTTATCGAAAAATTGTGTTCAGCGATGAGGCTCATTTTTGGTTGAATGGGTACGTAAATAAGCAAAATTGCCGCATTTGGAGTGAAGATCAGCCAGAAGCATTGCAACAGCTACCAATGCATCCCGAAAAAGCCACTGTTTGGTGCGGTTTATGGGCCGGCGGCATTATTGGGCCATATTTCTTCAAAGATGATGCGAATAGCAGCGTTACTGTCAATGGTGAACGCTACCGAGCGATGATAACAAACTTTTTTTTGCCCGAAATGGAAGTTCTTGACTTGCATGATATGTGGTTTCAACAAGACGGTGCCACATGCCACACAGCACGCGAAACAATGGCGCAATTGCGAGGCGAGTTTGGTGAACAGTTAATTTCACGTTTCGGGCCGGTCAATTGGCCGCCTAGATCGTGCGATTTGACACCATTAGATTATTTTTTGTGGGGGTATGCCAAGGCTAATGTGTATAGGGACAAGCCCGCTTCGATTGACGCACTGGAAGCCAACATCCATGCATTCATTCGTGAGATACCGGCCGATATGTGTGAAAGAGTATGCCAAAATTGGACTCAGCGGATGGGCTACCTGAGACGCAGCCGCGGTCAACATTTGCATGAAATTATCTTTAAACATTAAATTGCAAGGTTCAAACTATCGATTCAAATAAATATTTCATTCATTTTCGAATTTTTTGTGTTTTTTTTTAAAAAAAAAGTTCTAAGCCTCTTAAAAAATCACCCGTTATATCGATTCGACGGTATACAGAGGAAGTGTGGATTTGTCCGACAAATTTGCAAGATCCAAAGGCGTCGCTTTCAAAAATATAGACGTTGAACCGGTTTGCGAAACTCGCAAGCGCTATCTAATATCTCACCAACTCCTTGGTAGTGCTGAAGGCGAACAAAAGTGAGTCAGGAAGAGCCAATTGTACTCATGGATCGACCACCACCTCCCCTCTAAATGATTCAAATAAAAAATGTGTGAGGGATTCCAGAGTCAACGTGCGGAAAAATACAAGATTACACCTAAAATCTTGTTACCCCTCTACAACATCTTTTGCGAACATCCGATAGTAGGGCTGGAAAGCTTCTCCATTAATCCCTTCGTATACGGTAATAATAATTTACTCCACAAATTGCGGAACCATTTCACTCTAGCCAAAAATAGAATTCTAACACACGCATGTCGAGGTTCTTCAATATATTGAAACCTTTGGTTCCCAAAACTTATTACTTATTGTAGGTGCTGTCGAAAGAGGTCGACGGGTCACTGGTTTTTTTTTTTTTTTTGTCGTATTGCGCACCGATCCTGCAGTTGATACAGAAATTGGTGTATGCAGTTTAAGAAATTCTTTCATACCGTGGGTAACTTAATTAACTAACGCAACTTTTTAGCCATCATCGTCAACATTAAATAATATTTTGCAGCAAAGGGCTCAAAAGCGAAAACTCTCGAAAACTTCAACGAAAACACACGTTTTCCCATACCTATTTTAGTTCTCAAAACGAGTCGTTTAAAGTTGTTTTCCACGAAAACACCACGAAAACGACTGTCAATCGTCGGTTTATTGAAAAAAACACACCTTTTGCAATATTCAGCAAATTCAGCAGAATATCTGACCAAACAAATGTCACAACTCACAACTTAAAATCATTTTCCACAGTTAATTGATGGGCTTATATTATTTTCAAATGCACTAAATTTACTAAATTTAGTGCGATCGAAATTAGTAACGAAAATAGTTTGCACCGAAGTTTGAATACTAATGTCTCACAGCTGATTGAAACGTCAAACGAAAACTAGTTGGTGTTCGGTGTGAATGCATCGACGAGTTTTCGACGAAAACACGGTTTTCGGCTCGGTGTGAAAAGGGTATTAGGCTTTCCTTCTCAGACCAACTGAAACATGTGAAAGTGAATATCAAGATAATGTTCGCACATGAAGCTCACATCGAGTTATGTTCGATGGGTGCAAATCGAACTTTTCGGCCCTAAATTGACATATTACACCACAATAGTGGTATTTTCTTCAGTACGCACATTTCAATAAGTAAATTATTACAGGACGATCGACAGGAAATGGACTCAACGTGCAACTCTATACTTTCGGTGCCCAGAACACGGAGTATTTAAATGATTTTCTAAATTTTCGAAGCGTTGCTTACCTAAGTGTCGTCATCTAACAATGGCCAGGACTGATGTGACTTAGACATGTACTGACCGTAGGAGTAAGACCCGGCCGAGATACCTTCGTTGTAGTACCGGGGTGACTCCTAAATACGGCAGAAAGCAGCACACCAGTAAACGTGAGGTACTCAATGTCGGGCAGCTGCCTTTCCGAATGAAGCGATCCATATATTTCGGCGGTTTATTCATATTTTACTCATGTCCCCAACATGGATTCTTAAGTACTACGGAATGCGTGGCATAAGGTAGACGTTCTCTAAGTAGGCTCAGGATGAGAAGGTAAGATCAAGTCTGACATCGCTTACAGTTTAAAGGCGTAGGGACTCAGTTATTAGATACGTGAAGACATCAAAAAAAGGGATAGAAAACATCGTCTGTTTCGAAAATTCCACCTAACGATTCACTGAACCTCTTGCGCAGTTTAATATACTAGAGTTCGGCCAGTGGTGGAAACTCTACCAAATAAGTGCACAACATGGTTTAAAACAAATTACACACAGCACTGCATCTCCGCACAATCTTCGCAACAAACAAAAAATCAAGCAAGTTTATGTTGCGCTTAAGGAAGTCAAAGTGGTTCTTAACTATTTGCGTTCGCATATCTATTTTCAAGATAAAGTCTCCAATTAACTAACTTTTCTCGAGGTTATTTTATATACACCCTCATGTCATATATATGTTCGAAACACGCCTCAATATTTTTGTTCATGTCGCGTCTGGCCTTCTCATATGAGTATTTTTTATATTTTTGTTTTGTCTGAAAAACGTGTCAGACGATTATTCAAGCAACGTCCACCATAAAATCGCAAGAATGCAATACCACTTTATGCTTTTGAAAGAAACTCACAACAAGTAACCAATTTGTCAGTAGCCCAATGTAGACGTATTACGACGTGTGCTGGGTGCACCTGAACCGAATTCTATTTAGTCAAGTCACCTCCTCTCCAGTGTCCAGATTATAATTTATCGATTCCCTCACATACAATAGATTAAAATAAAATTTATTACTGTTGTTAATGTCAAAAGTTTTTGCAATAATGTCATGTCAAGAGGCGCTCCTCGATACGTGAGCAGCGTACAGAATTAAGCTCGATACCGGAGAAATCCTCCTCCAAACATAAAACAGGTGGTCCAACCCTTAAATTGTTGTTTAATTTCCTCTTTTTTCACACTACCGATATGGCGATATCCATATCTATTTGCTGTGTGTGAGTGTGGCGCGCCATTAGTTTCTCCCCACTAGTATATATCTTATATGGAATTCCACTGAAAGCATCTGGAAATTATCATCACACATGTGTGGCTGTGGATCTACCTAACCCAGACCGTAGACCGACTGCTGTGAAGAAATCAGAGATGAACGTTTTCTGTACTTTTTTTTGTGTGCCGAAAATTATATGCAACAAGTGTGAAATGCCTAAGGTCTCACAACATCCTCCTGCGAAACGTTCCGAAGAAGAGAATCGATAAGAGAAAAAAATCCCAAACATGTCCCCCCTTGTATTCCAAAAATAGTATGCCACTGTCAGTGGAGTGTGCGATGTATCTGTCTATGCAATTCCGATCACGTAGGTCGAATTCGTATAAATTCCAAAGACAAAAAGTCGCAACAAATTTTCGCCTCACTTCGTCTTTTAGTTCCCGGAGGCCTGTACCGATGGCTTCGTCCAAGACCTGGAATGACTGTTTATAGCTGGCGGAATAAATTCGAACGCCATTTAGATTTCCTACCCACTTACAATTCGATTAGAAGAGTTTTGCTTCGAATTGGAGTCAACCCGACAGTCCAAATGGGTTGATTTACTTCCCGAAAAATCACTATCTCCCATGGGTGTTCGATATAATTCAACGAAATACACAGCATGTATGGCAAGTTGGTGTCTATACACACGTGGGACGTTCATACGAGTTCGACTATTGAAAGTGACAGTCTGAGTAGCTAAATCTATTAAGTACTCAATCCGCACTACTGGCATATGTGAATCTAAAAGTAGATTTACGTTTTGTGTGTTGTTTGTAGTTGGAAAAAGTTTAGGAATTGGAGTTACTTTTACTTTTAGTGAAGCTTTTTTTGTGTAAGCGCACACTTTCCTGTGATCTCTAATCGGTCTTAACCCTGAGCGCACATATGAAGTTTTGTTTGAAAGTAAAAAAAATAATTCTATGTCTTCAGCGCGGTTTCCTTTAACTATTTTCAAATCGCAGCTGGTCAGAGAAAGATTCATTAGAGGCAATTATGGCTTAGCGCACATGTCCTTGAGTGTATTCCTTAAGAATGATTCATGCGAAGGATTGGTAACGCACGAGTGTGGCAACGCCTGATTAGAAATAGGAGTGCGAAAAGAGGGACACGTTCACAGAATTTATATTTGTTGCGCACATATGATTGCGTGTGCGATACGAACGATCCAAATGAATAAGGTATAACTCCTTTATTTAGTCCAAACGCCATCAAAGCTGCTGATGGAATTACTCCTCCACTGCATTCGCATGAACCAGAAATTACTATTTCCTAAAGAATTAGAGAGCACCTTGGAAATAACCATTTTTTTAATTGTTCACAAAAGACAATAACCATTTTTGATTTGCGTAGCCTGTTATATGAAACACTTCTGAATTAGTAGTTCTGTTTAGGTATTCCGCACATAAAGTATAAGCACCTCTACAATATGCAAACGATCACCAAACTTTAATTTCTCTTATATGAGTGTATTTCCATTAAAATGTTTGCGCACATTGCATTTATCCCTATGTGCGGAGATATATTTTCTTAAACATAATTAAATACCAAACAGTTGTTGCTATTCAGTTGTATGCGTAGACTTCCCTTTCATGCTGTCTTTAGAACAGAACGTAACTGCGTCGGTGTGCGCATAAGCATAGCTGACTTTGTTTTGAACTCTGCACTAATTTTGCCTCTTACAACTCCACGAATTGATTGACTTACACAAGGAGTTTCATACATGTCACTGTAACATATCAAGAGGCCGATATCACGGGCTAGTAAAGCGCACATTCGGTGTGCGATACAGAAAACTTGGCTTGGGTAATGTGCGCACACATATTTTCATACATAGGAATGAAATAATTTCTTCTGTTCAGTGGATTAAGATTTGTTTTTAAACTTTTCCTTATTTATATGCGATTAAGATGGATAGGAACACTTATTCGGTGTGCGATAAGAAATGTTCATATTTCAGGGTGTGCGCATACATATTCTCGTTTTTGTACTTTTACAGAAAATCGTTTCTACACCTTTCTGTATCCGGGCTTATACCTATTGGGATTTTTTAATTTATACAAGAGTTTTTTGATTTCCACCGGAAGTTTGTTGAACATCACAGGAAATATTCTATCCATTCAATTAAAAAAATATATATAGAGTTCTTTCCTAAATATATAACAAGTTCCAATGTTCTGAAACCACCGTCATAAATCAGTTAACATAACAATAGGTATAATGAAAGTGCTGAGCACCAACTCATGTGTAACCTTCTTGCTGCACAAACTGTCCTACAAACGGATTAGAAAAATCCAACTCTGTTTGGGCGTTAAAACATCGCCATTCACACACAGAACCTCTAAATTTTAATTAGAAACCAAGACTACATGGTGCTGGAGACCTCGCATGCTGGTAGATTCAGAAATTTGTTTTGCAATTGACTCTTGGCCGCTGTACGTCAACGTAACAGAGTTTCTTCGCCATGTACACAGTCGAAATGTCAAAACAAAAATCTACAATTACCACCTACGCATTCTGAACTCTGTATAGTCTTATTTGTAAAGACACAAGGCAAAACCTCGGTCGTAGATACCACAAGTCTGCAGCTTGATGGCGAACCGGTTCACGCAAAAGCTGACCCAACTTTGCCGTTGCAATGCGATTTCGTTTTATTTTCCCAACAAGCCACAATGGGTTTGGTTTTTATCTCTGCAGCTAAGCATCTATCATTCAATCGCGTTCGAGGGTGATGAACGCCAATTGAAAAGGTCAAGGCGTTCGTGTTACACTATACACACCCGGGAGGCTACATGAGCTCCGATGTATCTATTTTATAGATTGTGGATCGCTGCGATCAATTTATTACTCATCACCGCGCGATGGTCGAGAACGAACCACTGATTGACACACAAAAGAGACTAAAGGCGAAGGGCAAGCCATTATTCCCTTTGATATACTATTTTCGAGCCGCGCACGCAGATCCACAGCCAAATGGAGCAGCACTGCAGTTGCATGCGATCCTCGATCTCATTTGTGAGTCAGCAAATGTACATCTGATGGATGGATTTCGCAAACACAAAAAAAAAAAACTTTAATTGCGGAACCAGATTTTAGGTTGCAGTTGCAGTGGGGTTTTCTTTTGTTTGACATTCCGGTATATTGAGTTACCGGATTAAATCTGATTTATGCGTGCATTACAGAGGTTGACACGCTGCACTGATATGTGGATTTTGTTGTTCGTGACAGGTTTGGTGATAATATCTGTCAGTGGAAGTTGAGTGAAAATTTATCAGTTTGTTATTTTTGTCTTGACCAGGACATATTTGGTATGCAGTTCGCAGGTGTTATCGAGTGAGGTTGGCCTGGACACGACACTGGACAATGTGTGAATAGCAGTTGTGTCCAGGCGGAATTGTATGTGAGACCTTTCCATTCTACATTCACATGCAGCTGTCATTGCACGGAGGCGATTTTTCGGATACCGCAATGATTAATGGCTGGAACAGATAAGCCGTTTTGTTGGCTCACTTCAAGAATTATTTTTAGATTGCGTAAGTTGTCGAATGAATGTTGCTTCATGCAGAGGAATTCCAGAAAGTAGACTGCAAAGAAAGACAAATTGGGATTAATTGTTGAGGTGAAACGGAACTTTCTGTTGCGGAGAACTAATCAGCAAAGAAATAATAATGCTACTAACACGTGTCATTACAAAGCTTGTGCATTGCTTAAGTGTCTACAACCGTTAGGTCCAGAGTAGTCTTAAGAGTGTTTTTACCAAAGGCTTTGGTTTAAGTTCTGATCTCTGCTTGATGGGGATGTCAAAACGATGAACTTTTATCCAACAAATTCAGCTTCAAAAGACCCGGAGCGGTTTGATTTATTCCAGTGGCTCGTAAATCAACCAGTAGTTTTTTTAATATCATTGACTTAAAAGTTCGTCTTCTTTTGATTTGTTGCTGAAGGATTTTAGGAGTCCAATGTTTTTGTTTATGCTGCTTTTGAGATGCACCGATTAGAGTATATCTGTAACTGTTGCAGCTTGCAGCAGTTACAGATATACCCGATGGTCCTGTCAGAAATTGATTTTTTCCGACTACCCGTCCCAATGAAGGTTGATGGGGAGTATGATTATTGACCATAATCGGGGTTTCTCATACTGTTACATTTGCTATATGTTATATTTTAGTGTCACCCCACCCACGTAGGAATCCTACTCAGAAAGATGCCTCTGGTGTAGGCATCTTGTGGCAGTAGCCTACCTTTGTATGGTGTGCAGCCGCTGATATGCTGAGATTTGACCTGTTTAACAGATGTGCTGCATGTAGCATAACATATCTACTTTTCTGTTATGTTCTCAAATCAAGGTAAGACGTGTGTCTAATTAGCGTTCTCATATACAGAAAGAAAGATTACTACGGATAATCGAAAGAACGTCACCCTCCGACTGAGTCCTTTTTGCTGGACCGAAATCGGGAATTGAAACCGGAGGTAGCCTTAAGCCTATAACTTCGGTATCCAAAGTTCGTAAACTATGTGTCCCTAGGAACTTGCTTTTTACCTTTCACTTATTAATAAGTTGCCAGAAATGTCTTTATGAATCATTGTTGGATATTATGAAAGGCAGTATGCCACAAAATCCTGATCTTCTTAACAGATATTAGCCAATCTTAAATACGTACTACTACTGATCATAACTCAGTCAAAATTGATCTAAAAAGTCACCAATACCTTATTTTTTTCTGCTATCAATTGCTTACGGTTGCGCACATGTAATGTGCGCTTAGAAATGTTTATTCATACACGTGTGCGGAACATAAAATTTGTTGATATCCAAAAGCGAAAATATGTTTTAAGCAAGAAAATCAATTATTATACCAATTTAGGGTCGCAGGTGAATGATTTTCTTAGTCCATCGTTTGGAATAGAATGTCAAGAGGATCTCATTTTGATTTTATGGACAAGGCCTTACTATTCAATTGCATTACTAAGCCAAAGACACATTTATGAGCAAGTACAACTCTTTGGTAAGTTTATAATGTCATGTCGTCGGAACACCCGATCCGAAGTAAACAAAACCCGTTACTTATTCAAAAGGACAGGGGCGTGCCTCAAATTTCATTTCACAATCACAAAATGCCGACCGTAACCAAATAAAAACACCCATAGTTAGTTAAAAATGCCCGACCCCACCCATCTGCGCATCAATCACGTCCACGTCTCTCCCTACTATCGTAACTCTCTAATTATGTTTTGAATTTCCTCATTCTTTCGTCATCAAAGACAGAAGAAGACATTTTAATTTATAAACCTTCCACCACGTACCGCCACCAGCAAGCAGCAAACAGCGAAATTCTCAATTAAAATCAAAAATTTTCAATTTCATTCATGCATTCCATTCCACTGCAGTTTCCTGCCGTCTGTAGGCCGGGTATGTTGTTACAGTGCAGGCACCTACTGCCGACGACGATGATGACAACATCCCGAAGAAAAATCACATCTCCATCTGCAGAGTATACGAATAATCTGCACCTCATCTTTCATCTCATCCTGTGGCTTATACACAGTCGGCCAGTGGTACATTATTATACAGGAACGTAGGCGTTCCACCATCTGGATGACTTTAAATTAACGTCTGTCTACCTTTATACCGAGGAGCTGTATATATACGAATTCCTTTTTTCCTTCTTTTCACCGACTTTCATTTGATATTATTTCTTGGATTGACTTTGTGCGCTGGCAGACAGCCTGCCTGCATGAGTGCAGATGCAGAGTGCCCCTCTGCCTTTGGGGCCAACTCCGTCATCGTATCCGTTGTCAACGGTCGGCCTCTCATTTTCCATTCAGTTCAGCACATTCACATGGCGAACTGCAAGGTTCTGCGTTTTGCTTGACGTTTTTTTCCTGTGCACGAGAATGAGCGTGTCATTAAAAAATTAAAACCGTCACTAAGAAGATCGCAAAATGAATATGAAATGAAATCGTTTATTTTGTCTGTCTGTCTTTGAGTTTTTCGGGATTAAGACCGATAAAACACTGACCTAAATTGTGGAGGCTTGTGAGCGCTTTACTTGTTTTTGTGCTGTGTCTTTCAATGCTAATCTGTAATCGCTTTTAATAATTATTCTCTTTTTCTTTTGCAGACAAATTCTTGATATGAAGCCAGAGGACGACGAAAAAGAGGAACTTCAGGATGTGGCACCACCACCGAGTTATATTCGAATTTCCGATGGAAAAGTATCGCTTGTCCAACCGTTGTCATGTGAAACTGTCACAAAGGATACGGTAAGAGGAGATTTTGTTACTTTTTGCGGTTGCGGATACATGTGTTTGCTTAATATGGGTTAACCAGATTTTGGATACGCTTGGGGTAGTTAGTAGTTTAAGCGAGAGTTGCTTGGTAACACGCATTGTGGATTTGGTTTGGTAGTGTTGATTAATGATCAACGTATTTAAAAGTAAAGGATGTGGTCACACTGTTTTTTCATCATTGTATTCAAGTGCACTTTAGGCTAAGTTGTTACCCTTGTTAGCAGAAGCGACGGAAAGGTACAAATGCCAAAAGCGATTTCTAAAAATTTGGAAATGAGTCTTTGTTTTCTAAACCTGTTTAAATAGATTATGTACAAATTTTTGTTCGTGCACGGTTAAAGATCCTGACGTTAAATGTAATATTTTTGGGGTTCTAAGAGATATGACAACGCCGAGAAAATAAAATTAAAATTTAACATTTTGCGTGTTTTCAAAATAAAAAACGAATAAAATATTTATTAATTTTAAATAATGTCCGCTATTACAAAATAAGTCTGAAATATTAAATTTTAATATAGATATAGATGGGTTTCAATGCAAAACTATTTAAATTAAACCCTTAATTACATTGAATAGTTATAGAATTTTAATACATTTGTATTAGAATTAAATAATTTGCAGATTAAAATATAATACTTTCATCCCAAATTCAATACCTACTTCCATTACTTTTTATAATCCCATAGAATATTAAAATATAATGGGTTCAATCTTGTCATATTTTAATCCCTTTTTTAAGATTCGGTTTAAATATCTATGGGATATATTTGCACACCAAAAATGTTATAATTTATTACTAATTAAAATGTTTTTTTAAATATTACAATACATAAAGAAAATTACTGTCAGGCGTAGGCAGATTCCAGTGGTCACCTATCCCCTTTGAAAATAATCCTACAGAGTGCCGCTGTGCTTCCTGTAGTTGGTATATTTGTTTTTACCCTTAAACGAAGGAGAACTCATGTATGTCTGGATTATCTTATTTATTATGCAGTCAGTTACCTACTTTTTTGTATGTAATAGCTATATTTCAGAGCCAATGAACTGGAATATCTAGACCGCCCCGATCTTCAAAAGCAAATACACTGCGAATATCTGTGGGCTTCATTACTTAAAGAAAAAACTTACTTTTAAGAAGAATATCTTCATTGGTTTTCCGCATGACCTTCACTTGTTTGTTTTTTTTTTTTTTTAACATTTTTCTTTAAAAAAGCTTTATAAATAAGTTTGTATTTAAATGTAATAAAAGTAAATGTTTTATTTCATGTCAACTGCAACATAATTGTAATAAGTTCTTTATTGAAATATTATTTGAATATAGAAGTTAGTAACAAAAATTCTGGATTACGAGAACGAAGTTCAGAAAATTCATTTTTATGAAACAATTATCAGATTTAAATAATCAATTAAAAATATTACAGAAAAAGTTAAATAAATTTGATATATTGAGAACTAACTTTTCTTTTACTGCATGGACCTGTAATACTGCGGACCTCTTAAAAAACACACCCATATTTTTAACCGTGTGATTTTCGACTCGGGAAACTATGGTCTATTTGTTCATAAGACAAGCATGTGGTTTTTAACTTAGTTCATTGTGGCCCTTTAAAATTTATCAAAATTGTCTGCAGTGTTTGTTTGTTTTTAATTATTTGTTAATTTTGTTCCAAGACAAAAAAAGATTGTCCCCTCAATGATCTCCTTGCTTCTGGCTCTTGAAATAATAGGAATAGATTCAATAATGCCAACATTGTTTTTTTTTTTTTTAAGAGGCATCTACCCAGAAATCGAGCAAAAGTTCTAAAAATTGCCTTTTGTTTCTGTGACTGATAAATTATTACTGGAGCGATTGAATTGAAACTGAATGGTATTCGAATGTATGTTCTCCATCTCCGGTTTTTGTAGTCTTCGTCTATCTTTTAACCCTTAAATTAAAAGCCGCGCGACTGTCTGACCTATACGGACCTGTTGCGTACACTATTCATTTGAGTACCTATACAGTAGTGTCCGCTTATAACGAACTCGAAGGGACTGACCAAATTGGTTCGTTATAACCGAAGTTCGTTATAAGTGATACGCTAAAAAAATCATCAAGTTTTGTTCTGAAAATCAAAAAAAGAAAAGAAAAAGTGTTCAAAACACAAAAAATAAGTATGTATGTACATATTTTTATTAAATTTTTTATTTAAAAAAGTCATGAACTTTAGATTGTTTTGTTTGAGAAGATTTCAATTCGCTTAAAAACAATTCCTTGCATAAATCGCTTTGTTTTACGCCTTCTTCTAAACGCTTTATTAAGTCGTATTTGTCTTTTAATGTGAAACATTTTCTTTTATTTGTTTCCAAATCTCCCATTTTACTTAAATGATTTTTAAGCGCGTCACTTCACTCAACCTTTCATTTGTAAACATAAGGTTACTCGGGGAAGTACCGAACAAATTATATTGAAGGAAAAAATGTTGACGTTTGAGAATGTTGGTTCGTACGCAGCTATCCAGTTTTCGGGGAAGTCCCGAAAAGTTGGGAAAATCTGAATGACAATGTAAAGTGACAGATTTTTGGTTCGTTGTAACCGGACATTTTCTTTATTCCACGCACAGAATGGGTTCGTTATATGCGAAAGTTCGCTTTAGGCGGGTTCGCTATATGCGAAATTAAAAATCATAATTCTCATGGGGCATTGATTGGGACTTCATGAAATGGTTCGTTATAACCGAATGTTCGCTTTAACCGGGTTCGCTTTAAACGGTTACTACTGTATATGTTTTATAGGTCTTGGAAACAATACGGAAAGCCTTCTTCATAACTCCTTCTTGACTTGAATAGCTTGCGAAGTCTGAAAAAAAATGAACAGGTCAAACCAAAAGCACCGCCCACTGGCTGATTAGCTTTCCTAAGGGTTCCACAGAAAGCCTCCAAAGAGGTTTTAAAAACTAATAGTGAAATCGTCGCAAATAATAAATATTTTAAATATTTGTCTTTTTAAAGTACCAAGCTTTCTAGTCCGAAAAGTTTTGTATAGAATTTGTCAGCTCTTTCAGAGACCTTCGAGATCGGGGACAGTCCATGGATGAGAGATACCACAAACATTCAGGAAACTAAAAAAAAACAAACGTCTGGCAAACATCCGAGAAGGCTTCTCAGCGGCTGAGACTCTGCACACAATTCGTTCACAAACAAAAAAAAAACTAAAACAATCGAATAGGAACGTTGTCATTAGACGGACATCTAACGCCACCCATTATTTTTATATTTTAGGCAGAAAAACTTACAGGTTGAACCTACAGTCTGAAACCCTCCGCTCACATTACTCGTATCGAAAATTGGCATTTCCATTTCCTTAGTTTCATCGTTCCCCTTAACTTCTAAAACAACAGAGAACAACGTCTTGTTGTCAGGTGCACTTTATATATCTCCAGGTTTACTTGAGTCCATGGGTAGTCAGCGTGACTCCCCGATAAATGTACGAGTAATGTGCCATCGAGCGTGTTCTGCTAATGACAGGTTATTCCCTTCGTCTCAGTCTCTTATTTCGCGATCTAAAGAAACCGTATATTGAGTCAAAGAGACAAAATTAAACTCTATATCTTCAGTAAACACACGTTGCATCAAAATCCCTCAGTCACAACACTTCTTCAGTTCAACCAATCCAGCATTTAGACTGTAGCAACTCAAATAGTTGTGATCTAACGTCATTGCCTTCGCAAACCTGTTGTGGCCTTGGCTATTGTGACGCAAAAACCATTTGATTCTGCCAAACAGACAACATTCGTTTGAAACCTGTTTGCCGCCAACTTCTAACATGTCAATCGATTCGTCGCTGACACTACATCTTCCCCTTCTTCAGTAATAAATTATCTGTTTTTATTTGTCGCCATTAATCGATCCCTCGAATGTGAGTCGTTGTATCCATTAAACAAAAACCTATCAAGCGTTAATTTGCCGAACTTACGTAGGAACGTTTAACGATCAGCGACAGAAATTCAAATTTTACGATCTTCCATCGCATCCATTCGATTGCACGCAACGGAAAACGTCCGTTGGCCGACGACAAGCGGCAATGCAGCACACAGCAGTTACGCAAGCCATTGTTGATGGGTTGTTTACACTTTATTACACTTTAAATTGAGTCTAAGTGGCATCGATTGTTCACTGACAGCTACTGTCAACATAAATTCCTCCCCGCTCTGCGTACATACGTTTATAACGGGTGATTTTTTAAGAGGTTTAGAACTTTTTTTAAAAAAAAAACACAAAAAATTCGAAAAAATGAATGAAATATTTATTTGAATCGATAGTTTGAACCTTGCAATTTAATGTTTAAAGATAATTTCATGCAAATGTTGACCGCGGCTGCGTCTCAGGTAGCCCATCCGCTGAGTCCAATTTTGGCATACTCTTTCACACATATCAGCCGGTATCTCACGAATGAATGCAAGGATGTTGGCTTCCAGTGCGTCAATCGAAGCGGGCTTGTCCCTATACACATTAGCCTTGGCATACCCCCACAAAAAATAATCTGATGGTGTCAAATCACACGATCTAGGCGGCCAATTGACCGGCCCGAAACGTGAAATTAACTGTTCACCAAACTCGCCTCGCAATTGCGCCGTTGTTTCGCGTGCTGTGTGGCATGTGGCACCGTCTTGTTGAAAACGCATATCATGCAAGTCAAGAACTTCCATTTCGGGCAAAAAAAAGTTTGTTATCATCGCTCGGTAGCGTTCACCATTGACAGTAACGCTGCGATTCGCATCATCTTTGAAGAAATATGGCCCAATAATGCCGCCGGCCCATAAACCGCACCAAACAGTGGCTTTTTCGGGATGCATTGGTAGCTGTTGCAATGCTTCTGGCTGATCTTCACTCCAAATGCGGCAATTTTGCTTATTTACGTACCCATTTAACCAAAAATGAGCCTCATCGCTGAACACAATTTTTCGATAAAAAAGCGGATCCTCGGCCAGCTTTCCAAGAGCCCATTCACCAAAAATTCGGCGTTGTGGTAGGTCGGCTGGCTTTAGTTCTTGCACCAGCTGTATCTTAAAAGGCTTTACGCCCAAATCCTTCCGCAAAATTTTCCACGTAGTGCTGTAACAAAGGCCTAACTGCTGGGAACGGCGCCGAATCGACATTTCGCGGTCTTCTGTCACACTAGCTGATACGGCCGCAATATTTTCTTCACTACGCACAGTACGTAAACGTGTTGGTGGTTTAATGTCCAACAAAGTAAATTTGGTGCGAAATTTGGTCACAATCTTCCGAATAGACTGCTCAGAAGGTCGAGAATGCCGATCATAAAATGGAAGCAGCGCGCGATGAACATTTCGAACCGAGCACGAATTTTGATAGTAAAATTCAATAATTTGCAAGCGTTGTCCATTTGTAAGACGATCTATGGTTAAATTGCAAACCAAACTGAAGCTGTTTGACAGTGACACAAGGTACTAAACACACGTCAGCTGTCAAAACCAGTGTTGCCAAAACCAAACCAGCTAAAAAATCACCCTTTAGATGCATTCCTACCATATCAGAAGATCCTAAGACCACACTATTTGCCTATGTGTGCTTGAGTGCCTTTCCAGGTTGGACGCTCGGTTTATGGCCCGAACGACGAATAGTACGGGTATGAGAGCAGGCTAACTGGAAAGAGAGATGGAGCACTTAAAGACCGTTTAAGCTGTGTTTTTCGTGCGATCGAACGACCTCCTCACCAGATATACTGGTCATTATCATCACAAGGTAATTAGCCGAGTGTTCACATTTACGTTCCACAGATGCGTATCTCACGAGTGGTATTTCCAGACTCGAAATGTATGCCAAGTGTTTGCGAGAGTGAGGTGGGCTTGGAGACGAAGATAAGCCGAAGAGGCATTTCAGCTTCCGCATGTGGTGTGATCGTTTTTGTTTTTTTTCTTTTTGACATTTTAGCAGTCCATCGGCTTGTCAATTGCATCGTGCTTTTGACCAAATCTGGTTTCTTTGACATGCGGCAGAGTTTGGAGGCACTTTCACGCATACCTATATTTTGTTTATGGTCACAAACGCGGATGCGAGAGAATATGCGTCTAACGAGCGTAGATTTTCATTGTTCGTGGATTTGGTCTTATTAGTCGTACAATTGTGGCTTGTGGATTGTTTATTTGGTCGTTAATTAAGCCAAATAACTGCTGGGTGTCAAATACAGTCTTTGGGTAGAGCTTTGGCCATAACTCGCTTTCATTTCGGGAGATCAGTGAGATCTGTACATCATAATAGTTTGCAATTAAGGTACGAGTGAAGCTAATCTGAGGAGCGCATATATTTTGAGCCGTGAAAGAGAATGCGGTTCGACTTTGCGAATTTATTAAAGCTGTCAATATCTACATAAGTTATACAGGATACACATACGCCAGAAGGCACCAACATTGGCGATACAAAGTCGGCAATAAAAATAATAATTATACCAGGTGTCGTATAAAGTGTGTTGCAGTCTTTATGGAGTTGGAATTGTTATGAGCGCAAACATTTCAAACAATCGTCCATAAAATGATCGCTAATTGGGTCAGAAAAGTAATATTTCCCAACCGGATTGGTCAGTGTCGCATAGGGAGAATTCAACGTCTGAATGATACTACCAACGTTCAAAGTTTTATACATATTTTTTGATTAGATTCTCATAGCCCTGGAATTTTTAATACGGAACCAACCCCGAAACTCGCACATTGGAATTGAAAACTCCATCAAAATCCGTTCATCAGTTTCCGAGATTAGAACGAAGATTAAGACAGATTTATCTTCTGATAGGTATTCAATCACCGATTTTGAGGCTGGGGTTCAAAGACCTTGGCTGCCATCTTTGCGGGATCACTAATACTTGAAGTGGAGCAGTTCTTGCAGCCAGTAGTTTGTTACTTGACATAAGAGTCTGAAATATTTATTTTTTTGTGCTTTAAGATCCTCCTTAGGATCCACGATTAGATTAGATTAGAGATGTCCATCTGCACAAAATACAGGATAACAGAGATAAAGCTGACTGAAGTAGGTCGGCAGATAAGGTGCAGGGATATATTTTGGGCTCTCAATTCAATCGAATAACAGAATTCTACCTTTCGAAAGGTTCATGTTAGCAAAGAACAAAAGGTCCCCTAAAAGTAATAAAGTGCACGACTGGGTCGAACGAGACTTTCTCGTTCATCCAAAGTTTGGTTGGTTGTTTTCTTATTGTATTAGGTAGGTAGGTAGGTACAGATCGTAGGCGCAGTGGCTTATTGGTTGGTGTGTTGGACTACTAAGCGATAGGTCCCAGGTTCGAATCCCGCAAAAACCCAAATTCCAGCTTAGGGTTTTTTCCACTACACCACCTCTAGCGAACGTCTGACAAACATCCGAGGGTATAACTGCCGTGAAAGAGCGTCTCAATTAGCCGTTTGGAATCGGCGTAAAATTGTAGATCCCTTCCATTCGTTCCAAAAATGAAACTCACACAAAACGAATGGTTGTGAGAAGCTAGGCCTTGGGTCCCTCGGACCTGTTGCGCCAACTAATTATTATTATTATTATTATTAAGTACAGATCTAAGAACCGAAGCTAGATAAAAGAAGTTCATGAAATATATGAATAGTTTTAAACCAAATCCACTTTTGGGTTATTCATCTGATATGGCAGTATATACCAAATAGCAATGTGAGTTGACATTTTGCGTTGTATTTATTTGGCGCACACTTTTGCATTCGGATAACCAAGCTTATACATCAGCATCTCAGATTCGAAAGTCGTCTTTAAGACTTTAAAGTCGAAAAAAACATGTTAAGAAAATTAATGACAAAAAGAGGGTTTTTTTTTTGAAAAAAGTAGCCAAATCTGAGGGCTTTTCAGATTTATCTGGGGAAAAATATTTTGACCGACTGGTAACACTGGTAACAGGCAATTGTCGCATGTTATTGCTATATACCTGTCAGCGCCTACTGTACTATCTTATAACTCTTACACTTTACTAGATTTTTGAGTACAAAGCAAAGTGTAGCAATAGTTTCTGTTTTCCGATCTGTTAGAGCATGTTTTTATTTTTGACTGGAATATGTTAGTAGCGCTGGTTTAAGGTGTCTATGATTTCGTATAAGACCGATATCTTTACATAGATATAATACATACATATTTATAACATTTGAATTAGCAGTTATAAACCGGATATGCCGATGGACATGTGTGGGGGTGCAAATGAAGTGTGAGTTTCTGATTGTGTCAGCTCCAAGTGGTTGGAATTATTTCAAGGCATATATTCAGTATGGTTGATAAAAGAAAAAGTATTTGCTAAAAGTTTTGCGTAGCTGTTATTGCGTTTTTATTGGAAGTGGGGCCTTGAGATTATTACAAAAATATGCCGTAGATAGATTTGAAAATGTATCGGGAAATATAAATATTGAAAAACTGATTTTTTCAAATATTTTGAGAAAAACTAAGTACGAGATGTTATTTAGAATACCGATATTATCTTTAGTAAGTATTTCGATCGAAATCGTTAGAGGGTTTTTTTTTTTTAGTTTGGTAGACAAAACAGTAACAATTTATATTAAAATGTTAAGTTTAAAAAATACGAATGCTTAACTATTTCTCTAAAAGCTGAATATGTGTTAGATACTGTTTGAAATGTTAGCAGTACTTGGTTTTTAAAGTTTTATCGAAATCGAAAATGGGGTTTTCGAGATATGCACTGTTTTTAAAATTAGCGTTTTCGGTGATTCGAATTGAAAATTAAGGACGCAATAGTTTTGAAAACATCAAGTTTACTGTAAGTTTGCATTTCGGTCAAAGCCGTTCTTACCGTTTTCATGTAAACTAAAGTAAACTAAAATAAACAAAAATGGCTTTTTCAGAAATCCAATGCACGATACTATAGGCAAAAACTGAATTTTCCTCTAAGTTGGAAATGACCATATAACCTAAGAAATAAAGTTTGTTTACAATCGTAGGGACGTAATGGCAAGTACCATTAATATTAAGGTTACCATGCTAAAAACAAAACAGCGATTTGTAAGCCCACAAAGACAAACCCCATGATGTTTGAACCAAATCTGGGCAACCGTTTAGGCTTTAGGCCCCAGGAACATAAGGCCAGACGGACTGAATTTCGCGACCCACTTTTAGAGGTTTCTCTATCTTCGTAATGTCAGAATTGATAAACATCTCGGGCTTGAAATTTTGTACGAATACAATATCTTTTTCTTACTACTTCATGGAGAAAATTAAAAAAAAATGTATTGTGATACTTTTTTCCACTCTATGTTGCACTCACCACAATCAATTTGAAGTAAAATTTTAAAAATTCACATTGAGAATCAACAGGAACAGGAGTATTTGTATTTTTTCATAAATTGAGAAAACAGAGCAGAGGTAGGAATACAAATATTGAATTCCTCTAGGCTTTCTGAATTGAGACTTCCGTTCCGAACAAGAGAAGCCAGATCCGATAAGCTAGAACGGAAAATTGCCTTGAACCAAGTTACAGAAGAGTATAGCTTAGAAAGTCCAACTTTTCTTTATGGAGTAAGATATTTTTTAATATTTTTTTGCTGGCGAATGATCTGTCGGTTATCAGTGAACGGAAGCGATTCCCATTCACAGTAACGTGCCGGTCTTGATCATCACGGAAGAAGTACGGCCCAATGACGCCGCCGGCCCATAAACCACACCAAACCGTAATTTTTTCGGGATGCAATGATGACTCATGGAAATTGCTGCCTGACCAATACCGCATATTTTATTTATTGACGAAGCCATTCAGCCAGAAATAAGCCTCATCGCTGAAGATGATTTTTCGATGAAAATCAAATTTTTCCACTAGACGCTCAATTGTTGATCTGCTAGGACGATTATGACGACCATAAATTGGACGTAGCGCTCTTAACGTTGAGGCCACTGACTCCGAATTTCGGTAGTAAATTTTAATAATTTCGACTCGTTGTTGGCTCGTATATCTTTCCATCATGAAATGGCAAACCTTACTGAAGAGAAATGTCAAAAGAGCGGCAAGAAATTCGGCGTCGTTTGCTGTCCCTGTCGCTTTTGTAGCGTCCCTGTCGAAAAACCCTTTATATCTAAAATTTCTACACTTATCCGCTTTTTGACCTGTAAATTGAAGAACAGACTGATTGTGAGCAAGAGACCAACGACCCGCGGTATATGAAGAGCTGAACATTCTTGTGTTCTATAAATGGCGTTGTCTATTCCGTGCCAATAGCAGTTCATAAACTTATAAACTCAAATCCAAATCCGTTTCCGCTAAATTTTACGAACTTTCTATATTGAGTGTCGCGTCTATTTTACGGCTTTGTTTATTTTTGATTGAGCAATAAAATATGCCGGCTCTTACCCAACAGGCGGAACTTAATCTCAACTTACAAAATTTATGACGTCCATTGAAAAATTGACAGCTAATCGTAACTAAAAAACTTTCGTGCTAATTGGAAATTTAATAAATTACCCAAAGCCAACTGAAGAAAATTTATTAAATTTACAACTCGGCAAACAAAAAATTAATCTTCCGCCAGAGCAGAAAATTTATGCATTCACGAATTGGTTCTAAACGAATATAAACGTCGAGAGCGAACTAATCCCCGCCAGTTTGCCCGATAGCTTAATAAACAACCGGCCTAATCTAATGCAGTGGGGCGGCCACATCTATCCGCCAGTGGATAGTTCAAAACCCATTTGTGTTCGTGTATAGATGCCGCTGTTTATTCGAAATCTAAGAAACAATGTCATTAGAAAGAAGAAAACGAAATGCACCAACACAGTCTACGTGCATGATGTCCAATGCACGACCTGGATGCGGCTGATGTTGAATAGGTTTTCCTATTCCTAGTGAGACTAATTGGAGTCATCGTCGCGCAGCGGAAAATTAGACAGAAAATTACACCGCCGAAAGAGAGAAAGAGAGTTGAATCGTACGATTCTGTTGTTATCTCGAGTCACGGTCCACAACGCGCGTGCATTTTCGTGTGCGGGAATCCTTCGTCTCCTTGAATGATTCTTGGTTATTCTGTAATCTGTACTGCCAAATAGGTAATCAATCTTTAAGCCAGACATTTGGAGAGGTGGGAAAATGTTTTTCCATTTTTTCGTGTAATTATTGCACGAACTCATCCGTCCGTTCGGCAGGTGATGGCTCATTACTCATCAATCAAATTGAAGCTATCCAGGCGAACAGCAGGAGGCATGTTACTGAGATGAGTAAATCTCTGATTGTTTTGGGAAAATCTATTGAATGAAAACCGGAAACGGTGTCACTGGCATCAGGTGTTATTAATGACGATAATGACAAATGACTCTGCCTGGTGTTGTACAACTTTAATTTCACACTTGGTACTTTTACTTTTGTCCTAGGCCGATATGTCTTAGAAAATATTCAAAGCAACCAGACAAAAGCAAAAAAAAAAAAAAACGAAACTCAATATTACAAGAAGTCCATTAGTTGAGAGTAAGCGTTTATTTAGCCTAAAGCTGCTTTAACGATGCAGTTGTAGCACCTTCAGAGCTATTCATCATTTTTGCTGACGCAAGAGTCAGAGCTCGTCATGGGTATCAAGAGCCACCTTGCAAAGCAATGCTTTAAGATGGAAGCAGCTTCCACTTTTACAAGACGTACCTCTGCGGGGTCGGAGCCCTGGTGTCGCCCTACACTCGCACCTATAGAATTTTTATCAGCATACTCAAGCCTGAGAAAGTATACTGATTAGTAAAGTTTATGGATCGGTGAAACAAAGTGGTCCCTGCTTCCTCACACTTCGGCTCCAGAGTGGATCCATTTGTGATGTTCTTTAGCGAAGGCTTTATTGCATTTCATGCTTTCTTTTGAGTATTTACACTCTATTACTCTCTTCCAGGCATCCTGATGTTAAGAGGGCTTTCGAAAATCTATGGAAGATGTCGCTTTTAAGTTTTCGGTTGCTCCAGTGACAAGGCATCAAGCCGAACATCAAATTGACAGGTCTCAATTAGAGGCACCTGAACAGCCCTATAAAAGATGAGGAATGGTGGCGCGAATGGTGGTCTTGCTATAATGATGGTAATTCTGGTCGTTTACGTCCCTTGTCAGTTTTGGGTATGATTTTTATATGATCGCATCAGAAAGATTCCTTGAGACATTTTTGGAAGCAATCATTAAGACAATTTCCCAGTTATTTCATAGAACTTGTCCCTTAAGTTCGGTATTCGCTTATGAGGCTTATAAAGCTTGTCTATCGGGATTAGTGATCGAAAGATCACAGTAAAAAACACTTTAGCGGCCTAAAACTGTAGCATCGTACCCGAAGACGAAATGCGCAGCTACTACACGTATGTCAACACGTTGACAATACGCGGCTTCGAGACATAAAGGGTAGTCAGTTCAACCTTTATTAATCGAAGCCGCGAAAGAGACAGAAAGATACTTGAACCCATTTTCGAACTTTGATTAATATCCATGTATCAAATAAATGATTATTTTTGCCGGGAATGGAATGGACTTAATACCTTCATATATATATAAAATCGTTGGCTTGACATACAGTTCAGTTGTAGACGTTAGCGACACATTGAACAGTTGCAGAAACCTTTAGGTGTAAGTTGTCTGTTCAGTCACTATGGGAACTTTTCTATAAGATCAGAAAATGCACAAGACGTTTTTTGGGTGGCTTACCAGATATTTTTAGGAATTATTCGGAACTCATGTCGCCCGAAAAGCGCCATTTCTGATGGATTCCTGGTAAAGGTTTTCTTCCTTTTTTCTGTATTTAAGAGAAAGATTGATGGAAAGGAAACCCTGCTTTGGCATAATAGAACTCAGTTTCCGTAAGTCGCTGCCGGTCGACATGGAACACTCACGCAGCACTTTCTCCTTGCTGATTTGTTCGAAATATCTGCAAGCAAATTTAACTCCTATTCTCTTATTTCAGTTTGTGTAAGATTTTATTCTTTCTTGAACGAAAAAGAATGCAAAACATGAAAAAATAAGTGTTTCGTAATGAATTCGTCCAAAGACGCTTCTTATCCCTGTTTCAATTTCCGTAGTAAGTGGCAGAGTTTTGAGAGAGGGTTTTTTTTTTCAATTCACTTGGCCCATCATATCGCATGCCTTGACGGTGGTTATCTCAGGTCTGCAGACCTCCAGCGTATCAGTCAGTTGTTACCGAAGCTCACTTGCTACGTGCATACTCGAACAAGACTGTGCAGCTCGGTCAGTAAAATCAATCCAGCTCGAGGCTGTTCCGGGAGCAGTCTACGGCCTGAGGCCCCGTCACTTGAAAATGTTGATGGCATTTATTGCGAACGTTCCGTTTTATCGTGTTTCATTTTTCCAATCAAAATTGAAACAAAATCCTGCCAAACTTCTTAATAATGTCCTTAAAAAGAAAAAAAATATAGCCACCCTCAAAAATAAACAAAAACTAAAACTTTGTCCACAACACTGCGTCTTAAAATAAAGTCTAACGAACGACTTCTCTTTTCCAATTAAGGCCATTCAATTTAATGGAGATTTTTTTTTATAGAGCGAAACTTTCATCAAAAGGGAAACAAAACCATTACCAACTCATCGAACAAATTATCAACATCGAACATCATCTCAGCACAAAAAAAAAAAATAAAAAATCAATAACCGAACGAATCGTATTCGATTTCAAGTCCCACACAAACAACTTGAAAAATTGATTTCATTCTCCAAACTGTGTGTTGTTATACAGATAGAGCACATCCTTGTTCCCAAGGACACACTGAATTGGTGGTAGCTATGTTGATATGCTCGGAACTCGGAGCAGTCAATCAGAATTCAAGACACCATCACCGCACAGAGTGTGTACACACGCCTAAGGCAAATCGAGAAGTGAGATTGAATTCGCGCGCAAAAACATTAACTTCCGCTTCGCGTGAACGAACCTTAACGTCGTAGACTGGTATATCCGCGTACCCAGTTCATATTCTGATGAGCTTTTCTCGAAATTGAATTTTCCAAGTTTCGGTTTCGTCCTCGTCGATTGTGAAAGAGGAAAGTTTCCAGATTTGCTTGATATTGTTATTGCGGCGTTTTTTCTTCTTGTTTTTTCTTCACGCGAAAATAAGCCCGCTTATTGTTTGGGTCTTTTTTTTTCTGGCAAAATTTATGTTTATTCAAACAATCCCGCAGCCTATTGTCTCAAATTTAATTTGATTTTACTGGCAGATGAGAGTTGGAGGAGAATATAAACTAAAAGAAAACAAGTAAAACGTAAAACAATTGAAATTACGTATTTGGAGGGTTGGGACAACACAAATCCGGTTTTAGGTGGAGGAGAGGATAAAAAACGGAAATCTGCATTCAGATAAAGGCGTTTTTAAGGATTTACAAAAAAATACAAAGAAAAAAAAGTTTTGTTATTTTTTTGAGGGCAAATGCCAAGACTGTCGTGTTTACGCGCGCATTTTTGATTTAGATAATAGAATTCAATAGAAAAAAGATAAGAGAACAGAAAAAAAATATTCAAGGAGAAGCGTTGGAGGGTGAATTTAAATGTGATCCTTCGTAGTCATACTACTTGCTCCTAATTCAATCCAATTTTTAAATTGGTCGGTACTTTTGGGTGACTGTGTGCAGAACTGCTCAGATTAAATTTACTGTCCAAAGATTGCAGTCGGAAAAGGAAAGGCGCCATATTGAGGTCCAAGATAGTATTCGGTAATGTCTGATATAAAGTATATGCTAAGGAATAGGTATTGAGTTTTATTTTGTTTTTAGTCTGTCTAGTCAAAGGCCAATGTTTACGTCAAGTTGTGTACATCAGTCGTATGCGAGGTTCAGAGGTCTCTGTGGATGACCTGGGAGTTTTTTTCTTAAATTCAACTGCGATTAGGATGGCGAAATTGTAGTCATAATCAAGAACTGCTGAACAAATCAAATGTGTGCCTGGCGTAAAGGTTCTGTTAAAAGGGGACTATCCCTTCTTAGTTGGGAAGATGCATTTTATACAAAATACTTTCTTCGACAGAGTTAGATCTTTTCCGTTAAGAATGCACCGCTAGAATTAGGAGAGGCGGTACGTCTCTTAGAATAAATACCGACATACGAAAAGTAGTCTTTATAGGCCACAACGTCAGCCAAAAAAAAAAAATATAGGCATTCACACCGAATTTGGGACAAAAAAAAAAACAATTTTAACACTTGAATTTTTCGCAATCAGAATAACTGACTGAAGTCATTGGAGTCACCGCAATTTACTTTACAAAATGCCAGTTGGGATACAAAACTATCCAAAAATGGACCTTGGTTCATTTCACTGTTCACAAGTTATTCAGCCTGTTGTAACACTGCAGCGTTTATTAAGCCAAAGCAATAGGTATCTTTCAATCATCTGCCTGGGGGTCAAGCTGGTGGGGAGTCGAACACCTTTTAAAGGCTTATATTTTGGTAAGCTCTTTGAAAAAAAAAAGCATTTTAAAACTATCCAACTAAAAAGCAATAATTAAGCAACAGAATCAAAAACTCAGAGGAATTCTTCTAAAATTTTAATAGTCCAAAACGCTGTCATGATTATATGGCAAACATTCAAAAAATTTGACTCAATTTGGCTTTATGTCACTTTCACATAGCATCATAGGGCCAATTTGGTCAAATCCCACGGCGCAGGGAAATAACTTCACCTCGATTGGGAAATAATTTTCCGTCTTTATTCATGAATGCCTGACTAAAAAGTAAATTCGCTGGATATGTCGAATGGGTTGCTAGTAACCTACTTCGATTACGCAGACTCGTTCGTTTGCCAAAGATGATTTTTGTTTTCTTATTTTTTTCCATACGACTGGGTCTCGAAAGTTCGACCTGATTGAACTGTAAAACCCACCGTCGATGCCCTGTCGAGGTGACACAATTTCGCCCCTTGCCATACGGTCATAAATAAAAAAAACCGAATTAGGCATGTGCTACAAAATCACGCTTTCCCAAAGAAAACACATTTGAGCGCTATTTATGTTCCAGCGATAAATCAGCGGGATCTATAAAGATCCCCGATTTACTATCCGATGAGAATCGTTAAATTAAGTTTAAAATATAAAACAAATAACATATTCCCAAAGAAATTGATGCTCGCTTGTGTATTTCCGCTAATGATGGCCAAAATAGCGTCTAGTTCCTGCATTTAACTCAAAGTTAACTGTAAAAGGTGGTAATAATTTTATCACCCAGCCATGGGTCTGGGTATAGGAAATGCTTTACGGTGGATTTTGTATTGCTCCCCACATCTTGAGCTTGACGTCAGAGTGTAAGTTTTACTGTTAAATTGACAGTCGTAATCAACATTCGACTTTAATGGCTTTTGTATTATAATCGAGCCTCCACAGCTGTGAAAAGTTCAGTTTAACTGCTTCAGACCGTAAACAACTAATAAAGCGGGTGATAATTTTTGTATGGTGTGAACTTGAATTGGCTTCACGCCGCGCCATCTGAATACGAATATCAATTTACCGGCCATTGTACGCGCGTATAAATGAGGGTCAAGTGGGAAGCTTGTAAGAAATGTTTGTATTTAATGTGCTGCAATGAAACAAGTTGCGATAGTTGTTCTGCAATGGCTCTTAATTATGGGTATAAATTGTCTGTATCAGGGATGGAAGTGAAGCAACGCTGAAATGGCATCAAGGTTAATTGGCATCGATAATCAGATTAACCCCAGGAAGGTGGTTAATCTTTTATTAGCTGAAAGAGTCAGTTTTTGATTAATCGTGGCCACATATTGTGAAAGGAACGTAACGCGGAACAATTTTTGAGTGATGTGACTAAATGAAATTGCACAAAGTACTGTATTGCCTTTGTGAAGGCTTGTCAAAGACACTGCTTTGCTAAAGAGGCATTAGTAAGACTGGCAAATGAAGACGGCAAAAAAATTTGAATTTTGTATATATACTTACTTTTCATGTTCAGACACAAAAAGTCTTAAAATTAACTCAAACGAATTAACTCTCCATGTACATTTCACTCGTTCCATCAAAATCTGAGATTAATGCACATCCTCAAGTCGTCCGGCAACGTATGGACCCGATTAGTTGGATTTTTCCCGCATTTCCCTTCATTGTTGAGAAATGCGAAATTTGATCACGAAAAGAGTTAAAGAAAATCTCTGCCTTTCTGTTCACGGAAACGAAGAACAAGAATCTGCATCGATTGATGGTGTAGTGTACATTCAGTTCCAGCATAAGAAGCTGCCTATAAACCACTTCTCCTTGTGCTGCAGTCGTACAGACGTACAATGAGAGAACCACGATGACAGCGACTACAGCGGCTACGGCGACTACAGCAAGCGGACAATGACGACTGGTCTTAGAGAGAGAGATTGAATAGTTCATTGAACATCCAACAATTTTTATATGTTTTTTATGTCCATGCCCTGTATTCCTTTTCCTTATGAGCCACAGAATCCGTTGCACCTTCTCCGTACTTATATATACTATATACGAGTACACTGATGTTCTGATGGATTTTTTCTTTCTTTCGAGATTTGTCTGGAGTGCAATTTGATTTGAAAGAATGAAATCTGGAAGGAAAACGACTGCAATACGATGGAGCGAAAATGAAAGCGATATATACCGATGGGAAATCGCAACTGGCATCGTAGAAGGAATTGAATTGGTATCCACTGCAAGTGCATTTTGAGCCTAGATAGATGTAGAAAGAAAAAGAAAGAACATTTTAATTAATTTTTCGGAGAAAATGAAATTCATCCTCAGCTATTCTTAAACATTTTGCATTTAGAAAGTCGGAACTATTAGGTTAGGGTGTCAGCAAGTTTCCTTGCTCTTTGTGATGAAAAATATGATTTGCGTCGCTGATTTCAGGTCGAAAAATAGGTCTGTTTTAGTGAACGTTTTTCTTAGTGAAGCCAAACATTCCAACAACTGCAGTTTGCTTGAGACTACTGAGATCCACACTGGATTCACTTAAAAATTAACAATAATCATTTGTAACACTTTCCTTATGTATTTTGTTAATAACAAATTGTTTTTTCATATGAAAAACTAGCTGGACCCGGCAGAACTACAGGGTCCGCCAAATAACTTTTTTTTTTTTTGTTGAAAATGCTAAAAAAACTACTGAATATTTTCTAAAATTTCTTTTTTTATTTGAAAGTACAATCCTTCCGGTTAATAATGGAAAATAATTTCATTCAAATGGCTGCCTCGGCTGGCCATGCTGTAGCCTACACGATCGGTCCAATTTTTAAGCACATTATCGGTTGTGTGCAGCTGTATTTCACCAATGGCTTCACGAATATTGTCCTTTAAAGCGTCAATTGTCTCTGGCTTGTCGGCGTAAAACTTATCTTTTACGGCACCCCACAAATAATAGTCCGACGGTGTCAAATCGCAGCTCCGAGGTGGCCAAACGACATCAGCTCTGCGGCTGATAATGCGATCTTCAAAAACAGGGCGCAAAACATCGAGTGTAGCTTCGGCTGTGTGGCACGTAGCGCCGTCCACACACACACTTGAAGAGAGGAAAAAGCTTCTAAGCACTTTAAGGACTTAAATTACAATTTAGGAACCATTTGTACTATTCCCGATAAGAGTCAGCGTTGTTATGTGATCGTATTTATCGTAAATGTTACGATTTCCGAAGGTTGATACGACACTCCGATATTTGCTCTTTTTGGCCAAATTTCTACGAGTTTGTAAATATTTTCACGATTTTTTCCTATATTATACATACGATGGGTAAACCGAAATACGACTCGATAAATAAAATACAAAAGTGTTCCACCTTTCACAGGTGGGCTGTCTTTTTCGTTGAAAAGCTAAAAAAAAAACTTCTAGGATAACAAAACTGGTTTATAATGGTCAGAGATATGTTCTCTTCAAATATTGTGAAAAAGCGCGCAATTCCCATTAGTTTAACTTGTCAGTTGTTACCAAACACCTTTGATTAACATAATTTTTCAACTCAAAAATGCTTTTACATTGTTTTTACACTTTGTTATAAACTTTTCAGTATTATCTTAGCTGAATTATACTACAACCATATAAAATCTGTTTTCCTTCAAGTCTTTTAGCTGTCACTTGGATTTTTCTTCTTCTTTGTGGCACTGACGCTGTCGCCAACTACCCTATTTCAGAAACAGAAATATAGAAATGCATTTAATATGACTTTACCTTACCAGCACATCCCTTTGCAATTAGCCAGCACCGTTTAACGAACATAATCTTTTGTTTTTTGCGTTACGTTTACTTGTATTATATTGCTTATTAAATTAAGCTGAAATACTGTTAAAATACGTAATTATTATTCATTCACACGACACCTTACTAAATTGCATTTTGTTAAATGATCTAAGTTTCTGTACTTATTTCCATTATTGAAAAATATGTTTTTTTCAAATATTCTTCCTTAAACTCTAATCCAATATTGACCTAAATAAATTCATCTTAAATATAGTACGGGACTGGACATTGTTAACAAATACTAAAATGAAACGAACAATCATGTTTATCTTATTTTGTGTTTTTTTCGTGATTTTTGAAAACACAGACCTTAAAATTCCCCTTTTTCCCCATTCTTCGTGGTGGCACTCCCCATAGATTCACAACAATTAAAATATTTACTAAACTGGCTGCATCTTACAGACTTTTCAGCCAAGTCCCAATAAAAAAACTGAAATGCTGTTAGAATGAACCAGTGCATATTGAATATATGGCTCATTTTCAAATCGATGCGCGCTACTTGCCCACAAGGAATATATTATGTTTGTCATGTCAGTTACGTGGGTGTAACTGCACACATGGGCAAAAAAGTAGGGTTCCGTTCAGCGTGGCTCCGAAGAAATTTTAGAGTTGAGCCATTTTCCGAGCCACACAAGAGGGAGTTTTTAGAAATTTCTTAAAAAAAAATGCAATTCCATAAAACAGACCAACCTCCACAACTGCCTGTGGAAACTTTATTTATAATAAAGTAAAATACGGGCAAAAGGTGTTTTAGGCATAGTGATGACTAATAACTGATGTAAGGACATGGACACTCATCCGATCCGAGCACAGAATTGAAAAGGATCTAGATTCCCTTGCTATATGCGAATGCACGCTCGCATTGTTCAGACGCCATGCGAAAGTGCTTGAAACGCCCCGTCGCCATTAAGAACTCCACAATGGCATCTTTGCTGGAAAGCATGTTACGCAATGCATCCGCCATGGTTCTTCATACCATCAGCATTACAACATTCATTCAATTGCGTTCGCAAGTTTTTAATTCGCCCTTTTGTCTCATCGTCAAGTAATGTTCATTTATGGAAACCAGCAACAATCAACAAAAAAAAAAAGTACCCACGAGAAAAGAAAGGAATCCCACAAGAACAGTTGTTAGTTGATCATTTATTATGCGAATATTTTTATTTGCCCGCAGAGTATAACTGTATACCTACAATCCTACATGCATCTTCCACTCGTCATCACGCGGATGCAGTACTTCCACACCATGGCAATGCCACCATTATCATCAGCTCGACATCCTCACCGTTTCAGCTTAACATAGACGACGACACCGACGGCGATGCAACACCAACAACGATGACGACAGTGAGTAGTGCACAGAGTGTGTTAAGTTGAGAGAATAATGAACAGACAGGTGCAGGATTCTTGGATAGTTATAGCGCAACAGCATAGCACTATTGGTCCCCGGCCGGCTTCCAAATGGATACCCATATAGAATTCCTGATTGCATATACGCGCGTTTACAAATAAAAATCCTAACACAAAACCGACAGGTAAGTACCTACACATGGTACCTACGTACAACGACGTTCATGGGAATAAAATGTAGAAAATGGATAAAGAAAATCTGGATAAAGTGCTTGCATGGGACTGAAACAAAAAGAGTGCAACAACAGACTGGAATCAGGAGCTGGGAGCCAAGAGGAGGCAAGCAAAAGGATCAGTTGACAAAAAAAAAGCATTCAAGTGAACACCATCTCACTAGCGTTAACGTTGTCTATATATCGCATTTAGGTGTTTCAGCTCCAGGTATAGTGCGACATTTCCAGAATTCAATGAGACAGAGAGGGGGATATTTTTGTCCGCAAAGAGAACGGGTCTGTAGATGCAATTGCAATGAAGCCTTGAGTTTGAGTCACTGTGTGTATACCTATGGATGATTGTGTATGGTTTCACATTTTAAGGATATTTTTATAACATATCTCATAGGGTGTGTTCGTTTTGTTGCAATGATTGGAAGTATTCTCTGAAACCAAGATACTTACCTCTCCCCGGGGGACTGCCGTTTGATCCTAACCGTGGAGCTGGTTAGCAACTTAAGCTGCATCATCTGGACCCCAATTCTCAAGAAATCTCGCATACGTTTATCTGTCAAAATCTCCAATGCTATGCGAAAAACTGAAATCTGCTATTCTCGAAATCCGCATACGAGAATTTCTCTTCGAATGTTACTCGTCTGTGTTTTTCACGCGGATTTGCATCTCGTATACGGAATAATGAGTTTCATAGTTAAAAAAAACGGTTTGTTTCTTGATTTGTGTGTGAGAAAATACTGAGCCAAAGTAAAATAAATCAAACAATTTAAACGAAGCACTTTTTGAATGATGTCCCTTCGCATGGATATAAATATGTTCGAAAATAGTGCTATTCGTTCAAAACAGTCACGGGGCTCTCGGATAGTTCGGTATAATTCGATATTCCCAAACAGCTTCTTTGAGAATCGTACAAATGCTGAGCTCATATCTCCCAAAGTAGCCACTGCGAAAACCAATAAATAAAGTGTAGGCCGTCTGAAAATGATATTGATATAAATATGTTCGAAAATAGTGCCATTCGTTCAAAGCAGCCACGGGGCTCTCGGATAGTTCGGTATAATTCGATATTCCCAAACAGCTTCTTTGAGAATCGAACAAATGCTGAGCTCATGTCTCCCAAAGTAGCCACTGCGAAAACCAATAAATAAAGTGTAGGCCGTCTGAAAATTTAATGAATAATAACACCAAACAAAATACTTTCCACAAAAATTCACGTTTATTATATTTTCCGCACGTCCGCTTATCTTCGCGAACAGTGACTTAAAAACTATTACCCCTACCTTATTACTCAGACCGACAGCCATCTCTTACAAAAATGAATTATGGTTGTGTCTGTACTGTACCTATTTTTATGTTCACAATATTTCTCTTTAAGTTTTTGCCAATGTTGCCACATTAGTATTTATTTTTTTGTCCATCGAAAACAATAATTGCCAACCAATTTAAATTGGAATATTTTTTTTTTTTTCTCACAAACTGTCAAAATGGTAAAAATTCTACCTAATTCGAGAGGTGAATATAATTTTCGCACAAGTGAAAAAAAAGACCATACAGCTTTGAGAATACCAATTTTTTTGCTATGCGAAAATTTTAGGCGGATTTGTACGTATACGAATTATCCTATACGGAAGTTGAGAATTGGGGTCCTCCTGCATTTATGTCATAAAGTTTATATAAATATATATAATTTTAACAATCATTTGATGCTTCTTATTCTTTATATGTACATTGTACATCCAGTGGCCTAATTCGCCAAATTGCAAATTGTTGTTCACAAGCATTTTCTTAACAAATTTGTGAAAAGGACGATTTTTGCTGTTTCACTGAGTTTTTGTGTTGCAAAATTGTATTTGTTGTTTACAAACGGAAATTAACAGAAATTTCATCATTTTCGTTTCACCAAAAGTTATTTTTCGCCTAAAATTTGTTACTTTTTCTGAAAAAATGCGCAGCTACTTCAGCAACAAAAAATAATGCGTAAAAATTGAGAGGCACAAAAATTGCACATTTATATTATTAAAACAAAAAATAAATATGAAGGTATTACACAAGACTTCATTGAATTTTTAAAATATTTTTTTTAGAGCGAAAACATGTAGTTAAAATAATAAATAAATCAAAGTCAAAAATTTGTATTTAAAATAAATTTACCATCAACAAATTTATATTTGTTTAAAGATATTTATTAAATGAAGAACATAAACAATTGAACATATTTCCAATTTCCCAATAAACAGTTTGAGAACATTAGATTTTCAACCGTTTCTACATTTAATCTATTTCGGAATTTGTTTTTAAGTAAACTCATTTCGGAGACTAATATAGTTTGCATGTGCTGTGGACGGATTTATATTTTATTTGCCAATGAAAAGTTAATTGCAAAACATCCTGCCATCCTTTTACTTTGCTAATCTTTTTACGAAAACACAACACGAGAGAAAGACGAATTTTTGTTGCGTAGCTTGAAAAAGAGAAGCTGTTTAAGTTTATTTCAAAAACAAATCTTCGATAGTCAGTGTTTCGGATATAAGGCTCTAAGGTCGAATTCGAAAATGTTGTTGCTAGTCGCTAATTTTCCCATTTTATGTTATTGTATTAGAAAATTTGACGAATAAAACATTTTCCTCATCGCTAATTAAATCGGCGATGAAAATTGTATTATTTTTATTTATTTTGTCCTTGATGTTATCATTTAGAGGACATTCAAAAGTTTACAACTCTTCATAGACGGTGAGAAGGTTTTTCCTATTTTTGTCAATAACAAATTCAATTTCCCTTATTTTATTTGCTCTTTTTAACAAATTTCTTGGAAATAAGCTCGTAGTTTGTGAAACAAAGAATCAGGAATCAAATTTGTAACTATAATTGTAAATTGATGAAACAGGCCGAATTTCGAATTTGTAAATTTGTTATTGTAATTGTAAATTGGTGAAATAGGCCACAGGGCAGAAGAGAGAGGAACTCGTATTGTGAAAAATTCTACGTGGAGATATTTTCGATAGCTTCCGCACCCCAGCAAGACTTACTTGTAACATTCTTACAGATGTGGCCCTTTCTATTGCCTTTTTACTCCGGGTGAGCATGAACTCACCAGGTCCAGCCCGGACTGTAGCGCCACCTAAGTAAGACCATGAACTCTTTGGCGATTCACAGCTCATCTCAGCTCAGTTGAATTCTTTGCATTTACTCTACCATTCCGGCTGTAACGCAAGCTGCCTTGTCCGAAATCAATTTTCTTGAGCTTGAATGCTGAACAGAGTATTATTTCTGTTGCCCATGATCTAAGTCCAGAACGGTGCCGCATATGTAACAATTGAACTGACCGCTTTACGGGATTCAGCATTATTCTGACGTATCCAGAACCACGAAGATTTAGCACCATAGCTGCCTGTATCTGTGATGCCTTGTTGGTAGCATGCTGAACGTGCGTTTTTTTGGCTTACCGTGCTTTCGATTATTTTGTAATCCCTCCTTCGATCTAAGGATTTGGTTCTCTACCCGGAAATTTTCATATTTCGCCGTCTTTCGGCTTATTTAGGTCAGCTATTTCTGTGCCGTCGGACTCTAGGAAATTTTTGATTCTGGGGAAATGCAGCATCCTTGGCGGATCCTATTTTGTGGATGCGTTTGGCTACTGTAAAGCTGAAAAACTCATTTACTTTAACTTGCGGCCGTTTAATCGTAGATAATATACTCAGTACTAGAGGTCCAAAAGGACCAATCCTTGTGGGAACACGGTTGAGCTTGAATACTCAAAGCCAATCGGATGGTACCTCGAAGATATTTCTAGTATTAATCGTTGCTACTGCAAAGTACGGCTTTTCTCCCTCACGTTACGTTTTTCCTCCTGTTTAGTTACAGCAGGTAGCCTATTGAATGAGAATTTCTAAATCAATACTGATCATCTGTTAGAGGTTGTTCATCATTCGGAACCTTCGTTTTAAAAACTGTTGCATTAGGGGTGCAAACTGCTTGGTTTGAAAAGGCCATGAAAACCTATTGACCAATGATGTTGCCCAGTGGCGTTGTCATAGCAAAAAATGCTTAAAAGAAATGCATTCCTAAGGAACATTTTATACGCTAAAAGCTAAAATGCCTGCCTTTCTTATAGGGTATTCCATGTTTCTCGACAAACCATTTATAATTCCCTATGTGCATTTTTTTCAATACAAAGGGAATACGATTTGTAGGAAAAACGTGTCGGGCGACTAGTTTGGTATGGTTAACCTTTTTCTCATGTTTTCCAAAGAGGAAAACAGAAAAATACACCATGTTGTCGATTAAACGAGACGTCGTCGATTTATTGCTGTGTATGTATGGATTTAAAAAGCTATTGAATGAATGAGCTGTTAAAGCGACAGTGAGGAGAGAAGGGGAAGCTGTCAACCTATAAATACGGGATGAGAATTGAATATAAGTCAAGGAGCCATCCGGATTCTCGAAAATAACAACATTGGCTTAATTTGAAAATAGGGACGAGTCTTCAATTCAATAGTGTCTACTTTGCGGATGAAGGAAGGCTCTCTATTTACCACCCTATGCATGCTGTGAGGCTGACAATAAGCTCTTAAGCGGTTTTCAATCTCTCTGTTTAGATAAGTTTACAAGTCGGAGAGCTTGGGCTTGCAACCGCTCTAGAAACTAATGCGACCGCGGTCTATAGATTAAGCTGTATAAGTGTCAAGTAGCCCTTTATAATCAGCATAAAATTGCATTATACCGTCAGATATAGGTGACTGTAAAGGTTTGAAGCTACGTGTAGCCCACCGAATGTTGAATCCTCTTAGGCGTGGTGACTGCTTTAGGGCTTTGCGAGATAAGATTTTTTTTGGGCGAGCTCAAAGTCTTCCTGGTCAAAGTAGTAAGTTAGGAAATAACTTCATTTTACATTTCGGTAAAACGTAGAGTACAAAATATGAAGTTCAGAGCTGTGGTTAAGCCGTCAGCCTTTCGAAGTAGTACATTTCCCATCCCGCAAAAACCCAAATTCCAACTTGGGGTTTTTTCCACTGCGCCACAGTGCGAAAAACAATATCATTCAAATAGCCGCTACGGGAAGATTCGCAGCATGCGATTCTTTTGAGATACCTAATTTTTAACCACTTTTTCGCACATTCCGGCGGTATTTCGGCAACAACTTGAGTAATGTTGGTTTTAAATGGGTCTATAGTTCGGGGATTATTCGCGTAATAACGGTCTTTCGCGTAGCCACACAGAAAAAATCTTACGGTGTCAAATCGCATGATCTTGGTGGCCAATTGACGTCGCCCAAACGTGAAATTACGCGACCAGGAAACTTTTCACGCAATGAAGCCATAATTGGTCGTGTTGATGCTTGTTGCCTCGTCTTGTTGGAACCACTTATCGTCCAAGTCATGATCTTCAATTGCCCATATCGCTCCGAACTGATAAATCCATGAATTCGGATCATCAGCAACAGTTGCACTTGCAGCAGCAATATTTTCGACTGAGCGTGCATTACGATGATGCACATGCCTTACGAGATCAGTAGGTACCGCTTTCACTCTCTTGAAATCTCTTCACAATTGTACCGATTGCTTGCATAGTCGGCCGAGTTTTTCTTTCATAAGACATTGATCAGCGCGGACCTTCTTAATGACGCCAAAGTTTTGGACTCTTTCTAAAGCTAACGAAGATATCCTGGGCCGTGTCGAAAGAAAGGTCATTTGTAAAATGTTCCGTGGATTCATGGACTTTGTAGAAGAAGAATCATAAGAGCTGTACAAAGATAGCGACCTTAAAAGAATTGCACGTCAGTCGTCTGAGAAGACTAGGACGTGTAGAGTTGTATGGATCCGTAGAGTCTTCGAGTCTAAGCCGGGGGACAACGCAGTTGAGAAAGGCTGTTCCAAATAAGTATTTATTACTCTACACCAAGGTTTACGGTGAGGACTTGTTGGTACACTTGGTATTGGTAGAGGCACTTCCAATTCAGTCCAGTTTCTTATGTTTTGTGGGCTTTCAGGGCAAGGTTCAAAGTTGAAGATATGGTAACTTTCTTTCTCTGGTATTTCATTAGTTGTTTGAATTAATCACAGCGAGACAGACTTTGACTGTGCGAATGCCTTCCTACCTTGAGAGTCATGAACGAACCAATGCTTCGCTTGTTATGTAAGGATCCTTAAGTTGAAACCTACAACTTGATCTCCCTTGAATACAACCACGAATTGGACTTAACTACAATCTTGAACGCCACTAACTATAAGGACCACCTACGCACCACATGATTGCTTCCATCTTTCTGTCATATCCACTGCACTAACTCGTAATAGCGCCGCCAGAGCATGTCAGACTGGTTCGCGCATCAAGTGCGCACAGTAAGCCTGAGTGATTCTTCAAATTGAGTCCTCATTGCGAACCTCTATCGTATATGGAACATAAATATCGCAATCAATCACTCTCCTTACGGATAAGTTGGTCTTGGTATGTGTGCGCCTTAATCCAGATCTACCGAACAGCCAACTGCTAGTCCCAACTCAGCATCACACTCTCTAAGCATGTATCGCGTGCATCATGAAATCACCTCAAAACACCAAGTGCATCCAGTGAGCTTGATTCGCGTACAAAGTCCGTTTTATCCGTAGCATCCAACCCATCCAACCGAAGCCTAATAGATGTGCACTCGCTGCACACCACATCACGCCAACAGCAGAGTGCCCATGCCCAAGTAACCGCAACATTTTACACGAAATCCAATCCAAGACGACACGGAGAACAACAATGCCTTTTGGGGGCACCACAAGTCCCCAACAGCGTCGTCTTCTTTTCCTTCATCTTTTCCACTGAAAGGAGACGAATAAATCGCATTGCGAATCACATTTCATTTATGAAAGGCATCAACTGAAACGGAAGACTTATGTGCACGGGGGCTATGTAAACGTAGATCCTCATCATCGTCATCGTCTTCGTCGTGAGTTGTAGCACAAATCTCCATCTGACATGGTCGAGAGGGTTCTGCCCGGTGCCTGCTCTCTCGGACAATGTTACATGTTGTCCGTGCAGTTGTTCGTTTGTCTTTCTTGATTGTCCGGCTTCTGTATTTGTCTTTGCGAGCCGAGGGGTTGGAAAGGGGGCATATGTGAGTCCCGCTCTAAACGAATCTATGCTTCAAATTTCAGATTGCTAAGTGAATTGTTCTGGAGCTGGACTCGGTGCCGATAATTGGAAATGATTCGTTAATTCGGCAGTCAAAAGTGAAGTTATGTCATGCGAGATCGTAATGCACTTGACATTTTTACTTTGTCTTCCTTGGGACAAAGGCGCGCGCTAATGGACGAAAGAATTCTCTCGGGCTTTGAGAGGACTTTCTTCCTCGACGTTGATGATGATGTGTGATAAGGTTTTCTTTTACAGTCTTTCGCTTAATAAAGAAGCAAACTTATTGATGCGGTTAGTGGAATTTTAAGTGCTTCTGACATGGTAAAGGAGTAAGCCGACATTTGCACCGTTCACACGATAAAGAAGAAGATACCTCTACACGTTGCAATGTGCATCGTTCAATTTGCTCTGCTTGCAGTCAAGTGCGAGGTAATGAAATTACTGTGTAATTACTTCCTTGAGTATGTGTAAGTTTTTAAGTGCTTCAGGGAAAGTCTCCGGCACTTTGATAGTGCAAAGTTTTTACGTATTCATATTTGAATAGAAGACGCTGCCGGGGTGTTCGGTTATGTGGAGGGCCTGAAAGGAGATATTTAATTGTCTTGGGGGCGTAATGGATACTTTTCGTAGGTATGAATTTACCATCTCAACGTAGTGCTGTTGTTGACAAGTGTTATTATCTTATGATGCCTATGTTTAAAAAAAGAAAGGGACAACTATCTGTCAGATAACAGACTTTTTGACAGCTCCCATGGAATACTAACTTCTCCCCCTTTCCCCATTAAGACAGTTGGAAAAAATATCACTGCTCAACTTTAGACTTGTCCAGTATCTGATTGTTGAATCCTTTTTGAAAGAACGCCCTTTCTTAAATTGACGTACGAATCAGTTATTTAATTTTTTTCGTAATATTATCTCTCAAAGGTCACAATGTGTATTTTATTTTATCCATCTCACTTTCTTTTCTTAAGTTCGATGCGCTAAAGACTTAGGAGAATTGACAGCTATTCGCCAAAACCTGCGCAAATGATAATTTATGCCAGTAAATTAACAATAAGATAAATAGTTCTGTTGGTATTGAAAACATCCGTCATAATTTTATCTATATTATGTTTTTCTGTTTGATTTTTTTAGATTTTATTGAAAATAGTTTTTACTTGGTCACACGTTCGCTATACATTCATCCAGGAGAACGCATTCGCCGGGTGGTTTTCTGTGTTCAAACGTTGGCGAAGTATTTATTTTAATGTTGCTTCCTGACGGGTTAAACTATTTATCGCAGTGATCCCAGATTTGGGAGCTTTTTGAATGAAATAGTGGAAAACAAAGGACAAGCTTAAAAATGGGAAAATCAAAAATCTCTATGATGTTTAAAAGTAAAAAGTTTCGTAACGAACAATTTTCAAAGAACGAATTGTTCATATAAAGCCTTTTTTATGCTCACATGATATATATAGATCATTGATTTCCCCGGTTTACATCAATAGTTCGAGAACCAATTGTGAGCATAATAAAAAAATGTCTATTAAATATAAAAGAAAACAGCCCATCGAACGTCTACGTAAGAGATTTTGTGAATCTGAATACATTCACTCGTTTTGATATTATGTCTAGTTAAAACGAAAATTATTGTATAACACGTTTATATATTTTTATGTAACATGCTTAAATTAGCTTGTTAAATAAGAAAACAAGTGAAAAAAGGGGGATTTGGAATATTTTTAAAATCAGAAAACCGTCTTCAAAGTCTGGGAACACTGATTGGTGGGCATAATTTTGACTGTTGTGTTTTAACGCCGTGCAAATTTAAAGTAAAGCTTAGTACGCTGCTCGAGCTAAATTTTCGCTGCCATACAAAATTCTCTCCAAAATTTAGCTCAGCTAAATTTTAGCGAACCCATTTAGCTGAGTGGTACGCTGCTCGAGCTAAATAATCAAACTTTTGTTTCAGAATGTACTTCATGTATCTGTCAAGATTTAGCGCGCCCATTTAATGGGTCGGGACATTTTCCCAAGCTAAATTGTGACAGATCGTTGTGTTCTCTTGTTTTTTTCTGCGTTTTTGTATTGCGAAGAATGGAAGAAGTAAGCATAGATGAGTTTTTTGAATAAATACCTCGACGAGGTAATTTAGCTACGACTTTAGCTGATGCTTGGAGACAAAAGTTGGAGACCAGATAAAATTTAGTTTAGCTCGAGCAGCGTACTAAGCTTAAAAGTTAATAAACTTTAGGAACCCAGCAGATTTTTTCGTTCGTTTTTAGTTCATTAGCGAGCTCATCTGAGTATCTCCAGCGATACTTGTTTCTTGTTAGCAAATGTACGTCATAGAAAGTCGCCAAAAATTACGATAACAAAAAAAAACAAACATGAAGAAACAGAAACAGAAAGGAGATTATTAGAAATGCAATGCAACCTTAAATTATTAACATTCTGGTATGACTGTGTTTTACATTAACCAAATTTTCTATATAACTGTACCAGCTGTCAAATGAATTCATTAGGCGCAGAGCACTTTTTTTGCTCTCAGAGTAATTTTTATGTTCGTTTGGTACAAAAAAAAGCAATGTTTTTCAGATTTCAGAGCACTTTTGCGAATCTAGATATTTTCTCAGATTTGCTTCAGATTTACCAATACAAGTACATTTGAGTTTGACAACTGGTGGAGTTTGTTTACATTTGCGTGAATTTTTTCTACAGCAATGAAAGGCATCGGGCGAATCTATTTTTGTAAATTATTTATCTACAAATATTTAGAAATCAATCGGGACGCAAATTTCGAATGTTTTAATACAAAATTTAACCAGTGAATGGAAAGCGCTTAGAAAAGTGTCGAAGACTACACATATTCAAGTCGCACGAATATCAACACAAAAAAGAGCAAGTTACGTTTTTATGTTTGAAATCTAAAATCTGAGAGCAAATCTGAAGAAGCCCAATCGAATGCCACATTAGAAATATAGTTCGCAACGTTTTCTGAAGCTAGCTACGACTTCAATTAGGTATATGAGAGACTGACTGTTTGTCGATGAGGAAGCAGTATGCCACGCCTTGGGTACATTTTTTCATTGCATTTATTCTCCTCTTAAAGAACGTAATACAAATCAAAATCCAGTTTACCGGTCTGACTGATATAGCAGTAGATATATTCTCAAAATACATCATCCACTTAAGAAGGAAGTAAAATCCTATTATGGGATCAAACTACTGTATCACACGCACAGCCCGACTGCAGATCAATTGCACAGTTACAAGATACGAGTAAGGCTTACCCAACATTACAGTCATCACATGCATGCATGCACGCGGGAAGACCTAACTCCAGCACAAACAAAGTATCCATGGTTGACTGGATCAACATAACAAGAACTAGACTGAAGCACGGTCAGAGTCGGGCACTCACGAAGATGCAACTCATCCTTAATGGGCTTAACGATACCATGATAACACCTGGAAATTACATTTGTAATTCGATATAATTGCAGTCATGTTCTTGCGTCACTTACTCAATGACGTGTGGTTTTTGGTTCTCGATACTCGTCGAGTGAGATGGGCGTATAACATAGAGATGGGAGACGTAGATTCAACGTATATAGATGCGCGCTAGGATGTTATATCCGGAAATTACACTGCGCGGATGATGCTTCATTAATATACAAAGGGAACACTAGGTCGTGTATGTACGAGTATGTGATTACATGTGAGAGAGCTTAGAGGAGTGAGAAATCGCGGTTATTTGCTTTCACACAGGTGGGATGGGTAGAATCCCCTTTAGAGCTGCATGCATCTTATTATGGGTGATAGGTTATTCTCATATCCGTTCAAATTTGGATAATGTATATGAATGCATGTAATGAAGGCATATTATTTTTTCTTCGAGAGGATGTGATCTAACACGCTGATTATGGGGCTGAAAGGAAATGCATACGAGAAGGGAAGAAACTCACAAGGCTTGTCAAGCCTGTTATCGATAATTGAAACTGATTGCGCATTAATATGGGCTTTGACAAATTACTCTGCAGTTGATTGGCTAATCACGGGATGGGAAGTTTTCGTTTTATCGTGACTTTGCGCAAGGAATCCTATGGCAACAGGATGTATAGATACTTTCAGCAGTTAATCGTACAATGTCTTGCTTTGTAAAGATTGCAAATAAATAAATAAAATATGCCAATAATCGAATGAAGGTCACACAGAACTTACTAATCTGTGAACATCTATCGCAGAGCGTAAAGTCAGTGAAATTTTATGTCGTTTTCCATTGGGACAGAAAAAAAAACACTTTTTTCAGATTCAGAGCAGTTTTTCTGCTCTCGAATTCAGCCGGCTGTCAGATTTTATGTTCCATTTCCTGGTGATCAGAATTTAGCTGCTTTCAAGTCAATTTTACTTGGGTTGAATGAGAAGCGCAGTGGGTTAGTGGTTTGTGGTTGGACTACTAAGCTAAAAAAAACACAAATTACATCTTAAGGTCACTTCTCGCGGACGTACGACAAACATCCGAGAGAACAGTCACTGGCAAAATTATTTACACATTGCAATGCTCACACCTTAATTAATCTATTAATTTGCATAACTTTTGAAATAAGTACAAATCGTTAGTGACCTTTCTCATTTTTAATGTTTTGAGTTTTACTCAAACAGTTAATACAAAAAACTAATCAAATTATAACAAGTAACTGTTAAAATCATACATAAAAAATTGTCATAAAAGAGCTTCCCAATTTAAAGACCTAAAATATCTTACACTTCCAGCAAGGTGTAATTTCATTCATCATAAACATATATCACTTCAAGTTTAATGCAAACTTGGCAGCACTTTTATCTTCCAAACTGTCGTCATAATGGGAACTTCCCTCATCCTAGTTTGCTTTTGTTTTTGTTGGCTTATGCAGCGCTGCCGAAAGTATTGCAATAGGAGTATTGTACTCCGGTAGTCTCCATCAACAAATTGTACTCCAATTTTTAAATACCTATTTCGAATCTATTTTTACTTTGCCTTGACATTTTTCTATCTAGTAAATTGCAGAACAAATTTTACTTTCTGGATGCATTATTAAAATGATTTGCGTGTTCGATTTTGCTACAATCGCGTCGAACAAACTCTTGCGGATCATGGAAATCGTTTTCACTGACAAATATTTATTTTGATAAAGTCAATGACTGAATAATAAACGCCAGATTAGAGAGATAAATTCCTTCATTTTCGTTCTGTACTCCCCGGTACTCCCCAAAAAGCACTATAATACTCCCCAACGAAATTATGAAACGGCATCACTGCTTAGGGTCCCTTCGGACCTCTAGCACCAACAAAATAGATTTTTTTTAATAAGACGGACATAATTGCGAGACCAACTTTTCTCAGTTCCGCTATCAACGTAATGTCAGAATTGAACGACATCCCACGTTCGAAATTCTGTACGAATACAATATATTTTTCTTATGCGTAAATACTACGAGAAAGTTACAAATGGATGATTGATTTGAAGTTTATCAGCATCGCTTTTTATTAATATACAATCCCAATTATTAACTACTTGTAATTTGGATTGTTTATTACACACAACTCCAAGTTATTGTTATCCCAGCAAACCACTGAAATGCGTTCTGCTAGAGGAATCTATCGCAAACGTTGTTTCATTTTATTTAAAAATATAAGAAGACGTGATCTCAGAAGACGTGATCTCTGTTTTTTACCAATGAGTAAGTCAACAAAACTTCAAAAACTGCACGAAATAAATAAAAATAATAAAATAAATAAATAAAAAGCTATGTCGCCTGGAATTCTTAGATGAACTCGCCGGCGAACGACATCTACTCATGGGGAACTCAAAGCGAACGAATTGCAATTGATTTCGTTTGCTGGAAATCGGAGCTTTAGAACAAATATATTAATGACTACACAATAGTAAAAATAGTGCATCTGTTTTTTTTTTTTATTATTGAGATGTAAAAGATGATCAGAGACTATAGAGAGGAAAAAGCTAACTGACACTAGAATGGTAAAATGTGTTAAAACCAGTGTTGATATATCATTGGGATGGTTTTTCCCTCGGACAGTTTATTTTTTCCCCATTTTTTCCCTTCTGCATCTAGAGAAAACTCCCACAATTTTCTCACTTGAATAATTTTGAAGAAAAAATAATTATAAAATATATATACCACAAATTATTTGATATTAAAAAAGGGCAAGAAATATTGTATAAGAATTTGAATTAGAAGAATAAAATAAATTTTTTGTAGTAGGTTTATTGCATAACAAGTAACTTAGATCGGCTTGGTTTGTGAACACTTAATAAGATAGTAGAAATGTGATCTTAGGTTGAAATTGAAGTACAATTTCATTGAAATTCCCACGAAAAGGTTAATTTCCCACGAACTACTAACACTGGCTAACACTATTGGGCGCAGTTGTTGAATTCAAAAATATTTAGAAATTGTGATTGGAGTGACAATGCGCTGCAAAGACGACAAATTGCAGTTCTTGCAAAAAACTTCAGGAACTCAAGAGCACCTCTAACTAATGCTTCCGTGTATCAACGATTTCTAGGCACAACCAATACTGCCACTTCATGATATCATCAATCATGCATAAATCTGCTGCCACCAAATCCAGTCTACACCACTTTTTTTGTTTGATAAACCTTCTCTTGGACAGCTGTACCATGAATAAAAATAACAGCTGTAAATAACGTCTGATCGAAGCCAACTTATTGTGAACTTGGCCACATTCTCTTTTAACATCATATGAGATGAGTTGGGCTTGGCTGTTTTCATTCATGATATCATCAATCATGCACAAATCTCTGTCTCTGTCTATTTTTCTGTTGTTTTCTCGTTTTCTGCTAAACTGACGCGATTCTGACGCTGTGGGCTTATTTTAAATTTGATTTCGTTTTTCGAGTATCGTGTCCGTGTCGAAAACCCTTATTTTACAAGATTTGAAAAGGCATAGTGCATCAAGGTTTCATTTGGAGAAGTCCAAAAATACAAGCCTTATTTCAGATTTTTTTTCTTCAGGTTTCCCCAAGAAACAATAATAATTCAAAACTTAAGGAAGAGGTTAATTGTGTTATGTACTGTGTCATAATTTACCGTTTTTCTTAATGGAAGAATAATGTCAGCAACGTTTGCTGGACACCGTCAGACTCTCCTGGACTTTTAGAGTATTTTAAAAATTTTAATTAATGATTGATTGATTATTTATATAGTTTCAAGCAAATGATCTTTGGTTTTAGATAGTAAAAAATCTACTGCGGAAAGATCCAATCTACTGCATTTTTTGTTATGATCTACTGCGCTCCTCTGTTTTTGAAGTGGCAACGCTGCTACTGACTATCAGAGTGGTGCCAATCAGCGACCAAGTCATATTCGAATGAAGGTCTGACTTAAAAATGATACGCTTAGCTGATTGTTTTTTTTTTTTTTTTTCCACCATTAAGAGTTCTAGAAAGGACTCGACAAACTCGATGAAAAATAATAGCGATTCTAGTTCCGGTAGATGGTTTATAAGCAGATTCCTTTGCTAAACACAGGACTTCCCCAAGGAGCTCCAACTACATCCCTTCTCTCTATTAACTTTTTTGGTCGACTCTCTGTACCTTTCCTACGCATATTTCCATCCTTCTCTAGTTTTGTTAGCATTTTCAGCCAAAGACTAAGTAAAAGAAGAAGTCCTCTGTATTTTTATCACCGTCCAAGCATTCAGCACTCTACATGCTAATGTACCTCTACCACTGACAGCTAATTGACTTTTTTTTTAAAATAATTGCTTAACATCAATGCTTAACCTATCAGCACCATGGCTTATCCATTAACTTGAAACTTAAAAACAAAAAAAACCCACTCACCATCATATTCGTCCTATTGAGGAGGCTCCACTGCACCGTATGTATCGCTCTCACAAAACTTTCTCTGCCATCACCATTTAGTACTGAATTTAAGTTAATTTATATTTAATTTGAATTTTTATTCGCTCTTGTGTTGGTTTTCTTTTTATTATTTTTATATACCATTCAAACACACACTCTCATATACATATACTAACAATCGGCATTCATGACATGTGCAATCATTTTTATACAAACGAAACGCAATTTCTTATCTCTGCAGGAGGTCTTGGAAGAGCGGATTGTCGAACTTGAAGAGGCGCTCATTCGGCTGCAGGAAAAAGTTAACAACGTGAGTAGTTTTATTTTTTTATTTTTTGTTTTCTCTTGATTTTGTTTCTTTACTCGCGATTGGCGTTAAAGTTGTTTAATTTATTTTTAATTTTCTTGTTATTTCCAAGTTCAGTTGCAGAGTGCATTTGGTTTTTTAGGTTAATTAACTTTTTAGTTGGTTGGCATTTTTTATTAAGGCTGTCGCTTCTTGTGCGCGCGCGTTATCATCGCACGTCTTTATCAGCAGCTGCACATACTTTTTCAATTATTTCGCTTTGCTTTTTGTATATATGTAAACGTACATACGAGTATGTGCGTATTTTGTGTCGTTAATTCTGTCGATGGAACGAATGGTATTCGCAGCCGTACTCTGTGTTGAAGGAACAACAAACAGAATGATCGATTGGCGACATGCAATTGTGCCTGTTGGGTTTTGCCTTGAGCTTATACCCCCAGCCCAACAACGCTCGTCGATGATAATCCCATTTGCATTGGCAGACATGCAGATGGAGCTATATAATGGTCTTGACAGAGACAGGTAATTCGATAAGACGTCTTAAGGTTTGGCTGCGTTACTTTGGCAGCAATTAACGAGTCAAAAGCGCTAAGGGGCCAAGAAAATCCATCGCCACTCTGCATACCAGAGATTGGGCGTGTGAATGAGAAAGATACCCGCGCTAACCGATGGGTGTATTAATTAGAATCGATGGATGATGTTTTTTTTTTTTTTTTTTTTTTTTTCGTTCTGGCGGCAGAATTTTATGCTCAAGTCTAGGCAGACGGAATCCATTAATGGTTGGGAATGTTTGGCGGTAAGCCCACCGAGGGAAAGAGCAATCAGCCTGCGATAGACTTAAAGGGTTTCTTCATTTACGCTGAGTGGATATAGAATCGACTGGTTGTACATGAAGTTCGTTTCAAGATATTGATGTCTCAATAAATTCGTCCGCGATAAAGTTGGGTGGTCGGCAGTGCATGAACTGAACATATTACTGTAAGTGAAGGGAATTATTTGATCTTGGGTATACATATAGATACATATATCTATATATGATGGTAAAGACTTCCACAGCCGGTCCGACTGAATGAAAGTCGGGCACTGTGCACTTCTTACTGTTTTAAATTGGTTGAGATTACCTACTACATGCAGATGGATGTTTGACTCGCTAGATTTATAGGATGGCCTATGAAGAACACAATCTTTCTTTCACTTTAATAAAAAAAAAGGAACCAAGCTTCAGGATTGTTAAAAATAAATAAAGTATTGGCGCAACAGGTTCGCAGGGACCCTACACCTAGCTTTTTGTGAGTTTTTCATTTTTGGGACAAGTGGAAGGGATCTACAATTTTCTGCTGAGTTCAAACGGGCAATGAGAAGCTCTTTCAGGACAGTTCTACATACTCTCGGAAGTTTGTCAGACGTTCGCGAGAGGTGGCGCTGTAGAAAAAAGAAACTCCCTTTTTGAGGGAATATTTGTACCTACTCGAAATGAGCTAAAATTGAAAAAAGGGGTACTTTTAGCTTTCCAGTAAACTGAAAAGGGAATTTTGGTTCTTTGAAAACCTTACTTGAATTTTCTTGTTCAACTTCAGCAAAACGGTTTTTTAAGCTAGCTATACATTTTATTTTATACACCTGAATACACTTAACTGCCGTATTTTCGTCGTATCGTTATATCTTTCCTAAAAGCCGGTAATGCAGTTAATAAAGGGTCTTTCAAGTTCAAACTTGCAGTGAGAACGCCCCCTTGAACCGACTACCGAACTGTCAATGTCAACGTATTCAGTAAAATCAACATTTTCATCATGGTGAAGTATACGCAGGAGCAACGTTTGCAAATAAATAAAATTTACTACCGAAATTCCTAGTCGATGGTCGCAAACTTAAGAGCGTTAAGGCCAATTTTCAATTTTCAGCGATGACGCATTTTTGGTTAAACGACGTCGTCAATAAGCAAGATATGCGTTACCGGGCAGGTGAGAACCCTCATGTGCTTCATGAAACAGCACTTCATCCGCAAATAGTCACTGTTTGGTGCGGTTTTCCTGCCCGTGGCGTCTTCTGACCGTTTTTTTTTTCGCCGATGAAAATCACCGTCACGTTACGAAAGATACATTTTATTCGGTGCAGAGACTTGTTGGAACGTTACATCTTTAAGCAATTGCATGAATTGGACATCCGTGATGTGTGGTTCCAACAAGACGGTGCCGCAAGCCACACAGCGGGTGCAACATTGGACTTATTGAAGTCTCCGTTTGGGGAACGTGTTATCTCGAGAAACGGACCCGTCTATTGCCCGCCGAGATCGTGTGATTTAACGCCTCTATAGACATTTTGATTGGGCTACAATAAATAACTGATCTCTATCACTTGAAAACTAAGTTTGAGTCCAAAATTGGAAAAAAAATTACCAACTGAAGCTTAAAATGACCAAAATAATTTAACTCCGAACAGTGAACAATCACCTGAAAGGAAAAGCGCGTTAGGTTGCATTAGAATTAAAGTCGAGTTTAGTTTTCATTTCGTAAGAAAATTACCAAACGGAAAAAAATATTACAATGTAAAAATAATGACCAAATTTGGTCACAACTAATCAATCCGTGGTCTCTATGCCGAAAAGCCGCCGACGTTAGAGGAGCTTAGAGCCAATATTGAACGAGAAAAAGCGGCCACATCGGTCGTAATGTGCAGCCGAGTTATCGAAAACGTATCGACCGCTGCATACGTTCCCCTGGTGGACACATGAACGAAGTCGAATTCCATTCATAAATGTTTTGATAGTAGTTCGCCAATAGTTTTTTATTTTATTTGGAGATATCCCTAGTATTTCGCGTTTTATTTCAAAAAGAAGTTGTCAAGTCCTTAATGAAAGACAAATTATGGCTATTTTAATAGGTATTGCAATAAAAAATGTCCTACAAAAAATTTGCTCGTGCTGTTTCCGTGATTGTGGAATTTGTTATTAGTGCGATGTTTATTTTTACACACACGTATACACCTGGTGAACACTTCCAGTGAAGCTGGCTTGCCGACAAGGAGTTTTTCGCTTTGTTAAGACCAGCAGCAGATGATGTGCTTCTGTTTGTTTTTTTGGAAAATATATGTGGGGAAAATCCAAGCTACTTTTTCGAGCTACAAAAAACCAGCAACACTGAAGGTTCAGTCCCAAACTCGATCCGACATCATCATTTAAACAAATATCCGAGAATATTGAATGTATTGTGTATTCTCGAGGACGGTAGGTATGGCATTTTGTCTGGCTGAGTTGAGGACATTTCTTCTTCCTCTTGTGTCATTTGATCTATTTATATAATTTATTAATTAAGTACTTAACACTTAAGTCGCAGTTAGTCATTAATATACATTTAAAAAGGTAGTTATTTTGACATTATGTTGGATTTCTTTCAATTTTTTTTTTCTTTTAATTGAATTCTGTTAGGTTGAAATAAATCACATGATTGAATCAATAAAATCCTTGGTCAGGTTATTATTAATGGGTTCATTGCTCCATTATTACATCGAAGCGTTGAATCATTCAACTGCTTTCATCGTGTCCCTTTCTTAAACCGTGCTGTCTTTCGGAGAAGCCTCCTTGTTTTGTTCGTTGCTGCTACAAGCTTTGGTTTTATAATCTTACTAAAGCGGTCTGTATGAGGGCATGGAACCTGCTTCTCTGATAACTACATAGTCTTGAACCTCCCAGTGGTGGAGTAGCTCCAGTAAAACAACTCCATCTTTCCTCTTCCCGAACTTTAGAGCAAGAAAGTGAATCCCCTTGCCACAAACAGCTTCGCCGCACTTACTCTCAATTGCCATCGCGTTTTGAACCCTCCATTTCGACATTAAATTATCAAAATGCCTTGAAAGTTGCGCCCTTTAAAATGATGGTCACGTAGCTTAATACAATAATTCCCATTTTGAAATATCCAATTACGCCGCCCAACATGCAAGTGGGGTGTTCTTCCAAAGGACTCTCTCAGCAACCGCACCTCCCTCTCCCAGGAAGATAGTTTAAAACCACATTCACAAAATGTATGCATTCTGGCAGAGGAATTGCTCCAACCACAACAACTTCATACTGGAGAGAACAGGGCGCATTCCATCAACTGAAGGACTCCTCTTCCTAGCCCACGATAAAATAGACTCGTATATGATGTTAAAATATTACATGCGGTTTTCAATTTCCTGTTTGTAAGTAGCTTGCTCAGAGGGCGCATGTATCTCGCCCCATCCCCACTTATAAAGCCTCTATGGCCACTGCCAGATACATTATCTTTCGTTTAATGCGTTAAAAGGCCATGTTCGCCATTAGTGTGTTCATGCTTAGTATTTACTTATTTGCTAACGTTCGCCTAAGCCTCTCAGTCCAGTGCGGAAGACGAATTAATTCATTCATGTCAAAAGAATTACGGAGGCATACGGAACTTAGATATACGCAATTTATTTCCTGGAAGTTGGATGGAATTCTTAACCGATTTTGTCTGTCGGTTTGTTTATTTGTTTGTTGGCAATGATGTGAGCTTAGGCCTGTGCAAACACACATGCTGTCATGGTGCCATGTTAATCCCACGAATTCTACGAAGGGATTACTCCAAAGCCCAAACACAAAAAAAAAGACAGCAAACGCCTCATCCTCTGGAGCAGCACTTACATTACAATATATGAGTCGTTCTCATATCAATTACACTTTTAGTGGTTGGTTGTATATACACGGGACGTCGTCGTAACTATTTAACGATCGATGTCGGCCTATAACAGCCACCCTCTGGATATGGCGCGCACAAAACATCCCTCCTCTAATGGATTTAAGCGGTTCGATGAAACACACAACAAAAAAAAGATCCACAACGTGTGGCTTCATCAGGGAGCGTGTATAGATGTTTGGGGGAGCCTTGAATTCCTGCAGCTATCCAACCGAAAAAAGGATATAATTGTCAGTCAGTCAGTTGGGATATATTTTTTAACCGAACAAATATGTATAGTATATTCACCCCCACAAGGCATTGGTAGATTTTTCTTCGCTCCGCTCTCCCTTTACGATATGGGACACAGGAAATTAACAAGACAGGAATAACATGGATTTTGTTTATGGTATGATGCCTGTGTGTGTCTACCACCCCCCAGACCATCATCCTCCCCGTCCGACAACAAACGTGTACATTTCCTCTGGCGTAATTGAATTGAATTCCAATAGACAAGTGCGGGTATATAGAGTGCCAGTGTTAAGCAGGATAAGCAAGGCAAGTCTGAAATCTTGTGCATATTTTTCGTTGCTTGCGGAAGGATGGGGAACCACCGTACCGCACGCGTAAGGGTGGTTAAGGGTTTTTCGGCCGCACTCTCCCCCTCATACACGCGTTCGAGTAAAATTTATTTGAAATTGGACCTTGTGGGGACATCCTTGTCAGTATATCAGCTGTGATTTTGCAAAAGGATACAATGGCAGTATAGCACCCAAAGGGATTGACGCTATAGGAAGAAAATCCGATACCCTTTTCCTACAGAATAAGGTCACACATAGATAAACGCTATGAAATAGATACTTTGGTCCGATGTCGGATACGTTGGGGATGGGATTGTTGATGTGACATTTTACACACGCATAACGTAGCAGTCATTGTAATTTGATGGAACATTACTTCCGGATATTTTACTGTAAGTAATGGCAATGTTGGCTTTAAAGGGCCTCTTGCTTTTCGAAAAAGACGGTTTCATGTCATAAACTGCACGAACGAGTGACAATATCTTTGGTGGATAAAAAGGAGAAGAGTTTTTGGGACAAGCCAAGGGACAAGATTCTGGTGCAGTTCAACTTTAATAAAAATGGCCTCTTGATGGGACATTGGACGGTGATTTGTATCTTCCTTAAGTGAATTGTGTGCCCAAGTGGAGGGTGATCGTTTAAAGCTGTTGACAAGAGGTATTTAAAAAAAAAAATACATATTGGTCCGGACGGGGTTTGAACGCTATTTCAACAAGATTCGACTAGCTTGACAGGTGATTAATCCTTGATTTTATTTAACTCAATGTGTCTAACTGAAATATTTGTCCACGTGCACAAAGCTGAAGATAATGAATCATATCGATGCACCAGTCGCCTGTTACAAGCCTTAATAATGAAAGTAGATTGTTAGTGTAATGGTGTGCAGTGGACTAATAACGTACGGTATCCCGGTTCGACCCCTAAAAACGACTAAATATATTCTAGAAGTCGATAACAATGCGGGGTAGAGGATGTCTTCAACGGACAAGGCCAATCGTTCAATAGCTATAGCTTGCCACGAGCTATTCACCCCAAGTTTGTCGAACTGTGCAGTCCACTTAAAGAGGATCCCTTATCTGCTACATTGTCCTTCAGGGTTGGACTCAAAACCTCGTCGTAATCACCGCAGGCTGCACATACCCTAAAGCAATCCCAGGCGTGTTATTGGAAGCTATTTCAACAGGTTAATGTTGAATCTTTCTGTCCACAATCTGTCGATACAAACATGAAAGATATTCACCCAAAGAATGCTTTTCTTAAATCACCCAAAGACGTTTTCAATTGCTGGTAACAGAGTCCAAAATGCTGCAGCACACAGCAAGACCGGCATAAGTAGGGTCTTGCATTTAATCTTCTTGGATCTATACGAGAGGTCTTTACTTCAATGATGCCTTTTTAGAACGAAGAAAAGAAGAAACCGATTTTCATTTTACGAGATAATAGTAAAGCCAAGGTAGACAAAGTCTTAAATTATACCTTAAGGTTTATATCAGCTTTTTGTGTCGCTCCACTCGAGTGCGAGCCGTCTTTCGATGGTTTGTTGTATGCTTCTTAATAGCCAGAGCCATCTTTGCCACATCCAGATGCTATCGTCCATCGTAGAAGTCGATATTTTTGTGGTATGCGTCATCCTGGAGTTGCTGTATTTTTTCCAAGCTTTGCCGAAGTGTGAAGATTTATTCCACTGGTGACTTTTCTGTACTGACTGATCACGTTGTATAGTCGAAAGGCAGCTTTTGGCTAGGTTGGGTTAGGTGGCTGTCTTGAGAGCGACACTTAAAGCAGAGATAGAAGGTTTATTGTGATACTCCTTGAGCGAGGGGAAGAAAGGTAGCCTGAACTTTTAGCTTTTTTTTTGCGTACAAGCTTCATTTGGAAATCTCTGAATTATGCCTTGTTGAGAGGCCCAAATGATGGCCAAAACATTCAAACACAGTTTTATATAACTGTGGATAAATTAACAGGATGGAGGTGGGGGTGACGGTGGGACTTCACTAAAGACAGAGGATGACTACAGCAGTCTGCTCCTCACTTTTAGCCTCTGATATCCCGCTTGAAGAAGGAGACTGGTGCGGAGCAGAAACGGTTTAAGTCCTCCTAGCTTCATCTGTCTGCTCGTACTTCTGATCAATGGAGGGCTTTTCTTGAGGCCTAGTGGAACCGAGCACATCACTGGCGGAACTTCTGATACGTATAGGACACTATAGGTTTGATATCAAGGAAGTAGGAGCTTTTGCAAAATTTCTAGCCGCTCCTTTTCGTTCGTATATAGCCTTGCGACGTCATATCTTCCTACAGCATTAATTTCGATATTTCGGTGTGATAGATATTTGCATTGTCTACTTAAAAGCAGTTGTCCGATTGTATGCTAGCCGCTTGGAACTTCTGGTATACAAGTTACTGAATGCATGTCTCGCACGGATCACAACTTGATCTGAAGTCCCCATGTATGTAAGTGTGGGAGTCGGATTCTTGCAATATTAGGGTTTTATTCCGACGAATATTCATCCGTTTCTCGATTTTCTGTGCTTTCCACCAAAGATACTCTAGATTTGGCGTCACCTGCTCTAGGTGAGTACAAATTAGGACCTGTCGGGGATTGTGACCAGACAGGGGTCCAAACACTTTTTACTTAGGCCTTCGTCTAGTTACAAATTGGAATAAAAGCTGGCCTTGCTGCTTGTAGTATTCATCGCGGTAAATGGTTCAAATTTACATCATTCTTGTGATTGCCCCATTCCAAAAGTGGTCGTATTGTCGTCATTGCAACATATCCTACACTGAACCAAAAAGGGTACATGATGACAATGAAAAAATGCATAGACAGTATGAAAAACTCATTGACATTGAGCTTAAGAGTTCATTCAATCAATGTATCACCGTTCATTGCGTGTATGAAAATATTCATAATGGTATGAAACGTTCATAAGATGCATAATTTGTTCATAAAAGCAATGAATAGAAATCATTAACAATAATAGTTGGCGCAACAGGTCCGTAGGGACCCAAGGCCTAGCTTCTCACAACCATTTGTTTTGTGTGAGTTTCATTTTTGGAACGAATGGAAGGGATCTACAATTTTATGCCGATTCCAAACGGCTAATTGAGAAGTTCTAAAGACAGTTATACTCTCGGATGTTTTTCAGATGTTCGCGAGAGGTGGCGCAGTGGAAAAAACCCTGAGTTTGAATTTGGGTTTGAATTTGGGTTTGAATTAGGGTTTGAACCCTGAGTTTGAATTTGGGTTCTTTCCGGGATATAATTCATTAGAATTTTTTACTTTTTTGTAATTAAGTCTATTTAAAATAAAATAGAATATTGTCATGCATCTCCTGGACGCTGGTACCCAAAAATATGAAAACCTTCTGCGAACTATCCAGTATTGTCCTTTTTTACGGCCGAGATATGCGTGCGTAATTTAATTAGAATTTTAGTAGGATAAGATGTTTAGTAATTTATTTTAATAATATTAAATCTTATTACACTTTATATTTATATGCTTATAGTCAACATGGAAAATTATTAGAACATAAATATAAATATAATATAAATTGAAAACAAGAAAGGAAATATATATGAGTTCAATGTCTGCCGTATTAGAAGAAACTGTTATGTAAAGGGTGGTTAAGTTTTAAGGCCCGATGTTGATTTGGAATAAAACACAAATTGTTTAGGAAATTATTGTCATTTCTTTTTATTATGATAATATTGGTATGGTTCAATTATGTACGGAACACAATATCGGCCAAATGGCCGCCGCGACCTCGGTCCAAAATTTCGATGACGCTGAGGCATAATTGAGGTTCTATGCCGTTAATGTGCCGAATTATCTCATCCGTTAGCTCTTGAATTGTTGCTAGCTTATCGACGTAAACCTTTTCTTTCAAATGGCCCCAAAGAAAGAAGTCCAACGGTTTCAAATCGCATGATCGTGGCGGCCAAGTAACATCGCCACGACGTGATATAACACGGCCACTAAATTTCTCCCGCAAAAGAGCCATTGTTTCGTTAGCTGTGTGGCAAGTGGCACCGTCCTGTTGAAACCACATATCGTCCACATCCATATCTTCCGATTCGGGCCATAAAAAGTTCGGTATCATCTCACGATAGCATTGCTTTTTCGACAATCACTCTTGGATTATCCTTCGTCCAAATGCGGCAATTCTGCTTATTGACGAATCCACAGAGGTGAAAGTGTGCCGATTAACGCTCATTTTCAGAATAAGCCTGAATAACTTTAACGCGTTGCTCCACGCTTTCCATGGTTCAAATTGAGTTAGTTTGAAATTGAGAAATGTCAAATGAAATGCAGAAAAAAACTTGACGTTTAGGTGTGGTTCACATTCAACATCGGTCCTTAAAATTTAACCACCCTTTATAAATCATCCATATCCAAGGCTTCTTGTCGTTGCATTGCAACGAATCTTATTTCCTTGGTATAGGAAGGCAGTCCCAATGCATAATTCAATCTCAGACTTTATTCGATCTGATTAACTCATCCACATGATCTGTGGACCCTTTTGAGTCTCAGTCTCTCAGAAAGCCAGTCATACGCACCAGTCTATTACAGCATTTGCGCGTTTTCGTCGCAGTCTTCAACACTCGCTTAGCAAGTCGAGCCCGAATTGACCTTAACCATGTTTGTCATTAAAATTGAGATAGTTATACGACCCTAGGCTACCCCAGGATGCCACCATACAGAGTTATTCAAAACATAGCCTCCTCTGTACCAGCTTGAATTTTGAAAACTTAAACTGTACAAAATCGAAACCAGCAATCCAATCAATTTCCCCTGATCGAAATTCAGTCCGTAGACAGCAACATGTCAGGAGCACATGTTCCCTCTGAGACCAACAGAATGCGCACAGTACTATCTATCGCCAGTAGATTTCCTTTCAAACTCGGCGCTCACAAGACACCAACGATTCCTATCTCCAGCGGCCCAGAAAGAAACTTCCGAAGACACCATCTGACAGGTTGCTCCCTCATTGCTTACAATAGCCCATAAATTCTGCGCAGCAAAAAAAAAATTCTTCAAGAAAGTTCATCTCTCAAAGCACTGACCCATGAATTGATATTCGAATGCAGTCACCGTTGGGAAAAGATTCCCTCCACCAAAGGATTATCTCCTGGTTCTGGTTGTCTGCCTTACTCCAGTCCTTAAAAAGGAATAAAAAAAAAACATTTTATGCGAATTTCAGCAGAAAAAAATCCATTTTGCTGGCCAATAAATTATCACAATCCAAGTTCTCGGCACAGCCGCCCCAACAGAGTGTCAATGGCATGATCTATTGTCCGGCATCTGCAACCGTTTCAGCGTTTGTTCTCTGGCCCTCCACCCCCCCATGGTAATCTCTGTATCTCAAAACACACTTACGGACGCATCTTAAATCATTCAAACGCACCGAGTCCGTGAAAATGTTTGTATTTTATTGCCAAAGGCAGACCCGAAAACAGTCTTCAAATGACGACGGCACTTTTCGGTCAGATCATAATCGTAAATCGTCCTTTTTGGCTGAGAGGTTTTGCTTTTGCCGGGTTTTCTCGGTTAAGCTTTTCGCAGATGAACGCAGGTCTGCGGGGAGTGTATGCACTCAGCTCCATTTCCGGTTTTATTTCCAATTTGTTGCCACCGCCGAAATGGAGAGTCTCTTAAATGTACTTTTAATGAGCCTGGCGGAGGAGGGGCCCATGCTGCCACGGTAATGCCAATCAATTTTAATGAGAACAAGTGCGGGTGGGAAATGTTTCGCAGAATGTCACTCAAAAGGATAACAATTCCCTTATGGTTGATGGGGATTGCTTACTCTTCGCCTGGTAGTACCTGTCACGGCCACCCTTCGAAGTTCTTAATTTTCCGTCGCTCGGCTTGTAAGTTAAAAATGACTTAAATATTGGCATAGTCAGTGTGGCTATTTAGGGTGGTTTTTGGGGGTGGCTTTCCCCCTGTCGTGGGCAAATGTTTGTAAGACGCTTTAGCATTAAAGTCCTTCCGCACCTGTCCGACTGTGCTGCCTGTTTATATGGACGAATGGCGTGCCCATGGTTACGATAATGATGGCAGAGCTGTAAGCCCCACGGAAATTTACTTCCCAAAATGCAGGAAGATATGCATGGTGTCCTGTGGCTGTATTTCATTTCTCCGCGCATGTATATACGACGGAAATTAATCAAGGAAGGACGGCTGTTCTGAGGTCGATTTTAATCAGTCACCCTAATTTTAATGCCAGTTTTTCACCGTCGAGTCGTCCTTGTTGTTTTTGTATTTTATGGTCAGCGTGCAGGGGTTTTTTCTTTTGGGCGAACTGGGAGTTAAAGCCTTATTTTCGATTGCGTATCAGCGAAAACAGAGTCCATTAGGTAAATGGGGATACCGAGGTGGGGGTGAATAAATGGACATACACACACATAGGGAGTGAAACGATTTGCTTAATGACAGAGGATGTGAGGTAAAGGATGACGGTGCAGAACCATGGTAATGAGTTCTCTGTAATAAATGTTGCAGATGCTTTTTTTTTTTTTTGTGTTTGTGTTCTCCCCCTATTTCGGTGGATGGGGCAAGTGAAACAATCTGTTTATGAGGCAATTATCGTGCTGACGAAAGGGATGTTGTGAGAAACGAACATTTGCAATGGCTGTTGGGCATGAGTCGTGACCAGAAATTGCGCTACGGTCAATTTGGTCTCACATGGAAATTTATTGCAGTCTCGAAAATCCGGAAGGGTAGATTATGATGGTTGTAATTGGTGAAATGGGGCGTAGTGATTCTAATACATTACCGGCTTGTGGAGCTGTGTGGATTGCAACTTATTAGGTGGGATTCAATTCACTTTAGCAGTTAATATGTTCAGTGATCGTCATAATGGTGGTATTAAGATGCAATGCGCGTTGTAGTTGGCGTTCGACGTTATGTGTTCACCGAGGAATCTATTGTGGGGAAACTTGATTGAACCAAGTGAAAATTCTTGAAGTTCTTTGGGTCTAGCATTGACCTGTCTTGTTGTTTTCCATTAATATCGGTTTAAGGTCCTCTTAAATAATTGGTGCTCTTATTTTTGCAAATGGCTGCCAATGTCAAATCTGTTTTGACATTTGTGGACTAGACAGATGTAGAATACAAGTGAACAAGCCATGGAGCGATACACTCCTCAAGAATGCGGAATAATCGAAGTGGACGATTTTTCGACCAAAATCATAATGAGCGATGAGGCTCATTTCCACCTCAGCGGGTACGTGAAAAAGCAAAACTATCGCTTCTTGGGCACCGAAAATCCACGAGTAATGCACGAGGAGCCATTACACCCGCTCAAAGTTACTGCATGGTGCGCTGTTCACGCTGGAGGAGCCATTTTTCGAGAACGCCGCTGGTCAAAGGACAACAGTGGACGGTGCGCGCTAGGGCCATGTTAACCGAGTTTATTCTTCCGCAATTGGACGAATTAGGACTGGAGGACATGTGGTTTTAACAGGACGGAGCTACGACACACACTGCGCGAGCCACAACCGATATTCTGAAGGTGGCGTTCCCAGGTCGCCTCATCTCTCGTTTTGGTGATTTGCACTGGCCCGCAAGATCGCCTGATTTAACCGTTCCAGACTTTTTTTTGTGGGTTTTTTGAAGTCCCGTGTTTACGTGAATAAGCCCGAGACCCTAGAAGCCCTCAAGGACAACATTCGACACGAGTGCGAGAATCTGTCGCCCGAAGTTCTCGCCGAAGTGATAAAAAATGCCATAAAACGAGCCCGTATGGCAATCAATTGTGACGGCGCCCATTTGGCCGATATCATCTTCTCGACTTGACCAATAAAATTCTAAAGGTTCAAATAAACAGAATCTAAGTTTTTCATTTAGAAAAAAAATTAGAGCCAAACGACATCGGAGGACTTCTTTTGGCCCACCTGTTATTACGAATAATAGCTGACTTCAATATCCAAGTCGGATGAGGTACATACCACCTGTCTGGAACGCCTATTGGGCATACATGACTTTATTTCACTATTGGTTTGTCGATACATTTTTAACGCATATTTATATAGGATGGGGATACATTTTCTCATAATCCCTATGATAATATCACCTATAGTCAGATTAAGGGGAGTTGACTGGACGACGTGCTCTAAAGGCTGATGTCTTTGCCAAGCCCATAAGTCGCAGCATTGAGAATCAATTATGCTCTATTATGCGGAACAAACCACAGTGATCAAGAGAATATAAAGTCCACAGTGAACGAGATTGGTGATCTTTTCCGAAAACGCTAATTTTAAAAACTGCTCATGTATCGAAAACACCATTTTCGATGTCGATAAAACTATAAAAACCTAGTACTGCATACATTTCAAACAGTATCTTACACTCAGCTTTCAGATAAATAGTTAAGCAATATTATTTTTCAAATTTCCAAATTGCCAAATTTCACAAAAACCGCTCGATTTTGAGATTTTGATCAAAATACATAAAAATGAGATTCCATAATTTCTAAAAAAGATTCCATGCTTGGTTTTTCTTAAAAAAATCGAATAAATCCGTTTTTTAATTATTTGTCAAAAGTGATTTCCCAAATCCCGATCTGTCTTCGTATATTTTTGTTAAACTCACGACCATACAGTGAATAAAAATGCAATTACAACACATTTTTAACAAATATCTCCCAATTCATTTTTTTTTCAACCATATTGAAGGTGCACCTTAAAATAATTCCAACAACTCTATAAAGTGTGAGAGCATTTAAAATAGTACAGTAGGCGATGGCAACTCTCTAACCAGATCTTACGACATTTGCTTGCTACTGAGGGCTTCAACTAATAAAAGCTCACATTGCTATTTGATATATACTGCCATATCAGATGAATAACTCAAAAATTGATTTTATGTGACACTACCTACCTAATAAAATAAGAAAACAATCAACCAAACTTTTGATGAACGAGAAAGTTTCGTTCGACCCAGTCGTGCACTTTATTTACTGACGGTTATGACCTGATTTATATTATTTTTTGGAAAAATCTTCACTCAGCCGGAAAGCTTAAATATGCCTATTCAATAGCGTCTCGAGAGTCGAGACTGTCAGTGCATCTGAAAGACTTTGTTTTATGGAGTGGAGATTGTTTGAAAATCTAAGTTATTTGGGCTGTGCCTATATTTATTTCCCAGTATCTTCCAACAGCGACATCGGTATCGTCAAGTACTTGAAATGGAATGGTGAGTTTGCGCAAAACCAAACAAAATAAAAATAAAAACAACGCAGATCAGCGAACCAGACGATAACTTAGCCGCAATCGATGTAACGTGCTGTTTGCCTTGTCTTGGGTCCTTGCTGGCATGCTTGCACTCGCTCTCTAAGCTCGCCGGAGGGCGTGGTAGCTTGACCCAGGCACGTCACAAAAACCATCGTCATGCCAGTCTTTGCGTCAGATGTTCATACGCGCGCGAGACATTTTGTCTTCACCCACCCTACCTTGGCTGTCGTACTCGCCTTAACAGCCCCTTTATTGGCAACGTCTCCTTCCTTACCCCAGCGACATCCTTCTCCTTTTCAATCCCCTCATCCTCTCAACCCCTTTTATTTGAGGTCTTGAATTGACGCTGGGCTGTTGGCGTGGACCTTATCTTTCACGTGGCCCCAAAGGAAGAAGTCCCAAGGTGTTAAATCACAAGATCTCGGTGGCCAATTGTGATCAGAGATAACACGGTCCGGAAACTTTTCCCGTAAAAGATCAATGCTTTCGTTGCTTGTGTTGAGTTCTTGTGTTAACTGAACTTTATAAGCCTTAAGACCCAAGTCTTAATGCAAAATACGGTGTAATGACGTTTGTGGAATGCCCAATTCCAAAGAACGATGAGGAATGGACAAACTTGGGTTTTCTTCAACACTTTGGGCTACAGCAGCAATATTCTCAGTTGTTTTTGAACGACGTGCATGGGTTTTATTCTTCACATCACTTACTGGTCCCAACAGCTCGAATTTTTCCACCAATTTCTGTATTGCGGTCCGACAAGGTGCTTCACGACGACCAAAAAATGCTTTAGTTTTGCGAACTGTGACAAAATTTTCACCATTTTTGTAGTGAATTTTAATAATTTCAATGCGTTGTTGAAGCGTGTATCGTTCCATTTTTAGTAATGGCGTAGTTTCTACTTGTCAAATGGCAAAGAATAAAAGCTTCAAAAGTGACAGCTACCGAAATAGCGGGTCATTCACAATAACACCTCTGATTGGAGAACCCTGTATATAACTGCTATTAAGAGCTGTTACGAAATATAAATTTCAATCAATTTGTTCGTAATCTACAGTACCTACCTACCACCGTAGACAAAAGTTCGCGAATTCCCGTCCAAAGAAACGCACTACTCCCATTTTGTTTGTCAATTTGCTAACCGGCTCATCCCTTTCCATTTCCTCGTTTTAAGTTACCTCTCCCAATCTGGATAACCTACAAAGAGGATTCAATCTGAAAATGGTTTTTCTTTTCCATTTTCCTTGTTTTGAGATGGAAATCGCTTTTTAGGTTGGTGCACCGTGCGAATCGTCGCTGTCGCTCGCTTCCATCCAGCTTCCGATTGCCTCCCCAACTCTGGATGCATGCCATAACAGGGTATCACTCCTTGAAACTTCCACTTTACTCGTAGTCACCTGTTCTGCATAACAATCAGCTTGCAAGTCGCTTTTTTCCGTTTTGTTGCAATAATTACATGTGATTCCAGTTTTTTTCTTCTCTAGTGACTTTTATTTTGCGCACCTTTTGTGTCTCCAGGAAATGGGTCTTCCTCCCGTAGCACAGTGGCTGTGGCAGATTCCACTACAGTTGACTTTGATCCCTCTTTTATTTGTGTATGCTTTTCTTTCATCCTTGGAGAGGAGCATCATTGCATGGCATTATTAGCTTTTCTCAATTCTTTAGCACACGCTTCTTCCTCCCTTGATCCTTTCATTTTCGATGGCATTTCCTCTTTGGAATTTGGATTTTTTTTGTTGCCGCCAAAGCAACAGCGGTTGGGGTTGCCTACGTTTAATTACCATAACCAGAGGGAAAAGTCGGGAAGGAAAAAAAAGAAAAAAATAAAACAACTTTGCTACCACTTGGAGAGACATTCATTCGAACCAAACGCCACCTCAATTGGGGATCAGCAACACAACCATATATTCCTACGGGTGGAAAAAAGAACATTGCAGCAAACAAGCACCTCTTCTTGACTTGCTTCGCGCACTCATCTTATGCAAAATTAATTTGTTATTATCCTTTGCGATTCATTTGCAGGCACGTTGTGCAGACTGCGTGCTTCTGGTATCACACCCTGGCTAGACGCTCTATCCACGGCGTATATAAAATGAGCACGTGCTCATTTCATTAGGGGAACACAGGGCGGCACGGCGGCAGCAATGTATGCAGCTTCTGTGACGGTGACAGTCAGCCACTTGAGAACGAATCAATTTGCATTATTGAGGTGCCGCACAGCAGGAGTACGCGCGCAGATTCGTGCTAATCGCGAGATTTCATTTGGAAATCTCAAATTAGCAAGCGACAACATATTTGCTGTTTTTGTCTTCTTCTTTTTTCTGTTCGTTTGTTGGCCGCGTGGGGTGGGTGTCCTTTGAACCCCATCGACCCTTTTCCATGCATACGGATGGTACTTATTTACATAACCACCGTATTTGGGGTAGTGCGTACGACTTCTTTCATCAGTCCACACCCCCGATGAAACTAACTGACTAATCCCCGGCACACGGTGTTTATGTATAGAATACGGTTGCTTCGTCCTCGAGGCGACACGCGCCCATATGCGATAATGATGAATTGTTTACAAAACGTCCTTCGGAAGACTTGCCTTTTGCGAGGGTGGCTTAGGTTTTAAGCCACTGTTCGACTGCGCTGCCAAGGACAACAGAAACAGCAACAACAACATATCCAGGGGAAGGAGCGCAACAATTTGTGTGCTCTCGTCCTTAGGTAAATCAATTTTTTTTTTTCGTTTGATTCACAAGAAATGTTTTGAAAATTTGTGTGCTATTGAGTTCGTGGGGTTGGATTTTGTTTTTTTTGTTTTTGTTTGGACATGTAGAAGGCGCGGCAGCAAGATGAATCTAACTCCAAATGGGGGAAGCAAACACGAGTCACTGGAAATACCCGGAGTGTGTTAAGTCTGTTGGAGTGGTGGTTTTGTTTGACAATTCGGCAGAATTTCAACTGAACGAGGGACCGGCCTTCCTGCTATCATCATACGCATGTAAATGGTCATTAGCATGAGCGGATCGACTGAGAACGTTTACAGGGTGTTTGGTTTTGCGAAATGAGGCGACGCAAGGGTGTGCATTGTATGAAATGGGTATATTAATTTAGAAATGGTCTGACTCTGCGATAACGATAAGATCAAATAAGAAATTGGTTGATCGATTGCACACCTTTCCTTGTTTGGCTGCAATTTGTATCTACAGACGCGATAAAGAGGCGCCCTCTTTTTGACAGAGGCCTGCATTTCTATTTTCGTGAATTTGAGGACTAGCAACACATATTAACCGTGTAATTTACTGCAGTTTAAGACCCTGTCTTCCAACTCACTTTTGAAAACATGTATAGGCATTTGCCTAGAACAAAAACCTGTAACTTTAAAAATAAGACCGCGAGCTCAGATCAATTTCTTTCTTGGGTTGGCCTTTCGGGGCGACTGGAGGCTGATCTGATCATTTTGAATTTGTAGTGCTGTCATCTTGAAGGGGTTATCGCTGCTGGCCTTAAGTCTTTGTTCAGAACTTCCCCTAACGCAAAAGATGCGTCTCTGCACTTCATCGCTATTAATTTGAAGCGCTGTCTGCTGATTGTTTTGTGAATTTCTTTTGCCCTGTATATATTCTTCGGTGGGCAGCCCTTTTTCTTTTAGCCCAGGAATGAGTTAGTTATTATATTATAGCTGTGACAAAAGTTCGAAACGCTTATCTAATGAAGCTCGCTCTTATGCCCGAAGTCCGGCTTTTTGACTCCATAGCTTACGCCTTAGAATTCGAGCTGTTACCAGTCGCTTTAGACGCTAGCCATATGTTGTACGGATTAAAGTGATTGCATTTGAACCGATCATCACCGCTGACGGGTGACAAAATGCTGTGCCACCGCTACTACAAGGCGTTCTTGCCTTGTTCTCTTGATAGTACAAAAGACCAAAGACCGAGTTTTAGTACTGCAGGGCTTGGAAAAATAATAAAACCTCTTTGATGTCCTCACCTATGATTTAGTACAGCAGCTGTGGGTATTGCATGAGCTTTGGTGTAAGACTAGGGCAAGCAGCAGCCGTAAAAATGAATACCATTTATTTCAGCGAGTTACCGACTTTCTTAAAATCGTGATTTGTATGGGACCATATATAGCTGCTTTCCTTGTGTTGCCAGCCATCCTCTTTCGGTAATAGATATAGGTTTTGTAGGGTCAACAATTAAGGAATCTATGGCGTGCAACTGCCTACTGTTCGTCATCCTTGTCTTGGGTTTTGGCAGAACAGGTATTTAATCGTTGAGAGGCTATTTGCATAACACCAGTTCGGCCGACAGTTCTTAACAGGTGAACTTCAGAAAACATCCTTTTAACTGAAGGCGTTACCATAACGAAATCTATCAGGGGCTTTTACCAAGGACTTCGTCTGTACCGTGTGTTTCTATGAATAACTTTGGGTGGGAAGAAGGAATGTTCATATCGGACTCACTATTCGCATACCAAAAGTTCAACATCTTTTCTCAATTTGCGTTCCAATTGAGGTCACCGTTCCACCCAATCATCCTTTCTCATATGTCGTATAAAAGAAGCCATAGCTCAAACTCTTTTAAAGGCTGTATCAAGTCCATCCAAGAAATCTAAGTGCCCAGGGCTGAAATTAAAGCTTCCATCCTAACGATTTTCGTGGCCCTAAGACTTATGGGTGTCCCTTTTGTCGCCTTTACAAACATTGAAGCTTGCATTGCTAACATTAAAAATTTCGACCCATTGGTAAAGTATTTAGCAGGCTTCCAATTAAGTTCAGAATCTTTTTCTGTGAGGGAAGGTGTGTTCTCCATGTACCTACACTATGTCGATGGCCTTGTTCTGCATAGGTCTTGCCACGTAAATCCGGACCTAAGTTTTGGATGCTTGTCTCAATGGTTCCCTAAAAGATTCGACCGCAGGTATAAAAGGCTATTGTGCGTTTATTAAAGTTGGAGCCTTGTCGAAACCTTTTCAAACGTATCTACGAACACATTATAGCCGCTTCATACTTCCTCAAAACAGTTGCGAGTGTACAAGTCCAAACATCTGTGCTACAACCTACAAACATACCCTTTTCAATGCCGGGATTTTCTCGGATTGATGCAAATTTAAGCAGAACCGTCATTTATGAGTCCGCTCTTTTATTTAACCCTCAAAACGAATGTCGTTGTTTTTTTTTTTTTTTTTTTCATTTCTTCTATGAGACATAAGGGTCCTTCTTGTTCGCTATCAAATGCCCACCCTGCTATCGCTGTTCATTATGATTTAGCATGACATCCGAGTTTTTTTTTGTCCTACCACGAGGGTTGACTATTATTTTTTTTACTTTTTTGCCTTGGACTTCTTTCGAACAGCACACCGAAGCAACCTTGAATAACGGACAGCATATAACCACTACTACCACCTAAACCAGCGGTGAACATAACTACCCTTATCTCTGCGAGCCGTAGGGCACGGAATATGCCTCCGGAGTCCGGACTGCCTGCACCAACAAAATCTATGTAAATATCAAACCGCAGCTGTAAAAAAAAAAAAAAACCTAACCGCCCAGCTGTACTCCTACAACCATTCATCCTTAATTCACTGCTTCGACTTCCATCAACCTCTCGACTGGAAAGTACCACGTGTTGGATGTTGCAAACGAGATTCACAGCGCAGAAACTGCCTAGACAAACGAAACATGCGATTTCCACGACGAACAACCGAGGGTGGAATGGAAACTATACAGCACTCGTAGTCGTAGCCGTAGGGAGGAAGCAAACTCTCCGGTATTTTAGCTCTTTTACCGCCAAGGGTTGTTTTCCTGATTCAGTTTTCCGGCGGCGGTTTTTTATGGCACATCGCGCCGCTCTTCCGTATTGAGCTTTCGCTTTTCCATACACGGCAAGTGTTCGTTACAAATTTTGTCGGCATCGTGACGTTGTACTGTGAACAAACCCCAAGTGGAGGTCTGGGTTCAGTGAGTGTGTTTGTTGTTTGCCCCCAGGCTATATGGGAGGACAAAATGTGTGTGTGGTTTTCTGTGGAGGGAATATTTTAACCTTAGGGTTCGAATGACATTGATCTTTGAAAAACGACTTCAAACGTGAAATTAAATTCCTGCAATACTTTAAGAAATACATATTCTCTACCACCCCACGTGCAATATGGGATGAGCAGGTGGATTGCGGCCACAGGATTCGAATTTCATTAAAACAAATTCAAAAAAAAAAAGAATGGTAAGAGCCCACACGCTTTGGGAATTTAATTTTGCGGAGTTGTGGATGATTACTCTTTCAGGTGAAGGTGTTGCACAACTCATTTCATTTCGCGATGGTGCATTGTTGAAATGAGAATTTAATTTAATATTGTGACAAAATACCGTTTTATTAATTCGATTCGCCCGACGCAATTGGTTGTTATTCGAATTTCATAATCCACTCGCGTTGTGTAACGGTGTGTGCAACTCAAATTGGATCAACTGGCAGTTTATTGACGTTTTTATCGTTTAATGGAAGTTTCCAATTAAAAGCTATGTGCCAAGCTGGGATATGCTTTAAGCGAAAGGAATGAAACCACATTTTTTGTTGATGGCTAATAGGATTATGCATTAACTTTTGCTGAAACATAAACTTTTACAATTGCACAATGTTATGGTGATTACAAGTTTAAGGCGAAAACTCGTCAATGCATTCACAACGAACACCAACTAGCTTCCGTTTGACGTTTCAATCAGGTGTGAGACACTAGTCGTTGTACTTCGGTGCAAACTATTTTTATTAACAAATCAAATGAATGTCGGAGCATTTAAAAACAATATTAGTCCATCAATTAACTGTGGAAAATGATTTTAAGTTGTGAGTTGTAACATTTGTTCGGTCAGCTATTCTGCTGAATTTGCTGAATATTGCAGTAGGTGTGTTTATTATTATTTCACCAACCCAACGATTAGAAGTCGTTTGCGTGGTGTTTTCGTGAAAAACGTCTTTAAACGACTAGTTTTGAAAACTGAAGTATGTATGGGAAAACTTCTGTTTTCTCGTGTGTTTTCGCGAAAATCCGGTTTTCGGCTCGGTGTGAAAAGGCTATTATACTCTCGGGTGTTTGTCAGACATTCGCGAGAGGTGACGCAGTGCAAAAAACTTCAAGATATTATTTTGTTGTTCGGGGATCGACGCGGGACCCCTTGCTTAGTCGTCCAACACCGGAAATGGATGAATGTCTGCTTCCAATCGATCCATACGACTTGGGCTGCTTAGTCAAATTTGTCAATTGGTAAATTGGTCATCGCAAAATGCTTAAAATGCTACTTTCGAAATTTGTCATCACTGCAGTTGTCTCTTAATGACTCGGTTGTGATAGAATTTATTGTTTTTTGAGTATCGAAAGGTAGCTAATTAAAGATGTCATATTGAACCTTGTTCTTTTACTTTGATGTGTTCTTTTAAGAAGGACAAAGAACTTGTTCGGTGTGGATTAAAGCTGTTTCCAACTATTCTACTAATTAATCATAAGACAGTTAGAATCTTATAGTTAATTCCTTTCGGAAAGACGTTATTGTTTTTCCCTTGTCAACAATAATACCTACGCTTCATTATGCAGCCAATAGTCTAACCGACTTGTACTAACTAAGCCTTTTTTTTCTTGAGCACTTATATTATTTATAAGAGAGATGTTGACAACCTCAATTTTTGGGTTCTTGCAAAGTTTTATAAAACCCAAATTTCTTCTTCTCTATTTTTGTTTCTGCACATATCGTAACCTTCTACAGTTTCATATAAGTCTTATTTTTGGGAGGCATATTTTAGCAAGAATCTGTGTTTTTTTCCTCTGAAATGTTTAAAATAAAGTAAATCTTTGAAAAATGGCTCCCGAAATTAAACAGGCACATTTATGAAAGAAACTAAGAGTTTTTTTTTATTTATGAAAGAAACTAAGAGTTTTTTTTTATTTATGAAAGAAACTAAGAGTTTTTTTTTATATTTTATAAAATAAAAGTGGAAAAAATAGAAACAAGACATCTGCCTTCTTTTCTAATAATAATTTCTGTCCATCAGTGAATTCTCCAGAGATTCCCATGCAATGCAGTACTCCCCGGATAAAAGCACATGCACATGGGAATAAAAAAATTATAGTGCTTATAGCCGGGTTTTCAATTACATTCCTATTAAGCGGGGACCTTTGTAATGCATAGGATGGCGTTTTTGAATCCCAACACAGACTAATTTGTTGCATTTAAAAGGGGTTTGCTATTAAGAGGGTTACTCATATCCGGGGAGTCCTGTATGTAGTTCATTGAAAATAGTTTACATCGCTTTCAATGTCAAAGGAAGAATCGCCAAAACTTATACGAAAGAACCAAATGCATGTACATATTTGCAAATAAACACGAATATTATAAATATTATAACTCCTGGGAGTGTTATATATGAAAATGTAAGGGCTTGAATTATGCGGACAGAAGAAAAATAGATGAGCGAATTATTCATCTAAAATTTTTATTTTTTTGTGTGGTTTTACGACCGTTTCTTGATCATTCAAGTGAATTTTTGCTAAAGCAATATCTTTTGCAATGTAAGTGGGACACTATTTCGCAACTTACTTAGATATTGATTGAAAATAAAAATAAATAAAAAACAGTATTAAAATTCGGTCTATGATAGAAGCAACGCTCGCGATTTGCACGATCCTTTGCTTATCCTTTACTTGTAAGTATCAGTACCCACAAAGTTTCAGTTAATGGCGATTGTGTCTTAAACTCCACCGAAATGTTCAAATATACAAGAGAATACCCACCAACTATAGGTGGACGGCGGTGGCCAAACCAATAGACAAGATAACAATAAAGACTTTCTAAATATGTACATTTAAATATTTTTTTTAATAAAGACAATAAAACTAAACTAAACTATTTAAAGCATCACATCATATTTCTCTACTGTTTTCGATCATATCGATCGCAGAAGAACTAAATGCGAACATGTAGAGAAAGCTAATGCGAATGCATAGAGGACGAATACGGCAAACTTCTGAAGCAGGGATATTGAAATATGCCCAGGAAATGCTTCCCAGCTGCAACATGTCCGCTTATGACACGAGCTAGCTTCCCTCAATCTTTCATTTTGTGTGTGTTTGGTACGAATGGAAGGACCTACAGTTTTATGTCGAGTCCGAGTGGTACATTGACAGGTTCTTTCGGGACAGTTATTCTATGGGATGTTTGTCAGACAATTGCGAGGTGTGTCACTGTGGAAAAATGCCTTAAGATGACATTTTGGATTTTTTCCAGGGGGTCGCCCCTTAGACTCCTCGCTCAGTAGTCCAGTACACCAACCACAGAGTCACCTTGCCCATATAACTATATTTTTCTTTGCCAATTTTCAAGCGGATTCTTCATTTATCATAACTTGTTGCAAGGTTTCCATGTAGCTTGTAGCAATGCAATAAGAAGAAATGTTGACGGTTATGGTCAGTTGTCCAGTGGTTGGTATGCTAGACTAAGGGAGGGGTCTCGGGTTTAACCTCGGAAAACCAAAAATTATGTACATTTTAAATGTAGGCCATTTATAGGGCTCACTATCTCTCCATCGCGACATCTAGACTTGTCTTTTAAATCCTTTTTGTTAGCATACTAGCAATTCGCCATGTTAAGTTATCACGATCTACTTTAATTATATATTAAATTAAATACAGTCCCTTGAAATAATCGGCTGTAAATCGTCCTTCCTCAGAGTTTAAAATAACCTTCTGAGACTGATGCAATAAGTCATTTCCCCACAGAGGAACAAACTCGTCGTAAACACAATTTCGTCCCAATTTCCATTTTAGACATTTCTGCTGAACCCTTTATAATTTAGAAACGCAGTCCGAACCTTGATTTATCTACACTCAGCAGCCATTAATGGAAAGGTGTTGTGGCCGTTAGGATCTTAAATATAAATCGTACGTTCAATCCATTTTTTAACAACAGAAATCTCAAAAATATAACACATTTCATCTCACCTCGTCAAGCTTTGCAGAATTCCTAATTAATCTTATTGAATCATTTCAAATCAGTCTTTGCACTGATAATAAATCATGCATCGAATGTCCTTGCAAATGATTATTCAAACACATAGTTCGCATTGAATCTTTCTCATATTTTAGCATCTTTAACCGTCTTACTCTTAACTTTAAGTAAAAGCAACAAAAAGTAATCCAAATATATTTCCCATAGAATCCCCGCTTCACTGCACAGGCACAAACAAACAAAAAAAAAACTTGTTTATCTCATCGCAAATCTGTGAATGATTCCCCAAATGCTCTATTTCTCTCCGCTCTGCAAAATTTATCTACACCTCTATTTCCAATTATTACGTTTATCCAAACAGAAAGCAAACACTTATCTCCTTATTTCCTTTTCAAAGAAAGGACCTTACTTAAAGTTTCCGCATCCGCATTTGGGGAGTTAAACAAAAAAAAAAGAAAGAAAGAAAACCTGCAGACAGTGAGAAAAATGGCAATTTCATCCCTTTTCGCATCCTTTGCGGTTTGTTGCTATACTTGGAAATTGAATTAGATGTCCAAACTCATCATCCGCGGAGAAGGGGTAGGTATCCTTCGAATTTCAACGTATAGTTTTACTGCTGCACGAGGATAACCACTTGAGAATAATGCATCACTCAAGGATCTATCTGCACTCCCTCGTTGGCGATGGTCGACATTCATTGTTGTTGTAGCGCATAAAGTAGATGATGGGGTGTTTTTTTTTTTTTTTTTTGTCTGCCATTATATTCCACCCCGATGACATCCTGTCATTATTCAAATGTCAACCGGGCATACAAATTTAACACGCGTCATTCAACATCTCCCGGGCAGGCAGGCAGCAGCATTCAGATGGAAGGAAAAATTAATGAATAATAATCCTCGCGTTAATTCCAAGGAGCAAAATGGCCAACAATGGCTGGCGTTGATTTGTGTTTGTGCGTTGGCGCTTTATTGTCGCGTGTTTTGGCAGGCTTGAAACTAATGAGGCATTTAGAATGAACATTTAAAGGTCACGCAAATAATGTCCTCTTTGTAGCTTTTTGGCAGTTCATGCTGAGTGATTTATTCGAAACCTATGTAAACCTGCCACGAGACTCGCAATTTTCCAAAAAAAAATATTTTTTATTTATAGTTCGATGGGTTTTCGTTTGTAATTGTTTGTAGTGAATGTATTTTCTCGAGAATTATAAGCTTTGAGGCGGTTTTGGGTGTACAACCAATTTTGTGAATTTCCTAAGTAAAACACATTTTTCCGTCAGCCAAGTTCAATAAAACCCAAAACTTGCGGTGACACTTACACTTGCAAGTCTTTATAGCATTATTGCATTCCAGGGCACATTCCAGGTTGCTGATGGTGGTTGGAAAAAAAAATATGAAATTTTCTCCTTTGGACAAACTTTCAATTTCAATTCCACTCCACTGCTCAGACTCACCCGCCAGTGGAAATTAAAACGATTTTTCGCTAACAATAGAACAGCTGGAGGGTTGTTTTCACGCTTCCTTTGCAGATGTTCCTTGGGACTTTCATATCCCAAGTGGATTCCACTTTATCCCTTATTGTGGCAGTCGTCGTTCTGAATGAATAAATAATTAAATAACACGAAACCAATAATAATCATCTTCATAATCTTTATGAAGGATTTCCATTCACTGTTCAGCGGCGCAGCAGCCATATCGAGGGTTAATCGCTCAAAAATCCGCGTACGTTTCCTTTTTACATTCCTCATCGCACGACTTTCAAGTATGGTGGCTAATTTATTAATGCACACATGCACTCTGAAAGCGGGAGTGCATAATGGGTTCCCGTCTTCTCTTTGAATACTCGTTTACAAAAATATTGTATCGAATGGTAGTCCTGTGTCCTGTCGCTAGGCTATGTGGGAGGGGTTTGAAATTGTATAGGATGCTGTGCGAGGGTGGTTTTCCTTTTTTCTGTTAATTATTTTTGTTTGTATACATACATGGGCACAATCGTCCTCGTGCACATTGCCGACTTATAAATGGATTGAATTTAAGGATTCATTGAGTTTTTGAAACATCAAAGGGTTGTTGGAATCGTTTAACGATTCGAATTTCAAAGTTGATTACGGGCACAAAAGTGTGAGTGATTGAATTGCACGCGACGATGAATTGGATATGCGTTGGTGTGAGATCGCCTATAAAAGCGAGGGTTGAGTGTTTTATTTGATTAAAATTGTTTTGTTTTGGGATTTAACTGCTATAATGTTTATTTCGAGTTGTTACTGCAATTGAATTGGGAAAATTTCGCTAAATGAATGGATGAATGAATGAATACTGAAAGGGATTGCCATCATACATAGAGTTTGAATGACCTTTGATTTTGTTCGCTTGTCAATCACACAAATATAAAAGTAACTCTGTTTGTTTATTAACTTTGCACGACTAAGCGTCCGAACCAATTATCGTAATGGAATTTGGCAAAGAGGTAGACTGGGGCCCTAACAAGGACTCAAGCATAGTTTGGTGAAAATTGGACAATGGGGCGTGGCACCTTCTACTCAAAACTACATTCATTAGACAATCGGAGGAATTGACCTGAGTGTATTTTTAGGCATTTATACTATCCGATGTTTTTCAGACAGGAGGTTTTTTTTTCAGGCTTGAAACAGTTGACATTTCTTTACAAGTGTCAACGGAAAAACTCACAGTCTTAAACTCGATAAACAAAACAGCAGTTGAATTTTGTTCCTTCTTTTCTTAAAACACTAAAAACAGAAAGCTGTTTGTTCGGAGTTGTTTCGTTACTGAGAGAGCACATCGCCTTTACTAAGCTTAGCTTCAAATCTACGCATAAGTTTATGTAAATTGTCGGACTGAGTTCCATGCCTAATGCCAGACAATTTGGCCAAAGCGATATTTCTTGGGTCTGTTAAATTTGAATATTAGCGACAAATAACTGTTTAGATACATTAAAAAAAACAATCTACGTCACATGACGTCAATGATGTGACGTTATTTTGTCGCAGGTCTATTCATCAGTTTTCCATCAACTGGTAGTCGGTACGATTGGGGATTGGATTGGTTGCGTTGTTGCGAGTCTTTGTACCTTAGTGATTTGCTGTTGCACAGAGCTGCAAACGCTAATATTATGTAGTTCGTAAGGGTAAGAGAACGAACAACTTTTCTTCAAAACAAACAATACAAAGAACTACAAAACTGCATTAAGAAAGAAAATAGTAAGCTTTCGACGAAACTGGTTAACAAATTGCAACTACACATCGCACACTTTAAAGAATAAGTGTTTGCTGTCCGAGCTCTCTTGAAAACGACTTGAGCCTTTAAAACGTTACTCCATTTTTGTTTAACCTAGGAAATAAATGTACCAAAAATAGTTTTACATTAACAAATTTAACTCGAATCTACGTTCGTTTATGGGCAAAAAAAAATAAATGTCCTGAAGATAATAGTTTCGACTAAATGAATATTGACGAGATTCACATCGCGATCTGTGGTTGTTTTATTTAATAATGTTATGGAGGATTGTTTATATTTTAAAAACAATATTTTAAAAACAATGTTAACCTTAAACCTTGTTTTTTTTTCATCGCATTAGACTATATAGAAGATATACAAATTTAAGGTCTGCTGAAAGACATGTGTACATCTTCGTCATTTCATCAAATTTGCGCCAACAATTTAACATCAGTGCAAACCGCAGTCAAGTTGACATAATGTTTATGCATAAAAATAAGTAATTTTTTTTTCGAATTTAAGGGAAAACTAAAGCTTTTGCTGATAAAAAAGAGGAGGAAAACAGCCTTCAAACCTCGAAAACTGATTCCCGCAGATTTCGTATTTTACGTACAGTAAAAATTAACAAAACATTAAGTTGTAACAGAGAAGCAAAAATGCATTCTTTTTAATTAATTGATAAGTTCCTAGTTGTTACTTTTTGATTTATACAAAGTTAATTAATAAAATTTGTAGTTGCTAAGCTTAAATGTTTAAAATTGTATTGACTTTTACTTTCAACAGAGTAATGTTAAAACTGTTTTAAAAATTGAAGCCGAGTCCTTGAAATGTCAAGGATGTAAAGAATAATTCAACCATTCTATCGTTATTGTTGATAAAAATTAAAGTCTAGATTGTTATTGACTTGCAAGTGTTGAACTTTTGACTACCCCTCTTCGACTAACCTACTGATTTACTTAGAATCTCTTTCAAATTATGTCAAGATTTCCTGAGGTGCTTGCACATCCTTTCTATATACGTTTGCCAACTATCACACTCGATTGTACTCTAATACCCTACAATCTGCATTGCATACAACACACAAACACACACACACTTTGCCCTATTCAAAGTTCAACAACTTCTTGTGTCTCCATTTTATTGCATCGAACAATTGCTTTGGATCTTTTCTTTTTATTCTCCTTCAAGTGTCCCATTCAAAACAAAAGGAGCAAAACAGCATGTCCTTCGTGTTGATGTGATGTCATGTGATTTATAGCCGCAGCGCTCTGCAACAAATTGTATCATTTATTACACAAAACAAAAACAGACAAAAAAGTGCTTCAGAATGTCATTCAGCACTGACAAAACATATAGGGGGCGCATCCGCCCCGAAAGAAATGTAAGAAGGATAAGGGCGGATTCGATTACGAAACCACTTTGGTGGCACGAAAAATTCACATTTCGCTAGAGTGAAAAATGTGTACCACCACATTACATACACGGTCTATATCTGCAAGAGCATCTCTCCCATTAAATTAGTCTCACTTACTGCGGTTGCACAGCTTAGCTGTAGGTACACATTACAGTGGACAAAACTAAAAGTTTGTTGTACCGAAAATTGATTTTATCCTATGATAATGGATTATCCTTTGGATGATTTCTTACTAAAATATGGCATAATTCAAGAAACAGAATGGACCAACACCTTAAAGAGTCATTCAGTAGCCATTTAAAACAGCCACTTGTGCGGCCATATTTGAACATATATTTCTGGCATTCTTCGGTCACTGTGTTCTGTCTAAGTCACCATTTTACCATAGAACACTCCACGCTTTACGTAGGATTTATGGTCGTAATTAGCGCCATGAATGGCAACCACCTTACGTTTTTTTCTTAACCTATTGCAACTGCCAAATTTGACTACTTTTTCTCGTCTCTTGGGCCACTGTACGACAGTGATGAATAGGGTAGTATCGAGAATCGATGTGGTTACGATAATGATCCTAGAGATCAATCTGAAATGATACGGCATGTATCCGTGGCCTTTTGGGATGTCATTAAATACATGCCATTCCTTTCTTTATTCTGTTCTCTTAATTGAAGTTCATTCATTACGACTTTGTTTTTATTCTTTTTCTTTACAGAGCCAATGCGGGTCGCCGACATTCGAGAGGGATCTCAGGGAGCAACTAGGAAAGTAAGTATACAAGTTGTTACCTAAGGCAAAATATATTTATTTTTAATAAGATCATGGTTCCTGGCTGTTTAGAAGATGATTTTGTTTTATATATATAACGTAGAGACGTTAAATCTTCTTGTGTGTTCCTCGTACAGAAACCAGATCTATAGGTACTGCTGTGCTCCAAATCTCCGCATCATCTAAGGGGAATATACAGGGTGCAACGAAACAAGTGCAACTTTCACAGAAATTCTTGTCAACAAATTATTAAAACAATCAAACAAGGATATGAAAGAGTAACATGCCGAAAGAATAATCGAGAGCCATTTCTAACAACAAATAGTACCTTCAAACCAGCAATGCCAGATGTGGTGATTTTTCACTTAATGGGGAAAATGGGGAAAAGTGCTCTTAAAAAGTGGAAAAAGCTAAATTCACGCATATTTATCAATTTTGCATGTTTTAAAAATAAAACTCGTGTAGTTGACTTTCAATAAAGCCCGAACATAAGAACATCACCGCGTTTATAGAATCTAATGTCGTTTTCCATTTGGGACAGAAAAAGCACTTTTTCAGATTCAGAGCAGTTTCTCTGCTCTCGAAATCAGCTGGCTGTCAGATTTCATGTTCCAAAAAGCACCTTTTTTGAGAGCCAGAGCAATTTTGCGAATCTCGATATCTGAGCGAGATTCACACCTACTTACACTAACACCAAAAATTTGTCATTTGTCAAACTTTAAATTGTGTGATTAATTACGTGTTTAGAAGAGAAGTCTGTGAAAAATAGAGAACAATTTACCGCTTCAATGGATATCAACGTAAATTGAGTGGATGATAAGCATAAATTACAATTTAAGAACAGCTGGCTCTTAAAACACGCACCACCACAAATGCAAAGAAAGAAAAATCTCATTATATATTCCATTGGGCACGAAAAATCAGATTTCAGAGCATTTTTGCGAATCTAGATATTTTCTCAGATTTGCTTCAGATTTACCAATACAAGTGCATTTGAGTTTGAAAACTGGTGGAGTTTGTTTACATTTGCGTGAATTTTTTCTACAGCACTGAAAGGCATCGGGTGAATCTATTTTTGTAAATTATTTATCTACAAATATTTAGAAATCAATCGGGACGCAAATTTCGAATGTTTTAGTACAAAATTTAACCAGTGAATGGAAAGCGCTTAGAAAAGTTTCGAAGACTACACATATTCAAGTCTTACGAATATCAACACAAAGAAGAGCAAGTGACGTTTTTATGTTCGATAAGGCACACGAAATCTGAAATCTGAGAGCAAATCTGAAGAAGACCAATCGAATACCACATAACTGCAACCTTTTTGCAAATTCAATATCAGTTGTGAAGTTCAGCCAAATACATATACATTTTGAATAAATGTACCAGTAATATTCGATTTCAATAACTTAGTCTGTATTTCTATATTTATTTATTCGCATTTGGCATTTGCTTTTATTAAACTTTTGGTATATACAATTTGACTTAAGGCTAGGTAACAAATGGTGGTGAATAATAAATATTTAAATGCGTTGGCTCAACAATAGTATACAATAGTGTTTGTTTTCTTTAGTCTATTTTATAAATATAAATTGTGGCTGTCTTCTCGGATTCATACTCGTAGTGTGCATCGTTGTCTGGTTTGACCTCAGGGTGTTCAAGTCCGGGTGTTGATGAAATTTATGTATTATTATTATTATCGCTTGTTATTAAAGAGTAAAGACTTGTTTTTGTTTTTGAGTAAATGCTTTAAAGCCAACGTATAGTGAATTTATTATTTATGTCTTACATTCACATGAATTTAGTATAGCCTCTGAAAAAAAAGATATCTCCTAATAAAAGAAAACTAATTTTTATTATATTAAAAATTCGTCTTAAGATACATTTTTACTTTTCTTCAATGAATCGAAATGGGGGAAAAAGGTGGGGAAAATACGGATACGGATTGGGGAATTTTGGCAAAAAAAAACTCTCTAGTTTAATAGTCGACAGTTCAACTAATGTCCTATCAGGCATTCAAAATCAAATTGAAAAGTCAAATGCGCTTTAATTTACTAGAACCTCATCTAACGCCCCAGCCTTCCATATTTTTGTATACCCAGCTGACTTGCAATTACCCTTTTTTGTCCATCAATTTCCAGCAATGAAGTGCCGGAAAATGCATTCCCTATTCTAAAAGCAATTGTTATGCACTGCAAATCAGTAAAATAATTGAGACTCTCTGCGTTTAACTTATGGCCAAAGTGCATCCTCACCGCACAGCATTGCAATGCGGCCAAACCGCTCGGGCCGACCAACTTGCAATCCAGATCGCAAATGCTTTCCACACCGGTCCCCATACACCACCAACACCACACTAACCCACTGCAGTGGGTACAGTAAAAGTTAATGCAAAAGTAAATTGATGCGGTATCGTCGAACGAATTGGCGGCATTCTTAACTGGAGGGGGAGGATGGAAAAGAAAAAACCGAAACGCCGGAAAATTTCCACGGATAAGCAGAACTTTTCTAGTCACGACCGAGGAAGAAGAACACCAACTGCCTCCAACCCGTCTCGAGTATACCTATATGTGTTCCATTGTACACCCTCGAGCTGGAAAATGCTTAAGTGGCTTTGGAAGGGAATTACATGGCTGTGGTACTTTAAGGCACCTTTTTTTCGGGTCGCTGGAGTCGGTCGGGTTCGGTTTGCTCGCACAGCGAGTGAGTGAAAATTGGATTCAGCCCTAAAGAAGTTTTGCATGCCAGCAACCGACAGCAGCAGCACCTATATTTGGCCTGGCATCGGGTCGTGTAGCCGGTTGGGCAATTAGGGATGGAAAAACGGCGCGAGAACCGGAGGATTTAACAATTACGGCAATTACACTATACAGACACCATGTGATTGATGTGGAGGGGTTTTTTTTTTTGCTTCTTCGTTCGTCGTCTGTTCGTTAGCCGTGGTTGGTGGGAGTTTGGGTTTATGGCGGATGGCCGATTAATGGGAGGGAGGATAAACAATTTAAACATTTGTGAATACCAATTCTACAATTGTTGGCAAGCTGCCCTTTGAGTGGGGATATGGCGGGTAGGTTGACGGCAGTCTGTGCGGTGCATTGGAATTTAGATTTGCGTGGAATCGTAAGGAAGTTGTTTGGTTATGCAGAAACCTTAAACTGGTGCATATAGTGCGGATTAAGCGCCATTATCACAAATCGGTGGGGATATCTAAGGATAAATGGGTTGATGAATTTTTGTCGTCTCGTGATTAGAAAAACAAGATCTCTCTCGGAAAAGAAAGATTTTAATGTTGAGGATCGAAAAGAAAGAAGGATAACGTCATTCAAATTATAGAATAAATGTGTAACCAAAACTTTAAGTCGAGAAGAAATGACAGCTCTAAGAAGTCATCAATAGTAATGACAAATGCCGGATTTCTCGCAACCCTACAAACAGAAGCCCAAAAATAAAACTGCATGACAACATTGGGCAGAAAAGGACAATGGCCGCTGGCAAGAGTGTGTGGTGGTCGTAACCGTTTAACATTGACGATTATAGACAAGACCCTCGTAAACCTGTTGAAATTAAGTCAGAGTCAAGAGCTATAGTGACCGCTCTTTTCAAAGTTGGAGCACATGACAACTCATTGGAAAAATGTTGTCCGATGAAATTATACCTTAGGAATGGAATCTCAGCATCGTGTAACCCACGATTCTTTGAACTGTGCCAACTATACAAAACTAGGTGACCTAGTAAGGGAAAGATATTGTACTCGTACAAAATTTCGAACTCGAGATGTTAATCAATTCTGACATACGATGATAGAGGAACTCAAAAAACGTAAATTCTGTTCGTCTGTCCGTCTGTCTGTCTGTCCGTATGCTCCCGAGGCCTACAGCCTAAGCGGCTGCCCTAATTTATTTCAAATTTCGGAATTGGAGTCTTACACGATAACCTCAATATTAATGGTACCTACTTCCCACATAAAATTTTGAAATTTGGATATTATCTCGAAAACGGTCCATACGATTATAACAAAATTGCATTCCGAAGGTACCTAATATGGTCATTTATAACTTTATACCAAACTCATATTTCATCTGTATCAGGCAAAAATTTTTTTTAACACTTTCCTAGCATTGCTTCTCAGATTTTGACCTACCTAATAAAATAAGAAGAAAATCAACCAAACCAAACCAAACCAAATGAAAGAGAAAGTTTCGTGCGACCCAGTCGTGCACTTTATCGCTCAGTTTAGGCGGGAGGGGTAATTTAAAAAAAAAAAACTTAAAATGAAAAAAAAAAAAACTATTCAAAATCAATGGCAACACTTACATTAATTTACTATAGCATTTCTTAAAGTCGGGAATCTGTTCTTTCATATTCAAATCAAGTTATGAAAAAAATACTTTCAAACTTAAACTTAAGGGAAAAAAATTGAAAAAAAGATATATGCTGATTTGGTCAACATTGTGAATATAGGGCAATTCATTTGTTTCTATTATTTACTGCCCCTAGAAATTCTTAATCGAACACTGAAACCCAGATTGGTTTATGTCTTCTAGGAGCAAGAAGATCTGATTTTTTTAACTTGGTGTGTCCTTACCCTCAACATGACTTGTTTCATTTCATTTGAATATGCGTTACCTCCACAAACCCTGCAATAAGCTCGTTAGGAAACGTCTTTAGCTATTAACTTTATAATAGGTTCGTTCAGGTACTTTTTTGCAAAAGTAAAACTATTTCTAAGGAACTGTGCGAATTTGACCTGAGAATATTTAAAAATGTTAATTTTTCCATAATTTTCTACTCGCCGAATTTCGACTGAAAAATGAAAACCGACAACTAATTGACAGTTTAAAAGTGTCAAGTGACAAATAAAACTCCATTTATTTTCGTCTTCAACGATGACGGAGGAAGAAGTTACAATCAGCGCATTCAAAATGGTAATTTTAACAAAATTGAATTCAACCTAGTCAAATGTCAGAATGAGATTTCTTAAACTTTTTGGAAGGAAACCGGTCAAGTACTTCTCTTGAAATTCACAGATTTCACTCTCGAGCTGTGAGACTTTACATTTTTCATTTTTCTTGGCTGAAAGTACACGAACGAACCTAATGATGGGTCCTTGGCATGGTCTTAGAAACACATGTAAATAAAATTAAATAAATACAATAACTAATTGATTTCCCATTTTATATATTTCCAGCATGAATCGCGCAATGAAATCGAAGGACCGCAAAACGGTGCAAGCATGCAGAGATAATAAAGTGCTCCAGGTAAATACTTTGATCCTTTACTGCATCTTATTTTTTGGGATACCCTTTTTGCGATTTAATTGGACGGTGTGACACCAGTGAAAAACTCCAACATTACACGACACCATCAGTATACGGTATACCCACACCACAAGAGCAATCCACCACATACGCTTTGTAATTTGCAAACAAAAATAAATGTCTCCTCCATGACAGGATGTGTAATCTCTGGGTTAACTACTTTTTACCCCTCATGGGTACGAGATGCAGACTTACAATATCGTTGTTCAAAATTGAATGGCAGCGTTGAACCCGAAGAATAAGTAGTTGGTGTTGGTGCTTGGTGGATCTTCGGAGCGAGGTGGAAGATCCATAAATGTGAATTAATGACGTAGGTACATAAATGCGGGGTCTCTGAGTTGAATTCGATGATGGTGATGACGATGACGATGGCCGTGCGGAATGGGGTATATGTAAGAGTCCCATAAACATGCATGTCTTTAATTCAATCTGACCCCCGGGAGCTATTCTTATTCTGACTGTTCCTATGTTCCTACTGCTATTGCTCTACCCCGAACGTGCGACTATGTGATGTATGGACGGACATTACCAGCTGACAGAATAATAATGGATTTCGTCAGTCGATCGCCCGCAGTATATGGATGTACGGCTCTAGCTTCTATGTGTGTTGCCTTCCACTTCCATAATCAAATGGGAGGTGTTGGAGGCGTGTTATGTCATTCGCGGTTATTGAAGTTTGCTCATAAATATTAAGTTGCAATGTGTATTCTTTTGCGAAAGTGCGCGCTCTTAAGTGTACGGAAGAGTAAACAAATGGAATGTCATTGAAAACCATGGGCATACTTAATGGGTTGCCACTATTCAGATATGCTAAAGACGGAAGTGTAAATATATTAGGCAGGCTTTAGAAATATAGAGGTTGGAGGATTTTAGTGGTACACTTCCTTGTCCTAGATCGAGAAGCAACTGATTAGTTACGTTACTGCCAGATGGACAGAGTTTAACCTGAAATTGTCGGCATTTTAAATTTAAATCTAAAAAGAGGACTCGAAGGAGTTTTTAGGAGTCGGTACACTAGAGATGTGATTTACAAACCTATATAGGCCTATTTTCAACGATTTTAAGACAGACAGAAGTAGTTTCCAGCAGTTCGAGTGAGACATCAGGCAGGAAACCATACCTACATCGAGATGGATAACGTCATTACGAAGATACGAACGCTGTTAGCTTAAAGAGTGAGTGACTGCTCTGATTGCTTCCTGATATCGCTGCCACTAATCTTTCGCAGCAGAATCTGCCATAACGCTTTTTTGTGAATATGTTACCTTCGTGGAAATCTCTGGCAGAGATTCAACGTCGATGTCTTTTCCCGTTGCTGGTGATAAGGCTACCAGGTCTTCAAGTTGTCCGATGATGGTACCTCTGAATCTGTGGACTTCTAAAGCCTCGTATTGATCATATTTTCAAAGATTGTCCAATCGGCCTTCATTTTCAAGGCTAAACTTCCTCCAAAATCTGAAATAACTTCTAAAAGCCCATTGAAACGCCAACATAACTATCCATGTCATTAACCGCTTTATATAATACTCGTAAAATTTCCAACCATCTCCTGCAATCAGTTTGCAAGTTATAGCAGATCATACATTATGCACACAAAGAAATCATCATCACCAGCATCGCCGTCGTCGTTGCCCCGCCCGCCCGACATGTTTGATTATTCATTCAACGGAACACAGTGTTGACGAACCGACAAACCCATGTCGAAGTTTCCACATAGATAATGTCAAATATTTGCCTGGGCCCCTCATACCAAGAACTCGTGTCTCTTCGCTTCGTATCTAAAGTGTTCACACTTTGCTGCACTTGATTGAAAGAAGAAAGCTGCAAGTGTTGTATGTCGCTTGCTACACCCAATACCCATAACGAATGATGAAGACTTTTGGTTTTCACTGAATCAAGATATGCGAACGAATTATCGAAAGTTTAATAACTGCTCAGTGAAACAGTTGGGGAGGATACATGCACTTGCCGCGTTTTTGTCGTGCAACCAGCAACACCCTCTTACCTCGATATATATACTCGTACTGGGGAGTTTCTATTTACTGAAGCTTGTTTTGTTTGCCCGGTAGACATGTTTGGATAAACTATCTAAATAAACCATCGCTCCTGGGCTGACACGAGAATGAGCGATACCCACAGAGACAGAGTTGCCTTTGCTTTGATCATGTATGCATTGTTGCATGTGTTTTTTTTTTTTTTTTTTTTCAATTTCTTCTTCTTTCCACAGTTGTATGACAGTGGCAGGCCGGATGATTGACTCTGCAGTGGAAAATAAAAGAAGAAGAAATGTAACGAAACCTAAATATTGCACAAACAAGCATTACCTATTTTAAAGCCTATAGCGGTGCATTGTGATGGCGGTGAAGCAGAACACAACGTCTGCTGCGTGTACAAAGAAATAAGAGCAAGGACGTTCCGATTTTCTGGGGCGGTTTAGATGGATTTTCGTTCATTTGAATGCTGGAAAGTCTACAGTGTGTACATTAAGAATTTTTCGTAGGAGTACACAGTCATAATAATTAGTTTGCTGAGTAAAGGTTGATGTGTGAATATGTTGGCTGGGGAAGTGGAAGAAGTCCACTTCTTTTGGCAAGGACGAAAGTCAGCATTGTGCATGAGATTCGAACGCACATGTGATCGCCTGTCAAGCGTCTGGTCACGTTAGCGTACTCTCACGAGACACACAAAAGTGACAATAGAAAGAGCGAATTTTTGTGACGTCTGCATGTCAAAATTTGCCATGAAAAATGACACGAGTAATCTTGGCTTACCTCTTAAGGACTCTATTTATGCGTGGATATATTGTGCCATATTAACCAGTTTAATTTTACAGACGGCAGACCGCATGGCTTAGATCCGATATTTCCTAGAATTTGCTCAACCGTGCCTCCAAATAGCAAGTGCACTTTTGAGTACTTCAAAAGTAATTTTTTTTTTCAAAACTACACTATCCATTCGTTTAATTCAAAACTCATTAATTCCCATTCAAATCAAATTCCGCACCAAAACTCTTCTATTCCCATGCAAATTGAAGTAGCCGCTTTCAAAACTCGTGTATTCCATAATGACATTAAAAATGGCGTGAGTTTGTTATTTTGCGAGTATTCATTTGTTAAATTTGTGTATAGCAATAATTCTTGTGAAGAAAATATCCTTGGTAGGATCGCAGATAAAATTATGTTTTATGAGTTTAGTTTTTATTTAATAATTAAATATATGTACAGGGTCCGTAATGACTTCTTTTTTTTGAAATGCTATAAAAAAAAACTACTGAATATTTTCTCAAATTTCTTTTTTTGTTTGAAAGTACAGTCCTTCCGGTTAATAATGGAAAATAATTTCATTCAAATGGCTGCCTCGGCTGGCCATGCTGTAGCCTACACGATCGGTCCAATTTTTAAGCACATTATCGATTGTGTGCAGCTGTATTTCACCAATGGCTTCACGAATATTGTCCTTTAAAGCGTCAATCGTCTCTGGCTTGTCGGCGTAACACTTATCTTTTACGGCACCCCACAAATAATAGTCCAACGGTGTCAAATCGCAGCTCCGAGGTGGCCAAACGACATCAGCTCTGCGGCTGATAATGCGATCTTCAAAAACAGGGCGCAAAACATCGAGTGTAGCTTCGGCTGTGTGGCACGTAGCGCCGTCCTGTTGAAACCAAATGTTGCCAATATCCTCCTCTTCAAATTTTGTGAACAAAAATTCGTTCAACATGGCCCGATAACGATCGCCATTGACTGTAACGGTCACTCCTTGCTCATTTTCGAAGAAAAATGGCCCAATTATGCCTCTGCACCAAATGCCGCACCAAACAGAGTTAAGTTTTTTTCATATTTGATTTTTTTTTCAAATAAACCAAAATGTATTAAATCGTTAAAAAAGAAGTTCTGTTCCTTTTCAAAACTCTTCTATTCCTAAATAGGTTGAATCAAAAGTCAACTATTCCAATCGTCATTTTCAAAACTCTTCGTTTCCAGATTTAATTGTTTTCAAAACCATTAAAAACAGATAAAAGCCATTCCAAACTGGCAAATCATTTAAGCAGCTTTTAACAGTTTTTTTTTCGATTAGTCAACATTCTCAAAAGTGGAAAGGAAGAGTCTTGAAATTATACCCCTCAATAGTCTGTGCACGGTGACTTAGTAGTGTTTCAAGTACAAAACAAGGTAACCCAAACAAAATATATGTCACCTTGGATTTTTTCACTGCGCCACCATTCGCGAATGTCAGATAAACATGTATTACAGTTCTGATAAAGCTTCTCAATTCAGTTGTTTATGAACTTTTTTTTAAGATACTTATATATCCAAAATTCTACAGCAAACTTTGATCAATTATTATTATTACGAAAATATATTGCAGAAAAGTAGCCACCGTTAAAAGACTTTTTTCAGAGCAGGGCCTGAACTGTCAAAAGAAAATCGTGTTTCCCTTTTATTTCAGGCAAATAAAAACTTTAAATTTGGGTTTATTTTTCCGTTCACGAATTCTATGGTCTCATAATTAAATCTACTGTATAGTCTGAGGTGTGAGAGCACAACATGTTTTGACAGCTAATCATAGACTGCTTAATAGGCAAGCGAATGTTGGAAATGACAGAAAACCAAAGTAAATTGTAAGAAACCGTGTGGCACACTTTCAAATGCAAGAAATACTCTTCACAAATTCCAATGAAGAATATTTTGACAACCTTATTTCAGCAGAAAATCATATCGCTCGGTTGATGCCTTGAACAATGTGCTCGACCTCTTTTGAGTCGTCAGTGCTCTATAGCCTGACAGAGGAAAAACATCGCATGGAAATTATATACTAAGCGATCTATGATCCCCTTTTGTTTTCCTATTCGAACCGATTGTCTTTGTTCTCTGTCAGAATACTCTCCGAATTTCCCGCGAAAACTCGCACAAGGTCTTACAAATTACAGTAGAGGTCAACGAATTTAGCTCAGTTAGCTTGAAAAGTTTTTTTTTGCCTTATACGCATATATGCAATATGCATAAATGCATATTAATAATATCAAGCACGAGGTCGAGTCAAAGTAATAAGTTTCCCAATAAATCTTTTGGCACCGTTATAGACAAAGGGCCTCATTATTAACCTTTGAACTAAATATTTTGTAGCTTACAAGAAGCAATTTTGTATGGAAAATTTTGCCAGGACACTAAAACTGATTATTAGTATCGCGGAAAGCATAGACCTAATTGACTGTCCGAATTATTGTTGCACATAAGGAACCACAAGACTTGTGATTCAAAAGCAATGGTAAAACAAAAACTTTTAAGCTTTGTCTTATCCGTTGTAAATTGATTTAAGCCTCTAGTTTAAATAAGTGCGGAATAAGCATGTTTCATGACAAGGATCGATTTCCCCATATCTCACAGTGTATCCAACGAACAGTCGCATGTGCAGTGAAACTTATCAACGGCAATACAATTCAATTACAACTATACAGGCGGAAAAAATAAAAGTATAAACGCGACCGCTCGTAAAATTTCAGACGAAACTACCTAAACCACTTTGCATCATTTACATGCAACAATGTAACGTGCTCGTATGTAAATATTACACGAATTGAAATGCAATCTAATGGAACTTTAATCACCTCCCAATTTGGTTGGGACATTCCATTGAGACATCAGGCAAACAATTTCCCTCGGGCCCTCATATCTCGGTAGCGTTCCGTTTCAATGGACACACGCAAGAGTCGTATAGTTGTAGACCTGTGGGGCTGTTGAAAACCTAATAAAATGTCAATTACGCTACTTTCGTTAAATTAGAAAAAAAATACTAAACAGAAAACAATTGCCTTCAAACAGTAACAGTAACCATATAGGAGTAGTGACTGGTGTATGTCCTCTGTGTCCTCTCTTCCCGCCGGCCGGGGCTGTACATTTTGCTGTAGCGCTGTGCAGTTAATACTCCACCAACCACCACACTCGCTATCGGTATGGTGGCTTGTTGGCACCTTTTATGTCAGCTGTCGGCGGCTGTTCTCCCTCTCCCACAGACGCAGTGCAAACCATATGATTACGTAGTTATTTTTACATTTCTACAATTTATGCTGTGCCATCGTATAAATCTAATTTTTATTGCACACTTGCCATTTGCATATTCATATGGGAGTATGAGGGATATAAAAAAGGCTAAGAGCACAACTGCTGTTCTCTTACTTGCAACGAATCCAACAACAACTGTTAAGGTTTTTTTTTACGTTTTCGTTCCTTTTTTTTGCGTACAAGTCCGTAAACTAAATGCTACACTGTGGCCAGGAAGTTTAAGCAGTTTATAATTTTTTTAATAATTATTCGCTCTTACTTCTTAAAACGCATTGTTATTGACTGATGGTGTTTGGTGAGTTTAAATCTAAGAAATCATTCGTGAGCATAAGAATGAATCCTATAATTCTTGGTAAAATCTAGTACCTGGCTCGCGCTAAATTTTAGCGTCCCTAGTCTCCACCTCGTTTCTCCACACCAAAGATAAATGGTCGCTAAATTATTAAACATGATATAGATGGGACCAAAACCATATGTTCATGTCAGATGTCAGTAAACGTTATTTTAATTATACGCGTAGTTAGAATTTCGAATTTCAAACTTCAAGGTCATCGCAATATATGAATGTCTCCAAAACAATGAATAGAAGACAATCTGAAGAAGATAACTAATAACTAACTAATTTCAGTAATAGCAAGTATAGAAGACGACAACGACACTTCAAAAAGTTCCAAGCTTGTAGACTATTTTTTGTTCATCGCATGTTAACGGTTTTTCGGTTTTGCGTTCTCTTTTACCTATTTACATGCAAATGTTCTCTGCGGTTTCATTAAAAAAATCATTTTTATTTCGCAAGCTAAAAAAGTGGAGACTTGTCACCGACCCATCTATTTTTACACGTTAACCATAAATGTACAAGTTTTATGCAAGCAGCTTAGTTTTTTTTTTTAGTACCATTGGAATTCGGTGGACAAGGTATTGTTTGATACTGCAGAGTTTAAAAAAGTTGCTTACTGGATCGTTCAGGGGTTCAGTTAGCTCTTGTCCAAATCCTGCTTCTCATCCCGGAAAACGTGATCTTTTCAGAAGAAAATTGACAGGGGCAATGAAAAAGTACTAAACTAACTGTTGCCATTTCAGTTGTACTTTCCCACTGAAATTTCAATATGAGCTTCAATTACATGCTTGCGTTAATCTTATTTGTATTGAATGGCCGCTCATTTAAGTTCAAATCTGCCTATTGTACGAGCAGTGCTTTAAGTTCACTTGGTTTAAAGTGAGCTGCAGTAGTTTGTAAAGGGAACTATATCGCTAATGGTCTTTTGTATAATATATAATTATATATATCAACTAATATTTATAATATCCAAATAATGTACCTACATACTTTTAAAATCTTATTGAATTCATAAAATATTTTATACGAACAAAAGTGTAACAAGGCACAAAAGCACATTTCTATTAAATTTAAAACAATCACGCAACTGTAAGTCGTTTCATGCACAGAGCCACAGAATTCAACAAAGGGAAAGTAAAGAATGTAAATACGCTGTAAGAATTTCTCGGCTTGAAAATGCAGCGTGAATTGAAGTAATTTCGCAGTCATTACGAAGTTCATCAGACGATTCGGACAAGAAATAGGTCGCTGGGCTTTGAATAAATGTAATTTTGCAGTGTGAAGTATTTCTGTCTAAATGAAGGCTTTATTAAGTTGCAAACAAGTTTCAAAATTTTATTGGAGTCAGTCGTTCTGGAGATGAAGGTTCATCGTTTCGTCGCCTGTGCGTTCTATCCTATATGCCGCCTGATAGGCATAATTTTGTTGGACGATTTTGTTAAGTTTCAGAAATGTATTTTTAAATTTTCTCGTATTTTTTTTTTTACAACTGTTATGGCTTGTTGATTATAAAGATGAAGACAAATTCGGAAAACTTATCAGATAGCAGTATCTGCGCCATACCCTCTCACGATGATTCTATTCCTGTGATAGTGTGTGTCATTGCTTTGATATAATTCTCTTCTCGAAGCTTCGCAGCTAGTTGGTGTTGAACTAATCAAATGTATATGCGTAGCCCTGCCACAGTTTCTCCAATTGCAAGGGCCAGTATTGTTCATGTAAACCGCATACAGCTTAAACTATTAAATATTTTCATGGTTTACGGGCCAGAGTGTTTCGCTTATGAATCTAGTAGATCGTTCAAATTTTCGTGTTAACGATGTTAAATAACTTTAAGTTTTTTTTTTAAATTTTCGAACTGGCAACACTTTTCCCAGCGGCGAACAATTTGACAGGTGGTAGGTGATTTTCTGTATTTTGGTTTGCCATTTCACCAGGAATTTATACTCACAATACTCGGCGCTAGATGCTCAAAAAACCAGTCAACATTTTATTTACAGATTTCGTTTTATTTGACTCAGCCAAGTACTGAGTTCTATAAGTCTAAAAAAAAACCGCGCTGTAGACATTCTCAATGTTTCGCAACTTAAGGGGTTACACGTGAACGTGACCTGCCTGAGACACTGCTGTCTTCCATCCTCTGGGATCAAGGACGACTTTGTTGTGCCCAGTTATGCAAACCATAGGTACTTGGTATTGGGAAAGGAGTTTTGGTCTTCCTTATTCCAAATTAGCTTATTAAAAATCAGTTTGGACTCATTTCATATAGAAACTTGGATGATATGTTAATTTAAGTACAAATGAGGACATAAATCATTCGCTTATTGATTATAGTGTTTGACTATACTGAGGAAAGGATCAGTTGCTGGAAAAGTTTTAACCAGACCGCAATGTCGACTGTCCCGCACCTATTGCCAAGATTTGAGAAACATCATTTCATTCTGTTCGGATATAGCACTCAATTGTAACATGCTTCCATTAATTCTAAAAATAAAGCTCACATGCGCGATTGATTTCAAGGAGCTAAGTCTATAGAGTTGCATATCATCAGTAGCTTAGCTTTAGCTATGTATCTACTCAAGAGTCAGTCCAAAATTTCTTCCAAAGACTGCAAAGGTAATACTTTGACATGGTTAAAACGTAAAACTTAAACAGCGTGACCATCGCCTATACCAATATACCACAGAGTGTCCTTCGGCTTTCTACCGACAGTGTACTGTTAACGTATAACCGGACATGACACGATTGTATATACTGTGTTTATGCCCTAAATCAAAATGTTAAAAATAGACTTATGCACCGTCGACCGTTCTCGTTGCTATTTCCGAGCGTAATTTATTTGAATTTTCCATTTTATGATTTTTACGCGAGAACGAGATCGCATGTTTATTAGTGTTATGAATTTTTATCTCCTAGGTGCACATTGGACCGGGTTCCTATACCACCGAAAAGGGTCCTTTCAAATTCGATTGCGGTAGCACTGTTCAAATTGGACGGTGGGTTTGGGTTTGGGTGCTTTGTTTCGATTTAAGTAATAAAATCGTTCGTATAACGAGCTCAAACTGGAAAATCCAATATCCAGGCGATAAGTGTACGCCTGAACAATAGGTAGAAAACAGGGTGAATAATCGGTTTCGTTCGCGCCATGTAGTAAAGTCGATTATAAATTCAGCTGCGAACAATGACACGATAAATGTAGTTTATATTTATGGATTTCTATTTTGTTATGGGAATTTATTTTTATGTTTTGGGGGTTTGGTTGCTTGTTATCGGTCCCACGAACACAACTCGAATTTGGCACGAAATTGAAAACAGTTTTGCACTGAACGAGAGTGGGAAGAAGAGCGTCGAGTATTATTTGTGCAAGGCGAATATTTGGATGGGTAAGTGGTCTGTCGTCTGGGTCTAGGGTTTTTCGATTTAAATTGTCAATTAGTTCTGTAGCATTGTTGAAATCGCGATCGGGCTTAGTGGATGCTTATTTAATACCACGCAATGAATTGCTTGGCAAAGTTTTAAAAAAAGGCGTAGGTATTACATGCAAATTTCAACCATATGCTGACGGATCAAATGATAAAGATATAAATTTCCAAGGGTTTCCCCTTAAAAAGGACTAATGACTTAGCAACACAAGTACGCTTAGTACACACCCCCGTATACTGGTATTTTTTTTTTTTTTGGATATATTTATTAAAAAAAAATTCCACTGCAAATTTTACAACCTGTATGTGACAGTCAAATTAACAATACATTTTATGTTTGTGTAATAAACACCAAATGCGTTCATATTTACAATCAATTGTAAGTTTTACAGAGTTTGCTTCAATCTTAGCAATGAAATTGTAAAAATTATCGGAATTTCTTGTTATAAACTCGACAGCGTGTTGTCATTTTTGTTGTGCAATAAACAGATTTTGTGAAATTAACAACCAAAATGCTGTAGATAAAACTTGTAAATTGAACTTGAAATCTATACAACCATTTTCAGTTCAAACTACATTCAGTTGTGCTTGTGAATATGACGAATGCATTTACTGTAACCAAATCGTCCACCCAACAATTTAATGGTTTATACCACGTATTCCTTTGTGCATTTAGTCATAAAGTCTGGAAGCGATAAGACCTTTTTTTTCTCTGAATATAAAGATGTTAAACAGGTATGCAAGATGCAATCGAAAAGCGGCTTCTGAAAGTTTGGAAGTCTTACGTGCTTAATTTAACATTTTCTAAGAGTGAATGCTATTTTGTCATGTTTAATGATGGTATTATATTATTTTTAATATTAATTATTTTACAATAATTGATGAGAAATATTTTTCTACATAAGTGTATTTCATTTATTTATTGTTTTTTTTTTGTTTAACAAAACATATATTTATGAACTTTATAGATTATTTAATATTGGTGTGTTTTTATTTTTATTTTGCAGCATAAAATAGAAATACAAAAAAAGTATATGAGGAAGAAGAGCTGTGAAAATGAAAGCGATTGACGATAGAAATTCGATAGAACCAAAATCTGTATTCTATACGCATATTGTCTGTAATTAACTAATTGTGCTGTACATTCAACAATGTAAGCTGTTATTTTCACAAATCTTCTGGTCGTAAAATCTACTTATCTAAAATCTATAATATTCGTTATTCCGTTTTGGAATGTACCTACAACTATATCTCTGTTAAACTGACAGCATTGGATGTTGGGTCGATTATGACTAGGGATCGGATTTCCATGCAAATGCATGTTTTTTTATGAACACCTTGGATGCAAGGCAACTTATTATGTATACGTATCATGAAATTTCCTTTAAAATGACATTTAACCGTTAGTGCATATTTTTGCATATTTTATTATAAATGCATATTTTGCTATTTTTGTGCATATTTTACTATATTTGCATATTTTGCATATTTTTTATAATATTAATTCATATTTTTGGAGCATATTGTTCAAAAATTTAACTAGACAGTAAAAATATATATGCAGGCGCAGTGGCTTAGTGGTTAGTGTGTTGGACTAAGCGAGGGGTCTCAGGTTCGAATCCCGCAAAAACCCAAATTCCAGCTTAGGGTTTTTTCCACTACACCACCTCTAGCGAACGTCTGACAAACATCCGAGGGTATAACTGCCGTGAAAGAGCGTCTCAATTAGCCGTTTGGAATCGGCATAAAATTGTAGATCCCTTCCATCTGTTCCAAAAATGAAACTCACACAAAACGAATGGTTGTGAGAAGCTAGGCCTTGGGTCTCTACAGACCTGTTGCGCCAACTATATATATAGTAAAAATATATCCCCATTATGTCAGTGCAAACGATGCTTAAAACTGTTATCTTTTTCTTTTTTTCATTTCACAATCTTGAAAATGCTCCACTAACTTCAGTTGACGTCGAGAGATCTTTTTCGTTGTATTATAAGGCATTCTTAAGACCGAATCGCCAACGTTTTGAAAGTGTTTTTAAATTGAACCGAAATTAAGTTTAACTAATTTTAAGTGCATATTTTAATTGCAAATTTTGCATTTTTAAGCAATTTTGAGATCTTTAGTGCATGAAAACCCGAACCCTAATTATGACCATTAATGCAGTCTCATTTTCAACATTTCTACATCAAATTTATTTTCGTGCCGCTGCCAAAATATGAAAAGTTTTAAAAAGGCAAATTTTGCAATTTCGGTAAATTTGTGTAGACCGGCGCACAATAAAATCAAACTAAAGTCCATTTGTCGCTTTTGAAGATCGCAAATCAGAGATCCGACTAACTAATGATTTTTTTTTTCTCATTTTCCAGTAGCAACATTACGCAAACCAAGATCTAGTACATAGACATCATGTCATAACTCTATTCCGCCCAGCCACTCAGCGAGTAATTAGAGTAATAAGATCTCCACACCCACTTTGGCGCCTTCAGATCTTGTTTTAAAGTCACACCTCAACGTCCCCTGCTTGTATCACTCTAAGGATACCGAATAAGATTACCTTTGTGCATAATATCGATTAAGAGCAAACCTATCAAATCACCAGAGTCGCCGACAAAACCAGCGACAAAAAATTCCAAACTAATAAACCGCAGGGAACTGCCCAAGTGGTGGTTCCACTCCACATTGACTGCACTTGCATATCCATCACCCCTGCCAAAGTTCATCATGTAGACCACCACAGTAAATCACACAGAACCTGCCATTCATGAGTCGAGCGGAAACCGCAAGCAGTGAATATAAAAGAGATATACCTACACAATGACCACTATCACAACGAGCCATTTGAAGCGGTTCTCTGTCGCCCTCTTTATGGAGCCGAAATGTGTTGGCCACCACTTGATGTTCGCCACCGTTACATGCGCCTAGTCTGAAACTTAATAATAAACTGAACTGAATTCAATTGACCGTCCAGTCGCCGAAAATCAACCGGCTTGAGATTTAATCGGTCACACATGGTCGAGGATGGGTGCGAGGTGTTTCGGTGGCGCCTTGAGGTATGGAAGTTATATGGCATTCCGGCTTCGGTTCGGATAGAGTCTGAGAATATTTCTAACAGCAATGGTCCGAAGGGTATGGGACAAAGGTCTGTCGAGTACCTACAACTAAAGAGGTGGCTTTTTGTTTTGAAATCCACATCTGATGTGTTGACATACTTTGACTTCTGTTGTGTTAATTGGTGATTGGATAAGTGCGAATTCATTTATGAAGAGTGCAATGAAGCGGCTTAAAATACCGAGGGGCTAACATAAAATAGTTGAAGTTCCGTTCTCGAATAAGTTCATTACTCGAAAACCATTTGCGAATGAGTAACCCGTGTTTTTTTTTTTAATGACTTATATTTGTGAACACGATTGTGGAACCTAACTTCCGTGCGAATTGTGGGCAGTGATCTAACTAACTGCCATTTTGAATTAATACACGACGGGGCCTGTACTAATAATAATTTTTAACCTTCACACTTGATATTTTGTAGGTCACAATGGGCAATTTCATATGGAAAATTTCGCCATTGTGAGTACCTAAAATGTACGCTAAACACTAAAAATGATTATTAGCATCACTCAATGAATGCTCAAATGTACTCTTAAAAAGATACAGAGATAGATATACAGGTGACTATGTCGCTCGGTAAGGACAATTCAAAGGAAGAAGCAAGCGAGTTATGTGATTAGAAAGAGCAAAAGAAAGTTATATCCAGGCCATTTAACAAACAGCTGCCAATTTTCACAATTATGGGTCTCGAATCGCGTTCGGAACCATGTGTCAATGTCTTCTCTATGAACGCCTTGACTGCTAATCCTCAATCATTATTTCTGTATAAGCTCCTCTGAAGAGGAAGAAGAAACCGCAAAAATTTTAATAATGACTACAGTTTTGGTTCTGAGTGCTGACAGTGTGGCCCATCTATCATTCCTGGAAGCATTGCCACTGAAAATTTCCAGAAAGGGGAATAAAAACAGGCCCGTGAAGAAAAAAATGGCTCCCACATAAAATACATGTAGCAACAACAAAAAAAAAACAGCAGCAAAAACATTTATTTATAGCAAAAAAAACAAATGTTGATATTCATTTACAAAACTTTTATTCCATTTTTTGCATTAATATAAAATAATTAATTAAATAAAATCATACTTGAACGGGTGTTGAGGGTCAAAAAGAGTTTTTTGGCCGACTAAGGGGTGCAACATTACTGACAATTTTTAGGCCAAAGTGCAAAGATGCTCGTCAGGCATCGTTTTAAACTACCATTAACAAATACGCAGCGGCAGCACTGACAATCTATGCGCTTCCTAATTCCGCATACTTTTATCGTCAGTTTTCATCAGTTGTAACGACTTGGAATAACTAATTTAGCTGCCGCTATCGGACATTCAGGATAAGCTAGGTCGGCCCTTTCGAGGTACACTAGCAAATCCTGCTTTCATGAAGTCTTTTCTTTATTTGGCCGCATCATGTATTGTCAAAGGTTGACCAATTTAATTTAGGGAAGATGCTCTATTGCTAACGATCCGTTGTGGTCTTGAAGGTTCAGAAAACCTTAATTTAAAACAATTTAAGTGTAGAACAATAAATTAACCGCAAGCATCTCAGAGCGCTGTTGAAGCATAGTAGATCCGCCTTTCCGAAAAGAAGTTTTACCTTTCTCGCCCTTCGCAGCTTAAATAAAGCAGTGAAGATCACTTCCTAAATTCCTGTGGATTTCTTTTACCATGAAATCTTAAACATGGTTTACATTTTGACATATGAGTTTATGAGACTTCTTATCGGGTACCACTTGAAACAGGCCGACGAGCGTCGCAAAGGCTGGAAAGCAAACTTTGTGATCCAAATAAGCTTATTGGTCTTTGGAAGCCCCTCATACCCTGTTTAGCCTTACCTAACCGAATATTGACTGGCTTGCCACATGATTTAGAAGTAATATCAATCTGCCTCGAAACTATCCAGATATCAGTTAAGAAGTCCGTCAACCGTAAACAGCTATAATGCTCACAATAAGAGCTATGAGAACGCCACCTAGGAGCTGTTATTCTATTTTAATGTGCAACGCTCCGTTCTCCCTGCATCGCTGATGCATTCTTATTCTTTAATTCACATCATTGAAAAATATCATAATTTTTTTTATTGAATGCTAACAACTTGTGAATTTCTTTGTCATTTGCAGGCACGGTTCGCACGCCAAGAGACACTCCTCCATAACATGCAACAAGAGAACAAAGCGCTAACACTCCGCATTCGCCAATACGAACAATGCCTGGACGATGTAATGCGAAAAGTTGTTGACGCCATCGTACTGGAGGACAGCCTACGGCAGGAAGTCTCCGTGTTAAAAAGTCGTGTCTACGAGTTGGAAGCACAAAACGCCGCCCTCTCAGCGAGTCCGGCAAAGGGAAAGGACGAAGGCTACTGTACCATGAGCAGTGGTCAACCGCAGCCATCGAATGGACATCTGGAAGATTTGCCCGAGGAGCCCGAACAGTGGCTACTGCCAGCCGAACCGTGTTCCACCGAAATGGAAGACTGGAGTATGTCGCAAGACGAGCTGGGTGTTATAACCCTGGACGATGAGGTTAACGATCAGGAACACGAACGTGAGCATGAGCACGACTGGATATGGAACACGAGTGATTTTCTCAACTCCACGATGATTGCATCACAATCGGAGGGCATATCAAAGCTACTTCAACAAACGGTAAGTATCTCAGTAGAAGAAGTAGCTTGTTATCGGGTATTTAATTGATTCAATTACAGATTGTCTATTCCGAGGATGAGGAAGTAGCGTGTGTAGACTTTACCAAGGACTTTTACAAGTTGGTCAATATCCCATCGGGGAGTACACGTAGTTTGTACTCGTACCTGGATGCGGAAACGGACGATGAGGATGATACTATATCGGAAAATTGTCGGACCAGAGGTCCAAGTCCAACAGCAAGCGAAGCTGGCCGAGCACAAGTCACCAGTTGTTCCTCCAGTGAATCGGAGGAGCATACGAGGTGCATAATGGAACTGCCCGAGTTGGTTAGCAGTTGTAGCTATGAGGAGCCAATATGTATTTTAAGGAATAAACAGCGGTCCGAGGTAGAAACGACGACAAAATTTGTCAAAAGCGAAGAGACGACGCCGACAAACTCGACGCCCGTTTCTGTAGTGGCTGTGACGACAACAACGTCGACGACTGCGATACCAACGACAGCGACACTCAACAGTGGGCCATCGTGGCGGCGAAGCAATGGCTGGAAACGATTGCCTTCGCTTGAATCTCCCAAAAAGGTTAGTATTTAGCAGCAGACCCGATGTACACGTGCGTCGTGTATAGCGGGCCTTGCCTACAGGTGTTTAGGACGCAACAGGGGTGGTGGGTATATTACATGCCATGTGTCTATGTCTACTCTTTCTATCCAGAACGATCGGAAGTCAGCTCTCTCCAGTACGATGCGCAATTGTGGTTGCGTTATTCGCCTATTATTCCATCGAAACGAAATGATTTGCGGTCCGACCGTTGAACGCGGCTCTTCCTCACTACCCTGAAGTCACTGTGAATCCTCAAGTTATAGCCCGTCTTAAAGACTCCAAGGTACTTTCATTTCATTTTCATTAATTTGAATTTTCTATGCTGACAAGGTTGGCTTGGTTACTGATCTCAGCTGAAAGTAGTGTAGTTCACTTTGAATCAACGTAATTATATCTGAAGATCGTATTCTATCATATTCGTACATATCAGTAAGAAGCTCCTTGTTATATTTAAGTACCTGCTCTCCATATACCAAGAATACTATTTAAACACCTCATTCCCGATTATTTTTTTGGACTCTTCAAGTCTGCACTTACCTGTGTTCTATAACCGATGAATTTGACGTTCTAAACAGTTTCTGATCTTGCCTGGTCGCATCCGCAATAGCTCCTTTTGAAGTTAGCAAATCTATTTGTAGTTGCACCACCGTGCTTCACCAGGGTGACACTAGTCAGTCAATAATTAATTTTTATATAGCATCCATTATTTATCGACCTACTTGTCAGTGTGTATTTCTACTTTCAGGCCTACCTCTCCAACACGCAATGCCTTCCACCTATTATAACTAATCTAATACCTTTCTTTTTGAATTTCAGGAAAGCAAAACTGACAAATGTACATCATCGTCTCCGTCACCATCTACACCGCCAATAAGTCGAATTCCAACATGTAAACAATCATCGCCAATACGAAAATCAAAAATACCTCCTCCTGTTCCAGTCCGACGTTCCTATGCAAGTTAATAACTTCTGCAAACAACAACAACAGCAACAACAATATTTTTGCTCTCCTCCATAAGCATTAATCTAAAACTAAACTTCGTACATAAAGAAGATTCTTAGGATTTTTTTTTGTTGTATAAAGAAAAAGACTTAATTGTGATATATATACATGAAGAAAAACAAATAAATTATCTTTACTAAACAAAAAAATTAAACAAAACATCTAACAACAAACAGAAAACACTGCCAACGCAAAAACAACAAAAAATATAATCGATAACTACCGCGCTTAATAAGCAAATTAAAAACACTATAGCAGGGAAACGCACCAATTTAGACAGAACATGTCGCAGCGAACTCTATGGGCGAGTACTGTCCTAACAATAAATCTAAACTGTGGTGAATAATGTATAAATTGAATTGAAACTAATTTTGTTGTTAAGATTTTTGTATAAAAAACGAATAAGTTTTCTCCCCCAAAATTAAATTAAGCAAACATTGTGAAGTTTTCTGTATCTAATACAAGTATAAATATGTTTCCCTATTTCCTTTCTTCTTCTCTAGTAATCATTAAACTTAAGAATAGTTGTATTGAAACTATATTTTCTCCTTTTTTTTCTTGAATTAAAAACACCAGCAAATCATGTTTTTGTCTGACATATTTAGGGATTATATTTTGTTACTAAGTTCTTGAAACCTGCGCTACAAATTCGAAAAACCATTTGTGTATATTAAAGTTGTATCCATCCCGGCAAGTTGCATGTACATTTTTGTTAGTAAAACAAACCGAAATGCAGAACATTTCAATTTTGTAGCAATAAAACAAAATATTTATGTATATTAAAGAAAGATAAATAATTAAATTATATTAAACTGTTTTCGCTGAAAAACAAAACTGCTAAAACAAGAAGACGACAATACGGTCTTCCATTTATGCAAAACAAAGGATGTCTCTGTAAATTTCTCAGCAAAAAAAAAATAAAAAATAAAACACCTTAGGTAGTAGTGAGAGAAGTAAAAATATTTCTAATATTGTGTATAAACAAAAGACGTTGTAAAACTTTACACAGAATACACAGAAATTAAATAGCAAAACGCATTTTAACAGAATTAAAAATGAATTATATTTAGGTATTGAATTCCTTTTAGAAATACAAATTAAAAACAAAACAATAAGCAATTTCCTATAACCAAACGTTGAATACAGATTTTTGTATTATTATAAAATGGTTTCTGTCCCAGAAACGAAACATGCAACACCACTGTCTTAATCAATAAGAGTAACAAAGTAACAACACCCGTATCGACAACAAAACCAGGAGAACAAAATATAATAAAAAACACAATTATCTAGTATTTAGTATTTATTAAATATTTAAAAAAATAATAACAATAATGAAGTACATATATTATATATATATATTTGAGTAGATGCCTAGAAGCGATACATATATTGAACATGAACTAATTTTAAAATAAAAAAACCCCTTATTTATAAAATGAAAAACGAAAACAAAAACCCAACAGCCTACACAAAATAAAAAATTTGAATGTACTATAAAAATGTTTTTAGATATTAAATATAATGAATATCTGTATTTTTATAGTAGCCAGTACAAAGAGAATAAAACAAACAAAATCAAACAAGAACATTTAACAGAAACGTAATAATTGCAAACAATTTAAGTGAAATAGTTATTAAATTGTATAAAGATTGTGAACGGTAGAAACGAAGGATTAATAGATAGATCGCATGCGGATTAATATCAAATTTATTGTCTTTCTTTCGGCTGCGAAACAGATGAGCAAATAAACTGAGATGATGATCTTTTTTTTAAATAACAAAGAATATGAAAATGTTGTTTTATTTATCCTCGTTGGGAATTCGGCTGATAAGGAACCGATTTAAAAGCGAGTGGTTCAAAAAATCAGTCAATCAATTTTGATAGAATTCACTTTTTATGTTCCATTGCCCAAAAAAAAATAAATCTTTGTTTTTTGATTCGGTTCACTTTTTGCAGATGTCGATATTTTTTGTTATTTACAGTATTACTGGCCATTCCACAAAAGCACAGTAACTTCCTCTTGTGACCATTATTCAAACCTATTCATTCACTGACAGGGTTTTCTTTTAAAATTTTGCGGGCACAATCGGGTAGCCATACCCTGTACGGAAGCTGACAGACTAGAGGTATATTGGGTTTGTTCCTTTACTTTTTTTTTCAAATTTATTTATTTATTTTCAATCAAATGAGTACATCTACTGTTCTCTCTTAATTACTTAATACAAAAACATACTTAAAAACGACCACCAAAGCCTAACAACACAATTAATTTATTTCTAAATGAATCCCTACCAAGATGAAAATCAAATATACTAAAATATTTATTGGATTCCCTAAGGCATCTAGAAATTGTTTCATTGTATCCATCCATCAGAGACGGTACTGAGGCCACCAACTCCGGGCGATTTTCCGTTACTTGCCTACAAGTTATATTACCATGGGGTGGCAAATGTTAAGTGCGTTAGTATTGTTACATAGTAAATCGTATTGACAAATATCACGAAACTTCAAAAATTCCGGCTTACCAACACACCCACACCTTAGATATGCTACTTCCGCTGTGGACTCGCACCTTACATTTGCCACTTCCGCTGTGGGCAAAGTTGCTGTCAGCGTTCATAAAGGGTTTTCCAATGAGAGGTGCTATTGTGAATGACCCGCTATTTCGGTAGCTGTCACTTTGAAGCTTTTATTCTTTGACAAGTAGAAACTACTCCATTACTAAAAATGGAACGATACACGCTTCATCAACGTCGTGTCTTTGCTGATTGGGTCCTTGAAATGCATGAAAATAATCCGGAATACCATTGAAAAATCTTCTTGACTGATGAGGCCCATTTCCACCTCGGTGGCTACGTCAACAAGCAAAATTGTCGCATCTGGGGCTCGGAAACACAAGAGTTATTGTTGAGAAGCCTCTCCATCCTCAACGTGTGACTGTTTGGTGCGGTTTATGGTCCGGCGGGGTCATTCGACCCTACTTTTTCGAAAATGAGGTTGGATCAACAGTTACGGTGAATGGATCGCGCTATCGAGAGATGATTAATGATTTTTTTGGGTCGGAGTTGGATGGTATTGATCTGGACAACGTTTACTTTCAACAAGACGGCGCTACGTGTCACACAAGCAACGAAAGCATTGATATTTTACGGGAATAGTTTCTGGACCGTGTTATCTCTCGAAGAGGTGATCACAATTGGCCACCGAGATCTTGTGATTTAACACCTTGCGACTTCTTCCTTTGCAGACACGTGAAAGATAAGGTCTACGCCAACAGCCCAGCGTCGATTGAAGACCTCAAAGATAAAATTCGTGAAGCTACCGAGTACATAGGGCAGCCACTTTGCGATTTGGTTATGGAAAAGATATCGTCCTGTATGCGTGCTCGTGGTAGGTAGCCATTTGGCTGATGATGTTTTTCATTATTGACGGCATACCTTCCTCTTTATTATGAAATAAACATCCGATCATTTATCTCCAAAAAATTATTGGAAAACCCTTTAGAATTTTACTCGTTAAATTTTAAATTATTCGTTACGTCTGGATAGTATTTTTTTCTAGGAAAAGTGTACTTTTGGTTTAAAGATTTACGAAAAATCAACATTAAGATGGGTCGAGGTAAAATAAAAACATTTTGAGCAATTTTTCTTCAGTTATTCAAGAAAAGTTCACTCATGAAATCGAACTTAATAATAGCCGTATTTTATTATCAGCGTGATCTGATCCGAATCAGATCATGAAAATAAAACAATACGGATCATAGAAAAATTTTATTTTCGAGTTGTGGCAACAGTTGCTTTCAAAACACAAGGGGTAATGTATGAGCATTACAAACTTCATATTGCCACCAGCCATATTGCAAACTTTCTGTACAACGTGACGTCACAATATGATGACAATTGACATGACATTTCATTTGCTTGTGGGGGGTGTTACCATATGAATCAAATTAATAATTTTTATTTTTGGATATTGTTTTTAAGAAAAGTAATTTAAAATTCTGTGTTAAAAAAGGCAACAAATAAACAATATTTTGCTGCTACCAAATTATTTCGGTGTATTCATGCGAGCGAATGATTTTTTTAAACATCTATGAAATGTTCTCGATTTGCTTCAGAAACATTTCATAAACATTTGTCAAACATTTCTGTTTTTGCCGGTGTATACGCCAATTAAGTATTTATTAAGCGTTTATGAAATACTTTTTACTGTCGGAAATTCACGACCATAGGCTCGAAAACAATAACACGGCTTCCGTTATATGGTGTGTTTTGTTTCTAAAAGGAAATGAGTTTACCTACAATCAGTTCAAAATGTAATAGAAATCTTAATGCAGTTTGCACCTCTGGTCCGCTCAGATTGGAGTTCTTAGACAAAGTAAATGACAGAGGTTTAGGCACGAAATTCCAGAAGAACAAAAAGAAGTTAGAATTCGATTTTTCTGTGATAAAAAAGAAGCGTGTTTCCCTATAACTAGGTTCGAAAACAATTTAAATTTATGCAGGTAGCTAGTTTCGATTTTTTATTATTCCAAGATTTTCTGGACATTTGTATTTTATGTTAAAAGAACAAAAACACACCTCTGAAACAAATTATTAACGAACTGCGAAACATTTCATAATCATTTTTTTTTTTGTTAAATAAATGTTTATGAAACATTTACTTAAATATTTCGCTGGTTTGGACATACCTTTATGGAATGAAAAAGCAAAATCATCTCGAAGGCGGGAAATGTATTCGATGTGAAAAAAATGCTTTTTGATTTTTTGTGTTGTGAAGGGTGTTGAATATTTTAGTCTGGCAACGTGTCTGTGTGGCTTGGCTAATGGCTACCGTTTACAGGCACACCAACATTGAAAAATGAAACAAGCCACCTAGTACAATACATTTTCAGATCATGATTCGTGATCTCGATGAATATCAGGATCATGTGCTGTTGTTGTAAGTGCATGTATTTCGATGATCTATATGGATCATGGCTGATAATAAAAAAGGGCTAATATTCAAAAGCCGAAAATACGCAACCATGTTTATCCTTATATTTAGTAAATCCATCACATTCCCCCACGGTTGGCAGAGGTTGGCAGCATTTATTTTATATTTTTTGTATGTTTTTGCACGTTACACAGATTCTAAATTGACATAACACAGGTAGGCAAACAAAATGGCGAGTTTGAAAATAATTGAGGGGACCAGGACCAGCGGCAAGAGGATTGCGATTTGGGGGTCGCAGTATTGTCTCTGGTAAAAAATCATGAATAAAAGAAAATATAATACTACGTAATAGAAACTGATAGAGAAGACAGATTACAAATAGCATTTTTTTAACCTATTCAGTTCAGCAGGAGTGTACTTATAATTTAGATACGGTAACTGAACTGCCATTGACGTACTATAATATGGAGATGGACTGCTAGTGAAATGTCAGTTCTGTCCAAAAAAGACGCCAACATAACTAGCGCTCTTGGTTTTAAGGTGAATAAAAAGTGTAACAAAATGCCAACCATCTCTGGATTTCTCCATAGAATGCTAGAGCCACCTATTGAGTGTTAGTAGGTTCGCTAAGTAAAACGGTTGGAATTCAAATTTTTTCGGAATATTTTACAATAGAAGTCGCATTGAAAATGTGGTAGTTCAAATTGTTCATAATAATTGAAACCAAACAAATTTGAATAAAAAATCGTATTGTAGTGCATTTATTGCCCAAAAGTTGAACAGTTTTTCTATGTTGATGGCAAATGAGTTTTTCCTGCTGTTTAACTTCTTTTTTTTTTATTTTATGCATAGTTTAACAAATATTTCAAACGATATTTTGGAGAGATTCATAACCGTGGAAGATGTACTGGTGGCTCCAAATTTTCTGAACGACGGAAATGGTCCAGGATAGAGTGGTATTCCCTCCGAATCTTACAAATATAGGACAGGGGAGCTAGGTATTGAATAAACCTACTTTCTTGTTCAACTTACAGGACGAAATGTATTCTGAGCTTCTTTTTTTTGTGTTCAATGTTTTTTAAAAAAAGTTGTATTTTAAATTGTTCGCACTAAAAATGAATCCCATAAAACCTACATTATTTATGTTCCTCATAATATGTTTCCAATTTATTCCGCTCTGAAACAAGAGCGCTAGCGCTATGTTGGAACCAACGCGACTAGCTATAATAGTATCTGCATACCAACCAATTCTATTCAATCATGCATTAATGTATTTATATTTAAAGTCAACATTGCTGTGTATGTGCAGGTTCATCCAACCGTTGGCTTGTCAATAATTGCAGAACCCACTTATACGTTTACCTATTATTCTTCGCTTGCGTTCAACGAAATAAAATTCAAACAATCGGACGCACATTCTGCTAAGGAAATCCGATGAACGCTGGTATAGACAACTGTTTGCCTGAACGTCGTATAATCTCTTTCCTTGGAAATTTGAGAAATGGTTCGACCTGTCAAATTATAATTTCGTGCAAATTGAGAATTTCATTTTCATTAACGATATCAGCTAAAACTAGATATTATTTGATTGTTTATTGTACTCAATATAATTCGTCCCGTGTAAGTATATTTATTCAACTTAAGTTAACAAATTAAACAATTTCTCATCTACGAAAATAAAGTTTCTATTCTCTGAGCTTCTGAATTGGTTAGGATTGTATCTTGTATCAAGTATTTGTAGTAGTTTGTAAATTATTTATATAAACGGTTATTTTAATAAACTTACTATTATAACTACAGTTTAGTTCAAACAATGTCCGTAGAATGCTTACGCTGTAAAGCGCCTTTAAGTAAGGACTGCCAGTTAATCTTTGACGAAACTGGCATCGAATTGCAACTGGACAAGCTTCTCGTCGAGCACTTTGAAATTCTCATCGAGAAGGATGACTGCACAACGCAGGCTCTTTGTGAAGAATGTGTCAATAAACTAATTGAACTGTACGATATAACACAGCGAAATCAAGAACTCGAATCTGCTGCAAACGAAACTAGTAATGCTGGTGAAGAAGAGACCCAGGAATTTAAAGAAGAAGTGGAGCTCATTATTGAAGAAGCAGAAGTTGATTTTGAAAATGAAGATGAAAATCTTGACGAAAATACATCGGAACCTGACCAGGAGTGCGAACAAGTAGACATGAAAAATCAATTGGTCGTAGTTGAGAATAACGAAGAGTTCTTCGAATTTGATACTGAAGTAAGTCTTGGTAACATTCAAACCCTGGATGAATTGGAAGGTATCACCACACAACAGTATTGTCAAAAGGCCATCAAAAGTGAACTGGAAGAAATCGACTTTGATCAAAAAACTGTTTGCAGGGTAAAATCAAAAGTTTCTAACTTCCCCAAGCTATAATTCACTATTCAAATATTTTTTGTAGCTATGCGAGGAAGTCTTGAAGAGTCACACAGCTGTTATGATGCATATTGCAACAAATCATGAAACTGACTCCAAACAGTATCCGTGCATTATATGCAATGTGGATTGTTTATATTCAATTAAAGATTTAGCACATCACATTGTGTTGAAGCATTACGATCTGGAGGCGTAAGTATTTTGTTTCTAATCGATAGTCGCTATATAGGCAATTTCCGTTCTCTTTTCCAAGGATCACCATTTATTGCATTTGTCCTGAATGTGATAAGCGTTTTTCAAATTTTTCTTTGTACAATAAACATTCGTGCCACAAGGCAAGCACAGGAAATCGGCTCTTGCAGGAGTGTTTCGAATGCTCAAGGCAGTTTAATTCAAATAAGAGGTAAGACCTTCGAAACATGTTCGAGTCTGCTTAACGAAAAAAAAAGAAGATAATTTCAATGGCTAATATACTTCATCATGCGACAGATACCGTTTTCACTTGCAATTCCATCTAGAGAAACGAAGACCAAAAGCTTGCTTCATCTGTGACATTCTATTTTCCGATGAAAACGATTTCTACGAGCACATAATGTACGCCCACGAGAAGAAGGACAAACTGATATGCAAAAAGTGAGTAAATTATTATCTTTCATTAACCAATGACTGAATTTTCAATATCGCAGGTGCGATCGAGTTTGTTCGTCACAAGAACTGTACGATAACCATATAAAAGTGCACGATGCTGTTCGCACTTTCTATTGCGAATATTGCACCAGATCGTATTTATACAAGCAAATGTTGACGAATCACATAGTAAGTCGCTGAGACATGGACTACCCATCGCTGCTACTAATGAAATTATTTTCAGAAAAGGCAACATACCGAACAAGACTGCTACCAATGCACAGTATGCAAAAAATCTCTAGCGAGTAAGCATGTCCTAGCGAGGCACATGAAATTAATACATAACGAAGAGACAGAGGAAAGTGTTTACAAGTGTTCCACGTGTGGTCTTGTTGCAGCTTCTAAAAACAAAATAAAGGTACATTCGAAATAGCATTACTCTATGTTACGATTATTCATTTCTACTTTGTTAGGAACATATTGGAGAAAATATCTGTTCGGATGCAAAACTCACTACAAAGTGCTTGACAGTGGCGTTCGCTTGTGAATTTTGCGAACAAGCCTATTGCAGTGTGGAGAATTTGAAATTGCATCGCGAGATTCACGTGAAAAAACGCTACTCCTGTTGGATATGTAAAACTGCTTATTCAGAATTCAAGAAATTGAAAACCCATATCCTAACGCACAATAATGTTGAGCCACTTCAAAATACGTTCCCTATCAACAGGCATTACGTATGTGATTTTAACGTAAGTAAAGTTATATGTTTTAGGTTAGTAACCCAACATTCTGCTCAGTATAGAGATCTGCAGAATCGTTATTATGCAGTTACATTCACGCCATTTAATAACTATACCGCTTTTTGCAGTCGTAATGTGTCTTTTCAATTTGTTTTCAGCTCTGCAACCAAACGTATCTAACATGGCCATCACTAAGCGCCCACAAATTGCGGCATTGTATCAATGCCAAGTTTACTTGTGAGATTTGCGATCAAACATTCAGAACGCAAACGCTTTTGAACAACCACCAAAGAGGCCACGATAACAACGATCAATTCCCTTGCCAATTTTGCCCGAAAATCTGTTGTTCGCAAATGTCCCTAGCGGTTCATGTCGCAAGAAAGCATAACAACAGTAAGTAACGAGTTCACTTATGCCACACCTGAATAACAAGATCCTTTTGCAGATTGTAAAACATGTCCCACCTGCAATTCGACATATCCCACCGAAGAAGCGCTTACGGATCACATAGACAAATACCACGTCGAGGTGGAATGTAATCAGTGCGGTAAAGTCACGAAAAACAAACGAAACCTTGATACACACATACGAATGGTTCATGCGAATGTGAAACGATATTTCTGTTCGACATGCAACAAGGGCTACTACAATAAGGGCGACCTAAAGATCCATGAGAGAGCGGTTCACTCGGACCAGCACAAGTTTAAATGCCAGCACTGCGATTTCACGACAAGCTACGAGGCGTCATACAATGCTCACCTTCTGCTGCATGAATCTAAAAAGCCATTCAAATGTGACATATGTTCAAAAGAGTTCACCCGGAAGACTTGCTTCAAACTGCATCTGCTGAGACATTCGGATGTCAAACCGTAAACAAATGACGCATGACTCTATGTATTGTTAATGTTTTGAATAATTTCGTAGGTTTGCTTGCCCAGTTGAAGATTGCGAGAGGAGCTTTGTTACGAGGGGGATTCTTAATACACATTTGCGTGACAGTCATCCGGAGGGTAAGTAAAACAGACCATTGCAATTGCGGTGTCTTTAAATCGATATGTCATTTCAGCCGAAAGCATAGTTAAAAGAGCATCTCCACGGCCTGTAAAGCGAAAACGACAAAAAGCTGCCCAACCTATACGCAACACTAAGCCGAGGAAGTACGTTATCGTTGACGAGAGCTCGGGCAGTGCTCCCTTAGAACTCGACGATGAAGAAGGGGGTATTGTTTTTTACGATGCATCAAATGCCGATCAGGAAATAGTTCTTGAGTGCATCGAAGAGGACAATGATTTTATTGATGACTTGAATCACTGTGATGTTGTTAATTAGAATGTAACTGGTGTTGATCAAGTTTCGCGCACATTGTACATTGTTGGTTTATTTGTCTTGGCTTAAGCTGAAAATAAAAATGTACATATATACAAAGAAAGAACGAAAGTCGTTATTACTGCAATGAGCCCATGGTACCAATATAATTGCCATACAATTAAAATCCATTGCTCAGCTAGGCCTAACTTCTCGAAGGGTTTTGGGTTTTAGTTGTAGACCAAATGAGACGATTTTCAACGGTGGTAGCAGCGACTAAGAAAATTCCCATCAAAACGAAGTATTGATCAGACAGGGGGCAGGGGCTCCATTCATCAGGGCGATATAGCCGACTTTACATACTAAACAAATTCCATCACGTATGACTCGATTCGAACACATCCCGTTGCCTTAAATACGTAGGCAGGTCTGTCTTGTCTTGGAGGCAATTTTGTTGGAATTTGTTTTTCTCTACGAGTCTTGATGTCTTGGCACGTCATTTTTTTTTCCTTCCATTTATTGAGCACCTCGTTACTTCCTCAATGTCACACTTTCTCTAATTATTCCCGCTTCTCTGGAAAAGTAGCCATTCTTCCCACTCGGGCTTTTAGTTTTTCCTGTACATTGCCGTGCTTGGTAAGCGAGTTGTGGTTGAGTTTTTAAAAAAGTTTAGATGCTGATTGCTCCTGAGATTATGGAATACACCACCGCCGTTTTAATGATTTTAAACCGTTAAAAGTTGAATCTTGTCAGTATTTTTCCATTGCAGTGGCGTCTTATAAATCCGCATACCTTTTTCGACTAAAACAAGATCCGGACATAAATTGCCCAGTCGAATATCTAAATTATTGAAACCTTACGTCATTGATAGCAACATATTCAGTTTGTGTGACGATTTGGTGATCTAGTTTACTTTCATATTGAAAAATTGTTTCATTATTATTTTTTTTCGAGGTCTGAGGTACAACTCTTAGCAGTTTTTTGCTTTAGACTGTCGCTTATAACAATACCGACGCCAAGTTTATAGGTGCTACTTCTGTTCTCTGTAGTAATCATCGTAGTAAGTCCCACAGTTGGTCAACTATTTTGTACCCACCTCTTTCCACTGTACTTCATGATTGGTGATAATTCATTCCGATTGAACCTTCAGAGGCAGGTTTCCCTAACATAACCCTACTTTCGTATATCAGTCAACGTCGGTTCTGCCTTTGCCCATAATTATATGCTCCGTTGGTCGTGACAATTAGGTGCACTTCAATCAACTAAACCATATGTTAACAGTACGCCACAAATCAATCACAAAACAGAGACGGTGGCTTTAATTAAATCTTCTTTTTTTTTACTAAAACTTTATTTCAAAAAAGAAACTCAATCAGTTTATTTGGTAAGAAAAAAAGCATCATCACTACGTAAGCCTACAAATAAAAAAAAAACACTATACCTTCTCATGAGAAAGTACAAAAATGCACATTACGTTAACTGCCTCTTTAAAAGTATGCTTAAATCTTTCGTTACAAATGTATTTAGTTTTGTAAAATATTTTGGCTGAGCTAGTATAAGAATATTTGAAACATTTCTGCCTTCACAATGGAAAATTTATCAAAAACTTCAAAACGAACATTAAATGTTAAAATTTGTTTGAACAACTACATTTTTTTTTTTTTTTTAATATAATCTGTATGTTTTATTTGCTTTAAATCTTTTAGTCTGTATCACAAAGTACTTAGCTACCAGCGCGTTGCGTTGTTTTTGTTGAAGACATGGAATGTAAATATTTAAACAAAAACCAACAGGAAACATTTTACAAAAACTTTACTTCTGCTTAATTTTTTTTGATTTTTTGGTATTTTTCTGTTTTTCTTGTTTTTTCAATTCCTTTTCCATTAGCGATTTATAGAGTTTGTAGCCGAAGAGAGCTGAAAAAGAGAAACAAAAAATACATTAATATGAAGCACTTACACAGGGAAGAGATAAAACTCGCGCCTAACCGAAGACAATAAGAACAACCACAAGAGCGATTATAGAGTAGATGAGCAATTGGTTGCTTCGTTCCTGTTTGGACAGCTTTTCTTCAATCGAAGATATCGTGTCTTCGAATGAGTTTTGCATTTTGTGAATAAATTCTGTTTTCTCCGACGCGGAGAGGGTCTCGAATTGTGCTTTCAGATTTGTCAATCTGAGCATGATGTCTTCAACGGTCTTTGATTTGGCGCCGATTTTACTAGCAGCCAATCGCACGGTTTCACGCAATCGATTTAAAATATCGTCATCGGTTGCATGGAGGAGCTCTGAGGACGCCATGTTATGCGTACGATTTTCCTTGTAATACTAGTTGCAATCTTCGGTGGATTATTTTTATCTAAATTTTAAAGACCAGAGCGATCTTATCGGTAGTAGATATAAAATTGATTGAACTGCTGTTCAATCGAGGGGCAAACTGGTACAGTCGAGTACCATTGTTTAGAATGTGTTTGGCTTATCAGAATCGATAATGGAAACATATCACCGATTGGGTTCGATGGAATTGCCAATGTTATGAAAGAAACGATGATTTTTGTTTACAAGATGAGTTCCAATCGAAATTGATGTCGGTGGTTGAGTAAACAAAACTGTGGTACTTTTTGATACATTGAACAGTTTAGTTACTAAGCGCACACTTAATGTGTATAGGGTAATAAATTAGATTTCTAATTTGTTTATGATAAGAGGCCGGGGGGGAATGAATGAAATGCCTGACGAAAGTGGCACGTTGCGAAAGCATGACCAACATTCGTTTTCGGTGTCTGGAGAACGATTACCATTTAAATAATTTAAATAGTTGAACACACAAAACAGTCCTCGACATATTGAACGCTGAATGTGATCTATAGAAATAGAGTAGAAGGCACCTTACGGGTAAACCACGGCATACACATTTCATTTCATAGTGAGACACATTTTAATAGAATATTCAATTCGTTTAATGTTAGGGTTAAAAAGAAAATCCAGTTTGTTGTCAAGTCAAAAGTTACACGGTGATTTGTTTCATTTTTGAGTTTATTTGGTCACTCGGTTGTGTCACGACTCACGAGAGTATTTCCTTCTGCATCGGATTTGTCATTTTATTCGTATTTGCATCGAGAGTAGAAAAATCTTAAACTTGAAAAACAATCGTTGGCAAGAAACTCATAAATTATACCTGGACAAGTTCTTGTTGCAGTAGGATGGAAAAGCTGACATTAAATACAAAAAATTCCAAATCATATATAACCTACAACTGGGACTCTGAAAAGTCAACACAAACAGTGTGTTTAAAATACGATAACAGCAACTATCTAAGCCACATTTTTTGTGGATTTAACATCTTACCGAAAACCAAAGCAATCAGTCCCAGCATCGCCAAAAATAAAATGTAGTCATTCGAAGAGGGTCCTGCACGAGCGCCTGCCTCAAACTGTTGCCGATACTTTTCGGCGGCATTCGCGTCGGGGAACATTAGATTCGATTTGAGGCTTTCTTTCTCTTCGTCTGAAATATCCTGCATCCCATCAATCAACTTCATCACATCTTCGACACTGGGCATCTTGAAATTGCCAGTCATATCAGGCAAGCCACCAAAACCGGAACCAACCTCAATAGTCTTATCAAGGATGGTTTCCTCGCTGATGATTTGTTCTTCCATGATACGGCTGCTGGTGTTTGATTACGGGTGCTGAATTTGAAAGTTTTTATTGAAAATTGTGATTTGAATTTAATTGGAAGTCGGTTAATTTATTTTTTTTTCGTGTGGATTTTGTTGTTGTTTACATTCACATTTATATTAATACGAATTTCCTTGAGCGGTCAGCGTGAAAAAAAGAAAAATGTGTCCGAGTTTAAGGGAAATGCTGCTTTGTTTTGTAAATATGGTAACTTTTGTAGTTTTGTTGTATCACTGCTGCACATGCGGTATCGGTAAGTACTGTATTTCTGGCGGTAACATGAAGCATGCACGAATAAACAAATGTCTAATGCCTATACAACTAACTAAGTAACAACATGCAAGGTATTCAACTGAACAAAGGAATTTTGTTTGTGTAATTTTGGAATTGATTTTATGTAGGTTCATAAAGTATGTGCTAGTTTTAACTACGTATTACCCAATTACAAGGGATTGTCAGCAACTTGTGTCGCATAATATATTATAGACTCGAGGTTTGTGCTTCAGTCGCAGTTTGACAATAAATTACGTTGGGGAATATACGGGCGGACGGCTTCTTACTAGTTCGGCGTTCGAATCCGGCATGAAAATAAAACCTTAGGTCTCATCAAATCGTTGACTAGGATCCTACATGGCTTGTTACGCCAACCATTTATTTATTCAAACTTTTGAAACAAATCCTAGCTTTATCGTAAGTTCTCTCTGTGAACAAATTTTTCTCACCACAAAAACAGAAACATCAATGTGTCAATAGCCTTTCCCTTGCAAATTCGACTGTAACGGGATTGATACCGTCAGGGAACAGTCATATTATTTCTTTATTTTTACCCAGCAATGTAGGCGATTGGCTTTTTGTTGACAGTGATTGATACGGGAATCCCAAAAAGTGTGCAATAATTGACTGCAGAAGAATGAAATGCAAACACCGAAATTTATATGAAGATCCCCTTCACATTGTCTTAAATCAAAATTGTCGCTTTTGGAGTGAGGAGAATCTTCATGAGACTCTGCAGCTATGTTTTTATATGAACAAAAGCACAGGTAGCGCAATGATCACCAGAAACATTACTGTTTCTTGTGAAACGAGGTAGACGAGCGTTCGTATACAAATGGCGAGCGCTACAGAGCAACGCAGAAAGGTTTTTATTCGGTGACATTTGGTTCCAATAGAGTGGCCGGTGCCAAGTTTATTTTACGATTAGGTCCAGTCCACTGACCCACAGTTCGAATTGGAGTCATGCTATTTCTTTCCTTGGGGATATCTGAAGTCGAAAAAGGATTTCAACATTGAAACACAATGTTTAACTGACAACACGGAATTATTGTTCTTTTCCTCTTTACCTCTTTTCAAATAATCAGGCACATCATGAATGAAATGATTACCTTGAAGACGCGGATCCACGTCGCCTATAGGAACTTTACCAATACCTAGCGCAAAAGAACAAGGCTGTTCCGTTCAGAATGGGTGCATTATTGGAGTTTAACCGAGAAAAATGTCTACTTAACAAACTGAGTTGGCACACTAGCGTATGCTTAGTATGAAAGGAACTAATTCGTCAATCATTGGTAAATATTTGTCTTATACAAATGAATATAGCAAGAAATGAAAGATTATAAGCCTAAAGAATTATTGTGCCACTGTTTCGTCGCTGAAAGCTTTGTTGAAAACCATTAAAGCGATACCAATAATCACGCTGTACCATTCTGGATGTTCTCCAGAGGTATCCCATACAATTTATATAGTTCTTAATGTTTTATGGCTCTTTTTTGCAGTTCCAGAGCTGTTAATTGGCTCATCTATTAAAACTGAAGCATTGACAGATGCTAACTGAAACTTTGCACTAAAGCTGTAAGTTCTCCAAAATCGGTGGAGGGTCTGGTTGTTCGGTAATAAAACACCAGTATACGCACCTTGTCAAAATAATTTGGAACTTTTACAAGATACTGACTGCGGTATTCACTATCGACATTCTTATCTGGATAATTGGGGCTACCTGGCCTAAGCGATACATTTGCAATACACATCTTCTGTATTTACATTTCCAAATGGGGACACCATCATTTAAAGCCGCATTTTCATACAGTTTGGGGTTAATTTTCTACCTCACAGACGTACAGAATGCATCATCAACAATGCCAAGTTAATAATATGTATTTTCAAACGAATCGTTTGTTAAACTTTAAAAAATAAAACGAATCGTTTGTATTCCCAATGATATGTACTTTAAGAAAAACATGCTGACACCGTTATCATTACCGAAATAAAAATAAACCACAAGACACGTCGACGACGTACGGTACGGTGTGCTACGTGGAATATTAAGCAAACGAATTCACAGAAAATAAGTAGAATACTAACAGATAAGCAAAATGCTTATTAAGTAACAGTTTACGTTTGATTTCTATTAAAATGGATTGAAAAATGGTGGAATTAATGGAATTACACTTTGGTCAACCATTCTAGTGGACACTTTTGAATGAGTTTCGCAATCAGCAGTCGTGGCCGAGTGGTTAAGGCGTCTGACTCGAAATCAGATTCCCTCTGGGAGCGTAGGTTCGAATCCTACCGGCTGCGTTCTCATTTTTTTTAATATTCCCTAAATTCCAATCGAATTACTATTCTTTTTCCAATCTGTCTTTATCAATTTGAAGAACAGAATCTAAAAAAGCCAATGTAAACAACAACACAACCGCCAAACACGTTAAATACACTTTCAAGAAGCTCTCGAGACAATAGTTACAAATTGGAGCTACCGCTACAACGAACCAAAAGGAACTGGACAAGACGATTGGCCACGGCTGGTCGCATTTCTTTCTTTTTTGTTTTTTTTTTTTTGAAATTTCCACTTAAATTTAGAATTTCTGACAACGTAAGCAGTTTGCCCTGCAATTCATGAAGCTATGTGCCATTCGCGTTTATCAAAGAAAATCACAAATCATCGGCCGATAACACTAAAGCGGCGGCGTCGAATTAACGTGGAACTTTAGGAGTTCCATGTGGACGATGACGACGAAGGCGATTGGTGAGATGTAGTTTTACATGACTTCAAGTGCCAAGAAAGACTATCTACTCAGATAAGACGTACAAATAAGGAAAACAAAAAACAATTTCTTATTATCACATACTATTGGCCAATTGAAAAGTTATTGACAGGAACAACAATCTACAGTCTATCTATGTGCATTCCACTTTAAAAACAGCTGAGGGAGAGGACTGAACATTCAAGAACTGATTGTATGGCCAAGCAATTTGGAGTTCAAATCTAATATGAAAGTACTCACCCGCTAGACCGAAGACAATAACAGCTGGGATGTAGAAGACGGCGTTTGGAATGCTTTGTTGGAATGGATCCGAGGAGCCCGATAGATCAACCATTTTCACAAGATTTGAATGAAGAACTAATTAATGTGGAAACAATTGAGTAAGTCTTGCAGCAGCTTGTCTGAAGGAGTCTGAATTTATTTTGCCGGAAGGTATGAAAACGCAGACGAAGCACTTGACCTGTCGGCTGATTGTCGAGAAATTTTCTAATCGGTGCCTGGTCTGATTTGGAAGACGTCGAGAAAAAAAAGAAGTCTAATGAAATGACATTTGGAGGGAACATTTTTTTTTGTCAGACATAGGGGATGCTTGCAGATTTTTCAAATGTTTGTGTGCCTTATTGCACAATCGAATGATAACGATCTCTTTCTTACAAATAGTTTTAGGAGGATGCCGGTGAGTGAGAGAGCGATAGTTAAGATTCTCGTCCTCACATGAACTTTTTTTTCCATATGAAATTGCAGGCTTGTAACTGAGGTACAAGAATAGAGGCAAAATAAAGTTCCGTAGGTACAAAATCCCAAAACTATGAGTATCTACCTACCTAGGTACCTAGGTATAAATAATTATTTGCAAATATGTAGGGCAAGAGGACTATGGTCTGATTTGTCGTTTCTTATTTAGCTAGCACAAATATTTGGAGAAACGTCATAACCAAAAACAGGCTCGTGGTTTTTGTATACAAGTGGCGATTTTTATTTTACCTACACCTAAATAGATCTCATACGCAGCAAGCACTTCATAAAATAACAAATAAGAGCAATATGAAATATTACGTAAATTTCTAAGATTCTCTTTTATCACACACGCTGATTATGCTTGCTTGACGGATACTACCGAACTCAACGAATTCTAGCAACATTACGGAATTAATCAATACGAAAATGTAAAGGAAACTTGTTGAATTTAAATCATAATCATCAGACTTTTTCATTCTTTTTCAATATAAAATTTGATGGATTGATATCACATAATATCTGCTACTACGGCTGATTGATTTTTGAGTCTCAGTAAAACCAACTATTACAATAGCAATCACACACAGACTTTCGAGACTTGGCACCACTACGGATCTCCCATATTGGCGCCTATTTAGAATGTCATTTTCGATTATAATTTGTAAACAACAGTTTTGATTTTTATTTGTTTTCGTTTATATTCAGTTCAGTATTTGTTTACTGTTTTCTTTGTTAAAGTATTTGAAAATGCCGGAAGCTAGTAGTGAAGTGCTCTTAGCGCGTCGATTCATCAAAGAACGCCTTCAGAGAGACAATACGAACTTCCATGGGCACGATTCTGAATGGCAAAACGTTCATGATCTTCTCGAACGAACTGCTGACCACGGTGAATCGAATTCCCTACTCCTTATTGGGCCAAGAGGATCTGGAAAAACAACAGTAATTACTACATATTACACAATACACATTATAAGCAAGCATACGCATTTATTGTTTCCGAACAGATGGTGAACTCCGTGTTGTATTCCCTATTACCAAGAAAGGACTTCCAGAAGAATACTCTCATTGTACATCTAAACGGACTAATTCATACCGATGATAGGCTGGCTCTAAAGGCAGCGACGGTGCAGATGAATCTGGAAAATGCTACAGATGGTAGGGTGTTCGGTTCTTTTGCTGAGAATTTGGCCTTTCTCCTCGCATGCCTGAAATCCGGAAACAAAAAGTCCAAAAGTGTGATATTCATTTTGGAAGAATTTGACTTGTTTTGCACGCACCACAATCAAACGCTTCTTTACAATTTGTTCGATGTGTCACAGTCGGCGCAAGCTCCTTTATGTGTCTTGGGAATTACCTGCCGCCTGGATGTCATTGAACTTCTGGAGAAGCGAGTTAAATCGAGATTCTCCCATCGGCAAATATTCCTCTTTCCCAGCAGCGATAACTTTGACGCTAGAATCGATCTCTTCAAGCTTCTACTCCGGCTGCCATCGGAGAAAGAGCTTAAAGCCCTATGCGATGCTATACCCACAATTAAACACAGTAAAACATTATCGGAGCTGTGCTTCCTACGAAACCGCTTTAACCCGTCAAAGTATAGCTTCTCGAAAAAGTTAATAGACACTTGGAATAAACACATCGAAGAGCTATCAGCAAATAATACAGTTCGCACCTGCTTGCAGAACATCTACGACTTTGATGTGAGTGAAGCTTTCTTCAAAGTATTCCTCTTCAAGGTTGTGTCTCAAATCAACGATTCGCATCCAACCATCAAGCCGGAGAGTATTTCCCAAATCTGCACAGCGTATGAGTCGGATGATAAGGTTCAATTGATCTGTGGATTATCAGTACTAGAGCTGTGCCTCATTATAGCCATGAAACATCATTCCGAGATTTACGACAGGGATCCATTCAATTTTGAGATAATTTTCTCGCGGTTCATGAAATTCGCCAAGATCAGCAGTACAATGCAAGGCGTTGAACGTGCTGTGGTCCTGAAGGCATTCGAACATTTAAGGAACTTGGAATTTATTATGCCCCTTAATTCGACGGCATGCAAGGTGCAAAAGGAGTTCGAGATGCATAAGATGGCCCTTACCTATGGACAGATCGCTCAGGCAGTTAACAAGTATCAGGCATTGCCAACAGAGGTGTCTCAATGGGCACAGAGCTCATTAATTTAGTTGTACTGATTGTTAAGTTAATTTATTTGTATGCAACAAATGGCTTATTAAAGTGCGTTAAATAGAGTTTGTGGTTTTTTGTTTTGTGTGGATCAGGCTGACAAGATTATTTAGAACCTTGCGGACATTGTTAATATCGCTTTTTTCCGAACTTTGTTAGACTTATAGTGGAAATGAACTTAATTTGGTAGAGCACTAGAACAATGACAAAAATTGTCAAGAAATGGAAGTAACGAAAAACATGTTAAGCTTTGAAAGGAGTTCAAGGTAATACATAATGCACTGTCCAGAGATGGAGGATAGTGCCTGGAAGTCACGTAGTACCCCAACAAGAGTTTCAACATGCGGTCTGTTGACGTATAAAAGGCCGCTTAATCTAACCCAGCCAAGCGTTAGCTAAAAAGCTTTGGCACATTACGGCCTTATCCAATGGCAATCATTTATCCTAGCGGATCTCTTCACCTCCGCAGAATTTTCATACATTTTCTTCTTTAATATTTAATTTAATTGCATACTAGTTTCTAAGGTAGTTGTACATAAGACCAATTAAAAATTAGGTCAGAATTAGGACACCCAACGACCCCTATTTGTGGCCCTACTGTAATGAGTCACCCACCTGCATTTCACCGAAGTGCTAATGTAGATTCTTTAAAACACAGTATCGTACTTTGGTAATCGATAAAATGGATTAGCATAGCATCTGGATCTCGACAACTTAAATGCGGGTTCGATAAGAAACGTTGCAGCAAAAGTTCGCGTATATAAACATCAAGTACCGTGCGAGAAACCATCATTCAGCGTTCGCGTTTCCAAAACCATAAATTACAGGTGAAACAATCGGCTCCGAAATGACATCGTCATTTGCCTTACTATCTTTTTCGATAGTCCTGGCTGTAACAGTGATATCATTAGCTGACGAAAGTCCTGGTTTTTTTCTGAAAATTACTAAGAACGTTCCTCGGTTGGGTCGGCGTTCTGATAAACAGTTCGAAAGTTATTTTTTCAAAAATGCAAAGCAAATACCAAGAATCGGCCGAAGAGATGAAGCGGTAAGACATTATATTGATTATTATATTGAGAAATAATAATTTGCTACTTTAGGAGGATAGAACATCAGCACCAGATCCTGAACATCAATCATGGTTGGATGAAATGAGTTCACTTAGCAAAAGGGGTTTAATCAACCCCGTCCTTGCAACAGGCAATAGAGGGTACAATGTTGTACAACCAGTCAATGCCAACACTCTAATAGATCTTATTGAAAAAAACGCTATCCCAAATGAAAGCATTAAATTCGTTCATTGGAAGGATTTCGATCGAGCTCTGCAGTCCGATAATGATCTTTACACAAAAGTTGTCTCCTTGGGACGGAAGCCCGATCATCAGCTGAAGGACGATTTAAATTTGAGTCGTTTCATACCGTTCTTTGGGAATGCCAATGACGGAGACGACTATCTTTTTTATCGCGGCGAAAATGAAATGTATCCAACCCGTGAGAAGGACTTGTTGCACTATAATAACGTCTAGGTAATGAATTTGGACTTATTTGAATGGCCTCCCTGTACTAGGAGGTATATGATGAGTATTTCTAGTCAAATTAGTAGACACTTTTATTAAGAAAAAAGAAAGTCGTTGCACATGTTTCTAGTCTAAGACAATAAAGTAATCTGAAGTGATCTCGAGTTAAAATCTGTTTAACTATGTCTTGGTGTCATATTCAAGATTTAATCGGTGTAAAATTTCCGAATAGAACCTAATCGTCGTTAGTCCGATCTAAAAGAAGGCAATCACTTCTCCAATGAGAGTGCTATCGGTCTCCTTAACATTGCATTCCCGATTCCATCTGCCGTACCAATGCAATGCAATAAGGTCCAGTAATTTCGCAAAAAAAAAACAAAAACTCAAATATTCCATATCGATAGTCAGCTGTATGGAATAACAGAAAGCATTTTATTGGGCAAGCTCTACTAGAGCTTGATCCGTTATGAGGTTAGGTTCGGTTAGTGGGGAAAGATATTAACGTCTATACTGATAATACAATTTTGAAGCTCGGCGGGATACTCACAGAAATATCAGCTTGTTCTTAAAAAGCTGTCAAACCTATTTGATTGGTCTGGACTAGATCTATACCCTACCCTGGACGTAAAAACTAGATTTGTCGCTAATGTCAATTTAGCTAATGTCGTTTTCCATTGGGACAAAATATCAATCTTTTTTTTTTTTGATCTAAATCACTTTTCATGTTCCATTGGGCCAACAAATCAATCCTTTTTTCGATTCGGAGCACTTTTTGCAGATCTCGATCTTTTTTCAGATCTACACATACTGCCACAATACCAACATGATTTGCACAGCTGTTTCACGTCTTTAAGAAGTTTGCTTTCAAGCCAAATGCGCAAAGTTTCGTGAAAACCAAAATAACGAAATACTTAAATAGCCATGGATATAATTTTGGAGGAATTATTATTTTCATCGTCTTCCTCGCCATCTGAAGACTACGAATCACCAAAAATAATAAATTTGTATCTACAACAGGGAAAACATTTTTGAAGTCGATATGCATTTGTGATTTGGGCAAACAATAAATGTAATTTGAACAGCTGATATTGCTGCCAATTAACGCACTAATACATTTATAAAAGCAGATCAATTTCGTTGCGCGTTCCATTAGCAGCGTAAAATCTGAGATCTGAAAAAGATTTCTGGTGGTCCAAATGGAAAACGACATTAGCCAATCGAAACTGTTCTTGAACTTCCCCATTTTGTATCGGCTTTCCTGTCAATCAGAATATCATTCAGCTGGCTACGCCCTTTCAGTTTTCGTTTTTTAACCTATAACAACCGAAAGATTTGCACGGCCAATTCAAAAATGCAATATCTAGTCATTTTTCTCACGCATAATAGTCAGACGAGCAGACACGCCATGCCTCGCATTCCATAAAATTAAATTATTGACTATATTCGCCAGCTAGACCTTCTTTTAACGTCAACTGAAAAACTATTCATGTTGTCGATAAACACTCCGACACATCGCTGTCGTTCGAAACCAGTGTTTCACGACTCTAGTCTTCTTAACTCGGCTATATTTGCTGGACTAGATTTCCAACGAGCGTAAGAACTACATCGATCGGTAACGTCACTTTTACTATAAATCGAAAGGTCAACGGTAAGTAATCGAGAAATTTGTTTCTTTACAGACTCCATTGACTTCACATGATCAACCTAAGGGTCCAGTGTCTTCTTAATCTAAATAAAATGGTGGGCACAACTTAAGAGTTAAGACACATTTTTTGCAAATAGTTTTATTCTCAGGCAATGTTCATCTTTTGTGTATACAATACATTCATATATAAGAGTTTATATATCCAAATATATATAAAAAGGGAAAAAAAACAAATCAAACCAATAATCTTTACTATCATTAATTATTTTTTGTCTATCGTCTAAGTTATTCTTTATTAATATAATAATTTGCCAATGTATAGGTATAATATCATTTCATTGCTCGAAATTGTTTCTGTTCTGTTTATTTATTTTTTTATGTTTAAATTATATACGTATTTTTTAGGAGACAACTGCATTCAAAAATTAAAAGTAGTTATTAATCAATCATCTCATCTCGCCATACAGAGAAAGTACTTGCGTTGTTTTTTTGAAAATAATAATACACAAATAATAAAATAAAATTAAAACAAAATTCACTTAATAATTACGAATAATATTTCTGCAGATATATATTTATGTTTCGTTTAACTTAAATTGCTCCTAAATATTAGTTATAATAATAAAAAAATGCTCACAATTTTATTATATTTATTATTATTATTATTATTTTTACTTCTAAGTATTGTTCTACTATGAGTTCGATTTATAATCAAACTTTCTACTCAAACAAAAAGTATCCATGTCTTTTATAATTTATTTAATTTCAATATATTTTTTGCTGATTATTTTGAAGATTTCTTGGTGATGGCTTGGTTGGTTGTTGCGTTTCTCTCTCTCTCTCTCTCGATACAATTCATTGGAAATTCGTTCAATCCCATTCACCGATATACATGGTCCGAGGCGTGGGTACATAGCCCCGAGTTGGCAGTGGCAAGCGACCATAAATGTGATTGTAGGGTGACTCTACGATGTCTGAATCTGAAAGAAGGATTTTTATGCATTTCCATTAGAATAAGTCAAACAAGTTTGTCCTAAATATAACTAAGCAATTATAATTTAACTGAGTACATGAGTGAGTTGAGTGTATAATAATTTAAAGCCTTTTTGTCTATGGAAATTGTTAACAGCATCGCTACAAAAAAAAAAAACAAAGTTGGTTATACAAGTGTTCATGTTCAATCGTTCGGTATTAGTCAAAGTTAATTGCGATCACGTCGAGCTATCGTTGTGTACATTTTTCATGCATTGAGGCATAAAGGCAGTGAAATACCCGCCGAGCAGATAAAAGAAACCGCTTGCGCACTTTCACAAGGTGGATTTTGCCAAGCAACTTAAATATCTGACAAGAGGTGAGTTGAGGAGCATGACTATGACACGTTTGGAATGGTTTTTTGAAAGTCTCTAATGGAGTGTAAAAAATCGTTTGATTGATATGTTTTGTTATTCCATACACTTGGTTGATTGGTGGCAAAAGGCTGCAATTCGCTTACAATTTTAAACAAAATCGATCGTCTATTTCAAGGATTTAACAAGGGTGCAGCATAAAGTGTGCCCGTAATTATGTTTGGTACAGTGTAAGTAAGAAATTGAAATAAAATTAAGAAAAAAAAAAAAGAAAAAAAATAAGCGAAGAAGGTAGAAGATAGACAATAGAAGGTAGAGTCAGAACATAGAAGACCGAAGACAGACAATAGAAGATAGAAGGTAGACAAAAATAAGGCAAATGACAAATAAGGACAGAAGGCACAAAACAAAAGGCAGTAGACATATGCTAAAAAATAGCAAAATATGACAGTAGGTAAAGACAAAGGCAGAAGCTTTAAGATAGAAAAAAGGGGACAGAAGAAAGAAATTAATAAATAATCCTAGGGTGCTCCATAGTCTCGGTTGTATTACAATTTCTTGATTGTTTGACCACCTTTGTGAAATGTGGCAACAAGTAAAACCAAGTAAAAACGCCGGATAATGCTCTTCGGCAATTTATCCCGAAAATAAGTTTTATTTCGGTAGCAATACCCATTGGACGTGACTGCTGTGGCAGCATCAAGTAAAGAGGAAGTATGGGCCAATAACTCCTAGAGCAAGCGACTCAAAAACAGTCCATTTTTTGGGTGTATAGTATAGTTAAAATAGAATAAAAGTGAATTTGGACTCTCCTGGGAACCGTTCTTCATACAATCTTTCGTCGTGTCTACGTCGGAGGCAACGATTTACCAAATGGACACATTTTTTAAGAGTTAACTTGGGTCATGTTCATGTAGATCAGACGATTGCCAATTTCAGTCTATCGCGGAAATTTCTTCATCTCAATTTAGAGGGGCTACTTAGAAAATAAGTTGCAACCTGTTATTAATTCTAGAACTATTGTACAAACAAAATGGTTAAAGCTGCGAATATCTTGAAAGTCTGGTATCTCGTTCATCGATTTTGGGCTATAAGCACCATTAGGACAGATCTTAAACATTGACCCCGTTTTAAGCACAGAAAGTATGGCATCGGTAGTCAGAATAAAGTGACGCTCCACGAGTTTTAATGACATTGATCAACCAAAATTCGTTGTAGAGTCACGGCCATCAATTTATAAGGAAAAGTATGCGCATGGAGATATTTCCTTGTTACACAAGAAAAATATTTCCAGTTTGCTAGCGAACTCTTTTGTTTTTAATCAAATACAATAACATGCACACGGCCTTCTGTAGCCGAAAAATATTCCCCATCATTGTGATTTATTTCTGGAATACAAAAATCGTTTCTCTTCAAAAAGCGTCTCAACAAAGGGGGCGTGTCAAACAGGCGAAGTTTGAATCTATAAATATTTCTTAGATCGTAATTTTGAATCTTTTTGAGCGGTTTTTCGAATCGGCTTGCACTTGTAGGATCTTATTTTCTCGTGGTTAAAAAAGTCATATAAGTCAACCTAAAATAATTACTATCACCGCGCATTGCTGCTTTACAAAGAATTGCCTTCCATTAAATAAGTATGCAAATTTAATTTTTATAATGGCTTAACAACGTTTGGCGTAGGTTTTATAGTGTGAGTTTGGCATTTACATACTTACATACTTACATTTTTGGAAATGTTGTGCCCAGAATGTAAGTATGTACGCAGCGATTGTTTGAGCGTCTACTGTAATCATTTTAGTTTTGTGAAGCAAAAACAACAATCAAGTTATAGTGCGTAGCTAGGTTAGTTCCAACAAAATGCCAAAATTTAAGCCAAAAATAAGAAATACAGTTAAAAACGTTTAAGCTCCTAAGAATACAGCCATATATGAGCAACTTCAGTTTAAGCTGATTTATTAGAAAACCTGTTGAGTAACATTTGCAAATTCCTACCTTAGATAAATATTGTTTCACCCGATTGACTATTGGTGGGCTAAACTTTTCAATCTTCGGTACAGTCTTATTCGAGCCCGGTTGTTGCAATAGTAATAATGGACGATTATGCTGATGCTGTTGGATCGGGGGCTGCCTTAAATTTCTACCCAAACTAAGGGAATTTAATGGGAGTACTCGAACACCTTTATTATTCTGGGGATGAAAAAGCGGAACAGCTGGCAATGGGAAGGTGCCAGGAAATTGTTAAAATCACAATAGGAACTAAGCAATCTAAACTAAATTTTATCCTTAAGCATAGGCGGTATCATTATTAAGGCGGATAAAGTTCAAACTAAAAGAAAGCAGTTGGACCGAATTTACTATGGACAGCAAGAAGCTTACTTTTTTCACCCCATATTCTGTTGAAGTAGTAGAAAGAAGAAGAATAAAAAAAGCCTAGATATTTGTGTTTTTACAGCCAATACGGTGAAAATTCAAGTCGGTTAAAAATCTTCGACTCTGCAAAAAATTGAAAAAGAACTTACCTCAGCTGCAAATTCAAAAGATAAATGAATCTTAATACAGCTTTAAGAAAACGCCCCCAAAAAGTGGGCGTGTAAAATGAAATCACAAAATAAAGACAGTTTCGTCGCAGAAATAGTTTTTTTTTTAAATACATATTTCCTTACGAATTGAAAAGACTGCATTTTGAGAAAAGCAGTTATTGTTCTTGGAACTTGGAACTTTAGTTGCACAACGGTCATGCCGACAGAAGTCCAATACTCCGGGGAAACTGGCCACCTAAGACGGAGTATATTAACCCTCTCAAAAAATTAAGAAGCCTTCTTCTCTGTTAAGCTGAAATAACCGAAATCGGAGATTTAAAAGGGAAACTTATTGAAATCGGGACAGTTAATATGCCAACTATTAAGATATTGAAGTTCAAAAATTGTGATGCAAGAAAATGTAAAAAATTAAGAAAGCTCGTCGCAATCAAGTAATACCATTTTTTTGAGGATTGGGTCGACTTTATTTGAACTTAATTTAGAGATTGTGTTGTGTAATCCTTATGTTCAGATTGTAGGAAGCAAGTGCAACAAAATCACGAAATAAAACCATGAGTAAATACTATTTCCCGTCGGAGGTGTACTTAAAAAAATTCAGATTGCTTACAAGTTGGACATATTAAGGTCTTGAAGTTGCGAGATCCGCATGGATCAAAATTAGTTAAAACTCCTTTTTGCAAAACCCCCTCAGCTGGTAAGCATAACCACAATCTACGGAGATATAGAAGGATCCAAATTTGGAGAACGTGGTAAAATCTGAATCCATAAAAACAGGATACATACGAAAGAATTTTTGGTTGGCTTGAATACAAAAATCCTTAACACCTGTGATTGGTGTGATAAAGCTACCAAAAAAGGTGCTTTAAGAAATAAGTTGAGTCCAAATAGTATAAGACGATCTTCCAAAGGTTTAAGATGTTTCTCTCAAGTGACGCGAACAAAAATCATTTTTCCTCAGATAGACGACTTAGCCTTTGGATAGCGTTCACATCCGGCTTCGAATGAAAAGTCCCCTTCTATGCCCAAACCTATCCGAGGTGTCAGAAAAATGTGTCTCCCAAGTGTTATAAAGCTGTCACTAATCTGACACTGATCTGACACTGAAATGCCATAAGCTCTGCATCCTCGAACGTCTCTGCATGTGAGGACGGTCATCATAAAACCGGAACTAAGCTATCCTCACTCATCCACTCTGCAAAGGGCGCCTAATTTTCTACAAAGCAAACAAATCTACAAGCAATCAAATCAATCCTATATACATAGCATGAACACGTGTTCGTTATATCTGCAATAGGTTCATTCAATGTTAAAGCATGCAGCAGAAATTAGTATATAAATAGCACAGGACATTCCAACTCTTCAAAGTTAAATACAAAATACAGTCTATAGAGACAAAAGATAAATATGTTCTAAGGATTTACCTATCGAATGTAATGAATGCCCCACACACAGAGTCAGTCTGTCTCGTTTTGTTTTTTGTCTGTCAGAATAGGAAACACTGTCGTATCGTATATATGTATTGTATATATGGTATGCTATGTGTATAACTATGTGTATATGTCCTTTTTCGTTTAGTTTAGTTGCAGTTTAAGTAATCTTGAATTTGAATTCGTTTCATGCTTAAGCTGCGCGGTTTGCGCGGTTTTAGATACCCATATATGGATTCCATGTCGCTCTCCAGTCTGCGACTGCCGTTGCCATTATTCGCAATCGAATTGGCATCGTATAAGGATTGCACGGCCACATAATCGAGATTTGCGTGTGAAGGTCTTTTACGCCTGCATGGTGGCGGCACTGGCGGTAGGGATATGTAATTTGAATGCTCTGTCTTTAGTGTCTTGTTGCTGGTGTTGTTGTTTTGCCTCTTGTTGGATGTCATTACATTTGTTATGTTTGGAGCAGTCTTTGAAGTTAGTTGCGTCATCGTCGGTATGGCAGAGGGTCTAGATTTGGTCAGTGTGACATCGGCTGATGATGACGGCCGACGACGGCGTTGGTCAATCAACGCCGACGGCGGCTGGTGGCGTCTGTCATAGTTCGAAGGATGAACGTCAATGTGGTTGATTCTGTCGTAGATGTTGGTAGCGTTGTTCTGTTTGTTAAGCTCGTCGGAATTCTCAAAGAAACTCTCTGTTGATATTGAGATTTTGTGAGCGCCTTTAAAATCAGTGTTCGTTGTCGGTCCCCTTCCGTCGTTCGGTTGTTCTTCGTACAGTGCGTAATGGTTCGTGTTGTTGTTCTTGTGGTTCGTTTGGCCGTCACTGTTGCCATAGATGTTACTATTGCTGGAGCTTTTGAACGATCTAAAAGTCGGTCGAGGAATCGATGTTCCTCGGATCAGTTGTGCACTCATTTTGCGACTGGCAATCGGCTTGGCCGGTGCATTTGTGGCGGCGGCGGCAGTACTTTTACCACCGTCACCTGTCATTTGGTACGTCTTGTTCTCGTCATGTACCTCGTAGATTCTATACGAATCGATTGCGGTCCTGTCCAAGTCGGATATGTCACTTTCACTGCACCACTTAACGACATTCGGCAGGAGCGGTGGTAGCCCGTCATCACCACTATAATGATTGTACAGTGGATTGTGAGTGTGACGCGTCGACGGGTGACACTTACTGCACTTGGTCGGTCGTAAGTAATCGTGCGGAGTCGGCATCACCATAGCGCTACGACGCATTACAGGGCGTCGGCTGTAGTAGCCGTCAGTGCCGCTGTTATCGTTGCCGTTGCCGTTCGGCGTGCTGACTACGAATGGCGTCGGGTCTATGGAATATTTGTCGAGTATAGGGAAGTTTGAATAGTTCTGTACATGGTCTCGGTACGGGCAATGGTATGGGTGATGGTCAAGCATATAATTCATTTGGCTATAAATACCTATTCCGCTTTCGAAGCTTCTAGCCTGCCACATCATCTGGTGGTGATGGTGAGCAGCGGCTGCTGCCTGTTGAGCTGTTGGTTGTGGTGGAGCGGCATGATGAGCGTGATGCGCCGCAGCAGCTGCAGCCAGCATTTGCTGATGCTGCATGTACGGGTGGAGCGGAGCGATTGGCATATGAATCATTGAGGTTTTCTTATGTGATAGTGTATTCATGTTGCTGTTTGTGCTAATGTTATTGTTGTTGATGGTGTTGCTGTTGTTGTTGACCAGTGGCTCCTTGGCTTCCTTGGAGAGTTTCGGGGTTTTGCCAAAATTTGGAACGCGGGCACGTAGACCGCAATAGTAGGGATCATCTGCGAAAAAAAAAAATAAAATAGTTGTTAATACTAATTTGATGATTAAAATCAATTTGTTAGGTTTTGAAGAATTGCTTGCATCTTATTTATAGTTCAAAACTATATCTATGAACTTGATGGAAATGTATTGCAAAAATTCAACCAACTACCCATCGACTTTAAAATAAAAAAAAATTCCAAATGACATATGTCAATTTATACAGTCCAGTTTGCATATTTTCAAAGTCTTCTCACCGTGGGTCCTGGGAAGGATTCTTTCTTTGACCGATGAGTTCGTGAATCTTTACAGATTCAAGCAGACATACTATAGAAGTCTTATCCCAACATCCATCAAGAATACCTGCTATAAAGATGTTTCCCAAAAGATTGTCCGACTTAGTGCAGCCACTGTCCCTCAAAAAGCTATATCAGTAAATAATACGTTTACAGAAGACAAGCCTAGAGACTGTTACTATCTTGCATGCAATATTTTTGGAGAAAAAAACCCACAAGAAAAAACCAGCAAGTTGTAGCAAATCGCATATTTTTTTGTGTCAGATTAGTAATTTTTAAAGTTTGGATTCATAAGTTCAACGGATGGACCTTTGTAGCTTGATTATAAGAATTCCCCTCGTAAATATGTTGGTCGCCTGTTTGGTACACATCAATATTAGAAACCTCCAAGAACTCCGGAAGCCATTTTGTTTTACATGACTCTCAGTCGACTAGTTCATTAATGGACCAAATGTGTATGCTATTTCTGACATATACGGAATGAACGAAGTGCGTGACATATATGAATGTGTTTTGCAGAAATAGTTGACAAACTCATTAAGTAAAGTTGATGGATATGTTTATAGAAATTGATGTCCAAGCAAGATTTCATACACGATTTCGCTATTGGATTTGGCAAGTGCGATGATGAAAGAATTTATTGGCTTAATAAATGTAGCTATTTACATTCTGCAGATTAAGAATGATCCATAGGTAGATTATACGGTACTATTTCCTAATTGTGGTAGAAGAAATATTAATAAAAGTCTGATTATGCATCGGACTTGACTAAAAGAAATATTTATATCCAAAAGTCCTTCAAAGGTATGAATTTTCTTTTATTTATTTATAATTGTTGGCGAATAATAGATTTTAGAACAACTTCATTATCGAAATTTTAAACTATTACAATTGCACAATAAATCACAGGAATCGTGTTTCAATTAGAGACTGAGATATTTATAGAACTATCTTGCAAAAACACAGCTACCACTCTCTTAATTTGACAGTTTAACGTGTGTCCTCATGAATGGCTTGGCATCTCTAAACAGTTTTGAAATTTCTTGGAAAAAGGCTTGTCTGAGGCTTAGGCATGACCCAATGATTCTAATCAATAGCAACATTTTATGCGCAATTCCTTGCCAGCTCAGTTTCACATTCACACATGTCAAATGTGAACACGTCAGCTACCTCTGACATTTAACTGGATTAAGTATCATACCACACAAAAGCTGCGCGCTCTTCTCTCCATCTATTCGTGGGAAGATTAACAATCACCATGGTTCGGTTCAAAGATCAGCATGATTTATATGGGAGCGCATAGAAAACGAGTGTATGTAAGAGTATGGCATAGAAGAAAGAAAAAAATGCTTTATTGCCACCATTTTTGCCATTTTTGATTAATACAAAATCAGAACCAATAAAAATCCACTGAATCATTCCACAGTAGGTATTCCCGTCCCATGTCCATACAATGAACTCGTTGCCTACTTTTTTTTGTTGGCAATTCCACAACTTTATGGATCGCCAGCAACAACTGTGGCGGTCGCTGGTCCAAATGTCATTCACGAGAAGAATTATTACATTGACTTATTTATTGCCCCATTGATCTATTACAATTGAAATCGTATTTGTTTGCAGTGCTGCACGCGACCAGCAATGCCGCCGCCGTACAACAGCGCTTCTCATCTGACAGAATATGCATATAATACAAAACACACATATAGAATTTCATAACCTCTTATTATTATGCTTACCATATTTCTTGTTGTCTTTTCCTTTATCCGATTTACCTCGGGACAATTTGATTCTGCTCTCCTCAATGTCATCGTAGTCCGGCTGCGGGGGAAAAATGATCGGAAAATAGAAAGAAAAACAATAAGGTTAAAAATAATACAAAGACGCATGATCTAATAGGAACAAAAACAAAACAGTCTTTAAATGCAGGGATGATACGTATATGATGAGGTAGGCTTAAATATCTCTGTGCATGTATAAATCAGGTGAACAAAGTCGGTGAGCTGTGTACCTTGTGCATTAGTTGCAATTTTTGTTCTACTGGCATTGGCATTGTCCATTCTGTCAGAATGGATATATTATGCTGATTTCAATTTCAATTGACAAATACAAAGCGGTGCGCAGTCATTTGTTTATCTGAAAATGGAATTGGTTTTGTCGAATGGTACAAATGGACGAACGATGAAGGCGACTGTATCGCCGACTTGTGTCTGCCGATGGCGGTTTGTGTGTCTACTAACACATTTGACAGATCACAATTGTGGCAAAAAGTGAGAGCGGTCTTAAACGGTGCAGGATGGGGAAGAAATATTAATTTATAATAGAGGTAGGTTTATCGATTTGAAATCTAAACGAAATTGAACGCAGATTTCCTTTTCTTTTGAACTGAATGGATGAGAAGTGCACTGTCAGATCACAGATGGCAGTGCCTACTTACATCTAAGCGCACCTACTGCAGCAGGTTTTTCTTCTCATAAGATCTTTCGATATTATCACTTCCAATAAATTTGGAAATCGGGAATGTGTCAAAAAATAACAGTAATAAATCAAACGGGAGGCCTTATCGTATTATTTCTTTAATACCTATGCTGGTAAAGTGACGTTTAAGAGTTGGTCAATACTGTTTTATACTTCCAGGGCCGGGGTTATTTGTCGGCTCAAAGTCGTTTTAAAATACTGGCTCCAAATGAAAAAAATATATAGCAACACTCTAGAATGGACGGTTATTCCACTTTTTGATTCTTGATTCAAGAATAATCAGTATATATTAGTGAGGATTACATATTTTAAATTACTCACGAGAAAAAAAAATAACAAACAATTACGGAAAAGCTTTCAAATAAAAATTGCATTTAAAGGTCTTTGGTTGTGCTAATTTTGTTCGTTTCATTTGTTTACCAAAACAATGCTGCCAAATTCATGATACAAAATTATATCGGTTATCAAACAACAAAAAAAAAAGTGTTGCCAATTGACAATTCTTCCCTCCCAGCAAACCAAGCGATTCGATTTGGTTCACTTGCGAGTTCATCTACGAATCACAAGCGATATATATCTTTGTTAAGTGAAATAGTTGAGATTGCAGCAAATATCGATAGGTAAGGAAATTGCCGGCGAGGATGTTTATGAGTATTGGATAAAAAACAGTATATATATATTTTTCTGTAAATTCTGCTTGTATTGAAACAGGCGGTCACGCATCTCAAAATGATAAAATGACATTCACTTTTAAATACATAAATTAATAATTCATGCCGTATCCCAGATGTCCCGGAATGAGGCGAAAAAAGGGACAAGCTTTAAAAAGGGGGAAAAATACAAAAACCCTGTGAAACGTAAAATGTTTCAAAATAAGATTAAAACGTATTTATTACGAAAAAATTCAGAGAATGAATTTGTCATATTAAACATGAAATAAAATAGCCAATCGAACGTCTACATAGGACTCTTTGTGCATCTGAATGCATTCACTCGTTTTAATATATTATGTCTAGTAGAAAAGAAAATTATTGTTTTATTGTATAATATTTGTATTTTTATGTGGTATGGTTATTTTAAGCTTGTTAATAAAAGCAGTTACAGTTTTTAAGGTTTTCTTCTAACAAGAAAACAAGAGGAAAAGAGGATTTTTTTTTTTAATTTAAGGGAAAACTAAAGCTTTTCCTGATAAAAAAAGGGGAAAACAGTCTTAGAAGTCTGGGTGCACTGCCGTATCCACTGAAAGTGTTTCTCTCTGTTCATCTTTTATTTTCCTAGCTCCTCTCTTTAACTACTATTTTTGTACGCAGAAACGCAATTTAGTGAAGTTCAACTAAAATGCTCGAATGTACCAATAATTACAGATAAATTTTCTAATCTTATTTTCTTTAACCTAAAATCTCTCTATTGGCATGGCTGTCAAAGTTGCCGTGTCAATATGTTGTCCTTTACAAATTTTTGTCATTAAAAATTTCTGGATAAGACAAAAGACCAAAGTAACGAGTAGCGAGTATTTCCCGCTCTTACAATAAAAGAGCATTCCAACGCATTCCAACCATTTTTCATAACGATCACTACTGCAACTTATTGTTTGACTCGTTCCATTTCCACATCTATTACCATGCACCTACTTACATAACGTGACACCAGTTACCATGTTCTTCCCTGAACAAGTGCAAATTGCCTCAAGATGTCAAATAATGCAGCGCACATTCTTGCACTCCCCTGTCGAGCGAAAAAAAACTAACTACTTGACAAACAATAATAATTACAATTCCATATATGACAACAAAAACCGTAATTTAATCAGTATACCCGCCCGCCCGCAACAAGTCTCTCAGTAATCATCACGTTACATCGCATGCACAGCAAAACCTCAAACTCCTCCTTCTAAAGTTGCTAACCATGGTGTAGGCTTGTGGCGTTCACGTTCATGCTCGGTGAGCAAAACGCTTCACCTGATACGAAAAGAAAAAAACCTTAACAGGTATTTCTTCTTCTCGAAATCCCCTTTGCGACCCACCGTTGGCGTCGCAGCTTTGAATAAACCAACTCGAAACTAGAGCAAGTATTTCATCATTTCGTCGGATAACACTGATTATCAATCTAGAACGCGAACCCTACCTCTGGTGTAGATGCGGTGGTGTATAGTTTCAGACCTCCCGCACCTGTCAACCGGCCGTCACCTAGTGCCAGACTAATGTAACGGAATTCGATTTCCAATGAACCGACGCGTGATATCGATATGCGCTGCTTGTCTCCACTCAATTCGTTAGCCATTCAGCTGAAAAGCGACCTTAAAATTCCGAACCATTGGCCATTTGGAACGCATATCGTATTTGGAAAGCGTCGTCGTCGGGAAAACAAAAACAAAACAATGTTGCACCATCGCTAGTATTCTTCACACCTCTGCTGTCATTTATTATAAAATGTGACTGCCTGCTATTTATAACTCGTATGAAATATATCCAACTCACCTTGGGTATGTCATGGGAGTAGATGTTATCTCGGGGTGGTAATTTTGGTGGTTTTTCGCTGCGTTTATGGGCCAATTGTTGTGTCTGCAGCAGCAGTTGCTCCCTGGTGGCGGCCACATGTCCAGCTGGTGTACCATTGTTAGCACCACCGCCGAAGCCAGAACTGCCGGAGCTTCCGCCACTGCCACCGCTGCCACCGCTACCGTTGCCCGCAACGCTGTATGGATCTTCATCGGGTATAGGTATTCTTGGGCGATTCTTGATGTCAACCACTGGCCGTTGCACGGAAACTGTGAAAAAAAATAGAAAACCAAACAACAAAATCAAGTTAGTTTGACAAAATGAATTATTGGGTCGCCACTGCAGGACTATAAAGTATAAGTGTTGACGGAACAATAATAAAATGTTGAAACTAAATGTGTGCTGGACAAAATTCTATGCTAATTGCATGGTTGCATAGTTGTTGCACTGCTGCAATGCGGAAGGAGATCTTTTGTTTTACGAGGCACTCATCGGTTGCAGAATGTGAAGGCAAAAGAATAGTCGATGTCGTTAGTATGGTGTCAAGTTGCTGCAAATGGTTGCAAGGAGATGTACTTTATTTTTGCTCAGTTAGGGGTCTTTTTCTTTTGAGAATATTCGTTCTGTGTGGTAGTATCTGTTCATATTATCTAATAGGAGGAAGCTGTGAAGAAGGTATGGGATTACTTTTAAGATGCAAGCTAATATCGAACTTGATAATAATTGCTTGTAGAGCTTACGGAGTGAGGTTTGATTTGAATGGAAATCACTTGTCGTTGTCGTTGTCAATTGCGGACATTTTATTTTGCGCACATTTTTTCCGCCATTTTTTTAAGTATCGCCGAGGATGATACAAGTTGAGGTCATAGACCATAGGTAGCATCATTTTGAATGGCCGTGGAGTCTAGCTGGCGGTGCGGCTTACCAACTTTTCATGCAACCGATTACATGAACTCGAAATTCGTAGCTGGTGGATCGCTGTCTAAAAAGTCGCTAGAGAGGGCCCAATGAGAAAAAAAGTGTCGTTTCGGCAAAGTTTCGAATTTTTACACGACATTTAACAAGCACTGGTTCGCTAAACACCATAATAGTTTTGTGATAGGCATCGGCGTCACATTTTTAAAGTTTTTATCTCGAAAAAAATAGCGTTTGAAAAATTAGCAAATCGTCTTTCCAAATAAAAAAGGGCCAAAATAGCAAAAAATTGTGGCAGAGAACATTTTGCATTCTTTGTCGTTGCTTCTGTGGAATGGAACCTTATGAAACTCCAGAAGACTGAAGTGCGAGGAGTCTATAGTTGTTGGCTAAAATAAAACATTCTTTAAAAGCAGGCATCGTCTCTAGCTTCATCAAAAATGTGCTTTTGAGTGTTAACATCAACAGCCTAAGTACTTAGGTAACGTCCTTCTTCAATATTAAGCAAGCTTATTCATATACCAGGCTATGCTGTCGAACTTTCCTTTATGTTTCGAGGAGCATTGAAAGAGTAAAATAAAACACAAAAGACGTGACATGATTCACACAATTCTGTCTCAGAAATCCATCCCCACTGAAGATGCCCGCACGAACAATTTAATAAAGTCATGAAATCCTGAAACCACTTCTCTCCATCATCAGTTATATGAGACTTAGTCATTCAGTCTAGATTTGCACCATCAGCAGCTTGACAGCCTCCACTACGACTCGTTTTTATTTTTATACCTCAAACAGCCTTGAACTGCATTGCAAGTGAAACTTTAACTCATCATCACCGACACACACACACACAAACACAGACACACACATTCAAGTTTATAAATGAATACCATTCAAAAAGTAGTACTTACCAGGTGGTAATTTGCTCTTTAACATATCCATCGCAACAACATTTACAATGAGCACCCAAACGGGGCACTCCAAGATGTCACTCTCAGACTTAACAAAGGCCACTGCCGACAGGCATTGTGTCTCTAATCGTCGACGATCTGGATAAGCTCGTCTCAGTTCACGATTAACATTCGATTGGAACTTTTTCATATCGAACAACTGTAAAATGTCAAAATAAAACAGGAGTGAGTGAATTGAAATCCAAAACAGACGAAAGTGTCGAGAAGTCAACTACTACTAGAGCAAGTCTGGTACTTACCTTGACTATTTTTTCACTTTCTAGAGCTTGATTTGGCAGTTTGAGTATATCGGCACCAATTGATGTCTCCTCATTTGAGTTGCTGGCAGTGCTTTTGATATAGACATTACTTTTGGCATAACGGCGTATTAATATATTACCGGCGTCGTCCATTTTTATTTTGACACCCTACAAAGAGACGATAGGAGTGTGCATGAGTTAAATGTGTTGAAGCTATGACAAGCTGACCTGATCATGATCATATCAGTTTCATTTGTGGTATTGAATGTCACCGATGGGTTGGATGGAAATGTTTTTTTTTTGAAATGCGAGGACAGTATCAAATTCGGGTACACGATATCTAAGGCGGTGATACGCGTTGGTGATCAATGCTGCGAGGGCTTAAAAAAGTATTACAAATGTATGGGATTGTTATCTTATTAATATGGTACCGCTTTTTTAGATATTGAACACCCCAAAGGCGCGACCCTTGTAATGCATAGACGGGGTATTGAAATTAATGGTGATTGGATTTATTTAGACTTCGATTGTAATCCACAGCGAACACAATCGAAAAGCGTACAAGCAATGAGAGGTATTATTCCAGAATGTTTTTTTTTTTTTGTGACATATCTATCGTACTTAAAGCTATAGAAGGGGCCAACCGATTGGGTTCCGATTTTATAAGTAGATGAAAACGAGAAACCTGAAACCGCGGGTAGAGCTGGATTATCCAATTTGTGAAACAAGTTGCCATTTTCTGTGGAATCCTTAAATTGTTCGTTTTGTGGGAAGTGGTTATTTTTGAAGATGGTTCACCAACCAGCCAGGTTTTACAAAATAAGGATGGAGCACAAGACTTACGGTCTATTATGAAATGCTCTAGAAAAGTGATGTTTGTAGCGTTTCCCTAAAATTAAATTTTCTAAAACAAGGTTTGGACCGCAACTCTTTTGTTTCCAGGGGAATTCTTCAAAATCTGTCGATCTGTAAGCGGTTTTCTGTCGGAAATATCGAAAAATTAAAGGCTTTTTTGGCTTTTGTGAACAGTATTTTAGATCCTTTGAGAAAACTTTCAAAAATAAGCTCTTCTCGTTAAAGTGGAACCAATAACTTTCTGATAAGTGTAAGTTCTGCTCTTAAACTGAATTCGCCTGTTTTTGCAGTCGCAGGGAAATCGGCCAATGATGCGAATCACGTGCGAATAGTCCCAGTAGCTTTATGGATCTGCTGGATGTAGTCCCATCTGTGTTGACACATGCCTTGTGCCCTCTATCTCCACCAAAACAAGGTTACAGAAGATATACGAGTTAGAAAGTGTTACTTCAAGATTGTACATTGTATAGCATATTTACAGCGTCAGGCGTTGGCTCGATTTTGCCGGGATCCAAAATTCGGCCATCGGCTCTTGACAATAAACTCTATAATAGACGACTTTGAAGTCAATCAAAAGAAGGTATGTCTCGACTTGAAATTGTTTGGTCTTATCTAGGATTTGCGTCAGTGTGCAAATTTAGTCCAAGGACAATTTGCCAACCATTTAGGGATACCTACAATAATGAATAGGATTTTACACATATTCAACATTAAACAGGGATATGCCCCGAAAGTTCAAAAAACCGACCTCTGTTTTTTTTTTTTTTTTTTGATAGATGAGACATAAATGAAGCTGATAGTTCAGTGCTCACTCAGGTATATGATCACAATGTTTAAATAAATTATATCCGATGATATAACTACCATCTTCAAATGTCTCATAACCTTTCGAGGCAAATCTCTTCTTAATGTTCAGACTTTAAACAAATTCCCAAACTAAGCTAGGCAAGTACTGTAAAAGAGTAAAAAATTTAAATTCAAGACCCAGCAGCATCACCTTTCAGTACTTACTATTAAGTAAGCAACGAAAAACTGTTGCCTGTGCTACAATTTTTGGACATTTTTTTGTAAAAATGTTTTCAAGGTCGTTTGAGGTAACTAAAAAAAGCCAATCGTGCTAAAATTTCATTCATGGCACGTAAGCCTACTAGAATACTGTCTGTGGTTTTGCAGCTGTAATTGTTGAAAGCACATAGTGGCATGCAGAACAAGAAGATTAAAGGTCCAGAACGGGTTTGTGCTGATGCTGCCTTCTGTCTTGATTATATAAAGGAAAAACTAAACTTATGTGACTTTTAGTTTAAGACAGTTTTATTTATGAAAAATATCACACTTCTATGCCCATAATTCCCTAACTTCTACTTTTACGAAAATTTAATTCTCAATCTTGACTCCTCATATCTGAATCACGCAACCAAAGTACCTACAATAGTTTAAATATGAATGACTTCCTTAACAATGTCCAAGGACAAAATTATCTTCAAGTTCACATATTGCACATTTTTTCGCATTAACAACTTTTATCCAAAAAAAAGACAAAAACTAACATAAACCCACACTGTGCTATACTCAAGGTTAGATCTGCATCTAGTGTCTCATCATTTCATGATTTATTCCTCATCGATAATCAATCACTGCCTAATGACGATAATCAATAAATTAGATAAGACGAAAAAAAATATCACCTTCACCAGCAATTAAAACCAAAACTCGGACATACCCATTCGGTGAAGCATTCGGTTAACACTCATTTAATAAATTCAAAAAATTTTATACACAATTTTTAATTGCTTGGTATTTGCGCTTACCTGTCCTATGTGCCGTTTGAATTCGTCTGTCTTTGGATCTCTCATTGGATTGTCGAAACCGCACAAACCGATTCTGTAATTAGAAAAAAAAAAAAACATTCTTTATAGCAATCTATGAACACAGGTTAAGACTTTGAAAGATCTTTTCTGTCAAATTTCCCACAACTGTCAAAGGCAAAAACATAGGCTTGCGATTCTTCTCCCCGCCAGCCATGATTGCAGTCGCAGGTATGCATAGCACGTACCACATAACAACACACTTGACGCAACCTGACTTGTGTGTATGTCTGGTTTGCTATGGCACTATGCGAATGGCGCACGATGAATAGACAAAACCTTCAATGACTTCACCCAATGAGTTGATGGTTGCGCTTGCGCAATGTGAAATACAACGCTATCAGCCTTAAATGTGGCTTCGAGTTGAGTCAAAATATTGCCATTCGCACGAATGCGATGCTGAAATGGGCCACAAAAATAGCAGAAGCAGAACAAAGGGAGAAGGGAAGAACTGCATTCAAGCCGCAGTACTCTGACAGCTTTGTCAAAATGTGAATCAAATCCAGTGGCTGGTATAGAAGTACTTTGCCTTTGAACCACTGAAACGAGTAGATGTATGCTCGATCTTAATCGAGCTGCTCCCCTTCCACCGTCACTGTAAAGTAAACGATTAAGATTTCGGAATGTGTATGCGCTGCTGTTGCGCGGTGCATTATGCGTACTTACGTTCCAACCACGGAATTGGTAATGAATTCAGGTATACGCTACGCATACGGTGCTTTATTGTCTGATTTGTTTATAACTCTTGTTGTCCACCCGCGCATGTCGTTTGGCGCCAGAAATGATGACGTGTATGAGGACAAAGAACGAGTGCAGCTGCAGCTGCAATGTTGGGCCTAGCCTAGATCTAGTTCTTTGTGTTTGGTTTGAAATTTTCCCCCACTGGACTGACAGTCATTTACAGTATTTCGAGGCATGTGACATAAAACGGATAACGAATTGGGCAAGGAAAATGTGAGTCACACGTTCTTTCCATTTCTCGGTCACCCAGGCGTATGTGCAACATGTTTGCCGGATACGATATATGAGGTTTTTTTTTATGACCAGTCCTTTGGTGGAAGTTTGGTTTGCAGTCTTTCGATTACGTATCGCTAAAAACTGGACAATATAGATATATTTGCAGAAAATGGTAGTTAAACTGTCCTGAGAGTTTATGTTGATATTTTGATCTGTTTTTCTATCGACTTGACTTGTGATTCCGCTGAATCCAATCACTTTAGCTAAGTTTTTTTTTTAAAACGTATCTATTCATTGGCTAAATGCATGAATAGCATTTTAGTATGTTACAAATTCGTTATGATAGCAACGGGTTTAAGTTACTCCCAACAGACGTAAAAGGCTCAAGTTATTTCGGGATGCATTCATGGAATTCTCTGGCATTGATACGCATTCTGGGACTTTAATTCATTGAGATATTTATGTCAAAAGTTTTCCTCCTTCGTTCGCTGAGAACAGAGACAAATTGTGCTGGAACCAGAAGGACACCATCGAAGCAACGTGTTTGTCCTGTGTCAAGAGATGTAGAGACGGCTGGGGTAGGAATATTTTTAAGGAAAAAACATGGAGTTTTATGCTGGTTTTTCAATTAAACGGATGACTGAACCATTTTTCCGCACCCCCGTAACGCCCAGAATATTCCGCGTATAAAACCCGAACAATGATTGTAGATACTTACGACTTCGGTGCCACTGTTAAGTGGCGTACAGCTTCAATGTTAAATGGCAACTGTCACTTAATAAAACAATATATTCGCTTAGATAGGACTGCAATCGAATCTATAAGTCATTGACTTTTTATATATTTAGATGGCCACGTCCAAGAACATACTAAGTGCATCTATGCCAATTTTCAGGAGAGCCATTTAAAGTGTTTTCAATATAACTTTTTTTTGATAAACGGCTTTTCAAACTGAATGCTTTGATGCTGTTACAATGTACATAGAATTTGATAGATATATCATCTTGTTGGTTATATTCTGTCCATGTGTTAAATTTAAGTTTGTCTTTTACTAACAGCGTAACTGGCACATTTCAATATATGTACTATGTGATATTAGTTTTATATAACACGGAACTAGGAATACCAAAAACTATTTTAAGGACACTTAGAATGAAAGTGGCTGGAAATCAATAGGAAAAAGATTGACTTATATTTAACTTAGAATGTGTCTTTTGTTACTAACATTTTTTATAAATTGAAGTTAGTATAAGAACAAGCAAATAAAATTTCGTAAACCATTTTCTTTTTTCACTTCGTAGGCAATAAATAGCTCTCAAGTGGTGCATGGGAAAAACATTTCAGTGTTCTATAGAATTGTTAATATGGTTTGGGTTTTGCACTAGCTGTTGCCAAACTAGATCCAAATATTTATGTACTGAAACTGAAAGAGGATCCTTACAGGTATTTGCGGCATAAAATACTTCCGGTAGAATGGTTTGTACGGAGATTGACAAACTTAAACTTTCTCTTCAAAGACAGTTTTTGACGGAAATAAAATTGTAATTTCTGGCAGAAGGACCTCCTTCTTAAGATTTAACCTACCAGAGTTTTTGTTTGTTATTAATTTATGCCAGCTTTGCCATAAAGTCCCATTGCCTTGCTCGTCATCCAAAATGTAAATGTAAAAATGGATGGGTCGTATCGAACTTAAGATGAGGCTTAAATTTTTATTTTTTTTTTATTGGTACGAATACGTTATCTTCTGGCACAGAACCGCGCGTGTCAGAGAAGATTGATTATCTGGCTATTACACACTACATTTATCTGGAAATGATCCTTTAAAAGAAGTAGGTAAATGAATACATGGGACACAGAATGTCTTAAAAATAGTTAGGGATTAAGCTATAAAATCTGTTTACAATTTAAAATTAAAATTCAATTTTAATTTAAAAATTCAATTTAAAGCCAAGCTAACTAAATCAGTGTCGCCAATTTAATTCAAAACAACATTTTTATCTATATTACATTATATTTAAAACAAACGTTTTCATCTTTTAAACTCAATACTTACATATTTTTATTTTATTTTATTTTACTTTTCTTACCTTAAACCTTTTTCACGAATACGTTAACACAAAAACGAATGGCCGTAAGAAAGATACCTACATGAATTTGTTGCGCTAAGTATTTATTCATTTATTATCTTATAACTAGTTGTTGACACTTATTTTATTCAAATAAAAAAACGCTTAGATCATTTTACTCCAAAATTTAAGTGTCGACAGGATACACTAAAAAGACATTGAATGTGTTAGATCTTAAAATCATTAGAAAGAAAATATACTAACGGATGATTTTTTAAGAGGTTTAGAACTTTTTTTTAAAAAAAAACACAAAAAATTCGAAAAAATGAATGAAATATTTATTTGAATCGATAGTTTGAACCTTGCAATTTAATGTTTAAAGATAATTTCATGCAAATGTTGACCGCGGCTGCGTCTCAGGTAGCCCATCCGCTGAGTCCAATTTTGGCATACTCTTTCACACATATCGGCCGGTATCTCACGAATGAATGCATGGATGTTGGCTTCCAGTGCGTCAATCGAAGCGGGCTTGTCCCTATACACATTAGCCTTGGCATACCCCCACAAAAAATAATCTAATGGTGTCAAATCGCACGATCTAGGCGGCCAATTGACCGGCCCGAAACGTGAATTTAACTGTTCACCAAACTCGCCTCGCAATTGCGCCATTGTTTCGCGTGCTGTGTGGCATGTGGCACCGTCTTGTTGAAACCACATATCATGCAAGTCAAGAACTTCCATTTCGGGCAAAAAAAAGTTTGTTGTCATCGCTCGGTAGCGTTCACCATTGACAGTAACGCTGCGATTCGCATCATCTTTGAAGAAATATGGCCCAATAATGCCGCCGGCCCATAAACCGCACCAAACAGTGGCTTTTTCGGGATGCATTGGTAGCTGTTGCAATGCTTCTGGCTGATCTTCACTCCAAATGCGGCAATTTTGCTTATTTACGTACCCATTCAACCAAAAATGAGCCTCATCGCTGAACACAATTTTTCGATAAAAAAGCGGATCCTCGGCCAGCTTTCCAAGAGCCCATTCACCAAAAATTCGGCGTTGTGGTAGGTCGGCTGGCTTTAGTTCTTGCACCAGCTGTATCTTAAAAGGCTTTACGCCCAAATCCTTCCGCAAAATTTTCCACGTAGTGCTGTAACAAAGGCCTAACTGCTGGGAACGGCGCCGAATCGACATTTCGCGGTCTTCTGTCACACTAGCTGATACGGCCGCAATATTTTCTTCACTACGCACAGTACGTAAACGTGTTGGTGGTTTAATGTCCAACAAAGTAAATTTGGTGCGAAATTTGGTCACAATCTTCCGAATAGACTGCTCAGAAGGTCGAGAATGCCGATCATAAAATGGAAGCAGCGCGCGATGAACATTTCGAACCGAGCACGAATTTTGATAGTAAAATTCAATAATTTGCAAGCGTTGTTCATTTGTAAGACGATCCATGGTTAAATTGCAAACCAAACTGAAGCTGTTTGACAGTGACACAAGGTACTAAACACACGTCAGCTGTCAAAACCAGTGTTGCCAAAACCAAACCAGCTAAAAAATCACCCTTTATAAACTATAGTCGCATATCTCATGATGCATAATATGGCAACAAGGAAGCACATTCAGTGGGATTAAATTAAAAAGAAATACGTCTGTACGATTGACTATGGCACTAATTTAAATTCCACCGAAGATTAATTTTAGTTTGATTGATCGATACATGGAAGATACCTGTAGGCCTTTTTGTTTTTAGTTTATGGGTCAATATGTCAAGAAATTGTTATTTTCGTTTTCTTTTAATAATCATCCCAGAATTAATTGGAAATCACTCTTTGTAGCTTTGGATCTTTTTTGAATAGATGACGCTCTTTTGTTTACGTTGCCTACTATGGAAATTTAAACTTGACTGCGGGCATGTGCTTCTTTGCTCATCCGCTGAAAAACAGTTGGGCCTGTGCTGGAACATATTTTCTCGCAGTATATGAAAATGACATTTCACAAGCAGTCCATATTTAGCATGTATGTGGTATAAGTTCTATTTTACCTGATGAAAAATTCTATGACCTGAACCAGAATTAATACCAAAAAAAAATTAAAAGCGTGTGCTCTACAAGAAGCAAACGTTAATATTTGGCTTTTATTCTGGTCGGTTAACTTTATTTATACTATAAGCCTAACCTTACTTCCAAAATTCGTTAAAAGAATATGGAACAAATCCAAAGACTCTACAAGTCGAAATTGCATATACAGTCTTAAATAAAACAATTACTTACAGCAACAGCTTCATAGAGGACCGTTGGAACGACTTCTTTCAATTGCTATTGCTTTTTCGGTTTATCGAAAGCACATTTTCGAGTGTCAAAAATTAGTGAAATTTTGAAAACATATTTCTGACCTATGCCAATGTGTTGGTAAACATTTATTTCTTTTAACAAACTGGAGTTAAAACTTGGGTTCAAGGCTGATTTAGAGCAGAACTCTAGATAGAAAGATGGCTTATTCATTGCGTTATCCTTAATGGGGCTCTGGCATAGCAGCTTCTTTTAGAAAAAGATTATTGTGCCTCGCAAGTCCTTGAGCCATTTTCCACTCCGGATATAGTACAGACAGTGGTATTGAAACTGATACGGCCTATAAGAAAAGAATGGTTACATCGCGGGAAGATAATGGGATAAGTTTCATCGGACTTGAGCACGGAAGAAAAATTAATAATGAGCTTTCTTTGACTTTTTTACAACGAAGAAAGCACTCAGTGTATACTGCTAGTACCAATAGAGATAGATAGATAGATAGATACATTTATTTAGTACAATTATTGACGTAATTAGATATCAAAAATATACATACATATATAAATGACAATGGCAAAGCCGTCTGCCGGATAGACAATATTTATTTACTACTACACTATGCACATATTATTTTTATTTTTATTGTTTTCTTTTTTTGTTTATTTCCCTCTAATCATAGGAATTCGTTAATTATAAGATCTCGGTATCTAGTACCAATATTTCTTCCACAAATACGAGGAGTTGTAATCCTCTCCACGTATGTCTCTACTTTTCAAATGTCGATACTAGAATGCAGACAACAAATGCGCCCAAATTAAGGCGCATGCTCAATATACTACCCTGGCACTGTATCGCCATATGACATATATTTACATAAGTTACAAAGTTGGTTTTGAACAACCAGTTACTAATAAGAAAACTTTCGAGGATAAAAGGAAATAATAGAACTTCAAATAGTATCTATGACTTCTGAGGTGTGATTTTAATCAGCACACAAAGTGGCTCCTTTTAAAAGTGCACCCGTATAGGCTCTGTGTATTGATATTGACAATAAGGTATTTTCTTAAGTATTCAAAAGTAAATATCCCGAGCGGATTCTAAGAAACCACAGCTCTCTCTGGCCACCATCACATTTACCCACTTAATCAAATTAGGCTGCAGGACTGGAACAATTGAACTCACTTTACAGTCGCTGATTGAAATGCTAAGAACGTACACATAATCAAGCCTTAATTTTACACCACTTGTGTGTTACTTTTATTTAACCATAAACCCCCTCCCAAGTATGAGAAATAAAAGTGTTACTTTTGTTAGCCCATTTAACACCCCCGTTCACTTAACCAGACGTGATAAAAAAATGTTTTACGACCTTACGTATGTTTGACTAAAGGTCTTCTTTTGTAAAACGTGTGCACTTAAAAAATAAGTACCAATTTGGCGTCGAACCACTCTGAAATTCGCATTTAATCACATTTCCAAAATAAAACCAACACTTGATACAGTGATCATTGCATGTGCCCTATCTTTACACATTTTCACAAAAAAAACAAATATTTCGGCGTCAATGTCAACAGGTTTTTGTTTTGTATTCTCAGGCCGTGTGTGTTGTTAAACATATTTCGGTATAAACAACCACAAGACTCCATTAAGTTAAAATACGTCAATTTCCAAAAAAACGGTAATTCATTAATTATTCATACGGGACCCTAACATTGATGTGATGATGGAGATGAAGCGATCTTCTTCACTTCCCATCAGCCTACATACAATGGAAAATGTACTAAAATAATGCCGCATGTTTATATCAATTTCAACGGATCAACCTTGTTCAACCAGTTGAACGACCTTCGTTTGTCCGGTCAAAGAGCCAAGCCGATTTTTCTTTGTGCGCCTGATGGTGCAGTGCAAGACCATGTATCCGGATGTGGAGGTTCCCTAAAAAACTACCGTCTGCCAACTTACAAAAGGGTGCATTTGTTGTTCTTCCCTAGAATTAAGTATCTTTTAGCATTTTTTTGTTTCTATTGCACTGCAACGGACAACTGTGTTTCCCCAATTTGCAGTGTATTTTCGTATCTTTCATTTTTCGTAAATAAGTTGTTCACTTAGGCGTTACCGAGACGGGTTTTGCAACTTAACTTAGCCGAACACCATACACGTCTCATACTCTTTGTATATAATGTATACGACGATGGAAGATGAAAACCTGCCGCTTGACGACCTTGCAACCGATTCATTACGAATAAAAGTAAAAGTTGTTTCGTTTTGGCTGTATCTCTTGAATCTCGCATAGGCTAGCTGTAGTAGTAGTAAGTACGTACTGGGGGGAAAAAATATACTGCTTCAGAGGAATCACATGAAATTGAGTTTTTCTGCCACACTCTGTATGTAAATGGAAGAGTATGGTTGGGAGCTCTCAGAATCTATGCGGCGGCTTAAGAAACCCCTTCTTGGTTAACATGCCACAGCTTGATGTATGTATTAAGGTCAGAACATGTATGCTCTTTGGTGGGCATCGTGTACGAGTACTTATGGAGTCAAGCGATTGCGCTCTGACGATTGTTTCTGCACAAAACACGAACTCAAGTCGTAAGCACTATACGAATGGGTGATGTAGCGATAAGACCACCTTATAGGGAAGTTTCGAGATGAAGTTTTCTAGGCATGGCCGCACGACACTATGGAAGAGGAGAAGAACATTTCAGGAATTAAAAATCGGCATGTTAATGACGGGCATCATTGGTTTAGGTTTAGGTACAGGTGACTTGAAGCGGATAATTGCTGTACTTTTCTTTTCGTCCACATCGATTAACTCGCCTTTTCCAAGAAGAATTGACCGCTTTTCATAGGAACGAACGGCTATGGCGTTTAGCCAGCAAGTTGCGAATTGTAGCAAAGGACAAAAAGGGCTTGTCAAGCTTACTGAAAGAAAAGAATCACACTGCCTGTTGACGACTGGGAGAGAAGGCTTTATTAACGCGGCTAAACGGTACGTGTATCAAATACTCAGGTACAATACTAAATTTAACACGAAAAGTGATAGCCGACGTTGTGGTCACTATTCGAACACATGAAGCGAGATTTTGAATATAAAAATGTGTTGTGCTCACCAGTTCAATATAAAGCAATATTTAGAACAAAAAAAAAAAAAATCGATGCCAACCCACAGAGCGACCGAAACAACCCTAAAGTCTCGGACAAACGATTAATTAGGGAACACAAACCAACTCACCTGCTAAGCATGTAGTTAGGCTATGAAATCACCGCCTTATTACAATCTAACAACAAAAATAAGATACAGTAATCTGGACCATTTTTACAGGCATATAACCTTTAATTGGAGAAGAAGGGAAAGCCCAATTGTCCACTCGGGTAAACGGAATGTGAACCAGCCTGCCGAGCTACCCAGCAATAGGCTTCACAGAGGTATCAGACCTCCTACGATACGAATCAATAAGAAGATTTCCTACCTTGTCACTATACCCGGACATATCGCAAATCCTGTAAGAAGCCTGGACGACTTTGAGAAGGCCTTCGATACCGTATGGTTGGAGGGGCTCTTTTATAAGCTGACCAGATTGGGAATTCGAAAACCTTTGCCATATATTATGATTTACGACATGCTTATGGGAAAGAAGTTCATTGTCAAAGCTGACAACGTGACTTCGAGCAGGGTTTTCGAAATTAAAAACGGCTTACAACAGGGAGCAGTGAATTCTCCGGTCCTGTTTATTATTTACACAAGTGATCTGGTGGGTTCCCTCAGACATGATATAGCGTACGCAGACGATTTAGTGGCGTTAAGGTCAGGACCAAAAATCGAGGTCATTGACATCCTTCTGCAACGTGACTTCGAGCAAATTAAGAGGTATTACGATGGTTGGAAGTTGAAAATCAATTTCCAAAAATCGGAAACAATCCTGTTCAGAGCTCCATTGGCCAGGGCCTCTGGGGATACCAGAAAAAAATTGGAGAAAATTAACAATTATTGGATAGCAGGGGCGGCCGTTGGCGGTGAAAAACGTGGTCCGGTATCTTGGCATCTGGCTCGACCAGTATCTGTATTTTGACAAACATATAGATGCTTGTCTTACTGGGGCTAGGAGGGCCTACGCTCTGACAAGGAGATTGTTTCGCAGCAGTCAACTTGATTCCAGGGTGAAGGTCATATGCTACGTGGCCCTTATAAGGCCTATCATCGCTTATGGCTGCCCTATGTGGTTCAATATAGCGCCGTCCTATCTCAGGGCCTGTCTAGGGTTGTTTAGAACTCCTGAATCTCAGTACATAAAATACCATCCCAACAGGACCCTATACAATGGGGCTCGACTGAATAGGATTGACAATTTCCTTACTAAGGTGATTCGGAGGCACGTCGCAAGGGCGATGGCCAGTGATAATAACCTGATCTCAGGGGCTTACTTCCCCAATTTAATGTACCACGAGAGTACGCTTTGGTCTGGCTTCATCCCGCTTGAGGCATTTCTTCATGTAGACCTGAAAGGGTTAGTCCAGACAAAAGATGGTGTGCCGGTATTGTACCACAGCCACCGCGGCGCGAGGGATAAGCGGCTCATCCACGACGGGTACGCCGCCAATGCTCAGGAGCTCCTCCGTTTTAATGCCGCAATTGCGGATCGGGACAGGGTCGATACGTTAAAACAGTTCACCGAATTTTGGTGGCTTAATGAAGAGGTGAGGGTGGATACGCTCTCCCGGGCCGGTGCGCTACTTACATAGCATCCTCCTTAGTTTTAAGCTAGATATTAAGTTTGTAGGTTTAGGTGTATAGTAAGGGGTCTTTGGGAGGGGCCGGACTAGCCAACATGAATAGTGCTGCCGAGACTCGAACGACGCTTACGGCCTCACTCGGGTCTCGGTGGCACTGATGAACCCTTGTGGGCGGCTATCAGGCGCCCATGGACGCGATCAGGATGGTGACCAATCGATGTGATTGCTCACCACCCTGATTATAGGTAATTTAGGTTAAGTAGCTTAGGTAGTTTTAAGTAGTTTTAAACAAAACAATAATAAAGAATTCAAGTTTTCTAAATGTTTCTTGAAAATTAAAAAAACAATACAAATCATAGATATAGATAGATTTAAGACCGAAAGGCAGTAATTTGTAAGGATATAGTTAAGTTTAGAGCGCTCGCTTAGAGCCAGTAAGCTAGAATAAGAAAAATGTTAGTTTTAAATTAGATTTCATCGTTTTTGTCTAGTATGTAAGTTTAATGAAATAGCTCAATAAAAGTGAATTTAAAATGTAAAGTCTTTCCACCCTGTTTTGCACTTTTAAGACTTGCATTGATAAAATAATTCGAAGATGATCGTCTTCTATCAGATCTAAAAAGATTGAAGCTAGATCGAACTTTTTTCTGACCGAGTTGCTGACGGTTAACTGCTGTCTTAATAGAACAGCTCTACATACTTGAAAGAATCTACGCTTCCTACTTAATTTTTAAGACAATTATCACCTCTGCGGTCACCTACAGTGACTAGGACACACCTACCACAAGAAAGAACCGAGTTTAAGCCACTGACAAGACCTTCAACCCCAATAACACGTGCAGACAATCTACCAATTGAACTACTTTTCCTTAAGCAGAAAATTCACTTTCGACCTTCAGTCCGAAGGCACTGGGGAAACTCTCTAAATCAACCCACCGCAAATGGCAACATATCAAACACTGCATCCTTTCAAACCGCAAACGGCAGATAAGTGCCAAATCTGCAACAAAGTCAGCATAAGCCCCAGCATTCAATTGGCAATTACGCTTCAAAAATTTCCATTATGCACATTTTTCTATCTGCAAAAATAGTCAAAACCGTGTGCAGCAATTTGCACTGACCAAGGGTCATAAATCACATTTGCTGCCTTTGAGTAACACCCAATAAACAATCAACCTCGTCAGTTGCCACCTCTGCGAGGAAATCGAAATATTTATCAAAACAATTTATTATTTACCATTCACTTGCCTCCGTCGGCGTGTTCGTTCCAAGAGAAAACGCAGATCGGTCGGCTTAGCACCGCTCAGCGTCAGCAGCAATCTATCGGCAGCCTTGAGGCCATGTGCTCTAGTTTCTAAAACAAGCCACCTCCGGCTCGTGCCGCTAACAGATTTATCCACCTAAGCCGATCACAAAAAAAGAACCCAATAAACAATAACCACCCACTAAAGATACCAATTGCAGATGAAAGGAACGGTACAGTGCCATGAATTACTTCCTTAGCGTTGGCGCCAGCAGCAACATGTTCAAAAAGTATTCATATCTATCTTTTGCTTCAGATGGATGTGTAGTGATTATGCCTGTTCTTAACCTCGTCCGGTTCGTTCTAATTGTTGTTCACAACAAAAGGAGGGAGTGGCTCGTTGGCTAGGTTTCGACCAATTCACTTTCGCTTTTATTTTTGTATACCCACTTGAAGAACGCTCTGGAGTGTGCATTTAAAATTTCGCAACAGCGGAATTATTCAAAAGTGAATTTGTTTGTATAAGTTTTGTTCCTCATTTTGGGCTCTTCAGAGAATAGCGCGAACATAAATTAACATTCAGCTACATCGCAGATAAGTGGAACACCGGCCGAATACTCAAAGCCAAAACCCCAGACAGAGGGCGAGATGATGATCTGAATCAGGCTGGAACTTGGAATAATTAATTATGATGCGCATCACTTTCTGAGGAATTCTCTCAGACGATTTTACCCGCGAGTTGCCTACTGTGTAGTGTGTAAGCTGTTCGTTTCAACTTGAAGTGATGACTTGCAAATGTGTGTATCTCTGGGTAGGGATCGTGTTCTGTTCCAAGTCGTTAGTGGTTCAACGGAGGGATACACTAATTAAATTACATTTATTTGGTCAACGAGGGCACGAATTTGCATTTTGCCCATAATGAGTCAAGTGTTCTCATACTCATGGTATGTGTATACTTTCGGTTTCGAACTCACCTAGTCCTGAGGTGTGTGGGGTGTCCTATATGCTTGCATGCTTGCGGGTAACATACACGCTCGACTGTGGTATCTCACGAAGGGTTTTGCTTTGTGGGACAAGATGGAATAATAATAGATGCGCCGAGGGCCCAAATGCAAATCTATGTGCAAGTATAGTATGCTTGTGCACCCACGAATAGAGAGATGCACAAGCCACGATAACAATGTGACTTAATGAGTCAAACGCGGCCAGGGCATCTACATCTAGTGAGAGTGGGCACCATTTACTGTCCATTACATATTTAATTAGAGGACCATTGCTTAATTGCCTTATTAGGATTTTACACGATAAAAGGACGACAATGTAAAAGGAGGCAGTTGCTTTGTCCATAGATCTGGAACGTTGAAACGTTGGTTCACTGTTGCACTAGCGGAGGCTACTAGTTTCAGTTTGAGTGGATTACAAAGTCTCCTGGGGAACTCGAAAACTCGTCTATGCATTTACACCGATCACCAACTAGTTTTGTTTTGACGTTTCAATCAGCTGTGAGACACTAGTCGTTAAACTTCGGCGCAAACTAAATATTTTGGTTATAAATTTCGATCGCATTAATTAACAAATAAAATTAATTCGGTGCGTTTAAAAATAACACTAACCAATCAATTAATTGTGGAAAATGATTTTAAGTTGTGACATTTGTTTGGTCAGCTGTTCTGCTGAATTTGCTATTTATTGCAAAAGGTGCGTTTGTTTCAACAACCCAACAATTGGAAGTCGTTTTCGTAGTGTTTTCGTGGAAAACGACTATAAACGATCGTTTTCAAAACTGCAATATGAAAAATGATGTGTTTTCGTGAAAACCCGGTTTTCGGCTCGGTGTGAATAGATTATAATGCCCTGATCCGTTTCGTCATTCGGTAATTTCAGTGTCGGAGTACAACTCTCGCTTAAAATTGTAGATCCGTTTAATTCCAAAATAAGCAACTCGCACAAAATGATGGTTATGAGACGATAGGACTAGGGTTCTTATGGATCTGTTGCGCCAACTATTTATTTAAATATTTATTTATCTTAAAACTAAAGTGTATTAAAAAGTCACATATTTTTTCTACAGTCTTACAGTCTGATTTCCACAGTAGGTTCGGCATGGTTTATGATCACGTCGGATGATCTTTTCAGAAGTCCCGATGAGCAGCTATAAATCTGAGAACTTTAATAATAAATTGTTGACGAAGGTTGATTTAGAATATAAATTAACCATATTGTACACATCATTTGTCAGCAGTGTGACCAGTGAAATTGTAGGAAATTTATCAGAATCTAAAGCGATCCACCCACTGTCCTAAATGGTGATTGTTGAATTCTCCGTCATGTGGCAGTTATATTAGTTTTTTATTATTTTGTACATTATTTTTACATATAAGTACGTGAACACCCACAGCCGTATTTATTAGATTCCCTTACGACACCTCTTCGATATTGTTTAGTTAAGCATCGCGTAAAGATTTACGCAGCCTCTACGTGGTTTTCATGAAATTGTGATTTATAAACATTTTGCCACGGTTACTTTACTAAACGAGGTTTGTGTCTAAACAGGTAAGAATTTCGATAAACTATTACAGAAAACACTGAAATCTATTACTTTTTTCAACTAAAACTGACATGTGAGATGTGACTGTTATTTATTTTGTATTTGAAAAATATTTGAAACGGACACAATGGAAATGGAGAGCAAAAGTAATTCTTTTCCTTCGCCTTCTTGGAATTGAATTTTCATTTGTTAAGTCAATCATATGTCGTTGACGAAATTCACAAAACTGAATGGCATTTTCAGCTGTTTTGTTTTAAAATTTAAAATTTACCCCATAAAAAAATGTAAGCAAAATGACATTTCATAAACGAAAAAACAATATGCAAGTTTTACGCAACCTGCAAACGCGTTTAAATGTACGCAGGCTTAAAGCAAAGCAAGTTTTGTTCTGGTACGTTTTGAAGTATTACATACTTATGAAAGGTAGTAGACATTTTCGACCATGAGCGAGGTAAGTTTTGTATATTCTTTCAAATTGTAGAGAATATTTAATGTTTCCTGAAGTGTAGGTTCTTAAAATGCGGAATGGCACATTACTGTACATACTGTTGTTGTTGACGTAAAAAAGACACTGAGCCAATTTGCTTAAGCGACCCATCCACTGTTCAATTTAACACTCATGCGTATTTTAGAAATTAGATCGTTTGATGTATGAATGGCTGTACAATTTACATATGTAACATCTGAACCCATTTCAAACACCGGTGCTTCTTTCTTGCCTTATTGCAAAAATACCAGAGGCAACTGACAGCCCACAAACCAATATGTTCCTTTAATAATGTCAAAACATTTTTTAAACGAATGTTTTTTTTATCGATCTTGCTATTTCAAGATGCATATTGGCTGAGACATAAACTACGGATCCATACCCACGCGAACTGAAGGTATAACTGCCTTCCTTCTCAGATTTGCACGTCTAAACTCGAAATGAAATTGTAGGTCCCTTGCATTTATTCTAAAAGGTTCGAACTTGAATTTTCACAGAAAACGGATGAGACTTACAAAATACCAAATACAAAATGGTAAGAACTTAATTCAGAAGCCAGGCTATTTTCAATAAATCGGTACGATTGGCGCAATGCGAACAGCCATTAGGGTTTTTTTTTTTTTTTTTTTGCAGCTGAAAGTTGAGCGTCAGGCAACAAGCTCAGCAATCACTAGACACTAAGTATTTACATTTTTCAAAAGGTAAGATCGGAACAGAAATCATCAAGCGGGAACCACAATATAGGTTGACTCTAACATAAATTTGATTGTTCAAACGAGAGTAGTTTTGCATGGACAAATAAAGGCACCGGTACCGGAACAGCCTTAGTTTCTTCTAGGCCATATTTATTTACTATTCGCATAAGTTCAATGCAAACAATAAACGTATACCTATTATTTTTATGGCTCTTCCCGTAAAAGCAAAATACTAACTAAATCATCAATGAAATTACGGAACCATGTGTAATTCATTGCAGCGTTTCACAACTTTAGCACTTCATTATTACGATGGTACCATTAAATGCTCGCCAATTAAAATTGGCCTTTGCCAAGTACTTTTCGTTTCGTTTTGCGTTAAAGTTCGTCTTAATGTTTTACACGGTTATATGCTACAGTGATGTGTATACGAATCGCACCCTTGACCCAATTGTGAAAATGTCTGTGGTTTTGGAAATTTTAATAGTGTCCATCGATCAGTAAATTGTGTCACAGATAAAACACAGAAAAAAAATGACTAAAAGTCAATATTCTCCAAGGAATGTCAGTTGCTTGCCAACAACAATTTTGCCTCAATAAAAAATGATTCACCCTCAGGACGAGGACCACCAAAGACACAGCTTCCCTACTTCATCCACTGCTAAATTGCTTTCCCATTCAGCAATCACACTAATTTGGGAAGCACAATTATTTGCCTTCAGATTTTTTTTTTTTTTTTTTTCTGAATTGGGGATAATTCCTACCATCATGCGTTCCAGCCGCCGCCTCCCGAAAACGACTTACTTAAGTAGCCTGAATCCTCTTGGGAAACGTGAAGTTGAATCACCTAAAATTGCTAAACAAACTTTGCTGGCTGTGCGATGTTTTTTTCTTCTCTTCAACGGAGGCGCGCTGAAACTCAAATTTAATAAGCCAAGCAAGAACAAACAGAAAAAGAATTGAATTTTTTCATGAATCCATTGAAGACAAATGGTTGAATCACTCGCCGATGGTAGAGGATTGTTTCTTAATGGACAGGTGACAAGAATCGCCGGTTTGTTTGCGGCTTTTGGTAGCCCAAAGTGATATCTATATTCAGCGGGTAATTAGAAGGTTATTGCTCTCAATTTTTCGAACCGAATTTTGAACCCCACGCGATGAAGAACACAATTTTATTTGTATCCTCATGTGGTGGGATCAATTTTGGATTTTATAGCTTGTTCGTTGCAAAAAGTTAAAATGTGGCAGGAGGGGGGCGGCGAATATGCGTAATTAGGCTTTTCGGAGTATGTGCGAGAGGTTTCGAATGATTGGCACGTGCTTTCGAGTTCTGTGGGTTATTAAATTAGCATAATTCGCTTTTAATTGTTTAAATTGCCTGTTTTTTATATTAATTTTATGTGTTCGAACGAAAATGGGGTCAACAAGTTGCTGGGTATTTGACCCATATCTTTGGGCATGAATTATGATTGGATTATATTTAAAAATAAAAAGATACAAATATGGGAAGGATTTTAATAATTGCTGTGCTTCTAAAAAGACTTAGCTGGGGAATAATATTGGCTTAATGAACGCCCCTTCAACTGACATTTTTAGTCGTGCTTGTTAATGCTTGCTTATTATTTGTGAGCCAGGAGGGAACTAGACAGATCTTCGTTTTTTTCCGGACCAAGCACTGAAAACTCATCGTAATAAGCGCATTACATATCTTAATGTACGTCTTCATACAATCCGAGCTACTACGCATATCAGAAACCTTAAGGGTCCCATCCCAAATAAAATGGGTCAGAGACTTAAATGGTAAGACCAACTATATAAGAAGGGACACCCGCCATCGACGAAGGGACAGCAAAGAGATAGTAAGTGACTGTGTATATCGGCTCTGTTTCCAGTAATCAAAATCAAAAATAACTCTTGTCAATCACTGCAAGAACCTCTCCCGAATAATAAAGGAGACTCCATATAACACCTTTATAGCACCAGTCTTGCTGTACGCATCTTAACCAGGACTGCGGATGAATGTAGAATGTAGGTACACTATGTCTAAAAATATTTGTTACCGTTTTTTTCCATTTATAGTTAGATACTACGACGAACTACACGAAATATTCGGCGGCATCGATGTATTAAAAAATGTTGGCATCAGTCGCCTAAGTTGGCTAGAACAGGAAGGGCGATTGGTCATCGAAGTTCGTGCGAACAGAGTCTTCGATTCTTACCTAGATGTTTGACACTGTTTATATAGTGCGACTCACGAAAAAGCCGAGAGGCAGGATAAGGACTGGGCTTACTGGAGGATCTTGTTAGTTTATGCGTTTATTCACGCCAGAGAGAGAGAGAGAGAGATGGCCAAGTAAATATTGCGCGTGTTTAACAAGTCAGTAATAAGTCAACATCAAACAAGAAATATTGTTATCCCAACTTCGGAGTTATTGATTATCTCAGTTGGACAAGGTTTACCCCCATAAAATCTATTTATTTCGCGGTGATTAGTCCTCATGTTTTTTATGCTCACGGGGACACAACAAAGTTTCGCCCATCTCATCCATATCCAATATTCCTATAAAGCAATATGGCTTCCGGAAGTGCTGAACGGACAGTTTTTATTTATTTCGTATAACTGATTGATGAATTGTTGGTTTAATTTTATGAAATTAATTACCACTCTCATTTCACATGCTTTAAATCAGAAATAGAAATGTTTTCAAGTAATTGCAGAAATGTTGGTGGCCGCAACTTGTGTTTATTTCCGTTTTACATATCTATAACTATGGGTAGAACATCCATGACACTGTAGGCGTCTGATTTGTGATCTCATTCTTTCGCATTAGCATTGACTGCGGATAAACGGATCTCTCTGTTCCGTTAATGCGATGGTTTGGATGCAGTCTAAAGCGCAAAATCAGGTCTGACACAAAGCATCTTTCCAATACACACTAACACTTTACGTAACACCAGTTCCCATCAAACTTAATCATAAAAAAAACAACTAAAACATAGGAAAACACTTATTACTCCCAACTAACAATGCAATACGAGCCCACGCATATTCGATAACATAACTACCAATTCATCTTTATATAATCATGGCGTCTGTTATCTAACCGTGTCGTGACATTTAGCAAAAAAAAAACACACAATTCATATAAAAAAAAATAAAAATACTATCGGGAACATCAAAAACCTTTGCCAACAGAGTGTACCACATGCGATCTTTCACAACCATCAGAGGGAGAAAAAAGAGAAAAAAAAAAAACCCTGTTAAACCACGGAAAACAAAAGAAATTTTCCTTTCTTTGAGAATCTACAGGTGGGTAATGCGACTGCCACCGAGTCGTTACTGCTGCCCATCATGATCATTATCATCATCACATCACATCACGTCATCTGTGATCATCAGTGTGCATCAGAAACGAGAAGTGAAAAAGAAATCCCCCATCCATCCAATGCTGGTGCGTTCAATGGAAGTGTTTTCAGACCATTAAGTCATCGAAATGCCCAACCCAAAGATTATAATCGTTTATACATCGGTAAGGTTTTATTTTTGTCGGTTTCTACCAGCTCTTCTCGTCGGAAAGGGAGGCATACGAAAAACCAAAAATACTTCCGCTTTCCGTGGCGCTGTAACCAAATTACCTCACGAAATGCATAGATATTATCGGATATAGAAATGATAGGTGGCGGTTAGTTTTGATGGTAATTATGACGACTGATTATGCTAATTGTATATCAGGAGCGTGTCGTAATATGTTTTTGGAAAAAAGTGACATCACTCGAAGAAGGTTATTTGTTTATTGGACTAGAAGGACATTGGGCAATGAAATTGGTGTTCTACACTATAGCAGCGTTGCCACTTACATTTTGTTGGACAAATTTTTCTCTAAAAAAGTGCAGTAGATTGCATATTTTGCAGTCGATATCTTTTCAAGCAAAACCAAGGTACATAAATAACATAAACAGCACAAAATTAATAAAAATGACCATTTAAGCTAAATAAAAAATAATATTATTAATTAACGAAACAAATAAACACATACACGTGATTCATCATATTTTTCTTGGAGTATTTTCCATCTGTAAAAGGGTTAAAGTTTCGCGATCTGTTACAAAAATATAGCAGATTCTATTTTTTGACAGTTGATTTAAGCTTCGCAAAAATGCTGTATATGTACTGCAATTGCAGTAAAGTGGCGACCCTGTACTATAGTAGCTGTGACGCAGATTTCCCCCTTTTTAAAGTGTTCACTATAATTAGTATGACAAGGGTAATCCTTCTTCGAACCTCCTTTTATTAAAGGAACCGCAAATATATTTACATAGGACTGAAATTTCAGTACTGCAGCCCATACATCTGTCTCGTTCACTTTTCAAGTGTTAAAGGGTCATCTTTATAGTTATTTAAGCAAAATAATGAGGAACTTAGAAAACAAATTATTTTTTCCTTGGAAAATACGAGTATACCGGGATAGACCAACATGTGAACAAGAAAAGTTTTAATAATAATTTTAAGAAGATTGTTCAGTAGTATTAAAACAAAATTCTCACAAATTGCATTTTTAGAAAGAAAGTTCGAAAAATAATCCCAAGCTATGTCGGGCATTCAGCTTAATTATAAAATATTGGCAAGACCACACCAAATATCAAAGATAAACAGCGAATATGCCAGTTTTTGAAATCAAACCATAAATGATTGCAAATTCCTAGGCTGATTGCTGATTGATTCCTGATGGACGAAAAGTGACTGGGTATAGTTTTATGGACAGTTTTTCTACTTTATATTGCTTTCCGTGCAACAGCTGTTCAACGAAACAAATAATAATAATAACAATCGATGAATAAGAAATAAAATGATTCCATATGTTGAGAGCGACAAAAATGAGACTTCCTTATTTCTTGAATTATTTATAAGCATTTAGTAGATTTTATATGAATTTATACATACACGTAATATGTATGGGTTTCCATAAGACGTATAGAAAAGTATTGATCTTTTATCACACCCGTAAAAACAACGTCAAATTAACAAAAAATAAAAAAATAAAATAAATAAGTGATTTTAAAGTTTGGGAAGTTTTATTGAGATCCGGAAAGGCAATGACATGGAAATTACAATCAAACACAACTCATGTGATAGGTATGTGATTTAAGGTGAACCACATCTCGCGAACGTCTGACAAACATCCGAGAGTACAAATGTCTTAAAAGAGCTTCTCAATTAGCCGTTTGGAATCGGCATAAAATTGTAGATCCCTTCCATTCGTTCCAAAAATGAAACTCACACAAAACGAATGGTTGTGAGAAGCTAGGCCTTGGGTCCCTACGGACCTGTTGCGCCAACTATGTAGGTACATCTTATGAAAGCAGTGTTCCCAGGCGTTTGATAAAAAATAACGCAATTTTTGTTATCGAAAAACTTATATAAAATACCACATGCATAAGAATTTTACGAAAAATCTGAGATTGGATTTTCTAATATCTGATTCTTTACTTCAAGGCACGCAGAAGAATTTGTTACTAGTCTTAGAGAAAAGATTGCGAAATGTACACGCAGAAAAATCGGTTACTTAAAATCAACCAACTTTAAGTTTAAAACTACCTAGTGACACAATTAATATAGCTCCTACAGAGTTAGGGGATTGAAAATAACCGAATCAACTTGTTTGAGGAAACTGGGTTAAAAAAAACTTTTATTAATTTTTCTCTGTTGTTAATAAAAACTTTCCCTGTTGATTTTAACCAGCTGGCTGATATTTATCTAGAAACTTGGTTCTTAACAACTGATTAAGTGGGTTGTTTTTAACAGATTGTATTTTACCTATTTATGTCGGTAGTATTTAACAACGAATACTCGGTGTTTTCAACAGAGACTTGGTTAATTTTAACCTTTTTTTTCTTACCGAGCAAAAATCGCGTGTATGCTTATTATAATTTATTAAGAATCTTCCAGAGGATGAAAAAACATTTCAAGACCTTTTGTAAAGCCTTGCGAATGCTATGAGTTAAATTATGTTTGCCTTAAATAAAAAAAGTAGCTCGAATTCCCTTTCTTTTTCGGAAAGAGTCATTTATGTTAAGTTTTTTTAAAAAAATAGGAAATCTCATTTATTGTTTCAGCAAACAAAAGTATTTGCCTTTTGTCTTTCGGAAATTGGAAACGATTATCAAATGGATTTCCTTCCTTCCTTTGGCCTTTTAGCTGATTTCGAAATGCAAAATGCCAACGAAATGGGTAATAACCAAAGATCTGGCATCACTGATGGAAGCTATTCACAACATCTTTTACTGGGTATTTGTCAATTTCTTTTGTCGAATAGCGACAGAAGTAAACATTGCTACATCGTATTCACCTTTGAGGAACGGAACGCAAAAACTACGATTGCACAATATACCGCTAATCGTGTTCCCAAAAATTATTCAAATCTGGTTAAATTTTGAAGCCAACCAGCAAATGTAGTCATCCTTCAAATCGGAAGGCACCGTCTTCAATTAAAATGTTGTTTTGCATAAAAACTCGATTTTCAGTTAGGAAATCATCTGATACCTGCTACGAGTAGTCTCAAATTAGAAACAATTATACAAAACAAGTTTTGAGAGTAAATTATAGCTTTCTCGTCGCTTCACTAATCAAATGTTCATGTCAGTTTAATTTTCTACACTTTGCAGACAAACCAAACAGATTTTTATTCGGTGATGATCAGTTGATCATTCTGTTTGATTGTCACTAAAGCACGAGAAATATGAAATCGAAAGTAATTTTATGATTACTAGCCGCCGCTGTGCTTCTTCTGTTTTATGACGAGCTGACGAAGTGTTAAAATCTGTAATGCATTCTTCACATCCGATGGTCCCTAAAGCGTGGAGTTGAGTAGCCATCTACAGCTCTCTTTCGGTGCTTAAAATCGATTAGCACCGTGAAAGTTGTAAACTCACTTGAATCTTGTTTGAAAGTAAGACTTTAGCAAATAGAGCTGTCAAAGATGTCATTTTAGAACCAAAGAATAGCGAAGACTCTTTAGTTAAATTCTATCCAACCAAATTCTATCATACCATCTGTATAGGCGGTTTGAGTCCTGACTTCTGTTTTGTTTTGTGGATGGCTTTCGGAGACTTGTCCTTTTAACTTGCAATATCAAGTCAAGTTGTCCTCTAAGATGCTTCAACAAGCAAGTACCCGTAGATCCAAATGTGTTGCAACAATAACATTGCAGCTGCATGGCCAAAATGGCATACAAGTGTCTCAAGCGTTAACCTTTCATCCCACCTGGTGCGCATTGTGTTCACCATTCACACATTGCGCCTGAACATCGAAAGTAATTGAAGTCCAGCAGAAAACAAGGATCCGATGCGAGTTTCTTTATCTCCAATAAGGGCATATAAATTCGCATAACTCCCATTCATAACACAGATACATTCCGCAATAAATGTACACCGCGAAGCCAATAAAAAAGTACACAACATCATCGCTTCCTGTAACACAGTGCAGCGCGACAAAAACAATAAACAATACCACTCTGAATATGGGTGTCGAAGTCCCTTTCACAACAGACACAACCAAAATCCATATTTATTCGCAGCCGCCAACTGCAACTGATTATCCGATTCGCCTACACTGACCAGTGACCATACTCACCAATTGAATCCGTGAATCTTAGCGCGCTAACACGATTAACATAAAAATAGATCAGATCCTTATCCCGGCGTAGTTGCACTGCGTGTGCAAGCAGTCCCGTCCTAAGTGGCTATAAATATCCAGACGCACGCGTGCCCGAGTGCATCCTCTGAAGCAGCAGACGAGTGCGATGTGTGTTGCCTGCCTTGTGCAACATTGCCACACCACGCCAATAAAACATATTCAATATGGTACGATGGCCGGAGGAGGAACATGATTCTCTATTTCCAAAGGTGGCTGTTAATATGCCACCCATTAACTAGATGGGACATCTAATGGCCTAGCCGACCGTAGTCGCTGACGACGGCAACAACGTGCTGCAGACTGTGGACACCCCACGCGTACACACAGTATATCCATGCCAATTGCGAGTGCTCGTATCTATGCGATGCGATTCATTTCTATTTAAGGATTAATCAAAGCAACGCACATACCATGCGGTGGTAGTTCCTTCCTTCCGATTCGATTATTGCCTACCCTGGACATAGATGCCAATTAATATTGTGTGTGACTAGCCCCGAAAATGTCACGAGTTTTCATTCCCCGCCGTTACAAGGGGGAAGCCACAAATGCAAGGGGAGATGTGGACGACAGGACGGATTGACTATCGCGTTGCACAATCAAATGCGAAGCTCGTTATTTCTTAGCATGTTAGTCGCGTAGTTGCGTCTCTAAGTGAACGCGAGCGATATGGAATCGCGTAGTTTTGCATTTGATGCCGGAGATGGTGTGTGCTTGTGCTCTGTGCTTGAAGATCTGCAGCCAGCATCGAGGTTTTTTTTTGCCGTTTTCTTTCCTATCTTCTCATACTCGAATGAAGATGAGTTCCACGAACTCACATAAACCCATGCAGAGCACGTTCTTTTTTTCCGCAGCGAAATGCCATTCGAATGTTTATAAGTTGGTAAATGCTTTAGTGCATCCAGGAGGGGAAAGCTATAACCGAGTGAGGTTAGTGCCTGCTGTAGTTGCCACTGCAACAATCTCGTGATGTGCAGCGATGAAGCTGCGATGTATTCTAACAGGTGCAAGTCGCAGAGGAGAGTTCGTTTCGTTTCCTCTGTTATACAGTCGCATACATCCATCCAGCGCGGAATGCGAAGACGAACACGAGGAAGAAGCAGCACAAACGAGATGCGATGGAAAGGAAAAGTTAATTGAAAGCAAAAGGGTATACGAGACAATGGGAACTTACTGTCACTTTTTAAATTTATCTCTTGGGGAATTCTTTAGTGTGAGCCTTGACCTAAATTCCTTTTTTTTCCCGCAAAAAGAGGGATTTTATGGGAAACAGGAAAACATACTGGGAGACGAGTTGCGAAATTATTTTCTGTCTGCCTTTGGTCATTCATTTGCAGGTGACAGATGTGGTTGATTGTAGGACTTGTTATTGTTACAGTTGTTGGACATTTTAGTCATTTGGTTATTTCAGGGATTTAGAGGGTCTAATAAAAAATGCACCAAAGGTCATATAGGAATGCGCTCATCTCTCGCAGTGATGGTGGATCGGTTTAATATACTCCTGCGTTTGGTACTCGGTTAGAAGGACAGAACCAGCGCCAGCCAGACTTGACACTACCCTAACCATCCTGGCATTGCTTATTCTACCAGCTACCTGGACACTTAAAAGAATGTTTGATGTGATCAGAAAAACAGGCCGTATATGGACGAATTTAAGTCCAAGAAGATCGAGGTTTTTTTTTTCGATCAGACATCAGAACCGTTTTCTTGAAACTGGAACCTGCCTGGATATGCCAACATTACAGAAGGTTAAACCGTCCGTATAATGACTTCTGTAGGAGATGCAGGTATAACGAGAAGGATGAGACCGCATTCTCTAAAATAACAATAAAATGAATGCCATCGCAAATTTATCAACATTCCAGAGGGTAACAGTTTTTGAACCCCAAAAATATATCCAAAATGCAAGTATATCAACCAAACTCTAACACTTGTCCATTTGGGACTTTTGATTTTTCCATTTGTCTAAATTCTGCGTGAAGCAAATGTCTAAAAGAAAGAGGAGGAGGAGTATGCGAACGGACGATAGTCTTTTAAGTTTTTTTTATTAAAAAAAACTTGAAAATCTTTCAAGACGGTGAAACTCAGTGCACTAAAAACATCACACATTCCTAAAACCGAAGATAAAAGGGACAGCATTATTTAAAACAAAATGGCTTCCCGGAGTGATGAACGGACAATTATTTTTTTATTCCCTATAACTGATTGATGAATTGTTGGTTTAATTTCCTCACACTAATTACCACTCGCATTTCACATGTTTCAAATCAAATAGATACGTTTTCAAGTGATTGCAGAAATGTTGGTCGGAACTTGTCTTTATTTCCCGTTTGCGTATCTATAATTATTATGGGTAGAACATCCATTACACTTTAGGCTTCTGAATTGTGATCTCATTTTTACGCCTTTATTAGCATTGACTGCGGACAAACGGATATCCCGTCTCGTGCAGTAGGTATCATTCTTTTGCAAAGTCAATTAAACCAAAATGGCACAATGCAAACATTCTCAAATTGACACAAAAGGTCTGTTCCCTTACTTTTTGGTTCAATTTTGGCAATATGTCACATTTCTCTCATTGCGAGAGAATTCGCTCACCGAATTGAAATATGTTTATAACCAAAAAGAAAAGGAACGCATTGAGCCACGAATTGGAAAAATTTGATTTTTTTCTAGGCGGGAACATTAAAATATCAGCATAACAGCATAAATTTAAATTTAAAGGCCAAGATTTGAATTGATTTTATTGCTGAAATTAAAATTTAATGCCATACACAGGCACAAAATATAAATGAAATCAAATAAAAATTCAGCTACAACTTACAAATAAGCATTTGAACGATTTGACAACCAACTAGCCCAATGAAATTTCTTGGGCTAATATTTGCAGGCTTTTCATGGACGGGACATTTTTTGTTCTCTCTTCTTGGCTCTCTTCTGCACAACTTTTGCGTAAGGGAACGAAATTTGACTAAATTTGGCTGATGTGTTCGAATGCATTATCGTTAGGGAACAGACCAAAAATGTCCGATAGACGTTAGATCTGGTCGCCAACCAGATAAATTATTGTCGTTCTGTTAAGTGACTCGGCATTGCTCGGAAACAGATAGTAATGGAGAAGTACCGGCTTTGTCGTTCCATGAGTAAAAATGCTGTCTGAAACTCTTTTCACTATTGTTTCATGAAGCTGTACTTTATTGGAGGTTTTTTTTTTTGGAATGAATGAACATTTTTGTGTTGTATCATTTCAAAAACTGTAAAACAACTGCTGTTCTTTCGTTCTGACAGTTTTTACTATCTTGCTTATTATTAAACAAAATCCATAAAGTAATAAACTGTTCAACCGCGACTCTCATCTTTAAATGTCAAAAAAGGGAACGGCGCCATTTTATTTGACATTATACATTTTTGTGACATCTGGCCTGAGTTGAATTTCAAGTTCCAATATTAACTAATGTCGTTTTCCATTGGGATTTTTTGATTTAACTCTCAGATTTCAGATTTTTCGCGGCCAATTATAAATGAAATGAACTTCTTTGTTTTGCATTTGTTTTGGAGCGTGATTTAAGAGTCAGCTGTATTTAAATTGTAATTTGTGTTGAGGTTCGCAAAATTGTCCTGACTTTAAAAAAAGTGTTTTTTTTTTTTTTTGGGCCAATGGAACATAAATTTTGACAGACAGTTAATTTCTAGAGCAGAAAAACTGTTCTCTATTGTTTTCTCAGTCCCATTAAATAAAATAATACATCAAAACATGGATATGCGGGTGTGTTCAGTGGCTTGGGTGACAGTTTTTTTTTTTTTTTTTTATCGAATGCGAGCGAATAATTGAACACAAAAACAATGTTTGTCGTTTTATATGTGAGACCGTAATGACGCAAAATGTGGACCGCCGATGTACAACAGTCACAAGCGACTTTCAATTGGCTGCTCTGTCAAAAACAATATACGAAGCCTCAGTGGTACCCATCATAGTTTCGTTCACGGGGACCACAACGAGGCACTCAAGTTAACAAACTACAATATAACATGGACACTACCCAAACTTAACGGAGATTGGGGCTAATCGCATAAAACAACAACAAGGTTGGACACATTTTTAATTGCAAAATGCTCCTTTCAAGGCTTGTTTTCGGAGTGATAAAATAACTTCCTTCAATATCGCCCAAAATAAACACATCAACACTAATTGGTTTCAACATTTTCTATTCAAAACTAGAAATATCGGTTTCAATCAAATCTAAAGCAGCGACGAAAACATGATTTATAAGGTGAACCAGTCAACCACCGCGAAAACAAGTCAACAGCCAACAGCCAGCTGAAAACGAAAGTTTCTGTCTCATATTTCTCACATGACGCATTTACACACAAATGTGGATTCCATATTCGAAACTATAATTGGCATTAACATTTAAGCCCGTAAAGAACAAAAATAAAATTCAGAACATTTTTCGGGCAACCTTTCAGCAGACCTGGGTGTCATCTAAGAGCTAAGATCCGGTCTCATAATCTGTTGAAAAGAAAAAAATCCAATCAAAATGAATATGTATCTACATACAGCATTTCTGGTTTAATTTATTTAGATTTATTTATGCATTCAAATGAAACCAGTGTTGCCGACGACATGGCACTACGTCGGCGCACACCAAAAAACAGGAATTTCAGCCGGAGTTTGGCATTTGATTGCCGACACTTTTGACACCAAAGACCGCGTATTTGACTGAGGCGAAAATTGACCTAAACTAACTTAGACGCAGTAGGAGATTATCGTCATGTTTGCCTTTGCCAGCCATCTGCACAGCGAATGTTGACAGAAGACCAAAGACCATCAAGGAAATGTCAACTCCGAGTAAGATGTTATGTTTGCAGTCACACCATTTGCTACTACATTTTACCGATTACGTAATAATTATGAAATGTGACTGTTTTTGTTTTCTTTGCCTCGAAACGGATTTTGCAAAATTCGCCTGTTATGTGTGTTTCTAAGCCAACATACTATACGTGGGAGTTGTGCGAGAGATTCCAAAAATTCATTTAAATTGGTAATCACCCCCTCAAGTGGGTTATTAGTGAACGTAGATTCGGTTGTTACAGAATTTGTATAGAAGTATGATTTTCATGGAATTATGTTATGGATATTCGTTTGAAAAGGAATCCATCACTCCAGGCTGCAGGGGGTAATCGAAGGGGAAGTCTGGCGTATTGTGCGCTGTTGAGGTTGAAGTGGATTATGTTTGAACCTGTTGTTGTGGCTGAAATTGCCCATCACAGGATTTCAATTAGACGCGACAAGGCCTATTGAAGAGATGTCTTCTTAATGGGGGCGGACGTAATTATTGAAAAAGATAAATGATGATTGATTGAAAATAAACAAGGATATCTTCTGTCAAATTGAGCTATTTAACAGAAATTTTACCAATCAGTTAGATCATTAGCAAGATTTAAAATCTGAAGTTGATACAATTAGAATCTATTGGCAATAAATCAGTCGTACAGATTAAGGTGATATTTTTCCAAATACAGGTAGTAATTGAGCATTTTGTACATTTTTTATTGGTACTCGTTAAATAGAATCAGAATCATTAAGCGGTTCATACTTGTGGCCGGATTGCTTATTTCAATTTTTTTTTATCTAAGACTCGTCGGATTATTTTTTTTATAAGAAAAATTGACTTTGGATAAGAGGTTCCTACTGATAATACTGACTGAAGACTGACATAGCAATTACTAGCTCGATAAGATTTCGCTGAGGATGACAGAAAGTGGTATACATTCGTTCTTACGACAAAGTGTGGTTTCTGTGTGTCTAAAAGCAGTCCAACAGCCCAACAATAAACGTTGTTCCACGAGGCCCTGCGACAAATAATGGTTCCTTGTTATACCTTGCTCTACTTGCCCGCCAGAACCCAAGGGAGTAAACTGAGGCACGAAACGGAAAGCATGCCAATAATTAGTTGACTCTGCCAAATAAGGCGAATTTTAAATTAAACAAATCGGAAATATTGGTCGAAATCAATTTCCATATGTAAAAGTCCAGTCTTGATGCCGATGAGACACTCGGATCAGAACTTGCTTACTCAACAGACTGTCACATACAGGTCGTTCTGAAAATGCTATCAAAAAGTGATTGTGAATTGTATAGTCGGTCAAAAAATATTTTTTTGGTGTTTTTGCACTTAAATTTTGACTTCTGAACATAGGTTTTTGGTGTCATACGATGTTTAAATAACTATGCAGTCTAGTACCGAGAACTCATCGGGACTTCGAATGCACTGTGGACACATTTCAAAATACCCGTGATTTCTTCAAAAGGTTCCCCTCCTACAACTTTTGTTTACTGTAAGTAAAGGGTGATTTTTTAAGAGGCTTAGAACTTTTTAAAAAAAAAAAACACAAAAAATTCGAAAAAATTAATGAAATATTTATTTGAATCGATAGTTTGAACCTTGCAATTTAATGTTTAAAGATAATTTCATGCAAATGTTGACCGCGGCTGCGTCTCAGGTAGCCCATCCGCTGAGTCCAATTTTGGCATACTCTTTCACACATATCGGCCGGTATCTCACGAATGAATGCATGGATGTTGGCTTCCAATGCGTCAATCGAAGCGGGCTTGTCCCTATACACATTAGCCTTGGCATACCCCCACAAAAAATAATCTAATGGTGTCAAATCGCACGATCTAGGCGGCCAATTGACCGGCCCGAAACGTGAAATTAACTGTTCACCAAACTCGCCTCGCAATTGCGCCATTGTTTCGCGTGCTGTGTGGCATGTGGCACCGTCTTGTTGAAACCACATATCATGCAAGACAAGAACTTCCATTTCGGTCAAAAAAAAGTTTGTTATCATCGCTCGGTAGCGTTCACCATTGACAGTAACGCTGCGATTCGCATCATCTTTGAAGAAATATGGCCCAATAATGCCGCCGGCCCATAAACCGCACCAAACAGTGGCTTTTTCGGGATGCATTGGTAGCTGTTGCAATGCTTCTGGCTGATCTTCACTCCAAATGCGGCAATTTTGCTTATTTACGTACCCATTCAACCAAAAATGAGGCTCATCGCTGAACACAATTTTTCGATAAAAAAGCGGATCCTCGGCCAGCTTTCCAAGAGCCCATTCACCAAAAATTCGGCGTTGTGGTCGGCTGGCTTTAGTTCTTGCACCAGCTGTATCTTAAAAGGCTTTACGCCCAAATCCCTCCGCAAAATTTTCCACGTAGTGCTGTAACAAAGGCCTAACTGCTGGGAACGGCGCCGAATCGACATTTCGCGGTCTTCTGTCACACTAGCTGATACGGCCGCAATATTTTCTTCACTACGCACAGTATGTAAACGTGTTGGTGGTTTAATGTCCAACAAAGTAAATTTGGTGCGAAATTTGGTCACAATCTTCCGAATAGACTGCTCAGAAGGTCGAGAATGCCGATCATAAAATGGAAGCAGCGCGCGATGAACATTTCGAACCGAGCACGAATTTTGATAGTAAAATTCAATAATTTGCAAGCGTTGTTCATTTGTAAGACGATCCATGGTTAAATTGCAAACCAAACTGAAGCTGTTTGACAGTGACACAAGGTACTAAACACACGTCAGATGTCAAAACCAGTGTTGCCAAAACCAAACCAGCTAAAAAATCACCCTTTAGAAGCAATTGACATCAGACCTTAAAAGAGAGCCAAGTTCTTCCTTATTAAAACCTTCCATGTAACAAGTCAGCCGTGAAACGAACTGAGATGTAAATGTACGCCAAGTACGCAGAACTTTACTGAAATAACTACAAGTTAAGAGAGAAATTTTATTATTTAAAGTGTGCTGACTAAAATTTGGTGGGTTTACTTTTTATTACTCCCAATTCGAAAGGTTTTAAAAACTTTACCAGTGAACCCAACAATAAAATTTCTTTCATAATTTGTAGTTATTTCAGTATTGTTTATTATATAGAAATTTGGTGAGGCGCCTGTGCTTGATCAGCTTAGTAAATATTCCGAATTTTAAGTTCTTGACTTCATTGGTACTGAAGATAGAGGGGAGTCGAAAATCGCCTGAGTTTGTTCCTGTAAAAAGGGTGTAATGTCAGAACTTGGCTGCGCATCACCGTGCCCTTTGATCACTTGACATCATACTTGGCTCTTCCGGTTTTATTATCACATAGCTTGATGAACAGATGCTGGAAGATCAAAGCTAAGCAATCAATCAATCAATAACAAACCAATCGCAATGCTTGATCTTGATAGATTCTATAATTTTTTTTAAATTAATAGAAAATTTTCAAAACAACCAAGAACTTCAGAAGCATTTTCGATCAGTAATGCTAAGTGAATGCGAATTTATTGAACGTCTCTAAATTTACTCAATGTCTTTCGCAATGCTTAACATAATCTTTAATCGATAACTTCTCTTTCAGGAAAGGCTATGAATATAGAAATCAGCAGCAAGACTTTTTGCTATCAGGTGAAGGAAAAATGATATTTTCTAAAATAAGTCTCCGATTGGTCGAAAGCTATTTTAACACTTTTAACAGTTTCCCAACCTACAAGGAATGTTAAAAGCATTTCAATACACTCTACCACTTATTTAAAAGGTCATAAAATGAAAATAGGGTACAGCTCATGCTAAAGAATAGATAGAAAAATTGCGGGAAAGACTGACTGAGAGTATTAAGGTCATATAGAGGGTGCCTCCCATAAATTTTCCTTATGGAAGAGCTCGCAATAAAAACCAATGAGGTAGCAAAGCTACAAATGATTTTCAGTCGCACGTGAGCGCTTTGAAATGTTGACGGTGTTTAACCACTATTTCAAAAAAAAAAGAACAAACAAATATTTCCTGTGCCACCCTGTGCATAATACACATCTTGTACTCTAGCTGGCGGAAGTGAAAAGTGTAGCACATTTTGCACGTACGAGGGAAGATCTAACCTTGAAACACTTTATCTGTGATAATAAGAACCTTCACATACTAAAATTTTACAAAGAAAAAAAAAATAGGTTATAGTTGTTGGAAGTGCCTGAACACCTCGCTTCTGTCACTGTTGCTAACCTGTAATACGACAGTGAGATGTCCATTAAAATACGTCTATATGAAATGTGCCCTCCTTCTTCTACCAATATGGCATATCATCTACATTCTATACAGGGTGGCCAGAAATATTTACTTCAGATAACAGGTATTTAAAAAAATTAAAAGCGAAAATAGTTTTGTTTTTCGCTTTTACGCCGATGGACGACAATGTCAATTCATATGTCCGGCGCATTTCCCTACTAACGGGTCCGCCAAATAACTTTTTTTTTTTGAAAATGCTATAAAAAAAAACTCTTCCTTTTTGTATTTGAAAGTACAATCCTTCCGGTTAATAATGGAAAATAATTTCATTCAAATGGCTGCCTCGGCTGGCCATGCAGAAGCCTACACGATCGGTCCAATTGTTAAGCACATTATCGATTATATTAAATAATAGTCCAACGGTGCCAAATCTCAGCTCCGAGGTGGCCAAACGACATCAGCTCTGCGGCTGATAATGCGATCTTCAAAAACAGGGCGCAAAACATCGAGTGTAGCTTCGGCTGTGTGGCACGTAGCGCCGTCCTATTGAAACCAAATGTTGCCAATATCCTCCTCTTCAATTTTTGTGAACAAAAATTCGTTCAACATGGTCCGATTACGATCGCCATTGACTGTAACGGTCACTCATGCTCATTTTCGAAGAAAAATGGCCCAATTATGCCTCTGGACCAAATTCCGCACCAAACAGTGACTCGTTTTGGGTATATCGGCTTTTCAATGCATGCGTGCGGGTTTTCTGTGCCCCAAATGCGACAATTTTGCTTGTTTACATACCCGCCATGATAAAAATGAGCTTCATATGAAAAGGAGATTTTTATGGCAAAATCGGCATCTTCTCTAAGTCGATCGCAGGCCCACTTAGCGAAGCGAAAACGCATTGGATGGTCATTTCATCAAGCGTATACAAAACCATATTCGTTCAGCGGAAGGATAAAACTAATTATCTGTCAAATCAGACATGAGCTAAGTGTTACCATTCGCGAAATAAGCACGAGTTGAAAAAAAAAAGTTAGATGGCGGACCCTATAGAAAGGACAACGACACAGCGATAATCTAACCTTAGTTTTAATGTAACAATATATACCTACCTCTTTCGTGGAGTTCAATGTGAAACGGATTAAGTTTTCTTTATATTTAAGGTTCGCTTATCGAAAAAGTATAAATTCCATTTAATATTTTTGGCCACCCTGCACAAGCATTACATTAAGTGCAAGTAGTATCAGGGTGATTTGAAACAAAACAGCAATGTGTGATAAATTTCTTCCTGTTGTGAAACATTCGTCGTCATGTGTTACAGATCCCAAATATTTGTTTCGCAACAAATGACCGCCAAGCAAGCAGTCCCACACGCAACGTTGGACCTGCCTATTCTTCTCAATGCGTAGTTAGAGTAAGTTCACCAAGTACTTAAGACAAGGTTAATTCCTCAATCTCTAAGGTCGAAGCACCAATGAGTTTATCTTCTCGTCAGCGTAACTACAACTTGAAAAACATTGCATAAATTCAGCATAAATATGCACATTACCCACCTTAATGACTATCTAACTGCTCGCATCTAAATACCATTAGCTACAATTGATGCCATTACAGAACCTGCTTAAACGTATATAAGAATTTCTTTGACATCTCGGAGATAACATGCAAATGCAACCAGTATATCTACTCGCCCCCTTTGGATTGAACATTTACATAAAACTCGTTTAAACTTACCGCATTCCATCGAATCCATCATCCGAACCGTTAATGGTTAAAACTGGGGCACGTGCATACGCCTTGGCTACGCGACGATTCCGTTCAAAGACAATGACTTTAGCCCAAATTTCATCGTCGATTTGGGTCCATTTATCTAGAACCTCTTGGATGTGTTCCTGCAACGAGAAGACAAAAGAGAAAAGATTGTAATCATCGTGTTGGTCTATCATCGGCGTCTTAGCCATGAATTTTTCGCTTCTTGTTTTTTTTTTCGCTGTTTCACTGCAATACAATTTCAACCGAATTGGGCACATGTATCTGAATGTAATATCTGTGTCCTCGTTCGTTGTAACCGAAGCTACATAGGCACAAAAAGATCTACCGAATAAGATACTCCAATTGGAACAGTTATTCGAATGGTGTGGTGTGTTCCCCCAAAGATTCAAAGCAACAAAGTACCTTGCTAGGCTGCGGCTGCACCAGCCAACACCAATACCATGCAAAATTATAACAACAAACGGCCTTGCACACGATATCACTTTTACTTGGTGGTGCTGCTGCTGCGGTAGGCTGTGTTTGTTATTGTTGTTTTTGTTGTTGGCTTGCGTCATGCCTGCTGCATTTTCTTGCGAATGCGCACCTAACCATGCTTCAGAGAATTCACGCTGCTGGTGCTGCTGCTGCTGCAGTAGTAAGTATAACTATGGTAAGTAGTGCTGCTTTGCTGTTGCCTTGTAAAGTTTGCAAACTGGGCGGATCGGCGGAGGCATGAGCGGTGCTTTAGCACACACACACCTGAAACATTTTGTAGGCGATACATTTTTGCGGGACGTTCTCAATTTTATTTTTATAGCACCAACCAAGTGCAGTCGGTACATGGTGTAGAGCGAGGTATCTTTTGTTCATATTGCACAGACTGTTTTTCTTTTAAATAAACTGTCGAGTCGAAGATATATTTCGCAATCAACACGCCGTTTGCATATTACAAGTTTTAAATACTGTTGCTGCAGATACGGCGGGATACCCCGTACGAAGCTTATTTCCGCAAATTTTTTCCTTTATTCGAGCATGATATTGGATGGTAATTTGTGCTACGTATAGAGAAGCCGTGTTGGAAGGTGCCTATTACGATATCAGTTTGGAAACAGAAACTTTTTTTTGTTGCTGTTGTAGTCACGAATGGAAATATATGAGTTTGGTGCAACTCGATCAACGTGCGGGTTGTACTAATTTAATTCTACGATTATGCGAGCAGGACTGGCTTTGCATATTGATATGGCTTGGAAGCAAGCGAGCGCGCTGACTGTAATGACATGTACATCAGCAGATTTGGATTCTCAGAAAAAGTCTCGGCAGATTTTGTTTTAACATCTTTAAGATATATCGCTCGTCTTGGTCGTCATTCATTTTGCAACAAGATACGGTTTGAAAATTAGTACCAAGTGGGTATACCTAGCTATTTGTCGAAAAAAAAGACAGCGAGTCTACGAGTATACAATCTGTCGAGAAACAACCTTTTGACAAAAGAGCGCTGACGTTTCCACCCAAAACTAAAGAACGTAGTTCTTATTATATTTGTAAATATAACAAACCGGACGAATAACGAGCTGTGAATACCAGTATTAGCTACTTGGAGCTTTATGCAGTCGGAAGTAAGAAGTTTAGAAGCCACAGGGCGGGAAGATTCGACATTCATTAATTTTTACTGTCCCATTTTCATTTTTACTCTCCCGCCTTTTCATTTCAAGGGTCGAACGTAAGCGATGTGGATTAGACGAGCTTGCCAACATGCCCTGAACCAAAGAGTCTTCGACTTCAACCCGGAGGTACAAGGCAGTAAAGGAAGACGTTACCTTAGTTGCGCTTCTAGTGCGTTACTAGACACAGCTAGCCAAAGACCGCGCAAACTGTATATAGACTTATTTTTTGAGCACCATCCCGGGCTGCAGCGCCACCTAAGTATGTAAGTACATATTAAGTTGCTGACCCGCCAAAGCGATAAAGAGGCCCTTCGACGTAGAAAATCGATTGTGCCTTCCCACCTTCGAATATGGGTCTGGGTATTAACCAGGATAAAACTTAATATTTATGCTGTAATGGAAAAAGGAGTAAAGATTCCTTAGGCAAAAGGCTACAGATATAGCCTCAAATGAGTCAAAGACTTCGTCTCCAAGAAGAACGTAGGATAACTGCGCAAAATGAACAATCAATCTTGGTGGTCGCTGTTTCTTCGGGGTAAGTAGGCTAGTAGGATGTAGAGCTCGGTCTTATAGAACCAAGGAGGAATTATACTGGAACTAATTCTGAATGAAGATATAGAGTGTAAGTGCGGACCTTACCGAAAGCGGTTAAAAATCAAATTTGGTGCTTTAAAAAAAATATGCTTCAGGTGACACGACCTAGTTTGTGTCGATTGAGTCTAGGAAAGGAAGTTCAAATATGAACTTTATTGGCTATAAGTAAACAGTGAAGTTTACCTCTTAAACAAATTAAAAAAAAACAACTGGTCAGGCACGCAGAATTGGGGAGCGACCTCGACCAAATTGTTAAGAGTAACTGGAGGCAGCTGGAGGACTTGTTGTGGTCCAACAAGGACTGTAAATGCCATTTAAGGTAAGGCAAGTTCTCAGGTTTGATCCCGTGAAAAAAAACTATTCACATTTTTCAGACTTCGGTAAATCTCCCGAACGGCGGACAAACATCCGAGATGTCTCAAATCGGACTGGGCACAAAAGTGTAGGCCCCTGCAATTTATCCTTAACAATAAAAACTCACAGAAAGCTAGACTTATGAACAGACCTGTTGCGCCAATTATTAATTTATTAACTTAAGCTCAAACCCAACCAGGAAAGCTAAGCATATTGAACTGATATGGCAATATGAAGAATATGCTGTATGGATTATAGAGGAGTGAAGGCATGTATAAAAAGCTTGAGCTAACCTTTGGACATGAGCTGGCCAATCTGAAGCAAGATGGCTCGAAGCACTGCAAAGGCCCATGGACAGCTAAAACTAGTTATACTGTCAAAACGTTTAACATAGTCTAACATAGCCTATGTTATCGGGTGTATAGATATTGACCGACAATCAGTGCATTCTTTCAAACTTGATGCATCAAATCTTCGGCTAATGCCTCGAGTTGTGAATCGTAACCTTCTCCACGACAAATATTCGCCGTGATGTTAATATTCGCACACCAATGTCAGATTCGTCATCAAAACCAGTTTCATTAAAGCCCTTTAATCTGTCCTGGAAGATATATTTTTGGTATACGCGCTCGACAATCTCTCAACCAAATGTTTTCTCTATACGAACCATTCTTAATGGGGTTACTTCGTTGAACACATGTAAACTTACCTATAAATGACAGCAACCCTCGCTAAACCCGTATTCAACTAAACAACACCCGAAAAAGACGGTCCGTGATATTCCCAAATCACCTTAATGATTATTCTCTATTTCAACTTTTTATTTAAACAAATTTTTTATTTTTTTCTCCTTCTCCCAGAAACTTGTTAACCTTTTACAAGTAATTTACAAACCAAATGCTCACACACACACAAATTACAGCAAAACTTGTTCGAAGCAAACGACAGCCGATTAATGTGCAACGAAGAAGACACTAGTGCCGCGGCTTGGCTACCACCTTACAGTCTCGAGGAATCATTCAATTGTGTGTTTACGACTTTGCAATTAGGTTATAGACAGAACCACAGTCAGTAACTCTGCACCCAAGAAATACCAAAGTTCAGTGGGAAAATCAATTTACATAGGAAAGAACAAGTACACCGGTCTGGCCGTTAACAATGCTGCCAGCACGACGAAGAAGACTTCGACTTTAATTGAACTTTTCAGTTGTGTGGAATCGCATTCCACCGCAACGTGACTATACATGACTGTGAAATGTTAACAACAATCTCAGACCAAAACGGATCAAATCAAAAGCGAATGGCGCGCGGTTTCGGCGGCCTTTTGTTTACTTATTGTCTTGCAGGGCGGGCATCATCACCAAGAGCATTGTACACAGAACGAAATTTGCCGAATAATACCCATCATCAGGTGCCGTTCGAAATTTATCGATTCCCCATATTGTTTCGGGATTTGACGGGAGATCAGTTAACGGGACTCACTCATATCACTGAATATCACTGAATATATACTAATTAGCATAGTTTATATAATCAACGACATCGCCAATAAAATTCACAACCACACCGAACACACCATCATTCTATCTTTCGACGTGTGATGCGAACGTGCAGAGCAAATCGAGACGGAGATACATCCCCGAGAACTGTCTTGAGGTCGTTTGTGCTGACGCGTCGAGCAACGATCTCGCGTCATCTCTCTAGTCTCTATTGATCAGTATGCATCTATATCGATGGCGGTAGATCTGGGGAAGCAGTATCGCAGAGGATGTGGAGTTTCTCATCATTATAGCGTATCGGAGCGACGATCTGAGTATGGCGCACGTGGATGTTGTAATAGTTGAATGACATAATTCTAGGCGATTGTGTGTGTGTATGCGAGCGATGGGAGGGAGATGTTTTTCCTCTAAAAAAAAAAAATCACGACAAGCAGCGGAAGTTTATGGACACTACACAGGTCCGATCGACAAAGCCGATTCAGTTTGTTGCGACTGTTCTTTTTTTTGCGGCAGTACCCGCCGATTAATTAGTAGCGATTAGCGTGTAATTGTTAATTGGATTTAGGTGGCTGGAAGTTTGCCAATGGAAAGGGGGGATTTTTTTTTTCGTTGCCGGTGAATGCGTAACGGACAACATTGATTTGAAGTTTATCACAAGTTAAAAATACCATTGGGATCTGGGGTGGTTGCTGTGATATCGTTATCATGTTTATCCGCTTTCTCAGGTGTGGCCGAAGTATTTTTATGAGCAGATATGATGAAATTGAAACCAGGAACTACGGAGAAATTACTGTTTTGCATAGGCCTAGGTTTGAGCTGAATTTTGTAAGAAACTTCGGAAGTGGTGTTGTTTTTGTATTAGCTACCCATCATGCAACTAATTTATTAATTTACTGAAGGAACGTCATGTCATACACTGCCTCATATCCAAGCATATCAAACGATTACATTTACATTTCTCTTCTAGTCGATAAAAAGGTTAGCTCACCTTTCTAATTTACTTATAAATTTAACGGTCAAGGATTTATTCATTTTGTTGGAGCCCAATAGTCCCCTAAATCAGGGCTTCCTAAGTCCCAGAAAGTGCTGAGCATTCACCGCAATTTTGATTTCTTAATGACATAGCAGCGGGTAGTCTGGAGAGTCGGTCATAGGTAGTGAAATGTAATAACCTTTTCACACCGAGCCGAAAACCGGGTTTTCTCGAAAATTTCATCGAAAACAGAAGTTTTCCCATACATATTTCATCTTTCTAAACGATTCGTTTAAAGTCTTTTTCCACGACAACGACTTCCAATCGTTTGGTTGTTGAAACAAACACACCTTTTGCAATATTCAGCAAATTCAGCAACTCACAACTTAAAATCATATTCCACAGTTATTTGATGGACTAATATTGTTTTTAAATGATCTGACATTCATTTGATTTGTTAATAAAAATACTTTGCACCGAAGTTAACCGGCTAGTGTCTCACAGCTGATTGAAATGTCAAACGAAAACTAGTTGGTGTTCGGTGTGAATGCATCGACGAGTTTTTTAAAATTTTTAAAATTTTTTTAAAATTTGGAACTCATGCCATCATAGATTGAATGGGATTGGCATTCTTGGTGATGGTCCTAGTATCTCACTTGGTATGTCTAAGACTTAGAATGATTTTTCAATATGTTCTCGCCTTTCCTTAATTTAAATTAACGGCTCATTTAAGGTGCAATAGAATAGTTCGGGTCCTGAAAAAAAAGGTTTTTTTAAGCTCTCACATTCTTCTCTTGAAGTTTTTTTCTCTTAACAAACTTGGCGGGCCGGAAAGTATTAAAACAAATTGATCGCTTCTAGAGTTCATATATTGGGACGAATTTAACGTTATTAAAGCCCGAACCACTCTTTAACCTAAATTCATTGTTCTTACGTCCGACCGACATGGTTTTATATTATTTGAAACAAAAATTTCTTGGAGCTGACACATTTGCTTTTCTGTTTCGAAGAAACTTTAATTTCTGACATAAGAATTAAGATTCTTTTGAAGTCATTCTTTTTACTGAGGATCTGATTCACCTTAACCGCATATTGGCAACCGCATTGAAATTTGTATAAATCAGCGCGAGTGCCTTTTTACCTGGTTAGGTTTACCACTCATGAGTGGTCTTGCAGATGATTCTTCTTGTTGGTGGCAGTTGAATAAGAGATGATGAATTTTGACATCTAAAAACTGTAATACACTTTTTTTGACGACTCAACTGTTAGGATTTTGTAGCTGAGGTCATAACGGCTGCTTAGGATGTAATCAAATTTCGTACAGCCTTTGACTCGCAGTTAGTCGTGTACATATAAATAATGACGAATTCTGGCCCCTCCAAAATTATAATCCTCTAGCTAAGAAGAAGTTCCAAAACAAGATCTACGATCATGGGCGACAACTGATTGTTCTTCGCCGTTCTATGAATTTGCTTATAAATATCCCCGCTGAGCTGTAGGAAAATCCGCAATTTCTAGAAACTCGCTTTGGTTAGTCTTTGCCATTGATAAATAATATTATAATAAAAGAATTAAAGTTTTATAAAGTTTCTTTTAAGTTAAAAAAACAAACAAAATTAAATATAGATAGATTTAAGGCCGAAAGGCAATAATTTTAAAGATATTGATAAGTTTAAAGCGGTCGCTGAGAGCCAGTAAGCTAGAATAAAATAAATGTAAGTTTTAAATTAGATTTAATCGTTTTTGTCTAGGGTGTGAGTTTAATGAAAGTTACCAAGAAAAATGAATTTAAAATGAGAAAAATATGCCAACAGACCAGAATATAAATGGTGCAGCCGAAAATCTTCGAAAAATCCCTGCGAAAATTGAAGTTTGCACTTTAACTGATATTGTATTTTGTGTACATAATGGTAAAACAATTTTCATAATACTTTCTACCAAAACCTACAAACACAAAATGAATGAACTGCGGCGTTATCCCTTAACTCATATACTGAGTGGCACCTGCAAGCAGTTGCTCATGATTACGAGTCACTGACACATACCGAGATATGACTTATTATAATTAACACAGTCGAATGACAATGCTTGATTCGCAAAATTTTGCAAGTCGTACGTCTATTTACACATACGATTTACTTGTATGTTAGCATTGTAAAGTCGAAATATACTGTTTTTTTTTTTTTTTTGCTTAAAATGTAATAACCCATATTCTGAATCACCGAGAATATATACCCCAGTGAATAATCTGTGTCTTAAGCTTTTGTGAATCAGGAATAATTGAGTTAGTAAGCAAACAGTATTCAAGGAATTTATTTAAAGGAATTTCCAAAGTAAATGTTGGTTTTTAAGACGATGGGGAAACATTAATGATCACTGGGCAGGTTAGTTAGAAAATGTGTTATACAAAAAGGTTCAATAATGGTATATACTGACAGTCATTTGAATATGGACAGTCGATACAGAAAAGTCACATGGCCGAAACAAATATCGCATGAATTTTAGTTGCATCTACAGCTATGTTGCCAAGAGGTCCTCAAATCCACTTGGAAATAAAACCGTATATACGTTTAAACTATTATACTCCGAAGTAAAGGGTTTTCCAATAAGAGGAGTAATTGTGAATGGCCCGCTATTTCGGTAGCTGTCACTTTGAAGCTTTTATTCTTTGACATTTGACAAGTAGAAACTACGCCATTACTAAAAATGGAACGATACACGCTTCAACAACGCATTGAAATTATTAAAATTCACTACAAAAATGGTGAAAATCTTGCAGTCACAGTTCGCAAAACTAAAGCATTTTTTGGTCGTCGTGAAGCACCTTTTCGGACCGCAATACAGAAATTGGTGGAAAAATTCGAGCTGTTGGGACAAGTTAGTGATGTGGAGATTAAAACCCGTGCACGTCGCTCAAGAACAACTGAGAATATTGCTGCTGTAGCCCAAAGTGTTGAAGAAAACCCAGGTTTGTCCATTCCTCGTCGTTCTTTGGAATTGGGCATTCCACAAACGTTATTTCACCGTATTTTGCATAAAGACTTGGGTCTTAAGGCTTATAAAGTTCAGTTAACACAAGAACTCAAGCCGGCCGATCATCAACAACGTCGTATCTTTGCTGATTGGGTCCTTGAAATGCATGAAAATGATCCGGAATTCCATCGAAAAATCCACTTGACTGATGTGGCTACGTAAACAAGCTTTACTTTCAACAAGACGGCGTTACGTGCTACACAAGCAACGAAAGCATTGATCTTTTACGGGAAAAGTTTCCGGACCGTGTTATCTCTCGAAGAGGTGATCACAATTGGCCACCGATTTGTGATTTAACACCTTGCGGCTTCTTCCTTTGGGGCCACGTGAAAGATAAGGTCCACGCCAACAGCCCAGCGTTGATTCAAGACCTCAAAGATAAAATTCGTGAGGCTATCGAGGACATAGGGCAGCCACATTGCGATTTGGTTGTGGAAAATTTCATGAAAAGGATATGTTCCTGTATGCGTGCTCGTGGTGGCCATTTGGCTGATGTTGTTTTTCATTATTAACGGCATACCTTCCCCTTTATTATGAAATAAACATCCGATCATTTATCTCAAAAAATAATATTTTTCTTTGAATACCAAAATAACACCCCTTATACGTTTATAAATAAGAATGCAATGAATTAAAAACGTCATAGAGAAGGGTTGTTGTAAAAATATTTCGGGTTAGCATCTATGGAAATCAGTCACTTCGACCGATTTTTTGCCAATTTGGCCGTTGACCCGCAATATAGTCATCGTCATCGATCACTTAAAAATGGGGTCATTCAAAAACAAAAGAGAAACAAAATAATTTATTTCAAGTGCGTAGTTTTCTGACCTTGGGTCAAACCATACAATGAACCATGAAGACTTTTCTTACCCTGATGTTGGATTTAGTATAGATTAACTCAATTCAACAACCAAATCAATTAAAAATGGCCGGCGGCCAAAATAATATCACTTTCGTTTTAATTAAATTCGCTAAGCATAGGTTTAGAGTGATAATGGTAGGCTTTCCATTTTTGAATAGCATTCAATTGTATTGGGAGCATTGCGTTGCAAGCCTTGCTTAAAGGTTGAGTAGATCGCGTTCCATAAACAGGTGAGGGCCAAACTAGATTGTCTGATAGAATATTTGCCGGAATGCCGTTTGTTTTCAGTGCAATATTCAGCATATTTTGCAGCGAATTGCAGGACTGTTAAAAATAGATGTTGTAAACTACGCATATTGGTACTAAAATGACTCATTGCAATTTGAGTAAATAGAAAGCCACTGGAAGTACTGATCGCAATGACTTGATTGACAAATGAAATCATTCTCTAAAAAGTAAAAGTACACTTTGCGTCAATTAGGCTTAAAACTTTATCGAAATATATGATTTTTCTGTTCCATCGGCTCTATAAAAGACCTTACGAAATGCCTTTACCTTTTTGTCAAAAGCCGATTTCATTGAAAAGAATTAAAGAAAGTTTGTAAAGAAATCAAATGTCACTATTACAACTTTAGGAACATTTTAATTGCTTAAGATCGAATTCGTATATAGATTCGATATCTACTAGTCTGCAACTGCGCATGAGAGATCGAGATTTAATCAAAGAAAAACCGATTTGAAATTGCATTGGGATAGGAACGACATTGACAACAACTTGATCAATAGCGATACTCTTGTACACAGGCACGACGACTTTTCTGAAATGTTGCGACATGGGCATTTTCATTACGTCAGTGTGGGGAGGACATGGTCAGGAACCAGGTTCTAACTTTTCAATCCACTGCATGGTACGTTTTACGATTTCAAAATATATCTAAGTAATTTTTATTTTTGACATTACTTTTTGAATCGCTATCGAATGCAGGGCGAGTTTAAGGTCCATAGCCCTCTATTTCTAATGTGGAGACAAATGATCCGATTGCGGTAAAATTGTAGCCTCTGTCCACCTCCGTACCACAAACGAAACTTATGCCTAATTTTAAGACGATCGGTTGGATCATATGGCTGTCAAAGCAGGACAAACGAGTTCACATTTAAATTTAGTTTTCTGTTGGCGATCATAATGGGATGATGCTTATCAGGGGGCAGATATATCAACGATCGTCTGAAGAATATCGTTTTTGGAACTTTAATCACCATTAGAAGTTATATTGTGGTCGAATTTTTTTGAATATCGTCAGCTTTCATTGCATTTGTGCCAAATAAACTGGATAAAGCTCTCCAACTTGTAATTTTAGCAACTAAGTGCGCATGACGCCCTCTTACGAACCAAGATTGACAATTTTCCCTAGCCCGCCAAAGACCAATTGTGATCTACGAGTATATCAAAGTTCGCAGGTCAACTCTTTTGCTGTCCCCTGTTCCCTTGGCACAATCCATTCGTGACCTCTTCGGGCGACCACCGCGGACATTGAAAATTCCTCAGTGATATAACAAACAAGAAAATGAATTACCACTCCCTGACCAGGCGCCATTTAGAGTTATTTATAAAGCTCACTAAATATCTAACAAAAATTCCTTTCTCTTAGTGCGGGCATAATATAGTCACAGATCAACCGCTCGAATAATTTGATCCACATTTCGGCAACATAATTGATTAAGGTCAATATCCAAATTGGCTTTTACTCTTGTGTAAGACCCTGTTGTTTCCATTGCTGAGCTGCATATATGCTGGGACACACCATTTCACATAACAAAACGTTCAAGCTTGTGGTTCTACGGACATAATGCCTGGCGATCGTTCTTCCATTTTGGCTTTTTAGTTTCCTTTCAACCGATTGATATCTCCCGATAGCATACAAAATTAACGCATACTTGCTTCTCATTTCAGATACCTATAACAAGAACTCCACCAAGTGAGGGCAGTGGTCGTGGTCTATTTAAAATAGCCCACACGCCGGAAAGGCTCAAACTGACCACTATGCCACTTTCGTAAGACACTGAAATACGAACCGCGAGCACCGCTGCGTTCGTTCATAATCAGTTAACTGGGTTAACAGCGCGGCTGGAATTTTTTGTTGTTGTCTGCCGTCGAAAGCCTTAAAAACTTTTAAATAAATGTCGGACTGCATCCACTACAACAACACAGCGCGCGTAATTACATAGCGCGCCACGGTGTAGTGGTACAGATAGCGTCCCTTGCGTAATCGCATCTGTAAGTATGCGCGAGACACGAATTATGTACTCGTTTATGTATTTTTATATTTTGTTTTATAATTTAATACGAGGAGTTGAGCAGCGCGCTTTTGGTCGGTATAGATACGGACTGTCTGTCGTTGGCTCTTTTGCGGCTGTTCACTTTCTTTTCGATTTCGTAGTTATCGTTGGCGATGAATTAATAAATGTTATTTATGTTTTGTTGGTATTTGGGATTTGGGTGCCCGAAGGGTCCACTGTTAAATTGCGGAATGAGTTGAAAGCAATTAACCACAAAATGTTTAAGATATGTTGAATGGATTCAGTAGGCAGCGAGGCAATCAAAAAGATTTGACATTTGATACCGAAAGGCTGTCGCTTTTGTTTGTTGATGGAGTCAAAGTCAGATTGCATTTGAAAGTCGAGTGATGTGAAATAGTTGCACTATTAAAAAAAACAAATCAAACCCCTTGATGAAAGTGAAAACGAGTATTTGGAGTGTCAGATGTCAAAATTGACATTTCAGAAAAGTGTTGTATCTGACAAAGCGATCTAAGAGGTGACATTTAAGCGTGCGGGGTTCAGTAATCCTAGAGGAATACGGTTTATGTAGTCTAGTGCAGTTTGGATTTCTGTATTTATCTGCGACTTACAGCCCACATATTATTTTAAAAACTGTTATATCGAACATCTTAGGCGGGTGATTCGTTTTATCGTTAAAAATAAACTTACTTGACTTTGTGTGAGTCCATTAGTGGAGAGCTGTGCAATTTTGTTTAAATTACAATTTTACAAACAATGCCAACAGTAAATTTATTAGCATACGTTTCATGTGCGTTTAGACTACATGGCCCTCTTAGAGTGTGCGTTTAACATTGGCAGTGTTATAATGACCAATACACATGTAGGAAAATGCGTATAAAGGATCTTTCGAGTCTCATTTAGAAAAATAACGTACGTGATTATGTGCGATAACACTGATGTACGAAAAACATTAGATTTCTCCCCCTATTCAGACTAATTATCAGTTGGAAAGGAGATAATCCAGGCGATAACTGAGCCGTTACTAAAATGCAGTTAAAGTTGGGAAACTGGTGCTGATAAAAAACGTTGTCTTAAGTACACATCATTAGAAAACAACAACTAACGTCAAGAACCGTTTTATTTCTCAAAAACAATATCAACGAACTCGGCCCCACAGCAGCGCACACTACGACACTAGCTTCTATGTCCGCACAAATAGTTGCTTCCTCTTCCTATTATCGACTGAGGAAAACCATCTTTGTACTGCAAAGTTCATGGAGTGCTAACTCTCAAGTGTGCGTTAACTATTTTTGATGAAAAAGATCGCACTCATTCCACTCTGAGTTCCAAACAAATAACTCCAACTATTTTGCTTGGCCTTATTTTATATAACTTTCAACACCTCGACTATATTCTTCAACATTCTCAATCACCTTCTAAACATTTCTTAATCAACTTGTACCTTTGGTTGAAATAAATACAATCTCGAAGCCTCCGTAAAAGTCAAGAACCATGTAATTTGCCCAAAACACTTGGCCGGACTATAATATCCACTTACGAGTAGCACGAATTTAAACTAACACAAAAAAAAGCAACACTGACACACTAAACGGTTCTGAACCATTGGACCGCTTTCCGTGTTAAGTCATCCGTTTCTCAGTAAACAAATGCCGCCAAAGATTTAAATAAAATTCCCCGCGATACGACTTCTTTCGCCAGCTGCAAGTGGAATCTTCGGAGGAAGGTAAATACAAAACATAAAATCAATTCCAACAGTCAGGGGCATTTGACTTCCTATCGAAAATTACTTCAGCCCACTTTTTGGTAAATGTACCAACAGCTATCATTGTTGTGATCATCATCATCCTCCAGGGCAAAACGACTCCACCTGACATACCGACATAATTTTACGGCTTCATCTTGCCGATGGCTGCAGTTTGCCAAGGTTCTCCGCGATTCGTGGTTATCGCGTTCTAGATTTTGTTGTTCTTGGTTTTTTGTCAGTGATGGAGTTGTATTTTTGGTGGATTGAAGTTCGGATTGCGTGGTTCTACCTCGAGAGGTTGGTTTATGAAATGGATTAACAAATTATGGGTGTTAGTGTTCAGTCATCCGAAAGTCCAAAGTGTTTGTCAACAAATTTGGGAAAATCGAGGCAGTATTCAGTAGGCAAGGCAGTTGAATTTAAGTATCTCCAAGAGTCTTGCTTATGGTTTTGCAATTTGAGGAGTGCAATCAACAAAGGCCAGTATAATTTTGATTGATGGGGCTATTCCTATCCGATTGGTTAGCGGAAGCAGGTTTTTGGAAAGGTTTGTGGTTCAGCATGCAGCTTTCTAAAGCTGAGTACCATATTTTTCAAAGACCACATAACATAACTAACTAAAGCTAGGTCCACACATTTTTAGATGCAGCAGAGACCTGGGGGTCCAAAGGAATCGTTTGCGCCTGGATATTCAAATCATGTTCGTACATTTCTTGGTATAAGATGCCGCCGAGCTTCGGCTTGTTTGCATCTTTAACCTCAGTGAACCTAATAGAGCGTTCTACTTATGCATGTAACCATTTATTCGAGCCAGGATAGTCAATTGAGCTTATACTCAACTCTTTCACTATGTAGTGCAACAGAATGCACATGGCGGTCCGAACAAAAATTCGCCTCAATGGGCGAAAGTGTGATAAATTTAATGATTCGACACGCTTCATAAAAACTGGAGCTCTCTAGTTTCAAAACCTGAAAAATGTTGCACAAATATGAGCCGTCTTCACTCAAATAAAATCCAACAACTCGACAAATTGAAGCAACTAAAGCCCAACAACCATCGTACGATATGATTAAACGAGGCTCTTTCTTAGAAATACCTTCGCAGTTCAAGATCAGGGGGCGAATTACCTCATCCGTGAGCGAGCCATACGTCACTGATTTTTTTGGGTTTTACAAGCAAAGCAATAACAAATTCAGTCACGTATTACTCGATCACGGATGCGGTAACTCAATCCCTGGTATTGGTACCATCAAGCGGACTCGCTTGAACTCGCATTAACCTCCACAAGCGCTGTAAATTCTAAGGTCCTGTTGGTTCACTATAGTTGCTTAGATCAACAGTGGGACCTCAATGGGCCTACTGCAGCCTGTCATTTCCACCTAACCCAGCTGCTATCCAGTGCAGATTAATGCAGCGAAAAATATCCATAACGCTAAAAGACTGATAAAAGGGTTCAGAGCAAAAATACTATTTCGGCAGCTTTTCAATAACAAATCAGAAAGAAATTTTCAGGAGCTTCTTACAAATCTGCAATGAAAAGGCTCAAAATCCTTGTGGACATGCATAGCATTTACATGGAAAAGCTTAAAATCCGAAAACCTACTGCACTCCGCTAGCTCTAAGGTTATTTTTCGTGCCGAAGATGATTTTACGGTTCAATTAATGCAAACACATCGAATGGGCCACTGATCCTATCACGCTAATGAATTAAAATTGCAACGTATTCGGACGCCAGCTTAGGTTAGATTACGTCCAAGTAGTCTTATCGCACATTGGCTTAAGCTGGACTACAGCCTTTAAGTCCTATATATTTAATACATTGCAACTTATCATGTCGAGTTAATAATAAGACTAGTGACACATTTCAAGGGCTTGAATGAGTTTAAGTTGATTGAAAAATCGACCATTTTTTACACAAGCATAAGCCCACATAATCCAAACATTGTTGACCCTTGTGTGTCTTTTATATAGATCTAAAAGCAAATCACATTTTAAGTTGACATTTATAATCTGCCTGCCGACAGTAAATAATGTTCCCCAATTTGAAATCAAACAGGAGCCATCTCGATTCATAAGCCTTTCTCTAGATAAATCACATCTGCAGCCTGTATATGAGTTTCTATAGCTACATTTCATATCAAAATTATGTCATTGGGCTAACTGCTTGCACAACCACATAAAGAAGCTCGTGTTACCCTCCGGTTCGAAACTGAAGCACATGCAATCTGAGTTTGTCCACTCGTATTACACGATCGACAACAGGAAGCAAACTAAGGTCCAGTTTAGATATCTGGTTTAAAGACTTTTGCTCTTTTTTGCCCCGATGGTATACACGCAAACCATTTGGAAGTCTGCACACAATGCTTTCTTATAGCGTCTCTTGTTTTAAAGGAATTCTACACCACAGTTCCTCATAGCTCATACTTTCGTTCGTGCATGACGCAAAAATGACTTAATCGATGTCGACTAGTACACAAAAGGGGCACCCTTTACCCTGTGCCTGCAGCAAAACGAAAAACAAAACACGAGTCCAGTCCAAGCAGTACCGTGTGTATTGCACAATTAAACTTGTTTATTTCGCTTCTGCATGTAGTCGAGGCCCGAGGAACGCCACAGTTTCGATGGTTTCTGTGTGCCACTCTTGGTGTAGTGAGTTTCCTTTGATGGTCTTTTTTTTTTCTTCAGCATTTTCTTGAACCAGGTGAACTAGGTGAGATACAGATACAGATTGTATATGCCACTCCGCCAGACGGATAAACTCGTGAAAACAACTTTCATTTTCCACCCATACACACAAACACACACACACTGGATGACTGGCTTACGAACTGGGGCTTGACTATATGTGCAACGCTTGATCGGGCTGTGACGGTTCTTGCTCCTCGCGAGGAAAATTGGGTCTCCCTCTTTTTCTCTGCGCTTCCACTGATGACGGCTGGCGTTGGCGGGCGGGAGGAAGTGCTTTTTGCCGTGATGAATGGTGCATGGGAGTCGTATCCCATTCAGGTCTGGGCCATGTACGTTACTGTGAACAGCTGGGCCCCCGAAACCACGTATACCATGCAAAATGGTTGCTCAATATACGTATACGTATCCAAAGCAAAACAACAAAAACCAGGAAAAATCTTATAAAATGTTTCGCCAAAGTTTTATTATGGGAACAAGACACAAATCAAAGAGACAATGTGCAATGGAGTGGCGGTTTTCCATTACCTCACTGTGCGACTGTCTGATTTCCATTGAAAGTAGGAGCGCGACACATAAAGGCGCTAAAAGGGAACAAAGTCTACGGTAAAAGCCCAAAACTAGACAATGAATGAGGGCAGCTGAAGGTTCCTTTAGTTCCCTTAAAATATTCCAGCTGTGGGCTCTATGGATAGGTTATACTGTCTACCCACAGCTACTATCATGTCGTTGATGTAATAAGTCGCGTCTCCTTTGGCGGGCTTGTGCAGATTGTGCAGCTGTTGAAATACAGGAAACTGTGCAAAAACTAGTGTAACTGGGCTGTTTTGTTTGATGTCTTTTGTGATGTCGGTTGATGTGATTACGAAAATCTGTTGTCAATTTTCATCGCCTTGGGGGGAGAACTGCTTGAGAAAAAGTGATACAGTTGATGGAAGGAGTCAATCAGGGGGTACGACGCTGTTGATGGGTGGAACGTGATTGTTGAAGTGACTTATTTTTGTTGACATTTAAGTTTTTTTCCACTCTGCTTTGTTTTGTTAGATTAAGCGATGTGAAAGGTGCATAAGTGGGTGAGCTGTATACGAAGAGCTTGGCAACACCTTGGCAAATGGTTTTAGGTTCATGTAAGTAAATTAATGGTCGCTTGGTTTCCGTGCAGAATTTCATAACTTTAAAAGCGGTGTAAGATAATTTAGGGCTTGGAAGGAATAGAATAACAGTCTGATTTGACAGAAGTCAAGCCTACTACTTAATACCCAATGCCTTGATTCAATATCGAGTACAAAACCAACAATTTTGCATTTGCAACTTTTCTCAAATGTGAGAATTGTAAGAATTGTTCATCGGAGTCTATAAATTTTGACTAACGGCCATATTATGCACTCCGGGTGTAAGTCAGGTTTAAGTTAATTTAACACCCGACCGCATTTTTCAAACCCCACAATTTAAATTTATATCCAAAGCATGCACGCAGAAAAATTGACCTTAACCGAGTGGAATTTTCGCTCGGTTAAAAAAAAATGTGTTGAAATCAACTAAGTCTCTGTAGAAAACAAATGAGTTATTATTGTTAAAAACTACCGTGTTAAAAAGGTTAAATACATGTTGTTAAAAATAACACACTAAATGTTTGTTATCAATTAAGTTGCTTCGTTAATATTAACCAACCAGTCTCGTTTTCCTGTTTGGTTAAATTCAAACAAGTATCTTGGTTAAGAAAAACCTACTAAATTTGGGGTTTTAACACATTGATTGGTTATTAATAACCGTGCTACTCATGTAAAATTAACCAAACGAATGTGTGTTAAAATCTAACAAGCTCTCTGTTAAAAACAACCAATAAACGTTGCTTAAATACAACCAATGACTTGTTTGTTTTTAACCCTTTTACTCGTGAGAATTTAACCAAGCGAATGTGTGTTAAAATCTAACAAGCTCTCTGTTGAAAACAACCAATAAACGTTGCTTAAATACAACCAATGACTTGTTTGTTTTTAACCCTTTTACTCGTGAGAATTTAACCAAGCGAATGTGTGTTAAAATCTAACAAGCTCTCTGTTGAAAACAACCAATAAACGTTGCTTAAATACAACCAATGACTTGTTTGTTTTTAACCCTTTTACTCGTGAGAATTTAACCAAGCGAATGTGTGTTAAAATCTAACAAGCTCTCTGTTGAAAACAACCAATAAACGTTGCTTAAATACAACCAATGACTTGTTTGTTTTTAACCCTTTTACTCGTGAGAATTTAACCAAGCGAATGTGTGTTAAAATCTAACAAGCTCTCTGTTGAAAACAACCAATAAACGTTGCTTAAATACAACCAATGACTTGTTTGTTTTTAACCCTTTTACTCGTGAGAATTTAACCAAGCGAATGTGTGTTAAAATCTAACAAGCTCTCTGTTGAAAACAACCAATAAACGTTGCTTAAATACAACCAATGACTTGTTTGTTTTTAACCCTTTTACTCGTGAGAATTTAACCAAGCGAATGTGTGTTAAAATCTAACAAGCTCTCTGTTGAAAACAACCAATAAACGTTGCTTAAATACAACCAATGACTTGTTTGTTTTTAACCCTTTTACTCGTGAGAATTTAACCAAGCGAATGTGTGTTAAAATCTAACAAGCTCTCTGTTGAAAACAACCAATAAACGTTGCTTAAATACAACCAATGACTTGTTTGTTTTTAACCCTTTTACTCGTGAGAATTTAACCAAGCGAATGTGTGTTAAAATCTAACAAGCTCTCTGTTGAAAACAACCAATAAACGTTGCTTAAATACAACCAATGACTTGTTTGTTTTTAACCCTTTTACTCGTGAGAATTTCCCAAAAATAAAGTAACATTCTGTTCAAAAAAAGAGAATTCTCCTCGATTTATTTTACATTCCATTTTTCCATAAAACAATTCTATAAAACATTTTCATCGAAATATGTACCTATCTGATATTTGTTATACGTAGAAATTGTGTATCTGTTAATTTTATCATTCAACTTGGTAAATTTCAACAAACACATACTGTTGTTTCTTAACAAGTTATACGCACACCACGAATTACGACGCTGCTTTTTCAAAACGCAGAAACCAGGGATGAAAAAATAATCGCAATTGTACTTTTATCGACACAGTTGATTTAAAGATATATACAAGTACGATTTGCCCAAATTCAGAACTTTGATGAATATATTCTACTTCTGAAAATACGTTCCGACATTCCTTCCGAATTTAGTACATTCACATTTCACGAACAAACTAAATTCTAAACAGGCTAATACAGCCTTAAAAACAAAGTTTTCTCTACTACTTTTTTGGCTTGCAATAGGAAAAAAAGAACACAGACAAAAATGGCCAAAGCAACAATTTTTTTTTTACATTTTTGTCTGATAAAATATGGCTTTTACTCTTAATTGTAGCTAGGCACTTGAAAACTAATTTAAGATAGGTATCTAATTGTAAGAAAATTTGCCAAAGGTACAAATTTAATGCAAAATAAATATTAGCTTTTTATTGAGTCCAATTGACATAATGGCCTTAACGCAATATTAATCTAATCTGTTTCTGTAGATATAATGAAGTAAAATTAAGTAATTTTTCACTCTGCGATTCAATCATTTTGAGAACCAAGCTAATGAAAAAAGCTACACTTTTGCACATGCTGAACAAAATGGTATAGTCTTTAGTTTAGCCCTTTACTTCAAAATTTGTAAGTACCAAACTCGTTTCGACCTATGCGTTGGTGAGAGATGATAATAATAAAACTTATATCGTTTTCCACGCGGCAAAAAGAAGCGTCCGGCAGAGTCCGGAATCAAAAAGATAGATTCTGAGATTTCATCTAATTGTGCTCTACAATATGGTATATATAGTCCTGCATTTATCACTTTATTTCAAAATTTGTTAGTACCAGACTTGTTTTGAACTATGCGTTTTGTGAGAGTTGATAATAACTAAACTCATAATGCAATTGGTACATACACATTTTAAAATAAAGATACAAACAGAAAATTATATATACCATCTTGTAAAGCACAGTTAGGAGAATTTGAAGAAACCAAGGAAGTATTGGTAACCAATCTCGACTTCCAGGAGCAGCCTTGAATAAATCGTCTTTTTCATTGCTGTGCTGCCTTTGCTAGGCCTTTGCGATCACAAATTATTCACGCACAATTGAACCCATTTCGGTACAGCACCTAAAAAATCAGTTTTGTCATCCCTGGTAGAAAATATGTGTGTGGCTGTTGATACAGATCATTCACGAACAATGGAAAACATTTGGGTACAATACCAAAAACTCGTTTTACATTCCTGGTAGGTAGAAATATGTGTGTGGCTGCAGATACAGTCAACTCGGTTAATATCTACAAACACAAGGCTTCTCGTTCATCTGTAAAACAGTGTGTCTCGGTTGATTTTAACACATACATCGTGTTATACGCATACGCATACTATCGCGAATTATGAACGACGCACGCTGCTCGCGACTAGTAATTGAGTCATTAAGTGTTGAACCTTTGTAGTGGCTGGTGGTGTGAAATCTGTGATAAGTGAAAATAAAAAAAACAAAAAAGACAAGGAAAAATAAAAAATTCATATTTATTGGTGAGTACATAATATTATTATCTTGTTTTCCTCTTGTTTAAAACAAATTATTGTCAATTTTGGTGGTTTTTATGTGAAAAAAGAAATAGAACTAAAGCAACGAATTTCAACGTAGTACTCGGTTAATAATTGCCGAGTTGAGAAACACTCGGTTAATATCAACCCTTTCAGTCTGGTATCGTGTTTTGACATGTTTTTTTCTTCTGGGATTCAGGTTCTTTATTAGCGAGTGCATTAGTTTTGTTTTTCTTGGGCTTTTTTTTTCTTTTATGGCGATGTTCGCAACTTTTCTGGGACGAACTATTTAAAATGATTTCTGTCTATGTTTTCATCATTTCGAATCGTTTGTCACCAATAAATGGCGAACATCGTCTTAAAACCAGGCATAGCCTTAGTTCTCAATGTTTCTGTCAGTAGTAATTTAGTAATTAAATGATCGTATTTTGATATGCACATGCTCATATTAACACGTGCTTCACAGTTATCTAAAATGGATGAAGAAGTGTCAACCTTACTAAAGGAGTGGGGCCTGGAAGCCTACGTAGACATTTTTAAAGGTTCGTTTATATACCAAAACGTAAATTTATACAATATTATTCGCATATAAGAAAGTTGTAATTTGCTTAAAGTATTTTTGCTACACATGTGTTTTGCATTTTTGATTTCGATTCCTTACGGCACGAAAATTCTTTTGCGCTTGAAAAGCTTTTTAGAAGCTTGTGTTTTTCACAGACGATTCTTTCTTATACGCGACTTTCTTATGCAAGGTGGTGCAAAATTAATCCTCCAATTTTGTTTTTGAATTACTTTTTTGCTAAATTAATTTGATTGACGTACGAAGCTATTTGCAAAAATTATAAAATCTTCCGAAAGGGTGATTAAATTTGCGCCATTTTGTATATCTGATAAAAACCTATACTTTGCAAGTGATTAACTACGTGACATTGGTTAATTTTCATTTATAACAGAAAATGCTATAACTTCAATGTCTTTGGCGCTGCTTGGTGCCAGAGAGATAAAGGAAATGATCCCAGTTATAGGGCATCGGGTTCTGTTTACACGGAATTTCGAAGAATGGCGGAAAGCTATGCACCCTAATGCGTCCACGACTTTGGTTGGTTCATATTATTTAACCATTTGAAATGGTAGAAATAAAGTCTTTTTATTTTTCAGACTTTTGAAACTTCAGAATTATCTCTTGCTACAAACACACAAGAACAAAACGACTGCCTTAATTTCTCTTTTAGTGAGATTCTGCCAAATTTCGCTGTTAGCGACAGAGGGGATGCACTAGATTCCCCTTCAAGCGTTGTTGCTGATGATCAATTCAGCGAAAGTTTAGATGTAAGTACAGGGTTTAAATCGGAAAGGTGATTAGTGTTGATTGATGGTCTCTGCTTTCAATTTGCGTTTCTTTATGCATTCAGAGATCAATCAGAATAAATTGACTTATCTATCAGTTTGAGTAAAATCAACTAAGAGAAGGTGATTATAATAGGTGATTGCCACTAATAGCTTTAGCCGATAGTACAAAGGGTTTTTTTTTTCACTTATTTTATTAATTATTAATATATTTCACTAATTTTTTATATTTATATGCACATTAAAATATTTTGTTACTAGGAACTTAACAAGCTGCTCGAAAGCTCACTGGAAGGAACCGGTCTACTGTCGCTGGATAAAACTCGACCGCTGGATAACGTTGCTCGACTGCGATTGGTGCGTATTGTCTGCACCAACATTTTAAAGAAAAACCCGGAAAAAAATATCACAGCTCAAATTTATGGGCACTGGACAAATCAGATTGTTCATTTGTTCCCTACCGAGAATAGATCGGTATATTTTCACAACAAGCTGATAAATTCGAGTCGTGGGGTTGTAAACAGATTGGCTGGAAAATTGCCAGATCACATCCACAATCTAAAACGAAAATACCGGGAAAGTGGTGTTATCACTAAAAGGAAGCGTTCGTTTTCCGCTTCTGCGACGTCGTCACCTTCCTCCAGTCGAGTATCCTCTCCCGCATCAGTATCACATCCTATAAAGCGCCTAGCAACAGCTGCCAATTTCGAAGACTTCGAAGGACAATTCCAAGAAGATCTCCAATGGCTAAAAAATTCTAGCCATCCATGGGAAACAACCGAGGACAAATGGGAGAAAACGACCCATGCCCGACTTCACCATTTAAAGGATATGAGCATATCCGAGTATTTTGAGGAATATCCGGCCTTAAAAAAACCATTGGGATTTAAACTGGTAATATTTCATAGAAGTATAATTATATCAGAAATACATTATACATATATTTAGTCTTTAACGTGAACTACAGTTTCACAAGTAAAAGCTCTTATATTTATTAGTTCAGATTTTACTCATAGTTGTCACATAAATGCTTGCGTTATCTATGAGTTTCGATCTTTTCTTTTTATTTGGATATAGTTCAGGCTTTTCTTTACATATAATATTATGTAATTCTTCTTTTCTCTACAGCTGGTAAGGGATTTCGATAAAATATACAGCGACAACTGCAACGGACTGGTTGAAAATTTTCCAAAATTAAAAAAGGACATTTTCCAACTTGCTAGAAGCAAGGGAAAAGGAGTAAGAGGAAAGGATAAATACTTCGCTCACCTGCTGACTCGGGAAAATCGTAAGAAAACGTCATTTGTTAATAAATACATAACCTGCTAATCGAAATAAATCGAAGAATTTCCGATTCGATCGAATTTCAGAAAAAGCGTGGATATTTTAGCTTTACTAGATTGTTCCGAAAAATTTGTTTTTGTTTTGACCATTATGTTTTCTTTAGAAGAAAAAAACAAATCTGCATCATATTTTCTCTATATTTTTTAGCGCATTCTCTATATAGGTATAATTCTTCGAATCAGATTTGCACACATTTTGTGTAGAAAAATTAATTGGACGCATATGACTTATAATTGTTTTATTATTTTATATTTTCTCAGTTTCTGAAGAGATCAGCAACCTCGCGGCATTCCTGCTAATCCCTTCATTGTTGACCACATCAAACGTTAAGGTCAAAGGATCGAAGCAGAAAATTTGGCGACCCTCTAAGGCGGAAGCAAGGGATGGATTCATAACGAGAGTTGCAACGGATGCAGAGATAGATGCAGCAATTACCAGCAGGCGAGAAAAACTACAAGGTATTGGCCTTACATTACAGCCCTTCATTATAGTAGTAGGTAACTCAATCGATGCTATTGGGTCCTATTTTGTAGTTGTAGATGAAACTAAATATTTACTACCTACCATTTTAGAGGCAGTAGATGTTTGTTTCAAACTAATTTTTATTATTAATGCTGAATATCCGCCAGAGAGTAGATGTTCTTGGCTGTTTATTCAAAAAGCATTTTTTAAAATTAAGACAGAGTTCGATAAGGAATCTACCGCGGCCAATACCTTGTTGGGAGAGTTAGGTGTCAAGGAAAGTTAGAGTTTTCCCCTTCCAATTCATTTTCTTACAATGGTTGTTTGTTTCTTATGCAGATCCTACTTAAAGGATCTCAAAGTTCTAAGGCACCACTTTGATTTCAATCACAGTGACCATAACTTCACAACTTATAAATGTCGCGAAGGAGATTGTAAGCGATCGTTTCCAATTTTCAATTCCTTTAGAAGACACTTTAAAAAAAAACACGATTTTCAATGTTCAAATAATCCAACAAATTCTGAGAAGAATGCGGATATACTTAATGAAAGTGTTGTTGCAGAAAAACAATTAGAACAAACCAATAAAACTGAAAATACAGAAACCCTGTCACTTGATAAATCACTATCACTTTTTATAGCATCCCTTTATGCAAATGTGATCTTGCCTAGAAACGTAGTGCAAAAAGTGATTGATGGCTTAGCAGAATATTTCGGTTCATTAAGTTCAAATTTGCAGAACTGTGTAGACAATATATGTATTGAGCATTCTCTATCTAATGATGTTTCAAATCAATTAATGCAAGCACTTGTTCCTTCAATCACCTCCCCCTTAGAATGTTTCCGAACAGAACAAAAAAGAATTTCTTATTTCACAAAACAAAAATCATACATTGAGCCTAAGGGAATAATAATCGGCCAAAGGTTCGATTATGTCAAAAAAGGTGGAATAACACGTATGGAACCTATTCCGTGCCAAGAACATTTTATATCTTTAAGAGATATATTGCAAAGATTTTTCTCCCTCGAGAACGTACTTTCGGAAACTTTTGAATATATGGACAGTCTTCGAAATAAAGATGGAATGGAAAATTTTATTCAAGGTTCACATTGGAAAGAAAGACTTAAGCACCATTCAAATCGCATTGTGTTACCTCTATTTATGTACTTCGATGATTATGAAATCGGAAACGTTCTAGGAAGTCATGCTGGTGTTCACAAACTAGGAGCTGTGTACGTCTCAGTTCCATGTCTTCCACCTTGGCGCTCCTCAGTTCTGTCCAACATATTCCTTATTTTATTATTTCATTCATCCGACAGAGTATCTTTTGGTAATAATGTTATATTTCAACCAATTATTGATGAGTTTAATTTTTTAAGCGAAGTGGGCATAGAAATAGATATTCCATCTTTCAAGGGATCTTTATTTTTTGAACTAGCTCTGATTCTTGGTGACAATTTAGGAATACACTCTCTGATTGGGTTCGTAGAGAGCTTTTCAGCAAATTTTTCTTGTAGAGTGTGCAAAGTTACAAAAGATGTATTGAAAAAGCAACTTTACGAAGATACAACACTTCTTCGAACAATGGCAAGCTATGAAGCAGATCTGGCTTTAAATAATTTATCTTTAACCGGCATTAAGGAAAAGTGCGTTTTTCTGGGCATAAACAACTTCGACTTGTTTCAACAGGTGGGCGTCGATATTATGCATGATATGCTAGAGGGTGTTGCCAAATACATTTTGAGTTTTATACTTTCAGAGTATACCGAAAAAAACAAATTTTTTTCTTTAACAATTTTCAATGATAAGCTATTAGCTTTCTCATATGGCCCTGATACTAAAAACAAACCTTGCCCTATCGAAAGAGAACATCTTAGGCGGGGAAATGTGCGTTTATCTTCAGGAGAAACGCTTACTCTTTTGCGGTTTTTGGGTTTACTTATAGGTGACTTTGTGCCGAGGGGTAATATTATTTGGGAAATGTATATAAAATTAAGACAAATTGTTGACATACTTCTTAGTATAAATGTTTCTGTTGGAACAGAAGATTTCTTGCAAGTATTAATAGCTGAACTTAATGAACAATATACTACACTTACCGAGGACTGTCTTAAGCCAAAGTTCCACAATCTCATTCACTACCATACCGCTTTTAAAAAATACGGCCCATTAACATCTTTGTGGTCAATGAGGTTCGAAGCTAAGCATAGGCAATCCAAAATGTCGGCTAGATCATCATGTAACCGAATGAATATCACTTTAACCTTAGCAATGAAACATCAACTTCAACTTAATGAAATGTTTTTAAGGGGAAAACTTTCTAATCTACTTGACGTTGGACCCAAAAAATATGGCATGTTATTTGAACTTGATAATATACGATCACAGCTATCACTGGACCCTAATAAAACGTTGACTATGGTCAGTTGGGCGACCATGTCTTCTGTACATTATAAAAAGGGATCCGTCTTAGTAAAAAGTCTTAGTTCAGATTGTTATTTGTACGACTTTTTTGTATTGGAAAAAATATATTTGTATGACTCAAGTCAATTGATTTTTGTTGGTATAGTACTTAAAACTAAATGTTTCGATGAACACTACTATGCATATGAGGTATAAGTTCCATTAATACCTCAACAAATTGTTATTCCACTTGAATTTTTTCTATCGCCAATTCCTAACACTTTAAATATTTTATCTAACTCCAAGCAGTACGTTATTTTAAGAAGTCCACTATAAATAAAAAATAGATTAAATTATAAATGTAAATGATTTCGCTTTAACACTGCAGATTTCATAAATATGCTAATTAAAATAATATTATGTAAATTAATTTATAAAAATACACAATTTTGCACATTTCTTTTTAAATGATGAAATTTATGACCCATATATTTTAAGTAAAATTAAGTTTTGCATTAAAATTAATAAAAACATGTAATAAACAGAAAACATATATTTTGTATTCAAAAATACATTACAAACGATATTATAATAAAAAATCTATGTACTTAATATGAAAAAGATTTTTTTTTTATTTTACGATAAAATTATCCCTTTTAGATGGTTCAATTTTCAGGTGCACTCAAGTTCAACCAAGTAAACTGGTAAATTGGTACCACATGGACTGGCTAATAAGAAGTAAGTAGTTTGGTTAAATTCAACCAAGTAGATGTGCTAATTCCAACCGAGTAAGTTACGTAAATTTAACTTTTAGTTGGTTAAATGCTACCAAGAAAGTTGGCTAATTTTAACCAATTGGAATTGTTAAATGCAACCAAGTAGGTTGGTTGGTATCAACAGAGTAACATGGTTAAATCCAACCAAGTAGGTTGGTTGGTAACAACAGAGTAACATGGTTAAATCCAACCAAGTAGGTTGGTTAGTAACAACAGAGTAGCATGGTTAAATCCAACCAAGTAGGTTGGTTAGTAACAACAGAGTAACATGGTTAAATCCAACCAAGTCGGTTGGTTAGTAACAACAGAGTAACATGGTTAAATCCAACCAAGTAGGTTGGTTAGTAACAACAGAGTAACATGGTTAAATCCAACCAAGTCGGTTGGTTAGTAACAACAGAGTAGCATGGTTAAATCCAACCAAGTCGGTTGGTTAGTAACAACAGAGTAACATGGTTAAATCCAACCAAGTCGGTTGGTTAGTAACAACAGAGTAACATGGTTAAATCCAACCAAGTAGGTTGGTTACTAACAACAGAGTAACATGGTTAAATTCAACCAAGTCGGTTGGTTAGTAACAACAGAGTAACATGGTTAAATCCAACCAAGTCGGTTGGTTAGTAACAACAGAGTAACATGGTTAAATCCAACCAAGTCGGTTGGTTTGTAACAACAGAGTAACATGGTTAAATCCAACCAAGTCGGTTGGTTAGTAACAACAGAGTAACATGGTTGAATTCAGCCAAGTGGGTTGGCTAATAACAACAGATTGAATATGTTGAATTCTACCAAGTGAGTCGGCTAATAGCAACAGACTAAGTAGGTCAAATTCTAACAAGTTAGTTGGTTAAATACAACCAAGTAGGTTGGCTAATTTCAATCAAGTGAGTTGGATAATAACAACACAGTTACGTGGTTAAATTCAACCAAGTGGGTTCGCTTATAACAACAGAGTAACTTGGTTAAATTCAACCATGTGTATTAGCTAATAACAACAGAGTAACATGGTTTAATTCAACCATTGGGTTGGCTAATAACAACAGAGTAATTTGGTTAAATTATACCAAGTTAGTTTGTTATTTACGACCGAGCAAATTTGGAGGGGAAATTGATAAATCGGTTATTTTTAACAGAGTTTCGTTAAACAAGTTGACTCGGTTTATTTTAATCAACTAACTCTGTAGGAGCTATATTAACAGTATCACTTGGTAGTTTTTAACCGAAAGTCGGTTGTTTTTAAATAAGCGATTTTTCTGCGTGTGCAATAAAGAAGAATTTAAACGCGGATTTAAAACAGTTTAAACCGATTTTAACTCGTTTCAAACCTACATACTGACAAATTTCAGAAAACAAAAAAAAATAAATATTTTTTTTGTTATTTGTCACTTGGAAATTGATTTGAATTTTTGAGCGCCCAGCTTAATTTGTTCGTGCATTAATTATGTCAAAAGTAAATGTAAATAAATGTAGAAAATAAAATAAACAGCAGATAAAGCCCGCAAAAAGAGGAAAGCGCTTTTCCAAAATGGAAAGGAACCTTCTGTCGTCCATGGTTGTGTATTCAAAATGTCAACAGCATGGAGATAAATCGAATGACAACTTAAGGCCGCTTGATGGGACAAATTCGCCTACTCACTAGAAAGACATCCACATTTCATCCATTTCACGAACGTTGTAAGCTTCTTGCTAGTTTTAATTTTCTGTTTCACTTTTCTTATTTCCTGCTCTCTGCGAGCTGGAATTAGCAATATTATGAAATTGATTTTTAACTCGAGTTAAAGTTCTTAGGCTGGTCTCTGGATCGCAGTTTAAATTCAATCGGGTTGAACGCCGTCAAGTTTATAAACATGCTTATAAACATTTTCTCTAAGCTAGAAAAGCAGTTGAGTAACAAGGCCTCTTCAAGTGGTAATCAGCAAACTTTGCGTAAGATCCTTAAAATCACTGTCTTGAGAAATGTCGCAGGAGTACTAAGAAATCCGGATAGAAACGGAATGCGTTTTCAGGGAAAGACTCTCTGTTTGGAATCTGGCGCAGATCTGTAATGAACTGTTCGAGCTATGCAGTGATATTAGCCTTGTCGAAAAGTTGTTAAATAATCGCCTGGTAAAAAGAGGCAGTATGGACATAAACGGCGAAGAGTTAAGTTTCTACTTTTGAGAAACTGTGCAGTAAAGGATAACCTTAGCTAAGGTGGGAAGGGAACATCAACCACAACGGTTTGCTGCCTGTTGCAGAAGTAACTATAGATGATGTGAACGTCTGCAGAACAATTACAAGGTCAGAGAAATAAAACTATTAAAAGTTGCCCGACAGCAATTATTTGCGGAGGAGACAGTATTTATAAAGCAATCTTAGGCTGACCCGCTTAGATGAACTGCATAATTATATGGATGCTGGTATATTAATCGCTCTTGTTGCATAAATACTTGACATTATACTTGACAGATTTTGATTTTGACGTGAATGCGCCTATACAAATGTATTTAATTATGATAACAAAATAAGGGGCTTCAATTTCGTATTGACACTCAAAACCTGCTGGTTTTATCAAAATTTAAATATGCCACCAGATGGTAAGAGAATCGAGGAGCTTATTTCACCTACTGGATACTATGATCCTAAGTGCGGGACGGAGTGCGGTCGGCTGCCCTTATGCGAACGTTTCTTCACATCATTAAACTAAGTATAAATAGAATGACAGTTTTTCTACGTCTCCCTGATTTCCCCTGCAAAATTTTTCAACAATACCCAATCCCTCCCGCTTTCAATTATACTGTCTATGAATACGTGTGAAGCAGCAAAAAAAACTATATTCAATTCAAAATTGGGGGGGTAATAAACTACTGACACTCAGCAGTCTGCCTACATCGTGGTATCTGTACTTTTTGTGGGAGTTTCAATTTCCGAAAAACTTTCCATGCGTAAAAGGAAAAACATATTAAAACTGTGGGAATATCAATAATCTGACACACAAAAAAAAAAAAAACATTGAAACTACATTTCACAATGAATATCAACGCAGTCTATGTAGGTGTATCCATAAAAAGGAGATTAGCCTTAGCAAAAATTTCTAGTACCTACCAAAAAATAGTCATTATAACGTTAACGAACTTCGATTTTTATATCGAAGGTAAGTTAACGAGATTTTCTTACGAAAAATACAATTTTTACTAAAAGAAGTAAGATTTGTTTATTAAAAAATCTAGGGGATTGGAGTTCGGTAAAAAGGGGAAAATGACCACGCTTTGTCGGAAATATAAAGAGAGAGTGCGAAGAATACAGACTGAAACTTATAGTGTATTTAGTGAGTTGCTATCAGCTGATGGATGCGTTCTCAGAGTTTAAATTCGTCGTTTTATTTCACACGAAAACATGTACAGTCGGATATAAGAACGACTCATATAAGAACAACTCGCTTTTAAGAAACGCATGTCAAAACACGGAGATTCTTTTGCTATATGCACACATAAAAATGTTTTCATATAAGAAACACGCTTAAAAGAAACACTCGGATATAAGAAACGTATTTTTATTCACACAATTTGTTATTATATTGAAATCATTACACATATAAGAAACATAATTTTTTCCTTTGTTGAGCTGGATTTCGGTTTAAATGCAAAAACAGCTCAACTATGCATGTATGATGCGAACACACCCTTCAATGACAGCTGTGCTACTGTCAGTAGAAAAAGCCCGCCAAATCGTCCTACATACTCTCTTCGTGTTGACTTTCGGTTGTTTTTATATAAGAAATTTTGTTTCCTATATCAGCAGTTTTCGTATAAAAAACTTAGTTTCTTATAAACGTTGTTTTCATATATTATGTAAGAACAACTCGGATATAAGACACAAATCTAGTTGATTTTTATATACATATGATCCTTACATCCGTGTTAGACTGTATTATACAAAATGTAGGTAATCAAGATAAATAAATAACGCAATGAAATGTGAAAAATTCATTAGTGGATATAAAATAACATATTCTTGTTTGTACAATTATTATTGCGTCTGTTTTCGTCTGTTGATTTTGGTGAAAAAACATTTCCCCAGCGAATGTCGATGGAAAAACCGCAACCAATTTAAGAGGAAAATCGCTTAGAAGTATTAAGGTTTAAGGCATGTTTGGCTTCAGGGGAAAGATGTGAACATTTCCAAGTGGGTATGATTTTTGACTTATCCGTTTCATAATGTAAAACAACAAAAAAATCAAATTAGAAAATCTGAGACAATTGACATAATTAATGAAATTATACTTGTAAAGAATTGCGTCAGCCAAGAATATGAATAATGCTAATTTTTAAGTAAAAAACTTAATTTATTTTCATTCAAATGTACAGCTGCCTAAAGTTTGTTTTAAATTCATACGAATTCAAATCATTAGTATTCAGAGAGTTTATATTAGTAAGCGTATTTCTTATTCTTGCTACAAAAAAAAAAAAAACACTACTGAAAAGTTTTTGGTAAACATTTTATGCATGAACAAACATAAAGTTATTTTTTGTATATTTATGAAAGATTATATGTGAAAAGTAAGATAGTACCAGCGTGAGTGTAGCATCCAAAATGTTGTTGCAAAATGATGACTGGACATATGATTATTGTTTCTTCCAATATTTTATTCTAGGAAACTGAAGTTTTTTTAATTCGATTTTCTTTTTTCTTAATTGTTTGCCAATTTTGCTTAATGCTTTTGTTAGTTCTTTAAAAAAATCTATAATATTTGACAAAATAGTCGAAAGAGAGTTGGCGAATATCTAAAAAAAAAAAAATTGGAATTAGAAAGGAAAAAAATTAACAAACTTAAAGGAAGTTCTACGACGAAGATTCGAAAAATTTGTCGATATTGATATAATTAAAATGATGTATATGTATCCAAAATTCATTATGGAATGACTTAAAAAAAATATTCCTTTTCTTTATATCTTACAATTTGAACATTCATTGCCCTTGAATTATTTCGTATGTTTGTTTTAAGCAGTTTCTATGAAATACTTTTTTGATTAATGAATTTGCGGTGTTTGGAACTGATTTTTATTGCATGGTGTCTAGCTGCATAATTAGTTTCACTTGATACCAAGAAATAAGAAAATCGAACAACTGTTTATATTAAAATGTAGCGAAAATTTTCAACATTAAACTAAGAAAAACTATTATTTACAACACAGCCGCACACTCGATATTGAAATGAGAATCCACCTCAGGCTACCTGACATCCGGTTGAAACCGGAAGTGTTGCTGTTTTTTTTTTCATTACGCGTATAAATGCCCCCCTTGCTTTAAATACGTGAATGCAAACGGAGCTACATTCAAGGTCAAATTCAACTTGAAGACAATCCCTCATTTTCGGCTGAAGACGTCAGTCTATTTAATACTTAGTTAATGCTTCACATCTGATGAGAATTTATTACTTTAGACTCAGGAAGCTGTGACGATTTTTGCTGTCCAAACCGATATCAAAAGTCTGTTTTTTTTTTTTTTAAGTCAAAAAAAGTTTGTTTTATCTTCGAACAATCGTCATTAAAATGAGGCAGAATACAATTCAAGTCAGCTTAATTTGCAGGAAAAAAACTTTGCCAGGATATTCAGCCAATATATTTCCTTTGATATTCCGAAAAACAAATATTTTCCTTGAAAGTTCGTAATCGATCAAAAGGCTTCGTTACTCATGATTGAATTTTTAAACAAATTTCTGTAGCACTTGGAGTTGAGAAATATTATTAAAATATTTTTGAAGGAGACGATTTTTTATTCATTAACTGTCATTTGCTGTAGGTATGAAATGTTATTTTCGAGCTTTTCTGATAAGAGTAGTATTTAAGCTAATTTTGAAAATAACTAGAACTTTGATAACCCAAGTCGAGACGCATCTTTAAGTATGGTATGATCAAAAATGTTTAAAAATAAGAACAATTTAAGAAATTTATTTATTCAGTCGCCTTTACTTCAACAGGGCTTAAAAAACGCTTTTTGAACAGAAGTCCATTGGGCATTGATGAGTATTGTAAAGATCGAACAAGAGTTACTTTTGTGACGGCGGTTATTCAATTTTATAATAAAAATCAGCTCTTGGTACAAAAATGTAAGCCTCATCTATATGTGTATCTGGGGCATTTATTGAGGACAGTATGCTGTCTTGGGGTGTTTTCCACTGCGCCACCTCTCGCGAACGTCTGACAAACATCCGAGAGTATAACTGTCTTTAGAGCTTCTCAATTAGCCGTTTGAAATCGGCATAAAATTGTAGATCCCTTCCATTCGTTCCAAAAATAAAACTCACACAAAAACGAATGGTTGCGAGAAGCTAGGCCTTGGGTCCCTACGAACCTGTTGCGCCAACTATACATATATATAGTATGCTGTCCTTTCATTTGGTATAGCACATACCTAATCCGTTTTCATACCCTTTCCCTATACCTTTCAATATGAACAAATAATAATAACCACTTACCTTGTATAGTTTATCCTTTTGATGCCAGATGTCCTCTTCTTCTTCTTGTTGACTAAAATTCTGATCCAAATTGAGATCATCTTTAGACCTGGATAGAATCTTCCTTCGCGAGACCATTTTGTATTATTATTTTTTCTGTAAAGATAAATGGAACTCATTTCAATTAAAATAAAAAAAACCCACAGAATAATTATTCATCGATAAGAGCTCTTAATTTACGAGTATATGTGCTTTCAGTTTCGTTCTTAAGGAATTTCGCTTCCATAGGTGTGCCACCTGAACGTGCTCAAAGTACACGCATTCCAACATTCAGTTTCGGCTTTTGGGAAAAAGACCGTCTTAACAATAAACCCACATTCAAAGGCCATCAAACAGCTGTAACCTGTAACACCAACTTTACCCCAAAAAGATTCCAATCTGCGAACGTCGCCCTGACAAAGAAGGAATTGGGATATTCAGAAAATGAGGAAACATTCCTTCCTACGCATGAGCGCATCCATTTGACTGGTGGTTTGTGCTCCTTTTGAAACGGTTCTCAAGGCATTATCAACTAATGATCGGTATTTTTCTTGATTTTTTTTTTTTTCCTTTCAGGATAATTCCCTTCCATTGAGTGCAAATTAAAGATTATTAAATCGAAAATGGTGAGGTTGCTGAACCGCGGCCACAGACATGCGGGCGTTATGAGTGCGCGCATACATATGAAATTCTTTTAGAAAATTTATTCGCCCTGACAGGTGCTCAATTTGACGTTAATTGTTGCATTTATTGTCCATCGCTGATGGCTTTGGTAGACGTGCGCTGTCATGTTAGACATTAAACTTAACAGGATCCTGGCAGTAAGGATGAATTGAAAAGTGTACGGCTTTGATGTGGATGCACGTGCGTGGGATCGTTATTACTATCAATTGGGGTTGTTAAACTTATTTTCGGCGAGCACACTGCCATCAGGCAGAAGGAGCGAAAGTAATTGAATGTTAATGTGGCGCCGAGCGGCAGTGTATATACGCTTGGATATGCAGAATGATTAATTGGTGTGTTCAGTTCGTGGCTTCATGTATTAAGTGATTTATTACAGCCATGATGCTGGAAAAATGGTGTTGAATAACATTTCTAGTTGGGGATTTATTTTTTTGTCCGTCCAAAATGATTACCGTTAGAATTTGATTGATTTGAGGTAGATGTATATAAACCGCCTCTATAGAATTTGCTGAATTTTTACAAGGTAAACCATTGAAAGGAATAACCGCTAAGTAGACTATGTTTTCTTTTAAAGGTTGTCGGATCAAAGTGGGTAGTTGGTAAGATTATGCCCTAAGGTTGGTGGTCTGAAATCAGCACCTCTCTTTTTGCCATGTACTGAATTATTGATGTTGAAAGTGATTTGTTGAGGAAACCAGCCTCCGGGGTTCTTATAATGGATACCTACAATGCAATGGATGAGATAGGGCTCACTCATGAATGCCGTCTGGACAATTACTTTTTGGGGCTGATATTGAATCTCATGACTCTGTTATAGATTCGTCTTACTGCAGAGTTGGCTTGATCAGGAGTCCATTGCGACCCAGCCCATATAATTACACAATCGTAGCCCAATAATAGATTATCGTATGCAAAAATAGAAGAAGCAGCTTTTAGTAAATTCATTAATCTTTCTGCCTTATATAGAATGATTATCCTCAATTGTGATACAACTTTGAAGTGGTGAACGCGCATCAGAAAGCACTACACACCAACACTGTGTGTCGTTATCTCTGGTCTTATTTATTGAACGAAACGAGAAAAAAAATTGTGGGTTCAGCTATTCTGTTAAACAATTTTTTTAGCCATGTGCTATTTTTAAAATAGAAATTATATTAGGCCCCGAAAACATTGTTGGGGTCTCAATTCATTGGGGCCTTGTTTCAATATGAGATTGGGCCCCAATTGGAAATTAATAATGCCCCAACATAAGAAATTGCACCTCTAATATTGACAAATTTTTGCTATAAATGGGAATTTTTAGGGCCTTATTTCATTATAACTTTGTGGTCTTATTTCCCGGGGCTTTATTTCGCGGAGCCGTAATAAGCTTATTGAATTTTTCGGGAGCTGAATCTACTAGAATCTTTTACAGAGTTACCGCTGCCGAATAATGGAACAGCATTTTTATTTTTTACTTCCGTATTTATCTATAAACCTAAAGCGGAATTCCCGGGATACGAACAGGTTCTTTTTTCAACTGTGCCTTCCACAATTCATCAATGTGTATGGACTTTTCGAAAATGGATAAAACCTCTTGAAACGTTTTGAGGGAAAAGCTCTTCGGGTCAAGGTAATACATTTCTGGAGAAGTCGATTCGAACAAATCTCTTGCCGACCCAACAAAAAAGCTAAAGTGCACAGTCTAAAATATGGGAACGTCACTTGGAGCGTATGCGTATATATTTCATTTTGATACACATAGTATTTCGAAATATATGAAAAGAAGTTTAAATTTTGTTGAAGTATATTTTTTGGATTTATTAAAAACAATGAAAAAAAAAATATTTTTCGGGAAAATATGTGCAGGTAACAAAAAAAAATGAGAGGAACAAAAATTGCTCATTTCTATTAATAAAACGAAAACCATTTTAATTTTCATTGATTTTTAAAATATATTTTTTGCATGTACCTCTTTAAAATAAATTTACCACCAGCAAATTTATATTGCCACATCATAGCAGCCATATTTATTTGAATAATCATAATACAAAAGCTTCCTTATATTCAATTTTAAAGCTCTTCTAGAATTTTCATTTGAATTTCATAAAAAATCATAAGTGTTCAATCTAAAAAACTCTCTTGAAATGATATAAAAACGATGATAATTTTGAAAATTCTTCACGTTGGGTGTATCGTGGTGAATTTAGAACCAACTTGTGTCTCATTAAAACGAATATATTATTAGGATTACATTTATTTTACCTAGATAATCTATATAGTACGAGATTTCCACTTTGTTGTAAACAATGGAAATCGATGAATTATATGGATCACCTGCAAAAATAAAATAAAATCAGTATCTATAAATAATTAATTGCAATTTTACTGGTAGCTATACATATTAGTTTCGGTTCTTTCCCATACAGTTTAAAGAAACTTAATTAATCTTTATGGATTGAATCTATAAGACATTTATGTTATGTAAATTCAATGAAAATTTCGAAAAATATAAATTTAAAAAAATTTTGTTTTGTCAGCCATAGGTAGTACTTTTTTCGTTAAACTTCATCTACAAGATAAATACGATGAACTGATTTTTCAACAAAAAATTGGTTGGTCATCAGAATTTCTAGATTTCCCATTAATTGTTAAGTGCTATGATGGTTGTATATCATTTTGGAAGGTTACATTTCGAAAAGTAATGATATTATATTGTGTTAAGTCATTGTGCTTTGTTCAAGCATAAACTTATATTATACAAGATATGTTAAAAAATATTAATGAAGCCTACATAAAGTTCTGTTCATTTAATTTATTTGTTTACCCACTCAGAAATGTTTATACCTCTCCTCTGAATTGCAACATATTTTAAATTTTAATATTCCTTATCAATTCTTCCCTTTGAATTCGTTGCATTTTTTCGGTCGACATTCGCCGGCGAAATAATTTTTCGTCAAAAACAACAAACGAAAACAGACGCAATAATAATTGCAGGAACAAAAATGTCTTATTTTATTTCCACGAAGGAATTTTTCACATTTTTGTTGCTTTATTTATTTATGTGTATTACCTAGAATACATGTTTTCGTGGTGAAATAGAACAACAAATTTAAACAGTGGTAACGCATCCATCAGCTGATAGAAACTCACCAAATACACTTATCTCAGTCAGTATTCTTAGCACTCCCTCTTTATTTTAATATTAATATTAAATTAACCTTCAGTATTAAAATCGCTATTTGTTAACTTTATAATGATTCTTTCTTTGTACTAAAAATTGTTTGCTAAAAGCCAAATCCATTTTCTGTGGACATTTGTGTGTTGTAATGCAGTTCGAATGTGTTTTCGTCAGATTACTGATTATTTCCACAGTTTTGAAGCTTTATTCCTGTTTTGGACGGAAGGTTTTTCGGGCATCAACATTTCTACCAAAAGGTAGAATTACCACTATGTAGAATGACTGACTGCAGTATTTCATTACACCCCCTCCATTGAACTTTTTTTTTTTACTGCTTCGCACGTATTTACAGAAAGGAAATAAAAAGACAATTTTCTTTTCAATATTTACAGCGGGAATCGAGTGGGTGTGCGGGAGCTGACGGTCTATTTAATACTTGGTTTATGATCAAAACCCTCTCACTATGCTAGAGCGCGTCGCTGACAATTCTAATTACCAAATGGGCATACTCACACATACACAAAGCATTTGTATGCATTTTCGCGTTTAGCATTTATTTTCTGTCTGGAAATAGAAATGCAACCTCCGTCGGGTAAGTCAACTTTGACTTTGGGGCTATGGTAATATCGGCTGTATCTTTTACTATTTTAAAAACAGCTCATGAATAATGAAATCAATGCAAGTGGCCTTTTAAGATTCTTTTAATAATATGTATCGGACACAAGTATTACGACAATTGAAGTTCATTGTTTCGCACCAAGTTTAGCAACCTTCAAAACCTGTTCAAGTTAACATGCATGGTACCCCTATGTATAAATGTACATAAATGACATTTTTAAGGATGTACTAGAGCACATGCGCTCCGCCATTAGGTGTACACCACGCGGAAAATATTCCCATGCCTCTCACATGATTAGGTCATACAGTGTTAAGCTACTTCTTGCTCGCCAGTGTCTGCGCATCCAATTATCAAGCCCACAGTAAATCTCTTTTCCAAAACTTAACGCCTGTGTACTTGACTCAATTTATTCATCAATAACACGGTAAGTTAGCGGTCCTCCAAAAATCTGACAAGCTACATGTTCTACACACGTTTGTTTAGCAGAAAGTATGGTAAGAAACAAAAATAGTTATAGTTGTCATAGCCCCCAAAACCTGTTGACCATCAACTACATTTTTATTCAAATTCAACGCCAGCTGAAGTAAAATCTACGCCACTGTTTATTATTATCTCACACAACATGCCTACATGTTTTGGAAACCACCACTCCACTGCCTTACCTAAGCATGAGCCATCACATCAGCCCATATACGAATCAACTTTGGTGCGTGTCAGCGTGTGTGTGGTTTTGCAAAACGATTACAATCCCAATGACATGTAAATTTAACCAAAATAAAAGCGACTGCTTTTTGGTTCCTTTTTCTTCTTCTCACACCATTTTCTTGGCAAACACATTTGATTTGTGTAACCGTATCGTAAACACTTAACCGTTGAAGTGCAAATAAATCGCGCAAAACTATCAAAACATCATCAGCAGCAACCAGACAAACGTGACATCCAAATTCATCCCTCGCCGGTGTGTTGCGCTAGCGTGGCTCCACCTTGGTCTAATGCGATATGCGACCAGGGAACAGTATCGCAACCGAATTGGCTTGTAGGTGTGTGTCTCTAAATAATACATGAGTTGAATAACACTGCGAATCTTATCGCCAAACAATGTAAAGATTTTCTTCTCGGCGGTAGCAGCAGTCAGAGTAGTGGGCCCTCTGCGCCTGCATTTGTGCCATTGACAACAATAGTCTGTCTCCAACTGACTCTAAGACGATGGCCCAAACGACACCAATTCGCTGGAAGCTATTGATATTCTTGCGACCATATGCTGCCTCTTTTGGTGGCACTTCTCGAGAAGCAGACGCATACGACACAGAAAGATACACAAAGCGAAAAATAAATTTAGCGCAATGGATTTCCTGACTTGCTTACTCATTACGTGTATCTATTCACTCGGATTGATTTTATTTTCACAATTTATTCGCCCGTCCGTTTGTCGCTATATTTGTTCTCTCTCTGAACACATCAGCGTGCATAGAACATTTTACAGCTAAAACGACCAGCACTATCTGGCACTGCCATCGTCCGTCCGTTCATCCGTTCGAAAGCCAACAAGTCAGCCATATGAAAAGTGGGAAGAACGAACGTACGCCTGTTGCATAATAAACACTCAATTGTCATTCAAATGAGGTTCGCTAACCTGAAGCAGCAGACTCTTCAGAACTTTATCAAGCCATCATCGAGCAGTAATCTTCGTCAGTGTATTTGTCAGATTCCCAAAATGACGACGACGACGACGACGACGCAGAGTTTACCTTACGCGAAATATAAATAACTGAAATAAATTCCTTTGACTGGAGGCGACTGCAGAGTCCACCTTTCGTCGCTAGCCATCACCAGATTGGTGTGAAATCTCAAGTATCAGCGTTCGAAAAGCACACAAGCAGTCCATCTGCAAGAGATGTCTTAATTTATGCGAAACGCTGTAGATTTGCGCATGTGTGCAGTACTTTGTCACTTTTGTCTTCGCTGGATTGTGTTCTGAAAATTTAAAGACAGCGAACTGAAAAAAAGAGATTGTTATCTTTTGGACGAAGGTGTGAAGATGCATTGCATCCCCCAGAGTGTTTCCGAAGAAACCCAACCCTGCCGATAATGACACGCTGTAGGTATAAGGTATGCCCTCGAAACACTTGTTGTCATAAGCGAACGCAAATTGAATTTCTCCTCGACCAAACGAATTCACACAGTTCAGCTCTCTCTAATTTGCATAAATTAATGCCTCTAACTAAATGCGGCGGTTTGGTGTTTTACAAAACTCCGCGTCGTCGGCGGGGGCAAAACAAATACAATTTCTAATTTATGGACACCGTACCATCCTGCCGTGTGGAACCGCAGACGCAAAGTGGTGCCGAATTATGCACTAAATGCTGTTGAATTTCTGTAGCGCAATTGAATTTATTTTGATGTAATGAGCGACGCGAATCACAACCGAGTGTGATTGCAGTGTGCGCGCTTTAATGCAAAACAAAAGAGTAGAGCAGCGAACTGCGATTTGAGTTCGATTTTCAAAGTGATTGTACTTAGTGAGTGTTTTTTTTTTTTTTTTTTTTGTATTGCAAATGAATTAATTGTAAAGACGCCATTCGCTTACGATTGGAATATGTTTAATATTTTTAGCAAATTGGGATTTAAGTTGCAAGTTTAAGTGGTGCCGCTCAGAGACAAGTGTAAACAAAAATCTTCGATTGGAAGTGCCATAAATTAATTCAAATGATTCGAGGAGATGTGCCGACTGAATTCTTTTCGACATTTAAGCTTAGTCAATTGTTTAAGTTATTTGAACAATTTTGACACGGACAAAGCGCTAAAGGGGGTTATTTGAAGAGTGCAAACCGGATTCACCGCAGGCATTTTGGGCAACTAAATCAAAGAGTTATGTTCATGTGCCAATGCACCTCCAAAAATGTTGGTCGTTACTAATAATCCTTCTAATATGCAGATTAAGATACGATTTTTCATATTGTTTTGTTCTTTTCAATTTTGAACGTAACAAATTAATTATCAGCACATTTTCTCCACTTCATTTAAAAGGTTAAAAATGCGTTGTAACTCATTGAAGGTCTTACGTATATGAAGGCTTTATTATTGTAGCCCTCATTATCAGAAGTTCGAAAGGGGCCTTTTCGAAGAACTGCTTATTTCATGTCGAAATAGTTTATTGCTTCGCAAAATAAGCCAAATTTACTTCGAAAGCCCAACACAAGGTGGAACTGCATCCATTCCAAGAAGCACGCAGAGAGACACTTTTATGGTTGACAGAAAGTAAATCGTTCAGAGAAAAAAATATTGTCAAGCGAAGGTTGAGTTTTTCAAAATTAATGAGCTAAAAGTTATTGATTTCACTATTATTTTTTGTAACAAGAACTCGTTTTTAGGTTTTTAAGAATCAAGTCAGCGTACGAATAATAACAACTCTCCATTTTTAATCAAAAATGTTGATAGTAGCACGCGGTATTATAAGTGCTACGCCCCAATTTAGCTCTAGCGTAATGTTATTATTTTACTGGTCCACTAAGAAATTGTCAAGGCGAGAAACTGGAGAGGTTGCCTATTGCCTGCTTTTAATGCCAATGGGTGTCAAATAAAACAGAAAGTCCATTACAGCTCAACGAAAAGTCCGAAATGCTCTAATGGCATACACAAATAAGTTGTTTTTTGGACTTTTCTTAGCCCATTACCGTCATTCGATCTATCCCAAGGCAATAAACATAGCCAACCATACTGTACGTTTTATTCGTCCTACGATCGAGATGATTCGGTTTTGTAAGGTATTTGATTTCACTATTATTTTTCACTATTAAATTTCTGCACTATTTCTTGTATGTAATGTTTCCAGCCCATTTCCTGTTTAAAATAAGAGCTAAGTCAAGCATGTGCGATTTTTTTAAGAGCAGGATTAAGCTTTTTGGAGAGATTACACTCAACCCACAATGATTTGTCGATGGCTTGTTAAAAATATATTCAAGGAATTCCCTTAAAGCATTGAAGTTATTTGCTAAGGTAGAGCTAACGACGTCATCACATCGCCGGCCTCCAGCAGTTGATTATCAGTGTATACCTCCCTGTAAAGTGTTAAAAACATCAGCATCACAGTCAACGATCGTGTTCGCCATCTAATTGACGCAAACTAGTGCGACACTATCACTGGCTTTCTTTAAGCAACGACGTGAGACAAATATACGATGGAACCAATTAACCAAGCACGTGCCTTGTATGTGATAGCTGTGAGGTTTTCTTGTCCTACATATTTATTGAGCACATGAAATATCCCTTCACCTATAACTCGTGAGCAATGCTTAGTCGTCTCAGTCATAGTCGACTAATAATCCGCCCACATCCGGTCACCGATTTATCCAAAAGGGTTCCATCATCGCAGCACTCTCTCCTATGTGAATCTTCTATTTGCCTTTGAAAAAATTAAGACTTCTTCAAAAGTTCGTTAACATCCACCATAGCTTAATCAGACCACCCAAATCTATTATAAGCTCATCCTTTAACGCCTATTAATGGCATCTAAGCGACACTTTTCGTATTTTTTGTCTACTCCAGCGCGAGATAAATTGAATTTCAAAAACGCGATGATTCGCAACAAAAGGTGATGATGCGTGTGTCTAATTGGACACGAGCACCTCCGATTTCAATCAAACATCAAATAGAGTCATTGACACGCCGACGATGGGGATTTTCTACCCCGGCAATAACTAATAGATGCGTTTAAGATACATTTTATTTTTACGAGGCATTCACTGCTTCACAACGAAATAAGAAAGTTTTGTTTCTCGAATATGAAAATACGCATTAGATAAGCGCAAAGCCGAAGAAAAAGTAAGTTAAAATGTTTAACTACACAGTGAGCATCAATTGGAACTCTCTGTCAATGAAAGTGTTTAAATTGTTGGGTATAACACTAAATACATTTAGCCAATTAGACGGACAATGAGTTTGGACTATTTGCAGCATTTTATTGTCCAGCCCCACTTGCAACCATAACAAAAAATAAAAAAAATAAAAACTAACCTAACTACAGACCGCAAGTCACCTGCTTTCACATTTACTACTCCATAGGCACATGTGTTCGCCGCCATGCCTATCCCCACCGACGGTATATACTTTCAACCATCAAATGTGATGAACTCAGAAAATAACTTACAGTTTATTGTTGGCGGCAAGAAAAAACCATAGCTGCAGTGGGGAAAATGTATCCACTGCAATTATATGTATTTCGGTAGCCATACGCTGTACTTGTATCTTATATCCGCGGTTCAACTCGCAGAGAGAGTTTCCATTCGACGTGCTTCAATGCAACAATCGGTGTAAGCAGTGCTTTTTACTTCTTATACCAACAAGAAATTTTTTTCATGACTTACAATAACGAACAAAAAAGATACTAAAACGGCTTTACTTGCACTGCCAGATTTATTCAAGCGTACACACTTTTCATGGGGTTTTCACTTTGTTTGGTATATGTACTAGTTGGTGGAGCAGAGACAAAACAATTCGCAGACTGGCTTCCTCGCCTCGGAAAATGTCGTATGAAAACCAGATATACAAATACAAATCTGCCCGAGAGACATTCAAATGCTTAAGCAATTATTGAGTAATGTTAATACCAAATTCGAGTACGTACTTGGGCAGATTTATTCGCAAGTGATCATCGGAGGAAGAAAAAAAACACCAGTCACTGTCTCTGTCTGGCTTAGAAGAATTTATTGCAAGTGAGAGTACGTGATGGCTCTGGCCATGTTGATGTGCGTGAAACCATGTTTTTCTAGTACTAACTAATGTTATAGGAAGCGAAATATATAACAGAAAACGATGTTAATTTCGAGCGCCATTGTGTAGAGAGGTGGTGTTCGCGTGCCACAGGACTTTCTACATGCGTGCCATTAGCATGTTGCGCAGCTGGTTGCTATTGTAATTTATGGGCAGGCAAAATGTTGGTGGAAACGATATTACTCCACGGAAAGTGGGCTTGTCATGAGGCGGTTTTGTTGGTAAACAGATTTTCCAAAAGTTCAGTGGAAAACGAAAGAGTTGCACTGCGAACTGGTTTTTTGGGATATTTGTGAGGGAAATTTATTGGGCTGTCAGAAATTGTTCAAATGTGTAAAGAGTTTTAGAAAAAAAGGAAGCATCTGAGAGCGTGAGAGTAACCATATTCTGGTGTTTTAAACTATTAGCTTTTGGAACAGATTTTAGCATGGGTCGAGGGGAATTTGAATCACTTGGCATGTTCTTTTATAATCACCACTCAAATATGCTAGGTAAATATTCACAATATACGGGGGAATTAACAGTTAGTATTTATCTGATTAACACTTTAACGAGTGTCGTAATGAATTGGTGGTAAAGTTGGAAATTCTTGCAATTCGAAAAAAAATTCTTGTTGAAAAGTGCATGTACTCCCATCATATGGAAATTTTGCAATAATTTCCAAACAAAACTGTCAAAGGCTACTTCCCAATTAAAGTGAGAAGAATGTTTATTTTATTAGGTCTGTTCACACACTTTCTGGTTCAATATTAGTAATATGTCAAATGTTTTGTTCTCTCATTGTTCTCTTCGGACCAACTTTTGCGTAAGGGAACAAAAATGTACTCAATTTGGGAACAGACCTAATCTACAAAAGTATTTAAACAACATTTATGGGTTGGCTGTGGTTCTATCTATAGGCAAGAAAATATGACTCGAAAATAAAGCACATCGTCCTAGTTGTTGGTCATTCCAGAATACAAGCCAGATTAAGTTTTTTTTTTTTCCACACATTGGTCAGTTTAAACGGCTGGTTCTACATAGATGTAATTATAATCAGAGCTAGTCGTACAGTCGCATACCCATCCTTAGAACAAAGCACCATCGTTGTCCATTCTTTACTACAATTTGAATGGTAGTTGGGACACACAGGCAGGCTATAGACAAAAATAACTATCAACGGACATTCTGACCCGCATAACCGCGGGTGTTCCATAACTGAAAATTAATTCGCAAGATCAGTGTCACAGCAGACACTTATCCACGAATTATCTGTGACTCCTGGAGGATTTGTCTTAAAGGTTACTCACCAAACGAGTCAGGAATGGAATAGATCTTAAAACTGACGTAATTGAGTTACGGTCAGACAGCATGGAAGATAATTCAGTGATATTTTTCATAAACGAAATAAAACGACATAAAGAGTTGTCCAAATATTTATTCCGAAAGCCCACAAAAGGATCTTATCCTCATTAGAGATTGACTATGTTTAGAAGTGGTATATGGAATGTACAGGTCTGTGTAGAATATGTTCGATATATTTTTAAGGCCACCACTCTTTAACCCTTACGCACAACGAACTGCAACGAGTGATTATCGTAGATACCATGATGTCCCATACAAACATCACCCACTGCCTGACTTAAGGTTTCCTCAGCGAATCAACACGAATTATTTGAATTCCTTAAAAAAAAATTCACATTCGAATTGTTATGACTCGACGTAGGACACAGGGCATCTTGGATATAGTGGAAGAGCTTTCCATGGCTTTAACTTGTCGAACGGGGTAGTTCGTGTTACTCCTGACACTACACTATAAACCTGTTCGACACAAAAAAAAAGAGATGAAACTATCAAGGGAGACCTAACCTTAACCGATCTTTGACGTACCAAAACGCATAGAGAAAGCAGGGATTGTTAGGAAAGGGCTCTGTGGAATTCCAACAGTCTTACCAACCTTTCGCCTTACAAGTCGAAAGATATACCAGCACCTCGTGGTATACCCTATGACAAATACATTTCAAACTACGGCTGCATTCTGGATCTTAAATTTATGATCAAATTTCCATACTCTGCCAAGGAAAATACACATTTTGACAATGACTAAATTATTATTTGCATTATGTTTTACAATTTAAAGTTCTATTTATTAGTCTAGATTTATTTCCAAAAAACTGCTAGATGAATAAAAATTGGATCTGCGTCTCTCAAAATAAATCCATTCAATATTCTCAGGCCTTTCAACAAGCTCTGTTTTAATTTCTTTTAAATTTCACATAAATAAATTTTATTGTAACTCATTTAAACTTAAAAATGAACTACACCTTGATTTGATATTAATTTTAATTTAAATTATAGAAAATTATTATTCTTATATACAAAACTTCAAGTAGCAAGTCAGGGATGGGATTCTGTAGAAAAACGAAACGAAAACCACTTTCGCTTTCAAAAAACGAAGAAATCACACGAAAGCGAAAATTTGCTGCAAGTAACTCCCAACGTTTTTTTCTTCACATTCGTTTAGGTTCGAGAAACTGTGCGACAAGAGTGTGTCGTTTTATTTTCGTTAAGTTACTTTGACAACTAACGGCTGACAGTTGAAAATATATTGGTTTATTATGCTGCGTGCCTTGGAATGAATTGTATTGAAGGCTGCCTCAATATTTGAACAATACCGCAGAATTCATTTTATTCTTCTTAAGTTCGCATGTTCATTTTCAACTTCACTTTCGTCGCTATCGCTGGTCAATAAAGAATACTTTGCTAGCATTTCTAATAAAATATTGAGCACAATATTAACACCATCAAATTCAACGAGAATAAATAGGAAAATGATAAACGTCAAGGAAATAGCAAACATTTTAAAAAAATGTGTTGGGTACAATCGCCAACTATAATATTGTATTCCTTTCGGCCTTAACAAAAATGTTTTATAGAATTAATAGAGTTCGAAATAGCAATACGTTTGCATACATATTTTGCAATTATGAGCTTTTTATTAGAACAGTGCATTCAATTTCAGCAGGTTCTGTGAAAGGGTATTGTGAATCATACAAAACTGTAGCTACTTGTTGTAGCCATTAGAATTGCTATTAACCCCTTTTTGAAAGAAATTTTCGCTATATAGAGACTCGGCTTTTAAAAATGTTATTTGACTTATAATATCCTCCTGAACATATCAATGATTTTCTGACCAAATCAATGGAGTGTTTTGCAAAAGAAATGCTGAATAGCATAAGACTCAGAAACAGGGTATGATACCCTATCAAGAAAACAATTTCTCCTCCTAGGACCATCTGCAAAGTCAATAACTAGCAAATATATCTGATACTTCTTAATTTAACCTTCCAAAATAGCTGAATAGCTATTGGTTTCCCTAAAAATTGTTCCAAAAAAAGCAACTCCCACCTACAATCGGTTTAAAGAAGCTAAACCTTAAGCAGAATACGGTCCATTTGCGCCTGATAGGATAAGTATGCCATACAGTGTGACCCATTTACCCGATTCGGCGGAGGAGTGGGCCGCGATGTTTCGGGCCTGATCCCACTATCGATGCGAAAGTAAACCATCGGTTTTAGGGAAACGCTTACGTACCTTGTACAGCAATGTTAGCGGAAGGTTTCACTAATCTCACTTTAATCTCATAGATGTTCAATTGGTTTTCATAGTTTCGAGTCAGATATTTCGGCTTCATATTATTTTGAAGCGTAGGAAGAAGTTCATAAGAGGCACAAAAACTATGACAACACAGATGGGTTTGCCAATTAAACAAAAGTCTGAGTGCACCTAGACTTAAATGCCAAAACCCATTCGAAGTATCTTCATAAAAATGTAATTTTAATTAGCCAGAAGGTGTCATCACAGCACCATGGTTATGTGACTCAACATGGGAGGCAAGTATAAAATATGCTAATTAATGGGCGGAATTTCCGTCCCATTTTAATGTGTAGGAGGGAATGCATAATAGGCTTATATGACATACGGCGTACCGCATACGAACAGTGACACCTGACGAGGACGAGTGTGTGAGTGATTTTTCGTTTAACAAACATACCATAGCAAAATGCGATAAATTTGTCTTTTGTTTTGCAAACTGAAAAAAAAAAAAAAAACGCTGACGAAAAGAAAACTTCAAACGATCTAACAACAACCCAAAACACGTTTTCTTCTCATAACAAACAATTTGTTTTGTTGCGCATTTTTTTGTTTGCTGTTTCATTGGAACTTTCTATTTTCGTTTTAGTGACAACTTTAAGTTCCCTAATTTGAAGAGCAATACAGTTTGGAGCATATCGATAATCTCCAATGATTGTTGATATTTATTTAATAGTTCAAGCGATAAAGACACAGTCACTCACAGCCATCGTAGTGGTATATGCTGCTTGGTGTTGTACACATTACCTTTCATTTTACAACGAGTCTGGCTGGAGCTATAACTTCTTTTAGCACGACCAACAAATTTATGTTGCTGTCGTTTGAGTTTAGCGCGCTGGATCTGGAGTTACATAAAAAAGAAGCTAATTTTTTGTTTTCATTATTCCATAGATTCGATGTGATCGGATGATTGTACGAGTACTATTAACCCATGGACACAATTTGAAAGTAAAGGTTCGATTGTTTGCCTAACTGATTTGAACAGTGACGATATGACTTTTTGTATCTAGTTAATTTGCTATTTTAAAGGAATTGGGAATGGGACGGGCATGGAAGCGGTTCGAAATATTTTGCCAAAGTAAGTTACTGGGAGAACGTGAGAAAATCGTAGAAAATAGTAGTAGAAAATGTGTGTAATGAAAGGAGAAACAATTTTGGAAGACGACTGGGTCATACGAAGCTTCCTCGATTACCGCAAGTTACGCTGGGTTTCATTCCTTTGGAAGTTGAGCGAAAATTTTATTTTTGTATGAGGTTCGTAGGGGAGACAGGACACATTGATGCAGTGGGAACATTGATACAGAAGGAACCTATGGTTTCCGACAAAAAGCTTCGGCTTATTTTTAGTGACCGCCAAATTGATTTTTAGACTCTCAAATTCTCAGTTGAGACTAAGCAAACAATTGGAACAACTTGGGTGACGAATGTACGGGCCCTGCAATGTTATGACAAATACCAACTGCTCATTTGAGAAGTGTGGAAAGTAGCAGATTTGAATAAATACGAAAGGAAGAACTTCTGATTCTTGTTGAACCTGACCTGACACCCTGGGCTGTGTAATCCAGTACACTTACCAGTGAGCGACCACTCCCTTGTCCATCTTGAAGCGCGCTTGGTAGCCCTGTAGCACACATTTGAGGTTCGTTATCTGTGTACCACAGATTATAGATTTAAGCCTCTTATTCGCTTAACAGGTATTCTCTTTAAATTCTGTCAAGATTGTCATGAATTACATCATAAAAAGTAGGGTATCCTTTAAACTCCTTTGATTGTGCCAGAACTCATTAAGCAAATCAAAAGTTATTCAATCTAAAATGTACCACCATTTGTTGTGAGGACTTTTGCTCCAAAAAAAATGTTATTCATATCGGAATAAGGACTGGGACACATTTTTGTTCGAAGACATCTTTATTTTATTTTATTTTATTTATTTAATTCAAAAAATCGCTTAAAAAGTAGGACAAAAGTCTTATAAATTTTGAAAGCCTTTAAATTAATTTCAGAATTTAGAATTTAATGTATTTATAAAGTTAAATCATCATTTATCTGTTATCGCGAACAGTAATTTGAAATTTCTTACAGCTCCGTTTGGAGTATGTATTTAGTGCTTGAATTACCAACTTCGTTTATAAAGTATAGTTTCAACCAAAACTGAAGTCTGCTCACAAAGGACTACGCAGAAGATAGAACGATTGGGTGGTGGAAATTCAATATGTTTTCGAGGCAGAATATTGATCAGCGATGAAGTAAATTTCTACTCCAGTGTCGGAAGGGAAAAAGACTAACGTTTTCATTGAAAGCAGGGAACCTATATTAAGGTTTTATGATGTAAGAATTTACGAAAAAAGCTTTGTCTATCTATAGCACTTGGGTCAGTGCAGGTGGAAGTCCACTTGACTGACTTTAGCTTGGTTTTATTGACCATCTCTCTCATCAAAGCAAAATAAAGGAGACCAAATTGCTAAGTTACATAATTCAGAGTGAATTACTTCCAAATAAGCCTGCATGTATGCAAGGATTTTTGATAAATTGCTGCAGACTGGTATTTTTGTGCATGTTCCGAATTTGTTGTTGAATTAAGTTTGTTTTTGCCGGTGTAAGTAAACGGAGCTCAAGCGCATCAGGTATCAACGTGAACAATACTACGGTACATAGCCTCTAACACTCTGAGTTTAATTACTCCCACTTAAAATTGTCCTTGCTTTGGTAGCTAAAATAAATCTTCTTGAAAACGATATCGATGTGGCATTGAGTTTGCAGTGGTACTACAAAAAGCAGCAGCTTCCAAATTTGCAAAGACTACAGTGACGCTCATAGGTAGGAAGGCGTTTGGGTCTTGAAACCAACAAATTACAGAGAAGTAAGTTGCAAAAGTATAGTCAAATGAATTTTGATGCTCTGCACTGTCAATCTGCTTTAAACGTCTTCGAAATAAATTGCCCTTTCGTACAGTTCTTCTGTGATGGAACCAAATAATCTGTTCATCCATTCACCTCTTAATGAGAACATTTCTAATGCCTTAAAAAACCTCTAAACCTTTTTTTTTCATTCCAAACAAGAATTCTATAATTATGGTTCCGGATATTTGTTGCTACGCACTAGTTTTCACTTTCGGCATTAACTTTCTCCCGAACAGCTGTCTTATCAAGGCTAAGTAGCTTTGGGGGGATTACACTGTTTAAATATGGGTACCAGAATAAAGGCTTAGAATGTCTGCCACATACAAGTCGTTATTGTTGATTTCTTTTTAAGTGTGATATTGTAATGAAAAAAACTATCGTTCTTGTAAGTGTGAACGCTGCCAAATTCGGAAAAATCGCAAGAAAAAAGACCAATGTGAAAAACTGTCTTTTCTGAAACTATTCTGCAAATAGTGTTGTGATAGGCAACTGTATTACATTTAAAAGGATTTTATTTGGAAAAACACCATTTGAATTTTTTTTGAAGCGCTTCTCCATCGAAAATAAGGGCCAAAATAGCAATTTTGTGGTAGGCTCTCAAAACAGTCTCTTTAATGACAGTGACAGTTATACTCTCGGATGTTTGTCAGACTTTCGCAAGAGGTGGCGCAGTGCAAGAACCCCCTCAGATAGAGTTTGCTTTTTTTCCAACACACTAACCACTAAACCACTGAGCACAGGACAGGACTAAACAAAGGATTTTCTGCACAAGTTTAATAAAACTCCCATGGATGAGTTGTCCTGAAGCACAATTGTTTTGCGACGACACCGTCTTATAAGAACACCATCAAGTAAACTACCAGCTGATGCGGAAGCCTCCTCTCCTCTTTACAATATGTTTCCAGTCGACTTGTACAACCTCCTAGCGCCACACCATTTACATTTATCAACTTCCTTGAGAGTTTCCTTAAACATAACATTTTTTCATATCTTACACGGCTCTGCCGCATTTTTCATTGCTCATCCAATAAAATTCCTTCCGTAGGTGTTTCATGCCGCACATCAAATGCCAATCCATACAATAATTCTGAACCAACACGCAAGTCTAGGTACACTTCCATGCACCTTCCTTTGTGGACAAAAATGATAAAAGGAACTAACGCGCTGCACAAGTGCACATGGGGGCCCATTCGAGGTATCGAACGCACCATCACGTATCGGTGATTGACCCTAAACATCACAGAGACGCTCGGAAGCGTCATAATATTATGCCGCTTGACTAAGTGTTTATTGTTGAGAAGGCCCCGTCTTCGTTTATTTTTATTAATAAAATTTTTATTTTCCATTCATACCGATTTGTGAGAACGTACGTACGTTCGATGGGATTATTAATAAGAAGTACGTGACAAGAAATTCATGTATACCACCAACCCCATGCACTGGGCAAAGGGAAAGGAATCTTTTGCTGCGTTTGTCTATACGTATACACAGGAAAGTCGTGTAATGCATTTTCAGTGGCTTGAGAACGATTTGAGGGACTCTTTAGAAGTCAATAAATGGGGTCATAATGTTTGGATGATATCGTGATTTGCCGAGGAAAATATTTTCATTCCGAATGTTAATAATTTTATATGCGTTTCGTGGGTGGATTCTGAGGGTCTTAATGTGTTGCGCAAGGAGAAATGCACTTAAAAAGAAGTACATACTTCAGTTCACAATTGCATGTGCTGGACGCATTTTATGGCCCTGATTGTAGATTGATTTAGGTAAGCTACCAATGGGTTTTACTATCATAACCATTTTTGACCTTTAGGGACCTTAAAATAACTTTACATCACAATAGCTTATTTTATGTGGAAATCCCAGCCACTGTGAGCTTGTTAAATTTAACGTGCACACTTAAAGAGGGTATTAGTACCGCCCAATGGGTATAGACTATATCCGCGAAGCTGGTCATGAGTGGGAGACTTAAAAACTTTATGTTGAGTTAATTTTAACAGGCTAATGGGTCAACTTTGGCCCGATTCTGTGGGCCTTAACTAGTGTTAACATTTTAATAAAAATCCACTAAACACTGTCGAACAGTTGAAATGTCCCACTAAAAACCCACTTGACCCTTTCGAACACTTTAAAGGTCCCACTAAGTCTTTTATTCTAAGCCGATGTAGTCATACATGTTGGAGTAATTGATTGGAACTAAATCGGAACCCTCTTAAGAAATTTTGCCGTAGCATGAGTGGTAGAATCTGACGGATCTACATTCAAAGATCAAGCAATAGATGAACACACTGACGTAGGCACATAATAACGGATGCTGCGTTAGTTAGATGGAATAAAGTCACCTAAAAGGTAGAAAACCTCACACGTCTTTTCGAATCCACGGGGACCTGTCCCACGGCTGTTATAGAAGCCCAGCAATCTTGGAACAATGAAAAGAGATAATAAGCATAAGTGAGCATACAGAACTAGTGAGGTAGTGACTCTGCTTTCGGAACTTGAAATTATCTGCACGGTAACAGACCGCCTCCTAAAGGCTTTACAAAATTTACAACGGAGATCTTAAACGCAGTGACCCACCAAACTGAAAAAACCGCACAAAGTGGTTCACGGATGGCTCTAAGGTGGACGCGGGTTTTGTATTATTCACTTGTCAAACCATAATTTCTGCCTACCAATCAAAACCCCCAGTTGACCTTAGGTAGAGATCAAATAATCGGCACACATATCTACAATATACACAGAAAGTCACCATAGAATCCAAAGCAGTCCTTTAATATTTTAACATCTTTTAGACACTCAACTTGGAGGCTTGGAGCTAATTATGCCGATGAACTATTCAGAAGATGTTCGAAAACGACTTTTAACGTGTCAAACGACTGTATTTTGATCCATTCAAATACGGAAAGAAATAGAAGGTATTTTTTATTGAAAGACATTCCCAAGTCTAAGTCAGGCCAAATAGTTTTTTACCCCTTCGATAGTAATGCTAAACTAATTTTATATCTGCGTTACGAACCGCAACTTCAACTACATGTACTTAAAGTCGAAACCTCTGAACGCCGACTATGTCTTCAAGAAGACGAAACTGCTAATCAGAATATATGTAAATTTCCAGTAGTTTTTAAACCAAGCGGACATTATTTTTTATTAATCCAACAGGTCTTGTTAAATTTGAAAAATAAAACGGAAGGTACACAATTCCAATGTAAGTAATCACGTTGTCATCATGACACTTAGACATTTACACAACAGAGAAAGATGTAAGACAATAAGTCAAAAATGCAAGTAGTACTTTTTAACGGGTGCACGTATGTATAAGTTCTCAGGGGACCACACAGAGACAGAATGTCATGTGAGCACTTTAATCTATTCGGTTTTGCAGATCTAAGAATATTCTATAAGAAAGGTTCAGAAGGTCTTCAGACTCTCGAAGGATCAACTGAAATGGTTAAATAGATCATTTTTGCCGTGTTTCTTTGAATACCAAACTTTGAAGATATGAAGAAGCATAAGACCGTGGACGAAGGGGTAAATAAAATGGAATCTTGGTACCTCAGAATTACAATTCTAAGTAAAGCAAATAATAAAGAGTTCAAGTTTTCTAATGTTTCTTGAAAATTAAAAAACAAAACAAATCATAGAAATAATTTTAAGGATATTGATAAGTTTAGAGCGCTCGCTTGGAGCCAGTAAGCTAAAATAAGATAAATGTTAGTTTTAAATTAGATTTAATCGTTTTTGTCTAGTATGTAAGCTTAAAAAAGAAATGAATAAAAATGAATTTAAAATGAAAAATGAAAAAAATTACAATTCTTCTTAACAATGCAGAATTAAAATTGGTAAGCACAAGGCTAAGATTTGTGTAAATATGTTTACAGAGCTGTAATCAGACGCTTACTTGTTATGGATGAATTCCATGAACACACTTCAAATGATATTTGTTCTCTTGAGTAAAAGGAGCGCTTTTATTATTAGAAAACGTGCCGTAATCAATGTCAATGGCTCATGGTTCATGCTTCGGTAAAGTAAGGCACATGCTAGTACTCCATGGTGCTTCACGGAATTTCTGTCATCAGGAAGCTGAGTTTGGGTAAGCCTAGAATGAGATGGGTGGATCAAAACCGATTACTATTACGTATCCTCCGTGCCTCAGGTGATTAGGTGATTTGCAACAATAGATGGCGAAAGGAATAGGAGTAATCGGGACATTCAAAATTATGGTTATGATGCTTCCGATCTTCCGAAATATTTGCTGCAATATTTTGCGTTTTCTTACTTTAACTTTGTTTTTTTTTTTTTTTTTTTTGTCTACTTTCTAAATAGAGCAAATGAAGCAAATGACTTAATCTAAACCAAATTATCTATTTTTAGTACTCCAGTGAGGCTTAATTATGCCTTTTAAGCATTGAGGAATAATTTTGAAAAAAAGGCATAAATCTTTGTGAGATTTTTTAACATTCAATCCATACAAATAAATTCTGTATTTTGAAAATCTGGTACTTTGAACAAAATCATTTTCATTCACAACTATTACGACATGTTTATTTTTCCGAATCTCAACTTGACTTACTCGACGTGAAACAAAATTATATACAAAAAATGAGAGCAAAATCTGTTACCTTCTTGGGTTGGTTACCTACCGATCGACCAACATTTTGCTAACAAATTTTAATCACCTTGTACGATACGTTCGTTGTACTATCATATGCAATTTTAATTTTCTTCACAAAAAAAGCATAGTTTTTTTTAATAGGGACGTCCACGGGCTTATGCTGTTCAGCAAACAAAATCTTTCTTTTCTTCATATCTTCAAAGTTCTGTACTAAAGGAAAATCGGCAAAAATTATCTACCTAACAATTTTAAGAATCTCGGTTGATCCTTCGAGATTCTTAAAATGGGAGGTACGTTCTAGGCCTTTCTTATAGAATATTCTTAGATCTGCAAAACCGAATAGATTAAATTGCTCACATGACATTCTGTCTCTGAGTGGTCCTCCTGAGAACTTATACATACGTGCACCCAAAAAGAGTACGACTTGCATTTTTGACTTATTGTCTTAAATCTTTCTCTGTTGTGTAAGTGTCTAAGTGTTTTGATGACAACGTGATTACTGACTTTTTTTCGGATTCAAGCATAAAAACTTCAACCCGGATTGACATTACACTCCATTGAGACCATTATAAGTATTTGTATTGTTTAAATGGCAGCAGACATGTTATTGAATAGAGAAATCTGTCGCGGTTTAAATTTTCATTTGACCTCGCCAAGTGACATCAAATTCGCATTCGAAATACCAAACCAACCATACTATCCAAATAAGTGATCTTCCCTATAAAGACGGCAAACATGACTCACAAAAAGAAACAAACCGCTTCATCTTCATTAAGAAAAATGCATCATCTTCCACACATGACCCCGATTCCCCGTTCGTATAATCTTCTCGCATTCGAAGTTTTTTTATTTTTCAACAAAACATAAAGAAAACCTCCGCACACAGCGCGTCTGCGCAAAAAGTACCAACAGCCATCAATTTCCACAACACCTTGACTCATTACGCGATACGATATAAATACACACTATACTTATGCAATGCATTTCAATTTCCACCAAAAACGAACGAGAATATCTCGAGTCAACACGTAATCTCCTCCCTCCATTCAGAGGAGACCACACAATAATTGTACCTCACTCTAAATGCGATTTTCCCCATTTGTCTGCGGTAAGTAATTGCCACCCACCATCTAAGACTGCCAAAAACACCCACAACGTGTAGAAAAACACACAACACCATCTAACCAGCAGGTACTTGTATTACAAACAAAAATTCCAAATTTGGTATGCCCAACCGTATGAATGTTCTTTGATTTCTTCTCTGCTCCAAACAATTAAATATACGGGTAGAAAACAATTTCCCATATATGGTAAAAGACCGCCGTCACAATACGAACGGTCGGATGGAAAAAAAAAAACAATATTTTCCAAACGACCTTGTTCAGATACTCACCAAAAAAGTGCAATCCAAGTGAATTTATTTTGTTTTAATATATTCCCCAGTCAAAGTGGCGATTTGTGTTCGGCTCTTAATCCGATTTTTATAGATCCGCACAATTGGGTATATTATCCTTGAGGGAGATACTCCGCTCAAATGTTAAGAGTCAACAAATTTGTGTTTCCACTTATCAAATCGCGTTGCTAAGCGTTGGCAAATTCGTACTTTAACTTCACGTAGGTGTGCATATGAATGTATGAATTAATTTTTTTAATTTTGAAATTCACTCATTATTGAGAATTAGTTGTAGGAAGATGGCATTAGATGTTTGCAATTGTTTTTTTTTTTTCCTTTTCCTATCTGGTAATTTCACTTTTTTCCTCGTCGCTGGTACACGCTTTCTTTTTATACATAACTGTGTGTGTGTGTGTATGCTACACTAATAATAATATTATTATTATTTTGTTACTTTCACAACACCGCGCACAACATTAATCCGCGAAAAATCGATTGGAAAATATATATCACAAGACGTTTGCAAAACTCCGATCAGTATAGCCAATGAATATCAATTGAATAATAAAACTGTCATAAACTGTTAAGTGCAGAACGCGGGCGTATCCGTTGCAAGTTATAATATGTTTTTTTTTTTTTTTTTGTTTGTTTAAATATTCCCAGTCAGTCAACTACCCATCGTCTAACTCTCTGTCGAAATGGTCGATTTGATCAAAAATTTGGACAACCACTTTTTTGGTTTCGTTGTCACAAGAAACTATTTATGTACCACAAGAAAGAGAGCAGTACCTGGCTCCAGAAGATATACAAATATGGAGAAGAAAAGTAAAAATTTCCGGGAGAAACCAGCGTACTCGACGACTTTCGCGACTCAACTAAACTTCAGCCAAGTGGTAGGAGGAAATCGATGGTAAAATTTAATTTTGTCGTTGTTGTCTTTGTTGTTGTTGTTGCTGGACTGGCTTGAGAAGGTGCAACACAGCGGAGCAAGTTGATGGTAACTGCTATATCGAAAGAAAACTTGAACAAATACCATGGTCAGGCTTGGAGCATGAAAGCTGTGTGTCTCTATAGCTGTGCGTGCTACTGATTCGCTGAAGAAAACTTTGGAATACAAGTCTTTTTGGTTCCACCTTGTGTGCTGCTGTCCGTCTCTTAAGCAAAGTCCAAAGAGAGGCTCACCAACAAAAAGACGGTCTTAAGCTGAACGCACACGGCACACGGAACACAGTGTATTTCTCTTAAGGAATTAGCATACGATTATTTCATTTTATTTCTTTATTTCTATTCTTCTGAATGTTAATCGAATTGGTGGGTTTTTTTATTTATCGCATTATCTGTTTGGTTTCGTGCTCTTCTTGGAAAGCTTGCATTAGGCAATAGTGCATTAGAGGTGGTTGTGTTAATTTTTTGTATTGTTTTAACGCTAATTAGCATACTTTTGATTTCTTTATTATTTGTGTGCGCTCTGAGCCTGGGCAAATTTTCGAATTAGATAATACAAGTGGATGTAGTAAAATTTATTGATTCGAAGTGAAACAAAAGAGTCGAGTGGCGAACTGGATTTCTGCAAATAGGTCTCATTTCGTTTGAACTCGCTGGCTTTTCGCAAGCTTAAAACATTCAAATGGCAGTTCGTTGTGCAATCGAGGGACATTTTCATAACCGTTTCATTTTATAAATACTTTGACTGCCGATCGTTTCTGTAGAACTGAATTGGTAATCACAACAACGGTTCTCAAGGTCGATTGGAGATTATTCGGTGAAGAGCCAGAAACAAAATATTTGCATGATGCCACATTAGTTATTTTGTCGATGGATTTAGTCATACATAGTATTGACGGATACATGGCTTGTGAGCATAGTAAGCAAATCTGTGAACTATGATTTATAATGGTTCGTGGAGTGGAGCTTGTTAAATATTCTGATTACTGATGTTCAAGGCTACCACCCGCTGCCTGCAATTGTGAATAAATAGTCGAAATCCGGCAAATTGACTGTGCAAGTGTGGCCGGTCGGATCATAAGTTGGACTACAATTATTTATAGAGTCATCAATCTGGTATTCACCGGTTTTTTTTCAAGTTCAAACGTGATTCTCGGTAATCAACTCAATTCATTCAAAAGTGTATATAGGTAGGTACTCAAAGGACGTCAAATGGCCTTAAGATGTGAATCGAGTGAGACCAACAACCCTGGAATTCCTATTTTCAACTGTGAACTAAGCAAGTTATACATGATGGCTACTAACAGAACCGTTACAGATGGTTAAGGGAGAAGTCCTTCGAAAAAGTGGGATCTTCTCCATCGCCTAACCAATCTTAAAAGAAAAAAGGTAATTCCTTAACCCGCGTGTATATTAACCAATATCCAAAAAAAAGGCTATGAGATGTTAAATTAAAAAAAATTTTAGCTTTTTCCAAATGAAACTGGCATTCAATTTTTTTTTAAAGAAAAAGGATATTTTAACGAAACACACATAAAATAACAATTTAAAAAACTCTTCGATTCCCCCCGTCGACGAAAGAAAAACCTAAATCTGGGGGGGAAACCCCAAAACCGGCAACACTGTGTGATAGTGTGATATGATTTCGAGTACCTAGGTGATCGAAGATCTGGAGTTATTGAGGGAGTGTCAACTTATGTACGCTATAAACTTGTAAAGGATCGTATGGATAAAAAACTATGGATAATGATGAAAATCATTTTTTGGCAATATTAATGTATAGAACTGCATGAGTATTGCAACTCTGCAGTCGATGTATTCAGCGAATAGATAATCTTAACGAAAGACCGAGAAGGTTGTGAGAGTTGTATGACGAAAGTCAGTCTTTCAACAGGAACGAACCGAGAAGGTTATTTGAACAGTAGCTGATTATTGAGAAGAAATAAATAAAAGTGGTTTTTTATAACATTTTTCCACTATAATTGTCTTGTCTTCTTATTTGTTCTGATGGTCTCATATTTTTACTTCGGAGTATTTCTTTGTAACCGAAAAATTTGAGGAGTAAAAGAGACAATGCTTCACAATAAATCTTTTAAAAAACCTGTTGAACAGTTTTACTGAATTTAAATTCACATTTCAAAAAGTCAAAGTTTCCGTTTCATGACACTAGGTAGCAAGTTTATAATTTACAACTACGCAAAAGATAATTTCTATAAATTAAATTTGCTCACGCATGATTTTCCACCGCTTCTTAAGTAGGTAGTCTTTTTTTACTGATTAAGAATCTTATATAGAAAAAGGCGAGGGCAAACATTTAAAAACCACTTTCGCTTGATTTTGATTTTGTTGGGAAGATTGTAAAGAGATGCATATGTGTAATTTGTTTTCCAAAGGTTGAATTACCGCATCAGTGATTGAGTAATACGTGACTGAAGTTGTTATTGTTTTGCTTGTAAAATCCACAAAATTCAGTGACGAATGGCTCGCTCACGGATGCGGTAATTCGACCCCAGGTCACTATAATGGTAGAATTTCTACCACTGGGGGAACTGTAGTTATATTATCAATACCAAGTTAAGAGCAATAAAAGCTGAATGCAAGCTTAACAAAACAGGATTTCGACGCTTTATATTTTTTATTTGAGGAAAGTATGTTCTAAAAAGCTACTCACTTATTCTATGGACTATTTCCGGAATCATAATTTTAGAGGTCAGTCACTGTTGAAAAAAAGGCTTACTATTGTACGGATCTCAGTACTATTTCACTTTCCCGAGTACTCAAGTACCACTTCGTAATTTTGCGTACAATGTACTATTTTTAATTTTTTGAAATAGAGCCAAACTTAAATATCTACAGTGGTTTTCGATTTGGCATTTCAGATTTTGATCTGAGATTTCAGGTTTCTGCTGCCAAATCGAACATCCGAATTTGTTTGGTTCTTGTGTGTATTGAGTTGGCCGCAAACACTCAATCCATTGTAATTGATTTTCGAACAATTCAAGACAATTTTGAGACAATTTAATATTGAAAATCTTTTCCATACGCTTAAAATGACAAATTCAGTCAAAACAGTTATCCTTCCAACGATTAACAATTCGTAACCGCCTGCTGTGTGTCATTATCATTGGCATTAGCGAAGGAACGTAAATCTGAGAAAAAACACAGATTTTCCAAAACGTTAAAAACAATACCGATCAAAAAAGAATTGTTTTTCTTCAAAAAAATGTATCTGTTTCAATGAATTATGACCTTCTTTTTTTGCTTGAATGAAAAATTTGTTTTCAATGTGTACGATTCGGTACTATTTCTTTTTAGTTTTCAGTACAATTGTACTTCTCTAGTTTCTGTTCTAGTACTGCGCCCTGCGCGTATCCTCGTTGCTAAGGTTTCATACCGTGTTTGCTGTAGATTTTTAATAAACTTCCCCAATCTATAAGAGCAATAAACTCACAATGTACGGTTCTGCCAAATTTAAAATAAATGCTTGCATAGATTTGAATCTGACTGTCTGATACTCTTACATTTCTGAAACATTTAAACAAAGCATTTTGGTGAACCTGTGATGTGTGATTTTTCTTATCCAGCGCCGAGCATAAGTAACATAATGAATTACTTTTTTCTGTTTGACTGATGAAATGGTTTCTTTTGTTTGCAACGTGTTTTTTCCAGAGCATATCTGATATTTTTCTTAAAATTTCAGGTCCCAGTGCCATAAATTCTCCTCGGATATTGGTCTTAAGCTGTGGCACTGTTCTTCGGTTTCTGCCACTATACTATACCATTTAAGTAGACCCATTGCAGCAGACGAACGCGGTGGCCAGTTGAAATCAAAAAAGTTGTCTTTATTCGATTACAAAAGACAGACCCTTCCTGCTGAAAGTGTTTACACTATTGGTAAATGGTCTCAGCACTGGAACCAAATCGAATATAAAAGAAATTTTGATAATTTCAAAACAAAATTTACCAACTTTGGTTCCTTGTTCTGCGCAGAGTCTTTCCACCAAACATTTCTCAAGATTTTCAAAGTTAATTTTGAACAAAAAAAAAAAATTCGTAACCAACGAAATTATTCAGTAATAAAACCGCCACCCTGTACACATTTCTTCCTAACATTTCTACGTATAACTTATATTATTATTTATTTTGGATTTTTTCTCATTTTCTGTTGTGATACCTTTTTCTCGGTATTTCGTATTTATTTTTTTCCTGCGGCACCCTAACCTGCATTTTAGTTTTGTAAATTTTTAGGTCAAACGTTCATCGACTTGATTACATAATTACCCACATTCAATATTTGATTTGAAGAACTAATAAGCTACACTGTGTTAAGTAAGTGCCAAATGCGAAACAATTATTTAATAGGTATGGATTTTTTCCCAACTAATATCTACCTTCGGATACTTGCTTTGAAACGAACGCAATGTCTATTATCAATTTATATGATGTTCGCCTAGTATTGATATAACTATAATCAAATGTTTATGCAATATTGCTCGGGTCGCGCTAAATATAAATTTATTGCGAACCACTTTTTAAATATTCGGCGATATTGTAGGTCTGGCGGCATCGATTCATCGCCAATGTTACCCGAAATAGTCATTAAAGGAAAACCAAGTATAGTACTTATTAAGGTCCCAATGTTGAGAGGTTATACTTTAGTTCAGTTCAGATGAGTTTGGTTGAACTAGCTCTAGTTGAGAAATCTCTTAATTCGATGACCGAGCAATTGTAAATACCACTGGAGTAGTTAGTGTGGGGGGGGCTGTATATTGTACTTAGCCTTTGAGGTATTGAGGTACAGGCCAGAGCGGACGCCCTTACGTTACGCATGGCTTACAGAGTTCTACGTAGAAACATCAGAAAATAGGAAGGATTTATCATTTTTCGCTATTTAAAAAACAGGAAATAAAAGTTGGCGGTAGCGGCCCTAGGTCTCGCTGCTCTCAACCATTCGTTTTGTGTGAGTTTTTTTTTTTGAGACGAAGGAAAGGGATCTACAATCTAATGCCGAGTCCAAACGGTATACTCTCGCACGTGTGTCAGACCCTCGCGAGAGGTGGCGCAGTGGAAAAAACCTCAATCTGGAATTTGCATTTTTTAGGGGATTGAACCTTTGACTTTGAACTCTGCCAAAAAGACTGTTCAATTTACCATCGAGGGTTGGCTTAACTTGCATTCTCAAAATCGTAAAACCTAACATGCCTCACCCTACAGCAATAGTGAACTTCTACTTATACTTAAACAATTAAAATCATTTTGGTAATTGGTGTACGCTTCCACACACCTATTCGACGATCAGACTTTTAGCCCCCAAGTGCTTTTGCTGATGGAACAAATCAAATCAAACAAATTAAAAAAAAAAAATTACAATTCGTCTAGCCCCAGGGCTGCGATTCAAGAGAATATTTCTTTTTATTTTCAAAATTGTAATATCACATTCAAAACTCCCAGCGAGTACAAGTAAAAAAGTACAAAGTGTGTTAGTGTTTGTTGCGCAACATCCATCGAAAGTAAAAGCAGCGTGTTGAAGTTTTGCAAACGATATTAGGTCTTGATGTAATCAAGACGCGGTAACTACTATGCAAGCAATGTGATATGTTTCCACCGGTCGGTGGTATGCCATTAGCTACACGATGGGAAATTCATTAGTTTTAGCAATTGTTCTCATTTTTTTGTTTATTTTTATATTTCAATTTGAATGATGGGTGTTTAAACTGTGTGTGAAGCGAATGGCAACAGCAGCATGCGTTTGAGTTTTGTTTTGGTTGTCTTGTGGTGTGGATTGTGCGTTCTTTTCACAAAAATCAAATCAGCACTTAATATTAATAGTCTCACGGCAGCGCATGATTAATTGAGCACGGTGACCAGGGCAATTACCAAACACTTTCATTTTTTTGCACAGCTCAAGTCGTTATTAGCAAATGCTCACGGGTACTTATCGTTTCGAAATCTTATCAATTTGGCATTAACAATGGAGGTCCGTATCTGGGCGAATATAAAGTTGACCTACCAGTCATAATTGGTAAATGTGTGCTAATGTTTTATATAAATGTTCGGCGCGGGCATATACTTGATTAGTTTCTCATGGGGTTTCTCCTCAGTTATAAATGCAAAAATAAAGTTAGCATTAAGACATGTTCAACATTCAAATAGATCAATATAATTGAGGAAACTGTATATAGGTTCGTTGCCTTTTGGTAGAAGCATCAGTCTCGTTTGCACTGTAATCGGAGAGTGCTTTTTTCCTTTAATACAGGCACGCGTTCAATGTATCCACTGCACTGCTGTGCTTTTGAAATTGCAGTTTTTGATGAACTCACAAACTGATCCAATCATATTTCTCTTTCACATCAAATTACCACATCCACTTCCTTTTTACTGAATGTCATAAATTCTCGTAAGTATATTTCTTGAGGCCAAAAATTAACTGCCGCGACATGGAACCCGTCCTTTGTGACAGTGTGACACTATCGAGAATATGCAACGCATTGCCTTATTGCATTGCGTATTTCAGAAATCTTTACGCAACGAATTTATTAATTACTATCTTCGAGCATATACGAGACGAGTAATGACAACAAAGGGTGGTCCAACAGATATGTCGCAACACTGTGAGGTTGAAGCAAAACGTATCCCACTGTTACCGTCGAACGCAAAAGAAGCAATTAATCTTCTGTCTTCACCTTTTACATTCGCAAATACGAGTGTGTTCGATAAAAAAGTATCCCTACAAAAAAGTGAATGCAATCAGCCCGAAATGTTTTAATAAATGAGTTTCTCACAATTTCTTTATTATAGCTTTAGTTCTTGAGAGTAAAAAAAAAAAACAAAACAAATAAAGGACCGCCTGGAAAAGGCTTGCCTGATTTGGTGTCAGCTAAGGATTTACGCATTGCTCAGGCGGTTTTTTTTTTTATTTAATTTCGAAGTCATGACACTTTTCAACAGCGCCAGAGATGCTTGCAGATAGGTGTTTGATCTGAAGTTGTGTAAGTTATAGTCCTTGGGAAACACGTGTGTTTAATTATCTTATATACGAAAGAGTTTTGGAAAAGTGTGCTGATAGGTGACGTCCATTTATTATCCGTCTTGTCGGGGTTTTTTTTTTTTTTTTTTTGGTTAAGATCTTCGAATAGTAATACTAATAATAGTCACTCGCGTCGTTATGCATTTTATGAGGGTAAAGATAAGAGCTTAAAAATCGTACTTACAACTCCAACGTAAGCTAAACGAAAACCATTTCTGACACCTTATCTGAGTGCGAAGTATCTAGCAATTGGCATTCAGCCAGAAGACCGTTAAGCTATGTTATAGTAGACTGACGAAGAGGGGTTTCATTAAATATAGTTTACGTCCGTTGAGATTTTTGCTTGACCTGTTTTTAGAACATTTTTAGGGGTGTTAACCTGTCCTCTGTGAAGTATTTGAACGAGTTTATCAGTGCATTTCTTTTAGCGAACTTTTTGTGCATTTTTGTCATACTTTTGGGGCATTTTACGAGATGCTTTTTGACTCGTTTTTTGGCGATTTTGGAGCGCTTGTCCACCGTTTTTTAACGCGTTTTCTAAGTCTTTTATTGACCCTACTTTTGATCCAATTTTGGAGTTTTCAAACTCATTCCTCGTGGATTTTTTTAAGCAATTTTTGACCACTCTTAGAACCGTTTTGGCTAGGATTCCAGGTATCCTTAATTGCTTTTTCTTGGGGGGTTATTTTTTGTTCTTACTGACATGTTCTCCGGATCGTTTTTAGAGCATTTTTTGTAACTTTTGGCGTGTTTTTGAGCATTTTTCTCTGTGTATTTCTTAAAAAATTTGTTGATTCATTGTTTTTCGGTCTTTCGACAGTTTTTATAGCGATTTAAACAAGATTTCGATGCGTTTTCAACGAGTTACTTATCTAACATTTTTGTTTACATAAGTTGTTGAAGCCCTGAATTCTTTTTACGCTTTTTGACCTATCTAATGAAGCCTTTGACGCATTTTGTTTAATCGAATTTGTTTTAGTGGCGTCTTTGGATTGGCTTGTTAATAGTAATTTTTCAAGCATTTAAAGGGTGATTTTTTAGCTGGTTTGGTTTTGGCAACACTGGTTTTGACAGCTGACGTGTGTTTAGTACCTTGTGTCACTGTCAAACAGCTTCAGTTTGGTTTGCAATTTAACCATGGATCGTCTTACAAATGAACAACGCTTGCAAATTATTGAATTTTACTATCAAAATTCGTGCTCGGTTCGAAATGTTCATCGCGCGCTGCTTCCATTTTATGATCGGCATTCTCGACCTTCTGAGCAGTCTATTCGGAAGATTGTGACCAAATTTCGCACCAAATTTACTTTGTTGGACATTAAACCACCAACACGTTTACGTACTGTGCGTAGTGAAGAAAATATTGCGGCCGTATCAGCTAGTGTGACAGAAGACCGCGAAATGTCGATTCGGCGCCGTTCCCAGCAGTTAGGCCTTTGTTACAGCACTACGTGGAAAATTTTGCGGAAGGATTTGGGCGTAAAGCCTTTTAAGATACAGCTGGTGCAAGAACTAAAGCCAGCCGACCTACCACAACGCCGAATTTTTTGTGAATGGGCTCTTGGAAAGCTGGCCGAGGATCCGCTTTTTTATCGAAAAATTGTGTTCAGCGATGAGGCTCATTTTTGGTTGAATGGGTACGTAAATAAGCAAAATTGCCGCATTTGGAGTGAAGATCAGCCAGAAGCATTGCAACAGCTACCAATGCATCCCGAAAAAGCCACTGTTTGGTGCGGTTTATGGGCCGGCGGCATTATTGGGCCATATTTCTTCAAAGATGATGCGAATCGCAGCGTTACTGTCAATGGTGAACGCTACCGAGCGATGATAACAAACTTTTTTTTTGCCCGAAATGGAAGTTCTTGACTTGCATGATATGTGGTTTCAACAAGACGGTGCCACATGCCACACAGCACGCGAAACAATGGCGCAATTGCGAGGCAAGTTTGGTGAACAGTTAATTTCATGTTTCGGGCCGGTCAATTGGCCGCCTAGATCGTGCGATTTGACACCATTAGATTATTTTTTGTGGGGGTATGCCAAGGCTAATGTGTATAGGGACAAGCCCGCTTCGATTGACGCACTGGAAGCCAACATCCATGCATTCATTCGTGAGATACCGGCCGATATGTGTGAAAGAGTATGCCAAAATTGGACTCAGCGGATGGGCTACCTGAGACGCAGCCGCGGTCAACATTTGCATGAAATTATCTTTAAACATTAAATTGCAAGGTTCAAACTATCGATTCAAATAAATATTTCATTCATTTTTTCGAATTTTTTGTGTTTTGTGTTTTAAAAAAAGTTCTAAACCTCTTAAAAAATCACCCTTTAGAACCATTTTGAAGGGCTTAGGCATGTTTTCATATGGTTTTTGGAGCACCTTTTGTGTTTTTTTCTTTTGTGGCTTTTATTGGGAAGTTGATGGTCTCATTTTATTAATTCTTTTGGGGTTGTTTTTTTACTGTAATGTGTGGTTTATTTTTGGGCTGAATATAAACAAAGCCTTCTTACCAGGCACGCACTAAGGCCCGCCTGCTCCGAGTGCCATCGAATCAGTTTAGATGGTCCTAATGGTTCCACTCAATATTTTCATGGCTTAGAATTCTTTTAAAATCTTAATCGACCATTGGATGTATTTACAAACAATTTGATTTTCCAAATTTTGCCAAAGTGGCTACGCATAAGATTCACTTTATTTGGAGGAGGAATCGCTCATCTGAATAATAGCTTCCAGTGAAGCGAAACAAAAAAAGAAATATCTAATTCATTAACACTCGTAAATACATTTCCATAAAGTTATAAAATTATGACACAGCACCAATATATTAGGTAGATATAACTGGAATGGACCAGTTCATTCCCCTGCCGAATAAAAAAAAAAAAAAAACGCTACCAAGGCTAAAATGTATTTTTAACCATAGCCAACAGGTGGTCTGATTTCTCCACAACCTACTCCTAAGGCGCACTTTAAGCGGCCAACAACCATGCGCATGACATTTCAAAGCATCCCAAACCACCAAGGACGCTCATCCGTACCTCATCACCGTAGCCCATATGGATTTTTATGACGCGCTTATTCACGCAAAAATTAAACATTATGCGGATCATGCCGATGCGCTTCAGACGTCGCACTAATTCGGTCAATTTTTGTCAGTTATTATGTTATTCATTCGAATTCGACATTTTGGTGAAAAGCTAGCGACCTCTATCTATAACAAGCGCCATTCTTGATATTTTGTCGATGAATTGGTTGTAACTATGAGTACCTATTGTTATTGATTATGTTGACTCATGAGCTACCACTATACTGCAGCATCACTGTTCACGGCAGCTTTGGCGAGATAAAGCACAACAAACGAACAAATCAATCGTGCAACAACCTCTCTCGTTAGTTAAGTTATTAGCGCTTGTGCTCGCGCGCTGTGGTTGTCAAGAAATCTCTCAAATTGATCGGGGCCTTGGAAATAATCAGTTATTGGTATCGCAGTCGCAGCCATTTCAATCCGTTTCGATCGATTTTAAGAGGGTGTCTCTGTCTATGCATATATAATGGAAATGGTCGCAATTTGGAGTAAATTCTGACGGCCGATATAGTTGAAGAGTGAGTGTTGGTGTCGTTCACCTGTCGATTTTAGGTTGCAAACGTTGGAACATTGGAGGCGAAATCTGGTGCAAGCAAGGGTCTCTACTTTTCGTTGTTGCCATTAACGAAAAGACTACTTTAACTAGCGAAGCAAACGCTTGAAAAAAAAACATAAATATCGTTAGGAAATTGTAATGAAAGGAAGCTCACATCAACTTTAAGTGCGGTTGAATAGGACAGCAGGATTTATGTGTGAAAATAAAAACAATATTTACATATTTAATGCGAGGAAAATCATTAAAACATGAGCTATTAATGAGGTGGCAGTTCATCCTGCGTCCTGCCCCAACATTATTATTAAAATGTGGTGGATTCAAAAAGCCTAGAAGTTAAAAGGCGATTTTTGATGGATAACTATTTAGTAGCAAGAAGTAGAACACAAAACATGCCAAATAGCAATCGTTCTGACTAAATAGCGACCCCACGTGAACAACCGCACATGCTACAAATAACATCTATTAAAACTATTACATTGTAAAGTGTGTCTGTTTGATTGTCTGGTGGATTCGGCCATGCGTATAGTTTTCGAAATTTGCTCGAATGTTGTCCCCTTGAAAAATAGTTGCACACTTCTGGTGGTAATCAAAGAGGATCTAAACTAGAGCGCCAACTCCCGTGCCCCACCTACCCGATTTTCCCCGCAAATTTTGAATGACAGCCCTCTCTCGCTCGTTCTTTTTTTTTTTCTTGTCTGTGAATACAAGTTATTAATGGCCGCCGAGTGGAACTTTTCCAATAACAAACAATTTGTAAATGAATTTATAACAATAAATGTAAAAGGAATAAATATTGAGTATGGTTTTTTAGATAGCTTTACTTGTTCTCTATCCATCTTATGCTCCAAAAAATATTTATCCATTCACGTTTCAGTTTTTTTTTTTTTTTTTTACATGAAAACTATTTTTGACAGCAAACTTCGTGAAGCTACCTTGGGGAGTTGTTCCAAAAATAGGTTTATACCATGCAAGTTAAGCCCAAGTTTTCACTTGGGCAAAAGTGAATTCCTTTAAATATTCGCAAACATTGCATAAATTTTTATTACGCTTGGTGGGTGTTTTCAACTTGGTTTTTTAGCACCGTATTTGTACAAAATCATATATGATTAGGAATTCTGTGGTTTAATAAGATTGAACAGTGTTGATGTTACTAAGGAACAGCAAAAATGGAAATTTTATTCATATTTAAAAAAAAAATATTATTCTCGGCAAGTAAATTCGTAAAAACGAGTACTTATGATTAAACGCCTAACAAATAGATAATATAATGTGGTGTTTAATTTGATACGATTTCAGATTTTGCGTATTCAATCGAACGTCAGAATATAAATTGTATTGTTAATTTTCAGTTCCCGTGTTTCTATAGATAATGTGCTTTTGCAAATTTTGTAACATTGTGTTTCGAAATGTTCACTGATATTTTTATAAGCCTCTCTCAATTATTAATTAACAAAAACAAGTGCGAAAAGTGATACTTCACATAAATAAAGGGCAATCTGTAGCAATTTAGAAACAGAAAGAGATGTGTCAAAGGGGAAGTCGATGGGAAAGGGTAATATTTCGGCATTCTGGTGTGCGATCTGGAAGGAAGCAGACGTAGTAAGAAATTCCCTAAGGAATTGAAGTGTGTGTTGTATATTATCAATACTTTCTAAAAATCTATACAGAATTTTTTTATCGTGGGATTTACCAGAAAACGGGAAAAAATATAGAAAATAACAAATGTACTTGAATACGTTATTGTGCATTTTACGTACCATTTACAGATTAAAAATAAAGCTAAAACTAAAATATCTTTTAAAAAAACGCTTTCCCCAAACCCTGTTAAAATATCTATGTTTGAATATGACTTCGAAATGAAAAGCATTAAAATGGACGAAAAACAATTTGCAATAAAATCTCTTTTAAGAAAAGTGGAAGAACCGATTAAGTTGATTTTTCTGTGATTAATATCATGAAATAGATTTCTGCTAGATACTGAAGAAAAAAAAACTATGATTATATTAGGGTATATGGCATTGTGACGAAATTATATCAGGAATTCAATTTTCCAACAACTTCATAAACTTTAAAAACTTTTAAACTGAACTGTGATGTGAACGCCGTGTAACTGAAGGGTACCAGGATTTCCTAAGTATGTGTGCGGCAGCAATGTCGCTCTTTTGATTTGTACAGGCACTAATACTTAGGAATTCCAATGCAGGAAAAGCAGCTTGTAGGCAAATGTACCGTTTCTGCTCGAAGTCGGAGGCACAACTATTTTCATTTATCGTGAGGAAATTTCCAGGTTTAATGGGATTTTAACACCACAACAAACCGAGAGTAGGAGCAGACTCAACAAGTTGTCTGAATTTTTACGTTTAATAACAGAAAAAATATTGGGTGCAAACTTGTTGCTAAAGGTCTGTATTGTCTATGGATTTAAGGAGCTTAAAAGAAACCCATTCTTACTGCACAGTCATTTATCGCTGGAAGACCACCGTTCAAATGATATTGATAGCATGTTTCCAGACCAGAATCAAATCTGTGTGAAAAAAATTCGTCGAGTATTTGTAAGAGTATGTCAAACATTTGTCTTCAATGTCAAGCCTCAGTCATCTGATCAATTGAAAATTACTAAGAAACCGCACAGGACCTTCAGTAAAGCAAACTAAAGGTTAAGTCACCAGCAAAAGAGAGCATGAACTACTTTGTCGGAAGTCTGTGAGAAATCAAGTAAGGAAGTCATAGATCCTTCATCAAATTACTCTCATCTCGCATTATGTCGTCTAGAATGTTCATCATTGCAGACGAAAAATGAAGCCCTATAGAAATATGTATACTAAACAGCAAGTTCTTATATAGAAAGATGTTTTTGAATTAATCCTGATAATGCTTTGTCGACAACTTTTAACAAACATGGTGAAATGTTAATAAGTTTGAAACCCGATTTCATATGTGAAATATGAAAATACATTCTTTGGCGGTTCAAGCCCCAATCCATGAACGTAGGACGTCGGAACAATCCGGACAAGTTATCGCTCTCAGATTATGTAGATCGTGCGACTGTCTGTTTAAAATCATTTGCATATTCCAAACTCGATCTTAATGTAAGCGAAAAAGGGGAAAAATGACACTTTTTAAACTTCCATGACATTGATGAAATAAAAGTAACACTGGATATTAATTTTTAACAAAACGACGGCACTTTGTGAATACAAATAAAATGGCACAATAAGTCAGCAATCAGCACAAATATTTATAAATACGTCCGGACTAGCGATCAGATTCAACCAACTCACTGTTTTAGCCAACTGGCTTTAGTATGAAATTAGGTAAGACCATTTCAAAAAAGATGACTACCAACAAAATTTAAATGCTTGGCTAATCAAAATTGCTTTACAATAGGATAACATAGCCACATCCAAACTTATAAGCCTCGTTACAGCACTCGGCTTCAAGATGAAGGGCATCCTCAGAGACCGTGAAGAGAGTTCTTCTTCGTCATTATGTTCATTTTGTTTCAGTTATGAATTTCATTTCGATATCTGAAGTTAGAAAGCGAGTCAGTGAACCCGACACGACATCTTTTTATCACGCCAACTTGGCAACAATATTTCTCAGTCCAAATACCAATGATGCCCGTGCCAAACAATGACAATTTGCATTGGAACTGAATTTTGAAATATTTTCAGTAAATCACCAACAAATTTGCATTTAACACAACCTACCATTTAGTGGATCATAAAACCCGCTCCAGGTAGCTTCTTTCAACTTGTTTTAGTTCGTTTATTAATATTTGTCTTCCAAGGTGATCAGTGTTTAAAAAAAATTTAAACCACATAAGTTTCACAGTTTGAAGCAAGCCGCCTCGTCTAGTTCCGACGATTCGGTTGCGTTTGCATAAATCATGTGAAGAAATTGAAATTTGCTGTCCGTTCGTGTATAGGTATGTGGTTTGAGTTTTAAATGTTCCGCAATAAATCACGAAACCAGAAACTCAAATTATGTTTCAATTCTTTGTTTAGCTGATACGTAGCACATATTTCTTTGAATAATTGGTTCGGATACAAATTTGGACGGCTTAACAATTTTGCGAACACGGAAATGTAATTGAGTGCCCACAATCCTTATCACATGAGGAAATGGGTTTGACAATATTGTCAAACCGCTTGAGTGGGTGTCAGATTAGACGACATATGCAATGGGAGTCAAAAATAAAATGGACAATGACTGCTGTAAGATTATTGTCTTTGCTTTTGGTCAGCTGTCTATTTGTAGAGATTGATTTTGTCTATGACTATAATAATGACTTTGATGGATGTATGGCCGCATGAAAGTGACCCCCAACGTGTACATTTATCAGAAATGAACATTAGAATTCGTGCATAGAAATTGATTTGTTTTTGTATATGGTGCGGTTGGTTAGATCTGTTGCCTTGTTAGTTGGTTAATGGTACGAGTTATGACTCACAAAGCGGTCGAATCGAAGGGTGCTGAGTCTAAAAATTTGTCGCCATTAAGTAGGTGCCGAAATGTTTTCATTATTTTTATAATAGTACTTTGTCCAATTTTGACCAATCTTCACAGGAATACTCCTGGGCCAATACCTAAGATTGTGTGTAAATTTGAAGCCAATCGATTCGGTTGTTTTCTAAACATAATATTTTGAATGCATTTTTTGTATGGGCGTGTCACAGCCCCTATAACTCATGAACCAATACACCAACAAAGACCTTATATCTTAACAAACCATGGTATTAATGTCACCATTCATGGGAAATTTCCAGAATCAAAATCGGTTCACTTATTACAGAGAACATTGGCGACAAACACAATACAACTTATTTTTATATATATAGATTACAATTGGCACGTTTTTGAGTCTCCTTATACCCCTTTTTAACTGAACCTACCATTTATTAATTTTTGTAATAGATAATGAATTAGAAAAAAGTTTTTCATTTTTGAGTTCAATTACACCTTCGAAACCTGGGTGATTCTATATTCGAAAGAGTGACAAAAGCCGAAAGTAGGTAGAAACATTATATAAGACCAGTGATGCCAGATTTTTTTGCCGAAATTCCCCGTTTTGGGGGAAATCTTTGTAATTCAATACATAAATAATTAATTCTCTATTTACGTTGGCCTTAAAGTTAATATACAGGTAATAATATTGTTCTGTTGACCACCCGTGTTACATTTTAAGCCTACTTTTTTTGGAAATAAAAATTTGCATTAGGCCTTTTTCAAATAAAAAAAATTGCAACTTTAGTTGGACAACGGTAACGCTGACAACGAGAATACAAAAACAATTCGAATTGCTTAGTCAGCGCGTTCGGATACCTAGTCCCGACAAATCTAGTTGACGTTTTACATAAACTAGGTATCGAAACGTCCCCATTGAATCGTACAAAACGACGTCTTCCAGACGATTCAACCATTCAGTGTTACACGAAGCAATGCAATCGCCGAAACGCCGTCGTCTTACACGATAAGAGCCATGTGCAGAGGATGTGGTAATGAAGATATGCATGAGGATACTCCACACTTTCTTTGCCACTGCCCGGCACTCTGCCACACCAGAAACAGAATTCATGGAAGACATTTTTCCGAAGACTTAGAAGACCTCTCTGAAAAATCCATGAAAATCTTACATAGTTTCGACTACCCGGCTTCATAGGTTTTCACAGTATATGGGGGCCATTAGAACCCCAAGGGCATCACAACGGATCCGCATTGATCTAAGTACGGCGATTGCAGGTTCCTCCTTCTGGCCAACCCACTAGCCTAACCTAACCTATGTAGTCAACGTATTTAAGGCTATTGTGCTGCATCCAAATCTTGGTACAGCTCATAGAGTTCGCGGTTGTATCTTCTCCATTCGCCATCCTCTCCCATTGGGGAAACAAATTAACGAAGAGCTTTTCCTTTGAGGGAGCCCAGTATTAGCTTTTCCTGCCAGCTTATCACCTAGCAATCGGCGCAATAAATCAGAACTGGCAGGATGAGGAGTTTGTAAGGCATACGTTAAAATCGCCCTTCGATTAGGACTTTTGGACCCAATTGTTTTAACAGACGTTTTTTATTTTCAATGATATTCGCTGCAATGCCATTTAACTTCAAAAACGTGACTATCTGTGAGCGGATTCAATCTGTCCTTAGTGCACTTAGAAGTCAGTCAGTTGCTCGCCATCTAGTCCTGCTGTCTCAATTTCAAATGAGGTGTTAAGTATGTATTTGCCTGGCAAAAATGAGTTTGCTTTAAGAAAACAGAAGCTGGCACGCAGAAAAATCGCTTATTTAAAAACAACCGACTTTCGGTTAAAAACTACCAAGTGATACTGTTAATATAGCTCCTACAGAGTTAGTTGATTAAAATAAACCGAGTCAACTTGTTTAACGAAACTCTGTTAAAAATAACCGATTTATCAATTTCCCCTCCAAATTTGCTCGGTCGTAAATAACAAACTAACTTGGTATAATTTAACCAAATTACTCTGTTGTTATTAGCCAACCCAATGGTTGAATTAAACCATGTTACTCTGTTGTTATTAGCTAATACACATGGTTGAATTTAACCAAGTTACTCTGTTGTTATAAGCGAACCCACTTGGTTGAATTTAACCACGTAACTGTGTTGTTATTATCCAACTCACTTGATTGAAATTAGCCAACCTACTTGGTTGTATTTAACCAACTAACTTGTTAGAATTTGACCTACTTAGTCTGTTGCTATTAGCCGACTCACTTGGTAGAATTCAACATATTCAATCTGTTGTTATTAGCCAACCCACTTGGCTGAATTCAACCAAGTTACTCTGTTGTTATTAGCCAATACACATGGTTGAATTCAACCATGTTACTCTGTTGTTACTAACCAACCGACTTGGTTGGATTTAACCATGTTACTCTGTTGTTACTATCCAACCGACTTGGTTGGATTTAACCATGTTACTCTGTTGTTACTAACCAACCGACTTGGTTGGATTTAACCATGTTACTCTGTTGTTACTAACCAACCGACTTGGTTGAATTTAACCATGTTACTCTGTTGTTAGTAACCAACCTACTTGGTTGGATTTAACCATGTTACTCTGTTGTTACTAACCAACCGACTTGGTTGGATTTAACCATGTTACTCTGTTGTTACTAACCAACCGACTTGGTTGGATTTAACCATGCTACTCTGTTGTTACTAACCAACCGACTTGGTTGGATTTAACCATGTTACTCTGTTGTTACTAACCAACCTACTTGGTTGGATTTAACCATGTTACTCTGTTGTTACTAACCAACCTACTTGGTTGGATTTAACCATGTTACTCTGTTGTTACCAACCAACCTACTTGGTTGGATTTAACCATGTTACTCTGTTGATACCAACCAACCTACTTGGTTGCATTTAACAATTCCAATTGGTTAAAATTAGCCAACTTTCTTGGTAGCATTTAACCAACTAAAAGTTAAATTTACGTAACTTACTCGGTTGGAATTAGCACATCTACTTGGTTGAATTTAACCAAACTACTTACTTCTTATTAGCCAGTCCATGTGGTACCAATTTACCAGTTTACTTGGTTGAACTTGAGTGCACCTGAAAATTGAACCATCTAAAAGGGATAATTTTATCGTAAAATAAAAAAAAAATCTTTTTCATATTAAGTACATAGATTTTTTATTATAATATCGTTTGTAATGTATTTTTGAATACAAAATATATGTTTTCTGTTTATTACATGTTTTTATTAATTTTAATGCAAAACTTAATTTTACTTAAAATATATGGGTCATAAATTTCATCATTTAAAAAGAAATGTGCAAAATTGTGTATTTTTATAAATTAATTTACATAATATTATTTTAATTAGCATATTTATGAAATCTGCAGTGTTAAAGCGAAATCATTTACATTTATAATTTAATCTATTTTTTATTTATAGTGGACTTCTTAAAATAACGTACTGCTTGGAGTTAGATAAAATATTTAAAGTGTTAGGAATTGGCGATAGAAAAAATTCAAGTGGAATAACAATTTGTTGAGGTATTAATGGAACTTCTACCTCATATGCATAGTAGTGTTCATCGAAACATTTAGTTTTAAGTACTATACCAACAAAAATCAATTGACTTGAGTCATACAAATATATTTTTTCCAATACAAAAAAGTCGTACAAATAACAATCTGAACTAAGACTTTTTACTAAGACGGATCCCTTTTTATAATGTACAGAAGACATGGTCGCCCAACTGACCATAGTCAACGTTTTATTAGGGTCCAGTGATAGCTGTGATCGTATATTATCAAGTTCAAATAACATGCCATATTTTTTGGGTCCAACGTCAAGTAGATTAGAAAGTTTTCCCCTTAAAAACATTTCATTAAGTTGAAGTTGATGTTTCATTGCTAAGGTTAAAGTGATATTCATTCGGTTACATGATGATCTAGCCGACATTTTGGATTGCCTATGCTTAGCTTCGAACCTCATTGACCACAAAGATGTTAATGGGCCGTATTTTTTAAAAGCGGTATGGTAGTGAATGAGATTGTGGAACTTTGGCTTAAGACAGTCCTCGGTAAGTGTAGTATATTGTTCATTAAGTTCAGCTATTAATACTTGCAAGAAATCTTCTGTTCCAACAGAAACATTTATACTAAGAAGTATGTCAACAATTTGTCTTAATTTTATATACATTTCCCAAATAATATTACCCCTCGGCACAAAGTCACCTATAAGTAAACCCAAAAACCGCAAAAGAGTAAGCGTTTCTCCTGAAGATAAACGCACATTTCCCCGCCTAAGATGTTCTCTTTCGATAGGGCAAGGTTTGTTTTTAGTATCAGGGCCATATGAGAAAGCTAATAGCTTATCATTGAAAATTGTTAAAGAAAAAAATTTGTTTTTTTCGGTATACTCTGAAAGTATAAAACTCAAAATGTATTTGGCAACACCCTCTAGCATATCATGCATAATATCGACGCCCACCTGTTGAAACAAGTCGAAGTTGTTTATGCCCAGAAAAACGCACTTTTCCTTAATGCCGGTTAAAGATAAATTATTTAAAGCCAGATCTGCTTCATAGCTTGCCATTGTTCGAAGAAGTGTTGTATCTTCGTAAAGTTGCTTTTTCAATACATCTTTTGTAACTTTGCACACTCTACAAGAAAAATTTGCTGAAAAGCTCTCTACGAACCCAATCAGAGAGTGTATTCCTAAATTGTCACCAAGAATCAGAGCTAGTTCAAAAAATAAAGATCCCTTGAAAGATGGAATATCTATTTCTATGCCCACTTCGCTTAAAAAATTAAACTCATCAATAATTGGTTGAAATATAACATTATTACCAAAAGATACTCTGTCGGATGAATGAAATAATAAAATAAGGAATATGTTGGACAGAACTGAGGAGCGCCAAGGTGGAAGACATGGAACTGAGACGTACACAGCTCCTAGTTTGTGAACACCAGCATGACTTCCTAGAACGTTTCCGATTTCATAATCATCGAAGTACATAAATAGAGGTAACACAATGCGATTTGAATGGTGCTTAAGTCTTTCTTTCCAATGTGAACCTTGAATAAAATTTTCCATTCCATCTTTATTTCGAAGACTGTCCATATATTCAAAAGTTTCCGAAAGTACGTTCTCGAGGGAGAAAAATCTTTGCAATATATCTCTTAAAGATATAAAATGTTCTTGGCACGGAATAGGTTCCATACGTGTTATTCCACCTTTTTTGACATAATCGAACCTTTGGCCGATTATTATTCCCTTAGGCTCAATGTATGATTTTTGTTTTGTGAAATAAGAAATTCTTTTTTGTTCTGTTCGGAAACATTCTAAGGGGGAGGTGATTGAAGGAACAAGTGCTTGCATTAATTGATTTGAAACATCATTAGATAGAGAATGCTCAATACATATATTGTCTACACAGTTCTGCAAATTTGAACTTAATGAACCGAAATATTCTGCTAAGCCATCAATCACTTTTTGCACTACGTTTCTAGGCAAGATCACATTTGCATAAAGGGATGCTATAAAAAGTGATAGTGATTTATCAAGTGACAGGGTTTCTGTATTTTCAGTTTTATTGGTTTGTTCTAATTGTTTTTCTGCAACAACACTTTCATTAAGTATATCCGCATTCTTCTCAGAATTTGTTGGATTATTTGAACATTGAAAATCGTGTTTTTTTTTAAAGTGTCTTCTAAAGGAATTGAAAATTGGAAACGATCGCTTACAATCTCCTTCGCGACATTTATAAGTTGTGAAGTTATGGTCACTGTGATTGAAATCAAAGTGGTGCCTTAGAACTTTGAGATCCTTTAAGTAGGATCTGCATAAGAAACAAACAACCATTGTAAGAAAATGAATTGGAAGGGGAAAACTCTAACTTTCCTTGACACCTAACTCTCCCAACAAGGTATTGGCCGCGGTAGATTCCTTATCGAACTCTGTCTTAATTTTAAAAAATGCTTTTTGAATAAACAGCCAAGAACATCTACTCTCTGGCGGATATTCAGCATTAATAATAAAAATTAGTTTGAAACAAACATCTACTGCCTCTAAAATGGTAGGTAGTAAATATTTAGTTTCATCTACAACTACAAAATAGGACCCAATAGCATCGATTGAGTTACCTACTACTATAATGAAGGGCTGTAATGTAAGGCCAATACCTTGTAGTTTTTCTCGCCTGCTGGTAATTGCTGCATCTATCTCTGCATCCGTTGCAACTCTCGTTATGAATCCATCCCTTGCTTCCGCCTTAGAGGGTCGCCAAATTTTCTGCTTCGATCCTTTGACCTTAACGTTTGATGTGGTCAACAATGAAGGGATTAGCAGGAATGCCGCGAGGTTGCTGATCTCTTCAGAAACTGAGAAAATATAAAATAATAAAACAATTATAAGTCATATGCGTCCAATTAATTTTTCTACACAAAATGTGTGCAAATCTGATTCGAAGAATTATACCTATATAGAGAATGCGCTAAAAAATATAGAGAAAATATGATGCAGATTTGTTTTTTTCTTCTAAAGAAAACATAATGGTCAAAACAAAAACAAATTTTTCGGAACAATCTAGTAAAGCTAAAATATCCACGCTTTTTCTGAAATTCGATCGAATCGGAAATTCTTCGATTTATTTCGATTAGCAGGTTATGTATTTATTAACAAATGACGTTTTCTTACGATTTTCCCGAGTCAGCAGGTGAGCGAAGTATTTATCCTTTCCTCTTACTCCTTTTCCCTTGCTTCTAGCAAGTTGGAAAATGTCCTTTTTTAATTTTGGAAAATTTTCAACCAGTCCGTTGCAGTTGTCGCTGTATATTTTATCGAAATCCCTTACCAGCTGTAGAGAAAAGAAGAATTACATAATATTATATGTAAAGAAAAGCCTGAACTATATCCAAATAAAAAGAAAAGATCGAAACTCATAGATAACGCAAGCATTTATGTGACAACTATGAGTAAAATCTGAACTAATAAATATAAGAGCTTTTACTTGTGAAACTGTAGTTCACGTTAAAGACTAAATATATGTATAATGTATTTCTGATATAATTATACTTCTATGAAATATTACCAGTTTAAATCCCAATGGTTTTTTTAAGGCCGGATATTCCTCAAAATACTCGGATATGCTCATATCCTTTAAATGGTGAAGTCGGGCATGGGTCGTTTTCTCCCATTTGTCCTCGGTTGTTTCCCATGGATGGCTAGAATTTTTTAGCCATTGGAGATCTTCTTGGAATTGTCCTTCGAAGTCTTCGAAATTGGCAGCTGTTGCTAGGCGCTTTATAGGATGTGATACTGATGCGGGAGAGGATACTCGACTGGAGGAAGGTGACGACGTCGCAGAAGCGGAAAACGAACGCTTCCTTTTAGTGATAACACCACTTTCCCGGTATTTTCGTTTTAGATTGTGGATGTGATCTGGCAATTTTCCAGCCAATCTGTTTACAACCCCACGACTCGAATTTATCAGCTTGTTGTGAAAATATACCGATCTATTCTCGGTAGGGAACAAATGAACAATCTGATTTGTCCAGTGCCCATAAATTTGAGCTGTGATATTTTTTTCCGGGTTTTTCTTTAAAATGTTGGTGCAGACAATACGCACCAATCGCAGTCGAGCAACGTTATCCAGCGGTCGAGTTTTATCCAGCGACAGTAGACCGGTTCCTTCCAGTGAGCTTTCGAGCAGCTTGTTAAGTTCCTAGTAACAAAATATTTTAATGTGCATATAAATATAAAAAATTAGTGAAATATATTAATAATTAATAAAATAAGTGAAAAAAAAACCCTTTGTACTATCGGCTAAAGCTATTAGTGGCAATCACCTATTATAATCACCTTCTCTTAGTTGATTATAAATGCAGTGTTTTTTACTCAAACTGATAGATAAGTCAATTTATTCTGATTGATCTCTGAATGCATAAAGAAACGCAAATTGAAAGCAGAGACCATCAATCAACACTAATCACCTTTCCGATTTAAACCCTGTACTTACATCTAAACTTTCGCTGAATTGATCATCAGCAACAACGCTTGAAGGGGAATCTAGTGCATCCCCTCTGTCGCTAACAGCGAAATTTGGCAGAATCTCACTAAAAGAGAAATTAAGGCAGTCGTTTTGTTCTTGTGTGTTTGTAGCAAGAGATAATTCTGAAGTTTCAAAAGTCTGAAAAATAAAAAGACTTTATTTCTACCATTTCAAATGGTTAAATAATATGAACCAACCAAAGTCGTGGACGCATTAGGGTGCATAGCTTTCCGCCATTCTTCGAAATTCCGTGTAAACAGAACCCGATGCCCTATAACTGGGATCATTTCCTTTATCTCTCTGGCACCAAGCAGCGCCAAAGACATTGAAGTTATAGCATTTTCTGTTATAAATGAAAATTAACCAATGTCACGTAGTTAATCACTTGCAAAGTATAGGTTTTTATCAGATATACAAAATGGCGCAAATTTAATCACCCTTTCGGAAGATTTTATAATTTTTGCAAATAGCTTCGTACGTCAATCAAATTAATTTAGCAAAAAAGTAATTCAAAAACAAAATTGGAGGATTAATTTTGCACCACCTTGCATAAGAAAGTCGCGTATAAGAAAGAATCGTCTGTGAAAAACACAAGCTTCTAAAAAGCTTTTCAAGCGCAAAAGAATTTTCGTGCCGTAAGGAATCGAAATCAAAAATGCAAAACACATGTGTAGCAAAAATACTTTAAGCAAATTACAACTTTCTTATATGCGAATAATATTGTATAAATTTACGTTTTGGTATATAAACGAACCTTTAAAAATGTCTACGTAGGCTTCCAGGCCCCACTCCTTTAGTAAGGTTGACACTTCTTCATCCATTTTAGATAACTGTGAAGCACGTGTTAATATGAGCATGTGCATATCAAAATACGATCATTTAATTACTAAATTACTACTGACAGAAACATTGAGAACTAAGGCTATGCCTGGTTTTAAGACGATGTTCGCCATTTATTGGTGACAAACGATTCGAAATGATGAAAACATAGACAGAAATCATTTTAAATAGTTCGTCCCAGAAAAGTTGCGAACATCGCCATAAAAGAAAAAAAAAGCCCAAGAAAAACAAAACTAATGCACTCGCTAATGAAGAACCTGAATCCCAGAAGAAAAAAACATGTCAAAACACGATACCAGACTGAAAGGGTTGATATTAACCGAGTGTTTCTCAACTCGGCAATTATTAACCGAGTACTAGGTTGAAATTCTTTGCTTTGGTTCTATTTTTTTTTCACTTGAATATCACCAAAATTGACAATAAATTGTTTAAAACTCGAGAAAAACAACATAGTTAATGCACTCGCTAATAAAGAACCTGAATCCCAGAAGAAAAAAACATGTCAAAACACGATACCAGACTGAAAGGGTTGATATTAACCGAGTGTTTCTCAACTCGGCAATTATTAACCGAGTACTAGGTTGAAATTCTTTGCTTTGGTTCTATTTTTTTTTCACTTGAATATCACCAAAATTGACAATAAATTGTTTAAAACTCGAGAAAAACAACATAGTTAATGCACTCGCTAATAAAGAACCTGAATCCCAGAAGAAAAAAACATGTCAAAACACGATACCAGACTGAAAGGGTTGATATTAACCGAGTGTTTCTCAACTCGGCAATTATTAACCGAGTACTAGGTTGAAATTCTTTGCTTTGGTTCTATTTTTTTTTCACTTGAATATCACCAAAATTGACAATAAATTGTTTAAAACTCGAGAAAAACAACATAGTTAATGCACTCGCTAATAAAGAACCTGAATCCCAGAAGAAAAAAACATGTCAAAACACGATACCAGACTGAAAGGGTTGATATTAACCGAGTGTTTCTCAACTCGGCAATTATTAACCGAGTACTAGGTTGAAATTCTTTGCTTTGGTTCTATTTTTTTTTCACTTGAATATCACCAAAATTGACAATAAATTGTTTAAAACTCGAGAAAAACAACATAGTTAATGCACTCGCTAATAAAGAACCTGAATCCCAGAAGAAAAAAACATGTCAAAACACGATACCAGACTGAAAGGGTTGATATTAACCGAGTGTTTCTCAACTCGGCAATTATTAACCGAGTACTACGTTGAAATTCGTTGCTTTAGTTCTATTTCTTTTTTCACATAAAAACCACCAAAATTGACAATAATTTGTTTTAAACAAGAGGAAAACAAGATAATAATATTATGTACTCACCAATAAATATGAATTTTTTATTTTTCCTTGTCTTTTTTGTTTTTTTTATTTTCACTTATCACAGATTTCACACCACCAGCCACTACAAAGGTTCAACACTTAATGACTCAATTACTAGTCGCGAGCAGCGTGCGTCGTTCATAATTCGCGATAGTATGCGTATGCGTATAACACGATGTATGTGTTAAAATCAACCGAGACACACTGTTTTACAGATGAACGAGAAGCCTTGTGTTTGTAGATATTAACCGAGTTGACTGTATCTGCAGCCACACACATATTTCTACCTACCAGGAATGTAAAACGAGTTTTTGGTATTGTACCCAAATGTTTTCCATTGTTCGTGAATGATCTGTATCAACAGCCACACACATATTTTCTACCAGGGATGACAAAACTGATTTTTTAGGTGCTGTACCGAAATGGGTTCAATTGTGCGTGAATAATTTGTGATCGCAAAGGCCTAGCAAAGGCAGCACAGCAATGAAAAAGACGATTTATTCAAGGCTGCTCCTGGAAGTCGAGATTGGTTACCAATACTTCCTTGGTTTCTTCAAATTCTCCTAACTGTGCTTTACAAGATGGTATATATAATTTTCTGTTTGTATCTTTATTTTAAAATGTGTATGTACCAATTGCATTATGAGTTTAGTTATTATCAACTCTCACAAAACGCATAGTTCAAAACAAGTCTGGTACTAACAAATTTTGAAATAAAGTGATAAATGCAGGACTATATATACCATATTGTAGAGCACAATTAGATGAAATCTCAGAATCTATCTTTTTGATTCCGGACTCTGCCGGACGCTTCTTTTTGCCGCGTGGAAAACGATATAAGTTTTATTATTATCATCTCTCACCAACGCATAGGTCGAAACGAGTTTGGTACTTACAAATTTTGAAGTAAAGGGCTAAACTAAAGACTATACCATTTTGTTCAGCATGTGCAAAAGTGTAGCTTTTTTCATTAGCTTGGTTCTCAAAATGATTGAATCGCAGAGTGAAAAATTACTTAATTTTACTTCATTATATCTACAGAAACAGATTAGATTAATATTGCGTTAAGGCCATTATGTCAATTGGACTCAATAAAAAGCTAATATTTATTTTGCATTAAATTTGTACCTTTGGCAAATTTTCTTACAATTAGATACCTATCTTAAATTAGTTTTCAAGTGCCTAGCTACAATTAAGAGTAAAAGCCATATTTTATCAGACAAAAATGTAAAAAAAAAATTGTTGCTTTGGCCATTTTTGTCTGTGTTCTTTTTTTCCTATTGCAAGCCAAAAAAGTAGTAGAGAAAACTTTGTTTTTAAGGCTGTATTAGCCTGTTTAGAATTTAGTTTGTTCGTGAAATGTGAATGTACTAAATTCGGAAGGAATGTCGGAACGTATTTTCAGAAGTAGAATATATTCATCAAAGTTCTGAATTTGGGCAAATCGTACTTGTATATATCTTTAAATCAACTGTGTCGATAAAAGTACAATTGCGATTATTTTTTCATCCCTGGTTTCTGCGTTTTGAAAAAGCAGCGTCGTAATTCGTGGTGTGCGTATAACTTGTTAAGAAACAACAGTATGTGTTTGTTGAAATTTACCAAGTTGAATGATAAAATTAACAGATACACAATTTCTACGTATAACAAATATCAGATAGGTACATATTTCGATGAAAATGTTTTATAGAATTGTTTTATGGAAAAATGGAATGTAAAATAAATCGAGGAGAATTCTCTTTTTTTGAACAGAATGTTACTTTATTTTTGGGAAATTCTCACGAGTAAAAGGGTTAAAAACAAACAAGTCATTGGTTGTATTTAAGCAACGTTTATTGGTTGTTTTCAACAGAGAGCTTGTTAGATTTTAACACACATTCGCTTGGTTAAATTCTCACGAGTAAAAGGGTTAAAAACAAACAAGTCATTGGTTGTATTTAAGCAACGTTTATTGGTTGTTTTCAACAGAGAGCTTGTTAGATTTTAACACACATTCGCTTGGTTAAATTCTCACGAGTAAAAGGGTTAAAAACAAACAAGTCATTGGTTGTATTTAAGCAACGTTTATTGGTTGTTTTCAACAGAGAGCTTGTTAGATTTTAACACACATTCGCTTGGTTAAATTCTCACGAGTAAAAGGGTTAAAAACAAACAAGTCATTGGTTGTATTTAAGCAACGTTTATTGGTTGTTTTCAACAGAGAGCTTGTTAGATTTTAACACACATTCGCTTGGTTAAATTCTCACGAGTAAAAGGGTTAAAAACAAACAAGTCATTGGTTGTATTTAAGCAACGTTTATTGGTTGTTTTCAACAGAGAGCTTGTTAGATTTTAACACACATTCGCTTGGTTAAATTCTCACGAGTAAAAGGGTTAAAAACAAACAAGTCATTGGTTGTATTTAAGCAACGTTTATTGGTTGTTTTCAACAGAGAGCTTGTTAGATTTTAACACACATTCGCTTGGTTAAATTCTCACGAGTAAAAGGGTTAAAAACAAACAAGTCATTGGTTGTATTTAAGCAACGTTTATTGGTTGTTTTCAACAGAGAGCTTGTTAGATTTTAACACACATTCGCTTGGTTAAATTCTCACGAGTAAAAGGGTTAAAAACAAACAAGTCATTGGTTGTATTTAAGCAACGTTTATTGGTTGTTTTCAACAGAGAGCTTGTTAGATTTTAACACACATTCGCTTGGTTAAATTCTCACGAGTAAAAGGGTTAAAAACAAACAAGTCATTGGTTGTATTTAAGCAACGTTTATTGGTTGTTTTCAACAGAGAGCTTGTTAGATTTTAACACACATTCGCTTGGTTAAATTCTCACGAGTAAAAGGGTTAAAAACAAACAAGTCATTGGTTGTATTTAAGCAACGTTTATTGGTTGTTTTCAACAGAGAGCTTGTTAGATTTTAACACACATTCGCTTGGTTAAATTCTCACGAGTAAAAGGGTTAAAAACAAACAAGTCATTGGTTGTATTTAAGCAACGTTTATTGGTTGTTTTCAACAGAGAGCTTGTTAGATTTTAACACACATTCGCTTGGTTAAATTCTCACGAGTAAAAGGGTTAAAAACAAACAAGTCATTGGTTGTATTTAAGCAACGTTTATTGGTTGTTTTCAACAGAGAGCTTGTTAGATTTTAACACACATTCGCTTGGTTAAATTCTCACGAGTAAAAGGGTTAAAAACAAACAAGTCATTGGTTGTATTTAAGCAACGTTTATTGGTTGTTTTCAACAGAGAGCTTGTTAGATTTTAACACACATTCGCTTGGTTAAATTCTCACGAGTAAAAGGGTTAAAAACAAACAAGTCATTGGTTGTATTTAAGCAACGTTTATTGGTTGTTTTCAACAGAGAGCTTGTTAGATTTTAACACACATTCGCTTGGTTAAATTCTCACGAGTAAAAGGGTTAAAAACAAACAAGTCATTGGTTGTATTTAAGCAACGTTTATTGGTTGTTTTTAACAGAGAGCTTGTTAGATTTTAACACACATTCGTTTGGTTAATTTTACATGAGTAGCACGGTTATTAATAACCAATCAATGTGTTAAAACCCCAAATTTAGTAGGTTTTTCTTAACCAAGATACTTGTTTGAATTTAACCAAACAGGAAAACGAGACTGGTTGGTTAATATTAACGAAGCAACTTAATTGATAACAAACATTTAGTGTGTTATTTTTAACAACATGTATTTAACCTTTTTAACACGGTAGTTTTTAACAATAATAACTCATTTGTTTTCTACAGAGACTTAGTTGATTTCAACACATTTTTTTTTAACCGAGCGAAAATTCCACTCGGTTAAGGTCAATTTTTCTGCGTGGGATAGGTAGGCGGAGGAACTTTTTAAGAACCCACTACTCGGAAGTCGGGGACAGATCTTCGGTAAGCTGCGGTCCATTCGAGATCAGTATTTACCATCCGCATTTAGTGATCTTATCGTTGTGCGTCGATGTCTAAATTTATCACATGCTCTTGCCCACATTCCGATATGATTTTCCCATCCCGTCCCTATAACAGACGTGAGTAACATTGTTCGTTTAACATACTTATGACTAAATTTATAAGTTAGCTCGGGTGCAGCTACATATACAGAAATGCAAATATGCAAGCCAATTCAAAAGCACTTTTCGCAAATCGTATTCATATACCTCAATCTCCAATGCACTGAATTCGTTCCTCAAGTGCCGCACTTCGCACGAAGTGCTTCTCCTGCATACCAATGAAGAAGATATCATTTTAACAGCGCCACTCTTAAGAACTCCCTCCGTCCAAGAAGCTGTTGAAATCGCCATGTTGAGATGTTGAGAGCTTTCAACAGTTCTCGACTTTTCGTGCGATACTGGCTCATTAGTCAGAAATGTCTGTGAAATTAGGAATTCAATCATCCACTCATCATTCTAATCATGGCAATAACTGCTAAACGGCTAACTGCTAAATTTTTGCATTTATTTAATTTCATACAATTTGTTTGCCATCACTTGGAACAAGTTCTACTGCATATGTACTGTACGGCATATTAATAGATCCGCTTATTTTTGGATAATGTAAACATTTTCAAGCAAATGACTAAGCTGTCGGGGAAGTAAAAGTTGTGTTCATTTAAATGAAGATGTAGTGTGACTAGTATTTCGCAGTACTTTTTCATCGGTCGATTTACATTTACGTTAATTATAACAAATAGATGCAATTTTTAATTGTAATCTGTGTCAATATGTCACCTGGCTGTCACCTGCAATGGACACTCGCTAATTTGCATTACAATCGCCTTCGACGGAAGTGCATTTGTCAACTCTGTTAGATGGCATACACAAGATTGTGACACCTATTTACTGATCTCATATTATTTTTAATTTATTTCATATTTAAAGCCAGGGATGTGACATTATGTGCTTTGACAGGTGCTTGAGTGTGATGCGAGTGCGAACATCAAACTGACACGCAAACGTTGTCGAGTGCAACATTTTAGCTGTTTCGGTTTGATGAAGTGTTAACGAGTCAGCCATGTTGTTCAGAGTGAAAGGTGGAAGAGTATAGAGATTGGCTTACAGATGGAAGCTTACACAATGTGGACAGAGATGTCCGCTTGGGTTATAATTTTAGTTTTCTATCTCTGAGACTGAATTTGGAATTTATAATTGCAGACTATCTGAGAAGAGGTTGGATCTTTGGAATGATGCGCATTTTTTTTTTTTTCGATTGTGAAGACCGACAATTTAAATGTCGTCAGCATTCGAAAATTACTATTTGAAGGATCAAATGTGGTATGATGAGCTCTGACATCTATTGCGGAGAAATCGAAACCGAAATCAGCTTAAATTTGGATACGGTTTTGTTCCGTCGCAGTCATGTGAGCAAGCACCTTGAAAACATAGTCTGCTTGAAGACAAAATTCGGCAACATCAACACTTGTGTGCTTCATCGGCACAATAAAATAGCAAAAATAGTTCCAAATCACGAGTATTGTTTGAAACAACGAGGAAAATCCATTTTGAATAGTGTCCTAATAATATCATACTTAATCTCGTAAGATTAAAATTCAGCATTTTTGTTCTACAATTTAATTCGGTCCGGTTATTAAAATAATATTTCAATCAAGAATTTATTACAACTAAGTTATAGTTATAGATCTACTCTGATTACATTTAATTCGAACTTGTATTGTATTTGGTTTTAATACAAGATCTGATTAGATTTAAATATATCGGTATTATTTTTGAACCCAAATATATTATAAAGTCGTTTGGTTAATAATTTAGAGTTGGTTTGCGCGTCCTACTCAATGCAGTGAATGATTTGGATAAAGTTTTTGTAAAAGAAAAATGTCTGAAAAATACAAACAAGAGAAAGTCAGGATTAGAAAGGGAGTCACTTTGATACCCAATGAGAATATTATTCTTCGAAGTAAGTAACTTTAATTTGAAAATATTCGTTTTTTGTCTTAAAGTTGTGAAGCGCCAGAGATGTTCCTATTGGATTTACTTTTGAAAATAAGGGCGATCTACTGATTCCAGTTCATTGTCTGAGAAATATAGCCATTAAATTCCAAAAAGTAAGAAATTGACTGAATAATTAATAAGACAGTTCGGCCATACATGAGTTCTCTTTCATTTAAAGGTCTAGAAAAATATACCTACTAAAAGAAGCACCGCGGCACTCTATAGGATTATTTTCAAAGGGGTTAAAAGACCACAGGAATTTGCCTACACTAGACAATTTTATATATCTATTTATTGTAATATTTAAAACCAATAAAATTTGCATTAAAAGAAAATTAGTTTGGTGTTGAAATGTATCCCGTAGATATTTAAATCAAATCTAAAGAAGTATTAAAGTAAAATAAGATTGTATTACATTTTAATATTCTATGAGTTTATTAAAAGCAAAAGAAGTATTGAATTTGAGGTGAAAGTATTATATTTTAATCTGCAGTTTATTTAATTCAAATACATATATATTAAGATTATTTCATTTTTCAATTTAAATAGAGTTTAATTTAAATACTTCTGCATTGAAACCCATCTCCATCTATATCAAAATTTAATATTTCAGACATATTTTGTAATAGCAGATATTACTTAAAATGAATAAATCTTTTATTGGTTGTTTAATTTGAATGTATCGAAAATATTAAATTTTAATATATTCTTGGCGTGGACTTATATACAACCCCAAAAATATTAAATTTAACGCCAGGATTTTAAACCGTGTACTAAGAGAGTGCGGTGACAATCACATTTTTATACCCAAGATTCGTGAAACGATTATAATCGAGATCACTCACTATATTTGCAGAATAAAACTCCTAACGAACGCTATTGAATAATCAACTAATTGATAGGATAATTTCGCTTAACAATAAAATTGCAACTTTCGCAACTTTAACTTGTCGACTCTCTGACAGACAATCCCCAATCATTAAAACTCGCCTGTAACATGAAGTACAAAGGTCTTCTTTGACATCCGACGCACGCGAAACTGAAAATCAAATTAATTGGTGGCATACATTCCGACGGTCTAAAATGAAACAAACTGCACAGTGACTGACACGCAGACAGACGCTTCAGCTTCACCCCGAAAACCCAAGCCCAAGCGGGATCGTCCGCCTTCGGTCTCGTTGAACTCTTTCTATATACTTGCGCTGTAAAGACGCAGTGTGACACTGGAGTGCCTCTCTTTGGGTTTCTGCACAGTATTTTAATTAGCTTGAAATGAGTCAACGAAACAACTATCTATATTTGGCTGGGCAAATTTCGTTGACACCAAGATCACCGCTATTATGTGGACGCAAACATGCCCACCCACCGCACTTCAAATTGGATCGATAAGTTAGTGGTTCTTCAAGCTGGCTCCGAATTATGTACCCCCGTTTGAACGACCACATTTTTGTTCTCGCCTTACATATTGGACTCGGGCAGTTCGACTCCAGAAGCAACTACAGCGCGCTTCGCCTTGAAGCGGTTGATGACTTGGCACCGCGATCATTGTGCAATGTACGAGCTCGAACTGGAACTGGATTTGTTGAGGTTTCTTGTAATTTGCATCCTTCAAAGGCCATCTCCATCAATCACCATCATCTTCGGCACTGTGACATGGATGCGCGATATCTGTGATTGAGATTGTGTCGAAATTAATCATCGATTTATTGCATAATGGCCGATGAGCGATTCGGCTGTTTGAATTTTAATTTCCGCCGTTAATGAGAGTCGAAAATGTCCCCAGTCACTATCGAGTGTGAAATCAAATCCAAGAGAAACTGTTAAGTCTAATTGAATATTACTTTGCACTTTCTCGGTAAATCGTGTGGTTTTCACGCCGGACGATCTCCTGCTTGTATGCTGGCTGCGTGCGAGGAATAAATTTGTCTTATGGAATGTTATAGATATGAACGCACATCTGCCAAAGTGTAGTCAGTTCGCTTTTCATCTGCCACTTGGTGTGATCTGAATAACGTGTGTCGGTTGGCAAAGATTGCATATGAATAAGAAATGATGGGCGAATTTAATGCAACCGTGTGCTAAGCGAAATCAGTTTTCATTCAACTAAAGCCAATAATCTGTGCACCTGATTACCTTGAATAGTAATGCATGGGTCAGTTTAGTGAAAAATGTAACCAAAAGCCACTACAGCGGTAGAAGTTCGATAAGAGTTGATTGTTTCTGAAAGTGATCGACTAATGGCCTTCGTTTTACTATTCTAATAGGAGTTCCTTAAAATTCGTAGCATGTGGGATATATACACACATATTCAGCTCTACATAGGTTGTCGGTGGGTTGCAGAAAAGTAAGAATGCAAAGGCTTAGAGGCAACAATCATTTTTTACATGATTTACTGTTGTTTGGAGGTCTGTTTCAAAGTGAGCAGGCTTTCCGCTGATACGATGTCCATCCAGAGGATTGTTACAGTCTCTGCAGTTCGAGAGAGTATAAGGTTAACCGATATCTGGGTTATTTTTATTTGGTCTCGAGGCGAGCAATGTATATAGCTTCTACCCTTAGGAATGGAAATAAGGTTCATTTGGGACTCACACTGGAGCAAGAAGAATAGCTCCCACAGAAAGACTGTAAGCTATGCTCAATCTGAAACCTTCTGATCTTCTCATATTCTCATATATGAATTTAACATAAACTGAATCTAACTGGCAGCTGAAAATAAAACCCAACTATAGATTTTTCCAAACTTAACTGTATATGCAGAGTACAGACCAGTGTTGCCAGAATTTCAAAATGGAAAATGTTAGACTTCAAAATGCTAGAACGAATGAAGCAAAAATAAAATGCTACACAGAAAAAACAAAATTTGTTTTCATCAGCTTTAAAAAAAAAAAAATAATAATAAGTTGTCTTTTATATTACACAATCTCTCCATTTAGTAGTGACCAAAATTCCAGTAAATAAAGATCAAAAATGGAAAAATACAAAAAAAAATGCTAAAAAAGCATTTGGCACATTTCTGTTTTAAAAAAATGCTTTCTTGTTTTCGAAAATGCGAGATCTAGCATTAAAAATGCCAAATGGCATCACTGGTACAGATTACACAACTCCCCATGCAGATTTAAGGGTCACTTGTTGCTTGTTTTTTTTTTTCAGCAAAAAAGAATGCTAGAGTAAGTAATCAACTACCAAGACATAGAACAACAACAAACCCATTTGCAGGGATGGCTACAAAACTGATATTGGCGTTGCCTTTATTTCTGAATACAAGCCAAAATAACAACTGTTATGCCCACGCCACATTGTGATATATACCTTTGATTGACAGCCAGGCAACAAAAACCGGATATCTTTCTTTCGACGGACAAATTTGTTCAGTTCTCTTTAAGTGCAGACTTCAGAGTGTATATGCCTAGGATCAACTTATTTTTGTTGCTCAATTTGACAGTCTTTATTTTTCAATTGGGACGGATTAATGTTGGCAGTCTTTGGTAGCCATGTTGTTTTGATGGCGTCTGTCTAGTCTGGTGTTTATTATTCAGTCAGTAAGCCTCTATGGCAAGTTACACAATTGAGTATCACATTTAAGTTTTTTATCACCAAAATGAATGTCCGTAAAAGTTGCCAATACCCCTAGGTCGAAGGAATGCCATCTCGAGAACATTGCCTTCCGTAAAAATGTACAGCAGATCCCGAAGCAGCCTTTTTTAGACTTCAACATGTCGAATTTTTCATCGGGACTTGTGCCTATTCAAAGTTCACGACCATAGACACCGTCGTTTGTTCGATGACTGGACTTTAAAACTTTTGAAAAAGGTTCCCAATTTTGGAAAAAAAAAAATTTTTAGCTAATTTTTGGATGAATGGGAGCGTGGGAGGAGAACAAAATTTCTCTACATGGAACGACGCCCACCTACATGAGGCTTACCAAGTGGCAATGCATTCAAATACTTGAGTTACTGTTTAATGCTAAGTTGGGCTGATGAAAATTACGTTGGCGAGGACATCACCATCAACGGCAAGCGTAGTGCTTCAACCAGGGTGGCCAGTTTGCTGGTTTTCCCCCCAGATTTAGGAGTTTTTTCGATCGACGGAGGAAATTTGCTCGGGGGAAATCTGGGGTTTTTCAAATCGAATTTTATTTTCGTTATCCATTTTGGTAACTTTAAAATGTGCTTCGGTAGACAAATTAAAGAACGTAAGAAACGCTGAATAACTTAAACTTAAGAATGAGGTAGCGTATGGAGATTCGTCGTTCTGTTGATTCAAAATTGAGGATGAAAAAAAGGTGTGGGCTGTTTTTAAAATGCTGTAAGTTTTGATTCCCTCCAAAGCTATAGACATTTGCAAATGAAAATTATTTGTTTTAAGATAACTTTGGACTAATTTCGTATACTAAGCAAGTCTTTAAAAAAAAACTAGCCAGGTTCACTAGGAAAAAGTTTGAGTTTTTTTTTAATAGTTTCTAAACTACTTTTATGGTTTCAAAGACCATTTGCAAATTTAATAAATAACAATTTCATCAGAAGTTCCAAAAAGCAACATTAGTTGACATTTTTATATTAGATATATTTTATATTCGCGTTTTTAAATCGAAATCATTACTTTAATAAGATAAAGTGCTCTCAAAATAAAGTGCACTACTAGGTCGAACGTAAATTTGTCGTTTATCAAAAGTTTTGGTGCAAATGAAGTGGGAGTTGCTGATTATGTAAGCTCCAAGTTGTTGGAATTATTTTTAGGGTGCATATTCAGTATGGTTGAAAAAAAAACTATGAAGTTGGTAACATGTATTTACTAAAAAGAAGTTTTCCGCAGTTATAATTGGTTTTTCATTGGAAAGGGGACATTGTTATTATTTCAAAAATATTTAGAAGATATGTGAACACAGATCGGTGGGATTTGGGCTGTCATTTTTTAGAAATATTAAAGAAATTGATATTGTTCGGCACATAGGCATTACTTGGGTTTCAAAGTTTTATTCAATTGGAAAATCGGGGTTTTCGAGATATGAGCAGTTTCTAAAATTAACGTTTTCGTGGATTCGAACTTAGAACTAGGGATGCAATCATTTTCGAAACTGCAATTTTTCTCTTATTATGCATTTGATATGTTAATATGTGCATGATATTGCGATTCAAAAGGTCTTTACAAATTTGCCAATCCTCTACACCGAAAGAATTTAATTTGCGTTCATATTTATAGAAAGATTTTCAAAGGACAACAGTTTTGGCATACAAATTTTATGTGTACGTTTTCTGTCGAAAAATACCAAAATAGTTTTATATTTTGTACATTGCTTAAGTTTTTTTCCAATTATTGAGTCTTAGGAGGGCAGTCTAATTGCTGATTATTGGCACACACGGATAATTTTGAACACCACTTCTCGCTGCCCGTAAATCGTTTTGCCTTCATACCAAAAACCAGCAAATACACTTATCGCATCAAATGGAAATGCTCAATATAATAACAGTTTAATTTGGCTAGGATTACACACTGTACCTATAATTTAAAGCATTTTGGTCAACTTACCATGATTGTGTGTCTAAACTGAACCCATACGAGAGTGTGGGACCCATAAACCCCTTCAAAAATGCCTCTCCATCTATCCGGTACCAACGGTAATAATCAACTGCGCAGTGACATTAAAATCTCAAAGTTTAGCGAATAAATTTTAAACAACACCCAGCTATTTGACAATTTGCCATTTGCCAAAGTGTATTCCAATTAAACTGCCAAACAAGGAGGTCTTACCGCACCGAGCCCCCTTGCGCAATCACATGAATTTGCGCATAAAAATACCGCCATGGGATTGTCCTGCAGCTGCAGACTGCGCACTGCACTGCAAATGCCAATCACTGGAAACGTTCGCTTAAAATCGTCTATTATTATCAAATCATCCAAATATGGAATCAACTAGTTGACGAAGCTCAACTGACGGGTTGCCGCAGTAAACGTCTAGTCTGCCCCAAATTTGAATCGAACTTAATGCTGTGGACCAGAAACCAAGAGTCCCAATCACAGGCCGGCTTTGACGCGACAACTCATTGCGTAAAATCGCAAAGCGCGCGCATATTCCACTAGGATCAGGCTGTGTATATCATGTTTGTGGTTAGAGTTTGTGACGCTGACACGATATGTCGGTGCCGTGGTCGTGTGGTATACCACAAACACTGTTGGCCAAAGTGTTTTGCATTGCGAGCCATGGCTTTTTATAAATTCAGAGCGCGTGTCAAAACTCAAACTTTCAATTCAACTTGGTCAACAATTGGCCGCTTAACTGTTGTTAGTTTATTTTTCAGGTGGTCGCTGTGGTCAGGCTACTACGTGCCTGGCTGTCGAAGAACGAATAACAATATCTGTTACCCCCACCATACTAACAGAGCACCAGATTACAAATTCACCGTTGTCTTAGCCTTGAGATACAAAATAGGTGAACAAAACGATACATTTTTGTGTATATGTGCCCCAGTATCGTTACGTATAGTGGCAGGCAGTCCGATAACAATAATTCAGGCAATCGGAAATTGTTAAAATGAAAATTGTTTATACCCAGTGGAATAGACAATGTCTCGCTACCATGGGGTGAATAATTTGACAGCAAATCGACAAGATACTTTGAGCGGGTGAGTTGGCGTATTTTTCAGCTTGAAATCATAAAATTTAATTGAACTCTGGTAATCATGTGAACGTATGTAATGCGAGGCAATACAATCGAATTGGGTGTGGCGGCCTACAATAGTCAATCAGTTCCTCATTCAAAGACAAGAAACGTCCATTGCGATTGAATGATCAGTTGGTGTTATGCAAAGCGAAAAGAAATGGGTAATCAAACGACTGTATTGCATTATCAATAAAGCAACTATATCAGTGTAAACAAAGTCACGGTGAACCTTTGAGCGATGTACTGTCCGAAAAATACCTGAATTGTCCAATCTTTAAAATAAATGCGATTGGATGCAAGTGGTGCAATGCTTTTTTTAAAAGATCCGCTGCAGAATCCTGAAGAGTCTCAAGGGCGAATGAGAAAAAAAAAGTTCAATTTCTGCAGCAATTTTGTGCATCTAGTGTTTTTGAAAGATATTTAACAAGTATTGACTTGCTAAACACAAATAGGTTCGTTCGTGTACTGTCAGCATAGAATAATGAAAAATGTCAAATCTCAAAAATCGAGAGAGAAATCTCTCAATTCCAAGAGAAGTACCTGACCGATTTTCTTACAAAAAGTTTAAGAAATATCATTTTGACATTCGACGAGGTTCGCTTTAAATGCAGCAACAAAAAAATACAAAATAAGTTGGAATTGAATTTTTTATAAGCTTAACACCTATTAAACTTACCATTTTGAATGAGCTAATATGTTCTATAGGACAACATTCAATCAGAACTTCTTCCTCCGACATCTTTGAAGACGAAAATAAATAGAGTTTTAACTGTCAAAACTTTTGAGTTGTCACTTTGTTGTCAGTTTTAATTTTTCAGTAAGTCGAAATTCGGCGAGTAGAAAATTACGAACAAATGATGAGAGGGGAAATGGATATCTCTCTCATTTCGTTTCAATCTTCTCAGTACGTGTTCACATTCGCACAGTTTCTTAGCAAATTTTTAATAACTTTACGTTTTTACGTACTCGAACGAACCTAATAAAAGTGTTGTGATAGGCAACAGCGGTAAATTATGAAGGTTTTTATTTGGAAACTAGCTGACCCCAGCCTGCTTTAAGGGCGTTAAAATCTTTTTTTTTTTTTTTTTTTTTTTTTCAAACTACATATTTTGCTTTGTTGAGTAGAGGAGCTTCGGTAAATGTTAAATGTGCAATAAAATGCAAAATTTCCTCAAAAAAAAATTTAATTTTTTCCCGTTTTTCCGAAAATTCGTTGCGGAATAATTTGTAACGGGTTATCGAATAACATTCAGACCTTATTACTCGAAATGTCGTGGAAACTTATACCTTACGAGTACAGTTTAGAAGAGATATCTCCTTTTCACACATCGTAATCAGAGACAATACTGAGACCCCAAACTTCGACCGATTTCCCGTCTCAGTATTATCTCTGATGAAAAATAACGCGGAGCTTATTAGCCCTAGGAAGCTAAATTTGAAACGGAAAATGGTTGCAGAAATATATTTTAGTTTCCTTATCTTATAATTCAGAGCACCTTGCGTATGTTTTTTCAATATAAACGAGGTCCAAAAGCAGGAAATATTAATTTCTTTTCTAGGTAAGGTAGAACAATTTGTGAATTGTGCTTCCGGGTATTTATTTAGTTAAAAAAAAATGTATCATTTCAGCAATTTATTTTTAAATAGACACTTTTTAAAGAATGCACTTTATGACGGATCGAAAACAAAAGCCAGAACCACGTCATGTTTGTCTTTGACGTCAGCAAAATGACCGGTCTATTTTACTATTTAACTTGTTGACTGTGTTGACGCAATAAACGATTTTTCTGTACTTTTAGGAACTGCCTCACCATAAATACGAAGATCTTATGCTTACGTCTGTAGCTGACCATAAAATCACTGCGACACCTTAAACGAAACAACAATTTATTTTGAAACCGTTAAACGCTAATATAAACTATTTCAGGTTCCAAATATTTGTAGTGCATACGTATGTAAAATGAACATACATATATAGGATCTGGCATGCAATGGAGCAGGTAAAACTCGCTTTTGAGGTCTTCAGTCTTATCAACCTTAGCAGGTACAGGCTACAGACTTTATTGGCAAAATCTGTTGAAAATGTCATCGCTAATGAATGGGCGTGCATTTAAAACACACCAGAATTATTATGCAGCAAGGAAAGTGAAATAACGTTATTAAAATAAAACAGGAAATGTTAAATGATATAATCTTTATAAAACAAGCGGTCGCGGACGGGTATTTTGATTAAGATTGTGGGTAATGTTGAACAAACATAAGTGAAACGAGTTTTAGTTTATAAATATTTTTATTTCGTTGATTGAATTTATATTTGACTACCCTCCCACGTAAATATTACCGTTGGAATTGTATCCATACAAGTTAATTGGAAAAACCCCAAAAGATTAATGCAGGTATATCAATTTGTGCATAGGTATTCAAGAACATCCGACTTCGAGTGAATCGATTTTTTAGCGTCCAAATAATGGTCTGCTGTCTAACAAAGTCGGGGTGAGATTCTGTAAAAAAATTAACGAAACACTTTCGCTTTTCAGCAAACGAAAATGATTTTCCGGTGGAGTTTTGTAAGATGAAGCCAACTTATCGTTTCCACTTGCACGAACAATTTGTTTCATATAACTTGGAAAACATGTGTGCGCAGTGGCTTAGTGTTTAGTGTGTTGGACTACTAAGCGAGGGGCTCAGGTTCGAATCCCGCAAAAACCCAAATTCCAACTTAGGGTTTTTTCCACTGCGCCGCCTCTCGCGAACGTCTGACAAACATCCGAGAGTATAACTGTCTTAAGAGCTTCTCAATTAGCCGTTTGGAATCGGCATAAAATTGTAGATCCCTTCCATTCGTTCCAAAAATGAAACTCACACAAAACGAATGGTTGTGAGAAGCTAGGCCTTGGGTCTCTACAGACCTGTTGCGCCAACTATATAACTTGGAAAACATAGGAAATTTTCGTTTGCAAAAAAAAAACGAAAACGTTTTCGTTTTATTTGCTGAAAACAACGACTGGTTCACCATTGATGTTCTACATTTTCTGGGATTGTTTCTACAGCTATTTGCGCAGCATAATATCGGTCGGTCTTCAAAATGGCCAGGTCCACTAAACATGCAATATAAAATAAACTGCCTCTTAATCGTTTTGCAAATTGGAAGACGAAAACAAAAAGCACGATACTAATAATCATGTAAAGTGTTCCTGTTCAGGCTGGATTTAACGAATTCACAATACCGAAATTTCCCATACAAAATTACCGATTGTGACCTAGAAAAAATTAAGTGTGAAAGTTTAAAAATGATTTATTAGTAGGACCCAAGTAGTTACGCGAAGCAAATTTTCGCTTTCCCACGACTTTTATGTGTTTCGCGCGTATCCTATGTACGTTCCCACATGACGCCCTGCAGCCCAAACGGCTCGGCCGATTTTGAAGAGTGAGGTGTCATTAAATTGGCATTCTTTACCAGAGGTTCATAGGCTTAACAAACTAAAAATATAAAAACATAAATTAAAAAAAAAAAAAACAAAAAACAACTGTCGCACAAGTGAGAAATGTCAGTGAGAAATGTCAAGATATGGAATACACTGAATTGTAAAATAAATTACTTTCTGATGTATTCACATTAGCGGTCTTCTGGAGTGTTTGCATTTAGTTATGAATTCATTTATTTTAATTGAAAGATTATTATTTTAACTAAATTAGCATATCGAAATAGAAGTGCTTGAGAGATTTTAATAAAGTCCTCTAGCTACAATTCTAAAACGTTGACAAATAAATGTAATGCACAACATTCACAAAAGAAATCTACACACATTTTACACGTTCCATTAAATTTTGAATTGTTTTACGGAAAATCAACTTTGTACATATTTTTAATCATTTGATTAAATTGTAGTTTGCGCCTTTCATAATAATAAGAAATTTTGGATTCGATTTAAAATTTTCGGAAGCTCATGATTGCGGAATTTGTATGGAACAGTGACTGCTGAACTGCTAGAATTTAGAGTCGAAACTAAAAATGTTTTTTGGTAAGAACCATGTATGGTCACATATCCATAAAAGTGTCTTTACAAGAAAATACTTTTGAATAGACTGTAAGGCTTGATTTTGAAGAGTGAGGTTTCATAAGATTCGTATTCTTCCCCGGAGTGCCATCGCTAATATGACGTCCTGAACCCCGAAAATAATAAGTCTTTATTCGAAATATTTAGAACTTAACTAGTAGATTTTAATATTAAAAATATTCAGCACTTTCATTTCTCACCACAAATAATAGTTTGCACTCGTTCTAACAGATGGCGCTAATCGGCACATCATTGTATTGAGCATTTCAATTATAAGTTTATAATTGACGTTTACTATACACCCAACTGTGTATAATAGATTAAGTTATTATTATTAATACTCACATAATGATATGCAACTGAGTGGTAGTCAAAAGTATATTAATTTGTATTGAAATTCGAAATAGACCAAATCGTGCAATGAGGTTGAGTGAAAACGTGGCTTTAATTTATGACTTTTTTTTTCCCCTGGAGTCATCGCGTCTCATCCCCGGTCAACTCATCGCCAGCACCTAGCGGCATCTACATCTCAACTCTGCAACTGGACACTAACCTTCTCGCTAACCTCATCGATCGAGTTGTAGTCTATGGTATTTAATGTAGGGAATTAGTGTTCGCATATTACAAGACATTTTGTGTTCGAAGTTGGTGGTGCTTAGTATTGTAATTGGAAACCATTTTGTGAAATAGAGTAAGAGCTAAAAAAAGCCGGTCATATTCACTTATGAATGGATGAATATCTTCGCGAAATTTGTCTTTTTATTCTCTTAAGTTAAAACAATGTGCCGTACTAATGACAAATTCTAGTCTCGACTTTAAATTTACTCAAGCTCAGAATTGCGAAATAATGTTAGGGAATACGCCTACGAATTTGCAAAATAAAGCCACTGTGAACTACTAAAATTTAGAGTCGATACTAAAAGTGTATTTTGGTTAGGCCCAATAAGTTTTTTGAGAAAATAAATGTAAAATATTCGCGCGAGTTTCGAATAATCTATAAGGGAAGGAAAAGAGTAGGTCACAATTTTGTGTAATGACAGGTATTAGATATAAGGGAAATGCTTTGAGTTTGTTGTACCTGAATGAAGTTATAAAATATCAAGACTGTAACTTTTAAATTAACTTAAATCTAGAGCTAAAACAAAAAGTTGTTTGAAGAAAAGAAATAGATGTGAGTCTCAGCTTAACAAAATTATAATATATATTATGATATTAGCTATTTGGTATGCTCTGGTACCAAAAAAAGCTTAACAAATTTTAATTTATTTAAGTTTACTCGCACTTTCAAAAAAAAAACCCTAAAAACAACTTTAACGCTTAAAGAGTCTAAGCGCTACCAACGAACTCACAACAATACTAAAGCCTGAACTACATCTTTTACTTTTTGTACTTTTTTCAACTTTTGTTTCGATGTAGTTCAGGCTTAACGTGCCTACTTACTCTCCGACTACATATCAATCTAAAAAGCTAGAAATAAAAGAGTTAATTTAAAAAACCGACTGCAAAAAAAGATTTAAAAAGATTTTCAAGACACTTTCATGTACATATAACTAATTGACAGTCGAAAGCTGCGCCTATTTTTGTCAAATTGGGTAGGTAGTATCCGATTGCCAATTAGTTATACTTGAAAGTGTCTGGTTTTAATACTTTTAAATCATTTTTGACATTCGGTTGGGTTTCTTAAACTAACTTTTTTATTTCGTTATTTGAAATGCGGAAGAAATTTGGTTTTTTTTTTTTAAAGTTTTGAATAAGAACGTTGCCGTTGGTCTTTTAAGGTCTCATCTGACACCAACTCTTTTTCAACTCCCTGTCGCAGTATTGGAGATATATAAAGACCTTTCATTCAAATGTGTCGAAGCAGCTTATTCAATCGGCAGACTGGAACCTTATACTCCACTCCACAGTTAATTCCATCCGATATCGTCTTGAACTGGACGAAGTTACTGAGTTAAAAAATGCTAATCTCCTACTCTCCTGCCGACCGACGGTTACCAACGACCTCCTAAAGAAATTTGTCCACCAATCTCCAGTCGTGGTTTTAGGTACTGGACTCTCACTAGCTCGGTGCTGAGGGTAGAAACAATTGAAACTGAGACGCCCCAGGAAGGACGCCTGTCTTCAGACCGAGATTATAACCAATAAAAAATTAGGGATACGGTGTATGCAACCTCGATGTACGATTTAAAATGATCGAAAATGGTTCTTGTGCATTACTGCAAGTGAGCGCTTTAAGGCTTTTTTATTCTTAATACTCTTAACCTCCCATTTGTAATATTCACTTTTTCCATGTCTGCTGGAAGTACTTTTTTCTTGGTTTCCTTATCGTTCTCGAAACTGTCAATACCCAAGCCTCCGACGGGCTAGTCACATGCGTAGGAGTACATTTCCATATAGGTAATCAAATAAAGTAACCTACCTACCGCAGCCGGCAAAAGGGAGCTTGCTTTAATAAAACCAACTTCAATAACCTTTCTATTGGGTGGTCTCGGGGGAAACGATTTTTTTCCATACACTAACCAAGACTAATCAATCTTAGACCAAGACTTGACATACTAACTGACCTATGTACGTATACCCAAGCCATCAATTTGAAAACAAGTGGACAGAGAAAAATCACGGCGCTCCCCCAAATACAAATTAATTGAAATCATTCAAAGTCATTGGGCACAATAAGTTGCTCCATCAATGTTTGAATATAAATAAATACCCAAGTGGTAAATCCAACTTCGAATGTTATAGAACCACTTCCACAAATGGCTCATGTTGGTCTAAGTCTAAGACATAATGATGACTTTTTGCTTAGACTTCTGAATGGCCATATAGCTACCGCGTGACATGTTCCTGTCTACTTATGTCTTGTCCACTGTCCGCGACTCTCTGGCTGCGACCCTTAATTAGCCACTGTACTGCACTGGACCATTTCCCAATCAAGGGGAATATCCTTTGGTTAATAAATCACCAAATATGACAATGAAAGCCCTTAACATCTAATTGGATTCCCGGATACATGCAGCTGCCCGATCCACTGGGCAGTGCGCCTTTTCGCTGGCCATTCTCCCATTATGGCGTCTGCAACTGACATTTGAATATTGGCGCAATCACCTGTCCACGATCTATGGCTGGGTAATTTTCCAATTGTGTCACTTACTGGACTATGTTTCCTAATGTACCTGACCCTACTTTGGATAATTTAATTGACAGCGTGTGCCGGTTACACATGTTATACGTTTCATGTACCGCGCGCTGGTATACTGCCTCCCGAGAAAACTTGAGGGCGATTATACCGCGAAATTGTAGCTTCTGGTGGTCGTTCTGGTTCTTATCGCTTAAGTGTCAACGAAAACACCAACGCTGCCATGGCTAACATGGTGGTATGGTATGGTCACCCGAAAATAAGTGGTTCTACCTGCTGTCATAATGACAATCGCTGTGCTGCGGTCATTATGATTTGTTTGTTTGGGGGTCGTAAATGCCCATTGGGGCCATGTTTGTATATAGATCCGGTTCATTAGTTATTGTATATTCGGGGCGAGAATTTAACACCTCGGGATTGATGGAGCGATAAATTAATGATTTGAGAGACTGCCTTGGCGAAAGATCAATTGTGGCCTATTCTAGTGAAGAAACTCACTTGGTTTGGCTAACATTTAATTGATCTAACGACAGAGAGTGGTCCGCGGTCCCCATTTATGGTAGGTGTGCGGATTGTTAAATCTGTTAATCGCGCTGTGAGATCAATCATTAATTTCGGCCCATTTTGGTTGTGGCAATAAAACGGATATGCTCGATTTGACAAAGATACAAGCGTCCTGAAACAACTTTGCAAAAGTCAACGAACGCTATTGGTAATCGCGCACATGCGGCGCCGAAAAAATGTCAACTTCTTAAAAGCCCTGACAGAGGTGCTGCTTTGTGTGGATAAACAGGAAAGTCGAGTGAGTTGTTTTGAAACTCCTTGAAAATTAGACGTGCGGCTATTGTTCCTCAACCGGAAATAATTGATGGGGTCATTACACTCGCACTTACTCAAGACGTCTGTAAAATGTGATTGAGTGTTGGATTAATCAATCCTTATCCATTCTAGTAGGCAATAAGTAACAAATCGAGATTCTTGTAGCCAGGGTGAACAATATCCATTGAATGACTGAAAGATTGATAGAATAAGGTGATGGATCAGTGTGAACTCCATCGATCGGCGAGTTTGTGAATTATTGGGTTTCGTAGTTTCTGTTGACGTTTGTTCCCTCACGACTTTTTTGGCGGAAAGAAGTGCTGTGAACACTAACTAGACAGGAGTCCATTGTAAAAGCTTATACCTTTTACCTACATAGACTAGACTGCCGGTTTACTATCACATCAGTCTCCGCTGCTTAGAAGATTACCTCCAAAATTGTGGAGAAGGCTCTGTAAGATGGCTATGTGTAATTCTGTGACGTTAAACACAGGTATCTCGGGTATTGAAGGAGACTGAACGTTTTGGAAAATAAAAGGATTTTTTGGCCCTCAGCCATCCATTCAGTTGTTTTTCTGTTCGCAGACGTGAAATGACTCAGGGTTTATGTCTTGTTCAGCTGTGGGCAAGTAGACGGATCGAACTGGATCCAGAGATATTTACTTTTTGAGATATGCTCGGACTATAGTTCCATCACAAGAGGGTGTAAGTTTGACAGGATTCGGATGTGAAGAGTATATGGGGCGAATAATGGGAATACTGAAGAAATCAACGTTGTCGCTAGAATTTTAATGCTCTTGGCTAGCAGAATAATCCCCATCTCTTCTACTGTCTGCAATTTATCATGAGCGGGCCCTTTAATTCATCCAAATACCGCTCGGTAGTATGAGAGAACGAGTTGATAATTGAATGAAAGCCAATAACAAGTTTAAGGAGAAAGGAACCTTTGAATTACTGTCGAAGATTTGTCCAGCATGTGACTTATGTAAGGTATGATAAGGTACCCCCCTGCTCGGAGAGATTTAAAAATACTTAGCGATGCCGGAAATGGTAGAAAAACAGGGCCGTCGAGCGAAACTCGGGCCCAGGACAAAAATTCGAACTCGAGATCTTAATCAATTCTGACAGTACGATGATAGACGAACTCAAAAAAGTATTCCCAAGGTCTACAGCCTAAGCCGCTGAATGGATTGGTTTCAAACTGCGGGCTTGGAGTTTGTGGGCTTACAGTTAGGGGCCACAGCTATCCCCATTATTAACGGTACTTCCCATACAGCGGTTTTAAAAAAGGTTTTTTGAAAACAGCTCCAACGATTTAAATAAAATTAATCTTGAGCTTAAGTAGGTGGGTATTACATGCATACTCAGTTTTTCGTTAAAAAATCAAATGACTGTACTTTTGAAAATCGGCCTAATCTCAAAAATGGTCCATATGATTTTAACAGAAATGCATTCTTAATGTTATTCCCAAAATTATTGTGCAACAACACACTTGAAAGAATTCATTTTTTTAAAATTTGTTTTGCTATAGGTAATTTATGTGAAAATATCTTTAACGTTTTTAACCAAAATTAACTTTTGAGCTTGTCGAGGTGCGGTTAACATGACTGCATACCCAGTTTTTCGCAAAAAAAAAAATCTAATAAACATCGACCAAAACGCAAACTTGGAGTAAAATTGATATTCCCATTCGAATAACCAAATCGTTCACTTCTGATCTTATTTTAAACACACACCATTAAATAGTCAGCAACCACCTATAACTTACACAATTGAAAACACTTCATTGGTACTCCGTCTCCGGTGTAAGGATTTCGTTATATCATGAACTTTACTTCCACCCATAGGCACAAAAGCCAGGATCACCAATTTATTCCAGTCAAAAACAGCTCAGAAACTCCTGCTAGACTTGTCCTTGTAGGTACATCCCCAAATATCGTGTAAGGTGTAAGAGCATAATGAGCAGAACGTGCTTTTTACTGAGAGCTTAAGCCTGATATTATTACTTGATGCACTGCCATCTGAAATGAATATGTTTAAGCCAAAAGTGGACTTTATTTAAGTATATTCTCCTGTTTACTGTACTGTATTTTTATCTAGACTCTCGAATCGCTTCAGAGTTTTATTTACCTACATACTTAATAAAACAAAAAGCAATCAACCAAACTGATATGAACTATAGAAAGTTTCGTGCGACCCAGTCGGATACTTAATTTTGTATTTTGGAGGGAGGGAAAAAAACATTGAACCCTTAAAATGTTATAGATTCTTATTCATATAAATCAGAGTGTGTTTTGGAGTGACCTGTATGAAATGAGATTCACAATTTTTTGTCATAAACAAGTGTCAATTAATCTTTATGAAAAACTAGCTGTTCCCGCCCGGCTTTGCCCGTGCTAAAAAAATAGTATTAGTAAGAAAATCTACTAAATAAATAAATTCATGTAGAATTTTTGACAAATGCGATCTCTCATATTGCGATCAAAATATAAAAAAAAAAAACGGCCAAGTGCGAGTGCCACTCGCGCACTTCTTTAAAGTTGAGTATTTATTGAAAATTCCAATTTTAATCGATTAAGAGAACACACCAATAACAAATGAAAAATGGTTAACAGGAGCGTACTTTATAGTGATCGACAGTTTTTTGTGAAATACATATCTTTTAAAATAAAGGGTTTTCTAATGAGAGGTGTTATTGTGAATGACCCGCTATCTCGGTAGCTGTCACTTTTGAAGCTTTTATTCTTTGACATTTGACAAGTAGAAACTACGCCATTACTAAAAATGGAACGATACACGCTTCAACAACGCACTGAAATTATTAAAATTCACTACAAAAATGGTGAAAATCTTGCAGTCACAGTTCGCAAAACTAAAGCATTTTTTGGTCGTCGTGAAGCACCTTGTCGGACCGCAATACAGAAATTGGTGGAAAAATTCGAGCTGTTGGGACAAGTTATTGATGTGAAGAATAAAACCCGTGCACGTCGCTCAAGAACAACTGAGAAAATTGCTGCTGTGGCCCAAAGTGTTGAAGAGAACCCAGATTTGTCCGTTCCTCGTCTTTCTTTGGAATTGGGCATTCCACAAACGTCATATCACCGTATTTTGCATAAAGACTTGGGTCTTAAGACTTATAAAGTTCAGTTAACACAAGAACTTAAGCCGGCCGATCATCAACAACGTCGTATCTTTGCTGATTGGGTCCTTGAAATGCATGAAAATGATCCGGAATTCCATCGAAAAATCCACTTGACTGATGTGGCTACGTAAACAAGCTTTACTTTCAACAAGACAGCGCTATACGTGCTACACAAGCAACGAAAGCATTGATCTTTTACGGGAAAAGTTTCCGGTCCGTGTTATCTCTCGAAGAGGTGATCACAATTGGCCACCGAGATCTTGTGATTTAACACCTTGCGACTTCTTCCTTTGGGGCCACGTGAAAGATAAGATCTACGCCAATAGCCCAGCGTCGATTCAAGACCTCAAAGATAAAATTCGTGAGGCTATCGAGGACGTAGGGCAGCCACTTTGCGATTTGGCTATGGAAAATTTCATGAAAAGGATATGGTCCTGATGTTGTTTTTCATTATTAATGGCATACCTTAATCTTTATTATGAAATAAACATCCGATCATTTATCTCAAAAAATTACATTTTTCTTTGAATACCAAAATAACACCCTTTATTAACTTTTCAACAAAATTGTCTTCGGCACATATATAGCTACAAGCATGATCTAAAATAAAGGTTTGTATCCATTTGTCTTTCACCATATCACTTATTGCTCTAAAACCCGTCGATGCATCGCTACTATTGGTATTTGTCGTTTAACTAGAGGTTATATCAGCCTTCTACGTCAGTAAGTTTCTGAGATAGACCTAGGTACAAAACTGGTCTAGTGATCGGACAGACGGACAAAAGCGATATTCTTACGAATTTTCCAATTTCCTTTCAAGGTTTTCCATTTTTCTCACCCTATGAAACTTTCCTTAGGCGTAGACAAACACAACAAAGAAAATATAGCTCAAATCGGAGGATCCGTTCTCGAGTTATGGGCGGACTTACGGATACAACTTTGTTTTTATGTATAGATATAAGTTTTTTGTTTCCAATTTCCGGGCACCTCGTGAAACGCGGGCACGGGGAGCCCCGCCATTTCCCTAGCCCAGTCGACAGCCCTGGGTAACAAATTGTGTCAAACGAATGTTTTGCATTCACCAATATAAATAAATTTAGTCGTCCGCTTAGTCCATTTCACCGTTGAAAAAATTCTTACTATTATACTAATTTCTGTACGCATGTACAACTTCTCAATTTTGAGTACTATTTTGAATTTTTGAAAAAAATCTAACATATGAGATTATTTTACTTACGGCCATAATTATTACTCACTTCAAAAATCAAACTCAAGTCCATAATATTCAGTCAAACCCAAACATAAGCTGCACTCCGGAGACCAGTTTAAGTACTTTAACTCGGATCAAAATTCAATTTCAATTTCAAAATCACGACAATTCTTCGTTCGCAGGAGGCAGGAAATAAGTAAAATTTAAATAGAATATAAAAAGTAGATAGCAAGGAGCTCAAAAAATGGATTTCATTTATGAAGTGGATGAAATGTCGTTGTGTTCCTCGCCAGAAGACAATTTTAAGGGCTAATAGAACAGCCGCTGGTAAATCATTGATTGTTTGCGTCTTGGATTTTTGGAAATATTTCCGGCTTAAAGTAGAGATATGTTGGAGGCTGGAATTTTATATTACGTGGGTTTAAAACGGTCTAAAATCATTTTTAATTGTTTTAAATCCGCATTTATGAATCTTTATCCAGGTCCAAGCGCATGCTTTTAAGTGAATATTATAAATGTGAATTTAAATCATCGGGTTCAAGAAATTTAAATTACCTAATGAACATGGCCGTTAGATTCAATAAAATATGATTTTTTTTTTTGCTTGAATGCAATACCTACATATTTATGTTATGGCACTTGAAAAATAAATATGTACTATTTTTGACGTTTCAGTATTATTTTATTTCAGTCTTTAGTACAGTTGAAAAAATGAATTCACAAATTTCGGATTCATTTGATGAAAAAAAAAAAAAGGCATCAGCTCAGATCTGATCTCCCCCAGCAATATTTCTTCTTCACACGGTCACCAAATTTCGGTAAAAAACAATTTCCGAAAGCCATTAAGTTGGTTCTTGGAACACGGTATGATGTTCGCCAAATAGGACCCGACAACAACCACTGATGTCACTCCTATTTAGCATCTTTCACTATCCAAAAGTAGAAACCCCCCCAACTAATTAAGAACAAAGAACAAGGCGAGTTTTTTTGCTTTACTCACAAGTATATAGAATGCATACCTCTAGGATCTCAAAAGAGGACAGCGTGCTATTTCTGACCGTGAACACAAAAGACTCATAACTCATTATGACCGTTTTCACACCAAATCTGGACACAATGTACCGGTTTCCTTTGTACCCATCAGTACGGCCATGGACTTTAACAGTGGATTCTTCTTCGTCGTCTTACTCGGCTATCTGCAACTTTCATAAATTATTTCCAAACCATGCTGGAATGTCTGACATTTTAGCAGCACAATTGCCACTCCACTCCTTGAATAAAGTGAACAGCATACCGCAACTGCATCGACTTTGGCTACAACAAAAGCTCAATCTGAATCGAAGTGGTTATGAGTGTCGTTTTGCTGTGCTTGCTGCTTATCCTGTAAAAAGTTGTCGCTCTCATGGAGTCCAATTGCAAGTTTATCTTATGTCTACCCATGGTGACCTTGATGATGCTTATGCACTTTAAATAGGTTTTTTCCGCTGATCTTACCAGCGCCCACCAGTGTTTAGCAATAATCATCAGAATACCTCTCTTTGTTCGTCGGTCAATTGCTGTAGCAGAGACGTTGACGAAAATACTGATCGGTATCAATTGAGTCAACAGACGGTTGCACCCGTTTGCGGTACGTCACGAAGATACCCTTATCCGTATGGGTTGGAGCAGCTGGAAAGAAAAGGTTTGTTCCTCGCATCAAGGTCAGCCGGAGGTAATTTATGACAGCCGACCTTCCTGTAGGTTAAATACTGCGTGCATATTGGCTTGTACCGTATGCCATACCTCACCAGTCACCATGCATGTGGGGTATAGTTACAATTATGGTTTTAATAAGTTTACCACATTTTATTAATCGCTCATAAATCATTGAAAAGTGTTAAGTGGTGTAGTTTTATTGTCTGGTTATTTATTTATTTATTTTTTGTTTAATCCGCGCGACACTAAGCCCGAGAGAAATAGGAACTTGTACTTTTAATTGGGCTTGCGTGAGCACAGGTACTGCACTACTATACATTTCGAAAACTAGTTAACTTTTTGTGCCGTGTCAAATTGGTTTGTTAGCTGGGCCATTGTTCAAGTCAATAAAGTTGATTTGGAGTTTATAGGTTTTTCTGAAAATCCGTTTATGAGCATTGAGCAGGTATGTGTACTTTTCGGCAGCGGCCTTTGTTAACCATTCTTATCGAGTGACCGTAAAAAATACTCGTACAAGTATGGTTTTTGTACATAACCTCTGGCGTAACTTTCCGGTCGATTTTGTTCACTTCCCGGTGACATTGAAAAGTGAAATTTGGGAATGTGGTCCGAAGGCTATTGAACTGGAGCACAGAAACTTGCCGATCAGCATTCAAGTTGTGATACTTGAACCAGGCTGTGGGCTGCAGATGTTCGATGACGGGATGCGTATTTTGGGCTTGGTAAAAATTATCTCGACATGATGCAACTACGTCAGAAAAGAGTATATATTTGGTTCTTTATAGAGGGAGACAGTTTCTACGTTTCTAAAAACAGTAAATCGATATGATACTTTAATCCGTCACTGTCGCCTAGCTGATAGAGCTTAACGATTATGCTCGCAGATTATCAAATCTGATTGGAAGCCGCTGCCAATTAGACTACACCCTAAACGATTTATGGAGTGCTTCAAAGACCGATTTTCCTTATCATTAGCCAGCTGATAAGATTGGTTGGTCACATCCAAGTTCAATATAAAAGTAACGTCCTCTAGAGAGCCCTCCATACTTAAAACATTATGTTTCGCTTGGTAGTTTTGTGTGCCTCAATTGTGGCACTGGGATCCTCCGCTTCTATCCCCCGTTTAGTGGGCGCATTGTTGGTGGAACTGTCACCGACATCTACAAGCATCCTCATCAAGTCTCGATGAGATCGAAGTCCTACATCGCCGGCACCTTCAGACATCGCTGCGGCGGCAGTATTATCAGTTCGAAAATCGTTTTAACCGCAGCTCATTGCGTTTCCAGTGTTCCTGCAAGCCGTTTGGACATCGTTGCCGGTTCAAGTGTCTACAACGGAGATAGAACTGTGGTCGCAGTTGAGAAGGTCTTCTACCACAAGGGCTACAACAAAAACGTGGACTTTGAGAACGACTAGTTGCCGCCTTGCCATTGAATGGAAAGACCATCGAGCCGATCGAACTGGTCGACAAGAAGCCACAACATGGAGCTAAAGCAACTGTGACTGGTTGGGGTACAACCACGGAGGGCGGCTCTCCGTCAACAGTTCTGCTGGAGGCCAATGTACCGATTATATCCAATGACGTTTGTGAGGGAAAATATGGATCAAATGGCCAAATTAACGACAGCATGTTGTGTGCTGGTTCCGCCAAGGGTGGTGTCGATGCTTGCCAGGGAGACTCTGGAGGTCCGCTGATAGTTGACAGCCAACTGGCCGGTATTGTGTCATGGGGTGATGGCTGCGCCAGACCAGACACACCAGGAGTCTACGCTGACATTGCCAATTTGAGGCCCTGGATTGACGATATAATAAGTGCCAACCCATGAGTGCATAAATAAGTTGGAACCTAGCTCATAGTAATAACCTTAAATAAATAATGTCCTATTGCGACACGTCAACAAAGACTTGTTATGTTTATCCGCAAGGGGACATATATGATCAGAATGGAACTAGTAACTTTACGCTATAGACATGTGAAACACTTGTTGAAGATCACTACTTCTAAAAGATCGAGTTGTGGGAGCCTGATATAAGGTAATTGGTGTGCTTTGTTTCGCAGGTGGTGTAGACGTATATCCACGATGGATTTTAAAGTTCTACTTCATAAATGATTCCCATCTTGGTTGGAATCGTCAGACCCCTGACAGAGTCTAGGTCGTGGATAATCAGCGAGGTCTTGTTTGGGAAGCTAAAAGACACAAAAGTGAAGGTTTTAGACGATGGTGAGTCCAAGCGACCTTTTGGTGATAATATAATCCAAGATCAATACAAAGGTGACCCGCGGTTGAGCCATATAATTCGGGGGGCGATTTCCCAAATAGAAATTGTTGGTTAAGCTGTAAGCCCTGTTTCTACATTTCAAAAATGTTTCCTTAACAGTAACAGTGTGTAGTATGACTCGTGGGGAGACAAGGTTACGCGAAGACACATTATACCTTTTATTGCCCCCGTAAAGCCCTAAGCTTTCGCAGGTTCACATACTAGTAATGTTGTGCGTCCTTAAGTTATAGTTTTTCACATTTCTGTTGCTCTTGTCATATTCTTTTTGTGAATAGCGTCAATAGTAGTGCTTCTGTCGTCAGTGCCGTTGGTGCATAGTGCGGCAGGTGTTTTTGGTACCAGGGTGACGAGATTTCGATATTATTTACAGAAATCGGCGCAGCCAATATCCTTGAAAATGTTCGATGCACCGATTTAGTCCTTCTTATGAACTTCTCACAGTCCGCTATACGGATTTCCCCATTGGAGCCAATTGTAAGAGAATTTATCTCTTCCCCATGTAGATACTCTGCCTTGGCTATCTAATTTTTGCCAGTAGTATAGATGTATTGAAAATTATTAATGAAGAAGCTTGCACTACATATTTAACGTTCTTTCCGAAATCGAGTCCGTATAGTTGATCACCACTCCTAGGTACTTGATGCTCGGCTTCGACTTAATAATGTGTAAAAATGTCAACCTTACAGCAGTGAACTGTTCGAACTGCTTACGACTGCTCTTAAGGACCAGGGTTATAGTTAAAGGTATAATGTTCATAACCAAAACATGTGTGTCACCTCCTTTAATGTTTTGACCACCGCCACCCTATAGTACACTCAGAATTTGGGTTCTAAGTATACACTATTACCCCCATTTTACATTATGCTTCATGAGTTTGATCCCGTGGTTTGTGCTTCTGCAATACCTCTTCTGTGTCTTATTAGAGAGTCCAATCTTCGAAGTGGCTATAATTTGCAGGAGATTTAGTGCGGTACCTACAGGCTGTTCTGCGCTCTCTTTATGAAGCTACAAAAAGCTGAGACGAATACCTACAACTCATTTACCTCCCCAGACATATTTTGCTTGCTCTATTTTTATGTGGAATTCTTCTCTTAGAACGGACCTCCGGTAGAATTGGCATTTCAACCTTATATCGGTTTTCTACCATATTTTTCTTGCTGCATTAAACCTAGTTGTTGGGGAACTTGTCAATTTGATAGTCTATTGGATAATTATTCTTTTTGCTATTCGCATCTAACATACCTAACTTCATAGCTTTTTCGAGGGCATAGGGGTTCCCTTTTCTTGCCAAAGTATTCGACTTTTTGTAGAAACGTTTCATACCGCACATGATCGATATTTTGCTCTTCCATTTCGAATAAAACGGCTGCTATTTGCATGAGCATTAGGGCAGGGTTTCCACTTCGGTCTCGCATTTTAGGTTTCTCTGACCCCGAAGAGTTAATGTATCCGGCTAAATTGATGGGTAATCATAATTTTCTATACGTTTTTGATCCTATTACTAAAAATTGCATTCACTGTTAAAAAACTGGCATTGAATTCAATATTTTCGTGGTTGAATACAAGACAAAGCTGGAAATTTTTTAGAATTTAATATATCTCACATATTCAATTTGAAAAATCAAAAAAAAAATCATTCAAACGAAAAAATGTCTGCTATTACAAAATAAATCCATAAATTCAACACATAAAACGTTGGTTTCTATGTCGAAAGTATTTAAATTAAGACCTTAAATGTTAAAATGTAACATAGGATTCAACAACAATTGTATTAGAAAGAATTAAACTGCTTATTGAAATCTAATATCAAAACCATAAGTTCAATATTTCCCTGGCTTTTTATAAAGTAGAATATTCGAATAAAATACGTTCTTGTTGTATTTAATTACAAATTAAGTTTTAATTTTAATACAGATGGGATAGATATTATTTAATACCAAAAATATTACTTTTAAGTATAGTTTTGTATTTATTTTTAAATACAAAATATGTTCATTTCAACACAAAACAGAGTTTCTACTAAGTGTTAAGATCTTATTTAGATATAAAAATAGTTAATAATTCAACAAAATAAGGCGTGAAACTAAATTTAATTTCTTACTCAGAGCGTTGAAAAGGTTTTCTAAAATACGAGGTTTTGGTATTTAAAAAAAAAAATTGTGCTCAGTTTTCGTAAAATTGAACTTATACTGAGAGCATACAAAATAATTATTATCTTAAATTTATTTCTCAATATATAATATATATACCTAATACTAACCACTACGGGTATAGCCCTCAATTAAGGGATAAGGTCAGCCTTTGAAGTGCTAGATTTGAAAATATTTTTAATTTTTCTTCAACATTCTGTTTCAAAACAAAGGAAACAATTAATTTTCTATTTAAATCAATTGGCAAATTTATATTGTCAGTGTACTTTAAAGGCCGTCTTGCTTTGAACGGCTGCGTATCTTGCCATGAATGACTGCAATTGTTCACTCAAACCAAGTGATTGCACCGATCCAATCAGATTGTAATAAACGTCAAATTAATTTTACGATCTTGTTTATTTATTAGCCGCCAGATTAAGCAGGAATAAAGAAGCCTAATTGAAACAAAAGCGTGATTAGAAATGCATATTAGCACAGTAATTGTTTTACAACGAACTTGTGTATGTAATTTTTAGTGGTTCTGCCTAATTTTCATAAAAATATTTTTGCTGCCTTGAATGGCTCAGCTTTTGCTTCCGTATTGAAAATTTTCTGTGAAGGCGAACAAAATTCTCCTGCAGAACCCGTCCTTCGACAAGAAGACGCAAAGAGTTTCCGAAAAGAGGAGGAAAAAAGGTCTTTAAAGCCCGCTGAGGCAATCTAAAAAATCTTCAAGGGAGCTACAACCGAAAGAGACTTAAAACATGTACCAGTCAAAGTCAAAATAGCTTGCAGGCATCCGAATTGCTCATGTACAGTCTGCACACTAGGATCATTTGGAAAAAATAGATATACAAGACGTAGGTCTTTGCCGACTCTGCAATGAGAGCGAACAGACTTCACATCACATTCTGACTAAAAGAAAACTAAATGTTTGTGACGGATTTTTAAAGAGGCCTTTACTTTGATTCAATTCTCATAAGAAGTGGTATTTGATTTTGGTTGTCAGTCCCGGTGGCTCTATGGAGTTCCGACGTTTTTCTGTCTTCGAGACGAACAAAAACGGTTCATCAACCTTAAGTTTGACATTTGACTGAAGCACCCTTTTATTCGACGAGATATTTGTTAAAAAATGACAAAGATCTATCTCTCACCGCCATTCTACTCAGTCATATTGTAAGAATCGTTGGCGGGAGCACCTGCCTGCGCCTGAATATAATTCCAGTGCTCTTTAGTCGTTACGAGTTTATTCTGCCTGTGGCTACAGATTGAAATTTTCAGACGACAGTTGGCGATAATATGATCATGCAAAATATATATAATGCGCATACTGCTACATATTGCATTCACGCGCAGTCGATTTAAATTTAAATATCATTACAGACGTCATTTTTATATGGTTCCTGCATGTCAACAGTCCCCACTTGGGTCATAATTGATAAAACAAGCTGACCATATGCTGATAAACTGCATTCTTCGATTCATATTCGGTTCCGCTGTGAGCCTAACATGAATACCTAAACGACTCCATTAACACACAGTTAAATGCAGTTTAATTAATTTCGACAAGCAATCGCACTACTATTCCAATATAGCAGTCTTACTTAGTAGCTGAAACCGGTCAACTTCGAATAGCACCAAATGATGCACCATTCAATTCGCATCTAGTTGCGATGCAACTAAACATCAAGTTACGATGTTTGTCCAAACACATTCACTCGGTAGAACGCCTTAAATAGTTGACAGCATGATTTATTTACCAAGTCAACAGGTGCCACAGCATCCATTCACCGTAGCCTATACGGATAAAGATAATCGCCTCAAATATGCAGATACGGATTCCTTTGTTTCTACTCCTCTCTATCGCAGGTATTCTCTGTCAGCTTACAAGCACTTTATCCAAGTGATGATCGGCTTGAGGGTAATTCTATCTGATGGATAAGAAAATGAATTTCATAAAAACCATACATGCGCCGCAAAACTATTGAAGATAAATCGGAGCAACAGATACACCCATCCGATGTGTGGAGAACACAAAAGAACAGGAAAAAAATATATTCAACCCTATCGGGGATTTTAATTAGCGCCGCATGAGGTTAGCATCAACATGATTTGAGCTGATATGCGTGTAATCAAAGTTGCCGAACCCACTTATAATCACCGCTAATTTATCAGCTCATTATCCGACACTTATGGGGATAGCATAGGTGATATCTCAATCGGCAACAAAAACTGGCTAGATGCTTAGAATACCTCAAGAATTATTTTACAATTCCTGCAGATACATCCATTGACACATAGATACATTAGCAGTAATCGTTTGAGGGAAATATATTAAAAATTCGCATTCTTTGCACATAACTGCAACACAAGTTTACCAGCAGAAACCATCAGAAACCAGAAAGCAAAAATAAAACCAGCCGAACAAAGCTTAAACTTGTTAACAACCACTTTTGGTCGCGCTACATATATTCACATTCGTGCAAGCCAGTTTTGGAGCTTTAATCCAATGCTTCCAGTCCCAGTTGCTCGTCAAACAGCCCGACTGAATCATTGAAGATAGCGGAATACTTTGAAAGTGAGAGTGGGGCTGGAAATCGTGTCATATGTGGTCTACTCGTCGTATATCTGTTTTGCAGGCTTTTCCGCAAAACATTTGCGTACTCTTAGCAACTCTCTTAAGTGAGCTGAAGGTAGGCTCAAAGAGGGTTTTCGATTGTCAGTAACTTTGTGTCGATATAGCTTACAGTTTTACTCGCTTCACATCAAGCTTTGGCGAAGCGGTGTTTTAAGCTTTTCTTTTGTGCTAAAATTCGCTACAAAGTGAGAAGTTATCTCAATTGAATTGAAGTTTCTTTTTTTTTTTTTTTAATGCAAGACTTGAGGTGTTTCAATAGGTTATTGCATATTTTGAGGTGTCTGTCGATTTGCAAAACAAAAGGAAATACCGATTGCTTATCTTGTGCATGGTTGCTGCTTTCATAGGTTCTTTAGCCAACAAAGCTCGACAGTCAGCTGTTTAAATTGAAGAGTACATTTATATAAATTGGCAAGGCAATACAGAATGGCGAAAAAAAATAGTTTTGTCCTTTTAATCGTTAAGAATTGAAGTGGAGGAAAACAATCGAGGGCTCAGAGTTTAATGAGCTTTTTCACATGGTCACGCCTTTTTTTATATGCAACAGTGGGCCATGAGTTAAATGGTTTTAAAATTACTAGAAGACTAGAAACCTTGCAATATTTTCCAAAGTTAGTACTAAATAGTGGGCGCAGTTGCTTCTTGGTTAGTGTACTGGACTAGGGATCCCATTTTCGATTCCCGGTTTTTTTCCAATGCGCCACCTCTCGCGAACGTCTGACAAACATCCGAGAGTATAACTGTCATGAAAAAGCTTGTCAATTAGCTGTTTGGACACGGCATTCCCTTTTTTGTAGTCCTTTGGAAATAGTACCTTCCTGTTAGTTATAGAAGTAGCTTATATCGTCAATCCAGAAAAAAAAAATCAAAGTGTGGTCAATACGCAGTTCCGCGGAGGCTAAGCGAGGAAACGCCACCAAAAGTCTAGGATTAAATATTCATTATTGTAGGGTGGGTGTGATACAGAACCTTCTAAAATCAAAATAAGGTACCACACTCGCAAAATTACTTTTTGTCATAGTTGTTAAATTGAATAGCTTGCCGATATTGAAATTTAAGGCCAACATCCAACGACCAATACTGGAGAGGGTCATGACATACCCCAGGAATCAGCTTTGGGGGGTGGTCACCTACTAGATGTGATACTTCTTTTTATAATATATTTTTTTAGATAAACATTTACATTGCAAAAAAAGAATTCCGATTCATAAAATGGGTTTTATTGCATTTAAAAACAGGAAGTTATGTTGGCGCACCCTGTATTTAATTCATTCACGGCACCAAATGGACCTTTTATCAGTCTAAGTAATGCAAACATATGAAAGGAAGTGTTTCGTAATGAATAAAATTGTTTTTTTTTTTTTGTTAGGTATAATAAATGTCTTTGTTGCTCTGTTTAACTTTTTATTTTCGATTTATTAGTATTTTTTAGTTGAGGCCACTTTTTTCGGCTATGGCCCCCTTTTAGTTTTGAAATATTTGAGTGGCAACGCTGCCCTATAGTGTCGGAACTCCGGGCGGAAACTTCTCCGATTTTATACGATTCGGAGGATTTTTGCCTCGAGGTATCCTTCCGAATAGCTGTTCGGAGCATTGATCCGAAACAATCGTACTCGAGCGTTTTGCGTTGCAGTGCTACAAGTTTATTTTTGAGTCACATTTTTGAAAGCTTCATAAGAATTGTTGTCCGATATCCTCCGACAACAATCATTTGCGAAATTTATATGCAATTTGGACTGAAGTGTTATTAAATGTGAGCAATAATAGGTAAAGCAATATAGCAACACATTTTTTTGTATTTACTGCTTAAATTTGTGTTTCCAGTGCAAGATGATCAAGCGAAAAAGCAAACACCAAACAAAACGAAGACGTCAAATCAATGCGTCAACGGATTTCAATTATTACTTTTCGAAAACGGATACCCGAAGTGAATATTTTGCTGTCAAATGAACGCGTTTCTAGGCTTATTTTTGTTCGAAAATGGATACTTTGAAGTTCGAACGCAATCTGAGTTCCGAACAAATTTGACTTTTTTTCCGGACGGATCCTCGACAGGGGCACAGGGCACAGAACAAATGCTGGGATGCCTTACGTTACTAGCTTGCTTGCCAATATCATTTCACCTTCAGCTTACCTTCATGTGATGTAGTTGAAGCTTTATTTCAACGGACATATCACTTTCAAGTATTTCGAAAGGTTGAATTTGTATTCATCCACTAAGTTTTGGGGACGCAGGCTTGTTAAAAGTTAAATTTTCGGAAAAACTCAAATTATACTTCCGCATATCCGCATCCTACCTTTTTTCTGGGTATGTCGACTCATTCCGTACAGCAAGATTTTTGTGTTACCTTTCGGCCTTTTCGGAGCATTTTTGCGAACGGTTCCTAAACGATATTTGAGAATTTTTCAAACTTTTGTCACGACGTTCTTCGAGCAAAAATTTAGATTTTTATCGCATTTTTTTACATCTTCCTGATTATTTTTCTGAACGAGTTTTAAAACGTATGAGGGAGCTTTGGCAACACGTTCTTTGGGCCAGTTTTTATGACATTTTTAGATAGCTTTTCAGACAGATTTTGGTTTTTTTTTTTTTTTGGAAGCGCGGTTCTGAACAAGACATAATGCGAGTGAAGAAAACCTACATTTGAAAGTCATGCTAGGTTCGGATTGAAAATAGGGTGAACAAAAAATACTTTTCACTTAAAAAAGCTTTTTCTGTGATTGCCTGCCTGAGTTTTATTAATTTTCTCAATAGTCAATAGCTATTTGCTATAAAACTGATTCCCTAGCCAAAAGGTCAATAGTAAATCTATTAATTCATCCATATCAATAGCCATTCTTAAGTGTGGTATGAGTTATGACTCAACTTTTCCAATATGTAAAGCAAGTAAGTCAATCCATATTTGTGAGCCGCCCTATTGGCTCCCGTATGCCTATTATTTTCAATGTGCTAATTGACCTCCTTGCAGTTCCTCTTGCCATTAAAAACAGAAACCATTTCGCGTATTATACGCCACTCAACAAACAAACCGAACTCTCATAAAGTGCCCATAAATAAGCCAGTACTTATATTTTGACACATTTCACTGATTCACATTCCTTTGCTCAGTGCCAATCTCGCACATTTAAATCGTATAATACCAGGAACCATCTCCCTGCGATGGTAATGCAGCTCTTATGATTTCGCTCTGATGTTATCATAATAAAGCCATGCCATTAAGTGCGGGAACCATATTCCTTCCACATCCGACGGGCTTATACTCTGAGCTCAGGAATCGTCAAGTTGACCCAAAAAACGTGTGACTGCCAAATATGTGCATTGACTTGACACTGTTTCCGTGATGCCGCGTTTCAGCCGCCCATGTGTGCGGGATACAAATATTTTCCGGGTTATCAAAACATCAGATATACTCAATTAGTGGTCGTTGGACTTAACGCAGGCACAGATGCGCTACTCATCAATTGACCGTCAACCGCCTGCACCGGCTGGCTACCATCATTAACACACTTGGCAGGCATTGAAGAGACCAAACTGCAGAAGAACAATTCCACGGATGAGGCACTCCGAGTGTATTAATCACTGATTTGTATCTTTTTTCCACGGAATGCATATAATGCAGACTGTGCGAATTTTTGTCATGTGGGCTCACGTCTTTTTGGGTTGTCCTTAGAGGGCTTTGGTTTTTTCCTTGTTTCATGCGCACTGTGTCAGTTATTTATGGAATCGCCGGCAATGGTGCAGCAGCAACTTAATTACGAGTCTGTGAGTGAAATGTTATTTTTAGAAACGCATTCCCGAAAAATCTGTTGAGGCCATTTTACGGATATCCAGCAGTTGATGCCGACAATACCGACGAGGACTTGGCCTCTTTGGGTCATTGTACATAAGTTACGTGGTAACTCAGTTAAACACCAAATAAATTGCATACAATCTGGCCCGGGTGACCATGGTGCCAATTACCGAGTTTATTTGCGAACAAAATTTTACGGATAAGGGACATTTTTCAAATTTGAGTTTCATCCTATGGACTGGGAATTTATGGACCTTTTTTCGGAGGCTTGGTGGGTGATGAAGCGATGGTTTCAGGTTTCAGAAAGAACACCATGGATAAGCAAGCCGTACACGATTAATACCGTCCGACAAGAGAAGTTTCCAGTGTATTTGATATATAAGCTTCGAGTTACCCTGATGACAGAGGGCCTTGGAACTGGGCCATTCAAGGATGTTTGTAAATTCTCGAAAACGATAATTTAAATCATGCCTTTAACCGGTCACCAGAAAATGCAGTGTGTAGTACTCATGTGCGTTTTCCCGCACTCAGAAAAAAAGACCTTGTTTTCCGGGGAATTTTTAGTTCTTGTTAGATTGTGATTTCACTCCTTTTTTTTTGGCTCAAAAAAAAAAGGTTCTTCCACCAACAACTCATTGTTGATTAAATTGTTGGTTTAGAAATAAAATCCTTGTGAAAACAATTTTAAAATTCTTTAACAATTTCAAGAACGAATCAAGAAAACAACAAGAAAATTGTTGTGTTAAATATTTCTTGAGATAAAATATCCTTCCAAAGATCAAATTGTTGATTCAACAATTCGTTCTTCAGTTAACAATTACTATCAAGAAAAAGGAATATATGATAATCTGATTTAACTACACATTTCTTAAGCCAAGAAAATGTTTTTTATTTCTTAGCAAGTACATTTAATTGTTAAAAAGCCCTATTGAATGTTAATTGACAACAAAATGTTTCTTACGCCAACAATCTGTTCATACTTACGTATTATTCAACATTTCATAAGAAAAGGACATATACAAAATGGAGTTGGTGGATTGAAGTTTGACTCATTGCGTAGAGGATAAAGACAAAATCCTTTCAGTTCAATTTACCTTGCCTATTACACGACGCCTACACATACTGACGCTTCCATACCAATGCAGGTATGCAATACATATATCTATATCGCATCTCGAAAATAAAAAGCAACTGTTTCTTAAAAATGTATTCTTGAGATTTAAATACAAATTGTTACGTTTTCAACAACTAGTTCTTGAAACAACAATTTATCCTTAAATTCATAAAAAGGTATTTGTAAATCTTTCCCTTACTATACCTACAAGAATCTATGCAATCATTATTGTCTTTTGAATTGCGATGTTTTGGTAAAAAGTGCAAGATATTAAAAGGTTAAATTAAAATGGAATTTGAGACGGGTCAACCTGAAAACGAAGAAGTGTTGATAAATCATATTGATGCTGCCACCCTTGAAATGTTCGTTAGTTGGGGATTATCCTGCTACGGGCTAAAACCATTGGCAGAGTGTCTAATAGCTTCCCAGAAACTGCTCAAAATCATCAATTCGTATGAAATTGATAAGATCTTCAATAAAAGAGAGTTGGTGGCGGATAGGATCAAATTCCGATATGGTGTTTACAAATGGAAAGAAGCTAATCATGTAAGTACCAACTAAAACTTAACTCAATTACCTTTAACTATGTGTACTGCGATACTTACAATTCTATGTTAGATGTATCGTTTTTTAGCCAAAAACTTTTATAATATGTCCATTCCCTTTTAGTTTCTTTAGCGTGACTTAATACCATGCTGCCAGAGTGACAAAACCCTTTCCCTGGTATCACAATGGCTTTCTTCGGAAACGTTGCATGCCAGCTCATCAAATTCGCCTCAAACAGTTTTCGAGGGAAATACAAATTCAAATATTGAACTGGGTATTAAAGACATATTGCAAAAAAAAAAAAAATAATATCTGAATGCATTGTGGACCAATTTCTAAAAAAATAGCATTAATTTTTCAACATGTGTAAAAAGTGTCACTTTAAACACCTCTGAAGAAGTTGTTCGAATTTAGTTATTTTGTTTTTTGTAAAAAAATATATGTAAGTTATTTTTAAGAATTGCTTATGCTTATACTTAATTTTGAGCGTTTCTTTTTTATTCTTCGTTGCTCTTAAATATGTATTTCTAATATTGGTGCTAATTTTTGTCTGGAGAAGGAATAGTTTTTGGATTACTCAAACTAAGGGATGTTTAAATTTAGTAAAGTTTTATTTTATGCATAAAAATGTTGGTCTTAAGCAAAAAGACGTTTTGACATAATGTATGAAAATGTATAAATGTTCCCCGTATGGTTTACCTTTTAAATAAAACTTTTGAACATTTAGTTTTGCCGCTGCACTATATTTCTTACATTTTATTTCTTTCATAACATTTATATATCTATCTTACTTAAAAAATAATTTATTTCAACAGCCATTATTTCTAAAGTATGTTGACAACGACTTCTTAACGGAACAAAATGAGTTTTTGGAAATCTGCCAGTTAAAATATTTTGACCAACCAACCAATTTCTTCCTGTGTTTTTGTGTCAACAATTAATATTTTTAAAAATTTAACATTTATTAATCTTGAACCAAGAATTTTCTCTCTTAAAATTTTAAATATTTTCGTACTTGGCCACACGATTTAAATTGTTGAGCGTTTTCAACAACTCGTTCTAAAGACAACAGTTTACAATCTTAAAATTTTGACATTTTGTATCTTTAGGTCAAGAATAAAAGTTCTTGGATCACGACTCACACTTGCATTCTCAAATTAAGAATTTGAAGTACTTGGGTTCATTATGAAAATTGTTGGGCCAAGGTATAAAATTCTGGATATTACATTTTCTTTTTCTGAGTTCCTAAGCCTTGTGTAGAAAAAACTCGCCTCTTCCATGAAAAGGGTTCACTTTGGATAAGGGTCGATCTTTAGAATATTTATTCAATAAACCACAAACAAATGTCGAAATAATATATTAGGCTTCCAAACAGGACGGTAATAAGCAACGTTCATATATTTTTTATCGATTTACGGCTGAGCGCAGTTCCACCAGACTTTGGATATGAAAATTCCCATTCAGAAATTTAAAATTTCCCTTTTTCCATACCCTATTTCAAAAAGTTCTTATAATTTTAACAATAAATGCTGTACAATTTTCTTTAACAAAAATTTGTAAAAATGACTACAACCTTATATGATTTATACTCTAGAGGAAAGAAATTTTATTCTTACCACCAATTTAAGAAAACAAAACTCTCCGAATAAACTAACAAGGGGATTCATTCAATTACAGTCTCTGACAGGGGCGGATTGCCTATTGCTTTACCTGTCTTAAGTTTGTCGGTATAAATGTTGACTCAATTTAATAAAGATGGAGGAATCAGAGTTTATACCTCACTAAGAATCTACCAGCCCATAAAGTCTAGTAAGATTTGAATGCAACGGACAACTTTTTTTGTATATACACTTTCCTGATGGTTGCATAAAATAAAAACAATTTGGAACCGCTTTAAGGGGACAAGAGAAAGCTCATTTTTGACATCGAAAAAAAATCCTTCAAATTTAAAAAGGTTCTCGAATGTTTGGCTTCGGAACTTTGTCCTGTATCGTGGGCGTGGCTCAACATGGCTCGAAGCCCAAGGACAAACGACCAGTCTAGTCCAAAAGTACCGAAAGTAGAGGTCGACACCGACGAACCACTTACTCTGCCAAATTGAGACAGATTTCCAGAGGAAAATTTTGATAATTTCGGCCCTAGAGTTGTGTCTATGATGGGCTGTGTGTATAGTTAACGGCCACTGTAGGTACACAGTAGTTTATTATGTAAAAAGCAGGAAGAGGGGGTATGCTTTTCTTTAATCATATGGAATACAGCGCACGGGCATCCGTGCCGAGACGACTCGAATTTCAATCTTTCGCATGCGACACAATTTATAAAATAAAGAATTCGAGTTTTATAAAGTTTCTTGGAAATTAAAAAACAAACAAATTTATTTAAGGCCGAAAGGCATTAATTTTAAGGATATTGATAAGTTTAGAGCGCTCGCTGAGAGCCAGTAAGCTAGAATAAGATAAATGTTAGTTTTAAATTAGATTTAATCGTTTTTGTCTAGGATGTAAGTTTAATGAAAGTTACAAATAAAAATGAATTAAAAATGGAAAAAAAAAAACACGATTTATAGAGGCAAGTTAAATAAGGCTGTGCCTAAATCCGGCACCCTTGCCAAACTAGCCAGTTTTCGCAAAATGGAAAAGAAGAACGATGGCGGTCGTAAGGAAGTTTACGGAAACCCTTGAATTTAGAAGTATGAACAAGGTGATGATCAGTCATTTAACTGTTTCCACATCATGGACTTCAGAATACCTTAACTGTTTTTCTTCCTCTAATTTCTTGCATCCGCAAGGTCACCGCCGAATAAAATTGACAAAACTACAGTACCTACAGTCCTCGTTCCTTAAAACTATTTACCGCCTCTCCATATCAGTACCACATCGAATCCAAAATGACGTGTTAAACAAACGATTCGCGCAACATTTTTGAACCTGAGTAGTCAACGTCTACACTGACGACAAGAATGCGTCCGACCGGGTTTTCCTATAACCACATCCGTTGCCGAAGCAACGAGTTCTCTCAGTTAATCTGAGCCAAGTAATTCATATTCCTTCGAGCACATCCGCACAGTGCCAAAGACCTCTCTTATTAAGCAGAAGGTCAGCATGTGATTAATCAACACCCAAACAGAGGTATTTCGCTGACTCATATACTCCACATAACCGCACAAAGTACAAGCCATACAATTAAATAAATCATGTTCTTCCACTCTGGCTGGAGGCAGCGGAACAATATCGGTTGAATTACGGTACAGCCCCACTTGACAGATTTCTAACTCACCAAGGAGTCCGAAATCACATAAGCCCCACCATAGTGCACTCGAAATCTCGCGATGTGTGTGTCACAGGCGCACCGACACACGACTAAGTCGAGAATAAACCCATTTGACTTCGTGGATTATGCTCTTCCCCTTCCTGATGGCGGGTGATGCAACTTAACATACCACCACCAGCACTGCGGAGTTTATTTGCTTTTGCCGGGCTAACAACCTCATCTGCATTCGAGCAGCGCCTTTGGATAATCACCCATCATCAGTGGGGATCATTAGAATTGAGAAAACATGTCTCCATCACAAAGCATGTGTCCTTCTTGATCTCGTTTTGGGTTGACACAGGCCCTCGTGTTGGCATTGTATATCTTGCCAAGGCATGAGGTATTACAACCCGCGGTCCCAGATGCAAACTCCTTGCGGCAGATGGAGAAAAATGCCGCTTGTAGCTGTCACCGAGAGTTCGCTGTGTGCGCTGTCAGAACCAATGGCTTTCATAAATAATAATACTTGACCTTGGGCTCTTAAACGGTGCTTCTAACTGGAGGTAACTGCCCGTGGTGGTACTGGCTCAATTCAGTTTCCAGAACAATAAGAGCGCACTGCCATGTCGAAGGATATAACGGCGTGTCAGAGCGCAAACTCTGCCGAGTTGGCGCTGCAGTGTCGGATCGCAAACCGAGTAGAACCGCCAGCCGCATTAACAATGCAAAATCATGCATTTATGCACTCTAAAACGGGCGAACGTGACAAATTTCCTCTCCAATTGTCGGTCGGTCGGTTCGTGTAATGCGGCATGCTGGGCTAATACGGGATAAGTCGGTATATCATAACAAGCTAGACGGGCGAACATCGCAGACGCGCGAGTTTGAAAAGGCCAATGCAAAAATTGAAATTGGCGCTAGTGTGGTTGAGTTGGTCGCCGCAAGTATAGGTATAGACACTTGGGAAGATTTTGTTCCTTTTCCTGTAGGCGACTGTGGTGGCTATCGCTGGTAAGGACACTGGAACCTTTCGTATACATATTAGTTCTAATGATTCGTGTATGTCCTTTTCTACTGAAAAATAACTCAATTGATGCATGAAAACGGAATGTTTTTAGGTTTGACGCCCTTCAGTAAATCTGTAGACGAACTGGAACTATCATGGTGTTGATAGCGTGTAGTATCATCCGAAAGATGCGGTTGAGTTTGGTGGAAACACAAGAAACGAGAAAACTCTTTAGCGGAATGTACGCGAAACTCAAGTCAACAAAACAGAGACAAAAGTAAAACTTATACATTGAACTCGAAAATGTAAGTTTTCAGGTCAAATTTTGAAATCTGTTTTCTGAAAATTAGAGCAGAAAATATTATATTTTCAAGCTTTAAAATTATACTGAACCACTGAATGCTACTAATATTGTTAAGGACGGCAGTTGGTTTCTTTTTGTTAGAATTCAATGTATGTACAGAGATCACCCTATTGGAAGATGCTCTTATTTTTGCAAATGGCCGCCAATGTCAAATCTGCTTTGACATTTGTAGACTAGACAGATGTAGAATACAAATTAACAAGTCATGGACCGATACACTCCCCAAGAACGCGGAATAAACGAAGTGGACGATTTTTCGACCAAAATCATAATCAAAATCATTTCCACCTCAGCGGATGCGTGAACAAGCAAAACTGTCGCTTCTGGGGCACCGAAAATCCACGAGTAATGCACGAGGAGCCATCACACCCGCTCAAAGTAACTACATGGTGCGCTGTTCACGCTGGAGGAGTCATCGGACCATTTTTTTTTTCGAGAACGCCGGTGGTCAAACGACAGCAGTGGATGGTGTGCCGAGGGCAATGTTTACCGAGTTTTTTCTAGGACTGGAGGACATGTGGTTCCAACAGAACGGAGCTGCGGCACACACTGCGCCAGCCACAACCGATAAAAAAAAAAAGCATTGGAATAATTTTTTTTAATTTAATTTTAATAAAAAAAGTTTAAGAAATGGAATATTTCTTAAGCCGCTTTTTCGAGACCCCTTTCCATTCCTGAAAATGAAAAATCACGTGAGGAATCGGTAAAAATCAAAAAGAAAACACTAAAAACAAAAACAGAATAAACTACGCACAATCTGAAGCTTGCTTCACGTAACTCCCTTAGTGTTCGTCGTCAGCTTCGCACACGTTTAAGGAACAGTGTAATTTAAAAAGCATATTCCGTATGTTCCGCTTCGCAAGTAGCACTCGTGTGTACTTAGGGTTATCAGACGTCCCCCTTTTTCATACCAAAATGCTCTCTGTCGCCTCTTACACAAAAGACTGTCCCCTTAATTAAATATTCAATCACAAGCCTTAAAAAAACGTTCCTTAAATATTTTTAAAAAGATTCTCCGTGAACACATCCATAAAAATAAGATAAAATAAAATGTGAACCTACATAGAAATGTGTATCCATAATGAATTTTTTTTTTATTTACTTTTTCTTACTCTGGGGGGTAAAATTTTCAAAAACATGTTTTATTAATTGTTTCTTAAAATCAATTGCATTGCGCCAGCTCTCGTGAACATCTCACAAACATCCGATTCCGAGAGTATAAACGCTTTTCTCTTCATTCCTTTGTACTCGGCATAAGATAACAGAAAGGAAGGCACCATTCGTCCTCAAAAATAAAAACAAACACAAACGAATGGTTGTAAGAAGCAAGGCCTAGAGTTTACTTGTTGGGTTTGACACCCCACTAATCTTTCAAAGGAAATACAAAGTCACGGAACATTTTCTCTACAATATAGCTCATGTAAGGACCAGTTTTGGCAACACGGATTGGAGTTTTTATGCCCAAAATGATGTATTTTTCATAAAAAATTATTAATTTTTGGTGAAAAAGATCAATAATGCAAATTTTGCAGTGGTAGTGCAATGAACAAGTACAAAATGAAATTTGTTAACAGAATGCTGGTCGGTCAATAGGTAATTCCACCATTTTTGCTCTCTGTAATCCAAGAAAAAGAAACTAACAAAGGATTTTGTTGACACTTTTTTGTACATAATTTAGTTTGACATCAAGTAAGTCAAGAGGATTGAAAAATAAAAATGACGCACAGTTGTGAATGAAAAATAGTGATGCGACTTTGATCAAAGTACAAGACTTACAAAATATAAAATTTATTTGTTAGATTGACTGTCAAAACATCTCACAAAAATTTATGTGTTTTTCTCAAAATTATTACTGGCCATGACAACATTGTGTGGACAACCCGCTCCTTGGCAGACAAATGGTGCGCCCCCTACGAATTGAGAATAGCGATATCCAAATGACTTATGTATGGTATACAGTACCGGCCAAACTTTTTGAAGCAGCTAGGGAGCATTCACGAACGTGGCTGCCAATTTTAGAGGGAAAGTATGCCCTAGAGAGGAAACCTCTGCATCTTGTATTTCATCTTCTATTTACTTCCTCAGATGAAAAGCTCTCCTGAATGTTACGAGATCGTGTCGCCTACACTGTAAATACTTGAAAACGTTCGCCAATAATCTGATGGGTAAATCAAACCAATGACCAACGATTTTCAGCGATTCTTCGAAAGAAACTCAAGAGCACTGAATCGATATACGCTCTGAATCGATATACATAAAAGTCACCAACGATAGCGTACATGTAGGGATGCGATGTACTAAGTTACATCAAGTTTCAGCACACATCTGTTCTCCGTCTAAGTAGGCAAATACCCCTAACGGCCCCTGTGATGTCGAAAATGGTTTGAAACAAGGTGACACGCTATTTTGTAACTTCTTTAACTTTATTCTTGAAGCAGTTGAACGAAGCCAACAAGTTAAAACCAGAGGTACTCTTTTCCAAAAGTCCCGTCGATCTCATTTGCTTGCATATGCCTATGAAATTGGCATTATCGTTAAAAATCAGCGGGCTATAAGTAAATCTCTTTGGTGAATTTAACCAGAGGCGGTGAAGAAAGCTCTGTCTTTTAATGAGGACAAAACATATCCTGGCATTTCGAACATATATGACTCAATAGAACTTAATAGAACGAGTGAATAAAGGTCCTGCCCAATGCCTGTATAGCGCATAGCGTGTTTAAGTGGGTGGATCTCAATCAAGATCCTGTTGGTCATTATTCGAGTCTCCTACCTCAACAAAGAGTTAAGGCTAAGCATTTAAAATTTATATTTTTTCCTCGCAATTTCCAACAGACCGCACTGTCCTCCTTCACTTCCGTTATAGTGCAGTTGAACCCTGAGAAAATTATGAATACCCGCCAAAATGAAGTGGTGCGCAGTACTATATGAACCTGCTTCCTATTTATAAATTGCCCAACAATACCAGCACTCACGAGCGAAAACATTCTTGTATCTCTCTGCTAGAAGTCATCTGGAATAATTTATTAATTTCCCTCGAACCACCAGAAACCATGTTTCCATGGGGGAAGGACACAGTAAAAACAGACTTCCCTCACCTCAGCTATACACAGAAACAGAAACAGATACAGTATCGCATCGATACTATAAGCTGACTTGGAGAAGCTGTCCTTCAATTTGCTTTCAGCTCGCATATGGAACGAATCTCTGTAAAGAAGATGAATCACTTAGGACAGAACTTCTGCTCCTGCTGCATCTGGGGAACAATAAATCTCCAGCCCTCATTTGGATGTTCCGCTCCTTTTCGAGTGAGCATAACAACGTTCTCTATACGTGTTGACATTTCTTACAAAAGTTTTGTTGATTTTTTGAACTTCATTTGTAGGCACGGGACCGATAAAACCGTCGTCACGTTCATATTTTTTGTTTTTCCTGCTGCACACTTCCAGAGGTGGGTTCCGACAGAGGCGTAAATAATCCCACAAAAATGGAAAAGAAAGAAATAACCCCAGCGAAATATATAGAGTTCAATTATTGCGGATTATGGTCGATTGTGTATCTACGAGTGAGTATCTGTGTGCTGCAAGAAATTGAATAATTCTCATTGGAGTCATTGTGTAAGATATTTGTCGGATATGCCACCAGAGTATCTGTATGTACACCACCAGGCAGCGCCATCGTCATTTGGTGATTGTTACAAATGGGCGAACTATGAGTATCTGAATCTGAGACTGGACGGCTTTTGTGTCTTTTTTTGCAACTTTGTTCGCTGCGGCTTTGGTTCGGAGGGTATGTGGTCTGGTCACACCTTGGAATGCATAATTCAATTGGATACGGAACATTTTGAGCTGGTCCTCGGTTTTATTGTTGTTCTGTGTCTTTTGTCATTTTGCACTGTGGTTTATTGTCTACCCAGCGACGGACTGACACTGGTGTTGCGGAGGATTCGTGGCGTGCTTGTCTCGAGCTGGAACGAATTTAAAGTTAGATGTTGTAATCACTTAAATGTCACCATCAGTATGGCGCGGGAGAGGGTAGATCACGGCACATGGAGACATCTAGATTTAGTGAGTGCGCGGAATGCATTCAGAATTGAGATGGTGTTGCAGATTGCGCGATGGTTTCGTGATGATTTACGATGCAGCATTTTAAGCATGCTACTTGGCAATTTATTGGAAAACATGACTTTTTATTGAATCTCATCAGGAGATTAGCTGGAGCCTCTCATAGAGCGAGGTTGTGCGGCACATGAGTCCAACAACGGTGGATTTGGCAGTCAGAATGATAGAAATCTTATGTGAACGCGATGTTTTTGGAACTAAAGTCAGTGGAGTGGAGTAAGCCATTAATGGGTCAAAGATTGAACCCCAAAGTGGAGATGAATATCCAGCTCGATGTTCTAATTCGGCCTGAACCTCCAAACTTAGCTTTGTGCAGTCGGGATAGTTTGCCGACTGTTTCAAAGATAATGTACCTGTGAAGGAGATAAAAGAAATTTTAGAAAATAAATACCTTTAAACAGAAATCAGACCCGAAACGTCAACGGGCCAAGGCATGAGAGTATTAACCTGGAACGTATATGGACGAACACTCTTTTAACTCCAGGTGCAATTAAAAATTATACGGTAGAGAAACAGATTTTACCGTGTCCATGGAATAAGTTCGGTGGATGGGGAAATTGCAGCTGACATCATAGAAGACTGCATGTGTGTAGAAGCGCAATCGATAAGCACACCTAACCACAACCCTATAAGAGAAATTTGATCCACATCAAGGCTGGTCAAAATTCGTATCTTGCACTATAGACACACGCTTTTATGCCGATGAGGCTGAATACCGCGTCAGGAATCATTTTATGACCGCCTGAACGAAACCCACGAAGCCTATTAGAAGTACGACAAGGCTGTGTCAAAAACCGTTAATGCTAAAGTCGTAAATCAAAATATCCCCTGGGTGTCTACCGACCGGGTAACTACCCTAATCGATTGTACTGCAGCTAGTTTTAAGACGCTGAGTACCACATGTCTTGTTTTAAGTTCCTTAGTTTTAAGTTGTTAATTTAAGCCTAAATGTTAGTTTTAGCTTGTATTAAGGGGACAACCTTTTCCCCCAAGGACACCGCAATGGGTCAGTATTGAGCTGAGTGTGGCACGGAATACTCCTCGCCAGCTTACAAACCTAGCCCAACGTCAGGGATGGTACACGTATGAAAAAATCCCTATATCCATGTAGGTATTTTAGACTGAAAATTACTCCGCAGGGGAAAAGCGACAGTTAGTTGGCGCAAGAGGTCCGTAGGGACCCAAGGCCTAGCTGCTCACAACCATTCGATTTGTGTGAGTTTCATTTTTGGAACGAATGGAAGGGATCTACAATTTTATGCCGATTCCAAACGACTAATTGAGAAGCTCATTCAAGACAGTTATAACTTAACTCTTTTTTTTTTCCAAGTATACTCTTCTTTAAATGTTTGTATGTGTCAATTGTATCTACTTATCTTCTCAAATTGACCTTTGAAGAAAATTTGGATCATCGATTTGAATTATTTAAATAAAATAAAATAATTTAATTTAATAAATACATAGCTAACAATTCCTTCTGCGTCGATTTTTAATACTTTTTATAAATTTACTAATTTATTTTTTCTCTTTTCTATTTATAGATGTTCCATAAGTTTTTTTTTATAAAAGCAGCACTTGAGTTATTATTGCATACAAACAAAACTTTTTTTAATAAAACATACAAATTAAATAACAAAAATATATGGGTACAATAATATTAGCACTCGAACACATTTCTTTTATTTTATTCGAAATATTATGGAGACAGGCAGATTGTGGTAGGTATTTTTATTTTTTGAATGCATCATCACTGACCTAACCTAACTACTAGGTTTTCAAGCAGATTCACATAGCAACCTGGCGCACTCTACTAAATATAAGGTCAAACCGACAAGAAAATGAAATATATGCTGATCGATGCGAGATATCGAATATTTAATATCATTCTCACACTCCGAGACGTCGGGCGCATTAGAATACCTGGATTAGAAAAAATATCGCTACGTCATCAAAGTGATAGTGAAGGCCACCGATTTAGCAACCACTTCAGAGAAACCATGCGAGTTCGCTGTACGCGTACGAGGTCAACCATGATTTGCAGTAAGTGTGCTCGGGTCTTACATACGGACGGCGCTTTGGACTAGAAAGGGGGAAAAGACACAAAAGTCTCTGTTAAAAGAAAATTGTTTAAAAATAAAATTAAAACGTATTTTCATTATGAACAAATTAAAAAAAAAATCGAACGTCAACGTACGAATTTTTGTGTATCTGAATACTGAATGCATTCACTCATTTTGTTATTATAAGATTTTTAATAAAAACGGTTACATTTTGAAATATTTTTCATATGATTCACTTTATAATTTCACTAAGGGGAAAAAATATCTATGTTCGAATTCAGGGGAAAACTAATGCTTCTGCTGACACAAAAAAGGGAAAACAGTCTTCAAAGTCTAGGAACTCTGGTACGAACACAAAATGGGGCATTTCGGCATTCCCCTCGTACTCGTTCCGTTCGAGCTAGTGCGTTACTCGTTATGCCTATCTAATAATTATAATAATAATAATTCTTTATTTCAATGAAATCTTTTAGTTGCTTCTCCCCGTTAATTCAGACTGAGCTTCCTTTTTACATTTCCTGTCGCTTTTTCGTTTCATCGAAGTGATGAATTACTGCTCAACCAGCCACAAGAAGTTCAACTTAAAAAAATGCAGGAAGACAATGGTTTCAAAGAGAGAAAAGCGCCAAGTCAAAATGCTCAAGGAGAGCGAAGATTCAAAGTAACAAACTATGAACACACTCAACAACTGCCTGCAGGCTTCAAGTTCATCCCGATGGCTCTTGGTATGCTCTGAGGGGACACAGTACACTGCTATTAAGTCCCTGAAATGATAAAAGAACCACCCATCACCTTATGGACCGGACTACCGTTTACCTTTTACAGAGGGCAGTTAAGTTTGATATTATCCTATGCTGGCTTACCGCCCAGACAATAAGAACAATCGAGGTGATTGTACATTCGACAAAAACACACCAAATCATCAGATAAATGGTCTGGTCTGGTCTGGTATCAAAAGCTTGCTAGCCGCAACCCGCGAGTCGAAATTGAAGCGAGAGGTGCGTATATGTGTGGACGGCAACACATTCTGTTTCTCTAAGCAATTATGTCCCTAAAAGATCGATGGTTCAACTATTGCTCAAGGGTCGGACATTATGATTGGACTCTGACTAACACATCCTTATAATGATTTCCTTCAGTGGCTGCACGGATAAAGAGGACAACAAGATCATTCTTCACTACCTCTGCAACCTCAAACAAGAATGCCCTGTGATTAATTAAGTTTCAAGTTTGGCAAGCTAGTGGACTTTCTTCTTAAAATAAAACAAATAGCTTGAGCGTAATCACGTCGATTTATTCACTACAAAGTAGACAAACGTCTGACTTAAAGGACACGTCTGTCTCCTTCAGCGGCTGTTGAACGAATCCCCTGCTGAGAGGACCGAAGGGTAGTACACGATCGGTTGCTCATACACTGATAAGTGTGTTGAAATGTGTGTGCAGCCTGTCTCGCTTCGACATCTCTTTCGTTGCGCATGGATAGACACACACGAGTAACCTGAACACAATATTTGCAGGAATATTGAACATCCTGCCCACCTTGAAGCTGCAAGCTTAAAAACGCTAATGATGTGTTAGATTGCTGTTATTGCTGGCTTGAATAATTTGCTGCATTGGGGCTTTCTTCTGAATAGCATTTGCTCGTAGTGATTGGGAAAACCATGGACGCCCCTGCCTATGCCCATGGAAAACCAATTCAATTCAGGTATAAGTTGACAGGCTGCTCATCAACGTCTCTTCGTTAGTTAATAGTTGTATTGTGATAGAATCGATCTCTATTGTTATTTATGCGTAGGTCTCGTACTTGTCCTAGCTTGTTGGGATGCATCTTCTAAACACCCGCTCGATTGGTTGTCCTCATTTAGAATGACCAAGTCGTCTACTTGCAAATTCGGATTCGTGCAAATTCGGATTCCGGTGCTTCCATTACGTATGCAATTGTAGTTCGCTCAGAAAGTCCTGCGACCACCTGCTCCAGATACAAAACTACGCGTGCCGATTTCTCTCTTGAGTTGATATTTAACCCTTTTCACGCTCGCCTCCCAGAGCCCTCCGTGATGTGGAGCCAAAGGCGTTTTGAAGTGCCGCTTGATTTAACGTTTGGCAACTCCATCGTGGAGTTCGGCCTTGTCCCATTGCTCGGAAATTCGCGGCAGCTCCATATTTGCCCCGACAAAATTCGTTCCATTGTCACTGTATACATGCTCCACCATGCCTCTTCTAGCTATGAGGTGATCCAAGGCAGCCAACCATGCCTCCGCGTTAAGGTCACTGACCAACTCCAAATGGGCAGGAACCCCTCAGCCAGTATATGCCCGAATAAAAAAAAATCGACGTCGTAATGTTTGAAAGGTCATAATACCTGCACTCGAGCAGCCGGCAGATCGGCATTCAACGGTATGGACGTCCTTTGTCGACATCGTGTGCATACAACGCATTCGCGCATAATTTTTCTTTGCATAAGCTGCGGCAATCTGATGGATATTCCGTGCTTTGAGTGTGCCTATTTCATTTTGAAGCTTCCTTTTCCCGCCTTCTCTTACGTGTAGAAACAACAGTAGCCCAAGCCTTATTGCCAGTCTTCGCCCATTTATTGATATTGGAGTGGTAAGCCAGCAGTTTCTGTATAACTGCATGTCCCTGCCCACCTTGACTTGTTAGAGTCAAAACCGGTTGGAGAGTTGAGCACTAATCTTGTTCGTAACATATTTTCTGCTGCTGATAGTTTCTCGTTCGGAAGAGTTTTTTCTTTTTTGCGCCGGTTCCACCATTTCTGCAACAACTTCTGCATCATTGACTTCATGGTACCGAAATAGAACCGCTCTTGCATTCGATACTCGATCTCAAATGGTATTGCGTGTCATCCCTCTCAATCGGTAAGTCTCGCAAAGAAAAAAATAAAGAAAAGAAAATGTATTAGCGAGAGCAAATTGCTTTCTTGCTCAATCTACTGTTATGAGCTTAAGAACGGGGCCTGCTCAGAGATACTTGGCATGTATCGAACAACGCCCTGCTCTTTGTTAATGTTTTTTTTTTTACGATCAAGTACATAACTGAGGTACAAATGTTGAAACCCTAAGAAAACGAGTTTGAACCTTGCGAAATTACAGCGTCTTATAAGTACCTAATCAACAATCCGAATGCACGCTTGGATGGACAATGCTGCTATGACATATGCCTTCATCCTGCGCACGTACACACGGTCAAACGTTGTCGTGCTCGCTCAAGGACAACATTTGTGATACCTGAGCACAGACATTGCTGTCTGAAACCTAATCTCTGACCCAACCGTATTGATCCGCATTATTTGATTTTGCATTGAAGCGATGCTGCTTGTGGCTATCACTCAATATTTGCTTAGATGCCTACCGTCTGCGACTGCGTATGGCATTCGCCTGGGAACCGTCGGCCGCATCTGCTTTTGAGATTGTCGTAAAAACTTTGCTCGGCTGTAATAGGAATTTGTAAGATTCCCACCCATGTACCCGGGAGTTGTGCTGCTCGACTGGCCGGCATATGCGTGCCTATGAAGCCAGGAGCTTTTTGCTTTTGTGCTGCTCGACTGGCCGGCATGCGTGCCTGTGAAGCCAGGAGCTGTCTTTTATTTTTGTGCTGCTCGACTGGCCGGCATGCGTGCCTGTGAAGCCAGGAGCTGTTTTTTATTTTTGTGCTGCTCGACTGGCCGGCATGCGTGCCTGTGAAGCCAGGAGCTGTCTTTTATTTTTGTGCTGCTCGACTGGCCGGCATGCGTGCCTGTGAAGCCAGGAGCTGTTTTTTATTTTTGTGCTGCTCGACTGGCCGGCATGCGTGCCTGTGAAGCCAGGAGCTGTCTTTTATTTTTGTGCTGCTCGACTGGCCGGCATGCGTGCCTGTGAAGCCAGGAGCTGTTTTTTATTTTTGTGCTGCTCGACTGGCCGGCATGCGTGCCTTTGAAGCCAGGAGCTTTTCTTTTTTTTTTGTGCTGCTCGACTGGCCGGCATGCGTGCCTTTGAAGCCAGGAGCTTTTTGCTTTTGTGCTGCTCGACTGGCCGGCATGCGTGCCTGTGAAGCCAGGAGCTTTTTGCTTTTGTGCTGCTCGACTGGCCGGCATGCGTGCCTGTGAAGCCAGGAGCTGTCTTTTATTTTTGTGCTGCTCGACTGGCCGGCATGCGTGCCTGTGAAGCCAGGAGCTGTCTTTTATTTTTGTGCTGCTCGACTGGCCGGCATGCGTGCCTGTGAAGCCAGGAGCTGTTTTTTATTTTTGTGCTGCTCGACTGGCCGGCATGCGTGCCTATGAAGCCAGGAGCTTTCTTTTTTTTTTAACGTGCTCTAGCTTGAGCCTTGAACACGCCCTGGATATGAAGGAGTTGCGTCGAGAAAGCTGCACCTTATAAATATGCATTATGTAGGCAGAAGTAATACGTGTGCGCTTGATAACTTTATAGATACCTATACATACTACATAGCCTTAGTACCGTACAATAAATATAATAATACATAAAAACCAGAAACAAAACACATCCAATGAACGCTTAACTCGCGTACCACCGGCAGCTCTGCCTCTAGCATTACCTAAGTTATCAGCGATAAGTTAAAATAAATAACAGTATTTTCTATACATATCTCCTCCCACACTGGCTCTCTCTGTCCTCCACCATTCCATTGCTTTATGGTCAACCGTAACGAAATCTCCACGACATTATGCATTCCCAGTTCGCTAGGATCAAAACGGTCGAAATCCAGAAAAAATAAAAAAATCCTGCTGCTAAATGGATTAGCTAATAATGAACTTAACTGCGCTTTTTTCATGTGCGTGTGTTTGGTATTGTCAATAAGAAACTACTTGTTGCGAGAAATGTAAATAAAAATTTATTTCAAACCATGCGGACGCATCGATCCGTTACCTACTCATTGACGCGCATGTTTATTGCTTAGGCCAATGCTACGCATAAATGACCAAAACAAAAAAGGAAAGTTGGTTTGTGCTCATGTAAAATATCCCTCAAAGGGTATGGAATCTATTTGCACCTATGCATGCCTGTGCATGTTTATTACGGTACACAAACATTCAACCCGACCCTCGTTATCGGGTCATGCGGCGCTGCTGCGCTCTGCTGATTCATAACAAAAAAAACCTTTCCTCACAAGAGCTATCTGCTCAAAACAAATATCCCTCAAAGGATACAGATATACATATTTGCTACCTACGCAGGCCCATCATAGTATATTGCGTAGGGCGAGCTACCGATCGTATGCAAGCATCGGTACACACGAATCGGTTAGTTTCTTTCGTGACCAAAACTCAATGGCGCGAGAAAAATCAATTTGAGATTTCAATTTTGCCTGCCTGCTAAGGCACTGTTCACAGACACAGAAACGAAAAAAAAAAGGTTGAGTTGGCATGACATGGAATACCACAGGAAATAAAACCTGACCCCCACGCTTAACGATTTCTCTATCTAGGATTTTGCTGTGATTCGCTTCAAGAATATGTCAATTAGGTATATGCACTGTACTTACACTCTATCTGGTGTTTCCTGATGATCTTCCACACACTGTGAGAATTGTACCGCCAAATTATTGTGAAGCTCCAATGGATGCACAATGACTTAATAACTTATTTCACAAAAACACAAACACAATAGAAATATATGCCGATAGGGCCAGCTCAATATCCGGCTCGAAGGACCTTGATTAATTAAGTTTCAAGTTTGGCAAGCTAGTGGACTTTCTTCTTAAAATAAAACAAATAGCTTGAGCGTAATCACGTCGATTTATTCACTACAAAGTAGACAAACGTCTGACTTAAAGGACACGTCTGTCTCCTTCAGCGGCTGTTGAACGAATCCCCTGCTGAGAGGACCGAAGGGTAGTACACGATCGGTTGCTCATACACTGATAAGTGTGTTGAAATGTGTGTGCAGCCTGTCTCGCTTCGACATCTCTTTCGTTGCGCATGGATAGACACACACGAGTAACCTGAACACAATATTTGCAGGAATATTGAACACCCTGTTTCGGATCCATTTTCCTTGGCATTCCTGTCAAAATTACAACGGAAAAGCCCAACTTCCCCCGTTACATTATTTATAACAACCATTGGCCTTATTATAGAGAGGGCGTTACCACCCATTGGTACACTTGATCTGTGTGGTATCACAGAGGCTGGGAGAAAGCAGATTCCTGAAAAAAAGGTGCGACCCTGTGTATTGCACGAACTATTTATATCGAATACGAAATCGTACCAATCGTTCATCCGTTCTGTGTTAAGCAAGCAGTTTCGGTTCGAGAGCCGCATCATCGTGATTAACTTTCAGTCGCTTTAATGTGTTGGTGGTAAAAAAAAGTGTTGGAAACTCCTACTTTACAGAACTCGTAACATACGGAAGCTCTACACTTTTTCGTTGAATACGTTGGTATGCTGTGTATGATTAACAGGAAGGGACAGCTGTAACCTAGGTAACCTAGGTTTCTGCTTCTCCATGGAGAGAGGACGAATGCAGGAGAGTACATAACCAGGAGCTCTATAAGTTGCACGAAGGTGTAAGACAAAGTGTCTTAGGTTAATGTTCTTCGGTTAAGAACTTTGTGCGATTGTTTTCGATTTAAAACTAATACACAAAAAGATCTCTCCTGATGTCAAAAAAAAAAAAAACCTTAACCCTAGACCGCTTAAAATCGAACTAATAAATAAGAAGAAGTCCAGGGCAGGCCATACCACTAAAAAAAACGTTCCAAATAGTATCAGCAATCGGTCTGTTTAACTTTGTTGCGTCATCAAAAGGCAACTGGCCTAAGACAAGCTACAAAAGTCGCCACTATCACATGACCCGATCGAACTCTAATTTCAATCCTCAGCTTTATGCATCCGGTTGAATGAAAACCGCCTCTAATTATGATGCAATGGAAATGAAACCATTAAACCCATTAACAACTTCATCCCACACAGCGCACGCGCATCATATTTTATAGGTCACACGGCAACAATCTCAAACTATTACCATAACCTCAGATATTAAGGACAATAATTCATCCGGCGTCCAAGTACAGCCTACCAGTAGTACTCAGCGTTCCCGAACATTTTATATCTCACCGCCAATAGCCAACAACACGCGCAGACCTCTTCTAACTTATTTCCTTGACAACATCATTACTCGTACTTTAACTGTCCGCTGCACATGCCACCGCTACAGGACGATGACGCACATTTGAATATCATAATTCCACAGTTGATTCCCGGATTTGTTAACTAGAACAACAGCAAATCCACCCGCAGATAAGTCACTCCTACGCGTGCGCCACCGCGGGTACATGTCGTACCCGCTGCGCACATGCATACGATCATAAGATCAGCATTATTTACCTACCTCAACATGACGCAATTACGAATGCGTCGCAATGACGACTAATTCAACAATTACCCCGCGTGTGTGACAAGTAAACGCAGTGAATTTACGTCCCGACAGGATTATGAGTGTCAACCGGAGAAGAGCTCAAGAGTCAAGACGCGCAGTGTCGAGATTTATTCCGCATAAGTCACTTCCAAATGAGAATGGTACTTTGCCATTAGGCATACGCAGTCGTCGACTTGTCGTTGCGCGTTGGTACGCGAAGCATAATGCCATTTTCCGATCATTGGCCCGTGGTGTGACCTGGAAATGTGTTGCTGCAACATGTTGCCCAAGACCATAGATTGGTCAATTAGAGGAAGCGGCAGCCACGCGGCGGCGCGCGGCGGCGCGCGGCGGCGTGTATATCTTAATTGTTAATTAAACTGCAATCATGCAGTTGCAGTGCGGCCCACCTGTTGTTGGTGCTTCCATCGGTTGATGGATGCCACTCGATAGTGCTGGCATCGTTTGATGGAGCAAACCAGTATTAATTAGAGAGCCCTTCCAGTGCGCCGGAGGTCGCTTTGTAGAAGAGATAATAGAATCTGGACATAGATTGGAGACGCAATGATTTAAGGTCTTTTGATACTCTCGGGATGTTTTCTATCTAATGGACGAATCTAACGTACGAGCTCAGTGCAGCCTCAACGATGTATAGCGAGGCGATTGGTTAGGCAATTTGTGGGGCGATAGAAGGCTTCTTGAGTGCATTTAGAAATACTTTATTTTAGGCATTCGATTGACCCACCATATTTATGCGAATTGAATTTATTGGGCTTAAGAGGATAAGGAGCGGGGGGATTGGTTTTAAGTTTCGTGGCCTGAGTGATGAAGAATTATGTATTTTTCTTAGTACTCTCAGAGCTCAGGTATTACACAGCAAATGGTTCCGTTTTGAGCCAAGAGACCCATGGTCCGCAATTTCTTAAAGAATGACCGAGAAATGGCCCCTTTTGTAATTTAAGTAAGATTTTATTCTTTATCGAACGAAAAAGAACACAAAAAATTAACAAAAAGTTTTTAGTAACGAATAGTTTTTTTTTTGGGGGGGGGTCCTTTTTTTTGGCTCGGTCCCCTTTTTGAAATTTTTAATCGGCAGCACTGTTACACAGTCTTCAACAAACTAAAAGTCATAGCAAAAGCTGGTTAGCTTTAGAGTAAGTTGGATAAGCAGATCCCTCTACCATTCAAATAAACACAAAAAGAGCTGGTGTCGAAAGCGTTTTCAAACTTACTAATAAGACGGCAGTTTTGCGTATGGTGCTAAAAGTTGATGTCTAAACAGATATCTAAAAGGTTTTTCAATTAGAGCCGGTCGATGTTGGCACTTTGGTAGTGCCCATCTAATCTGGAGTTCATTATTCAGACACTGGTGCCAACTTATTTCCCAATTCTTAGTAGTGAAGGGCTCCCGGCTCCAAACTTCATCGATAACCATTAGGGGTACGTCTTTATAGAATTTAATCAGAATACAATGCCACCAGGGATGAAAAATGAACGGTGTGGATTCGATCCGACTGTATTATTTTGAGTTGAATTATATTTTGTTTACATTTTCGTATACGTTGTAGGAGAAAGATATCGTTTTTGTACAAAATTTCTGTCCGTTTGTCTGTCCATCGGCTTCTGGGGCGTACAGCTGGGCGAATTTGTTTTAAATCTCTTTTTAAGAGTTTGTGGTCAGTTCGGATTTTTTATTTTGCACGGCAATTTAAAAATTCGTTTTATTCTAGAGAACGATAGATATATAAATACAATGTGAATGTAATTTTATTTTATAGTCAACTTGGCTCGTATAAATAATAATGAAGAGGGGTACTTTTTAAAATAAAAATGTAAATAAAAATTGGAAAATAAGTGCCAAAAAACTGTGTTTGCGATCACATACTTTCTTTTTTAAAGAAATCAAATTGTAAGTTCAACAGCCCTGCGTGTGACTTTTAACTTGTTTATCTGCATAATAATGAACTTCACAATCACGAATCACTGTAAAACCATTTTCGAATGGGCTAACAATGTCACTCGAAATTCTTGTAAAATGCAAAACTTACAAGAGATTCGACTCAAAAGTCTTTTGTAAGTGAACTCTTAATCCCACCTAGAATTTCCAAGAAATGAAACAGATTTAACAAGTCAACTTCTGCGGTTTCATCAGAGGCGAGATTCAAGTTGTCGTTTATGCGAATCAAATCAGTGTTTTAACTAGTGGGAAATTTATCTTTTCGTGGGAGTTTCGATGGTTAGAAACCGTCTCATGGGAAAAAGTACAATTTTGTGGGAAATTCGGCTTACAAAACTTACAAAAAAAATTGTACTTAAATTTCTACCTTCGATCATATTTCTACTATGTCATTAAGACCCGTTTGCTGATACTACTCATAGCGATTTAAGTTCCACTTAAAGTCTTGTGTGACAGCTTATGACATAGAAAAAGTAGCCCATAAGGTATTTAAGTAGAACTTAAATCGCTATGAGTAGTATCAGCAAACGAGCCTAAGTTTTTCACAAAAAGCCGATCTAAATTGATTGTTACGTAATAAATCTACTACAAAAAAATTATTTTATTCTTCTAATTAAATTTCTATAGAATATTTTTTAATATAATTTCTTGTTCAAACAAATTTTGAAAATAAGGTGTGTTTATTTTTTTCTTCAAAATTACTCAAGTGGGAAAATTGTGGGAGTTTTGACTAGTTGCGGAAGGGAAACAAAACGTATGTGATTTGTGTTACTTTTAGTTGTTCATACATGAATGCGTCACACTTTAGCCAATGAGAAAAATTCAAATGCATGCATATAGAGAGTGGCAAGCACCAAGTTCCGAAAGTAATAATTATTTTACTTTACAAATTTAGTTAACAATAAGCAACTTGCAACTCTCCCCAATGGGAACTTCAACTACGTAACTGGACTTGACAGATGCTACTTTAGATTTCACTTAGTCAGCGGTGAGTCCAAACTATTTCCTAACTTAAAGCCAAATTTAATGCTTTATTTCTTACAATTTAGACATAAGATTTCGTACAGTTGGTTTTTGCCAAAAGTCGTATCTAAAATGTTTTATTTTCAATGGCCACCTATAAGTGTAATTTGAAAAATATAAACTAGGTAATAAAGTTTTCTAAGACACAAAATTTTTAAATTAAAAACACGCAATGTATTTTTTTTTTAATGTGAATACAAAATTATAATTTATTTATGGGGCGACAGAGACTTTCCTTACTTTCTGCTTCCTGCTCAATACACAACCCATCTTTTTCGAATGTTCTTGGCGAGAGGTGCCACTGTGTGTAGCCGCACATAGATTGATTTCCCAAAATTGATAAAGAATCACTTTCCATCTGTGCGAGGGAATTTATTTGCCCATCAGCGGAACGTATCACTTGGCAAAGTCAATAAAAAACCATAATTGCAATGTAAATCCGTAGACATTTGGTCGTTAGACTTTTCCTATCGCCAGCGGATTTTATTCTAAGGGCCAACAGTTTGTTGGTGATCTTTCGCTCTCACTCCAACTGACTGACTGACTGACTGACTTAAGTGCGCTGGCCGCTGTAGTCGCGCTTGTCTCTGTCCACATCACATCACGCAGCTATCATGACCAAGAAGTACCAACTAATATGCCGGAGAACAATAAATTCTACCAGCAATTGCAGAAAACGTCCTCCGAGTACTGTAGCTGTCCGCCAAGACCTACACCATATGCCTATATCTGCTGGGGCTCAAAACAGAACAAGAAACCAAAAAACTATTACCAACATAAACTAAGCCAAAGTATGGCGAACGCAAGGAGTTATTGAAAGGTCCCGGACATGGGGGCAAATGCGTTAACGAAAAGGGAGAGATACTTTTTATCGTACTTTCGCATTCTAACCTAGAACTCTGTTTTTCCAAATGGCATCTGAATGGTAGTTTTGAGGGTAGTGGTAGTGGTGTGTGGTGATGGTGGGCTTTGAAACAAGACCCACAAACGCCGAGCACACTCCAGAACACAGCCGGACGGACATTCCTACGTTCGTCTATGTCTAGACGACCGATCAGAGTTGGTCTAAGATGACGACGACGTTTATGTATACAATCTGTGCTGTGCTCGCATAGATACAATTCGTGGGGAAATTTATTCCCGGTTAACATGTCAGATGCACGTACACTGTGCGCGAGCGCGCGCGCGCTGATCCCTTATGCATCTCAGCGAGCAGAGTACAGTGGTATGGGGCTGCGCTCATGGGCGCATGTCACTGCTGTCATCGGCGAATATCATCGCGGGGTTCAGATTGGGGTCCCGCGACATCGCGCATCGTGAATGGGAGAATAAAACCGCGAAAAGGGCGAAATTCAAATTCGCTTTCTTCGGTTTTATTGGGAAACGTGTGTTTTCGGCGGATTTATTGGGATTAGCTTTTGAGATGGATCCGCGGGCGATGCAACCACACAATGATGTCCTTGCGGGGTCAAGTCGCCAAAGGGCGGAGATGGTGTTGACATCAGGAGATATGCCACTACACGGGAATATGTTGGTCATATGTTAAATCGAACACGATATACAGCGAGAAGAATATGTGCGTGCTGGTAACAGTTGTCGGAACCAATTGAGATCTTGTGATGAGAGTGGGCGCAGGGACACGGGTTGTTCGCGAACATTCTAATCAAAGTGTCTAGCTCTCAGTGGTGCGGAGCGAACTGTGCGTATACGTACACGAGTAGTATCTGCTATATCTTTGGTAGTACCTAGGTACATACATTGCTATTAATTAATAGGAGCCAAATGTACTTCCAATTGAATGCGACAGTCAGGACTGAAGACTGCAGAGGCTTTGAACATCGGCTTGAGTGCTTTTGTGGATTTTGGCACCCACTGGCAGTTGAGCGTTGGCCGATACACAATGACTAAGTGAAGCGATGTTGGATCACTTTATGCCTTGTTAACACATATTGTGACAAGTTGTTGTTAAGGAATGAATATGTAAGTAGATATAAGGGACGTGATACTTAAATTCGAAGGCGGTGTTGAGTTGAATCGCTAATCGAGTCGAGTTAGAGTTAGCAATTGACAAAAAGCAAATGTACGGCTCTTTTCTGTACAAACGGCTTGAAGCAGAATAGTTTAATTTGACTTCGTCTGGCAGGGAAACAATTCAAAACTATGCCGTACAGTTTGACCATTTGACTTTTTGATAAAATGGGTTGACAAAATAAAGTCACGAAGATACTAAATTTATGTTAACACCCAATTCTTCATTAAAAGGTCTAGGACACACAACTGCAGTTATTTTGGGTAGCGTTGAAAAGAAACTTTCCCACAGCCAAGCTTTTGACTTCCAACACAGTTAATGTCACCCTTGTACAAAAATCATTTAGTGAAGATCTTGGACAACCTTAAATAACAAATGAAGATCACTCGCAAAATATTGCGTTCACGTACGAGTACGTATCATATACCTCATCACAAGTCAAAGAAGATTGCATATCCAGGACAGACTTCGAGATCCTCACACCATGGGGCAATGTCAACTTCTATATTCGAAGAGTTTGTTTTAAAAATAAGAGCGAAAGACCATGACGATATTCGTTGATTATTCGAAATCAGCAAACTGCGCCAGAACAGACCAATTCAAACTACTGTACGTTCTTAATTTTTACAAGGAAATGAATAATGTCAGTAACGGTTGCTTGACACCCTCAGACTCTCCTGGGCTTTTAGAATATTTTCAAAATTGTAATTATTGATTGTTTATTTATATAGTTTTAACCAAATGATCTTTGGTTTTGTATAATAAAACATCTACTGCGGAAAGATCCAATCTACTGCATTTTTTGTTATGATCTACTGCGCTCCTCTGCTTTTGAAGTGGCAACGCTGATCTATACCACATCAGACACAAGGTCTCGGACAAAAATATCACCAAATCAAATCAAAGCGTCACCGAGATCTGATATAGGGTCGTCTACTGAGAGTCCACCCGCAATATCGAGGTCACTTAAATTTTGTGTTCATTTAAAAAGGAAATGCAGTACATGCGAAATATTTTACAACCATTTTAAGGGAAATTGCATCAACTTGAATATGTCACACGTGAACCCATTCAAACAAATGAAACCATGAACCTTCTTGCAGATACAGTCCATTCGGAAATAACAAGACTGGACTGCCTTAAGGTTGAAACAAAGAGGCCCTTCAGCGCCAAGCTGTTCTCCGTTTCTAGAAAAACAGGTAAAATTAAACCACGAATATATTTTAAATGTACTCCAATCTCAACAAAGTAAAGTTGACAATTGCTGAATAAAATTATTCAGATTGACTCGGTCCGAATCACCCTGCAGATAGTAAAAAAGCAGCCTGCAATCATTTATGAAGGTTATTTTGATGCATTTCTCGATTTCGATTATTTCGTTTCGACCCAAAAGTTGACAGCCTACAAGGTCGAGTAGCACGAGTACCTATCTAAAAATTATCTTGTCTTTTTTCGAAAGAAGTGTTAAAAAATATATTCTTAGTTTTTTTGCCATGCGATATGAAAGCGAGAAAATCGCCGTAAAAAATCCGGAGACTAATCGAATGGAGCATTGGAAGTAACCCTTGTCACTAACTAACAGGGGACTTCGAGGCTGATCGCAAATGATTTCTGTCGACAGTTTCATAAATGAGGAGGCGGAGAAACCTTCCCATTGCAATGTAAAATGGAAAACCTGGAAGAGATGTTGCTGATATACCGAGAGATTTAAGCAAAATACGGATATCTACTCCTCCAGAACTCAAAATTATTGCAGGAGTATCAAACATAAGTGGGCCTAAAATAAACCTGTCAACGGTGGTCTGATCAAAGGGCGTGGTAGTGCCAGCCAAGTTCTAGCACTACACCCTTTTTACGGGAACAAACTCAGGTGATTTTCCACCCCCCTCTATCTCCAGTACCAATGAAGTCGGACACTTAAAATGCAGGCGCCTCACCAAATTTTTAGCATTAGTGGTTCCTGAGATATATAAATAGCTTCAAAAATCACAAATACCGTAACTGACTAAAATTTGGTGGCAAGGTTTTTAAAACTTGACCAGTGAATCTACGCGATTTTAGTCAGTAATCATTACTTAATAAAATTTCTCTCTTAATTTGTATTTATTTCAATATTGTTCTACTTTAAATATTTGGTATGAGGGTCATGAAGTAAGAACTTGACTCACTTTTAGATCTCACTATGTACTTTATATACAAGAACTTGGCTCTTTTCTTAACATTTATGGTTTTAGTCTGATTCGAATATCTCTCTATTCTGTTTCAGTGAAACCAGACTTTTCCGACGGACTTGCCCACGACGATTATCAACAATACCCTTTTTGCCCATGCTGCTGTTAGTAAAATCACAAGATATTATACTACTTTTATAAAAATAAAACAAATTAACAAAAACACTCTTCTCTTTTATTTATTTTATTTTCTAGAATTAGAATGATTTTTTTTTTTAGATTTAGTATTTGAAATGAATTTTTTTTTGTTCTGAGTGATATAAAAATGTCTTTTCTTCTCTTATTTCTTAGCTTATTTTACCTTTCTTTGAAATGGAAAATGCCCACGAAATGGGATCTGGCATCACTGATCTGTTTATGTGGTAGCCAGCGTAGTGCTGAAGTACTAAGTTGGGTAATTTGGCGCAAATATTTCAGTTTTGGTCAAGTTATCCGAGCCAAAGAGAAATGGCTGTGATTAATCTGAAAGCTTAAACATATTTTTTCTATAAAAAAAGGTTAAAAAATAAAAGAAAACCTAATCAGGAAATGAGAGTTTACTCGACGATTCATCAAGTGAACGCACCCAACAATTTTGCATTTATTTTCCTAAAGAATCAGAACAAACTCCCCCTTCTCGATTTCATTTAACTAATGTGGCTCAAACTTGTGTGAAATGATTCGGAGAATGGATCAACTCCAAATTTCTCCGGAAGAACGCTGGTGGTAGCACAATGGACCTAATATGATTTAAGTGAGTTGCTCCGAACCTCGAAAAGTACTCGGTAAATGAAACTTCTTTTTTTTTTGGTATTGGACACAATTTGTTTACTTAGTAGTTTTTTTCAGGAAGTCAGACTTAATGGACTTATGCAAATAGAGACCTCTGATGTCATAAGACCAACTGATAATGTACGATCTCGTTTATACATGCCATTTACAATCATCAAATTTGTGATTCGGACGGTTTGTGTCTGACAATTATTTGTGCATGCACAATTCGCCTGATCGTAGCTCTAGACTTATTAATATGATCTGTAGTTTGTAGAGATCCTAGATCAGTTTTGCTGATAAAAAATGAGATGGTTCTCATAATTTAATGTCTCTGACATATTTGCTGTTTTAGCCCCAGAGCTTTTCTGCATCTGAGACGAGTTAGAGTCCAAAGCAAGAAGATACCATCTGGCATACTTTTTCCAACCTCTAGATTTCGTTTTCAACTTCATCCATAGGCGCAATAACAGGCGCTTTCCATTGAGATGTCTTTTCTGATTTTGTGGCACACAAAGCTATGATAATTCCGGACAATCAGTACAATATCATTAATCAGTTAAACGATGTGCGTGACCAATTTCACTTTTTTCTGTCATTTACAGAAACACGAACAAAAGTTCATTAAACTAATTCTTCGATTGGAGTAAGTGCCTATAATTATACCTACTTGTAATTTGCTCGGCTGTAAACATGATACACCGGTTGTTGAAAATCCGAAACAAAAGCAAACCGGTTAACAAACAGATCCGTTCCGAATGCCTATAAAATTGTTGTTAGCAACCTTCTAATTGACCAACATCGCTACCAGGCGGAAGGAATTCGGTATCGAATTGACACATTCCAAGCCCTAAAATAAGACAATATTGTCACTAGTATAACTTTAAATCAAAAAGCTCAGCTTAAATAATAAAAATCGAATATTTCAAAACATAAAATCATGAGAAACTAAATTGACGCGGCAGTGGTGTAAGATTACTAATGTTCACACGACACACCTCCGATTAACAATAACAACGTACACATGTTGCGTAAATTTGCGTGACTACGTGATTCTGAATGACGACGTCTGCAAGCGATATCCCTTTTTGGGCAGCAAGTGAGCGAGAATCGAATTGGGAATACCCGATGGTTTTATTGGACCGGCCTTGAACTTTTGATCAAAAAAGATGCAAAATGCTGTATAGATGTCTTGAGTTGGTAGAAATGATTGAAACACATCCGCAAGGCAATTCTCGCTACGACCAGACTTCGTCATATTATGAAATCATCAGCCGAATGGAAATGGAAATGGAAATGGAAATTGTAAACGCCAATGCAATGATGCGTATTGCAGCACTGATGCCGCTTATTGACGCATTAGATGCTGATGGGCTCACTTGTAAGTCGAGAGATATTGCTAAGTTCACGGGGCGTCAATTGAGTCATTAGATGGGTGCGTGGTGTTTTATGGGAAACCCAGTTTGCTGTGAATGTCTAATTGTGGTACTAACCAGCATTTAGAGTGGCATGCAGGTGTTGCAGCTATTTATGATGCTTTTTGATTGCTGGTATGATCAGTAATTCTTATAACCGCTCCGTGTACCATATTTCTCGTCTCATCTGTTTAAGGTGTGTTGTAAAGTGAGGTTACAGCTGCAGTTCGAACTGCTCTGAGATCTAGGAATCCAGGCCTTATCAACTTGATGATGGCAGTCTTTTAGAAGCATTTACCCCACCACACTAATAGAGACAAAATCATGCAGATGGATACTTGAAACGAAGCCTTATTAAGATTGGGCATCTTCTATCAGCAATGAAATGCACGCCTTTCTAGTTGAGCCCTGTAAATATACTGTCTGTATCTTAAACTCTGAATGGTTAGCTCCGCGAAATAAGACCCCAGGAAATAAGGTCCCAAAATGAAATGAAATGATGCCCCATTTTAAAACGGGTCTACATAGAGTGGGTCTTAATGTAATGGTGCGTTTGTGTTGTAATACCGGACGTAACCAGGGTCTCAACACTCACGGGGGACCGGGTTGGCCGATATGTTCACTTAACTATGATAATTTTTCTATACCTATTTGTAGCCTGACAAGAAATTTTAAGATTAAATGAGGGCATTGCTACCGACTTTACGGCAACAGTGTCAAATGTGTCATTTTCTAGAGGTTGTAAATATGTAGTTCCTCATTTCGCCACCGTCTAACTTTTCTTTATCGGGCTGTACTAAGATGACCGCCGACATTTCTAAATTGAATTATCTCAGACCCTACGCCAACCACTTTTTACAATTTTGCAAAATAAATACTACCTGGAAAAAAAAGTGTGTGACTTTCAATAAAAACTGAAAATGTTCCCGACTTTACACTTTGCAATTTTTTAGACGTTTTTGCAAAACGCAAAGTGTGGGTGCCTCACAAATTAAAAGCAGAACTTTGCATTATAATCGTGTTATGCAAACTTGCAAACTAAGACAATTTTATACTGTTCTCTGGGATTATTACAGCAACTTCCTCAATTTTATAGGATTTTTTATCTAGGACGTACAACACTATATTTCAAGCTTACACCGGCCTATCTTAAGATTCGTGAATTTGCTATTGAAGATAGAAATTTACAAAGCACTTAAACTGGAACGAGAGCAGAAAATGTCGTTTTCAGAATTCACCAAAAGATTGAATAACCACTGCATAGAAGATTCTGACTCTAATGAAATGCACAAAATTTAAATGAATAGGTATTAGAATTCCAAGTCATATCTTCCAGCTACACAAAGGAATCCTCCTTGGGCAAAGACTGCCTTACTTATTCCGTGCATAGTTGCGATCCAATGGTACTTTACATAGACGTTGGTGTAAGAGTTTTAAAAAGTTATTCCCTTGGCTGTTGAACGACAGCTTATGTTCCATTTTTGACAAAACATATTTAATATTAGTCTTTGTTAAACGGAAGCTTTCCAGAATTGAAGAATTATTTCTTTAAAATTCATTATCAATTTTACAACTCCGTATATACACTATTAGTATAATCTTCGTTTTCAAAAAATGTCCCGAAACCCATTTTAATTTTTAAGCAATTGTTTTAACCAACTTCTTAGAGCAAATGCTTCACTGCACAAAATTGCGAATCTAAGCACAATTTCAAAAGCTAATTTGTAATTGCATTTTAATTGGCAGTACTGTGTTGAGTTTTAAGAAAATACATAAATTTTTGAGAAATAAATAAAAAAAACGCATTTATTCTATATTTTTAAGAAAAACTAAGTATCCTCATTTATTTAATATGTATTTAGATCAAAATCGTTAGAGCGGTTTTTCTTAAATTTGCAGTAACAAATATTGCAATATGTTTAGTTTAAGAAATATCACTATTATTTAACTATTTATGTGAAAACTGAGCATTACTTGGTCTTAAAAGTTTTCACCAAATCGGCAATGTGGTTTTCGAGATATGAGCTGTTTCTTAAATTAGCGTTTTCGGTGATTCGAATTGAAAATTTAGGACGCAAGGATTTTGAAAACATCAATTTTACTCTTCCTATTAACTTTGGTCCACATTCTTGATATAGTTTTCGGGAAAACTAAAGAAAACTTAATTAAAAAAAAAATCTTCCAAACTCGAAATCCGAAACTCGACAGACAGACAGATTGAAAGAATTTCGCGACCCACTTTTTTGGGTTCCTCTATCATCATAATTTCAGAATTGAACTCGCAATTTTGTACGATAAAATATCTTTCTCTTACTACGTAATCGAGAAAGTTAGAAATTAAATAAGGCCCAAATTTAGAAAATTTCTGTTAATAACTTTATTCTGACAAGTTTCCCGAGTAGTCGGCTAATTGTTCTAACAATCTGGTGAGAAATTCAAAATCCTGGGCAGAGTTTTCGGCATATTTCGTAAGATCGCATCCTCTCATTACCAAGAGCTATGAACGACGCCCATCAAATCGCGCTTTTTGTGCTCGCTGCGGTAGAGGGCGCACTAGCGGCTTACACTATCGTAAAAGTTTAGTGAATATTTGTTTTTTTAGTAGCCTTAATTAGAATTAAGTCATAGTCGGGAATGCTTCTTTAACCATGAATCACAGGACGCAGCTTTTCTTCGTTCGCTCTGAAACTCTCTGCAATTGATCAGATCCTCATGTGTCAGATGGCTGTCAAAATCATAGCTTGCACCATATAATTGGAACGTCGCAATTATACGATCTTTGCTTTTGCTTTGGAATATACCCACCACTGGCTCTCCATCGAAACACGTGCCCATACTGGCACCTTGTCCATTGTTCTACATTGTAACACCGATCCTCGGTTTGACACAGTGCTTTCCTAGCAATTGCTTGGTTTCTATTAATCGAAAGCAGAGCCGTCGCTTATTTTGCTGTCACTGTTCGACCTTCAACTTTCGCTTAACCTCGTGTTCATCGTCCGACGCCACTCACACGAGCATGTGTGTAGTTTGAATAAATTGTCTGCATGCGAACTACAGCCGAAGCATAGTCACCCGCGAGAGTATCTGTTGTCTCTCAGGAGAACTATTCGTCACTAGACAATGTCATCGTTATAGCCATTAAATTTAGCGCAATAATGCTGCACCATTCGAATGTGTCACGTTGTTCCGGAGCTATCACAGAACTCCATCGATCTGTGTTCGGAGTTGTTCGCCATTGTTGGGACAGATTCATAGGCCAACTTCAGTCATGCTGAGTGCTAAAGTCGTTGGGTGTTGTGTCTGTCGAGTTAAATAATCCCAATATTAGTAGCCCTCATGTTTAACACTGTTGGGCTCGTCTTACGGTAATCTGATAAAAGTTATCCCTGTGCAGATATTGCGTCTTATTGTGTACCTACGTACATGTATATATGCAAAGTGCCGCATAAAGACGGCAACAACGTCATTTCAAGAAAATCATTTGGGTACGATGTGTGTGACAAGTGAGTGTATACAAGCGGGGTCAGGGTATCTACTATGTCCATCGGAATTTAAGGGGGAACAAGTTTAGTTGAGAACTTGAAATCTGGATATGGACACTGAAATATTTTTGATATTTGCAAAGGCAGACTGTCCTAAAGGCCATAGGTGTACCTATTCGACGCGTAACTTAACCTTGAGTAGCCCTACAATTGTAAAGACCTCAACCAACATGACGGTCTAGACTGTCTGTAGCTGCAGAGACTGCTTATTCTGTCCAACCCACAATTGTTTTCTGATGCCAGTACCACCTTCTGACATCATGTTTTGACTTCTGGTATTTCAATACGCCATTTGTTCACCTTCAAGTAGTACCTACCCCCACTGTAGTCCCCCGATTTTTGAATCATCCGCCGAAAGACTCCTTCAAGGCTTGAAATCCGCGAAAATCGAGCAGCTTTTTGCGCGTCCAAGTTTACTCTGTCTTGCACCAGTTAACTAAGTTCGAGTTAGGAAATAGTAGCCTACTACTGTAGTTGGCTTTTATATTTTCTCTTGAAACAGCTGCACTTAAATTTTTGTTAAACGAACGGCTTGTAATCTGCATATTTCACACCCCTACTTGTCGAACATACTATGGGAGAAAAATAGAACACCAACCGGCCCCATCTCGGTCAAGCGTCTCACAACTACAAGTGTTCCCTTGCCGAGGCAAGTCAATATTACTTTATAATCGGATCCGGAGACGAAAAACCCAAAACGAAGACGAATAGAAAGACAGATAGACGGATCGACTAAACCGAAAGTAGAACCGACAACTAGAACAACAACCCAAGTAGAACATGAAAAACAAGAAGAAGACAGACAGCAGAAAAAAGGGATCACTGGAAGAGCATCCGCCAGCTACGGTCATTGTACAGACAGCGCAAACAATAAATTGAAAAAAAAAAAAACCAAGACCCTTGCGCATCATTAAGACAATCCATAGGGCGAGTCTTATCATCTCGACTATATCAAAGCGGGGAGTAGGTGGGCCGCGACGCCGACGACGTTGAATCAATGTTTTTGCGCGCGCGCGACCCCCTTGTTGGAGGTGGACCAGCAGCGGGCATTGTCCGAGAGTCCCCAGCCTGGCTTGCGCGCACTCGGCTCTCGTTCTCGTGCCCTGTTTTTATTTGTACCCCCCCATAGGTCTCTGCAGATGTCAAATGTAACGCAGCAGCCCACTGTTCTATAAAATATGTTAATTGAATTTTTTGATTCGCAGTGCCGGCCGTCATGCTGCCGTAAGTCGTTGGTAGTAGCACACATACAGTTGACTGCATCACTGCCAGTTAGCCAGTGTCATTGTCATGGCGGTTTGGATGTTTTTCGATTTTTTATTTTTTTTTTGTTCTCCAACGCGTTACTTCATTTGTTTAAATCAAACGCGGGGTTGTACACAGTGTAGATGTCTGGTGGCACTTAAAACAATAAATTGTCCGATTTCGTTGTTCAGCACTGTAAGCCGCGGCGATAAAGCCCCAAAGACTGATGACATGGGATCCAACAAAGGGATGGGTAACTAGCGCTGGCAGAGTACCTACTTATGGGAGGTATTGCTGTTGTTTTTCTTTAATTAACACACGATTTGTTTTACTGAATTGTTGCTCTTGAATGGTGTGCCTTGAAATGGATGGAAATGTTTCGGTCTTGGAAACTGGAGCATAGCACGAGATCTTGGAACTATTCGGCAGCATTACGACGCGCTGGTGTAATGTCTTCATTGTTCGGATGATCGAGTCACGAAAATAGGGTTGACTTTGGAGTGGGTCATGGTGTTAGCACGGTGGAACTGAGTGGCGATTTGTGCTCACTTAAGAGGTGCTTGCACGAATGATCCAATTAACCCTGAACCTTTGTTCATTCAAATTGAAGTCGTGACCGACACGACAGGGTATTTCTTGGGAATTGTATACGACCTGTCTGTCCTTGGCAGTTTATCACATCAGAGGAGTGGGTTTCGAGTCGGCGGAGTTATTGACTAACATGGATAGGATGGTTCAGCCATTTTAAAGCTAGGCGGCTTGGTAGTTTCTACGATCTAAGAATGCAATTGGACGTGCAGAAATTGCGTATCGTCGGCTGCCTGTTGGCATCGGTCCTAAACTTGTACTTAACAATAAGATCCGTCTTCAATAGACGAAGAGGTGTTTGACAAAAATCGCTGAGTCTTTGAATTCCAAAGTCCATCGGTGACAGATTGATATGCCTTTTTACCCTCTATGCTGCTTAGGCACTATGTTAGGTAAACGGGTAGGTAGAGCGAGGAGAACCCTGCTCATCTGTGAAGATGGATATTGATTTTCTTTTCGTGGGTTCATCTGTGTTCCATTAATCTTCCCTCCCCAGAAAGGAGCAGGTTTATGGTCTGTCAACGTCTAGAAAGGTAGACATAAAGTCAGAAGTGACAAAGCTCCCTACGTATTGACCTAGACAAGGGTTCAAAGTGTTGGCTGATCCTTAAGGCACTTTTGGCAGCGGATTCTTCCATGTACAGGGTGGGCCGAATACAAGCTTCCTTTTAAATATGCAGTAATTGATCAAATTTTATTTATTTTTTTCCATGTTTTATTGTTTTATAAGTAAGATCAAACAATTCCATTAATTATGGAACAAAACGTCGTTCAAGTCAGGGATGGAAAATGTAATATAGATTTGTACTAAAAACTGTTTTAGGATTGTACTGGAACGGAGCTAATTGTAATGAAAACTATTTTTCGTGTAAAAAAGTGAATTTGAAATATTTTATTTTCAAAAACATAAACATAAATACATTAACGAAACGTTAACATAAATAAACATTTATGACTTCAAAACAAAACTATACTTACCTACAAACAAAAATTGTTTATAAATATATTATCTATAAATATATTAATCTACTGTTATGAGTTTCAGGTTCAAAATGAGAGTATTAAGCCCGAAATACTCTCATTTTGAACCTGAAACTCATAACAGTAGAGAACTTAAACAAATATTTCGTTAATTGATTTGATTGCATATTTTTGGAAAAATACAAATTGCAAGTAAATTTAAAAGATGCAGATCGATAAACTAAAGGCGAATTCGATACAATTGTATCGACTTTTCCATCCCTGGTTCAAGTGGCTGCCTCGGCTGGCTTCTTCGCCCTAATTTTCCAAGCCCATATTGATGGTTTCGGGCTATAGCTCACGGATTGCTTGGATGATATTGCCCGTAAGTGCTTGAATCGTTTCCGGGTGTTGGCATAACATCGGTCCTTCACGGTTCCCCACAAAAAAAAAAACTCCAATAGGGTCAAATCGCAGCTACGATGCTGCCAATTGACATCGCCAAGACCGGCTGATAACACGATTTGGTAATTTGGTGCGTAAAAGATCGGTTGTGGAATGATCTGTGTGGTATGACGCGCCATCCTGCGTAAACCAGAGGTCGTCCAAATGCATGTCTTTAATTTCAGTAAAAAAAAAATCGGTTGACATGGCTCTGTAGTGCAGACCGTTGACCGAAACGTTGTTCCCAGCTTCATTTTCGAAGAAAAATGGTCCAATGATGCCACCACTCCACAATCCGCACAAACTGTCATTCTCTGTGGATACATTGCACCATGAGTGTTATCCAGTCTCACGAACTTTTTGCACAAACTTGCGTACAGCAGGCGCGGTGGGTGCTTTATTTCGGTCAAAACTTATTTTCAAAACACGCACTGTTTGGGCTACACAGCTGGTACTTTGGAAATAAGTTTTCAATATTACCCAACGTTGTTCAAGCGGAAAGCGACTCACTTCGTTCCGCGGAGGTATGAAACTGATTTTCTGTCACGATTTCGACCGGAAACAGCTGTCAGTGTCAAATTTACCCATGATTTAAAAAGAAACAACTAGATGGCCCATCCTTAATAATTCAATTTTTTTGTATTTAAGTCATCGTCTTAGGTAAGGTTAGGTTTGTGGGCTGGCGAGGAACGATTTTTCCCGCGCCACACTCAGGTCAAAAATGACCCATTGTGATACCCGTAGGGGGAAGGGGTTATCCCTTACCCGTGTCAACTTGTTCTGTAAGCCTTGTAATAAAATTAAAACTTACTTACTGTGTTTCGTTGCATATAAACCATCTTGATGATTTGATGAAGTTCATAATTTTGTCTGTTGGTGTGCTAGATAGCTCGTTCAGGTTGTGGAAGAAGTATCTTCCAAGGAATTTGTTCCTGGAGTGCTGGAGACCTGGACAGTGACATAGGAAGTGGATTGTGTCCTCCATAACTCCCTCGTCACCGCAGCCTCTGCACAGTTCTTCCTCGGTCAGTCGCATTTTCTTCATGTGGTATCGTAGGGTGTTGTGTCCCGTTATGATAACTACAAGCGTAGGGAGACCTTTCCGGTTATTTCGCATGGTTCTCTCTGTTCTGATTTTACAAAAAGATGGCCATAGCTTCGTTGTGTTCACATACATGTCCATGGATGTCTATCTTGCATTTGCCTCATCTGTGGCCTTCTTCCCTGCTTCTAGCTTTAGTGTGAAGAGCGGGATATACACAGAGGAGCATTTTAGTTCTGGAAAATTAGCCGAGCCCTGTCGGGCTAGTTCATGGGCTTTGTCATTTCCTGGAATGCCTTCATGTCCATGGACCCAACACAGTAATACCTTGCGCTGTGTACCAAGAGCTTTGAGCTCTTCGCGACGGCTCTTCACAAGCTTCGATTTATTACTGGGGCAGTTAAGGCTTTTATAGCTGCCTGGCTGTCGATAAAGAAGGTGATACCTTCCGGAGGTATTGCCTTTAACGCAGACTCACGGGCAGCTCTTGTCACTGCCATGACTTCCGCTTGGAATACACCGCAGTGGTCTGGGAGGCGAAGTGATGTTGAAATGCCCAGCGGTTCAGAGTAGATGCCTGACCCCACGCCATCGTCTTAAGACTCGTCACTTTGCTGGCGGTTTGCCACCAGACTACGCGACATATGTGAGTATTGCTAAGGCTCTAAATTACTCTCTGTTGAGATACTGCAGCCTCGTTCTTTCGGCGATCCCGTGCTCATTGCTTCCTATATAGTACAGTCCAAGCCTTTACAAATGGATACTTTGTCGTTTTATACCCTGAGCTGCGTTAGAAACATTTTCCTGGTCAGATTATTAGCGCCCATTTGCACAAAGTATAGCTGAAACAATCTATCCGTGGTGGTTGGTTTCTTTGACTACACTTGGTACGGTTGACATAGTTTGCTGTTGGATCTTTTTCTTTATTTCCGCACCTCCAATAGATACGGGACCGGCAATGCTACAAAATGTGTGCTTTCCAACAAATCAGGCTCAACTCTGCCTATCGTCCAACACTCGTTCGCAGTTAAGCTGACGAGAGCAATAGAGAAATATTTTTGAGGCCATCTGTTTTGACAAACAAAGTTGTCAAGCCAAGCATAGTTTTCCAGTGGAGTATTTTTTTTTTTTTTTTGAGGGGGGGTCCCATTTTAGGTTCCCAAAAAGAACAAATCCATCTTTTTTACTCTGCGCCACCTCTTGCGAAAGTTTGACAAACATCCCAAAGTATAACTGTCAAGCTTCTCAATTAACCGTTTGAACTCGGTATAGAATTGTAGATCCCCTCCATTCGTCCCAAAATTAAAAACTCACACAAAACGAGTGGTTTTAAGGAGCGAGGCCTGGGGTCCCTACGGACCTGTTTTTTCTTATTATTTTTACTCTGTGGCTCCCAGGAATATGTGTTATTTTAACAATCTCTAAGTCGCTGATTTAAGTAGTCCTAGCCGGTGGACTGATTTGTTAAAACCCGATTTCCTGACAAAGTGTATAGCAACGCTGGACGTGAATAGATCAGAGGAGCTTTTCTCTCTCGCATTCAATTCGCTAGGTCAAATAAAGATAACCCAAAACCACTTAAACTAAAAAAATCATCAAGTGATGAGTCAGATTGCCTTTCTATCCGCTTCAATTCCAAGGACATTAAATTGAATCGCCACGATATACGATTTGATGGTAACTTTATTACTCATGCATTTTTCGCAACTTACCCGGATCTACCTGAACTAAATCAATACCTCAAGGACACCGCAGTATCATCCAACTGAACTCCTACCATTGAAAACCAAACATCTCTGTGAAATGCGACGATGAAAGTACTTTATCCACTGCATGCGGAGTCATTCGACCTCGAAGAAGCTATGCGAACAATTATCCGCACTGACGCTGGTGTAGGCGTCAGTCCAATGATATATGACAGCATTCCTTCAAAACCACAGCTGACATGATAATTACATTTTATCAGCTCCAATTCGCACTGAAGCATCCCATAGCTGCCACAGTTAGCCCTAGCCCCAGACGATGCTCAAGGTCTCCACCGAACCATACCGCAGCAGATAACTCCCAGAGTATATCCTTTTGTCCCCGTCTTTGCATACAGACATACAATGCCTGCGGATGGCGCGTGAAAATTAAATTTAATTTCTATATTTAGCGTAAATCTCTCTGAATGTGGGCAGCAATAGACTACCACGATCGGGGGACAGATACATCGAGAACCGATTTATGCCCAATGCAACAGGAATGTCGCCCTTATCTTTTCCACTTCGATTGCTTTTGTGGTGCGAATGGTAATTGCCACATATCCTTAAAATAAATCCCAATGATATATTGTCGCAGTCAATCGATGGCGCGAACAAAAAGCAGCCATATACAACAGCAACAAGTACACATCCTTGGCAAGGACCTCCGCGATTATGACAACTCCATGACAATTAATCAAAAAAAAAATCCCTTCGCTTGTGCGAGAGAGAGAGAGAGAGAACAAAAACAGACAAACAGCCTGAGCGAAGTAATGGAAAATTGAAAATGTGTCCATTGTCACGACCAAGTGGTGCCTTGCTATACCATCCAAGCGAACGCGTAGGCACAGTCAACAGCAGCCACCAACAGCCAACATTGGGGTAAATTATGAAGTCAAGGAGCATGCAAATCACTGCTAACAGCATGGTGTCTTCATAATGGGAAAATTGGTTTCCAACTCGTGCCGGCGGTTGTTGGCGCTGTGTCTATTTACACAGCGTCAGCGTTTGGACTAGCACTTGCACCTATATGTAGGGGACATTCGATTGCAACTCCGCCATATAGACGCATGGCAGAATCCATTCAGTGGAGCGGCTAATGGCGGAAAGTGAATCTGCGCGGCGGGACGCAAAATATCACTTTCAATGGTTCAGGAGGGACTGCGTTTTGTGCGGCACAGCACAGTGGTGCCGCGGAAATACGTTGTGACACACGTATACGCAATTCGCATATCAATTGCGTTGGATTTGTGCGACCAATGAGAAATCAAAGGCGAAACCAAAGAAAGACGGCCTTTTACCCAAACTAACTTCTATTCTTGAACGGATAGAGTTAAAAATTGAGATGACTTTTCAGACGCTTAGGGTCTTGCGTTTACATCGGTACTTTGTGTCACATTAAGAAGCAATAACCCAAGTATTTATCACCTCTCGTCCGGGCTCTGCAGGGTGCTCGTAGCTGCTCCTGTTGAAAGCATTTATGATACTGACGCAGAGGGTTTCGTCTCGCACAACTATCAGCTTTCCCCCACGTGTCGTAACTGTAGAAAGTGCGCCGAGGAGTTATTCTGTCACGAGTTCTATTTCTAAAACGTAAATCCAGCCTTTCTCCACTGGATTCGGAAATTCTGGGAACCCGAGCCTAGACTTTCATTTCATCTTCGTTCCCATCTTGCTCATCCTATAGTGCCATGCTGCTTGATACCCTACTTGTGACTCTTCGTAGTACCGCTGTCCAACATGCCTGGAAAACAGGCTTTGTAATATGGCGCTTGACGTTCGGCCGCTTTTTCTACCCCCAAACCCCGCTCCACTTCTTATCCGCGAGCTTCTCCACAAGTAATCTTTATCTTTACATTCTCGTTGGGTCGGAGTCTACTTAAGTCGTTAGTTAAAAGAAATCAGTACATAAAATTCAAAATTCGTGAGCCATTGACAAGACGCACCTCTGGTTATAATAATCGCTTTTAATATATTATAATTTGGCATTTTTTTACCGCCATTGACATTTCAGGAATTTTGACATTTAACTTCGAATACATGTAAACAATGATACCAAAGAATTAACTCTTAAAGGTACTAAACTGATGCACAAAAGTAGTAGAAGATTGTTAATAAAATAATCATACAATAGGTCCATTCGCGTACTTTCCCGAGCCAAATACCAACAATCTGTCAATCAGAGAGCTGAAAAAATACCCCAAAGTACGTGGATAGACCTCGAGGTACTTTGAGCCACTTTTATCTTTGACATCTAATCCATATCACAAATAAATATAACATTCCTCTTTGCAACATATGAAACGTTCTAGGAGAACATTCGACCACCAGAATTTTTTTTTTTATTTGCACAGATTTTCTTTTTATTTGCAATTGAGTTTTAAGACAGATTTTGAATTTGTTTCTTGTCAACTTTTTGCATTTGACATATTTATCAGTACTTGCCCGTTGAAATTCTCTGAACTGTTTCGAGCTATTTTGCTAATTTTCTCTTTTTCTGTCATTGTTGATGAGAACGTGTGTAGACTTTGTGCGATTGCGCTCGATTTATATCGATTGCGTTCGATTTAAACCGCGTACGCGAATGAACCTTATTATTATAATTATAACTAGAATTGCTCGCAAATAATAGAATATTTTGTAGGTAATCAAATACTCCCATCACTTAAATTGGAAAAAAGATATCCCCCCTCTACCAATCGTACATGGTAAAGCAGGATACACCAGCAGCACCCCTGATCGGTGCCCCAGTGTCCATCCAAATTTTGCTCACCTCTCCAGCAGTCACCGACCTAGTGAAATGAAGAATCTCTTCTCGTGCTGACGTGCATTTATATTATTTATATACCCAGATGCCTTAAGGCGCCACTTGTCAGCAAACGTTACTTAGAAAGCCATTAAGTTTCTAAACAGAACCAAGGGTTTCCCAGTGCACGGCATCTTCTGCTTTTCGGTTCACTTTAACCCTTTTAGCGCAACTGGTGGTCTATTGGAACTCGGGAAATCTCATTAAAACTCAATTGATCATCACAGCAGCAGCAGTGGTTTCGGATTCATCATCAGTAAATCTGCATACTCCGCGGGCTACATTTTCTGATGTTCTGAGTCAAGCTAATAGGAATTCAAAAATGCAGAAATGAATAATAATAATCGGAGAGAAAAAAAAAATGTTTTTGTAATCGATCCACTATTCAAATGAGTACCGATCGAGGTATGTTAATCTCAAGTATACGCTGTATGTTGTGCCAAAAGCAGCATACACCGTCTACTGGCCTAAAACAAGCTCACACTCAACGACCTTGAATCTTAATCACGAATACTTGTTTTGAATTTTATTAATCGCAATGATACAGTACCACAATTTAGCTCGGGGAGGTGTTCTCCGAAGATACACGAGTTGGTTCCATTGGCTTGTTTCCAGCAAGGCTTCGAAATCGAAAGCTTGGCTCCAATGTTCGGGATTGGAATAATTAGTCAGTAATGGACATAATTGTGATGCGAAATAGAATTGATTCGTGTTCCTATTTTTATCGCGGAACCGAATCGAATGATGGCGGTCCTATAGTTAGCTAACGTCATAGGCCTTAGATACATTTATGGCATCAGAATCAGGTTAAACGGGAAACGCTAGGACGGTAGATAAACGGGTTAGATATTTTTGTTTTGTACGATTCTAACTCGAAACAAGCGATTGACGTAGTTGAAATTTATTTTAATTTAAAAGCAATCGGCTTCGGACTGGAAGTTACGTAATATGATGATTCTTTTGTATGCGGCGAAGATCTTTAGGCTAGCGTTATAATTTATTTAGCTGGTGCAGAGTAATGGGAGACGCTAAGTCGTTTTCGTTTGTCCAATGACTGTTTTCGGTCTCAAGATGAGGTCAGAGGTGTAATGCTGACCAAACCTTTTTTTGGCGGCTTGTTTTTTTATTTTAATTTTCTTAAGAAGATGATTTAAGTATTTGAGAGGAGTCATCGTCAGTTAAAATACTCTTTCGTGATAACTGATACTGATTATTGAAAAATCGCTATCAAGCCCAAGAAGATTTAAAAAAAACTCTACTCCTTCTAACATTCTAAAGATTTTTTTTTCCAGGGAAAATGCCTTTTTATTGCAAGTGCTTGCATTGGTCAGATACGAAAACCAATATAAGTTGGTTGAACAGATTTAATTTTTAATTTCCCACCTACTCATTTAAGGTGTTGCGGGTTTAAGAAAATCGAGCGAACCCTTCACTGCTCTTGATCTTCCTTCATCGACTCTAAAACGCACTTAATCCTCAGTCTAAGCAAACTAAGCAAATGGTGAACTACTTTTAAAGCCTTTGTCAAATTTAACTGTTTTTGCCTTGTGTGAACGTTTAGAAAATAAAACGCACGGGTCAAAAACGCATTTCTAAAAAGGCTACCAAGTTCATTACTTGTTCCTGATCTTTTTGAAACGTCATCAAAACTGCCCTCTTTTTAACCCCGGCTCGGAACGTCCTCCAACGTTTTAAGAAATTGCGCTTTTTTCCATTACAAGTAATTTTGAAAATAAAAAAGATCATCGAACTCTGAATCAAAAAGAAAAACAGAGCCAATACTAATCTGAAAAAAAAAAAAACATAAAACCAAACAGATCTTATTTCAACTTCATTTACCTAGTTTTTGATTTAATTTTGTCCTCTTTTTTTAAGGTAGATAATGGCCTCCAAGGTCCGGGATTTTAAAACTTTTTGTCCTAGGTGTAGCGCAACAAGACATCTGATTTAGAACGAGACAAATATATTAATGACGAAGATATGGAAAATGGGATAGTGAAAGAATTCAGATTGGGCATTAAAATGAATTAGTTTGGTACCTCGATCATATCATTTTCAAACAATAAATATTATAGTGTTTGATTATTTGCTTTCACTGCGTCTTATAGGTAAGCTTAGACAGCGATGACAGCCCTATGAGACTGTAGCTTTTGGCCACCAAGTGTGTAGACGGAACTTTACCTACCAAAGTTTCTAGTCCACTGTTGTCGAAAGTACTTTCCTAAAGATTCAACTAGATTCCAAAGGATTTTTTTGAAATGGCAAAGCTGTATGCAAAGCGTCTTTGTGCCACTTCACTAGTACTTTCCGTGACCCCGACTGTTGCACCAAACATACCTGAATCTGAGGACACACATTCAGAAAATTAAAAGAAACAATTTTTCTAAATACAAACGTTTTGAATAACAAAATAATATAATAACACTTTTTTCGTAATTTTCACAAGAGCGCCTGGATAAGCTAACATCGGTAACGGTATAAATCAATGGACCGAATTTCCTGTAAATGTCGACACGATATCGAGTTAAATAACCCAAAAAAAAAAGTCCGACAAAGTGAAAATTAACAAGATTTTTCGGCAGCAAGGACAGAAAATATTAATAATAAGAGACATAATATAATATGGACTACATATTCAAAAGAGTTTCGCTGCCAATAGTTCAAAAAAAGGCCAAAAAGAATAAGAATAAATAAAAAAATTACGTACGCTTGCAAAAGATATTTTTCCCCATTAAATTTCAGTAGCGCACAAGAAATAAAGCGAGACTAAAGAGGTATAGCTTTGTTTAATGAAAAAACAGAAACGGACATGTATTTTACGTCTAAAAAATAAATAGCAATAAGTCAACTGTCCTCTGAAGCCAACTAGCCCCAATCTCCCCTACAAGCCTTAATACATAAAAATAAAAATAAAAATAAAAAATAAAAAATACATACAAATCAATGTGATTACTAAGAGAAATACCTCTAAGCCAAAGGATCAAATATACACCAGTTACGGGCTAGGCAGTATCTGGCTAATTTCAAAACGTATAGCTTGGCATTCGGTCTGAAAATAAATATTATAAATCAGCTCTTGTCCAATGGTTACACAGGGTTAACTGAGTTTTTGAGAATGTAAGGCCTTTTAGAGACCATAACTAACCTTCTAGTAGTAGGTACTAGGTTTGTCTATAAGAAACTTCCCCGACATAGTGTCAAACCAAGCTATAGACCCAGTCTGACAGATAGATGATGCGTACATTTGTCAAACTTAAATCTGCTTACAGTCTATGGATTTCAGCTGGTTTTAAGAAATGTACAATTAAACTCCATTAACCATGCAACACAGGTCAAGTATATCGGTGCTTGCAATATATTTTGCTAAAAATAAGTCCGCCCTTGACTCCCCGCTGGCTATAAGCTGACTGAATCTAGTAGTCATGCTTACTCGCTATTTTTAAACAGATACCAAGCCAAAAGTCATTTACACTGGTGATAAGAACAACCATAACCTTGAACCTCTATACCCAGTTGTTTTTGTTTAACCACCAAAGCACAAACACTTTCCAACACCAACTGTCAGAAAAGAGCCCAACTTATTAATTACGGTGTCACCTGCGTGACACTCAGACCCTGGAGGCCTAAGTTTAACCATTAATTATATTTACCATCATCCTGCCAGGGAATAAATTCGCACTTTGGACACATTTTAGAGCGATTCATATCGGCGAGTCCAGTACACGCAGACGACACACGCAAAGTATCAGATTACGCTATACTTAGACGCGACTAAATCCCGCTCTGTTGGTGGTTGTTTGTTGGAGCGAGCTGATCCCGCGTCAGCTACTGTAGCTAATAATGCCATCATTAATTGTGCAACAATGCGGGTTGTTTTGATTTTATCAGACAGATGCAGCAGAGCGACGGCGCACGGCCAACCGTCCTACGATCACAGGACAATACAATTAGCCTGCTGCGCGCTGATCATAGATTACAACACTTGGCCTAATTGAGTCTGAAGTCTGAGTCCGACTTGGCGGTCGGTTTCTATTAATCCTTTCAGGTGTCAGCAGGTATTCCACAAAGAGTGAACGGACACAGTTGTTATTACATTGCTCCATAAAATTTGCACAATCAATGTGAAAGGGATGACTGATATAGGCTAGTGAGTGATGAAGGTTATTTTTAACTTTGACTGGAGCTATTTTAGGAATTTTAATACTCAATTAGACGTCTCGTTAATCAAAATTGACAAGGCAGACATTTATTATAATGATCTCAAAATAATTTAATTTTCATCGCGCTATTTTTTATGGGGAAGGTGATGAGTCAGAAACATTTACATTTTGTGAATTAGAAGGGAGAAATGTGTAGTGCAGGCATTTGTATCAGGTCTTCCAAACGTCAGATATCAAGCGACATGAATTATAGTTGCCTTCAATCGTTTTCTATAACAACTATTGGCTGTGACTCTGTTTTGCTTTTCTGTTTGCTAAAGCAAGTATAAACAATCGTTGAGAAGTGTCATTTGGAGTTAGGTTCTTGAAAAGAGCAATTAAATATAGTTACGGTGATTTAATTACTCAAATAGCGGCGATTTTATGGCACTTCAATAGCAGATTCAGATATTCCCACATACAATTAAAGATGAACAGATAATCTTAACAACCAATGGGGATTTGTCACACGAGGGCGTTTTAGGTTATTTAACTTTCTGCCTACATTTTAAAGTAGGTATTTCTAACAGGCTTGATATAATTTTTAACTTACTCGATTACGAAGTAAGAGAAATATTTTCTCTTCGTATAAAATTTCGAACTCGAGATGTTGATCGATTCTGACATTACGATGACAGAGGGACTCAAAAAAGTCGGTCTCCAAATTCTGTATGTCATCCGTCTGTGCCGAGACCAACAGCCTAAACGGCTGCCCGGACTTAGTTCAAACTACGGGTTTGGAGTTTTTGGGCCTTCAGCTGGGGGCCGATTTTTTTTGCAAGGTAACCTCAATATTGATGGCATTTCCTATACAACATTTTCATACCAGTTGGATTTGTTCGAAAATGGCTTTAACGATTTCAACCAAAATTGACATATGAGCTTAAGTAGGTGAGATTAACATGATTACATACTCCGTTTTTCGCCTAAAAATCTAATAACGGTACTTTTAAAATTTTGACATATCTCGAAAGCGGTCCATACGATTGTAACAAATATGCATTTTAAGGTAATTTGGTCATTTTTAACTTAAGTTTTTTGCTATATTATCGTACATTGGATTTTGAAGAAAAATAAATATATTTTTTAAAAAATTTGGATTTTCTTTACTTTAACGGTAAGAATGATGACCGAAATTAATACTTAGAGTAAAATTGATGTTTTCCAAACTATTGTGTCCTTAATTTGCAATACGAGTCACCGAAAACGTTAATTTTAAAATGTGCTCATATCTCGAAAACCCCACTTTCGATTTCGATAAAACTTTAAGATCCAAGTAGTGCTTACATCCCAAATTATAGCTTATACTCAGTAACCAGCTAAATAGTTAAGCAAAATTATTTTTCAAACCAAACATTGCAATGTTTGGTACTGTTTTGTCCACGTAATTTTACAAAAACCGCTGTAACGATTTTGATCAAAATACGTGGTATTAAAGGTTGAATGATTATTCTAAATAAAATCTCGTACTTAGTTTTTCTCGAAAAATTCGAAGAAATGAGTTTTCGAATTATTTCTCAAAAACTCAATTCCGCACTTCCATAAAAATTCAATAACAGCGACACAAAACTCATTTTTGGCAAATACTACCCACTTCTTCTTTTTTTCAACCATATGGGGTATGCACCTTAAAATAATTCCAAACCACTTGGAGTTTACACAATCAGCACACCCACACACGTCCATCGGGATATTCAGTTTATAACTCCTTATGCAAGTTAAAATAAAAATCTCTGAATTCTTACATATATAGGTATATGTGAAGACATCAATCCATCGCGTACAATACTTCCAATCATTGACAACTTAAAGCAGTATCATTAATCTATTCGAGTCAAAAATAAAATCATGCCCTAACAGATCAAAAAACAGAAACTCCTGCTACGCTTGTCCTGTACTCAAAAACGTTGCAAAGTATAAGAGCTTATAAAATAGTACAGTAGGCGCTTACAACTCTCTAATCAGAACTTGCAAAAATTGCCTGTTATTGAGAGCTGAGACTCATAAATATCGAATGAATAACCTTAAAGTGAATTTTATTTGACACTGTCTATTCTTTAATTTTATGTACAGTTTTCGGAACTTTCAACCTTCGTACCAATTGACTAAACCAAACTTTCGATGAACGAAAAAGTTTCGTGCGACGCAGGCGTGCATTTCATTTTATAATAAAAACAAAAAATCGTCTAACTTTGAAATGTGCAGACGAGTTTCGAATTGGCAACCCTAACCATAAAGCAGATGTCCAATCATCTATCCTTTTTATGTGTAACGTCCCATGTAATGGGTAGACGTAGACGAGATATGCGAATTAATGAATGAGTTTCAACCAAGATAAGAACTAAAATCTTAAGATATTTCTGTTCCCCACCTATTTTAAAAAAAAAAAAAAAAAAAAAAAAGCCAGCAAAAAATTATCGATTTCCGATTTTCAAATTGGAAATTGAATTAATCGAAGTAAATTGCACATCCCTAAAATTAATGGCATGTGTCAAACTGAAAGATTCTGTCACAATAAATTTCCAAACTTGGCCATTTGATTGTGTAAATAAAAATCTATATATATATAATTAACTTCATATTTTGTGTGTTTTCGTATATTCAGAAAAACAATGAGAAGGACATATAGGCTTGTTTTTGTCGCGAAAATGCAACTTTAAAGGGATGAAATAGGGGATAAGAGTTTTTATGCGAAAAGCACTTTGAAAAAACTAAACTGACGTATGGCGAATCAACTTGCCATTGCGCAATATGACAGGTGTCCTTTTCGTTTCCTCATTCCAATTGAATTGGACGGACTTGCTATTGTGTGTGGGCATATATCTATCGAAATTGAATTGTGAAGAGTGAGGTTAACCAACACAAAATTGAAATTGAGTGTCGGCTCAGTTATAAAGTTCCAGCTAAGAGGATCTTCTAATCCCAGCCCCCAGGTTCGAGAAGACAAGGAAGACTGAACCTCCGTTTCAAAGACCAAGCCATCGCGGACCATGTCAGAGCGCTATGTCTGGACAACTGGAAGCAGCGTGCCCGGGAGCGTAGATGATGGAATGCTGCAGTGTCTCAGGCAGAGACTCTCCACGGGTCGGGAGCCCGTCAACTAAAGGCGTTTTTCTTTTTTAGTTCAGAGCAGAACCTGAACTGTTATACAAAAAGTTCGTGTTTCTTTTTTATCTCAGACACAACAGAGCTCAAATTTGTGTTTCTTTTTTCGTTCAGAGCATGATCAGAGCGCGCTCTATGAGCTCAGAATAAATCCACTGAGGAAGCTGAGGAAAAAGCTGATTAGTGCTCAGCTCTGAACTAAAAAAGAAAAACGCCTTAAACTAACTCAGCTATAATTTTGTTGCGCAACCTCAATCCACCAAAACTTTGTAATTTTAAATATGTTGGTTTATTCCTTTACTTTTATAGTAAGAATGGAAAAGAATGAAGGATATGCACGCGTATGCAAAATAGGACAACAAATTTCAAATATGTTAATTGTCAGGTGACTGACAGTTTTTCTAATTCTTATACCAAGAAATTTGTTGAGCAAGATTCTCAGCGGTGTAATATCTTGCTCTCTCTCTATGACGCTCTCTTTTGAGAATTTTTCGAGTAAAGGAACGTCATTGAGTAAAAATTCGTAAAATAAAAAAGTAAACGAACAGGCCTGTTCGTATTTCACGAATTTTGCTTATTCCGTACAATTTGGCATTTTTATTCAATTATAATAACGGCCAGAGTAGTGTCTGGGTCAAATATTGTTGAAAAGCGCACAATTCTCATGACTTTAACCTCACGGCTTTTAACTAATAAAGGGTGATTTTTTAAGAGGCCTAGAACTTTTTTTTAAAAAAAAACACAAAAAATTCGAAAAAATTAATGAAATATTTATTTGAATCGATAGTTTGAACCTTGCAATTTAATGTTTAAAGATAATTTCATGCAAATGTTGACCGCGGCTGCGTCTCAGGTAGCCCATCCGCTGAGTCCAATTTTGGCATACTCTTTCACACATATCGGCCGGTATCTCACGAATGAATGCATGGATGTTGGCTTCCAGTGCGTCAATCGAAGCGGGCTTGTCCCTATACACATTAGCCTTGGCATACCCCCACAAAAATAATCGCACGATCTAGGCGGCCAATTGACCGGCCCGAAACGTGAAATTAACTGTTCACCAAACTCGCCTCGCAATTGCACCATTGTTTCGCGTGCTGTGTGGCATGTGGCACCGTCTTGTTGAAACCACATATCATGCAAGTCAAGAACTTCCATTTCGGGCAAAAAAAAAGTTTGTTATCATCGCTCGGTAGCGTTCACCATTGACAGTAACGCTGCGATTCGCATCATCTTTGAAGAAATATGGCCCAATAATGCCGCCGGCCCATAAACCGCACCAAACAGTGGCTTTTTCGGGATGCATTGGTAGCTGTTGCAATGCTTCTGGCTGATCTTCACTCCAAATGCGGCAATTTTGCTTATTTACGTACCCATTCAACCAAAAATGAGCCTCATCGCTGAACACAATTTTTCGATAAAAAAGCGGATCCTCGGCCAGCTTTCCAAGAGCCCATTCACCAAAAATTCGGCGTTGTGGTAGGTCGGCTGGCTTTAGGTCTTGCACCAGCTGTATCTTAAAAGGCTTTACGCCCAAATCCTTCCGCAAAATTTTCCACGTAGTGCTGTAACAAAGGCCTAACTGCTGGGAACGGCGCCGAATCGACATTTCGCGGTCTTCTGTCACACTAGCTGATACGGCCGCAATATTTTCTTCACTACGCACAGTACGTAAACGTGTTGGTGGTTTAATGTCCAACAAAGTAAATTTGGTGCGAAATTTGGTCACAATCTTCCGAATAGACTGCTCAGAAGGTCGAGAATGCCGATCATAAAATGGAAGCAGCGCGCGATGAACATTTCGAACCGAGCACGAATTTTGATAGTAAAATTCAATAATTTGCAAGCGTTGTTCATTTGTAAGACGATCCATGGTTAAATTGCAAACCAAACTGAAGCTGTTTGACAGTGACACAAGGTACTAAACACACGTCAGCTGTCAAAACCAGTGTTGCCAAAACCAAACCAGCTAAAAAATCACCCTTTACATTTGAAAAACATGATTCTTTAATTCTACTATGCTTTTATTCTGTTTTTGGCACTTTATTTTAAACTTTTGTAATTTTTTAACATAATAATGTTGGAGTCATCTAAAATCTGTTTTCAGCTGTCACTTGGTTTTTCCTTCTTCTTATTTGACACTGACGTTGTCGCGAACTAACCTGTTCAATGAAAAAGCGGAATGTCGTGAATATCGACATTGTTATCCTTCAGTTTTACTTTTGAATAAAGAACTTGAAAGGACCGAATTAAATAAAGCAGTATATGCATGTAGGAATAATTCTTTTTATTATATTAACAATTTCGGGCGGAACGAAGTTCGCCGGGTCAGCTAGAAAAGTATGAAATCAAATAATAAAATGAGTAGAAAAGCAAAAAAAAAAAAGCAGAACAATATATTTAAAGGTAGGAAAATGGTAACGTTGGCGCAGTGGCTGTGTGGTTAGTGTGTTGGACTACTAAGCGAGGGATCCCAGGTTCGAATCCCTCAAAAACCCAAAGAAGACGATGTTAATTATAAATTATTTTGTATTCAAAAACACATAAATCTTCTGTATTTTAGAAGTTGTTCTTTATTTGTTCTGTTTTTCATTCAAATACTTAAAAACATGAACGCAAATATTAAGAAAACCAAAGTTCAACTAACTAAATTGTCAGTCTCAAGTCAGTTTGCGTACAGAAAGGGCAAGTCCACTGAGGGTGCTCTTCACCACCTCGTCAAAAAGGTAGAAGACGCCCTTAACCACAAGGAAATTGCCCTAGGCGCATTCTTAGATGTTGAGGGTGCTTTCGATAATACTGGATACGACTCGATTACAAGAGCAATCAGTTGTAAAGGTATCGACGACTCGACAAACCGTTGGATCCGTGCCATGCTGTAAAGTCGAGTAATAACGTCCTCGTCGGGAGAAGTGGCTGTGTCGGTGACAGCAGTCAAAGGCTGCCCCCAAGGAGGTGTGCTCTCCCCCTTGCTGTGGTCACTAGTCATAGACAGCCTACTAGTCAGTCTACATAATCTAGGTTATGACGCCATCGGTTATGCCGACGATTTAGCAATTGTCATTAGTGGAAAGCACTGCGCTACCATTAATAGTAGAATGAGGAGCGCTCTTCTACATGTTTTAGAATGGTGTAGTACGGAAGGCTTATCTATAAATCCCAGTAAATCTATTCTAGTTCCTTTCACCAGGAGGAGATTGGTCAACTTAGGGCCCCTTATCCTGAATGGAACTACATTAAACTACTCCAATGAAGTTAAATATCTCGGAGTCATCCTTGATAAGAAACTAAACTGGAACTCACACATCAAGTCCGCCACAGAGCGTGCCTCTAGAGCCATGTGGGCCTGTAGGTGTCTGTACGGCAGAACTTGGGGTCTTAATCCAAGAATGGTACACTGGTAGTATACCATGATGGTAAGACCCATTGTATCGTACGCGGCAATCGTCTGGTGGCCAAAAGTACTCGAACGAACCACGGCAAATAAGCTTCAGAAGCTTCAAAGGATTGCCTGTCTCGGTATCACAGGTGCAATGCGCACCTGCCCAACTACAGCACTTGAGGCCATTATTGGGCTCTCACCCCTGCAGTACTTTATTATGAAGACGGCAGCTAGATGCGCCATTAAACTGCAGCTAGATTATAGGTTTAAACCAGCTGACCTTGTGGGACATCTGAAAATACTCAACCTAATCCCTAACTTGGACATGTTCTGCTCAGTCCCAGACACTATGGTTAGGGAGTACAGTTTCGGAAAACTTTATGAGGTCGAAATACTTGAACGTGCAAGCTGGACCAATGGTATTCCGTCACTCAACCCAAAAAGCTTAGTATGGTACACCGACGGATCCAAAATGGATTCCGGAGTTGGAGCTGGCGTCTTTGGGCCCAACACCAAAGTATCGGTACCCATGGGATTGTGTCCCACGGTCTTTCAAGCGGAAATCCATGTGCCGACCTTATATCCCAAAAAGGAATGAAAGGCGCAACCATTCAAATATTTTCAGACAGTCAGGCAGCTTTACAAGCTTTGGCGTCCAATACAATGGACTCCAAAACAGTTAAGTGCTGTCGCGATGCCTTGCAAGCCCTAGCCAAACACAACAAGGTAAGGCTCGGCTGGGTGCCGGGTCATCAGGGTATTGCAGGCAACGAATATGCAGACAAACTAGCTAGGACTGGCTCCGAATCCATTCTCTGTGCACCAGAACCCTATTGCTCGGTCAATTGGACTACTGCACTAAGGCAAATTAACGATTGGGAAAAACAACTCCGTCTTGAACACTGGGAACATGTCCCGGGTCTAAGACAATCCAAACGATTAATTAAACCTTACTCCTATAAGGAAATACTTAAACTCAGTAAGGATAACATAAGTAAGCTAGCGGGCTTCCTCACAGGTCATTGCGGCCTTAAATATCTCCTCAACAAAATGAATCTTTGTCCGGAAACAGAATGCAGATTCTGTCTGGAGGATACCGAATCCTCTGAACACATTTTCTGTGACTGTCCGGCTCTTCATTGGTTAAGAAAACGGGTCTTCAATAGGGAGAATCGTACACCAAGAGAGATAGCGTACTCTGCTACTAAAGATTTACTGACCTTCATTAGGGAGGTCGAACGTCTCTTAGTTTAACCTCTCCCCATTGACACAATAGATCTTTCAGGTCGCAGTGTCAGCCATTTGGGCATGGGATAAATTTAAAAAAAAAAAAAAAAAAAAAAAAAAAAACTAAATTGTAATGCTCATGTGTCCCAAACTTGCTGAAAGAGCAAATAATGCTAAAAAATCCATTCTATTTGAGTTTCCTTAAAGGATTTCTTTATAGGGTACCTATTTCAATAATTGAAAATTGTGTTTCTTTTTCTTTTGTTCATTATTTGGATCCTAGAATATGTTCATTGAAGTAATGCCTTCCATCAGCGTGACCGTTGTGCGACTAAAGTTGCAATGTGGCACTTTTTTCGTCACCTTGCCACAATGAGACCACTTTTCTAAAATTTAACGATTTTGGCACTTTTTGAAAATTGTACCATTTTGTTGTTCAAATACTGACATTGCCACACAGTAGTGCCTGTGCTGAATGCGTATTCTCGAAATTAGCCTTAATGAAGAATAAACAAACCAATAGGCTTAACATTAGTTCCTGTGAATCAATGCTTTCTGCACTAAATTTGATCACACGTTTAGATAATGTTATTTTGTTTTTAATGGTATGTGTTATTCGACTGAATTGTTAAGCATTAATAATAAAATATTACCAATCTAATGTCTCATTTTCTTCTTATGTCAATTTTTGATTTTTAGGTATTCCTTAATATTATTAACATTGTCCCTTTTTTTCTCCGTGTCCCTTTTTCTTGCGACTTTTCAAAATTCTTCAACGGTAACGCTGCCTTCCATATCCATTCGTGAAAAGATGAGCAAGCATACGAAAGACCCCTCTTCACCAAGGTGCTTGAGACTTTCTGACCGGATCTCTCCACTCTGGCAGATTTGCCAATGAAATCATACGGAATATATATTTATTTTTTAAATTGGAATTCAATTTTTCAAAGTACTGCCGATAAAAACATAAACTTCCGTGGAACACAAACCATCATTGCATCAGCGTGGTAAGTCCAACTTCAATAAATCATTTGTATATTGAGACGACCTCGAGAGTCCGTGCGAAGGCCCCGCAGAGGAGAACATATGTTATCAACGCACTAAACCCAAGCGAATCGAAACTTTAATAATACACATCTTGCATCACTTGAACAACAACCAATTTACATCAATAAACAAACTCTCTCACATTCATTAATCATTGGCTTCTCAAATTAGCTAGATCCCCCCTGAAACAAGCTACGGTTCTAATTGACAACACTCAGAGCCAGACAAACAAACAGCCAAGAATAGGTATTTTCAGATTCTCTCCGAATTTACACTTAACACTCTAAGCCCCTATTCAACAAATTAGTTCTAATTCCATTCGCAATTCATCTAAAGACACACACACACCAGTATTTTCCCTAATCCATTGTCGGCTCTCTTCCGGATCGGTATCAGCGCTGAAGGTCAACCAACATTCCCCAACTCTGACTGCTGCAATTTCTGTATAGCTGCCTAAACATTTGGCCAATTTGAACTAACTAAATCAAAATCATAGCAACAATGAACTCTATTAGCCAACTAGTGGCGCAAATAACACGAAGAATGACATTAAACAAAAACAAATTTCACTCCCACTGCCGGACAATCGGACATTTCCGCGAAATAATTTAAAAAAACGTTGAACTTCGAAAACAGCCCAAACAACGACGACGGCTGACCTTGTTCGTTACGTCACACAGAGTCAAGAGACGTCCGCATGTTTGTGCGTGATTACAACTCCGTAACCAATAGGCTGCATAAAAGTTAATTCGGAAAGCTTTGAGGTAGTTGGCCATAAAATGTCAGAAGGCCAGGCCTCCGATACTGCAGTTTGTTTGTTCCACCGCACGTCATTCAATTGACGTGCCATTTAAGAGTGTTTTTCAATATTTACTGATGGATATGGATTCCGTCTTGTGCCATTAGTCATACTCATCTCTGGCAGTATGAGTTCAGTCAAGTACCCAAACATCTTTTGAATCATTTCCGCGAGGGCTTTTACCGCGTCAAACTAGTTGGCTGCTCTTGAGTCTCCCATCAGTGTGTAAAGCACACTTTGCTGGTTTTGTTTTCAATTCGGCTTTGGTGGGAGCTATTATCAACCAATCTTCTTGTATACTAAACGGTGGCGACCGGTTGACATGTCGTAATAGTTGCAAGCCAAACTGTAAGGTCGAAAAGGTGAATAACTTCGGAGCGATGTGCGGCTGGGTTTATTAATTCTGACTGGACTCCGATTGCGAGTGATTCAAGGCATTGCTGGTGGATTTTATTGCAGCCATTCGGAAATTCCGAATTGCCGTAAGAATTGGGTTGGAGCCGACAAGGTCTGGTTGTGCGTACCCAATGCAAAATCCCCGAATGAGAAGAACAATGTCGAGCGGATTATTCATCGGATTGATTTTTTTGAATAAAAATAGGAAAACACTCATAATCCCATACGGCTGCAACATTGACTCGGCTTAGAGGGCAATGGCTGCAGTGGAACTGGTTCAGTGGTTTTACAGTTGAACTGGCAATAGTTAGTTGGTAAGGTCTCTTGCACAAAGGTAAGAGGCTGTTTGTATATTGTCAATCTTGTATTTATTACGTGCCGAAAGCGTTTAGCTTTTGTTTAGAATGGTGACAGCTATAAGAAATGCGCTGGTATAATCTTTTACCTCAAGTTTGCGTAAGACAATAAGCTTATTTCAATAGACATGTTGACTTTAACAATTTACTACACGGCGCGCTGCAGTAGCCCTTAAGTAATTTGTAGACTTGAAGGTTGTGTCATACAGCGGCCCTATTTTCATGTCAATGTTTTGTGTATTTTATTAATGTTAATTCCGAGCTCCGCAGGCGCAGTGGCTTAGTGGTTAGTGTGTTGGACTACTAAGCGAGGGGTCCCAGGTTCGAATCCCGCAAAAACCCAAATTCCAACTTAGGGATTTTCCACTGCGCCGCCCCTCGCGAACGTCTGACATCCGAGAGTATAACTGTCTTAAGAGCTTCTCAATTAGCCGTTTGGTATCGGCATAAAATTGTAGATCCCTTCCATTCGTTCCAAAAATGAAACTCAAACAAAACGAATGGTTGGGAGAAGCTAGACCTTGGGTTCCTACAGACCTGTTGCGCCAACTATATATATATATAATTCCGAGCTCCGACCCAGATAAAAGTGATTTCCAATGACTGTATACACTCTATAGTGTAGCACGTCAATGACCCCAGTATTAATAACTGCTGCGTTGAGTCCAGTTGCACAGCTGTCAGATCTGTTTTAAATGACTGCGAACTAGTTTTTCTCAAGACACTAGAATAACAGTTGTAGTTCGAAAATTGACAGTTTATTTTTAGACACAATGTACGTTTGCTTTCTGAAATATTGTGTACAATTTGGCTTTTAGAATTATTATATGAAAAGGACTCTTACGATTCGAAAAAAAAATTGGAACACACTTTTTCTTTGGAATGTTCTGAACTTGATTGTACCTATATAGCAATTTTATGATTCTATAAATTTTATTGTAATAATCTCTTTTTAAGTTTGTACAAAGACCTGTGCTTCATATCTAGAAAAACCTGTTTCAAAACTTGTTAAGTCAGAACTACTATATTACTTTCAAATGCTAGTTACCTAAGCAACATTTTCGTTACTGTCTTAAAAATGGAAGCGACTAATAGTTTCTCACAGTCTAACATTGAAGTAGGCCTCTAAGAAAAGGCATTTTGAGGCATTTTTTTAATTAAGAAGCTCTAAAACTCATTTTCTTTTAAATAAATTTGTATCTATAAAAGAGTTTGTTCTGACTAACTGATTGGCTCATCAAAGCATAGCCCAAACCACTTATCGAAGACTCATATGCATAACTTTAATTGTTTAGGTTAGATCGGCTGCCAGCTACAAAAGCCAGCACACTTAGACCAAAAGAAGGTCCGTTTTTGGTCTATGAAAAACCAATTTGAGCTTATAATTAAGCGGAGTAGACTTCTAACGTCGGTGTCAACAATATCACTTGTGTCATAGACGTAGACGATGTCCCCCGGGTAAAGTTTCCATCGTACAACTTAAATTATATGAGTCTTCGATAAGCGGTTTGGGATTACGAACCTTAATCGTACTTAATTAAAACTTCGCACTTTGATAAAAAAAATATAAATTATTGACAGGGTTTTTTTGCCCTCATGTCACCGCTTTGTGAACATAAAAAGTTATGAAAGTTCTACATTGCTTTAGTTGTACGTAGGTGCATAATACAACAACCCAAAACTTAAAAACTGATTTTGAGTTTCATTTAAAGTCAGAACAATCACATATTCTAGAAAATCAATAAATTTAGTTTCTTAAAAAATAAAAATAAGTGTTTGGGATTCATCATCTAGTTTATATTTTGTTAAACATTCAACATTTTTTTCAATCATTTCAATGACATTTAATTCGTTTCCTAAAGTAACTTATCATGCACACATACCTAGCTATTTTGTTATATAATTGCTATTTATTTTCTTTGCTGTGTTATTAATCACTGTAATCTCTGATGCTAGCATCAAATGGTCAACGATATTACTTGTTAGAGAGTCCACTGGGGCCCGCACAGCTTTACAACAACAATTCTATTGTTGTGTGAAACTCGTGAGTTTCGCTTATGTTTGATCTAACAAGTTCTCTGCCTCTTGGATCTTCATCGTTGCAGGCACCACATCGTTGAAAGCTAAGTTAAATTGATTATTGGCTTTGTACATACAAATATTCTATAATAAAATCAATTCTGTAATTGCACACTTCTTAATCATCGTGTTTGACTCTCGTTTGGTGCAATTGCAATACTTATTTTTCGTTCGTTGCTCATCAATAAGGAAACTCACACAAAACGAATGGTTGTGAGAAGCTAGGCCTAGGGTCCGTACGGACCTGTATATATATATATTGTACGGACAATATATATATATCATCAATAAGGTAGAATCTTTGTTAACCACTTGAATACACTTCTCCGAACTCCATCGATACAAATTGAATCGAATATAAACCAACGAATGTCCATTTTTCAAAACGCCCAAGACTTTTTCAACCTCTTTCGTCAAAGTTTATGGCACTCTACAAAACTACCAAAGATTAGTCTTGTGCAATGTAAGAGTCAGCTTTACCCGCAGGAATAGCTAGCTATTCAATTGTTTTCCTCATGAAAATCTGTTTCAATATTGTTGATGTCTCAGTTCTTATTTCCAACAAAAGCATTTACTGTTCTATTTTTCCAGATAGATTGAAGATAGCTACCTATATTCAAAAAACCGAATAGGGCGAAGTTAAGTAGCTGCAGACCGATCTCTCTTCTTCCGGTGTTCTCAAAAATGTATGAAAAGGTGGTAAAGAACAGAGTAGTTTCTTTTCTTGAGAAGTCTATTCTTTAGAACAAACCAAAACGGTTTTAGAGCTGGCAAATCGATGGAAGATGCGCTTCTTAACTTTTGTGGTTACGTGTATGATAGCTTAAATTGCAAAATATATGCTGCTGCACTTTTAATAGACATCACTAAGGCCCTTCAAACTGTGAACCATGAAATTATATTGGTTAAATTTGAAAAGGCTGGCATAAGGGGCTTTATTCTTAAGTGGTTTGCTTCTTACCTGAAAAATAGGAAACAAATGGTAGAGATTATATTTTCAGTGATAGTTGCAACATTCAGATCGGTGTTCCACAGGGCTCCGTTCTTAGTCCCCTGTTATTCATAATTCCATTTTTTGCCAACACCTACAGTGTAAACATAGTGTGCTTGCATTCAAATTCGTCTGTCCTGGCCCTGACTGCTGATACTAAGGCTCTGGTTCGGTATGCAGAGGCTAGTCATCAGCGACAAAACAAACATCATGTCCTTTAACTTGCCCTCATTGGATACGCTCTCTCCTACTTGTATCTTCCACAGTTTTGATTGCCAGAAAATGTATTTTAGTAATAATATTTGTGTTGCTAAAAACTACAGAACAAACTCAAATGATATAAGCTTAACACGCGCTTCAAAATATTTTGCTATTGAAAATGTAAATGCTTTTAAATACCTGCCGCCTGGGTTTAGCTACCGATAGCAAATTAAATTGGAGTGTTCACACTTCCTTACTAAAAAAGTATACTCTAAAAGCAACACATGTCATGTATCCCCTAAGGCGGCTCTTAGTCAACAAACAATAAGCAAAACGAAACTCAAATTTTAACCTATTCTCACATTGAGGCAAAAATTGCCAGCAATTTCTAGGTGTCCTGTTATCCGACGCCTCCAACGATACGATTTTACTAATGTGGTGGAAGTGGAATTAAAGAAAAAAGAGACAAAATATAAGGAAATATTTGGTGCTCCCAGCATTTATTAATTTAATAAATCATGGTGGAAATATTTGCGATTTTGTAGATTTTTTTTTACACAAAAACCAAGGATCATTTGCATGAAACTTTATCAATTATTATCCGTCAATCAATAAGTTTTGAAAGTACTCTAAAAGCCCAGGAGAGTGTGAGGGTATACAGCAACCGTTGCTGACATTATTCATTTCTTTGCAAAAATTAAGAACTCTACCCATTAAAGAAAACGGTTAATTATGACACAGTATATAACACAATTCATCTTCAATTTTTTCAATGTGGAAGCAGGTCGAAAGAATACTTTTTTCCTGTATACAACGACTGCTTGAGAAAAAAAGGGTACACAACACATTTTGTCTGAACCACTACATGCGGCTTGCTGCGTACGACAAACGATTGTGGTTTATGCTCTGGTTTTTTCATAAAGCATTTTTAAAGGCGCTCTGGAGTGAATGTCAGTATATTAGTATTCTCCCTCCACCATGCAGGTTGATCAGGGTAACCAGCTTTGCTTTCGTAGAATTGTTATAAAAAACATTTTTTTTAGTTTTTGCCATTGGTTATTGATTAAATGGTCTTTGTTATGGACATGAAAAAGAAATGTTTTATTCTATATCACGAAATTCAACCATTTTTGCTTTGCTACGACTTCGTTAATTGCCATATTTTACGACTTTAAGTTTTATTGCCAGCACTTTTTAGGTAGAATATTTCACAGCAGATGGTCACACTAATTACTTAGGTTGGTTGTAGAGGGGATTGTTTACATTTTTTTCGCACGTATTTTTAAAGGCGCTCTGGAGTTGGATTGTTATCAGTCGTTCATTACCATCAATTGACGAAGTAAAGGGTGTTCAGTGTTAAAAATAGTGAAAATTGAAAGTTGAAGTGCAAGTTTGCATAGTTTAAGAACTCTAAATAAAATAATGGGAAAACATTATGTTAAATGTTTGGCGTGTGGACGAGAGCAGAAAGAAAATGTTGGAGTTAAATATTTCAAAATACCGGTTAGTAGTGAGAGGTAAGCAATATAAGTTATAGATCGGGCAAGAATGAAATGAATTTATTTTTTGAAAATATGACTTTTCATGAAAATTCTAGAAATGTAACTAAAAAAATGCGTTTTATAGAAGGATGGCAACAGAATATAAATGCCTTAATTGGCATTTTTACAGAAATAAAAGAAGAATGTATAAAGTTTCTTTTAACAAGAAATCTTAATCAAGATTGCTTGGAAAACACCTTTGCTGTTTTACGTAACCGAGGGGGAAATAACAAGTTGCTGACTGCATTTCAATTCATCTGTTCATTTAAAAGATCTTTTTCGGCAAAGAATATGGAAGATATTACCCGTGGAAACTGTGAGCCAACTGCTAACATGGAACTTCCAGTCATTGAAGTGCAGATGGAACCACAAAAACAAAATAAGGACAATTTGGTTTACGCTTTCAAAACTGAACCTGATTATAAAACTGTGGACTTTGGTATTGATAATGCATTCTACTATTTCGCAGGTTATAGTTATTTTAAAAAAATACCGCCTAAACCACAAGTGTGAGTTAAAATTGAGTCCGCAACTTAACGTTTCCTCAATTTTTACAGATTTTAAAGAATATGAAGATGCGAAATTGACACGGCCCAATCAAGAATTTTTAGACTCGTTAGAGAATCTTGAACAAAAATTTATTTCTTGTTTTCCAAATATGTACCTACTACCTAAATAATTTTGAGGGGAATATTTTTAACTTTTTGAAAAATGAATTTCATTACAATTGTTGCAAAAATCAAAATAAGGAATTTCTTATCAAATTTTACGTCCGAGTACGGGTTTACTTTGTTCTAAAACAGTTCAATAAAAATAACAAAAAATGTACCAACAAACAAAAATATTTAAGTGTAGCACTCATGTGAATATAATATTAGATATAAAATGTGCAATAAGAAATATTACAAATTGATTTTGCTTTTTTTTTACGTCACACCCTGTACCACATTTTGAAACAGTTCGACTACTCTTCCATCCCTCTTTTACTAGAGCACTTTTAGTGCCGTCTATTTCTCGTGTCTGTGTACTGCAAATTGTAAACTGATAAGAAACACGTGGAGAGTGTCCCTACTCATTGATGGATATACTCTGGCCAAGACCAACTCATCTCATATGTCACAAGAAAATGTGGCCAAGTTTACAACAAGTTGGCTTCGTTCAGACGTTCTTTACAGTTGTTATTTTTATGCATGGTTTTTTTTACAGCTATCCAAGAGAAGATTTATTAAGCAAAAAAAGTGCAGTAGATTGGATTGAGTGGCAGCAGATTTATTTTTTCCGAAAAGTGCAGTAGATCTACTGCTATTGCAGCAAAGTGGCAACGATGGCCCCAGCACACCTTAGCCAATTCCAATGTTTCTACAAACATTGTTTTATAAACTGGATCGTCCGAAATTGTATCCAAATTAAATAAACTTAGTAACATGTGCAAAAGGTCGACAGAGAAGTTAAAGAGTGGCTATTTAAGTTTGACCTCAACGAAATAAATAACTTAATAAAAGTAATTATATAGTTATGCGTATGCTTAGATGAAAAAAAAAATTATTATATTACTTTTACTTTTAAAATAATGAAATAACGTTATTGTTATCAGATTTGTTAACATCTTATAATCACTTCACATCAATTATCTAGCATTTATGGGCTTGGATTGCTACGTTTTATTGTAAATGTAGATGGAAAAGGCCCCACTTTTCGAACATGTCAAGAGTTGGTGTTAACTCAAATCAGTTTTTATTCATACGAAACGTAGCAAATGCTTCGATTTTGACATTTATTTCGAATAAAAGCAATTGCTTCGTTTTATTCATACCACCCAAAATCTTATACATGACATTCAGCAGACTTATTTCGCTGTACCTAGCGTTAGAGGGTCTTTATTTTTCTCCACGATTACAAGGTTTTCTTTGATGCGGATATTTTTATACTAGCAAACTTTAAAAATGATTTTTCTCATATCCCTCTTAATAGAGCTTGGACGGTAACCCGGACGCCGCAGTATCCTTGTAACAGATAGAGCTATTCAATCGTCTTGTTGGTGGTATGGAAGTTTTGACTAACATCGCCCAAGTTAAACGGACCATTGTACCTTATAGCGTATTTTTAGCTGCTTCCGCAGTATAACAGTCTGCAAAAGTGTTCTTTTCAAATTCACAGATCTCAGCACTATTCGTGATTCTTCAACTCGCTTCCTATGTTCATTTTCAGCGGTGTTCTTCTGTTCGCGCCTTGTTTTGTCGCACCGATCTGACAGATCTTTCGAACATTGCCTCTGCACAAGCACACGCCCAGTTCAATCCATGGCAATCTTCTCATTTTTCTTCTTTAGAGAAGTCGATGTGCCTCTCTTTTTTTTGGCACCCATAGAGCTCGAGGGCAGCTCCCTCAGAAGTTATTATTTTGGTCTGTAACATTGATTGATAACCCTCGTTTCCGCTGGCACTTTCAGCAGAACCACAGGTTTCGTAGCACATCGCTTGCAGCTTATGTTAACAGTGTTTCCATTGGTCTTCTGCAATTGATTTGTTTAACTGAGGGGTGGATGGGGAGGCAGTCCTAAGAGTTTTACCAGTCTTTTGGAATATTTATTCTGTAACGTCAAGTCCTTCTGTCTTTCATGGCGCATCCGCATTTGGCTAAGTACTTCCCAGCAGTGACCCGAGCTTATGATGCAGATTCCCACATACTGTCCTTTAACTAATCAGGTACTTTACTCCATCAGCGCGTTTTAAATGATTCACAGTTCTCCATGAATGATGACCATGTACCACTTGATTTGCAAAAATTTTTTATAATGGTATTTTAAATAGTCCATACCGAAAAAGCCAAAAAGCCAAGGTCGTGTTATTAATTTGAACGCATATTTTCCGATTCCTATTGCCACACTAATTACTGCCTCAACCTTCTTAATTGATAGACTATTGATCAAAATTACCAACTGGTTTCAACCCACTTCCGGTTACATGCAAACATGTTTATCAACAGTCCCAATTGAAACTTTTCTTGTTCTTTTGTTTCCTACATTCCTTCCCATTTACACATCTGATTCAGTGTGTAAATAAATTTTCTGAGAACGCTCCAACATACTCAAATTCATCTCATTTTAACTGCAACTCGAAAAAAATAAAACCATCAAACCGCAATCAGTAATTACGATTTGTTAAAATTTAATTAACATGGGTGTGAAAAATTCCCCAAGCAACCGATTTTGCCAGTCCCAATCCCAACTGGAAAAAAAATCTTTCTCTGCCCCGACAGGAACTTCAAATGAGATTTAGAGAAAAATACAACCAAAACTGGTTCTACTTCTAATAAAAATTCGAAAATCCTGAAAGTCAAAAATAACTTTAATCCTGCGGTTCACAGATCCCACCATAGGAGATTTAATTCCCAGCCAAATCCTCTCTGACTAATTAGGTCCGTTTCGTGTTGTGAGTTTAACCAAGAAACTGCAGGTATATCTGGTATCTGCAATATCAACATGAGACGTCTCTGTGAATAAGCATGCAGAAAAAAAAGAAGAAAAGAAGAAATCGTCGGCCGTCAAAATAATCGCGTTCTAGTCAGAGGCAAGAACAAAAGCGAAACCGCAGCAAATGAAACGGATTCGCATATAAATTGTTTTTTTTTTTTTTTTTTGTATCGAAACCCAATCTTACCAAAAATGTTTTCCACAGTCGAGGTCTAAAAATTCCCAATGATGTAATAAGTTTGGCTTGACACTATTTGTTGACGTTATTCTTATGCTGATGTTGATGGTGATGGCGATTTGAATCGTGTCGCGTCGGTCGCCGTCATCGAAAGGAATTTGCAGAGCTTCCCCTCGACGACGACTCTGTTTGTGAGAGATTGGGCGTTAGATATAGAGGTGTTGCCAATGAGTTGCAGTTGAAAGTTTATAAAAAAAGAGAAGAACAGATGGGAAAATGTCCTCGAGGACAACCTTTGCAAGCTTTGATTAAAGTGAGGTAATTTTCGATGAATTTCCAGCATTTTTTTTTGTGGACGAAAGTTCCGAAATGTGTAAAATTTGGGGTCTGGCTATAAAAATGCCTTTGAGTTTAGGCCAGGACAAGTGGATTTGTTTTTAAATGGTTAAGTGAATTCAACCATATGGTGCCTTTGTCGTTTTCGTAAAAATAGAGCCTAATCACGGCTCGCAAACCGTCACCTGAGTTGAATACAACACTCCTTCAACGATCACATTTAATTTAACTCCAAGCTCTGAAATGAAATTGATTTAAGCAGTCGCGGAGAACGAAATTGGCCGCATCGCTAATGAAGATGTTGTTTGAATTCACCAGAACTCACAACACCAACGTTTTTCAGGCTTAAATGACGGCTACACGGGAGGTAAAGGGGTTTCCAATAAGAGGTGTTATTTTGGTATTCAAAGAAAAATGTAATTTTTTGAGATAAATGATCGGATGTTTATTTCATAATAAAGAGGAAGGTATGCCGTTAATAATGAAAAACAACATCAACCAAATGGCCATCACGAGCAAGTACACAGGACCATATCCTTTACATGTAATTTTAAATAACCAAATCGCAAAGTAGCTACCCTATGTCCTCGATAGCCTCACGAATTTTATCGCTGAGGTCTTAAATCAACGCTGGGCTGTTGGCGTAGACCTTAAGTTTGACGTGGCCCCAAAGGAAGAAGTCGCAAGGTGTTAAATCACAAGATCTCGGTGGCCAATTGTGATCACATCTTCGAGAGATAACACGGTCCGGAAACTTTTCCCGTAGGTAAAAGATCAATGCTTTCATTGCTTGTGTGGCACGTAGCGCCGTCTTGTTGAAAGTAAACGTTGTCCAGATCAATACCATCCAACTCCGACCATAAAATACGGTGTAATGACGTTTGTGGAATGCCCAATTCTAAAGAACGACGAGGAATGTACAAATCTGGGTTTTTAAGGTGCCTCACGACGACCAAAAAATGCTTAGTTTTGCGAACTATGACTGCAAGATTTTCACCATTTTTGTAGTGAATTTTAATAATTTCAATGCGTTGTAGAAGCGTGTATCGTTCCATTTTTAGTAATAGCGTAGTTTCTACTTGTCAAATGTCAAACAATAAAAGCTTAAAAAGTGACAGCAACCGAAACAGCCATTCACAATAACACCTCTTTATTTTGAACAGACTTGCCTTATAAAAGATAGACGGAAAATCTGTCGTCTTACATAGAGACTAGGGCAGCCTTAAAAGCTTCATGAAAGTTGGTAAGACTGTGCGGGGAATCTCTTATCGAGATTTCGGAAAAATAGTCAGTTACCCTCTGCTGGGTTCCAGGTCATTAGGGCACTTAAAAGGCGGATGAACTGGTTAGACAAGCCAGCGGCCATCACACAACGAACATCAGTGAAGCCGGCCCCCAATATAATCGATGATACTTAACCTTTTTAAAGAGACTTTAAAAGGCAATAGGTGTAATAGATTAATACTATCGTACAAATTTGGCAGGAACTAGATCCCAAATCAACTAGAAGACTTTTTTCTATAAGTTGGAAGAAAATGAGCTCAGTTTTAAGTGCATTAACGGGACACTGGTGTACAAAAAAACCAATCATAGGACGCATTTTTTGTTTGGACTAACATTATACTACTCGCATTGGCAACACTATCACTACGCTCTATCTTATCCATCGGCGCAGAGCACAATGACGCTGACACAATTTCCTCGCGCCCAGCACTGAGCGCTTGGATCACTTGTTACCGTGAGATACATCCGATTCCGACCCAACAGTGACTAACTTTACATTAAAAGCACACAGTCTGCAGAGAATTGCTCGACAACGAAAAGTCCCATGCGCAAGCTTTCAACTTCTTCAGCGTGATACCGATACGTGGACGTGCTGTATCCAACTCTCAGCAGTGTGACTTTAAGCCCCCTGTCTAACTCATGTTCAAGCCAGTCGTCGTGTGTTGTACCGTATCGCTCGCCATCTAGATACATGTTGTGTGTTTTTTTATGTTCTTCGTTACCTCCTTAAAACCTATGTTAAGTGTCTTTTGGCCATATCTTCCGTAAGTTAGTTTTATTTTCAACCTTGTCGAGTGCGGACGCTTAGCTGCTATATTCGCAGACCGTAGGTTGGGTGGAATCACTTCAAGTTTTGACGTTTGTTTGCGTTTGCTGCATAACTGGATAGTGTCTGTTAATTGTGTCCGTTGTGTCATCGCTGTCGGGTTTTAAATCAGAGTGTGGCTTAAAGTGTCGTTGTGATCAACTTAAAGTTTCCTAACAATATTACATTGCAGCGCATCCAAGCGGATTTCGTTCTGCACTCATTTTTGCAAAATAGTACGCAGAAAATAATACACAACAGTGGGTGTCACCATAATGAGATTTCTGGTTTTCTTGTAACAATCGATTTAAATTGTTACAGTAGTGAAAATTACAGTTAAGAAAATTAAATTAATTTGCCAATTTAGGCTCAACAGTGAAGACTTGCTTGTGACGGTTTAATATAAATATCGGAGGTTATATAAATTTTAATTGTGCTAAATTGTGACAGCAAACTTGACTTGTTCGGAGTGAATTTCGAAAAGGATAAATATAATTAGAAGCAAAATTGTTTTTTGGCGATCATAACCGGATTTGCTGAGAACGTTTCTACCACATTTGGAAATTGAAGTAAGTTATTTATTTGGTGGTTTTTGTTTTTTTTTTTTTTTGTCTGGATTAGTCGATTAGTTGTTTTTTTCAATCGCGGATAATTATCATCTTGTTGGCTGGTCGTTTTTAGTTCAACATTTTGCTGTGGCCTTGACTGCTTTATGTGTTTGAAAAATGAAAAGTCGCAGGCGTCGTTAAAGGATACACTTTATTAGTATAGTCGACGGTTGTGGTTGCTGCACTGGTTATAATTACTTTTAATAGCGACTGTAATAACAGCCTTACAAAAGCTTTTGAAATATGGGTTTGAAAGCTGGTCTGACTCGTAATGCCTTTTTGAAATAGTTCAAAGTTGAACGGAATGGTGATTTTTCGAAAGACATTAAGTAAGTCATTTACCTACACTACAGGCACTGGGCGGTATTTGTAACAAAGCACTTTTGAGGGGTTAAAGACCTCCAATCTAAGCCAGCCAACTTAGAGTAAAGTGCGTAAGGAAGATGTTTGGCCAATTAAATGCAGAAACAGGGTGATCAGTTAAAAAGACCGATAGTAGGGAAGTTTAACTATCAAAAAGCAGCTTTAAGACTTGCCAGACTAAATTAAAAGGAAAAAGTTCTGCGAATCTATAGAAAAAACGATACTTGGGGACTGCGTTAAGCGCTATCAAAGAAAGCTTGCAAAAAAGACGAAAGCGGTAAAAATTCTGCTAGGTATGCAAAAGCAAAGGAAGATCAACCATTGTGTCGGCCTCTTAAGTAGTTTAAATCTTTAGGTGTCACCTAACAGTCCATAGCTTAGGGAAAACCCAATTTTTAGGATGGAATTTTCAACCTGGTAAGTAGGGGCAGACGATTTTAGCCCAATGAGTCTGTTAAATTTTCGGATAGAACTAGAAAAATAAATGAGTTCTTATATAAGCGACACATGCAACAACAGTTTTTTAAACGAGTCACATCACGAAAACATGAAAGCCAAATCAGTAAAAACTACTCCGTATATTATAGTACGGAAAATGGCAAGGTGCCTAAGTTTTATAGAATTTGTTCTAACTTTTGGTTTCAAGCTATCGATGGATCATTAATGAACGTACAGCACAGATGTATAAAGAACCCAAACTAAGTCTGCAATGTACTTTCAAGCAGACATAAAGCTCTCCTTGTAATCGAGATTCTTTAAGAATTCCGTCCAAGGGTTACAGGGTCATATCCACACTCTTATGGGCACTCTGACTATCAATTTTAATTGCAAATGATGCAAAAATGAGACTGCCCGAACACTGTGTTGTAGGAGGAGTGTTGAGGGTGTTGACAACCACCCTTGTCCTAGTTAAGGTCATTATTAAGAACACTGCAGTTCACTGACCTTAGAGGATCAAGTCTTGATGGTCATATGGTGTCTTTAGTCCTTTAGCTACCTAAGCAGCTAATAGCAGGTGGATTTCAAAAATGTTGGCACACTTTCTCAATGGATACCGCAAAGAATTTCTTGGAAAAAACTTCTTGATTATTTAGAAGAGATAAGAGATAAGAGATACAAAGGCCTCAATTGACTTTTCAGTCAAATTTAAAAAATACTTAAGCCTATTATGGTGCCCGTTCCGGTATATTTGCTCTACTTACACCATAGCTAGAATAGGGTGACTGATTGGCTCTTTTTTCACAAGGTCGATGTCACTGTTAACATCAGTAAAATCTTCTTCATCCAACACAAAATGGTCGGAAATACACTTGAAGAATCTGAAAATTGCCGAGGATATTCGCATCACTCTTCCCTAAAGTCTATGCTTCTGCGCTTTAGTGCAAGATTGGGATGATTAGGGTCTCACATGAAGACACCGTATTGTTTGTTGACACGGTCTTACTATAGCATTTATAACATTGCGTTTTTAGCCCGAAGAAGCATCGATTGGCAAGCGTAATTCGTTTCTTAGATTGATTTCTGATGAAATGTAAATTTCATATTTTTACTACCCCAAACCTGTAGCTATCTATTATACCATTTAGTTCAGTGCCTCGCCAATCTTGTGTGTACTTTTCTGGTGACACCTAATCTTTATACTAGATTTTGCCCTCGTCCATGACTAAACCCACTTGTGTCGCTTTTGTTTGAGTACTTGCAAACGCCAATTATGTCTATGTCATAGGTTACTATATTTTTTTAATAATTTGATTCATTCTCTACAGCCCAAGTGATACACACCATTTTTTACTTTTAGAACTCTTTACTTATTTTCCACAGACCACCAGATGGCACATCAAACTTTAAAATGCAAATACATTAAACCACTTATTCTAAAGCTTTGGGAAATTTCAGTACCAGTGAATTTCCCTACCTAGCGAATGATTGTAATTGGCCGCGTTCCGGCGACCGCCGGAGATCTAGCGATTACATTCCAGACCTAGATTTTTACCGCCAGCGGGAAAAATAATGCATATTTTGCCACTGAAAAATATAATTTCCCATGCCTTAATTTAGTATTAAACTTTAGTTCATTCGAATTTTATCAACAAACTTTTCTCTACTTTTGTTTACTCACCACATTTATGTACTTTTTAATCGCATTGAAAGCCAGTTTTATTTCTCCTTTTTTTTGTCTCCATATCGCGGGTAATTTTGTTACTACATTGAGTAAATTTCCCTCTGAGGGAAATTCAACCATTTATGCTACAGAGATGTCAATTTAATGAATAAATACAAAAAACATTTCCAAACAGAGGAAAGAAAAAACATGAAAGCCAAACTAACTGTCAATCCAATGCGATTGGAAGTAGTCGAAAATGGAAAAACAAAAATTGCCACCCACTTCCACTTAGGTTTGTTTTGCCGATGTCAATACAATTCCAAATCAATCCAAATGAAGGTTAGATTATGTTTTCCTGAGTCTAATTAAGTTTTGGTATTTCTTTCTTGAGTGAAAAAAAAACGTAAACAAATTTTATTTAGCGGGCATTGCTCCATCTAGCATCTGCTAGACATCTATGCCGATCAATGGAACGAGACCATTGTAACAAGGCAATTCAGTAGCAAAGAGATCCAAAAACATAGATAGTTGGCGCAATAGGTCAATATAGGACCCCAGGCCCAGCTTTTCACAAGTTATTTCGCAATAGCCTTCGGTCTTTTAAAACAGTTATGAAATCATGCAACTATTGTAGATCAATCCATTAAACATCAATAGTAACGTGGATCGAAGTGTAAAGGTTTGTTTCCTCGTAAAAGTAAAGAATGATGCAATGATACTATTTACTGTATCTAATAAAGTGATGGGTGTGTATATATATCGCACAATTAGTTGCATTTGCATAGTATTGTATCTATTATTACTATCAGTGTAATTGTACAATTCCTGTTTTTCTTTATGCTCACGCTTCTGTGGGTTGTCGGCCTTAAGAACGGACCAGTTTGTTTATATAAATCAACACATGGTTTGCAAGTGGAGTTCTTGTGACGTTTGAGCATTTACGTCACTTGCTGTAATTAGACTGACACGACGCTTAAATGGGCATATTCAAAAAAACTATTCTTTTGTCTGAACTGTCTTTCACCTGAACTTTAAAACTATATTGGTCGGTAACGTTACTTTTACTACACAAGCCGTGCAATTAAAATGTCAACATTGGATACGGTTACTAGACTTGCCAGCTATACTCCTTACTAAACGTCAACTGAAGAGACCTTTCGCATAATCAATTTATAAACTAAAATCCACGCTTAAAGTCGGTGGCTGCCAGCTGTCAGACTAGTAAACTAGAGTTTTGAACGTACCCATATTTACTATGTAACTTCAATAAAGGCAAAAACACAATGCAGTCAAATTTGGATACGTTGGGGAAGGTGTAAAAATGGTTCGCAAAACGGCAGTAAAAACAGTACCTTCTTTATAGAAATAAATTGGTTCAACGTTCAAGTAAACCAACAGTCTTATTTTTTTGTTCCGCGATTTAAAAAGCAGTCCACCGGACAGTTGAACTTCTTAAATTCAACACATGTACAGACATTATTTCTTTTTAGTACACCGCCCTTGTCAGCGCTCCTATTTTTTGCAATCGTTTGGTAATTCCACACTCGTAGTCCTCTAGAAGTAATTGTTGTCAACGAACTATAATCGTTGATGAAAATCTTTTTAAAAGTATGTAAATGATCTATACTCCAAATTTCATGCCCCTGGAAACATTAGCATAATTATATAGAAATTATGTACTTGCCAGTAACATCATTTATATCACGTACAAGTATATTCTTCTGAGTCATGTTACCGCATCGGAGAAATGTCTCACCAAACTGGGTTCTTTGGCCGGGCGTCTCTAATCCAGAAACAAAAGTTAAGAACTATGTCCGAGATATTTCATGATTTATTTCTTTGCTAAAAAAAAAAAAAAAAAAAAAAAAAAACTTGAAATGCACATTCATCTTATATACTAAGAACTAACTTGGGTGAACGTTCTTTTTTATGTGACAGCATCAGAAATGTCCCAAAGCAAACAAAACCTTCAATAATAAATTTAAATTAAATATTCACCGAACGGGCCATTTCTCTGATGATGTAATATATTCTGCTGTTTGTCTTTTCGAGATCTTTTTGACAGTGTTTTTGACATTGAATGTTCGTGGCTATTACAATAATTGGCCAAACGTATAACAATCGTTGGAAAAAAATTAAAATCTTTGCTTTTATTGACAGTCAACTACCGTTGAGATTGTGTCGGTAATTTTTGAGTAGGAGTCGAGTATGTATCTCACTGAACGGAATAATGGTACTCGGTAGATGAACTTGTGAGAGCATTAAAGAATTATAACTGGGAGAGGCACAAGGACAAAGGTGATTAATAAGCATGATATAACAAAGGAATTAGTTGTAGTTTAAAATTGTTTTAAAAATCTGATAGTACATCTGCGAGTACGATAAATGTAATAATCTCTTTTTTTGCGGTTTGCTATTTTAAGCGGATGTCCTGTTGATTACGCCTAATGGATGAAGCGTCATTCTATCGCTCAGTATGTCCCAATTCAAATTCAGATCGTCATTCCCAACAATTTGTTAACAAGTAGCACAAATGATCTAAAAAAAAATAAAAAAAAAATAATCTTTTTCTGCTGTCAAAACATTTGAACTTCGTTCAACAGCTTTTGCAGTTCGTGTTTTTTGCCTTTTAAAACACAAAAAATCTGTCAAATATGAAAAATCTATATAACGAAGCATTTTTGAACTTGAAAGTGCAGAAAAAAGACTTCTAATAACTTTGAGCTACTTCTAGCAAAGTGCTTATCAAAACTGCCCAAACCAGATTTTTTTTTGGAGACTCACGCAAATCGGCTCAAGCGCTTAGGCTGCAGCTGAGTTTACACCTACACACGCGTAATGTTTATCTTTTGAAGAATAAAGAGAATGTAAATAAACAATAAAACCTTCTAAAGGACTCATAGAATCCATTGGTCCGTTGCGTACGCATATTCAACTGACAGATGGATACAAAACACACCGCCTAATCAACCCCTAATCAACGTTTATGCTGGGTTGGAATCGGCTAAGGTTACGGCTGACTGTCGCTTTTTTGACTATCCTTCTTGACAATCAACTATTCCTCGATCTGTTTAAAGCGATCACTAAAAATGTTTGGGTTCTTGGCAGCACTTACAATTCTAACAAAAAGAAACGTAATTTCGGTCAGCTGTTGGTTGGTTTGTGTCCCAAGCTTTGTTTTTCCTGCAAGGAGTGTAAGTTTATGGAGGAGTAATAAAATATTTATACAAATATTTAAATAAATGTTTTCTTAAAGGTCACATGCAACAAAAGAACAAATTAACAACCTCCAGAACATTTACTTTATTTCTTGAGTGAATTCTGACCAATCGGACTTCTTTCTCATTATTTTCTTCATTGCTCAATAGGACATAGAATAATTCCTTTGAAGTAAACATTGCGCTAAAATTTATTAATAATTTTTTATTTTTATGACTTTAAGGCATAAGTTCACAAAACTTTAAATTTTTAGTGGAGTTGCAACCTACATTGCTCACGAAGACGGCACAAAATTTATCAAAATGACACCTAAATAGCTGTCCACAAGCAAGCGGTGGCAAAAATGCGATAGTCAATGTGATAATCAGATTCCGTGGAGCCAAAACATGAACTTTGATTATCAACAATCAACTATCACCTTAGCCGATTCCACCCCTGGATACGACGTGAAGTAGGTTTACTCTCTACTTTTCTGTCCGTTGAATAAATTGACAGTTTTCACAAATTGAGATAAAGCGCATTCATTGGTGGAACATTTGAGAGGATGAGAGAAATTAAAATAATTGCTATTTTGAACTAAACAGCAGAGTTGTGATTAATCTTTGTTTGCTAACTGACGTCTTTAGGGGTGAAGACTTTTGCACCATTCTGTGCCTCTACCTTACGGTTTTTACCCATTGGGCCGAACCTCTTGCTAACGTCTGACAAACATCCAACAGTATAACTGTCCAGAGGAAGCTCCTGCCTTTGGTCTTACATTCTATTGGACCAATATTTTTTGTTTAATCTTCTAGCATGGTAGCCTTACAAATTTCCCAAATTGCTGTAAATATAAAAAGTATCTTGATGAATGCACCTATCCAACGGGTTCACCGAAGTTCAACAAGAAGGTAAACCAGACGAGTGTTTCGTGCTCACATTCTGAGGTCACACCAATTAAAATAATTCTTTTAGTGTGATTTGTTTATTTTCAACATTAAAGCAAAAGATTAACATTTAACTCAGCAATTATTCGCTTAACAAATCGCATAAATAATATAAAAATAAAAATAATTTTAGAGCCAAAACTGGAATGTTTTCCTGTATTGAGACATTCAAAATGTTTGTTCGAAAATATTTATCAAACAATAGAAATCTCTCAAAAAAAAAAAACAATTCGCTAAAACTATATAGGTACAGGCACTCCGCTTCAGTGGGGGTGCCTCTGCCTATACCTACCTTTTGTGTGGGGTTCAAAAAGTAATCAAGAAAAACACTCTTAAAAGATTACCACAACCGATAGGTACACAATCGTAAATATGGAGCCATTTTTAAGCCTAGGTGTTAATAAACTCGTTGCGGACCAACTGGTAATTGCTTCAAGGCTATTAGAAGATTATAAAGAGTTGATCTTTTTTTTCATATCTGTATCAGTCAGTTTTATATGACTCTGTTTTTTCTTTCTTAATTTTCAGTCGTCGCGTCACACGATTTACATCGGTTAATGCCAGGTGAGTTCTTTTCCAGATCTAGATACATTTTTTATGATTAATTCGCTTGTCTGTACTTTTGATATATTATGAAGAATTTGTATGGCTATTTCACGGTCTTTGCCTTGAGTGAATCACTTTTATATCACTTTCGCGTAATGTATACTCTTTTTATGGTTGTCCTTTTATTTAATGTACCGCACAAGCACCATCAACGATTAAAGTTAAATTGCGGATTCTAAGATGAAGACAGGCATAAATCGAAAGTTCAAACAAGAGCAGAGCTGCTAAACAAAAGAGTATAGTTTGCTTTGTGAGTAATATAAAATATGCGTTACCTGTATCACGTCCTGGTAGCTGCGACCTTTTAAATCTCATTGACCGCATTTTGTCAGAGGTTCTGTGCCAGAACGTGCTGCAAGACGTGGTGAACTTGACTTTCGAAAAATAAAAGAACATTGCATAGGAGTTATATTGAAATGCAGTTGACAGGTGTTCCACACACAAGGTGGTCACGTACGTTAAAAATTTGATTTGTTGCGCATATGCGCTACGCACTTTTATGGAGTACGTTCCTTTCGATTGGGTGCAATGGCTGGGGTGACGTGTTAAACGAAGAGGTTATTTATGAAATATTTTCTAAGAAAATTTGAATAACTGCCTTTTTTGTGTTAACATGTGAGAAGGAATCTTATGAATGCGCATTTTAGGTAGGTGTTTATGGCAGATAAACGTGAAACGCATTGCGATTTATGGTCACACAATAAGCCATATGGGAAGGAATTTGTTTTTCGGTGGAGCAACTAAGGTTTTGTTTGATTTGAGGAAGCAGCAAAGGTTTTATTTCTGATGCGTTTCAATACAAAAACTATTATAAAATGCGGTGCGCTGCTCTAAATTGGAATACAAATTAATCCCCAGCTCATGGAGGTGTTTAGTTATTCGCTCATTACACCCTTTCGGTATTTTGATGCCATATGGCCATTCTCAGTCTCCGAGTAAATTTTTTTTGATTTTCTTTTCTAATTATCTTCCTCAAGTATCTGTTCAATCACTAGAGGCAAAAATACTGGTTGATAAGTCGTTCTGCCTTTAGCTCTCGTGCAAGAAAGGTGTAGAGAAGAATTCGAGTTTTTTCATCGAAAGACAATTTTTTATGATTTATTTTTTGCATCGACAATTGCCAAATACATTATTTCTTTCGAGCTTATTTGAATGATAAATAATAGGCACTCAAATAAAAAGCATCTATGTATTCCGTCTTTTCAATTTGACAATTTAGCTTTTGTTCCATTTTTTTGTGTTGTCAAACGCCAAATTTGTTTAGAGGTGCCTTTTGTGGCATCATTTCTTTGAATAACATTGATGTCATTCAGCGTTCCTCTTTTCTTATTTAACTTTAGCTTTTGTTGCCTTTTTATCTTTTTTTTAGCTCTTAAGATGTTCAAAAAATTGAGAAAAAACTTAAATTCAGAATATTTTGGTTAACTTCAGATACACCTATTAGATTATCAATTTATTTTGGACAGGTATCTGTGTTATAGTTATAAATAGGTATATCTATCTGTATACATATGCATAAAAATATTATTTCAAGTTTGAAGAAAACCGAGCGTAAATTCAATTTGTTTAACAATCCGTAAAAAGTACAATAAGGTTTTTTTTTTTTTAAATTTATAATTTGTATTCAAATGCTGCTGTCAATTCTTACTTAATTAAACTTGAGAATGTAACCATTGTGCTTGACTCTTGAATAAGAATTGTAATATCGTAAATTGAAATGAAATGAAAAAAAAACTAAACTTGGTCTTTTATAGTACAAAAAGAGTTAAAATTAGGTAACAAAGTTCTTAAGGAAGATTCAAAAGGAAATTAATTAAACATTCACTTTCTGGTATTTTTTTAATTTGTATACATGCGTTTGTAAAAAAAGAAGTTTTTTTTTCAATATTTTACTTTTTACAAATATATTGATATTTTTTTTTTTTTTTTTCAATTTTGTTATAATAAAACTAAATAATTGAAAAAAAAAATATTAATTTTGTTATTTACTTTGTTGCCACTTGATACAATTGATGATATATGGCAATGTTCCCGAAAACCACTTCAGAACAAATAAACAAAAATAATTTTCCAATGTTTTTAGTAGGAAACGCAGTAACAACAAAAAGAAAAAATGTATTTTGTTTAGCCTTACAGCTAAAAAGAAGTACGGAAACAGTTAAACGTAGAAGGTATTAAAAATATTTTAAAACATACCATATACCGTTCGATAAAACAGTTTTCCAACTCAGTTGTCCGCTTTTTTTGATTTTTCTTCCTCCGACAATCGCTGCGATATCATCTATTTCATATGAAATATGTGTCGCCCGGGGACCTCACACGAATCCGCAGGAGAACGCAAATAAATATACATTTACAACAATTTATAACACAGCTTTAAGGACCTTTTTAGTTTTCCAACTTATCAGAAAAAGTGTTCAGCTCAATTTGGTATTGGTAGCTATGTGAGAGAAATTAAAATACTTAGTAAAAATGTTTGGCTCGATCTGAAGCAAAAGTTCTGCAGTTCACCAGATTTTCGAGAGGCGTTCTGCTCCTACTCTGACCACCTTTGGAATTTGTCTTAATTTTGAACCTCCTAAACTCAAGTGTGTCTCTACGAAATAATCCGTGTCTTAAAGAGTCGTGAGAGTATAACCTTTCGGGTAGGTCAAGTGAACATTCAAACGATTTGCCAGAGTTCAACCGGAGCCGAAAATTCGTGCACAACTAATTGGCTAGAGCAGTTTATCACCAAATTTACATTCACTAATTGGAAATATTTTTTATATAGCAGGTCTGCCTCAAAATGAACATGAATCAGACAGCGAATTTGGTTCAATTTAAAGCAATACAATCTTAATTAAGATTAAGAAAAATTTGCTCGTAAACAAAAACTGAGTCACTTTCAAAATCGATTTTCCTTTCAACGTAAAATACCGAGACTGTATTTTTTTTTTCCTCAATTGCATCACTCACACAATATGAACTAAACCAACCTTGGTAGCACGATTGTTTTTCGATACACTAATCCGAGACAGTTTCATTGCATTCGGCAGGAATTATTTTAATCAAGCATAAAACATATTTTTTGAGCTATAGCTACCGTCGTAGCCATGTGAGCAGCGACTGTGTATAGCTGTGGCATGCTTTTGTACACCTTTTGCAGTACATACAATCCATATGATAAAGCCATGAACAAAGTAATGCAACTCTCAGGTGAATGGAGGGCAACCTTCACCACCGGTGGGCACTCCGTTCTCCACCTAAGAGCAAGCATGGGCTACCATCAGCGACTAGCACAGGCCGGCCCCCTGGTGGAATATGTAAATCGAATTTGTTTAAATGTCTCAATTAGATTGCCCATAGTCCGTCTATCTGTATATGTCTAATAAAGCATCAACCAATATGAGCGGCAATTTGCGTTTTAAAGTTTTCAGATTTGATGCAATACCACACGGTCGGCCGACAGCCAATGGATACGTCAAGGACACCCACACTATTTGATCCGCTACCAGAGTGACCTATATTGCTCGGGCTTTGTCGTAAATAGAGCTACAACAATAGGGCAGTTTGGCTTTTATTGCTCTCCCAGAGTGCTGTCGCAATCGCAATTCAAAACGAATTTGGATCAAACACAGGGTGCCGCGAAATGTACCTTTACGATCGTGTGTGAAATTCCTCACCAGAAATGTAGACAATATTCGTGCGAGTGCGGCTCATGCTCGTCTTGATGATAATCGCGATATGATTGAGTGGAGATCACAAAATTAAATGGCTGACAGGTGGTGGAAATATCAAAGGAACCACCTCTGCCGCGATTCACTTGCGCGATATCAATTTGAAAAGATCACGCCCCATCAATCATGCAATAGTTCTGGTGTGGTGCTGCTGTTTCTTGTTGCCTGAAAGTTATATTGCTATACAGACTTGTTGCCTCGAACATCGGTGCAAGCACTAATGATCGATAAAGCATGAGATAACGCTTGGATGCAGATACATTTTGCTTGTTGTTTTTGTAACAAACATTGGCAGAACAATTCGTTTTGAACTTTACGAGTGCTGTGTCTGTCGCCAAAATGTGGACTGTGGAGGAGTGTGGTGGTTTGAATGGTGTCAGTGTGCAACTGAGATGATGGAAACGATGCGATATGCGATGGTGGAGCCGCCACCATAGAGCGGCATTCCGCTCCGTACGTACATTGTTGAGCAAAGTGGAAGGTGATGAAATATGTAGTAATTCGCAAGATGGATATTGAAGAAGTGGGTCACAGATACTTTTTGCATGAGCATATTTTTTCGGATTGTATGCAGATTGAAAGATCAAACGTAGGCAGTGCAGATGACACATTGTGATGCTATTTGGTAGTCGGATTTACAAATGTTATGATGTAATTTATATTGCGCACATTAAACACTCCAAAAATGTTTGTAAATAGATTTCCCAAAAATTCCCCGCCACCTAGTGGGAGATGGGAAACAAGTTTGCAAAGTTCTTCAGTACTGAATCTTGCCACGTAGCACTGGCACAAGGCCGAATTTCCTCTCAGAATACGAACATCTTTCGTCACAAATTCTGTCGCAATTTCACACACACAATTGGATGTAATCGAAGATTAATGATCAACCAAAATCCGCTATATAGCAAATGTGGGCAGATAAATGGTTCGTTTCCTGTAAGATATTAGTCGTGAAACCAATAAGTTAGTCAGAAGTTTCATCGGATAACTATTTAGGATGGTATGATGATGGCATATCCAATTATTCACATTTCAGTGAGAAATGTAATAGTTCCGTGTGTGCTATGTATCTTTCTTCTCTTCCCTTATATAATAAAATTTTTCGCCTTGTTGTATATGCATGTGGATTCGTTAAAGGATCGTATCAAAATCACTCAACCAATCCGAAGGGCACAAAAAGGGCATAAAATATACCGACATATAAGGTTCTTTCGGGTACATTTTTTGCAAACGTAAAATTATTAAAAATTTGTTAAGAAACGATGCGAATGCGACCACGTACTGAGGAAATTGAAAAAAAAATGGGAGAGATCCATTTTCCCTCTTTTAATTTTTTCGTAATTTTCTACTCGCCGAATTTCGACTTACTGAAAAATGAAAAATGAAAATTGACAACTAAATGACAGCTCAAAGGTTTGACAGGTAAAACTCTATTTATTTTCGCCTTCAACGATGTCAGAGGAAGAAGTTTTAATTGAATGTTCTCGTAGAACATATCAGCGCATTCAAAATGGTAAGTTTAATGGTATTAAGCTCATAAAAAACTCAATTCCAAATTATTATGTAAATGTAGAACCTTGTCAAATGTCAAAATGACATTTCATAAAATTTTTGTAAGAAACCAATCAGCTTCAACTTCTCTTCAAATTGAGAGAGAGAGAAAAAGAGACTTCTAACGAAACTCTCTCAGAGAGCTGAAAATATAGTCACGTCACAAGTATAGACTTCTAGTAACTTTGAATTTGAACCACTTACCTACATCTTTGACATCTAATCCATATCACTAATAAAAATATAACTTAACTTTTTGCAAAATATGAAACGTTCAGGGAGAACATTCGACCACAAACGATTTTTTTTTTTTTTGCACACATTACATTTTTGAGTGCAATTGATTTTTAACACGGCTTTTGAATTCGTTTCCTGTCAAATTTGTGCATTTGAAATATTTATCAGTACTTGCCGGATGAAATTCTCTGATCAGTTTCAAGCCAAGAGAGGAACTGTTCGTTTCGTTACTCGTTATTTTGCTAATTTTCTCTTTTTCTGTCATTTAAAAAAAAACGTGTAGGTACTTATATAAGGTTTGTTTGACGTGCCTAGCACTTGTGCTCACTAGTGCGCACTGAGAAGCGTCAGATGATTTTCACACCTGTTAAAAACTCTGCAAAACCCTGAAAATTCGGATACAATATCGAACGCAAAATATCTTGCCCTGAAGGAAGTGTTATCTTCACCTTTATCACGATAGACATGTGAATGACAGCAAGCGAAATGACAGCGCAACTCAGCACTGAGTTCTTGCCCCGACAAATTAACTGGGGTCAGTACAAGGCACAACTAGGGCGCCCTAGAAGTCATGTCAAACACAGGTTTTCAGTAGCAGGGCGAGTTCAGTGCTATATCGAACACGTTAGGGCCCACGTCAAACAAACCTATTGACTTTGTGCGATTGCAATCGATTTACGAGTATATCGATTGCGTTCAATTTAAACTGCTAACACTACTTATTATTAATTTACTTCTCAAATAATTTACTTCTCAAATAACACCAGCACGCAGCACCATATACTTCTATTTTTTGCTGTAAATTTAAAAGAGAGTGTTTTATATTCAAAACTTTCGGAAAAAGATTCACATTTAATTAACCTTCAGTTTAAAAATCGCAGTTTGTTAACATTATAATGATTATTTCTTGGTACTAGATTTTTTTTGCTAAAAGTTAAATGTAGTTCGAAGGTTTTTTAATACTTCCACAATTTTTTTTTGTTTATTTCTGTTTTACTCGGAAGGTCATCTAAAATTCTACAAAAGTGTAGAAATACCACGATGTAGGATGACTGCTGAATGTCATTACTTCATTATACCCCCTCGTTTCAGAATTTCATTTTTTTTTTGCTACCTCACACGTATTCACGGATAAGAAATTAAAGAGAGAATTTTTTTGTTCAAAATTGGCGGGAGGAATCGGGTAGATGCGCGGGAGCCGACGGTCTATTTAATACTTAGTTTATGGCTCACTCTCTTGACGAACCAGACTGTATATGAATGACAGCTCAAAATACTCAGAGAAGTATGTCCTCAAAATTGTTTGACGTTTTTTTGTATTGATCTAAATTTATGACAGTAAAAGCAAGTTGAATGAATGATAGTCTTAATGAAACATAATTTCATCTGACCTAAACGTGAAATGTTGTACAAAAACGAACTGTGCCTGAGATGATTATTAATAAGGCAGATTATTGGGAAAAAACAGTGCTTCAAATATTCGTGCATTAAAGATAACACCAAAAACATTCAGGTATTTTCGGAGATAGGGAATAATTTTCTGGAAAAAAAAGTTCATTAGGTATACCAAATACATTTATTTATGGACTGGTGAAGGACCCATTTGTTTCAGAGATATGCGTTTATGTAATGTATTTATTTTCAAGTCGCTTTTGAAGTTGCTCTAAAAGACGCAATAATAAATAAATTTAAACAAAGGATCAGGTACCTATGCTGACGAAAGAATTTCCAATTTCCCTGTTTTGTAATATTTCCAGTCATGGTGAAATAGCGATTAGATAATTTAAGCATTTAGAGCTTTTAACTTTAAACAACAGTGCAATCGACCGAGAAGAAGCGCATACCTATTTCCTGATGCACGCAGATTTTGTTTGCGATGCAAAATGAGCTATTTACTTAGACAAAGGAGTTTGAGATTGCCCGAGACAATGTGTAAGTGCTGTGCGCTTCAAACAACTTGTAACCGAATTACATGAGTTAATTGTATGGAAACATGGCCTCAAGTGATTATGTGCGGCATTAAAAAAGCTATTTACAGAGTTCGTGTGTCTAAGAACAGCTTGTACTCAAAATAAAAATAGAATACTCAAAAATACAGGCGAAGCTGAGTAGCAATAAGCCTTTCGTTTTAAGACTGCGCAGGTGCAATCTAAATGTTCAGTGAAATTAAGTTTTGTCTTCGAAAACTGTCCATGTAATACCTTACAACACGGATGATGAGCATAGAACGAATTAAGTACCCAATTCGGAGGTTTCTTCTAGTTTCTCCGTGAATTAAGTGTTGACTACATGCAATGCCACTCATCAAAGCGGAAGCAGACACCACAAGAAACCGACAGATGCTTTGTACTTCCGAACATGATTATTCGAACAACTACAAGCAGAGTTGTTAGTGTTTTTTTCGCCTTCCTATCGTCTATTACAATAATTGCACAATAAACTCCCACACCCATAATAAAACAGACAAATTTAATTGAATCCCTCCACTCTGACACAAGAAATAATAATAATCGAACGTCACAGTACAATGCAATCAACCGACAACAACGAGTAGGTAAGGTACTACAACAATAGGGTCCATTCCATTGAAGTTGGCCGGCGAAAATTCTTCTCGTCTAAATCAGGAAATACCACCAAGCTGCCGCCATAATTATGAGTCTCTTCCGTTTTTTTTTAACTGTTGAATGCATATATATTATCACTCAGTCAATTGATTAACGTATGCAAACAATTAAAGTCAGAAAAAGAAAACTTCCGGATGTGATGTTTGACAAACATGGACGTCGATTTGAAGATAACTTGATTGGCGTTCCAATTTTCGTAGCTCGTTCGGATATAATTGTGCATTTTAAAACGGACTTGATGCACGCGCCAATTCGCCATGAAATATGAGTAACAAATAGCTAACCATTCGAATCTACTGTCACTGTTGCGCAGCCGCGAACGGCCTTGCAACACACACTCCCCTCTAGCGGAGAGTGGATAATAATGCCAATGATCGTAGAGAACGATGGACCACTCAGACTCAACTAACTAAAGGTGCGGTACATTCGATGCCAACCGCCTTGAAAGACTTGCATAATAAAAACTAATTAAATAGGATCGACTATATGAATATAGATGTCGCGTCTCAAATGTCAAAGTTTCGTTGTGATTCATTGGCCAGCGATAAATTGTATAGGGAGCAGTTTTTCACACATTTTTGTGCACAGGTTTTTTTTACCAAAGATGGAAGCTCCTAAAGGCATAAATAGTGAATGTAAATCAGCTGAAAAGCGTAAAATATCGAATGGAATCACTCAACAAAAGATGCTTTGCTTATAGATCGTTTTGAATGAAGATAATGATCTGTATCAAGTGGTGAACCAATTTTTGTTGTTAAAAATATGAAATTCATGCCATTTATAATTTTTAATGATTGGACAAGACAACATTAATTTTGAAGGTTATCATTGCGAAATGGTTGAACTCACTTCTTTTATCAAAATAGAAGTGTAACCTTGGGGTTTTCCCATTCCAATGTGCAGCAGCTGTCTGCTTTTTCACAGATGACGGACACTGCAAAATGCTACACAAAGAAAATAAAAGTAAAAGTGAGAAAAGGGCCTATGAGAGCAATTATGGTAGTATGTCGTAGACATCAAGGTGTGATATATGTCATTTCAGATTTACTATACTATACTATACTAATTAAATGGCGAAAAATGAACGGCGAGTGGATTGGTATCTGCGATTGCATTTTTCCATCGACACGTCATGCATTGCATTGTTAGCCATATACATTAGAGACAACTGAAATGTCAAATGTCAGGAGAAGGTACTCCATACATAGTAAAACAATAAAATATTGTGAACTTTATTTTGCTGTCTAAGTTAGTAACGAGTACAGTAATAACTGGGTAATGAAGCATACACGTTTCACAGCACTCTAGCAATTAAGGCAATCAAAGGTATTAGGTAAATGTGTAGATTGTTCAAAAAGTGGTAGGTATCCGTTATAATGAAATCATTCGATTATAGAAATAATTGGACGTATAATTACGTAATACCGAAGGATAACATGAGATTTTATACTTTCAAATCGAAAGTATTTACAGATTGTACGTAGAGTTTCCAAATTTTAGCCGAAACTAAAGCCGCTGATAAAGCTTGTACATTCCATTTACATTGCATGCATATGCATTTGAAAGTTCTAAAGTCTGATTTCCAAAGACTTTCTGCCTTCACCGGATAGAGATGCCAAAATAATCATCAAATGTGATGACGGCGAATTAAAGTTTGACAGCAATAGTACTATGCATTTTATGAAAATAAATATGTTTGAATATCAAACAGCCCCAAGCTCTTTATCGTTTTCAGAGCCATATGGATGAATCTTTTCATTCATTATATTCATTCATTACTTTTATGTACCCAACATCTCTTATGATTAAATAAGAAGTTTGGGAGTGCTGCTCTCATTCCTATAACATTTATTTTCAATCATCTTCAAACTTCAAGACTTGTCGAAATATTACAAACATGTAGGCAAATTGGCTGACGTGGGAATACCGACTTTTACTAACAAGCTGCTTCCGCCATCAAAAACTGCGCATTATTCTTAAAGGCCTTCTTCCTTGTTTACTCATGCTCGTGCCATCATCGTTTGCAATTAATCATATTCATCAGCAAAGAAGAAATCACCTTCACATACTACGTGTCAAACAAGTTTGACAGCTACAGAACATTCAGTTAACATTATTTTAGCAGCACTCATCACACTCAACGAAACCCAGCATAAAGCGTTTTCTTGTACACTCTTGCACCATCCATCGACCTGTTGCTGGCCTCTGAAAGAGTCACTTACACTTTCGTTCAAAATGTGGTCGGTGCACGCGAAAAACGCAAAACGATGCCAACGTTGAACGGCCTATGGCATTGCGTGATTACTATTACACAAGCAACTACACCAAGAGAGTTCGTTACACTATCCCACATTGGGATGGGAGTTTTTGTTTGTACCTGTAACGTTAACGCTTTCATTAAAGTAATTGCGATTGAATTGCTCCCATAGTGATTCTCTGACTTCTGTCGGAGCGGTATGTCCGATTGATTAATGACGTGTGAATTAATGTATAATATGGATAGGTGCGCTTCCTTTTAAGAATCTGTTGAACATCTCTCATACAACTGCGTGGTTTTGTTAGTAATTTTGTAGATTTACGGTGATGATATCACACATCAACTTAATTAACCCGGTGGCCTTTTAATATTTTTCATCTTCTCTTCTTCTGTTTTCTTTGTTTTGACAGACGCTTTGACGGTCAACCTTTTTATATGTCGGTTATGCGTGAAACAGTTGGAGCTTTATATGCCACCGTAGTTAACGACTATAGTGAATATCTGTGTTTTATTTTTAGGTTATGATGATGGCCGGAGGGCTTAAGTCTTTTATGTCGCCCTCGAGGTCTTGTGACTTAAGGTTCTCAGCGGAAACGAAACATTAACGGCTTTTACCTTAAATTTGTTTGTAATTGTGAAATATTTTTTGCATTGAATGTTATTCATAAGATTTCACTCACAAAAGTTAGCTATGAATTAAATTCTTAAATCGATTATTATTGAAAAGTGTTTAACAACAGCCTTGGGCCCATATATATGATGGATGCTACGTGCTAACCATAAAATTCCATCATCGCTGTCGTATATAAATGTCAAATGTCAGTTGTGTTTTTGGTATTTAAATTGCCGTTAGAGATGTCAGGTGCTTGCACGTATAAGTGAATTTCGGCTATAGAACAGGTTAATTCGGTATTGACTTGGATTTATCACTGCAATTCAGTTTTGTCTGGTGATAATTTTCGAATATTAATAGTTGTTAATAATTACTTATACTTATGTCATTGGTTTGAAGCGGTTTTTGATGACGTTCTCACTAAAGTGCGCGTTATTTACTTAATTCATCACTCGTCAGACGATTAGACATTTGCAATTATTGCGCATGTTTGTTCCCACGACTGAAAGTGTATTAGATTCAAAAAAATGTTTTTTTTTTATTCTCATTGATTATCTCGCCTTAAATTTCTGGATGTATTCAAGTAATTTCGAAAGCCTATTTTTGAAATACAGAATTTTAGAACGTAGATTTTGTTAATCACAGCATTTTTTAGTATAATTTGCAATAGTTCGCTATAATCATGCTCTGAACGAAATAAAAGAAACAACGAACATTGCTTGACAGTTCCGGCTCTGCTCTAAACTACAAGAAAAAACGTCTTATGGAATATAAAATCTAATACGTTTTGGTGTGTTTACAGTTACAAAAGCAAAAGCTGTATGTATTTCAAATGAAACTCTACCGAACGCTGACCTTCCTCTCTTCGTGTCGTTTATTAGATAAAAGTTATATGAGCTTTATATGAAAAGTAAAATAGGAAAACCGCAACTTTAAACCAAAATTACACCTTAAACGGCTGGAAAACAGTTTACAGCAAATTGCTTCTGTACACTAACCAGTGACTCAACAGGCAATATCCAAGCAATTTCGTTATCAATGGCAATATCCAAGGCTTGTTCGTTTAACATAAACTACTTGCCGTATCCGTCAATCATTATCGTGCTGGAATGTGACATCAACGTCGCACAACAAAACCAGTTAACCGAAAAGGTCAAAACACCCGTAAACACCGCCCAAACTATAAGCACTCAACCAAACCAAACTCAGTCGCACTCAGCTCTGCACGCTGCACAATTTGAATTAATTTGCCCGACCGATTAGTTAACACCTAATGTGTGAGATCACTCAATTACACCGAGAATCGAGGTAACTGGATTACCAGCGCTTAGAATTGTAAATTAGAGCACGAATTTGTAATTACGGATCTTGCATTGCTGTCCCTCGTTCTCTCTCTCTTTCAATCTCTCTGGGCTTTGATTGGTATGGAATGTAAATCGAATGCCAAAGGGAATTTAAGCAAGTTCTACAGCAGGTTTGCCGTACGCAGTCAGTCCCTTTTGATGACAACCAGTGCAATCCAATTAGGCTGGTCTTGACACGAAAAGATACAAAGCGTTTAAGCGCGATGAAGCCAAGGTTGATTACATCGCGCTTTTGTTTTGTGCCTTTTTATAAGAATACCTTTTGGTCAAGTACGATACAGCTGTGGGTTATCGTTGTCGCCACCGCGCTGAGTCAGTTGCATGCCTGTTATGTATTTAGATTTCGTGGCTCCGTTTTTAAACGGTAGCCTGATGTTTTACGCGAACAAGTCACCACAGCGCGTATGGCATGGGATTGCTTTTCGCCAGTGTGTGTTGTGTAGAAATATCCACCGAGCTGTGCATATCAATTGATCTTGAAATTTCGGCTTGGAAATTTATTGGTTTTGAGAGTTGAGTTAATAAATTCAGGGCACACGCGCACGCACATGAACGTCATCCTAATCGTCGCGGCCCTTCTTTTGCTGCTTGTCATCCTTCTATTCGGTTACTGCATTTGGAAGTCAGTCAAAAAATGTATGTCAAGTGAAGGAAACTTATTTTGAGAATTACTAATTACAGAGACGTGTGACAGAACGGTGTCCACTGAGGTACAGGCTAAAATAGGCCATCTAATTGTCAGCTTTGTGGTTTGTCGTGAGCGTGACGGACGTGAAAACTTCGTATGCGTAAAACATGGGCGGGATATTTTTTTGTTAAACACTTATTCGTTACTCGTCTTTTCAATGCTCCAAATAGTGTCACGTTCTTGTATATCAACATGTGGGGGGAAACGAGTTGGCATCACTTTTGTGGCAAATAAGGAAAAACACCTACTCATGGGCGTTAAAAAATCGAAAAGATCTAACCAAGTTCATTGGCCCAAATTTGGATGAATGTAATTAAATCGTAGTGTGGGTGCCGTTGCAAACAAGATCGGTTTGTTCCTATTTTTCGATTACATTTTCGGTAGACATTCGATATCCAATTGTTCTGTTTTTATAATTAATGACCTCGATTTTTGTTTGGTGTTACTTTGTTCTTGATCCGCTTGTCCTGAAATTTGAGTTTAAGTTCTTAAGCGTTAGTGTCTCTGTTAATTTAAATATGTGTTAGTGATTGAAGTTGATTAATCATACCGGGACGAAATAGCCGCTTCATGTGATTACATTAGTAAATACAAACAAAGAAAGGCACAAACAACAAACATGTACATACCGCAGAGAAGACATAAGTACGTAGAGGTACTCGTATTTTCGATTAAAATAATCCTGAAAGATTGAGCTAAGTAGAAGCTGTGGAGTAACAGTACATGGCTCACACTTTCACCAGTTTATGACTCTTTCTTAAACAATTTGTTTATATAAATTTCATTTTTGGGAAATATGAAAGCGAGCTAATGCCGAATCCGAACAGCTTCTCAAAACATTAAGGCCGGTATTCATCAAGTCTTAAATAGTTTACATTTTACGAGGCACACATTTTTAATTTTGTGACGTATTATTCTATGTTGGGAAAAATGCTCCTATTAGAAAATGTAAACATTAAGTATCAGATTTCACAAGCCGTTATTCGAATCGAAACACAAAAAAAAACTCATATAATATTCATATAAGCAAGAAAAGTGTTTTGTTTGACAGAATTGGATTTTGACTATGTACTTAGTCAAGCAATTATTGAATAGATTTGTCAGAAGCCCTTGCCGCTACTTAGATCTCAACTGAAAAATGTTCACCTAGTGTCGAGGTCAATAAGTGTCACCCCAAATGCATTTGACATCTTACAGGATTTGTAAACTATTGAATTTTCTTGAGAAAAATCCATTTATTTAGTTTTTTGATCGAGATTGCTTTACATGTTCGATTTGGAAAAATTATCAATTTTTTTTTTTAACGTGGGGGAAATCTCAATTCTTTCTCAAATTTACGCGTATTTTCACTTATACCAATGTTTATGACACAGAGCTGGGGGTAACGAATTCGTTATCGTTGAAAGGATTGTTTTTTTTTTCATCTGAATTATTAATTTTACGCGTATAGAAAAGAGTTATTATTTTTATTTATTTCAAAATCTGTTGGTATATATGTGTAAAAATCAAAATTACTCAATACACAGACGAACAGAGCAGAATCTAAAACGCCAAATCGAAAACGACATGTGTGTGCATTTTGAACGTGCGTCATTTTAACATTTTAGACAACTGAAAAATTTGCGCGAGTTTCAATAATATTACAATGAACTTATATTCCTTTATCATGAAGCTAAAAAAAAGCAATACTATAAACAAAGAAAAACATATTACTGCTACATTAAAACAAGCTTATAACAATAACCCTTTCAGCCAGTAGCTTTAAGAAAATACCCACAACCGTACATTATTAAATTGGGCAACACAATTGAATGATCTCCTTAACTGCCTTCTGCACCTCAGAAATGCAGAAATAACTTGCCCACCATTAATAGCTTTTATAGACCTCTAAATTCAATTAGTTCTGATTTCCTACAAAGCATTTGATTTTGTAATTTGTGCACTTGTACAGTTTAATTGCCTACACCTGGGTTAAAATTCGCAATCACTTAATGCCAGCTAATTAATGGCTACAAACAAACAGAAATAGCACAAAGGTTCCATGCTCTTTTAGCGCCCGCTGTACGGTATTGATTTTGAATTTCAATTTGATTTGCAATCAAGAAAGATGGCGGCACAGTAAATCACTACTGTCTGGCGAATGTATTGCGAAAGAATAAAAGTTCGTACACACTTTGATTTCTCACGTGAGGAAATGGAATGTGAGAAGGAAAAACTAGCCCGTTTGATCGTTTCGAACAGTTTTCCATGGAAACGATTTGGTATTCCATTGGCCGATGAATTGGTAGATTCATTCATAGGTTTCTCACAAGTAACAAGTTTTGTTCCGTCTACCTTCTACATACTGGAGGAAGGTAGTGTCTGATTATGTTGGAGTGAAAACATTGTGTTAACATTCAACGCACGGCCTTTTCGTTGAATAATTTTGCACTACAAGCAATGCATTAGTTATTTATTAGCCAAATATGTAGTTGAGTTTGGTATTTGGCCGTAATATACCTAGTTCCCATACATTACTGAAACTTGGGAATTCCAATTCGGTCTGGCTTGCTGAGGAAATATATATTTTACAGACCCACATCGGTGGAACGACGTTTAAAAGTTGTATTATGCAAAAGCCAGTCAACTTGCGGGAGGGTGTGGTTAACCCTGTTAAAAATGTATTTTACTAATAAAATGTTACACGATTTAGACGTTCGCTTTCCCAGGTTAGGGCGTGCATGTCATTGCGAAGATTAGCTGCCATTGATTGGGGATTGACGTCTTGTTATATGCCAAATTGAAAATGATCATAGGCTACGCCCAAACCGTTGGATCTAGGAACTTTAATTCCAGCAAACAGGTCCTTAAGTCAAACACAGTAATGGCGAAATTTTCTGATTCTGACAGTTATAATGAGGATTGAAGATTTTGTTGGTTTTGATCCTTACTCTATCATGAAATCAATTATAATCGATAACAATTTCCCAATTCTATATTTCTATGATGATAAGAGCGTCGCAACATTTCGTAACCCCCTCAATTTAATTTTTTTTTGATTTAATAAATTTTGAGGCAGTCACAGTTAACGACGCTAGTTCCACCCGACCGTAAAAGGCGACAGTCTTCTATTGTCAGGTTTTAAGTTTAAGTGCTTCCATATCAAACTTAATTTTTAAGCCATCCGTTTAGATAAAACTCCCACTCTGCCCGGGTTGGATGTATGGCACAATATTATATTCATTTTTGCGACAATTGCCCATTCAATTACGTCACAAATGAAATGATATCAACATTCCCAAAGGACGCACGCTCCTTAAAAGATTCCTTTGATTCAACATCATTCTTGGTAAAAAAAAGTCATAGTGCACTGATCTATACTTCATTGAACTGTATCTACTGTCCTCTATGATCGCATTAATTGTGGCACACTATAACCTCCATCCTACATAACCTCTTGCCATATGACGGGTAATATAGATTCCAAAGCCGCACTCTCATTTAAGTATAAATAAAATAAATTAGATACTTTGGCTGGAATTTCAAATGGCGACTTTCTTTTCCATGTCATGCCGTCACAACATTTAGCTCATCTCATTGTACCTACCCACTTCAAAAGCATACTCCCAAAGTCTCTGCTTCCAATTGTTTGCAGAGTTTCTCCACCCGCTTATATAATATTCGCATCATATTCCTTCTCCTTAGTATGCGCATCGCAGACTTGAGTTTTAAATGCATCACATCGTCCGGTTGTTCTCCTTATTTATACTGCAAATAAAACTTAACTATCCATCATCGCATTCAACTCAATCTACATTCATCGTAAATCCAACATAAATTAGCTTGTTATTTAATCTTATACTTGTAGGCTAGTACATTCGGACTTTCTCTATATTTGTTAGGAGATGTATGCATAACTGTCAAACGCTAACATTTGAAATGTCACGTTTACGCGAACATTGTAAAATGACAAAGAAGCGCCAGTTTATCAGTGAAGGCAGTAGCTGCGTTCGAAGGTGGATATAACGGAGAACCAAGGAACAGTGGATTTTTCTGTGCAGCTGTACCAACTTACAAAAGAACGCACATCCTTAGCTTGATTGGGCACATTCAAAAAGCTCTAAAGTGGACTAGATTGGTCTGGACTAGATGTAACCTGAACGCAAAAACCACTACTCAGTCACGAGTTTCTTGACTAGATTCGTCGGATCCCCACCATAAACGTCAACTGAAACAGCTGCTCATATGACCGATTTCAGCCAATCAAAGCCGAGATACATCTAGTCAGACAGCTGTCAGACTTACTAAACTAGATACTTGAACGTCCCCTGTCAAAACGAAGATACATCCAGCCAGACAGCTGTCAGACTTACTAAACTAGATACTTGAACGTTCCCATTGGTGACAGTTATGTATTTATTTAAATGGCAATCACTTTCAAAAAGAATTGTTCAACAATTTACTATGTTTCTTAGAAATGGAGTACTCATAAGTCTGAATTCGTTCAGTACTTATGAGTAGTAAAGATCAGAGAATATTCTCAGCAGTTAATTATGAATTCAAACAAAAATTGATTAATTTCTAAAACGCCTTAGGTATACTGCTGTCAAATATCAATAAATTACAGCAAAAGCCAGTTGCCAGATAAATGGTCAGGGTCACAGAGCCCACCTTTGACGCTCTCAACTATACCAGGCCAAATTCTGTCCTCCATCCAACACGTTAGGGCGAAACCAGAGCACCCTACGGCACCCCAGGGTAAATATCGAGCATACATTCTTCCATCCACTCACAGAGTCGGCGGAACTAACTATTTCCTCCAGTGAATGACTTTCGATAAAGTTGCCCAACAATTAAAATAAACGAATTCAAGTTCATTGGTCATTATGTACACCACAACCGAAGGAGTTGTCCGCCATCCCTATATACCAATACCCACCTAATTTAAATGATATGCCAACCCACACCCGTGTTGAGCCATTGTTTTCCAATTCTTCCCGTCACGGATCTAAATGTTCGATTCGTAATAAATTGGCCAAAACGGAATGTCTTATTATTAGCTCGTAAATTTTTCTAATTTAGCTCTCAGTTACTGCTGCCAGTAGTATGTACCAGTATGCCAGTACCTGCATATAAATGTTTTTGTTTTGTGTAAAACAAGTCTAAACAGAGAAAAATCCAAAGCAATAACCATAAAAAAAAGAAAACGTCAAACAAGACGACCTTCAAGCGAAGCAAATAATAACTCTCTGACATTCTTTTTTTTTTAATTCATCAAGACCGCCGCCATGGCAGTTAGCCAGCAACAGTGGCAGCAGGGCAGTTGAAGTTGATTGCGTTAAGTGAGTGTGGGGCATGGCATTAAAATAAAATTACACCACTTGGCATAGTAGTCCATTGCACAGGTTGAAATCTGATAGTCAACAGCCAGGCTGCAGCTAGCAAGCCATCTTTATCGGAAATTCAATGATATGATTATGACATACGGCTCTCAAGTATCTTTAAGATTATTTTAATTACCCGCCCTTACTAAGTCACAATAAGAGTGACGGTTATGTGTGTGCAATACCAATAAACTCTTTAGCTTGAATTTCATTATATTTCACCAGGTACAAGATTTCTGTTAATGCTGTATGGTTAGTAAAGAATCTATTTTTGTATCAATTTCAGTTGCAGACGAGTTAGATTACTAACCGCGTGTGCGTGTGTTTTTGCGAGGGGCCTTAGAACGCACAATAACTTTGATTGAAAGACTGAATCATCAGCGAAGCGTTGAGAAAATGATTTCGCGAAGGAAAATTATATCGCGGTCTTTGGACAATCTAGATGCGATTGGACCGAATGCGGACGAGGAGGACATGTGGTATGACAAGGATAAATTGTGCAAGGTAAGTGTAACAAAGTGTTGAGGGAGAAATTAAATTTAAACGAGGCCAGTTATTGATGGTAGCAATTAATGAGATTAAGAAGCGGAAAGGTCGTATTTCTGGTAAATTAATTGACAGCTAAGTTGACAGACGGCTGCGTGGAAGTAGCTTAAGGTGCGATAAAGAAAAACCCTTGTAGCATGTTCTAAGTTGATCGGTGGGACTTGGCGCTGTACGAATAACTTATCTGATAAATACGTGTGATTAAACTGCGTTTCCTATCTTATCTGCTATTCAGAGGACTAGATTTACGAGTGTAGAATTACCTGCAGAATGAGAGCTTCGTATATATTGCATACATTAGTGCTAATTAATTCCAAGTAGCAATGAGGGAAATAGATCACTGATAGTCATCTTCTGACCATGCAAATGGCTACGCCAAATGCAAACAAAAAAGGAATAGTTTCGAAAATGACACATTAACTACATTTATAATCGAAAATTTAAGTATGTCGACTTATTGCACAGAAATATCAATCCTCAGAACTTAAATAGTGAATTCGTTTGTGGCGTTTTCGATATATTTCATATTATAGGTTAAGTCGGCTTGAACTAGTTGCATCAACAAACGAACATCAACTGAAGTTTTGTCAAAAGCTTGACGTAGTTATGGCCCTAATCGTAAAATGGTCTCTTCACATTTTAATGAAATCGCACAATGGCAATCCTTTTACTTTCGGTTGCTCTACATTTCGGGCTTCAGCTAGGTGGAAATCCGTATGTCCCAGTTATCTGAATACATTGCTACTTACGTTTGCTTAAGTAAGTGTCAAAAATGAGCGCTTCCAGTGAGGGTCCAATTAATCATCCTTCTCCGATCCTGCAGCTATCGGCCATTCTCTAAGTTAAGACTGTTGCTTCACAGCACAACTTTCCATTCGTACTAAAAATATAAGAGCTAATACAAACTAATGGTTGTGATGTTGAAAACTAACCCTAGCCTAGTCCAATGCAGGCAGCAAAGTTTAACAGTTGTCAGGGATAGATAGTGCTAACTTTGGATTAGCCTTCACCAAGCTCTTTCCTGTCATAATATTTCTACACCGCTCTAATCTCACTTTTCCCATGCTCCGCAGGCGATTGTCAATTCCTTTTCGCTTCGAGCTACTCAAAGGAATATTGAGTTCGCTTGGCAAGTTTATTTCAGATTCCCTAGCGATGCATATTTCATGTCAAATTATTGACGCTGCTTCGAATGCCGGTGAAAGTACCGCCTGTAAATTTCAAAAAACTTACACGAAAGAAGACAATGCCACCATCTTAAAGAAGCTCCTGCGAAAATGTAATTTCCGGTGTTTGGAATGGTTTCCTCTTAATGGTATCGTACAGCATAATGGTAAAATTGAAGATTCTCTACTAATTTCAATTATCAGACAAAATTATACCATGTAAGCAATACATATATGCATTGTTGCGGCTTCCTGGATAGAGAAACTGATTCGGTAATCTGTGAAATTTAAAAAAATAATAATAATGAAAATCTCACCTCTCACATGTCATGTCCATCCAATCACCGGCTGCTCGTGGGTCGTGGCTCATATTTATTTTTTTTGTTTTGTTGTTTATGTCACCTTGACACCTACTAATGTTCGAATTCGAACCTACCGAGTGCTTTAGATGGGCCCCTAAAACTATGCTACGTACGTTCTGTAGGACAAGAAATTTTATAGCATTACGGTTTGAGATGGTCGTTGTGAGAGATCCGAATTATGATTCTCAGTAGATTCTCTTCGGGGAATAATAAAACTAAAAGGAGTATAGAAAATAAATAACAACAATTTCAATAGGACAGAAACAACTAGAATAGGATCGGATGATTTAGGATGATAGTCAAAGGATAGGGTGCGATTAAGACCCTTGAACAAAGAACTGTCGAGTAATTGCTGAGACAATGAACTAAAGACAGTTGCCGAGTCAAGATCGCGACCCGTACGAGCAGTGCAGTACAAAGCAATAAAAAAAAAAAAAACCATTGTTGAACAGTGCAGTGAAAAAAAAAAAAAAAAAAATTTTGAAAGACTTTTTTTAAGGCAGTGTTGTTAAGCAAAACCAACGGCATCAAAACAAAAAAAAAGGTATATGTACTAGGATTACATATAGTACAGTGACCGGTGAGTGTGAGTTTTTTTTAGTTTGAAAAGGGTGAAAAGTAAAAATTAGTTTTAGGCTTTGTGTACCTCATCCAAAAAAAAAAAAAAAAAAGGAATAAATTACAACTTGGCGAGTTGGCGGTCATAGCTACATCGTGGCCGCCAGCGTTTTTTTTTTAAATCCGTACGGAGTGACGTCACCAACAAAAAAAAAAAGGTACAGCCAACGACATTGTCATCGCCAGAGGTGAATCAGAGGTGACCAATATTAATGACCTCTTGAGTAGTAGCCCTAGTCGAAACACCGCGAGGATCATTCAGTTATCGAAGTTATCAAGCGACCTAGCTGCTTCTGCACAAAAAAAGGAAAGGAGGGAACATTTTTTGTTATACCCTGGATTATGTCATTGCTGTATATGGTGGCTACATAAGATAAGGCCTGTCTATACAGTGGTGCAAAAAAATTATGAACCCATATTAACACAAAAAAAAAAAAAACTAAAATAAGTATCACCCGGGAACAGCACAGAGTCCTATTTATTTATTATTTATTCATTTATTTTTTTTGGCATGATTTTTCCTTTTTTTATTTTTTTTGTACCTATTTATTTCTCGTATTACGCTTATTTATTTTTCTTGTCTCTGTCCACTTATTTATTTAGTAGATATTTTTTTTGAACTTCCTATGTATTAAATTTTTTTTGTTTTATTTTTTTTGGGCACATACACTCAGAACTTGTTATTTGTAATAAGTTTCCCTGAAAATTTTTTTGTTTGTCTTCGGTAAAGAATATTTTTTTTTTGTATAAGTCATATTCCTCTAAAACGAGCTCATTTTAGGTAGGGATCGCGGGTAAGGTAGCGTAAGGGTACACTGGGAATAAAAAGTACAGGTACCAGTTTTTTGGGGAGATTTACCTTTTTGTTTTGTTTTTTTTTTTTTCTTTGCTTCTATTAAAAACTTACAGTTAACATTACTTTAGATATGTTAAAGTTCATATAGTTAGCCGTAGTTTATAATTATAATAGGGAACTCTCATAATAAACTTTGTACATCACGCCAAGTTGGTTGAGACATTTTTTTTCTCGATGACGCTCGATTGAGCATAATGGCTTGCTAAGGGAATTTTCAGGGGTGCGGTAAGGTCTGCTACGGTTCTTTCGGCGAACATGGTCTAGTCAGCGGCAACTAAATAAATCTGGGGAAGTTTAAAAATCGGCCGTAAACTTCCAGGAAGGGTGGGAATTGGCCCTAGCTGCAACGTCATCAGCAGCCCTCACAGTATGGTGGACGTCCGTCTGTTTTCAAAAAAGTAAGTTTTTTTTTTGGCATGTTTAATGTTTTGTGGTAGATCTCGTTATGTGTGTAGGACAAGAACCACCCCATCTGGCGAGCTGAGCCGTGCAACGCAAGCATGCCATGCTCCTCGCACGTAACACTCCATCCCTTTCCATTTCCGTTTCCTTCCTTAAGTCCCGTCCACATCCTGGCTTCCTTCTTCAATCCGCTCCCAACGCCCTCTATATTTCCCTAACCTAGATCTATTACATATGGCGCCCAACGTATTGTTTGTCCTAGTCTTCTGTCCTTTATGTCGTATTCGTCCTAATTGTCCTTACTGTCAACATTGAAACCTCGTAAGTCTTCGAGAGGATAGCTCATTAGCACGCCATTTCGAATTGCGACGAGAACGTTCAATGTTGACAGCGACAACAATTAACACCTTGTTAGTCCTGTTTTCTTTCTCTATCCACCTTTTTATTGTTTTTTTTTTGCTTTTCTATCTTACCATTTTACTTTTCCTTTCTAGTTGTTAGTGTCTTATTCGATTATGTATCTAGTGGCCTAGTCTGATATAGTTTTGTCATGTCAAGTTGCATTAGTACATCTGTAGTTAATTTCTTCTTTTATGTGTTGCTGTTCAAAATGTTTCAAGTCTCCCAGCTAAGGCCGTTTGGTTGAACTGGAATTGCGGAAACGATCTGAGCGCAACAGTGTGTGTCCATGTCAGTTTTTTTATGTTTACTCATTCCGCCGTACTGAGGGATACAACAAATAGTCCGTCCGCAGTCTTTCATTCAAATAGTTGCCCAAGCATTAGACCATGATGCCTGCCAACACGATTCCGCCGAAGAAAGTAGACCTGAAACACCCCGCTATGATTTATGGTACACAAAACACAAAAGAAAACCAAGTTTCGTTAATTTTGCCCAGAGCATAGGTATATATTTCATTATAAAATTTATTTTTCAAAACATTTACATATTTACCCTATCAAATCAGAAACAAAACTCACTCGTCATATATTTAATACATATACATATTAACATTTCCTATTTATTTTCTTATTTATTATATCCTATCTATATATTCGTTTCAAATATACATATATTTATCATACACTCAACAAAATTACATTACATATCAAAACTTAATATTTTTCGTTCTTAGCACAGTTCGCAATTTTATTTATTTCCTTTTTGTTTGTTTGTTATCAGCGCATAACAAAAACAGTCAACTTCAAAACACAATTATAGCGTATATACACTTTGTTCAACTATAACCATTGTTTGTCTCTTAATCATCCGATCCTCTGTATTATGAATCCTCCTGGAAAGAAAGTACAGAGCAAAAATATCCCCGCAGAGAATACCTACAAAATCAATAGAAGAATCACTCGTTCTATAAGCTCTCAAATTGATCAAACGTCAATCACCGACACGATGCCGATAGGACGTACACCACCCGGGAAGCAACCCCCTCAAAGCACTTCAGATCCACTTTACCCGTACCCTCCCCCGCCAATACCTTCAACCCGAACTAGTAGCCCACAAAGCTCAAACGAATCAATTAGGGCACCGTCTTATAGCAGTCTCTCAGAGTTAGGAGCCGCTTCACAGGAAGCACAAAATGATAGCGTTAGGACTATGGTTGAACAAATAGAACTAAATGAGCAAAACATTAATAAAAGTTTACCAGGCACTAACAAAACGAGTAGCGAAAAGGAAACAGAACCATTACCTCAAGCAGTCACGGACATCAAAGCATACATCAACCTAGCAGTGGTTAATGCATTTGCTTCTTATCAAAGCACGATAACGAATGACATCTCGCAAGTCCTCAGAGAGGAAATGAAGAGCAGCATGTTGGAGTTCATGAAAGATATAAATGCGGTTATTCGCACAAATACACCTGTTAATCCTCCAGCTCAGCGACCAATTCCAGAGCAGATTAATACTCTCCAACAGCCACAAATCCAACAGCTACAAATACAACAGCCACAATCTCAGCTGGACCCTTCGTCCAGGCCATTCGTCCCTCCCTCTGTAGTGACTACAGCAGGTAATAACCATATCAACAACGGTCAATCGCAGAATGTGGGATATCAGCAGCAGAACAACAACAACAACCGTAACCATAACAGGCAAAATCGACCAAGATGGCAAAACGCGAATTGGCACCACAATTCTCCAATCCAATTTCAAGAAAGTGATTCACACCCTAATCCTCGTGGGCCAATCAAAATTGACAAATGGGGCATTAACTTCGAAGGTAAGCCGGATACTCTTACAGTAGAAGATTTTATTTTCCGCCTCGAAACCCTCAAGAATCAGTACGACTGTACATGGGCTGAGATCTTGAGAGACTTCCACCTCCTACTCTCAGGAACCGCGTATGAGTGGTATTGGCAGTTTCAACGCATGAACTACCAACCAGACTGGCCAATGTTACGCGATGCCCTGACACGTCAATTCCGAAGTTCGAAATCAGACTTTGAAATAATTCGCGATATTATGGATCGTAGGCAGGGTTCTTGGGAGTCTAGCGATGATTTCTTTGCGTCAATCGGAAAACTTAGATCTCAGCTCAGAGTACAGATTCCGGAAGCTGAGTTGGTGAGGATCTTAAAACGAAGCCTCAATGACAGAATCGGGAAGCTGATATACCCCATGGCTATATCGTCGTTGGACCAGCTGAGACATGCATGTGCTGACGCGGAAAAAGCATTTCCCATAAGAGATGGTGCGAAGCATCATAGACCACCTGGCAGATACATGGCAAATGAGTTGGAACATGACAATGAGGAAGAGGTTACTTACGTACCAGAGGAGCAGATAGCTGCAATGCAGTACGGAGGGGCACGTCCTAGAGCGCCTCGAAGATACCCAGAGCCAAGACAACTGTTATGTTGGAATTGCCGAGTTGAAGGTCACTCATTTGTTGATTGTCCATCCACGGTCCGAAACATTTTTTGTTTTAAATGTGGTCAGGAGGGGGTGATAACCCCTAATTGTAGTCGATGCACCCCGGGAAACCGCCAGATGAACGCGAGGTCATCGGGAGAATCGCGTTCAACCCAATACCCCGAACAATAAATACAGATGTAGGGCCGGGAGTTGATGAACAATCAATAGTTCAGACCCCGACAGCTGGAGATGGCAAAATTAAAATATTAGTTAGGAATAGGGAACTAGAATTAAATAATTTAGGTAAAAATGATAAAAAGTTTGAAATTAAACCGTTACATGTTAGAATAAAAAATTATTATGCAGCACGCAGTAGGATATTTGATGAAGGCAAAACTGTTTCCAAGCGAATCCTGAAAACAAGGTGCAGATTCAAGATAAGAAAAGAGACTAGAAAACGCATATTAGCATCGGTAATAAACATAGGCAATGACCCGAGACCTTATGCAAAAATAAAAATCGCTGATAATGATGTGCTAGGTTTGCTTGACAGTGGGGCCAGCATTAGTATTTTAGGCAAGAATTGTTTTAAGTTTGTGGAATCAGTGGGATTACCTATTCAGTCATTTGAGTCTGGGGTAAAAACTGCTGATGGTAAGAATCAATCGATAGTAGGTAGAATTAAAGCTCCAGTTGTCTACCAAAATAGAATAGAAGATATTACATTTTACCTAGTACCCACATTAGATCAGGAGTTGTATTTGGGAATAGACTTCTGGAAGGCTTTCCAACTAGCCCCAAATATAATAAGTTCTTTGTCTATTTTAGATACAACGAATGATCCCAATACGCACCAACTTTCGTTAGAGCAGCAGTCCGAGTTGGAGACAGTGAGACGAAGATTTCTCTGCTATACGCAGCATGGACTCGGGAAGACAGAGCTGGAGGAGCATGTCATCGATACTGCGGATGCGGCACCGGTGAAGCAACGTCACTACCCTGTTTCTCCAGCGATACAAGCCCTGTTGTATGAGGAGGTTGACCGGATGATTAGTCTCGGCGTTGTGGAGGAGAGCGAAAGTCCCTGGTGTTCACCAGTGGTATTGATCCGAAAGCCAGGCAAAAATCGTCTTTGCCTGGATTCTCGTAAAGTCAACGCTTTGACAAAAAAGGATGCATACCCTCTCCCCCACATCGACGGACTGCTCAGCCGGTTACAAGATACATACTACATCAGCAGTATCGACCTCAAAGATGCCTTTTGGCAGATACCGCTGGAGAAGCAGAGTAGGGAGAAAACCGCATTTACTGTGCCGGGGAGACCTTTGTACCAATTTACTGTCATGCCCTTCGGGCTATGTAATGCGGCGCAGAGAATGTGCCGATTAATGGACAAGGTCATCCCCGCACGTCTAAAGGACCGCGTATTTGTATATCTAGATGACTTGCTCGTAGTAGCTCCGGACTTCAAGACACATATTGCCCTGCTTGACGAAGTGGCTCAGTGTCTTCGTAAAGCGAATCTAACCATCAACGTGAACAAATCCAAATTCTGTTTTAAGGAATTGAGGTACTTGGGGTTCATCGTTGGTGGTGGGATGCTAAAAACAGATCCGTCGAAAATAGCTGCGATCGCTGAGTTTCCGACACCAAAAACTCCGAAGCAAGTGCGCAGGCTGCTTGGTCTTGCAGGGTGGTACAGGAGGTTTATTCGAGATTTCTCCGGCCTCACTGCCCCCATCACGGACACGCTAAAGAAGAAGGAGAAATTTAAAATGACTGATGAGGCACTCGTGGCATTTGAGAATTTAAAGAAAGCCCTAACAACAGCCCCTGTGTTAACACATCCAGATTTTTCAAGGCGCTTCTACATCCAGTGCGATGCATCGGAATCTGGCATAGGAGCGGTCCTCTTTCAAAAAAACGAATCAAACGAAGAAAGTCCGATTTCATACTTTTCTCAAAAACTAAATGCATGTCAAAAAAATTATAGTGTAACCGAGAAAGAGTGTTTGGCTGCTGTCATGGCAGTGCAGAAATTTAGGCCCTATGTCGAAGGTATGGACTTCACTGTGATTACAGATCACTCTAGCCTTCGATGGTTGATGGGACTCAAGGACCTCAACGGACGATTAGCCAGGTGGAGCCTCAAACTCCAAGTATTCACCTTCGACATAGAGCACCGAAAAGGTTCGCTCAATGTAGTGCCAGATACTCTTTCTCGGGTTTACGTAGACAGCCTGGAAATAGAAGATATTGCACCGTTGGTAGATCTAGACTCAGAAGAATTTCGATCTGAGGAATACAAAAGCCTGATAACCACCATCCAAGAAAATCAAGAAAAGCTACCTGACTTAAAAATAGAAGATGATTTCGTCTACAAACGTGCATTACCACCGGCAGGAAATGAGGCAACGGTAGAACACACATGGCGTTTGTGGATTCCATCTGGCCTAACAGGCGACATAATTGCCCAAGCGCACAATCCCCCTCAGGCAGCTCATGGTGGAATCGCAAAAACGATTCAAAGAATTCGTCAGTACTTTTACTGGCCAAACATGACTGTTCAAATCAGGCAATATATATCCCAATGTGCAATATGCAAACAGTGTAAGTCTTCCAATCAGATATCTCGTCCACCTATATGTTATAGCTACTGTACCGATCGTCCGTTTCAAAAACTATATGTAGACTTTTTGGGTCCGTACCCCAGATCTAAGTCTGGTAATTCATATGTCTTTGTTGTACTCGACCATCTGTCCAAATTTGTGTTCCTCAAACCATTACGTAGTGCAAACACTAGAAGCATAGTGAAATTCCTCTACGAGGATATATTTAATATGTTCGGAGTCCCACAGGTAATTCATTCCGATAACGGAAAGCAATTCTTGTCGCGAGAATTCCAAAGTCTGTTAAAAAGGTATGGCATTCGTCATATGAGGACCGCATACTATGCACCACAGTCAAACGCCTCAGAGAGGGTGAATAGGACACTTCTTGCGTCTATCCGCTCCTACTTAAGAGATGATCAACGCGACTGGGATATTCATCTCAGTGATATCGCTGGCGCTTTGAGAAGCTCCATCCACTCGTCAACTGGTGTGTCGCCTTACTTCGCGCTCTTCGGCACGAATATGATAACGCACGCCAGCTGCTATGAGATAGCCCGTAAGTTGAACGCGGTGGAGGACGGCGAACTTTTAACCATCCCCAGGCAAGGACGACTGCAATGCATACGCGCGAAAATTCGCGAAAACATATATAAAGCAAATGACAAATCTGCAAAGACGTACAACATACGGACTCGAAAAATACGATTCCTACCGGGGCAAGAAGTATTCCGGCGAAATTTTGTTCTTAGCGACAGCTCTAAATATCGAACATCCAAGCTCTGCCCAAAATACGTCAAGTGCCGAATCGTAAAAGCGATAGGAAACAACATGTACGAGATTGAGGACATGAAAGGCAAAACGGTCGGGGTATTCCACGCCAAAGATATAAAACAATAGCTCTACATGAACTGGTGCAATAAAATCACGATCCATTTAGTTTAGGCGTTGTGTTTATTACCTTCTTGTTATTTGTTAGCATAGTATACTTAAATGTTAGCTTTTTATCTTAGTCCACTAAATCTATGTATATTATGTTCAAACCTAGTATATGTATTATTAAGTCTGTCAATTTATGTTATTTATTTATTTATTCTATTTATTTATTTATATTATTTACCTATTTATTCTATTAAGTTATTAATGTTATTTATTTATTTATTCTATTTATTTATTTAGACATAAGTATGTGTTATTTATTATCAGTGATGTATCTATTTATTTACTTATCTATCTAGTTATTTATCTATTTATTTACTTATGTATTTGCCTATTTATTTCTATATATTCAATTATTTACATATTTATTTATTTATTTATGTATTTATTTACCTGCCTAATTATCTATCTGTTATTCGTTCTAGCTAATTCATTGATTTCATTGTCTAGTCTAAGTTTATGTAATTCGACTGTGGTACATTACACTATGTTCATAACTTAATTATATACGTAGGTAATTATCTATGCCATACATGAAAGTAACTTGAAATACACATACCTGAGCGACAAACTCTAGCTTTTACCTCATACCAGGCTAAAGGTCCGTTAGTGAAGACCCCATAGTGACACTCGCCTTTCATCACCTGAGCTCCGTTGATCAGACAATCCGCATATCCCACGATGAAGATGTTTCATGAAGTAATCACCTGCAATAATAATATAGATTAATCATCGGTTCTTATAATGGTATACAAATTAAAAGGCAGCGAGTTGCCTCAGGTGTAGTTACACCGGAATAGCCAAGGTTAATCACCCTATCATAAAAAATCCATGCCTGACGATAATGTGTATGCCCGGCACGTATATTTGATATAAACACGGCAAGTGCTCGGTATGTTTAGTTATTGTCTCCAGCAAAGGGTTGTTTCATAAAAACTGTTGAGAAACAGTGGATTGTTAGTGACGTTCAACATGATTGCACTAATATTATATACTTACACTAAATGCCCGGCTCATATCGTGGGGTTCTTCACCACGTTGTAGATAAGAGACTGGATTCCATGCACCCGTTTCCTCCGCCTCTGATGGTACACAGGTGACCCACAGATTCGGAGTTTTGTTGCGGCTTCCTGGATAGAGAAACTGATTCGGTAATCTGTGAAATTTAAAAAAATAATAATAATGAAAATCTCACCTCTCACATGTCATGTCCATCCAATCACCGGCTGCTCGTGGGTCGTGGCTCATATTTATTTTTTTTGTTTTGTTGTTTATGTCACCTTGACACCTACTAATGTTCGAATTCGAACCTACCGAGTGCTTTAGATGGGCCCCTAAAACTATGCTACGTACGTTCTGTAGGACAAGAAATTTTATAGCATTACGGTTTGAGATGGTCGTTGTGAGAGATCCGAATTATGATTCTCAGTAGATTCTCTTCGGGGAATAATAAAACTAAAAGGAGTATAGAAAATAAATAACAACAATTTCAATAGGACAGAAACAACTAGAATAGGATCGGATGATTTAGGATGATAGTCAAAGGATAGGGTGCGATTAAGACCCTTGAACAAAGAACTGTCGAGTAATTGCTGAGACAATGAACTAAAGACAGTTGCCGAGTCAAGATCGCGACCCGTACGAGCAGTGCAGTACAAAGCAATAAAAAAAAAAAAAACCATTGTTGAACAGTGCAGTGAAAAAAAAAAAAAAAAAAATTTTGAAAGACTTTTTTTAAGGCAGTGTTGTTAAGCAAAACCAACGGCATCAAAACAAAAAAAAAGGTATATGTACTAGGATTACATATAGTACAGTGACCGGTGAGTGTGAGTTTTTTTTAGTTTGAAAAGGGTGAAAAGTAAAAATTAGTTTTAGGCTTTGTGTACCTCATCCAAAAAAAAAAAAAAAAAAGGAATAAATTACAACTTGGCGAGTTGGCGGTCATAGCTACATCGTGGCCGCCAGCGTTTTTTTTTTAAATCCGTACGGAGTGACGTCACCAACAAAAAAAAAAAGGTACAGCCAACGACATTGTCATCGCCAGAGGTGAATCAGAGGTGACCAATATTAATGACCTCTTGAGTAGTAGCCCTAGTCGAAACACCGCGAGGATCATTCAGTTATCGAAGTTATCAAGCGACCTAGCTGCTTCTGCACAAAAAAAGGAAAGGAGGGAACATTTTTTGTTATACCCTGGATTATGTCATTGCTGTATATGGTGGCTACATAAGATAAGGCCTGTCTATACAGTGGTGCAAAAAAATTATGAACCCATATTAACACAAAAAAAAAAAAAACTAAAATAAGTATCACCCGGGAACAGCACAGAGTCCTATTTATTTATTATTTATTCATTTATTTTTTTTGGCATGATTTTTCCTTTTTTTATTTTTTTTGTACCTATTTATTTCTCGTATTACGCTTATTTATTTTTCTTGTCTCTGTCCACTTATTTATTTAGTAGATATTTTTTTTGAACTTCCTATGTATTAAATTTTTTTTGTTTTATTTTTTTTGGGCACATACACTCAGAACTTGTTATTTGTAATAAGTTTCCCTGAAAATTTTTTTGTTTGTCTTCGGTAAAGAATATTTTTTTTTTGTATAAGTCATATTCCTCTAAAACGAGCTCATTTTAGGTAGGGATCGCGGGTAAGGTAGCGTAAGGGTACACTGGGAATAAAAAGTACAGGTACCAGTTTTTTGGGGAGATTTACCTTTTTGTTTTGTTTTTTTTTTTTTCTTTGCTTCTATTAAAAACTTACAGTTAACATTACTTTAGATATGTTAAAGTTCATATAGTTAGCCGTAGTTTATAATTATAATAGGGAACTCTCATAATAAACTTTGTACATCACGCCAAGTTGGTTGAGACATTTTTTTTCTCGATGACGCTCGATTGAGCATAATGGCTTGCTAAGGGAATTTTCAGGGGTGCGGTAAGGTCTGCTACGGTTCTTTCGGCGAACATGGTCTAGTCAGCGGCAACTAAATAAATCTGGGGAAGTTTAAAAATCGGCCGTAAACTTCCAGGAAGGGTGGGAATTGGCCCTAGCTGCAACGTCATCAGCAGCCCTCACAGTATGGTGGACGTCCGTCTGTTTTCAAAAAAGTAAGTTTTTTTTTTGGCATGTTTAATGTTTTGTGGTAGATCTCGTTATGTGTGTAGGACAAGAACCACCCCATCTGGCGAGCTGAGCCGTGCAACGCAAGCATGCCATGCTCCTCGCACGTAACACTCCATCCCTTTCCATTTCCGTTTCCTTCCTTAAGTCCCGTCCACATCCTGGCTTCCTTCTTCAATCCGCTCCCAACGCCCTCTATATTTCCCTAACCTAGATCTATTACAGCATTTATCGCGTTCTCTCAGGTAGGTTTCTCGCTTTTTGGTTTGTAGTAATCAGTTCTGATTATATTTTGCTGGATCAAAATAAAAATAGTCACATGGATTAAAATGAGGGAAACATTCATTTTGCATGGCCCCTTCCATGACATAATCAATACTCTTGTGGGCTTAGTCATCTGCAAATCCAATTGACCAAATACTACTGGGCACACCTTATTTCCAGACTAATTAATTAAATTAGTAGCTAAATGTTCACATAAAAACACAAAATTGGTTTTATTATATTTTCTAAACAGATTTTCTCACAACCTCCTATTTGGCATACATTTTGTCCAACAGCAGCCGTGTCTAGAATTGCAAACGAACATAAATCAAATTTAGAATCGCTTCGCATATTAGCAAATAAATAGAAAACGAAAATAATATCTGAAGCCTTTGTTTATTTATAGACTTTTTTTTTCTTCTGACGGTCTTGTGGGAAAAACCCACAATACCCAATAACTTGTCACCCGACATAGAAGTCGACTGGCCGAATCGATTCGGATTCAGCCCGCCAATGATATCATTTCTGTGGGAAGATGTATGCCCGACAGTAGTTATAAAGAATTAATTTTTTCTTACAAATTAGTATCACGTTTAGTGTTAAATTCCAAGTGTACAACGTCACAGTTAATCCAACTCTGCAACCGGTGCACAGATCAAATCGTTCGACTTTTAATTCGTTTGACATTGACAAACGTGTATTGAACATCATATTTTGCAAATAAAATACTGATATGTTTTGCAACTGTGTGTGGCTACTTGCAATTCGCACGTTCGTCTGTTAACAAATTAACTGAAAACCATGTATTATTGGTAAATCATGAATAAGTGTTGTAATAAATAAGCCACTGTTTAACGGCTTGGATTGGGGAACGTTATAGGACTTATACATTTGATGCCAAAGAAGACATTTTTCTGAGAAAAAGTACTTTCGTGCAGTTCGGTGTTCAACTCTTTTGTTTAAAGATTTCAGAGATCAAATTTTTAGTAGTTATCGAGTATGAGTAGGATTGAATTGATATTTCACTAGCTTTCGGACTGTTGAAATTTGTGTTGATGGTTGCCAAAGTAACGAACCCGATTTACATAGAACATCAAAATAAATCGAGAAAACCAGAAGAATCGCATTTTATTTGCTTAGATTTCCCCGAAGAGCATTTTCGTTCTTTCAAAATATATTTCAGAATATAAGGCAATCCATGTTTGGGGTGAAATATTTACCGCCGCCCATCCGCACAGAAGAAATGTCTTGGACCTTTTTATATTATGGCAGAAGTTTCAAAGAGCTCACAAGCAGAGACAAAATTACTCCCACCTATCAGAGCATATGATATCTTTTTCAAAACTCAATCGCCTTCCTGGTGTCATATTTTTTTAAATGACACCAACTTTTCTCAATTTACATGCAGAATATGTTATATTTTCGTCTTTTCCAGGGAAGCATTTAAAAAAATTATATTTTCACAGTATTTTTATGCAAACAAATACTCGCTTCTTTATTTAAAAAAGCCATATCTGCCAAGCTTGGCTAGTCACCAATGACTTTTTAGATGTGGGCATTACCTGTCACCTTTTATTGCGGCCTTTTTTTACTGCGCTAAGCCTCTGTGTTAAATTCGAAGAGTGCGGAGTGTTTAACTATACAAGAGTTCGCCCAGTGGCAGAAATTCGACCATTATAGTAACCTCGCTAATACACAAATTGCCATACTAACAACCATTTTTAACACTTAATATTTTGTAGGTCACAATATGCAATTTGGTATGGAAAATATAGCCACTGTGAGTTAGAACACGGGACACTAAAAATTATTATTAGTGTTGCGGAAAATATTGGTAAACAAATTACATACAGCATCTCTGCACAATCTTCCCAACAAAAAAAATCAAGCGAATATGGTGTGTTTTTGGCAGTGAAAGTGGCTCTTTACTATTCGCCTTCGCCTATTTGTATATAAGAATAGATTTACATAGCTTAGCCGCCATAACTATCCATGAGCTATGTTATGTGAAGTTGCCTTCACAGTCCCAAAGAAACAACGTTTTCAGATCAAGCAACCAGATCCGAGGTAGACAGAAGCAATTTGGGTGTACCATTTTGTAAATGCTTTAAATGCTTCAATTGCTTTACGCCCAGAACACGTTTGGTGAGCCATTTTACGTACCTAACATTTTTACTCTTCATTTACTCCACATGTTCATCAGCCAAAGTGACAGCGGTTTACTTGAAATTTTTGATAGGTTTTGAACCCAATTTTGGACAACCTATAAAGCGGTCCTTTACCGTTATTATTACTTATAGTTAAGCCACCGTAAATTCATCAAGTTGTTGCGGGTGCGAGTTAATCATCATGTAATGTGACAATGGGCCTTACCAGTAAACAATTTTGGTTTCTACTCTAAATTTTAGTAGTTCACAGTGGCAACATTTTCCATACAAATTTTGCTACTGTGAGCTTTCGTAAACTTAAAGTCGAGACTAAAATTTGTTATTCGTACGGAAAAATGAAACAATATTCTTAAGGGAACTGTCAGATTTTCTTCGTCATCCATCAAACCCCTTGTAACGCGTTCCACAAGCCCTCAGATAAAAAAAATCACTCAAAGTTATCCTCAAAACACAGATTTCAAAATCGTATTCAACCGATAGTTTGCGGCTATTTCTCTTATATTAATTTCCAACGATTGAGTTCACCTTGTTTATTATTATTTTTTGATACCTATATTCAGTAGCTAACAAAAATAATGTAGGTTAACAATTCTCGTATCACTTGCTTAAAAATACATAATTTAAATCAAAGTGATAAATCGAAAAACGAAATGGGCGATATAGTTCCCCTCCAGCGTTGCAATGTCATTGAATGTAATAATTAATTCGTTTTAAAAAATGATTTGATCTGATGGTAGCAAAATTATTATATTGCATCTGGACGGCAAAGAGGTACAGACCGGTTATCGACAATTTTCATTCAACTTTCATATCACCTTATTGTTTGGTATTGACAAAAATATAAATAAATCCTATCGACGAATACATTACATGTTTCGCATTTCCAGATGGCAATAGTCTGTCTCATTGACAAGCTAAATTGATCATCATAAAAATCTTCATTGAAAACGAATCATTGATCAACATTAATAGATCTACATATCCCAATTTGTAAATTTGACAACGTTGCATAATTGTATAATATGTAAAAATGTGAAGCTTTTTAATTTCAACGACTTTATTATCAATTGCAGGACCACATAGATGAAGTGTTATCCAAGTGGGAACAAATAGACGATGAGATCTGGGCAAAGGTCATTGTTTTTGAGAAAAATCGACGTGTGGCCAAGGCTTACGCCCGATCATCTGTTATATCTATCAATGGATCAAAGCACGGTTTCGATGGAGTCAGGTAAGTCTATCCGTAACCCTTCAAGTGATCCTGAAACTAAAACATTGTCCTTATAGAATCGGGCTCAATGGCTTTCAAAATCCTATGCGTGATACACAAACAAAAGAAGTCAAGAAATCTATAGGCGATGGTTTCAAACTAAAAATGGATGAAACGGGAAACATACTTATTAAACGTTATGGCAAAGCAAATGTTTATGTGCACAGCACGTCGAAATTGTCAAATGAAGAAACCGTCATCGGGGCGGATATCTTACAACTGCCACATCAAGCCATCAATATTGGAACGTCTTCAAAGGTAAAATTAAGTTTGATTCCATACATTATCTCTGTTGCTAATAAAAAACGATTTGCTTTAGCTCTTTGATATGCGTAAGTTCACCATGAACATCAGCCGAGAATTCGCTCGGACCGCACCCGAATGTAGCCGCTTGGAACGTCAATGTTTATCTGCCATTTCTCTAGTGAAATCCAGCAATAATCTTATTCATAGCCCTCTCTGGATTCTGGTCATTAATGTTGTTGCCATTGATATGCTTAGGAGTCGAATGTCCACAATAGGAAAGAATATAGACAACGTAAGTAGAACTTCGCCGACAACCTCGGGAAGTGAAGATCCGTACTCTACAATTGAAAGTCAAGCTGAGCTTATTATTGAAGATGAGGCAAGCCTTAAGGGCAAACGTAGTAATGGAAGCTCAACTTATGGTGATAACCCATACGTTCCAAAGGTAATATCACACTAATAGTAGGTTTTGGAGAAACTTTAAATTTAAACTGTGTTTTTTTTGTAATAGCCCGATTATGAAATCTACAATCAAGCCATTCCCCCTACGGTCAATCCGAAGAAGTCCAAATCAGCGCAACGTAAGAAACAAGATGATCCCTACTACTGTGGGCTATTAGCACGCATTCCCAATTTTATAAAATCCTCAAAGTCATCCAACAAGAAGAAGGATCCAAAAATTGCCCGTAAAATATCTGCTCAACATATGCCGGCGCATCCGGTTCCAATTGCTGCGTTTCATCAATATCCTCCGGCATCTTATTATCCATTTAAGCTGCATCCGCAGCATCATAGAATATCACAGTCGCAATTGTCCTTGTGGGATGCACGCAGTTTAGTCAGTGGATTTGGTGAGTTGCATTATTTGACAGACGTCAGAGTGAATTATTTATAATGAATTCTCTTTCCTTTCAGATTAAGTTCAAATCAATTGTAAATTACGTCGAATTAAGGCAAACTGTAGTTAGAATCTTAAATGAAAAGAGAGATGAGATAACCATGAAAGGAATTCGTATCGCATCGTGAGGTCCTTTGCCATAAAACCGCTTAAGACTGAAAAACGTCCTATAAAAGAAGAAGCATAGTTTTTTTTTGTGTAGGCCAATGGTCGAATTTGTTCAGACCGTTTTTGAGAATTTTAGTCCCGCGACAAACCTATTCTTTTAAATATACAAAATGATAATTTAAACTGCCTTGTTTAGTTGATTGTTCTTTTTTAAAATATCACCAAACGTAGCTTATGTTTCTTGTGTACATATATTAATTGTATATAAATAGTTTATAGCAAACTTATTCAGACAATACTTTTTTTTTCCTTTTAAAATAACTATTTAAAATATTTGTAAAATAAAATTAATATACTTTAAAGGTGTTGTGTTTTTGTTAGCGATCTAACCAACAGGGTTGGCCAATGTGTGCGTACCTAATGCAATTTTTGTATGGTGAGTTTTCTTAGCTGTATACACTGGTAAACACATATCTACGCTGTCGGAATGGAAACGAAAAAATAGCTCGAAAGCTTTTTAACCAAGTGTGAAAACAAGTTTAACATCTCTCTACATTTCAAAGGTGCATTATTGATAGACTGGTATAGCTACGGTGACCATCCGTCCTCTTTTTTAGAGGACAGTCCTCTTTTTCGATATCGTGTCCTTTTTTTTTTTAAAAAAAAAGAGGACAGTAATTTGTCCTCTTTTTACTAAATTTTCCTATTAATGCCCTTTTTTCTTAGAAACCTTTTTTTCTGTGATCTAGACAGTAAAGCACTTTCTTCAGTACTAAATTACTTAAACACAAAATGTAGATAGCACTGGTTAAACTTTTAAATTAAGTACTTATTATGTATGTATTTAATATTTTTTGATTGGTTGATGTAATCTGAAGTACAAATATTTTGAATAAATAACGTTTGTTTCAAAACTTGTGTACGTTAATTAAAGATTGTCCTCTTTTTTGCATCTGCAAAAATGGTCACCGTAGGTATAGCGTACCTTTAGAGGTACCTTCAGAACTTTAAAATGAAATTATACATGCATAAAACATTATAGAGTTGACTTTATAAAAAAACATTTTAAGCATAACCTGGAAATCAATTTTGGAATCGATGATAACTCCTTCTTATTTGCTGCTATTTCAGGCTTCTTTTGATAGTGAGTCGTTAGATAACAAGATTGAAAGGCATATCGGCGCTGTGTTTAGCAGAGATACGTCTATCCCCCCAAAACCCATTTGTTTACATTGTTGTTTTTGTAATTTCAACCCCCTTCTGTGAATACGTGTAAGGAACAGAAAAGCATGTTGCTAAAGCTCTGTTCAGACGATTGCCAGAATTGACAATATTGTCAGGTCTACAAATGAAAAAGATATTCTCAAATGTCTGCCAACCGTGTGAAATGACAATTTTTTCTACCAATACTTGCAGAAAAGTCATATAATTGCCAGAGCGCCATCTGACAAAGAAATTGACAGGTATCTATCAATCGACTGAACACCCAATTTTATCATTGTCTGACCATTGCCAGACGCTTACGACATTTGCAGACTTATTCGCTATTGGCAGATTTGCTGTGGTTGCAACATCTGCAAATTTTTCATTTGTAGACAAATATTTTTTATTATTTGAATTTTTTATTATTATTTTTTCCATTTTTCTGTAGATTGGTGTAAAATGTGGGAATTGAATAAGTTGAAATATGTACGTGGACGAAAAAGTGATTATAACAACAGAAAAGATCTTAGAAAGTTTATAACCCTTTCTTTTTTTAATGATACTTCTAAAAGGATCTAAAAATATTTATGATCATTTCTCCATTGCAGTTTGGAAATTTCCAAAGTTCGTAAATTTGGTAGCAACAGAATCCTAGGCCTCTGGTGTTCTCGGCGTCTACAACTTAAATTGTGCTTTGTGTACATTCAATTAGGTATTGAAATAATTTTCCTGAAGATATTTGGTATTGTAAGGTAGTTCACTATTGTCAGATAGTTTGCAGCTCATTGCCAGATCTGGCAATCGTGTGAACATAGCTTTAGGTATTGTGCTGAATTGAGTAGTACTTTTGGATGTGTCTGGAATTCAGCCAGCTGTCAAATAAATTAAACACACTACGCGAACATACCCAGCGTATGAATTCAAAATACATATTTCTATTCCGTTGGTAATGGTTGGGAATAGTTTATCATTTTTTAAGTTGCGATTTCCACAGATTATTGAGTTTTAATAGTACTAAAAATAATTTTATGTAACAATTCCCCTTCAAAATAATAATTTAAGAAAAATGGATCGTTTTGTAACGCGCGCACCAACATGGAAAACCCTCGAAATATCTTCATTTTCGCGGAGCTTTGCAAATGTTTCCCTCACTGGCAAGAAGTCAACTCCAAAGCAAGCCACATCCAACCAACAAACAAACAAAAGACTGAGTATTCGCGATGAGAATTTAATGAAAATTTTCTCCAGCCAGCCCGACGAGCCTTTAATGATTGCTCCAATCAAAGAAGCATCACCATTTGGGAAGAACTTCAACGACAGCTTTGGTGGCAGTGAGTTTGTCAGCCGCGACAAGAACTCGCAACACTCGCGCCGTCTCGTTCCGAGCGATGAGAATACTCCGCCCCCGAATTCGCGAATCACCTGTGAGTATTGTCAAAATGACATTAGCAGAAAATTTAACAATAGTATATAAGTAGATTTTTTTATTATTTATTTCGAAAATACTCGGCCTTTGTTTATCTGTACATTATATTCGTAAAGGCGCCTTGGTGAAAATTTCTTTCTTATTTTTATTGAAGCTACTAGCAATGAGCCTGCGGCGGACATAATGTGCAGTAGTGGTGAAAGCAATTCACGTCCTTCAACCCCAATTAGCAATATGATACCGTCGAATTTAGGCTCGTGCGCACCTAAAGACAATCCGTATCTAGCGCGAATCCAAAGGGATCTAAATAGTCCATCGGCAGCTACCCGCGTTCGAGCTATCAAAGCATTAAGGTAAGAGAACCAGTGACCGAACTTAGCTGGGCCAAGTTGTTGACACGTAAGCATTTGATGTGATTACAGAAGTCCCACTAAATCATCTTATGCGAACTTTGATATACCACATGAGGAGCAGGACATCATCACCGACGAGGAGCGAAAATCACCCGTTAAAATAGAGAGTGTGGAAGAATTGATGAAAGATGTCGTCGTCTATGTGGAAGTGAGAACAGGCGAAGATAATCGCTCGTCAGGAGTGAAAAAGGTGATTTCAGCGCTGGGAGCAAAAGTGAACGATAAATTGTTGAGGTAAAAGTTTCAATTAATCGATTGGAAGCCACGAAATCAGCTTGTTTTGCTTCTCCAAAAGGGATACAACTCATGTCGTATTCAAAGATGGCCTATTATCCACATACAACAAGGCTAAGAAGTGGAATATTCCAATTGTGTCTATTCTATGGATCGAAGCGTGTAAGAATTATAAGAGACTGATGTCCCCAAAGGATTACCCCATTTCAAATGCAGACCGGTATGAAAATCCGGAGCTATACGATAGGATGAAGGTAACAAGAATGTAACAAAATTGTGAGCACGTAAAGTGAGGTTAAATTATGAATTATTTTTTTGTGTGCGCATTAGTTTTGCTTTTTGCCTTGGCAAAGTTGTGCAAATTTATACACCAATGATGCGATTGTAGTTACCTAATCCATGACTACAGATATTTGGAAAATTTAAGAGACTCATTTGGCGTAAAATGTTCATGTTAAAACTGGGGTCAACCCGATAATGATAGTTCCGCTAAAAAGTTTATTTTCGATTTGTACATGAAGGCCTCGTTTTCAAACGCTTGATTCGTGATAGATTGATTGGTTTGGATCAATGAATTACCCTTATTAAACATAACTTGGACGGCAAGTGGTTCAATTCGTTTACTTGAACCGAAACGGCTTCTTAGTTGAAACCCTTGTTGGCTGTTCCCAGAAAGAAGCAACAGTAGATTACGCTAAATTGTTATAGTACAATATTTATATGAATGTAATGTAAGATATATGGCCCATAATTTCCAAGTAACTTCTCCCTTTTGCGGGCGTATAAAACAAAATATTTAAATCTTGTTCAACTTGAAGTGCTGAACTGGCTGCGAAATGTGCAGCAAGCAAATTTTCTTTCTCTAAAGAGCTGCAGTGATTTCTATAATTATGATTATCCGTTTTGGAACATAACTGTGGCTTTATTACATCTTATATCTGATATAAAAAAGCACCTTGGCTTTTCTGTGATTCCCTTTTATTCGGCTTAGTCATTTATTGAATGTCGTACAAAACATGCTGTTCCCTCTATCGGTGAGTGGACGTAACTTGACATTGTCAGTGAAAATTGACGGTTGGTACCCCAAACGGATTATTTTGAAACTACACTGTGTCTCATACATACCTACTACTCCTAGGTAACACTTTGAAAGCGAATGGCGTTGCTATCCAACTGTTGCCTTGTGAAACTATAAAATGGACCACACTTATGATGATATTAGCATTTACCTCTAGATTGACAAAGCCGCCTAGCAGCAGTAGACATGTTACACTGCACCGTGGCTTAAGACCATCATATTTATGTATGTTTGCAAAAGTGAAGTGGGCAGTCGCTTGAATACAGTCATTTCTCCTGAAGGGGCAAATGGAAAGCTGCAGATTCCTTAGAGTTATCCGTAAATAATTTCTTGGCTTGTCTATATTGTCGCAGAGCCCCTATCAGCAAATACTACCAAGTCCAAGGGAGGAAAAAAAATCCCTTGAATGAAAACCGACGAATATATGAATATGGCTTAGGCGGGTATGAGAGGTTAGAGGAATTTTTAAAATTCAAATTTCGTACGAATATATGTTTCCATTAATCGATTTTTTGTTCCATTCGGAAACAATCTATAAGCGCCCATACCAAAGATGTAAAGGAAGAGGTTTTGTTGCGCAAACTCTCACCCGCATTCGTATCGTCGACTTGCTCCCTTAATAGGATACTTCAAATATGTAGTTGGTGTACTGAGTACTGAGCTGACAAGGAGCAGCCAATTCCTCATCTACAGTTTACATGTCCAGTACCTCACTCAGACAAGAATCCAATTGGTGCTCACAAGCATGAGTGGAGTGTGGTAAGCTTTTCAAAATTCTCCAACTGAACCTGAGGAGAGGGCGTGGTTACATCCCCTGGATACTTATAGTTGCTATTTTCCCATTTAAATTTAATTTCAAATATCGTATTTACATTTTAATAGCATTAATGATGTTTGTAGGAAAAATGACGTTAAATGTTTTTTTAACTACTTCACAGGAGTTCCCTGAAAATTAAATATTTACTTTGTAGTGTTATATTTTTATCGCGTATTTATTGAATTCCCATGTGACAAATGTCTTACCGTATTATTGTCCTTTCAGCGTTATAAGTCAATGCAGCCGGATGCTGAAGAAAATCGACACCAAAGAGCAAAGGCTCCGACGAAAGAGAATGGAGTAAAGCAAAAACCAATACCGGCCACGATTTCCAATGTGAATTCAACAAAGAAAAAGGTAGTTTAGATATTATATTCTAAAAAATACAACAAAAAACCATTAGCCTTGTCAAAACTGAGGAGATGCGCTATAGCATGACCAAAATTGGCTAAACAATGCCCTTTTCTGTAGCGAGTATCAGTCTTTATTGAGGATAAAGGGTGATGTTTACTTGGTTGAGCATAGGGTCTCATAGGCATACTTTCTATGTCGCCAATAGAAATAGCCATATAAAATGTCTTCTCCACATAAGTTCTAACTATAGTACAAAGTTTGCAGATAGCCATTCAGTTATAAGAGCATTTAATCCTCTAAACTTCCATGGGCAAACGACCGATTCGATGCCACTCTCCTTTGGGTGCTAATCTGGTTCTCTTGATTTTTCTTCTGTGGATGCAGTTGACTCTACACTGAGTCGTTAAAAACACAATTTTATTACTTTTTCTTATATGATTTGGGTAGAACAATCTATAGGACTCCGTCATCACCAGCATAGCTTGGTCCGCTTGCAGAAAAGTAAAAAGCAAACTAAGACAACCTCACTCAAATTTCCAACCTTACACTTGGTGTTGATCAAATTTATGAACTCCACATAATGGATATAATGCTGTCATGATAGTTAAATAAATGTTTGGACCGAACTCCATATATACATGTGGGAGCAATATTCAAGCCCCGGTCTGGTTTCCGCTTTGTAGAGGAAGTGCTTAGGTACCACATTATCCTGTGGGTTTCTATTGGTTTGCTATAGAAGAATAGTCTCTCTCTGAGAGCACAGACGCATACATATTTCAGTAACAAATATTCGATCAACTTGTACAAACAAAATAGCATTAGAGCCCTAAAAAGTTTGTGTACGGATTCGACGACGTTCCTTTTTTTAATACCCCGACCATCCTTCGAAAATATCGATCCAGTTCGACAAATACTTCCACATACAATTGGCTGTAATACAACGTTTTCAAATGTCTCTCTCCTACCAGACTGATATAACTCGTTTCTTTACACAACTGGAAAAAGTCAAAAGCACACCAAGTAATAGCAGCACTACAGCATCTCCTTCTACGCAAATGTTACAAAGGTAAGTTGTCTTCAATTCTGGTTTTTTATCCATCAGTAACTTGAATCTCCTTTGCAGAATAAATGAAAACTTTTGCACGCCTGAGACAACGAACCCCAACAACTCTCTCAGGAAACTGGCATACCTTGACACAGTATCAAACCTGTCTGATACATACGAACTAACTCCTAAATCGGATGATGCTAAAAGGTCTCTTGACTTTACTGAAGCAGCTGCTTCTCCGTCAACTAAAAAGACTCCAAGCCGTCGACGTAACTCGATTCAAATCACACAAACCCCACAAAACGCAAACGCCAGCAACAATCCCGCTGAATCGCATAGCAGCAGCATAATACCAATCACACCCGGCATCCGAACTCGCAGGAGAAGTTCCATTCACATTCCAACTAAAATGAGCATCACCTCAAAGGCTGAGGACGACAAGTCTTCCAAAACGCCATATGCTACAATTAGAGAAGAACTTTCGGAAGATCAGGAGCCACAAACTGAAAAGCGACAAACCACATATACCGAGAAATCTGTTGACATTACAAAGAGTACTCCCATGGGGAAGATTCACAGCACACGTAGGCGTACACTTTACACGCCAAAGGCGATGGAGCAGTCAAAGCCACAATCAACCACAAGAGAACGACGAACCCTATTCACCACAACTTCCAAACCGTCTCCTGACTATTCAATGGAAACGTCTAGCATTGCCCCAATTACCCCAATCCCTGGTGGAGTTCCATGTTCAACTCTTATCGGTGAGGATTCTGTTAAGACACCGGTGCAATTGGGATCACTATTGGAGGAACATGCCTCAGCAACGATCTTCAGTTCGACCAGAACGCCTGCCAACCCACGTCGTCGAACCCTGTTCGATGTTTCCATGGACATTATTAGCCAACGTTTACAAAACATCAACCAATCGGCTAAGTCAGTTCGCGTTGCTAAACCAGATGATCTCCCGGACGACGATCGTCGTAGCTCTGTTGACGACGCCGAGTCTATCGCTGCACTGCTTACCCCCAGTGACAACAACAATAAAATAATTCGCAAAGAACTCTTTATTGGAATCGATGATTCGACTCATAAACAAGATCCTGGTGCTGCAACTCCTTGCCAGCCAACAGCGACTGCTTCAATCGCACCTGGCGAGGCCATACAAAAAAAGAAGCGCAAACTCTTTGTGCCCAACGATATTATGCTGACGCCAACACCTCAACCGGCACCTGATGAAACTGAAGACAGTGCTATTCCAAAGAGATCACGCAACCCAGAAACACCTACTCTATCAACGCCAGCGAAGACAAAACGCCGCAAGACAATTATGCCAACGCTGACGCAACCAAAAACCGAACAAAAAAAACCACCGCCAAAAATCAACGGTACCACCTCGCGATCATCACGGCGCAGCACAATGGACTTTGAGGCAATAAAAAAAGCAAAGTCTGTGATCAAAAAGCCTTCAGCAACAGCAATACCGAGACAAGGCGAAATCGACGACACCAAACCGAAACCATACCCTTTTCTTGTCTACACGAATATGCACACTGAACAAATTAAGTTCGTCAAAGAGGTTCGTACGTTTAGATAGTTGATCCATCTAATTTACTTTGTTTTATTTTGTTTTAAAAACTGCACATATGTGCAGGAATTTGCTCGCATGTATATTATTGTAAACACACATGATTATGATTGTTGTACTCCTTGAAATATCATTGGATTAAAGATAAAATTGTTTCACCCCCAAAATCAGCACGGTGTTTGCTATTTACATTGCCTACAATAGTATATGTGTGTTATACTTCAAGTGTGTGGACGGGTGTTTTGCTACCCAACTGTAATATTGATTCCTTTAAAACAGATTCATCCATCGAGGCTGTAGACTTTCTGTGCAGTATTAAAGGAACGTATGACTGTAGATAGTGATGTTCCATGGGTCCGCAGGGCTGTCCAAGACCCCTTTTTGAACAGGACCAGCAAACTTTGGAATTCCCTTCATGGGAGACATATTTCCAACAATTTAAGTGCAGAACTTTCCTTTATCGCACAAGTGTTCACTCGATCGAATTTCACAGATGAGTTTCTTCATGTTCATCTATTCCATCTTTGCAAAGCTCAGCAATTTAGCCGTCAGCCCTTACTGCATTTTGTCCTGCACATGACTCACTCTTGGTCGTAAACGGCAGTGACACACCGAGACAAGAAGTATAGTTCCGTCGTGATACCACATTTAAGAGGTGGCTAGCTGGAAGACTTCCTAAACTAAACTATATGTCCCAATTTTTTATCATCATTTTGTTCAGTATTTTCCTCTACGCTGTAAAGATATCGGCGAGATCGTCAGATGCCTGTGCTACGCCGGCAAGTAAGAAATTCAGCATATTCACTCTGCACTGTCATATTCGGATCGTTCGCATGTATATTTAGTAGCAAATCAATCTTATTCGCTGCTGTTTCAGCTTCCAGCTCAAGTATTTATTTTCCGTCCACTGCGTTGCGCAATCCATCAATTTAGAATCTAACGTTTTGAACTCGTAGTGACAGTCGTGGCGGTAATCTTAGCAATTGTGGTCAACTGTGCCTACCTTTGTTTACCTACGGAATTCAGATTTTTCTCTTTAACCATATATCAATTTATATAATTACAGGAGTCTTGCGAGCTGTACGGTATTCGCATCCTCTTATCGATCAAAGACGTATAGGCCTTTCAAATTTAAATCTGTTAGTCTAGGGGGCTGCTCATTCGAATTGTAGGTGACAGAAAGATTTTTGATTTACAAATTCCGCAGCAGTGGCTATATAAATGTAGTATTATTCAGTCAGCGTATAAATAACTGCGATCATGAATATGTTGTTACCATTGCGTGAAGGTATCTCGTATTCCTTCATGTTTCTGCATTTCTGGTACTCACACCATCACTGTCTATCTTTTGTACCAGCGTACTCAGAAATTGAAAGAAAATCGCCATATGCAGTTGCACACCCTCCTTTCTGGTTTATAAATAAATATGGTCCTGCGGTGACGCTGACGCTCTCTGCAAGCTCACAAAAATTATTTATTTTTTTCTCAGGCAGTAGCTACACTGAAAGGCTTCCAACTAGAAGACAACGTTAGCGAAAACACAACTCACATTGTCAGTCTGGAGCCTCGGCGTACATTTAATCTTCTTCGAGGACTAGTGCGCGGCTTGTGGATAGTAAACTTCAATTGGATTGAGGACTCGCTTAAAGCGGGTCACTGGTTAAATGAGGAACAATATGAACTAAGGAATTTTTCCAGAGCTGTCGAGGTAAGTCTTTCAAACTGAAACTTTTTCTGATATATGGTTTATTTCAAATATCAAACGTTGTTTAGATTTGTCGCTCCGAGAGGCAGGCTTTTGGAAATGGCTATAAAATGGAATTATTCAGTGATCTTGGTTGGATATACATCTCATCAAAAAGCTCTATCCCAAGAGGAGATCTAAAAGAGCTGGTAGCGCTGTGCGCCGGTCGAGTGACCGATCGACGTTTGAAGGCGAAATATATTATCGGTGATTCTAGTCCTATAACATTACCGGATAAAATTTATCTAGATCCGCAATGGATATTGGATAGTATTTGCAATAATCAGATACAAAAACTGACGAAATATGTTGTTACCACAACTACAGCTACTTCGAAGACGATGACGACTGAAAACACCTAGAAGTCTTAAATTCGGTACTGATTTATTGTTACACAATTAGTTGCAAATTTCCTAGATTTAATATTAATATAATAAGGATAACAAACAAAATGAAGTAGTGAAATTTGTTTTATATGTGGCCAGGAATTTGTTCAACGAATCTCTGAAAGGAAGATTTAGGGTCTTCATTATCGACCTTTGTGAGAAAAGTAAAGTAATCTTGACTTGGATGTTGCCAAATGAGGCAATGCAGCATGTGTCGTTCTCGACAGAAAAAAAAAATGCGTGAAGAAGTGCTCTTTCTATGTTTCATTGGAAAAAAAAGTACACTTCCAGGTCAATACTATTCAAGTCACAGCTAGGGGACGTGCGCACTGAACGAGAGGTCAGTAGGGGACAACCTCAAGGTGGAGTTCTCTCACCACTCATATGGCTCCTCGTAGTTGATGAACTGCTGGAAATACTGAAAAAAGAAGGAACACGACCGATGGTCTGGGATCATTTTAAAGAAATGCCAGTAAATGACCGTAGAGCAACGATTCATCTTTCTCAGATAAGCAATTTGAGAGTCAAAGCCCAGATATGGAGACAGCCTTAAATAGGAGAAGGTTGTATTTCGAATTGTATTTAACGAAATGAAGGCTTAGCTCACCCCTTTTTTTAGAACAATTCAGCAACAATACAAAAGTCAAATATGTATATGAAAATAGTCGACCATTACGACATTCGACCTAACCTAACCTTAATTGTTTCGGGAATATGTCAAATATCCAACACCACAAGGCACGGTACGTTTGGGAAACAGTCTGTCTTTCCCAATGTTTCTTTGCCCTTTCTCCTTCCCAAACTTTACACGTTTAGATCATAGAGATACTTCAGCCCGAAGCAACTTCACGCATTGAATCGCTTAGAATACGTAATTGACGGAAAACAGTATGCAAGAAAGAAAGGCGAAATGTATTATGGGTTTATGTCTAAGCCGCAAAACGAACTTTTGGAAAACAAAAGGCTCTACTAACAACGCATATAAATATGTTTTACAATCCAATTCTTTTTACGAGGCGAAGTAATAAGGTATATCAATCCATTCCATTTGTAAAATCATACAAATGATATATTTTGAGAAGCTACACCTACGTCTAGGATCTTAACTTTACTCATATCAATCGAACGATATAAGGACCAGCCGCTAAAGGTGCTGACATAAAACACATCCAACAAAAAAAAAAAACTCGATTGGTCAGGAAATGATACTAGCAGCAGTTGCAGCCAAGACTTCACCCGTTTTTGAAAGGTGCCGTTGAATAGAAGCAACCTTTTTAGAGAAAGTAGCGGGGGTCATTGCATCGAAAATTGTACACTGCTCAAAAAGTGAATGTGCGACATCTTTCCTAGAAGGTAGCAAACCGTTAACTGATCTTTTGAGGAGTTCCTTTCGCAAATGTTAGCCTATCACAAGAAACAACGGCAACTCCCTTATAACATATTTATGTACCACTAGATCAAAAATACTTAAAGACTACGTTTATCACCTGTCAGAAATGCACCATGGAGTAGATCAAAATGCCTTATAACTGCCTATTTCCATACAAAACTAAAAGATTTTGCTGGGTTGTTAAAACAACCAGTGCAGTCTTTCATACGCTAGAGGCGCTCCGAGTCATTTTCTCTTACTATTCATAGCGATTTAAGTTTGACCTATCTATCAATCTTTAATTGATTGATTAATAATATGAATTTTACTACACTTGGTTCTTTATGAAATAAGTAGCCGCATATCAAGCATTACTTAAGGTGCTATTGAAAGTCCATGCATTAGAACGCACGCAGCCAAGAGTCTGCAGCTTTCCTTCCCTCATGGATACAATTTGTTCTTTATGTAGACGAACGCAGTTTTATTACATCATTGCGCATAACAAAATGTTATTTCATCATATTGGCTAACTAGCTCTCAACGGAAATGCCTTCGGTAGCTCAGGATTGGGTGCATTACACAATAAGCTCCGTCATAAGAATTTGTTTTTTTCGTCGAAGAAAGTTATTTTTGTATCTATTCCTTCCTCAAATTTTGTTTGAGGTCCCTGAACTCCGACGTGTAATCTTGTGGGTGTGGGTGATTGCTATTTCGAGACTGCAGGCATGTCATATCCGTTTCCAAGTCAGTTCAGATACCCCTTCCAAGATTGTGTTGCTCACCGACATCGTCTAAATGAAGTACATATATTCATACATTGGGATATGCGCACCCTCTCCCACTGAGCAAGACTAGACAAATAGTTTTCGACTAAAAGTACGCACACCCCTTGATAAACGAACAAACCAATTGATATATGTGCGTAGAAACCCCCTTGGCAACATTCACAAGACAGAAGTGCATCACGTGGCGCTTTGCCAACGGAATGTCCATCAAGAGTGCAAGTACACCCCTTAAGAATTCAGCGCAGTGCTAACGAACCTTGATTACCTTCACCTTTCATAAGTGATTCAAGGTCGTCCAACAAACCGAAAAACAATGAAGAAACCAAACAGCCACAACCACCTACGTAACTAGAACATAGAGAATGAATACACCAACACAACCATTTTAAAGCTTCCAAATCGCATGTATTTTACTTTTGTTTCTTTTTGTTGAACTACAGTAATTCTTCTTCATTTATAAAATAAAAGTTTTGGCCAAACATTCTTTGCGCTTTTGCTTTCGTCATTAGAGACGAGTTTTGTGCTTTTACTTTTTGTTCCCGATGAATGCCGACTCAAACCAAAAAATGCAGTTTTGCCCACCCCACACTCGTGTTGTTGTCAGTTTGTACGAAAAGGAATATTTTTTGTTTAAATCAACAGTAGAAAACTATGACATACATGTAAATATATACTTTTAAATATCCATCATTATATAAACTATATAATCGTTATTTATATAAATGCTTGAGTAGTGTGTGGGAAATGTTGTATTTTTTCATTAAAAAAAAATAAACGAATAAAAATAGTTTTAAATAGTTATTTTTAAATGTAGTAGTAGATGGAATGAATACGGAGACCCGTCTCCTCCTTTCCTGCGAAACTCTTTACGATGGAAGCAATGATATTTTTTATCAAATGTTTTTGTTATAGTGTTGTTGTTGTTGCTGCTGCTGTTGTTTATGCAGTTGCTGCTGCTGTTGCTGTTGTTGGTTTTATTGTTGCTGCTGGTGCATTGCTGCTGCTGCTGAACGATATTCATTGGTTGCAGCTATTTCTTGCCCTTGGTTGCCTTTTCGGCGGCCTTGGTGACCTTGCCACCGCTAGCATCCTTGAAGTTGACAGACTTGATGACGCCTACAGCGACAGTTTGTCTCATATCACGGACAGCAAAACGTCCCAATGGGGGGAACTCCGAGAATGACTCAACACACAATGGCTTGCTTGGCACCAAGTTGACAATGGCGGCATCACCAGACTTGATGGCCTTTGGATTGGATTCGGTACTCTTGCCGGAACGACGATCGACCTTCTCCTTGATTTCGGCGAATTTGCAAGCAATATGAGCGGTGTGGCAATCCAACACTGGAGTATAACCATTCGAGATCTGGCCAGGGTGGTTCAACACGATGACCTGAGCGGTGAAATCGGCAGCACCCCTGGGTGGGCTGGCCTTTGAGTCACCGGCAACATAACCACGACGCAATTCCTTGACGGACACGTTCTTAACGTTGAAACCAACGTTGTCTCCGGGAACGGCTTCAGTCAAAGCTTCATGATGCATTTCAACGGACTTAACTTCAGTGGTGATGTTGGCTGGGGCGAAGACAACAACGCAACCTGGCTTCAAGACACCGGTTTCAACACGACCGACTGGTACTGTTCCAATACCACCGATTTTGTAGACATCCTGAAGTGGCAGACGCAGAGCCTTGTCGGTTGGGCGGGAAGGTGGGAGGATGGCATCCAAAGCTTCAATCAAAGTTTTACCTAAAGGAAAGAAAAAAAAATAAAAAAAAAATAATTGCAATTAGTAGGAATGCAGATGTAGGCGGTCCATATATAGTCATGCGCACCAAGTACCACCCTATGACTAATCTCTAAATCAAAGTCGAGTGACTCAATCATAATAGAATGTGCAACACATGCGCTCGTCTTGATAGACAAAAAAATGTATGTAAGCAAACTTACCTTCAGCATTGGCTTCCTTGCGTTCAACCTTCCATCCCTTGAACCATGGCATGTTGCTGGATGGTTCCAGCATGTTGTCTCCATGCCAGCCAGAAATTGGCACGAAAGGAACGGCAACTGGATTGTAACCAATCTTCTTGATGTATGAAGAGACTTCCTTCTTGATTTCTTCATAACGAGCCTCGCTGTATGGTGGCTCGGATGAATCCATCTTGTTGACACCGACGATCAACTGCTTGACTCCCAAAGTGAAGGCGAGCAGAGCATGTTCACGGGTCTGACCGTTCTTCGAGATACCGGCTTCGAATTCACCAGTACCAGCGGCAACAATCAACACAGCGCAATCAGCTTGAGATGTACCAGTGATCATGTTCTTGATGAAATCACGATGGCCAGGGGCATCAATGATGGTCACGTAGTACCTTGCGGTCTCGAATTTCCAGAGAGCAATATCAATGGTGATACCACGCTCACGTTCAGCCTTCAATTTGTCCAACACCCATGCGTACTTGAAGGAACCCTTTCCCATTTCCTGGGCTTCCTTCTCGAACTTCTCGATGGTACGCTTGTCGATACCACCGCACTTGTAGATCAAGTGACCGGTGGTGGTAGATTTACCGGAATCGACGTGTCCAATGACGACGATGTTAATATGAACTTTTTCTTTACCCATTTTAGAGATCTACAACAAAAAAAAAAAAAACACAAAAATTTTAATAAGTATGTGCAATTACGCACACTGCAAAAATTATTTCACATGTGGTAGTGAAATTAATTTTCAGTTGGATTTGGTATTTTTGCTATCGTCACCGATTAGATTCAGTAGCAGAACTGATTGATCATCATTGAATTTCACTTAGCTTTAATTGCAATCAACTTTTACTTACGGCAATATTCAAATTTTATTTTATTTTTATTTTTTTGTGAAAAAAGAGAAAAGTTGGCGTGGCTGCTCAAATACCGTTGTTGGTCTGTCTACGACGCCATATTGCTAAACTAGCCATTTTGAAACACCGATGGGAGCCGGGAGGCTTGGCGAAATGCCAATGAACGCCGCCATCTTGTTTTTTTAAGTGAAATGTGCAATTATCAAGCAATTTTCACAGAGAAAATTCAAGAAAAGTACACAAAATTGTGCAGTTATTGTTAGCCACCTTTATTCAAATTATGCCGCAAAGGCAACTGCACCGATCAAATAAACGCATGGAACTTGATATCGACCTGAAATCACCAAATATGGCTTCAGACTTCTCACCAATTACATAGAACAGGAAGAACAGATATGCATACATATGATACACGAAACGTGTTCTAGAATTTTCCAATAGGAGAACAGTTATATATAGTAAATTGCAACATTTTCTCCGCCATTTAAACAAGCACATCATTGAATTACAGCAGAGAAAACGCGTTTCGAAAGGGTGCTGGTTTTAATTTATCCAAATCTTAATCCAATTTGTAAAGAAAGGTGCCACGTGCAAAATTATACTGCAGCAGACCGCATTGTCGAATTATATTAAGAGAACTTCACAAAGTATCACAAATTTTGAAGAAACTTCACAATGCAAAAATTTTAAATGTTTATTTTGCCACACATTGATCAATAAAACAAATTTGTTTGCAATTAAGCTACCAGATTTCAGATAAAAAAAAAAAAAATGGTGAAAATGTAAAATAAGAATCACTCCACTTACTTATTGGAATTAGAAAAAACTGAACCGAGAAAACAAGCCTATGCTATTCCGGCGACAGACCCGAACAAAGTGAACGAGAAATCAGTTGTCGAACAGCGATATACCTATCGGCGATGCTCTGGCGGATGCCACGTTTTCACCATGTTCGCAGTACTGTTTCCGGTTGTTATCGATAAAATTTGTTCATATTATTGAATTGTTCCCAACATTGACATTAGTTTAAAAGCGAACAGGTCGCAAAAATTTCGTGTGGTTGTGAAAATGTGACGCACCCAATCAATTTTCGCAAGAAGGTTTATGGACACTCGTGGATGTTGCGAAATTAGAACCCAGTCTTAAGTATTTTTCTTTGTATCATACACCGACACACCAACACCACTAAGCTGTCATAAGTCGTGCAGTATAATAGGACTATTCGAATGTGGTTTTTACGCGTAATCCAGGAGAGAGGAATAATGTACATACCTAACTGTAAATGCATTGTATTTGTTTTATTTTCTTTATATTTTTTTAAAGAAATTGTTTAAAAATTGGGTTTGTGTGTATTTGTTTTTTGCTTAAATTTAAATTCGTACTAGGAGTACTTACGATACGATGCAACTGGTCCAGTATTATTGCAAAAGTGCAACTTTTTTCGGCCTGTTACACCGAATCGAGGATACCTTTCCGACCCCTATAAATATCCTACGAAGTCGAGCATTAAACTGCATTTACACCATCACGCATGCGTATTTATGCACGAGACGAGACAGAGATATCCGACTGTCCGAAATCCATGCTAATAAACACAAGTTCCGGCCACCAAGATTTCTGCATTTACTTGAACACATTTCTTTTTCTGATTGAAAAGATGTGAAATAAGAGCGGTAATTAGTTTCAGTAAATTAAACCAACAATTCATCAGTCAGATATAAAAATATTAAATATTATAATTCCTACCACGTAAACAAGAAGGCCAATCTAATGTGGTATTCGATTGGGCTTTCTCAGAGCACTTTTTTTGCCCTCAGAGCAATTTTTATGTTCGTTTGGTAAAAAAAAAACAATATTTTTCAGATTTCAGAGCACTTTTGCGGATCTAGATATTTTCTCAGATTTGCCTCAGATTTACCAATTCAAATGCATTTGAGTTTGACAACTGGTGGACTTTGTTTACATTTGCGTGAATTTTTTCTACAGCAAAGAAAGGCAGTGTATCGGGTGAATCTATTTTCATAAATTATTTATGTGCAAATATTTAGAAATCATTCGGGACGGAAATTTCTAATGTTTTGAAATAAAATTGAACCAGTGAATGGAAAGAGCATAGAAAAGTGTCGAAGACTACACATATTCAAGTCGCACGAATATCAACACAAAAAAGAGCAAGAGCGTTTTTATGTTCGATTAGGCACACGAAATCTGAAATCTGAGGGCAAATCTGAAGAAGCCCAAACAAATACCACATAAATACGTGTCACGTTTTAGGCAATGCTGTCCCTTTCAGTCACACGACTATTTAATATATAGCATCCCTTTAATCTTCCGTGTTAGGAATGTGTGATCGTGTAAGTGCGGCATTAGGGTTCACTCCTAGTTAAACTTTGTTGTCCGGAATCTATCGAGTTATCGAAGCGGAAGCACACCTTCTATCAAAATCTAACATACCTTTTTTTGCTTTTTGCTGACAGCACATTGTTTTTTTTTTTATAAAAAAAAACCAATTCACTTTAAAAAATTTTAAATGTATTGCGTCCTAAATAGCATTTCATTCAACCTTCATTTCCTTGAAAATTTTTAACCGCATTTATGACTACATCCATTTCCATTGTCAGCAACAAACCACCTGGCCATACCATAACATAAACAATAATTCTTAATCAGCCAATAAAAATACAAGTCTATCCGTTCAACCATTTATTAACATAACCATTAAAGTACCTACTAAATTTAGAAAATTAACTCGTCCACTTCATTGCCAAATAAAAGTTTCCATGAAACAGGAACAGTTAACCTTAAACCTTGTCCTGACTTCATATGCAACTCGGTTTCACAGAGTTCATCAAGTTCTCTCACTAAGTGTGAGGCATCTTGGGAATTATCACCTTCGAGGACATACTTGAAGAGTAAAAGCGTAGGGACATTACTACCACTGAGAGCCTTGTATAATTTCACAGCATTGCCTCCTCCATGTACCACATCGCCACTAAACTCCGTCCACTTCATATTTCCAATCTTGTCCGCATGCTCCTTTTTGAACTCTTCGTTTGCGACGTATTCAAAGAAATTACCTTCCACTGTGTGTTTTTCGTAACCAAAGCTGCTAGTTAGGATTATGACTTTGGAACATTTCTCCAGGATTCCGACTAACTTTGTGTGAAAGTCGTTCAGATGGAGCGATATGATTGGAGATCTTATTTGGATTACCAACACTTTTTTCGTATCATCAATGTACACTTCGCATGACGCAGCTTTACTTTGTGGATCATGTTGGAATGCGGAGGGTCCAATAATGGGAATTAAAGCCGAGTGCCAGATGTTTCCAACTCTTTTCAACTTTAAAGTGGATATAATCAAATCACATGCCAGCTGGCCAGCATTACCGACACTGATACTCGGCACAATTGCAGTGTACCCTTCCAATTTAAGGGGATGAGCTTCGTCTTTTAGTAGAAGCATTCTATACTCTTTCTTTTGAAATAAAAACCGTGTAGTATGGTATATAATGCCGGAAAGCTAACCAAAAATCGAGTCTATATAAACAATTTTTCTGTTTCACAAAACTACAAGTAATGGGGTTTGTTCGCTTTAAAAATTTCGGTGTGCGCTTACATTTATTTTGGGGAGGTTTCATTTGCCTTACCTACAGTAATGTGGTATTCGTTTGGGCTTCTTCAGATTTGCCCTCAGATTTCAGATTTCGTGTGCCTAATTGAACATAAAAACGCTCTTGCTCTTTTTTTGTGTTGATATTCGTGCGACTGTAATATGTGTAGTCTTCGACACTTTTCTATGCGCTTTCGATTCACTGGTTAAATTTTGTATTAAAACATTCGAAATTTCCGTCCCGATTGATTTCTAAATGTTTGCACACAAATAATTTACGAAAATAGATTCACCCGATGCAATGCCTTTCTTTGCTGTAGAAAAAATTCACGCAAATGTAAACAAACTCCACCAAATGTCAAACTCAAATGCACTTGTATTGGTAAATCTGAAGCAAATCTGAGAAAATATCTAGATTCGCAAAAGTGCTCTGAAATCTGAAAAAGATTGCTTTTTTTGGTACCAAACGAACATAAAAAGTGCTCTGAGAGCGCCCAAACGAATACCGCATAAATGTCCGTTTAAACAAAAGAGCGCAAGAGTACCTATTTTGCAGCAAATATTCAATAGTTAAATTTATTATGACTCAAATGCCTCTTTGTTCATTCTTGGTTGTTTTTGAATGAATGTTGCTTTCACTAATGTCGTGTCGCTCTCTCTAAATTAAATATACCAACAACTTTGGAGAGGTTCAACGGTAGGAATTATGGGAAAATTCCCCATGTTGATATTTTTATAGCGATGGCTTACGAAATTTTTCTTCTCTATAAATAATAAAAAATGATGAACGGACACCGGAACTTGTGTTTATTTCCGTTTTAAGTATCTATAATTATGGGTAGAACATTCATGACACTTTAGGCGTCTGATTTGTAATCTTATTCTTATTCCTTTATAAACATTGACTGCGGACAAACGGATATCTCTGTCTCTCGTCGCGTGCAAAAATGCGAGTACGTGATGGTGTGAGTGCAGTATAAGCTCTCAGCGGCAAGTTCAGCTTTGTTCTATGGCCAATGCAATTTAAATGTTATCAGCTTACTCGATTTTAGCTTTCCGAATGAACTAGTCCCTAGCCTTACAAATCCTGATTAACGTTAAAACAACTGTTCAAGGTAGGTACATATATTGGTTAATCTTGAAATAAATAATACTTTGTGAACTCACACAAGAGATAATATTAACGTTTTAACCAAAACAAATAACAATTGAAAAATTTCACAAAACCTGGCAGCACACACAGAAAAGTAATCTTCGAAAATTCGAACAATCTAAAAACTCCAATTTCCAACCAATCAAAATTGGCCAACACAAAATGTCGTAGACTGGAAATCTAGAAGAAGACGTGGTGTCTGGTGTACCGTGTACTGAGGAAATACCTACCACTCAAATAGGAGCTCACGGGTTTTTTAGCCGGTTAAATTTGTTGAAGTGGGTGAGCTCGTTGCATCAAAAAGATAAATAATATTTATCAAGTATTACTATTTTGGTAAAATCCAAAAATTACTTTGTCCTGGAGTAGTTTTTAGTAAACAGTGGACATAAATTATAATCCTTAAAATGTTGCTGAGAGTAGGTGCTTTGGCACTCCTTTGCTTTGTTGCATCAATAAACTGCGCTGAAGAAGATGTTCTGGAATTGACTGATGATAACTTTGCATCTACGTTGGCACAGCATGAGACTACATTGGTTATGTTCTATGCTCCATGGTAAGTTTAATTTTCATTTAGAAATATAATTTCTAGTAAATTGGATACCCAGTAGAGGAATTTTTTTTCGAAAATGGTGCCTTCGCCACGTATGACGTCGACTTTCTTCCCGTCCATTTTTTAGTTCTGTCAGATGTTTTTCATTTCCGATAGTTTTTTTTCTCAATAAAATTGTAATTGAAGTCGGAAAATCGATAAGAGCTGTACAAAACTTAAAGAAGAAAAATAATTATCTTTATGGGAAACAAGCCTTTTCCGTGGTGATAACGTGTGACGATATGTTACTCACTATCGCTTTATTGCCGGTTTTTCATACAACCAAGCTAGAACTCTGAAATGTTTGAATTGTAGCTAGCTGATAAGATAAGCATCATTTGTTACAGGAGGATAACGAAATTCATGTATCTGGGAAGCAACAAGCTCATGTATGTGGCTGTAATTAGTTTATTGTTAGAAGGTAGGTTCAAAAGCTGGAAAATGGTAAGGCAAATAGCTCAAACATTTTGCAATACTTATTTGTTTGTACTACAAGCACTTCTGTTGCATTTTTTTATTTATCAATGACTTCAATACCTAAATATTCTATATAACTTGGCCAATAAAACCATGAACTCACAGCGCTGCTGTAAGCAAAAACATATTTAACCTGTTGTGTTCGATATTTGATAACGTCATTGACCTCTAGTCGGCAATCAATCTGTTTAGTGAAAGCAGATACGTAGGTCTTTTGCAGGAACGATTTGTTATTCTATAAAAAGACTACCTATTTAGTCATAGCTAAAATTTGAACAACGCCGACGTGACTAGAAATGATGATTGATAGCTACTTGCTTGCTTAAGGTGATCAATTGAATATAGAGCCCTCGTCTAATAGCAGAACCAAGCCTTAATCATTTTCGAGAAAACCAGGATATATGCCTTGAATATATCCACTTTTTGTTTTTTTCCACACCAAGTAAACTGCTTATCAGCGCAGGATTATCAACGCTGTAAAATATTTTCGTACGGGTTATAAGCTATTAGTAATTAAAACTATTTGTTGCGAGGTACTAGTTATGACAGTGTGTACTTCATCGATGTTGTCCTCGTTTAATCCATAATTATTTTCACGTAAATACCGTCTAAATTGCGGCAGCTGCAAGAAGCACTTTCTCCGTGCTGCAACGATGTCGGTTTTTGATTTCAACCATTTTGTTCCTTCATAAATAGGATTTTTGTTTACTTTAAGTGCCAGATACAGGTTGATGGAGAATTCACAACAATATCAAACCAAATAATGTTTAAAACTAGATAAGATAATCTTAACCGAGCTAACGTTTTCCTTATTGTTTGTTTAAAGGTGCGGCCACTGCAAAAGACTGAAACCCGAATATGCCAAGGCTGCTGAACTTGTTCGCGACGATGATCCTCCAATTGCTTTGGCCAAAATCGATTGTACCGAAGTTGGCAAGGAGTCTTGCAACAAGTTCTCTGTCAGCGGGTACCCCACCCTGAAAATCTTCCGCAACGGAGAACTATCTCAGGACTACAATGGACCACGTGAGGCCAGTGGCATTGCCAAACACATGCGTGCTCAAGTCGGCCCGTCATCAAAGGATATCAAAACTGTCGAAGAGTTGGACAAGTTCTTGAGCGCAAAGGAAACCTCAATTGTTGGTTTCTTCGAAAAGGACTCGAATTTGAAGAACATTTTCACTAAATACGCTGACAAACAGAGGGAGAAATATCGTTTCGGTCATTCCAGTGCCAAACCGGTTTTGGAGAAACAAGGCGAAACGTAAGTTAACCGAATATCTTTGTTTTGATGACAGCGAAATGACTAAGTTGTCTTATAGCGATGCCATCATCCTGTTCCGTGCCCCACATCTGGCAAACAAATTTGAACCATCCACTGTGAAGTTCGCTGGCTCAACTGAACTCGATATAACTAACTTCATCAAGGAGAACTTGTAAGTTTCAATTGACCATCTTGCCAAGATAATAGATAACATTTAAATATAATTTTGTTTTTCTTTAGCCACGGATTGGTTGGTCACAAGACCCAGGATGTTGCCAATGATTTCAAGAATCCGATTCTGACAGCTTACTATGCCGTTGACTACACAAAGAACGCCAAGGGCACAAATTACTGGAGAAATCGTGTTCTCAAAGTTGCCAAGGAGTTTGCTGGCAAGCTTAACTTTGCCATCGCCGCTAAGGATGAATTCCAACACGAGTTGAACGAGTACGGCTACGATTTCGTTGGTGACAAACCAGTAGTCCTAGCTCGGGACGATAAAGGTTTGAAATACACCTTGAAGGAAGATTTCTCGGTTGAGAACTTGAAAGAATTCGCTGAGAAACTGCTGGAAGGCGAATTGGAACCCTACATCAAGTCCGAACCCATTCCCGATAGCAACGATGCCCCTGTCAAGGTTGCCGTAGCCAAGAACTTTGACGATCTCGTCATTAACAACGACAAGGATACCCTTATCGAATTCTATGCACCATGGTGCGGGCATTGCAAGAAGTTAACTCCAATATACGAAGAACTCGCCGAGAAGTTGCAAGATGAAGATGTTGCAATCGTAAAGATGGACGCCACTGCCAACGACGTTCCTCCAACATTCAACGTTCGTGGTTTCCCCACTTTGTTCTGGCTGCCAAAGGATAGCAAAGACAAACCTGTCTCATACAGTGAAGGTCGCGAGGTCGACGACTTCCTGAAATACATCGCCAAGCACGCCACCAAAGAGCTAAAGGGCTACGATCGCAGCGGCAAGGCAAAGAAGACCGAGTTGTAAGAAGACTGCGGTGCTCGAAAACAACTCTCACCAACTTCTAAAAGTATCTTGCAATTTGATTTCATAAATTAAGTTCCACAAATCGAGTGAAAAAAACAGCTACATTCATACATACATTCTTTGACGCATCATCGTCGTTGCACACACTTAACAAAGCGGCTGAGAATAGGTACCACTTTTAATTTAATTTCAGGCTAACATTATCTAAGTTCTTACAACCTTGTATTTAGTTTCTCTTGGAAGACAATTTTGGTCGATGCATGTGTAATAATTTTGTTGTACCCCTTTATTCGTATATCTCGAGCCAGATTTAAGAGCACATTTCCACACTGTTATTATAAAAATGTTTAATTATTTTTAACACATTTTCCATTGTATGAATTATTTTCCACTTTCGGTATAGTGAATAGTGATAAAAAAAATGAGAATATATAGAATAAAATAATTCTTTTATAATAAAACAAAACATTCGCCTTAGTTACTTGTTTTTCTGTTATTATAGGTTGCTCATTTGTCCCAAAAAGCTGGTGCTACGGTTCGATACTACGGATTTGTTGCGTCAACTATTTATTTCGTTCATTCTACAGTCGATGTAACTTGTGGATCATGGTTTATCATTTTTGAATGGGATTCGTTGAAAACCTATATTAAAATTGATCAGTGAAGACAAAAATAGAGTGAAAACGTATACAATATTATGTAAAGGAGAAACAAATTGAGGCCGACTGCAAATTGCGTTATTGGCGAAAGAAAGCGAATTAGTTCCTGTCCGCGAATTTTCTGTTGGTACATTTGAGGGTTGTCCCGAAAGTACCCGACCAAAGAAAACCCAATACAAATTTTGGGAGGAATATCTTTATTTCTCTACATAGCCTCCTTTTAGCTCTTTACATTTTTCCCAACAATGTTCAATTGCCTCGATATCCTGTTCGTAGTGCGAATTGTCGAGGAAGCCGTTGGCAAATATTTTACCACTGAGCCATTTTTCAAATATGGAAACAAAAATAATCAAAAATTAAAAGGATGCATGAGGAAGCAATCGCTATAACTTTGCCTGTAGATGAAATTTCCTTCGCCTTCTTTGGAGCCGATTCTCCTCTTTCGGACGTGAAGTAGTGGTGACATGTTTCATCCATGGTTATGAGTCGACGCAAAAACTCATCTTTTTTCCTGTGAAATTTCGCAAACACTCGATTGAAAAGTTCTCACGACGTTGTTTTTGTTTCATTGCGAGCAATAGCGACACCCAAAAACCACCACCTATCCGTCACGACGTCTTGTCTTTAGTGCGAACAACCCATTAACTTTGAACATATTTCAATTTCGAAACTTTGAAATTTCAGTAATGTCACTGTATTTTCGTGATTTGGCATCACTTATTCAGATTTGACAGTTTTCAGTTTTTCTACTTTTACATTTGCGTTACTAAATCCAGTTCTTCGCTTAAATCAAGAAACAAGTAAAACTATTCGCCAACAATGAATATGCACGGAATGCCTCAGCCCGGTATGGGTGGACCAATGCTCCCCGCTGGAGTTTCTCCTGTTATGATGCAGCAAGCTTCTCCACAACAGCCCCAGCAAATGCAAGGCGTAATGGCCCCACAACAAATGCAGCAACCGCCGCCTCAGCAGCAACAGCAGCAGCAGCAACAACAACAACAACAACAACAACAACAACAACAACAACAACAACAACAGCAGCAGCAGCAGCACCAAGCTGAAAAAATCGACAACATCTCCAAAGTTAAGAGTCTCTTTGGTCCCCTAAGGGAATCGTTGTCCCTGACTTTTAAGTACGGCGCTTTCTCCCTTCAGCAGAACAATTTGGCAGACAACCTAAAGCGCGATAACAACAATCCGACAAGATTCGAGAAACACCTGGAAGACTTCTATTCGTATTGTGACCAAATCGAATTACACCTTAAAACAGCTATTCAATGTGTTCAGCAATTATCATCCGCTCAGCATTATCTTCCCGGTGCCGTGACCGCTGTTCGAGTGGACCCATGCATGCCACCAGACAGCACAAATGGGCCAATGTCTTATCCACAGTATTTAACTACCGTACGTGGACATGTTCAATCAGCAAAGGACATACACGATACCCTTATAAGTGCTGCACAGAACATCTCGCCGAGTGACTGATAGACGGGGATTGTCTAAACAATTTTAGGCATTATTTGAGTTTTTAAGTTTATTTAAATTTATATAAAGGCAGATTAAAATTAATAAACATAACATAACAGAACAAGATAATCAATTGTCTTCTTCGTTTCTACGTTGCAGTTTCATTCTGAAAACAGGATCTTCAACGAGATGCGCTTTCTTCAGGAATTCATTATTTCCACACCCAGCCACTGGGCACCGAAGCCTCGGGTTGACTTGAATGCATTCAAAAATCGTCGACTTCTCATAATAATGGCCACAGATGGTATTTTTTATGGGATGAGTCATTCGACGTTTAGTTAAGGGATCTAGATCAGATATCTCGATTTCCATAAGAAAATCTTCTCCTTCTACAACGCTGGTATTCGCAACTGATTCTATGTTCATCGCAAGGAGTGTTCTTGTTTCGGTCATGAAACGTTTATATTCATCTGTGTTCTTTGGCTTGCACTTCGATGGTTTCTTCCACTCACGCATGTACGCCTGAAAAGTGTATGACGTTAGCAAGATAAACATAAATGGAATTATGTTCATACGGAATCATATTCTGCAATGGTTTGCTTATCCTTAGCAACTTCGGCTGCTTGATCAGCTCTCTTTGCATTATTCCTCACATCAATAAGGCCTTCAACTATTTTGCCGAAAGCTTCAGCATTCTTTAGATCTGTATTGAAAACACATAGACATAACAGTTGTTAACTATTTACTTAAAGTTAGTTTTATAAATGTGCATACTGTATAAGTACATACCATCATCGCCATATTGGGCAGTAAGTTCTGCTGTTTTAATCAAGCTTTGGATGGCTTCTTCTATTTTGGAATTAATTAATTGCGACATTACGTTATGTAGGAATGGCGTGCATAAACAAGTTCAAATTTGTTGGAAAATCAGTTTGCAATTTGCAAATGTCACCGAAAACTAAATAAATGTAAGGTGGGGTTTGCATGAGCCCATTTTGTGAAAGATAATCTTGATAACGTAGGTATCCGATAAGGTAGTTTTCTTAGGAGAAGAATTTAAATTTATACACTACCCAGCGTCAAACACTGTCAGACACCTCACAATTTTCGTTTGGTACATTGGTACTTTAGTAAATAAATATGTTTGTATGTAGATTGAAAATTGTATATTTATGTAATTTAAAATCGTGTCCCCTGAGACATAAAGATTATTGAAAGAATTTCATAACTAGAGCAGTAATTATTAGTTTGACATAATAATATAACCTTGGAATATGAATTAAGCAAAAGCAAATAAAAATGAATTAACTTAAAGAAAATAAAAAAGTTGACTTTTCAGCATTTTCGGAAACCATTTAGTTATTTATGTATAAGGGTAATTCTGGTGAAATAACTAAATCAGCTCTAGATGAAAGTACCACATTTTCTATTTTATGTGGGATGGCATCACTGCACTACTTACGACATTCTATGTCAGTTTGATGGGAACTGTAGGTTGATTTGATGTAATTTTGAGCAAAGATGATCTAAACTAGAGGGCCAACTGAGAGCAGAAACGGTACATTTGCCTACAAGCTGCTTTTCCTGCATAGGAATTCCTAAGTATTAGTGCCTGTACAAATCAAAGGAGCGCCATTGCTGCCGCACGCATACTTAGGAAATCCTATGCAGGCAATTAATGTCAATCACGAGGCCATTTTGTAAGTCGGGGCGAATGTGTTCAACATTTTTGGTACCCTTTAGTTACACGGCGTTCACATCGCAGCTCAGTTTAAAAGTTCTTATAGTTTATGAAATTTAATAAAAAGGAATTCCTGATATAATTTGTTCACAATGCCAAATACCTTAATATCATCACAGTTTTTTTTTTTTCAGTATCTAGCAGAAATCTATCTCATGATATTAATCAGAGAAAAATCAACTTATACGGTTCTTCCACTTTTCTTAAATGAGATTTTATAACTTCAAGCTTTTATTGCAGGTATACTTTAAAGAACAAAATGTCTTTCGTCGATTTTCATTTCGAAGCCATATTGAAACAAAGTAGATATTTTATCAGAGTTTGGGGAAAGCGTTTTTTTACTGTGGGAAAAAAGATATTTTAGTGTTAGCATAATTTTTATTCTGTAAATGGTACGTAAAATGCATATTTGCACAATAACGTATTCAAGTATATTTGTTGAATTCGAAATTTTTTCCCGTTTTCTGGTAAATCCCATGTTAAAAAAAAAATCGGTATAGATTTTTAGAAAGTATTGATAATACAACACACACTTCAATTCAATTCTTTAGGGACTTTCTTATGTGGTATTCGTTTGGGCTTCTTCAGATTTGCCCTCAGATTTCAGATTTCGTGTGCCTAATCGAACATAAAAACGCTCTTGCTCTTTTTTGTGTTGATATTCTTGCGACTTGAATATGTGTAGTCTTCGACACTTTTCTATGCGCTTACCATTCACTGGTTAAATTTTATATTAAAACATTCGAAATTTCCGTCCCAGTTGATTTCTTAATATTTGCACACATATAAATTTACGAAAATAGATCCACCCGATGCAATGCCTTTCTTAGCTGTAGAAAAAATGCACGCAAATGTAAACAACCTCCACCAGATGTAAAACTCAAATGCACTTGTATTGGTAAATCTGAAACAAATCTAAGAAAATATATAGATTCGCAAAAGTGCTCTGAAATCTGAAATCTGCTTTTTTTTTGTACCAAACGAACATAAAAATTGCTCTGAGGGCAAAAAAGTGCTCCGAAATATCACTTCTTGCATTTGTTTTTGTTAATTAATTAAGAGAGGCTTATAAAAATATCAGCGAACATTTCAAAATGCAAAAGCACATTACCTATAGAAATACGGGATCTGAAAATTAACAAAACAATTTAGATTCTTAATTTCGATTGAATACGCAAAATCTGAAATCGGATCAAATTAAACACCACATTATATTATCTATTTGTTAGGAGTTTAATCATATGTACTCGTTTTTACGAATTTACTTTCCGAGAATAATATATATTTTTTTTTAAATATGAATAAAGTTTCCATTTTTTCTGTTCCTTAGTAACATCAACACTGTTCACTCTTATTAAACCACAGAATTCCTAATAATATTTTCATTTTGTACAAATACGGTGCTAAAAAAACAAGTTGAAAACACCCACCAAGCCTAATAGAAATTTATGCAATGTCTGCGAATATTTTAAGGAATTCACTTTTGCCCTAGTGAAAACATGGGTTTAAATTGAATGGAATTAACCTATTTTTGGAACAACTCCCCAAGGTAGCTTCATGAATTTTGTTGTCAAAAAGATTTTTCATGTAGAAAAATTAAAAAAAGCCTGAAATGTGAATGGATGAACATTTTTTGGCGCATAAGATGGATAGAGAACAAGTAAAGCTATCTAAAACACTATACTCAACATTTATTCCTTTTATATTTATTGTTATAAATTCATTTACAAATTGTTTGTTATTGGAAAAGTTCCACTCGGCGGCCATTAATAACATGTATTCACAGACAGGAGAAAAAAGAGCGCGCGAGAGAGGGCTGTCATTCAAAATTTGCGGGGAAAATCGGGTAGGTGCACGGGAGTTGGCCCTCTAGTTTGGATCCTCTTTGATTTTGAGGTTTATTGCATTTTTTTAATGAAAATAGACACGTTTTTTCTGCGATCTATTCACCATTTCAAGTGAAAATATCAATTTAACCGATGAATCACTATTAATTAAATTATGCTTCTGTTTTGCCCAACATGTGGTAATATTTTGATGGTCGAAGAAGACACTAACGGCCACCGTTTTTCGTGCAACACATGTCCGTATATTTGTAATATAAATAAGAAAATCTCAACGAGAACTTATCCTCGCTTGAAGGTTAGTACAAACCTATAAACTTACATTGCAGAAGTCATGTGAAATATTTAATCAATTTTAGGAGGTCGATCATGTTATGGGTGGAGCTGCAGCTTGGGAAAACGTAGACTCGACAGACGCTGAGTGCCCGACCTGCTATCATAAGCGCGCCTATTTTATGCAAATGCAGACACGTTCTGCCGATGAGCCTATGACTACATTTTATAAATGCTGTAATCAGTTGTGTTCTCACACTTGGAGGGATTAGACTATTTGTCAACTACAAATGCATTATTTACGAAGCCAAATACCCAAAATCTATCATACAGTTAAACAAACTCATAACAACGCTGGAAAGATGTTGGCAAAAATCTTCGACACAAACTCGGCAAGTGGAGTCGACGCCGCGAGTAGATGCTTGGAATCGGGTGACGTGATAGCTCTCCCGACGGACACAGTTTACGGGCTTGCGTGTAGTGCGAATTGCGAGCTTGCCATTCAAAAACTGTATGCTATCAAGGGAAGAGATTTTCACAAACCGGTTGCAATCTGTGTAAAGGATATTGAATCGCTACGACATTGGGGTCAAGCGGAACATCTCAGCGATGAGCTGCTTAATAGGATGCTTCCGGGTCCCATTACAATAGTAATAGAACGTTCGAAGAATCTTAACAATCGTTTCCTGAATCCAAGTTCATCGAAGATCGGCATACGAATTCCAGATTTTCCCTTCATACGAAAATTGTGCGACAATTTCAACCAGCCACTAGCCTTAACCAGTGCAAATAGATCGGCCGAGCAGAGTAGTTTGAACATTCAGGAATTTGAATGTCTTTGGTTGCATTTGGGTGGCATATTCGATGGTGGACAGATAGGTCTTACTGAGGAGTGTCGTTCAGCGTCCACAGTGATTGACCTTTCGGTACCGGGGAAGTTTTCCGTTGTCAGGGAAGGGGTAGCATTTAAGAAAACCCTTAGTATTATGGATTGTTATAACATTAAACCGTTCTTATAGATAGACATGTTTATTTTTCCTAAGACTGCTTTAATTTTGTTTGATCAGTCTATACTCTTATGAACGAACAAGCTGCTGCAACAATCATTGGCTATTGACATGCGATGTTGACTTTGATACTACCCGGCGTCTTGATTTAGGTAACTCAGATGGTAAACGCTGCCACCGTGCTGGTGGCCAAACAATGTATGTAGCACGCGCCGTCATCAGTCCCAGCGATACAGGTCCAAAGGTGTTGCTGTCTAGTGAATTGCCCGTGTGATCACCTTCAATCCAACAATGCCCATCCGGTATTCGTACAACCTCGTTTTTATAGCCCAATGTTGAGATTATGTCACCTTTTAGGCCAATAATGCGTTTGATAATTTTCTGATCGGGATCCTTTGGTGATATGAGTGAAATGATGTCTCCACGTTCGACTTCATAATTTCGCACGGCCCACCGTGATAAGAACACATAGTCCGTATCGGTGGAATCTGGATTTAAGGCCGGCTGCATGGAAATACCTAAAATGGGTAGATTTAAATTTTGCCCGGTAGCGTATGATGTTTCATGTTTACCTTCAACTCTGGCCACAAAGCCCACACAGTCTAAAAATGTAACGCCAACCGGTATACCGACTAAGAGCGATTTTAAAAAGGTTGGAAATCTCATTTAAAATAATACTATTACTTAAAAAATATATAAATTTTAAGATTTAGAAAATAAATTAATTGTTTGACAGAGGGTATATGTTTCAAATTTTCTGCAGTGTTATCTACAAGTTCTGTTTGTTTTATTGAATGTGGGGCGCTGAAAATTATTTCTCTTGAATGTTCGTATCAGAGACAATACTGAGACCCCCCCAAGCCCGCCCCAACTGCCAATCCTCTTGCTGCTGGCCACATCATTTTTTTTTTTTAACTCGCCATTTTGTTTTCCTATCGGTGTTAGTCTTATGTGGTATTCGATTGGGCTACTTCAGATTTGCTTTCAGATTTTGTGTGCCTAATCGAACATAAATACGCTTGCCCGTTTTTTGTGTTGATATTCGTGTGACCTGATTGCTTTTTTTGTACCAAACTGAGAGCAAAAATTGTGCTCTGAGAGCGCCCAATCGAATGCCACATTATGTTAATTTATGTGGCTCTCAGAGCAATTTTTATGTTCGTTTAGTACAAAAAGAGCAATCTTTTTCAGATTTCAGAGCACTTTTGCAAATTTAGATATTTTCTCAAATTTGTTTCAGATTTACCAATACAAGTGCATTTGAGTTTGACAGCTGGTTGAGTTTGTATACATTTTCGCGAATTTTTTCTACAGCGTCGGGTGAATCTATTTTTGTAAATTTTTCTGTACAAATATTTAGAAATCAATCGGGACAGAAATTTCTAATGTTTTAATATAAAATTTAACCAGTGAATGGAAAGTCGCACGAAAAGGGCAAGTGACGTTCTTATGTTCGATTAGGCACACGAAATCTGAAATCTGAGAGCAAGTCTGAAGAAGCCCAATCGAATACCACAATCCACAGAATCCGAGTGACTATAAAAAAATGTATAATAAATGCTGCCAATCATGCGAGTTGGGGCTAGGGGGTCTCAGTATTGTCTCTGGTACATAACATACCAAACCACTGGATGTTCACTTAAATTAATAAATCGAACGGTCCTATTGTTTGTTTTCAACATTGTTATTTGTTGCAATGCAACTCGTAAGCAACTCGCAAGTATCGAGGACACACAAAGGTATCGAAGTAAATCAAATAAATAATAAAATCCAGATTGCAATGGCCCTAATGGATACCGGCCTTACTGGCCGCCTTAATCCAGATGAAAATATACCATTCCCCAAAATGGAAAAACCCCAAATCCTTGGGTGTTTTAGTATCAATACAAATCGCGACTACGAGCCGTCGGCAGAAAATTTCCGCTATTTTCGCATGCCACAGAACTTTCCACTGGACCTGAACGAAGGTTACGGCTTGGCCAAATCTAAACAGGACCTATTACAAGAAGAACGGTTAGATAATTTGCTGCAATTCATATACCACCATCAAGATGAACTATTACCTAGAACAGATATTCCCAATCCGAGAGGTATTGGCGATTTCGATTTTATCTGTTTTCGTGGACTGCTCCGAGTACTCATGTGTACTCCATACGAATCACGCGAAGACTGGTGTATTCACGCGACAAGATTTAAGGGTAATATCTATCTCAGTCAAAAGGAAACCGACCAAAAGCGCCATGAACGTTGGAATCAAAATGAAAACCAGAAAAAGTTCTGTGCATACGGTTTTAAATTTGAACAATTCTGTATGACAACTAATCCTACAATGGAACCAAATACTGGCGTCCCGGTTGATGAATGTGAAGAGTTCTGTTGTATGTATAAAACTAAGCTGCAGGGCATGGAGCTCTTATTTGGTGCTGAGGTGGATGGTGTCATAAGTAATACTGCCTGTCAAAATGTGGAGAGCAAGGAGGTGCTTAATACATTGAAATTGGTCGAGCTAAAGTGCTCCCTAAGGCCGAACAATGAACGGCAGCAGCAAAACTTTTACAGATTTAAATGCAGAAACTGGTGGTGTCAGAGCTTTCTCATTGGAATTCAAGATCTTATGGTAGGATATCGCAATGACAAGGGACTAGTGGATGAAATAAAACACATGGAAGTTCGGTCGCTACCAAAACTAGCAACGGTAGGATTAACTCATCTGGTTGATTTTTGATCTACATATTTTTTCCTCAGAACTACTGGACACCATCGCAATGTGCCGACTTTTTGGTAAGATTCCTCCAAATGGTTAAGAATATTATGAGGGATGTCAACTGTCCGCACACTGTTTACGAATTTTACTTTGATCCCCGATCCAAAGTTGTCCGATATAGAGTGTATGTAGGTAAGTCACTACACACCATTTTACCTGATTGGTATGTCACAATGATACAGCAGCGGTTTGCCGGTTCGGGACTAACTAGAACTATATCCAATATGTAAAATGTGACAGTGGCGAAATGACAATGAATGAAATATTTTTCAGTTTAAAAAGTTTACTTTTCCTTCTTCAACAATAAATGACCCTTTGGTTTGAGTTTACTACCAATGATGCGCTTCTTTTCGGCCACTTTGTCTGCCTGCAGCTTAACAAACCGCTCCTTTGCGTAATCCAACTCTTTGATGGATGACACCATCTTTTTGGCTATTTCTTGTTGATAAATGATTCTTCTCTTTTGATTTGTCTAACGAAGGGAAAATTTATTAATATGATGGTTTGTTACTAACAGTCAATACTTACGCCTAACGGGGTAGGACGTCCATCCATGTAAGAATAATCCGGAAGGTTCGTCAGTGGGCCAAATGAATTTGGATTTCCGGGCAGACCATGGTCCTCACGCCAATGTTGATCGGACAATGAAGGGGTGGTCGATACACTTCTCCACAAAACTAAAGGAAAAACAAAGTGATTTGAAAATATTTAACTGCAAAGTACTAATATGAAGTGTTACCTCCTCTGCTGGCGAATAATTTGTAGGTGTTAACAACTAGTTTCGACATTTTAAGTAAATATATTAATATAGTATTGACAATGAGTCGGATAATTCACCAAAAAAAAAGCATATAATCACATAACCCATAAACTTTTCGACGTTGACAATCAGCTGTTTGCGTAATTTTGGTGATGCCAAACTGTGGTTCCTGAAAACAGCAATTTTGTTTCAGAATTAAATTTCTAGGCGATTGCATAAGGCGTTTTTCTTTTTTAGTTCAGAGCTGAGCACTGAACTGAGCTCGAGCATTATGAGCGCGCTCTGAACCGAGTGTGCTCAGAGCATTCTGATGTTTTTTTGTTTTTGCTGTTTTTTTTTTTCTTTCAAATGGAAGTGTGTTTGTACATGTGTAACCAGATTTTTCCGCAGGCTGCTCAGTCAATTTATTCTGAGCTCATAGAGCGCGCTCTGATCATGCTCTGAACGAAAAAAGAAAGACAAATTTGAGCTCTGATGTATCTGAATTAAAAAAGAAACGAACTTTTTGTATAACAGTTCAGGTTCTTCTTTAGCCGTTTTTCTTTTTTAGTTCAGAGCAGAACCTGAACTGTTATACAAAAATTTCGTGTTTCTTTTTTAGCTCAGATACATCAGAGCTCAAATTTGTGTTTCTTTTTTCGTTCAGAGCATGATCAGAGCTCGCTCTATGAGCTCAGAATAAATTGACTGAGCAGCCTGAGGAAAATGCTGATTACGCATGTACAAGCACACTTTCAGTCACATTGGACAGAAAAAAAAAGACAGGAAAAACAAAAAACATCAGAATGCTCTGCGCACGCTCAGTTCAGAGTGCGCTCATAATGCTCGAGCTCAGTTCAGTGCTCAGCTCTGAACTAAAAAAGAAAAACGCCTTTTGAACTAATAAAGAAAAACGCCTATAGTGATTTTTAGATATATATGTATATAAATGACTAGTCTATTCGCGGGTTGAATCGAACGCAGTCGAAATAGACCGTTTACAAACCCAAGAATGTGGTATACGTTGTCATCAAAAATTTTTACTGACAGAAAATAGTTATTCATTGATAATCGTTTAAAAGCAGTCTGATAATCAGGGGGTAGTATTAATAAACACAGCTTAAAGTTATTAACTGGTTACACAGTAGTTACGTCAAATTTTGTTTCTAATCGACGTTTTCTAGCTTATTAACTTCTGTATATTTGTTATACCTTTCAAGTGATTTCTGATGTGGTTTTCCTTTGGGACAAAAAATATTGTCCTTGTCGAAGATCTCCAAAATGTCTATCTTAATACGATTTTTATACCTGCATTTGAATGCACACATAACTAAAATTAATACCATCAAATAATAGACATACAGCTTAGCAGCATAATTTAATTGTTTCTTTTCACATTTTAATCTTAAAGTTATTCAGACTTGTTCTAAGTTTATGCACACATTCATCATATGCGTTATTGAAAAACACCTTTGTAAAATTCATAAATAATCCCACTAATATTAGATCCTAATGGTCTACCAAGCGGCCCACAAGGGAGGGGCGCCAACAACTGCTTTGCTTCTTCGACCGTTTCACAATCTTCGAACGCGCATAAAAGCACTTTTGGTGTTGGGTATTTCTCGACTATTGCCATTGCTCGGTCCATCGAGAGCGTTCGCAGCTGCAAAAGTTGTTTTATGAACAAGTCACGCACTGTCAGGCCACTGTTACGCATCGAATCATCATAGAAATCCTTAAATTTCAACAAACCAACAGTGGAATCAAGAGGACTACATCGTCTTATATCCTCCTTAGCAGTACTTAACAATAACTTATCCTTGTAATGACGAATCAGAGTACTAGTCATTGCCTTCAAGTACAGAATGGATTCCCAGTGATTGTTTGCAAATTTTATTTGGAACCCGCTATGCACTTGAGTATTGACAGCTGACTGCAACAGCGTTGGTAGTGGTAGTCCCACATGCTCATTGTTTCCATAGTTCTCAATCAAATAAATCAAGTTCTGAATTTTACTACTTTTCAGACGAAATTTTTGTTCATGAAAGCGCCCATCGCGAATACTACTTGCAAAATCATCCATCCGTTTGCGTTCGACAATGTACGGCAGAACCAATTCCTTACCACGTTCATCCCGGCAAATCCATGCGAAATCTCCTACAGTAAGGCGGCGAATCTCATGCGGTATACTCAGTTTGTTAATATAATCGCGAGTCTTATCAAAGGTTTTCTTTGATTTGCCATTCGTCTCTTGGGTGTCAACAAGTAAAAGTATACGAAATGTGCCGGGACTCATTATGACTTGTTCGTTAGCTTCTTCGAGTGCGAGTTGTTTTGCTTTCTCCTTGGCGGTGGGCTCTTTTTTCTTTGCTTCTTTTTTGGATTTCTGTACAGATTTTAGCATTGATTGCACATCTTCAGAGTATGCACTGGCTGTCGTGTTTATTATAGAATTTGGATCGTCTGTCCGAATTTGCTGGAGTTCTTGATCGATTAAATTACAAAGAGTCGGGCCAAATCCCCTTAGAATTGCACAATCTCTTCCACTAGATAGTGGAAGTGGAAATTTGCGCAAAGAATCAAGAGCTTCGCGAATCTTATACTGAGATTTGGTTCCTTTTCGCTCCGCTTCTTGCAACCACCTTTCCAGCCACTTTTCGAAAATAGGATTGGGCTTCTTCAGAATTATTTCTATTCGCTGTTGCTCGCACATATTTAAAATTTGTGTACTTTATGCAAAAAAATAGAAATTCAAATCAAATTTGGTTTCAATAACAAACAGAAGGAAACCGAAAACGTCAAAAAAGACAAAAGAGATTACTGCGTTTACACGTTGCTGTTCGCTGAAGAGCTTACAGGGTGGAACGCACACATCACATCAAAATTCTTTGTTCAGGTATATACCTAGGTACTAGAATAAGGCACATCATACACAAAACGCAGTAATTAAAAACACACGAAATTATTAAGTGATTTGTCATCTTTATCAAGTATGAGAGCAATAGTAGATATGAACGGAAAACGATTGTTCTGATAAAAACTATAGGGGGAGAAGTTGTCATGCTGATCGATTATAGGCGTGTTATTTTGAGCAAAGCAAAGTAAAGTAGGATTTTCAGCACGCAATTACAACAACTAACACTTCAAGTACTCACAGTAGTTGTTGTAATTGTAATTGGGATCGAAGCTCAAAAAACACGACTTGGGATGTGATTTTGTATGTGATGGATGCAATGAAAAGCTTAACTTTATTTTTTTATTTTTTATAGGCCTTTCTCGCCTCTTTTTTTAATGCATTTCATTATTTAAAGTGATTTTGTAGGCGTTTTTAGTTTGCCCATGATATATAATGATCATTAATTGAAATGATCTAAAACAATATTTTTTCGATACGTCTATTTGGTTGCTCTGAGCTGCAAAGAAATTTACAGAAGGTAACAGCAAAAGCAAAAAAAGGTCTTAAGATGGATGAATAAAAAACAATGCAATACAATATCGCGAGTCTTACGATAAGAGCGCAGTCGGCTATTGCACAGTCAGTCTACCCGAAGAAGTTTCCTCATAATAATAATCAAAAGCGAAGCTTTCACAGCTTTCATGGGTATATTTTAATTAACAAACAGCCTATACACAGCCTCATTGCCCTTAAACCAACCATACAGCTGATTTCTTTCCTTCGTGAGTTTTGGAACCCAGTGTATGGGCCACGCTATTGCCGGTTGCTGTAAAACTTCGAGTTGTGTCTACCTCGTATTCCAACTGAATGATGATAACAACACAACCTGCTGGTTAGGGCTGGTATCGCACTCTACCACCCCCGTAACACATCCACCATACGAAACACAGCTGTCGACCTACCGCTACATCTACCATGCTGATACCACACTTAAATGATGATGGCAAACCGTTGCTCTTTGTACGAAGTCTTTAGTTGTAGTCCTACGGTCGGCTCGTGTGCTTGTTCTATGCGCGCTTTATAGTCCTCGAGTAAATTTTCTTAATTTCAATAAAAATATTGAACCAACAATTTCGTAATACCTGTGAATTCCCTTGTCCAATAAAAATCGAATCTGTGTATGAATTTTATTATAATTCAACTCGAGTTGAATTTACACAAACAATTTCGGGACTTTTGTTTGAAAAACACAATTAAAACTCCCGTCAAGAGTAGACAGTTGACGTGTCGGTTGCATCACTTTGCCTAACGCGTTTTTATTTAAACGGATGGTTTTGTGTCGACTGTTAGAATCAAGTTCTCTGTTTGTAAAGTGAAGTGTGTACTTGGGTTAACTTACGCAAGTGAAGCCGGGTAAAGATGTTATGCAAGCGGGCTTGTTCGTTGAGTGAAATGCTTATTCAACAGAAAACCGGGTCAAGGGTCAGTGTTACCGAAGACATAACAGGAGATGAGAGGATTTAATTCTTCCTATGCAAGTGCGAAGAATCTTTCGCATTACTAAAAGTTTTTTGGTAATTCAAATCTATGTATTTTTAATAGTCGATGATAAGGTTGACAGCGTTTTGTTTTGCGGATAAACAAGAAGGAAGGCAAACGGAAGGAAAATAACAATCAATTAAGGATATAGGTACCTACTACCGCTCGCAATGAGTGTCAGTCTATTTTTTTTGGCGCCTGATTGTGGTTAGAGTATTAATTAGGTATGTATAAAACAATCGATTTGCCATAAGCGCCACTTTAAAATCTATTTGCGTTGCTTTTTCATTACTTAACAGTTTCTACTATCGGTTTTTAAATTACAAGGAGTTTTTTTTAAATCTTTGATTTAAACAGTAAATTTGATGTTAAGTTAATAAACTCATTAAAATCGTAGTATTGGGCGAAATTATTTTCATTATTTCCTGAAGATGAAGTTGAAGCTATTCCTAAATGGATAAGGACCATAATAAATTGTACCGCATGTGTCGTTGCTCTGACAATAACACGGGATTTTACTACATTTTTAATGTTAAATTAACTTAAGTAGAAAATGTATTGAGCATATGAAACGTGCCAGCTTAACTATTTGAATAAGTGTTGTCACTTTGGGATATCGAAATTGTGTAAACAAAATTTTAAGAAGGAAATATTTAGTAGTAAAATTGCAGAAAATTGTTGGCAGATTTAAATTTTATCAGCATTGCATACTTGGTCTAAAGAGGACAACCTTATTTCAAAATTTACAGACTTTAGAAAACTCGTCCTTGGGCTGTAAGTTTCGTAAATTTTGTTCAGGTATGAAAAAAGTAAAATGATATCGCGACTCCTTAGCCTGTTACTGACCCTTGCTCATGGATAAGGCATACTAGAAGATATTAAAAATTAAATTCACAAGCAGTAACAGTTTAACCGCGTTAAGTAAACAAGGGTTGTCTCCATAGCCATCTTGCTATTGACAAATCAGTAATATTTCAGTTATGAGCCAGATGCTGTCTAAAAGTAGATATAGATTTTGATCAGTACTTCAACTTGTATTAAGACACACCTATACTTCTAAAGTGCTCAGCGGAGAATCGCAATTCTTCGAATTCAAAACTCTCTCACGAATGATTGGTTCACCCATAGTAAAATATAAATAATGTTGCGTATACGCCGATGTACGGACAGCAAATATAGTTATGGCTTCTTTGTAATAGCTCGCATCGTAATAAATTTATAGCGGAACTGAACATTACAAAAATACAAATTTTAATCAAATCATTGTCTAGATGTCTTCAAGATTGTTTGACTTATTTCACCTACGGCACCCTGACAATTTGCAAACCGTCCTTAAATTAATGTTTACGCTCTCATATCTTAACTTCCATTTGACGGTTACGATAGTACTTTTTCACATTGAGTGTCAATCAGTTTATTATTATTATGATTTTTGTCCACCGTCTCCTGCAGAGAAAAGGAAATTTCTATTGTAAGTAATCGAAAATATCTCTACCAAGAATGACATCTATGGTCAAAATTGCCTTGTGTGAATTTTTGTTTCCATTATTCGATTATTTCTTTTATTTTCGTGCCACGTGCCTGACATATAGATAGAATTTTATTCCTTTGCTCCTTGCAGTTGCTTAATCAAAAATGTATACATAGTTATAGTTTTCACACTTCATATGAGTGTTTACACAATTGCTTTACATCGGAGGTGGGTAAAAGGACATCGTCTATATTATGTGACGGTTCTTTGCGCACACTTTGGGATCGTACACCTACACGGCATCAGGAAAGCAAATAATCGTGGAATTGAGACGAATCCTTTCATTGCATGCGAGATTTATAGTAAAAAGAGGTGGGTTGCTCTAGTTTTCTTCTTTTGCTTACTTTTCATTTAGATATTCATTTTTCCTTGTTTCTCTCTTCGATCTTTGAATTGGACTTCGAAATCAATTCGTGTAGGGACTACAAACTGAACCGAAGAGTTCGTCGCTTAAAACAGGTTCGCTTCGTTTAAAACGGGCTGGAGTGTTTTTACACCGCTTTGACGGGCTCTGTCCTTTTAAGCTGTAATTTCGCTAAAATCGACACCTCTCAAAAAGGACATGTTCGTTCAAAATAAATGGACATCCTACGGTCCCTAGGTCAATCTTCTCATAAACGTATTGCATCATTACCAATTTTCCTTTTTTCGTCGTTTCCTCCTGGTTGTGCTCACCCAAAGAAAAGTGGGTACATAAGCTGTCAAGCTGCTGAAGTTATGCTTCATGCACTCCCAATGCACTCATGTGTTCTTCCGAATTCGGGTTAAACCTCGTGAGGCATTGATTTGGAAAACAATATGCTTTCCCATAATTATGTTTTGCAAGCTTCCGTGCTACATCCTATGATCGACAATTATCTTACGCTGTATACGAAATAATATAGATAAACTGTATTTTAAGGAGGGAAATTATTGAAAAGCTCAACCCATAAGCAAAGTTCGCCATATTCGTTTTATCTCAGTTCCCACAACTTCCACGTAGTACGGATATTCCTGACTAATCACATCCTTCCAGCATGATAACTGATATTCCTTTATTCATCATATAGGTAATCTCAAAATCCCTCATTTCAATTTCAAGCTGAAATTCACATGAGTTGTCGAGCGTGATTCATTGCAAAATTTCAATTTAATCAGTAGTTGTTGATGCCACTTTAATTTAAATTGAGAATGCTTTCGGCAAAACTTTGTCAACAAAGTGAAAATTCTTCTTCCCACCGACTACGCAAGAACATTGCCTTCCACATTTTGTTTATTTGACAATGAGTAATACAGTTAGAGGATTTCATCACAAATGTATACAAATGGCTTTATCGTCTTAACTTTGTGCAATTTATAAGAGCGGAAATTGTTAGTTCAAAGTCGCAGAGGTTGTGTCTTTTTTTAACCCATTTGTCACAAGAAAAATCACTTTTAGCAGCCCCAAAAGTACATTACTTCATACGTGGACAAAGAATGCCGTAATGGGAGGATATTGAAATTTTCAGGATGTAAGAACAAAAAAAAAATAAATTTCTTATATAAATCGATAAAGGCAAATATGAATTGAGGAAACAAAATGCTTTCACCTCTGTAATGTTGCGCTATTTTTAGTTATGAGGATACAAGTTACTTCCTCTTCAGGGTACTTTATTGAGCAATATATTTTGCAACTGTATATGCATATAAATACTTGGAGATTGCACGCGAAAAGCAATCCCAATCTGAGTGAGCGGAACGATTTCAGAAGCGACTTTGTATCTATGTGAGAGTCTCACCATATGCCAAGGTTGACGAAGCAGTATCAGATGAACGAAGGCATACGGTTGAATTTCGGACAAAATGGTTAATAATCCACTCGCCAGAGTGCCTAAGTGGAAGTGTATCACGCCAACATCCCTTACCACAATGCCCAAATGCCCAAATGACCAAAATGCTACTGATGTACGTTAGTGTAATCTTTTCTTTCAAATTTTCAGGCGGCCGATGTTGTTTTTTTTTTCCGAATTGGTTTCAATTGCAATTGCCTACTGAAGTACTCTGCTGGCGCGGGAAACATACATTGATGTAGACAACAGCTCATGGTCTTGCAACAAACCCGCATCGATGTAGATCCCTGCTCAAGCAAGAATCAGAATCATGTAGCTAAATGTTATGTAAATTCAAGTAGTTATCACCTATATTCATGAGTATTTTCCATAGCTATAAACAAGTAACAATGCAAATAAGTGATGCATAATAATAAGTCTGTCGTTCTTTGCGGGTAACCCTGGATCCAATAAAGAGTCGTAATCCAGGGATGGATGAAAACAAAAGCAGTTTGCCGAGGAAAGTTTAGCAGATTCAAAGAAATGCAAAAAAGAGTGAAACTCTTATTAAAATGATTGATGAACTGCAACAAAAATGTAATAGATGTCCATAATGGGTGCATTCAGCGAATAAATGTTGGAGTAACTTTATTCTGTTTGAAATTCATAGCCAAGTAAGCCTAGGTATACAATAGGTTAAACAATGATTGCTTATTTTTTTTTTAAATAGATCGAAATGAACAGAAATAATTTTGTATTTAGTGAGAATAAAATAAATCGCCTTGTGATGCAGCAGGCCCCAGAACCTGTGCAAATGCACAAGCTGTAGTTATAGTTGGTTCGATTGAATTACCCGCATTATCTAAGCTTTTGCAAACATTAAACAATCGCCTTCGTTGAATAAATTTGTTTATTTATTTTTATCATTAGTTTAAGTTAGTTTGAAAGTTCCTTTCGACTTATTTACTAGATATTATAAAGTGTACACTTTATGATGTGAACAATATTTGTGTTCGCATTTCATTCCTTATTATTATAATGTAGATATCAAACGCCAGGAATCCTCGAAACGCACTGAAACACCTCCTTTTTCTATTTTCAGATGGATGTCGAAAACTGAATTCGTTAAGTAAAAATAAAAAAATATCCCAAGCATTCAATAAATAATAAATATTAAAGTTTGAAAAAGTGTTGCCATGTTTAAAATGTGGATAAATCTGGTGCTAGTTATATAAATAATTTTTAAAATATAGAAAGAAAAAAATTAGAAAAACAACAAAATTAAATAGTGTTAAGGAAAAGTCTTTAAAATTTTCAATCTGTGGTCGCGCATACGTTCGCCACGGCCCAATAGGGCTGGTGGCGGCTACTTTCTAACCGGTTCATCTAACTCAGATGCCGTAGAAACTTTAGGATCCGACGAAATAATTATAAACATCACCGATAAGGATTCTCTAAATGGACTATCTGCAACAACAAAAATGATTGCACCACGCTATCGTTTTCGTGATCTACTATTGGGAGATTTTTCGTTTAACGATGATGGAGAAAGGTGAGTTTCGATATGTGTAGCGATAACTCAACAATAACTCAACATCGAGTGAGGTAATCTACATAAAGGGTATTTGTTCAAGTGGCATTCTAAATTTGCAAACAAAACCAGTATTGATATCACATTTTCGGGAATTTTAATAAATAAACATTCGCGAACGAAATGCTTATATTTTTAGATAGAAATGTAAGCGCGTGTCAAATAAGTTGAAACATTCAAGTATAAAGGATTGTGCTGTAGATAATGTATTCATGTGTTGTTATTTATTGCTCTTCTCTCTGAGGTATCGTTTGTGTCTGCATATAGATTGTTTAATGGAGACATGTGTAAAAGCTTAAATCATGAGCGCGTACAAAATTATTCGTATTCATGCGGTGTTGGCTTCAAGACCAGCGTTACGAACAGTTTGACACGCTAGAATATGTGCCACCAGTGCTTTTTTACCAAAGGCGCAAAAAAGTGTCTTCGCAGCGAGGCGTAGTTTTTTGTTTCATGAGGCAGCAAACGAATTCCCTGGATATAATTAACGGTGGCGTTTACAAATGGTACATTTAGTTTGGTATACCTATCCGGGGCAAAAGGAATTCAGGTCCTGTATGGTGCGCGTATTCTGAGCCACAAGCAGAGTGTGTTGCTGCCACAGGTTGCACTGACTAGGTCGTATGGTGGGAAAAACATGTTACATATATAAGCTAATTAAAGCGAAAGGCCGATGAGCCTTATCTCGATGCTCATTTTTAACGATATGGCGGAAATGTACCTCCACCTAAAAGGCATTGACTATATGAATAATCGAAAAACATGCGGACATCCTTAGCTGCCATTAAGTAGGTTTCAAATCATTTCAAAGTCGATGACTAGCTTCAGGGGATGAAGTGTTCGGTATTTGGCACATTTTTCAATAATGACTTTCAATGGCTTAATCTGATGACAAGACGACCAAGAACGGATGATACACCTCCAGGATATTTATCTATAGTTTCAGATGCCATCTTCGGTAATCTACACAAGTATAATTGTTGGAAAGAGTACTAATAAAACACCATTCTCATTAGACTGCCACTTTGTTACTGGCTCCTCAAAGCGGTTGCATACACTCAATAATAATAATTACTTCTGAAAATCGAAGAAAGGTCATACGAAAATACGTTATATTCAGCAACAAAAGCGAAGATTTTCAGATTCATTTGCAGTATACATGCGTTTTTGTCGGTTTTTCAAAAAGTGTGGTGGCAAGTTTTTGAAGCGTTTTAAAACGAGCTTTCTACGGTTTGTTTTTAGGTGCTTTAAATGCGTTTTTAGGCTTCTGATAATGTGATTTTCGATGTGATTGCAATGGTTTTTTTTGAAGTGGTTTGAAAGCGTTCAAAAGTCCAATAAATATAACTTCAAAAACATTTCAAATAAGGAGTTCAAAAAACCCTTCAAAAACCGCATTTAAAACGCATAAACACATTTTCACCATAACGCCTCACAGCAGACTTATCTCACTAAAGTTAGTTCTGCAGTCTGGACCAACGGTTTGCTAAGTGGGGTGGTATAAGGAAACTGCACAAAACAGACATCAAACAACATGACTACAAGGTCACTAAATGGATCAGTTGTGGGGGTTGCATAACTGTTTTGCGCAAATTAAACTAAAAGTTAACGAAGCGCCAAGCAAATATTACTTCCGCTGAATACCCCTTAAATTGCTTACGCGAGTAAATACATACACAAAAGGGTACCCAATTGAAATTCCTTTAATGCAAATAAACCCGCAGACGTGAAAGCATTTAAAGACACCTTTCATAAAGCCAAAAAGTAGGTGTTTTTATTTTCTGCCCAGAATTAGCATAATTAGAATTAGCGCCATCTTATCGGATGTAAGCCTTCCAACCAGAGTATACAAATTAACTGCATTAACACTTAAACGTGGCAGGTCTGCTCTAATAATACTCGTCCCTGAATATTCTCAGGACAAAATTAATCAATACAGTGCAGAAACAAATTACCATCTAGTATCCATTTATCAATTCAGACGTCATTGCCCTTGTTGATGGGACATTGGTCTATTGTCGTATAAGTCATCATCCGGCTATGTAATAATTTAAAGTGGGGGCCGGTTCAAGGATAAAAATAGAGCCGGATTCATGTGCCGTCACTTGTGTGTCAGACAATTATTTATTCAGGAGTATAATGGTAATATCTTTCGGCGTTACGTACGTACAGAGTCATCGAATTATAATTTATTTGTGGTTTTGGACAATTCCCTGTATAAAGTATATAGTTTGTACTGTCTCAATGGATGCAGTGTAAAATGAACAGGCACGTCGAGTTGCAGTTTCTGACTGCTCTCATGCTATTTAATATAAACAAACATGAAACTCGCTCGTACTATGAAGCACAATCAATCAAAAGCATGCCGGATAGCCCGTCAAGCATCTGCAACAAATTTTAACAATTTAATAAAGTGGCGTATCCGGGCTCAACTTCAAGCATCGCACTGTTTGAATGAAGCCCAACTGGGTAGTCCTAAATTCGATTTGAACATAAATTTCAACATTCATTATTGGAAACTAAATCACGTCCTCATCGGTTACGGTGCAATGACGGATTGTTTACCTTTTCGTGTACAATGCCTTTCCACAGTCATATTTTTGTTCTTGTTATTCTTATTTTGCATTTCCCAACAAAGAGCTGGCGGATTTGAATTTGCATAGAGATGGATGTAGGTCTTGGTTTATTGAAAATAATGATCTAAATTATATAATTGAGAGGCGATTTGATGGTTAAATTCAAGTTCAATTGATTTGACATTTTTTAAAAAAATACTCAGTGCAAAGAGCTTTTTTTTTTCAGGATACATATACGTTAAAATAACATGAAACCAGAAAGGTTAACAGTTCCTTTGTGGGCTCATTGTATCGGTGGTTTAGGCATTAATACGGATACCTCCACCGCATAAGGGGTTTAAAATGGCTGTGCCCACCTCCTGGCTATCAAATAAAAAATACGGTAGAATAAATAATACGATTTTATGGTTCATTAACGGGAGGATAGTAATAAACTTGCTATCACAAAAAATAGGTACATTCTTTTTTATTGGGCGAATGCGACGGGAAATACTGTTTCTCGTTAACGCGAATAATTGACTGATTCTCGTTATATATTTTCCATGGCAGGGAAGTGATTGCACATTTTCTTACTGTCAATTGAGCAAGTGCAACTATCGCCATTTGGCTACCATTCTTTGAACAGAACGAAGAGGATGAACTGCCAGGTATTTTTTGTTTATCTTTACAAATATCTTTGTCGATCTCTATATTGTCTTCTTGTAGGCTACATTAAGCTTAGAATATACACGCAGACAACTGAAATATGCATCGCTGCCGTATTTTCTAGGCGCCTTACTAAGTCACTTTTAATCTTCCCTCGAAGATATGAAAAATTTCGCCATTGTGCGGCGGTACAAAATATACTTAACTCCTAAAACCTGCACACCCTCCGAGAAGGATCATTACGACTATAACTTTCTTTGTAAATCGGAAAAGTCTATTTCAAATGTAAAATCTGTCAAGCGCCTGACACAATAGGTTTGTTCCTTTACTTTTAAATCTTACGAATTTTTACTTAAATTTTACTAATGGTAATGGGTAGAATTACAAATTAAATTGACACAATGTCAGTCTCAGTGATATGATTATGATTGTGCTAAACACCCCAAACGTTATCTTAACCTTCAATTGAGAGTTTTGGAAAGGTCATGAAGTGATACAGACATGTTTGTACATTCTTCTACAATGCTAGCTTTCGACATTCGTTATCATAACAATTGATATATTATAATGGACACAACATACAACAAATATTGACAAAAGCATTCGTAACCAAAGCTTTTCACTTCTATGTCATAATACGAGTAGAATACTTTCTTTGTTTAATTGTGTTGATTCCATTTGAGTGCTCACCACCCCGAATCCTGTATATCAAATCCTGTTGGAGTAGCAGTTTAGCAATTTACGCAACGACGCATGTATTTCATTAGTATTGCCAATCAAACCAGAATTCTGGGACTTAAATGTAGAAATATTGATCAACGATGTGCAATCAACGATGGACAATCGTTTCCGATAGACATCTTATTCGCCATGTAAATTGATTAACTTTCCTATTTAATCTTTGGATATTTCACTTTGAACAATGAAACCACAATACGATAATGCAATCAAGTGGAGAATATTTCTGATTTAGGATCTGGTGAAGAGAGACCTTGTTAAGTTTGAGGTTCAAAAGGTGAACCTCTTTTGTAAGTGTGCTCAAGGGTAGATTACTTTTTATTGGTGTAATTATATACAATGCGTATCTGTGTGTTAGATGTGGGTCTAGTTCGGTATTTGTATTTTTGAAGAAACTCTATTGTAAAGGGATTGGAAGAGGACTATGACTTAAGAACTGTGCCGTCCCTATGAGGGACAACGGCAAGTAGCAGCTCGTTCCTGCTCTAAGTGAGCTGGTGGTCTTAAGGATTTCTACTCGCTGGACCTTTTATATTAAGCGAGGGGCGGGTTTCCATTAATCCATTAAGACTTCAATTTGATTTGAATGCCTTAAAACACAAATACATATAATCTTTATTTTTTTTTGACAGTTATTCTTTTACAGAGCATTTAAGAATAAATAATTCTAAACAAAAAATTAATAGATTTGCCAAATAATGAGCCAAATTCCGGCTCACCAACACACTCGTTTGTGGGCAAATTGTAGGAAAAAAAACAACATTTTGAGAAAACTTACTCCAGTTATTTAAAAATCGATATTACTGATATCGAAAAGTGGTAAATACATAGCCATGTTTTTTCTAATATGTTTATAGTACATATGTAGAACATCTTCTTTAGATAGTTTTACTAACCAAAGTATTCGTCTTTAACTATATCTACATAATAACTGACTAATAGCAGATAGTTATGTTAACATTTTTTGTATTCCCGAACTCTATCCAATTGGCTTATATTTTTTTCTTTTTTAATGGTTTGTTTAGTAAAAAGTATCCTCATGTAAAGTAAAATCTTTTATTTAAACCATCTTTATGAGGAACTTGTTGATCTTGTCCTCACGGTTACCGAAGTCACCACCCTTAACTTAATAGTTGTTCTTCTTGCGTCATCCACCGGTTAGTGTGATCAATTTGAAGGGCCACAAGAAGTTTGACGCATACTTACACCGATAGAAAAACAAAATGGCGAAATTTGAAAAAAATTATTAAAACTATTAATTTTGCCAATAGCTATAAAAACTAAATGGGCCACATTCGAAAATCTATCTACCTCAAGTCGCCTGCATTCGTCTGAACTAGATGAACCCTGGACGCAATAACTAAAGGAGCGGTTACGCTGGTTTTCCTACATCAGCCAAATTTACGAACACCCCTCCTCCAAAGGCTATTCATGTGACAGATCTAGACCAATCAAAACTGAAATACATCAAGCCATCCAGCTGTCAGACGTTCTACACTAGATTCTTGAACGTCCTCATCGTGATTTCATTTGTGAATTTCAACTGACTGCAAAATGACATTTAAAAAAAACCGGCCAAGTGCGAGTGTCACTCGCGCACCGAAGGTTCCAGAGAACGCAGAGAAAAATGATTCGACTGTCGCAATCGGCTATCGACAATAAGCTAATGGGAGGACTACGAGTTCTCATCCGATATGTCGAAGAATGAGGAACAACTCGGTGGGGACTTTATATTTAAAAAATAATGTCATAAAATACGAAAGATATCTGACATGACGAGTGTATCAATAAAGGATACTTTACTGTGGACTGGAGAATGGAAACTCATCAGTTAAAAAACTGGCCTGAAAGTGACCTCAACAAGCCGGTAAATACAGCTATGGTTTATTTCCTGGTTGGGAAAATACGAAAGAAGCCAATATCGATATAATTGATATATTGAACATGGTACACTTGATGTAGTCAATTCGCTTCCGGGAATATTTCCTCATCGGCTTTTATAAGAAAATTATAGTAGTAGTACCGAATTGTGGGCATGTCTACTGAGGGCGAATGATAACAGGCATTTTGTGGTCAGAATTGGGCAGAATTTATCAAATATTTGAATGCTTTAAAGCTTTAAACTTGGTAACATCTTTTTCTATTTTAACTTTTTTGCTTATGGAGTAAGAAAAAGATATTGTATTCGTTTGGATGTTCTCTGGAATGAAGATTCATCGAAAGACATTGCACAGCTGACAAATATTATTTTGTAGATAACGCTCATCAGAATTACAGTTCCAATACAAATGAAGCAACAACCATTAAAATCATCTTCTGAGCAAATAAAACCGATTTTTCATGCATGTTAAACATACTTCAATATAACCTGCATACAGTAGCGGCATGAACGATAAAGTGCTAACACTTTACTTCAGCTCACACACACTCCAACATAATGGGATGAAAACTTATGTTGATGTTTATACTTCAATCTCTGAGCTCTAAAATATATTCAAATAAGTCTGTTCCTTTTTTTTTTTTTTTTGGTTAAGACTTGGGAGACACAAATAATCACGAAATCTGTTTGGAAAATTCACCATTTATTAGCTGCAAATCGCATTATTCTATTTATACATGTGTCTGCCAGAGTTTTAGAAACAGATTCGAGGGACTGAAAAATCTCGGCTGTCATCGAGTTTGAAAAATATATTTGTTTCCCTCAGAAAGGAGTTGATAAACGTAAAGCCAAACGCAAAGTCCTTGATCTTCTCTTTAGTGTTTGGGTTTTATATGAAATCTATGGTAGGGGAAGATCAACGACTTCCTTTCCGCCTAGAGCATAGCATAAAATACCACCCAATATGACCAAGTTTCTAGTCCCACGTGTTTGCCGCAAAAATTGTTGGTAATTGCGATTTGCATTTGACATAGACAACTTTGGGTCGACACGACCTCATGTTTGCCCTGCAGCGTCAAAGTGGCAAGTCAAGCAAAATATAAAAATAAAAATTAGAAACCTTGTATTGTTGTCCTTGGGCATCAAAAGTACCGCAAAACAATGCCTCTCTCTACCATAGGTATCTCGTTCAAATTCAACTTTGTGTTATACCATAAGCACCTAGGCGGTTATTCAATTCGTAGGCGGTAGATCCTTGGCTAAATTGCTTTCAACACTTGTTCAAAATGTAAATAAAATTGTAATAGAGACACAACAATATAGAATACAAATGCTTTCATGGCTCCTTTCCCCATGTGAAAAATGTACGTCCTTCCATCCAAAAAAAAATTCGCTTGACAGTCAGTACTGAATTGTTAATTGCATTCAGTACACAAGTTCGGAATTTTTGTCACACTCCGGCTCATTCACAATAAAATGCTAATCTTGTCATATTTCTTGAATGGCTCCACATCCTTGCAATTGCATATTCAAATATTCTATTCCGTTTCTTTTTCAGTCCAACCTAGCGACCTCTGTGAATTTGATTTTCAAATCAGTTGCATAGCTATGTCAGCAATTAGGAATTGATTGTGTGTGTCAGCAGAACTAGGACGAATATACCTGTTCGCTAGTGTGCGTTGGTACAAATTGCAGCAATTAGAATATAACCCCATGGGTAGGTTGAGAAATTAGAAGGAAAATAAACAAAGGTCTGTGAGAGTGAGTAGAATGATCGATATCAGGTATTAGATGGAAAAGATGAGGACCTTCATTGAGTATTCAATGAGCTCCCAGCTGCTAATAGCGTAACCGAGATTAAATATCAGTACAGGTAACTGCAAAGGGAGAATTTTAATTCGACGCCATTAGGTTTTGTAATCGATACCGTCAGTCCGCTTATGAAGTCAATTAACATTTAATGATTTCTCCTCCAAGCAAACTCAGGCCATTTGGTGTGCGAGAATATTTTCCAATCATCTGCACCTGGAAGCCACCAAGTTCGTGCAAAACAGATGGTCTCTATTTTTGTTTGCTCTTAATTCCTGCTGGGCAGCCAACATGGAGGAGCTTGAAAGTAATTTTTTCTTGACATGAAGATGGCATTTTATTAAGTATTATCCCACTTCACTGCAATTAACAAAGGATTACTGTTGTCCATTATGAATTTTGGCTTCGTCCAGGTTTGGCCAATATGAAATTTAAGATAAGGTTTTAATAATATGAATCTTTTTCTTTATTTATGACGGTCATTAAAAAATGTTACTCTGCCACTGTCTGTTTTAATAGCCGCGTATTTTTAGCCAGGAGATAAACGAAATTGCCTAAGCTAGCGAAAATGTGTGTTCGCTAAGGATAAAAATAAATAATAAATAACAGAAATTAAATGCAAATTCTTTATTTAAAATACCTACGTTATGAGTCACTTGAATTTCTTGGATCTTGAGAAACACTCCTCCTTGTTATTTCGGCAGTTTGGGTAGTGCTTATTTTAATCCACGAAATGTTAAAAAAAAACCCCTTGCATTTGCTCTTTAATAAATAACCACTGGTAGATAAAGATGCAGCACTTGGCAATGCCAAGTTGATGCGATTCAATATTATGTCCTATTTCTGGGACTTACCAACACATTGTATTAAATTAAATCTAAATTTTAGCTCTATGGGAATACTTGACCAGAAATGGTATAGGCTAATATTTCTAATTCAGCCAAACATGCGGTGAACGGAATAGTTTCGTTGTACCTATTTGTGCACATTAACCGTTCATAAATGCAATACAGTAGGAGCTCGGAAAAATCAACACCTCGCTATTAGGTTTAGCTAATTTAGCTAATACATTTCGAAAAATGTTAAGGACCGCGAAACGGCATGACAAAAAATAATGTTTGAGCACTTACATTTTTCTTAATGGACAATTTATCAAGCTGTCAATGTAATAAGATTTAAAGTGAATTGAAGTTTTAAATTATATTAACCACTTTTAATTGATATTGAAACGGCTTGCGGTGTATCAAACTACATAATAATTAATGACATTTCCTCATTTGCGCTGGAACTTGTGTCTTTAGGTAGGATATGAGCTGTCAATTGAATTCAATAAGAAGTATACAAATCTAAAAATAAAGTGGAAGTGGATTCTGTCAATAAAATTCGACATAAAATGAATTAGGGGGTGCAAACTATATTTTCTCATGGAAAGTTCCGGAATTTTTGGTGTGAAAAAGAAAAAAACCCTAAGAACAACCAAATGTCAATTTGGTTCTGCTGACGTTAGAACACTAGTGGGCGTTAAAACTCTACCGGGCGCTCATCCATCTGGGATATGTGATAAACTCGAGGCTAGACGTCTAGTAGTCAATTAAACGCGTCTATTATATCCTGAGAAAGTAATTATCTAAATAGAGAACTATATGAATAAATAGTTTATTCTGAAACTTTGTAGAAATTACAACGAAAATTGTACCAAAGCATAAAGCCAAAAATATTAGCTGTCAAAGAAAAAGCCCTCCTGACAGTAAGTCCTTATGCTTAGGGTATGTTCACAATGATCTTTATTATATTTATTATGGATTACTGTATAATTACATAAAACTTTGAATAAACACAAACAATTTTTGTGGTTTGTATACAAAAATATAGGAATTGCAATAAGGGAAAACGTACACACTTATCAACTCCCCTTCGGTAATAAAAAAGTTTCGTTTATGTTTTGACTCTTAATTGTTTCGAATAGTTCAGCTTAGCGAGCTGCTATTGTATTTATAACAGATTTATTGCTTTATACATCCCAAATTGACTAAAAATAATAATTATGACAACTTGTATCGAGGTATTTAAACTGTAAGAGATATATTAAATGCGTTTTGTTGATTAGGTAAACTCGAGTCCTGCTGAATTTGAAAACAACTCAACAGCAATTAACTAGAGATGCTGGGAAAGTTTTGTTTGTGTTTCGACGGGCAAAGTAGGCACTTAAAAAGTATCCATAAAAAGGGTCGTGGGAGCCGGGAGTCAAATAATTTTTATAAATTCAATAATAAGCAAGCAATCATTTGATTTGCTTTCTCTTATTTTTCCAATTGTCACCAATCTTTTGAATTTTCCTTCCTCTTCTCCCCCATCATCACCAATCATTTGCATTTTTTCCCAGTCATCACCAATCATCTGCATTCTTTTTCCAATCATCACAAACTATTAATTGCCTTTAAATGCAACTAAAATCGATATGTGAATAAAAACACACACTACGATGATTGCCAAGGGTATAATGCACATTTATAAATTTATTATCGAATGACGCATATCCTCGTGAAATGTTGTATCCTTCTTCTATTATTTGCCAACCTAAGTGAAAATAGTAACATGGTGTGTATCTATCGACATGTATTTAACTTAGCTCAATTAAAGAATTTACGATTAGGAGTAAATGTGGGTCAATTCCTTGTGTAATGTATTGGTCTCTGAGAAGAGCCATTCATAATTCAAATGAATGAAAAATTACACTCAACAAACTTTCTTGTCTAAATTACCGGTGGCTGTGTTCGTGTGTACCCTTGTCAAAAACGTTCTTTCTGTCAGCCTCTGTCGCATGTATTCCAATATTTTTCCACACTTTTCTGAAACAAAATTAAGTCGGGAAGATAAATGGTCTTACCAAAAAAAAGGGTCTGCAGAAACAAAGGCTCGTTCGCGGCTTACACTCAGAAAATTACAACAAATATGATTTTCCACTTCACGGCATAAGGTAAACCGCTAACGGTTAACGGTCTTGAAAATCGAAAAATTGCCTTTATTTAAAAATTCTCCACACAATGGTTGGATGAATGGATTTTGCGGCCCATAAATAATAAGCGAGGACTCCCGTCATTACATATTACTTTACGTCATATCGACCACTAACTAAAATAAGGTCGGCAAATGAATTCTTAACGATTCCCTTTTTCCGGTGACGTATTTTATTTGCAGGGAAATCGAAACGTGGATAAAAGCCAAATTGACCGATAGCGTTTATTTGTACAGCGAATAAGCTCTTTTGGCGATGTGTTTATCCTTCATCCGTGGGCAGGACATATGTAATTAAGTAGTGTTCCCAAAAGACCTGTTGAAGGTCAAGGTACTTACTAATGATATTTAATGAGGACGTCACTGTTATGAAAGGAATTAGTGCGAGTGATTTATGATACTCCATTCGCAGATTATTGTCTAGGGATAAAAAATGAATCCCTTTAAGTAATGCATGAATATCTGCTTAAGGTTAACTCCAGTTGAAAATAAATTCCATAAGTTCGTACAAATTATGTAAGGAAATGTATAAATGTGGTGGCCTTCAACATAAACCTCATCCCAAATTATATGGAAACAAAATTCGCACACTTATTTAAAATTACAGACAATTTTATGTAGTTTTAAAAACATAGTAGAAGGTAGAAAAATTGTAGAGCTGCAGTCAGGCAAAATTCCGTTCCGAAAAATGTTTACATGGTAAAAAAATGTTTACATGGTAAACTTTGTTGCGAATTCAGATGGAAGAATCGAATGTCGTTTATCGTTTATAAAAGAGCCATATGCGAATTCATGCAGGAAGTTTATGCAAACTTAGAGGGGAACGGTTTGCAAATTTGCGCGGATCTATTAAGTAAGTGGAAAAGTACTTTAAACAAATAAGGCAACTGTAGAGAGACATGCAAGTAAATTGCTAGGAGAACGTTGAATTTAATTTAGCAATTTTAAAAAAAATTACTGCCTAATTTATGTAATTTGTATAGTTTCCTTTTCTTGACTGGAATAGCTGCTTCACAAAACGAAAGTTTATTAGGATCACAACTATCCATAATACTACACAGACTTTTAAAAGATTGGTTCACCCCTGCAAACCTTCCCCAAACCCCAAATTACTCCCAACTGCTACAAGGCCTAGTAATAAAAAAAATATATATATAGAAGGCGCAACAGGCAACAGGACCCTAGGCTTAGCTTCTCACAACCATTCGTTTTGTGTGATCTTTTAATTTTTTGGAACGAATGGAGGGGATCTACAATTTTATGCCGAGTCCAAACGGCTTATTGAGAAGCTCTTTCAAGACAGTTATACTCTCGGATATTTGTCAGACGTTCGCGAGAGGTGTTGCAGTGGAAAAAATAACCCCAAGTTGGAATTTGGGTTTTCTCGGGATTCGAACCTGGACACCTCGCTAAGTAGTCTAGCACATTTTTTTTTTACATTTTAAATTCATTTTTATTGAGATATTTCATTAAACAAACTTACATACTAGACAAAAACGATTAAATCTTATTTAAAACTAACATTTATCTTATTCTAGCTTACTGGCTCTAAGCGAGCGCTCTAAACACACTAACCATTTAGCCACTGCGCCAAATATAATCATTGTTAAAAAAACCATTTTGGCCCAATGCACATAATACATTTATATCCTTATTCGCCGCCGTGATAATCGACAAAATCTTCGTCCCAGTAAACCACCGCGTTCTTCTTTCGCGAACGTTGTATTTGATCATATTGTATATTCCGTCGAACCTTTGCAGACATGAATTATTTGAAATAAAGATTTCCCTCCAACATTAAAAACTTTGGCGAATATTTCGCATAATGGTTCTCCTACGAGCTCGCATAATCTTCCCCCGCAAATTCCTGTTAAAATCAAAGATCCCCCCGAAGACATTGAGTACACCTGGCTACGACTTAATTCGAATGTCAAAAAAGCAATTCCATGCGAAAAACTTTTCACTCTGATTTTATTAAAGCAAAAAAAAACAACATGTATTTCCCATCTCATCTCTCCTCAACGTCTATGACATTTTCACATTAACAAGCATAAACATAGTTAAAAGACTCACAGAAAATGTCAAAAGAAAGGCGAAAACTTTTCACAAAATTTACCGAAAGAACATTATACAAAAGTTCGTCAACGCATATTCACTGACCCAGTAAAAGTTGTCATAAACAAAGTTAACCAATACAATCATTTTCAATTTCGCCTCATATTGATTTTTATCGGCGGTGTTTCAGATAAATATCAAATAACTACCACCTTTGGGAAATGAAATGGGGTAAACTTTCTGAACAAGAAAATAACAAAAACTTTGTGCTCGTCCTTCATTTGCAATTCTCACCCTAGAATCCATGGTCTTCCACATCTTTTTTACTTGTCAATAAAGTGAGCTGCACTCGACCATAGTGAGGCATACGTGACGAGTCTTATGATAGGAACAGCATAGCCATTTACGAGTACACAACAATTTGTGGCAAATGGAAGTTTGGTTTTTAGTGTTTATCTGTCAAAAGATTTTATTTGTCTGTACGCATCGCCGCACGTAAAGTATAGGACAAAGCGAATTGCTGATCAGTGGTATCGAAAACTAATAAAGGGAAAAGTATATCTTGGTTTGGCCATTTGGTCTGATAAGCTCGTAAATATTTCGTGCGATCAAAGCAGTTTTACGGCACAACTTTCCATTACGGCAAGTGGCACTAATACAGCTAGTCGGGTTCTTTAGTTTATTTTCCATTTGTACGGAATGGTTTGCTTAACAAAATTAAATTGAGTTGTAGTAGCTGAGGATGGTTTCCACTTCTGGGTGGATTTATCTACGTGTAGTGGTGGCGAAGACGTACGTCTGAGTTGAATGTGGACCAACTACATGCCGCAAGCGCGTGGCACATGAGCCATGGCACTGAGCGGGTTTGAGTTGACTTTTCAGTTGGTTTGAATCAGTCTATCGAATACTGTGTCTACGTTGCTTGACCATTCCTAAAAAAATAACAACTTGTTCCAGTACTGTAAAATCAAAGAGGTAGCTGAAAGCACCGTCGGCTATCTGACACTTCAGAGAAAGATATCATATCCTATTATATTTCTGCCAGAAAAGATTGACAGAAGTTGCACATGTGAAGTCGCAACGTAAAACAAGGGCAGCAGGAGGCAGGGATTTCTTCATAAAAAGTGAGGATAAGAACACTAGTGTAGAAAAAGTAAGATCGCGCAGACTTCTGACATAAAGAGGTACAAGATTCTTAAGAACAGCTAGGCTTAGGACCGGAATGAAAGCAAAGCTCTATAAAGTAGCTATACAGGAACCTAGAAGCACGGAATAAAATAGCTAAGAATTCTTTTTTTTTGCAAGCTGCCTAGTATATATCGGAGCACGGGGCGATAAAGGAGGTAGGAAGAGCTGGAAAGCCAAGACTCCTTGATACAACTGGGGTCTACAGATCTGCACCAAGATGTGAATAACACCCAAAAGACGCCGACAACATTGGTGAATATTAAATTCAAGTCCTTAGGTTTGACACAACAATGAGGACCGAATCTCCGTTTCAAAAACCAACAATATACTTGGGTGGTCAAAATTAATAAGCAAACCAAAGGTCACCTTCAACTCGCAACGCACGTTTTCAGATTTCATTTGGTGTTCTGCGAAGTGTTATTATTATTACCCCTGCATAATTGAAATCCCAAGATAACGAGAAAATGTTTTTCATACTCCACCGAAAATGTTCCACACACATCTCGTTTAATTTAGTGAACTAAATTGCACAGTGAAACAACGCTAATTTCGGATTAATTTTTAATAAACGAATCATTTCCACACACGCAACTTACAGTCTCTACATAAATAATTATTAAGCGCACAAACAATGGAATTTTTTTTTGTTGGTTCTTAAATTTTCCCGGAAGAGAAAGTTCATGGATCCAGCTGGTTCTTCCGTTTGTTATTCCAAAGTAATGCGTTTGCAATTTCACTTAAAACAATCACAAACAACAATGGGCCACACGTACATCTGCCAGCACAAACAATAATAAGTAATCTGATCTTGAGACTGACTGCAGCTTGAGAGAGAACATTCATCAACAGGCTATTGCAATCTTAATAGAGGTAGATAGAAACGTTATTAATGCCTCAGGGAATAACAGTATACTTTTATTGTTGTCTTTGACAGTTCAAGTACAAATAAATACATGTTTATGGTGGACGGAGAGGAGAGTCTTTTCTTATAAAATCTTGTAGCGAAAAGGTTTCCAACAGATTGGAAACAAATACAAATACACAAAGCTGCTTAGCGAAATGCCTTTATTTTCATGCGCACCCAAAGATGCCCTTCAACATCACAAATAAGGGTCATCCCAAGTATCCCTCACAAACCATCACTTAAATTGAAATAACGGACATATGTCTCCAATTCAACTTCACCAACATTCAGGCAATCAAAAATGTATCGAGGTTTGTTTGACGTGGGTTTGAGGTTTGTTTGACGTAGTCCGCACTGGGTTAACCCTAATGTGTTCAATATAGCACTGAACTCGCCCTGGTACTGAAAACCTGTGTTTGACATGGCTTCTAGGGCACCCTAGTTGTGCCCTGAACTGACCCCAGTTAATTTTTCTGGGCAAGAATTCAGTGCTGAGTTGCGCTGTCATTTCGCTTGCAGTCATTCACTTGTAAAAGTAAATACAAATTAATTGGTATTCAAAAGAATTGAGTTCACCAAAAGATAAATATTTTTCAATGTCAAAAACTGACAGACTTCATAATTTTGCGTTCGATATAGTGGCCGAATTTCCAGGGCTGTGTAGGAATTTTGACAGCTGACACTTCTCAGTGCGCACTAGTGGGCACTAGTGCTAGGCACGTCAAACAAACCTAATGCTTACCACGTCAAACAAACCTTATGACAGAAAATCTCCCCTTAACTTGCAGACAGGTTTTTATTACTTACCTGCACTGGACTATCGTCAATAGCTAATTAGCCAAATTGTTTTTAGAAGATGCTCGTATTTTGTGAGTCTAATGACGGCGGAAAATCGATATGCATTTGTAATTCACATTACGTTAATGGACAACTTAAAATAAGTCGACGCTGGATGATGAAGCTGAAGTGATGCGAGACTGTGGCTAATTTTGTTTGTTTATGGCGAAAGCACTCATGGCACTTGGGTGAGATTAGGTGCACGGATAACCAGGGGATGCTGGATGATTTAATTTTGACCGTTAGTGGTGATCACCCTTACGCTACATTTCTAGAAACTCACTATTCTGTTGTTACAGGTTTGTTCTGTTCCACACTGTGGCCAGGGAATCTCCTTCCCATATTTTTCCCAATATTTTTCATCGTTAATTGCACTGCAAGGGCAGACTATTAGCAGGTATCTTCCAAGAAGCAATTGGACTAGCCAACCGTATGAGTAAAAGGAACCTCAGTTCATGGGCTGTGCATGGCACGTGCAATCGTAGCTTCAGATCTATATACTGAGCTATAAATCCAAGCGATCGATATCTGTATTACGTTCTGCTTAGGCTTTTGCAATTAACTGCTTGTAACTATGACTACGGTGAATATAGGAACCGCCCTAATGGTCAAAAGTACCCTAATTTACATGACCCCAGCGCAATTATAATCCCGATATAGAGGCAAACATTTCCAGCCTAGAGTAGGTGTACAAATAACAGCACGCAACAAGTATTCACTTACTTACTTTGGGAAGTACGAATTCCTAACCCCCGAGCTATATTCAGACTGAAAATTGTCTCGAATATCCCCGTCTAATGGATCGCGTAATTTATCCTTTGAGTTGACATAACAACCACGTGAATATAGGGAACTCCACGAAAGCGACTGCCTTCTCATTAATTAGAAAATTAATTTCCCAGCGGAACACGAATTTTAGTCGTGTGCTCTTTCTGCCCCACACTGCCACTGACCTTTTGTGCTTTGACTTTGCTGAAAAGCTGGTAATAAACTATCAATATCTCGAATGAATAGCACAAATTTCCCGCAGCCAAATGTCAAGGTCGCCCCAAAGATGTATAATGCCACGAGAGATGAAAATCACAAACCTTGTAGAAAGTGCTAGGTTTGAGCATAAAATAACATTAATTTTGGGTATTTACATGGGCTCTTAGATAAACCATCACCATGGGCCACATGGTAAATTGTGACGCTGCTCTCAGAAGAATACGTTCCCACATATACGAGTAGACGACATAGGGGGGAAGCCCCAAAAAACCGACAATATACAATGAACGCCTACGGGTCGATACAGATTTGTCTCTTTTTTATTCACTACATACAAGAGGAAGGATGAGCTTTGTCAAGATATGGGATCATAGGATATCCTACCGCCTACAAAGGAATCGTAAAAAAAGAACATGTAAAAATAAACCCAATCAATAAGCGTATCTGTGCACTGATGTTTTGTTCCTGCACCTGCGACACAATTAATTTTGGTGCTTTCGATCCCAAGATGATACCTCAATTTTGATTTAGCAATTTTATTGTGTGACTGCCAGTTATTTGCGTAGGTAAATATTTACCTGACTTATGAGATTGACTTGGTAAGTAAACAATTTGCATTCGCCTTCCAATGTATGCGGAGAGTGGTTTCGCTCTTTCGAATTTAATTTTCTTTTTCTGTGTAAGAATGTATTTATTAATTTTGCCTGCATATTATGTATGCAGCTTTGGGTATATAGCAATGTAGGTGGAGCCATGAATGTTTTTTTAAGGGGCTATCGGCAGGGAGAGAAACGGCCTTATCAATAACCATTTTTAACCTTCAGCTTGTATATTTTGTGGGTCACAATATACAATTTTGTATGGAAAATTTCGCCATTGTGAGTTTGAAAAATGTGGCTTGGGCACTAAAAATGATAATATACTATATTCTATATTCTTCAGTTACTACATACACTAACTGGAAGTTAGAAATAAGGTTAAAGCTGTTAACAAGAATCAACTGAAGATCCTGAGTACAGGAAACTAAAGGACGACTGGTTACGTATCTGATTTTTATATATGCCTGATGCATAAAAGATTAAGGATACACCCGCAGAGAAAGAGGAGTAAACTGTGTAAGCAACAAACCCCAAGAGATGCGTGTCAAAGACGTGCTTCGTTGCTAGTTTGGGAACGTCGGGTAGGAGTTGACATATCTTACCGATCGTCTGGTTATTCAGCTAAATCGCATCGGGGACTTTTATAAATATCCCTCCGAGTCGTTAGAATCAAAATTTTGTAATAACACATGACACTCGGGCTTGGGGTACGATTAATTCGTAGACTTTGAATTGGAGGATCTCACTTAGACAGATTTCGATGAAATGTTAACAAGACACATTAGAGGATATACAGGGTCCGCCAAATAACTTTTTTTTTTTAAATGCTATAAAAAAAGACTACTGAGTATTTTCTCAAATTTTTTCTTTATTTGAAAGTACAATCCTTCCGGTTAATAATGGAAACTAATTTCATTCAAATGGCTGCCTCGGCTAGCCATGCAGTAGCCTACACGATCGGTCCAATTTTTAAGCACATTATCGATTGTGTGCAGCTGTATTTCACCAATGGCTTCACGGATATTGTCCTTTAAAGCGTCAATTGTCTCTGGCTTGTCGGCGTAACACTTATCTTTTACGGCACCCCACAAATAATAGTCCAACGGTGTCAAATCGCAGCTCCGAGGTGGCCAAACGACATCAGCTCTGCGGCTGATAATGCGATCTTCAAAAACAGGGCGCTAAACATCGAGTGTAGCTTCGGCTGTGTGACACGTAGCGCCGTCCTGTTGAAACCAAATGTTGCCAATATCCTCCTCTTCAATTTTTGTGAACAAAAATTCGTTCAACATGGCCCGATAACGATCGCCATTGACTGTAACGGCCACTCCTTGCTCATTTTCGAAGAAAAATGGCCCAATTATGCCTCTGGACCAAATTCCGCACCAAACAGTGACTCGTTTTGGGTATATCGGCTTTTCAATGTATGCGTGCGGGTTTTCTGTGCCCCAAATGCGACAATTTTGCTTGTTTACATACCCGCCAAGATGAAAATGAGCTTCATATGAAAAGATGATTTTTTTGGCACACATTCTGCAACATTACCATGATTTTCAAAGTAATGTCGCACTATTTCCCAGCGTTGTTCAAGCGTATACACAACCAAATTCGTTCAGCGGAAAGATAAAACTAATTACCTATCAAATCAGACATGAGCTAAGTGTTGCCATTCGCGAAATAAGCACTAGTTGAAAAAAAAAGTAAGATGGCGGACCCTTTATTTAAAAATACAATACATTCGCGCGAAAAACATTTTCCCTTCTTCTCGTACCAGCAGTTGGGTAAAAAGAAAATACTTAGTGAAGCCAAAACTTCATTAAACTCAAAATTACATTTAATTTTAAACAATCAATCATGTTACGTTCAGCTACAGACCAAAGTCTAACGTGATTAAATTAAATAATATATTTCTTTAAATCGAGAAAAAAAATTGTGGTGGTCACTGTATCTCATTTTCCAAGTTTTCCCGGAAGGACATATTATGTGCAATGTGCATCTGAGTGTAACCAATAGTGATAATTTTTTTTCTGAGGGGAAGCGCAAATCGCAAATAAGGAATAGGACAGCTGTACATAACCCATCGATTCCGAGTGTGAAACAAATGTTTCCAGGTTTCTTCATTTTGTCCTTATAAGTAAATCCTCTGATTTGGAATGTGCGTGTTTTGGGTTGGGTTGAAGCAGTAGGTATACACTTTTAAATAAAAAAAACTGAAGCAAAAATCAAGGGCAAATAAAAGGCGCCCATTTTGTTTGATTTTTTAAACTGTTATAAAGATTTATTCAGTATAACATATGGAAAGAAAACTTTAAGAAATTATATTACATTACGTATTGAATTTGGAGTTTACATTCATTTGCCTGACATATCAACAAAACAAGCAAAGTGCTTGACGCTATAAAAAGGAGTACAAGGCCAAACTTTAAAGAATAAGCTAAGGCCACTGTCAAGTTTCGCAATAAGAGAGATGACTTGAGTGGAGAGTATATTACATAGGAATGACGTTTTCAATGGATATTGTCATCGCGAACGTCATTATTTCTTTACGTTTTTGGAAGGGTGAGTGTTCAATATTCCTTTAGCTATTGAGTTCGGTTTACTCGTGGGCGTCTATCTAAGCGCACGGAAATAGATGGCCAAACATTCGCCCTTCGGTCCTCTCATCAATGACATTCGATCAACTACAGCTGTAGAATGCATATGTGTCCTTTGAAGTCGACAGTTTTATTTTTATTTCCTTGAGCATTACAATCTTCTTACTAAAAACCACAACTAAACTTTACAGCGGGGTTAAAAGTATCATAAAAGGTTTGGAGAATTTGCAGGCAATTTTCACTGCGTTTGCAACACTTTAAAGTACTTTCTATATTCGTTCTTCCGTGTAGCTTTTACATTTAAAATCTGAGTCAAAGGGTCCTATGAAAAACGTTGAGTCTCATCTGTCGTTGTTGTAAGTATTAAAAAAAATACATAGCTTTTCAAAATCGACCTTATTGAAGTAAAGATCGTGCTCAAGTTGATGACGCTTTTATTTAAGGGACGATACTGCGATAGCAACTTTCGTATATATCGGTTATTTACCGTTATAGGTTCATCTGTAGCATATTTGGGATCTGCTCTGGATGCTGTAATAGACCTTTTCCTCTTGATATGTTTTACATGGTCGGTATGCTCTCGTCTTTCTTCCTATCATACATCCACTGTCCAGCGTTGCCGCTGAAAAATGTCAAAAAGGGGAATAAAATGCTGCCCGAGCCAAAAACGGGCCTCCCTCCATATAAGATACTAAAAAAACCTATATTCATAACACAAAAAAAAAAAAAAAACAAAACAAATGTTTTCATTGTGACTCTTTTTTTAATTTTTTGCGTGCCTTTTCGTTGAATAAAGAATAATATCTTAGTTTAAATCAAAAAGGGGGCCATTTTGATAATTTTTAAAAGACTCCGCCCGTGGCTCAATACGCTGCCCCTGTTTCATGGATATACAAACTGAGTACAGACGCGAGGATAGCGAAAATTCTTTTCCGACAAAAAGTATACAATAGCCATTTTTTGCGCTTAAGTCTGGTTTTGGGATACCATCGAATTTTCTCGGATGAACGCCGACTGAGCCACCGATGGTGGTTCTTATGGTAAAAGAAAATATATTTTTGCGCTCGGAAAACATGCATACGTCTTTCAGGCCCATTTTCTTATACTACTCATAGCGATTTAAGTTCTACTTATATACTTTATTTAAGTTCAACTTAAATACTTTATGGGCTACTTTTTCTATGTCATAAACTAGCACATACGATTTTAAGTGGAACTTAAATCGCTATGAGTAGTATCAGCAAACGGGCCTCAATCGGAGATTAATGCGATATGAAACTTCACTGGCTGCATGTGTTTGGCTTTTGGCGTTTTTTATCTTTCATTCTCTTTAAAATAGCTCTTGACGTTTGAAGAAAAATCGGAGAATCGTAATTGGTTTCTTTTCACGCCAAAAATATGTTATTCGTGACTATCTTAACATCTATAAAGAATTAACAAAAAAGCTATTTGGTAAAAATATGTTTGCATATTAATACTTCACCTGAAAACAACTGTTTGAAGAGAAGGCAAATCTTTTCTTTATATCCATAATTTGTTTCCTAATTCTTGGTTAAAATAACAATATAATGCTTATAACGAACTCATTCAATAAGTCTTTCGTTAAAATAATTCGCTAAATTAATTAACAATAAGTAACAAGTACTTCCGTAACCCAGTTAATGTCTGTTAAGTAATAATCTCTAGTAGCGATTCTTGAATACGACTTGAGAAATGAGAAATGAGAAACATCGTGACTCATGAGCAAAATGTCTTATTTGCGAATAGGGACTGTGTGTGTGTGTGTGTGTGTGTTCCTATCATGAGGCTGGAGGGGAAAGCTCTATGAAAATAAAAAGCAGTTATTTTTAGACCATGCTTGTTGTTTAACGACAGCGGCCTTGTCAAAGCAACTTTTATAATAGACGTTAGTTTGTATCGTAAAATATAATAATGGGCATCTGACGGGGATGTCCTTTTGTGATAGGGATTGTGATAGTTGTGTATTTATTTTAGATGTAGGACAAATTTTTCGGGTTAGCGTGGTCGACGTCGGGGGCTTACAGCTGGGTGAGGTCAAAGAGCAAACAGTCAACTAGCATGGTGAGAAGAACTTGTGCAGAAATAGACATCGAAATTCGATATTTTTTTGCGTATGATGACGAAAGAACAAAACAGGGACTCTATTAAATTGTCCGAGATACCTATCTTTGTTTACGTCTAGATAGAAGAAAGAGGTATACTTACTAGCAAATATATGATGTAGAAATTCCATTTCTTCTCGTCTATCCTTCTTTATATTTTATTTCTTTTTGTTTTCTTTTGTCTTCTTTTCTTTGAGTTTTATATTTTATTAATTGAATCGCCTGCTCTGATTTTATTTATCTTACTGATACTACAGTAACCCTAATGTTTTATTGTGCAGAACCTACATTCCTGTACTATCCCGTACATAGCATGCTCCGACATATACATTATGAACACCATTCTCTTAATTATTAAAATAAAAATGATTTCACTCAAGTAAACTGAAATGCATAACTCCCAGGGTGCAACTAAAATTGTTGCCGACCTACCCGATTTTGTAAGACTTTTATGAGATGTAGGTTACTTGCAAAATATTTACCGTTTTTTTTTTGTTTTAGAAAGTGTTCTATCTTGGTAACTTTAGTTTTATTTAAAAATTATATTTTTACAACAGATATCATTTTTATTCAGGTTCGAAGTACCAATTATTCATTTAGACAATCGGATGATTTTTAAACGATTGATATATATTTAGGTACATATATATTATTTTATCAACTTATGTCCCACATATGCCTTTAAAAAAATTTGAACAATCGTTGCCGCAAACATGATTTATGAAAAACCTGTACAAAAATCCTCAAAACGAGCAAACAGGGTCGCGCAAAATATGTTGAATGGGGAAACGCTGAATGAAATGAACACCGTATGAAAATTTATTTGTATATGTGCGTACCTTGTTCATAGCAAATCCTTAAAAGTGTTTCAGTTCCACTTTTGGGATATTCAATTGTTGCTGTGACTGTTTTCGTTTTCCCCAGGCAAAGCCTCCCAGTAAAAATCGAATGCTATTTCCTTCGGTTTTGAACTATATTTTCACGCTCCAGTAGACTTGAAAGGGGCGACATAAAAACAAAGTCTAAACCTAGACAAATATAAACTAGAAGGAAACAGCTCAGACAAGGATTTCTCATTAAATATATCCTTGAGGTCTACTTCCAGTAAAGTGATTCATTTGCGGCCACTTTAGCCATGATTTAATGGCGACAATAAATAAGCTGGACCACTTTAACAATTTGCGCAAATCAGGATACGTAGACATTTCCATTCATCAGTTAATTGAAACTCGTTAGGAAGTAGAGGAACAGAGGCCGAATTGGCAATTATGAAACAAGGATTCATTATGCGCCACCATTAAATGATGAATCGACAACTACTAAGGGATAAAATTAGAAAAGCTTGTTATCAGAATGGATGGAAGGGCTTTAACAACGCGACTGTAATGCTAACTTAGAGGCTTTAAAATATAATGGCGCACAGGTGAAGAAGGAGGCAAAGGGAATAAATAACAAGTTTTATGATTGTTCCCTGGAGGACGAAGATTGTTGTTGCACGATATTGTTTTACTTTGCGGGCAATATTTCAGAGATATGAAAAATCGTAAAGATTTCGGCAATAAAAAGTGAACATCATTAAATTCGGTTTAGAGTGTTGTCTTAGGGAGAGAGTACATTTAAACAAGAGCTTTCGAAATGAGCGTGGAGTCGATAAATGGAGCACGGATGCTTAAAGGTAAGTATCGACTACATATTGTTATGGTACGGGTACTAGTGGATTGCTTAAAAACGGGAACCTAACAGTAACAAGTTTCAAGAGAAACAGCGTAGAATGCATCAACTAAAAGCCTTACTTAAGGATTAGAAAATAGCATCAAAATACGTGACACCAAAGGCTTTGAGAAACGGTTTAGAAAACAAGAAACCAATCAAAATATGTATCAAAAAATAGTTGTTAAACGCTTCGAACTGTTTTTGAAATCTTCCAATAATGTACAAAAACAAGAAACAGTTAAAGAAAAAAAAAGCTTAAGAAATGCTTTATAAAATGCGTCGAAAATCGCGCTGAAGAAACGAAAGTTTTGGTGAAAACTAAATCTTAAAAACTTATCGATTTAAACGGTTTAAGCCACACTAAGTACTAAAACTGCTCTGGGTTATTGTTCTTAACGAGGTGCTTATGCAGCTTAGAACCAGTGGCGTCAGGACTCGGCTAATGCCGATGACGTAGTGTTGTTGGCAACAGGTAAATTCCTTCCAACACTCTCTGATCAAATTCGCGACGCTCTAAAAACCCTCGACAGCTGGGCCCGGAACTGCGGCCTAACTTTAAATCCCCAGAAAACTGAATTGGTTATATTCACAAATAAAAGGATAATACCACAGTTTGTCGCACCTTCTGTTGGCGGTACACCCCTCAGAATATCTGACAGTGCAAAATACTTGGGACTTATATTGGACAAAAAACTAAATTGGAAACTGAATACATATGAAAGAATCAAAAAAGCCACAGTAGCCTTCTACTCCTGCAGCAGAATTTTTGGAAAAACCTGGGGACATTCCCCCAAAATTACACTGTGGATGTACAAGGCTATAGTAAGACCTATACTGTCCTATGGCAGCCTTGTATGGTGGCCGGCAACCAACAAAACCACCTATCTAATGGCTATTACGAAAGTGCAAAGACTAGCGTGTATTGGTACCACCAGTGCGATGAGAACAACTCCAACCGCAGGTCTTGAGGCTATCCTCAACCTGCTGCCGCTAGACATCTTCATACAACTCCTAGCCGCCTTTAGTGCCATGAGAATAAGCCAATCAGTAAACTGGAAACTGAATGAAACGGGTCATTCATCGATCCTTAAGAGATATTTTGGCTATGTACCAAACACAGACTACATTACGCCATACTTAGATTTTACAAGACCATTCTCAAGCGCCTATCCCAGCAGGGAAGAATGGAGAGACGATTAGTGCCTAACACGCAATCCATAGCCGTTTTTACGGATCTAAAATGGAAACCGGGGTGGGGTCAGGCGTCTTCTCCGAGGCGTTTGGTCTCTCAAAATCTATACGCCTCCCCGACCACAGCAGCGTCTTCCAAGTAGAAATCCTGGCAGTGGCAGCAGCAGCCCGTGAGTCTGCGATAAGGGCAATACTAGCTGATAGTATTGCCATCTTTATCGAATGCCAGGCAGCAATAAAGGCATTAACTGCAATAGAAATAAAATCAAAGCTTGTGAAAAGCTGTCGCGAAGAACTCAGGGTTCTTGGCACTCAGCATAAGGTATTGCTCTGTTGGGTTCCGGGACATGAAGGCATTCCTGGCAACGAGAAAGCTGACGAATTGGCTAGGCTAGGTTCAACAGCTATATTAGCAGAAGCTGATCCCTCTGTGAACATCCCGCCTTGCTCACTCAAGCTCGAAGCAGGAAGAAAGGCCACAGAAGAGGCGAACGCTAGATGGACCGCATTAGAAACCTGCCATACAACAAGAATACTATGGCCAAACTTTAATGAATTTAGAACCGAGAGTCTAATACGAAAGGATAGGAAATCACTGTCCATCCTCGTAGGTATCTTAACGGGACACAAAACTCTGCGGTGTCATATGAAGAAACTACGCTTAACAGAAGAAGAACTCTGTAGAGGCTGCGGTGATGAGGAAGCGCTTGAGGACACAACCCACTTCCTATGCCACTGCCCTAGTCTCCAACACAAAAGGCACAGATTCCTAGGGAGACACTTCTTCCACGAGCTAGACGAGCTTTCCAGCACATCAATAGACAAGATAATGAGCTTTATCAAATCCACAGGATGGTTTGTATGCAATAGCACAGTGAGTACTTAATCCACAAGTACATTCGCATAATATATAGGGTTATTACGGGTAAGGAACAACCTTTCCCCCCAATGGGCATCACAATGGGTCAATATTGACCTGAGTGTGGCACGGAGTACTCCACGCCAACCCGCTTACCCAACCTAACCTAAGTATCTACTAAAAAAGATAATATATTAATGCACAAACCTTCTTAAGAAATGTACGCATTGCACCTTCCAAATCAGTTTAGAAAGACGCTTCAAAAGTCCGCCAAAAACGATTGAAAAATCGGGCCAGAAAAAAATAAAAAACGATTTCAAAAACGAGGCACAGACGCTTCCCACCCAAAAAGCGTGGAAAACGTGTCGAAAAAATGTCTCAAAAAAACCTTAAAAAAGAATTGAAAACATGTCAAAAACGCATCAAATAAGACGTCGAAAAACAAGTTTGAAAGCGTGTAAAAGGCGTCCAAAAACATAAGGAAATGGCTTCAAAAGAAGCCTCGAATGTGCGTCGAAAACGCATTAATAGCGTGTTGAAAACGTGCAGAAAGGACTTCCAAATAAAGTTAAAAAAGCTTAAGAAATGCTTTAGAAAATGCGTCGAAAATCGTGTTGAAGAAACGAAAGTTTTGGTGAATACTTATAAAAACTAAATCTTAATCAGAGCATCGCCACCCGAATTTGAGTCAGCGTCTCACCTTTTGCGAAGCTATTCGATACGGTGTCAGCAACAGATTATTTTTCTCACGGCCACGGTTTCTGTGCGATGCAGTAGTGTGCACATATTCATGTAAACACCAGCCGGACACTACTTGCATTTCTGATTAATAAGGAATTAGCGCAGCTTAACATAGAATAGAATTACAAAACCCGCACCTTCGGTTGTATACCTACTGGCATCAAATGAAAGACAGCCAGATCTAGAGAACGAGTCACTAAGCGGCTAGCACGGTGAGCTATAAAATATTAAACTCACGGAATAAAAGTGCGCGCAGCCATACTAGGCCCGCACGTGTGTTCATGATTTATTTGCAGGAAATATCCTTATTCAATGGAAATGTAATATCCGAACGGTCGGTGGGAGGATTCTCTGTGTGCACTGTGCCAAAGCATTAGATGAACATTTCTTTTTCCTTTTTTGTGTGCGATGTTATCAAAATCAATTTCGCTTTCAGTATCAATTCAATTTCTCCTCGTGCTATCTCTATTTGTGTATGGATGGAAATTACCTGTTATCCTTCCTTGCGTGGCACGATTCTCAGTGCTTATAATACTGAGAGAAATTACATTTCACCCGCACCGTTCGCATATTTAGATATGCAAAATAGGAAAACATTTCACGAGTGGGTCCTTTATTGATGACGACAATCGCACTGAGAACACTCTGTCTGGCTCGTCTTTGTTTAAGACGCTGATAAGGCAGACATGTTTGGTTTTTGTTTGTTACACGTTTCGCCTATCTTGATCCCGAAAGAAGTTGACTTCGAGGATTTGGTGGGAACGCAATCTGCCAGACGGTATTTGGAACTTAATTTGCTTGCTGAGTGTTTATGTGAAAAAACATACGATTATGTGATGCTCTTTGGAAGGGCGTTGCTATTTATGTGAATAGCGTGTTATTTGGGAGTTGTGCTGAAATTAAAAATTTGAATAAAAAACTGAATAGATTACGGTGATGGGACAATTTCGATGGCGGGTTCTTTGCTTTTGATAATGGAAAATATTTTCAAATGCGACAGAAATAACTTCAAATTGTGCTAATTTTGTGAGCTTTATTGCTTTATTGGTATGGCCCGTTATAAATAAGTGGTTAGGTTAGATTGGGTTCAGTTATAGGTTAGGTTGAAGTGATTTCGAAGTTCGAACAGGCGCCGATAGACTTGAGCGCAATGGGGTAGCACTTGAGTCTTCGAAGAGGTTTGTAGTGTGTTTGGAGAGATCAAAATCTTTCAGATTCAGCTTGGATAAATAAATAAATAGTTTTCTTAACAGGCAATATAGGATCAGGTTCCCACAACTATTCCTTTATTTAAGGGAGCAGCGAACGGAATAGATCTATTGATTGAAGAAGCTTCCTTAGTATTATTATTATTATGTGAAAGGGGTTATTGTTCTGCGACCTTTGGTCTATTGTACCCCATATGCTTACGCCTCAGAGAGGTATGTTCCCTCATAAGAGTTCCCTCACAGTATGGTTCCTTTCAGAACCATTTTAGAGGTTCTTGGACTCTTCTTTCTCCTTGGCGGAAGAAATCTGTCCTATAGCACTCTCTCCAGTCCAGTTTCCTTTAAGAATCTAAGGATGAGAGCTGGCTCCAGTGACAGTGTTTCCTCATCAGATAGTTGGTAGTTGCCCAAGTATTTCAATCTTTTGTGGGTCAGTGCCCCACAAGATCCCAGCGAGTGTTCTGGGATTTCACTGGACTCATCACAGAATCTGCAGAGACCTTCTTCAGATATACCCAGTTTCCTAAGGTGTTCCTTGAGTCTACAGTGCCCCGTTAGGAAGCCGGCTAGGAGGTTTATTTGGACACATCTGTCTATGGCATAGATTTCAGCCTGAAAGATGCTGGTACTTTTTCCCATTGATTCAGAATATCCGGTTCCAGGCCCAAAAACTCCCGCTCCAGTTCCCTCGTCAGTTCTCGACCCATCTGTGTACCACTTTGTTGTGTGATTGCTCAGTCTGTGAATTGTGGATTCATTGCTCCAGTTCTTTTTATTGCTCAGCTTAGTAACGAAGTTCTTTTGGAAATCAAATCTTTTGATGATGTCGTCTCTAGGAAAGGCCAATAGTGGTTGTTTTTTGAGTAGTACGTCAAACTGTCTCAGTGTGATGCACGTTCCTCTTCCTATTCCCTCCTTGGCCATTCTTAGGATCGTTTTACTTGCACATACCTCAACCACGAGGTGCAACGGAGTTAGTTCCAATAACACCTCTATAGCTGCGGTTGGGCAAGTTCTCATGGCTCCTGTAATACAGAGGTATGCCAGTCTTTGCACTTTATTTAGTGTCTTCCTTGTGGTGGACAGACTGGTTCTTTTTGCCCATGCAAACGCTCCATATGTGATCATTGGTCTCACAATAGCGACATACATCCATCTGAGGGTGGTCGGGCTACATCCCCAGGATTTACCAGCTAAGCTCCTGCAAATCATTAAGGCCCGCGTTGCTTTCCTGGTTATCTCTTCTGTGTGTTTTTTTTCAGACGAGTTTGCTGTCCAGGTTTAGTCCCAGATATTTAACTTCATTGACCGATGTCAGTGTTGTACCCGATAACCTTATCGGCCTCAGTCGTTCAAGTTTTCTTTTCCTCGTGAATGGTACTATTGTTGTTTTTGCCGGATTTAAGATAAGCCCAGCCGTTACGCACCAATCTCGAGTTATTTCGAGCCCCCTTTGTATAATGTCACTTAGGGTTCCCTCAAATTTAATTGACATTTAATGCCCTGGTTCGTCAATTTCTCAAGTAACTCGTGTACTACAAGACTCCACATTAGGGGGGTTAAGACTCCTCCTTGCGGACAGCCTCTTGCTGTGTTAACCTTGATAATACCTTCTGATGTGTGAGTCTCTGCTGATCTTGTGCTCAGGAGTTCGTACATCCACCTCGATACTGTGTTATTTACTCCTTTTCTATCAAGAGCTCGTATAATTGCATCATGCGATGTGTTATCGAATGCTCCCTCGATGTCGCGATTTCAATAATCTCAGTTAGCTGATGCAGAGCAGAGTCTCCGTAGATCTGCCCGCTCTGTAGGCATGCTGACGTTGATGAAGAGGCGAGATACTTAGTACATCTTCTCTTAGGTAGTTGTCCACAGCCTTTTCCATCGTTTTAAGAAGAAACGAAGTGAGGCTGATTGGTCTATAGGACTTCGGTAGACTTGAGTCCTTTTACCTTTTACCACTACCTTCGCTCGTCTCCACTGGTTTGGTATGTAGCCCAGTGCCAGACTGCTTTCAAAAGTTCTTGCCAAATGTGGAAGCAAGTTACCCTCCCCTTTTTGTAGTAGGACTTGCGTAATTCGAATGTTTGTCAGACGTTCGCGAGTTGTAGCACAGTGGAAGTCCACCACAATTGAGCTACTGCACTCGGGTTTCTTGTTCCAGGTCCCCTTTGATCCCAACAGTTTGTTTTTTAAAAACGAAAGTTGAAAACAGTTTTTCCAACATGGGTCTTTTAAATATTTACAACCCAAGAATTTACTTCGTTCAACAATTCCAGTTTGCGTCAGTAAGTGTCGATGAGTGGAGCTTCGCAGTTCCAAGTTTGTTGAGTACGCAATTCTCTGATCTATACAAGCGGTAAGTTTCAGAAGGCCTTAATGGGATCACCGTTTGAAGAACGTCCAGGATTACTCCTTATAATGCTAATGATAATGATAATGATAATAAAGACAATATGAAGTTGATCATATACCACATAAAAGAGATCTTGCCATCTATCTGGCTTGAGTAGATTTTTTCGATCATGATTTTTTTTGACAATGATTCTGAGGCCCTTTGACATGTGACATTACAATTCTTTTGAGAAGTGCTGGAATTAAGCAGACCACGAATTTCGGAGATTGTGGGGATAATCAATCTCTGATGATTTGAAACTAATCCACGAATAAATTCAAGCAAAGGTGCAATTCGATGAAAGCGACAGGAAATGGACAGCGCGCTTAGTGAGTTACTGACTTGGACGGAATGAGGCAGTTACGCCTTTCAATGCCTTGTAGTGGCATAGCATTAACATCACGTCATGCTTTAGTGTCCCTCAGATGGGCTGTGGATCTATTATTCATTAATATAACTGTGTATGACACTCGAGTCTAGATCCGATGAAGAGTATGCTACATGGGCACGGAATCTCGGATCCCCAACTAATGACTTGAAAGGACTAATTCACAAGAGATTATTTTTGTAGCTAAAAATGATATTTTTGCATCCAATTCAACTTGCATCCACTTTACTTTTTACTGCACCAAGAGACGTGTTGCTCTTTTCAATACAGAAGCGTATTTCTCAGTAACGAGCAATTGGCTGAACGAACGACAGCCTCCTTTGGTAAAATGAATTGTAAAATGCGAGACAACTTGCCTTAAGGATATACCCAATTAAGTCATTGACATTACTCCCTGGAGGGTACCTATTCACTTTTTTGTTTCCTTTTGTTTCCTGATCCAACTTACCGGAGGAGCTTTTCCACTACATCCCCATCCTCGATAGGATGGGAGCACAGCTAAAGTGGCATTACGTGTTCTTTTCGATTGCAAATTGCCTCACAAGTATGCTGGAAGGCTGTGAGCTACTGCAACAGTGATAAGTGTTTCTGCTGGCATTGTGCTCCATTGATATTCGTGGCCAAAGTGGGTTGGGTGGGCTACCATCACAACATTGCGAGTTGAACGAGTAATTGAATAAACAAATTGTTGGCTGACGTCTTTGTTTATTGCAAGAATATTGCAAAAGTTGTGACTTTTAAAGGTTAACCGTTCAAAGTTTTCAACCATTTTCAGGTGGAAAAGTGTTTCTCCTTTACGACCATGCAATTGGGTTTGGAACACTTTTCTTTTTCTAAAACACATGGAACAAATAAAAATGGTCTCCGTAGGAAGAGCGTTTGTTTGATCAAATTTGTCGCAAACATTTTGAACCTGTGGCATGTCCTGGAGGCGGTCATTCATTGTATACAAATTCATTTGCTTTGCCTCAGGATTGTTGTGTGCAGACGTGATCGTTCACAATAAATTGACTTTCTTTTAAGGCATCAGTATTATATATAAAGGGTTTTTCAACAGGGACGCTACAAAAGTAGAGCGACAGGGACAGCAAACGACGCCGAATTTCTTGCCGCTCTTTTGAAATTTCTCTTCAGTAAGGTTCGAAATTATTAAAATTTACTACCGAAATTCGGAGTCAGTGGCCTCAACGTTAAGAGCGATTTTCATCGAAAAATCATCTTCAGGGATGAGGCTCATTTCTGGCTGAATGGCTTCGTCTATAAACAAAACATACGGTATTGGTCAGGCAGCAATGCACACGTACTCCATGAGTCATCATTTCATCCCGGAAAAATTACGGTTTGGTGTGGTTTTCAGGTAAGTTGGAGGATACTCTTCGGTAGGGCACTGTAAGTGAAGTATTCAATATTTTTTTTAAACTGTGCTATGAACCATGATAGGAATTGATTTTTACAATAATTGAGTATGATTCGGCTTTCATCAACCAATTTGCGGATTTAAGCTGAAAAGTTTCGAGAGATTGAAGACGTTGGCAAATGAAAAGCCCTCATGTGAATGGCGGAATGCGATGAATAAGAATGCGCCTTGCTTTTTGCACTAGAATATAAAATTTAGTTGTTTTTTTTTGTAAACAAACCGTTTGAAAAGTTAAAATTTTAAATAATACCACTATATCGCCATCTGAACCAATAAACCGTTCATTTTAACATTCCGCCAGTCAATTCTCCGATATTCTCATACCCAATGCGGTAGGTATCTAATTGTTACGTGCTACTTGAAAGAAAACAGGAGAGTTATCCTGGATAATCGTGTTGCGTGATTTTTACGACATTAATGCCATGCAATGAACCATCAGCACGCACAAATTGCCTGTAACGACGAGCGTGTATATTAAGTATTCGCCCTACTTAAATAGAAATTCAAACATCATTCGTGTACCACGCTCGGTTGAAGTGCCATCATTGTCACTCTCAGGCATCGGAAATCAATCACTGTCAATGTCACTTTTCGCTGATTCCCTCATCGCGTATCGCCTAAACATGTCCAATGCTACGGCTATTTATACCAAAAAGTTAAAGTTCAATTCCGAGGACACAATTCAATTCGCATTGTTCCAATTTAGTATCCTGAAACAAAACCGTAACGAACACAAATAAAAGTCAGATAACCCTTTGTGGTTGTGCCTGTGCCGGTTTCGATTTCCAAAACTCTTCTGCCATCTAGCAAGCTATCAAGTTGCTGAGAACTGTGTACTGATTGAAGCGCAAACAGGATGGTGCGAGTGAGTGGTGTAAAAGGTCTGGTTGGCCACGTAATGCCATTTGGCAAATGGATGATAACCAATTCCGACCTGTAAGTGATTTCAAAGTGTAGTTTTCTATCCAGCTCGCTCAAAGTGCAAACACAGTGTGCGCGTTCTGAATTATGCATGAGCAGTTCGGTTCGGTTAGTTTATATGATTCGTCCTGGCGGCCAATGGAATTTTTCTTTTTTTGAACTGATTTATTGATTTTTGTATATGTATTTACTTTGGGGTATTTTTAGTCGTCCCTCTGCCGTCAAATTGTGCGGCAATAAATTAAAAATTAACGTAATGTCATTTGGTTTCGCCCTTTTTCCTACGTTGGATTTGACGTATGATGCAGCACGTGCGCAGAGTAATACTTTTAGTCGAATGTCTGTATCTGTCTCTGTATATACCTCTCGTTTTCTCATTGCCCTACACGCCTTAACATATCCGACTGGTCAATGTCGGCGGTTGGGTAATGAGAATGAAACAAAATTTGTACATACACAACAGGCAACATTTCGTGCATATGAAGACAGCAAGCAACTTAGGCAGAGCTTTGAAAAATTGGCTTGTACCTATTAAGAGACGCAATGCTATGGAGTAAACGGATACGTGAACGAATTATTTAATCATGTTAAGGCTAAGGTATGAGCTTAGATTAAGCTGCCGGGTTTTGTCACATGATCTCAATGTCACCAAAGACTTGCCAACGGGCCATATATTTTAAACACTTTAGAAAGTTGCTTGTTTTTTTGTTATTAGACTTATTTTTTTCCTTGATGACAAATAAATACCAAACAGGTTATTCGTCGTGAGTTACATAAATACCTTACGGAAACTTGTTGGCGTGACGAAGGAAATATTACAGCTTAGAATGTCAGTCGGTGCTAAAAAAACAATAATTATAATACTTCTGGAGAACAGAACTTTGTAAAAAATAGGAAACCGAAGCCTTCAGCCCACATTGGATTGGTCCACAAAGGTAGTAAAGCTTCTTAAATATTATTCAAAACTCAATGACAAAAAAAAAAAACTTTTTGATGCTTAGGTCGTTAAGATTGCCAAGGCAAAATGTGTCGACAAACATATCGACGAATGCAATCGCAATTGGCCCAAGGTAGATTACTTACACGAAATTCTATAAGGCCCCCCAAATGTTTCGTTCCGTAAAGTATGCACAGCGATTTTGCTGAACTTGTCCGAAAATGTAACTATTTGACGTTAAAAATTTCCAGTTGGAGGAATCAACCAAATCTGATATTACATAATAAACAGCTCTATAAAATAGTTCCGTATCGTTTCTCGTGCATTAAAAAATTAACTGAAAGGACAATTGCTTACTTTTGGGGGTAGATAAATTGCATTCCTTCGAAAATACGTTCTTATCTAGGATGATATAATGTGGCAACAAGGAAAAACAACATAAGTCATTTTTAGCCACTTTTCAGGAGCGCAGTATTAAGGATAAAAGTTTGCCTGCAGATGACGGGAAGACGACGTTTTTTCCTGACCCATAACACAGCAACCGTAAGAGATATTTCAATGAAACAAATATGATATATTAAGCAGGATACAGTGCATCCGATAGTAACATTAAATCAATTTTGACATAAGTCGACTTATGCTGTTTTTCCTTGTTGCCACAGATATATTTGAATATATACGTTATGTCAATATAATGTCGGCGACAAATTTAATGTCACCAAAATAGGTTCAATTAACTGATAAGTATTAGGTTCGTTCGTGTACTGTCAGAATAGAAAAATGAAAAATGTCAAATCTCACAAATCGAGAGAGAAATCAGTCAATTTGAAGAGAAGTACCTGACCGGTTTTCTTAGAAAAAGTTTAAGAAATGTCACTTTTACATTTGACAAGGTTCCCTTTAAATGCAGAAACAATAATTTCCACCATCAAACTTTTGCGATCGTAAAAAGATGACGGCACTAGAATTTCAATTACTGATTGAATGTCAAGAAATACATAAACTTGGTGCTGAAACTTGAAAAACATTTGAATAACGCAGTTACTAACCTGTCGTTGGATTGATCATACTGATTTGAAAATGACATCGATCCTCTGCATGGCAGAACATGAGCGGCTATTGCAATAGGTCGCTATGAGCGATGAGGATTGGCCATCATTTAGGTATCAAATTTGTTAACGACACAAATTGGGGAACTTTTTTTCACTCAACGATTTTCGTTGGGTTTGGATTGGCTGCTGTCTCAATTGTTCAGCAAGTGCGGTTTATTCTCCTCCCTCCTGAATTTGTCCTCCTGCACGAATTCGCGGGGCATGTGCTCGAAGTTGTTTTAAAAAATCGAACGATACCGCACTGAAGGACAAAACACGGAAGACTGAATCAAAATCATGCAGAACTTTTGACAAATACGATCTAACTGTAATTACGAGCAAAATTGAAAAAAAAAAAAAATTCAGTTTTGTACGAATTTTCCAATTTCCCTTTAAAATTTTCCAATTTTCTGCCGTATTTAGTTTCCTTATAGGCGGAGACAATCACATCAAATAAAAGATAGCTCAAATCGGATGATCCGTTCTCAAGTTATGGCAAGTTATGTACTTTAATATTCTAAGAAATTGTGTTAAAGAATTTAAGGTTATAGCTTAAAACTTTAACTTAAATTGTTCTTTTTTTTTGCTGCATACAGCTCTCATATTTTGCTACAAACGGCGGAACAGTAATCGGAATCAAGGTTTTACAATAACATTAGGCCTTTTTTATTTTGCCCACATGATCTATATAGCTCATCGATTCCCATGGTTTACAACAACAGTTCGATCTCGTGCTCTTATTGTAAAAAATCAATGATCTATGTAGATCATATGGGAAAAATAAAAAAAAACAATTATCATGTTTAAGGGTTCTTTCCTTACGTACCGACTATTCACAGAATTATTTGAAAATAATTTTTTTTTTTTAAATTTAAGCCTATAAAAAGGGCAGTTTCCTAAAAAGTAAGATTGCGTCTTTTTTATTTTCTAAAACTCTGTCAGCGATGCGGTGGAAGTGAAACTTCATATTTATTCTAATTCTTTTCAAAAGTCCTATTCTCACAACAGTAATAAACAATTTGGGGTTAACAATTTAGGTCCTTGCCAAAATACAGAAATATTTAATTTTGTCTACACTTTCAATTATTTTATTTTCAATACCCTCACTGAACCAAATCGCGTAGGTCATATTGACGGAAATATTTTGTTTATCTTTGAAAAATCCATTATTCGGAACGTCAATTTTCTATAAACTTTTTTGTGTTATAGAAGATTTTGTATTTAAAATATATAAAACTTCTTGAACTGCTGTCCGATTAAATATTGTATTCAAATGTATGAAATTTTGTCCTATTGACAATCTGAAGTCGTTAACAAAATTGCCAAAAATATGTTCATAATTTTTTAGGAGAATCAGGTATTCAAATTAACAATCAATCCGATAAAATGTGTCCTCAAATTGAAGATTAAATATTCAATATCAGTAAATTCTCATTTAATGCTTTTTATTATAGCCAACAAGATCGCCCGATTGAACCATCCCCAGACTCCTTTCTTTGGGGCTATTTCTGCATTTCTTACGGGAAATATTTTTTATAAATTTTGGCGCTTTTACAACGAAAGAGGGGAAAACGAGGGACAATCTTACAAAGGGTGGGAAAATCGGAAATCTCTGTGAAACTGAAATTGCTTAGCAGACAAAACCGATGATACTGGCAAACATAGTTTATCTATTTTTAATGAATCAGTTATTCCAATTGACAATTGTTCATCCAATTTTTCGTCTTATTTAAGATTTAATACATATTCAGAATTATTAAAATCTTCTCACGCTATGAAGGTAGACGGCATGTGCTTCCAACAGAATGGTGTTGCGTACATTCTGAGAGGTGACTTGAGTTGGCCGTCAAAATCGTGCGATTTCACCCCGCTTGACTTTTTCTTGTGGAATATCGTAAGGTTGAAGGTCTATGCTAGAAAGCCGAAATCGACCGATGCCTTTAAAGTCAACATTATCAAATCCATCTGGTAGATTCAGCCGGATCTGTGCGGCAGAGTCATTCAAAATTTCGACCACTCAGATCCGGCCACCATGAGAGAATCGTCTGAATGAAAAGCACAAAAAGCCTTAAATCTATAAATACATAATCAATTACAACTAGGAAATACATTTCCAACTTATGCAACATTTCCCGCAGGCTTGCTTTATTTATATATTTAAACAATCCCCGCGGCATCCAAAATAACCCACGTTCATGAATTTGACATCATCACCAGAGGTTATAATATCAATTTGATACGGATCGATGAAGTCAAATAGCATCGCCGCCTGATAAGCCGCAAATGTGGTGTCCTTCAGGTGATTGGCCTTTTGTTCTTTTTTGTGTATTTTTATTAATTTTAATTATTTTACGCGCATTAACCAAAAGTCGACTCAAGCCAGCGAGTAGTGGGTGTCGTGTTGATATTTTGGTATATACGTTTATTTACAGGAAACCAGCCTTAATTGGATTATATCGTGCGAAGTGGCGATACCAACCATATATGCAGTAGATATCGTGGTTTGGCAGTGAAATATATGATTATATTAATAAATTGTCATTTTCGGAAGTAATTTACTTTCCGTTTATTAATGAAATTAAACAACAGGGTTGGTATCGTTGACAAAAGATCTGTTGGCGATTGCTTTAATTAATATTTAAGTAATATCTTCTTTTTGCCGGTCATTTGAAGTTACCGAGCTTAAGGAAGAATATGGAAAATGAATCTTTTTATATATGTTATGGAATATTTCATTAGAATCAATGAATCTACACGTACTCCTGTGGTACGGTGCCGCTGCCCGAATCGTCTTTATAGTCCCCTCCCTCTGTTTCACGAGGCATTTCATGTTACATCGGTATTAACAAAGTTCCATTCATTGATCAACACTAATAGCGGTTATTATGTTTGAGCCTGTTCTTTATCCTGTTCCTCAACAAACTGCAGAGCCACCATAAACAAAATATTTCCTTGAATGAGTTTATTACTGAAGATTGGTAGTCTTCATTCCAAGGCAGATTTTGATATTGGGTCAAGGGATTTATCATTTATGAATTTATCTGTCACTTGGGTAGATTGCCAAGTCATTCTAATGAGAGGGAAATATGGTAGAAGCTCCCCAATCCCACTCATGAACTTATTGTTTTTTTTTTGTTTTTTTACAGCACGGGGTCTATAGTGATAACCCGAACATTCATTTCTTTTGCTGTGAGCTACTTATCTGTAGCTTAATAAGCTCAATGTTCAATCCAAAGCTTGAAGCCTGACATTTAATATGGGATTCAGTCTGACCGTGTTGGTCAGTAAATTACTGACGATATTCGTCCTTTTTGCAATTCGTCTTTTCAATAAAAATCTTGCATGCTGCCTCCGTTTTTAAGGCGTCAGTATAGCTTCTCGAAGAACTTGCCTGCATCGCTGCCATTGTAGAACTTTGACAGCCGATTGCGGATATATTTGAAAATAATTTCCCTTCATTCTGTTCTTTTATACTCACGTTTTAATCCACAGCCTCGAGATTGCATTGAAATCGTATGAATGTATTATCGAAATTGGTGCCCTGGCCACTATTTGTCGAATTTTAAAGAAATTTAATGAAAGTGGGTCAGTCGCAATACGTAAACAGAATGCGTTTCAATTTCGCGTCGTTCTCAAGAACATGGTATTTTTTTGGAGAATGTGTCGAATTTTGAAAAAAGTCGTATTCCTGCTTTCGTACAAAATTCAGACTGTTTAAGAACTGTAGCATACTGACTTTGCAATTCTACGATATTCCCCTTTTTTCGCTGGCTTATATTGGCTTTTGGTTTATCGCACTGACCTTGCAATTCGACGCTCTTAACCTTTTTTCGTCTGTACGCTGGCCTATTAGTTCTATTAGTTCTATGATAAACGCAAACTGAAAGCCTTAGAGCGTGAGTTTGCTACGGTTCGCATCATATTTATGCTGCCATACAATTTAAATGTTTTGAATGGAGGTTCGACGTAAAAAAATTATAGAGGGTACAAGGAAGTTATGCGCGGAGGACCGAACTCTCAGCTATATAATGTCACACCTTTAAAAGTGCGAAAATATTTATGCTAACAACAGACACAGTCTTAAGTATTGTGTGAAAATTGCAAACTGTTTACTAAACACACTTAAGTTGAATGCAAAAGAGGACTTTCAAGCACTTCGATTGTAGACCAAATTTCTACATCGAGACTACGTCGCGTGACGCTGCAAATAAAGGAGCGCAATTGGAAAGTGCAGTCGAACCTGTTTGAGTGGAACCTGCTTAAGTGATATACCTCTGGTAAGACTGAAGTAAATGGCCGATTAGATTTCAATGAACTATATTTCCAAACATGCGCAGTCTATTGGTAGCAGCCTCTAACCTAAAGGTAGCTAACGAACGAGTTGACTTCTCTAGTAAAATCCACTGAAAACAGCTTTGGAAAATCAAATAAAGTGTCAAAACTCCGCAGCCGACTAAGTGTGTACGGAGAAACGTTTATTGTGTTGTTGTTCTCAGATAGAAGATAAGTTGGAAGGGAGATCAGGTACTGAACGCTCTTAAATGAGTAACTCTTCAACGGAATTTCAGTCCTTAGTGGGAGCAGGGTGAATGGAAGGATGAAAAAGATCAATAAATCGTATGACTTTAGTGATTGGACAGTAATCATCTGGCCCTTGCGAACCGCAAAAAGAAGTATTAGATAGACCGTCAGCTCTTCCAACTTAAGAGAGTTTGCCTACAAGCTGTTTTACGTGTTCCTATGTGCGAAAGTATGTGTGCCATGTTAAAGTACATTAGAAGCACGCATACATTTGCACATAGCAACCTGACAGATGACTGACAACTCATTCTGTGGTGACATTGGAAAAAATTCAAATAATTCAAATAATTGGCCGTTATCGGGACGTGTCTAGAAAACGGTGGGTATGGTGTGGTGAATTTAGTAACAATTTATATTTCATTAAAACGAATATTACAATAACTTATTTTATGTTCACATTGTGGTTGTAAACAATGGAAATCAATGAACTATAAGGAACATCTGCAAAAATAAAATAAAATCATTATCTACAAGTAATTATTTGGAATTTTACTGATAGCTATATATTAAAGTCTCAGTTCAGAATAAATTCATTTTCGTTGATTGTAAGACATTTCTTGTTATAAAAGTGCAATGAACATTTAGATAAAATAATTTTAAAAAGCTGAAAGAATTTTTTTTGTCAGGCAAGGCTCTTTTTTCGTCATGAGAATTTCTAAATTTGTTTGTCATGTCATATGAAGGTTGTGTATCGTTTTTGGAAGGTAACATTTCGAAAAGAAATCTGCAGCAAAATAGTATAAAAACGAATTCCATGGATAGGACAAAAAATTTATTTTCTAAATAAACATTATTCATGGCTGTTCTCGGCTTTTTTGCCTTTTTGTTTTCTGGAAAATTCATGAAAAAATTTGAACTCAAAACTCAAAACTGTTACCCACTCAGAAATGTTCATATCTCTGCCCTGATCCCCAACGAACTTTAAATTTGAATATTCCTAATCAATTCTTCCATTTGAATTCGTTGCCTTTTTTCTGTCGACATTCGCCGGCGAAATAATTTTTCGCCAAAAACAACAAACGAAAACAAAAGAATTACTGCAGGTACAAAAATGTATTATTTTATTCCTGCGAATGAATATTTCTCAGTTTATGTCTCTATTGATACGATGATTACATTAGTTAACCATTTTGTAAAATAAATGTTTTCGTGGTGAAATAAAACAACAACTTTAAACTGTTGGAACGCATCCATCAGCTGATAGAAACTTACCAACTACCTACTGTCAGTCACTGTTCTTAGCACTATTTTTCCCACGAAGCATGGGCATTTTTCCCTTTTCACCGAACTCAAATTCCCTCGATTTGTTTATGAAAAAATGTTTCTTCTAAAAGTAAAATTAATATTATTCGGATAGAAATTCATATTAAATTAACCTTCAGTATAAAAATCGCAGTTTGTTAACATTATAATGATTATTTCTTGGTAATAGAAATTTTTACTAAAAGTTAAATCCCTTTTTTTATGGACATTAAGTGTGTTGCAATGTATTTCGAAGTTTTTTCTTCAGATTCCTAATATTTCCACAAATTTGATGCTTTATTTTCGTTTTGCACGGAAGGTTTTTCGGACATCAACATTTCTATAAAAAGGTAGAAATACCACGATGTTGGATGACTGCTCAGTGTCATTTTTTGATTATACCCCCTCCATTTAGAATTATTTTTTTTTTGCTGCTTCACACGTATTCACGCATACGAAATTTAAGAGAGAATTTTCTTTTCAAAATTTTCGAGGGGAATCGGGTAGGTGCACGGGAGCTGGCGGTCGATTTAGTACTTAGTTTATGCCGCGGACACTTTGTTTCAAGCGTACCTGACCAATGCGTTGAGATTTTTTGAAACATTTTCTGCGTCAAACTCATACAGCGGTCTTTTGAATTTTGCGTCTAACCTCATCAACCTGGTAAACAGAAGAACCGACAACATATTTCTAATATTCATAAGCCCCTTTTTACTACCTAATGGGCGCAATAGGAAGACAGTATTTTTTAGCAGTAATGGAAAGAGTGGATCTTCGAAATTTGTGTGTTGATGTAAGAAGTTTATAGGACGCCAATCAAGGTTTTTTTTTTTTAGGCTAGTTAAAGTCCTCAATTTACGGCATTTTGCTGGAATATTATCAATTCTTCTTAAAAAGTTATTTCAAACAACATAAATGTCTGCCAAAAAAATAAGGAAGGAAACTAAAAATTTCTAAATTGTTATATACCTGCAGTTAAGTTTGTAAATTGTTGATTTTAACAGAAATATCTGTAAATCTATGTTTACTGATTGATATTTCCTGTTTTGAACTTCGTACTAAAACCCATCTCCTCCATACCGAACACGTCGGTAAAATCCTACGTGATAATAAGAAGACATCTCAAAGGTGCAATTTAGTCTCATTTCTTCATTTCCGATTGTGAAGGTCGAAGCAATGAAAAACTTTACCCAAACTAAAAAAGCTACCTTACAACCGCCATGGAAAATGTGAATCCATTCAATAATTCACCTCCAAGGGCTGCAATAATCCATGAATACCAACGCAATTATAGAGAAGCACACAATCCTACGCACATTTGGAAACGCGCTATGTAGTCTCACAAAGCGACGTCAAAGGACACTCCAGTGGGACAAATTGAGTGTAAATATACCACGTTATGCTATTTCACCCCAACACTCCAATCAAATGAAGGTGTTTTCCATGTCGCTCGCCAGATTAAAGAACTCGAACTGTTTTGCTAGGAGATTGGGAGCACATACTGAGGACATGCCGTAGTGTCCATATGTCAGCACTTAGCAAACACTAATGCTGACAGGACTACACCACACATGGAATAGGGACCCAATTCCCAGTGAGTTGCAATACCTCTTAATATGGCACAGCAAATACAGAGATGGCCATGGTATATACATATATGCGATATCGCTTCCTGCATAATAATCGACATCTTCATCAACACGATTACACAATCGGGGAACAATCGAAATTACTGCCTCAGTCATTGTAATCTCTGCCATCTCTTACGAGCTACTCGTACGGGTCTCTTTCAGTGGTACACACTCGTGCATTCATTTTGTGTTTGATGGGCTGTGCTTGGAAATGGTCTGCCGATGACCGATACAAGTGAGTCTATAGGGACGCTTGTTCGAGACTACTTTTGCAATTTGGTCAAGCTTATTACTGTGATTGACTTGAAAACGAAAAACATCCATTGATAGACATAGTCCTTGTGCAGCAGTATTAGTATTTCGTACATGTGCAAGATTTTTGGCGGGCATTTCAAATTAATGAAGCGTCCTCTTCGGGTGGGAATAAAATTAAACTAAGCAAATCAACACAAATTGTTTAGTACACACAGATGAACGTGAGATACATGCAAAGTCAATGAATCTCTCGGGGCATATTGTAAGCATGCTTTGGATGACGTCTGGGGCTTGAGGTCCATGATTGTGGTTCGTGTGCGCAGTGTGTCCTGAAAACAGGCGACACTACAAAAGACTAGTAGGGTTTTTCGTGTGGCGATGTGTTCTAACTTTCAAAGGATGTGCAATCTTCATCGCATATATGTTTCTTCGGTGCCACGCACCTATTGTTTCGATCTTGACCGTGAACAGTGGTAATGAAAATGGAAAATAGATCCACCAAATTAACTCAGGCGAGCAGGTATTTTTTCCACTGAACAGGTTAGACTTGGGACATGGAATGGAACCACACATATAATCACATATTGCAATAAACCGTGCTTCCGCATTTTTCCACCATCCCGTTTTATAAACGACAACCCGTGCCGACTTGCGATTCAAATTTGTCCATGCAAGTTGGCCGGGTAATACGCTGCGACCTGTAACTACGTGTTTCATTTGTCATTTCATTCGTGATTTTTAAGATTATTGGTGTGCTATTGTTGCTATTGCATAAACATGTCGGTTGAATTACGGAGTGATAAACAAAATATTTTCCTTATCGGGCTGCCTAGCCATCAAATAAATGGTGCAAAATTACCATCTAATCGACAAGTTCTCGCTGTCTTATTTTACAATACTCGCGACGTCCAACTGACTGTCAGTCAAAGTGCAAATCTTGTGATTCTAGATATTTTGGGAAAAAGCAAGAACTCCCACAAAGGCATCTCGAAATTGCGTGAAGAAACTTGTTGATTTATATCATGTTTGGAGAGAGCTGCAAAAAAATTGGAAGAAAACTCAGGTCACGTTTAAGAACCGTGAAAATAATTTTAAAATTGATCTTGATAACTAATTTGATATTGCACATGCCGATGCATTTGAGAGAATGAAAATAGAGGAAGACAAAGTATTTTTAAAGAAACAGAGGGAGCCAGATCGACCGGTGGTGTAGACAAAAAATTGGCGGAGAAAGAAGGAAGAGCAAGGCAAAGACGATTGGGAGAAGAGCAAATGATTGTAAGACAAAGAGAGTTATTGGCTGTTGAATCTAATTCCACTTAAAATAACTTGGAATGTCCAGAAGATTCGGACGAAGAACAGATTTTGAATGCTCATCTCAGCTTGCCAGACATTCTCCGCCCTGAGAAAAGTACAATAAGGGGTAGAAAGATCGATGTCAGTTAAGTATAAGAGATTCCGTTTACATTCTTCATGCGGTCGTTGAAGCGCTTGGTCTGAGCAGCGATGACTTCCCTTTTATCAAATCCTCGATTCAGCGAATTCGTACTCAGGCCAGACAATTGGAAAAACATCGATTCCAGTAAAATTGGCCTATCTCTTGATTTCGTAAAAGAACATGTTGCAGAGACAAACATTAAATCTTTGCTAATGTTTTATAAGGCAGAACTGGACAAAGGTTTTATAAGAGACGATTACCGCGAATTGGTTAAACTATGCGTAGTGTTTTTGGGAGGAGATACAGAGAAGAAATTAAAACTCAGACCCCCTGGATGTATTCATCAGGCACGATGGATGGCAAGGGCGATATATTCTTTAAAAATATGTTTGCTTCAGTGACAATTTAGAATGATTGCAAATGACAAAAAGGCACTACAAGATGTTTGCTTATTTATCGTCACATTGTATGTTAAGCCCTGGGCTCGAATGCACAGTGGCGACTAAATCACTTAACCAAGATTTGTGCTTCTTGAAGGCATTAAAAGAGTACGAAAACGTTGACGCAGCAATGTCTAAAGATTCTATAAGCAAGTATATCCATCACTTGGGGTATTTATGTGAAGAAGAGTTGAAGAAGTTGATAACCAAACTAAGAGGAAAATGATTGCCAACCTAAACAGGGATAAAAGCTCAGATTTTGGCAAACGTTACGTCCCATCGAAGGAAGAACTGAACCAAAAGTTGTTTGGTAAGCTAAATTATTTTGTTATTGAACTTGATTTTTCTTTCAGATAAAACGTTGGATGATTTTGTATCTGGAAAGGGCAAACAATTTTTATCTTGTTTGCATGATGATTACGGTGCTTTTCTGGAAGCTAAAAAAATAAGTCGTTTTAAGGTTGTAAATGACACTGCTGAGAAAGCTGTCAAATTAGTGCAAGATTTCAACGGACTTATCACGGCTGAAGAAGAGCAAAAGCAATTCTTGTTACACTGTGTCCAGGAACATAGAAATTTGTATCCAGACTGTCAAAAAACTACACTCAAGAGAAATTACCCTGGCTGATTGTTATTGTTTATGTTTTTAAATAAAGATTAATGTTTATCTCATGTTTTAACTCTTATACACTTAATTTATATATAGTTGGCGCAACAGGTCCGTAGGGACCCAAGGCCTAGCTACTCGCAACCATTCGTTTTGTGTGAGTTTTATTTTTGGAACGAATGGAAGGGATCTACAATTTTATGCCGATTCCAAACGGCTTATTAAGAAGCTCTAAAGACAATATTATACTGTCGGATGTTTGTCAGACGTTCGCGAGAGGTGGCGCAGTGGAAAAAACCCCAAGTTGGAATTTGGCTTTTGCGGGATTCGAACCTGGGACCCCTCGCTTAGTAGTCCAACACACTAACCACTAAGCCACTGCGCCTACCCTTAATTTATTGCGTTTATATTAGTTTTATAGGACACCGAAATATCATGATTGCGATCATGCTAGAAATATGAAATTTCATATTTGGGTATGTTTTAGCATTTGTAAAAAATGCTGTGCATTTCAAATTTTTTAAAAAAAGCTCATATAAGGGACACCCTAATACACATGTTATGGTGAAATGTGTCCCCAACTTCTCATCTCATAAGTTCACCATAAAAAACTTAGTATGCCTCCATGGACTTCTGCATGCCCTTCTTGTGCTCCACACTGTTGATAGAGTTGTGTGCATTTTTAAACAGCCAATTCTTATATTCACCCACTTGATCCAATTCTGGGGAAAACGAATCAAATGAAGTGCGAGTAGACATCGGTAGGAACCATATGCCTGCAGGATAATTTTCTGTTGATTTGTCCACACAGACGAGGCTCGAAGTTCATTTGAATTGATGACAAACGCCACCGGAATACCAAGTATGTGTTGAATATGTACTTCCGCGCAGTCCGTTACACATCAGACCGATTTTTTCATGTTCCTTTATTGCACTGAGTTAGTCACAAATAAAACATTAAACGTTGGTGGTCTTTTTATTCACCCCAAAGGCGGTTAACCACCTTTTTGTAATTTATTGGATTTGGATTTGAATTTTGAATGTCGCTGTTATTTAATTCAATGCATTTTAATATGCAATTTAAAAGCAATTACTCCTGTTTATCACATCAATAGTTAACTAATTGAGTTATCCGATGGATGATTCGGTTAATTTGTGAATGTATGGCCATTTATATATATATTTAATGCACGCACTTGATTGCAAATGGTTTCAATTTTAATGAATTAAAAAAATTGAATTATATTTATGATGAGCATAACAGAACGTGATATATCGCAGTTTGCCATTTGATATAGGATTAAATGCATAGGGGAGAGGAACATTTAAATCTTGTCACAGAAGCTGCCAACATTGTTTGCAGTCAACAATACTGTCTGGTGAAGCACCCCTGACATAAATCCAAAAAGGTACCATCAAGTGCTGTTCACACATCTTAACTAAAACTTTGACGAAGCTACGGGAAATAATGAGAGAAACGCTGTTGTGATTCTCTTAATGAGAAGAAAGTTTCTTAAAATGAAACGGTTTGATGACATCTTTAATGGTGCAAAACATTTTCTTAAGATTGCATTCGTACGTATTGTGCGACTGAAGCCAGCCTTCTGATGACACGAGTTTGATCAAGTTTCTCCTGCTGCATTTGATGTTATCTTCGTTTAAAATCTTTTCCTTGACACATTTTGTAAATTGTTTTGTGTGTTATGCTGCACTTACGACTCTTTCAAGCCCTAAATGGTAAAGAACATTTCGAAAGGAACAGAGGTTACGATGCGCGATGAAAGTTTACTTCAAGGGCAAGATATAACATTTTTTCTTACATACATTTTAGTATAGTCTCGAAAATCAGGTCTTGAGTTTGCATAATCTTCTTAAGTTTGTTGTAGTCTTCTTGACAAACTGGCCGTCATTAAGGCTCTCGATTCAATCAAGTCTACATCAAAGCTTGTTGTGGACTGCCAGGGAGACAGTGGCCAGGTCGTGTCATCGTCATCGTCATCTGATTGAAAGTACTTTCGTCTGTGTTTTTGGCCACAGGGACACAGAGGGGAATAAAAGAGCCGATGAGTTTGCCCCACGTAGCTCCTCCGCAGCGTTGCTATAGACGGTGAAAATATTTGCCCCCCGATAAATCTGAAAACCCATCAGATTTGGCTATTATTACAAACAAAATTCCAACTTTTAGTGATATTTTTTTGTTAACATATTTTATTTACGATTTATAAGTAGAAATTTCAAATTTGTAACATGTAAGCTTGGTTTTCCGTACAAAAAAGGGTCCGGCAAATAAATAACACGTGCGTTGCACTTTGACACCATCTTGTAATAATTTACACAGCCCTTACGACACTTTGATTATATTGTTGCTTATAAAATTTGCAGATGAGGTTTGTGCCTTGAATCTGGAAAAATCTTTGAGGGACTGTTACAAAAAATTCAAAATTTTTCGAAATGAAGCTGACATTATTTTTATTTTTATTTTTTTACTAAAAATAGTCGAAAGATATTAGAACGAAAAATATTCACATGCACGCTCAATAATTGGCTCTAACAGAGTGCGACTTTTTCTCGGTTAAAAAAAATGGGTTAAAATTAAAGTCTCGGTTGAAAAACACCGAGTATTAGTTGTTAAATACTACCGATATAAATAAGTAAAATGCGTTCTGTTTAAAATAACACACTTTATCAGTTGTTAAGAACCAAGTTTCTAGATAAATATCAACAGAGTAAGTTTGTTATTTACAACCAAGAAAAATTGATAAAAGGTAATTTTTAACTGAGTTTAATAAGTTGACTCGGTTATTTTTAATCCACAAACTTTGTAGGAGCTATATTAACAGTATCACTTGGTAGTTTTTAACCGAAAATTGGTTGATAAGTGATTTTTCTGCGTGTGGGAAATGTAGCTTTGGAGGATCGAATGATAATTAAATAACACAAACATTTATTTCCTCCTATGCTCAATTTTGAATCATTTGGTTGCGGACAAAATATAACGACAAATCTCTACGCTACCTCATTCTTAAGTTAAAGTCATTCAGCGTTTCTTAATTTCGCAGAATTTAATTTTATGCGGCAGCACATTTTACAACAAGAATATTGTAACGAAATAAAAATAGAATGTCAAAAAAAAACCCCAGATTTCCGAGTAAACAATTTCTCTACCCAGATTTCCCCCCGTCGGCGAAAAAAAACAACCCTAATTATGAGGGAGGGCCCAAACTGCTCCGCAATTTGCGTATCTTCTGGAAAAGAAGTTTGGTCTCCAGAGGGATATCTATGATAAGTTTCAGTGCCAAAAAGTAAAAAAAACCCACTTAAATTTAGTCAAACCATACATCTGCTTAAGCTGGGTTAGTCCCTTGCAATCCTATTACGGTTTTCTTTATACTCCCTTTTATGTTGACTGTCTCATCAAGGATAAATTCCCTTATTTACTCATTTTATGAAATAAGCTTCTTTAAAGATACTAATGGCAAATATTTGTCCTGCTGGAATGATTTACATATACTTGACGTATCATAAACTTCTCATTGTCACGAGCTTTGCCAACAGTAATAGATTTAAATGCTTATGTAGGTAGTTACACTCACACCTGTCAGCGGTAACATGAGAATGAGAAAATGAGGTAAACAAAGAAGATTAACTTTCAACTAAAACCACTGAGAATGATGCCCTCGAGCTACAAGTGCCCCTAGGCAAAATAACAAACAAATAAGCAATTCACTCAGATAGAGAAGTTGAGAGAACTCGTAACTTTTGTCATGACAATGGGTCATTTTTACTGGACCTGGAGGATGTTCTATAGTTGTAGCTTGTAGTATGTGGGCCGGTAATAAATGTAGGTATTGTGTATTAGGTGAATATTTTATAGGCTGTCCCATATAAAAGGTCAAAACAGGTCCAGCTAATATTCCTTTTCAGACTTTCTCTTCTATTTCGTCAAAGGAAAAATAATTCCGACCATTGGTTAATTGCATTCTCAATAATTTATCTCTTCATGGAAGAGAATGATAAAAAAAAAAAAAAACCAAAGGAAGAGCAAAACAAAACGGAGCCGACCCTCGGAAGATGAAATACTTACAAGGAAGTATGAAACAGTACCTATCAGGGATGGAAAGTGTTAGATTGTACTGAAATGGAGCCAATTGTATTGAAAACAATTTTGCCTATAAAAAGGTTATTTCAAAATATTTCATTTTCAAAACCATAAACAAAAATAAATTAACAAAACGTTTACATAAATAAACATTAATGACTTCGTATAACAAATACTGTACACACCTACAAACAAAAAAATAGATTGATATTTAATCTATGAGCTCTTCAGGCTTAATACTATAATTTTTTTTATTTTAAATTCATTTTTATTGGTATTTTTAGTTAAATTTCCATACTAGACACAAACGCTTAAATCTAATTTGAAACTTACGTTTATCTTATCCTTGATACTGGCTCAGCGAGCGCTATAAACTTATAACTATCCTTAAAATTATTGCCTTTCGGCCTTAAATCTGTCTATATCTATGATTTGTTTTGTTTTTTAATTTTCAAGAAACTTTAGAAAACTTGAATTCTTTATTATTTGTTTTGCTTACAACTACTTAAAACTACCTAAGCTACTTAACCTAAATTACCTATAATCAGGAAGTGGAGCAATCTCATCGATTGGAATAAGCGTTGGTCGACTCTCGGAAGCACTGCGCAAGTTGGCTAGCCGGGTCCCTCCCAAAGAGCCCCTACTCTAAGCCTAAACCTACTAACTTAATATTAATACAATCATTTTGCACATTCAAATTCAAAATATTGCCCTGAGCTTGAACCTCATACCATGATCCAAAAGATCCACAATAGAATCCAGTCAACGCTTTGTGTAAAACTTAAAACAAATAGTTAGTTAATGATTTGATTTTCTAATTTTGGAAAAAAAGAAAAAAAAATGCAAGAGAACTTGAAATATACAGATAGATAAATTGTATCGAATTTAGGCAAATCGTACACTTGTACTCGAGCACTCATTTGTATCGAATTCGATACAATTGTATCGACTTTTCCATCCCTGGTACCTATTCGTGGTGCATGTACAAACACAAAGTAATTAATTTTGCAGCTGCTGTTGCTATGGCTTTTCAGCTGTAGAAGCACAAGTGAAAGGACGCGGATGCGAAGAATTTCGTCTTGCAATAAAACTATGTATGGAAAAAGAGCTGAGAGGTGAGGTTTCGCGGTCCCATTCTGCATATACGAAACGTGCATTGTAAAATGTCATACTTACAGGTTATTTGTACGTAGAAACTAAAATGGAATTCATCGGATACCAAAGTGAAGTTATTTAAGTTCTCTTGCCATCGGCGCTACTACCGACGCCAGCAGAAAGGGAGAGAGATGCTTTGTCGTTACTTGAAATTCTTGGCAAAGCTTAAAATTACACAAGTTACTGAAGCTGAGTTATTTATGCTCGAAGGCATCGCAGGCGTGTACGCGGGGGAGAAACAAAATAAAACATCTTCGAGACGAGGTGGGAAAAAGTTTTTCATTCCGTGAAGGCGTAGAGGATCATTATACTATTATCAAAATTCTTACGGTTCCTTATGTTCAGTTGAGAAGGTATTTCTTATTAAGCAACCACAACTTTTCACATCATTCTTTTGTCTCTGACCTTTTGTCATATGTTCTATGACATGTTTTTCGAAAAGGAATAAAAACCTGCAATGAAAGGAAGCTCTGCACCGGCCAATGTGCACGTCCCCTCAAGGGGAACAAACAGATATTACACATTTGCAGGGGATACAAACAAGACCAATTATACGATGAAAGGAAACACGATATTGTTCCTGCCACAAAATAGTTATAAACTAGCAGGCGAATTCATTGCATAACTGTATGCAATGTAGTTCAAACTCAAAACGCCGAAATACCTGCAGTAAATAAGATCGGCTAAGTCGAGCTTCAGCTCTTATAACGCTTCAGGCAAGAGGATCTTTAGTGCCAGACGTAAGGTTCAACAAGGAAGATCAAATCTACTTATAGAGAAGCAAACTTTCTTGGATACCAAGGCGCTTGGTCCAGACAAATGGAACAAACGAGCCTTGGATCGCAGAGTATGAAAGGGTGCAGTGTCTTTTGTACAGACTGATTACTGGTCGGAAGCCCGTCATGTAAGTAGGTCATAACAGCTGCACTAAAGATTGCTTGTATCTGATACACGAGCATGAAGATTCGTCATCGAAAATCGGATTTGAAAGAAATGTACTGACTTCCTGCCGATAAGTAATCGCCTGAGCTGTTTGATCCGCATTAAAGTTTTTTTTTTTATAACACTGGCCTTACATATAAGTAAAAGGCTGGAACGCCTACTGAAGAGGGCATTTGTGGAGTATACGCTGTCAAGTTTATACTATGAAACTTCAAAACTTAAATTGGAATTGCAAATATTTACGGCCGGTTAGCTCCTTCTAATATACTCTGTTCAGGACTAGCTAGGTTTCTAAGGTGAAGATCCACATCGCAAACAGCCTTTTTTCAGATGGTCCACCATGTTAACTATTGCTAATCATCCTTAGCAATCCCGGCTCTGACTGTCCATCAGCTTACAGGATTCACAATGGAAACTATTTTTTGTTTTGAATCAGCCTTTAACTTAACATTTTTTAATAACACCTTAACTTAACCCTCGAAAAAAAAGGAAACAAAAAAAAGAAACTCCGAGCCGTTCCAAGGGAAAACATTTACTTTAGGCAGCTCACCGCACTAGAGTGGAGTGTCTACAGAAAACGCCTGAAAAAGAACCTTTTCACTGTGCATTCAGCTTAAGCAGACCAAAAACCAGAACCCGTGGTCCCAGTATCACAAGATCCAAGATCACATGTAGCTGAAACCAGTGCCGGTTAATAACAACACCAGAGAGGGAGAGAGAGACCGCGGTTAATATGTTCACCAAACCGAAAAAAGGTCTCCGACCCAGTGTTCCCTTCGAAAATGTTCGGAAAGGGTCCGAAAAGGTGTCCCTGGCTTTCAAAAAGGGCAAAGCATTTTGATTTTGTGTTGATAGTCGATGGCTGTGTAAAGAGAGAATAATAAGAATGTTTTGCGCCTGGTAAATAACAAATTTTGAAAAAATGAGAAAGAAAAAGTCCTTCCCTAAAAAGAGAGGGTCTACGCGGTGTCCCAGCTCAAGAAGATCGCAAATTCTCGCAATCACAAAAACATCCGCAGGTCTTTTAAGAAAGCCAATCAAATGGCTGCTGAATGCAACATCCGGTAAATGAACATTGTGCAGGGAAAGTCCAGCTTCAGTCAATGACAAAGTATTGACAAACCAAGCTGAGACCACCAACTTTGGCCGATTATCCTTTAACAATTCACAGATTTGTTTTTTTTTTGCATTGGCAGTTGTTTTAAACTGAATATCCCGATGGACGTGGGTGGGTGTGTAAGTGAAGTGGCATTTTCTGATTGTGTTAACTGCAAGTGGTTTGGAATTATTTTAAGGTGGATGTTCAATATTGTTGAAAAAAAAACAAGAAATGCTAATATTTTTTAAAAATTCGTTTTGGGTCGCTGTTATTGCACCCCAAATGGAAGTGCGGTATTTGGTTTTAAAAAAATATATGAATACAGATCAGCTTTTCGGTAGTAATTTTTAAGAAATAATTTTAAAACTGATTTATTCGAATTTTTGGAAAAAAACTATGTAGGGGATCTTATTATCCGAAATATATATTTTCATCAAAATCGTTGGAGTCGTTTTTGAAAAAAACAGTACCAAATATTGCAATGTTTAGTTTGAAAAATACTGTTGCTTAACTATTTAGCTGAAAACTGAGTATCAGATATTGTTTGAAATGTATCCAAATCGAAAGTGGGTTTTCGAGATATGCGCTTAACGTTTTCGGTTATTGGAATTGAAAATTAATGACGTAACAATTTTGGAAACATCAATTTTACTGTAAGTATGCATTTTGGTCGTGTCAGGTGAACTAAGGAAAGCTAAATTTTTAAAAAATTTCTTTTTTCAAAAATTCATTGTACGATAATATAGGGAAACACTTAAACTATTAAGTTAGAAATGACCATTTCACCTTGTAACTGAATTTTTGTTACATTCGTATGGACCGTTTTCGAGATATGTCCAAATTGCAAAAGTACTGTTATTCGATTTTTTAGCGAAAAACTGAGTATGCAGTCATGTTAACCTCACTTACTTAAGCTTAAATATCAATTTTGGTTGAAATCGCTTTCGAACAAATCAAATCATTTTATCTGAGAAGTATCTACCATTCATGTAGAGGTTAACTTTGCAACAAAAAAAAACTGCCCCGAACTTTAAGCCCACAAACTCCAAATCCGAAGTTTGAACCAAATCCGGGCATCCGTTAAGGCTGTAGGCTTCAGGAGCATACGGACAGACGGAGAGTCGGACAGAATTTCGAGACCCACTTTTTTGATTTTCTCCGTCATCGTAATGTCAGAATTGATTGACATCTCTATTTCGAAATTTTGTACGAATACAATGGGTCTTACCAGTACCTAAACCTTTTTAGTTTCGACTTTAAACTTAAGTAGTTTACAGTGGCTTTATTTTCCATACAAATTTCGCAATTGTGAGCATCCGTGAATTTAAAGTAGAGACTAAAAGTGGTTATTAGTACGGCTCAATATCTTTCTCTTACTACGTAATCGAGAAAGTTAAAGCTAAATACAAAAAAGCAGAAAGAAAATCCAAACAAAGTACTAAATTAGACAAAAGCTATGTACAAATTATCAATTACTGAATGATTAAAGGAAAATAGTCTTTTTTTTTAACACCAAACAAGATCTCTCACATCTAAGGTTAACAGGTAAAATAATAAAATGACGATTTAAGGACCGTGTTCCTAGATGTGGCACAAAGTTCAATATTCCTTTTGATAGAATTAACATATACCCAACCTCACCTAATCTAAACCCAAACATGGAATTTCGACTTCATGCCTGAGATACATAAACTGCTTTTGGAGTCCTCCCCCAGCAAAATCCAACCGACCTTCTGGAGACGACCACCACTTCTCTGACGTGTTAAAGTTTACCAATATCCCAGCTTCAAGGCAGACGGCTGCAAAGTTTTTGAGTGCGCGCTAAAGTTCAGTCTGCATGACCAGCGATGACAAAAATGAATGACGTGATTAATCATTCCATCTCATCGATCTTTCGAAGTTTGTTTGTTTGGAGCGATTCTTTGAAATGAGAGAACTTTGCCTTAAATGTATATATTTAGGCTGCTTTGCTTTCAAATGGCAATTTGTTTATTACTATTAAACAATAAGAGCTGTTTATTTTCCAGTATGTGAATATTTTGAGTCGTGTTTTATTTTGCACTACGTTTGACCTTTCTTTAGACGTCAACTGTAGACGATGCCTTGATAAAACTCATAAATACTGTGCGAGCCATCCTAATTCCACCAAAACCTATTGCAGTATATATTTCTCCATCGGTAGCAAACCGAACAGGTGTATTAAAATATTCATTTTGCCCATCCCACTAACTACATTACATGTCTGATACATCTGCTGTCTGTGTTGGGAACGAAAGGAACTTATACCCGGTGGCTAGTAACCAAGAATTCACTTGCCGATTGATTCATGGAAACAAGACACAATGAAATATTATTATTATTACTAATATTTAGTAATTTAATTAAGTAAAATTAACTAACAATATTAATACAAATGAAATTACAGCACTAGCTACAGGGACTCTCGGCTGGATTGAGTCGAAATAATAATGTTCGCCATCAAAGAACAAAAACGGAGATTGATTGATTGTAATTTTCCTAGTTTACTGAATGCGGCACTAAAGGTTAAGTATACCTGGTTGGAGCTAATATTGCCGTTGGACTGAAATGAGGGAACCCTAAAGAATGTGCGGCTGATTTCAGTTGAAATTTGGAAGAATGGGTTGATGTTCGCTTCTGAACATGAAACCGAAATAACATCCTAAATAATTAAGCCTTAACGTACTTCACTTCCTATATAAGATACACATTTTTTTTTGATTCTTCCTTTTTATTTGAATCGCTGAGTGATTATCTTTCAGGGATAACCATGCGTGCACACATCCATTGTCGTGTTTTTTAATGAACTTTGGAAAATGGAGTTTGTTGACTCCACCGTACCACCAGCAACAATGTTCTCCTCCTTTAAAAGTGATGGAGGTTCTCTAAAGGGTTGAGCCAAAGCTTTGGTTAAAGATTACTTGTGATACCACACGAATCTAGGAGAAAGTTGTTCTCCCAGTTCGTTGTTCCAGTTTGAGCTTCTCATGGCAGTCATCATATCTCAATAAGAGCGCTACAAAAGTTTTTTTAAATAAAGCGAAAACGGTTTTGGATATCAATGAAATTCTTTATTCCTGTGAAAGTACGTTCGATGCCATTCTGTATTTTTGCATGGCCACCACGGGCACGCTTGCAGAAGTCCAGACGCCGAACCAAATTTTCGACGGTTTTCAAGCATAAATCGGCCGATACTGCTGCAATTTCACGTTCGATATTCGTACGAAGTCCATCAATCGTCGCTGGCGTGTTGGCATAGACCATAGACTTGACGTTGCCCCACAGGAAATAGTCTAACGGCGTCAAATCGCACGACCGAGGCGGCCAAGCGACTGGACCATTTCGTGAGATAACACGTTCTCCAAACTTGGTTTCCAAAAAATTGATTGTGACATTCGCTGTGTGGCTTGTGGTGCCGTCCTGTTGGAACCACATGTCCTCCAAGTCCATATCATCCAATTGGGGCCAAAAATATTCGGTTATCATTGAACGGTAGCGATTCCCATACACAGCAACGTGCCGGTCTTGATCATCACGGAAGAAGTACGGCCCAATGACGCCGCCGGCCCATAAACCACACCAAACCGGGATGCAATGATGACTCATGGAATACGTGTGGATTGCTGCCTGACCAATACCGCATATTTTGTTTATTGACGAAGCCATTCAGCCAGAAATGATCCTCATCGCTGAAGATGATTTTTCGATGAAAATCCGAATCATTTTCAAGTTGTTGCTCAATAAATTGGACGTAGCGCTCTTAACGTTGAGGCCACTGACCCCGAATTTAAGTAGTAAATTTTAATAATTTCTATTTCGTTGTTGGCTCGTATTTCTTTCCATCGTGAAATGGCAAACCTTACTGAAGAGAAATGTCAAAAGAGCGGCAAGTTATTCGGCGTCGTTTGCTGTCCTTGTCGCTCTACTTTTGTAGCGTCCCTGTTGAAAAACCCTTTATGTGTCTGTTTAAATAGTTTAGATCTTATAGTACAAATGTTCAATGTTCACTGTGGAGCTTTCGTAATTAGAAGAGTCCTGGGAAAATATAGAGAAAGTGGGGAATTTGGGTACTCCTTCTGCTTGTTCACACCATTTTATGCACTCGTTGCGTGCTCGAAGATAGTGTCCAGTAATGCATTCTATCGAGAGAGATCAAACTCCTTGAGTGCTATATCCCTAGACATGTTGTACTCGGACCACTGGTCCACTTTAGTCAGCTTTTAAATAAGTTTGCATTGATAGGTATACCTCCTCTGTCTGTTAAATGTAGAGTCCATCAGCCTTTCAATTTGCTGAAATGTCCCCATGCCTCGCCATCCAGCAAAGATGAATATTAAACTGCTCCGCCATCTTCATAATGAATTTATAGAAACTGATTCCGAAGACTTTGATTGCCGTTTGGATACCCGAGAAGACACATCACAGATATTAGCAAGCTGTATTCGGCATGGCCGATGACGATATGTGCCCTCTTTCGAAAATTTTAAGTTCAAAAATCAACCTTAACAGATTGCGATGAAATAAAAACTAAATTTTGCTACATTTAAGCTCCAATTTTGTCTGAGAAATCCATTTCCATTAGGTAAGTAGTTTTGATGTGATGCCTTAGCAAATCCACATTAAACCAGACAGCCATTTTTAAAAGGTTATACGATCACAGTACCTACATTATTAATGTCACAACAAAGTCCCGGGTGCGGGTCTACAATTCCTTCCTTCTTCCAGATAAATAGAGAGTAACAATAATTAACTTCCACTTTCCTCGTGAATAACATTTCATTTCGAATTTCCTACAATTCCTTTGGCGTTAATTTTCGGATTGTTGAATTAATTAATTCGATTCCCCCCTGCTTAGAAATGTGCTACCCAACTGAGTTCCTGAATTTGACCAGATTTAAGAGTACACTACCCAGCTATTTATCAGATTTAAATATCAGCAGGCAAATGCAAATGAAATTTCCGGTGAAAAGGAGAATAAATTTGAGCGGAAATTCCACACAAATGTGCTATTAGAGGGAAATCCAAATTCCACGATGTGGTGTTAATTACCAGCCTAAATGTTACTTATCTGTAATGCCACCGAACTCCCACAGTCCAATCGGAAGCGCGTTTTGGCATGTACCAATACCGAACTCATCAAGTGTTTTCATTAATCAGAAAAGCTTCGGCACTCCAATCACATTTAGATATGATTAAGTAACCAAATGCGAGAATTTATTGATTGGTGGTATGTTGGTGGTGGGAATATTGGTGAACAGTGAGAGGCTTGCTCCATTGGGGGCATGAATAAATTTCAAATATCTTTCTGACAAGTGAATGCATTAGATGTATGTACCTGTCAAAATACCAACAGTTATTTCCTGAGGACTTAAAGTGCTAATTTTTGGGTTTTTGAATGTAAAAGTATTCACATTTGTTTGCATCAATGATTTTTTTTCTAATTCCAATTTCAGGTAAATGTCTTTAAGAGTGTGGAAGACACTTAGAGTGGTAGGTACGTACGATTATATACATCGAATGATCTTAATTCGCTGCACCTCTTTTGTGGTACATTTTCCGAGTATCGGTTTGCAAACTCCTCTGTTTCCCAAAAGCGGTAAAACCTTCTAAAGGGTGGTTAAATTTTAAGGGCCGATGTTAAATGTGAACCACACCTAAACGTCAAGTTTTTTTCTGTATTTCATTTGACATTTCTCAATTTCAGACTAACTCAATTTGAAGCATGGAAAGATACACAATCGAGCAACGCGTTAAAGTTATTCTGGCTTATTATGAAAATGGGCGTTCAAATCAAAATGCATATCGGGCACTTCGTAATTTTTTCGGTCAAGTCAATCGGCACATTTTCAACTCAGTGGATTCGTCAATAAGTAGAATTGCCGCATTTGGGCAAATGATAATCCAAGAGTGACTGTCAAAAACCAGTGCACCCACAAAGAGTGACTGTTTGGTGCGGTTTATGGGTTGGCGGCATCATCGGGCCGTATTTTTTCCAGAATGAGGCCGGTCAGGCAGTTGGTGTGAATGGTGTTCGCTATGATAACGAACTTTTTATGGCCCGAATTGGAAGATATGTATGTGGACGATATGTGGTTTCAACAGGACGGTGCCACTTGCCACACAGCTAACGAAACAATGGCTCTTTTGCGGGAGAAATTCAATGGCCGTGTTATCTCACGTCGTGGCGATGTTATTGGCCGCCACGACCATGCGATTTGACACCGTTGGACTTCTTTCTTTGGGGTTATTTGAAAGAAAAGGTGTACGTCGATAAGCCAGCAACAATTCAAGAGTTAAAGGATGAGATAATTCGGCACAATAACGGCATAGAACCTCAATTATGCCTCAGCGTCATCGAAAATTTGGACCATCGGATGGAGGTGTGCCGCCGAGGTCGCGGTGGCCATTTGGCCAATATTTTGTTCCATACATAACTGAACCATACCAATATTATCATAATAAAAAGAAATGACAGTAATTTCCTAAATAATTTGTGTTTTATTCAAAATCAACATCGGCCCTTAAGACTTAACCACCTTTTACATGCACTGGCTTCACTATTTTAATCTGATTTTGTCGTTCCTTGCATTATTTTTGGTACGATTTTTGGGAAACTTAGTTCGTTTTGTTGAATGTTTTTCTAGAACATTTTCTTAACATTATTTGGGTTGTTTTTGAAGCATTGTTTTTTAAATAGCTATTAAGTATTTCCGATGCGTTTTTCGAAGCGCTTTTAAACATGTTCGACCCGTTTTTGGAATGTTTTTGTTAAATGTTATTGAACCCGTTTTTCAATGCGATTTTTAAGTGTTTTTTTAAGCGTTTTTGACGCCTTTTTTGTACGCTGTTAAAGTTTTTCTGATGCGTTTTTTTGACAGATTTTATGTGTATTTCTTTTATTAAATCTTTCTTTGTGCGTTTTGAAGTGTTTTCATGATATTTCTGGAGTCATTCTTAAATGTGATATTCGAAGCTCTTCATGAAGCAGTTTTAAGGTACTTTCGATGCGTTTAATTTGTATCAAAAACTCCGTATTTTAAAAATCAAAACTATTTTCAAACTTAAAAAATCGCGATAAAAACCGCATTAAAAAGGCATCGCAAATGCAAATAAAATGCACCAAAAAATGGTTAAAAATTCTGAAATGCGGTAATGTATGTATGGTAAATGTATTAAAATAAATAAAAAGTCGCTTCAAAAAATTAATCAAAATACTTTAAAAAAGCGCTTGAAAATAACATTAAACGCACTCAAAATAAGCATCGAAAACACTTAAAAAACGCTTCGTAATGACTTCAGTCACCCGGAAAGGCGGACACAATTATAAAACGCACTTTTTTCCTCCACCTGTATCACAATACCAGAATTACGACTTACGAATATTTTAAGCTTTTTACTTTAAGACAGGAAACAAAACCATTTCGGTATTACCAAAGCAACCCGAAATAAATCATCACTCTCGCCACCTGGTATCAGGTTCAGGATAGCCCTTAAGATCTATTGGAGTAATAGCTCTTGTATCCTTGCAGCATGTTAAAAACGACGAACAAAAAATATTAAATGTCTCGAAAATCCATAAAAATATATATATAAAATATTAACATAGTGTTAGCCAATCCTACCTACGCATAAAAATATAAACGAACAGCCCTACATAAAATACGAATGAATGTCAGTTCGGACAGGCCTCACTGTCACTTTGACAGACAATTATGAATGTTAATGAGGGCGTTCAAGTATCTAGTTTAGTGAGTCTGACAGCTGTCTGACTAGATCTGGTTAATTTTCCTAACCGTCGACGAAAATAGACGGTCGAAATTTTTGTTCTGACTTCTCATTAAAGCTAAGTTTTATTTGAATCGAATTACTTTTTATTTCGAATTTCTTTTCAATAGTATCCCCTTTGAATGTGGCTTCAAATTTCAACGGCTTTTACCCGATTTGTATTTCAAATCATGTACAAAATGTCTTCGCTAAATGGACAAAAGCCATTCCCACAGATGTCAGCACAAGGAGTTGTGCCATTTCAATGAAGCATAACTTCGTCGCAAAAACAACACTTCCGAAAGCTTTAGGCCAAATGCAAATATCTTTCTCGTGAATTCGACATCAACTCCTATTCCTTTGCCATGTCATATCAACCAACTGACAGACAACATAGAAAGCCAAACAAAAAAAAAACAAAAAACATCCAAGAATGGAGGAAACGTTCCATAGGTATAACCGATGCCAAAGTGAATTGGGCCGGAAAAAGCTCGAGACGGCCAAGTTCCCGCCAAAAATTCCAACCACGCTTTTACGCATTCACCGTTTTTGGGTCACTAGTTCAAAGCATCTCTGCACACACCATGTGCTTAGTAATATTCTTTCGTTCTCTCTTTTATTGCTGGTATCCCCATTACGTAATCCAAAAAGGAATACGTAGACGTAATGTGCCAAATAAACAGGAGTAAAAGTGACATTTCCATTGGATTTCTGTTTTGCAGATGAGATAACTTCCTGCCAGCAGGTGCGAGAGCTTTGCCCAAGAGTTTCCCCCTTTGGACTGATGAGAATGGTGTCGAGAGAGGTGGGTGGTGGTACTTACTTCCTTTGTATTTGTGTTGAGAGATATACGAAAGAGGAAAACGTTCTTTTGCGGCTCTCATTAAAGGAACCATTAACCGCAGGATGGACTTTCTTCAGTTTCCAGCAGTGCCTACTGCATGTAAACATGTGTACAGCATCAAAGGACTTAAACGACAGCAACAGCACGCCAACGTATTTCTGTATGGGTGTTAAAATGGGATCATTCAAATACGTGTAGGAGAATCATAGGAGAAAATAACTTTTTACGAAAAGGATACAGTGGATAGCTGCCGATGGGTGGCAATGGGGGAGAAAAGCTCCATCTGCAAACCCCATTCTTTTGCGTCTTCGACCCAGTGCTGGTCGAAAAAATCGCTTCGGTCCTGCTGGCACACAGTTGATGGTAAGAAAACGCGCTATTCGCATACCGCTGTGTTGTCGTTTGTTCGCTTCTTCGTTCGCACTGTGAAGCGTGTCAAAGCAAGGAGTGTTCATCAATGAATTCAAAATTTCATCCTTTTCGAACGGGGCTCTCGTGATTCTCCAGACCGTAAAATGACAAGTAGGACGTATTTGTGTGAAGCATTTGCGTGACTCAAAACAATCGCGGTTGGCATTGTGAAAGTGCATTTCAAGTGCATCGTGCTTGGTGGATACAAAAACAAATTAATTTGTTTGTCACTACGAGTATATCGTAATATCGTGTTTTTGTGCAAAGTGGAAAAGATGTAGCAAAAACCGCTTTTTCATCAGAGTTTAGTTATTTTTTGAATTTATTTTTTGAAAAGATAACACGAGTGTCCTCGCGAGAATATTTCGAAGGGAAATACAGCGAAATTGTGTCAAGAAGGGTGCAAATGTATTTGTGTACATATTTATTTTTTGCAAATTTCCTTCTATGTAAACATTGATTCAGAATTATTCAAGGATACGAGTGAGTTTTTGGAATACCAGTGGATTGTAGAAGTTGGTAAGTGTATGTCTGTTTTAAGAAGAATCAGCAAGCGCAGGACTTCTTCAAGAAATTGTGGAATTATGCGACGTTAACGATGCCCTTTGACCTACTATATATTCTTTGAAAGTGTTAAACTGTCCTTGAAAACAACAAAGAGGCGAAAAAACCACATGCTAATGTGAGAATGAAAATCGATTTGATATAAAAATAGTGTGCGATGTTCTCTCAAATAAAACAAAAACTTTCGCCGCACGAATTTCACCATCCTGTGGGGCATTGCTAGGGTACGAGTAGCAGGTGCTAAACTCTTCTTTTGTAGAAAAAAACAAGGGAACAGAATGACTCGAAATTACCCATATGTCCGTTGTTATGTAACATTTCAAGGCAATAAAAATGACAGGACACAGTACAAAACGCGTGTGGCACGATAACGACAGTGGCGATCCCACTTCCTGTTATCGCGTATATTATCTACCTACATGTAGTTGCCGAAATAGTCGCCATTCTTCTGTGTTAATACGAAATTGCCATAAAACTTCGTTTCATTCTGAAATTTGTTTTGAATGTTATTTTCTTTGCTAGAGGTATACAACTCAGTACTCGAGAGTGTGCACGTCCTTTGGTTGGTATATCAAATTTGATGAACATGGGTGTGGAACGATTTTTACCTGACTGAAGAGTCCAGTCTAATCAAGATTGCCGCTTAACTCAGTTTGGATGCATTTAAAAAGGAGTGGGTTGGATTCCTTTTTGTCTTCTACGATTTACGTAAAATTTTATGCACTCGTTTAGTTCCTAGAGGAGAATTTTTTAATTAAAAAGGTATCCACAAAAAAAAATGCCCTTCGCAGCACATTCATATACACAACTGTAAAGTTTTATGAACCAAAAACATCCAAGAGCATTGCGCTCGGTGTATTTCAGAGGGTTTTCCTTTGGCGCCAGTCCTTCTTGTAGCAAAATATAATTTTTTTTTTTATTTATATTAACGCGTTACTTTTATTGGTGACATAAAAGCGCAACTTTTTCAGACGTTGTCAATTATAGTACCTACCTATCTTTTTTTGGTACGGATTAAATGCTTTTTTCCAAACTGAATTTTATCAAGTATGGACTTAAAAAAGGATGAATTTCAGTAGGTGAACTTCCGCATGTATTTATTCTTTGTCAGTCATTATAAAAATTAGCAAAATACACAAAGAACAAAAGAAGGGAACAAAAAGAAGAAAATAAACGCAATTCATTTCAAATGCGACTAACAAGATTTACTTAAAAATTAATAAATAAATAAATTGTTGCCGTAACGAGTCCGTAGGGACCCTAGGCCTAGCCTCTCGTAACCATTCGTTTTTTGTGAGTTTTTTTATTTTTATTTTTTGGACGGATAAAGGGATCCAAAATTGTATGCCGAGTCCAAACTGCAATTTATTGAGAAGCTCTTTTATGACAGTTCTACTCTCGGATGATTGTCAGACATTCGCGAGAGACAGGTTTACTTTACGATTTCGTTGAGAATTTTCACAAATTGTGACAAACCACATCCATTTATGGAAACTTTAAATTTTAAGCCCTAGTCAAATACCTGAAAAAATTACTTCTTAACTTATGTTCCTATATAAATAATCAATCAACTGTTATTCCATTGTGAATAACAAAATATTTAAGGCAAAGTTTCAAAATATGGGATAGAGAAGACTTTTGATACCGATGTAAGGGGTGTCCCAAATTTAGCATAGTGATCCATTTTTGATTATTCTAAGCTATTCACCCCCCTATCGAGGTATCCGTTCGGAACGGAATTTTCTCCGATTTGTACGAATTTGCTGCGGAATATTTTAATGAACGAGTTTATATGCTTCATTATTATTTTGTTCCGAAACGGATACTTCGATTGCAACTTTACTTCCGATCAGATTTGACTTTTGTATCGGAATTTTTTCCGAACGGATGCCTCGATGGGGGTGATTAGCTGTCAAACTGTTTTTTTTTATTTTTATTTTGCTTGGCAACACCAATTATGCTTTAATTTTGTTTTACTCTTTACATTGGATTTGAATGCTAGTACATGGAAAAAAAGGGATGGTTCGTGTTGTAGCTTTTAGGGTTCGGATCAGAATTTTCATATTTTATGATAGACATGTGGGTAAAATGGTCGGCATTTCTGGCATGACGTATGCCGAGTATTCCGGTTGAATTGTTGGTATATAATATATGTATATCATATATATTTCACTGCCTGAAACTTAACATATTCGCTTGATTTTTTTGTTGCTGGAAAGGTTGTGCACGGAAGTAATGCTCTCTGCGGAATTTGTTTTCCAATACTTTACATATAGGCCCGGTCACTATTAAGGTAGAATTCTTACCAATGAGCGAGCTCTGGTAAATATATTTAATGGTGTAACTGTCATGTCGGGAGTTGTAAGATCTAGATATAAAAGAGAATGAAGTCCGTATGTGCTCCCATAACTCGAGAACGAATTGTTCGATTTTAGCGATTTTGGGCTTGACGGTTTCGTTTTGGACCAAGGACTTTTGGAAATAGGCTTCTTTTTGTCGCGACAATACTTTGAGGGGATGAAAGAGGTTAGGAAAGTTGGTATGGGAAAATGCACTTTGAAAAAAAAAAAAAAAATATGGATAGAAATCGAGTAGTGACACTTGAAATACAAGTGAATAGTGAACTGGACTATTGTAAGTGACGTGGCGGTTGGAAACCAAGCGACCTTAGGCCTTTAGATAGAGCGAATGATAGAGAAGCGTAAGTCTTCATACCGATCCCCGCGAAGTAATACCTTACGGTGGTTCCGCGGGGGACCCGAATCGGCCGGTTCGGGAAGGGAGGTGGTCTTAGCCGATAGGAATCAGACACTGCCAATGGACGTCGGACAATTGGTGCCTCATGCAAGGCTTCCACCTTCCATCGCAAAAAAAAAACACTTGAAATACAAAAACGTGACAATCACGAAATTTTATACTCCTTCCTATGAAGTGGGGGTTTAACATATTGCCGAAGTCGGCTATACATTTTTATGTGACGAAATTTCAGGTAAATTGGTGAGTGGTCAGTACTTTATACCAATTCATCTGCTGCTAAATATAATAATTAAATAGTTGGCGCAACAGGTCCGTGGGGATCCTATAGTCCTAGCTCCTCCCAACCAATTGTTTTATGTGAGTTTTTCATTTTTGAGACAAAGGGAAGGGATTTTGTCAGACGTTCGCGAGAGGTGGGGCAATGGAGGGAACCTAAAGAAGGAATTTGTGTTTTTTTCGGGGACGGGACCGGGGTACCCTCGCTGCAGGTGCTGAGTGAATATTGGCCCTGTTGGACTTCTCTCTGGTTATCATTATTCAATACGTCTCGGGGGGAGGAAATTTGAATAGGTCATATTACTAGAGGATTGGTTGACGTCTTTATCGTTCGATATTGTACAAAGGTGATTTTTCTAGTGTCTCAGGACCGATTCACATTTTCATCCATGCATGCTTCTCTACGGGCTTTGTATTCTTGCGAGGATCGTTTCCCGCCCAAGGTCGACTTTCGCTCTCTTTATCAATGGGTACATTTTAAAAATTAAAGCACTTATATTCATTCGCGTCCTCAACTCCGAAAGTGGTGAAAGAGTGAAAGAGAACTTTCAGACCACTTGAGAAAAGGTTCAGTTCGGTCTTCTTTTTTTTCGTTTTATTTTCTTTACTCTACTTGTATCTGAATCACCAGTTCTATTGCGTAAGAGAAAAGAATGTAAGCGTGAAAGTCCTTATTCTTTATTGTCTAAATGTTTTAACACATCAATTGGTTTTTTTCTTAGGTCCTTGCACAACCATATGCCAGTAGGACAACCATAAACGAATGTTATCGTTATCTTGTCTTCGATCCCCATCCAACTAATGGCTTTTAAGGGTAGAAAGTAGGTACCCCATTCCCATTAGTGTGCTTGTTGTAAAACTGGACATATCTACAGATGTGCCTTATCTTTGGCCGTTAATACAAGTCGCTATGGAATCTGGAATTAATGTCGATATTTCTTGTACTCCTAGTCCACAATGTATCCAAAACACAAAAGGGATAACGAGCGCATCGCCATCGTCTCTTACAAGATTCGTCGTCTGCATAAATTGACTATGTTCAATTGAATTACTGATTCATTGCTCTTATGATGCGCAAATTGGCCATTTAACACTTGAGCACGTTCCTGTGAAATATGCGTAAAGTTAAATTGCCGCAAAATTAAATTCATCTTAAGCTTCTTAGACACGAACAGCGAACAGTACATTTGCCTACTTACCTCCAGACCACGTTGCCTTACACTTCATTTGGCACCTAACCAATTGTTACTGTTCAGGTGGAAGCAGAAATAGGATTCGCTGCATACGAGGACGAGCGTGTATTTTCATCCTGTTTGGAATTTGGTGAGAGGGGTGTTTATGTGGTTGTTACATTTTAAATCGCAAACCCATTCAAATCAACCAGAAGGACAATGAGGCGAGCATTAATTTAAGGCAGTAGTTTTTAGTCCACCCTCCAGTCGATATAGGCAAATAACCCCGTGACACCTTCAACAAGAGATGACACAATTACTGTCGCTATTATTGAACCCGTAATCGTAACCGCAAAATACTAACCATAAACTTCTAATTCGATTATCCTTATTTACATAAAAAGGCAGAACAAATAACTGGAAATACAATCCAGCGATACCATCACCTTTCGAACTTTCCCAAAAACCACGAACCAATGTTCCAAATAATCATAATGGTCTTGGGATAACTTTCATCTGATAACCTTTATGATAGCAAAATGAACTTTATACCATCGAATTCGACTGGCATAAGAACTAGATATTGTATCTGTTCAAGGGGCTGCGGCAAATCTATTCAATGAGAAAATATGTGTATCACAAAGTAACCGCGTTTTCTAGTATCCGTTACTAATCATGATCGACATACGTTACAACTTCTATTACGCTTCTAATGTGGTCTGGTGGTCTGCTACGAGTAGTGAATTTTAATGCGATGTCCTGCGGATGCAGGGTTACCAATCAAAGGGAATATTCGGATATTTTAGATGCGTATGCGCATCGGTTTGAAGGGACTTATACAAGTCGTTCTAGATAAATTTGTGCCCTATGCGGGCATTATGTCCTGTGGCGCGTGGGTAGGTTGGGGGAAGACATTTCTGGGTAGATGCGCTGAGTGAGTGGATGTGGTGATGTGAATATGTCGTCGGCGAAGTAAGGTGACATGCCAAATGAAGTGCAACTAATAAGTTGTTATGGTCGTTGAAGTGATTTCTTGGCCATTAAGTTAAACATCCGTCGACAGACAAATATCAGCTTTGGTACATTAATCTCTGAACATTAATTAGTTATCTAGGATGAAGGGCAGACTTTTCTTCGCACATGTGTATAGTGTATACATATACTGAATATGCCACGGATTTTCACGTACATAAGTTATCACTGAGATGGTTTGTTGAACAGTAAGCTACTTCTCGGTAGTGTAAAATATGTACGGGAAGAAGGGGTTAAAAGTAAAGGTGTAAGTTGTAAGATTTAAAAATTCAAGGGTTGTCCTTAGAACTAAGAGTCGCGTGAAAGAGAAAAAAGTGAGATTTTCCAAAGCAAACGACGTGCCCACTTAAGTTTTGTATTTATCGTCAGTTTTAGCCGTAATGTGTGAGACCCGGAAAATTGGATGAATTGTAACTTTTTTTTTTGTATTTCTGGTATTGCTTTTCTCACTCAAGTGTCGGTTGTTTTTTGTAGCTATGCGTTTATATTTCGGTGAATTTTTACTTATGCATATATGAGCTTTGTGCGGATTCCGGTTTTAATTTTTTTATTGTTATTTGTTTTAAATTGCATGTAGGGGCCAGTTGCAACATGGAGTGCAGAATGCTTCATGTGTCTCAAATGCAAGGCCTTCTTCCAAGTCAGGTTCAAAAAAGAGAACGGTTCCGCGGGGGGTAAGAAAATCATTCACTTTAACCGATACTCGAGAGAAACGAGCGTTTCTCGAGGAACAAAATAAAAGCATAGCTAGAAAGGTCGCCAAGACCAAATCAAAAAGCAGGTAAATGAAAAGATTGTGATTTTGTTTTTGTTTCATGAAGTTTTTTTTTCTTTTTTGTAGTAAATCTTCTTAAAAACAGATGACACAAAGTTTTTTAATCATTGTTACAACTTACCCTTGCCTAAGTTATGTTTTAAGAACCCCTCTTATTGTATTCTTGAGAATTTGCCCATGAACTGCAGTTGATGGTGTGTCGCGTTGTTTTCTTTAGTTTACTACTTCCTTTCGTGGAAATACGACGGTTAGAGGGATATAAAAGGCATAAAAAAGTAAATAGAATAATAAACTAACAAAAAAATCAACTGACTGTAAAAAAGAACTAAAGAGATGTAAACAAGACAGATTCAAGTACAAATATTTGACAATCGTGGGAACATTTTTATCTGGGAGTTTCAAAATCAACCCTTCCATGTTAAATCTCAAAACCCAATTACTACTTTCAGAGGACTTAGTTATGCAAATCCATGAAAAACAATTAACTGGAAAAAGTATGATGAGGCCGCACAATAGACACCTCAACTGAGCACAAACAAAGGACTTCCACTTCATAAAAATTTATGTGGCAGAGTTTTCCATTCTAAATTCAAACCAAATTGGTTTTGCGTTTCAGTTAAGTCTACTTTTTCGACCAACCCATACAGACAAATGGAATCCCTCCGTAGAACTATGTGTAATTTGTGTGACAACGGACGTTGTCACCAAACGACAAATATTTCGTATAAATTTATCAAAAAACTTAGTCAGAATATGCCTGGTGTTGCCTTTTACAAATTCCACTACGCTACCCAACCACACACAGACAGAGCCTCCATTAAACTGGAAATATTTGAAAATTCTGAAATATATTTCTCTCTGTGGTAACCCACCTACATTGCCCCCGTTTATCTGCTTTGTGGGACTAAAAAATATACCCTGCAGATATTGCATCCTTCAAGTTGAACAATTTCGAATTATACCATGCCTTCTACTGTATAACGAAATGACCTAGTTAATGGAAGCATGTAATGTTGTGTATGTAAACAAGGTCGACAAAGCGTTCACAACTTGGGAAGGAGACTTTTTCAATTTAAAGTTGAAAGGATTTTACATTATTTTCCACACGCTTTCGAGATTCTAAGAGGGGATCTTGACAGTCTGCTGTTCGCATTCGAAGAGGGATGATAACGCTATTCAACTGTGGTGTGTGTTGAGAATATTAAAATACTGCGCACAAGGATGCATTCTATCACTCTCCAGGTGGTGATAATGTGGTAAATGACGTTGCACTCAATTAAAGATTGAGTCAATCTGTGTGGGACACGTAGTTTTAGAAAATGCGCAAGGATATTGAATGGTGTTGCGTAATCTCCCATTCAATATTCAATCAGGAAATCACTCCCATCCAAAAATGAGTACTATCTATCATTTATGAAGGACAGCTTTCGAAATTCAATTCAGCTTAAATATAAATGTTTGTTTGAACTTCAACAAATTTACATCGGAATTGGTATCGGTTACGAACAAAACTCGTAACATCTATTGCCTTCGATCAATCGTCTGTTTCTTTGCTGATTTTGATGGCAATTCCATGGCCTTATCCTCACACGTCCCATAAGTATGTAAACATACAATTATTGATGGCCCTTCTATAAAAAGTCCCATCTGCGACTGAGTCGTCTAAACATTTCCCCAAGGTACAGCATTTTTTTTTTTATGTATTTGCCATACTTCATTATTTCTGACTCATAAAAGTTCCCATCTGCCATACCATACACGCATTGCTGCCGTTTATAATTTCATTGGGGAGTATAATATAGAACTTTGTTGGGGAGTAGGTTCCAGGAAGTATAAAAGAAAAATCAAGAAATTTATTTTTAGCTAAGCGTTTTCAATTGGGACGGTCTTAGTTGGCAGCCTGTATCGTAAATGTTGTATTGGGCGCGTCTGTCTAATCTGGTATTTATTGTTCATTCACTGGTGCCAAAACACCAAGTTATACGATCCAAATGATACAACTTTAGTAGGTATCAAAATAAGTGTTCGTCTGTGAAAATATTGCGGCTGTGCGACCATTTTATGGCAGACGCTGTTTGCCGTCAAAGTCGACTCCCCAACATTTGGGGTGAAAATTCGAGAAAACCGCCAAAAATTGGACCATTCGGACCAGTCCCACCCTGAGAAGTGGAGGCGGACATTTGAATGATGTTATGTTCCATATAAAATTGCCCTTTGAAACAAATAACGAGAATTTCGATTATATCTATAAGACGCAGATTCTTTTATTTTATTTTAATGCTGACGCGTGGTTATTAAAAAAAAAAAAAAGTTAAATAGTATTAAAAGAAAAGAAATTTTCAGAATTCGCAAGAGTTAGTTCGACGCGAATGTAACGTAATCGAACACGTAATCGAAAGTCAAATTTGTTTTGCAATTTTCTAGTAGTGAAATGTCAAGGCAAGCGAAAATAGTTAAATCTGAAATTAAAAATAGGAGAACAATTTGTCGTTGGGGAGTACCGGATTACGACAGATGAAAAAGGAGTACAATACTCCTATTGTAGTACTTTCGGCAGCGCTGCATACACGTCCTCTTCCCAAATCTCATTCGGCAATCGATCGTAAATATTTCATAGCTCAACCAAGGATACGCCACCGACTTATCAATCTCGACGAGGACGAACGGCGGAACCTATTCCCCTCCCACGGATCTCATTCAAAGGTAGCAATAACTTTTCATTTCCTGGAGGATGACAAAGTCATGGCATTGGATTTGTTGTTCAAGTTGAACTAATTGATATGAAAAGGGAGAATAACCCGAGGTTGAAATTGTAATGCCTGCGAAATTGAAAAATTGAGTGGATTCAAACTCAACCTCAATCTAAATGGGTTATCGTCAGCTGAATAAACGAACACTGAATCCTCTTTCCGAGGAGCAAAGGCAATTAATTCTCTCCACGTCCCACGTGGTGGAACATTGCTTATGTGGTGGGTTTTGTGAGATGTGCTACAAACCAAATGGAATGATAATGTTAAAGATTGACTTGTAACTTTTTGATTAAATCCCAGCAAGAAATGTCGAACTAGGTGTGGACGAAGATTTAATAACTTCAAACAAGTATGGGTCCAGTCGGCCTCGGCGGCAATGGGAAGACAAATCGCACGTAGACACTAGAAAAAGATGTGGACAGTGTGGGACAGTTGATGACGGTGCATAAGGGTTGAGCAAAAAGAATTTATCTTCTAAGAATGTTAAGAATAGAGTTTGTTTATGCGATATCAAGTTATAATTACGGTGACCATATTTTAGAATTCCAAATAATGAACAATAGAAAAACACAAACATTTGAATTTTTCATTTGATAAAAAAACTTCTAGAACACAGGTCTTGAATCGACGCTGGGCTGTTGGCGTGGACCTTATCTTTCACGTGGCCCCAAAGGAAGAAGTCGCAAGGTGTTAAGTCACAAGATTTCGGTGGCCAATTGTGATCACCTCTTCGAGAGATAACACGGTCCGGAAACTTTTCCCGTAAAAGATCAATGCTTTCGTTGCTTGTGTGGCACGTAGCACCATCTTGTTGAAAGTAAACGTTGTCCAGATCAATACCATCCAACATCAAACAATAAAATACGGTGTAATGACGTTTGTGGAATACCCAATTCCAAAGAACGACGAGGAATGGACAAACCTGGGTTTTCTTCAAAAATTTGGGCTACAGCAGCAATATTCTCAGTTGTTCTTGAGCGACGTGCACGGGTTTTATTCTTCACATCACTAACTTGTCCCAACAGCTCGAATTTTTCCACCAAAATCTGCTTTGCGGTCCGACAAGGTGCTTCACGACGACCAAAAAATGCTTTAGTTTTGCGAACTGTGACTGCAAGATTTTCACCATTTTTGTAGTGAATTTTAAAATTTCAATGCGTTGTTGAAGCGTGTATCGTTCCAATTTAGTAATGGCGTAGTTTCTAAAGGGTGATTTTTTAGCTGGTTTGGTTTTGGCAACACTGGTTTTGACAGCTGACGTGTGTTTAGTACCTTGTGTCAATGTCAAACAGCTTCAGTTTGGTTTGCAATTTAACCATGGATCGTCTTACAAATGAACAACGCTTGCAAATTATTGAATTTTACTATCAAAATTCGTGCTCGGTTCGAAATGTTCATTGCTGCTTTTTTATCGAAAAATTGTGTTCAGCGATGAGGCTCATTTTTGGTTGAATGGGTACGTAAATAAGCAAAATTGCCGCATTTGGAGTGAAGATCAGCCAGAAGCATTGCAACAGCTACCAATGCATCCCGAAAAAGCCACTGTTTGGTGCGGTTTATGGGCCGGCGGCATTGTTGGGCCATATTTCTTCAAAGATGATGCGAATCGCAGCGTTACTGTCAATGGTGAACGCTACCGAGCGATGATAACAAACTTTTTTTTGCCCGAAATGGAAGTTCTTGACTTGCATGATATGTGGTTTCAACAAGACGGTGCCACACGCCACACAGCACGCGAAACAATGGCGCAATTGCGAGGCGAGTTTGGTGAACAGTTAATTTCACGTTTCGGGCCGGTCAATTGGCCGCCTAGATCGTGCGATTTGACACCATTAGATTATTTTTTGTGGGGGTATGCCAAGGCTAATGTGTATAGGGACAAGCCCGCTTCGATTGACGCACCGGAAGCCAACATCCATGCATTCATTCGTGAGATACCGGCCGATATGTGTGAAAGAGTATGCCAAAATTGGACTCAGCGGATGGGCTACCTGAGACGCAGCCGCGGTCAACATTTGCATGAAATTATCTTTAAACATTAAATTGCAAGGTTCAAACTATCGATTCAAATAAATATTTCATTAATTTTTTCGATTTTTTTGTGTTTTTTTTTTTAAAAAAGTTCTAAACCTCTTAAAAAATCACCCTTACTTGTCAAATGTCAAACAATAAAAGCTTCAAAAGTGACAGCTACCGAAATAGCGGGTCATTCACAATAACACCACTCATTGGAAAACCGTTTACTAGATCACTTGTTTACTTGGTCAGCAAGTTATGGTACCTTAGTGCTACCATTTTGGTGTTGAATTTTGTTTTTCTTAATATTTACAACAAATAATGAACAACTTCTTCTACTTTATGTGTTTCTGTGTACAAAATAATTCATAATGAACATCGTCTTCCAATAAAGAAATGATCACAGTAGATGCTTCTTTTGAATGTCAGTTTTGAATTTTTATGTTATTCTAGTTACTATTCGCATAGATTTGTCGGAAAATTCGTTAAAAGATTTGTGAGTTACGCCTCCATAAGTCCATAGACCTCAATTGAATTTGAAAAACTTAATCAAGGTCAATCAAAATTGAGACGTAACTATCTCTGCCTACTGTCACTTTTCTTGAAGACTTAAAATAACTCACCATTTATGAGCCCTCAGAAAACTATATTAAAATTGTTTACCGCTGTGGATGTGGAGTTACCTTTATATTGAAAAAGATTTTCTTTTTTATAAAATACATCTTTAGAAAGGCTTCGGATTTTTTTGCAAATGGTTTTAGCCCTGCACTTAAATTGCTGTCAGTTGTACTCTTCTGTAGTTTCGAAAGAAGGGTTGTAAAAGTATTGTCAACACTTTTTTCGTCCACCAGTCTAAATATGCACTAAAAGTGTAATTAGATTGAAAAGTTGGCCTGCTTGCGTTTAAATTTGCATCACGTTAAGAATACTAACCTATCACGTATATGGATCTCTCGGAAAAATGTAGGGCTTAACATTGAACAGCATTTCGTTTTTATTCCATCCCAATCGGCCAACTAATTCTGACGATAACTATCTATATTTAAAGTTTTCTGGTTCATGGTCACGGTTGCCACTTGAAAATAAGGTTTGTATCCAAAACAAAAATGACAAACTGTAGCTAAAAATGACCAAAACAGTTTAAGTCCGAAATATTTGTAAGCACAGAACAATCAGACGAAAAGAAAAACGTTTTAGGTTGCATACAAATTAAAGTCGGGGTTTTTTTTTTCATTTCGTAAAAAAATTACTAAAGGAATAAAAAATGGCAATGTGGCCAGGAGAAAAAATAATGACCAAATTTGGTCACAAATGACCAATGTGGCAACCGTGCTCACGGTACAGTCAGTGATCCCAGATTGACTGGAACAGGGTATAGCGTGTAGGCGCTTTTATAATGAGATGGGTGAAAGCAATTAACAACCAACTGGCAATAGGAAAAATGCGATATTATCGCTTACAACTATTTTACATCGAATTAAATTAGGGGTCTCACATTAAAGCAACTAGCAACTCAATATCGATCGAACGAAAAATGTTGCTGATTGCTGATAGCTTGTTGCCTCAGTGGGAGAGCCGCCTAAACTGCTTACTAGTAAAATTAAAACACATTTTCTTTACAAACAAATGTCGAAGTCACACTAAATATGTAAGAAAACGGCTCATCGAACGTCTGCGTACGAATTTTTGTGTATCCAAATGTATTCACTCGTTTTGTTATTATGTCTAATAGAAAAGGAAATCATTGCAATTTGTATTTTACGAATATGCTTATTTTAAGCTTTTAAAGTAAATTCACCCGTGGGGGAAAATGGGGAATTTTTTGCCGAATTTACGGGAATACAAATGATTTTGCTCGTTAAAAAAGAGGAAAATAGTCTTTAAAGTCTGGGAACCCTGGGTATAGTCGACTGTACCAGTGCTGCCAGATGAAATATTTGAAAATCTTGTTTTTCCAAAATAACAATTTTTTTTCAACATATATGTATACTTTAAATAAAACTATTATTTCCTTTTTTTTCGCAAAATTAGAGTGATGTGTTCAAAAAGCAATATTATTGTTTTTTTTTTTCAAATTTTGGAACATATTTATGTATGACATATCATTTCAGGCTTATATGAAGGTCATAGCAATTCGGTTCATTAAAGCGCAAGAAATCCTTTGCAAAGATTAAACTTTCATTTGTTTCAGTACTGAAACGATTACGAATTTCTGTTTTATTTAAATTTACAACAGAAAATATTCCTTCAACATTTGCAGCGGAATGTGGAAGCGATAAAATTCGGTGAAATTCATGTTTCGTTAGAGTTGCTCGACTCACATATTATAATGGAATCAATAGAAAAGTTTTTTTAATAGAAAAGGTTGTTTTAATTTGTTAGATCTAGAAAATTTATGATCTCAAAAATCTTGAAATTTGATGAATTGGAGGTAAAAAGTCTTGTAGATATTTTGGAGCTCAAAAATCTTTAAAAAAAAGATATATCTTGTAATCTGTAATCACTGGACTGTATATAAAATCAGTGCTGCCACTTTAGGACTTTTTTTTGCAGTAGATTCTGGATTTTGTTTGCAGTAGTTTTTTTTTCAAACAAAAGCAAGGTAAATAACTTAAAATAACATAAACAATACAAAATTAATCAAAACAAAACAGAAACTTTCATTAATTCTTTGAATTTGCTGTTCTATTTTCTGTTGAAAGGGAAAGCGGACAAGCGTACTACAAAAATGCAGTAGATTTAAAATTTGAAGAAAAAAAAAAGCAGCAAAGTGGCAGCGCTGCCTATAATTTGTTGAAGTATGCGATATTAACTGAGTTTTGACCCCAGCTGTATACAGTTTAAGATGTCAGCTCACAGCTGACTCTCATTAGGAAGTTTGTCCGCATGGCCTGGTGATGAATGCATGTCCTCCTTCATTTGTTGCTTCCTTCTAAAAAATAAACCCGTTGGATGACAAAATTCTTGGAGGTATATTAGCTTTAATAATTATTATGTCTTACAACCCAACATAGTCTTTGGCTTTCGTTGGGCACTACAATTTTTTAGGATGTTAATGTACTTGTTCGCCAGACAAGCAATTATTTGAACAATTAACTAAGCACTTTAGCTGTCATCTGCAATGACCGGGTCTTTGCATGGAAATTCGGTCTTCCAGTCGTCTTGTAGCTCAAACCCTGAAAGCTGAGGTTCGAAGACCACCCTGATTATAATTATTCATTCGCTTATCTAGCCGATTTAATTTGCGTCCACTTTTTCTATGGTGTTTTGGACTACATCCACACTTTTGTAGAGTTCATAGGAATCGTAAGTGGATTCCCTCCTCTATTATGTCGAAGAATTTTTCTTTTAAAGCTCCACAGTCGGTAGTTTTTTCTGGTTTCCCCAGGTTATCGTTCAGCCCTCGACACCACAAAGAAGAACTGAACTGATTTGTGAACCGTAGGGCATTGATTTCCTTATTTGTAACCCACCGAAAGAAACACTGATTTTCGAAGGCTCAGATTTCATTTGTGGGGTAGATGATGTAAACTTTGAAGTATAGAGGATCTTTTTAACTATCTCTAAGGACCCACAATTTTACATACGCTCACAGTGTATAAAATCCCTAAGATGTAATTTGTGTGTGTTGTTTTAACTCACCTGTCCAGCACACTAAATATTTCCATCCCATTGGGCCTCTGCGCCGCATTGCTTTAAAGAAAATGACTGTTTCTCTATGGTAAGCAATTTCAAAAAGACCCAAAGACTAAATTAGATGTAATTTGTACGTCGGTGGGTCTAAAGAAAAATAAATGCAGGAATAAATTATGTTGAGTTCTTAATTTATAACCGCGTTCAGTTTTCACCCAACAATGAATTTCCTAAAAAGGACTGCTAAAATAGGAAATATTATTTCTTTGCTTTGGGTAGAGCTACGAGTATATGCCGGGTATTCAGCTAAAATACAAAAATTGTCAACAAACGCATTATCCTCCGGCTATGTTTTGTTTCTATATACAAAGTTTCAAGTCAAATAACAAAGAGGGCTTTATCAAACCCCCATTAGAAACTGTGTCAATGGTAAAGGGATAACCCAAAAGACAACACAAAATGTTACTTTTGTTCCACCATCTATACTGCACAGTATAAAACGTTAGAATATTGCCAACCAACACTTCTGGTCGTTTCATTGTATCCAAGCTATCCAGAGTCCATTTGAATAGCCCTGCAGGGGTTTCACTGTACGGAACATGATATATGTTGAAAAGCTAAATGCGATAGAATATCCTGTTGGTGTCGCACTCGGAGAGACTCTGATATAATGAATGTATGAAAGCAGACTAACGAGAAATCTGGTGATTAAGTGCTTTAAAAGCTAAATATTCAAGCTAGCAGTCCAGTCGGGTATTTGATAAACGAATGTTCTTTGTGGTCGAGGATATACGTGATGTACGAACCATATTTGCTTTTTTAACTTATGCTTGCCGCTAATCACAGTCCTTTTGCAACTTTATTCCGAATTTCTGTCTAAACAGAAATTATAAAAGTTTAATTATATGCTAAGCACTTAATCTGTATGCAAATGACTTTCTCTATGAAAACGATTTAATTCGGAGCTTTGCACACACTGGTGTCATTTAACTTTGTGTACGTAGTTTGAAGGGATAAGCATTTTCGAACCGCAAATTAAAACAAATCATCTGTCTAATGGAAGTACAGCGGCGGCTAAGAGCTCGATTAAAACATCACTTGGGCATGGTTTTGGATATTGTGTGTCCCCTTTTAGCAATACTCTATTAGATGAGAAAAAGTTGGAGTGTATTAGACGTAGGAAACTGAAAAATACGTTCCTTATGTAGACAACAACAGGAATATAACTTTATGAACGTCTTTTTAAAGTGGGTGCACTTGAATGACAAAAAAAAACAATACGTATCAAAGTTACAACGGCGTTTTATTTGCAAAGCTTGAAGCACCTCACATTTGTTTGCAAAAGGAATCAGTTTACGACAGATTTTGTCAACATCTACCATTTAGAACGTTTAAGATAATTTCTTAGTGAAGTAGGAATTTTCCTTAAACAGCCAATTTGTTTTGCACTTTCAGAAGTCTGTTGTATTTACTAAAGTAGAGATGAAAGCAAATTTTGAAATTTTAATTGGGAAAGGACATTTTTAAACGAAGAAATTTTTTTCCAAAAAAAAAATATTCAACTAATATTATAAAGGGTTTTCCAATGAGAGGTGTTATTGTGAATGACCCGCTATTTCGGTAGCTGTCACTTCTGAAGCTTTTATTCTTTGACGTTTGACAAGTGGAAACTACGCCATTTTTAAAATTGGAACGATACACGCTTCAACAACGCATTGAAATTTTAAAATTCACTACAAAAATGGTGAAAATCTTGCAGTCACAGTTCGCAAAACTAAAGCAATTTTTGGTCGTCGTGAAGCACCTTGTCGGACCGCAATACAGAAATTGGTGGAAAAATTCGAGCTGTTGGGACAAGTTAGTGATGTGAAGAATAAAACGCGTGCACGTCGCTAAAGAACAACTGAGAATATTGCTGCTGTAGCCCAAAGTGTTGAAGGAAACCCAGGTTTGTCCATTCCTCGTCGTTCTTTGGAATTGGGTATTCCACAAACGTCATTACACCGTATTTTATGGTCGGAGTTGGATGGTATTGATCTGGACAACGTTTCCTTTCAACAAGATGGCGCTACGTGCCACACAAGCAACGAAAGCATTGATCTTTTACGGGAAAAGTTTCCGGACCGTGTTATCTCTCGAAGAGGTGATCACAATTGGCCACCGAGATCTTGTGATTTAACACCTTGCGACTTCTTCCTTTGGGGCCACGTGAAAGATAAGGTCTACGCTAACAGCCCAGCGTCGATTCAAGACCTCAAAGATGAAATTTGTGAGGCTATCGAGGACATAGGGCAGCCACTTTGCTATTTGGTTATGGAAAAAATCATGAAAAGGATATGGTCCTGTATGCGTGCTCGTTGTGGCCATTTGGCTGATGTTGTTTTTCATTATTAACGGCAGACCTTCCTTTTTATTATGAAATGAACATCCGATCATTTATCTCAAAAAATGACATGTCAGCTGATATGTTTTTTGACTCCGTTTTTTACACATATTTCGGAAGACATTTTCAATAATTTTTCGTTTTAAGGCATTTTTTGCTGTGATTTTGATGCGTTCTTCGACGCGTTCTGTGCATATAGTTTTGATGGGTTTTTTAAGTTTGCTTGAAGCGTTTTCCAAGCTGTAGTTAGACGCATTTTCTTTTATTTTTAGCCGTTTTTTGAAGTTTTCTGTCGCTTTTGACCCGTTTTCTGAGGATTTTTTTGGGGCCCTTTTTTTTGAAGCGTTTCTGGACTAATTTGTTAAAGAATTTTGCTTAAAGTATTTTGAACCATTTTTCGAAGCGTATCTTGCAGCATTTTCCGACGCGTGGTTCTTGACGTATTTTCCAATTTGTATGATCTGTTTTCAAAAGCATTTTCTAACGTTTTTGACCAGCTTTCTGAGGCAGCTTCTTGAACCTTTTCTTGACTCATTTCTTTAAGAATATTTCGAAGAGTATTTTCAACCATTTTCCACGCTTTCCATTTTAATTTTTTTTTGACTGTTTCCTGAAGTATTTTCTGTCGTTCTTTACCCTTTTCTGATACATTTCTTGGACTATTTTTTCGAAGCGTTTTTTGACTCATTTCTCAAAGAAATTTTCTAAATACATATATTTCCAACCATTTTTTGACGAGTAGATATCTTGAAGCCTTTTTTGACCCTTTTTTTTCATCCCGGTCATTGACTATTTTTTTTTAAACCAATTTTGACGCGCTCGTAAAATGGCCTATTGGTCGCCTGGTGCGTTTTATCAAAACGTGCCACAATGCAATAGGCAGATAATATTATGAACCATTATTGACCTTAAAACGTCTTCGAAGAGCGCATCGTGCCTTCACATTTTTCAGTGTCATCATCTGTATGACCATAAAGGAATCTCAACGTCGGTATTCCGATATATAATTCCATTCCGAGTTTGATTTGTTAAACAAACAATCCTTGGAATCTTACAACCGAAAGGAATGCAATGCATTCGGAACTCTTCAAGCCAAGTTAAAGCAATACGGCGGTAAAATTAGACGGTTATTCACTTTAATCTTGGGATTTTACGACGAAACAAGAAAACTACTAAAATGCGTCCTCGCATAAAGATGGTCGTAAAGGGATTCATCGCATCGCTGATGGATTGCAGCTACAACAGACAAGAAGCGACTTTGAATGGCTCTCAAAGGGAGACATTTAGGTTTTCTTATTTTGAATGCAATTTACTGTAACCAACAAAGAAATCCATTCAATTCGAAATCAGATAAACCGGGATAAGGACATTAAGAGGGGGGGAACGCATAAAAAAGTGGATTAAATAATCAGTTCCAATTACAACAGCCAGCGTCTGATCGAGATTTTCTATTTTTTTTTTTTTCTTCGAGACTGTGGTAATTTAATATTTTCTTCTCTCTTGGTAACGCGGTGCAATTAGCTAATGGATCAATAAGCTGCAGAGTAAATCGTATCTAAATAAATGAGGTTTAATTACCGCTGGCAGAGAGGAGGAATTTCTTATGCTTTTAAAATTCAACCAATGAATTTTAAAATTCAACCAATGAATTTTAACTGAGGAATTAATTACGTATTTGAAGGAGAATAGCTCCTGGAAAAGGAGGCCTGTAATTACGTGCGTGTTGCAATTACTGTAAGGAATAATATCTGTCATCTTATTGGAAACAGAGTTGATTCAGCCCAGTAAATTTATCGTACATCCTTTCTATGAGGGGCTCATGTAAGGCTTCCAAATGTAGAATCAAAATTGTTAGGGTGCAAGTCCTAACGGGACAGCGATTACACCTAAGTAAATAAGTTAAATGAAACATAAAAAGTCTCTCTCAAGAAGCGTATAACTTCAACGTGTTAGAGGACGACCGTCTCTCAACCACGAAGGCGTGTGCAACTAATTGCAGTTTGCCATGAGTTTAAGGTCAGGAATAGGCCCGCCTAGCATTGTAAAAAAAGAAGTATGCAATATTGTTATACCAAATATATAAGCTATTTAATCAGGTGTCTCACATTCAATCTCCTAAAGACATTCAAAATTATATCTAAAGGCTCACGTTTGTTATTGTAAACGTTTGGCAAGCAAAACTGTCCTCATTTGCATTCGGCAGACAAATGTGTGTCGGTTCTAAAAATATGAACGAAATTCACAAAAAGGGATATTTATACGAATCTAGGCCTAGGGTGTGATACCTTGATTATTAGTTTAAATAATTATGAACGCAGGCCTTTAAAAAGCCTTGAAATAAAATTAATATTACTAGGGTTACGAATTAGGTTGATTTTACATGTGAAACAAAAACAAATTCCATCACGTAAGGCTCGTTCACGGACGACGCGATGTAAACTGCTTTCAGCGTCATTCACTTTCAGCGAGCGGTTAAACCAAAAGCCTATACATGCACCAAAATAACCAAGGCAGATTATCACAAATGCTTGCATATCTCCGGGATGATTGGCAGCTAAGCACTGTAAATTGTCCAATTGGACTTAATTTGTCTACTTTTCTATTGCATGCTGAGACAGATGTTCAGAAAGGCAAACCTTATATCTTAAACATTTTAAAGTGTGTCCCAGTTTTCTGCACGATTGGAACCAGTACGTACACTTAAGTAGTCATGATGACAAGATCGTGAAAAGCGTTTGACCAACCATTGACACTAAAATACATTTTTGAGTACTTGGTTACCCAAAATGTTAAACTATCCAACTAGTTTGATTTTATTATTCAAAACCCAGTATCCATCCTTCATAAACGCGACCAATTAAACCTGCGCCCCTAACTGAAAGGGAAAGCATCATTTCATTTTCAGTCATATATTTTCCAGTATTCACTTTCCGAAAGGTGTCTACGTCAGCTATAAGCAGTAAACTTCACTCCAAAACGTGTGTTAAAAAGTCAAATGACTTTTATTACGGCACCGCCTGTGTAGATAAACTTTCCAGACAAAAGCTAAATGAAAGAGCATAACTTGCAGAAGGCTGTCAACGCTCTCGGCATTATTTTCATAGGAAAACCTGTGATGTAACATACGTTTTAGCATTTGCTATCTTTCCCTACCGTTCACCTGAAGTGTCTGTTATATGGCAAATCGATGAAAAGGCATATTCATTAAATAAGTTAACGTATGTGGATAAGGGTTTCTTAAGACCTCGTAAATAGTCTCTGCCATAAAACTCTATTGGAAGCCGAAAACGAACATCACACGCCCGAAACTTTTATACCTTGTGTAATCCAACGTGAATGTTACGAGTGACATTTTGCCTGGAGACATCTTAACAACCTTTAAGATCGCATGTTTTCTTTCAGTATTGTCCTCGAAATATAGGTCAAAGTTGTGCAAAAAAAAAAAAAAAAAAACAATTTGTGGAGCAAAGACATTTATTTTTAAGACTGGGTGTATTGTTATGTTTGGCGACTTGAGTGGAAGTGACAGCTGGAATGTGAAAGAATGCAAAGTGTCACAAACTGCTACTGGTTTCATTTGTTAGATTGCCTCATTAGTTGCTGGGAGGTGGTTTTTTGGCGGACGAACTGCTTTACCTGCGAGTTATGTTTAAGAACTCATTGCTTGACGCAGCGAAATGACATAAACATTTAAACAAACAGTACAAAATGAGAGAGTTGCGTTGGAGCACATGGGCGCTGAGCTGGAAGTGATTACTATAGTTTCAGTTGCTTAGACAGTTGGCAGGTCCGTTCTTGGGACGTACTGAAAAGTTTATAGAACGGGATTGGCAATTGGTTTGGCAATATATTTTGTAGTTCACAATATGCAATTTTGTATGGAAATTTTTGCTGTTGTGAGTTCAAAAAATTTAGCCCGGACACTAAATATGATTATAAGTAGCGCGGCATGTCTTTCAAGAGTAAAACATTGGACACATTTCAACATAAAATCGCCATCAATGAGTATTTGATCTTGACGTAAAATATGTAATCCCCATACAGGTTCACCGAAGCTTATAGATGGCCTGCAAGGATTTTTGTCAGCCATAGTTAAGTTTTTTATCAACTTGTGAGACGAACTGCGATAGGCTGTCTTATTCCGTCCATGTATTATCATCTACAGTAGCCATCTACAGTTCGAATTCTACAACTATAACTCCCATTAGTGCTACTATGGACACTTGCGTTATCAGAGGGGCCACGACCCCTTTTTGTAAAACTACAGTTTTGTGACCTCCTCCAGAATATTAGGAATGTACTGCAGTCCCTGGATTTAAGGTAACTGCAAATTCTGAAAACGTATTATTGACAACTCGAGAAGGTTGCTGACTTAATATAGGCGGTATTGGGTAAGTAGGCGTGGCACCTCAAAAAAGGATCCAAATCGCAATTTCTCGACGATCCAAGAGAGCAAATATTGAAAGATTTGTAACTTGGATGTGTATTTTTTGAACATTGCATATTGAAAAATGTGGGCGGGATGGACAACAGGGCGTGGCACCTCCCATAAAATTAAGTTCTTTTAAACATGACATCTTGAAATTTTTGGTCGCTTTTTCATTGGAGTTAGGTAAGTAGATATAAATTGCTTGTCGGACGCACTTCACAAAAAGCCGGTGGTACGGGATAAGAGGCGTGTCACCTATTCTAGAGCAACACTATTTAACACAATTAGCATTGGAATTGATCTGGTGCCTTACCACCTGGGAAAGCCATAGCGCTTACAAAAGGGGGCACTCGATTTCCGATGTTCCCGTTTGCAGCACCATTAAGAGCTCTGGCTACGGCACAGTTTTTTAAATGTGGAAAGCAGTTTTCGATGAGTACACCATGACTTACTGGCAGCCTTAAGAAGCCCTCCGCTAAGTAATAATGGCTTTGCAACATATTCCCGAGAGTTGTTACAAACGTTTCTCAGTCTTCAAGATATCTTGATTCTTTGGTGCTTGAGAGTATAAGCTTTAACTTTTCGCTTAAGCCTTGAACAGCGTTCGCTAGGAAATGGTACTAGTTGATATATTTGAGTGGACGTGAAAGAAAAAAGAAAGCGAAAAGCTTTCAAATTAGGGATAGTCACAAGAGGCTTATATTTTTCCTTAATTGTTAACCGGAACTTAATATTTCTTCGGCGAGTAGGGCTTACAAGAAATGTTCTAGCTAAGTAGGAGATCTTCCCTTACTTTCGGAAGATTTTTGCAAGCCTGGCGGGCTTTGTAAAAGGTCTTATAAGTTTTTCGTGTTCCGTGTATTTTATGTAATTTTTCAAACCTTGTGTAACTTTTTCAAGGGTCATCTTCTTCCACTTTGGAAAGGTGGATCTAACTGCTTTACTGAGATGCATAATTCATCATTAGAATGCCAGAGTACCTACTAATACTAACACCGAGCTTTAAATAAATACGAAGAAATAACATTTATCCCTCTTGATGGTATTGCCCCTTAGAGCGGCTTTAAACATTTGCAGTGATTGTAATCCCAAGGACTTTAGAAAAACGCATTTCAAAAGTTAAGTTGGAAATTCCACAAAATTAATTTACCCAAAGTCATCCGTCAAAACCCAAGGTACCCTAATTAAATTAACATCCCTTTTTTGAATTGTTTCAAGCAGCCTACCTACTTGTTAGCTCGAGGACTCACAACTCAAGTGACAACTCGAAAACGAAATACAATGCCACTTCAGGAAGTTTTTTATAAAAAAAAAGGTCCCTTAACAGCTTAACATAGCCACCAACAGAAAAACAAAACCAGTTACCAGTACACCTCTTTAAGAGGTTCTTCATCGTTTCCGTTGCATCACCTCACTCCTTTTACACTCTTTTGAAATTGAATGTAATCTCAGCACAATGCCAAGGGGATTCAATCAACGACAACCCGAAAAAACCGCAAAAACAAATTAAAGGTACTACATAAACATGTACTTGGTGAGTGAAAAGGAGGACCCAAGAAGGCCACGAAACTCAAACGCGTTCACCTCAAACCACGAAATAAAGTTATTGCAGCAACACTGTGGAATTATATTTTTCCTTTGTAAAGGGTGATTTTTTAGCTGGTTTGGTTTTGGCAACACTGGTTTTGACAGCTGACGTGTGTGTAGTACCTTGTGTCATTGTCAAACAGCTTCAGTTTGGTTTGCAATTTAACCATGGATCGTCTTACAAATGAACAACGCTTGCAAATTATTGAATTTTACTATCAAAATTCGTGCTCGGTTCGAAATGTTCATCGCGCGCTGCTTCCATTTTATGATCGGCATTCTCGACCTTCTGAGCAGTCTATTCGGAAGATTGTGACCAAATTTCGCACCAAATTTACTTTGTTGGACATTAAACCACCAACACGTTTACGTACTGTGCGTAGTGAAGAAAATATTGCGGCCGTATCAGCTAGTGTGACAGAAGACCGCGAAATGTCGATTCGGCGCCGTTCCCAGCAGTTAGGCCTTTGTTACAGCACTACGTGGAAAATTTTGCGGAAGGATTTGGGCGTAAAGCCTTTTAAGATACAGCTGGTGCAAGAACTAAAGCCAGCCGACCTACCACAACGCCGAATTTTTGGTGAATGGGCTCTTGGAAAGCTGGACGAGGATCCGCTTTTTTATCGAAAAATTGTGTTCAGCGATGAGGCTCATTTTTGGTTGAATGGGTACGTAAATAAGCAAAATTGCCGCATTTGGAGTGAAGATCAGCCAGAAGCATTGCAACAGCTACCAATGCATCCCGAAAAAGCCACTGTTTGGTGCGGTTTATGGGCCGGCGGCATTATTGGGCCATATTTCTTCAAAGATGATGCGAATCGCAGCGTTACTGTCAATGGTGAACGCTACCGAGCGATGATAACAAACTTTTTTTTTGCCCGAAATGGAAGTTCTTGACTTGCATGATATGTGGTTTCAACAAGACGGTGCCACATGCCACACAGCACGCGAAACAATGGCGCAATTGCGAGGCGAGTTTGGTGAACAGTTAATTTCACGTTTCGGGCCGGTCAATTGGCCGCCTAGATCGTGCGATTTGACACCATTAGATTATTTTTTGTGGGGGTATGCCAAGGCTAATGTGTATAGGGACAAGCCCGCTTCGATTGACGCACTGGAAGCCAACATCCATGCATTCATTCGTGAGATACCGGCCGATATGTGTGAAAGAGTATGCCAAAATTGGACTCAGCGGATGGGCTACCTGAGACGCAGCCGCGGTCAACATTTGCATGAAATTATCTTTAAACATTAAATTGCAAGGTTCAAACTATCGATTCAAATAAATATTTCATTCATTTTTTCGAATTTTTTGTGTTTTTTTTTTAAAAAAAGTTCTAAACCTCTTAAAAAATCACCCTTTATAATAATACAGTTTTAGCTGGCTCAACGGAATATGTCAAAGGAAAATTAAACTCTGCAAAAAAATTTAACAAGGAGGAATGTTAATGGAGAAAGCAACGACGGAAATGGCGGGTGTACTACTACTTATCACGCACAAAGACGGAGTTTTTAATTTTTTTTTGCCAGGGAGTGAAAACCCAAATGCAACACTTTGAGTTGGGAATACTGTTTTAAGTGCAAAACGTTCTTCAGATTCGGGTTAGAAGGACGTCTAGACAGATTTTTATTATCAGACTTTAGTATTAATGTGCTGGTTGGTATTGGATGTGCTATAAATATTTCTGTGGCAATAAGTTGAAGTAGCTTATGTCGACATAAGCCAAATTCGAGTTTTTTTACTTTACAAAGATCTCCTTTTATTTTAGTCCATGTCCCACTTACTCTCCATTCAAAATCGTTAAATTTGAAGAGAACTGAACAGCTTAAGTTTATTGAGACTATGTAATACAATTGATTTATAAAGCAAAAGATAAATTTATATTGCTCACATTAAAATTACCAAAATTGACATAAGCTACTTTAACTTATTGCCACAGATTTACATAGGGGTAAATGTTGTGCCTTATTTTTTTTGGCAACACCCTGGGCTTATGTTGCTACTGATGTTAATTTAAATGACTGTACAAACGTTAAGCTGGTTTCAATAACAACCTTGCGTCAGCTTCATAAGGGAGGCTAGATATAGCACGCCCTCTGCGAAGGTGTGTAATTTATAAGGTACCTATCTGGAAATTCGGCACGCAAGGACAACAAACGCTACTGTAGGAGTAGCATCTGACAACCATGGTAACATCTGATTGTATGTGTGACCAAATATGCTGTAGGTGCGCATTTGGTAAATATTTTCAGGGCTAAATTGAAACCGTAAATATGAAAATATTAAAGTGAATCAACTTATTGAAATAGTTTTCTGACATCGTAGGTTCTTGGTAGGATTTCTTCCGATATGGATGGAGCAGTGAGTATTTTCCCTTGGCTGAAAGCGGATTAACCGGACTTATATTAGCATTTGTAGGTTCGTTGCAAAATGTTTTCAAGGGATCACACAATACGACAGACGGGATCTTGCATGTGATGTTAAGGAGACTATGATCATAGACAAACCATACTGAGATCCCCAACTTCGACCGATTTACCGTTACTTGCCAACAAGCTGTATTTTTCCGGGGTGGTCACAATTTGGTGCGCTTGTATTTTTACATTGAAGTTCGTATTGAAACATGTCACGTAACTTCAACTAAAACACTCCCAGCCAATCTCTGCCACTTCCGCCGTGCTGGCAGCGTTCATAGAATTTTATCCGTTAAATTGGTAATTATTCGTTATTAATTTTTTAGGTATAATTGCACATTTGCTTAAAATATTTATAAAAAAATATATATGTAGATAAGCAGTAGATTGGGTGTAGGAAGATGTAAAACTCTGTATGATTTGTTCATGAGACTGACGGCTCTTTAGTCTCTCCCTTCTTGAAGGTCGGAGCCAAGAATGCCGAGGCTCCATTCAAATAATCCGATGTAACCTTCTATTGCCTTAAATAATGCATTCTAGTCCAGCAGGCTCGTTAAACTTGAACTTAGATGCTGCTATTTTCAGTTCATTTTGGTTGAAAAGTAGGTCCTGCCTGACAACGGAATTTTTGTGTTTTTTTTTTGCCGTTTAGCAGACTGCAGAAGTGCTTTGTCCATATCATTTGCACCGGCTATGAATCAGAAGCACCTGTTTTAGTAAATAATCCCAGAAATATTTTGTAAATGCAACAGTTTTCATATATATTAAGGGCTTAAAAAAGTGAATTTGTCAATAAGAGCAACCCAATGTCAAGCATTAGCATATTTGTGATAAGGCAAAGACATTGACCTCTGTTATGTTGACGGCATTGTATAAAGAAAGAGCCAGGATACTTGCTTCTCCAATCTAAGTTCCGTTTGGGGCTTCAGTTGATGCTAAATGAGTGTCAAAGCCACTTAATTGTTCGTTTTCGGCCCTAAAAGAAAGCCAACGCACAGAAAAGTCTTAAAATGTCAGCTTTTGGGTTTCGTAGTTTGTTTTCAGTTTTCAGATAATCCTAATTGCATTTTGCGATACTAATAATAATTTTTAGTGCTCAGGCAAAATTTTCTCGAACTCACAATGGCGAAATTTTCCGTACAAAATTGCATATTGTGACCTACAAAATATATGAACGTTGGAAATGATTATTAGTAAGGCTCATTGACGGAGCGAGTTATACAAATACTGCCCATAGATCAACGTATTCACAAAATGGTTTCCAAAAACAATAAGCCACCACCCAAACTTCGAAAACAAAAGAGTACAACGTGAACGATGTGAACGATAAGGGTGAGTGTGAGAAAGTAAGTCTTCAGTTGTAGATTTGAGATGTAGATTGTAGATGCCGCTAGGTGCGAAACTTGTCTGGGGATGAGTTACGATGTCTCCAAATGGACAGCGACACGTCTGCGAAAGGGCAACGGAAAAAAATTGTAAAAGTAGCAGTGTTATCAGCACCGGCTATTTATCTCCGATTTGGACAGTCGAATTTTTCACTGGCTCTTAAAAATTGTCATTTGGGGATTATCCTAATTCTTACTATTTACTTTAAGGTTTGTCGAGTTTTAGGCTACTTAGGTGTTTATAAAAGAAAAATGCATACTTCAATTGCGAACGTACTCTTTTCGTATAACTAAAGTTCTATACAATTAGTTGTAAATGAGCCAACTCCATTTCCATACAGTTTTTGAACAGACTCTATCATCTCAGTGTCAGCAGTAAAATCATCTCACAAAATATGCATGAATATGAAAACACACTGTCCAAGTATGCAGGTATGTGGTATGTATGCCCCCTTCCCGCAAAAGGGGGCATACATTTTTGTAAATATTGTAAAATGGAAACTAGAAAAGTCTCTCCATTACGAGTTAAAGTTTTTTTTTTTTTGATTTAATAACAATTTAATCAGAATAAGTGTGCATATGAATTACAAAAAAATTCCCATTTTTGATCTTCATATTTGAGTTTGGAATTTTTGGCTCCAAAATTTTTAAAAGCACTGGCAGCAAATGTACAATTTTCACAAGCAATTAATGTCCCGGACAATAAACGTGTGCGAAAAGAGAGTGGAGAGTAACCCACTTTTCCCCCATCATTTCGTAGCAGTTGCATACTATAAAACTAAAAGGAGAGCGAAATTTTTCGTTCGTGATTTCGTTGTGTCACTTTTGTACGGGATTATTCGTTCCGGAACAGCTGCGTACTAGGCTTTAGGAAGTGTAAGTTTGCCTTCAATGAAAAAATGCTCATCACTTGAAATAACTTCTAGCATACCATTCAGGTCTCTGTTAAAGAACAAGGGACATACATATAAATGCGGAATCCTATTTGAATGTGAAACATGTTGTTTTCCAAAATTGTACCCACCTTCAGTTTATGCAATGATAACAAATAAATCCGAAAATAGGAGGCCTGAAAGCAAACTACAGCATTGTTACGTCTTCATAAACTTATGCAGGAGGTTACTATGCGTCGCGAGTTGCTTTGGACTCTTTCACCGCCATCTTGTTACCATATCAATTACCCACCCCTCTCAACACCCTCGACGACTGAAAGTTTGTGAAAGAGTGGAAACTTCATTGAATATCTTAAAAAAGAAAGAAAAAAAAAAAAAACACCTTCACCTGTTCAAAGCGCCAGACTCTTACCACGAGCGCCGACCATGCAGCCCTTTCATATAGAGGGGGGAAAAAGGAACAGGTACTTTCGATGGGACAACTATTCACATTTTATACGGGTTCGTCTGCAAAAGCAATCCTTTGATGGAAGTTTTTTCTGGTGCTAAGTAGAACATGATAGAATGCTATCGCACTGGGACCATGCATAAGAGTGATTCTCATAAAGCTGAACATTGATATGGTTACCAACTTTATTTTTCCTCTGGCACATGTATGGGTAGTGAAGAGTTTGTTAATGTGATATAGGAAATATAATAGGTTTGTTAATACACTAATTCAATACTGTGTTTATAAACAAATTCGATTTGTATAATTTGTGGTTCACACGGTTTGTGCACATTATACATAAATTTATTCAACAAATGTTGCGTATACTCAAACCGTCTGGTAGTAGCTTTCAACTCTTTCAACGAAATAAATTAGTACGTCAGAGGACGTATATATTATGGTTTTGTTTAGCTTTCGCATCCTTGCGGCTATTATCTCTGCAATGATTCTTATGTCTGTTCGTACTCAGCCCAGCCTGTGAGGTTGACCTTATTGTGTTGGTTTTTCCCAGCTCTGTATACTTTTCGCTGTTGATGTTGACTGGCCGTGACTGGAATTTCGCAAATAAGCCATCAATTTATATGGGCCACAAAAGGCAGCACACAACCGAATTTTTTTCTGTTTTGTTATTTTGTCTACCCACAAGACAACAAGCCGTAGCCATTTACAAAAAGTTAATAGGCATTCGCAAGAGCTAGGGCGTGCACGCAATTTTCTCCTTCGTATCATTCGTGGTATAATAGAGTTGCTTACAAGTCGCAGGATCATATTTTCAAGTTGGCTTGGTGGTATAAATTTTTTTCATTAGACAGGATGTTGGTATAGTTGGGATATTTCCATAAAGGAGCATTTATTTCCGTAAGGAATTTTCGTTGGAACTTGAGTTACTCACAAAGATAAAAACTCCTAATGGAAGGCATGACTATTATTAGTGATGAAAATATTCGAATCCGTTGGAGAATCACTGACGTAAGATGAATGTTTACTCTGGCAACATATTGCTGTGATGACTTTCTTACTTGCTCATGAAAGTGGAAAGGTCATGTATTCCTTAAGCGAAATACATGAGGAGCGAAGAAAAGGGAGAAATTAAAGTCTATGTTTAACTTAGTTGCGGCATTTAACTAGCTAGTGGAGTCTTCCTTTTTAAATAAAAGCAAACAGCTTGAACGTAATCACGTCGATTTATTTCACTATAAAGTTATTTCACATACGACTTTATTGTTTTAAAGTAGACAAACGACTGACTTAAAGAACACGTCTGTCTCCTTCAGCGGCTGTTGATCGAATTCCCTGCTGAGAGGACCGAAGGGTAGCACACGATCGGTTGCTCATACACTGATAAGTGTGTTGAAATGTGTGTGCAGCCTATGTCTCGCTTCGACATCTCTTTCGTTGCGCATGGATAAACACACACGAGTAACCTGAACACAATATTTGCAGGAATATTGAACAGTCTACTTACTTGTAAAAATTGCAGTATTTTTTAAGTTGAATATGATTATTTTTTCGTACAAGAAAATTTCGTTAATAGGCGATACATCGAGTCTTTTTTATGCACATTCAGTGTGTTGAAAATTATGGTAAAATATAAATTTTCTATACAATTTCAGCAAAATTTGTTTGTTAGAGTCCTGAAATTCCCACAATTTTCGCTGTTTTTTCCCTTTTTCCCACGGAAGGCTTTTCGGGCATCAAAATTCCCATAATCGAGCTGTAGAAAATTGAACTTATCGTATCACTGAGTTTTATAATGAAATAGCTGTCCCGTTTTCAGACTCTGATTCCATTTAAGACTATGGTATATTTATAAATGGCCCTTACTATTTAAAGGATATTTATTCGTTAGCCAAATGCTCAACAAAACAGTAAACAGAGTGACTTGATCCAAATCAGCTAGAAAGTATTTGTGATGCAGTGCTATAGACTGGTTATTTTAGTGCGTGTCTTTTGGACTGAATCGGTGGTTTCCTACAGTACCCGCTCGCAGAAAGTTAATTTCGACTGAAAACAGTTTATTGACAGTATCATGAACACATCCTACACAGCAAAGTGTCTACATGAACTTTTCATTTCCCCTAGCACTCAGAATTTAATTGCCCCCAAGCAGTGGTCCCAGATTGAGGGAAAAGCGAAGGGACAAGCTCTAAAAAAGGGGAAAAATACAAAATCTCTATAAAACGTAAAATGTTTAAATATAAAATTAAAACGTACGTATTTTCACGAACAAATTTCAAAGAACGAATTGTTCATAATAAACATGAAGGAAAACAGCAAATCGAACGTCTACATAGGACTTTTTGTACATCTGAATCCATTCACTCGTTTTGATATTATGTCTAGTAGAAAAGGAAATTACCTAATGTAAAACGTGTGTATTTGTATGTGATATGCTTTTTTTTAAGCTTGTGTTACAATTTTTCAAATTCAAATTTGCAAATTTCACAAATTTCACTTAGGGGATTTTTTTTTTAGAATTTAGGGGAAAACTTAAGCTTTTACTGATAAAAAAGGGGAAAACAGTCTTCAAAGTGTGGGAATACTGAACCCAAGTCACTTCTAAAAATAATAAAAATCTTTTGTGAATCTGAGAAGTACCAAGTAGTTTCATTCTCTAGTTGTTGTAATTGCGTGTTGAAGATTCTACTTTCCTTTGCTGTAGTAGGTACTGAGAAAAATGTTACGTAGTTAAAAACGGCGTACTGCAAAATTGCTTCCGGAGGCGATGAAGTAACGGGGCTTCCTCTATTTAGCTATTTTTGTTTACCAACCTCTTGTTGGGCTTTCGAATAGCCTTGAATATGATTTTTTTCCAGGATTTTTCCTTCAAACTGAGAGTGCTGTAAAAGAAAAGTGTGAACTAAATTTCATGTTAGAAGGCCGCATCCACCCTTGACTTAGGTATACTAAGCTATCGCAAGTGTCCTATTTGCCAAACTGTATAGTTTGTTTGAAGTCGTAGTGGCCCACCCACTGCAGCTAATTTTACTAAACAAATTCACAATCTAAATAAAAGCCACACACACGTTCCGACAACTTCTTACTGCGAAAGCACATGTTGTGCCTGTTTACAGTTTAATCGGATCCTAGGAAGGCAGACCCAACACCACGCCCTGCTACATAAACAGATGTAAGAAAATTACAAAAATAACCTTTTCTGATGCCTACTATTAGGCACTCACGCACATCAGTCGCACACAATAGGACACGGGACACACATGATAAGAACTGCGAAGGAGTGACTTTTGAATCCACTAGGAAAATTGGATGACAGCACGAAACTAATCAAGTGGCAGATGAACAAGGGTAAATCTTTTTATATCCTGTGGTGGCAGCAACGGGATCAAGTGCCACATCAACCATGGAATTGCAGAGGCGATTCATGTTGTTTACTTTATATGGCACAATTATCTATTTACTGTCCTTGGGATTAGGAGGGATTTGTAGAGTGGCTTGGCTGTCCTTGGCGCTCCGAGTGATGTCACATTTATCTGCGAGCAGTATGTCCATTAGTAAGCGACACATGATGGATTCATAATAGGGATATAATAGGGATTTTTAGGGACACGCCTGTTGTAAAGACTTGTTTTCGGTTTTTGCACTTTGTCGAAATCCCGTTTCATTTAATTTATGTTTAAATACACTTTCAAGTTTGAATGAGGCTTCCGCCGTCCATGTAAACAACACGAAGACCTTTCGGCAAGTTCTCCTAGAAATTACGACACCATTTTCGTCAGATTTAATGGAAAAGTTTGCCGTGAAAGACACCACCAAAAAAGGAAATTGAACAGACATCAAAAAACAACACTCTTCACTCAACACTTTTCCATTTCGACGACAAGGACCGCGGGTACTGACATAGCACTTGGCATTTTCACACGATAAACAACGCGGAAGGCGTTAATGCTGTGTGCCACTGTCACTCTGTCAGACCTTGAAGTATGTTTAGAAAGTGTCGCAGAGGTATGATAAGGTAGCTGCTACCGCCTCTTATCGTTGCTGGCATTTACTTGTTTCTGAGGCTGATTTTGTTGAACCATTTTTTATTTTGTCTGCTCAACTGTTCATTTCAAGCAATTGGGTCTTGGGTGTTTTAGGGTCGCTTGCACTAAGCCAAAGTGACATGTTTACTTATCCACGGCTATTAGTGATATTCCCCTTACAATGCTTCGGTGGGAATTTCGTATGATAAAACATTACTGGCTGGCAGATGATAAAGCCTGCTCACTGCCTTAAATAACTTTGGCAAATTTGCTGTTTTCTCCCTCCTGGTTTCGTGGCAGAATACGCCGTCACTGGGTAACAAATTGCCGATGGTGTGGGCTAAGGGCTTTGGTAGATTTGTATTCTAATTTCTGCACGTAGCTGTGGCTTAGTGAAAATTATTTTGCGAATTGGTATCTAACGATGTGGGAACATGTCTAGGGTTGAAAGTTGAAAGGGGGTTGTTGTAAATTTTCCGCGTAATTGGGTTTTCGCAGGGGAATTTGCATTTTTGAGTTATTATGGTGACGTTTTTTCGATTCAGAGCTTCGCCTTCATTTGGATTTGGGTAATTACCACAAGCATTGGATTTGGATAACATTACACGTTGATCGTTCTCAAATATGACAAGAGTGCGACGAATTTTCAAAGAGGATTACATTTCGACTGCCAGCAAAAATTTGTATTCCTGGAATTCAAATAAGGCAATGCATGGGTGTATGCTATACTCAGGTCTGTAGTACGGCCACGGGATGGAGAGTCAGTATTTCGTGCGTGCATGGCCCACTTAACCCCAATCCCAGTATCGCCGCGTTTCACCCTCTCCTTCTGTTCCCTACTGCGTGTCTATATTTGTTTTTGTCCCTTCCCACTCCTATATCTCTCATTCTACAAGAGCTGCCTCAGTCGCTTTTTCGTTTCATGAAAGTTTGGACATCATGCCCAGCGAGTCATACATTCTGCCAAAGCTGTCCCGTCTCGTGAGCTACTCCGCTATTCTTCTGTCGCTTTTTCGTTTCATCGTAGTAGAAATTGTTGTCCAACCCATGTAAAAGTACTTACTCAGAAAACGAATTTTGCTCAACTTGAATTCAATTCACACCCACTTTAGTCGGGACGGATTGTCATCACAGTGGCAGTGAATCACTTCTTAATTGGCAGCCAACTTATTTTACTCTTTTTATTTTTCTTTCGCGTCGCACTTTGTATTTAACTTCTTCAAATAACACCTAGAACACTTATATTTGGCTCCACTCTTGTTTGAAAATTCCTTGGACTCGCAGGACATAGAAAAAATTATTATGTTTCAAACCTGGCGTGTTCTTTTACAACCTTAAAAGTAAGACAGTGAAAATGATGCAAACGGCCATTAGCAGAAATTGTCGAAAATTCTCTAAACCCTGGAAGTATGCATAGATTTTCACATGCATTTTTGTTGGAGGCGCAAAGAACCGATTTAAAAAATTTAAATAATTAAACTGTTAAAGTAAGGCGACCTAAGACGGACATACGAGTTTTGAAATGGAAATTTGAAGGCTGGTAGACTTAGAAGGTTTTGAAACTGGTTAATAGAGGCGAAATAAATCATAATTGAGCTACGCGGTATAGATCTTTAAATTCAGTGATTTTTTTCCCTCAGGATTACATTGTGTAATTTTTCATAAAATTGGGACTAATGGAGGTTTTAAAAGAAAGACAATGTTTTCTTGGATTCTCCAATTTTCCAACTCACATACCCTTTTTTCTTGTGTCTTAATAATTAATTTAGGTTGTTTTAAAAGGAAAACTTAAAACCACTTCTTTTCGTTGTTTCCAAAAGTTTATTCGTATAACACATAAAAATTAAATGTCATTAAAGTGAAAGACAAAAAAGTGGAGACTTTATTTTGACAGTCATTTTAAGTAGCATTCAGATTGGCAAAAAATACAACTAATTGAAATGACTCAAAATGAATTGTAAACTATTCAAAATATAATATTGAGAACTTAGCATTAATTTATTCAACAGTCTACGTTATGTGGTATTCGGTTGGGCTTCTTCAGGTTCGTTCTCAGATTTCAGATTTCGTGTATTTAATCGAATATAAAAAAGGCACTTGCTCTTTTATGTGTTGATAATCGGGTGATTCGAATATGAGTAGACTTGCACACTTTTCAAAGCGTTTTCCATTCACTGGTTAAATTTTATATTAAAACTTTCGAAATTTGCATCCCGATTGGTTTCTTAATATTTATACATAAATAAATTACAAAAATAGATTGGACCGATGCAATGCCTTTCTCTGCAGTAGAGAAACTACACGAAAACGTAAACAAACTCCACCATAGTCGGCAAACTCAAACGCACTTGTATTGGTATAAATCTGAAGCAAATCTGAGAAAAATCCGGATGCGCAAAAGTGCTCTGAAATCTGAAAAGGATTGTCTTTTTTTTTGTACCAAACGAACCTAGAGCAAAAAAAAAGTGATCTGAGAGTGCCTAATCGAATACTACATTAAATCGACAGCGTGCACTCTTTCCTCCTGAAAAATAATTCCTTTCTCATAAAAACAATTTGCAAAAACATCCATTAGAATGAAGCGTTAAATAGGACTTGTGGAAATTCCCAGGGGTTGCACACAACAACGGCGGAAACTAACGGGTGATTTTTTAAGAGGTTTAGAACTTTTTTTAAAAAAAAAAACACAAAAAATTCGAAAAAATGAATGAAATATTTATTTGAATCGATTGCAATTTAATGTTTAAAGATAATTTCATGCAAATGTTGACCGCGGCTGCGTCTCAGGTAGCCCATCCGCTGAGTCCAATTTTGGCATACTCTTTCACACATATCGGCCGGTATCTCACGAATGAATGCATGGATGTTGGCTTCCAGTGCGTCAATCGAAGCGGGCTTGTCCCTATACACATTAGCCTTGGCATACCCCCACAAAAAATAATCTAATGGTGTCAAATCGCACGATCTAGGCGGCCAATTGACCGGCCCGAAACGTGAAATTAACTGTTCACCAAACTCGCCTCGCAATTGCGTCATTGTTTCGCGTGCTGTGTGGCATGTGGCACCGTCTTGTTGAAACCACATATCATGCAAGTCAAGAACTTCCATTTCGGGCAAAAAAAAGTTTGTTATCATCGCTCGGTAGCGTTCACCATTGACAGTAACGCTGCGATTCGCATCATCTTTGAAGAAATATGGCCCAATAATGCCGCCGGCCCATAAACCGCACCAAACAGTGGCTTTTTCGGGATGCATTGGTAGCTGTTGCAATGCTTCTGGCTGATCTTCACTCCAAATGCGGCAATTTTGCTTATTTACGTACCCATTCAACCAAAAATGAGTCTCATCGCTGAACACAATTTTTCGATAAAAAAGCGGATCCTCGGCCAGCTTTCCAAGAGCCCATTCACCAAAAATTCGGCGTTGTGGTAGGTCGGCTGGCTTTAGTTCTTGCACCAGCTGTATCTTAAAAGGCTTTACGCCCAAATCCTTCCGCAAAATTTTCCACGTAGTGCTGTAACAAAGGCCTAACTGCTGGGAACGGCGCCGAATCGACATTTCGCGGTCTTCTGTCACACTAGCTGATACGGCCGCAATATTTTCTTCACTACGCACAGTACGTAAACGTGTTGGTGGTTTAATGTCCAACAAAGTAAATTTGGTGCGAAATTTGGTCACAATCTTCGGAATAGACTGCTCAGAAGGTCGAGAATGCCGATCATAAAATGGAAGCAGCGCGCGATGAACATTTCGAACCGAGCACGAATTTTGATAGTAAAATTCAATAATTTGCAAGCGTTGTTCATTTGTAAGACGATCCATGGTTAAATTGCAAACCAAACTGAAGCTGTTTGACAGTGACACAAGGTACTAAACACACGTCAGCTGTCAAAACCAGTGTTGCCAAAACCAAACCAGCTAAAAAATCACCCTTTATAAACGCTTCCTCATCTATTTTCCACTTCTACCACCACCTGGCCGTCGCACTTCGTCATACTTCGAACTTCAACAGTGCAATCACGTGTCCAAAGTGCATCGAAAGAAACTCCACTTGTGAAGTTGTAAATAGCAATTATGACAGCCAATACCACAAATGTGTCAAAAGGTAATTAAGGCTGTTTTTGTTTTCAACACTACACCGTCGGACTGGCGAATAAAAGCTAAATTACACCGGCACCAATATCACAAGCATCACATGGTGTCTGAGTGTGGTGCAAATGCACCCATTATTGCCAACTGATATCGGACGAGCGCATCAATAGAATCGAATTCATTATCTTGTCCATAAAAGGTCATTGCTTTTCTATTGAGGTTAAATATCACGATGGTCACGAGGAGGATGGCAGAGACGGCCCGTGTATGGGCGGCCTGGTTCTCAAGTGCACTGTGCATTTATGGATCAATGGAGGGGTGGGATTCTCAGCGCGAGTTGATAATTGATGTAAATGGCATTGGCGGCGCGGTGAATGAGGAGCTGTCGAATGTGCTTTAATGGATTTTTAAAAAATATTTTTTGTATTTTTTTTCTTAATTTTTGAAAAGTTTGTACCTTGGAGAGAAAGGATATACCTACATACAATTGAGTCTGGAAGTAACAAAATTGATTGAGCAACATTTCGCTAGAATATCGAAGGGGGCAAATTGTTCTGTATATCCAGTTGTATACAGTTTTACTTACATATAATACATTTTTGTTTGTATTTTTACATGAATGCAAATAAAGGGTTGGGCGTTTTGTCGTGACTACGTCCCAATCATACTACTATTCTTAAACGCTAACCAACATTGTTTGTTGTACGAATTAGGGAAATTGGTAAATTTTGCGATTTTGCTTCAAAATTCTGTGGTTAGTTCATCCAAAGTGCACGCAATTGTTATTCATAAGCTAAGTCAAATATATTCACGCATTTCTTGAGAGGCTAACAACAATTTGGAAACAAATACGAGTACATTTTTGTAAATATTGAATGGAACTATAACAGAGGCGTCGCGCAGAGTGTGCGGATGAGTGTGCGGTTGTGAATGAAATATTTTTATTGCTAAGGTTTGTTTGAGATAGAACCCAGTTTTTCAATTTGCATAACACTTTGAAACCAAGTAATGCTTACTAAACAGTTCCTTTTACTCAGGTTTAAGCTAAATATTGAAATATTAATTAATATTTTGTATACATAATCTTACAAAAGCCACTCTAACGATTTTAGTCGCAATACATAAAGAAACAAATTCTAAAGAAGATTCCGTTCTTAGTTTTTGTTAAAACAATCCAAATAAAGCCGTACTATAGATACTTTTCTTAAAAATAACTATACCGAAATCTTAACCTGTTTTCACACATGGTATATTTGTGTACAACTCAATAACGAACTGCGAATAAAAATACTAAAACTACTAAAAGCTTCCTTTTAGAAATTATCATCCACGACTGCTCTGTTTCGAAACATAAACCAAAAAATAACCAGCATCCATCTAGATCTTACGCTATTGAAAACACTTCATGTGTACTCCCATACACTTTCATCGGTCTGCTTGTAACTGAGAATGAAAATTAAAAAAAAAGACACTGATTCTCTACGTATTTATCGGTGTAAAGTTTTCGATATATATCATGAAACCTACTTCCAACCAGCATCACCAATAAATTCCAGTCAAAAACACGAACTCTCCCTAACAGTTCAGAAACACCTGCATCGCTTGTCCTCAAAAATCGTGTAAGGCATAAGAGCTGATAAATAGTACATTTGGCGCTTAAAACTATTTAACCAGAACTTGCGAAAATGTTTTTCAATATTTATGTTTAAGCCAAAAGTGCACTCTATTTAATTAAATTTTATTCAAGTTTATTTTTATGTTTTGTGTACGGTTTATTTTATTATTATTATTTTTATTTATTTTTTTTATTGCTTCTGAAATTTTTACCTGCTTAAATACATAAAATGAAGAGCAACGAACCAAACTGTTGATATGAACGAGGAAGTTTCGTGCGATCAAGTCGTACTTATTATTATTTAAAATGTTCACTCCATTTTATATATAAATATATTCTTGTTGAATTTTTTTTTTTTTCAAGAACGACGCAAATTCTGAGTTCCTTGATTTGACACTGTAAACATTACATACAAATAACAGTCCCTTCATCGTCGTTATATCCGGAATTCACTGTAGGTAACTTTTCTTTGAAAAACGAGCTAATTCTAATTTTCATGAGAGTAGGTACAAGTTTATTAGGAAACTTAAAGCTTTCAACAAGCAACTTCTCAATTTTCTATAGACTTATCAACTCGTTCAACTGTCTTTAATGCTGCAAAAGTGTGTCTGTGTATGTTATTTTAATTTTATAATATTTATTAACAAAATTAAAAGTTAGTCATATATAAAAAAAATCCCACAAAGGACAAAAAAATGTATTCATTGTTTGCTTGATGAATCGAAATATGCATGAGATTGTGTTGAGCGTGTGTGATGTCATCTTGCTGAAGCAGTTTTCGAAAATCAAACCAAAAAAATCTTATCTCTTATATATAATTAGGAGAAGAAAAATAGTTCAGAACCACTTTTACTGTCTTTAACACAACATACTCGCCTGATTTTTTGTTTTTCGGAAGATTGTGCAGAGATGCCATGCTATGCGTAATTTAAATTTCAATAAATTGTGTATAAGCCAGGTCCCTATTGCGATTGAATTTTATACCACTGGACGAACTCTTAGAAAATTCGGCCGATAAATGTTCAAAATTATGAACGTTTTCAAAACGTGCAACTGCTTACTTTACACTTACAAATACCATGGTTTCACTAGCACTTGTGTAAACATAACGTGCATTTCTTTTGCATTGAAACAGAGCGAGAAGTTCTGAAAAAAAAAAAATAATTTCTATAATTGTGAGACAATTTTCCTTATTTTTCGGTTCTAATCTAACTTGATACATCAATGTCAATTGGGTTTTCTAAGGACCAAGGAGATATTATGAATTTACCTCTGTTGAACTTCCGGTTAGTTACGAAGCGACCAGTGATGCCACCAATCCAAAAATATTATCAGGCACTCAATTTGGTAATCCACAAGTATTCTAGTTTGACGATCTTTTGTCCGTCTTTGCTTAAACTAGCCGAATGTGCAGCATTTCGTTGACCAATTTTAAATTTAAATTTCTTCCAGGCAGCACTTTAAATAAAAAATAAATTTGGACGAGCAGCAATGGTGCACTTTTCACACCGAGCCGAAATCCGTGTTTTCGTCATAAATTCGTCGATGCATCCACACCGACCACCAATTAGTTTTCGTTTCAGCTGTGAGGCACTAGTCGTTAAACTTCGGTGCAAACAAATAAAAGGAATAATATCAATTAATTGTGGAAAAATGTTCACTTATTTTGGTGAATTTGCTAAATATTGCAAAAGGTGTGTTTGTTTCAACAACCCAACGATTGGAAGTCGTTTTCGTGATGTTCTCGTGGAAAACGACTTTAAACGTTTTGAAAACTGAAATATGTATGGGGAAAACTTCGTTTTCGATGAAGTTTTCGAGTGCTTTCGCGAAAACCCTGTTTTCGGCTCGATGTGAAAAGGGTATAAGTTTTTAACGGCAACGACAATTGTTTTCTGCAAAATCGACATCGCCACTTCGACTATAGATCTCAATCTCAAATTGAATGCTATTGTTGAAATTCTATCAAAGGAGCGGTATCTTCTTTCAGTTCTCTCAATCTCTAAGTTCTGGCTTGCTGAGAGTTACCAGATACCTTTAAGCGTTAGAACTCCATTAAGTTCAAGCAGCTTATAAAGGGTTTTTCAATAAGAGCGCTACAAAAACGGTTTTGGATATCAATGAAATTCTGTATTCCTGTGAAAGTACGTTCGATGCCATTATGTATAGAACTCGATTTCTTTTGCATGGCCACCACGGGCACGCTTGCAGAAGTCCAGACGCTGAATCCAATTTTCGACGGTTTTCAAGCATAAATCGGCCGATACTGCTGCAATTTCACGTTCGATATTCGTACGAGGTTCATCAATCGTCGCTGGCTTGTTGGCATAGACCATAGACTTGACGTAGACCCACAGGAAATAGTCTAACGGCGTCAAATCGCACGACCGAGGCGGCCAAGCGACTGGACCATTTCGTGAGATAACACGTTCTCCAAACTTGGTTTCCAATAAATTGATTGTGACATTCGCTGTGTGGCTTGTGGCGCCGTCCTGTTGGAACCACATGTCCTTCAAGTCTATATCATCCAATTGGGGCCAAAAATATTTGGTTATCATTGAACGGTATCGATTCCCATTCACAGTAACGTGCCGGTCTTGATCATCACGGAAGAAGTACGGCCCAATGACGCCGCCGGGCCATAAACCACACCAAACCGTAATTTTTTCGGGATGCAATGATGACTCATGGAGTACGTGTGGATTGCTGCCTGACCAAAACCGCATATTTTGTTTATTGACGAAGCCATTCAGCCAGAAATGAGCGTCATCGCTGAAGATGATTTTTCGATGAAAAGCGCTCTTAACGTTGAGGCCACTGACTCCGAATTTCGGTAGTAAATTTTAATAAATTCGACTTGTTGCTGGCTCGTATTTCTTTCCATCATGAAATGGCAAACCTTACTGAAGAGAAATGTCAAAAGAGCAAATTTTTGTAGCGTCCCTTTTGAAAAACCCTTTACATTATTTATAAAACAACCACCAATCAAATGAATATTAGATCCAACAACATGCGTAATATTTCTTGTGTTTGTTTTGTACTTTTACATTTTACTTTATAAACTGTATTTTTGTTCTTACTAGTTACTTGCTTTGCCAGGTACAAAAAACGGTAACAATGATGCTTAAGTCAGCTGAAAATACATTTTCTCCTACTCCCGACAAAGTTTCTGTTGACGTTTTTAAGACAGATAATAAATATGACTTCTGCTGCTGAAGTGTTCCTCTTGTCAAAGCTGCTTTTGCCTGTTTCTCATTTGACATCTGACGCTGAGGTTTGGCATTGCAAAAGATTCAGCAATTTTTGATTCAACATTAATGCACCACATTTGCAATAGATGAATTCAACTAAACCCCACTCCAATCAACTGGTTCTCATTCTATTAACGTAGACCTGGCTTCTTTTAAAATGATTTTCTCCGAGGTCACCCATGCTATTATCTATTATGTAATATCTGTAAAAATGCAATCACCTCGTAGTAAAACAATTCAAATAATGACGTCCTAACCTATATAGGAACTGGATATGCTGCCCATATTAGTATACTTGATTTCCATCACAAACTTTGGATACAAATCTTAACCTGCATGTTGCCGACAAAAGAAAAACTGAATATATTATCTCACAAACCGCATCTACGCCACTGACTCATTGTCGACCGTTTCGCTATCAATAATCGAGAGAAAAAAAATTTAAAACATCTCAATAGACAATTCCACGACTTCTTCAAGAACGTACTGCGCTTGTGCTCACCGACTTGTCAGCTGTGAGTTGTGCCACAAATTTGCTCATTTGATTATTCTATCTGACATTTATTTTTTTTCCATTTCTATGCATCTAGGGTTATAATTCGTTGCTTCTGCTGGCAGTCATGCGAATCGCCGCACTTCTGGAGCACCTGCCACTGGATTCAAAACAAATAAACCACCCAAACCAGATGAAGTTGTCTAGAGTGGTAAGATCGTATGTGTCGCGTTTCGAATTATCATCGTTGTAAAAGTGAATCGGTCGGTTGAACAAAATGTCGTAACTTCATCTAAGAAAACGTCACCCGGGACGTGGTGCCCAAACAGTGCAACCGAAAACAATCCGTGGTAATGTATCTGCACACAAGTCTGCGCGATGAGTAACAAGTTTCAAGTCAGCTACAGTGCGCTTGGTATGTCTGACGATACATCATCTACGGCACCGTCCTCGAGTCGGGCGGGCCGAAATGTGAATTTTCAGCCGGAATATCCCACCACCACATCATCGAGACGAGGATCGAGATTCTTTCAGCGGCCGCGCTCTATGTCCGCATGGAGCGACATCAGTCGCAGTAGCATGCGCCTGGATGAACGGTAGGAGTATAGACTTAAAAAGAAATTAATTCTTTCTAAATTTTAAAGCGGGGGCTTAGGATTTTTTTTTAAAATGCCAGCGAGGAAATATATAATAATATTCTGTTAAGTGTTGCAATTCAAAAAATTTATAATACATTTCTTTCCTCTGTGAAAGATGTGCCTCCCTGCCTGCGGATATTTTAGCCGTCAAAATAGGAAACAAAGAAGTTCTGCTTTGTTGAAATGAAAAGTAATTGGGGTAACGTTTCAGGCGACAAGAATGCTTGTAAAGACAAAGAGCAACGACAAACATCAACAACGAAGCAGAGAGTTTCCACTTTTGGGCCTCTTCCAACATCCTTGAGATAGGTCAAGAGGCATTTTTTGTTTCTCGATGAATATTCAGGTTTGTAAGCCAAGGGGATTTGCGGCGAACTCGAGGAAAACTTGTGACACATTAACGACGGGTCGAAGTGAGATTATTTCGGGAGCATATTTGTATATTTGAATTTGAAATGGTATCTATGTAGGCAATGCTTTCAGATCACGTATAATTAATGCAAATCAATAAACAAATGTAAATGCGGTTGCTGATAGTTTGAGCACTTAAACTACATGCTAAAGCGAAATAGAAGGTATGTTGGGAACTGTGATATATGCGAGAATTGACAAGTAACAACTTTGAAACTTTGAAACAAAAAATTCAGTAGATTATTTTGTGTTATAAATTTGTTGCCAGCTCAAGCAATCAGACGGAAATAGCACGCTTTTGGATTGTTTTCTTTTGATATAGCTATTCCGAGATACTAATAATCATTTTTAGTGTCCAGGCTAAATTTTACATTTTAACAATGGCGAAATTTTCCATACTAATCTCATATTGTGACCTACAAAATATTTAGTATGAAGGTTGAAAACAAACGCACAAAGCGCAAAATTAGGGCTGTGAAGTCTCTGGAGCGGGAGTGCAGAATGTTTGGATTTGAAGGTATTTAAGTAGAGAAAAGAAAAGGAAGAGAACGAAACTTGATCCAAGGAAAAATACTTTCTTGTTATATAATAATCTATTTCTGGTAACCAAATACTATCAAGTAAAACAAAACCAGGAAATATCATCGCATGACATCAACTCGAAAAATAAGAATAGATTTTTCAAAGTGCTCTAAAAGTCACAATAAATTAAAATTTTTGCGGCTAATTTATGTTCCTTTTTACCTTTCCCGAATACGTAGTAAGAGACAGATACTACATTCGTACAAAATTTCGAACTCGATTTGTTAATCGATTCTGACATTACGGTGATAGAGGAACTCAATAAAATGGGTCGCTCAATTCTGTCCGTCTGCCTGTCTGTCCGTATGCTCCTGAGACCTCAAGCCTAAACGGCTGCCCTGATTTGGTTCAAACTTCGGATCTGGAGTTTGTGGGTCTACAGTTTGTTTCTTCTTCCTTGCACGGTGACCCCAAAGAAAAGAGTAAAAAGAGTAAAATAGATGTTTTCAAAACTCTTGCGTCCTTAATTTTCAATTCGAATCATCGAAAAGGCTTATTTTAGAAACTGCTCATATCTCGAAAACCCTATTTTCGATTTGGAGAATACTTTAAAAACCATGCAATGCTTACATCTCGATCACTATCTTATACTCAGTTTTCAGCTAAGAACTTAAGCAACAGTATATTTCAAACCAAACATTACAAAATTTGGTACTGATTTGTCAGTGTAATTTTACGAAACCGCTCCAACGATTTTGATCAAAATACAAATTTAAGATGGTAAAATAATTCTAATCAAGATTCCACTTTTATTTGTTCTCAATAAATCGAATAAATCCTTTTTTTAATTATTTCTCAAAAATGGATACCCAAATCCCGATCAGTGTTCGTAGATTTTTGTAAAACTCAACACCGCACTGCCAATAAAAATGTAATTACAACTACGGAAAACTTCTTTTAGCAAATATTACCCACTTCTTATTTTTTTCAACCATATTGAATTTGCACCTTCAAATATTTCCAACCACGTGGAACTTACACATTCAGAAACTCCCACTTGATTTGCACCTCCAAACACTTGCAGCGGCATATTCAGTTGAAAATAAAAACGAAATAAATTCTTACATAAATACTGTTTCGATAACTGGTGGACTGTAACTTACTTGAGCTGAGCGCTTGAATGTGTTATAAAATAATTTGTCTTCGCTTATAATATTTCGTATTGCCCCTTTCAATCGAGAATATATCAATAATAAAAAAATAATTTGGAAAACAGAGCAGAGTTGATATACTATCAAATACTATACTGAGTTTTGTGTATAATTTATACTTTATTTGAACACATACATATCTATGTAAAGATACCAGTATTATCACGAACCCTACTCCCAATCATAGACACCCAAAACGGACCCAATCTATCTTTCTACACCTGTTCGTGTACTCTTTACCCAAGGCTTGCGAAAATGTCCTGTGAATGGAGAGCGAAGTTCGCCCAATATCTAGCATCGCTTCTCAAATCTTTACCAAACTTTTGATAACTGAGAAAGTTTCGAGCGACCCAGTCGTGCACCTTATTTTAACTTTGTTGCCTTAAGGTAAAATCTACCCGAATGATTAAAATCCGGGTGCACACTCAAAGGCTACCAAGAATATTTTCACTAAACTGTCTGCTTGAAATTGTCCTATCGACGTATTTCAAATTGACGTCATTATTTCACCCCATAAATCTCACCAATAATTTGAACTCAATTTCACACCCCGGTCATATGTACTTTTTTAAAAGCGTCCAACATTCTTGCGACTTCAATTTACTATCGAAAATATTATATGTTTGTGCGAACATTTGTTCTCCTCGTTTAAAAATTTATGAAACTAAAGTTTAATCAATTCTGTTTGTACTCTGCGTTCGAGTGATTCACAATTGAATACATATTTTATTGAAAACAAATTGTCCATCGTTTGGTATTCCTAGGATACCAAGGTTTGTTTGAAATTTAATCAACAAATTTATCACCGTTCTCACATTCTATGGCTTCTTTTATTGAATTGCTTGGCTGTTCGGAATCAGTCAGTGAGTTTATTGGCTTATATAGTTTCTAAATAAAATTTTAAGAATAAAATCTCCCCAGCAATAGAGAAGAAGAATTGGATGAACTCGATTTTAAAAAATGGTACGTCATACCTTTGTTGGTCGCAAATAAAGAACAAAATATAAATCCTATTTAAATTGGAAAGTTCATCGATCAATTTTTCGTTCATTGAAATTCAAAATATTTATTCCACCAAAATCAATAAACTGAATAAGCTTCCTGCAAGGGTCCACTAAATAATAATTTATTTAGCTGAAAATTTAAAAGTTCTCAACACTCAACAAGTTTTAATGAGGTGCAAAATCTCTATTGGCAAGCGAATTTCATTTATTAAACTTTTCTGGTCTGTGTTGATGGCGTTTCAACTTTTCACATTTTGACCTGTATCTCTGTCCTCAAAATGCCTATGGATACACGTACACGTACCACCCAAAAGTCTAGTCTTGGCAACGCTGCTTCCGCGCCAACAAAAAAAGTTAAAGGACTTTTCTGAAATAAAAAATAAAAAATTTAAAAATCGATTTGCGAGTTTTTTTTATAATGGAAAGTAGTATAATTATCCTGGACATTATATACTGTTAAGCTGAAGGGCACGTCTCCGGTCCATAATGTATTACTAAGCCATTTTTAAACAGCTTCAACTTGAAAGTAACAACATATTTGTTTTTTGGGGATATTGTATATAAAGAAATCAAGCCAAGACCTGATCATTTATTTAAAATTATTCAACGTCAGAGTCAGGCCCCTTTAAGTGTTGTTTTTTTTTGACATTTCAATTTCGTGCTGCCATTTGCCTTTGCAAAAGTATATTTGTTTTTCTTTCCCCGTCAAAATTATGATATACACAATATCAACCCATAAAAGTGTCTGCAGTAGATTATTTATTGGTTTTGGTTGTTTCTTGTTTTATATTGTTTAAGCCAAGTAAGTAGTAAAAGAAAGAGTTTACTTCCTGCATAAATTGGATTTGTTTTTGCCAGAAATATTTCCAACGGATTTGTGTCGCAAATTACCATCTTTCATTCATCTTAACGCTCAATGTTAAACGGCCAAAAAGCATTTGAATTTGACAGGAAGCTTTTTTTTTAGTTTTTTTTTTTTTAAAGTGCTACTAGCTGGGCAAACAATTTGTGTGTTTTGCATTGTGCTGTCGTCGCTGTCGTTGGTTTCGAATAATATTTCTTCTAGATAAAGGTTTATCCCTCTTTTAGAGAGGGATGGTTATAAATCACCATCAACTGACAGCAAAGCGAATCCATGTCTATATGGAATTTATTATTCTTGCTTTAAAACGCGCGGGGGGATATCCTTTCTTCGAAGAAATTCCAATATCCCTTGGAATTAATTCTGTGTTCCTTTTGTTTGGAAGAGTTAAATTGCTGGCGATAAGTTGTGCGAGGATTTCGGATTTCGGCTAATGGAAGCTTAAGTCTAAAATGAAATGTAATGGAGTTTTTGTAGTCATGAATCTTAATCATTTTAAATAAAAATGTAGAAAAATTTTAGAAAGGAAGTTGTTGGGCGTCTTTTCCATGATCAACTAAAAATGGCAGTTAAAACTCTTTCAACCTAAGCAAAGAATATTACTTACAATTGGAATATAATATTGGAATATAATATTGGAATATAATATTGGTTGCATAGCAATAATTCAGAAGGAGTTCTCATGTTTTCCACAAATCCCTAGAAAAAGATATACAAAGGCGTACGTCACTGAATTTTGTGGATTTTACAAGCAAAACAATAACGAATTCAGTCACGTATTACTCGATCACGGATGCGGTAATTCAACCCCAGGTCTACAGTCATATACAGAACAGTTGCGCCAAATTTGTATTATCAGCATCACAATGACTAAATGCGATTAATAGGCTTGATATTTACTTACGAATGCAAGTTAAGAAGTCCTTCTTTCGATCAGTAGCATAACTGCAGACATTTTTTTTTATGAATATAGATTTTAGATAAGCTTTGCTTTAATTTTTATTGCAGGAACATAAACCTCTGTTTAAACTAATTATATGGGACATTGCTCAAACCTTAACATTTATTCAGTACATCTATGAATATGTACACCTCACAAACTGTAAGCAATTACTAAGAAACTATATCACACAATAGAGTGCGTGAAATGAAAAGCACATGCAATTTAAACACCTTGAAAATGTAACATGTTCATACGAATCGTGTACAAATTTCACTGGCTACACTTCACATTTTATAGAACTTACTTATAAAGATGTATTTTATCACTTCGCATTCAGAAAGTGTATCCATATAAACAAAATAGAAACTTTCAAGGACTTTTGGATGGAGAGGGTTGCACACATGTAGCAAATACATTCTACTGAAAGTTATATGCTAAATAAACACAACACACCTACGTGATTGGTTTGCCAAGTATGTATACTTTCAGTTTCTTACAATTGTTTTACCGAACTTGCCATCAGCAGCCCGTCGAGAATTTCTTCCAAAGATAAAGGTTAAACGTAACTACACACAATTTGGGTTTATTTCATACGCTAGTGTAGATGTATTGATTTGTTTACAACTGATTGCATTTGTTTTTATGATTTTCTCTTCAAAGGTAAAGTAGGGTGTCATGGGAATTGAAGGTTTAAAGATTACCTACTTATTTTAATTATTTGAAAAGTGGGTAGATAGATAGTTTCTTTTCGGATTACAGTTTACAAATTCTTTTGCTAACACAAATTTTACAGTTGCTATTATAAAATAAAAGATCTTTCTTCTTAAATTTAATTTTTGTAAATCAGAGGTCTAAGGTTGAAGAAAATCAACGAAAGAAGGAAGTTAAAATAAAAAAAAAAAATTTAAACTGGGACAAAATAAAATTAGATTAATAATTTTAGTAACTAAAAAAAATCGTTAACCTATCACAATTTTCAATAATTAGGTTTTTTTTTGTAAGCGAAAAAGCGATATCTAGAAATGGAAAAAATACTCTCCTCTGAAAAAAGTTTTACGCATGGTAAATATTTTAATACTCACTATGGAAACGAACATTTTTCAACATCAATTTTTCGCTCTAAATTTCCATAGTGACGTATTAAAATATTTATCATTGAAACCAACCGCTGTCAGTTATTGCAAGAACTTATCACAATGTTTGCTCTTGCAGCTTAAACTGCCCCTGAATTAAAATTAGATAGGTACACAATTGCTTACTTTTAGGGGTAAGTAAATTGCATATCTTCGAAAACAGGCTCTAATCTAAGATGATATAATTTGAATACGTTACTATGGCAATATGGCGGCGACAAATTGAATCTTTCCAAAATGGGTTCAATTAACTGATAAGCATTTTGTATCGGGAATTGTTATCTTCATGTTACCAGTCTTATTGGCGACATATATTTACCAACGATTTTTTGTCTGTGCACATCTATGGTAGGTACAGTACCTTTCGAATGATAAACGTTTCATTCTCCTCATTTCTTAAAAAAATACTTAAAAAGTGTACGGAAACTTCGGATGTTCACATATTAATATAATGATGAGTAGGTATTGAAAGTTGACATGTACTTACGCAGTGAAGGTAAGCAGAAAAACCCTCTTCTTGACACTTTTGGTGAATGTTATTAATTTATTAAATAATCGCGTTAGTGTAAGAATTATTTAATTTTTTTTTTAAATATTTTTGTTTGCGTGTTTTACCCATTTTTTGATTCTTTTGTTGAATCTTACAGAATATATCAAAAATATGTAGACAACACAGAAAGTAAATACTTTCTTTTACAGTTATTGCAAGAACTTATCACAATGTTTGCTCTTGCTGCTTAAACTTTCGTGTCTCTTTTGAGCTGTAATCGTTAAAATTTTTTTTAGAATAAACCTCTGTCTGAAATTAATTACTTTGCATTGGCCGTTAGAAATATTTAAAAGAAAACTCGATTCTAAAGTCCACTTTTGTTGTGACCTTTAAAATCCACCTAGCATTTCATAGAAATGAAACAAGTTATGAAACTTCTGATACCTATTGTGAATCAATTGTGTTGTTTCACCAGAGGCGAGCTTCAAGTTGTCGTTGATATGAACTAAATAAAAACAAATTGTTTTGATTTCCCTAAGCAAGGGGAGATTCGAAAAAGTAAAAACGGTCCTGATTTGTCTTATTTGACAAATGCCACTTTAAATACATATTTCCTAACTTAAAGTCAAATTTAACGCTGTATTTCTTCTAATTTAGACTAAGAGTTGATTTTTTTGGTCAAATAGATACGACTAAAATGTTTTATTGCCAGTTGACATATTTTTCTTTTTTAATTTTTAATTTCACATCATTTACACAAGTACAAATCATATCAGTTTGAAACCTTATTTCAATTATTAATTTCTTTTCTACTAGCAGCTTTTAACCATACATTTTTCGAAATCTACAGTCTTTCCGTGATTTACAACTTTTGCCTCTACTAGCAACAGGTGTTGACTGTTGAGTTTGAATCAAACTTTTATTTCGGTTACAAATAGTGTTTCAGCAAGTCAATGGTTTCAATAGGCAGCTACCTCCTGCTGGAACCACTTTTATCGTCTGGATCAATATTGCCCATAATTTGGAAAACAAAAACTGGTAACATTGGCCATTGACTCCAATGTGAGCTCCGGTCTCAATCTAAAAAAATAAATATGTTAGTAACAAACAAATGAAAAACAGAAGGAAGACAATAATTACCCGAAAAATAGGTACACTCAAAAAAACATGAATGTTAAGCGAAGAATTTTGCGCTTTTTAAACAATTGCGAGCTTAAAGTTCTGCTTTAACAATTATTTTGGATAATAAGAACTCGTTGTTAAGTTTTCAAGAATCAAGTATTCAGCGTAAGAATTATATAGTCTCCATAACTATTTTCTTACATCATTGGCAACAATTTTATTCTTTAAGGAAACATTTTTACATTTCTGTTGATTTTAACCAACGAGAATTGTTGGCATTACCTACAATTTTTTTATCTGAGTACTGTAGTACAAGGTTTTTTTAAGCAACTACCAAAGACTCTGCCAATTGTAAATTCACGATTTAGTTTTAACTACTCACGGAAATGGCGTATTTGACCTAAATTGCTTTACCGCGAGGAAAGGGTGAACAAATTTTCGTTTCACTTTTTAGCAGAACAAGAATTGCCCCCTGGACGGTAAATACGATTATTAGTATCGCGCAGTGTTTTTGATTCCTGTTGAGGCTCCTGGATGCATGGCGATGTGAATAAAAGTGTATAGTGCATATTATGTTCTTGCAAACACTCACTTTACTGTGAATAAAAATTACTTTCGCCAGTTTGAAAATCTGTTACTCACCCACTTACAATGCTTCGAAACTAAGGCCCTAGTTATAGCCATACGTAAAATGCAACCGAAAAATTTGGAACAGTGTGAAAATGAGTTTTTTTTTAACTTTTAGGCGGTCATAGCACAAATTCTGCCCGAAAAAAATTTTCCTACGAAAACAACCACAACAAACTAATCACCACCATTATAATCAACAGCAAAGAAATTAAATATTTAGTGGAATGAATTGTTTTTTGTTTGTGGAATTGACTGAGAAGAATTTTTTCGTATGGAAAAATGAATAAAATATTTTTCTAGAAAATTTAAAGATCATACTTATTTTTACTACTTTTTTTTTTTTTTCATAAATTAACTTTATAATTCATAAGCAACACTTAAGACCAAGATTGAGTTCAACCATTAGGTTGAAGTGGTCAAAAAGAGCAAAAGAAAATGTGTAAGGTTTCGTTTTACGTATATGGCTATAACTAGGGCCAAAGATACCGATTGTAAATATTTATCCTCTAAGAAAAACACTATCTATTGGATAATCTGCTCGGAAGTTTCTTATTCATTTACACCATCACCGTAATTTGTCATTTTACCAAAGAAGTGTTTAATTTCGTATAAAGAAGTCCAAGTCCAAGTGAATGGCTTTTTATTATTCTTAAGTAAATTACTCAATAAGATTCTAGCCTTAATTTTAAGTTGCGAACGAAGTTACTTGCACAACTTTAACATGTTGATTTCCAATGTACTCGCGTACTCGCATTTCGAAGTCCTTATGCGACTGCTGCTGACCGGTGCTAACAGTAATTGTTTGCATAAGCAATGGTAGTTAAACCAAATGACCTGGGTCTATTGTAGGCATGTAACCGAGAATAGTAAAAGGTGTTATTTAAAGTACTACCTTAACTCAATTCCCGAATGCCTGATTTTTTAAATTCAAGTAGCTGCGACCTTTTAGATCCTCTGCGACTGCCTGTTAATGTCCAAATCAAAAGAATTGCACCTGATAGCGATTAAGCCAAGGCAAATTAAATTCAAGTCGATTTTCAATAGCTATAAAAATATTTATTCCTAATCGCATCAACTCAATGTTTCGCGCTTGGTGGTTGCTATCGCAAAGAGATATGTACATCCTCCAACAGCCCCATACTAACATTTCAGTTGTGTATGCAAATTTAATTTAGATTTCAATGGAAACCAATTAATCTCCAAACACGAACGACAATCTATTCCCACTTGTCGGAGTAATCGCCTCGACCATGCCACAAATGTGCAGCACTTACCTATTGAAGTCCACCCTCGGCCATGCTGTGTTCACTTCGCCTCAGGTTGAAGCCGGATACGGCCATTTGCTCATCGCGCCGTAGGGAAAAATGCATTGCATGTGCCTAAAGCAAAATATTGAGTGTGGAAGTGCACTTCAAGTTGCATGCCTGCATATCTGGCAAGAATCTGGTGAAAATGTATCCTAAAGTGGTAGTTTCCTTTGCCGGAAGTGGTTTCACCGCCAATATTGTGGCAAATTTTGCATGCGGAAAGCCCATTATATTGAATTTCGAACTATAAAGCTGGCCACTTCCAGACGCCCTCTGTGGGTATGGACACGAAAGGATTGCGTGTTTATAAAGCCTCCACGTGGACATGCAGTATTGTGTTTGCTGAGTGTTGATTTACGTACTCTCCGGCTTTTTAAGGATGAATGTGATTTCGGCTCCAAGGGGGATACCCTTTAGGTGATGATAAATTGGGGACATCCTTGTCGTACCTGCATCAAGTTGTGATTTATTTAAACGGTCCAATTCGAAGTAGAGCGTGTGTTTGTGATTTCGAAAATATAAGAGCAATTTCATGTGCGCCCACTTGTTCCGGGCGTCCACTTATGTAGACTTTTTGCGTTGAAGTAAACCTGCTATTTTAATTATAATCTACCCAATGACTTAATTGCAGTCTTCTAATGTTCTGTTCTGTTTTTCTTTCTTTCTTTACAGGTGAGTGAATAATTATACCTACATTTACTGCAGCTTACGTTTTGCTATAGCTTCCTGCGCATCGGTAGGTGTGCATATCGTGCATATTACGGATGTCATGCTGCTCTAAGTGTTTAGCGGCAGGACGTTCTGGTAATAGGAAGATACCCAGAGCAGTAAACGAGTGATGTAATTAACGCAGCACGTGATAAGTATGAGCGCGAAAGTGGCTATAAATTGAATGAAATACAAATTCGTGAATATAGAAGTTGTGTGTGAAAAGCTGCTTAAATGTGATTACTGATTGTTGTGGTTTCAATTGGATTCGGTAAGTTACAAAGGTTCTAGAGTGGAATTCGATGGTTGGGCATTTAAAATTTTTTTTTTGTGACCGAATTTAACCATAAAACTTTATTTTTGTGCGGGTAGTAAGAAAACTCTTATAGTGATGTGTACAACGCAAGTGTTACATTTAAGGCATTTGAACTGTTGGATTAATGTGTTTTCTTTTTTTTTGCAAGGTTGAAGAGAAAAAAAAAAAAATGTAGTGTAGAGTTTGTATATATTAATTTTTTTTTTGCATGGATAGAGTCATCTTCTGATGACTGAAGGCGGTGTTGTTAATTTTTATGTTCGCGTATGATTGCCAGAATATTTTTCACGATCTTTACTATTAAGCTTGCGCTGGACTTAATATATTTTCTTATTCATAGGAATAGTTTAGTGTTGGGTCCTATAACCCAATGGTCCCAGACTTTAAAGACTGTTTTCCCCTTTTTTATCAGTAAAAGCTTAAGTTTTCCCCTAAATTAAAAAAAAAAAAATCCCCTTTTTCTCCCCTAAGTGAAATTTGCACTTGTTTTCATAAGGAAAACTTTAAAAATTGTAACTGTTCTTATTAACAATAAAGATACAAATCGCATAAAGACACACATGTTATACATTAATTTCCTTTTCTACTAGACATAATATCAAAAAGAGTGAATGCATCCAGATGAACAAAAAGTCCTACGTAGACGTTCGATGGGCTGTTTTCCTTCATGATTACTATGAACAATTCATTCTTTGAAATATTTTCGTGAAAATACCTACGTTTTAATTTTATTTTCAAGCAATTTACGTTATACAGGGATTTTGTATTTTTCCCCTTTTTTAAAGCTTGTCCATTTTTTCCCCTTTTTCTTTCAAAAAGCGCCAAAATAGGCCCCTCAATCTGGGACCACTGCTATAACTTTCCAAGCAGTTAAAAAAATTATCATGGCGTCATGTCCACTATCCGCGGTAATTTGGGAAAGAGCAACATTTCGCATGGTTTTTTTTTAACGACTGAACCTTTTGAAAGATTGAAATCAAAACCAGAAGTAGATATTGAGGATTATTGCAGGAAAAGCTTGTTAGAAGACGAAGATTTTTGGAATCCATTTCTAGTGTAAAATGATTGTTAAATTTTATTTTTCAACTCACGTACTGCAATATAACATCGGTGTGTATATCCAAAATCGTTCGTACTAAATCCTTTCTACTGAACTGTTTTCGCTTTAGCTCCTAAAAGATTTTAAGTTATAATTTTTGTGGTTAAAGCTGTTATGTGTAACAAATAAACTGAAGTTCCGATGACTACTGATGTTAAATAGGATTCCAAATTGGTTAGCAGTTACTTGATGCAATACCGGTCCACATCCTTTCGGTTTATTAAATAAACAGAAACCCTTTCAATTGCTGTTTTTGCTTTCAAAATAACTTTTGACATCTTCCTCTCCTGCGTACCTACCTATAGAGATTGGGATGATAATGATCTTGTTTAGTAAGGAACAATAAATTTCCGATGTAATGTCTTTTTTTTTTTTAAATGTTTTGTAGTGTATCGAAAAAGCACCGACTGTTGCTCAGTCTTTTTCAGGTGTGATTTAAAGGCGTCTCTAATTTGCCAGTTCAATACTTTGTCCGCATTTACTTTTGGACACCAAAGGTCTGGGTTAATTTCTTTTTTATTAATAAATCGAGTATCATGTGGAGTTTCATGTCGGAAACTTCGTACAAATCATCAAAGAAGTGTGCGATGTCTCTGCTACTATAGTTTTTGCCTTCAATATCTTAAAAATTAAACAGTCAATATTGAGTTGAATACCTAGTGCAAAGCGTTACCGCCAATGAGCAAATGACTAATTGTTTCGATTCTGGCCGTCTCTTTTTATCATAGCTGGGATTCTTTTTAGGTAAATATACGCAGTTAACTATGTTCTTCGACTTAGTTAAAAAGTGTTGACCACATTTTGTTTTTATCGAGCCCCAGTGGTGAGCCAATGGGGTCTCAAGAGTTGTGAAACGTCTGGGCTTGTAAGTCCAAAATAAAAAATTAATTATCGCAACAGATCCGTGGAGGTATCCTTGGTTAAGGCGTCCCACGCCCATGTATTTTATTTTGCATTTTTGGGGGCGAATTGAGGGAACCCACAAAATTACTTTATGCCGAATTGGAAACTTTTTCAAAACTGTTGTGGATATTCTAGGGTGTTTATCAGAGGTTCGCAGGGCGAGATGTGGCGGAGTAGAAACAACTTAAAGGTGTTGCTTGTGTTTTTTTTCGGGGACCGAACTTGAGATCTTTCTCGCGCAGTAGTCCAACGCACTAACCACTCACCTACTGCGCTCACTATAATACTATGTCATTCAACTGCTCACTTTGTTGTTTGGTGCACTGCTAAAAAGTATGGAGGAGTTTACTTTAGAATTTATGTACCGCACTTGTAGTGGCGATTCCAAACAAACAAATTGCTCGTTTTTATAGAACTTTCACTTAGTAAAAGACTTTAAAAATACCAGGCAAGTTAGAGAGCTATTTTGACTATTAAATTAGCCAAAATTACGCCCGAAATAGATCCAAAGTGCGCACCTCTGAATCGTCAGTCTATATCGATACTTGGTACTGCGATAACTTTATATTGATTCATGTCGAGAAGTGGAGCAACACCCTTTAATGAAGATTGTACTTGACATTAACAACTCTATTCCTAGTATTTAAAATTGCCTGAACAACATGTCCCCTTCTATTGAAGCTTTGTAAACATAGAGCTCGCTCACTCTCCTTCCCTTCTTTGACTTTCTTCTTACATCTACTCCTAAAATCGATTTCTTGAACTCAATTCATAGCAGTCACAGGCAGAAGACATGTATTCTGCCACGAAACAATGAAACTAGGCTCAGCCATCCATTTCAGATAAAACAAAACGTTTACTTATCATCCTCTATCATACCCAGTTTATCCCATAAGCATTTACATAATGAAATTGACCGAAAAGAAAATCCTGACCAATGAGATTTTTTATGCAGATGTCCAGGTTCAACAAAATTCCGTCTGTCTTTGGCGGTGATGATAAATCAATTCTGAAACGAATTTAGATAATGTAGGCTTCACAGTGGAAGAATAAATTATTGTAATCGATTTCTATATATATATATAAATATCGACTTTGTGGAATCCTGCAAATCTGTCCTTTTCTATGCCAGTCCTCATTGCTGGTAGGTACTTATAAAAGAGTCTTTGTCTTCGGAAAATGCTAATTCTGGTATAAGATCACGTTACTGTCCTGTAGGTCCTTGATATTGAATTTAAAAGTCTTAAATTGAGTATACGAACCACAAAATGTGCCGGTTGAGTGAAATATGTTTTCCAATAATTTGAGTAACATATACTGATGCCGAACATGAACATTCACCACCGATTTTGCTTTGATATCAAATCTACACCAAGTCTAGAGGGGGATGCAATCGAAAAGGACAAACATGACGCTGCGTATATTTTTGAATTTGCAATTTAAACAAACGTGTTTAGTGACCACATGTGGACAGACTCTCTGCGAGTATACCTATATCTTACATCATAGAAATAGAGTGGTACCCTATGTACAAAACTTTTTACTTTGCCAGAGTCATAAACTATAATTTACTATCCCAACTCATCGTCATAAAAACACTCGAATCGATGAGAATTTACGAGCTTACAGATGTAGGGTCTGGTGTGTATGGCACGTGCCAATTTTTTGATCACCGACACGTATTTGCTTTCAAATTGAGCTATATTAGCAGTGTGTCTTTCAGTGGCGCAATTTCATAAATCAACTGCTATTCCAGCGCGTATCCTAAATGCAACACACATATTGGTATTTCCAACGCCCTTTGCTTGAAGGGCGACCATTTTAAAGTGACTGCTCTCTTGTGGTGACAAAGAGATGCAAACCAAGTGCGTCCGGCTTTTGTGGATATTAGTTTTGGCTTTGATTCAATGATAATCGATTTACCAGCATTCGTATGATGTCAGTTGGGGAAGCGAATGTGACAAGAAAATTGAAATTTCACCCAACAGCTGGTAGATGTTATTTAGGCAAGTCACGATAATTCGAGGAGTGCTACTGATGGTTTTTGCGTGCGAACTCGTCAATTTGCGAAATATGAGGGTGCAGTTAAACTATCGCACGCTTGTAGATTTTATTTTAAACTCCGCCACGTCCGCAAAACATCCGAGACAATGAATAAGTTGAGTGACTTGTTGTTACTTCTCGTATTCATTTTGTGGGGCATACATACCGGAAAAAATGCTGGAGAATGGCTCTGAGAAGCTAGGGCTAGGCTTGAACATTTTGAGCTCTATTTACTTCTCTCCACTGAACGATACAAGAGAAAGATCTAATTCCAGGTAACTGACAGCATTTCAATTTCCACTGCTCCAAGATGGAGCAGTTTTCTTGAAACCTAGACCCAATACTAAGTTCCTCATAATTTAGTTTGAAAAATGGACCGAGTTCTGGACCTACCACTAACACAGTAGGGGACAAAGGCTCATTGAGTTTATGAGCCACTTAATTTAGTCCAACACCCAGGACAGTCTTAAGAGTGAAAACTCCTTGGTATCCGAATTGAATGTCAAAGCAGTCAAATAGGGATTACACTTGCACTGGACTGGACCTGTTACCTGGTAGACTAGGAAGTTCTGCACAGGACCTGAGTTCTCACAAAACTCCCAAAAAGCTCCTTTTCGTAAAGTTAATTTCTTAAATTCCGATTCCGAACATTTTGTCGAACTCAGTATGATTCGAGGAAAACATCTTTGCCAACTTGGGGAGGGTACACGTACACCGTACAGTGCAACTGTTCCACACGTTGTCGTAACTTGAAATGTTTTACATCACACGCAAGATTCACTCCGAAAAATAATCATGATGGATTACTGAAAATGACGGAAGTTATTCAACAATTGATTGATGCCTTTGCTTATATTAATTGAGTCTATGACACTGTATACGAATCGATACGTATATGAAAAAATGAAATGGAAACGAATGATTACAGATCTTGATTGTCATGTAGGAGTAGGAAAGCCGTCGTTAACTTTGGCATTCTTAACCGATTGGAACAATATAAAAAGGATTTACAGAATGGCCGCTTTTTTAAGCACTTGTTCGGGTCTTCTTCCGATAGTCACAATTACCTTTTGATAGATTGATTGATGTCTTGACGGTATGAAGGAATGACAAAAAAAAATAAATGTCGCGTCGCGTCGTCCACACCGAAATTTAATATATATAACTACCTATACTGTCGTCGCTATAGCTTGATATGGCTGTTTGTTTTAAGCGAAGATTTCAGATGCACCATACTCATATTTAGCGTCAGGCTATATTTTTTACGAACTCAGAATCGCAAAAGTTGTCCACATAAAATGACTCATTATGGCCTACAAAATATTCAGTGTGAAGATTATGATTATTAGTAAGGCCCAATGTGCTTAACCGTTTTTGGCTTTTTAAATTGTATATTAATTCACTGTTGTGTCTTCCCTTACGCTCGATCTCGACGCATATATGACCAAAAACAGAAAGACGAAATTTAAACTCGAAGGAAGAATGTAAAGGGTCTTTTATTAAAGACTTGACAACTTGTTTTTTTTAAATAAATTGCAAACTTACGACGATCAAAAAAAAAAAAAAAAATGTTATTGGCTTGAATTACTATCAAAACATTTATGAATTGAATTCGACTTCGTTCATGTGTCCACCACGGGAACGTATGCAGCGGTCGATACGTTGAACCCAATTTTCGATGACTCTGCCGAACATTTCGACCGATATGGCCGCTATTTCTCGTTCAATATTGGCTCTGAGCTCCTCTAACGTCGCCGCCTTGTTGGCATAGACCAATGATTAAATGTAGCGCCATAAAAAAATAATCCAGAGGTGTTAAATCCCACGATCTCGGCGCCCAATAGATGGCGGTAATTTTCATCGACGAAAAACATCGGCCCAATGACGCCACAGGCATATAAAACGGAACCAAACAGTGGCTTTTTGCGGATGAAGTGCTGTTTCATAAAGCACATGAGGGTTTGCACCTATCCAGTAACGCATATTTTGCTTTTTGACGAAGCCGTTTAACCAAAAATGCGCTCCATCGCTGAAGGTTAAAAACTGGCGTTAACGGTCTTAAAGTTGCGGAATTTCGGTAGTAAATTTTAATTATTTGTAAACGTTCTTCCTTTGTGTATTTCACCATGATGAAAATGTTGATTTTACTGAATATTTTGACATTGAGATTTCGGTAATCGGTTTAAGGGTGCGTTCAGACTGAAAGTTTGAAGCTTTCAAGTCGTTAATGAAAGATCCTTTATTAACTTTTTCCTTTCTGCCTATATTTTGCAGCATTCGAAGCCGTCAAGCTAAACTGCCAGGATAAGAGTTCGTTTTATTTTTTGAGCCAAGAACTTTGACCTCATCTCCTCATCAACTGAACTAGTAGTGTTTCGCTAGAACTTCCTTGCAGTTATTCCCGTAAACAGTGACAATTTGTCCTGGATGGAAAGAGCTGTTGATAGCAGTTATAGTCTTCCCTAGATACGCAGTAGCAATTTCCTTAGGGGATATTTTCTCCTAAGCGCCATTTTGATCAAATGAAATTGTTAATGATTTTCCCTACTATAGTACCTATCTCCTATCAACTAACACAAAGCTCAAATTTTCACTCATACACATTTGAGAAGTGGAAGTCCGTTTTGAAAATAGTTTGGGAGAGATATTTCAATATTTTCGTGGTCCCCATGAAAATATTGCTATAGCTATCCGATGCTACCACCATAAGATATTTTATGCGACCTTAAAGTCGATGAAGATATTCGTTGATCCTTTCCACGTTATGCATCAATTTGAAGCTTAGCCCAAATGGTCTAAATGGTCTGAGATGTTCACATTACTCAGCCATCCTCTACTTAACCGGGCGGCAAAACTGGTTCCGTATACAGACACTGAGGCAAATATTGCCGCTTTTTGAATGAAAAGGCAAAAGGAGGGACCAGCTTAAAAAAGGGGAAAAATCCAAAATTTCTGTGAAACTTTAAATGTTATAAAAATAAAATTTAAATGTATTTTCATTACTAAAAAAATTCATAGACTGAATTGTTCATATTAGACATGAGAGAAAACAGCCCATCGAAAGTCTCCGTAAGAATTTTTGTTTATATTAAGTTTTTTATATATCATGTCTAATAGAAAGGGAAATTATTGTATAATATGTATATTTTTATCCGATATGCTTATTTTAATCTTGTTCATAAAAACGTTAACAGTTTTTAAGTTTTTCAAAACAAGTGGGGGAAAAAGGGCAAATTTATGGGAAAAGTAAAGCCTTTTCTGATAAAAAAAAAAAGAGAAAACAGTCTTCAAAGTCTGGGAGCACTGCTTCTTATACTCCTGCACCAATGCTTTTACTATTTGTGCTGTATTTGTTTTTTTGGCAGTGATGACTTCAGCTACCGAACTGATGATGCCTCGACTGTGAGATGCCAATGGTTGCAGCCGTTTTTTATAGGAGAATTGGCGCATGTAAGGACTCTAGTCTCTGGCCGGAGTCGCATTTTTTCTCCTGAGCGGGATAGTGGTCTGAGTTGACCTGTTCCCTTGGAATATGTACACTTTAAGAAAGTTGATGTCTCACAACGGTCGACGGTCGATTTGTTGTCGACGAATTTCCGCGTCTGTAGGAAACCAGTTGTAGAATCCAAGAAAGACTTGTAAATCTAGCTCCATTTATTAAATGTACGAGTTGCTGCAAAGCACAACGTTCAAGTCACTCTGGGTGGGCTCCGTAGGCTTCTCCAGGGCGTCTTAAAATTCCCTTTTAAATTAGATGTTAACCATTTGCGATGAGTTATCACTTCAAAGTCAACAAATTTTATTCTAACCGATCTACCAAGAGTACACAACTGTTTCTATCTACCATCCATACACCTTATCCTATCCTGTCCATCGTATCTCAAGAATCGTTGTAACATCTCTCTTTTACGGGGTAAACACTCAGAAAAAATTGTTTTCTGAAACATCGACTAAGTGAAGAGCTTTTATACACCTTGTCACATCTATCAGTGAGTATCGGAAGGTGCTTTTACATCCACACCCTACCCAATTAATTGTCTCAATTCCCAAATTTCACATACCTTGGTTGCTTTAAGTATTCCCTTAATCCCTCAGAACTCCGAGTGCTTGTAGTCTGTAGAAACCAAATTTGTATGCGCCATTAAGATTTATCCGCAGTTCAGAGGTCATTACGTTTTCAAGGAAATTGTATCGTTACGCCCTTAACCTTCTCTCTGATTCCAAAATATATAACTGACATTTTAACTGAACTTCAAGTTAGTTTGTGACTTCAATTTTATTAAAATTGTTAAAGTACCTGTCATTAAAGCTAATGGAATAAGGGGAAGCTATTTCCTTTTAAATGTGCGCCCGGTAAGGAGTTCAGAAGAACAATTCACATGAAAAATTCAAGACAAGGCAAATTGCCACAATCCGCGACATTTTGATAATAGGCAGAGGTACAAAATTCGCCCACACCTACATAAACTTTGAGACACAGTTTGTACCCTGTTGTCAGGTATATCCTTGCCTGACAATATTTTCGGTTGTCTCAGTTTCGCTTACATTGAAATTTAAATTTCAACTAAATTCCATTGCCTCGCTGTTATCGCTTGTGTGAATGAATGGTGGGTCATTCTCTATTGCCATTTAGTTTAAGACTGAATTGGACAATTTGTGAGATTTCAAAATATATATTCCTTTTGGGCTGCCAAAAATCCCTCTTCAACTGGCCCTGTGGATACAATTTCATAGACCTTAATTACATTTCCACAACATAATAAATGCAAACAGTAATCTTCGCTAAATTGCCCGACAGTAGCTTTAGCTTTAATTGCTCGCGTCTAATTAATTTTATATCCATTTTATAAACTTAACCACAATAATCACACTGCGGGTGCGTGCTGGAATAGAGAAGAAAGTTCCTCAACGAAATTGGGGAAATGTACGTTCATATAAAAGCCGACAAAAAGGTCCAACTATAAATAATGAATTTTAAATTACGATACCATAAGCTGTCATCAAAGAGCGCTTCATGCTTTGACCTTGATGATGGGTTTACTACTCTGCAGATGACCCTCTTTTATTGCTGCTCCCTTTTGAGTAGGTATTCATCTCCAGCACACATGGCCCTTCCCCTTTAATTATGTTACAAACATTTACTGGATTCTACGCTGTCATTTGGTTTTCTGATCCGCCTTTGTAGCAATCACGAACACGTGCTCCGGATAACCAATACAGGCCAACAATGTTTGAAGTTGCAGGTGGTATGGAGAACACAGTTTGGGGCGCGTCTATATGTAGTGTGTAGATTGTGCCCTGCTGCCTTTTCGTGTCTGGCAAACATTTTGTCAGGCAAATTATTCATAGTCACTGTATTTTAATTCACACGAAGTGTGTATATCCCTTTTCAAGGACTTGTCAAGAAAGTTTTCTGATTGTTTTTCCGAGCGGGTATGTTAGTGCGCGCTTTTTAGCACTTGACATTTGCAGATGACATAGGGATGGTGTTTGGGGGGGGGGGGGGTGTTGAATGTGTGCGTGTTTTGCAGAAAGCTGTTATGCCTACCCCAAGTTTGACCCCGCAAGCAGCAGTCTGAATTGAGTCGGATGTAAAAGCTTGAAGGAGCTTACGGTGCATGAATTGTAGTCTGCGTAGAATACAACAGATGTCGCAGCGACCACTAGGGAGACAGACTGGGCTTTTGGAATGGGACTTTTAAAATTCTTTTGAATTTAAAAGGAAAGACTGTTCAACTGAACTTGAAGAAGAGCTACAAAAAACTTAAATTTTACGATGGACAAATTATGTGTAGATATGCTAAGTTAGGGGATGAGTTCATCACTTAATGCCAGGCAACACCGGGTCACGCTGCCAATTTTGTTTGGGGAACCAAACTCGTTTAAAAATTTACTTTTGGCATCACAATATTTAGTGGGCCTGACTCTTTTATTTTCTTTAATAAGTAAAAGCCTGTTATCATTTTTTGCTGTATGCTATTGACTGTTGGTGTTGTGTTTTATCTTTCGTTTACTGAAGATTTGACCTGGAAGCTCTCCGGGGCGGATTTATGTTTTCAAAAGGGAATAAAACTAATAATATGAAATGTAAGTTTTTATTGTTTAGTTTGCCATAAACAGAAAGAGTGCGAGTCTTATTTTTTTTTAAAAATTTAGTCGTCCAAATACCGACCATTTATTTGCACACATTGTTGGAAGCGGGTCATCGTGTAGGCTTGGCTGGATGTCGTTGATTTCACTGCGGATACTTTCCTTCAGCTCCGTGACAGACTACGGGTATAACCAAAGACCGTATTCTTGAGTTATCGCCATAGGAAAAAGTCCATGGCGGTTTAGTTTGGTGGCCTTGGTGGCCACGGGACGTTCCCAAAGCGGCTGATAAGCTTTCGTGGGAAATGTTCACGGAGCGAATTCATGGAGGTTTAGGCAGAAGCGGAGTCGCTCCATCTAGCTGAAACCACGTGTGGAAGGATGTGCTCGCACATTTTGGTAAGTAAAATCGGTGATCACGAATTCATAACTTTTACTGTTCACATTTATGGCTTGTCCCCTGGAATTTCCAAAAAACTAGGGCCCAATGATTCCGGTCTTCGATAAAGCCCACCATACATTAACTCTTGATGAATAAAGGGGTCGTTGATGTTTCAGTCGCGGATTACGTGTTCGTGGAGCCCAGTACCGACAATTTTGCTTATTTACGTGGCCATTCAGATAAAAGTGAGCCTCGTCTCTCTCAATCATTGTTTTCAGAACTTTTTGCGTACATTAAAGTAATTTTCCTTAAGTTCTTGCATACTAAATGAGTCTTAAAAGGATTCAATTTGAAGTCTTTCTTAAGAATTTCGTATTTAGTATTTGAACATTTTTTTAAGCGCCTTCTCCAACTGAAAAAAGTCCCAAAATAGCGAAAAATTGTGGCAGGCTCTCAAAAAAATGCAAAATTGCAACTTTAGTCGCACAACGGGCATGCTGTAGAGGAAATTTCGCCTCTTATGAGCTTAGCTACGGGAATGGATTTTTCTGTGGCTTCAAATAGAGACCCTTCTTTGCAATGAGCTTATAATATTATTTTTTAACTTTTAAGCAATTATGTCCTGGGTATGGTGGTTTTTTACATGTCAAAGGAATAGTTTAAGTTTTAAGTTTAAGTTTATGAATGACATATGCGAATGTAGTAAATACAATCACCCGATTATTCCGAGCACTTTTTTCTCATTATATTTGCTCGCTATTAAACTGCATCAGTACGTGTGGCTTGTCACATCTCCAGGGTCCCCCAGAAGGATTCGTCCTTCTTGGGGTAGCAGAATATTAAAATTTCGGATCTTCAATTATTTCAGACTTACACACATTCCTTTGCAGGACATTGTTCGAAGAACGCAGTTTACTATAATGATGATATTTTCAGTCGGCATCCTGCCTGCGATTCTCTTACAATACATCTCTCCCAGATCTCTCCCGTGATGAAACTCTTCAATGGTCGGCGAAAGTAATCTTAGTCCTTCTAATAACGTCATCTGATATCAGGTCCTTAAGCGATGGTCCTTATATGCACACTTGAGGGTCGCTATCTTTCTGAATGTACTACACTAGTTTTACAGTCAATTTATGTAGTTGGTCTGACACCTTTCAGTCGCAGGACCTGTGCTCCGTTCGCAGTTTGTTTTTAACATTTTTGGGGTCTAGCAGAATGACGAGACAGCTTCCACCGTGTTTCTAGGGTAGTTCTTATTGTTGTACTAGCAATTCAAAAAATTACCGTGGCATTTGTATTCAAACCAATCGTGTTAAATAGAGTTCCTCCAGTAATTCTACCTCATATTGACCTGGCTTTCACACAACATATTGGGAAACAAATGACAGACAGCACTGCAGCTCTGCACTGTCTTACCAGTAAAAAAAAATCTGCCAAATATGTTGTGGTTAAGTCAGTGAAAGTGGTCCTTAACTATTTCCCTTCGCCTATTTATACATACGATTTGATGGAAAGTAGATACATACAAGTCGTCCTTGAAATACACAGTATTAACTATGGCGAACTTTGTCTAATTTGTCCTGATCTCTGAACTTTTTTAGGTGGAAATTAAATGTGTAAAATATTTCTACATTTGATACTAAAAGGTTGGCCGAAGGAATCCAAAAAAACTTGCCTTAACGTACTTTTAATCTGGTAGAAGATATACATTTTATCTTTTACCGTATTATGGAAAACTTTTCAATTAACATTATTACTTTATGTAGGTAGCTACTGTTGGATTTTGTTTACTATAGAGTAGCTTACGTTAGTGTTTGTGTACCTTTCCCGTATAATTGAATTGGATTTTGCCTCTCACTCACCCTACAGCTACACTGTAAGCGTACTATTCTGGACGGGAATCCCACTGAAAACCTGCTATTCACTTGATTCACTTGTGAGCTTATCTTCTGTCATCTGCACCTGCTATTAACGACTCATGTGAGTACCCAATTTAGTAATAAAAGTAAACTATAAATTAAATGGCATACGCCCCAGAGAAGCTGCATAACAAATCTTCACCCTCTTAAAAGCTTATTTTTGGGTCAATTGTTGAACTCAGCTGAATATTTAGTTTCATCAAGACGGTGCCGTTTCAATGGGTTTCATAAAATATTAAAGTAATAGAAGTGTGCCCTCGACTGCTATTATAGGAGCTCTAAATAATATTAAACGCATTTGTTTATCATTTGCAGTAAGCAACACATGTGAATTCAGATTTGTTTAAAAAGATACATATATGAAGTCAAGACTAAAGATTGCTCCTGGAGCTTCTGACTTTTATTTCGAAAATACGATACACCCTGATTAAGATAAAAACTGATCAAACATCTTTGGATCATGCCGTGAGATATATTACGTCGTTTAGTTATTTTTAAAATATTGTTTGTATATCATTTTTTTAAAATGATTTCCAAAACTACGCACAAACAATAATAGAAATGACAGGTACAAGACAAAAAATACGAAGTCGAATTATTATGAAGGGAAAATGAAACGTCACTAAGAATGATAGAATTCAGTGTCGCTTTCAATATGTGAACTTGTGTATGGAGGAAACACATTGGGTCTATTCGCGTACTTTCCTGCGCCAAACACTTAAGATCTGTCAAACCCAAAAAATTGAGAGAAACTCTCCCAGAGAGCTGACGTGGATAGACTTCGAGCTATGTACTTTGAGCCACTTTCATATTTGACATCTAATCCATATCCATATCCAGTATAAATTATCATTTTGCAACAAATGAAAGGTTCTAGAAGAACTATCGACAACCATACATTTTTCTTATTTTTTCTTTATTTTTTATTTTTCTGTGCATTTGATTTTTAAGACAGACTTTGAATTTGTTTCTTATCAAATTTTTTGAATTTGACATATTTATCAGTACTTGCCCGTTGAAATTCTCTAAGCCAAGCCAAGAGAGGAACTACTCGTTACTCGTTATTTTGCTAATTTTCTCTTTTTCTGTAATTTTTGATGAGAACGTGTATAGACTTTGCGATCGATTTATATCGATTGCGTTCGATTTAAACCGCGTACGCGAACGAACCTATTGCTAATTTTTGTTATAAATAAGTAAGTGTGCTTTTTAGAATATTTTGCTTAAGGAATACAAAAAATACAATACGCGGTCCATTTCATGGTGGAGCCGTGCCAAGGGCCAACATAAGAGAACAGAGGGCCAAAAGGCCCGATCGGGCGCATATTGCCAACGCTGTGACCAAGTGTCCTTTTATTTGCATACACATTCGCAAGTGACAGTGTTTCGTGACACGGTCTGTAGCCGTTGGGATATACTCCTTCAGCTGTATGACTGACGCTGACAGCCGGCTGGCAGGTTGTTGGCTAAGATTTTGCTTTCAAAAATGTACATTTGGTCAAAGTCTATCTATAGGTACATCGCTGGTTGTAGTTTTTTTTGCTTTAATATATAGCGCACCAAGGGTCGTTGGTTTATAGGGGACATCGTGCAATTCACAGTGGTAAATAGCAATTCATGGTAGTATATTATAAACACAAACAACTTCCCAAAATATTGGCGGCATAGCACTTTAACAAAGATAAAAGCTTAACAGGAAAAGTATTTCTTGAAAAGTTGTAACATAATTGCAGAATTTTGAAAACAATGGGAGTTTGCTCTGACTTATCTGCCACAAGCTTAAAAGGACGATGTACAATCTAGCAGTTTACGATACGTTCCCGTCTTCGGATTTAGTATTAGTAATATTTTTGTTTCGTAATCATAGTATGGGCCTTCGATAATGCTCGATCAGCAAATTGCTTATCGCATCTATAGAAACGCAGCTGTAATATCCTCGGTCTTCCTTTATACACAAAAGAAGCTTTAAACAACTGCATCGAATCCTCAGTGCCAAAGAACAGCTTGAACTTTAAAATAAAAAATGGCGCATGACTCGATCCCACGAATCCTTTTTGACCACGGATAGTTCCGTGTGCTAAGTTAGATTTTCCTCGAATCTTCATCCGTTTTCTATTAATTGCACACATCTAACACAAGAAGCAGGATAATAGGCTTTAACTGCTTTCTGAACAAAGACAGTTTATACTTAGGCTACCTAAGTACCTCCCACTTGGGAAGCAACCAAATATTCAACACACACAAATAGTTCCCTGCCGAAGAACTTGAAGAATGTCTGATCGAGTTACTACGAACGCAGGGTGACAGGTCCACCCACATAAACGATGTGATAACTTAATCCAAGTCGACTGTCACTGCATTCCTCTATACACCCCCTAATAGTAAAGAAAACCGCTTAGTAGATTTTCGCAGTTCTTTTGTCTCAGACAACATTCTGTTCGTATAATTCTTCGTATATCCGTCATGCTCAATAAGACGAACATTCAAATCGACACCAAGGACCAAAATCAAATCGCATGCGGGAAAAGTCACACACCGCCCCGCTATTGACTAGATACCCTGCTGAAGGCAGCCTGACGAAATCGATTACACTATTAGCTATTCGATGTTCCACAGGATCTCGGTTAAATTGTTATTACCTTGGAGCTTCCTCAAATGACTCTGGTTTTTGCGGAAGGCGGATACAGTGATGCGTGATGGTGGCTGTGACTGATATTAATGCGAATCCGACATCATCAGTTCGATCGAGGGCGGCGGCAAAGAAGTGATGTATTAGTTATCACTGGTTTCATATCCCCCCGCCACAATGGAGGTGGTAAGATTATATAAATTGGAAGTCTTAGGGTGTAGGCATCATCGTCATCGTAATTACGTTTGGATACGGTAGTACCAGTAACTGATGTTTCAGGGTTGTAATGATGGTACTTAATGTATTGCGGATATTTACAAATGAAAATACTGGGGATGAGTTATTAGGTGTCATTATTTAGGGCGATTCTATCCACGTGCTACGAGACGTTCGATTGAAGGCTTCGTGTGTTTATTATGCGGATAACCGCCATGACACTGAGGTATTATTTTGGTCGTTAAATAGAGTTTGGTTTTAATAGGTTGTAATTTAAATAATGAGGTACGACGTAGAAACACAATTATTTCCAGGGTTAAACGGAAATCACACTACTCGGAGGGGGGGCACGGTGACTTAATGAAAAGACTGACGATGTGTATCTTGGAAGGATGATTATTTTGGATTTTATGCGTGTTTCTATTAGTATTTCTTTCGGCAGCATTTAAATATTTTTTTTATGATGGTCTGGTCAGTGGTCTCAGACATAATATCTGGAAAAATTATAAGTAAACAATGAGACTTTTTTCCACGTCTCGAAAAGGTAGGAAAAACTGGCAATACCTGCCTTGCAAAATCTTCCTACTTCAAACAGTCTTCTTCTAGCGCAATAAAACGACTTTCAATACAAAAGTGTGTCGTCCACTATAAGTCCGTAATTTAACAAACAATTTTATTCAATAGTCTATTAAACTGTTGACCACCAAACTAGTTTTAAGCTCCTCATCTAGTGCACAAGCTCATGTTGTTCATATTGGGCAACGTAGGTCGAAGTACAAAAGTAAAACATTTCCGTGTTGAGCGCGTTGTGGGCTCCGTACAGTTGATCAACTCACTCAATTGCTGAATGACTGCACTTAGTTGTGTTGTGTGAATTTGTTAACTGTGTTTTCATTGTGATTGTTAAAAGAATTGATGGACACCTTAATTCCCTTGTACACTTTACGGAGTATTATTTGTTGGACAACTCGTTCAACATACTTGACAGCTACTTATACATTTATAAAAATTCTTTTCCAATCTATAGTTCGGTTAATACTTTCCTATACTGCATTTTGTCTGGTTTTTGTTAGTTTTTTTTTGTCTTATGGGTCAGCTTCTGACGTCTCATGGATTGACCTCTTTTTCTAAGGCCGAAATTAGTTGTATGGGTTGGGTCAACTGTCCCACTGTGGCTCACGTCCCACAGTGAATTTTTTAAATTCACTTAATCTCTACTCATAAAAGCAAAACGAAGTAAAGAGAAAATGAACCACGTTTCGATCCTTTGTGAATTTACCTGGGAGTTGAAGTCATTGTCGGTAGTGCTAAAAAAATGTGAATTTTACTGGTAAGTAATTAGAAATCGTGCTTCTTATTTTTGTTCCACTTAAAAAAGTATTGTGCTTAGTGAGATTTGTGGGATGCAGTTTAAAATGTTGATTATTATTATTAATTAAAATTAGTATGTCAATACAATTTGTGAAATGTTTTATTTTATAAAAATATTTCTCTAAAAAGTCACTGTGTCCAACAGTGAACCAGCTCATAGTCGTACACAGTGAACCGTGGTGAACATGGTAGCACTTCCAGGATTCAGAATTGCGAATTTTCATTTAGCAAACCTATCAGCATTTAACATTCGTTACTGTTATTTTCTTTTAGTTATAAGTTTTGTGATATTACTGAAGTCCTTGATAGTAATTTTTGTTAATGTTTTGTTATTTTATATTGTTATCATTACTTTTCGTTGTTTTTATTACTTATGTTTTTGTATTGTTTACTTTTTTTATTGTTAATGATAGATTGAAATTGATTCTTATCAATTACTTGTTTTTGTTCTTTATTTTTCTTATGAAATATTAAATAAACACTACATGTTGACTGTGTCCACCCTCTGGAGGTGCGTTTGAAAAAAACTCAAAATTTACTATTTTCTACGATCTTTCTAAGGCTGGATGTGGTGAATTACAAAGCTAATAAAGCAAATAATAAGTACCTTCTAACCATTTAAAGATTAAAGCAATAGTCAAAAAACTACATCGAGTCAAACGCAAATTGGTGCACTGTTGGACAGTCTACCCTAGTTGTGCAACTAAATGAAAATCCTTTAACGTGAAATGGTCACTTTTTGAGCTATAACAAATTAAATTAAACAACGACCTTTTTTGAACAAAAACAATTTTATTTAAACTGTAACTGTTGTCGGCTGAGGGTTGAACTGAACTCCCTGGCGTTGATGATCTCGTTCTCCTCGAAGGTTCGGGTAATGGTTGCTATCAGCGGCGTCGGTCGTAAACTATTCCTGTATTTGGCTTCGGTCGTAAATTATCAATTTTACGATGATCCCGATCTTCTTTCGGGGTTGGTGTCGTGTGTCATCGTGCACTTGTTGACCCATGTGGTCACCATGTGTTAACTCTCTCCTTGGTCGGAAGAAGATTGTCCCAATCTTTCGCTCAACAACTCCTGTACCCTTGATCTTGAAGTGTCCACGAATTCTTCCATATCTATCGCGACCTGCTCGATCGTGCTTGGGCAAGTGACCTGTTTGGTTCTGTTTGTGCGATAACCTTGAATTATTTTGATTATTTTGTAAACAGAGTAGATCAATATTACAAGGAACAACTTAATACACATACCCCACAATACGGGATGTTCTTTGAGATCTGTTATAAATGGTTCTATATGATCAAGATTTGTGAACATAAGTTTCTCGTCTTGTGAAGCAATGAATTCGAGAATTTGGAATTGAGTCGGCTTGCTTAACTTAATATGTTCTAGTATTTGGTTTCTTGAATTGAAATAAATGTTGCCATTAATAGACACGTTCTTTTCAAATTGGATCAAATTGATTCCTGACAATTCTATTTCGTTAACAATGTGGTTTCCCGTTAAAACGATATTTCCTTCGTTAATTATTTCTATTGGTTGATTTCGTTCTTTGATTTTGGTACAGTTTGCTTTGTATTTATTTAAAAGGTTTGTTAAACAAGTAGTTTCTTTATCGATTTTACAATAGTGGTGGTTGAGTTCCGTTTTGCATTCTGATTTATAAAATTTTTTCTTATATTTAATTACTTCGCTTAGTATTATAATTTTTCCACCATTCTACCTACGATTCCCGATAGCTGTTCCGCTGTCATATTCATTTTAATAGGTTTTAATTTAATTTATGAGATTACAAAAATTTATTTTAAACTTAAAACACTTCAATTGACACAGAATTACTACTTAGGTATATCTTAATCTTAACATGTATACATATAACCAATAATAATTTGTAAAATTCCTTACGTTCGATAGATTTAAATTTGTTTGCTGGACCTTCGGCTGCTTATGTGCCTACTTTTCCTGATCTGTTGGTCCACTTGATGTGTCCTTGATTGCTGCCAGGTGCTTTACGTCCGGAAGTCTTTTTTGAGTTCGGTGGAGTTTGTTTATCAAACCCTTTCCCTCGTTGTTCAGATTTATATCTGAATTTGTTTTTCACTTTTTCGGTGGTTCACGCCGCGGAAGGATACTTTGTATTTTTTCCTTCTTGACTGCGGTAGTGCTTTCACTTATGTATTTACTTTGCTACACTTAATTTGCACTTTTTTAAACGTGTCCCTGCTCGGGCGCCAATTAAATTAAACAACGACCTTTTTTGAACAAAAACAATTTTATTTAAACTGTAACTGTTGTCGGCTGAGGGTTGAACTGAACTCCCTGGCGTTGATGATCTCGTTCTCCTCGAAGGTTCGGGTAATGGTTGCTATCAGCGGCGTCGGTCGTAAACTATTCCTGTATTTGGCTTCGGTCGTAAATTATCAATTTTACGATGATCCCGATCTTCTTTCGGGGTTGGTGTCGTGTGTCATCGTGCACTTGTTGACCCATGTGGTCACCATGTGTTAACTTAACATGCATACGCAAACTAATTGGTTGCATAGAATTAATAACACCGCATACAATAGAGTTACATTTTGTGAACTGGGAATTCATGCGATGCGCACGTAGTGGACGAGGGTCCTAGCAAACGCGTTTCTATTTGCTTCAGAAGCCAAATTACTTAATTTAAATTAATGTAGGTATAACTATAAAAATAACTTAACAAATACATTGAATGCTTTCCCTCCTTTTCAATCATTTTTGCAATATACATATTTATATTGGAACAAAGAGGAATATCCTCTTCATAATTCCGTCCAGAGACTTAATCTCTAAGGTACAGCAATAACTTCACCTCATTGGTGAGAGTAAAAAATTCGCAAGCTCCATATTTAATCAGACCCTTTACTAGTCATTATTTTCGAAATTATACTCAGGAAATCATTATCACAGAGGGGATACAATTTGTCACAGTCTCCGCCCAGGAAACCTTGATTTTCCGCTTCATCATATGCCTCTTTGTAGACGATCTCATTTCTTCCGAATGCTTCATGCATTGAGGGGCTGCAATGGAAAGGGGAAAATAAAAATTAATTTGAATAAAATTAATAAAGGAATTGGAAAACAATAAAAAAAGAAAATATATTATTTATTGGTCGATGCCCTTCTTGAGACAGCGGGCCAATAATAATTAACACTTTTTATTGCCCTCCGATTTTCACTCTTCCCTTGGAAACAAGGAAGCACGGTGAAAAATCGAATACAACATTCACATATTTAATACAAACATTTCTGCAACCATATGTGTATTTTGTTCATGAAAGAAACACATTTTCAAATTCTAATTGTCCGACTTGATGCGATTGGTACAAATGCTATTTCGTATGGTGGGTATACATTGCCCTGATTCCAATCAATAAGTTATATCTATTCGATTCGTAATTCTTTGATAGACCATAAATAAGAAATTTACTGCCCCATTTCAAGGGCTTTCAAGGATTCAAGGAAAATACTGGTTGTCTTCGATGTCGTTCTTATACACGAATATCTACGAAATAAGGAGCAACAATGAACAAGGGCTGTTTACGGGGAGAGTAGATTTACTTAAAGCCACACGTTTGGACAGATGGAATAGGCCTCAATAAGAAGTCGTTAAGATGTTTGTCTTATATAAAACTGGTAGACGGAACCTTGACGTATATATACATTTTTGCTACCGTGATGTAATTTGGTAGGATAAACTTAGTCCCTAAAGCAACAGTTTATACTCTTATGACAGATGTTGGATGCCGATAGGCTTATATCTGTGGTAGACGTGTTGTGACCTTGAACGGAAGGTTCTATCCACCGAGTTTTTAGCTAAGCGATCTATGATTATCGCAAGAGTTTTGAGCACATAAGATGTCCCACTGGATGGTGCTCCTGAAGCGGAAGTCTGACAAATATTCGAGGCCTCAGAAAGCTGTTTGTTTCAACCGTTTGGATAGGTTTGAAAATTAAAAAGGGTGAACCTATATGCTCCCGTTCTGAGGGAAAAATCACTGCCAACGGAACGCAAGACTATTTAAACTGACCTATGCATATTTGCGGTATCAGTCAACAACTCCAAGTGTTTCTTAAAAATAAGAATAATGTAAACATTGCCAGTGGTTGAATTCTACTTGCACAAATTGTTTACTATCTATATGTTTGGCAGACACAGGTCTTAAGAGATGATGTGCTGCGGATTAAATATTTTTTATCTAGACTGACGGTAAATTCACTTAACCCTTCATGTTCACCCTTGCGCACAGCTTCGATCTATGTTTGTCGCAATCATCCGAACATAAATTTGGTCTACGGACTTCTTCCATTTATATGTTTTTGTTTTATATGGTCAGTTAAATTTGATGTATGTATTTCCAATTGTTTTGTGCTTTTCGTACCTACATTGCTCTTAGCAAAATTTTAGTTGGAACACTTTTCAAAAAAACTTTCCACATGCCCGATCTTTTGCTGATCATTCACAAATTTAATAATAATCAATATGATCAAAATCTATTGAAAACCAAACCAACCCAAAAGCTGTTTTGCTGACCAAGATGGCACCTACAAAAAAAACGAACAAATTCGTCATCTGAGCGGAGCAAAGTAACTTATACCTGCTAAAGGGTCCGCCATCTAACTTTTTTTTTTCAACTAGTGCTTATTTCGCGAATGGTAACACTTAGCTCATGTCTGATTCGACAGATAATTAGTTTTATCCTTCCGCTGAACGAATATGGTTGTGTATATGCTTGATGCAATGACCATCCAATGCGTTTTCGCTTCGCTAAGTTGGCCTGCAATCGACTTAGAGAAGATGCCGATTTTGCCAAAAAAAATCATCTTTTCAGATGAAGCTCATTTTCATCTTGGCGGGTATGTAAACAAGCAAAATTGTCGCATTTGGGGCACAGAAAACCCGCACGCATACATTGAAAAGCCGATATACCCAAAACGAGTCATTGTTTGGTGCGGAATTTGGTCCAGAGGCATAATTGGGCCTTTTTTCTTCGAAAATGAGCAAGGAGTGGCCGTTACAGTCAATGGCGATCGTTATCGGGCCATGTTGAACGAATTTTTGTTCACAAAAATTGAAGAGGAGGATATTGGCAACATTTGGTTTCAACAGGACGGCGCTACGTGCCACACAGCCGAAGCTACACTCGATGTTTTGCGCCCTGTTTTTGAAGATCGCATTATCAGCCGCAGAGCTGATGTCGTTTGGCCATGTCGGAGCTGCGATTTGACACCGTTGGACTATTATTTGTGGGGTGCCGTAAAAGATAAGTTTTACGCCGACAAGCCAGAGACAATTGACGCTTTAAAGGACAATATTCCTGAAGCCATTGGTGAAATACAGCTGCACACAATCGATAATGTGCTCAAAAATTGGACCGATCGTGTAGGCTACTGCATGGCCAGCCGAGGCAGCCATTTGAATGAAATTATTATCCGGAAGGATTATACTTTCAAATAAAAAAAGAAATTTGAGAAAATATTTAGTAGTTTTTTTTTATAGCATTTAAAAAAAAAAAAGTTATTTGGCGGACCCTGTATATGATTGGGTATTAAATATCAATTCAAAAAAATATTTAGGGAAACAATTACCAAACCGAAAGGCCAAACAACTTGCCCACTGAAGAAAAGCACACGTCTTACCTCAAAATAAACGTCACTATCTCCGTTATCAGATTCTCCTCGTCATCATGAAAAGGATGTTTAGCCAGCTCACAAACACTCTTCAACAAACAAGTTTCATGGAAGCCATAACTGTGAACACAAAAAAAACTCCACCTTAGCATATGACCTCGTATATGGATGTTTATAGACTTCTACCTCACAAGTAGATCCTCCAGTCCGATATACAATTCACCAGCAGTAAAATCACTCGGATGAACTCCTTCGCTTACTTCATATTTCGAATGGTCAATATCCTTGGCTTCTCGTTTATTAAAAATTCCCGGCCATTGCGGCATCGCGTAGAAGAAGGTCAAATTCGTTGGCAGATTATAATTCATTTGGAAACCCCAATCAAAGTACATTTTGTGATTGGGCGCGTTCACTGGTGTTGATAAGGACATGGTAATCTGCAGGATTTAAATTTTGTAGCACAACATTCCGCTAACGACATAGAACTGGTACCCACCTGCATTACAGATCCACTCGGGAAAAGTAAATACGACTGTGTGTAGGTTGTCATCAGAATAATGCCGACAACTGAGCAGGCAATCACACTCACTAAAGGCATTTTGGGAAATTGTATACTTTCTTTTTGGTTAGAGTCTTATCACAAATCACTTATGGTAAGGGTAAGAGCAAAAATGCGCGCATTACGCGTTGCTGAAGCAATTGAACTATGGAGAGTAGGATAAATCGTGTGCATCTACCGTCGGTCTTTGTGCGTGAACTGTCGTCTGACCGAATAAATCTTGGCGGTGAATGTATCTCGTGTGAACTAGATGGAATATGTAGAACAAACGGCACTGGTTGTTTGCCAATATCATTATCACTTGCTAGTTCGTGTTGATGGAATTAAGTGATTGACGAATTATGTCGTTTTTTTTTTAATGTTACTGAACGCGTTCTGGTTAACCATACAACGACATAAATCCGTCAAAAATTATAATGAAGAACTTGGACACTTTCAGCAGCATGGTTTGGACGGCATAGGGGGAAAGCTTTTTATTGGTTTTTAGGAGTGTATTTATGCATATTTTCTCATCGACGGGAATTAGTTTTCGGTGAAGGTATAAAGAGCACGAGTTGGTCGTTGGAAACTTTCCGCATCAGTTCTCGAATGAATAGAAATATCTCCAGAGATGGATATACTTTTAATTTTGGATTATGATTTTTATTCAAACCGTTAAAGATTGTATCTGAAAAGTTTTTGTATACTTAATCTGGAATAGATTTTTTCCGCAAGGATTGGTTAAATATCATTACAGCGGATGAATTGCGTAGTAAGAATAATTAAATGTGGTGTAGGTAGTTGATTGTTCAAAATTCCATTTACGGTGTAAGCAAGAAGTGTGCTCTACTGGGGAGCAAAACAAAATTAAAGCAAAAGTTATGTATGTATCATTCAGAAAACTACAGAGCTGCGATAGCCCTACTAAATGCGCCACCTCTGTTTTTTGTAGGCACATAAACAGCCTTTGCGGCTGCTATAACCAAAAGTAAGGTGTGATGCCTTCAGTTACATGGGTACAGCACATTAACTGAGCTGTTGCAACCAACAAAAAATATTTTAAGACATCCAAGTTAGCCATCAGACCCGCATACAGAGCTGTTATAACCTCCTCACAGAGCTAATGCGTACGCATTCGACTCTGTCACAGCCTCTCAACAGATTTGTAATACCCACATACAGAGCTGTCAGAACCCCATGAGAGGCTGTCACAGCCGCTCAAAAGATTTGTGGTAGCCATATGCAGAGCTGTTAGACCCTCAAGAAAGCTGTCACAGCCTATCAAAAGATTTGTAGTACTCATATACAGAAGCAACATAAAAAAATATAAAAATTATATTCAAAAAGAGTTGGTATCTCTTTTCCACCTTCCTAAAATGCATACAAAATTTTAGGACATTTTTAACAAAATTTTAGAACATTTTTAACAATATTTAAAAACTCTTACCTGGTGAAATTAGTAACACGCCTGAACAGCACGATTTCTTTGATACTAATAGCAGTTGAAACGAAGAGAGAGGGTTACTTAGAGCAACACAGAGCTGTCATAGCCGCAAGTCAGTTATTATACTTAAAACGACTCAGTTGTCACTTATTCTACGAGTCAGAACAACCTTACCCTAAGCAGAACTGTACAGAAAAGAGCTACCATAGCCGTATGTACTTGTAACGAAACGACTAGGTAGGGCAGCTGATAAAAGGTTGTTGAAAACAAGAATAGCAGGCTTAGCGGATAGAAGGACATGGGTGTACGGTGTTCATACCTGACAAAAATTTAGTTCGTTAACAACCGCGCCTCAAAGATCTGTGTTAACTCTTTGTTGGCTACAATACCCTCGATTTGGGGATGACAGCCAAGATATGGGTAACCTTTCCAAGTTATGGGTGTAGGAAACAAATTTTCGGGTTTGGTACCAATATTTTCAAATTTAGTTTTCACAGCGTACCTCCCTACTTCTCAATTCGGCCGTTAGAGTTTGCTATAGAATTATAGATCTGTTTTGTAGAAAACAAAAACGGAAAGACAAACGAACGAAAAGCTAGCCCCATGGTCGTAAATGGATCTTTTGCCTGTCTTACCAATGGAGCTTGTAAAAGTAGCTACATTTAAGCAAATTTTGCAGAGAGGTTAATCTTATCTGTATATCATACAAAAAGTAATTAAATAAACAACAAAATTAATTGTTATTTTTTTATGGAAAAGGTATTTCTTACTCGTTTTAAAAAGGCAAAATTTGAAAAAAAAAAAATTTTGACGTTGTATGTCTTATATGAACAAAAGATAACACAAAACAAAGGATTCCTTCTGGGTTAACAATATATTTTGGGCTATATATTCAAATTAATGAACCAAAAGGAAACGTCTTCACTCGCCGATCAAATTAAAAAATCGATTTATCTTAAGTCGACTAAATTCATCTGGAAGATGTAGGTACGCTAAAAGCAAAAAATTAGAACCGAACCGTCTGTCATGCCACTTTTCCTACATCAGCCACATATATGAACTGCCAAGTTACTAGCATTCCTAAAGAAATCTGTCCCATCAAAACAGAGACACATCAAGTCAGCTTGATGTTACTTACTTAACTCGAATCTTGAATATTCCCACAAATGCAGATTTGTTTGGGTGTTTTAATAATTTAAAATAAAACGCACATAAAATTGAAGCACAAAAAAATAAAACCTTTTATGCGGAGCCATCGTCTTACACATGTCTAAGATAAATGATTGCATAGCTGTTTGTCCCTTTTGTGTTACGATGTGCGGAAGCCTAACCCGTATTGGTGGAGGAGGAAGTGGGGTTCAATAGATGAATCAATCAATCGATGATGAAACACTTTGTGCAGTCAATTAATCAGGAAAGAAACTTCCAATTGGTTTATTTTACAGAGAAATAGCAGCAACAAGAGAATACTCAAATAAAGCACCATTCTTTGAATTATTGTTCAATTAATAATAACACTTTGAAGACCGAGTTGATTCTCCGATACTATGTGCAGTATAACAATATTAACTTTAGGTTACATTTAAAATTAAAGTGAGCTAACTGTATACTCAGAAGTTCAAATTGAAGAGCGGTCAATATAGAAATATTTATTCTTTCAGTATACGTTGAGCGTAGCCACGCAGTTGTGGCTTATATTTTCCCGTTCAGGCAATGAGCAAAATTATCCTGATGATCTACAGTTATATACACCAGTTTATAAGCATTTGAAGAAGTTTGACCATTGGTTGAACATAAGGCAATGGGGAGTTGATTCGTGTTGGTATAACATTTTTAGGAAAGAAATAAGGACTGAAATAGGAAAACAAGGAAGAACAAAACGGCAGATAATTTCATTTCAATATTGAATTTGTATGAGTGCTTGCATTCGGAAAAGTTCACCGCTCTGATCTGAAAGTGACCTTGTTTGTTCCACAAACCTGTCAAAGTGGCTGGAGGTGCATTCAAAGTAACCTTTCTCACTAAAACAATAAAGATCCTTTAATCAGGGGTGGGATTCTGTAAAAAACGAAACGAAAATCACTTTCGCATTTCAAAAACCAAAAGAAATCACACGAAAGCGAAAATTTGCTTCATGTAACTCCTTTCGTTTCCTTTTTCTCTTTCGCATGGGTTTAAGAAACAGTGTGACGCACAAATTAAAGTTTGAGAAGCTGAATGTGTCATAATGAGCATATGACAGCCAACAGCTGACAGCTTCAAAATATTTGAATTTTGGTTTAAATAAATAAGGTCAACATTGTAAATAATAATGTAAGTACAATGAATAATTAGCGACACACATACTCTTTATTTGGATTAATTACATATTTAAGGACGTCAACAACAACACTAATACAGCAAAAAATAATGATTGATTATCCCTTTCTAGCTATTACAATTGAGAAGCTGTCACTTACCGCCGGGTATTTTAAATTTTTGGAGAAAGTAATTCTTATTAACATTTTCTTCCAGTTCTGATGACCATTTTATCCATTGAGGACCAAAACGTTTTCCATTACAACAAGAGTTACGTGTGGCATTTGGACAAAGTACTCTGTGCGAGAGGAGAAGCAAAATCGGTGCCAACCATCCACTGGTAACCACCTCCAGCCAGTACCTCAAGCGTGGAACATAGCCTTAAAATAGGAGGGACGTTTCGTATGTTTTTCGCGTTCCTGTACGAAGACAAATGTTGTCCAGCACATTTTAGGTATTTATTCAACCGAAATCGTTGAAGAAAACTAAATAAAAAATTAACAACTTACAATTCAATACATATTGGTATAATTCCGAAGTTTTTTTCGGATTTATCTTAGATTGCTGTTAACAAATAATTCGCCAGCATATTATGTATGGACTAAATAAGACAACCACCAATTTAGCAACAAAGAAAATGAGAAACGTCAATGACTAAGCTGTCGGTGTTTTCTTTTCGCAAACGAAAATTCCTATAGTTTTTGTAGTTAGATGAAGCAAACCGTTCGTACAAACGAAAAAGATCGAATGTTTTCATCTTACAGAATCCCACCCCAGGTTTTAGGAGGTTTTTCTCATTTCTCTTCCCATGACTCCATTTGCCGTATTTGAACAGTGGAGATGTGGTTAGGTTCCTTTGAACCAATATCGACTGCGTTTCAAACTTATTATGTATTTGCATAAGCCGGTTTTAGTGGTGAACCACAACTGCCTCTATCGATAGTTTCCAACAAGTGCTCAAACTAAAGTCTTAGGTAATATTTGGCGGACTGTTAAATTTCGCTCAAACAATTCAAATGCACGCCAACCACATCCACAAGTGTCTCACTATTTCATAGCTTTTTAGCTAGCACTTTTGAGCAGCCCACCTAAACTGCTTAGTTCTATTACTTAAACTCTAATTAATTATAATTGACCTAGAAGAGGCAAACATCTCCAGCACACTATTGCTACCGTTCATCAATTAGCACATATCACCCATGTTTACAGTTCACTTCTTCGTGCCATCCATTCGTGCTGTATACTGTCTACATTGATTGTCACCTTGACGCTAATGATGAAAAATTTCGTTGCACTTCAAACATTATACACTTTGAGTGCAAAGTAAACTGTCACTGTGCTTTGTTGTATTTAATGCACCGTCACTGGAATTTGTCTTAATCATTCTCTCGACCACAAACAGCTCACAATGTAAGCATTATTTAAAAACACCCACCCATCTGCTCATCCGCCACCTGTTGGTGTCGTTGCAAAATGATGTCATTCCGACTAGCGACAAAAGAATTAAAAAAAAAAAAAACCAACCATAGGAATACAGTACCTCTACCCACAACGACACCACCCTACTTTGCTAAACTGCGGTTCGGAAAAAAATGCGCCGGCATTTCTTTATAAATCGGAAATCTCCCGTCGATTTTCTCAAACATAAACATGTCCTCCTCGTCACCAAGAGACAGAAGCGTTGCACCTTCCCCACTTGAAAGCATTCACCATAGACAGAGTACTCCATTGTGCAGCAGCTTGGGAAACACTTGGGCGCACATGTTTGCACATCGCCTGCCTGCGGATGTGGTTTTCTCTCTGTGAATCTGTTACTCTGTCGTGCTCGTGGGTCCGTTCGTTTTTCCGGTTCATACGGAGATACATTGCCAGACGCATTTACCCCTCTCTGTGGTGAGTTGTCTCTTTTAGAGTGCTTTCGTGCTCTTTGCAAGTCTATTTGACATCTGATTGGGCGGCTGTGTGAGTTGGAAAAGCTTCCACTTACACCCAACAAGAGAACTACCCCTCCAGGAGGTAGATTTCCCTCGCGTGGTGAATACAACACAAGGTAGGAAAACCCTAACAAAACGGTACAAACCTATCCTAACCGTTATCACCATCAGTCAGCGCGAGTAGAGTACAGCGAGTGCCAAGTACTGAGACAACAAGAAGTATGGTTTGGGGTGGCTTTTCCGGCTCTCTGCGTGTTTTCCATTTGAAATTACAAAACTTTCCTGGTTGTGTGCTGTGTGCCCCTTTCAGATGTTTCCCGTTCTATTTAGCCCACCACGCACTTGGCCCGATGATGTCGACTAGTCGCTCGTAGGGGTCTCCATCGAATCTGTAAATTTTATGTAATTCAGTTTGTTTTTATTCGTTGCGCTTTTAACATGATACGTTAGAACGGTTTTCTTTTTTGGGGGTACCAAATTGTCCTTTTTTCCGATACATACAAACACTCAAAATATATATACAGAAAAGAACGCCGGTCGTTAGTTTTGCCCCCATCGGTGGCGAGCTTGGTTTTACCCAATATTTGTTTCTACGCACAGTGCATCGTTTGACCTTATTTTTCCAATTCAATTTTTGAGCGAGTTTTCCAAAGAATCGCGGACAGCCGTGTGTACCTATAGCTTGGAGTTGGTGTTTTCTTTTCACGTTTGTTTTTGTCGTTTTTCACAACAACACTGGATAGCAGCAATATAATTTCAAATCGAATTAATTTTCTTTGATGATTTTCGCTATAGGCAAATTCGGTTTTTAAATTTAATTACTAAGTAAGGAAAATTAAATTTAACCGAAGGAGAAATTGCTTTTTAAACGTGCAATTGTATGTATCTGCATAGTGTATGATATTTGTCAAGTGTTTTATATAGCCAAGTGTTAATTAAGTGTGTGGATCAATTAAATATCGCTCATAATATAATATAAATGTTGTTAGAGTAAATACTAAAAACAAAATAAATAAACGGAAGACATTATTTGTTGGATTTATTTTACTTCGAAAACTCTACCCCATTCGGAACATCACACACACCTACACGTGTCAGATCTTTTATATAAACCACCGGTAAGTGCATGAGAACAAATAAAATATTTACTGCCGCAGTTGAATCGAATCCAGATTTATCGACCGAATCGAACAGCTTTTGATGCTCGAATTTAATTAAAAAAATCGTATTTGAATAAGAGTCGTTTGGAAGCGATACTTAAAAATCACTTTCAATTGTAAGAATTTATATTCACAATCAAATTTGTGAACAAGACTGATAAACTGTTTGGACTTTCAGACAAATAATTAAATTTGACTGGAAGCTAATTTACAATTGAATGGATCTCTAAATGCAGTCGCAAGATTTTCTACTGTCTGAGCTAATACAAAACAAAAGTGATAATGTAACGGATAATGCTGTCGTAACCGGATTACTTCACCCCACGTTTATAGTTTTGACGGAAAATATTTTTGTGATTTGTCAACAGCAGCAACCGCCATGGTTATGATTACTTTTTGCTTTGTTTCAATACAGTTGATGGTTTTGTTCTGGAAGTAGAAGCTTGCCGCAGCATTTGGTGTTGATTAGACGTTTACGGATTTTTTTAAGACTGCACTCATCCCTTAAAAGAGACCAAGAGCTTTCAGTAAGTGTCTACTGTCTACTTACTAATTTGTCAAAAAATTCACCTAACAGGAAGGCGAATTGTCAACAAATTGAAAATTGCTATTTTTTCTACCAACAAGTAATACATTTAATTAATCTAACATATAATCTAGAAACAAACTGAGTCTTAATTGATTTAAATAGCGAAATGTATAATTGCAGCAATTTTAAAGCGAACTGCAAATGTTCGCCGCCAATTGTCACACTTTGTTCACAATCCACATAAAGCCGTCAAGATCCACAAACCTAAGAATGAAAAATTCGTTCGAACTTATTAATCTTTAAGGTCTATTCAACATGAGAGCGAATTGTGAACTGCGAACAAGCGAATATGCGTATATTCTGACATTTCAATCACTTTTAGTCGTTTCAGTTTTTAAATCTGATTTTTTTTAATCAGCTCATTGTTTAAGGTTAAGTTGGAACGAATTTCTCATTTGTGGGTTTGTGGATCGCCACTATGTTTTATGTGGATTGTGAATAAAGTATGACAGTTTTCTGCAAGAATTTTCAATTTGCGGGAAAATTGCTGTAATTGTAAACTTAGCTATTTAAATCAATTGAGGCGCAGGCTTTTTTAATTAGATGTTAGATTTATTAAATATAATGCTTTTGTGGTAAAACAAATATAAATTTTTAATTCTTAAATACAGTTAAATTGATTTGTTCGCAAAATGAAATTGAATCGCTGGTATCTTCGGATACAAATGTCAGAAATGTCAAAATCTACAAATCAGCTCACAATTCGCTCTCATATGAATAGTCCTTAAATGTTTTGCTGAAGATCGGTGTCCGTCGCTGTAATTGACAACATTCATGTTGACTGTCATTTTTACACAAAATGTTGGCAAGGCCTTAGGTACTTTTGACAATGTGTTGTCACTTTGAACATATGTAAAATGGGTTCATGTCTTCTTCCTGTAAGATCGCATTACTGAATAAATTATACGTTTTGCTATTTCTTTATTGATACGTTGGTCCATCTTTGGGTAGAAATCGATTCGTTTTTTTTTTCTGGACGATTCGCTATCGCGGTATAGCTCTACGTCTTCTTTTACAAACACTGTTAATGCAGAGGGAATTTTCAAGACTTTTAGGTCTCATCCGTTTTCTGTAATGCCAATGGTCCTGTGCGGTATATTATTATTGGGATGATGAAGGTCTATTGCAACTTAGTGTGAACTCCTTCAACCACTTAAAAATTGGCAATGCCTTGCTTCCTTGCTTCCTTGATGAGCCTTTGTAGCCAAAGTCTTTCATTGTACCAAGAATTCATCTTTTGATCGTGTTGTTCTGTCGAAGCGAGAAATCCTAAGAATGAGTATACTATAACTTGGGCAGCAGCAAATGATAAGGAGTTTGTGTAGAGAAACCCTTTACACAAATTTACTACAAGCATTAAGCTATGGAAGGAGGAGTGTCTCTATCTCACTTCGTTTAGGTGGGAGCCACAATTTAAAAAAAAATAATTGAAATAATAAAAAAACAGTGGCAACACTTACAATGAAGTGCTACAGGAAAATTGAATGCTGGGAATCTGGTCTTCCGTATTATTTTTGAATCAAATTATTTCTTTCAAGAATTTTTGGAAAAAAATTGCATTCAAACTCAAAATTTAGAAAAAAAAAAAAAATGGTTTGTGTTTTTTTTTTGTAATTCTGAAACTTAATACTGAATTGGCATATTAAGCATTCACGCCCCCTCAATTCTTAATCGAACACTAGAAACTAGATGGTTTTCTGTCTTCTGGTTTTTGAGAATTTTTCAAAATTAGAAAAACTACTTATTCACCTAATTTTTTTGAAAAATATAACGGCAAGTAAATGCAGTTAAGTAAAAATATAATGTAGCTTCGCGATCTTCACAGATCACATCTCTATCCCGCGCACACAATCCACAGCACAAACCAGATCACGTTCAGTCCGATGGCTCTTACGCAACCAAACAAAACACACCCTATATAACATATCTAGTTGAGAATAATAAAATTTGCCTTTCAAACTTCTCACGTGAGTCTTCGAAGTTTGAGTGTGCAATGTTAAAGTTACACGAACACAAACGAGAAATCAGTACCACTGTCATTTAGTTCTGCCTCGTAATTTCCAAACTCATTCGTAACGAAATGTAATTCCTTAAAGTGTCTTGATTTTAGAGTTTATTATCAGCAACCTTCTTTGTTTGCGGATGTAATCCAGTTGTGTGACACTAGCAGCGGCGAGCCCTGTTTGGCTCGTAACTTTTTAAACAGATTTACGTTTCAGCCTCGAGTATTTATGTCGGCATTTTGAATAGCATCACCAATGCCAGTATTCATGGGAGAGTGAACAAAAACACCCTTAAGTTCAGCAGAGTATAAAGAGATAACTATATATATTTTTTGTGTTTGTCTTTCATTTAACTGGCGAATAAAAATTACCATAATAATTTTATTGGTGTCACAGGAGGGTGGCCTTTTAGGACCTGCGTCCGCAGTCAAGTAAATCCCTTCGTAAGACCCTATAGCTCTCTTTGTTGGTAATAACATTTATGTGGGTGTTCATATTTTAACGGGCATAAAAACTATTATGTCCTGGTGGAGAATAGCACAGTCTAGCAGAGATATCCGTTTTCAGTTGGTAGTTGAGTTTCCTTCTAGTTAATGGATATATGTACATGTTTGTATATTTATTCTCACCAGTAGTTGGTTTTTATATCAACCACTAGTCACGGCCTTTAAGGTTAGTGGAGAACCACATTTGGACGAACTGATTTTGGCGTTTAGTTCATTATAAATTCAGGCTTTGTTTTATTCGATTACACAATGAGCCACACATTTGCGGCCAAAGTGTCAATAGGTGGACCAAAGAGCACTCGAACGATTGCATTGTTCTGCCGAAAATATAATCGCCTTGTTTGGTCATCACCGCATTGTAGACACTTGGTGAATTAATTAATTCCAGCCAAACAAAGGACCTATATTTACCAATTACACTATGTGGGATGCAACCGATTTTGAATGAACTTCGCCTGCATTTGATAAGGTTTAGTTTTAGTATTGTGTAAACAGGATAATGGGAGGAAATAAATTTCTTTCAAAGATACCGGTAGACGTAACATAACAAACATTTACCCTATCTATTGACTTGTCCACCGAAATTAGTCTAATGGATTCCGGGGTGTGTGCGTGTTTGGGAAGGAAATATAACAAGATAAACATAGCTCACTGTCTGTATGTGAGAAACATACTACTGGGAGGTGAAAGCTGAAGTAGCTGTAGGTATTTCGATGCAGTAAATTACGAATAGGAAAGTGATATTTACCGCCTTTATGGGCTTAGCAAAACTCTTATCTGTTGATCTAATGTATAAATAGTTTTCAAGTTGTGCCAAGACCTGCATGGGAGTTAGGGGGGGGGGGGCTTACTTCGAATGTAAGCCGTGAATTGATGTTCCCATTTTGTTTTTGGAGGAATAGTCACTGTATATCTTGCTGTTGTGGCGGCAGCCTCACCTGATCTAGCTCTAGACTCTAGATATATAGAGTCGTATTACATTTTCAGGCATGAGTGAATGAAACAATCAACTTATCTGTAAACGTCAGTTCGAGTCATGTCACTTAGGTCTTTGAAATAGTTATCTCCTCCGAAGGATACCTTGCGGAAGGCGAGGTGGCAGAAAATAATATTTATTGTTATATTTTTACATATAATCATATGTAAAAATATAACAGTAATATTAATATTTTTCGTTTTAAAAATATTACTTCCCTCAAAAGGTAGCTAATATTAAAATCCAACCAATACCTTATGAACACTAAGATCCAAAAGCTTAAAGACAGTAAAAAACAAACTCTTTCAGAGGTAATGCCAATAAGATTCCTGATCACAAATAATTCCCTTAAAAAATGGAAAGGGAGCGTCGCTAGATATTATCGCAACAATCTAAATTTATGCTTAAGAGACGGAATATTGGCTCATTCAGGAAAAGGATACATCTCCGAACACATTTTATGTGAGAGTCTTGCAATTAAATGGTTAAGAAGACGCATTTTCTACGAAAAATATGCCAACTTAGATACAGACACCGGGTACTAAGGATATATATCAGCCGTCATGAGGGGGTGGAACATCCGTCTGTTACAATTTTTACCACCGGGGTGAATTGTAACAGACGCATGTTCCACTTTTTAACTCTTCATACTTCTTATATCTTTGTCAAAGGGTCTAAAATGTGAGTATTTGATCTTTCACCATCGCTAAATTTTCAATGTTACAGAGCCCTTCGACATGTTGTTGCAATTCATTGAATAAAGCACCTAAAAATTGTGCTTGACTTCCCTCATCAGTGACGCCAATGGATCAGGGAAGTCAAGTTTATCGAGGAAGAAATTAAAGCAAGATTACACCCATTTATGGCATCATAATTCCAGCTAAATACTTCCCCTAAAATTTGGCTGTATTCCATACCGCGTTGCAGCACATTTTATATCAGTGCTATCGAGGGTTGCCAGTTCGGAATGAAAACATGTCTGGAGATAATGTTAATATTCCGGTAATCGTCTGCATATTTCAAAGTTCGACGATTTTGTCTGTTTTATTAATAAAAAAGGCAAATTATTTGGTTTAATCTGTTATGTGAACAAAAATATATTTTTCAAGTTTTAATTAACAATAGCCTCTTAAAAAATAATGGATAGTTAAAAACAATTAAAAAAAAATCAAAACAAATTAAATTCACATTTTTTTCCACTAACCGACGGTTTTTTAAACCAGGTCATAAAAGAATTGCCCAACAAACCTTACTGTGTTCCTGAAGTTCTTATATAAACAACGTCTATTCCAATCTTATCTAATCTACAGTAAAAATTGTCAGCATGTTTTTTACAAAGTTAGCCCATATACAATTTTAGTGAGTGCTGATGACAAGTTGATTGCCACATTTAGTGTTTGCTTTTACGAGTGTAATTTTGAAAATGATTTAAAACTATGGCAATTTTCATAAAAATGTAAATGAATGACTCGTCCCTTATTAAGTCAAATGATATTCGGTTTCCTTCCTCACTATATAAATACTTCGTTCAGTAAACCTAAAGATATCTAGCGAGCCCCAGTTGTATGGCAACCCTAGTGCTAGCCATAACCACCATTTACATTGTTGTTCAAATTCGTTTGTTCTTTCTGCTCAGACCCATAAATCCCATGCCTTAGGGCGTTTAAGTTAATATTGAAGCCAGATTATGTGACAGAAAATTATATCTGTCATTTAATTCAATAATAAGCCACCCTTCAGTCAGAAGAATGACATTCGCTGATTGATTGATTGATTCCATCAGTCATTCAAATTTCAATATTCCCACGACAAACGCCATTATATCCGCACCGCATTGATGATTTTCCAATTTCACACAGCGATGATTCAAAACAGTACCCACATTTCGAATTGAGAAGAAAACGACTTTGAACGATTATATTCAACGCAAGATGGCACTATTCTTGAAATTAATTAAATCGATTTGACAAAATCCGACATACAGAGATCCAGACAATGGAATATACGAGCATGTGTGAGTACGATTCCATACAATCCCTTTGGAAAACGGAGTAGAACTCGATATCTTTTCTACCGAGCGACAGAGGAACAACATCCTTACAAAATAATCAGTCCCAGCCAATGATGAAAGGAAGACTTTTCAACGTCCGTTTGAGGTATGACGTATGAGTATTGTATAATGTGGAATGGGTACCATTAAACAGAAAATGACTTTTATTTTGTGAGCTCAACAGTTTGTGGTCGTATTTCAATATAAAATGTAACAAGAACCTTTTCTTTTCGCAGCGGCTAAAGATGCATGCATTCACTTCCATTTAAAAAAATGCATGACATTGATTTGTCCGATGATATTGTGTGTCAAAAAAAAACTTGAACGTTTCGACAGTAGCAACTAAGTAAACCGGTTTGTATGTCTTAAAGGAGTATGTCCCAAATGTCCACTCCTTTCTGCGAGAACAAGCAAAATTAAAATCACACTCGTCGTTCATTTGTATATGAATGCAGATTTTAGATTAGATTGTTAAACTGAGATATGTTTACTTAATAAAAGCGCACGTGGTTTGGCCCTTGGCTGTATACCAGATTCACAAATAATCAATCTCCTACTTGACGATTGATTGATTTCATATAACTCGTCTGTATGACTGTATCCCAGTGAATTTCTCGTATATTTATGCAAACACATTCCGCCCTCGTTCTCCGTTCAGCATGCTAATTCAACTCAAGGACACAAAGGGTTTTTCAATAAGGACGGGTCGATGTTGAAATGATTCGAACAAGCTGTCTGTGAGGTATTATTAATTTTGAAGGCCCATGCATGCCATTTTGAATGGAGTATAATATCGTTCAAACGTCTGCCGCAGCTTCTCACAGTGGCACGGATGGGAGTGGTACAATCTTTGATGGTTTAATGTCATTGGTTTTATTGGCTTTAAGGGTATCGGCCGATATTGGTTTATTGGTATTATCCTGCGACTTCTAGAAATCCCTCAAGAAAAAAACTAGCGGGGTCAAATCATACGATCTTGGTGGTCAATTCACGTGACCCCTGCGAGAGACAATAATACCCCCGAATGGTTAATGGAGAATATAAATCGTGGCGTCTGCTGTGTGGCATGGTGTCCCGTTGTCTATGGTCATTTTAGGGTCAGTTGGATTTTTAACGGGTGTAGGAGGAAGCAAAATTCGCTAATTGAAGTCTTCGAAAGGCCGACTTGTGCACTGCGAAGAATCAACTCACTGGCGTTGCTTAAACTTAGCATTTTTTTTTTATAATTTTTCGAAGGGTGTTGGCTGATTTTCTATCGAATTGGTTATCTAAAATTTATCCACCAAATGTTGGGGAGTCGACCTTGAAGGGCCACCGCGCCTGCCGTAAAATTGGCGCGCAACGAGTGCAACCCATTTCGATAAAGAAGGACTTACTGCTCAATCGTGTAACTCGCCATAGGGTGATTTGCCATCAATGACGTATTAATAAGCACAAGATTAGGCATAGGCAGGTACCACCAAAATAACATGTCCGCCACAGGCTCCCATTGCCCTCGACTACTGGGGCTAATTTCTTTGTGACGCACGTTAAACACATTGGAAAATTGGAATTGGATTTGTATGATGCCAGTCGAGTCGAGTCCTTAGCAAGTACTACAACAGATATTCGAAGGGCTTTTGCATTTGCGGTTCCAAAATTTGCTTAAGAGTTTTTCGTGGAAATAGAGTTTGAGTTGGTTTTAAAGGGAACTCGTTATATATTTTTTTTTTCCCATCTGGACATTTTCGATGGCTTGTTAAATCTCCGGAAAAGGTAAACCGAGTATTAAGAAACTTTTCGTCCCGTTCAGAGGATCTCTACAGGTCGCGAGCCCGTTAATTACCTATGTATGGTATGTAGATGTCCATCAATTAATGGTGCACTTAACTGCTGTGGAGGTTTGAGCCGTGTGCCCGTTTTGCGTTTTTTGAGGATTCCAAAAATGTGGGACAGACTTGGCTGTCCATTTATTGATCTGTCTACTCTTACATTTAAGAATTTCAACCCATTTTTAACTTGATTGGGAAAACCCCGAAATGGAATTGTTTTTGTATTCGCAGATAGTAAACTGCGAACTTTTTTTTAAAACTGGCTTAAAATGACTTTTCCCATATAATATAGTTCGATGTGAATTTTTGTAGCATTTTATTTCTGATTCTAAGCACGAATATTTTCTTGTTAAATATTATGTCAGTGCCCACTGACAGTTTCTTTACAATATTTATTCAAGTGCTTTTTTAAACACCATTACTTTCACACTCTCCATAGAGTGTTATTGTTCAAGGGTACTTGGTTAACGGAGCGGATATCCCTGTACATGTCATTACATGCAAATATTAAAAACCGGAATGAATATTCATTATCATACTCAACCCACTTTGCAGCACGTCCTTTAGTCGTACATCGTAATACTTCCATCATTTGCTCTAATATTCCACAAAAGTCTCTTTCATGTCGGAAAATATTCTTCAATGATGACAGGACATTAAGGCGCGTTTCACTACTAAGCCATTATTCAAACTCAAAGTGAAATGTAAATAATTTAATTAACTAAAGTCAACACATTTGATTGAATATTCATTCATGCAGCTTTATTTTGTACTCGTATGTGTGGTGAGGGTGCGGATGGAATTAATTAGAGAAAAATAAATTGCCACCATTATTTTGATTATACTTAAGGCAGCAAAGTCCAAAGCACGCTGGTCATGTTTGCAGTTGTACCTGTTATGTAAATTTGTTACAGAAATTAACAGTGGATATTGAAAGTGTGTCTTCAAGCAGTTTGCGGTGAACTCAGGTAAGGTTTTCCAAATCTGAGCCAAAAGCAATTTCTATGAATAGATTTTTAAAAATTTCAAATGAAGCTTTCTGACATTAAGGCCAGACGTTACGAACAAAAATTACTAGCAATAGCTTAAGCTTATTTATTAGGGGACCTCCTCCAACTTTAATTCCATGTTTTCTCCACTGCTTAGCTAACCGAATTAAAGTCAACGCTCGATTAACCGGGTGCTCGGGACCGACCCCATACCGGATAATCGAAAATGATATTGTCAAATAATACATCCACTTTATACAATGTGTTTCCATTTAATAAAATATCTTTGAAACAGTCAACAACCACAAAAACATAAAAAGAAAGAAAATATAACCTTTAATTGCATGTTGGGTTTTGTGTTTTTATTTGCAAAAATTAAAAAAAGTTATTAACAATGATCACGGATAATAGAGTGAATTCCGGGTAATCGATTTCTAAATAAACAAATTTTGAAAATAAATTTCCCGGTTAAAAGAGTTGCCGGTTAATAGAATGCCATATAATCGAGCCAATTGTAACGAAACGACCGATAAAAAAGTTGGTGTTCACACATCTTTGAGCTGGTGCAGAAGTGTCTTAAAAAAATAGTTTTTGTAGCCATTTGTAGATTTAACAGTGTGCCGGCAGTTTTTATGGACTGTGCACAAGTTCAAAACGGCGCAGGGATATAAGTCCCGAAGACATAAGTCCCGAATTCATTTTTCGGGAATTATGTCCCACCTAAGTGGGTTATAAGTTCCGAATCGAATTTGGGACTTATGACCCACCCTATTGGGACATAAGTTCCAAAATTGTTTTGTCGAAGATGGGACATAAGTCCCAAATTTTACCAGAGATAATATTTAGCAAAATGTTGTGGATCTGCATTAGGTATCGAATACATCAAATTGGGGGCACGCGAATTGCTACAATTGTATTATGAAATGTGTATGGGGGGGGTATGCTGCCCCCCTGCAACCCCCCCTGCTTGGATTTATTGTTGGATTACGGGGTTGGTGCGAGGTTTTTTAGTTGTATTTATTTGTTTAATTTTCATATTGTTGGGTGGGACATAAGGCCCCACATTTTTGTTTGGAACTTATGTCCCACTCAGGTGGGTCATAAATCCCGAATTGATTTCGGAACTTATAACCCACTAAGGTGGGACATAATTCCCGAAAAATGTATTCGGGACTTATGTCTTCGGGACTTATGTCCCTGCGCCGTTCAAAACACACATGGTTCTACAATGGAGCACCTGCAATCTCAAATGCCTGTTGCTAAAAGCCCATCAGCAAAATTTATTTCGAAATCTTGATGGCCTTACGGTGTGGAGTGTGAAGCCCGCCTGGATTTATCAGTCTGGTTTCCATTCTCTAATGTCTAAAAACAGAACATCAAAACACTGTCGCACTTTGTCAGTAAAGTGCTTTCATACTTTCACCAAATTGTATGCCCAACAAAATTGTGTGAATTCCCGTGAAACATTTTCAGGCAACACTGTAGACAGACTTTAATATACCTCAACTTAACGCTGTGAATTGCAAAAATAAATTAAAACCGCAGACTGGATCAGAATTGCTTAGTTGCACTTTCCCTGCCGGAAAAATTAATTAGCAACTGCTGCATTGCCTCCTTCCAACAAAGCCGCCACTCAGCGTTGGCAGTACGGCACAGAGAAAGGATGCGCCCATTCAGAACATTTGTTTAACGCAATTTGCTTGTTCAGTCATTACCTCAACAATGAGGCGTTAAGTGTATCCACCTTCACATGAAATCAAATGATTTCAACACTGTTGCCGTCCCCTATACTGCGTTTGACATTCGTTTGTGCCTCTCCCTGTGAAGCAGCATCATATATCATCACACCTTTCGTAGGAGTCCATATAGTCCTTTGTTAATTGGGCTGTTGATAACGTAATGGGCGAGATTCAAATGAAACAATTATTTTGCACCCATGATGGGTAGTGACAAAGTCTCTTTGTAGATGATGCCACACGATAGAGTGGATACGACTTTTGGGTTGTAATTGACTGGGAAGCCTTCTGAATTTTGATTGCAGTCTTTTCGTACATACTTAGATGCATCCAATTTGAGAAGGCATTTAATTTTCCGAGTTGGGTGTGTGTCTAAATGGAAATCTACTCAAACAATATTTGTGCGGGCAATATTACAGCAAAAGTTCATTCAATTAGTCGATAAAATTCACTTTATGCGCTGCATCGTCAAAATCTATTCGTATTGCTCCTTAAGAGACAGAAAAAAAAAAACTGACGCCTCAAACGTAATCAGAAATTCAGATGAGTTCATTTGCATGTAGCACGTTTCTTCAAAGGAAATTCCAACATTCATCAAATACGGGCGGAAGTGCATGTGGCTATGTACTCTAGGGTTAAGGACTTTGTCGACGTTCAAAGCACTGGGTGACAATCTGTGGTTACATGCGAGATAATCCCGATTTCAAAGTGTAACTCTGAGTTTGGGAACATGCACAGCTTTGGATTTTAGCAATGGGCGAGCGGTTATTTTGCGGGCCTTCGAAAGCTCGCATTCAAAGTTGCAAATTAGGGTTGGGTTGTTGGACATCCCAGGAGGTTTCAACCACAGACAAATTTTAAACGAGATTTTGCGTCTGAACGTCTATCGATTGTTTCGATCCGACCACGTCTATCTCTGTTAGAAAATTGTCTTCCATTGGTATTAGGATTAAGGATAATGTCGTCTTATGAAAACTTCCAGCGATTGTCCATCTCTGAGTCTCTTACTGAGTGAATGCGCACATGCTTTTAAATAGGTTAGGTAGTGGCCCAGAAAGCCCACGGACCTTTACTCTGAAACACCAGAGACTACAGAGTCGGGCGGATAAATTATTTTCTCACTTGTATGCTGTCTCACCAGAAGAGTTGCAATGTGTGTGGAAACATGTTTAATTCCTCCGTAGAGTGAGGTAAAATGCTTGACCTTACACTTAATTGTTGTTGTTGCAAATCAATCTTCATAAGGCTTTAAGTGCGTTGTCAGCAGCAAGGTCTGGTACTGAACCTATGCAGCCAAACTGCACTCCAGTCAAGTTACTGATCTAGTTTATAACTAATTCGGGGTGAAACTCGATGACATTACAACTTGATATCCGCTGGGCCGCTTTTTGTTGTTCCATCTGTTCAAAATGAAAACGATGACCGATTCGATTGGACGATACGACGATGTTGTTGTATGAAGCAAACTAAAAACGATATCGTTTTGTTCAATCGTTTCGACAACGATCTTTTCATAAATTACGCGACGATTTGATTTTGTGCATCGCTTTAACAGTTTCATCGCTTTTATAGGTACAGTTGATTTAAGTCAAAAATTAAAGATAAAAAGCTTAAACGCGGACAAAATAAAGGGTCCGCTAAATAACTTTTTTTTTTTGAAAATGCTATAAAAAAAAGCTACTGAATATTTTCTCAAATTTCTTTTTTTATTTGAAAGTACAATCCTTCCGGTTAATAATGGAAACTAATTTCATTCAAATGGCTGCCTCGGCTAGCCATGCAGTAGCCTACACGATCGGTCCAATTTTTAAGCACATTGTCGATTGTGTGCAGCTGTATTTCACCAATGGCTTCACGAATATTGTCCTTTAAAGCGTCAATTGTCTCTGGCTTGTCGGCGTTAAACTTATCTTTTACGGCACCCCACAAAAAATAGTCCAACGGTGTCAAATCGCAGCTCCGAGGTGGCCAAACGACATCAGCTCTGCGGCTGATAATGCGATTTTCAAAAACAGGGCGCAAAACATCGAGTGTAGCTTCGGTTGGGTGGCAATAGAGAGGCTCAACTTTCAAAAGGGATGTTGATAATTTAATCAATTTTAGGCGGTACGCTAGATTTTTAATAAAGCCATTTATTTATATATTTTGCTATATAAAGTTTCGTGCGACATACCGGTGCTCTTAATTTAATTTCTAAATACTTGTCTCGGGAGACTAAAACTTATGAACCACTTCCAAATGTAACCCAAGATGATAGCAGATATGTGCCAGTTATGCACGTAAATGGCTGTCGGTCATAGTTCTCTGGAAATATGTACTCACGAAGCAGACTTTGGCGAAAAGATATTCCCACAATAGTTGTCTGCTCAAATGTCGCCTTCGATGAATAATTTTGTTGAGTTCCTTGGAATATTTACGAAAAAATGCTTATTTCAAGTCTGAAAACTGTTTAAAGAAACTAGAGCTCGCCTAGTGGTAAAAATTCTACCATTATATTGACCTGGCTTACACACAACATATTGGAAAACAAAAAACGGACATAATTTTTGTTTTTTAACTGAAATGAAATGAATAGAATCTAATAAATGTAAAATCTAATCTAATAACAGACATCATTGCATCTCTGCACTATCTTCCCAACAAAAAATCAAACGAATATGTTGTGTGTAAGGCAGTGAAAGTGGTTCTTAAAGATATTTAATCGGTGCGGCAATTTTTAGTTAGAGGTTGTAAAAGTAAACAAACAATATCCAAGAAATATTAATATTCTTGGATTCAGAATATTTATCTCTACAAAACAAGTCGAACAAAACACTCGTTCATCTGCTACTTCGTTCATGGATCCATTCAAAATATTTTAGTACCTAGCTATAAAGTAAGTGTAGATACCAAGTCATTAATTGGATTTCAAATGCTGGATACTAATGTCAAGAAGATTCCCCACAGTTGTATTTTGTTGACTCGTTGTATCCAGCTGAAAAGCTTCACTTATTCCTACACAAATTATAATTCATGAGAGCGATGTAAAATACGCTATTATCTTTTAATACCCACACTGCTTTTATAGCGAACAATTTCCCTCCGATAAGGGAGAGCATTGTTACCTATTCATAACATCTTGAATTTCTGCTCAAATTGGTATCTTGTCCATTGAGAGCTACCAACAGTCTTCGAATGCCCACTCAAACCAACCGAACCGTACCGCACCCCATCAGATAGTTACTCTTCAGTTGATTCCATTCTTCCTCCAATCAATGGCCGGCCCCAAACATATCAATTCCGGAGAAAATGTTGTTCCAGTTTTTCAAAAGAATCAACTGAAGAAGCACTTACTTGAACTGAAAACGGAGAAATGCCCCAACTACGCAAGTAAAGCGTTCCGGAATTTTCCATCACTCAGATATAGCTTGCATATTGATTTCACTCTTGTTTGCCGTACACAGCGTTCGGTGGAAACGACTTGTTTTCTTTCTAAAACCCGTCCCAGTTGTATACCTTGGTTGTAAGTGTCATTCGTGAAGGACGCGGTTTGGCTAGGTATATTCTATAACTTTTCATGCGCTCTGTGTGTGCCTAGGGTATTTTTAAATTAAACCACCTGCAAGTGAAAGGCATGTACACTTTAATAGATTGCAAAAAATAGTAGGTACTTGATGAAAACGCAACTTGTGTTAGGAACACATTCCAGTACCTTTGTGTGGAGTTGCACCTTTTTTGCTACTAGGAAAATCGTAAAATAGTGTTTGGCAAGGCGATGCCAAGTTTTCCTGGAAATGTATGTATTTTTTTATAAATACATGAATGATAAATAATTTAGTGGTATCCCTGGGGATATTTCATTTTACTACGAGTGAATATTGAAGGTGGTAACAAATCAATACCAGAGTGGTTTATATAAAATTCGGATATAGGACGTTTGGTGGATTATTTACACACATGTGTAGGCAAATTTGTTTCCACTTACACAGATGAACTTCTTATGGCATTGAGGCAATTTTAATCAACTTTCAACGCCAAGTTTGTGGGTTTTGTCAGCAGAGAAATAAATCCACTTGGACGAAATTGAAGTGTTCATCGCTACAAGTGGGCATCCATTTCAGACTTTATAGAACTGAGCTCTGTATGGTTGTAAGTACGAGTTAGAAGTAGCAATTTTGAATTTTTCCAAATGCATTACATTACATTTGCTTTTATTAAGCTTTTGGTATATACAATTTGACTTAAGGCTAGGTAACAAATGGTGGTGAATAATAAATATTCAAATGCGTTGGCTCAACAGTAGGGGCCCAACGGTATACAAAAATGATTGTTTTCTTAAATCTATTTCATATAAACTGTGACTGTCTTCTTGGATTCATTCTCGTAGTATGCATCGTTGTCTGGGTTGACCTCAGGGTGTTCAAGTCCGGTTGTTGATTATTTTTCCGAACGCAATAGTGTGCGGTTAATTAATACAACTCAAAGTGTCAACGCATGTTTCATTGTGGAACCATGGTTCGAATTTACACAGCCCTTACGCAACTTTGATTAAATTGTTGCTTATAAAATTTACAGTGAGGTTTATGCATAAATCCGGAAAAGTGTGCAATGAACTATTACGAAAAACTATAACTTTTCCCTAATGAAACTGGCATTCGTTTTTTTTTGAAAGACTCGTTTTGTAATGAAAATCCAAAGATATTAGAATTTAAAACAAATAATATTCACAGGTAAATGTAGCTTCGGAGTATCGATCGGTTATTTAATAGCTTTTTAAATTTACACACACATTTAATTCATTCTAGATTGTCATGCTTAATTTTGAATGATTTGTTTGTGGACAAAAGAGAACGAAGAATCTACGCTACCTCGTCTTTAAGTTTATGGCCCGTTTGCTGATACTTCTCATAGCGGTTTAAGTTCTACTTAAATACCTTATGCGCTGCTTTTTATGTGTCAAAAACTGTCACATAAGATTTTGAGTGGAACCTAAATCGCTATTCGCTATGAGTAGTATCAGCAAACGGGTCTAAGTTATTCAGCGTTTTTTTAGTTCGCGGACTACCTATAAATGTTTCCGTGGGAGCACATGTTAAGGTTACCAAAAAGGATATTACATTGAAATACAACACAGATTCCCCCCTAAAAAATGTCTTCCCCCTAAAGAAACATAGATCTGGGGTGAAAACCCCCCAAACTCCAACCAAAAAATCGTTCTTTAATACTTTGGCGTAAGTTTCATCGCATTTATTATTCTTTTCAGTCTACTATTGTGTGGATGATATGCAACCCTCGATTGATATAGGAAACAAATCGCTTATAAGAAATCAATGTCAAAACACCGTGTCACTTTGTTTCTTAAAAACATGTTGGTATTATAAGAACAACTCGGGTATAAGAAATATATTTTTGTTTTTTATTTAAGAGGTTTCTTATATCCGTCGTGGACTGTACAAATATCAAAACTTTGGCCAGGAATTTACTTTCAACATTTGCTAAACCGAGAAACTCAATTTAGGAAAACCAGTAAATGCTGTTTTTTTTTAAGTCGTGTGTCAGCTAATTTCAGATTTGAAACTTTTGACAAAAGATAGGAGCGATTTTTTAAACAGATTTTTAGACTTAAAGATGACCTCAGGAAACATCCCTACTAAATTGCGTAAAGGTTTTGTTTTCATAAATTAAAATATGAAATTTACTCTCTCGCGTTTCCTTTTCCGACTACTTTTCAGTCGAGCACTTGTTCAAGTTCACCTTTTTTTACAACTTATTAGTCGAGAGATCCTAGTGATGTTCAAAATGCTAAAGTCCTTTTACCCAATAAATCCAAGCCACAGGTGTCTCTCTTTCCTAGTTGAACTTTCATAACTTGTCTGCTGTACGATAAAAGCCAGACAACCTTTTCCCGCTCATTTCAATTCAATTTGTCAGTGTCATATTGGGATTTACAAAAAGGGATCATGATTTGTTGGCCGATTTAAAACTAATTTATTTCTTCATCAAATTAGGCTTAGCAAGTCCTTTCGTTGGAAAATGGGAGAGAAAGTAAATTCGCATAAACCTCATAATTATCCCTGCACACATTGAACTTGATTGCATACCACCAACGCCCTCAGCACTCAACCACCTATTTAAGACAATTTACTGAGCTCTCAGAATTTCCATAAATGCAGTACAATATCCTTGCGGCACGGCAGTCAACGGCAATTCATTTTCCCGTAAGCCAGTGAATTAGGTTCAATATTGCATGTGGCTGAGTGTGTCTTCTTCAGTTGGAAAACATTTTTAATTAAATAAATTCGCACAACACTTGGGCATGTACAGCGTACACACAAACAGAATGCTGAGGATGATAAACCGAGCCAGGAGCAGAGTTAATTGCGAAGACGAAAAATCATCTTGTGGCTGTTTAATGTTTATTCAGTCTGAATTTGTGTATTATTTGTAGTGTATTACACGTGGAGGTCTCATATATTTTGGGGTTTCAAATTTGCATGTAGATTAAATTTGAAGGAGAGAGAAAAAAAAAAAAAAATTACTCGCTCATGGGTGGTGATGTAATCGTGTGAAAAATAAAGGAACAAATTTACTTTGTATACCTTTTGACTTGTAACAGTGGTATGCGGATGGCATGATGGATCCTTGGTGTGGCGGTTGAGAGCAGCAGGGGATCCTGCATACCTTTACCGCTTTGGCCTTAAACATCTAATTGTTGGATGTGTGTGGAATAAACCAAAAGCACACGTGACATTTTCCATGAGTAGCAAAGCAACTATTTTCCTTGGCAAACAGTTGCGAGAGTGACTACGAGTATTATTTATGTCATTAACAGACCCTTTGTAACGGAAGTTGGTCCTGTCAAACAACTAACAGGAAGAACAAAGTCTTACGCGAATTTTATGCGGACCTATCGATTGCCAGGATCACAGGAAATCCTACAGAAATCAAAGGGTAGTTTGACAGGGTGCTCAGTTGACGTAGTGCGGTAGGCATGCTTGCTAAAAGCGCGAACCAGCTCGTCGAATTGGGTGGGTTCTTGCACATGCCACTGAGCTACCGTACATAATTTACATGCCTTAAAATTAGAAAAAAAAAGAATGTTCAACCTGATTTATCACAAAAAAAACCCTAAAATGAAACTGAATTTAACCCCCAAAATCGGGAAACGAAAAGATGGGAATCGCTCCCTTTAGTGTGGCCCTCCCACTATGTCCATTACTCGTTAAGAAATAAGGACTACCTAGGCCATCGCCCACTTATATACTTGCGACGGCCCCTTATATACGCATGAGCAATCTACAAGGATTCACTCATCTTACCGTCACGACTTATCCCACCATGCTCCCACTTCCCCACTAGCACAACCGAGCTTACTCAGTATTCATACTGAAGTTTATTCAGCCAAAAATAAAATAAAATATGACCCAACACGATATATACGTCATCAATAGTAAGACTATATTTACAGAAGAAATGATTTGCTTACATTCGTTATCTTAATTCATAAAATATCTACGTACTATTCGGAATCATAAAAAAAACACAATTCAATAAATGCCAATTCAAAAATTAAACTACGTGTGAAGAAATTAATCAAGTTATCGTAAACAGGAATTTAATAACCTTTGATCACTGGTTCCTTTAAAAACCTCTACTGTAGGAACAATTGAGCACAATCAATGTGCTACTTAATATCAATTTATAATTGATTGTGAATTTAATTCGCTCAAACCCTAAATATACCGCACAAGTTCAAAAAAAAACTATCGGTATTACTCGCAATATTATTTTTTTTTTTCCGAAAATACCAAAATTATATTGCACCGAATCATTGCGTAATCATAGACAACAAGAAATGTGCTAGCGACAGAAAAAAAAATCTCCGTACTCTCATGAATGTAAAATTTTGTTTTTCATTACACTTCTCTCGCAATTACACAAAAAAAATTATGTTTGAGTACTATTACCTAGGTATATGAGAACGAGTAAATATGGACCACGAATATCACTCAAAAGAGATATGAGAAGAAAAATGGTAAACAATGTGTGCCTAATAGAGTTCGTTCAAATGATAACACTACCAATAACAATTGCAAACAAAATGTGTGATTAGACTTACCATTATGGTCATGACGTATGAAGGTTTGGTTGTTTTTATAATACATATCTGCTTATTGTCGGTTGTATCCCAAGATGTTGTGCACAGCATATTGGTCAGTCTTCTTGCTAAACGCGTTTAAAAAAATCAATAAATATGTTTGCAAATGAACGATCTTTACATAATATCATATTTTGAATACTTAACTTGGTCCTTTCAAAACAAACAAAAATGCGAGTGTACTACCTATATTCTAGACAAAAAGATTAGATATTGATGAAGAGGATGGTGGAGAGTGGAGATCGGTTGTGGATAGCTTTTTCTTGTTGTTGGTAGTGATCGTAAGTACCTGAACACTAGTGCTCGATCGCTTTGCTACACTTTACTGTGCTTGATGGAGTTTGCAATGGCTTGCACTCAGGTGGATTGAAGGGTGCGGAATTGATAAGCCATACTGGATGAATAAACTGGCTGATGATATTAATTTTGGTGGTTTGGTGATGGTGTTGTTGTTCTTGTAGGGGACCAGGCGGATGATAGCTTTTTTTTTTTTTTTTTGTTTTTTTTTGTTTTTTTTTGTTTGTGGCACCGGTAAGGGTATGGCTCTCCGAATCAGTGGCCGATGACGATGGCTTATATTCCCTTATCTCTTGGCAGCTTCCGAAGTGGATCGAAATCGCGAGACCACCAGGGGGAATATTAAGCGGGGACGAGGCTGCGCAATCGGTCGCGCGTTGACGTTAGCGGAGTAGGGCATCGACAACTCACGTTAGTGAGCTGATAGCCGATAGTGGTCATGCAGATTGTCGGGACGATCTGGGTCGAGGTATCGTGTGAGGCTGCCAATTCCAGTGATTGTAGCGCTGTTTTTTTTTTTTTTTTTTTGGTTGCTAAATATGTCGTCTGGCGTTAGATTTCGCTGCCGCTGGTGGATTTGTTACACACGTGGTTGTTGACGAACAGGCCTTTAAACGGACATGCGACACAGTTTTGTGGTTCTACCCAGCCGTGTATAAATTTGTTGGTCGTTCTAAACAGAATATTTACTCAGTTTAGAGTTTCGCACGATATATGTATAAATTTTACCTGCGGGTCCTGAAGTTTAAGCGTGTAAATGCACCAAACACGGGTTTTTATAAACGTTTTATTACAATTTCTACAAATTAACACTGGCTTCACAAATTAGCAAATGAAATTTAATTGGCAGTAGCTCTAATGATGCTAAAATGCTTAATTTGATGTCTGCGCGAAAGACGGATGGCTCGACAGTACCACCATCGGCAAAAAGTTAAATCGGAAAGGAGCAGTGCAATTTCGTAAGCGGACGTTGGTGAGTGATTTCACACTTGTTTCCGTGTAAGAGGTTACAGCGGTTTCGCGTAGATCTTGCCAAGTTCGCTAGATAGATTAAGCGTGCCCGCGTGCGATAGATGTGCGAGCGTAATTCCGTATATGCAGATTATAGGCAGTCCGGCACAAATCATCTCAATTGCATGAACTCATGTGAAGTGAAATTGAATGAAAAACGGACTTGAGTAAGCGGAAAATCGACCCACCCCTGAGATATAACGAGAAGATTTATGGACTCTATATTCGGATATCTTTCGCATGAAATACCCCAATTGAATTGCCCTTTATATCCTCTAGTTCGTACAAGTTGTGCGCAGGTATGCTTTTCACCTTGGCCTGTATGAATTTAGGGCAAAGTTTCGCGTTGCGTTTCTTTGTCGCATCGCTCAAGACGAAATTTCTCTTTAAGACAACCTGTCCTATATGATACTTCAAATTTTTGCTTCTGGTGTTATACACTCGTTCATATTTAGCATGTGCCTTTTCTAATGATTCTTTAATGTTATTATGAATCATGTTCATTTTAACTGCTTTCGGCAAAATGTCAAATTCTGAATTATTCAATCCTTTCAACTTCTTCAGAAGCACGTAATCTGAACCATGTTCGATTTTCATTTGCCCAAACAGCGCCTCGTGAGGTGACATCCCAATGGCTGAATGGACGGTGGAACGTAAGGCGCTGATGATTTGCGGGAGATACCTATCCCAATTTTCTTGTCTAGGTCCAATATATGATCTAATAGCGGAAAGTATTGATCGATTGACACGTTCACTTGCATTAGCCTGCGGTGAGTAAGATGCCGTTCTTATATGCCTTACCCCATAACTGGCTAGAAACTTAGTGAATTCTTTCCCCGTGAACTGTTTCCCGTTGTCGGATAAAACTGACTCTGGTACTCCAAACATCATAAATACTTGCTCTTCCAGGAATTTTATGGCGGCTTCACCAGTGGCTTTTCTCAGTGCAGCGACAGTGACAAACTTGGTCATTTGGTCTAGACAGACTATCATGAATACGTTTCCGTTTTTAGATCTTGGATATGGTCCAAGGAAATCCACATATATGTGTTGAAAGGGTCTTTCGACAGAAAATGATTTACCCATCTGTGGCCTTAAGATCGAGTTGGGGGCTTTGGAGGACTTACATACATTGCAGTCTGCGATAAAAGCTTTGACCTCAGCCGCCATACTAGGCCAGTAAAAGCGTTCACGCAGACGATACAGTGTCTTGGCGACTCCACCATGCGAAGCCTTCGGAGGATCATGGGCCAGAAGAACCAGGCGCTTGGTTAGCGAGGATGGGATCCAGAGTTTCCAGACAAGGTCATCGTCTCTGGGATTCCCTGTGCAATGCTTAACCTTCTTGTACACAAAACCGTCTGAAACAAGAAGGTCAGGTAGCTGGCTTTTATTTTTCTCTATAGTCTCAATCAAACCTCTATACTGTTCCGAGTTAAAAGACGGATCTTCAAGGTCAACATATAGAACATCAGAGGATTTCACACAACCCGCCGTGTCAGGTGCAATGCTGTCAACGGCAAAAACTCTTGACAATGCATCCGGCACTACATTCTGTGACCCCCTCCGGTGCTCTATATTGAAAGAGAATCTCTGGAGTTTAAGGCTCCACCGAGCCAAACGCCCATTAAGGTCTTTCTGATTCATGAGCCACTTTAAGCTCGCATGATCAGTCACAATTGTAAAGTCCTGTCCTTCCACGTACGAACGAAACTTTTCGACTCCCAAGACAGCCGCTAGGCACTCTAATTCGGTAACGCTATAGTTTCGTTGGGCCGAATTTAATTTATATGAAAAATAGTAAATGGGTTTTTCTACACCATCTTCATCTTTTTGGCATAGCACGCAACCAATTCCCGAAGTTGAAGCATCACACAAGATCAGAAATGGTTTGGAAAAGTCCGGGTTTACCAGAATTGGAGCTGTTGTTAGGGCTACTTTAAGCTGTTCGAATGATTCGTTTGCTTCTGGACCGAATACGAACGACTTTCCTTTTTTCAATGTGTCGGTTATCGGGGTAGCAAGTGTGGCATAGTCTTTAACAAAGCGTCGATACCATCCCGACAAACCTAAAAATCTTCGCACCTGTCGTTGTGTTTTCGGGGTAGGAAAGTCCCTGATAGCAGATACCTTGTCAGGATCAGTTTGAAGGCACCCTCCTCCCACTATATAGCCTAAATATTTTAGTTGCTTGAAGCAAAATTTTGATTTTGTGAGATTTATGGTAAGACCTGCTAATGTTAGTCGTGAGGCGACCAGGCGTAAAAGACCTAAGTGCTCTTCAAATGTCCTAGAAATTATCAGAAGATCGTCCAAATATACAAAGACATTCTGTTTCAACTTATGAGGTACCACTTTGTCCATGAGTCTGCACATGCGTTGAGCCGCATTGCAGAGGCCAAAGGGCATTACCTTAAATTGATACAGGGGTCTGCCGGGGACAGTAAACGCCGTCTTTTCCCGTGAGGATTTCTCCAGCGGTATTTGCCAAAAGGCATCCTTCAGATCCACACTAGAGATATAGTGTGTCTCCGAAAGACGACTTAGCAACCCCTCTATATGTGGAAGTGGATAGGCGTCCTTTTTAGTTACTTGGTTAACTTTTCTGGAATCCAAGCATAGTCGATTTTTTCCCGGTTTCCGAACCAAGACTACTGGCGAGTTCCAGGAACTGCTGCTTTCCTCAATGACGCCCATTTCGAGCATCCTATCCAGCTCCTCATATATAAGGGTTTGCATTGCTGGAGACACAGGATAGTGTCGTTGCTTAATTGCCTCAGCATCCCCTGTGTTAATGTAGTGTTCCTCGAGTGTTGTGCGTCCAAGCCCAAATTTAGCACAGGATGGAAACAAACTCGTTACACTTTCTAGTTCTTTGGACTGAACTACCGACAATTGGTGAACATTTGAATCACTTGCGGCATGCAGCGGTCTGGACGAGATTTCTGAAACTATCTGAGGAGCTATCTCAAAAAGCTTCCAGAAATTAACCCCCAGATACAACTGTTGTTCTAATGACGGGACTAAAAATAACTCTATCTCTTTCGAAATTCCTTTGTAAGTGATATTTGCCTTTACCTCACCGATAACTGACTGCGATTGCCCACTGGCGGTTTTTATGTTGGATTTGAACGGTTTGAATAAAACCCCAGCATCTGACAACAAATCCAAGCATCCCGAACCTATGCAGCTAATGCTCGCCCCGCTATCGAGAAGTCCGAGCATTTGTTTACCAAAGAGCGAGACTCTCGCATATGGCCTCGGATCTTCCGTAGTGCAAAGGCTTGTGGCTGAAATTGCTTGGTGGGTTTGTCTTTTCTTGTTGAAGCGCTCCCGCAGCTTCAAAATACGCTTGGGTACCTTGCATTTGAAAATTCTACTACGAACAGTGTAATAGTTTATTAAACGCTCATGTAAGGACTTTGGCTCAGTTTTTGGTAAATTCAAATTGATTGCGGATTCGTTCGATCTTTCTAAAATTTTAAGATTCGAAGGATATAAATCTGTTCCAATTGGAATGTGAGGTGTATTTTGAAAATCAGGTAAATGTTGGATGTCAGGTGTACTTTGAAAATCAAAGGTGTTAGGAACTTGTTGTATTTGGTTTACTTTTGAAGGAAGCTGTGTTCCGGGGTCTTCACTGAAGGACAAAACTCCCCGGTCTTCGAATCGCCCTGTGTCCGGTTTCCCGAACATTTAACACATTGCGGTGTTGTAGTGCCCTCTAAGCCGCATTTGTAACAAAAGAGGTTACGTTGTGGGCAAGGACATTGGACAAATGAATGACCTCTTTGCTTGCAATTCCAGCAGACATATGAACTTGTATCACGCTTAGCGTGAGGTGCTTGCAACGCTTCTACTTCCATTATTGGCTCCTCGGTATAGGAAATCTCGAGCTCATTAACCTGTCTCCTAAAATTGGGTTGTTGAAATTGCCTAGGTCGCAACCCATCACTTTGGTTTACGTATTTCTCTATATTTCTACATACGTAGACCATTTCTGGCAAGCTGTTGGTACTATAAGTGATGAGAAGTTCGCCTATACGGCGCTTGACATTTTGTTTTATCAAGTCAATGAGTTCACCACACGTTTTAGGGTAATGCAGCCGAGTGTTCATCACCATGATGACATTATAAAAGTCGTCAAAACTTTCATTATTTCCCTGACGTCGATCGAACATTCTGCGTGAAAGCTCAGAATCAGTTTCAAGACTTCTGTATTGTTCGATCAGGGCCATTTGAAGCGAACGCCAGCTTGCTGATGGGTTGGACTTCAGGTACATCCAGTACCAGTTCTCTACTTGTCCAGAGACAAATAGGTGAAAATGGAGGAATATATCTTCCCACGAAGATCCATAGCACTCTTTTAGTCTATTTAACCGGAATATAAAATCGTCCACAGTCATATGCTGATTATCGAATTTTAAGCCCCATTTTTGGAACTCGATTGTCCTATGGGAGGTTGAGGAATGAATATTTCTCTCTCTAGGAGAATCTGAGTTGAGGTTCATAGCATTAAGCTGACTTATAAAGTTGTGAGCATTCGCGGAGATCTGAGATGGAACTTGCTCTGGGTTATTATTACGAACTGCGGGTTCATCTACAACTACAATTGCAGGTTGTGTAGGACTTCCATTTGCTGTACTTTGCTGAGGTAGCGGTCGGTTTACGTTATTTTCAACTGGATTGTGCTGAGGAGTATTAGCGCGAAGCAATCCTTGAACGGTATCAGCTACTTCCCTTCTAATAACTTGAGTCTCCCGTTCAAATTCTTCTCGCCGTGCACGCAGATCTGCCGACCTACCTAGCCCTATTGTTGCGGTCACTACCTCTTGAATATACTGAGTCAGACTCTGATTTGCAAGAGAAGATGGAGCTATAGAAGGGTCAGGAGAATTTTCCTGTCGAGTACTGTTTTGAGCATTCTGCGGTGTAACGTTTGGAACATTAGACGCCTGACTTTCATTAATTTGTTCTTCTCTAGGCTGCGGCTGAGTGGTAGTATCGTTATGCCTAACCGAGCTTGCAGCGTTATCGCGGCCATTTCCCCTCGACCTACGAGTAGATCGTAAAGTCCTAGTGTTTTGGCTCAGATTACCTCGATTAGCATTTGGAAACCTTGGAGGCATGATTACAGATTTTTAGTCATGCGTTTCCTTTTACGAGCAAGAAGGTCAAGTGAACGACGCAGAGATACACCGAGATAGACCTGGGTCTTTCGAAATTACACCAAATCCTAAATGAACGTTTATCTTTTAGATTGGAAAAATCTGTGGTATCCTAAATCAAAAAGGATTAAGATTCAGAAATGAAGAAAATATAAATCTATCTAATTATTATCAATATCAATTACTGTCAAAGATGTTTGAAAAAAAGTATCAAAACTAATATAAGTTTTATGGTAGGTATATGTTTGTGTGTGGGAAAGTGGTATGCAAAAGAGGTAAGTGTTTTGTGTGACGATAAAAGGTTGGGTTTCAATTCATAGTTCAAAACTTGGAGTTATTCATATACATATTTGTATTTGGGTATCTCACAATATGAATATGATGGAATTTTAGTAAATTAAGATCTTGACGCAACTGAGGATATATAGTTTATTGAACCTGCATAACCTGGACGTCCAAGAACTACAATCTTTATATCCATGCTGAAAAACTGACTGAGTGGAGATATCATGCAATTTGAACATTAGGTTAGAAATCCCCATATTTCAAAGACATCCTATATCCCCAATTCAACTTGATTTGTGTTATTGCTTGAGATCCAAAACAAATATACAGCTGTTGTTGTGTGATAAACAAAGGTTTTGAACATTAAAAATTGTATCGTAGGGCTAACGATGATTACAAGAAGTCGAAAAAGTATTTACTGAGTACCATGACGAAAAGAGAACGCAGGCGCAGCAGACAGAGAAGTGGTTTCTAATGAACCCATATCTCTCGGTCGTCTGACGAACTTTCTCACGTCACAATAACTTCAATGGTATCACGAATGGTTACAGTCTTGACAATTTATCGAAGCTACAGACGAAGAATTTTAGTACGAAGAGTACGTCTACCTCTTCCGGAAAACGATTGTCTGAACAGATGAACCAAGTTGACTTTAAGTAGATGGTATTATCGTGCCGTGCCCCACGTTGGGCGCCACCTGTGTAACGGAAGTTGGTCCTGTCAAACAACTAACAGGAAGAACAAAGTCTTACGCGAATTTTATGCGGACCTATCGATTGCCAGGATCACAGGAAATCCTACAGAAATCAAAGGGTAGTTTGACAGGGTGCTCAGTTGACGTAGTGCGGTAGGCATGCTTGCTAAAAGCGCGAACCAGCTCGTCGAATTGGGTGGGTTCTTGCACATGCCACTGAGCTACCGTACATAATTTACATGCCTTAAAATTAGAAAAAAAAAGAATGTTCAACCTGATTTATCACAAAAAAAACCCTAAAATGAAACTGAATTTAACCCCCAAAATCGGGAAACGAAAAGATGGGAATCGCTCCCTTTAGTGTGGCCCTCCCACTATGTCCATTACTCGTTAAGAAATAAGGACTACCTAGGCCATCGCCCACTTATATACTTGCGACGGCCCCTTATATACGCATGAGCAATCTACAAGGATTCACTCATCTTACCGTCACGACTTATCCCACCATGCTCCCACTTCCCCACTAGCACAACCGAGCTTACTCAGTATTCATACTGAAGTTTATTCAGCCAAAAATAAAATAAAATATGACCCAACACGATATATACGTCATCAATAGTAAGACTATATTTACAGAAGAAATGATTTGCTTACATTCGTTATCTTAATTCATAAAATATCTACGTACTATTCGGAATCATAAAAAAAACACAATTCAATAAATGCCAATTCAAAAATTAAACTACGTGTGAAGAAATTAATCAAGTTATCGTAAACAGGAATTTAATAACCTTTGATCACTGGTTCCTTTAAAAACCTCTACTGTAGGAACAATTGAGCACAATCAATGTGCTACTTAATATCAATTTATAATTGATTGTGAATTTAATTCGCTCAAACCCTAAATATACCGCACAAGTTCAAAAAAAAACTATCGGTATTACTCGCAATATTATTTTTTTTTTTCCGAAAATACCAAAATTATATTGCACCGAATCATTGCGTAATCATAGACAACAAGAAATGTGCTAGCGACAGAAAAAAAAATCTCCGTACTCTCATGAATGTAAAATTTTGTTTTTCATTACACTTCTCTCGCAATTACACAAAAAAAATTATGTTTGAGTACTATTACCTAGGTATATGAGAACGAGTAAATATGGACCACGAATATCACTCAAAAGAGATATGAGAAGAAAAATGGTAAACAATGTGTGCCTAATAGAGTTCGTTCAAATGATAACACTACCAATAACAATTGCAAACAAAATGTGTGATTAGACTTACCATTATGGTCATGACGTATGAAGGTTTGGTTGTTTTTATAATACATATCTGCTTATTGTCGGTTGTATCCCAAGATGTTGTGCACAGCATATTGGTCAGTCTTCTTGCTAAACGCGTTTAAAAAAATCAATAAATATGTTTGCAAATGAACGATCTTTACATAATATCATATTTTGAATACTTAACTTGGTCCTTTCAAAACAAACAAAAATGCGAGTGTACTACCTATATTCTAGACAAAAAGATTAGATATTGATGAAGAGGATGGTGGAGAGTGGAGATCGGTTGTGGATAGCTTTTTCTTGTTGTTGGTAGTGATCGTAAGTACCTGAACACTAGTGCTCGATCGCTTTGCTACACTTTACTGTGCTTGATGGAGTTTGCAATGGCTTGCACTCAGGTGGATTGAAGGGTGCGGAATTGATAAGCCATACTGGATGAATAAACTGGCTGATGATATTAATTTTGGTGGTTTGGTGATGGTGTTGTTGTTCTTGTAGGGGACCAGGCGGATGATAGCTTTTTTTTTTTTTTTTTGTTTTTTTTTGTTTTTTTTTTTTTGTGGCACCGGTAAGGGTATGGCTCTCCGAATCAGTGGCCGATGACGATGGCTTATATTCCCTTATCTCTTGGCAGCTTCCGAAGTGGATCGAAATCGCGAGACCACCAGGGGGAATATTAAGCGGGGACGAGGCTGCGCAATCGGTCGCGCGTTGACGTTAGCGGAGTAGGGCATCGACAACTCACGTTAGTGAGCTGATAGCCGATAGTGGTCATGCAGATTGTCGGGACGATCTGGGTCGAGGTATCGTGTGAGGCTGCCAATTCCAGTGATTGTAGCGCTGTTTTTTTTTTTTTTTTTTTGGTTGCTAAATATGTCGTCTGGCGTTAGATTTCGCTGCCGCTGGTGGATTTGTTACACACGTGGTTGTTGACGAACAGGCCTTTAAACGGACATGCGACACAGTTTTGTGGTTCTACCCAGCCGTGTATAAATTTGTTGGTCGTTCTAAACAGAATATTTACTCAGTTTAGAGTTTCGCACGATATATGTATAAATTTTACCTGCGGGTCCTGAAGTTTAAGCGTGTAAATGCACCAAACACGGGTTTTTATAAACGTTTTATTACAATTTCTACAAATTAACACTGGCTTCACAAATTAGCAAATGAAATTTAATTGGCAGTAGCTCTAATGATGCTAAAATGCTTAATTTGATGTCTGCGCGAAAGACGGATGGCTCGACAGTACCACCATCGGCAAAAAGTTAAATCGGAAAGGAGCAGTGCAATTTCGTAAGCGGACGTTGGTGAGTGATTTCACACTTGTTTCCGTGTAAGAGGTTACAGCGGTTTCGCGTAGATCTTGCCAAGTTCGCTAGATAGATTAAGCGTGCCCGCGTGCGATAGATGTGCGAGCGTAATTCCGTATATGCAGATTATAGGCAGTCCGGCACACCTTTCAAAGGAAAGTCGTCCACTATCACTTCGGACAATTCCGGTAAAGCTCCCGAACGGAAATGATGATAAAAGCATATCACGCTCTCTGCGAAAGGCCTTCTATGAAAATTGTGTCCAGCTGTATCTAAAATAATTAATGGTCGTTATATATTAGATAGTGCAACAAATATTATGGAAAAACTCCATCGTTATAGGTATTACATCAGAAAGTTCTATGTATGGGCATAGATCCTGCGATAAGACTCATTAATGATGGTTGCTTTGCCCCACATTTGGCAGTGATTCGTAGGCATACTTACAGTTTGGAGTGTTAATGAAACGCACATTAATCATGTCGCATATAAAGCCTGTTTAATGGTTAGTATACGCTTTTATTCATAAATAGGTTTGGCGGTTATTTTTTTGAGGATATTGTACCTTTGGTTATCCAAAGCTATGAAAGTAATGTGTGGTGGCTAGCTGGGTATAAAAGGAAATAGTTTAACCTTTAGTGACGCTGATTAGTTTTTATACTCGATAAGACTTGGAAAATCGTTTTCTTGTAGTCAATTTGCCTTACTAATAATCACCTTTAGTTTGGCAGCTTGCGTAAAGACTCCAGACTTTCCAAAATCCCTGTACTTATAGATAAAGTTGACAGACTGTCGACAATTGTAGGGACAAATGTTAATGTTGAGATTGCTGTCCTTAATAAATTCTCCCTTATTGTCATTTTGAAGAGGAGTGTTGCCCAACCACTACCACAATGACGGTATTGAATTTCTTAATAGGAGGAATTTAAATAGCCTGTTGTTCAGACTGAGCGTTTATAATTATAAATCATCTTCAGAAAATTGTAACTATTCGGTAGAATACCACAATGCAAATGGTTTTTAAGCCTAGCAAACCAAATTTTGTACCAAATGCGAAATTAAAAAAGTATTGCATTTTTGATTTATTACTAAATACATAAAGTATATAGCTATTTCTGTTTTTGAATTTTAACAAACATTTTCATTTGATAAAAAAATTAAAGAAAAGCTTAAATATAACACATTTTTTAGTAGCAAGTTGTTATGGTACTTTAGTATTTAAATTTGGTTAGTTGAATTTTGGTTTTCTTAATGTTTACGTTATTGTTTTTAAAAATTTAAATGAATTACGGAACAAATAATGAACAACTTCCAAAATACAAAACATTTATGTGTTTTTGTATACGAAATAATTCAAAATGAACGTCGGCTTCAAATACAGAACTATTCATTAATTTAATGAACAGATGATCACTGTATATGTATAATATGCCTACACATTTTAGACAGAACTTGTTTCCTAAACTAAAATTTTGTCTAACTAAGCATTCCCGGGACTTGTTTTGACCTTGCTGCCTCTGTTACTAGTGACATTAGAAACATCATAAGGAACTATTAACTTAAGTTCGCACCGAATTTTCTGATGCAGACTTAGTTCTTGAAGACGAGAAGAGTGCGTGGATTCAACAAAATATTGTGTCAAAAATGCGTATACTTAATTTAGTCTCTTATTAAAAATATTTGAAACTCTTTTCGCTTAATTCAAGTTGTTTTTGATGGTTAAAGGTCTGAAACCAAGCACATAAAAATACTATTGTTGCTCAAGGCCCGACAGATTTTTCATTTTTATTTTCACCATAGCGGCGGTGGCATAAACGAAGTAAAAAACTATGCGTTGTATGTTCTACGATTTTATTTGAACACGTTCAGTGGTGAGTGATGGTCAGGGACTAAACTCCCGTCTACCATCAAACGGCAATGCAGACCGTGCCCTCTGCTAGACGGTAGAATGTTCTGAATATGAAAGTGCTGGCACATATCTTCTGTCTACAAATATGTCAATGCAAATCACTCCTTCGTTTATCACCCTCGATTTGTCAAACTTATTCATGACTTACGCCCCTTCGGCTGTTGAGCGGAAATGACAACGTATGCTAGTTTAAAATTGAGTTAAGGGAATAAAGAGATCAATCCTTCCAAAAGTCAAAGCTGTCTGTTGTTTCTAAAAAATCCCAGCCTGAAGAATAATAATACCACTTCCATCACCGAAACCTGAAACTCCATGTTCGGTATGTGTCTTGACGACGACTTACGTTGGTGCGGCCATGGACACGAAGTCGTAAGGAATGCTGCGAAATATTTAGGTTACTTCATACGGTGTAGAAGTATTTTACATACTTTCTAATCTGGCTTCAATATCATTATATTAATACGTGAACATCAAAAGTTTCCGTACACTTTCAAGTATTTAATATGAAATGAAGAGAATGTAACTTATACAATTCGAAAGGTACTGTGCCATAGATGTGCATAAACAAAAAATTGTGGGTATGTGTCATCATTCAGTCTGGTAAAATGAAGTTAACAGTTCCCCATACAAAATATGAATTATGAATTAAATGAAATCATTTTGGTAACATTCAATTTGTCGCCGCCATATTACCATAGTGACGTAATTCGAATATAACTCATCTCAGATTAGAACCTATTTTTGAAGGAATGCAAATTACCTTCCCCCTTAAAGTAAGCAATTGTACACCTAATTTTAATTCAGGGGGCATTGTATCTCCGGATGTTGACGGTTGGTTTTAATGATTGTATAGATGGCGCCTTGGATGGATTAATTTTTCGCTTGTTCTGCGCATCTACGTCACACGACGACTACTATTTTGACGTTTCTCTAAAAATTTATTCATATTCGGGTAGTTTTCTGTGTGAAAGTTTTATTTTTAATAATAAAAGTGTTTTGTGTGCTGTTTTCGAGTGTTATAGTGTACAAATTAATAAATTGCTTATGGATCATTAATTCAATTCGCATAAAAACTTTTGTCATGTTGGTAGTCCACATTAATATATCGAAACCTATGAAGGTCGCTCAAAAGATATTATTGCCGGTGAAACTATTTTGTGCAATTGACTGAAAAGATTAAAAGCAACGCGCTAAATCGTTTGCACCAGCGTTAAAGAAGACAAGATGCGTCATCCACTGGACAAGAATGCTCAAGTCAGTCGGAAAGATTAAAGAAAATCTTAGCCAATCTAGAATCGGCAAGAAAAGATGCAAAATGTTCACTAAAATCAATGGAAATCAATATACAATTCGATATTTTTGTATCCCCAAAGGTGGAGATAGCATTGCCAGAAAATCACAGGTCAGCCTTTTGATGCGCATGAGAATGGTCAGCAGGAGCAACAGCAGCAAAGGTGACAGAACTCCTCAGAAGTGGTCCAAGGAAACCATCTCCATTTGAAATTTTGGAAAAATAGCAATTAGCAACTTCCTATCCAAATCAACGGGCACGACGACGGCTAGCCGAAATGGCATCTGCTAGAACCTATTGGAAAACAAACGAGTTAAATAAAACACGATATAAGTTTCATTTTATTATCTTGTTTATTTTTCGTTTATTCGTGTTTACATTTTCGTGTTTTTGTGAATTTAAAATTTTAACTAAAACAGTTTCTTAATTCCTTTTTCAAAGGTACAATTTTCAGAAAGCAACATTAACTGATTGATGTTATTAGAGCAACATTTAAGTGAGGTAGAATTGTACGTATTTATATTCTGTGATGGCACTGCATCTGGTTTTAACTTTTCGCTATTTTTTAGGGAATAGTTGAGCAATTCATGTTGTAAATTTCGAGCGTAATCTTCAACTTAAAAATGATTTAAATGCATTAAATTGTCTTTACGACCGCAATTGGGAATCCACTTTTTTCGAGGATTGTATCTTTTGGAAAACGGAGGATTTTAAGTTTTTCAATTGTTTCTGTCTTATTTCGACTTAATTTTTTTTTGTTATTTTTGCTGTTGCAACCAAACACTGCCGAACAATTATTTTTCGAGCTAAAATAGAAAACACTACAACTTTTTTTATAAAAAGTTTCAACGAAATGTCAAATGTATTATCGTCGAGTGACGTAACAGTGTAAGAGAGAGATGCAAGAAGACATGCACAGTATCATACCATGTAGTTTTATATACCTTGGCCACAACTCTTATGTGGTCTATTAAGGCTATTTTCTCACACCTATTCGTTGCTGGGATTTTTTCTATTTTTTGGGTCGAATGAAAGAGGGCTCCCTTTTTATACCAGGTCCGAACATTGAACAGGTGAATTGAGGAGCATTTTTAGATCATTTATGTTCTCTTAAATGTCAGACATTCGCAAGAAGTGGCACAGTGAAAATACCTTGAGGTGTTATCTTGTGTCTTTTCTGCTGATCGAATATGAGACCTTTTGGTCAGTAGTCCAGCTCAATAGCCACTGAGGCACTACGCTCAAATAAATCTGATGTGGAGCGCCCAAAAAAATAATTGAACTTTCCTTTGTCTCTTTCTATGTATTTTATGTAAATAAGCAACTTTATACTTTGTTAATAACATATAAATATTGTATGTTACAAAATAATACACGAAGCAACATGCCTCCGAAAATGAACCTTTAATTTTTTAGGAAATTCAATTTTTAAATAGGGCATACGACAAAAAAGTGTAACCTATTATTACAAAGATGATAATGACTTGAAGCTCTTCAATCCCACCGCCATTGCGGACTACAAAAATTTGCTTAAATCATACAAAGCAAACCAAAAACAATTTATCGTCTAGGTGTTAGCTTTTGGCTAGGCAGTGCTTCGCAGAACTTGTTAACACTCAATTATCAAGTCGACATCGTTTGAACCGATGTTTGGAGTTTTTTTTTTCAGATAACTTGAAGCATATATCAGTCAGTCTTACGTGCTGAGAACAGGGGTATAAGCTTTAAACTAGATACAGTCCCGTACTTATAGCTAATAGAGATGTCATCAAGCAACTACTACTTTCGGACTACATCCGCACTGATGAAAATAATCCTCTCGAAAGTGCCAGCATAAGAAAATAATGAAAATACATTTTTTTACAGAACCCCCAAGGCTCACACACTGCATACGGAATACCGCATACCCCATCTTTGCATTGTCAATCGCATTCCTAAACCACAGAATTTTGAATTAATTTCTACCTGTGAGATCTACACAAACGCTTTGAGTTTAAAAAGTTTAAAACCCTTCCCATGGGGCGGGGTTGATCCGACTGTTAGAGTCTCCTTCAAAACTTCGAGGGAAGTTAGAAAAAAGTTGACAAAAAAAAATGTTGCGAAATTTATCGTTGATTGAAAATTTGAAATACGCCCAGGTGCGTGCCGTCATCAAAAGTTGCCTGTCAAAGTTTCCAATTGCTACTTTTCTATGACATTCAATGGAAACAAATTTAGGGAATTATTTTTCGGTTTACTACGAGTAAGAAATCGTCATCGTATTTCCAATGGGAGTATTGATCGAAAAGATACCAAACTTTTACTTTACATGGGGAATGGTTTTAGCCTCTTACCGCCGGCCGACTGTAGGCAATTTTGCTACAGCATTTCCAATTAAACCCTAATCTATTTTTGAATCAGTCATTGACTCACGTCAAGACGCAATCACTTTTGTTAACATTTGCAAAGCCCTTTAGATTTGGCAAAACTTTTCGCCTGTCGCATATTTAATGCACACTTTAATCATTACACATAAGCCTGCTTTCCAAATGACGTCCCCCTTTTTACTTATTCAGGTTCAAATCGTTGGATATGTACTTCAACAGGCGCATCTACTTATTAGACTGTTCCAACTGCCAAGTGCATATTCGCTCTTTTTCTACTTGCAGACGTCAACGTCAGTCTCTGATAACTTCCTTCCATGCATGGTAATTTAATCGTTTTTTTGCCAGCACACAGTACCTAGACCTATACGTATACGTACGTACCACCATGCTCTTGTCATTTATTCTGTTGACGTGCATTGCGAGGGATTCTTCGTAAACGATTCTCTTTTCGAACACACACTGCTGTGATACCAAGGACAATCTGTGATTTTTCACACTCCCAGAAGTGTATTGGTTTACTTTATTGCTGCTTTCTTTATTTGCAGTTTGCACACTGAATAGGACATAGTAAACGAGTAGATATTCCGCAGTCGGAACGACATCCTTTCACATCTTCTCTCACCCGATGTACTATGCATTATTTTATCGCACTGACACTATAGCAGTGCGATGATATTCGATGTGTTCGCCTTAACTCCTTATGCAGGAGTGCTGCCATTTCTTATTTGTTTGCGATTTTAGTAGCATTTTAGTAGCACTTTTGCGAATGACGCAACTTTGGCCGGAGAATGTAAGAAACATCATCATTTTAATGCAAACAAATTAATAAAACTGCAAGCAGTGGGAGTTGATCCCATTATAGCCGACCCAGTTGTGTTTTTGAATAATTGAAATAACAAAATGCACGACTAGAATGTGGAGACTAAATTCAAAGATTGTAAAAATACGAATAGTTAATAAAAAATAATAAAAAAAATAATAAATTGGCAACCCTGCTGCTAAATGTTGGCAAACGCTCAATCTGACTTTTAATAGCATTGAGTGGTAGTTTAATAATGCAATTACTGTACAAAATGACTACATTCCACACATTGTATATCTATATCTATACACACCCACAAAGACTTGAGTCATCAACGAGGAATCATCTATTGAGTGCACTGTTACTGTAACGCTTCCTCTGGAATGGATGTCGGTATTTCTACGAGAAGGGTGAGTGTAGGCTTTAACGGAGTTCGGTATCGTATATAGGGACGTGTTAGAGATCGATTTTTTGATAAATAATTAATCACATCACAGTTTCGAGAGGAAACTGATGAAAGTAGGAACGGATGCTGTGTATGTCTTTAGTGCGTAGTTGAATTCTTGCAGTAAATAGTGCCTGAAAATAAAGTGCCTCCTTCTATATGATCGACTTGACATTTAGTAGGAAACTCCCTACGGGTACAATGTACATGAAAGTACTTTTGCGACGCTGTTGGCAGAAATTGCCGAAGTTGATCGAATGTATAGCCTGGTAAATGTGTCCGTATGCCGTATGGAAACATTTTCTTCAACTGAATTTTGACAACTCGCAAGCGGTAGCCAACTACGTGGGATGTAGCTAAGAAGCTTCCACTGCTCTCTGTCGCAACTACTTGCTTACAGATTTGTTAGGCACCCAATGTAAACGTCGACTTCAATAAAAGTAATAGAGAAAGGTACTGATTGAGCAATCAAAGGATTTAAATGGCCTCAAGGCAGAAAATGCTACGTACTGTGCAGAAAGGTGAGAGAGTATATCCGCAAAGGTGTATAAAGGCAATTTAAAAAAATTGATTTCACCAACAATGACGGGAAATGTTGCCTTTGGGAAGTATTTGAACTTCCTATCCGCTAGTTGTTCGTCAAACATCAAACGTCAAGCGGAAATAAAATAAAGATCTTATTATATACGTGGGCTTAGTGTTTAGTGTGTTGGACTTTTAAGCGAGGGGTTCGGGTTTGAATCCCGAGAAAACCCAAACTCCAACTTATGTTTTTTTCCACTGCGCCAACTCTCGCGAACGTCTGACATACATCCTAGATTATAACTGTCTTGAAAGAGATTCTCAACTAGCCGTTTGAACTCGGCATAAAATTGTAGATCCCTTCCATTCGTTCCAAAAATGAAAAACTCACCCAAAACGAATGGTTGTGAGAAGCTAAAGGCCTAGGGTCCCTACGGATCTGTTGCGCCAACTATTTATTTATTTTTCAACTATGGAATCTTTTGGGTCATTCTTGGGCAAAGCAGAATTAAGATTTCGCTGAATGCAATACCTACCTTCAAGGCATATGGATATCCACTGTCGTTCTGTCCAATTTGTCAATTTTTCCCCGTTCTTCTTAATGACAGCATATATCCGATGGGATTCTTTTTTACACTTTTGTTTCAATATTTTCAAAGACTTCAATAACAATTTGCTGCATTCAGCCCATGATGTCAATGCCATCATCAGATAGTTCCACATGTTCTTGCAACATTGTGTCTCTAGCGATGGATCTGCAATGTTTAAGTGTGATGCCGAAGAAGTCAATTGATAGCAAATCAAAGATCTTCAGAGCAACACCTGAATAAATGCAGAAATTCAGTCATACTAAGTCTTCACTGCCTTACCTCCTTATAAGTTTTCTATGTTGGACGTTGTGTATCTATATCTATAACCAAGCAGCATTACCCATTGGACAAAAATGGCCAATAGCACAACACCAATCATGAGCATTATTTTAATTGCAAAATAAAATAGTAAATGTCCCATAAATTGGAGTCTTAGGTTCCATCTAAACTGAGAGGTTTAATCAAGCTCCATAATCAAACAAATTTAGAAAACTAAATAAAAAGCAGCATCCAAACAACGTCGCGAGAAAATCTGATCTAATTAAATTTTAATGGCACTTTAACTCAACTAATTGGACTCACTTCAATTCTCATTCAGAAATTTTTAATTAATTTTCACTTCAGCGCAATGCTGAAAAAAAAGTTCCAATTAGTGTGTCGTCAGCTGGAGCAATAAGCTTACTCACCCTCCGCTCGAATGCCATTATAATTCGCTGTCAGGAAGTTACTTCGCATAGAAACAGGTTCAACCACCGATCCACGAATGATTGATGCTGAATGAAGAAGCGTGCAGTCATTTTAATCGAATCCGCCATGGATGCAGTGTTGCCAGCCAGTCATATAGTTCGAATTTACACAGCCCATACGCAACTTTGATGAAATTATTGTTTATGAAGTATACAGATGAGGTTTATGCTTAAACCCTGAAAAATATTTGAGGAACTATTACAAAAATCTATTACTTTTTCCTAATGATACTGGCATAAGCTTTTTTCGATATATTTGTTTTGTACAAAAAAATAATCCAAAGATATTAAAAATAATAATTTTCCTTGGCAAATGTAGCTTTGGAGAATGGATTGATTATTTAACAGGATTTTGAAAATAACAAACAGTATTTCATCCCATTGTCATGCTCAATTTTGAATTATTTTGTTGTGGACAGAACAGAACGACGAATCTCTACGCTACAAGGAAGATTTTGCTAATTTACATGGAAATAGTATTGAAACTCCGGAAGTGTTTATGTGAGGGCATAACTTTCTGTATATATTTTTAATGCAGTGTTTATTTTACTCTCCAAATTTATTTTTGTTTAACAAAACTAAGTGCCAAGTTTCATTTTAATAGTTTCCTTCATGGAAATTTCTAGATGACTATTTTTAAAATTGATTGAGGACTCCGAATGGCTATCTGAGAAGCTCCTTAATGACAGTTACGTTCCCGAATGTTTGTCAGATGTTCGGCAAAGCGGAAAAAAACCTTCAGATACCTATAATTTGTGTTTTTCCACGGATCGATCCTGAGATCCCTCGCTCATTGTTCCACCGCACTAACCACTGATCCAACAGTGAATGTTTGGGTAAGATGTATTTATTTTAAATGGTAGATCGGTTGATTCGGATAGGTTGAACTTTTCCATAGTGGATTTTTATACATATATATAAGATTGCTACGGATATAAATAAATGTAATAAAACTAAAATTAACATATTTGTTTTATAACGTAAAGTTAAATAAATGTATCTTCTTGAAAATATAGTAATAAAATTGTGCATAAGCCAGAAGCATTTATTTGACACTTGTCAAAAGTTGCACACTGTTATTTTACATAGATAAAGCAATTGTTAATAATAAATCCGTAATATAAACCGCCAAGTTTGAAACGTTGTAAGAAAATTACTTTGCATTTTTTTAGCTTTTATCTGTTTAAATAGAGCTTGTTACCAGGGCGAAGTTTTTCGCTCTGGTAGCAGTTTCCCTTTGTGCAAATTAAACAATGTTTTCAGACAAAATACAGATCCTTATAGAAGTATTAGGGTATCGTTTTCAAAATAAAAATTCTGTAATAAAGAGTATGGAAAAATTGACCAGCGATAAACATCTTTTCACTTTAACGTTGAAATTTCTTCCGCCAGCATTTGGAGCTTATCATAACTATGATTAGGACTGCGTGTATCATGTAAGCCCAGCAGGAAGGGTAAATCAACATGAAAAATAAAGCAATTTGTACGGTCGCACGAATTACGACCGGCAAGTGGGAAGTTTTTCTTTTCTTCTCGACCATTGAACTATTGCACTATATTTTCGCGAGATAAACTTCACGTTCCCAGCTTGCAGTGACTAGCGAAAATTGAAAAGAACCGATTAACGAAATGAAGTGTAGGCGGTGTTACAACGTTATAATAATTGCTTTATTGTCACCCCCTTATATAGGAGAGCGAATATGCAAAAATTTAAGTAGGTACAATACATAAGGTAAGATACAACAGAGAGTCGATAATATGGCGACAATTGGTAATATAGCGCCAAATTCAAACTAAGGGGATATTTTTATGTTTGGGTATACTAAGTACAGTGGCTTACAAATTTTCAACGATAGGAATTTAAAATACTGTTCATTCATGATTAAAATGTAATTAATAGCGTGACCCAACACAATTTTTGTTTGTATTTTAATAATATACATCGATCGAATCTAGCACACGCACAACGCTCTTCTGACCCACATTGCCATTGGAAGGACAACATATTGAGTTTCCATCCAATTAATGGAAGACTACTCACACTCGTAGCTCTTGTGTGCTTGCGTCACAATAGAGTTCAACATATCAATGATTGCCGCTAGTTGCCTTCATGTATTCAATAGAATTCCAATCAGAGTCAAATCTACTGGGTGGCCGCTACCAAAAAAGGAATTTAATAACTTTTTGTCTACTTAATGAATCTGGTTAATTTTTTTTGATTGATTTTTAGACTTAACAAAAATGGATAACTGGGACACTGAAACAAGAATTTTATATTTAATAAAATTGAATGAACTTTAACATGAATAAAAGAAAAATGAGTTTCACAGACTGAAAAAAAAAGTTATTTAAGTTTCTTAATGTAGCAATATTCATCAGCCACCCTGTATCTTCTCATCATTCAACGATATAATGGCATAGAAAAAGTACACCCAAACTTGTAATTTCCTGTGAGAAATCAAAGCCATCCTAAACGATTTAACACGAGCACTTATTACATATCTAGCCAACTATCATAGCATGGCAAAATATTTCTGAAGTGCTATCTGACAGCCGAAAAAAAACATCAACAAAACAAAAACAATATTAAGTATGCAAAACTGTTCACATTTAACTCGGAGGTGAAAAGTATCTACAATCCTCGATGCATAGAAAAGTGACAAACCCTTTTCCATAGTACATCCCGTTCCTTCAGCAAAGATCATCTGTGTTTGGAGTTGAAGTGAAATAAAAAAGTCTGCCACAATACCTGATTGAATGGTTGTAAACATTTGCATGGACATAGCTGGATAGCTGTGTGTTAAATAGAACAAGCTTCCATGCAAAGTGGTCAAAACAAATAAGCAACTGAAAAGAATCCGAAACGAAAATCAAATATGAGAAGGACAAAAACTAACAACCGAAGGTGGATACTGTGAATAAAAAATTGATTTGATTGAATCCCAGAATACCTGTCAGTAATTAATCAAAGTAAAACGAACGTGGAATATGTACTCAAAACAACGAAAAGCCGTTCAAGTTGGGGGTGCCTATTTATTTATGATGGTCCTTCAAAGGATACGAAGCCAACATTCTTTTGAGATGGTCTTTGGGGACATATCTAATATTCATATGAATTAAAGCAGCTTTAGTAGGGTAGACACTTACCTAAGGTGCTTATGACTTGTTGAAATTCATGTATCAAACCATTATTGGCATCGGCAGTACAGTTAGAAGGGTCCATGATGACAAATCAGTGCATATAAGCGGAGAGTGATATGTAAAACAATTTTAGACACACATGGACTGATGTCAGCAAATAATTGTTTTTCTGAATAACACTTTCTCCGAACTCATCCTAACATTAAGTGTCAGTTCGAAATAAAAGACAAAATATTTTCCAAAACAAAAAACACTCCTGCAACAGAAAAAATACGTCTGATGTCAGTTAAAAATGAATTAAACCCGCCTTCTTCAGCCTTCCTGGAAATTTATTCATATTCATTTAATTCGTACAGAACTCAACATTTGCACACTGCTTCAACAGAGTCTCCCACAGCACGAATTGCAGTTATCCCCGTACTGTATAAAGACGTAACTATGCAAGAATATAGTTATTCTGTTTTATTTAGCACATTTTATTGCAGATTGCATTCTTCTGTTCGTCCACATAGTACTAGTACTATCCATGGAAAAGTCAATTCCCCAGCGGAGGAATCGCAAATAATTGTCCATTGTTGTTGTTGATTGTGTTTTATTTTACTTTTGTTACATGGATCTGTTTTAACGGTCTGAGAATTGAATTGTCACTCTGTACCACTGGTTAACTTTAAAAATTCATTTTTTATTATTCTTTCTTTAAGCTTACTCACTAGACAAAAACGATTAAATCTAATTTAAAACTAACATTTATCTTATTCTAGCTTACTGGCTCCAAGCGAGCGCTCTAAACTTATCAATATCCTTAAAATTATTGCCTTTCGGCCTTAAATCTATCTATATCTATGATTTGTTTTGTTTTTTAATTTTCAAGAAACTTTAGAAAACTTGAACTCTTTATTATTTGATTTACTTAAAACTACTTAAAACTACCTAAGCTACTTAACCTAGATTACCTATAATCAGGGTGGTGAGCAATCAAATCGATTGGTCACCATCCTGATCGCGTCCATGGGCGCCTGACAGCCGTCCACAAGGGTTCATCAGTGTCACCGAGACTCGAGCGAGGCTATAAGCGTCGTTCGAGTCTCGGCAGCACTATCATGTTGGCTAGCCCGGCACCTCCCAAAGACCCCCTACTCTAAGCCTAAACCTACAAACTTAATCTAGCTTAAAACTAGGGAGGATGCCACGTTAGTAGCGCACCGGCGCGGGAGAGCGTATCAACCCTCACCTCTTCCTTAAGCCACCAAAATTCGGTGAACTGCTTTACCGTATCGATCCTGTCCCGATCCGCAGTTGCGGTACTAAAACGGAGGACCTCTTGAGCATTGGCGGCGTACCCGTCGTGGATGAGCCGCTTATCCCTCGCGCCGCGGTGGCTGTGGTACAATACCGGCACACCATCTTTTGTCTGGACTAACCCTTTCATATCTACATGAAGAAATGCCTCAGGCGGGATAAAGCCAGACCGAAGCGTACTCTCGTGGTACATTAAATTGGGGTAGTAAGCCCCTGAGATCAGGTTATTATCGCTGGCCATCGCCCTTGCGACGTGCCTCCGAAGATCTGTACCACTGGTGCGTGGCAGGGGAAGCAATCGTTTGACAGACAGTGTTAATATGCCTTGTGGGGATAGTGACGTTGAACGATGGTTATATATTATATGTACTATTTATTGTAGTTATTTGTATTTACATAAGGGCAAATGGGGATAGAAGACTGAAAGCGGCGTAAAGGGCAGAGGTTAGGTCGAACTGCGCGGTGTGGAAAAATTCGGACAGTGGGTACCATGGAGTGAAAATTGGTCGCCTAATTAGGCAAGTAGATTTTATTTATATCGAATTTCAAACTAACCAAAAATACTAACACTTGTAACTATTCAGCCGCAGTTGTAACATGCAAATAGAGAGGTTTCAGTTGGAATAAGCACGAATCATGGTGGTTTTTTGACCTGTGCTACAACTGATCAAAAGTAACCACAAACTGTCAAAACATTTAAACGTATTAACGACATCCTTACAAAAAATGTGTAAAAATCCGACTGAAAATTAACAGCATATTCTCGTTCTCTGCTGAAAGTCAATTATTCACTTCTTTTGGCTTCAGTTAGATAATCGTCTGTAGATACGCGCACTTGAAAAACCTTTTTTACTATATCCAAGTTACTCCTGCATTCCGAAGACTGTATACTGTAAAGCTACCCAAAAATCATTCCACCGTACTAGTACAAGCCATTTGAATTCAGTTGGCAAATGAATAGGTCTTAACCTAAATTGCAGTTTTTTCTTCCAAATTTTCTTAAGTAAGGTTTTTTCTCTGAGATACCCACACAATAAAATTCGGACCCAGTCAAGCTGTCAATGAAAGAAAGTTTCGTGCAACCCAGTGTCGTTTTTTTCTGACTTTCATGTAGACCCAAACAGACGCTTAGCCTTTGGGTCAAGTCAGCAATCGGCCTTACCGATAATCAACTTTAATCTGGCGGTTTACGCAAAGACTCTACACTTTCCAAAATCCCTTTACCAATAAACAAATATTATAGTTGCCAGAATATCGCTAATGTAGGGTCAAATATTAATGTTGAGAAAGCCATGTTAATCTCGGGCATTAGCTAAATTAATCCTCCCCTAATGTCATTTCGAAGACAGGTACTGTCCAACTGTCAAAAATCACGGTATTACATTTTTTTTTAATGGGAGCGAATTTAAATAAACTGTTGTTCAGCCTGAGCGTTTACAATTATAAATTAATTTTAGTGAAAATGAAAATGTTTTCTAATTTTATTCGTTGCAATACAACAATGCAAATGGTTTTCAAGTCTAACAAACAAATTTGTACAAATGCATACAACAAATTAAAAATATTACAATTTTGTTATATTTCTAAACTCTTGAAGCATATATTTCTGTGTTTTTCTCTGTTTTGTCTTCAATAATAGTTCTTGCTTTTTGATTCTTTTTCCTTTTTAAATAGTTTGCAAGCAACGAATGGGTGCTTACTAAAAAATTTATCTCATATAAGTTTGGATATTTCCAAGACTTTCTTGACAGTCGTCGCAAATAAAATATCTTCTTTCTTAAGTTTGGACGGCACATACCTTTTTTCAACAATTCTCAGTAGGTACCTTTGGCGACTCAGGCAGATATTTGGCTGCAACCAAACCCTTATCAAACTCTTTGCAAAAGTAGTTTGTTTACCGAGGATGAAACAATGGTTGGTGTGAAAAGGTTCACTTCGCGGAAAATATAAAGGGTATATTTAGTTATAAGAATCGAATTATCAGCACTCAGTCGAATAATAAATTTATTAACTCCTGGAGGAATAACAGGTAGTACGAGAATATGTGTGAATTCATAGAAGAGGAAACATGACAGTTTGCGTGCATAAAAATGTGCGCTTTATTTTTTTTAGCGAGAATTTAAACTTACGTCGGTTTCCAAGTTTCCAAGTTTATGATCCATACAATTTTTAATAGATCAAATTGTATTTATTTTCAAAATCGGAAGCGATAAGTTCTTAACACGCTCCCTACGTGAGATTTTAATTTATTCTGAAATGAATGAACCGGCTATTATTTCTAATTTCAAAAATATTCACTTTCTAACGATGCAATTGTGATGTTTGGACCACCAATAAGTTTTGATTTGCATCGCCAGCCTACAAATAAATCAAAGCATTCAATCAAACTATGTTCCGTTTATTGAAATACATATTTGAAAGCGATTTTTTTACGACACAAATGCACTAATAAAACAATCGTGAAGTATTATTAGAAAACAATTGAAAGCGTACTATAAAATGTATCGAATCGTGTCCGATCGAACGATAGGCCATTACTCATTTGCATATGAAATTTGACAGATCAGCGGATATTTTGTGAATTTCCTATTTCTTGTTTTGTTTTTTGCTTATAATATGATATCTGTTTGGAAAATTTAATTGCAATTTATGTACCTACTCCTTTTTTTTTAGAATAAAATCCTCGTTGTGAAAGAAACGATTGATTTTGTTTTTCACGAAAACAAATTACAACATTCTAACTCTGGATGGTAGCAAATAATGTAATAGATTCTAAGAAAGTGGAGTGTGGAGGTCTAAATGTTTATTGGTACCGTTTCACAAATTCTGTACATTTTTACTAAAGCGGACATTCAACTAATTGTCGACATTAGTGCTTGATTATGTATTAGTAGGCCGAATATTTATTTTACAGACATAATACTTGTTTTTAGAAGGCTGGACATTTTTTTTTTTTTTTCATTTTTTCTTACTATTTTTGACTCTCATTTATTGCAAGTCCTTCTATTCTAACAGGTGATTTTCTTTTAATAATCAAAAGTAAACCTAACCGAAACTCAACAATAGGATTAAATATGACTCCCAGTGGGATAACTACCTATAGTATATAAAGCTGGCAATAATTCATGTATGGTAACTGCCACTGAACAGGTTTCGATATTTCCTTTACCTTAGTATTCAAAGAAGCATCTACGTTGGACCAGAAAAATAAGTTCTTTAGTTGTTTAGTTTAGGTTCCGGCGATTTCCAAGAAGAGTTTTGTTTCTCTTTAAAAAATTACGGATGGTAAATGTTTCTAAATTTGTTGTCCTGGCTACCCAGCAGGTTGTACGGAGACGCCTTTGGATTGAGGCACATGCCAAAAATTCATTAAATTCATAATCCGTTAAAGCAGAAAAGCTGCCGCAACCTCATTATGTTCAAAGAAAGATGCCCATAAAAGTATCTACTTATGGTAAAAGTTTTGAAATTGAAAAAGAAATTTCATAACACTCTGAGCCTCAATCCCTCATTATATGATCACTAAGCTATTTTTAAGCCATAATGGACAATTGTTTACATCCCCCATAATACGGTTTGGCCAGCTACAGCGCCAAATTTGAATTTAATAGACGATTTTTTTTTTCTTTTGTGTGACTGAAAAAAAAAACGAGAAAAAAACAAGAGAAAAAGCTCAAGTTGAGAGCAAAGTGTAACTAAATGCTTCTGGGGCCACTTAAGTGCTGCAAAAGTTTTGCAATAAAATTTAGAATTTTGCAATTTATTACCCTTTCCCCCAAGACACAGACAATCCTCTTGGGGATCTGACCCAAATCGGTGCACACAACTTTCGAACATATCCGCTTCTGAGTTCGCAGGACAATGCAGAGCATTCAACTGCGCCTGGATAGTGGATGGATGCAGAGATATTTTGTCTAGTATCCCTAGTATACTCAAGAAATGTGATATATTTCTTCAAGGCAGGGACACACATTTATTTTTAGAAAAATCTGACATTCAATGCTTACCTGTTCCAAGTCGTCTTCATGGTTCGTGCTATGGCAGCTGTAATAATGATGAGATGGAATGAGGTTGACGGGGTTTTTTCTTTTTATGGAATAGCTATTAATAGGTATCGATCTTACTTATGATACGTTCGATGGAGAGTAGTTTGTGGGGAAATCTAAGTTGGATGAAAAAATAATCAGCAACATTTAGAGGTAATAGTTCGGCAATAGCTCCACTTATAAGTCGGAACAGACTACGAGGGAAATGGACACATGGAGATAGTATTCAACGTTATTATTAATGATGAGGTTATTAGTCGAACTGCGTACAACTATTTGCCGGAGTATTGTTTCCCAAGTGCTGAGGGACTACATATGTTACATATGAATCTGATGACGTGCACTAATTTGTATGAGTAACACATACATAACTGGCGTTACCGCAGGTAGTCAAACTATTTCATACGTGTAACTTTCAAGCTATTTCATGAGAATTATCGGACATTCCAGGTGACAAACGACTTTGAGACCCATGACAGCATGCCTGACTTGATGTCACCTCACCTCTGTATCGTATATGGTCGATAGTAATTTCATTAGGTGTTTGCATAGCATCATGATTCTGTCTGGCAGCCACAATTGTTAAGAAATGTGGGCAATGAAGCAAAATGAGGCTTTGGACCACCATCGGTAGATCTGTTTCGTATATTTGGTTTCCAGCAGAGCAATGCACTTTCAGGTAATTTATTAGGGCAAATTCGAATCAAGCACATGTCCTGTAAGCTTGCTATGCAACTGGAAACCCGAAAATCAAAGGTGTGGCATTTCAATGTTATACTAGGAACAAAATGTATGGGAATTAGACAAATTTCCAGGAAGTTTCTGTATTAAGAAGCAAATGTGGAGGTAGGCATTTTTTTTTTTTTTATTTGAAATAACAGAGCAGATTTGGCCATTTTCATTTCATTTTCATTTTCTCTTTCCTTTCAACTTATTATCTTTCGGTTGCTCTAACTCCACTTGATGGGGCTTAAAGCTCTATAAATCGTTGCCATATGTAAGTTCTCCTAAAAATATCCCTTTTCGGCTGGGGTGGAATAGGTAATGTGGTGACCCCCTAAACATAGCAACAAACAACTTATTCTGCGCTCTGTTGCAGTAAGCCGACTTTTAAACGTGGAGCTTGTCACATCTATTGGCCTGCCGACTACACTTTTGAAAAAAAAAAAAAAAAAAATATTTGAATGAACTTCAACTTCAGCGTGGGTCTTTAAAAAATTCGCATTGTCAAGACCGCTCAAATCATGTGGGAAGTAGTCGGTCTTGCTCGAAGGGAACAGTAATTAAAAACAATCAAAGCTAACAATAGAAATGCCAAAGTAGCAAAAAATAGAATTAATTTCTGACAAGGAAGCATGAGTCCAAGAAATTTCTGGAGTTTGAATATAGTCTTTTAAGAAACACCTTACACCCGTTGCCCTTCTTATGAGAAGTTGAGAAGTGTCATCCGAAAACGATGGTGATGTTTGAAATCGTCACGACAGCTTTTTCTTTGATTTTTGATATATTTTTTCCGTAATGAAAAATTAACAGTGTAGGAGGTATTCGCTATATACGAAACTGTTGGTCTTTAATATGCTGGTCCAGCTCAGTACTTATTGAGGACTGACTCCGCAAGTTAATCCACATATTTCTGGTCTAATTATAACTACCGAATGGAAAAGAAGGCGATATCTCGAAGTAAAAACAAAATACTCATATATTTAAAATAACTCAATATTTTAATGTAAAACCTATAAACCTGATGTGCACTAAGGTGCCTAAAGTCAAGTGCCGTTGTCAAATTTCAAAGTTCATCGAACTGCGACATTAGCCCAAAAGTATGCTTTTTGAATGAAATTGGTTTTCAAAATACAGGGTCCGCCAAATAACTTTTTTTTTGCAAATGCTATAAAAAAAAACTTTTTTTATTTGAAAGTACAATCCTTTCGGTTAATAATGGAAAATAATTGCATTCAAATGGCTGTCTCGGCTGGCCATGCAGTAGTAGCCTACACGATCGGTCCAATTTTTAAGCACATTATGCCTCTGGACCAAATTCCACACCAAACAGTGACTCGTTTTGGGTATATCGGCTTTTCAATGTATGCATGCGGATTTTCTGTGTCCCAAATGCGACAATTTTGCTTGTTTACATACCCGCCAAGATGAAAATGAGCTTCATCTGAAAAGATGATTTTTTTGGCAAAATCGGCATCTTCTCTAAGTCGATCGCAGGCCCACTTAGCGAAACAAAAACGCATTGGATGGTCATTTCATCAAGCATATACACAACCATATTCGTTCAGCGGAAGGATAAAACAAATTATCTGTCGAATCAGGCATAAGCTAAGTGTTACCATTCACGAAATAAGCACTAGTTGAAAAAAAAAAAAAAGTTGGATGGCGGACCCTTTACGTTGTTCCCCGTATTCACTTTTAAAATATAATTTTAAATTTTAGAACTATAATATTGAAACATATATAATTTTTTTTTTAAAGCTCATTTTTGTACCGATTATCATGTATTTTGTTCCGATTTTTTCTATCATTTTTTTGGCTGTCAAAATACTTTTTCCGACCATTTTATGTCTGTTTCGACGTGACCTCCTGTACTTTAAATGGCTCGAGCGATTCTTCCCTAGTAAGCTTAAGAGATAAAAATGTTAAAGTTAATTTAAAATAAAAACCAAATAAACCCTACTGACTGTAAAAAGTACTAAAAATATATGAAAAAGACACATTCAAGTATACCTAACTATTTGGCAGTCGAATGTCGGAGGCTACGCATATTTTTGGTAGTTTGTGTAGGTGGTAGGTACTCCGATTGTCAATTAGTAAGGAATACTTCAATGTTCACATCTTTTTAGTTCTTTTTTACTGTAATATAGATGTTTTTTTTTTAAATTTTTGTTTTAATGAGAGTTTGAAAAAATTTAAACCTTGCTTTATGTTTACGGGAAATACATCAATTATAATTTTATGCAAAGACTACGAGTCACCCGTGGCTTCGCTCTGGATTTTCTTACCCGGGCTACCTTTCGCACGCCTCAGTCTCAATTTAAGACTTTTCTGGAAAATTAAAGGTAATCGACTCAAAACACTTTTTCGAAATTTAAGAACCATTTTAGACTCTATTTCAAATAAACAAAAAACTGTTCAAAAACCTACTATCCGAATGTTGTTAATCAATGAAAACAAAGTCCATTTGTCTACCATTCATACTTTTTCAACGATCTAAGTTGGCGCGATTTGTATATTTTGTGTTTGAATGCTGTGCAAAGATTTTATATTTCACACATCCTAAAAAAGTTCCAAGTTATTCTACTTATCATACCTTATAATGGGCTTAGTGTGTCAGGTGACAGCCACTTCAACCTATTCTATGTATACGTATTTATGGATTCCTTACTCTTCTGCCTGTTGGCGGCGACATTTACTTTATTGAATTGGCAAGTGAGGAGCGACAACGATTCTCGCTTATCGGGTTTTCTCATTTTCTATTGAGAAAATCACCGTCGAATTGTTTATGAAGTTAGTTTATTCACAAGCGTAGTATTCTTTTGCTGTATTTCTTTCTGTCTATTGTGCTGTATTGCTTTTCGAGAGTATCCAATTTGGGTTCCAAAAAAAGGAAGTATCAGCAGAAGGGGACAGTCGAATTGAACTTGTTGAAATGTTTAGCAAAAGCATTCGACCTTTTTGAACTGTCTGGAAATAAATACTCGTGAATTTTCTCGAATTTATCTTATTATTGCAATACCTACCTCTTTTTGGTAATTATAGTAAAATTGTGTATTTAATATCGTTTGATTGAAATTTGTTTGCGACAGTTTTTACACTTCGGACAAATGTTCTTAGATCTTCGAATCTTGTGCCATTACGCTGAGCATCAAATTTTTATAAATGCGATACGCATGTGGAACTTTCTACGCCGATCTTTAAGGATGGTAAGCTGCACTAGGCTATTTGAAAGGCGGCTCAGAGAGTACAAGAAGACTGATTTTTCTTTTCTAATTTTTTACTTATTTTTCAAAATTTATTATTATTATTATTTTTCTCTTTTTCAATTAATGAAGTTTAATATTTAAATTATATTTTATTTGTCTTTTGAACTTGCTTATATACTGTTGTTTTTGTTGTAAACACTTTATGTGAATTAAATAATTGAGTTTATACTAATTAAGAAGACATTCTATCTTACTGTATAAATACGAATAAATATATGTATTATTATTATTATTGTTACCGCCGACATATAATTAGTTATTTCCCTTTCTGTCTATTGCAAAAAATATACTAACTTTTATTTCTATACAATACAAAGTCTTAAGCCAAGACGAAAATAAATAATTAGAAAGGCTTCATAAAAATGGTCAGGGTAATCTTGCCGACTTTAAGGACGAATTTGGGAAAATGCTGGGATTTTATTATGCATTTCCATTACTAAAGGTTCAATGGAATCCCATTCAAAAATAAATAAATAAATGTTACCCCCGACAACTGGGTTCTTTAAGATAACATTTAAATCTTGTCCAGTTCACTTTTTACTCTCTATGATCATGCTTAATTTGCACACCACTGTGATTAGCAGTTATGAAGAAGCCCTAAAAAAGTACCCCCTCACGACTTACAATTCTTGAGCAATGAAAAGGTCCATTCTAAGGATTGAGAGGTTCTTATCAAAACATCCCTTCTAATTGTTCGATATCTGTTAGTTACGAGATTGATTCTTAATCTGACATCCAGCTACGTATCTACTCAACATCAGTGTGTGGTCATCAATAATGCACAATGATTACAAATATCATTAACGTCTCCATTCTCCTTGCACCACCATGTGAATAATGTAGATTAGGAGCATAATGGAATATGTTGTATTTGGCACATCGCTCGGTTTTCGACAGTTGTCATGTTGCCGGTTTTTTTTGTTACTGAGCTGTCAGTGCTGCTCTCCGTGCTGGCACTCACTTAACTTCCCACTGCAGTTGAATCAAGTCGAAGTCATAAATCGAATTTGTATTAGATATTAAGAAAAGACAATATCGACAAAGTAAATTGAATGATCGAATTCTTTAGTATTCTTTGTGTAATTAACTCAACTGTAGGTTACGCATACCTACACTTCATCATGATGTTTAGTAATATGGAGTAGACACGCACAGTTGTTTTCCTTATCATGTCATTATTGTAAATGAGTTTGACACTCAGAGAAGTATTGAAAAGTGAAATTAATACATGGAACCCATTTGTGAGGAATGCCTACTCATTGCTGTTTGATGTACGAGTATGTAAATGTACACCAAACAAGGCTATATGATTACCGCTTGCATGGGCGAGCAGTATAATATATACATTGCAGCTGATGATAGGGACAAAATTATTGATGAAATTATTGAATTTCGGTAGGTGCCTACATGTTATCATTTCTTGATGTCATTTTAATGAGGGAAAACAGGAAAGCGCCTGAAGTTAAATATGTACATGATTTCATTTAACGACATCGGAATATGGTTGTACTCCCCTTTTAATACGGGTTATTGGAAATGATAAATCAATAAAACCCGACGCCGCAAATTCAAGAATCATTTTTTAATTGACATACGCTTCTGAAAATGCTAAAGGGTAAACCGATATTTTGTTACTTACACGAAAGTGGTTTTCTTTAAATTTAAGAGACACGCACATTGCTTCAGGGACGGTATAGACAACGAGCACTACTAGTAATCATTTTCAACCTTCACACAAAATACTTTGTAGGTCAAATTATGCAATTTTGTATGGAAAATGTCGCCATTGTGGTTTCAAAAATCTTAGCCTGGACTCTAAAAGTGATTATTACTTATTAGTATCGCCCTCAATATAAAGATGTGCGCTTAAACCAACCATTTTTCTGCAACATATTATTATTATCTTTTTTTTAATCTAGTTTAAATAAAGAAAATATTTTTTTAAATAAATTTGCATGGTTGGAATTGGAATTAATTGCTTTTATTAAAAATCTAGCTAAGAGTGAGAAACATATGGAAGAGTTAGAGAACTAGTCTTGATCTAGGAGGCAGTTTCTTGAATGAGGCGATTTAGTTGTCAAACTAATGTAGTTTGGATGTAAATGCTTTTTGCAAGGGACCAGCTTGTATTCGAAGCTTTGTATACCGACGAGTATTAGCAATAACAACGAATAAAATGAAGGTTCCCTTCCCTAAGGATTTTCAAATACAATTTAAATAATTCAGTACAACGAAATTTAGTACAATAATATATAATTTAAATAAATCATTGATGACTGTTAATAAAGGGTGATTTTTTAGCTGGTTTGGTTTTGGCAACACTGGTTTTGACAGCTGACGTGTGTTTAGTACCTTGTGTCAGTGTCAAACAGCTTCAGTTTGGTTTGCAATTTAAGAATTTAACCATGGATCGTCTTACAAATGAACAACGCTTGCAAATTATTGAATTTTACTATCAAAATTCGTGCTCGGTTCGAAATGTTCATCGCGCGCTGCTTCCATTTTATGATCGGCATTCTCGACCTTCTGAGCAGTCTATTCGGAAGATTGTGACCAAATTTCGCACCAAATTTACTTTGTTGGACATTAAACCACCAACACGTTTACGTACTGTGCGTAGTGAAGAAAATATTGCGGCCGTATCAGCTAGTGTGACAGAAGACCGCGAAATGTCGATTCGGCGCCGTTCCCAGCAGTTAGGCCTTTGTTACAGCACTACGTGGAAAATTTTGCGGAAGGATTTGGGCGTAAAGCCTTTTAAGATACAGCTGGTGCAAGAACTAAAGCCAGCCGACCTACCACAACGCCGAATTTTTGGTGAATGGGCTCTTGGAAAGCTGGCCGAGGATCCGCTTTTTTATCGAAAAATTGTGTTCAGCGATGAGGCTCATTTTTGGTTGAATGGGTACGTAAATAAGCAAAATTGCCACATTTGGAGTGAAGATCAGCCAGAAGCATTGCAACAGCTACCAATGCATCCCGAAAAAGCCACTGTTTGGTGCGGTTTATGGGCCGGCGGAATTATTGGGCCATATTTCTTCAAAGATGATGCGAATCGCAGCGTAACTGTCAATGGTGAACGCTACCGAGCGATGATAACAAACTTTTTTTTGCCCGAAATGGAAGTTCTTGACTTGCATGATATGTGGTTTCAACAAGACGGTGCCACATGCCACACAGCACGCGAAACAATGGCGCAATTGCGAGGCGAGTTTGGTGAACAGTTAATTTCACGTTTCGGGCCGGTCAATTGGCCGCCTAGATCGTGCGATTTGACACCATTAGATTATTTTTTGAGGGGGTATGCCAAGGCTAATGTGTATAGGGACAAGCCCGCTTCGATTGACGCACTGGAAGCCAACATCCATGCATTCATTCGTGAGATACCGGCCGATATGTGTGAAAGAGTATGCCAAAATTGGACTCAGCGGATGGGCTACCTGAGACGCAGCCGCGGTCAACATTTGCATGAAATTATCTTTAAACATTAAATTGCAAGGTTCAAACTATCGATTCAAATAAATATTTCATTCATTTTTTCGAATCTTTTGTGTTTTTTTTTTCAAATAAGTTCTAAACCTCTTAAAAAATCACCCGTTATTAGGCCGTAGGCGCAGTGGTTAGTGTCAAAAGAAAATATTACGTTTTAGGATTTTGGTTCACCTTTTGCGAACGTCGGACTCGGCATCCAATTAGAGGTCACTTTCATTTAAAAAGAAAAGAAAAAGAAAAAACACTCATTCAAACGAATGGTTTTAGGAAATCAGTTTATACATAGATTCATATACGGATCGCCGGTTGGGAAAACTTAAAATAAATAGTAGCATAGGCCTAGATTTTCACAACCACTCATTTTGTGTGAGTTTTTCAATTTTGGGGAGCAATCTACAATTTTATTTCATGTCAGTTTTACTCCCGGATGTTTGTCAAAAGCATCAAAAAAGTCCCGGCATGACAATTCGATATTATCTAGGACTTCTCGGTCAAAACCGGACGTTTGGCAACGCCAACAATGATGTTGGTAAGGACGAAGAAGAAGGTCCCGTCAGGAACAGAATTTAAACACGAAATAAAACCTATTTGCAAATCATCATGGTATTTACTGTATGAGAAAGATGATTATAATTTCTGTTTAAGTACTACTTAGGGCTGTACTGTAAGATGGCAATTCTATTATCGCTGGAGAATATTGCCAATTAAAAACAATTTCTGTGTAGGGTAGGTGTTGTTCCCAATGTTTTACAAGTCACACATCTTCCTCCTCTGTTGGGCATGAAGAACTGCTTAAAATCCAGTACTGAAAGCTCGACAGTAAACGATTCTATTAATAGAGCTATAAAGGTAAAAAAAAAAACAAAATATAAATTCCTTCAATTCTAAAAATTCAGTTTCTAATCGAGTTCAAAGAGAACTTGGCTCAAAATATTGAAAATTAGTGCGCAACACGAAATTAAAATATTTCATGGCCTAAGAGTATTTAAACCCCACCACCAGACCGGATGGAGGCCCTCATTATTATGCGTGATCAACTTCTACCTTCTCACAAACATGAATCTGCTCAAGTGTTAATTATTATTATAATTGTTACAACTGAAAGGTTCTACGCGTAATCTTTGTTTTGGGGGGTTAAACCGGAATCTCCTCGTTCATGGTCCAACACGCTGCTTGCTTTTGCTTAAATTACGAATAAAAGTGGCGCTTTTAGTGATCACAATAGCGCGGTAATGTGCGAATAAAATCTTCACCACGCTATAAATTCCGGCTGAAAGTCAATAAATGTGCTTCCGCCGCAAAGCACATACATAACTAATCAACGGATTCACGCTTCCATAAGCATTACTTCCGTTTTTCCGCGCGCGCGCACACACACAATAACTCAATTTGTGATAGGGTACAAGTTCCATTTCACGAAAAAGAGGTCAGCGCAAACAAAAAATCCAAACCATATGTATCTCATCAATCAGTCGGGATATTCACATTCATCCAGAATGCTTATTAAAATGTTAAGCTTATCACGTCCCGCTCTTATTTAGAGATAAACAAGTTACGGAACACGGAAGCACATTTTAAAACCAGCAGCGTCGGCATTACGGTATTTATTGATTTCATGGCCTGGCGCGGATGCCGAAGGATAATGCTTCTTTTTTATGTGTGCTACACAGCATAAAGAAGGTGGCACTGTCAATTCAGAGCATTTAAATTCAAATTCCTAACAACAACAATAGCAGCACAACCAACGAGAAGGGAATAAATTTTAGAAAACTCTTGTTCCAACGAATCATGTACAAAGGTTCAATTGGAATGATGTTGAATTTGATCTATGCGTCGGTACAGTAAAAGTATATAAATTCAATGGTGTCCTGTTTTCTAAGGATTTTCTCTTTATCATCCTTGTGTGAGTATTAAGAGTGGGGAATGTTTACGGGCCCTCTGCGCGCGAAAAAAAGGCAACACCAAAGGTAATAAATTTCTTTTGGGGGATTTCAGAGGAAACAGGTTCCTTTAGAATATTTCGAGAAACCATTCACCAGGATACAAAGGATCAACTCATTCAATTGCAATATGATTATTTATGCCACTGTGCATATACATTCGTTTTGACAAGTAGGATTTTTAGAAGGGGGATGTGAATCCCCTTATGAATAATGATCTGCAGGAAAGGTTGAAATGCTTTACTTAACGCTTGACCTTTAGTCATGTTGTATATATTAAGAAATAAATAAAAAATTTACGTGTCAACGAGCGTTATTGGGGTCAAGGATTTTATCAAAGTTGAGCTTGAGATGAATTATTTATACGGTTTATGTTGTACTCGGGTTTCCCGCTTTGTTCGTGGATCAACGACAGTTCAAGTGGAACTAAAGATACTTCCTGATGACGAATTGCGAAAGGAAGTCCATTATAAGTGACTTCACATTGGCCACCTGCTGTACATTTTAAATGTGTACCGCCGTTGCCTGCCAAATGATCAAAAAAAGTATCAAAAAAGTAATATTCAGGCACTCTAGAATCGAGCCTAATGTAACTTCCAAAATGTTCATCTCACAAATTGGCCGAATGGACAGGGACTCTTCTAAAATGATCATGGGGCGTAAGTTCGAGCTTTTGAGCAATTTGTTCTACATCTTTTATGGTTAAATTTCTAATTCTTAATCAGTTAATCCATTCATATGATAAGATTAAGTCTCCCGGGTGCTAAGGCACTCATCGAAGTAGATTTAAATTCATGAGTAACGAGTGAGAAACGATTTTGATTTCAAATCCCCGTTTTCAGTTCTCTGTCGCTCGGTACTTGAATTTGTATTTGACAAATAAACACAAAGCTTCCTGCTGTTGTAACCCACACACATGCACACGTGAGGCGTAACGAATTCAAATGCTTTCTTATACCCTTCCACTTATAGTAGCATTTTCCCTTCTTACGATAACAGCTTATCAAATCAAAAGGACTTACATAAATCAATTTAAAAAGTATGTGTACTTTGGAGCTTGTGGATAAAGCAGATATAGATACCAAATGCGATCGAGGGTGCGTGTTTAGTTTTCTGGGTGTACCTTCTGTGATTACCATATGATTTAAAGAAAGGGATACATGTATCCTTAAACTTATATTAATTTGTAGGAATAAGAATTTAAAAACAGTTGTGCCAGACAACCAGTTAAAATTTTGGGTGTATGTCTGTGATGGTGCTCGTCAGTGGCCAGGGTTGTTCCCAAGAGAACAACAAATAGTTTTAGGGGCGGTTAAGACTGTACAGATTGATTTATTCGTTGCAATCTAAGTAACCTTAGATTATACTAATTTTGGAAACACTACCAACGCAAAAAATGTTGAATTGTCAAAAAACTCGAGTTTTACAGACCCAAACAAATCGGTCGAATGGAAAGGGATGAAATCGATAGCGGTTATGCTAAAAACCACTCCAGAGCCGAGAAAATATGTTCGCTTTCCTTAGAAAAAGTACAGCAGCGTAAGTAAAAAACTAAGAAAAAACGTTTAGAAAAAATTAAACTTGGATAGAAATCCTTCAAGAATCTAACATGAACTCGGCGGACAGTTGAAAGTATATTTTAGGCATAAAAAAAAAATTCTTCGGATGCAAATGAAATTCAAATTCAAGTTTCTTCTCGAAATCTCTTTAGTGCTTAATTTTAATGTTTGACACTTTGTTTTACTACTTGAAGTCTTGGCACGACCTTGCAGCTTTTCGAAAATGAATAAATATTTAATAGTTTATCCATGGAAATATGATTAAGTGTCGTCCTCCAACACAACTTTTCCCCAATTTTCCCCAAAAACAGTGGATAATTGAATAAATACTGTTTACAGTACAGCGCAGTGTCTTCTGTTTTTTTGTGATAAGACAACCGATGTCCCGTCAGATACGCTTTTAATATACTGAATGTTCATAGACCTCCGCGGACAAAAGTGCTTGTCTGAGAACCGAAATAAGCAACACCACGCAACTTCGAATGTCTCTATCACTAAATGTGCTTCCATTAGCCAACCTTATGCTCATTTTAGGAACCTCTAAAAAGCAGGCACACTAACTCGCTTACATAGTGTTGTTCCGACACGCTACGACTATGATAGACAACAATTCGGGTGAGATCAACAGGCAATTCCTTAAAATTCTATAGGCCAATATCTACCAAAACGACAGAATCGGAATTAATTTCTGACACGCAACCCACAACGTAAGTACCTAGGAAGTGCACATTTAGGTACGAATATAGATACATCTGCACAAGCTCGCAACGACTACCTGTTGAATAAGGCCACATCCTCCGTAATAGCTAATCAAGTTTGTATATATTCCCATTACATCAAGGGACGCACTAATATTCTTGTAATTGCAATAATTGTTTCCGCATTGTATTCGCATGATTGCCTAATGCGGCTCTACATTGTTTGCCCATAATAAATTATAATCCGTAACGATTTTATCTGTCCAATTAATGATTCTAGGCTCTGAGATTATCTGCAATAATATTCGAATTTGAAAATTTACATAACAATCGGGGGATTAATTAACAACTGAAAGCGTGTATCAACTGAATACTGTATATACCTTTCAATTTGGCATCTGTTATCCTGGGAAGGGGAGCAACGGTCTTAAAGAAATGGGTTGCGAGTGCGACAGAGCTCCTTAAGTGGATCAAGTCTACGTGCAAAGTGATGGAAAATTAACCTCTGCTTTTAAGACCTACCAAAAAATAAAATTAAGCGACCCTTGTCGGGTGTTAACAAGCGAAACAACTGGATATACTGACGTGGGAAAGACGTATTTCGATGGCGGTGTTTTAGGTATCTATTCGAGGAAAAATCAGAACCCAAAATATCATATAAAGTTTCAATTAAAATCGGGATAATATCACTTCGTGCTGCAATCGAGCTGGTCTAGGACCTACGGAGTCTGAGTATTTGATGGGATTAACTTCGAATTACGGACCGAGTGTCTGAATGCAACAAAGTGCATTGGCTTTTAATTCAAAGGAAATTTACGCGGCAATTTATGCAAGCAGCCACGTTTGCCACTTTAAAATAAAGTTTGTGTCCAAAATTGGAAATAAAAATGATGATGTAGCTAAAAATGCGCAAAATATTTTAAGTCCGAAATATTTATAAACACAGTACCTACAATCAGATGAAAAGTAAAGCTCTTAAGGTAGCATAAAAATTAAAGTCGAGTTTCGTTTTCATTTCGTAAACAAATTACCAAATTGAATAAAAAATGGCATAATGACCAAGAGAAAAAATAATGACGAAATTTGGTCACAAAGGACCATTGTGGCAACCGTGCAAGCAGCTTCACTATACAAAATAAATTATATTTCTTTGCCCCACCACTCACGAACTTCTGACAAAGACTTGACTCTTGACAGTGCGGCACGGTCTTGAGAAAGCTTCTATATTCAGTCGTTCGGATACGGCAGAAAGTTGTCATTCGTTCAAAAATAAAACACATACAAGTAAATGGCTGTCAGGTGTTGAGCCGAGGTCCTACATGAACCTATTGCTATCTATTGATTCTAGTCGAGCCATAAAGTATACATAAAGTATTGCTAGTAGATAAATAAGTTATAACAACGACATCAGCATCTAAGAAGTGGATTGAAAAAACCTGGATATACGAAGAGGTTCAAAACCTGTGACATTTAGGCGGTTGCTTTTAGGACTTCATTTACCATTCATATACGCCCTCTGCTCCCCAATCCTTACTCTTATAAGCTGTTATTTTTAGTAGATTTTAAAAGTAATGCACGAACTTGATTTCGGCTTTCCCAGATCCGTTCAAAACTGTTGCTGAAGGAAATGATTTATCGTCATTGCTGTGCAGCCGTCCAAGCTCTAAGCTTTTATTGAAGCAGCGAGTATATTTCACGAATACCTTCTTTAGGTTTTTTTAATTGGTACGTTTAGCAGCCTGTGGCGACCATATTCTTTCGGTGGCGTCTGCCTAATTATTCAGTTACTGATGCCAAATCCCCGTTGCAAGTTACAGGACGCGTTTCGTCCATTTTACGACAGACACGGGGGTCCTTCAAAGTCGACTCTCCAACGTTTGGTGGCCAAATTTGAGACAACCGGTTCGGTAAACAATCAGCCATAATCTGGGAAATCGGCCGGGAACTTTTCCGCAGTCCGAAAAAGTGGACAGGAAAATCCGAGGCAGTCAATTCCTCATTCCTCAGAGACATTCAAACTTGGACCACTTGGATCCGTGTCACTGTAGACAATGCCATACACGTACCTTTGAAATATAGAAAAAGTTTCACGCACAGCCTGTTTTATTCCCTTTCAACATCGATCGTCCATATTGAAAAGTTCTTTAGCTCATAGCTTTGGAGTGCCTTGGGCAATTTAGAGGATCACCCTCTAAGTTCATGTGATCTATAGCTCTCTTTGAAAGAGGAAATATTGTAAACACATAAACGTATGTTAGGCCAGAAATCAGTAAGGTACTCTACAAAGTTTCATCAAAACTTGCAAGGACCTTCACAAGACAACAAAGCGCAACCGCAGATGTAAATTTAAAGAACTACATCTGCAGACTGCAACCTTCCTAATCGTCTCAACTACGCCATTTTGAAAATTTCCCATTTTAATATTTTCCCACTCTTTAAAAATAACGGTTTTTTGATATTTCTATCCACTGGATGGATGGACTAGCGTAGAAAAAACTATATGAACGCATAGCTCCCCGACAAATATTGTGCGCCCACAAACCTCTCACCTGTTAGAATACTCTAACGGAAGTTCAGCCTAGCAAAGAACACTTTAATATACACCGTAATAAGTTTATTTATTTATTTATTTATTTATTCATCTACAATTTTTCATTACAAATAACAGATGTTGGAAAATAAAAGTAAAAGTAAAGAATACAATTAAAAATAAAATTTGTTAGAAAATAAATATGTACAATAATATTTTGTTTTTGAAACTGTCTCTCGACAAAGATAAATCTATATCTGTACAAACGCTGTTGAAAGCTACAATGGCTCTTGTTACCGGCTCATAAAGGCCATAATTTTTTCGATGATTCTTTTCTAAGAGGAGATGCCGTGTTCTCAAAGATCTCGTCGGTGCATATATTGGCATCAGTGAGAGCCGAACAGGACATCTTGTATGAAAGCATAGCAAGTCTCTAACAAACATTATATCATGAATATGACGGAGCGATTTCCAAGATTTAATGCCCAGAAATAAACACCTTGCCTTATAATTTGGAGAGGTTTCTCAGTGCAATTTATAAAAAATGAATTTAGTGAATCGCCTTTGAATCTTTTCAAGGAAAGAAATTCCACCCACCTAAATACAAATGTGACTTTATTATTGAAGCTTTGCCATATACCTCCCAGAATCCTTTTGTTTACACGACCAACGCACAGCGAAAATATAATCGCTTGCACAAAAGTTTCTACATCAATTCTGATGCCTTTTACATGTCCCCTTCCAGAGAAATAGTTGAGCAGGAGCAGCTACAAAAAATAAAAAATGAGTAGGTCCTGTGGTTGCCATGTCATGTCATAATTTCAATCAACGTTTCCCCCTAAGGTTTCAAGTGTTTTCGAAATAGCAGAGATTGCTCTTGTGGTTGTTTTTCCACTCTCTAAAAAGGGTTTGTTTATGCTCTACCCATCTCCCGCAGACGAAAGGGCGGAATAAAAGTATATGCATTGAAAATGCTGGTTGTTTACAACGTAGTCAAAGAAAGTCGTATTCCTGTTTGATAAACAGAAAACAAAACAGGGCAGTTAATTATGTTTGGAAAAATAGAATATCAAATTAGCTCCATCAAATGTACATCGCCATCCAACCAAACAGAGGGCATGTGTTCCTGCAATCGATATGTAGGAACAACATTCGTGTCTGCTTCATACTTGGAATATCAATTCGAATACACTTACTCATAGCATGTAGAACACACGTTGTAATTGAAAACCTCGAGGAAAACATTTCCCCAGCTCCCTTATGCGTGACCCTCTTCAATTTACGCATGCAAGGTCGGGCCTCCCTGATTCCACTATCACCACCATCGATCGTGTTGAGGGCGAGTGGCTCCAACGACATTTGAAGACAGCTAATTCGGAAGACCTTTTTAAATAAATAAAAGATAATCTCATGGTCATGAAGGATACCGCGCTGGCACACACTTCTCACCACACCCCATCTACTTGGAGAGGGCTTGTGTCCTTTCGATTTTACCTAATTGAAATAAATAAGCGGAAGCTTTATCTGCTGCAGAGTGTCCCGCCAGTCGCCGTTGGCAATGACATTCTCCCATCCACAAATGCTGGGGGCTAATTGCTAACAAAACATCAACTGACACTGGCGGGGTAGGTACATTGTTTTTGTGTATAGTATTGTACGACATTCCAGCGGACTGTTAAGTCAATCTCAGAAATGGTATCGTGTATCTTTTTCTGAGATCCCATGGTCGTCATCGCATTAGGAAGGGAAGGACGGACGGGCGCCTTCTCGTACAACATCGTGAAGTGAGTTGGGAACAGGTCCTACTATCGCAGTATCGATTGGCGTCTCCCTTCGGCTATAAATCTTAGTCATATACGCATTTGCATTTTACACGAGCTTCACAGCTAAGGAATATGGAACGTATCTTACCTTGGATTTATCTAAAAGACTCTGATATGATGATAAATTCTTTAAGGGTGTTAATTTAGAATACATTAACCTTTCGACATCGGATAGTCGGATCTATGAAAAGAGAAATGATTGTTCAAGGTTATCGCACATATCGTGTGGTTTAGTTAACTGGGTAGAATGGAAGAGTTAAAGGTTGCAAGCCAGAATATGGGAGTGTGCAGCCTTGAGGGGTGTAAGGTAGACGAAAGTATCAGCTAGGATAAGCCCTTGCCAGGCATCCAGTGGGGTATGATGCAAATCAATCATGGAATTACTCGACGGCAAGAGTTATTAACTTTAAGCATCTTAACAGATCTTTCGTTCGAAAGGCTACCGTCAATTTGGTACACACAAGAGTGATATAGAAAACGGGAGGGCGGCTTTATTTAAAGTGTTTATTATAATAGAGAAAACTGTTATAGTAATAAAATAATCAATAACGTAAGGGTGAAACCAGCTGGTACTGAAAATGGAGATCAAACTGGAAAATTGTGCCCAAAAAAACCCTTCGCGCAAATGAAAAATTTCAGAGAAGCACCCGTAGACTAGTGTGATATTAGATGGTAGATAGACGTCCGGGAGTTTTAAATGCAGACAGACACAGGATACAAACCAACAATTACCAAATAGGCAGATCAAAAACTTTCATGTTGGGGCGGACAAAAACTCACTCAACAAAATGCTCTTTATTGTCGTAGGCTCATTTAATCTATCAACCAGCAGTTCGTCTAAAAACATAAAAAAACACAAACGAACAACTGTCTACAGTTTGCGTCAACTATCTCATACACCAATGTAATCTATATACATATGGAAAGAACTAAATACCAGATCTTGACTGGGCAACCTTTCCTGATGTTTTTACACAGCACGTCACCTTCCTTGTAGACGCATGATTGATTTTTATTTGCACGCAAAAACAACGGCTTTGTAAAATTTCAACAGAAATCTCCGATAAATAAAACCGAACAAAGGTTACTCGAGCGCAAGGATGTAGGTCGCAAATAATGGACATATGTATATACTCTCAGATAACTGTGACAGATTTATTGAATGCCACAACACATTTGAGCTGCGGTTGGAGACTGCTCAGAGATTGCGGACAATTCCGTTATCTATGATAAAGGGGTTTCACAATACTTCACTGCAATATTCCAGATGAGTTTCACCCTTCATAACGACTGCTTTCAGTGAAATAAATTGCTTAACAAGGATATATGGAGAACGAAAAAAAAAAAAGGTTTGTAAACAAACAAGAGTGAAACATGACACTTAGGGATACGGGCAGCAGATGGAAATATCATCAGTCCCATTGATCAAAGCTGGCATTCGCTTTTTAAGTTTCCTCTGCTGCTTCTCTGATGCCGTTCGTGTGACGCCAATGATGACGTTACGGCTGGATTGCCGGGTTGTATTTAAGGAATTTCGAAAGCAAATACCGCACAGTGCTTGTTTGGTGGCAGGCGATTAGGTGTTTAATGGTGATTTATAAATTGCTGATTGCAGTCCGGAAGGTGAATATGGTGACATTCGTTAGCTGAGGCTATTAGAGTTAGGCGTGTGCGTGAGTTCGAACAGAAAACGAAAAGAAGGACAAACAATTTATTTTAACAAACAATGTGCTTTATTCGAAAGCTTAAATGTGACTGCCTAGTGCCTGTAAATCAAAATTAGCTTCTGTTATCGTTGGAGTGTTGTTGTACTGCTTAGCTGTTAACGCTGTTGAATGTTATCGGCCTTTTGTCGACAAGTACTTTGTTTGTTCACTCCCGCGAATTATACGCTTTATTGGAGTTCGAAAATGGGAAATCCCAGATTCCAATAAGTAAGGTCATGGTTTAGCCAACTAAATAAAACGGAAATGAAATCGGATCTCACCATCTTCACATGGCTCTTTCTATTTGGAAAGAACATTTTTTTTTTTTTGTGCGCAAAATATATTAAACTTCAATTCCGAAACCAATTTATATTAATTTTTGTATTAAAAGTTTGTTGAACTCTGAAAATATAAGACCACTTTTTTAAGAACTCACGTGACTCCTGAACAGAGTTCCTTCAAGCATTCGATGAACTATAGCACTTAAAAAAATATAAATCGAAATGAAATAAAAAATTAAAGACCAATTTTGTTCTTAGTAACCATGAGTTTTGACTAAATTTCTGTGTCGATGGTACTCAAGGATTTTATAAAATAATTTACAGAGGAGCTATGAGTTTGGATTAAATTTCTCAGCCAAAAAATTCTCTTTAGTCCCACGAGTATTTCAAAATAGTTCAAGTAGATGTTTATAAATGCATTCAAAAAAACATATTTAATTGAATTCATGAGCTCTGATTATATTTCAACAACACTACGAAAAGTCCCGACCTCAGATTTTTGGCTCTACATTTTTTGAACTTGGCTTATAATAGTAATTAAGAAAAAATCACTGGAATATTTTTTCGGAAATCTAATCAAACAACTCCACAGAATAGAATTTTTTTCGAGGATTTTGAAGATTTATCAGTAAGACTTTTATGTTGAGCTCGCCAAAAACTTAAAAGAAAACTTTTTCGGAACTAGATTTTAAATTGTTTCTTTTTTTTTTTAAATCAGTATTTCTTGTAGAGCATTTACTTCTTAGAACTTCATTTAAAAACACATAAGAACTATTTAAAAATGTATAGATAGATATTTTTACCAAATTCACAGTTCTCTAAAATTTGTTGTTTCGCTATGAAAAAAAATATACGGTTGCTTAGGGAAGGGAACTCCAGATCTACGTATTGGGATAGTAGTGCAAACGCTGTGATTGTGCGACTTTTTTTCTTAGAAAAAACTTAAAAAAAATTCAGTCTCCAGGACTATGCTCTCATATAAAAAAATCAAATTTAAATGAAAAAATATCCACAAAATACAAATTAAATGGTAAATAGACAAAAGTTAAAAGAAATTCTGAACTTTGAAACAAACAAAAATATTTAAGGTTCCGTGTTTCAAGTTCACGTACTCTTTGCCTCCGAATGTTAGAATGTTAGAAACTTCATGTTAGTGCGGTCATATTTTTCATAACAAAAATAAAAAATTCCGAACCGAATAAATAATGTTTATGCCAAAAAACCTTTTACCAGAAATTAAATTATAATAATATATCTACTGCCTGTTATTCTATTGCAGAAAATATCACCGAAGAGTTTTTTTTTTAAATTTTCTTATTTAGCACTTTTTCATTTTTAAAACAGTAAAATTTGAAATTATAACCATTAAAATGTTTTAGTTGAGCAGTCTGACCTTAACCGGTGAACCGTACGTTAACTTTTAGCTTTCCGATTTGGTTCTCTTAAAAATATTTCGAAAAAATACGTTCGTCTTCTTGTTATGCTTTTTAAAGTTGGATAGTTTTTAAATTTGTTTTCTAAAACTTGTTCGATTTTGCAGAGTTTTTATTGGCTTCATTTGTGTTTTTTGCTACTAAATTTTAGTACCTACATATATCTCCGGCCTTCGGCGGTTGTTGATTCGAACAATTATCCTTGTTAAAGTTGAAAAATAATTTCGAGAAATAATATACCTTCCATCATCTGCTTTGTTAAATATTCATAAATGAAGAAAAGGGCTTATAAGGTTCTGGCAGATTGACGCATTATGGTTATCAACCTCTCCGTTGTTTGTTCAATAATTAATGATGCAAGTGGTAGGCGCTTGCTCAATTCACGGCATTTGGTTCACTTTCTTCCCCTTCCAAAAGGGAATTGGCTTTCAGAATTCAACTGCTAAAACAATATATTAAAAGAGTTTGATGATGAAATAGGTGGTACATTTCAAAATAGCTGATGTAATTCAAACCGAAATGTATTTCTTAACACGCTATTGGACAATGGAAACATTTAAGTAAATCATCCCTCTAAAGTCTAAAGGATCAATTTGCAAGGTAATAAACAATAAAGATTCGCACTACAGCATATTTTTGTGAAACTTTCGTATTTGGAAAATTTCGAAAATTTGTGTTTATGTATCAAAAGTACCAGCTCAATACTAGTATTAGTTTATTTTTAGTTGAAATCTTTTTTATTTCGATATACAAAATACCAATTTATTTTTAATTCCCTAAAATCGTCTGTGAAATCAAACAAAAACAACCAACAAACTGGTTTACATAAATACTATTGTTTTATTTCATTCGAAAATTGAAATCGAATTTAAGCCTCACTTAAACTAACTTCTCACAAAATTCTTAATTTACCCTCCGACCATGCAGTAAAAGAGTATTTGAGAAGATGATAATTGATCGTTTCGCGTCAAATGGATCGCAACACTTGACTTCTCAAAGACTCTTTTCCTCCAAAAAATATTAGTTGAAAAGTAGCTACCTGGTCATGTCTAAGAAAAATCTCCTTGACACAGACACTCGTATTTCCAACATCTTTGTTCAATAAAATCAATTGCTTCCATGAGATATTACTCGAATGGAAGCAGCATGTGGAGAATGTCCCATAGCTGTTGTTAAAAAGCTCGCGTCGAAGGACGGTTGGGGTTTTATAGCGCACTAAAAAAATTGATTATTGTGGCATACTGTGCAGAGAGATTATTTTTCATTGTGCTTATATATCTTTTGGTGGAGTCAAAACGATGTCGTCCAATGTCAACGGGGAAGAAGGCAACGGTCAAAGTCCAGCAAACAAAAAAAGATTGATAAATTACTTTCGCCAATGTCGAAGCTCGAAGATAAACGCAATCCCTTGTTGGGTTGTCATGGCGGTTTTTATTTCTCATGCATCCGATTGGATAAGCACGTAAAAACTAATCATTTGACTTTGGGTCGGCTTGATGGAAGCAAGCATTTTCTAAAATATCGATTCGTAGCTCATTGCAGATAAAAACGTTGTTATTAAACTCAGTATGCAGTCATGTTAGCCTCACCTACTTTAGCTCAAATATCACAATTTGGGTTGTAATCGTTAGATCCGTTTGCGAACAATCAACCTGGTATGAAAATTATGCATGGGAAGTACCATTTTTATAAATTAGAAAACAAACCGCCCCCAACTGTACGCCCACAAACTCCAAATCCAAAGCTTGAACCAAATCAGGGAGTCGTTTAGGACAGACAGATTGGAAATTCGGACAGAATCTTACGACCCACTTTTTGAGTTCTGTTAAAATTGATTTTGTTTCGTCAGAATTGATCAACATCTCGAGTTTTAAATTTTGTACTAATACAATATCTATCTTATTCGAGAAAGTTAAAAAATCTCATTTTTGTAAATGTAGGTATTTTCTTTTGTGACTACGTCTATAAATTTGCTTTGCTGTCTCGTACGCATATTGAAAGACTTAAGATAGCAGTTTATACAATTTCTCATATCCAATAAGAGGTGTTATTTTGGTATTCAAAGAAAAATGCCATTTGTTGAGTTAAATGATCGGATGTTTATTTCATAATAAAGAGGAAGGTATGCCGTTAATAATGAAAAACAACATCAGCCAAATGGCCACCACGAGCACGCATACAGGACCATATCCTTTTCATGAAATTTTCCATAACCAAATCGCAAAGTGGCTGCCCTATGTCCTCGATAGCCTCACGAATTTTATCTTTGAGGTCTTGAATCGACGCTGGGCTGTTGGCGTGGACCTTATCTTTCACGTGGCCCCAAAGGAAGAAGTCGCAAGGTGTTAAATCACAAGATCTTGGTGGCCAATTGTGATCACCTCTTCGAGAGATAACACGGTCCGGAAACTTTTCCCGTAAAAGATCAATGCTTTCGTTGCTTGTGTGGCACGTAGCGCCGTCTTGTTGAAAGTAAACGTTGAGTTCTTGTGTTAACTGAACTTTATAAGCCTTAAGACCCAAGTCTTAATGCAAAATACGGTGTAATGACGTTTGTGGAATGCCCGATTCCAAAGAACGACGAGGAATGGACAAACCTGGGTTTTCTTCAACACTTCGGGCTACAGCAGCAATATTCTCAGTTGTTCTTGAGCGACGTGCACGGGTTTTATTCTTCACATCACTAACTTGTCCCAACAGCTCGAATTTTTCCACCAATTTCTGTATTGCGGTCCGACAAGGTGCTTCACTTTTCATTTTTAGTAATGGCGTAGTTTCTACTTGTCAACTGTCAAAGTATAAAAGCTTCAGGAGTGACAGCTACCGAAATAGCGGGTCATTCACAATAACAACTCTCATTGGAAAACCCTTTATTATTCCAATCAAAAGGTTTGTTTACCAACCAAGTTGCTGTAGTTTTCTCAACAATAATTCAAAAGTAGTTTGCCATTCGATTTGAGTCCCCTGAAGCAATACTCACAAAAAACCTTATTCCCCATTACAACTGTGGTTGAAAAAGTTCACCCAACACACACTCATATCCGAAAATTTCCCTGACCACAAGGTCAGGTAAAATTATATCCGACTTCACCCACAAGAAACAAACTACCACCAATTTGAGCCTATGAGTAGAAATTACACAAATAAATCAAGGACGCAGCCAGCATAACTGTTTATGAACGTCAGGCGAAACACATTATACTGAGCATAACGTAGTCTCACATTCTTGTGTGTATAAATAGTCTATACACTCGCACGAACTTGCAGAGCAGAAAACAATATCCAGTTAAAAGAAGAAAAGAAAAAAAAAATATGAACTCGCATTCCAGGTCCGGTAAAAAGGACAACAATGTCCCTGAACATCAATTACCTAGATCGATGAAACAATTAATTCAATATGCTATTGTGTTGCTAGACCAGTTTCAATTTAAAACATTTCCATGTGCCATAGAAATGGGAATAATATAAATGGCAGTGGCAGTACTGAACAACGATACGACTGTATCCGAGAGCAACATTTTGCGTTTTGTAAACATTTTCCACACTGTCTCCCAGGACGGCTATAAAAATTAATTGAAACAGAAGTTCCTCGGCGAATGTGAACAAAAGACATGGACCTTCACTTAAAGTTGACGTACTCCAAACTAGATAAATCAGAAGTGGGGGGTTGCCTACAATTCACAGTGCGAATATGAAATTCCATTAAAATTCGATTTCGATATAGTTTTGATTGCCTCTTTGATGGAATAAGTATACAAATAAATATCCCGAGGAGTAGAGATTTCTGTTCTGTGTGGCACGCATTTTCGAGACAATGTTCAATTAGGTTGATCCTGTGAAGTCATTCGGGGGTGATAGCTCATTTCGAAGAACTCTGTTTAGGGACAATTTTATCGCTTGAAATGGACCGAGAGGAGCCAGAACGTGTCTTGATGGGACCATGCGGAACGGGTCCCACACCTAATTAAAGGAATATAGTGTTCACGCAGGGATCATGTTACATTGTGTGGCGTATGTCTAGGGGACATTATTTATTTTCGGCTTACATTTGCTTTGGAAATTTTGAGGTTAATTAAACGTGTTTATTCTTTGAATAATTAATGAGAGCCGTCGTCTGTAACCGAAGACAGAACCACCATAAAAACCAATTACAAATAATTTGGTTAAAACATACTTTGAAGGCTGGAACTGGAATTGGATTGTAGTATAAAAGTCAGAGGGTCTTATTCATAATTATTTTTAACCTTCAGCTTATATATTTTGTAGGTCACAATGTGCAATGGACACTAAAAATGATTATAAGTATCGCGGAGAGTGTGCTGACTCATACATGATCGGGGGCTGTTTGTGTTCATTTAACGATTACGATAACATTTCAGTTTGAAATTAGGTAGCAGTGACGCGGGAGTGGCACCTATGGCAATGATTTTGACTATGTCTTAGGTTGGGTATGGTAAGGAAGGGACAGGGCAGCCGTACAAATGTCCTTAGTTTTTGCTAGGCCACATTCATTTCCATTATACTGACCACATTCATTGCTAGGATCTCGGGTGTACGATTAGTAGATATGCTCAAGTGTATCCTGCAAAACCCTCGGTCCACCGACTCCAAATCACCAGGTTGTCCCTGCACCATCCATTTTAACCATTTTATCTTTCCAAGAGGACACCCGCAGAATGCGTTTTCGCACGGACTTCTGGTGGTAATCGTGTGTCGTGCTATTTTCGTTTGCTTGTTTCTTCCTTTCGCGAAGTGAAGAGTCTGACTCTGAGTACCTATACAAAGTTATTCGCCAACCAAAGGCAAGTCCTTCAAAAAACGTCCACCAGCACATCTTATCACCCTTCAACTGCCGTCTTTTCAGTAAATCTATATGACTGTAACTGTATCCACAGTTCCACATCAACTTTCCACCTTCTATGGAATATTAATGAATAATCGCACTCGATTTCCGTTACCGTCGAAATTACCTAGCCATCCGGGTGGCGTTCCACGGCACAGCTTGCTGCGGATGGAAACCATAAATGCCGGCTAATTTGAAATTTCGCTTCCGCGGTTCAGCCAACAAGAACTATGGCAAGAGGGATGATGATGAAATTTTAATGAAGCCTCCAAATGAAAACCGCATTTATCGTGTGCTTATTTAAGTCTCACGTGGGACGCATTAAACTTCCTCAATTTGTAGACACCGAAGGAGTTAACAGCAGGAGGCCACCGCAAACGAATAAATTGCTTTAAGGAGATATGAATGCATACTAGGGTGGAAATTGAACGGATACCCTCAAGGTATTGTATGAATAGGAATGCGAAAGAAAATTCAATCAATTCAATTTCTGGATACACAATAAGGTTCCCGACTGCCGATTCAGAGGACAAGAGTGCCAACAAAAAAATTCCCTAGCATGCACTCAAAGTAGATTGGGAGATACTCGTATTCATTGAAAACTTGCCGGATCAAACCCATATGATTTACATATTCGAATTCCGACAGGAGTGCTTTCTATTTGTTCAGGGTAAGGTCGTTCAGTGACCGATGATACGGTCTTCATGATGTGGACACCACCATGGACTACAGTATGTGCTGAAAGAAAAGCTGTAATTATGGGTTTTCAAATCAAGCGCTTAGCAACCACTTTTTTCATACCTTGTAACATTTATGCAGCGAAGTCGTCTTGGTCTTATGACCTTCGACTATTGATTTATGTACTTGATTTATTTTTCAAACGCGGTTTTTTAAAAAAGTTAAAAAATGCGAAGAGCTTGCTTTGTTTAGATTTATTGTTAATTTTTTTTTTATAATAAATACGATGGTGATTGCTTTGAACCTGTGAATAACTTGCGACGGTTGAAAAAGTTTCCAGCGATCCAGTCGATCTAATTCACGTACTTTACCCGGCCAAACACTAAAATTCTGTCAAACTCAAAAAATTGAGCGAAACCCTCTCAGAGAACTAAAAATATACGCCAAAGTACGTGGATAGACTTCGAGCTACTTTGAGCCACTTTCATCTTTGACATCTTATCCATGTAACAAATAAATATATAACTTACATATTTTTGAAACATATGAAAGGTTCTAAATAGGAGAACATTTGTTTTTATTGTCACAGGTTTTATTTTTCTGTGCAATTCATTTTTAATATACGGATTTTTGATTTTGAATTTGGATCTTGTCAAATTTGTGCATTTGACATATTTATCAGTACTTGCCGGTTGAAACTGTCTGAGATGTTTCCAGCCAAGAGGGGAACTACTCGTTACTCGTTATTTTGCTAATTTTCTGACAATTTTGATCAGAACGTGCATACTATGGACTTTGTGCGATTGCGATTGATTTATATCGATTGCGTTCGATTCAAACCGCGCACGCAAATGAACCTCATGTCTCCAACATGTCGTCTGTGTTCTCTGGATTTTTTTGCGAAAAACTGTTAACTCTATCTTAATAAGAAGGCAAATCTGGTTTTGGGTACTTATTTCGAATTCGGTTAAGTCGCTTTCAAAAGTGACTTCAAATTTTTCACCAAGGAAACTTATAAATTCGCCATTTACAAATATTTTTACAGCTCAAATCTTGCATTTTATTTTTCTTTGTTACTCATAGTCATTCATTTTTATCTGAAATGTGACTCTTTCACCAAGATGGTATCGCGTCGAATGCCACGCAATGCTCACTTTCTCGATTTCTCATTTCCATTGCGACTTCTCGAGCAGCGGCGACATTTTAGACATACCGAATGCGAGTGGTAGACTAGGTGACGCTAGATTTTGGGTCACTCTTTGGAAATTGGAGAAGGTGCAAGATAGGAAGTATGCAAAGTTGTTTATTCATGTTTCGCTTGCATTTAAAGGAACTTGGAAACAAATTAAAACAAAACAATTCCAAATTGGTATTTTTTAGTTTACAGTAACGAAATAAAGCCAAACACAACTTTTCAGCTACTAAACCCAGAAAATACCTTTTTAAATTACCGCTTAAGAAGACTTATGCTGGTTGCACCCCTAAACGTAATCAATTGTTATTTGTTTAAACTGTCAATCATTTGATATGTACAAATACTGATGAGCACTGCTAGAGGTTTCAGCTTTGCGTTCCAAAAGATCTGCAAAACTTTACTACACAAGACAAATTAAGATATAATTAATGAGAAAGCGCTTCGAACTGATTATTTTGGTTTTATGTCTCTGCTTTTTTAACTCTGTCAAATCGCTAAAAGTGAATGAAAGCAGTAAAAGGTTTCAAAATGAGCTGTACATCTTCGTTTGCGCTCAGTATCTAGCTGCTTCCAGGTCACTGCTCTAACAGAAACTGTCAAATAGAGGTGGTTGTTGTTGATTATACTGCACTAAGCTTCAGTGCAGACGCAGTGGCTTAGTGGTTAGTGTGTGACTACTAAGCGAGGGGTCCCAGGGTTCGAATCCCGCAAAAATCCTAATTCCATCTTAGGGTTTTTTCCACTGCGCCACCTCTCGCGAACGTCTGACAAACATCCGACAGTATAACTGTCTTTAGAGCTTCTCAATTAGCCGTTTCGAATCGGCATAAAATGTAGATCCCTTCCATTCGTTCCAAAAAATTAAACTCACACAAAAAAACGAATGGTTGTAAGAAGCTAGGCCTTGGGTCCCTACGGACCTGTGGCGCCAACTATTATTACAAGCTTAGTGTAAAACAGGCGAATCGCCGCAGGCCAAACCGTTTTTTAAAGAAAATTTATTCAAGAACATAAATGTGCATACTACTCGCACTAAAAAAGACTTATTGCAGTTTTGCGAACGGTGGACCTGAATCTTTTTTGTGAGAGCAGATTTAAGAGCAATATTTTGTAGTTAAAATATTTGCACACGCAACAGACTTAGTTTTTGAAAAAAGTGAGCGACCGATTAAGGTTGATATTGTTGATTGAATAACAGCAAAATAAGCTCTACTACGAAAATACTATAGGTATGTCCATGTCCATATCCCCTTTGCAAGGATTGATTTGCAGTTCTGTGCAACGTATTTGCAAAGTACAACATTCACCACCAACCCGTGGTTCGGTTAATTAAATAAACTTGTCCGACATCAGTTGTGCAAAATATTTGGTTTTGGTAAGCCCCTTGCCTTTGTTAACATTACTGCACATACGAGTACCAAACATGGCTTTGGTTCATTTGAATGGGATTGGGATCGGGGGATCGATAAAGAAAAATACCTGCGACGAACGTTCTGCTAATGCCAAATGCCTGTAGGGATATTGTGCATTAGCTGAGAGTTGACCGAATAGATTCGATATTTTCTGGTTGCCACACGTGCGGGAGGCTGTGGATATGCCATCGTTTGTTGACCGTTTTGGTTGGTTGTTTGGTTAATTTGCATGTTTTGTTTGTGTGTATGGATACGGAAAATGACCTCAAGGATTTGCTTGAATAATGGATTTGTATTTTCTATTGAAAGCCAAAAGTCTCTGTTCCTGGAAACAATTTAATTGGGTATAGCTACGCACACACCAAGTGAAAATATTATTAATGATCCCATCCTATAAACTGAGACCCCAGACAGATTAAGATGTTCATGAATCACTGGCAACGTCCAGTCTGCATAACCTACTTGTCACTTGCTGAATTATCTGACTTAAGAACTATAACCTCTTCCCCAAGTTTTTGGGTTAAATATTTCAAAATCAATTTATTAAAGAGTTTAGAATCAAGTTTTTTGGTTTCTTGGCAAAAACGTACACAAACTTGATCGTACAACTCTAAAAATCTATATGATCGGGTGCACCTGGAACCACTTAGGTACAGGGTGGACCAAAAGTGGACAAAGTCAATAAAAAAACTGCTAAGCGAAATGCAGCCTAAAGTGTTAGTTCGAGCCAGACCTGGCTGCTTTTTTTTTTCCAGCACCTCGGAAGTCCACTCCTTAGTCTCATAAATAGAACCAACTTATCTTTGACTTAGGATTAAAGTGAGAAACTACCTACAATGCTGGAGTTAGAAAAAAAAAAAAAAAAACTCCTACAGCCTCATTAATAAACCCAGCGTAGAGACTGCTTATGTTTACACACCCTGCAAAATGCCATTAAGCAGGAAAATGTGATTTATAAAGATTTTTCGAACTTAAGCAAAGTTACTTTAGACTTTTATTTTGTAAAATGATTTAACTTATGAAACTAATCACAGCTGATGTCATTTTCGGAGCAAAAAGTAATAGATTTCTACGTTTTCTGTAACAGTTTATCGAAATTCTTACCTTTTAGTTACAGTGGAAAAATGTTTATAAATAAGAGTTTCAACAGAGCCAGGAAGGGGCTGCGTAGATCGTTACGCGATGCTTAACTAAGCATCATCATAGAGGCGTTGTAATAATAATAGTTGGCGCAACAGGTCCGTAGGGACCCAAGGCCTAGCTTCTCACAACCATTCGTTTTGTGTGAGTTTTCATTCTTGGAACGAATGGAAGGGATCTACAATTTTATGCCGATTCCAAACGGCTAATTGAGAAGCTCTAAAGACAGTTTTACTCTCGGATGTTTGTCAGACGTTCGCGAGAGGTGGCGAAGTGGAAACAACCATAAGTTGGAATTAGGGATTCGATCCTGGGACCCCGAGGCGTTGTAAGGGAATCTAATAAATACGGCTGTTCGCGTTTAAATGCCTACATATATTATTTAATATTTCCCTTTTAGCTGTTTTTGACAAGGCTAGAAATCTATATTTACGTTCACACCTTATCACCACCTCATATCAGTGACAATATATTAAGCTTTATTTTTTCGGGCCAGGGACATTTGTCCCAAAAGAAAAAAATTGAGACATAAAGTCCCGAATCGAGTTGTTTTGTCCCAAATAGGACTTAAGTTCCAAATTTTCAAGGAGGCTGCTCAGCAAAATGTTGTGGATTTCCATTAGGCACCCAACCCTTTTTTTCCACTACATATACAAACAATTGTTTCGAAAATTAAATTAAATTATTTGACAATACAATAATAATCATATATTATTTCTTTTCCTAATTTGAGAAAAGAAGTAAATAAAACTCTTTTATCTGAGAATAGAAAATTTAAAAAATTCTAGATTTTGAGAAAACACTGCTAATGTTTTAGAATTTGATCTGATTGGGATTCCTGTTTTTTGAGAAAATAAAACCTACGAAAATCGCGCTAATAAACTCCAAATTTTTAACATTTTCAGTGTTTGCAGTCTCATTTTGTATTTCCACGAAAGTGGCTTTATAAGATGAAAGACTGAAATAACTAAGAAACCAATGACTGACATGTTTGCATTGTTTTCCGCAAATTGTTAGAAACCGAATTTTGTTTTAATTGTAAGTATAACGTGTAAAACTTAAACAAGATAACAAAGAAAGAAAACCTGTTTGACTGGCTATACATTCCTGTTGCGTGCTCTTCAGGAAAAATTCTATAAGCTTATAAAGAAAAATACGTTAACAACATTATGGCCCAACATTTTTGTTAGGGACTTTTGACTCACCTAAGTGGAACATGAGTCCCAAAAGTTAAAATTGGGAATCATGTACCGGGGACTTATGTCAATGTGCCTATATTTTCAGTATACGTGATTTTCAATCTAAAAGAATAAAGTGGGATGTAGGTTAATATTTTTTGACATTTTCAACTAACTTCCTGTGAACGTGATAATTTTAGATAAATCACTAGCAAAAATAAGTTACATTTGTTTACTGTTCTTGTTACACACTTTCACAATTTTAAGTCATACATTGTTCACTAGAAAAAAAAAACTCTATTTATTTGAAATATCAGCTGGACGCGTTTAATCCAGTAAAGACTTTGGAAATTGTATCTAGCTCTAAGTTTGAAGGAAAATAAAATAAAATATTCATTCATTCATTTTTTTATTGAACAATTTACATCCCACATGGCTTTCTCCACATTGTTGATTTTATGCCATTTAACAGGATGAAACGACTTTGAAGCCGGGAAAAAATGTTAAAATAAATCCCCTAACAAATTTACGAGGAGTGATATGGCTAAACAGCTTTCTCTTAGGATTGGGGGCTAAGCTTAGTTAATGGAGGCATATTTGTCCTTTTAACAACACACATAAGCGTAAAGCGTGTACACGAATGGACCTAAATTGGCGATAAACTTTTCGCTGAACTCAAAGCACTTGCAAAAGTAAATGCCCCACATAAACGGAAGAAGATTGTAAGATAAAAATGTTCGTTTTTGGTTTATATAATGTAATGTACTTTATTTTAAGCTAATGAATGATATATGTTCCATTCCATGAGGCAACAGAACGCTGATAGTGTAATTTTATTTTAACCTAGCTATGACCGGGACTTCATTGGCATTGATCACTTAAAGTTGCGAGAATGGACTACTTAATATGTTCCAACACTCGACCAAGAGTCAACAGAGAGAACGTTTGCTAAGGCCTTATGAATTATTTCGGTCTTTTCCAGTAAAAATGTGGCAAAAGTGACATATGATTACCACCAATCCATGCGCTAACATTTTTCTAAAAGACACAAGACGCACCTGTCAGAAGAGATATAAAACTGCAAGGTCTGCTTAGAAACGAAGTCATTTTGCATCGCAATCGCATTTAGCATACAACAAGGAATAATTTTACGAGCTATCGAAGATGGCCAATGATGATCTCAACTCTTTCCGAAAATATTCAATTTATAAAGAAAAAAAAAACAATTGCTGCTCCATGTTAAGCAATATTTTTCCTAAGAAATCCATACTGATTGGGGCAGCATCTTTAACATGATGTGTACCCAAGTCCGCATATAGAAACTCAAACTTTACACATATATATACATTTCAGTAAAAGATGCCAAACCAATTTATTTCATTTGCTTACCAAAGAATAATTAACATCATAACTTTTCCGAAAGCAAAAAAAAAAAAAACACCTTTACAATTTTCACGTATCACTGGAAAAACCGTAAACAGAAAATTCAACTTTCTAGCTAAGATCCATAATAATGACAAATCACACATGATTTCTTTATCACCTTTATCCTGCCTGATAGAAGAGAGCAAGCGCTAAAACTGTCAAAACAAAACTCGCAGTAAATCAGTCGAGAGTTTCAGCAGCCTATCCCAGCATAAACAACATAATCAGCCTGAAGACAGAAACAACACCCAGCATGGAAAATGAACAACATCGCAGACAGATATCCTTAGCTCGCACATTACCACAATTTAACAAGACTATACCAACCGATTGAGCTTCAATCCATTTTGACATTCTTTTGTGAGAGGACTTCTATTTATTCCAAGCAACGGCAAATAAGAACTTCGCAGCATGTGTCGGGATTGTTGGCGGCACCTCATCCCCCTTTTCGCAACAATGGATGCCATGCCTCAATGTTTGAATTAACGGATGAGTTTATATATTCCAGCTGCCGTCGATGATAATTACAATGATTGAGATGGAAATAATGATTTCTTCCAATTTAAGAGGCCAGTCGACTGGAAAGTTAAAGTCGGCTGTGTTATCATTAACTTCGATTAACTTCTCATTGTCAGTGCGCTGTTTAAAAGGAAGTAGCCATTGACTAGAATAGGTCGTTTTACTGAATAAGATGATAATCGGCACATGTAAATGGACTAACGCCTTGATGATGGTTTCCTTTAAGTGCTTCAAATACTGCTGGCACTATTATTAATTAGAAAATTATTCCGAGTTGTATATTATATTTATGAACACACCCTCGTTGGCTCTTTCTTTGGAAAATATTTTCCTTAAGAATCTTGCAAGGAAAAGTTTTGTGAATGGCCTACAACGGACAGCAAGAGGGTAGATAACATGAGTATATTAAGTGGGAACCCACAGCAGAGAGTTTTCTTATCAGTGATATGAGACGGAGTGAGGGTGACCATCAGAAAGTGTTTTTCTCTTACGTAGGTATATACGGGGGACGGGGATGAAACCTGATCACTGTGGTTGTGCGGTATTTTGCCTTCCATGGCTAAGTGAATAAGGAGTTTCTTCAAAGTTTGTTTTAAGTGGGTTCCAATTATATTAAGACTTGCCTTTGTAGAGGGGTTTGTCTGCTTAAGATTGCATATGTCAGAAAGCATCTAGATTTCTTGCTCGATTCGGGACTGTGTAAATATGACTTTGAATGTCACATAACAAATATGTAATTTTCAAATCGCTGTTCATCGTTCGGTAACACAATGCAATGACAAAACAAATGTAATAGAAGAGTAAATGTGGGGGTATAAATGTTTATTGGTACTGTTTCACAAATGCTGTACATTTTTACTAAAGCTGACATCCAACTAATTGTCGAAACTAGTGCTTGAAAAAATCAGGCATTTTGACTAACAAGGGATACGGTGCCCTTTGCTCAGTTCAATTTGTTACAATAAGAAAAAAAGGTAATAACTTTGATTGTAGTAAGACGTTTCCTTAAATAAATCAATTGTGGCACGAGCTGTGTCATACGTTGCGCCGTCTTGTTGAAACCACAGCTCCTGCACATCATGGTTGTTCAATTGATGAACGAACAAGTCAGTAGGTAATCATGGCTCTGTAGCGGTCACCATTGACTGGCCAGCATCGTTTTTAAAGAAGTACGGACCAATTAATCCACCAACCCATAAAGCACACCAAACAGTCAGTTTTTGTGGATGTAACGGTGTCTCAACATACACTTGAGGATTACCATCACTCCAAATACGGCAGTTTTGTTTAATGACGTATCCATTCAACCAAAAGTGAGCTTCATCGCTAAACAAATTCGCTTATAAAAATTGGGGTCAACGGCAATCTTGTTTGCGGTCCATTCCGAGCCAGCCGTGGCGGTCATATGCCAGAAATTATATTTAAATTATAATGCCACAAGGTTATCTTTTGAATAAAGTATCTCATGTCAATTAAAAAAAAAACATCTTCGTTTTCAATTCAATTTCAAAGTTCTATGCCTCTAAAAAAACACCCTTTATATCGAACTATGCAGCTCCACTCTTAAGACTCATTTAATAGTTTGCTGGATTTTAGATTAAGAGCTCACAAACTGGCAGAACTGTATTTATATTTTCTGATCCAACCTTCTTCAAAACTTACTTCAATTCCGGTAAAAGACACCAACGACCCACCCCATGAATTGTCTGACTCCACCGCCAACCTGTATAAAACCCATTAAACAAACATAAACATCATAGGGACAACTTTCTAGTTCGCCTTTTATTCTATTTGAATTGGCTCATTTAAACAAGTAAATAAAATCAAAATATAAAGTCCCGCGAAAAAATACACTGGCCGTATCTTAAGTACACCTCACCTGCATAGCTCCACACCTAGAGCACTTGTAGAAAATATCTTCACTTTTCACTGCAGGATGAACTTAAACAACCTTAAGAGCCGAACAGAAAATGTCTCCTCCTGACGGTTACGCTTATGTTTTATTTCACAATAAACTGAAAAATAGGGTTAAGTGTCCTTTTATTCTCTGCCCATTGAAGCGGTGAAACAAACTTCCCTGACAAGATTACTGCCTTCACATCACACAGAAGGATTACGAGCGCCGCCGTCATCCATCAACAGCGATTATCTTAGACCAAGTTTATAAGAACGAACGAGCATTAAAAAGCAAGAGGACTAACAAACAAAAAAGTTCCACCAACAGTGTCAAGTCCTAGTCCTCGTTTGTTTACACCACCGAATGAAAATAAAACTTTTCTAATTGTGCCACGACAAGCAAACAAGGAGGTACGAGTGTGCAAACACGAACGCGCCGGGTACATGGAAATTAAATTCAAATTCAGCCTAAGGAGCGCACATGTGATTCACTATTTTGAGGGAATGCTATATAGGTTTACATAGAAACGCGCTACCCATGTGTAACTACTCCTGCAGCTTTAAACAAAATACACAAAAATCAATAGGAAACCAAGAATTGCCAAGAACTCTTGCAAGTAATTAAGGGAAACTTAATTATTCATGCTACGAGAATTTCCCGAACTGAAACCAGGAACGAAGTAATTCTTCTCAACATCTGGATTTAATGGAGGAAAGTATCCGACTACAGTTGAGATTGGGATTGGGTTGATTATTTTCGGATATTGCGATGAGGGATTCGCGTTCTGCTCGATGATTTGGTATTGATGTATTCGGGATTGTTTCGAGTTAATTAAATTGTATAACGAGTAGGTATGGAAATAGCTAGTGAGCGCGGATCCTGCAAATTGATGTTCTACGCCATTTAGGAATTCATCTCAGATTTTCATTATTTGGGGTCTAAAATTGAAGTTAAATTATTCAAGAGGTATTCAGCACAGACAGAACTTTCCCTGTGCATAAATGCGGTTGAATGGAACCGAAAACGGGGTCAAAGTCTGCAAGCAATTTATTCAGATTGGAGATATTAAAATGGGTTTTTATTAATCCTAACCCTCTCTCTTGCTATTCTATGGAGTGATTTGCATGAACTGAACTCTTGAAATGGAGGGCGGGAAATTTGAGTAGCATTTGTTTTGTAGCTTTGCCTTCCCAAGAGTTCATAAGATGCTGTATAGTTTTTTCAGCTATTTTCTATATAAAATAGAGGTAATCACTGGTTTGGCTTGCTGTAATAATATGTGCGGTTTATAGGGATTTTTACTGACTGAGCGGTTGTTGACATGTAATTTTTGAAGAACTATGAGCTTATAATGCCGGCAGTCGGAAAGCCACAGGGTTGACCCCAAATATAGACTTAGCCCTAGGACCACTTGTAAGAAAAATTATATATATTCTGATAAGGTCTCGTCCTTTACATGGATAGTTGATCTGAATTTTCTATGAAACTCAATCCAGTTCAACAATGAAAAAAACTCATTTTTCTTATAAGAATGTTTCTTATATCAGCTCTTTTCTTTTTTGGACAAAAAGAGCTGACTCGAAAAAAGATAGAAAATTCCTCGAGTTCAAAACATTCATTCGAATCCGCTTCGGTTCTCTTTGTCTGAAGTCAATGGGCGCATCGTTCGATTAAAATATAAATGCGTAAAGTCAGCAACTAAATGCAGGAACATGTTCTTGGATTTCGAAAGTCAGGCTTTTTACAAAATCACTACTAGTGTTTCGTTAGCAGTTCTCTTAGATATGATTTTTTTTTTGTTAAATGCCGACAAATATTTGATTTTAAATCGATCAAGATTCTGTCCAACATGTCAACTGATCCCTTCTATCCCCGTTTTATGTATTTGTAAGCTTTCTCTATTACGTAGTAAGAGGAAAATTTTGTGTTCGTACAAAATGTCGAACTCGATAGAAGAACTCAAAAAAGTGGGCCGCAAAATTATGTCCGCCTGTCCGTATGCTCCCGAGGCCTACAAACACCCTAAACGGCGACCCGGATTTGGTTCAAACGTCGGATTTGGAGTTTGTGGGCCTACAGTTCGGGGCCTTTTCGGTAGCCTCAATATTAATGGTAGCTACTTCCCATATAATATGTTGCTACCAGTTTGATTTTTTCGAAAACGTCTCTAACGATCTTAACCAAAATTGATATTTAGGCTAAGGTAGGTGAGCTTAACAAGACTGCATCATCTGTTTTTGGCTAAATAAACGATTACTTTTGAAATTTGAACATGTCTCGAAAACGGTCCATTTAGGATTGTAAAATCATTTTCAGAGTAATGTGATCAATTTTGACTTGTTTTTCTGTAAACTCAGTTTTTCTGTAAATTCAGTCATTTCTCAGGTTGCCTTACAACGAAAAGGGAGTACATATAAATTGTGAGAGTGACTGTTTCCTCTCATCAATTGACTCTTAAACTGCAGCATACCTGCTACGGATCTCAATCCATATAAATAAAAATCACGGATTGATTTAAATTAATTCACCTACCTCACCGAACCTTACAACTGATTCTTTTCTGTGTCTACTCACCGATTACCCAGCTTTTGTGTGTGTGTGTGTGTTTTTTTTTTTTTTTCATATAACTACCCATTTTGTGGATTCGATTCGGCGGTAACTGTTTAAAAAATTGTACCTCTTGCTAAATTTTTGCCATTGATTCTCTTTCCAGAACCAGATGACCACGAACAAAAATAACGACCCAAATACCAATACATATAGTCTTATGAATTTTCTACTATATATACACAAAAGTCCAATTTAAGATTACAATTTTTTTTAAGTGTAAAAGTGAACAGAATTTATTTGCTACAAGCGATTTTCTAAATGGTAACCATTTTAACAAAGATTGAACCAAAAACTGAATTGCGGACCAAACGAAGCCTTTCCGGAGAATAGAAACTATTTTTGTTTTTGATCAACCACTAGTGTTTTACTATATTTATTATTAAATAATTAGAATTAAGAAAAGTGTACATAAAAGGAAAAAAGTCATTGGTAAAGCTTTAAAAACGTAAATGTCAATTAAAAAGTATAGTGAATTAAGTCAAAAAATATATATGTCTTAAAGTAAGTGTGTATGCGGAGTGAAAAGTGTTAATAGTTTATTTTCAATGCAAAAGAATGTACGCGTGTTGTAGTTTAATCTGAAAAGAAACACAACAAAGAACCATCACCATTTATAACAACCAAGACTGTGCAAAAGTGAAAAGCAGGTAAATATTCTACGAAGCGAATATTATGTACACAATATAAGACAGAAGACACTGCAAACAATATTCTCTTTTGTCCGTGTTACGTTTGTGTTGTAATTTGATTTTATTTGCCAAACAATTCCCAAATATTTAAAAAAGAAACAAATCTCTTAATTGCATTTATGCTATACAAGACAATATTAATAAACGATAGAGACTGTAAACTTTGTGTCATGAAACTCGACCTTTTTTAACTATCCCCACACACTATATGTATCTGCATATACCTATCTAACTAATTGCTTCACAATATGGTATCACTGTGCTACATGCGGCAAGCATTAAAAGTTTAAATTTGCACAACTTCTCGTATATGTATGCATTAAAATCAGTTTCAATGGGTGTAGAGATGCCCATTCATGTAATCAGCAACAATATTTCTGGAAGGACACGTACAACTACCTCTGCTGTAGCCGATTGGTTTTTATTTGTAAGTGTTTTTTGTTATTTGTTTTTCAATTTAATAACAAAGCAATTTTATTTAATACACGCATGAGGCTTGACTCTAGCATGTGCACTCTGCCTGATTAACTTTTAGTTGCCTGCATCCATTTTTTATTTTTATTTATAAATCTCCACAGTTGAGTAGCACGTTCATATGGATATTGTAGTCGAATTTATGCCGCCTTGTTATGCAATTAAGGGCGAAATGCTCACTAAGGAGCTAATCAGAAAAACGTGAAATCATTTTTAAACGATACTTGAAGTTTGTACTGATCCGCATCAAATCTGTCTACAAGGTGGAGCAAAATTTGTCACCCAGTGTTCTTTGGCTGTAATTTTTACGAAAAATGAAAAATTTGGGTACTGCTTTTGGATTATTTGAAGTCTTACATTTTTTCCATTAAGTTACCAAAATAATATCATAAATGGTTTCTGCCATTCTTGCCAAAACTTCCCGCGATAGGTCTCGCTTTCTTGACGGATATTCTCTTTGAGGGCTTCAAGAGTCTGAAGCTTGTTCACATAGACTCTTGACTTCAAAAATCCCCACAGAAGTCTGGAACGGTTAAATCAGGCGAACTTGCCTGTCAGTGCAAATCGCCAAAACGAGTGTTTAGGCGAGCCGTAGCGTTTCCCCAGTGGGTGTCAAAAGCTTGGCAAATCATTCCCAACGCCACTGACGGTTTCATGATGGAATTATTCATTTACTCGCTAGACGAAGATTTATTGTAGAAAAAGAAACACTCCGATCAAAATTTTATAGTTGGTCCATATTATATTTGAGCAATTATTACACGCCCTCTAGGGGAAACTCTTATCTCTATTTTCTTGGGTGTGGATTGCATTCAATTATTTAAAGTTTGGTGTTAACTGCTGTCTTGTTGACTTCTATTTTACATCTCTTAACTTCACAAATCACAAGTGCTAAAGTAGAATTTATATTTGCCGTCATTTGCATAAATTATAGTATCTTTGGTAGGGTGATTACGATTGGTCGGTTTTGGTTAACAAAAAAATTAGACTTTCTTAAGGACTTCACGTCTTCTAATAATGAGCACTTTCAGTAAATTGTTGAATACATTCATTTGAAAAAGTGTCTCACTATTAGAGTCTCTTTCATTCCCGCAATTAGCCTCTGTAGTTTCAGGATAAAAACGCTCCTAAGCATCCCATAAGCAATCAGCATTTATAGCTTTCCTACTATTAGGTTACTAATGATTGATTGTATAAAGTGTAGTTTGTGTTTTCATTTAATGCTTAGTCTCTTTCTTTAAACAATTTTTCAACTCAGTACTTAAAAGATAAATAATTTTCCTTGCCATTTGACTTGGTATTTGCCGAACATACTCATTCAAATTGTCATTTAAATATTTTAGTCAGGCGAAATATTTTACATGTGCATAATAAACAAAGTAAGGTTAGGTAAGAACCTACGAAACCAGTCGGTCAACACATTCTGAGTGTATTACAAACTGATGCAAGTCTTTGAAAGAATTCAGTGTTTTACGTCAGTTTTTAAAAATTGTATCTGATGTGGTAGAGTGGCGTTCAGCGGCAAAGAAACTACGGAGTTGTATACCTCCTCATCGCCGCATGTTCTACACAGGTCATCAGCATTGATTCTTATTTTCTTGGTGTGGTATTTCGGTATGTTATATCCTGTTATAATACCTACAAGAGAGGATAAAGATTGTTTGCTCATCTATTTGTCTTCTGTTTGTTATAGATTGGCCACAATTTTCTGGTATTGACCCACGAATCAAGTTTCCTCCATCTATCATCTGGCGCTGACAGTATTTTGAAAGATCAATTTAAAATAATATTATCCCATGAAATAAGCGAATGATATGAGTATCTTGGCGACAGTTTTCGATTCCCAAGAGAACGGAAAAAAGCCTTCAAAATTTTTCCTGATTTTAAACTTCAAAAGAAGAAATCCAATCTTATAAAAGCAATTGAGAATCACAACCGCCAGAGAGTCTTCCATTTTCTTTGAAAAAAATTCTTTTTTATTTGATGAATATAAATGCCTAGTCAAAAACATCGATAACTTACCACAAACAACGATAAATATCAAAAAAATAACTTTTTCGTGACACCGTGACAAGTTTGCTTCACACTCCGATGAACTTGCTGAATTTGGACACGCAAAAAATTTTATTTCAAACAAATTCACCGACCAGAAACGAGTCTGGCTTTTGTTTGAACTGCTCCATCAACCCAATGAAATCGCTTTACAGCTGTTAGTAACTTAGGTCCTTTTAAACTATACACACAACCCAAAGTGTGCGTCTTTTGAATGCTCCGCTGTCGTTCCACCACTGATTTTATGCATTCACGATCCGACATTATGCCATCACTAGTTCCCGATAGCGAGTGATTTAATGAAACTCGAAAGGATATTAGCGAAAATCCATAAAAAAATTATTATTTCTACCCAATAAAGAATGAAAAATGGATAAAAAATTAATCTCCCATCGAGGTTAACAGCTTCAGCTTGAGAGTTAAGATTACGCGATGTAAATGAGTTCGAAGTATACACCAGCATTGGCTGTACAATTGGTGGACATCTATTACTTTTCGGTTCAAGACTTTTAATTAAATCGGCCTTAGGACAACCTTCCATTAAAGACTTCTCGGAAGCTCTGAAGTCAAAAATCGCTATACTGAACCCAACTCAATCAGCTTCAGAAAAAGCTTCCACTTCAGTCGGTTCATTCACAAATTCTTAACGTCATTTACTGAATAAAGACAATTTCATCACCGTAAAGTTTGTTTCACACCTCAGGAATTTGATTTGCCAACACAGCAAAAAAAAAATATAAAATTTTCTAAACTCCATACAAAATGAGGTTGGCGGGGATATCCTGAAATTTCCTGAAATTGTTTCCTTTTGTGATTCTGACCCTTCAACGATTGGTCGCGCTGGGGTTTGGGATTCCGAGATAAACCGTACAAAACGCCGATCCATTATTATCAGGAAAAAAAAAAATCGGTAAAATATCCTTGATATACCTAGCCACTTGAGGGTTTTCAATTTCAAGTTGCCCGTCGCTTTGTCTGGCAAACCCTTGGAGGGCTTTTAAACCATACTCCCACGTGTCGCCTTTGAATGTCGAAAAAAAAACCTACAGCAATCCAGTCGAGCACAGGATCTGTTTTCCTGCGGTTTCTATCGGACAATCCACCCATCCACTCATTTTCGCACCTGAGTGCTGAATCGAATTGCCTGCCAATTGTTGTTCGGTGTGTTTTTCTTTTTCCTTTGTTGTCCGGTCTTTTTTTGACATGATACCAAAAACCAAAACAAAGAAGGACATCTGTATTCGGATGCTCGCATGATACAATTTGTTGGAGGGTAGACGAGTACCTTCATCTATTTGGATTGTAAATATCTTATGTATCGGGGGGAGTCCATCAAACCATCTTCACTTTGGGATAGACGAAGGCAGCGAAAGAAAAGCATTCATTTCTGGTACCCACTTTTGGGCACTTTCTTTTGTTCTCTCTATTTGTCTGTTTGATTGTTGGTTTTTTTTTAAGTGACAGCTTATTTTATGGATTTTTCTTGTTTTCCATTTCAATGTATTTCTTTGTTTGCTATCTAATCTGGCTTTGTAGATCCACTTTGCTTTGGGAAAACTTTGTTGAAGAGTGTATTTGGGGCTGAAACGTAAATGGATTTGATAATGTGTCTTTTAGCTTTTGCGATTAAGATATTTTCCGCACTATTAACCAGTGGAGGGTTTATTTAGGACTGGTTAAGTGAGAATCAAGCGGTGGATTTAAATCTGAAACATAGCATCCGGCACTTGGGACTTATTCTAAATTAATGAGCTGTGTTTAGTTCGAGCACTTTGTTTACTTTTTAATGGGGAAGTATTTGATTTATGTCCCCCTGTTTGGTCCAGCGGCATTTCGCAACCCTTCGTCAAGTGGAAGACATCAGGTTCACTCTTGCCCACACCGGAAGTCGTCCCAAATTGAATTGTTTACTTGAAATGATTGTCGTTTAAGAACTGTAAAAATTAATTGCACGGCTTTGAGGTTTGTTTTCAACAAAATTTTGCATTTTATCGCACGATTTGATATCAAGGTGGAAAATTCGTTGTGATGCTTGGAAAATTTCGGATAATTGTGAAATTCATTGTGATAAAAGGCGTTTGCGTCCATAAACATTTATCGAAGCTCCTCGACTCAGAAGCAAAATTCTAATTCCAATTCTAATTTTGAAAAAAAAAACAACGCCCAGTTTATTATATTTATTTTTGTTTTGGTTCCTCCAAGACTCGTATGCGCGCTTTCTATTAATGAGAGGAAAGAAAGTGTTTATCTGATTGGTCCGTTTTTGACAGCTGTCAGCTAATTTGTGCTCACTTCGGGTCGCCATTTAATCGTACTTAACAATGCCTTTTCACAGTGAGTTCAGATTTACGATACTCGGCACTTAAGCTATTTGAAAAGCAACTCTAAAATCATAAACTACTTACAGAGTGTTTTCTAAAGTCTTGCTTTTCGAATTGAATTTTTCCAGTACGAACTTATGTTCTCTCCGACACATAGAAAGTGGCAACACTTCTTATCAGCTGCTGTTTCCTTTAGGTTAGAATCTAATCATAGTTATTATGATGCCGCATTCAAAATAACCTTTAAAATGTCAGTTCTGCATGACGGCTTAAAGGAGTGAGACGCTCCGATGGCTACAGTTCAATCTAGAATGAAAAAGAGATATGGAAGTAGAAAAATACCACGTTCCAGGTAGACTCAAAAGGTAACAGCGTCTATCGGAAAAGACTTAATAGAGACGTGTTGTAAGAAATAGGCTCACTTTGAACACTTAAAAAAATGTAAGAACTTAAGTCCTAAATTTTATAAATATAAGTTAAATTTTAAGAAAAAATATATATATTAATTTACTAAGTGAGATTTTAATTTATTATAATTTTGCTTGATTAAATTTATTCAAGCTAAATGTTGGGAAAGTTATATTTTTTTCCTGATGTAGAAGTAGCCAGGTTATAATATTTTGCTCGTTTGTTTGTTTTTAAAGTCTCTTTAGAATTACTTCTGTTATAAAACTCAATTTTGTTCACACTTTATAAATTCAATTGCTTTATTTTTTGGTTGCAAAATGAATAATTCTAGTTCTAATTACTTGAGATTTAAATTTTGACCGCTTATAGTTGCCAACAAAAATAAAAGGTACTCGGCAGGTTACATGAATATTCTTAGAATACATGTACATTATTGAAAAATTTGATCAATCACAACTTCTATCCGGTTTGCGAGAGGTTGATTTTTTTCGGTTCCTTCTCTTGTTTGTACTTTTGCAATCTCCTTTCACGTATTGCAACTTCATTTCTCTGATGGTATCCAAAAAGGGCAGATTTTTTTCTGAAAATCCTGGTAAGTAATTGGGCGGATTTTAATGGCGGTCATAAAGCAGGTTGGTGCCTTTTATAAATGATCCCCAAACTACAAATCTTGTCAAAGTAGGGCGATGGTTTTTTGAAAACTTCTGTATTTGCTTTGAAATAAATAGATCGGCACGCAGGTTGACAGTTGCCGCATTTGTTTGTTCTCTTGTGATAAAGACTTGATTGCGTTCGATCAATAGTTTTCAACAAAAGCTCTTTTGACCTATTGAATTCAAATCTATTGACTTTTGTCATCCTGATTCCTGAGCCTTTCCTATATTTTTTTTTAGTTTTATGACTTTCTGTGGATTGTACGCAAGAGGAGGAGTGTTGCTCCTTTGTGCCATGGGTGCACCGGAGGAGGTTATGGCAGCTGATGGCATCTCGAACCATCTACCATTTCGTCAATCAATCAGACTGAGCGGCAGGAATACATTTTTAAACGAACTTTTGTAAATTGAAGAGGCGCCTTTGGTTATGTGTAATACAAGGCGATACAAGGCGCATTCATTTTTGTTAATCGTTAGTTTTACACTTTCTACACAAAGCCCTCATCAGCTGTGTATTTGATAAATTTCCCCCTTAAGACTTCGTCCGTCACGGGTGGAGCGGTGTACCTATTATAGCCATTTGTTCGATTGCAAACGGAACCCTTCGACAAACGTTAAGGTGCATTGAAATGATAGAGACAGTATTTGCATGCATCACTTCGAGCCCAGTAAGCTTGAATACTTTCCTTAAAGTTTACAGCGTACAAACACAACGGACCAAATATATTTTGAAGACATTTGACAAGGCATACGACACGGCACCAAACGACGAAGTATAGGTTAACTAGGGAGAAGTCGAGCTGTACTTTCGCTTATTCCATCGTAGTCCAGACGACTTTAATTGGGATTCTATTGACTTCTTCGTGGTTCCTTGCCAAAATCGGAACCAGGTTAATTTAAAATTTTCTGTTCATTTTACCTAAAACCCTCTCACTTTTCACCATCCGTAGAGCATACATTTCAATGACAATCGCATTTACCAGCTTGTCATTGAGATGCTTAGTACAATCGCTCCTTGCCGAAAAGCCATAATTTCCTTTGCTGTCTGAAATGTGTGCTGAGCTTAACAAATGACCAACCCCTTCAGACAGCAATAAACCCTTCATACATCAGTCCAATAACTTATAGCCCTCTTAACACAAAACCCAAACCCAGTCACGATGCGCAATGTAATTTAAAACCTATCATCACTTTATTCAAGCACCGCCTCCCAACATTATGCAACTATTTTGCTATAAGCCATCTGGCACAACGTAGATCGGAACTTTTTGTCACAAATAAATTTAAATTGTCACGTCTTTCCAGGCCATTATCCGTTTCAGTGGTCACTTTTTAGAACCCAAATACAGGTTATATGCAGGCATCAAATTATTCCTTGGTTTCCCCTGAAAGGATTATGCTACGTGTATTGCATAAAACGTTATAGCTGTCTCATTGGGATGTGTACATAAAACAAAAAGCCCAAATTCCCTAACAAAACATCCCAAAGGACAAACGTTTTAAGGGTTTCCCTTTCAATGCGTTTCGCTCTCGCTGTTCCACAGGGAGCAATGCTAAACCGACCTTTTAAAATGCGCACATCCTACAGCCCATATCCTCATCATATCCGTTTTGGATTATGGTCAGAAAGGAACAAAAATTCCTACAAATACGTATTTGTGACACTTTTTACGATCCTCGGATGGTTCGCTTCTCTCTTCGGTTTTTATTTTTACTATAGGTACCACAAGGACAATTGGCTCGGCTCTATTGTGCGGCTTTACCTCTCTGTGGAATAGCATTCACACAGCACATGCATGAGTAATAAACAGTGAAATCCTGCAAAAACGACATAAATGCAGAATGAAAGCCTCTTAAATTCCAGAAGCCATCGGTGCTACAATGCTACATACACAACGTGCTTCAGTTTCCGTAGGAAGTGTTGTAGATATGAGTCAAATATTTGCTTAACCCTTGCAAAAAATAGTCTTTCGCCAAGAGAGTTCTGTCCGCATGAAAGGAGTTGTGAAATAAAAAAATACAAATAAAAAATACCTACTTCTCAATGTTGAATTGACATTCTCGTATATTTGATTTATTTAGTTGGACTGTGTGTGCAATGGAAATGTTTTGCAAGTGGAAGAGAGCTTTGTGTGCCCCCCACAACTCACACCGAATTCATTAATGTTACCCTTTATTGATTGCATGAACATGCTTAGCTGGAAACATTTCTATCACCACGCGAACATCTTAATTCTCACCGAACGGGTGACAAGTGAACCGCTCCCTCGGTGAATGTTAACCTAGCACACTGTATTTGACTTCTCCATGACGGAATTGGGAAATGGCATTGTTAGCGAAACACGGGTTGGGTTGATTTCTACACGACAGGCCTTACAAAAGTTCTATGTAGCTTCCTTACTTCTAACTTAAAAGTTGTCATTTCATAAAAAATCGCTTCGAAAAGTCATCATTTTCTCACGGATACCTTATTATTCGCGACTATTTAGTTTTTTTTTTTGCCGAATGATGAAATTGAGAAGTTTTTAACTAGAAGCACAAAGTAAAAAAACTAGGCTTTTGCTTTTGCAACTCAGAATCGAGTGGTGTGATTTCGTGAAATGCTTTTGGGGGTTTGAAATAGCGGCCACTGAGCTACTACTTATGCGTATGCCGTTATGCTGCTGACAAAATGGTGACGCTCTTAAGACCTCCGAGCATTGGACGAGCATCTGCGGTCTCATGAAGAACCTCTATAGACAAACCCGAACTGGTAATTTCCACAATTAAGAGTTACATCTTTTGTTGGAGGTATCCCCCTCAGAACTTCTTACATTGACAAATACCTTGCATTCGTACTTAGAACCTATATTTGACAAGTGACTCAATTGGAAGTTGATGAAAGGGGCGAAAGGTCACAGCAGCCATTTATACTGCTGCAGTCGAAATTTCGGTAACACGTGGGTCCTGGTCACGAAACTTTTCAGATAACTGTCGTCGGAATGATAGTCCTCCAAAACTAGCAACAAGTGTCAAAATTACGAGTCTGAAAGTTTCATGAAAACTGGCGATAATTATAAAAAAATCGGTAAGAAAAAACTTATTTTGGTCATCAAAATTTCCGAAATGCAATCGTCCAAACGACCATCGGCATGCGTGATCTGCCCCCTGGAAACCATCTCTTGAAATTTGGCTATAGCAGCCTCATAAGATGGCCGTCACTTAGCCCCTTATCACAAAGTTACAAAGACTCGATTGCATGGACGCCACCGGGACAACGAGGACAACTTTACCCGCAGGCTTTTCTCAATATCATCCTTTTAGACATTTTTGTACGATATTTGGACTTATTTTGGTCATTCACCAAAACATTTCTCAAGCTGAAAAAATAGCTACAAGAGAGGTGACCCCAAGGAAGATGACCCCCCTTATATCAGAGGCAATAGGTGGACGAAGTCCTTCACTAGGACGAAATTACATCGAACGTGGTGATGCTGACGATATCTTTTTTTATTCTTGGTTAACAAGACAGCCGGCTTTGGTTCCAGATCAAAACTAAATCCGGTTTTTGCAAATGCCATCGTATGTGTGTAGGTTGTTTTCTGCGTAGCTAATAAGTTGGATTTTTTAAAAAATCGGGCCTAAAGTGTTTTAGAGCATAATTTACTCTATAACGATCGTTCGGTCTTAATGGATTCGTCTGCTTTCTTCGACAACGAAGGATCAGCTAGTTATTATAATTCAACAACGTTATACTCCCACGTCTACGAGTATAATGATTTCATTTAAATCCTTCTTGGTAGTAAATGATGTTTTTAAGGTTTTTTTCATAATCATACTTAAAATTAGGTAAATTTTTATCTGTACCTGAAACCAAACTGATATCACCCGATTTGTTTGTCAGCAGTAGAACGTCAGAAAGGATCTTAAGACCGAAGTTAAGATGACATAGTTCCAGAAAAATTTGCTGCTTTTTTTTTTAAATGTTGTTAATTTCCTATCTGACAAGTTGCTTGGTTGGTGTGTCTACAAAGCTTTCTTTATTTAATATGTTGTTGTATATTCACATTCAGTTTTCCTTCGGAAGCTATTATTATACTTGGTGCAAGTACATATTGAATAATTATATACCCCAAGCTTGGATGATCGCAAAAATAAAACGTTACAAATTGATTTTGCTTACTCATAAAGTCATAATTGAAGGGGAATTCTCACTCACTTTTGTTTGGAACCTGTAGCCTCGTGTTTCCTTCTGGTAGGATTTTATTTTTATATCCAATTTATAAAGTTACGAACGAGAACAAAAAGAAGCGACGCTGTTATTGATATTTTGGAGGAAGACTGAGGAAAAGGCCTTGTCTGTCCACCAAACCATCAATGGCAGCGTACCAATAATTACCTCGAACCTCCTAGGAAGATGCCTTAGAGTATTCAAAGTTGTACCGAGTCGCTTGTCGATGGAATTATTAACCAAGCAACATTTCGGCTGTCCTTTTATGCTGCCGTAATGAAGCTTTTACAAAAAAAAAGGCTTTTATAATATTTATAACGTTGTTTGAGTTTTGAAAGGAAAGTTTGTTTTTGAATTTTGTCATAGGCAAAGTTATTAGGAATTTCAAAAAGAAATAATAATAATAAATAATAAGAAAAAAAAGAAGAATATTAGTTAATTGTATTAGGCATGCAAGTTAAATTTGTAAGGTACGTAACAATATTTATCAGTAAACAATATAAGTATAAAAAGGAAACAAATGAAAATATAATAAATAAAAGTTGAAATTTCTGACTGCTTCAAACCTGAATTGAATAAAACTCAAACAGTTGAACCCGATGGGAAACATGTTCACATGTTCATGCCCGCTTTCTGACACACCAAGCATAGTGACTTAGCAATTATGGAAGTAGTATAAAGTCCTTGTAATTGCTTAATGGTATAAATATGAAACTATTATTATTCAAAGTTCGTTTTTCTTTTCGAAGTCCTCCGCCATCTACGGCAAAGTCTTCAAAAGGCACATTAAAAATGGCGCCCGAACAGAAACGCAGAGTGATGTGAAAAAAATCTAAACTTACTTTCTTACTTTCTTTTTTGAAAAATGAGTGAAATATTGACAGCACCAGATATATGTTGAATGGAAAGTTTGGCGCTTGAAATAAGTTAGAAAGTGGCAACTATTTTTCTCTGTGCTTCAGTGTTTTGTTTAGTCTCGAGCATAGAAAACCTATCACCAGCTACATGCACTTGCATTCCAAGGATCCATTGTACCTTGGAAAACTGCCAACTTATCTGCGGTCCCGATGATGAATTCATCGAATATCAAAGTTTTTGTAGCTATTTGTAACTTTGTCGGCGAGACTTTGCATATAACTTCGTGTTGTTCCTGAAATCCTTATGAAATATATTTGTATCAGTATAAAAAATGTACATGCGTTGTTCTATAAGTACGACTATGCTTTCTAGAAACTGCAGTACATTGGTGTCCACCACCCTTTCTGGTTCCATTCGAAATGAAATGTTCTCGTATAAAGCTTATCCCTTGATTGTTTGTTCCCTTTTTTCAAAGTATCTATTTAGCTAAATTAGTCAGGGGAAAACTTTTCGTAGGAACATACAATCAACATACATGCGCTTTTAAAACTCATAGCGAAAGTCAAACAAGCACTGAACACAGTCATAGAGAAAAGTTACCCACTCTGATTTTTCGGCCCAGTTTTTTTGTAATAAATTTTCAAAAAGAAAAAAAAAAAAACAATCGTTTCGTCAAGAGAATTCTATGCTTCCCATATGACCTTAGGAAGCAAATTGTGACTTTTAACATTATTGACACAATATGGGTCATTGGCACTGTCATGTCAGAAGTTAATCGCATTAAGTAAATGTCAAAAATGTGACACATTGTCTATAAAGGGACTGTACGCTATCATAACTGTCGTATGCCATCACTTTATCCAGAGCAGCGCTGCCGAAAGTACTACAATAGGAGTATTGTAGTCCTTTTTCGTCTGTCGTCCTCCGGTACAAATTGTACTCAAATTTTGAATTATCACGGATCGAACTATTTTTACTTTGCCTTGACATTTCTTTACCTTGTAAATTGCAAAAAAAAGTTACTTTCTGGAAGCTTCATTAAAATTGTTTTCATTTTCGATTCGCGTCGAACAAACTCCTGCGGATCCTGGAAATCGTTTTCACTGACAAACACATATTTTGATACTAAAGTCAGTGGCTGAATAATAAACACCAGATTAGAGAGACTCAACCCAAACAACAACATGGCCGCCACAGGGTTCCAACATCAAAATTGTCCCATTTGAAAAACGCTGAGCTAGAAATAAAATTCTAAATTTTCGTTCTATACTCCCCGGTACTCCCCAAAAAAGTTCTATTATACCATACTCCCCAACGAAATTGTGAAAAGGCAGCCCTGGCCCAGAGGGCTTCCAAAACAAATTGACAGCTCTGTTTTGTATATGTCGTATTCGCTGTTTTGATGCCCTATGTATCCCGCAAGCGGACAAGAGTGATGGAGACAGTCGAAAAAGTTATCTCATGGAATTAGTCGTGATGATTCTAGTAGCTTTTTGTTATGGAAACTCAAATACGTCCTATCGACCTCCATGACAGAGTAGACCATCGTTACTCATGAAATGCAATCAATCAAAATCGATTGTAGGTTCGATTGTTGTCTGTGCATTCCCTTTATACAACAGTTCGTCTAAACAAATTTAAGAATTTTCAAGTTGCGCAAACAATTTTGAAAATATTGAATCAATTTCTCAACTTCAATAAAGAAATTAACAGAAATTGAGATGGACCGTATCAAGAACAAATATTTTGCAAGGAGGGGTAAATAGATTATTTGCCGTACCTTTGACGGATAAATTTAATTGAAATGTACTACCATCCGGAACAAGGTACTTAACTGGTTCACTGGTAACTTTTCAAAAGTTCATTAAAGCGATTAGAAAGTAAGACTTAGGAATAGTGCCATTTGGCACCATATTGGAACTGAAATAAAAGAAGTGCGGTTATAGAAACATGATGAGTTGGTTAACTGGTGATATATTATTGGGCTTATGGGCGCACGCAAGATACGCAGCAGTTGCGTTTCTTATTTTCGCGTGTTTGCGAAGCAGGTGGTGCTGGTAGGTTAAAGTGATTATGCGTCGGATGGACATTTTTTGGAAATGACATATTTCTTTGTATCTTTCGTGGCCATAACCGCACACCTTACCTTACCAACCCGTACCCTACCCCACTTTAATTGTGTTGTGCTATAAATCAGCTCTTACTCAATCCAATGTGCAAAGTCTGTCAAAGATATTGTGCCACGTCAAACGGGGCGGAGTTAAAGTCATTTTTCACGTCTAGAGTAGATAGCAAGACGATGATTTATTTGAGTGCCTTGATCCTTGACGATAATAAGTCGGAACCACCTCCTGTAGTGGTCCAATGGTAAGAGTGCTTTCTATACAATTTTTTTTTTAGCAGAAAGGTCGCCTACTGGACGATCTTCTGAAAGAGGTTTCCAGCCAAATTCGTTTTATATTTTTTTTGCTAGTTGTTTCTTTTACCAGTCCTTTTGCGAAAGTTATTCCTTCCAGCGGTGGTTTACATGTAAAGTGGCAGATGCGAGGAGGTTTTCCCGGTTACTTTCAAGATTTCTGTAAAACTCATATAATAAGCTTATTGCAGGCAGGTGAGATCAGAATGCGCTTGGTGCACGAGATGCGTTTTCGTATTCGTTCCTCCTTTCTGAAGCCTTGCAATCTTATATTGCTGGTGTCCGTTTACCAAAACTCTTAAAGCAGTGTAGAACCATAACTCTAGACTTATTTTGCAGTTGACCCACTCAATTAACATCCTGAGTTATGTTACGAGCTTTTCTAGTTAACTTTAGATGTTTCAAAGTACAACCTCGTAAACAAATTCCAATAAATCAAGTGCGAGTGAAAAACTCATCATGAGCATGAAAGAATCAACTCAGATGAGTGTCTGGCCTGTCCAAATTTTCGCTCAATCACAACAACGATAAACGACCCACACAGAAGATTGCCTAGTTGCCCAGAGCAGCTCCGCAATCCTTAAAGCAAACTACAGAGAGTATTTCTTTTTCCACTCGCTTGGCTACGACATTTTCGTAACAAAGTGTCAATTTGATCCTGCGGCCTCGTTCTCGTCTTCTGTCACTACGTCTTTGGTTAGGTTAATTTCGCCGAAAATCCCTGCGAACATCAATTACAAATTCGCCTCATCAACCGCAACAGTTGGGTGTCACATGGGTGAAGGGGAGTCATATGGGCGTATGTGTGTCTGTGCTTCAACCCTTTTTGGTGAAATCGTTATTTACGCACTGTTGCATACCGTCCCCCTAAATATCGTCTCTTTGCGCCGTAGCACTTTCGGGAGGTGGGGGAACTGATAAGGGCGATTGAAGGACACTTCTTGGTCGAATGGTGTGAGTCAGAAGCTATAGCTTCTCCGTTTATATGGCTTAATTATATTTGCCATAATGAAGGTATAACAACAATGCCGGCAATAAAGATTCATAAAACTTTAAATTGAGGATTTAAAGAGCGTCATGTGCACGCACCAGGAGGACGGGTGCATGGGTTAATTGATTTAGAATAAGCCATGTAGCTGACGGGACACAGGATCCGTGTACACTCTGTGTTGTCATGTTGTTTGTTGTGTGGATGACAGAAATTACTTAAAATTACCTATGAAATGGGAACTCAATTCACCTCTGTTTGTGATTTGATTTGTGTGATTTGATTTGATGATCAATAAGAGTCTATATGTGTATACTCGTACCATGAGGTTGGACTTTGAAGTATGGCTGCCTTGCTCCTAGGGTGGGAGATGGGGAAAATCGTTTGTATGAGGGAGGACACCCATACTGAGAGTATTAAAGCACCTGTCAGCGGCAAGGCATTTGAGGAGTAATTATGAAGGAGTGCGGTGCGTAGTGGTCTGCGTCGTTTGCAGTGGCATTGAGTTAAAATGTGATTGGGTGCGTTTGTAAGGATCTTATGGGAGTGGTAATGAATGACTGGTATTTACGAACTTCAAATGGAGTCTCCTCACCTGTGTGAGGCTTCTCAATATTGTTGAGTTGGCTTTTGATCAAGGAGAACACAGCGATACTTTCACACTTTCGAAAGTCTTTTTGGTGGGATAACGTACAATCGAGATGTTCATTTATCTGCCCAGCACTCTTTCTTCCCTCCAACACAAAAGGACACTTTCATTTCAGTATATTTAAACACTTTTATTGAATTCAAAATGCTAATAGGACAACAGGATCCTTCCTGGTAAACTGCCAAATGCCACGAACTTAATTTTATCATTTGTGACATTATTTATAAAAAATTTGTGTCATCTCTTCTACGAAACTTTACTTTTCGTCTGGTCCATATTTCATAAAATTCGGTTACGAAATACCGACACAATCGGTGCGACAAAAAAACGTTTGCTCTATTAATACAATGAAATGCGAAAGGATTGATTTTCGACGAAAAGAAGATTTCTACGGAAGACGGCACATGACATTGAAGAGATGGTAGAATCATCTACTAGTTCCGGGCGACAACGACTTTGACCGAACTGCATACTTAAAGTTCAATTGATGTTTTCAAAATTCTTGTGTCCTTTTTGTAAAACAGATCATATCTCGAAAACGTCATTTTCGATTTGGACACAACTTTAAAAACCAAGTAATAAAGGGTTGTCTAATAAGAGGTGTTATTTTGGAATTTAAAAAAAAATTTAATTTTTTAAATGATCGGATGTTTATTTCATAATAAAGAGGAAGGTTTGCCGTTAATAATAAAAAACAACATCAGCCAAATGGCCACCACGAGCACGCGTAAAGGACCATATCCTTTTCACGAAATTTTGCATTTTGAGGTCTTGAATCGACACTGGGCTGTTGGCGTGGACCTTATCTTTCACGTGGCCCCAAAGGAAGAAGTCGCAAGTTGTTAAATCACAAGATCTCGGTGGCCAATTGTGATCACCTCTTCCAGAGATAACACGGTCCGGAAACTTTTCCCATAAAAGATCAATGCTTTCGTTGCTTGTGTGGCATGTAGCGCCATCTTGTTGAAAGTTAACGTTGTCCAGATCAATACCATCCAACTCCGACCATAAAATACGGTGTAATGACGTTTGTGGAATGCCCAATTCCAAAGAACGACGAGGAATGGACAAACCTGGGTTTTCTTCAACACTTTGGGCTATAGCAGCAATTTTCTCAGTTGTTCTTGAGCGACGTGCACGGGTTTCATTCTTCACATCACTCACTTGTCCCAACAACTCGAATTTTGTCCACCAATTTCTGTATTGCGGTCCGACAAGGTGCTTCACGACAACCAAAAAATGCTTTAGTCTTGCGAGCTGTGACTGCAAGATTTTCACCATTTTTGTAGTGAATTTTAATAATTTCAATGCGTTGTTGAAGCGTGTATCTTTCCATTTTTAGTAATGGCGTAGTTTCTACTTGTCAAATGTCAAAAAATAAAAGCTTCAAAAGTGACAACTACCGAAATAGCGGGTCATTCAAGATAACACCTCTTATACAATATATTATACAGTAATTCCCGAGGAACGTAATAACGCGAATCCCGCTTACACACGTAAGCTTTCCACGCGATAAGGAAAATCCCGCTTTATTACTTTGAAAACGCAATAAAGCGTGTGTATCAGCATGTCAAATATGCGCTAAATAACGAAACTTTGTTTATTTTGGCGCACTGCAAACACATGCCATGCCAATTTGACAATTGATTTTATTAAAGCTGTAAGCACAAAACATTTTCAAAGCTTTTGTTGTCTATTTGTGCATTTAATCGGTAGAGTTTGTGTGAAGTTTTACGAGAAGCTTTAATCTTAGGAGCGCAAATAACCGGGTAACGCATTTAAACGGGGAAAGTTCTGTATATTTCTTATGGAATACTTTATTTGTTCAGTCTTCGGATGAATTAAACGAGGAACGCAACTAAGCGAGGGTTACTTATCCGGGTATTTACTATTTAGTATTTCTCAAAATACATCAAAACCTTGCTCTGCGTCGTTAATTGGGACCAGAAAAACACGACGCAAATCGAAATAACGATTCTCTAATCTTAAGTTAAACTTCACTGTCTTGGGGGACACCTTTTGAAATAGTATCGACGCAACTTCGAACCACGATCATTTTTCAACGACGCAACTTCGAAATGACGCAAAGCAAGGTTTTGGTGTATTGCAAATTTGTTACTGTTTTGTCTGCTGTTTTGTCCGCTCGAAAGTTTTTTTTAAGACAGTAAAATAATTCTTATTAGGATCCCATACCGAGTTTTTCTCAAAAATATTAAATAAATCCGTTTTTTTAATTATTACTAAAAAAATACCACCCAAATCGCGGATGTGTCTTCGTATATTTTTGTAAAACTCAATACCGTGTTGCCAATAAAAATGCAACTGCAACCACGAAAAACTTATTTTTAGCTTATTATTACTTATTTTTCAACCATATTAAAGATTCTTCTTGGAATAATTCCAGCCTCGAGGAGCTGACACAATATGAGACTCCCACTTCATTTGCACTAGACACACGTCCATCGGCGTCAGTTAATAACTGCTAATGCAAATGTTAAACCAAATTTCTGAACTCTGACATTTCTATGTAAAGTGATCGGTCTATCGGAACCTCTACTGCCAGTAATAAACACCTGAAACCAGCGTCGCTTATCTTTTCCAGTTAAAATTAAAAACATGCTCCAACAAATCAGAAAACAGAAACTCACACTTGTCCTAGTACTCAGAAATCTTCTAAAATATATGAGCAAATAAATAATACAGTAGGTACTTATAATTGTCTTTCACTGAGAGCTTGAACGTAAACAAAACTCACATCGTTATAAGATATATACTGCCATATCAGATGAGTAACCCAAAGTAGGTTTTATTTAATACTATTTTTATATATTATGAACCGATTCTTTTAACTTAACTAATAAAATAAGAAAACCACCAACCAAACTTTTGATCAACGAGAAAGTCTCATTCGACCCAGTCGTACAATTAATTTTTTTGTATGAACCTGTGAAATTTTATTTGTAAAAGAAGTCTCTATACATAGTACCCAACCTACTCTGGGAAATCTGTTTATTTTGTCGTCTCCCTTATTAAGATTGAGGGTCGTAAAAGTGATTTTGAATCTAAAGAGTCCTGAGATGCCAACTCGGGCCTTTTTTTAACACACACCTAAATACAGACGGAAACTTGTTTGCCACTGCATTGGAATTGCATCCGTAGCAGTCTTTTTTTTTTTGTCTCAGCTTACTCCCCGATGGAGCACTCAGACGCAACTAATGGTGCATTGTAAAAACTCCGTAGCAGTGAACTCATCATCAAACACGAATGACAATTCAAAAGCCATACAAGATTTCATCCAATTTTATCTGGCTAAATTAAGACTCTTTAGAAAATTCGCAAAAACTGGACACATTCCTATGGAATCAGCTAAGGAATAGGAACTCTGTCATCCTTAAGAAACTGAGGATAACATGTTAATCCTTTATTTTACATCTCTCGTTATCCCCAGCACGTATACCACACCAAAAGTTAAGTCGTTTGTTTGAAGTTTGAAGTTTGAAGTTTTTTTATTGATACATTGGTTATACATAATATAATTGTTACCCGCAAAGCAAAGTGCTTATCTGCAGATGGTTGTTTATATATTTAGGTTTGAAGTGATTGAAAATTAAAAAAAAAATTGTAAACAAACTAGTTTATTAGGGTCTTAAGGACTTGAATTAAAAGATTTAATTTCAATAGGCTCGTTATTTATGTTTTTACTTTACAAAGTGTAATTGAAGTAAATACTTTTTTAGCTCCTTTTTCCTTTTCTTGAAATTTGGAATGACTTTTAAAAATTGAGGAAGAGCGTTGATCAGTTTTGGGATGGCACATCGTAGTTCTCGTTGTCCATAAGTGTTGTAGGCTTCCGGAACATCTAACATCTCTCGGGCTCGTCTTCTTGTATTTATCGTGTGACGTATAGGCTGCAAAAAACGCTGGTCGTCCATGTAGTGTAGCAATGTTGTCATCTTAAAAATTGCATATACATCTAAAACTTTAAAAGATGAATTACTTGGTCTAAAAACTTTAACAAGGCGATGTTGTAAGTTAGATATTTTATCCAAATTCGATTTCGCTGCGTTTCCCCAGGCCAGAATCCCGTATCTGATGCGCGACTCAGCTAGCGAGTAGTATACCTGCTTTTGTACTTCTAGATTCGAATATCTCTTGAGATATACCATCGCAAAGATGGTGCTCTTTAATTGGAGACGTAGGACATTTATATGCTCACGCCACAGCATATGTTCGTCGATGGTTACTCCAAGGTATTTGAAAGTTCCAACTACCTCAATTGGTTGGTTGCTGTTCGAAAGTAGAGAGCAGCTATTTTGATGAAAAATTTGGATAGATTCTGCTTGCTTGTTTGGAGCACGTATGTGCATAACCTTAGTTTTGGCTGCATTTATTATTAGCCCATTATCATGGCACCAGTTGGAGACAATGTTAAATTCGTCTTGCAATATTTCGACTGCAGATTGTAAGCATTTGTGTTTAACCACGATTGCAATGTCATCGGCGTAAGCGTAGGCAGTGCATTTTTTAAATAGTCCCAAAATTTCATTGGTATACAATATAAATAGAATAGGGCCCAATTTTGAACCTTGTGGTACACCATACTCTATTTGTTTTTCTTCGCTCACTGTATTTGATACTTTGACTTTTATAGTTCTTTCAGTTAGATAGCTTCTAAGCCAGTTTTCAAGTACTCCTCTTAAGCCATTTCTGCCGACACATTCCAAAAGCTTTTCATGCGTAAGAGTATCGAACGCTTTGCTAAAATCAATGAATAGCACGAGGACGTGATGGCTTTTGTTTAATCCAGCGTAAACTGTATTGGTAAACTCCCCCAATAACTTTCCAGTACTTTTATTTTTTTGAAAGCCATACTGGTTTGGGTTAAGCACCTTATGTTTGGTCAAAAATCTATTTAGTCTACTGACTATAACTTCTTCCAAGCATTTCTCAACGACTGACAAAATTGCAATTGGCCTGTAATTTTCAGTGCTATTTTTTGTCCCTCCCTTATATATTGGGCGAATGATTGACGTCTTCATTAGCTTTGGAACAAAACACTGATAAATACTTCGGTTGATAATCTTAGTAATTATTGGAGCAAGATACATAGCATTTATTTTAAGATCAACCGGTTTGATGTTATCTGCTCCAGGACATTTTTTATCGTTCAATCGACAAAGCATAATGTACACTTCTAATTCGCTTGCTTCTTCTAAGTAAATGTTTTGTTGAATTTGCCGGCTTCCATGGTTTGATGTGTTTGTGTTACAAACATGTATAATCTTTGACGCTTGGTTCGAAAATTGCTCTGCAAATTTATCTACAATATTGCGTAAGCCTCTGTCCGAATCTGGAAAGTTGGTTTTAATAACTTCGTCTATTGTGCGCTTCTTTCTTCCGAGAAGTTCATTTACGATTCCCCATGTTTTCTTCGGATCATTGTAAGCATTAACAAACTGTTGCTTGTAGAAATTGGCTTTTACGAGTGCAATGTTTTTATTAACAACGTTTCTGAAATTCTTATACTCGTTTTCATATTTTTTGCTCCTCGGGCTGTTTTTCCATTTCTTATAAAGTTCATCTCTTCTTTTACACATTGGAACTATTTCGGCTGTAATCCACGGCTTGTGTTTCCGAGTTCTATTGGTTGATTTCGTTTTACTTGCTTCGGCGTATATATTATTCACTTCTCTTACGAAATTATTGTAAAGTCTCTCAACATCGTTTTCTTTGATCATGTTTTGCCAGTTTGTGTGCTCTATTAGCTCATTCACTTTTTGCTGATTAATGTGTTTGGTCTCGTATTTATTAGATGATTGTGTGCTATCTAAGCCTTTTGTTGCATAACTTCCCCGTTACTTTAACCTTCCTTCCATCGAAAGTATATTTTGCTTAATAGAGCAGTAAGGACTCCAGTCTCCAGTGAATGCAATAACCTTAAATTGAATTGCCAGAGAAATAAAAGAGTCTCCCTAGACTTGTATCAGTTTGTTTCTCTTGTTTCCGAAGGGACAGTAGAGTTTTCTGTCCTTCTGTGTTTTTCGAATCGGATTGTCAGTTTGGAAATTTTAGCCACACAACGATCTAAGGGACAATGACGCTGCGGACGAAAATAGAAATTGCATATAAAATAATTCATTTTAGGGAGTGGTGAATGGTAATTGTATTACCTGCACTGTCTGATGATGTTCCCCCTTTTGAATGCTCTTTGGAAAGATTGCAGTTCTTTAGAGATACGAGATTCTGCAAGTGGAAATTTCGTGAAGAGATAGAGGAGAATTAGTAGCTGCTAATGCAGGGTGTTTTGAGTCAGGATAAACAGAACAATTGGGAATGGTTTCTTTGATCTTTTATGATTGAGATCGATTCTGAATAGTTGCCATCGTATATCCGTACTTCAGCGACAAATAGTTGTCGCTTTGTTTGCTCGCCCAGAAAATAGGGAGCAGAAAGTAGGGCTTAAGAAGCGTATTGACTTATTATTCTAGGGGTTCCTATTTTTGTTCTTACAACACCCAGTGGCTTAAATGTAAGACCTGTGGTGGTCGCATATCGCATATCATCCCATTTCTTGATGAACAGTGATTTTTTTAAAAAAAAATCCAATTAATTATTTCATTTGATTTAAATCGGTTAGCGCTTGTAGTTCTCAATAATTGCACGCATGTTTGTTTTATATTTTAATCTCCAATGGCACGCACATGCTGTAGCTCGTACATGCCAAAACATACACACACATTCATATTTTGCGCTTAAATATACATAACTAACAAAAACATAATCTTTTTTTCTTTCATCGAATTTGACATCGATTCTTGTTCCTGCGGCTTTAACATCATTCACCCATTAACATCAAAAAATAATTAAATGTGGACAAATGGTTGTGTGATTAAATTTACTAAAACATAAAAAAAATGATGCATTTTAAAAATAATAAAAATTATGAAAAAAATTACGCTAAATGTCGAAGAATGTCAATGTTCTTCTTCCGATTACATAATCTTCAGCGGGCTGAGGAAAACAAGCGCAAAAAACGCGTCGAACGACAACGCCAACAGCAGCGTCAACGACGCGGCGCTAAAGTGTTTCGATGCGTGAGCGATTCAACGGGACATCTTACATTGGCGCCGTCACGCCTCTTCGAGAGGACGCCCATGAGTCCTTCGGATAGCTTGGATGAGATAGCGTTACAGATTCCAAGGTGAGTATCTATTGAAATAAATTAATTACCTGTGAGTTTATGTTTTAAAAAAAATAGTTTGTATGGGAAAATGAAAATAAATGAAGGTTTGTCCAGAAACAAACTATATGTTCATATAATTGTCTGTAGACATAGACAATAGACATACATAAAACTGTAGAGGGTTTGACTTTCTTTTACCGGGTTGCGTAAGAACTACTGAACGTGGACAACTTTTAGTGAAACTGTCTTTGAAAAGGTTGTAGGCTCTCGACTATAATTGCCCAGCCGACTTGTTGGGAACATTTTTTTAGCTTTAAGAAACTATTGGTCACAGCCCATTAGCTGACAACTCAAAATTTGATTAGAAGTGAAAAGTCGCAATAAAAATAAATACTTTTCCTAATAGTTTTACCAAGTGAACTCGTATATTTTAACGTTCATCATTTTGAAAGTAGAAGGTTTTTTAGTAGATTGTAGATTTCGCCAACCACGTGTATGTCTCCTATTTTAAACAAATAAAACGGGAATTGTTTTAGTTCTCAGTTTACTGGTGGCATTTTTTGAATACGTTCTCCGTAACTGAGGTTTGGCTAAAATATTTGGACTTGAATCGCATTTGTCACAAGAATTCCCACGCCAGCTCCAGAAAATTCCCTTTTAAATCTTATCATAATGAAAATCTAATGCAAGAACTTAACGACCTTAACAAATTACACAAACACTCAAATATCGTGATAAAAACCTATGGCACATTTAAAGAACAATATTCCAATAATAATACTGACTTATTGCAATCATGACCGGCTTTTAGAAAAGATATAGCGAAAACGATGATAAAGCGACGAAAATACCGCAGCTACTTTTTGTTATCAACAATTACTTGACATTTGGCATTTCTCGAAACCTATCAACATGCGGTTGCTAACGGACACATTCAGGCGTATAAAATAAAATGTATAGACAGCTTAAAAATAATCTAATAAACAATTTTAGTACTACTAAATAATTTTAGGGTCGACTTTAAATTTACAGAAGCTCCCAATTGTAAAATTTGTACATATTTTAAATTAGTAAAATTTAAAGTCGAAACTAAAAATGTGTATTGCCTTTACACACATCTGACACTCAGCATAATCAGTCCCATGAATATAATTTGGATAAATCACGTTTCACAAAATGGCTGTCGCATACATTTCCAACGAAATATTAACTATGCAATTAAGTTCGGCAAATGCCAATGGAGTTTAACCGCCTTCACAATAAAGCCTACCTACAGCCATTCCGTGAAAGCCAATGGACTCTGTCGCTCATATTTATTTCGCGCAAAATATCCAAAAAATTCACTAATGCAATTTCGATGTTCATCATATTGACTGAAATTTGTGAAATATTTCCCAATTAAATCGGCGTTAATTGAAGTTAATGCGGACGGGACGAGAGACGAGACTGCATGGTTGCTGAGAGTGAAGTGCCACGTAGCCGGGATAGGTCTGCTTGTGCGGAATTTAGTTAATCCCCGGCACATGTTTGTGAAGGGTTTTGCAAATCTGCGGTTTAGATATTTCATCGTGGATTAATTCGGACTGAAGGACTGGTTATGCGATTACTGTTAAATATAATTTAATTCATATGTTGACAACTCAATTGACTGGTTACCATTAGTGTCAGCAGCAACTTTGGAGTTTGGAGGACAAACGATGGCAAGGTCTTGAATCAATCACAACAGCTGACGTCGATTGTTATTTGGATAATAAATGTACCCTAACTGTGAACTGTCACACTAAGGTTGCTTCTAATTAAGCTGAGAGAAAAATCATTGCTGGTGAAGAATGTTCCAGCTGAATCGTTTGCATTGATTTTCTAATGGACGCACTGTTTGACTTTGAATTAATTAATGGAACCGGTGTCGTACTGCATCGCTTTGGTGATTGTGTCATAGGAAATAGTAAATAATATGCTGAAAAGGATGATGCTGGCTTGCCCGTGCGGGTTAAGGACATGATGTTGACCATCTTTCAAATATTCACAATATAATAGATAAAGGAATTCTAAATTGACATCGATTTGACGGCTACACAAGAAGTGCCTAGTTTTGGACGACATTCATCCATTTGCTCAGAATGTTGTTGGAGAAGTCTAGCAACTTTATAAGGGTCTGTAAGAACATCACCAAACCTTTGGACGACAAAAATTGTCTTAGGTTCCTGTTCACAAGAAGCCGTTTCAAATATCCTGTGCCTGTGTCACAACTATGAGGTACCCATAGAAATTTGAGCGCGAGTTAAGTATCCATAGCAAAACATATTGAGAAAAAAGATAACATTATTTGTATTCAATGATATCTTTAGTCTCTAGTACAGTCTTGCACACAACGCTACAATGATAACATATGTAAAAGAGATAATATCGTTTGTATACAATGTTGGAATATTATCTCTTCTTCATTATCAAGCAAGACGATTGTACGCTTGGGTCTCCTTGTAGATAGATAAGAAAAGTATATAAATACGACTGTATGATGAATTTATCAACAGTCTTATTGTAACTACATAGTAGCCTTAAGCTCCTTTTAGAATTAGTAAAAAGTATTTCAATAATAAAGGACATAGTTCCAAATAAATATTGTTTAATTTTAAAAGTAAGAAACAAGTGTTTTAATTGGCGATCCTGCCAGGAGGTTAAATATACTTTTTAACTTCAATCGAGCGGACCTCGGGAACAAGTAGTGAAATCTAGTATAAACAGAACACTCGCGTTACCGGTTACAAGAATTACCTAGCATAGCAGGTACAAATATAGCTTCTTCGTACGAAGCAGCAAAGCAATTCAGTGAAAGTGTATATGTGGAGAAAAAAAACACACAAATTCGACGACAACAGACACGAGTTCAAAATGGAACAACTCGCAGTATTAATGGCAAGATTAGAAGCTTTAGAAACCAGGAGCAACACAGTAACACAAACCCTAGAGCACACACGCACAGAGAATGCAAGGTTAGCAGCAATAATAACTAACCAAAATCAAATAAACACTAATTTAGAAACAAAACTAAATGAAGTAAAATCTGGATTAGGCATAGTACCAAACATACCTGTGCTAGAGGAAATAAGAACCACATATACAGATGGTAGTGAAATACAGTTAGACGCATTTAAAAGCCTACCTATTTTCAACGGCGATCAATCAAATTATCGGTCGTGGCGCGAAGAAGCATCCAGATTAATGGACAGCATTAAAAACTTCAAAACACACAGTAAGTACGCAGCAGCATTGACTATAGTGAAAAGTAAAATACAGGGTGCAGCCGCGAATGTGTTAACTAATTATAACACAATTTTTAATTTTGAGGCGATACGTAACAGATTAGATTATACGTACTCTAATCAAGAACCTCTATACGTGTTACAAGACATGATGAAAGCCATCACGCAAAAAAGAAGCACACTGTCTGAATACCACGACGAGATAAATAAAAATCTCAATTTAATAATATCAAAAATCACTATGTCAGGTGATCCGCCGAATATAATCGACAGACTAATTAAAAATGCTAACGACGACGCAGTTCGTATATTCATTGATGGTATGAGTGACAACTTTACAAGAGGATCATTATATTCAGCTACAATAAATGATCTAGAACACGCATTCGCAATTGCTCGCAGAATAGAACATGATAATGTGCACAGGCATTTACATCTCACTCAGGATAAGCACCACAAAAATATGCCACATGAACGCAGAAACGAAAGAAGACCAAATTATTCGAGCCAAACAACGAATTATCAACCCCAGAAGCAATACGATAATATGCAGCAACACAATCAAGGACCACAGCCGATGGAGATAAACTCGAGACAAATTGTACATGCACAGCGACAAAATTGGAATCAATACAAACCCGATGTATATAATCCACCAGCGAAACGTGAACACAGCGGGAGTTTCAACACACACAACAGACCGCAACGATCTTATCAGCAGAACTTCAAGCAGCAGAGAGTAAATAACTCCCGACAACAACGCAGAGACGATGTCAGCAGTACATATGCAGAAGCAGATGAAACGGAATGTATGGTAAATAATAACATAAGAATAGATCATTTAAACTAGTAGACGGGTTGCCCTGCTTAAATTTAACTAGTACTATTTCTAAGAAAATTTATAAAATTCTTATTGATACTGGTGCAACCCATAATTACATTAATAGAAAATGCGATTCTAGCAAAAAAATTAAAATTAAACCTATAAAAATAAAAACAATGCATGGTTATTCTATGGTAGATACAAAGAAAGTAGTTAGGATATTAAAGAAAAATATAACATTTTTTGAATTAGAGGATATTCAGTCTTTTGATATGATATTAGGATATGAAGGACTTAAAGTTCTAAACGCGGAAATAAATTTCAGTAATATGACTCTAACTACCATAAGCAGTGTCGAATCTATTCAGAAAATTAATTACATAATTGGGGAAAATAATATTTATAAAGCAGACATAGATAGACTGATGAAGATTAATAACAGCATAGGACCGTTACCCTTTACAGATACTATAGAAGCAAGCATTAGGACGACCAATGATAATCCGGTTTATGTTAAACAATATCCATATCCCATAGCAGATAACGAATTCGTAAACAAAGAAATACAGAAACTCTTACATGACGATATAATAGAAAAAAGCCATAGTCCTTATAACAGTCCCATATGGACAGTACCTAAAAAAGGTTTGGACGAAAAAGGAAAACCAAAACGGCGCATGGTTGTTGATTTCCAAAAACTTAACGCTCACACTGTAACAGACAGATACCCCATTCCGGATGTCAACATGACAATTCAAAATTTAGGTAAAGCCAAGTACTTTACAACATTAGATTTGGAGTCAGGTTTCCACCAAATTAAAATCAAAACAGATGATAAAGAAAAAACAGCTTTTGCTATAAATGGCGCAAAATATCATTTTAAACGAATGCCTTTCGGGCTCAAAAATGCACCAAGCATATTTCAGAGATGCGTGGACGACATTTTGAGAGACTTTGTAGGTAAATTCGTACACGTTTACATTGATGACGTATTGATATATTCTTCATCTGAGGAAGAACATATACAGCACATAAGTCAAGTATTCGACGTACTCAATAAAGCCACATTAAAAATATCTGATGAGAAAAGTAAGTTTTTTCAAGAAGAAGTAGAATACTTAGGTCACATAATCAGACATGGTAGAATCACTACGAACCCTGAGAAAATAGCAGCTATAGAAAATTTTCCAGTCCCACAAACGGTAAAGGATTTGAGAGGATTTTTAGGTCTTACAGGTTACTATCGTAAGTTTATAAAAGGATACGCAAGCATAGCCAAGCCCCTGACATTATATTTACGAGGAGATAACGGTAAAGTAAACAAAAAACAAAGTAAAAATATTAAGTTAAATCTGAATGATTCAGCATTAGAAGCGATTAGAATTTTAAAAAATTATTTGAAAGAACAAGTCGAACTTTTTCAACCGGATTATAGTAAACCATTCGAGCTTACTACTGATGCATCCAACATAGCTATTGGAGCCGTACTAAGTCAGAATAAGCAACCTATACACTTCTTGTCAAGAACACTGAGTAAGACAGAAGAGAACTATAGCACAAACGAGAAAGAGCTATTAGCGATCATATGGTCCTTACAAAAACTCAGAAACTACATATATGGTATAGCAGACTTAACCATATATACCGATCACCAGAGCCTTATATATTCTGTATCAGAAAAAAATCCCAACACAAAGCTGAAACGTTGGAAGGGAATCATTGAAGACTTTGGAGCAAAATTAGTTTATAAACCAGGAAACCTAAATCTTGTAGCTGACGCATTATCACGTCAACGCATAAATACTTCTACCATAGAAACAGCACATTCAGCTGAAAGTTCTTCTAATGATATAATAAAAACTGTGAATCAGCCTTTTAATGCATACACTGCACAGTTCGAACTTATTGAAGATATAACAAATAATATCGAAACACAAATCTATTTTAGTAACAAAATAAGACTCATAATAAAGTTTAAGGACAAAGACTCTTTACTAAGGCAGATGAAAGAAGTTATACAACCCCAAAAGATTGTAGCTTTGCATACGAAATTTGAAAACATATACAAATATGGTGAAAACATAAAAAAAGAATTCCCACTAGTAAGATTTATATTCACACCAAGAAAACTTCAAGACGTGACAAATTTGGAGGAACAACTAAAACTTGTAAGGGTAACTCACGAAAGAGCACACCGAGGGTTACGTAACAATATACAAGAAATCTCAGAGAAATATTACTGGCCCGATCTAAATAAACAAGCAAAGAGTTTCAACAGAAAATGCATAGCATGTCTATATGGAAAAATCATTACAGATAAAACAATTGCCTTATGTAACCAAACTTATTTAAGAACAAGAAATTGTCAAAATCATCTAAGTAAAAACATTTGTGAAATTAACTTTGAAGAAAAACCGATATTATCAACTATATACACAATTGTAACACTGATTGTTATTCTAGCATTTACGTACGTAATGATAAAAACTATACAATGTATAACAGATCGTCAAAAACAAAAAAAGATTGACGCATATAACAAAACTTATGAAAGAGAAATGTTAAAAATAGCGTCGAAAAATCGGGACGATTTCGTTTAACAAGGGGGGGAGTTAAGTATCCATAGCAAAACATATTGAGAAAAAAGATAACATTATTTGTATTCAATGATATCTTTAGTCTCTAGTACAGTCTTGCACACAACGCTACAATGATAACATATGTAAAAGAGATAATATCGTTTGTATACAATGTTGGAATATTATCTCTTCTTCATTATCAAGCAAGACGATTGTACGCTTGGGTCTCCTTGTAGATAGATAAGAAAAGTATATAAATACGACTGTATGATGAATTTATCAACAGTCTTATTGTAACTACATAGTAGCCTTAAGCTCCTTTTAGAATTAGTAAAAAGTATTTCAATAATAAAGGACATAGTTCCAAATAAATATTGTTTAATTTTAAAAGTAAGAAACAAGTGTTTTAATTCGCGTCGAAATTATGTCTCTCAGAAAAATTATGCTTTTCAAATCAAAATTTTGTATTTTTTTTTTTTGTTTTAAAAATTCTGCTTTTTAAATATAAAGCAATCAATTTCTGCCTATTCTGATATTTTTTGAAAACAAAACAAAATTAAAAATTATAATAAAAATAAAAATTGAAAATGTTATCTAAAGTGCGCGCTTTTTAACATTATCCAAACCTCTTTTTATAACGTATTTGGAAATTTTTTTGAAACAGAATATTGTAAAAATAATTTTGACCCTTACCCGTTTGGACAGTATTTGCTTTATCTGGAATTTGACTGATCGTTGGCTTACAACTGCCAACGATGTTTGCATATTCACAGTTGTTGGCGGCTAAATTTGTCAAGAATCAAGAGCGGAACTTGCCACGGAAATACTGGTGGAACGATCCAAGCATATGGGCTTTGCATATAAAGAATATTGTATGAGCCTTACCTGTTGAGGTTGCCCGTCTCCTTGAAAATTTTTACCCGAGGTGGTGCAGACCTAGGCCACTTATGGTCATGAGCTCCGATCCAAGCTTGTATCCCTTTTATTTTCTTCGCATAGTTGACGCCTATATTTTATCTCCCTCGATTATCTCCCTAAATTTAGCTCATCGATGGGGGTGTGTTGTGTGACCTATGGGCCACTGTTAAGCGAAGTATAGCGAAGTATAACCAATCAGAAACTGTATTTAAAAGCTAACTGCTTCCAGTTGCACACTCCAAGCTGGTTGAGGCCACTTCCACTTGCGAGTGCCACATAAGGCGAGGTCTTTCTCTGCTGCAAAGAATTTTGCGTTCGAAGCGACCAAGGAGATCTTCGTCCGCCTTTGATAACGTTGATGCTTCTGCACCATCGAGCAGGACTGGGATGATGATTGTCTTATATGGAGTCTCCTTAGCGTTTCTCGACAAGACCTTAATTATCAACTGCCTTCTAAGGCTGAAGTTACAGCGGTTGGAAAGTGTGATTCTTCGATCGCTTTCTGATGTGATATCATTGTCAGAGTTAAGAGTTTAGCCGAGATAGACGAAGTCCAGAAATATCTCAAAGTTATAGGTGTCTATCGTGACGTTCCATACTATTCGTAGATATTGTGTGTGTCTTCTTGTTAACAGCATAAATTTAATTTTGTCCTCATTCACGAAACTAATTTTGACAGCTTTCGGTATGGATGTGTTCAGGACACTTCTACTGGGGTGCTATAGGTAAACTGTTTTCAGTCTGATTCACTTCCAGCGAGCGGGTAATTTTTATAAGAACGTTGAATCACTACAAAAATGGAGATATACTCATAAATAACCAGTTCCTATCACTTTATCAGAAATTATTGCATAGCTACAAGCTGATTTGAAGCAAGACTGACAACGGAGACGTTCAAGTATCTAGTTTAGTACGTCTGACAGCTGTCTGACTAGATTTATCTCGGTTTCGATTGGCTGAAATCGGTCATATGGGCAGCTGTTTCGGTTGACGTTTATGGAGGGGTAGCCGACGAATCTAGTCAAGAAGTTGACAGTTTGCATATGTGGATGACGTAGGAAAAGTGACGTTCCCGACCAATCTAGTTTTTGCCTCAGGTTACATCTTATCCAGACCAATCTAGTCGACTTAGGATAACAAACTACTTAAATGTGTCCAATGACTCATCACTTCATTTAGATATGCATTCATTTCAGTCCCACTCTTGTACCGTGATAACATGGCCTTGCTTTAATATTGTTGTAGCCTTCGAAAGCTGTCCCTGTAAAATTAGCTTTTCAGTCCGTTGTCGACTTAGTCTGATATTGCAAACTATGTGACCTATAAAAAATCAAAAATCTTAGATTAATGGACATTTTGTTGTTAATATCGCAGATTTCAAACCTAACATCCCTAAGGGCCAGAAATGTTTACTAAGTAAATCAGGAAAGAGGACAACACCGCTCAGAACATCTTCAAGATGATAATATATATTTTGCATAACCAATCAGACTGCTTCACCAATTACATGCTAGAGTAGCGCGTTAAAATGTTTCCTTACAACAGCAACTCAAAACTCAGCTCCGCATTACCTTAAGAAACGACGACACAAAATAATTCTTCAATCAAAATAAAAACAACTGCGTGTTACATCCCCCAAATAAAACTCATAACAAAAACACTTCACACCCCACAAAGCGAATAAGCAAAAATACCACATCGGCAATTTAATAAATCCCCGTGTTCCGCAAAGTTTAGTACCCAACAAAAAACGTCCATTTCGCTAATTTTATTACCTGGTGGGGGCGGCAGCCCGTAGTGAATAAAAAATAGATGGAAAAAAAAAACTCCTAATAAAATAAAAACCATTCCACGCTACTAGGGTGCAGACTCCCTTAGGCGATAGGCATTAGCTTACCTTCATCCGGATTTTTTTTTTAAATCTGCACGTCCTTTACAGCCATATTCGATGTCTCGCAATCCCAACGGGGAAAACTGTCTGCTCGGTCGGGCTGAACAACATAGAATATCACTCTGAGTATGCATTCCTCCTTGGCACCTTCGGTACTAAGGATTGCGTGAGTGAACACTGAACAGGGGTGATTATGGGTACATTTTATATTTCGGCTTCCCCTCACGAGTCACGACTACGCCATTAGTCACTATTAGTCGTATTAACAACGTCCGATTATTGTACAAGTATTTATCATCATAGGCTTAGCAGTGCCACGCACAACATTGACTTTGACTTCATTTGTCTGTCATTTTCCCACTTAGAGAAGCCCCTCAGCCAACCAGGTTAGTTATATATGAAAAATCCTGCTCAAGAATACTGGCTATTTGAACAACAGCACTGGAATTTAAGGTCTCGGCAGTTTAGAGGCTTAAGGTGTTTGTTTTACGGCTCGCTGTGTTTATTATTGACACATAACTCATTGTTGATGAGAGCACCAATTACTCGGAGTGCCCATTCACTCCGAGTAACGTTTTCCCGGAAATATTTCCCCGAAGAGCGCGATACCAAAAAAGGCCTGAGCTTGCAAGCCTCCTAAAAATGCTTAAACGAATATGAAGAGCTGTGCGCTGTAGAGGCATTCGATGTCCCTAATGAAGTACGTATGGCAATAAAAACGCGCTTATGCTGCCGGCAAGGATTTTCCACCCCGACTCTGAAGTTTCCTCATTTAAGGGAGAACCCTTGGGTAAGGTATATTAGCATACGGAATCGTGAAGGAATTAATAATTTGACAAGAAGACGCCTTAAGGTGAGGTTCCTCGCATCAAATGCAAACGGAGCGAGGACTACGAAGAGTTAAATGGAAAATAATTTTTCGAAGTGCGCCGGATTACCTGGGCTTTTCAGGGAGATTATAACTTTAGCTTGATAACGAATTCGGCGGGAAGTTCGTGAAGAATTATTGTTTAAGATGTGTGTACCAAGTTGTTAATGTAAACTAGGTCGGATAAATATCGTAATCCAAGTTGAGAGTGACAATAAATTAAAAATGAAAGAAACCTTCAACCGGTGCTGTAATTTCATTAAAAGGAAGTGGAATAATGGAATGAGAACTCTCACATGTGGCAACCAGAACCCATCACTTTCTTCATACCTACAAGCGAAAGACGTAGGTATGCAAAACATTTATTTTATGTAATATAATCAGTTAGTACGGTGTAGGTGTACCCGTCCAAAAAACCAAACACATGCCTGAGTCATATCCTTACGCAAGATTTAAAGAGTCCAAGAGACTTAATGTGTATTTGCTTGCTGGGCTGATAGGTAGTACACACACACAATTAAGTTATTTTAAACTTTTTATTAAATATACCGTCAGCTCTCGCGCACCTACCAAATTCCACCGCAAATTTTTAACTATCACTATAATACTATTACGACTTTCGACCGTCGACTCTCCTTCGCGGCGTCGCGTCGTTTGTACAGGCGACTAAAAGAAAAGTATTTCCCTGAACTATAAGTTGTCTAGTTGAAATTTAGTGTATTAAAATTCTACTTTTTAAATTGATAATATTTAAAAAAAGTAAAAATGCAGAGATAAGTACCCAGAAAATCTCTTTTTTTTTTTGACACTTCATTTGTTAAGATTGTGAACCAACAGAGGTAAAACAACAGTGGCACCTCCGGGAGTGTCGACAGAAGTGAAAACTAGAACAATTACGTGCGTATTTTTCGAATTGTGCTTTTTTCTTCATTATTATAAACTACTACTACAAAAATTATATTACAATGTTCATATTTATTCAATGCTGTACGTGAATAATAATGCATATTATTTGACATACGAAAATTGCAATCTATTGCTTAAGACGTAAATGTTAAATTTAATTAATTGGTACCTATTCTTTGAAATGAATTCCAATTAAACTTATGAACTTTCATCCACAATTACAACAACTCTTCCATCATCATCATTTTTATCATTAAATATACATATTCCAAAACTGATACTCGGATTATGGTAACTAAAATATTTAAATATCTTGTAAAGACTGCATCAATTGTAGTTTAATATATCCGTGTGCTAAGTCAGCGATCATTGGTCATTGTTAAATCAAATTCGCTATTTAAAAATTTAATTAATGAAAGATTTTTATTTAAATTTAATTTCTTTTTGTTTTCTCTGTTATTTCACGGAAAATTCATGAAAAGATTATAACTCAAAAATGTTACCCACTCAGAAATGTTCATTTCTCTCCCCACTCCCCTGAACCCCAACATTCTTCCCTTCAATTCTTCCCTTTGAATTCGTTGACTTTTTTCCATCGACAATCGCCGGCGAATTAATTTATCGCCAAAAACAACAAACGAAAACAGACAAGCAACAAAAATGTCTTAATTTATTTCTACGAATGAATATTTCTCGATTTGTAATTAAGTTGTTTACATTAGTTATTAACCAGTTTGCAAATTACATTACATGTTTTCGTTGTGAATGAAAACAATATAATGTAAACTGTTGGAACGCACCCACAGCTGACGGGAACACACCAAATACCCTACTTTCAGTCAGTGATTTTAGCACTGTCTCTTTCTTTTTATTAGAGTATTATGTTTTTACTATAATACTTTTGTGAGTTATGAATGACTGTACTCACGGTTGCCACATTGGTCATTTGTGATCAAATTTGGTCATTATATCTTCTCTTGGTCACATTGTCATTTCCTATTCAATTTGGTCATTTTTTTAACAATTGAAAAACACACTCGACTCTAATTTCTATGCAACCTAAAGCGTTTTTTTTTTCGTCTTTTTGTTCTGTATTTGCAAATTTTTAAGACTTAAACTATTTTGGTCATTTTTATTTCCAATTTTGGACACAAACTTTATTTTCAAATGGCAACCGTGACTGTACTGTATGCAGAACTTTTGTGCACTCTGATTTTCCGATTGCTTGGAGCATTTAATTTAATAAACTAGTTGGTTCAGTTATTTCCGCATTGCGGACTAGTTGTTGAAATAATCCTCAGTTTCTTTGCGGGAACGCCGTGATAGTTGTGCGCTGTCAATCTGTGTGTTTGTATAGTTGAAAACTACCCATCATAAGCAGTGTTGTTGGCACTCTCTCTTTATTAATTCCACGAAGCGTGGGCATTTTTTCCCTCTTCACCGTACTAAAATTCCCTTTTAAAAACCCACGATACTTTTTTGTGTCAAAATCTAGTTGTTGAAAGTAAAATTTATATTACACGAAAAGAAAATCACTTTAAATTAACCTTTAGTATAAAAATCGCAAAATATTGCCCACAAGTCCCAGGCTAGTGAGTGGATAAGAGCATATAAGCAAAAAGCGCATTAGTGATCGTAATAGCTGAAAGAGTGGTTATGGTAAATGTGCACCTTCGAAGATGCATATCTAAAGCTTGTAGTGAACGCCTGAAAAACACCCGGAAGTTTGAGTATTTTCAATTGGAGAGATTACTTCTTTGGAGACCTAAGCAACCTACAGAGTAGTTTGCTTCAATCACCGCTCCAGTATCCTTTCACTCAGACGGCTTGTCAAAGGCTATAAGCGTAGGACAGACTATTTGAGTCTACTCTGTGTCTCCTCCATCCAAGCCTCTCCCAAAGGTGCAAATTGGCGATTCCATATTTGATCCTCAAAATTACTGTTACTGTTTCTGAAAGGTCCCATTAATCAACTTTCACGCCGTCAGATTATATCATCGGATTGTTCGTACACCCCTGTCGAAGCTTATTGGTGGAGGCAAACTGTTTCGTTCACCATCTTTCTTCACAAAAAAGAAGAAGAAAAATAGACCTTCACCCGGAGGTGCAAACTGTATCGGTCACATTGCAACCGTACTTAAGGAGAGTTTAGGAACCACCTAACCGAACCTTACTTGACCTTCAGTGTCTTGAGGCCACTTCTCAATCCAGGACTTCGCATTCAGCATCGAATAATTGTAGGTCCCTCCATTCGTCCCCAAAAAGGAATAGTTTTGAGTAGCCAGTCCTACGATACCTATTAATTTGCGCCGAATATGTGTATTATGTATTCAGTATGAGAAGCGAGAGTTCCGATCTTAAAGACTGACCTTAAAAAAGCGTCTCTAGGATAAAAAGTCATCTTAAGCACCTTGTTGACGTATGATTCAGCTCTGAAAAGCGTTTGTAGATTCGAAACGATATTCATACCTGCAAAACTAGAAACTCCATATGTGCAAATATTACGACTTTGAGAGCTTAGTTCAATTGATGAAAGCTGACGATAGATACTCAACAAATTAGGCCAGAATATATATATTATGGTCATCAAAGTTCCGAAAAGCGTATCATCCAGAAGATTTTACTTATACGGAATCCTCCCCCTGACCATCGCCTGGTGCTGCGCAAACTATATAACTCAACGACCAAGTTCATGCCTTACCCAGGATGAAAGGTTTGGACAAATTCCACGTGCTTTATTGAATGTAGAGTTCCTATAAAGGCCGCTCAGCCTTTTCCCGCTTTTCCTCATCCATCTGACACCAAGAGTCTTCCCAACAATAAGTCTTCTCCGCGTATGAAACTCTAGAAAGATTACCAGTCGAGTTGAAAGAACACGAGTAAATAGAAGAAGACTCCAGAAATTGGCGAAACATTTTGTGTACCTCTCTGTTGTATTCAATAAATTGGTGGCTCTGTGGTAGCATTGCTCCGTTGGCGCAACTGCTGCAGTCGCATCCCACATCTCAGCTTCTTCACTATCAGAATTCAACTGTTAAAAAAAAAGCACTTAGATGAATTCTTACTCTACTTCATTTTATTGCAAAACCTATACAGACAATACGTTTCACTACTTCGCAAATCAATCTGAAATTTTACTCGAGTTGCAGGTGTTGGGAGGAGCCCTTTGTCGATAACATCAAATACTTCGTTTTGTCGCCCTCGTTACCAGCAAACACATTTTGACGCCTTTTTTTCAATACTTGCAAACGCGGTACGGATAGCTCGCGGCGTTCCTCAGTATACTCGTATCATCAGCATATGGAAGCAGATGAACGGGCGTTTGAAAAATGATGCCTCGGATAGGAATTTTATGAATAATTAGTGGTACAGTTCGAAATAGCTAAAATTCCAACCGCTTATTACGATATTCGTATGACTCCTTCTTTTTGTTTTAAGCGTTTGTTGCTTGTCGACGACGAAATGCATGGGATCGTATATAGTGACGTAGGACAGAGACCAAAGTGGCGGAACTCTTAACACAAGGCAACGCCATGCACTATATGCTTTCATTTCTGACAACACCTCCTAGTGCGTATAAAAAAACTTAAACCAAAAGGTATAAAAAATTGCCTCCTAAATGTGTCGTCGACTCAAATGGGAAGGGACCCTAAGCCATCAGCGCAGCCAACATACGGAGAAAAAAGAGGCAGCTGCGAAAGAGAGAGCGTAGATGCGGCGGCAGTGGATGATAAGTTTTAGTCTGAACGTGAACTTGTTTTTGATGAAAAAGAGACTTGAAAATAATATTTAAATTAAGAGACACAAAAATTCTTTAAAATTTCAACCTTTTTTGTATTCATTGCTTAACTTTGAAATAAATCTAATATTTCTGAAGAACCAAAATGTGTATCGAAAACACCATTTGCCTCGAGGTGGGCATCTACTGATGACGATGAGTTCAACCACCATATGAAAATTACCTAACGCAGTAATAAGTTATAAGAATTTGTTTCCTGCCATTAATGATGTTTTTTGGGTTCTAATATTTCACACAAGCCCTTAGCTTTTACTCCACATTTCCTTGCTCTGCGCCAGCAATATCAAGGCTAATGCACTTTCTTGAAATATATTCATCGTATGCACCCCTTTGCTCTCGACAATCACTCCTCCGTGAAGTAATGGGACAGCGCTTTCATCATCCTTATCGCACCCCACTTCGTCATGGAAATCACTTTCATAACTTCATTAGACAAACTCTAGGTAGAACTTCCAAGGCATCTCTACACATCATGCAAATATAAGCCAAAGTAACAAGAATCCTCCCATCCAAAGGCGCCTCCATCTCGAATGCCTCTTCCATACGTTCTCTAGGCGGAACTTACACCGGAATAAAATTCCCCACGTTTCTTACCTTATTTTGTAAAAGTATGTATAACTTGTGCATGTCACCTCGATGATGATACAAGTGAATGAAAATGTAAAAAGCAGCCGACATCAGGTTGCGTTGCCTGTGCACTCACATCAAGCACACGAGACCTTTTCCAGTCGATAAAAATCAAATAAAACGGCAAGGGAACCTTTAAATTGAGTTTAGAGTTTATTTCCAGGCCCCATGCTGAGCTCCGATTTTCCAAATAAGGGACGAGAGAATATCGCCCTGCGGAATATGTAATGAAATTCGCTTCTACCACCGGATTTCCGGGTGGTCGGAGACGAACGTGTGTCGTTTACCTCCATGATGCGCCACTGAAAATTGGGATCTAAGTTTCCGATATTTACTTGCTCTGTTGTGTACAAAGTACACGTAGGTATAGGTATATATGGGCACCCAGTGTAGTCATACCTTCTGTAAAGTAAATGTTTCAGTCTAATCTGGAGAATCTCTGTACATGAGATGATGATGTCAACTTCTGCAGCTGTCGATCCACTGATGTGGAAAGTCGGAATGGCATTTTGTTTTCACCTTGTCTTGTGTTGGTGACGGCAGGCGAAAAGTTTATTGTTGTGGGCGGCCATTCCTGTCCCCCGCCGAGAGTCAATTTAATGATTTTTCCTGCAACATTTCATGCACATACATAGTTTTGAAGTTTCTTCTTTTTTTGTTTTGTTTGTGTATTTATTTTTTTTTTTTTTTTGTAATGAAACCCATAAAGTGTGACATTTAAGTATCAGGATTCGGGATGCCACTGCTGTATCATCTGTTGTAATGAGAGGTACACAACTTTCGACTTGAGAGCGAAATAATGTTTGACTGCGGAATGAAGAATGAATTAAAGAGAAGCAGGTGGGTAGGATGCCGCGTTTAACGATTGATAGAAGTTTGAGAAGCCATAAAAGTTGTTGACAAAAAATAAAAAAAAAGGAATTCTTATAGAATTCTAAAGCTCTGCCTATAAAGTTAGGAATGTATCAAAGTTTGTGTACCTTGATGTCTTCTTGACCTAAACTCTCAGAGAATGAGCATGCTAGTCAATGGGATATTGGCAATCATTTTAAATATAACTTTTGTTTAAGGTCATAAAAGATAATTTATAAATCCCTTATTTAAAATCAACCAAATTTCGGTTAAAAACTACCAAGCGATACTGTTAATAAAGCTCCTACAGAGTTAGTGGATTCAAAATAACCGGGTCAACTTGTTTAAGGAAACTCGGTTAAAAATAATCCTTTTATTAATTTTTCTCGGTTGTAAGTAATAAACTAACTCTGTTGAATTTAATCCAACTGGTTCTTAACAACTGATAAAGTGTGCCATTTTTTACAGTATGCATATTACCTATTTATATCGGTAGTATTTAAAAACTTACTAATACTCGGTGTTTTTCAACAGAGAATTGGTTAATTTTAACCCATTTTTTTTAACCGAACAAAAATCGCACTCTTTTAGCTCCAATTTTTGAGCGTGTACCTCCCAATTGCGAGATTTGTTTGGAAAGTATGGCTACAAAGAATAATTTAATAATACTACACCAGTTCCTACCTGTAGTTATAAAGTGATGTATTTTATACACATCTATAAAGATAGTTATGTGTCCTGCAGACTACAGATGTCGAGTTGAGAAGATGGTCATATATTTGTTTCGGTTCTCTGCGGGCTTACGTTAAAACTCGTTAAGACGAACTATTTTTGAAAGTCTTTATGCTTCACTTATAATCATTTTTTACCTTTACACTAAATATTTTGTAGGTCACAATAGGTAATTCGGAGAAATTCGATACACAACTTAAGCCTTTTTTGGCACTATTTCCTAGTGGTGATAATGTCAGGAAATTTTATTTTCAAAAGCACTTTGCGGCAAGCTAAGTAAAGAAGAAAACTTGGAGCAGCGTTGCCAGACGGTCAAAATATTTTCCCCCTGATAAATCCGGAAAATCCCCAGATTTGACAATTTTTTCCAAAAAAAAAACCCAATTTTTTGTCATTATTTTTTAACATGTTCTATGTACGATTTTTTCGTGGAAAACGACTTTAAACAACTCGTTTTCAAAACTCAAATATGTATGGGAAAACTTCTGTTATCGATGAAGTTTTCGACTGTTTTCGCGGAAACCTGGTTTTCGGTTCGGTGTGAAAATTGTTTTATTTCATCGCAAGCATTCGTTTTATGTGAGTTTAAAATTTTCGGAACGAGTGGAAGCGATCCACAATCTTATGCCGAGTCCAACTCCAAGCAACGAATTGGAGAAGCTCTTTTATGACTCTCCTTTTTTTTTTTGAGAGATTTGTTTTGTAAATGAAAATCACTAAATCACTGACAAATATATATTTTAAATATTTTAAAATAGCACACGCATTTATTTCATCCGGATTGTCATGCTTAATTTTGAATCATTTAGTTGTGAACAGAACGAAGAATCTCTACGGTAGGTGCTTCATTCTTAAGAATAAGTTACTCAGCGTTTCTTTCGGTCACCGAATGACTAAAACGTTAATTTTTCTGCGGAAGCTCATTTTAAGGTTACCGAAAAGGAAATTATAACGAAATACAAATAAAATAGAATTTAAAAAAAACCCCTCATTTCCCCCGTCGACCAAAAAAAACTCCTAAATCTGGGCGGGAAACCCCTAAACAGGCAACGCTGACTTGAAGCAACACAACAAAGTGAGGCACAGATGGGTCAAGCGTTAAGAATTCATGAAGAAACTAGAGCGAGAGTAGCTATGTGGATACAGAACTAAATATTTTTAAACAGTGGGCAAAGGTATAAGCATCTTGTAGTTTTGAATTCATGTCATAGGTATCAGTAGATGAGTCAAAATAAACCTCTACAGAAACAAAGCCAACCCTGGTGCAGTCAATGTCAGATATGCAAACTGCTGTCAAGGCACTTGACTTCTACATCATTATATCTTAATTCGCGTGGGAAGTAGGAGCTCAGTAAAAGAGAGGAGATGACCTTCTGTTGAGTATTTGGATATGTAGGGCGTTTGGGTAATGAAATAGAAAGGGGCCAGCAGGTATTCTGCGAAAAAGAAATACTGCGAAAAAATTAATCCAGTAAACTTGTGCTAGAACCTGGAACAACATTTAGGGGATGAAGCGAGCGAAAAAACTTTTAGTGCAATATAAACGAAAAAGATTCCAAGCACAAATTAGTAGAATTTTTAGACTAACGAGAGTGCACGAGGGTGGTTACATTTTAAAGGCCGATGTTGAATGTGAACCACACCTAAACGTCAAGCTTTTTTCTGCATTTCATTTTACATTTCTCAATTTCAGACGAACTCAATTTGAACCATGGAAATTTACACAATCGAGCAACGCGTTAAAGTTATCCAGGCTTATTATGAAAATGGGCGTTCAAATCAAAATGCATATCGTGCACTTCGTGATTTTTTCGGTCAATTCAATCGGCACATTTTCACGTCAGTGGATTCGTCAATAAGCAGCATTGCCGCATTTGGGCGAATGATAATCCAAGAGTGATTGTCGAAAAACCAGTGCAACCACAAAGAGTGACTGTTTGGTGCGGTTTATGGGCTGGCGGCATCACCGGCATTTTTTTTCAAAATGAGGCCGGTCAGGTAGTTACTGTAAATGGTGTTCGCTATCGTGAGGTGATAACGAACTTTTTATGGCCCAAATTGGAAGATATGGATGTGGACGATATGTGGTTTCAACAGGACGGTGCCACTTGCCACACAGCTAACGAAACAATGGCTCTTTTGCGGGAGAAATTCAATGGCCCTGCTATCTCACGTCGTGGCGATGTTAATTGGCCGCCCCGATCATGCGATTTGACACCGTTGGACTTCTTTCTTTGGGGTTATTTGAAATTAAAGGTTAACGTCGATAAGCCAGCGACAATTCCAGAGCTAAAGGATGAGATAATTCGGCACATTAACGGCATAGAACCTCAATTATGCCTCAGCGTCATCGAAAATTTGGACAATTGGATGGAGGTGTGCCGCCGAAGTCGCGGCGGCCATTTGGCTGATATTTTGTTCCATACATAATTGAACCATACCAAATCTATCATAATAAAAAGAAATGACGATAATTTCCTAAATAATTTGTGTTTTATTCAAAATTAACATCGGCCCTTAAAACTTAACCACCCTTTATATGCAGCTTAATATTAAATGTAAATCTATGTCCTTCACGAAACGTCAAGATTAAACTGTGCCAATTTATTTCATTAATGAAAATGGTTTTCAAAGTGTGGATCACTTTAATGATCTGGGTGTCGTCTTCAGCATGAATCTCAACTTAAGCCTCCACTTGAATTTCATTGTCAATAGGACAAGAAGCCGATTAGGACTTATAAAACAGTTTTCAAATGAATTTAGGGACCCTAATCATCAACATGATATACCTGTTCTCTTTTACAATTTGTAATACTGTAGTCCTGGTTTGGTGTAATTCAAAACTACGAATCTAAGACTTTTATTGAGTGCTTGTTGAAAAACACTAAGAAAACAACGTCGCAGAAGCCTTGACATGAAAGAACGCCAGTGAAGATATCCTTAATCGTTTTGAGCGCAAATTTTTTGATTTCCGATACCAATTGAGGTGCGTCCTGTACTGCGAAGCGAAATCATATATGCTAACGTTTTGACCTGAAGGTTATTCTTTCCTTTTTGAGAAAAGCGGGTGTGTTCAGAATGCCATTATATCTACTCTTGTTGAGGATTTGTTTTTTTCCTAATCAATTTATCGAAGAAAATCGAATTTATATCAAATACGCCATAAAAAAGTGTGTGTGAAACACATAGGCATTGGTAATACACACATAATTCATACAGTGGACGTCCAGTTTAACGAATAATTATTTTTTTATACTTCTTTTAAAAAAAAGTCATTAGAAAATGTGTATTTTTTAAACGTTTTTACTTAATGTTAAATTTTATAGATGATGGTCCTGCCATTTAAATACGACCAGGGCTTTTGATCCAATTAATATAAACGTAAGTTATATCGAATAGAAAATCTTGAGCACCAGTCGCTATATAGAGATGCTAATGTAAATCTGAAATAAATAATAAAATGATAATAATATTTAATATATGTGTAAGAATAAATCCTTATAATGGATATCCCCTGTATATGAATATTTATATTTTCACTTTTTATTATTGAACATATCACGTACCGTTTTGTGATTAAAAGTGGGGGAACATTAATCTCAACCTCAAACTAAAAACCTTTATTTAGTCATCATATAGGTCCGGCGTACGAAGGACATCCTATTGTGTCATCTTTTTTGGTTTTTGTTATTTTTTCCGAGCTCTGTCGGTCTCCAGCAGTTTCGAATAAATTTATGAATATATTCACTTCTGCTGTCAATTATTAAACAAAGGAAATAATTAAAGTCCTCACCATATTTGCTTTTATTTAAAATATTTTCATATAATGAACTATTTAACTCATAATGCTACGCCTTTTTTTTCTCTTTACAGGTGAGTGATATCCTTTTGTGTGGTATGATATGTATTGGTATGACATGATGTATTAATTTTGTATTCCTTATCAATAATATATTTTATGCACAAAACCTCTGCCTTCCATATTCACATTCAGTCGTATATGGTCGGATGAAAACAACCCAGACATTCACGATGGCATATTCAGGTCATGTGTCCATTACCATCCGATATCAAAGTATCAATTACATCCTACTCATACATACTTGCGGGAACATGTGTACTGAATTTACTTCAACAATAGTTAAGGACTGTATGACCTAGAAACAGGATACCTGTACTATAAGAAAATATTGAAAAATGTCCGCGTCAATTCGATTATATAATGTGTCGTGTCCTTTAAAATATCCTAACGAGTCTTATCGATCGAAAGGTACCACCTGCTCGACTATATTATTTGCATAACAAAATCGTTTGTTATATCTGTACAATTGTGTGAATATGCGTGAGTGTTTTACTTTCTTTCACTGCTTTGCTTCAGCTGAAGTGAGGACTCGTTTTAATTGGGAATATAGGTACTTGAATTTGCAATTTGGAAATCCCTGCAAGTATGCAGATCTCTTCTGTACGATTTTATCTTTGCGAATATTATATATACCAGTGTATATGATACTATGTGCTATATACACTACTTGAGTAGAAATGATGTCCCATGATGTAAGGATAAGGCAACTTGTTTGCAAGCGCCATAAAAGAAGAAAATCTAAGGATATTCCGTCTAGGTGTGCCTGTCAATAATAATCAGTGTCGTCGTATCTGAGACCGAAATAAATTGTTACTGCTACTATGAGTACACAAAATATTTGACATTGGCCCTAGCATTATTGACGTGTTGTACATTCGTTTGAGGGGTCTTCACATTGACTGAGAAATTAGTATCCAACCCACATTAAGGCTTTTGATGTGGTTAATGTTGCAGCGGACAAAGTGGACATGTGTGTTGACGTGTTCACAGGTCGTGTCCTTCCATGGGAGTAACTAACGACCAGGTCGGTAACTAGTGGTCAAAAGCACTACAAACGGAGCGGTGACATAAGGCAAATCGACGTAAGGACACTGGCTACCGTCACAGTTGCTACTTGAATCCAACCTCACTTATGAAAAATTTGGTTGCAAAAGCTCATAAAAGGATTTCCTTAAAATATTGTTAAACCTATAGCGTTATCGATATTATTTTTTTTGTTTGCTTCGCTTCTTAAAATATTTCCGTCATCGTATTTTCTATCGGCTGGCTAGACGAATAACTGTAAAAAGAGGAAAGTATATTACAACGCAATAACAATGGCTATGTATAGTTTGGCATGGAAGCTTGTTAGTTAAAAATAGCAGTTGGACACCGTTTTTCTTTTACAGTATTTTTCTACTTGTATAACTGCGCATGTTGGTGAGGACTGTTCCCATGGGAAGTACAAATTTGTCCGTTGTTGGTGGTTAGACGGGTAACGAATGTGACGTAACAATGTTTGGTTTGGATAAAGTTTTGAACTCATTTATTGAGAGACGGGAATAGGTTTATTTTTTTCTTACTAAAAGGAGTGGGATTTGTGAAGTGCGTGATTCGCATCATATAATATCGCAAGTCCACAGAATGGTAAACATTAATGCTCTCTAAGCGAGTGTTGCAAATTGATTGCATCTTCCTTTCTGCTGTAGTTGAGGTTGATCCGTTTGCGAATGCTACTATCTCGGTTAGGTCTCTTATAACCTATACGTTCCAGGGATCGCTGTATATCTCTCTCCTTGTTTTTCGAAGTCTAGAAGAGTTTCAATCGGTTTTGGGTTTTTTCTTCGCCTCCTTGTAGCTTCTCGCTGGATAATATGTAAGAATCATCTTCTTTAATCGGCAGTATCATGACAAATAAACACGAACAAATATATTGTTTAAACGGGAAACTATAAGTTTATTAAAACGAGAACATAGAGTACGGTTATAGCCCAAGCCAATTTCGTATTTTAAACACTTTCATTTCATCAGTTAAGAAGGAGAAAAATAATAAAATAAGAAAGCTTTTCTTGATTTCACAAAAAAATGTGTTTTGCCTCAAGAATTGTTTTCTTCCAACAACATTTTTTCTTAAATCGTTCATAGGTTTTCTTGACCCAAGAAGCTGTTTGCTTGATGAGAAATCAAAAACATTTTTCTTAAATCAATAACTTATTTCTGAAATCAAGAATAATTATGCTTGATCAAACATATTCTTTATGTTGAATACGGAATGCGACCTTAAGAACTTTTCTTTTATTTATGCAAAATTTTCTTGAAATATAAATATTCAGTTTATTTTCGGTAATCAAGTATATACTATTCATAGAAATCATTCTCTTTAATCAGCAAAGAATTTAGAACTTAATAGAAGTAAATTTAGAAGGGCTCACTGTATTTTTATTGTTTGTATTTATTTTTATTTATAAAAGCAAGGTATGGAGTAATTTACATCATTTAAACTATTTACCTCAAGTCATAGTGTTCTCCTTTTTATAATTTCTATGATGAACTTCCTAGTTAACGTTGTCTTAAATCTTTTCTTTCAAACATTTTTCAGTTTTTTTGATAAAAAAAAAAAAATAAATAAATAAATAAAAACTCAATGTTAACAAAATAAAATATAAAGCTAACTTAATAGTGGCCGTGGCATATCCAGTTACAGGAAACACAGTGTCTCGTTACAGTTCGTATTGCAAAAACCGCTTCTGCTTCTTATGTCCGAGTGCTTTAAGAAATTCCGATGGTAAAGAGTTTCCGACTGAACTAATAAGTTTTTAAGGAAAGCGGATGCGAACAACAAAATTCAAGAAACTTTTCCTCAATGATAGCAATCCAAACAATAAGCGATAATCTTATACACATTCGATCTGAAAAATGATATAATTAAATCCTATTTTCTCAATTAGTTTAATAAAATTCTTCTAAGCCGCTGCAATTATTTTCTAAATATTATAAAATCGATACTTGTTTAGAGTTAAGTTCTTAATTCATAGTAACAAATAATTACTTTTTATTTCTTAACTTTACTATATAAAATTCATAAAAAATCAAAAAAATATTTCTTCTTTTAAGTAAAATGATATTTTTACCAATAAGAATCATTTTCTTGATTAGAGACTTAATGTTTAAATACAATTAAATTGAATTCGACATAAGAAGAATTTGAAAAATTTGAAATTTCTTCGATTCAACAAATCAAATTTCTTCGTGCAGAAAATATTTTTTTCTCCGTGGATATATGCGGGAATTCTACTCCATTTGGTCCATATTGAAATTGTATCCACTTGTGCTTGGGCGTTTCCCCCATTCTATGTATTTATCTGTTTTTTAAACTTTAAAACTAGTTATCATAAGTTCAGCGTCCAGGGGACATCTATTGTGTCATCATGTTTTTTTTTTGTTTTTTTTCTAACTTTTCTCAGTTTCCTCCAGCTCTATTCTAAATGCTCTGTATCACCTTAAAGTCTTACATTTTATTGGTCCATGCGCACTTCTCTTATTAAATGGCCTGGTTTTTTCTAAGACTTGTAGGTGGAACTGAAACAACCCACCTTTCGAACTGTGTGCCCAATCCAGTCGTAGTGTTCTCTGACAACTGTTCTTTTTATTAAAGACTGAATTCTCTAGAAAATACGTAAGTCGTCAAAGTTTGGAGGTTTTACACAATTCGTCGAATCCAGTTTTTTTCAACTTTTTCTGTACATTACAACATTAACTTAAGGTAGACAAATCCACATTAATCTGACGAACAATTTAAATAGCTCTGTTGGAAGTGCCGCTGTAGTCAAATGTACCCAAAATTAGGGTTACACTCTGCACCACTTTAACTTGAACAATTTATATCCTCACCTTCATCTGGTAGACATAATTTGCTGCGGTTCTTCTGTTTGCTAATCATGGTAGACCCGAAACGACACTTGTGTATCCCTTTTGCCAAAAATACGTGGCATAGCACCCTTAATAAATTCTCTATTGTTAAAGGACACAAGAAAACAATTCAGCTATTTAAGCAGTTTCTCCGAACATGTCCCCGAATGGCTAGAGAAGCTTTAATATTTTAACTTAAACCTTCGTCTTGGCGTTTAACTATTTTTGTAGCTACAACGCAACAGTGCCTAGTTACTGTACTCATTTATTTGCTACAAGCTACAAGCACCAACGGTTTTATCTATTCGACTATGTTGGTTACGCTAAATCTCACCCGAAAATAAATGAAGATATGTTATGTCAACCAATGGTAAAGTGGCATGTGTTGCTTGGGCCTACACATTAGGCATGAGGAGAGTACTGGGCCAGCAAACACCTGTGATGCATAAATTAGAATATTAAGCGAGGTGTATTTTTGGCTGGCAATAGAATTTAACGGCAACTTCCCGACAGTCTTTCTCCTTCACGTGCGATGTAAATCGCTCGTTAGTATTATACGATGGAGGCTTTGCTTCCTCTTCGTACATCGGAATTTATAACCAACGCTTTTATGATTAGGAACTGAAAAGTGTATAAAATTTTTAAGTAGCTACAAGTAAGTAAAAATCCCACCGCATTGAGTGATAGAACACATGGAAAGATATTTTAAGAAATTATCAAGGAAAGCTTTATGACAGGATATGGCATCATTTGGGAAATCATTTTCACGGTGATTGGATTGGGTTTTCGACTTTTTTCGGAGTAAAATCGAAAGAGCTCTTCAACTTTGACATTGAATGGTAGACTATAGTTGGATATTTGGATCAGTTCCTGTTTGACTGTTTCCATTTTGTCGATAGAAGGTTTTAATGCAAACATTTCCTTAGCATGCGCATGAAGAAGATAGTTTCATTTAAAAAAAAAAAATAATATATAGTTTTCGCAACAGCTTCTCACAACCATTAATTTTGTATGAGTTTTTCATTTTTGGGACGAATGGAAGGGTTCTACAATTCAATGCCGAATCACCAGCTTTCCCTTTCAGCGTTAAGGCTGACGGGTATCAAAGACAAACAACGCCGGTTAACTGAGACCCGTGAAATTTGAGTAGACTTCTTTATGATAAAGAAACAAACAAGGCTCAGGGTGTGATTGCGCAAATACCAATCACTTGTCGGTCTGCATCAGGGCAATTATTTAGGCTGCTTGTGGAAATCTCCTAAAAAAGGAAACATGTTTATGTCTAGACCACCTTTTCTATTGCTTCTAATAAAACAGCTGGTTGTGGAACCTATGCTGCAGAGTATATAGATTCCTACTCTTGATGCCAAATAAAAATTGGCCTACCTCGTCCATTTATATCAGGCCTGCCAAAACGGATATATATTGCACCCTTTGATGCTACCATTCACATTCATCGGTTGCTCCAAATCGACAGCCATGGAAAATCTATGGGGCTTCGGAACGACTCTATTTATTTTTTGTTGTATATATTGCTGTATATCAATCATATCCTGAAGAAAAAAACACACGCGTTTCATTTTATTATTTCCAGTTTTATAAATTGCCAATTTCCGTCCAATGACGATTTTAAAAATTTAATACAAAATAGCAACGTCCAGTGGCTAACCACAACCTTTTTAATCTAAAAATCCGCAATTCCCAGTGAAAAACAAATCCCAAGAGATTGCACATTTCAACGGAACTTCAGTGATGAAAATCCAACAGTTCTATCGATTTTGAAATAAACCTCTTCAACCAGTCATATGGAATAGATTCCAATCCGGTAGCTTATCATCAGACGGAGGATTAAATATTTCAAATGATGATGACATCCATTAGTTTTTTCCTTCTTTTCAATTATCCTCGCTCACACACATATGGATAGCACAAAATTATGACGACACCATTTAATGAAGATTTGCCAAGTTGCCCACTAGAACGACATCGAACAAAAATGTTGGCATTCGAACGTAATTCAATTAAATGGAGAATTCGCTCATCGCCCCCTCGTGCTTGGAATCGAGGGAATATGAATTTCGTATTATTTCTTCGCACTTTTGGGCGCCCAACATGGGACAATTAATTCGCCAATTATTATGTTGAAGATTACTATGATGGGCGGGCATAATCGAATTATATCTGGGCTTAGCTATAGCAAATTAGATGGCAATTAGTTCTGCACATAGGCGAAGAAATTGAGTTTTGGACATAAATTGGACCTTGGATCGACACCAGTAATAGTTTTATTATGTAGGTGAAAGCGGGCCAAACGTAGATCTTCTGGTCTTGGTAGGTACCTTGCGAAATGAGGACTAGAAACGAAATATAGGTAGGTACCTATGCGCCTTAAGTAATGTGTTCGAATGGAATGGCCGTCAAGTTCCACAGATTGATGTAGGGCAAACGACGATTTTGTATAAGAAAGCCAGGAAATATAGGAAAGGATTTTGATATCATTCGCAAACATGTGTTTCATCTGCAACTTTCAAAACTTTTTCCACAACTTTTTCCACAGAAAAAAATTAGTGAACTACGAGAGTTTTAATAAATTCTGCTGCGGGAATAGGGTACCTATAAAAAGCCCGAGCCTGCAAGTAAGGAACCATTGATGAAGATCGACGAAAATTCCTTGACCCTGATTAGAGTGACTTGAGACAAGGCGTATATCAAATTTTAATTTAGAAAACTGTGGGAGCAAAAAATGTCGCTTCCTTAAGCTTTCGTCACTGAGGCTCACTTGAATGAACTGATTCATCGGTAAAATTTGTTCAAGTGATATTCGCATGATAAAATAAATTGCAGTGTCACTTGATTAATAAGGCTTTTTTTATTTGACCGTGAATGCAGAGACAGCCGACTCCTTAAAATGTCATACAAGATTCTGTTACTCCAATCAATTGTAAGCTCATGAACCGGATTATTATTATTATATTTACATACTTGCGTATCAGTTTAAGGCCGAAAAAGTCTGCCATTATAAAAATATTGTCTCAAAAATGTCAGCCCAGACAAGCTATACAAAGCTATGTCCCGTTTCGGTATTTTTCACATGATCTCCCATCAGGTGAAAAAAAAACCTGAAGGACCTAGAATTAATGAACTATATTATTCTGGCTCCCAGATTACCGCACAGAGACAACTTGGCATTTATAAAAAGACGCAGCTACCTATGAATTAAGCTCGTAATAGGGTTTATCAAAAAGACGTGGAAGCGATGTTGATATGGTGTATGGAGAGTTGGAAGGCACACAAAACAGACCTGCACACCTATCACGGGTATGTATTTACCTTAAACCTGCTTTAACCTCCTGAAAGGTTAGTCAGAGCAGAAGTTGACTTGCATTACACTGCAGTGCACAATAAACGAAGCGATGTTGTATTAAAGAACACAGTATCGAAGAGCCTACAGATGCCTCTTATTGAGTAGATAACTCTACAGCTCATTCCATGATCTTAAAGTTAGGTTCAGCTGTTTATAAAATACAGAATATACTGCGTTTCCTGATCAGAATGTTCGTCAACTTCCAGACAACACTTCTCTGCAGTTGGGGGGGTCTGTAAATTATGTTGTCAGGAATGAGGCTTCGTAAAGTCTCTAAAACCAATGGTTGGGTCAACGTTGCTCAAACTGAAGTGATGGTCATGGTCACACTTTATATTTGAAGTCCATTTACTTTTCAGTCTCATTTTGTGGGCGGCTGTTAACAAAACATGGGAGAGGATCTTTTTGAGCCTCAGAGGCGCCCGTTATTTCCTTCTCATGATATTGGTTTACCTTGTCGCTTTACGGCGAGGAGAGGAAGACATAACACACGGGGCTACGAACTAGATCTATTGCGACCCATTATTTTTCAAGCGGAGTAGGAGAGCGGCGCAGTCTACTTTAAAGTGGATTACTAAAAATGAATGTAAGCGCAGGCTAAGGAAAGGGCCAGACCCTTCCTCCAATATGCTGTTGGTTCCAATTGTCTTAGTTTAACGTCGAACCTGTCGTCTTGGAAGGGAATCAATTGAACGTCAATTACTGCCTATCCAGAGGCCTCTCCTACAAGTTAAATACTATCGTGGATTTCAGCGATCTTCCCCTCACAGGCCTTAACATCAGTATTATTACTGATCACTTCGCTTCTGATTGCATTTGCAGCTCATCCCTTGTGACCATCCAACGCCTCTCTCGTGCTTATGTATTTTTTTAAATTAATTCACCCTATAGTAGTGGCTTGTATTTCTTGCAGCTCTAAAAGTCACCCTATGTCAATGGCTCAATTTCAAGGTTGCAATTCCAACCACGCGCTAACTATCGCATTGGTTACATATAAACTTTTTTAAAAATCACCCCACAAGTCACTCCAGTTAAAAAAAGCAAAACATTCTCCTGCTCATAAGTGTAGGGAATCGAAGCGATAAATGTCCATTTAAAAAATTCCTAGATAAATATAAAGAGATTTTTTTTTTAACTGTTTTACGGCTACAAATACGGGAACCAGCGTAGTGGATTTAGGAAAAATAGAGCATTAAATTAGCTTTTATCTCTACTTTCAGAAGCTTGATGTTCACTCAAATACAAGACAGCTTATCCCTTAAATAAATCAACATAATAAGCATAAGCTCTTATTAAGCTAAGTCCTCCTAACATAACCGTAAGATGTTTCAAAATTTGCTTTAACCATCTAGCGGACAAAGCGACAACCAATCCTTTGGTCTGAGCCGGAAAGCTCTAAGAAGCTGTGCCACGAAACTCACCCCCAAAAGAGCGGCCAACTCTCTTATGTTTCTCCGTTCGATTTCCCCTTTCGAAGAACCGATTCGAACGTGAATTGATCCTAGCCTAGCAGCAGAGAGAAGTACTCCTCTTTTGATAAGATACATAAAAGATAAAACGTAAACAACCCGTATAACAGTTGGCAATCCAAAGAGCGCTATACCTATAAACACGGTGTCTGCGCAATTGCCAAAACGGATATTCCTCAATTCCCCATCAAAACAAAACGTACATTGACGGTATATATCCTTCAATTTAACATGTGCTTTCTGTGAAGCCCTATTGAAAACCCTCCCCAACGCAAGACTGCCGCTAAAATGTAAATAAACTCAGCGTCGTTAGAGCAGCATGCGTATAACAGTTCAGCAAATAGATGCCGTCCTCGTGGTCGTTAGTCGTTACTTAAATGCCGACGGTTGGGCACGTCAGCCGTACTCTGGCCAATTTTAGTGTTCGCTTTCGTTTGGTATGCGTTCTTACTACCTACTATTTTTTCCTAACCGTCTCTGGTTGCGCGGGTATTTTACGCGTTGGCAAATATTATCTTAAAGTGAAATGAAAAATATAACAAATTAGCAGTTGACACAGTGAAAGTGGCTTAGTGAAATAATGAAACATAAAAATAAAATAATAAATAAAAATATATTGTGTACCTAAGGTGAAAATATAATGAAAAAAAAAGCGGCATCCTTTTCCAAATAATTAATCCCAATTCATTGCTAAGTCCCACGTTTTAGAGTGCTTCAGGGGGATACCGCGGCAAAAAAAAGTAAAAGATGATGTACCAATAAAGCCGAAATACAGTGTCCTCAGCGTCACCGTCAAGGATAATCTCTGTAGCATCTTTTGCGGTTTATATACCGACTCTATTTAAAGGAATTACCTTTTTTTTGCCTGAGTTACGATTTTGTTTTTCCGTAATTTTTATGGATACCTACATAAGTCGCGCAAAGTTCAAGTTGGCAAAGCGATCGTTATTATTTTAATTTCAGAGTTTTAATTTGTTTTCACTTGTTTAGGCATGTGTGCCTTGGATGTGGGATGTGTGTTTTTGTTGCTGCACGTTAATGCTTTTTCGGTGCACGTTATTGTGGGAGTTTGCTGCGTGCTTGCCCTTGCGATGGATAAATGAAAAGTCCCGTCTTTTAAGGGAGATAAATGGATTACAGATGGAAGTGGGTAGGATGTTTTTAATTTTATTGGCGAAACATAATTTTGTTTGAATAAGTGTATATGCCCACTTAGAGGACTCGAAAAATGAAAAGGTTTGGCGGGTATAGAGAGAATAATAGCAAGATGTCTTTCTGAAACTGTTCTACTTATTTTTTCATGAGGCTTCTCTGACTGTTATGCGGTGGAACTGAGTTTCATACATTTTCCAACTGCAGCTGCTTTTTGGAAACTATTTATTAGTTTATTGAAGTGTGTGTGAGTTCATGACGCCAATCATTCAAAAACGCAGACCTCGTCTTTGAGCACCTATAATTTTGATAATAGGTCTATTCGCGTACTGAAAAATATACTCCGAAGTAAGTAGACAGACTTCGAGCTTTTTTGATCTACTTACATCTTTGACATGTAGTCTATATCACAAATAAATAAATAACTTAACTTTTTATGAGCCACGTTCTGGGAGAGCATTCGACAACCACCGACGAATTTTCATTATTTTCACTGATTTTATTCATGCCGATTTTTTATTTGTTTCTTGTTAACCAAAAGTGCATTTATCATATTTATCAGTACTTGCCGGTTGACATTCTATGAGCTGTTTCGAGCCAAGAGACGAACTGCTCGTTACTCGTTATTTTGCTAAATTTCTCTTTTTCTGTCAATTTTGACAAGAATGTGTGACTCAGCGTTGCCAGACGGTCAAAATATGTCCCCCCAGATAAATCTTAAAACCCCCAGATTCGGTTTTTTTAAAAAACAAAACCCCGAATTTTTGACAATATTTTCTTAATATGTTTTGAGACTTAAAAGTAGGAATTTCAAATTTAAAGCGCGAACATGTTTGGTCTTACGAATGCAAAAGTGTTCCCCAAATAAATATCTACACTCGATGATGAAACCATTTGTAGAAATTTACACATCCCAAAAGCAACTTTCATGAAATTGTTCTCATACAATTTACTGATGAGGTTGATCCTTAATTCCGGAAAAATATTTAAGGAACTATCACAAAAAAACTATAACTTTTTCCTGGTGAAAAAAGCATTAATTTTTTTTTTTCGAGAGACTTGTTTTGTTAACGAAAATATGTATAGTCCAAAAATATTAGAACTTTCACACGTAAATATAGCTTAAGAGAATCGATTGATTATTTTACAGAATTTTAAAATAACACACACATTTGTTCTATTCTTCATTTCAAATTTGAGTGGACAGAAAAGAACGACAAATGTCTACTTAGGCTAAGTTTTTTTACGTTCTCAAAATGCGGATGCATGTTTTACAGTTATCAAAAACGAATATTATAAAGAAATACGAATAAAATAGAACTAAAAGAAAAACCCCAGATGTCCCCCATAATAATTTCTCCCCCCAGATTTCCCCCCGTCATCCAAAAAAAAAACCTAAATCTGGGGGTAAAACCCCCAAACTGGCAACACTGGTGTGACTTTATGCGATTGCGATTGATTTTTTTATCGATTGCAAAAACTTATGCTCAAGCCCTTTGAAAACATTAGGGACGCGTAAAACGAAGGAGATGTAACTAAACGATGGGGGTCTTCGGATTTCTTATTTAGTAAGTCTGACAGCTGTCTGACTTGATGTATTTCAGTTTTTATTGGCCTGGAGTGGTCAAGTGCACAGTTTTTCCAGATGACGTTTATGAAGGGGAAAGTAAATCCTGCTGGCATACTTAGTTGACTATTCGAAAAGTCAAATTGAAAATAATCAGGTTGACCTCTGCAAAATTCTGAAAACTCCATAAAAAGGCCCGGTTAGAGCAAAATGTGTCATTTCTGTAGGCATTCCAACAAGACTTTTCGCACTATATCTATCTAAAAGAATTAGCTCGCATAACAGTATAATATTGTTGTGATAGGCAACCGAGTTGCAGTTTAAACGTATTTAGTTGGAAATAACTTTTTTTGGAAAATTTGCAAATTTCCAAAGAAAAAGGGCCTCAATAGCAAAAAATTATGTAGCACATTTTTGACATTGGTCGCACAACGTTAAGGCTGACCGCGTAAATTAAAAAAAAAAAACATTTCAAGCTCCCTAGTCAACCCGTTGGTATACCTAGTCCAGACAAATTAAGTTGAAATTTTACATGAACGAGGTATCCGAACTTTCCCAATATACTAATTATTTTGACACCTAGAAAGTAATACTTGTGCTATGTGTGTTTTAATCGTCTGGTGAAGTTCGAAAGGGCATAACGTTAGGTACTCGTCATTTATAGCAATATTGCTGCAGTTTAATAAATTCATCACTTCATCAGTTTTGTGACTTTTAAATCCATTTTTACACCATCTCTCGGCCTTAAAAGCAAAAACTACCATTCGAAACCTATATTGTTCTTTCACTTGATTTTTATTACCTGGAAAATGTAAACGATTAGGAATTGATATGGCTTGAAATCGAATCAAATATCGTCTTAAATCATCGGTATTCATTCGGCAAAATCGACTTTTCGCGGTCTTCTGTCACACTAGCTGATACGGCCGCAATATTTTCTTCACTACGCACAGTACGTAAACGTGTTGGTGGTTTAATGTCCAACAAAGTAAATTTGGTGCGAAATTTGGTCACAATCTTCCGAATAGACTGCTGAGAAGGTCGAGAATGCCGATCATAAAATGGAAGCAGCGCGCGATGAACATTTCGAACCGAGCACGAATTTTGATAGTAAAATTCAATAATTTGCAAGCGTTGTTCATTTGTAAGACGATCCATGGTTAAATTGCAAACCAAACTGAAGCTGTTTGACAGTGACACAAGGTACTAAACACACGTCAGCTGTCAAAACCAGTGTTGCCAAAACCAAACCAGCTAAAAAATCACCCTTTATATTCAAGAGCCACCCAGCTTGCATTTTTCAATCAATTTTTTTTTTTAAATTACATATTTCTTTGTATACTTTTACCATATATAAATCAAAACTATCGAATACCATATACCAGTTGTTATCGATAGATTATTGAATTTTAGGTAAAATAGTCATCACGGCATAAGAGTCATTCAATCGTTTTCTTTGTGAAATTAAAAACAAATTGCCCTGAAAAATCTATACATTTCCATTTCATTTCCATAGTCTTTCAGCAAACAGAAATATCAACCCACGCAGTGTTTGCGAACGCGCAGTACACTCATCACCACCTCAAAAGCAGAGCAGGAATCGCAAATAATCGTTTTGACCATAACTTTTGCATCTCATCGAAATAGGTCTGACAGATGGATATAGCGCAGCGAGCAAACGAATTACTAAATATACCTCATATGAATAAGGGATAGCTTAGAACTATATTCATTTCGTTTTCAAAACCGATAAGCCATTGTGATTTCTCTGAAAAATAATATTCACTAAAATTCGGCCTCAAAATAATTCTTGAAACTCAGTATTTTGAGTGCTCCTCGAGCTCTATGCGGCATAATTTGTATTTTTAATTAAATGTTTGAATACGACACTGTTCGCTGAACCATTTACTAAAGTCCTTGCATATACTTCGAATACATTCCACATGAACAATATCTGCTTGGACATTCCTTGAATTGCAAAATGTCAAATAAATTTGCTTTTAATTAGTAAATCACATTCAACTGACAGAGTTGTCAATTGACCAAGAAACCATAACCTTTGGCTCGTTCCCACTCCTGTTTCTGCTTTTGTTGCACACTCAAAATATCAAAATACCGCTGCACAATTTCCAATCCACAAATGACTCTAGTTGAGATGTAACTTATATTTTCATCCTGCCTATCTCGCTACGAATCGATTGAAGGGATACATAAACGCATTCGAAATAGAATCTCAAACATTTTCAACAGTATGCGACTGTGAAGCAGACAAGACTGTTCAATCAAATTTTATGTCATTCTCTCTATCCAGACAATATTTGTATTTGTACCTATTTTGATTGCGACGAATTCAAAGGAGATCTAAGGCGAGACGATTTCAATTTCCTTTTAGTAATTCTGACACAGAGATGTCAAAATATTGTGTATTGCATAGCGCCTGTGAGTGTCAGGTTATTTCCTTGATGTCGTCAAAACGTGTCCCCCACAGGGCTCTGCTTTTCTAAAGTCTATTTTGGGATAATAGTTATTAATGAGAATATTTAACATCAAAAGGAGATTACGTTATGCGTATTTCTAATCGAATTGAATTTTCGTCGCACTGTATAAAATATCTAGGTCCTTTAAGGAGAATACGTCGACAGGATGTGTTTGTGAAGGCGGAATTAATCACAAGCGACGACCGAAAGAGATTGACGCTCACCAAAGGTGTGATTATAAGAAATGGGTGTATAGACAGTATATATATTTTGTTGTCACTATGGAATTAATTAAGTAAGGATTAGATGAATAGGTTCGCTTGTTGCTCTCCAGGTAGCGATAAATTATTTGATGGATTGGCTTATTTACGTAATTTCCTTCGGCAACACATTATCCATGTCCGCGTGTGGTTTGTCCTGTTTATCGTTGGACGTACTAAAATGTGGCGAAGATTTTCTTTTTCTTTGTCGACGGTCTCGAGGGGACGAGCTGTCTAAAGGGTGCTTTTTGCATGAAATTTATTCAAAAGAATATGATGTCGAAGTATTTGTTAATTAATAACACAAACTGTTTTTTGTTCTCAATCTGGGCGTCGTTAATGCAACACCCTGTGTGGCTATCTGTCGGTTCTTTCTGTAGGAGGAGCTGTTGTACTGAATTCGCTTTTTAAAGTTTAGCATTTAGGATTAGGTGATATAAATCGTCGTGAACATATCACACGCTAGAAGAAGTCCCGCATGGACTTAAGTGAAGACTTGTGAGGCTCAGGTCAACGGTTACGTGTCGATAGCGCCACCTAAGTAAGCAAGTAAGCAATGTGACTTGTTAGCAGATTACTCCCTGAGTTCATCTGACATTACATGGCCTTCGCCAAAAATAACAATAAGCCTGGAATTACGTGCACACATTCAGTCGGAGACTACACATTCCATCTCTGCCTCGGCATAAATAAACTCAAACGAAAATAAAGTGTACACAGCTAATTCTAGCACTTCACATCCCCACGCCGTTCCTAGTGAAAGACTTACCCTGTCTACTGGCAACCCCATTCAATACATCAAAAAAAAAAAGCAAACATCCATCAAAGATTCATGAGCCAACGCTTTTTCATACCGAATAAAAGGGGCATATTTGATCCAAGTACCACACCTCATAGGTACATCACCCGTTGTGGAGCCTTCATCCCTCACAATGATATACCATTCAATTGAAGCAGTCATAAAGGACTCAACCGCCTCAGTGCTATCATAAAATCTAAATTCCAAATCGTAATGGCGCAATAAAAAAAATAAAACGAATTTGCTTCACTTTACAAGGTACAAGTTCACACACACACACACACCAATATGAGCAAGAAGGAACAAAGCAGGCAACATAACCCATAATGTCAACAAAACAGCAATAAATGTTGGCTTTGGGGTCGGATTAAGTTACTCATGACACACAAAAATCGAACACCCATTCCATCCAAGTACAAACCACACCGAAGCTTCTATGTTCTACAAGAGAGTAAAACATAAACATATACGCCTATGGAGAAGGCTGACACAGAGCCAAGCGGCTTCCTGGGACGGGTATGGACGACGACGAACGGGTGAAAGTAATTAGGGACACTTTTTTTCTTGCCGCTGCTCTTGTGGATGTTCAAACATCCCAAATGGGCTTCCGGCCTGTTGCTCGTGTTTAATTTAGCGAGAAATAATTTTATTCCAGTTTTGTCGGCAGCCATAGGTATGTAGGTGGCACAATCGTTTTCATGGGAGTTTGTTGGGGCGTTCCCTGTACACAGGACTTGTCATAATACTCTCACAAAAGAAGCTGTTGATAATTATGGCTGCAAACGATTTTTCGCAGCTTGAGTAAGCAAATGAAAAAAAAGGAGATGAAATTTAACAGATGTTTTGGATTAAAATCTCCTTAAAGGAAATTCGAGTCTGTAACGTCGAATATATTGGAGTAGTAATTATGGTGATCAAGGGATTGTAAAATAAGTGCGTTTTCTTGGAAGGTGATTATAAAGATTTCTATAGTAATTAATGGGAGGACATTGAATGGCGGTTTTTCATGGGCGGTGGCAGCGCAAAGCTTATTTTCTTTGCTTTGTATGAGATGATGAAACTTATGTAGTTTGTTGCATGAATTTAAAGCAAACCTTGAGGTTGTGTCTTGTGAGGCTCTCGACCATCGAATACTTCGCAGCATGTCCTTGTTGTTTTGAAGTCGATCTTGCACCATAGGTAGCTGAAAGGAAGGATACGATTGTCGCGTCTTAATATTTTTTTTTTCTTTCCCCTTGCTTCAGCGGAGAGGTGAATGCAAAACAAAACGATTCACCCGACTGCCTTTCTAGACCAGAGATACTGCATTCAGCAAGTACAACTCTTCACTTAGATTCGATTATTGTTTATTAAGTACGATTGTAGGAATGTTAATATGTATTTGTAAATTGAATTTCTAAATAGCTGATTAACTGATAAATCAATAACCTAGACAAAACTTGCTTTTTGATGTGATGGATGTCAATATCAATGGTTGAGGCCCAGGTCCACCTCTAAGTATGTCTTCTACTTGGCTTTGTGATGATTTTTAACTTAAACGAATTTTGCAGTTTCTCTTCCCATACTTGCAATGCGCCAGTGACAGCTTGATTACTTTTACAAACAATGTCAATGCCATCATTGGAAAACTGTGCGCATAATGCTGGCGATTTTCGGACTATAGCTCGATGTCTCTGAGCTATGACACTTATATCTGGCTTTGACGGATCTTTAGCAAAAGGTTCCATCGGTTTGTTACGATTACAACTGTTTTATGTTGAATAGTGTCTCCGGTTTTTGTTAGTTTTCGAGAGCCATCGTTGGATAGGACTATTTGTGGTTACAGAAGGATTTTCGGATTGACAAAAGTATTTTCAAAAACTCATTTTTCCAAGTTTGTTTGGCGAAAAAAACGCTTATCGTTCGAACTAAAATTAAATGTGATCGATTTATTGTAAACTGGTCCATTTTGACTAAAATATGGGAAACATAACAGAGTTAAATATAGTAGCTTTTGGAGCAAAATACGATTCCAGTCTTTCTGTTCAAAAATAGATGAATAATTTTATTTGTCGAGGCAAACAGTAAATATCTAAATACATAATCACAATAGAACGATCTCTGTGCAAAATTCAACTCCATCGGGTAGGAAATGACAAAATTATACCGAAGAAAGGATGGAAGATATCTTTTGGGGAAGTTTGTTAAAAATCCAGCTTTAAATACTAAAATTCTCGAGCTTAAAAAGAAAAAACTGTGCCTTGCTAAACTAGCTTTTGATACATACATGTGGAACCGGATCTAAGGACGGCAGTTCATTTGAGCCTCATGGATCACCGTAAAGCAAATTTGTTTGGATGCCGAAATCATCTCGTGAAAAATACGCACCAGTCGTTCGGACCAGTTAGCATGGTGGCGGGCTTGAAATGTTCTATCGATGAAACGATGATCCAGCACAAACATTAAACAATTACGCATTACCATCTGGCGATAGACTAATTGCGCAGTCATTAATTCTCCAACAGGATAACGCTACTTGCCAAAAAAGCAGACATTAAACTCGAAACAAACAACTGCCCACTCGTTGAAACGGTTCCAAGACAATTACAGAAAGTTATTGCGGATAAAGCGGATATATTTTTGTATTAAATAATTTTATTTTATATAATTTCAAAAGATATTTTTTTTTTAAGTAAAACTTATTGTCAAAATAATTATGCCAAAGTAAAAAGTATTTTTTTCATTTTAATAAATTTAAACTAACGTAATTAAAAATTGCCTATGTTCAGCTTTAAATTAACTAAGCAAACTGTGTATTAACTTTTTTTTCATTTCTACCCAGAATTCATAAAATTTAACTTTTAGTTTTGTCAAAATGCAAAAACCCAAATTTTTTTTCACTGCGCCGCCTCTCGCGAACGTCTGACAAACATCCGAGAGTATAACACTGTCTTTAGAGCTTCTCAATTAGCCGTTTGGAATCGGCATAAAATTGTAGATCCCTTCCATTCGTTCAAAAATGAAACTCACACAATACGAATGGTTGTGAGAAGCTAGGCCTTGGCTCCCTACGGACCTATTGCGCCAAATAATTATTATTTGTCAAAATGCCTACTTTTGCCGATGAGTGTAATTGTAATCGTATCCGTACCTTAGCTCAACATCCTACTCGAAAGAGTCTATTTAAGCAGCTCGGAACCTTAGGGCCATCTGCCTACCCAATATAATTAATTTCGAACGACGGCGACGGCTTAATGATCTGGTGACAGTTGTGTTGGTTTTTGAATAATGAGGTGAGGGAACCCAGTCCCCAAACGTGGCGTCATGTAGGCTTTTATTTTCGATTCTACTTCCAGAATCCAGAATGACCTGCCTAAAGTTTGGGGGCTAAAAAAGCGATGTGTGGAATCATGATTGTATTGTTGTGCTGAGGATCTCATGGGTTGTCTTTGGTAGCAACGCCTTTTCATTCATATGGGTTATTGTGCATTGTTCCAAGGCGTTGAGTAGTTCAAGACTTCCTTCCTGTGATATATATAAAATCCGCATCCGCACCCAGAACACGCAAATTTGTTGATTGCAGCAGCCAGTAGGTGTCACAATGCTTCTCCTATCTCTAGGCAACCTGTAGCTGCTTTTAAGAAACTAGGGCTTCTTCCCGTTATAGGCGAGACCCTTGCACAACCCACAACATAAGGACGCTGAAATTTGTTGGTATCTTTCGGACGGAACGAGTCTTATTTAAGGAGCCAGTTACCTACAGGTGCTGCCAATGGCTCATCTGCTACCAACTCTTTCTTAAAGCAGACCGGGAAATTTAATATGTCAAGGCCGCATAAGTAGATGATTAACACCGAAACGCGTTCGTCTACCTGAAAGTTATTTGTAAAATCCGGTTTCCCCCATTTTCCTCGTTAACTTTTACAGAGCTTAGATAAGCAATTCATAGCAGAGGCTAATGTGGATTACGTTCTCATATAAATGTGCAGAACCACCTTTGAACTACGAATTTTGCAAGTCAGCTTGCTTTTAACTCTGCAAAAAAACTCTAGCTGTTAAAAAACGCAAAGAAGGTTTGGCTGAATTTCCAAAATGTGCAGTCTTTTTCACGAGATAAGTCAAAGCTAACCAATTTTCAATCCTGGCGGATGTTTTATTGTTTCTGACTCTATCTCGAGCAAATCTAATCATTCTAATTTCATTTAACATCATCTATCATTCCCTTTGAACTCCGTGGGTTATTATGATTTGATCTTATTATCAGAAGGTTCACAGGCCGACCCTAATGTGACTCGCGCAGTGGTACATACTTATCGCCATCTCTCCGCACGAGTTAAGTATCCATAGCAAAACATATTGAGAAAAAAGATAACATTATTTGTATTCAATGATATCTTTAGTCTCTAGTACAGTCTTGCACACAACGCTACAATGATAACATATGTAAAAGAGATAATATCGTTTGTATACAATGTTGGAATATTATCTCTTCTTCATTATCAAGCAAGACGATTGTACGCTTGGGTCTCCTTGTAGATAGATAAGAAAAGTATATAAATACGACTGTATGATGAATTTATCAACAGTCTTATTGTAACTACATAGTAGCCTTAAGCTCCTTTTAGAATTAGTAAAAAGTATTTCAATAATAAAGGACATAGTTCCAAATAAATATTGTTTAATTTTAAAAGTAAGAAACAAGTGTTTTAATTGGCGATCCTGCCAGGAGGTTAAATATACTTTTTAACTTCAATCGAGCGGACCTCGGGAACAAGTAGTGAAATCTAGTATAAACAGAACACTCGCGTTACCGGTTACAAGAATTACCTAGCATAGCAGGTACAAATATAGCTTCTTCGTACGAAGCAGCAAAGCAATTCAGTGAAAGTGTATATGTGGAGAAAAAAAACACACAAATTCGACGACAACAGACACGAGTTCAAAATGGAACAACTCGCAGTATTAATGGCAAGATTAGAAGCTTTAGAAACCAGGAGCAACACAGTAACACAAACCCTAGAGCACACACGCACAGAGAATGCAAGGTTAGCAGCAATAGTAACTAACCAAAATCAAATAAACACTAATTTAGAAACAAAACTAAATGAAGTAAAATCTGGATTAGGCATAGTACCAAACATACCTGTGCTAGAGGAAATAAGAACCACATATACAGATGGTAGTGAAATACAGTTAGACGCATTTAAAAGCCTACCTATTTTCAACGGCGATCAATCAAATTATCGGTCGTGGCGCGAAGAAGCATCCAGATTAATGGACAGCATTAAAAACTTCAAAACACACAGTAAGTACGCAGCAGCATTGACTATAGTGAAAAGTAAAATACAGGGTGCAGCCGCGAATGTGTTAACTAATTATAACACAATTTTTAATTTTGAGGCGATACGTAACAGATTAGATTATACGTACTCTAATCAAGAACCTCTATACGTGCTACAAGACATGATGAAAGCCATCACGCAAAAAAGAAGCACACTGTCTGAATACCACGACGAGATAAATAAAAATCTCAATTTAATAATATCAAAAATCACTATGTCAGGTGATCCGCCGAATATAATCGACAGACTAATTAAAAATGCTAACGACGACGCAGTTCGTATATTCATTGATGGTATGAGTGACAACTTTACAAGAGGATCATTATATTCAGCTACAATAAATGATCTAGAACACGCATTCGCAATTGCTCGCAGAATAGAACATGATAATGTGCACAGGCATTTACATCTCACTCAGGATAAGCACCACAAAAATATGCCACATGAACGCAGAAACGAAAGAAGACCAAATTATTCGAGCCAAACAACGAATTATCAACCCCAGAAGCAATACGATAATATGCAGCAACACAATCAAGGACCACAGCCGATGGAGATAAACTCGAGACAAATTGTACATGCACAGCGACAAAATTGGAATCAATACAAACCCGATGTATATAATCCACCAGCGAAACGTGAACACAGCGGGAGTTTCAACACACACAACAGACCGCAACGATCTTATCAGCAGAACTTCAAGCAGCAGAGAGTAAATAACTCCCGACAACAACGCAGAGACGATGTCAGCAGTACATATGCAGAAGCAGATGAAACGGAATGTATGGTAAATAATAACATAAGAATAGATCATTTAAACTAGTAGACGGGTTGCCCTGCTTAAATTTAACTAGTACTATTTCTAAGAAAATTTATAAAATTCTTATTGATACTGGTGCAACCCATAATTACATTAATAGAAAATGCGATTCTAGCAAAAAAATTAAAATTAAACCTATAAAAATAAAAACAATGCATGGTTATTCTATGGTAGATACAAAGAAAGTAGTTAGGATATTAAAGAAAAATATAACATTTTTTGAATTAGAGGATATTCAGTCTTTTGATATGATATTAGGATATGAAGGACTTAAAGTTCTAAACGCGGAAATAAATTTCAGTAATATGACTCTAACTACCATAAGCAGTGTCGAATCTATTCAGAAAATTAATTACATAATTGGGGAAAATAATATTTATAAAGCAGACATAGATAGACTGATGAAGATTAATAACAGCATAGGACCGTTACCCTTTACAGATACTATAGAAGCAAGCATTAGGACGACCAATGATAATCCGGTTTATGTTAAACAATATCCATATCCCATAGCAGATAACGAATTCGTAAACAAAGAAATACAGAAACTCTTACATGACGATATAATAGAAAAAAAGCCATAGTCCTTATAACAGTCCCATATGGACAGTACCTAAAAAAGGTTTGGACGAAAAAGGAAAACCAAAACGGCGCATGGTTGTTGATTTCCAAAAACTTAACGCTCACACTGTAACAGACAGATACCCCATTCCGGATGTCAACATGACAATTCAAAATTTAGGTAAAGCCAAGTACTTTACAACATTAGATTTGGAGTCAGGTTTCCACCAAATTAAAATCAAAACAGATGATAAAGAAAAAACAGCTTTTGCTATAAATGGCGCAAAATATCATTTTAAACGAATGCCTTTCGGGCTCAAAAATGCACCAAGCATATTTCAGAGATGCGTGGACGACATTTTGAGAGACTTTGTAGGTAAATTCGTACACGTTTACATTGATGACGTATTGATATATTCTTCATCTGAGGAAGAACATATACAGCACATAAGTCAAGTATTCGACGTACTCAATAAAGCCACATTAAAAATATCTGATGAGAAAAGTAAGTTTTTTCAAGAAGAAGTAGAATACTTAGGTCACATAATCAGACATGGTAGAATCACTACGAACCCTGAGAAAATAGCAGCTATAGAAAATTTTCCAGTCCCACAAACGGTAAAGGATTTGAGAGGATTTTTAGGTCTTACAGGTTACTATCGTAAGTTTATAAAAGGATACGCAAGCATAGCCAAGCCCCTGACATTATATTTACGAGGAGATAACGGTAAAGTAAACAAAAAACAAAGTAAAAATATTAAGTTAAATCTGAATGATTCAGCATTAGAAGCGATTAGAATTTTAAAAAATTATTTGAAAGAACAAGTCGAACTTTTTCAACCGGATTATAGTAAACCATTCGAGCTTACTACTGATGCATCCAACATAGCTATTGGAGCCGTACTAAGTCAGAATAAGCAACCTATACACTTCTTGTCAAGAACACTGAGTAAGACAGAAGAGAACTATAGCACAAACGAGAAAGAGCTATTAGCGATCATATGGTCCTTACAAAAACTCAGAAACTACATATATGGTATAGCAGACTTAACCATATATACCGATCACCAGAGCCTTATATATTCTGTATCAGAAAAAAATCCCAACACAAAGCTGAAACGTTGGAAGGGAATCATTGAAGACTTTGGAGCAAAATTAGTTTATAAACCAGGAAACCTAAATCTTGTAGCTGACGCATTATCACGTCAACGCATAAATACTTCTACCATAGAAACAGCACATTCAGCTGAAAGTTCTTCTAATGATATAATAAAAACTGTGAATCAGCCTTTTAATGCATACACTGCACAGTTCGAACTTATTGAAGATATAACAAATAATATCGAAACACAAATCTATTTTAGTAACAAAATAAGACTCATAATAAAGTTTAAGGACAAAGACTCTTTACTAAGGCAGATGAAAGAAGTTATACAACCCCAAAAGATTGTAGCTTTGCATACGAAATTTGAAAACATATACAAATATGGTGAAAACATAAAAAAAGAATTCCCACTAGTAAGATTTATATTCACACCAAGAAAACTTCAAGACGTGACAAATTTGGAGGAACAACTAAAACTTGTAAGGGTAACTCACGAAAGAGCACACCGAGGGTTACGTAACAATATACAAGAAATCTCAGAGAAATATTACTGGCCCGATCTAAATAAACAAGCAAAGAGTTTCAACAGAAAATGCATAGCATGTCTATTTGGAAAATATGAAAGAAAACCTATCAGAGAACCTCTGAATAATTCAGAAATACCAACACATGTGGGAACACACATTCATATGGACATATACTTCAACGACAAGTATACTTTCCTTGTAACAGTAGATAAGTATTCTAAATATACAATCCTTCGGGAAATCGAAACTCGAAACAGACTGTACGACGTTATGGAAGAGGTCTTATCTAATTATTTCCCAAAATGTGAACGACTCATGACAGATAACGAGAAGGGATTCAAAACAGAAATGGTGAACCAAATGTGTTTGAAATACAACATAACTAAAGTAGAAACTCCAGTATACAGATCGACAGCGAACGGTCAGGTAGAACGTGTAAACGGTACAATAACTGAACTGTCTAGAATATTCACAATTCAGAATAAAACAAGACTTATCGAAGAAATATTTAGAACAGTGCGTGAATTAAATAATTCTATACACTCAGTTACCGGTTTGAAACCTAGAGACATTTTCTTTAATCAAAATAAATATAGCAATAGTGAAATTATAATAAATAAACTAAACTCAGCATCCAAAAAAGTGATCGAACGTCTAAATAAAGGAACTCGACACAGAGAGTATAAAAAAGGAGATAAGATAATGGTAAGAATCACAGGTCTTAGAAAGAAATCTAACGCCAGATACATAACAAGAATAGTAGAAGAAGATAAAGGAGACACTGTAATCTCTAAAGAAGGAATAAAAATTCACAAGGATAACATAAAGAATTATCATTTTTCAGATGACGAAAATATTAATATTCCTAACATTACTAGGAATTGTACAGAGTCAAGAAGGGCAAGGAAACGTTCAAATAACTGAGTTACTAAACAAGAAGTTTATACTTACGCAAACAGATGACGTGTATTTATTCAAAGAACAAACTTATTTGTTACATGCCACCAACCTGACTTCGATATTTCAACCTTACGTAAATATCGTAACTAGTAAATATCAACCTACACAAGAAGAAAAAATTTGGTTGAGTAAAATTAAGAATTTAGCAGACCAATTACAAGAACATACTAGGCATACTAGATCAATTAACTTTTTAGGAACAGCTTTCAAATATGTGTTTGGTAATCCTGACCATTATGACTTAGTTAACATAGAAACGAGTATAAATAATCTCATAGAAAACAATAATAAACAAAAAACTATAAATTCTAGATTTGAACAAATTTTGCAACAATTCGAAGGTCAGAGCCTTAAAGAACATTTAGTAATAGAACAAGTGTACGAACAATTATTATTATTGACCAGAACAATTAATGCAGCAAAAAATAATGAATATTTATCAGAAAGCCTAGACTTAGATGACATTAAAAATATTATTCAACATGAAATAATTCAAGTACCCATAATAAATATACTTGAGTACTCTAAAATATTATTAGCTAGAACTGATGAATTCTTCATCACAATATATAAATATCCAGTTCTAATTAAATCATGTAAATTGTATAAAGTAACACCTTTAAATTCAAAACATGGAAAAATCATTACAGATAAAACAATTGCCTTATGTAACCAAACTTATTTAAGAACAAGAAATTGTCAAAATCATCTAAGTAAAAACATTTGTGAAATTAACTTTGAAGAAGAAAATTGTCTTATTCCACTTTTAAAGAATATAACTTCAAAATGCAACATTAAACAAGAATACGATTACGACTTAGAAATTGAATCCGGTGTTATGTTATTAAGCGGTAAGCATAAGTTAAATAATCAAACAATTAATGGTATAAACTTAGTTACTTATGAAAATACTATAAATCTAGACGATAAAATATACAAAAACATGCATAAGCAAATTAAAGAAGTTATATTAAGAAATCATAATTCAGAGTCTTACATCGACCAAATAATTAAAGAAGATACAATGTACAAATTCGATAACATAGATACTTTAAAAAAACTAATTATTCCTTTTGAAGAAAAACCGATATTATCAACTATATACACAATTGTAACACTGATTGTTATTCTAGCATTTACGTACGTAATGATAAAAACTATACAATGTATAACAGATCGTCAAAAACAAAAAAAGATTGACGCATATAACAAAACTTATGAAAGAGAAATGTTAAAAATAGCGTCGAAAAATCGGGACGATTTCGTTTAACAAGGGGGGGAGTTAAGTATCCATAGCAAAACATATTGAGAAAAAAGATAACATTATTTGTATTCAATGATATCTTTAGTCTCTAGTACAGTCTTGCACACAACGCTACAATGATAACATATGTAAAAGAGATAATATCGTTTGTATACAATGTTGGAATATTATCTCTTCTTCATTATCAAGCAAGACGATTGTACGCTTGGGTCTCCTTGTAGATAGATAAGAAAAGTATATAAATACGACTGTATGATGAATTTATCAACAGTCTTATTGTAACTACATAGTAGCCTTAAGCTCCTTTTAGAATTAGTAAAAAGTATTTCAATAATAAAGGACATAGTTCCAAATAAATATTGTTTAATTTTAAAAGTAAGAAACAAGTGTTTTAATTCACGTCACATATTTTCATCGACAAGTAGATACTTCTTATTTCTGCGGAACATCGAAGACTGTACTCAAACTGATCCATCTGTTATAGCTTTCGATTTAAAATGTACCACTTGATCCTTAAACAATGCAAAGACATTGTTTCAGTCGTACTTTTCTTGCCACTGAATGGAATAAGTGAGGCTTTCTACCTTCATTAAATGTCGTTTACTGGTTAAGTATCTATTCCACATCCACTCCGGATTTAAGTCCCTTTCAAATCCGTTTTAATGAATTTTCCAAGGATCCTGACCAAACTCATTCAATTTGGTTTTCAGAAACCTTCTCTGCTCCTGTACAGGCCTTAAGCAAATCGAATTAAGTGCCATCAAAACATCTACCTTTCCATTGTTAGCGCATGTGTTTGTGTATATATATCAATCTGTCTCTCTCGCTCACCCAAAACATGAACTTTTTCCGTCATCACGACCTGAGATGTTATTATCATCTCAGACACTCATTCGTGTATATTCGCGTGGAGCTGATTCGATTTACATATACGATTACCGCCGGGGAGTCTCGCATTCAAGAGAATATATCTTCATTCGTCCGCACATATATAGAAACAATAATGCTGTTTAGACGTCTATGTTAGAAGACGATCCTTGAAGGATAATTCACTTCAAGCGAAATCTTCTTTTAAACGATTTATCGACTCGAATCTTCCTACCGGATGTAGGTCAGACCTCTGGCGTGTTTGTTTTGCGTGTTTTATGTTTCAACCTCTGCTTGGGTATTCATCACCCTGGGGGGTTGGTTTTGGGTAGCCTATCTTCCTTTCTTGATTCACTTTAAAATGTTGTTTCACGCTCGCCAACCTTTCGAACTGCGGGAGCAATTTGTGTATGCAAAGGCGTTAGTGATGTTAGCATACATAATCGTGATATAAGAAACGTAACATAATCTTCCTCTTTTTCTTTTTTTTTTTTTGAGCGCATGGTAATTGTTGGTTTTTCTGTTTTATTTAAGCACATACCAAAGTAGGTGCGGTACAAAGGGTTTTCAGTGACTTTGGGCATTTCGATTTAACAGTCAGATTGTGCCGAGGTGTTTTAGTATTATCCTCTCCATCTCAGTGAGATGTCACTTGCTGCTCAGGTAGCAAGTGTTATAGGCAAGTGTGTTTCTGTCGCGCCAAGCGTTCGGGTAAAAGCCGCAAGGCGTTGTCAAATGAAATGAAATAAAAAAAAAGGCAAGGTTTTCTGGCGCTATGCCTCCTTTTAGTCTTCCGCCTCGTCCCTGTGCGTTTGCATAGTCGTTATGAAGAAATTTGTACTCAATCAGCCATCCACTAACCCCATCGTGTAAGATAATATTTCGGGTTTTCGAGACATGAGCAGATCCTAAAATTGGCGTTTTTGGTGATTCATATTTAAAATTAAGGATACATTAATTTCGAAAACAGCAACCTCTAAATATGAATTGGGGTCAAAATCGTTAGTGGCGTTTTCAGGTAAACTAAAGAAAAGCTAATTGAAAAAAAAATCTTTTTTCAAAAATAAAGGGTCCGTCATCTAACTTTTTTTTTCAACTAGTGCTTATTTCGCGAATGGTAACACTTAGCTCATGTCTGATCTGACAGATAGTTAGTTTCATCCTTCCGCTGAACGAATATGGTTGTGTATACGCTTGATGAAATGACCATCCAATGCGTTTTCGCTTCGCTAAGTGGGCCTGCGATCGACTTAGAGAAGATGCCGATTTTGCCAAAAAAAATCATCTTTTCAGATGAAGCTCATTTTCATCTTGGCGGGTATGTAAACAAGCAAAATTGTCGCATTTGGGGCACAGAAAACCCGCACGCATACATTGAAAAGCCGATATACCCAAAACGAGTCACTGTTTGGTGCGGAATTTGGTCCAGGGGCATAATTGGGCCTTTTTTCTTCGAAAATGAGCAAGGAGTGGCCGTTACAGTCAATGGCCATTGTTATAGGGCCATGTTGAACGAATTTTTGTTCACAAAAATTGAAGAGGAGGATATTGGCAACATTTGGTTTCAACAGGACGGCGCTACGTGCCACACAGCCGAAGCTACACTCGATGTTTTGCGCCCTGTTTTTGAAGATCGCATTATCAGCCGCAGAGCTGATGTCGTTTGGCCACTCCGGAGCTGCGATTTGACACCGTTGGACTATTATTTGTGGGTAGCCGTAAAAGATAAGTGTTACGCCGACAAGCCAGAGACAATTGACGCTTTTAAGGACAATATTCGTGAAGCCATTGGTGAAATACAGCTGCACACAATCGATAATGTGCTTAAAAATTGGACCGATCGTGTAGGTTATTGCATGGCCGGCCGAGGCAGCCATTTGAATGAAATTATTTTCCATTATTAACCAATCCTTCCGGTACTATCAAATAAAAAAAGAAATTTGAGAAAATATTCAGTAGTTTTTTTTTATAGCATTTTCAACAAAAAAAAAAAAAAAGTTATTTGGCGGACCCTGTACATTTTACGATGATAGATATAGAGAAAAGCTGAGCTTGCTATTAAGTTAGAAATGACCAGACTACAGGAATGAATTTTTGTTACAATTTTAATGACCGTTTTCGAGGTATGTTCAGATTTCAAAAGTACCGTTAGATTTTTTAGCCAAAAACTGCCTATGCAGTCATGGAAAACTCATCTACTTAAGCTCAAATATTAATTTTGGTTGAAATCGTTAGAGCCGTTTTCGCAAAAATCAAACTGGTATGAACATTCTGCCACTAAAACATTTGTACTATTTCAAAGTTAAATTTTTTTTTTTTATGAGAGGTGGCTATTTACGGAGCCCTTTTTCAAACAATCGCAATTTGCGAAGCAATTCAACTAATGCTGTCATTATTCCTCCTTTCCGTACTACTCTATTCAAAAACTTTTACTCCATCGTGTCGTGCAAACTATTTAATCAACTTCCTATAAATATCCGAGGGATAAGATCATTGTCCCTATTCCTAAAATACGTAAAAATGTGGTTTCTTGATTTTGATCACGAGGAAATTAAAGTTTTGCTGCCCTATGTTGTCTAAACATATACGTTACATTGTTCTACATGCTGTTTTTAATTTCTTTTTTATTGTAAAAATATGTATAAATTCATAAAATGTTCTTCTTTTAAAATTAATTAAACAGTTCACCCCACACTTCCAAGCTATTTTTTCTGAAGTGACATTATCACTATTTGTTACTACACAAATACAAATGTCACTACCTATTCTTTTACTTAATATTTTACGCACGGGGTTCGCCGCCTATTTGAGCGCGTTTATGTAATGCATACATAGAGCCTGTTTTGCATAAAGTTGTAGTTGAATCTTGAATGGTGCAGCTTGAAAGCCCGTTTTCGTCAATCATACAAAAAATTGTTGTAAATGTCATTTCGTTCTAAAACTGGTCAAAAAAAAAAGAAGGTATTTTCGTGCGTTAGACAGCTGCTGTCATTTGAATGATATAGAGATATTCAAACTGTTAAGGTCACACCAATATAAATAACTCTAAATCAGTCGATTGTTCAGAAGAGCAAACATTTCCAAACTCCGTGCTCCTTTCGGGCAAGTGGCTCTATAACTTTTGTATTCTTTCGTGGAAATCATTATCAAATGTGTGTAAATAAATGTAAGTCAGTTAAAATCTTTAAATTCGTGATCAAATATAATTTTTCCCAAATAAATTGCGCCCTATCGCCTGCACACGAATGAATCAGAAGCACATTAGTAAACCTGTTTTAAGGACTTCCGCCCACGGGTACTCCAATGACTCCTCCAAAAACGCACATAAAACTCGCACATAACCTCTTTGCTGGTGATGGCGTAATTAGGTTGCGATTTGATAGAATCAAATAAAATTAACCTTCATCCTTTACTTGTACACACATTATCATAATAATTCTACTTTTCAGGTCATTTGGTTTGAATTTCCGCCGCCAGGAGCTGGTTTATTTTTATTTTAAAACCACGAGAAATTAAGTTTTTGTGTAAACTCCATTAGGCGACGAAGTGACGCAAATTCATCGATAACAAGACTGGTTTAATGGTTAATTTATGTACATATCCAACATGTCACACCGTTACACCCTCCTCCGGTATGACATTTACCATTCCTGTTCGCCTAAAGCATTTGCCCCAAACACACTTACGTGCGTCAATCATTTGTTCCCTCACCATTTGCAGAACTCGTAAATGAGTTTCGTCTAATGGAATCATTTAAATTGAATTTCAGCTCAATTTTGGTGCAAAAATAAATTTCACTTCTGAAAAATTAATTAAGAATTATGTTCGTCGGGTGGGGTGTTATTGTAGAATCATTCCGCCAACAAATGGTAACAAAAACTCCTTTTAGGCAGCATTCAAATAGGGAAGTGATACAAATTCAAGGGGATGTATTTACTAACACCATAAAGGGACGTATATATACAGAAAAAAAAGGACAACAATGGTTCTTAGGTAAAGAGAAGACCTAAATGGGAGAGAACTGAAGTTGATCGTAAACGACTATCTCAATTTATCAGACAGTTGATTTATTATATCACACTTAGGGATACCAATGCCGCAATAACGCAGGCGGGATCAATCTTGAGAGATGATCTCTGGAACGTTTCATTCGATGGCATAGTACATGAAGAGCTCTATAGATAAGCACTGTACCTTGCCTGCATGCTGTCAAAAGGACACCTAATCCATGCTTTCCTGTTAAGGATCCAAACAAATCATGTACAATCTTATTTAATAATTCACAGCTATCCAGCCGGTGCCAATCATCAGCAAAAAATGAAACTATTCCAGCCAGCAACATCGTTGTCTTTGCACAAAAAACACAACAGATAAATTCGCTGTCAATCGATGGAATACAACTCGAAACAAGCGCCCAATCGCATGGCAAAGTTTATACCCCATCCAACTGGATACGTCGTCTCAGACGACAGCAACCTACTCGAACTCGGATTTGCTATTCGTATTCCATGTAGAGTTGGGACGGAATGATAAATCATGTGCTGAACTTTGTCGGTCGGCATCTTCATGTTCATATAGCAATGCCCTGCAGGTGACAGTAAAGCGGATGATTCAAATCCCTTGATCGATTTACCAGAGTTAAATGCTTTAGTAACTTATCTAGTTGCGAATCATCTTTTTCGAGTGCTTAAACCGCTGTCAGATCTTGTTACGATGAAAGCCAATTTATCATAATTGATGGATACCTTCTCGGTGTATCACAAACAACTGGTCATCAGTTTAGTTGGTATGATACACTAACTTTATTCTATTCCGCTACCATGAACAAGCTCGCGTGTTAAAGACACACCTGATATGGAAACATGCTTGTCTATTGGGACATCGTTTCCTCATCTTATCTGCTGGTACGATTTTCCTTTCATCCCAACAAACTAAATGTACTTTGATTGATTCGATTTGGTTTTATTTTCAAGTGTATTACACGGGCGATTGGTGATAAACTTTGGATTAGATTAGGACTTTTTCAGACACTTTTTGATATTATATTTTAGTGCGATAAGAGACATAAAATGTGCCAAAGACATTTGGGACATTATATCTGTCCCTAACAAAGGTAAACAAAACAGTTCCTGAGCATTGCAAGGACACCGCTATAGAAGAATACAAAATATTTTCTTCTGTCAGCAAAAACAGACGATTTTGAAAAATAAATTCGCTTTTTCACAAAACTAAAATAGTCTATTTGAGGGGTGTAATAATTTCAAAACTCTGCTATTCCACTTTTTTTTTTCTTCAAAAATGAGTTAAGGATGATAAAGTGTTCTTTAAAAGGACCTTCATGTAATATTATGTATTTTTTTAGCTAAAATTTATGAAAACTTGTTATTCACTATTCAAAAGTGAAGTTTTTTTCAAAACATCACTCTCCCACTCAGTCGTTGAATTCAAAACTCGTTTTTCTATATTTTATTTATCTATTTGCCATCAAAAAACATAGATTTTCTTAGACATTATGTACAAATTATTGCAAAAATTATATATAAAAGGACAACAAAAGACAATGTGATTGGGAAAAAAATAGAGCAAACGATTATGACCGAATACCATCTCGCAGTTTATTTTTTATGGTGGCATTTGATGTGTAAAAAACTATTAAATTAGTACAATTATTATAGTCTATCATTAGACCATTGATGGAGGAGGAGCGTCCGTAATTTGTACGCGGTTGTGCTATTCTAAGGAATCTGTTACTACATAAGTTAAGGTGAGGTATATTTAAGTTTAAAAGACTTAGGATCTCTGGGGAGTCAATCTCATCAAATAACTATTGCTACTGTTCTCCTATTCTCAAGAGATTCAAGGCTAGTCAATTGTAGTCTAGATTGATAGGACGGTAATTTACTAAGATCAACCCAAGGAAGTGCTCTTAGGGCGAACCTAAGAAATCTTTTTTCGATAGATTCAAGTCTTTTAATATGTACCGCATAAAAGGAACACCAAACGATAGATGCATATTCTAAAATGGATATAACAAATGAGAGATAACGAATTTTGATAACATAAGGATCAGAGAAATCACTTGCATATAGCGCCTTAATAACCCCCACGCTTTATTTAGCCTGTTCGAAATGTGATCAATGTGGTGGCTTAAGGTTAGTTTTGCATCCAAAACCACCCCCAGATCTCTTATAAAACAAACACGCGGAATAGAAATATTACTGGACGAATAGTTAAAAATAAAAGGGGACTTGCAACGTGAATATGTAATAACAGAGCATTTACTCACATTGAATGAGAGATAGTTTTTTGAGCACCATAAATAGAACTGTTGAAGACAAATATTTAGATGTTGGAAACAATTATTTTGTTTACCTGACATATAAAGTAGTCGTCCGCATACAGTAACATTCCACCGTCAGGTACAAAGTTAACAACATCATTTACAAACAGGATAAATAAAAGGGGGCCTACGTGGCTTCCATGAGGAACACCGGAGGCCATACAATCTTTTTGGGAAAAGAAATGACGAAATTTTACAAATTGATATCTGTCGCAGAGAAATGATTAGAGCCATTTAAGGAAAATGAGTGGAAATCCGAATCTATCTAGCTTAAATAGCAGTATTTTGTGGTCCACGCGGTCAAAGGCTTTGCTGAAATCCCTGTAAATTGCATCTACTTGGTTTCCTTTACTAATTTCAGAAATTACCTACAAAATTTGTAAAAAGCAGAAGATTAGTAACCGTCGACAGTCTATTCACAAAACCATGTTCATTATTACAAATCAGAAATTTGCAGAAGAAATTTAATTTGTCAGTTATCAACATATCCAGTTTGGGAATAGTGGGCTATTTACATATGCCTCTATAGTTTTCTATCTTGTTTCTTCTTCCTGGTTTGAAAAAAGGGACAATAAACGAGTTCTTCCAGAAGGTTGCGAAAATACTAGTTTTAAGAGAAAAGTCAAATATGTGGCATACAATTTTATGCAAATGGAGGGAACTTTTTTTTAAGAAAAATGTGAGGCAGGCCATCTGGGCCAGGAGTAAAGCTGCGTTCAATAGCAGATATTTTTTTTAAAACGCTTTCTTCAGAGATCTCTATTTTATTAAAAATAAGAGTAGGAGATTCACCAAGGTAGCAGAAGAATTCTTTGTCTATAGTTGAGTCAATGTGCGAATAAACAGATTGAAAAGATGATCTAAAATTATCGCGGATAGCAGGCGAGGAATCCAATGACTGTCCTTTGAAATTGAATATCGTAGGATGCTTCCCATTTTTTTTTTAGAGTCTATAAATTGCTAGAATTTATTAGGTCTCGATTTGATTTCATTTTGTACATCGTTAACGAAAAGAAGATATGTATGTGTATGGTAAAGTGACGTTTTAAATTCCGATTTAGTTCGTCTGTGCAGGGAAAAGTCCTCGTTCGTTAAACTACGACGCCATTTCCTATAAGCTCTATTTTTTGTATTTTTAAGCGACGAGTGACTACATTATCCCAGGGACAGGAGTCCGTCAGGGTTTTGCTTACGCGAACTACAGGGATAAGTTTAAAGATAATGGGGCATATTCATAGTTATACTATAAACCTGGGTCTAACTAAACTCGAATCTAAAGATAAACCCCAGGTTAAACACAGGTGCTATTCATAAAGAATTTGGCACCTCTGTTTAGTTAGATCAGAGTCTAACGTGTATTCTACTACAAATCTATTACATAAATACTTTCTGACAGCAAAAAGTCAAAGGGATTTACAATTTGTAATTTGTGTTTTGTTGTGGTTCTGGCTTGGTTTTGGCGTTTTTTTTTTTAAACAAAAATAAGGCATGCATTTTAGTGCAAACATAATTATGTTTTGTGATATAAACAAAAATTATAAAATTACAGATGAGCGGCAAAGAAAATATCAGAAGAGCAAGAGAACAAAACTGGTTGGAAGCAGAAAAAGAAATGCTGCGTGAGTTGGTCAAAAGGCATTTAAATGTTGTGGACGATAAAAGAAACGATGTCAAAATGATATCGAAAAAAATGCAAAATTTTGACTTGTTGTATTTCTTGCGTTAAGACTTTAAGGCTTCCAGATAAAGGCAAGCCTCTCTTGGATGGTGTGTCTTGAATGTTTCACAAATCAATTATTATAGATGCCGTGTCTTTGTCGAATTGATATCTTTCATAAAATTCTTCATTAGTCAATGATTGAAACGGATCGATTCGGGTTCTGTAGCGCTTCAGTCTTCTAGTTGGTGGTACCATAGCAATATCTTTCAAAATATCAAAATCTTCCCCAATGCTGTAATCCACCGACATTTTTCATTTACTTTTTTTAGTAAATAATTACGCGCTAGGTACGTTATTTTATTTATTGTAAACCAAATATGAGATTATTTGCGAAATTCTTAAATTTTCTTTTAGTTCACTTGGTTTTGACGTAGTTAAAAACAACTTAAACATACGTTCTGTCGTGTTTAATGTAAGACTTGAGTTTTTCGTTTAGACATGGGTTTAAATTGTCTATGAATAACATAAACTCCGGTTTAGTTTGATTATAACATAGTAATAGCTTATCAAAGATCTATGAATATGCCCCAATATCATTAATAACCCCATAAAAATGTTGCCAAATGTTATTAACTTCAAGTGAGAGATGGGGGATGATTTATTCCCATACCAACCAAATTCCGCACAGTGATCTGCTTTTGAAGGCTGTTGAGGTTTCACGTTTTTGGTTATGTATTTTTTTTATTTTAAATTTTCCTGAACTAAATTGGTAAAAAAATGCTTCCTTCTTTTTAAAACTCCTCTATTCCTAAATAGGTTGAAATAAAGTCAACGATTCCAATCGTAATTTTCAAAACTCTTCTTTTCTAAATTAAATAAATTATTTTTTTATAATTTTTATGTTTACTTTTACGTTCAAAACCATATAAATAAAGATCTTTCCAAATTTGAAATTGCACTTTCAAACCTATCACTAATATCATTTTAGCAACTTCTAACAGTTTTTTTTCGTTTTACTCAAAATTCTCAAAAGTGGAAAAGAATAGTTTTGGAGTCAAAGAACGAAGTAAAAGACCCGTCATAGAAACTAGAACTCAGGATTGACGCGGTTGATTCCAATACTACCTACACAATTTAATAATAATAATTATAAGTATCCACATCCTTTTGATCTTTGAATTCGAGGGAAATCCCAAAATGCTCTACTTCCTTTTGGAGGATATGCGATACAGATTCTTCTAAAACTTGCTATGAAAGTACTGCTATCCTTTCTATCTTTGACTTCGAGGGAAATTACAAAATTAGTTTTTTTTCCTCCTTCCTTTTTGGGGATATGCGACACTGGTTCACAAACAAACAAACACAAACATGCTATGAAAATATAGTTTCAATCTCATGCGGTATTCTGTGCATGTAAGGCTTTGGTTATTTATAAAAAACACACACTTCCCTTAAGCCCATAGGCTGACAGTACAGTTTTTTCAAATATTTACCGGTTTGCATACTACCAAATCTAGATAAGAAAGACCGCAATTGCTACGCCCTTTAACAACAATGCACGACCCTCATTAGCCTGTAGGTACCTATGTAAATAGGTCATCAGACATGGTAAACAAATTGAGAAATTGTTCACCTGACCAATGAAACAATCGGCGCATACGACATAAATTATTCAGGTGGTCTCTGTGGTGCGTTCCACCACGTATCCTTATATTGGACTCATTTTAATTTTACTGAACTGTTTTCTCGACAAATCCCACAGGATCATTAATAATGGCTACACCCTGTAAGCACTCTAGCCCTACATGCAGTTTATTAAAACCTTTTGCTTTGCATCGGCATACCAAATCCGTACAACAGGTCGACGACTTAATAATTAATTCGCCAATATAATAAATCAAAGCAATAAAATGAATGCCTTCTGACTGTCAACCCCACATCAGTAGAAAACAAAAATGAGTGTAAAACGGATTCAGTGAATACAAGTGGTAACAACGAATAGTTAATTATGTCAATCATAGTGTTAGTAATTGAAAATAGGCTTTTTTAATATTTTTCTATGTCATGACAGTGTGCAATAAAGTGAATTCTGTGTGCGCTACAAGCAATGCCACTGAAAATTGTTGTTCAAGATAGAAAAATAGTGCGAGACAGTAATTTAGCCGTTACTATTCAATTCAAGTCTGTACTCATCATTGTGTGTTTGTGTACGTGTGTATAGTGGAATCCTTCTCCCTCGTCCACCCGGCCACCGATGGATAATCTACTTTGCAACATGGCGAGCAACAGTAGATACTCGTCTTACAATTGTCTAACATCGTGGGACTCTTATGACAAAATTCCCAGGTAAGATTATGTATTTTTTTTGTGAGTCAAAGTTTGTGGGTGTATAGGAAAAAGAAGAAAGAATCATGCAGTTCATAAAGAAAAAATAAATAAACAGTAGGTGCTGAGTTCTAGTTTTATTTCACTACCTATTTATTTTGTTACTATTACCTTTTTTTATTTTGTATTTTTTTGTTTTTTTTTTTAGTTTTCATATAACGTACGTTTGGAAGAAATTAACAAAAATTTGTTTCTTGTTTTTTTCAAAGATTATAATAGGGTGATCTAACAGAGACTATTCCGTGTTAATTCGTAAAACTTTTTTATTTATACTTTTATTTAAATTGACCTCTCTTAGTTCTTTAGGTATTTTTTTTTTTTTTAAATTAAGGACCACTCATTCTATTTAGGGGCCGATTCACATAATATATTTGGACTGCAAGTACGCAACTTCACACCAGTATCATCTACCATCTACCATAGCCTATGGCGCTGTCGGGGACGGGCTATGATGAAAGATTTCTCCTCGCAGGGTTTTGAATACACACGAAGCCGAAGAATGATTTGAACTGTCATGGTTGAAAAAATATTAGCTGTTATGATCTGTCATAAATAGGTATGTTTTATTGAAACCCCATCTGAGCAAAGCAAAATCAAAGTAAAGCAAAGCTTGAAGGTATGCAGGTATTTGTGATGAAAGGATATAACGTATGAAATAGTAACGCCATTGAAATTTGCAAAGTAGCAGTGCCATAAAAACATTCATAAAAATAATGTCGTCAACATCAATCCGCTCTTTTCCATAGCGGACAAATTAAGTTGTTCCCAAGTTGCTTCCTAGCGGGTTAAATACCGCCTGTGAATCTTAAATGTGTACATATCCAATACTTACATTAAACGTAGAATATGGTAGCCAGCGTTTAGCCCTTTAGTGGACGGGTCTTGAGGTTCAAGACCCGTGACCCCACTCTTTGAAAAAAAGTTTCCAGTTTAATTAAGATGTAAGATTTTATTCTTTACTGAACGAATAAGAACGCAATAAATGTTCTTCCTGCAGTTTTTTGTTTGTGTTTTTGGTTTATTAATATTTTATGTGGGTGTCCTTTTTTTGGCGCGAGTCCTTTATTTTCCAGCGGCAACATTGTACGGTTACCAGAAAAATATCAACACATGCTTCTCCTGAAAACAGCCCTCATTCCAAGAACAGTTTGCAATAATTTTTCTAGAATTTAAAGCCGAAAGTGGATGCAGTGGATAAGTTTTAAAGTGCTTGACTAATGAGCGTAAAAGTCCAAATGCCGTTTGAATGTTTTTTCTACTGCACCACCTCCCACCAACTTCTGACAAACATACGAAAATAAATTTGATTTGAATTGATTCCTGTGACTTCGGAATCGGTATGAAAATTGTAAATCCCTTCCATTTGTCTTTAAAAATATAAACTCACCCAAACGAATGGTTTTCAAAAAGGTAATAGAAGGTCGAAGCGTTCCTTATGGACTTGCTGTGCCCAATATTTATTTATTTTTTTTTTGTTATAAGCGCTATTGCATTAATTCTAATTCTACTAACTGACTCGACTGCGAGCAGTCCAGATCATACGTAGTCCTTGTTTTAATCCTTTAACCATTTCGTCTGGTTAAATTTGATTGGAAAAATTTTACAATAAGATATTTCGTGAGGGTTTTCACCATTTTAGTAGTTATTTTCACGATTTTCGAACCTTGCTGTTATTTATTTTATTTTTTTGAACCGGTTTGAAGTTGAACACTGTCAAATAATGACATAAGGATGTTCGATTTAAAGGCTCCTATTGCAATCTTTTGTAAGCAGATATGTGGGTAATATTTAAAAAACGTAACCCAATTTTCGATATTTTTGTTGCATCCTTTTTGTTTATAAACGAAAAACCGACATCAAGATATTGAAAAAATACACCTCTTTAAAAATAAGTTTCACTCATGATTTACATTTTAATACCCTTCACTATGAAAATTTAGAGGAAACAACTTGTGTCGAAAAATTTTCGTTTTCATAGTAACATCATTGAAACGAAATTGATTGGTCAACTCTTCGCATATAGTAACTCTATATGAACCTGGGCCCTAGTTATCAAAAAATCTCGCATGCGTTTATCTGTGAAAATCTCCGATGCATGCGAAAAACTAAAATTTGCAATTCTCGAAATCCGCATACGAGATTTTCTCTTCGATTGTTACTCGTCTGTGTTTTCCATGCGAATTTGCATTTCGTTTACGGAATTATGAGTTTGATACTTCAAAAAATGGATTTTTTTTTATTTGGGTGAGAAAATAACAGTCAAATTAAAATAAATAAATCAATTTAAACGAAAGCACTTATTCAATTATATCCCTTCGCATTGACGTAAATATGTTCGGAAATAGTGCCATTCATTCGCAGCAGTGTTGGGGCTCTCGGATAGTTCGGTATAATTTCGATTTCGCATAACTGCTTCATTGAGAGTCGAACAAGTGCTGAACTCATATCGCCCAAAGTAGCCACTGCGAAAACCCATAAATGTTCATTAAACATAAACATGCATGCATTTTATATACATTAGTATTTTTTTTTTTTTTTTTTTTTTTTTTTTCAATCGAAAACAACAATTCCGAACCAATTTAAATTTGAGTACTGTGGTTTTTTTTTCACAACCTTTCAAAATGGTGTACTTGACGTGCTGTAAAATTCTACCTCATACGAAAGGTGAATATAATTTTCGCACAGGTGGAAAAAAAAACAGCCTTGAGAATATACCAATTTTTTTCCTATGCGAAATTTGAGAATTGGAGTCCTGAATTAAAATTATTATGCAATTGCCTACTCTTAGGTGCATGGAAATTGCATTCCTTTATGGGTAAATGAGGCGCTCCATCGACAACATCTTTTGTTCTAAGATGACTTGTATTTCAATTAACATTTTGGAGTGCCAATTCTCAACTTATTTTACCCTTTCGAATGACCTAAGCTTCATTCTAATTATTTCATAGTATATACTTAAAAAGTGTACGGAAACTTTTGTTGTTCAGGTATTAATATAATGCTAATGTAATAATTAACCTATTAGGGCAAGCAAATACGTTTTAGCAATATAAGGATAAAACAAATACTACTTGCCAACAGTTTTATGAATATAGGTACCTAGCCAGTACCTATACTGCGATATTCTTTATCAGAGAAAAAAAAAAATCTTGTTCCTCCTCCTTTATTGCAGTTTCATGCAAATTGCTGACCTACTTTTAATAGCATACACGTCTTCTTTCATTTTTATAAATTAGTAAGCAAATTATTATTGCTACGCTGGTATCTGCTGCAAAAATCCAATCTACCTCAAACCTTTTCCATGGCACAGAACGGAAGCCTTTCCCTGTGTTCCCAGTTCCCATTTTCTACTCGCTGGCATTTCATTATTTTAAGCGGTTTTTGATGTACTCTCTCGTATGCTCATAGTAATACTGGGTGCGCTTGGTTTTTAGTTCCACATTTTAACTTGTACTCGTAACCTGTATTCCGGTACATACTCACATTCCAATTTGAGTAATTAATTTCTTGCTACACGCGATAAGTAGAGTGTCGTCATATCACGAAGCTATAGCGGCAACGACGCGCAGCCTTTCAGCTTATTTGATTGATTCAATTTCGCTTGCATATGTGATGTAGTGTCGTACAGTTCCTGTAGATATTTAATTAAATGTTCATCGCGAAACAAGTGCTCGATAAATCGAAACCAAAGTGCAAATTACGAAAATTAAATTCAAATAACTTGCACTAACGTTTGGCGGGAGAAACTAATATTCCACGACCATCAAACAGTGAAACAAGGAAGGTATCTGCAAACTAATGAATCGCATATCGATTACAAAAGTTACCAGCTCCAGCTCCAAGGTACATTTGGTATAAAGTTAAGGGAATACACGGTGTGCTCCTCCAACCTGTAGCGGATCTGCTGTGTGAACTGTGAAACATAATTAAAATTTAAGGGCTGCGTAATTACTCCATTTATTATTGAAATCGACGAATGGCGGATAGCATGGGAAACATTAAGTGAAAGATTCGTCTGGTGGGGGGACATAGAAATGGGCGAAGTTGACGGCGACAACGACGATGACTAATGGAAGGGGAAAATAGAAATCAATGCCTCTGATTGTATTACTTGTGATTTTGTTGTACATAAATATTGAAATTTAATTGAATATTGTAATGAAATGAGTTATCCTCCAGTCTCGGCTGCGACTTGAGGTGATTCCTATTGGTTTTTGTTCCTTCTGAGCAGATCGGATGGAAAGAACTTACAAGATGAACCACTGTTGGCGATGAGTTATAGGGAAATTTTTTGATTAAAATAAATTAATGTGGAGAGACTTGTTAAAAACTCTTCAGTTTAGTTTTTAAGCTAAGAAATGCATATGCAGGTACTACAAAGATGCAGAAACATGAAGTAGAATATTAGACACAAGAAATGACTTGTCAAATCTGGTAAGTCAATTGTGAATAGGACATCGTATTAAAATGTGGTGTTTTATATTACATAGCACATAAGCTGATTGCAAACGCTTCGCTGGGTGCACTACAATGTTGGTGCAGGGACATAAGTCCACGAGACATAAGTTAATTTGATTGTGGAATTATTTCCCTCTAGAAAGGGCCTTAAGTCCATAATTTATTTTTCAAATATGGGACATAATTCCAACATTATGTAAGTAGAAGAATATGCTATCATAAAAATGTCTAAACACCACGCTTCGGAATTTTTTTTTTTACTAAGTAACCAAAAAAAAAAAAAAAACACCCACATTCTTTCACACATTATTGTCATTAACAATTTAAGGTTTATTTTAGCGAAAAAGAAGAAAAATATTCTGAAGATAAATCGCAATTTATTATCTCAAAAAAAAATGTTGTTTTAGCCTCGAAAAATTTTAAACAATAATAATATTTTGCTTTCCATTTTAAACAATTTGGGACACGAGAAAGAGCCCAGATTCCAAATTCACTTAAATGAAACGAACCATCGGCCAAACTACAATCGGGTCTCTGGATGCTTAAGAGTCTGGCATGACAGCTCTGGGAAAACATGTTAGAAGGGACATAATTTCATAAATGTTTTCAATGTCCCACTTCGGTAGGACTTAAGTCCATAACAAAATTTTGAACTTATGTCCCACTTCAGTGAGACATGAGTCCGTAATGGGTTAATGTCTCGTGAGATTATGTCCCGGCGCCAAAGTTTATTCTGCATTTTTTTATAATATTAAAAAACATTATTTATGTCGACCTCTGGAGAAAAGATTTTACGAACTTGAGCCATCATCGTAGAACTATTTTTATACCTATTACCCATACATTTATTGATTGTGTTTTGTTTGAAACAAAAAAATTAACTTTATGTATAGTTAACTTATTAAATGCGTTATTGTTTTTGCTGTATTTGCAAAATTTGGTCAGGGAAAACTTCAAAACTGGTCAGGGAAAATTCTTTGTAAAAATAGTGGCAACCATGTAATGCATTTACTTACTTAGGTGGGGCTACAGTCCCGGGCAGCTTTGCCGTTTGGTTCCTTTCTGAGCCTCAAGACCATTGGCCGCAACTTTGATAAAAATTATCAAAATGGCCTGTTTTTCAGTGTAAGTAAGATTTTTTTCTTTATTGAACAAAATAAAATGCAACCATGAGAAAAGATGTGTTTCGTAATGAATAAATTTGTATTTTTTTATTTGTTATATTTAAATTTCTTTGCGGCTCTGTTGTTTTTCTTTGTTATATTAATATTTTATGTGGAAGCTCCTTTGTTGGTTCGGGCCCCTTTTTGGTCTCCTTTTTTAAATTTTTCGGCGGCAGCGTTGGTCCGGGGTGGAACTCAAACAATAGAGTCCAGTTATAATTTCCATTCATACCAATTTATGAGGGCAAACAATTTTCAAAAAACGTCACAGTATCTAACACTTTGTCTGCAAAGATTTTTATCATGTTGAAACGGATTCTTTATTAAAAATAACATGCGTGACACATGAGTGAATCCATCATGAAATTAAAAAGAAATTGTCTCGTCACGTTTATGAAAATATTTTTTCTGCACAAGACTGTAACAACTATCACAAAAAGTTATTTCCAAGGTGTAGTTCTGTGGCTTATGAATGCCAGTAACGTTGCGATGGACTTAAAGCTCTTAAGATTCTCCCGTGAATTCGTTTATCAAGCCATCAGTGTGCGACCAAGTGGTTTGTTGAAAATGTCTACTGTGACCAAAATGTCTACTCATCAAAACACACATGTGACCTAAATTGTAAGCCCTTTGTTTGTTTTTAAGTTTCTACTTGTGAATTGTGAAAACTTCACCATTTATTTAACATATATACACATTTCCAAGAGTTGCATTGAAAAACGCATCCAAATCCATATCCATTAAGTTGTTCTCCACGTTGGCGCAATCATACAGATAGATGCGCTTTAAGGGTACAAATGCTGTAGAAAGAACACCTAAACCAACAGGCTTTTTTTAACTGCTCGCTTTAACTGCCAACACTTATAGGAGCAAACTGACAAATTTTCTAGTATAGTAGTAAATTGTCTCTTTATTTATATAGGGAGGACATTTGGCGTTTGAACTGAGCCACTATAGTGGTTAGTGTGCTGGATTCCACTGAACGTCTGACAAAAATCGAGGAGATCTACTCAGTTAAGCCATTCGGACTCGGTAGGTCGCCTTCATTCGTCAAAGAAACTATAAGCTCTCACAAACGAATTGTTTTGTAAAACTAGGCCTAGGGTACCTACCTATACGCGTGTGACAATTATTTTTCTGTTACACAACATCAAATTTGAGCAACTAATTTAACTATAGCCATTAGGATTAGTATAATACTCTCTGACGATCAAAGGGAGAGTTTTTGATAACAGCGAAGTTTTACCCGGGCGAAAAACGTAGGTATCCTGCGACCAATTTGGAGCAACAGTATTTTCAAAATTAGAGAAAGATCCGAGTCCGAAACATAACCTTTTCCCTCATTCCTTTTGAGACGCTGAAGCAAGGGAGGACATGTGCCATTTTGTTGGCAAGTGTCCAATACTGAGTGAAACGAGGAGGTCCATCCTGGAAGCGATGTCTTGTCGGAGAATCAAGACATAGATATTCTAAATCAGTTAAACATTTTGATACTTACCAAGTTCTGAAAAACTACTCAGAGTAGGGAAAATGTTAGTGGTGAAAACTTCTAGTTATATTTATTTTCCACCCGACAGAAAGCAATGCCATAGACAAATGATTTTTTGTTAATTACATGCTGTTGAAATATTTCTCAAATCAATAAAAAATCGGTCTTATCTAATGTTATTTTATAATTTTTATAGATTATTGGTTTGCTCAAAAACTAAATATTACCATGCTTCGCTGCAGCACAAATACTGAAATTGATGCAGAGTGTTATTCTCGTACCGCTCAATTGCTGGTATTCATACAGTCGGTTGGCCTCATTTCAATTAAATCAATAAAATACTCTATAATGTCTATCGTCTAATAGGAAATGGAAATGTATTGTTTATGTATGTACGAAGGACCCATCGCTCTGTACCAAGTCATATGCTATACTGGGCTGCAGAAAAAATCAAATCCTTAATAATTGATGAGGGTGTTCTTTGGCTGCGCACCGGAATACACCCCATTATATATTGTTACGGGGGTTGTATTCAACTTGATTGACACAAGGACGTCCTGTTCTGCCATTTGCCAGAATAATACCTTTTCGACCTAGTTAATGTACGTGTTGCAGTATTACACATAATAGCTTTGCAGTCTATCTACATAAATTATTACTTTCAACAACATTTTTCGACCGTCAAATATGAATTAGTAACAAAACAAGTGGATGCAACCCCAGAAATAAAGTTTTCAGGTTTCACGCCAATGTCGAATACCTAAATTAGTCCCAAAACAGATCTCTCAGTGAAGGTAAGCTTCGCAAGCCGATATTTCCGAATTTCAGCTCTGTGAGCATAACCTATCAGCCGTCGGTGATCTTTTCCATCAGACAATCAAACTGAAATTGAAGCTTTGATGTGCAGGCCTGCGTGCCTGTTTCCCACAATGTTTTAGAAAAGATGATGACTTTGGCGAGTGTTTTTTTAGCTTGCATTCAGCTTCTGGATAAACGTTCTCCAACAAATTATTTATGGCCCGATTGCATAGCTTGATTTTATTTGCTTTCGCTGATGGCATTTGTCAATACTCTTCTTCTGCTCTTCATCTAAGGTTCTCCGTGGTAACTATACTCCAAGGCAAATTGTTAAAATTACAAAGTTCGATGGAACACAGACAATTACACTTGAGGGCGATCTGAATTAGCGCCCGAATTTATACGAACTTAATGTTACGAACACAACGAATGACAGATGGAACATAGTACTACCAAGTACCAAGTGTTCATGTATTTTTGTTCATTCCATTCGTAAGCTGGGTTTACTATTAGGCACTTGCCCTGTTTCGTAATATCCTATTTTCCATCAACCGTAGTTTGTTAACTTCCGAGGTTTGTGGCCAGTGCAATCATGCCAGCTGGAATTTCCACTGCTCTCTTCCGGACTTGTTCATAGTTCTTATGAATTGTGGGCTTACATGTCGTCGCATGTTAAGAGGAATTGTTTCGCACAAAAAAAAATTAAATTGTAACTGACTTTCAGTCGGAAATAACTTCACATAAAATAAGTGAAATTATTTCCCACTCGAGGTTAAGTTATTGCCCATGAAGATATTTCCCTACACCGTTCTTAAGTGATCGCTTTCTTAACTCATTTGTAGTTTTTTTAACGCGATTTTTGACATCTGATACTTCCAGGACTACGCAATAGGCGCTGCAGCAACGTCCCCTGCAGAGCACGCACTCCGAAAATTTGTTTCCAATATACTAAACAGATTTTTGCAATAGGTCCGCATTATTATAATTGAACAAACACACAGTTTTGAGCAAACAGCAAAACCCTCCTCGGTCGATAGCACTTTGGGATATTTTTCTTTTCCTGAATTAGACATCAGCACTGCGCTCATGCCATCTGCATAACTTCGAACCCTTAACACAAAATATAGATGTGTATACCCACAAAATCCTGTCCGCTGCAGTCGCAAATTTCACCAGAAACACTTACTCAGGAAAAAATAAAAGTCAGATATCGAGGACGAGTTTTCCATAAACTATCGTGCCATCCGAAATTCAGAGAATTTCCCCCGGGGATATGAGAGCTCCGGAAAATGCATTCCCCAACAGAAAACAATCTCAATTCGTAGATACCCCCTTCCTAGAGACGGAACCTCGATCCTATTTTCTTGTTTTCTCGGATTTTGATGGATGATTAGCTTTGAAGAAAAATCTACAAACCATCCATTAGTAGCAATTTTGCTACACCATAAGAGTGTAGCCAATTCTGCATTAAAAATGACGCAAGCGGTCTCACAAAAAGAAAAAAAAATTCAAACCGTTTACGTTTATTTAATAAAGAGAGCAAATTACATAAAAGGATTCAAACACCCACATCAGCCACGAAACAGTGTTCAACGTATAGCTTTCGTGAAAATGTTCATCTCAATTGGAGCGACGGCATGGTGGGGCAGGGGGGACTAAGGGCACTAAAAGCTTTCATCGCCATGAAATATTCAATATAATCGAATCAGTGAGCGAGTGAAATTTCATTATTGACAAAAGCACAGCAGCGCGACGAATACTTAAATTTGAATTTCTATTTAATCCCTTTCCATCGTCTTGTTTTGTGTATGCTGTGGCACTGTTCTTAAAGGCGACACCATAATTGGCTTTACGCAGACGGAGTGCGCGATGGTGCAGTTTGTTAGATGAATGTACCCAAGTTGTGTGTCTGATATAGTTTGTCGTCTGTAAAGATTTCTAAGGTACAGGTGGAGGTAATAGTGTCAACATAAGAAAATGTTTTCCCCCGTAGGGATACCTTAAAAGCGATGCTTTCAATTTATTTCGAACGGCAAATGTATGTTTAGAGGTCTAGAAGTTGTTGTTGTTCGTCACCACTTGTATTTCATGGCTCAATGGTTTTAAGCTTAACTGCGGAGCGCAGTGTTAAGCTCAAACTCTGGAAAAAAAAACAAAATCGATTACCCCCAGAACCCTAGCAATCCGTTTCGGGCCTGAAGTTTTGTGGAACTCCAGAATAATGCGGCCTTTTCTATGTTCTGTGCGGGCATGTGAAACTTCTTGAAGACTAATCGGAGAAGAAAGTCAGGTTGGGTTCTGTTAACGTCAAACAAATTGAACATTTGGCACAATCAGTCGACCGTTTGGAAGTCGTTTCTTAGAGATTCGAAGACCACATCGGGTACATGAATATAGTACCTATACTCTTCTCTAGCATACTGTACTGGACTGAAGGCCAATTTCTTTTATTCTCAGCCATAGTTTCGAACATCTTCTAAAAGAAACTCCTCAGTTTGCAAAAGTGATTCGGGGGAATATATTTTGCAAGGAATCAAACCAATGAGCTTCTCACGTCAATCAATCGTCCAAAATCATGGAAGTGCCTTTAAAAAAGTCTCCATATCAGTCTAGCATTTTTCCCTAAGATTCTGGCAACACTGGCAGCGCGATCTATGTGCGTCCTACAGCTGCTAAGCTTTAAAAATATCAAAACCCTCTATATTTATCATTCAAAGTGATGAGAACTTGTCATAAGAATAGGATTGCTAATATTTAGGGTAGAAATCGCAGACGACCAACAGTTGCCAGTTTAATAAGTAAAGGGTTTTTCAACAGGGACGCTACAAAAGTAGAGCGACAGGGACAGCAAACGACGCCGAATTTCTTGCCGCTCTTTTGACATTTCTCTTCAGTAAGGTTTGCCATTTCATGATGGAAAGAAATACGAGCCAACAACGAGTCGAAATTATTAAAATTTACTACCGAAAATTGGAGTCAGTGGCCTCAACGTTAAGAGCGCTACGTCCAATTTACGGTCGTCATAATCGTCCTAGCAGATCAACAATTGAGCGTCTAGTGGAAAAATTTGAATCCACAGGCACAGTACAAAATGTTCCCGTGCCAGTGAGACAAAGAAGTGCCCATAGTGTGGAGAATATTGCAGCCGCTGAGGCTTCAGTTGAAGACAGCCTAAATGTGTCTCTCACACGTCATTCTCAAGCATTGGGCATCTCTGTGACGTCGTTGTGGCGAATTTTTCGAAAAGATCTTGGTCTACATCCTTACAAGATTAAATTGACGCAAGAACTGAAGCCGCTTGACCACCAGAAGCGTCGCATGTTCGTGAAATTATCTCACAAAATGGTCCAGTCGCCGTTAGACTATTTCCTGTGGGGCTACGTCAAGTCTATGGTCTATGCCAACAAGCCAGCGACGATTGATGAACTTCGTACGAATATCGAACGTGAAATTGCAGCAGTGTCGGCCGGTTTATGCTTGAAAACCGTCGAAAATTGAGTTCAGCGTCTGGACTTCTGCAAGCGCGTCCGTGGTGGCCACGCAAAAGAAATCGAGTTCCATACATAATGGCATCGAACGAACTTTTACAGGAATAAAGAATTTTGTTTTATTTAAAAAAACTTTTGTAGCGCTCTTATTGAAAAACCCTTTATTAAGCACGCTTCAAGTCACTTGCAAACTCCTCACACAATCTAAAGTTGCCGTCGCTGTAAACAATTCAAGCAGGACTCATCTGATATGATATTTAAAAACCCGCCAGCTCTATTTCCCGCTTGTTACCACTCTAAAGAGTCACACTTAAGAGCGACATTGAAAGCACTTGCTTTTTTCCTTAGAGGCTGTTCTAACTAACTTGTGCATATTGTCTAGAAAAGGAAACGCCTAAAGTTAACACGACAACGCATTTGTTTTGTTAGAATATTAAGAGTGCGCTGTATTATTTATTGAATTATTACTATCGTATTCCTCCGCTGCCAGAGCGGTGTCTCAATCACTCTTAGCTCTGATGCGGTCGCCTCAAAAACTGCCACTTTGTTTAAAGCATTCCATCATAGTTGACGATGTTCAAGCATTCATATAACTTCTTCGTGCTTAAGTTTCTTTAGCTTTTGATTTAATATTATGTCGATTGCATTCGTCTCTTTCATTCCGCTCTTACAGAGAAAGCGACTATCAGTTCTTTCGATGTGCACCTAAAATGGTCGCTACTATTTCTCGATGTAATCAAATAAATTTTATATGTGTCTTGTTGGGGTTAGTTTTAAAAAAGTAGGCGTGACAGAAAACAGCATAGCCTTATAGTTTTGAGAAATATTTGAAAAAAAGTTGCACCGATATCTGTCGAGTAATTTTCACTCCAACAGGCATAAGACACACAGTTAAAAATCTTGGCGTTAAATTTAATATTTTTGGGGTTGTATATAAGTCCACGCCGAGAAAATATTAAAATTTTATATATTGCATTCGAATTTAAAAACCAATAAAATTAAATTAAGAAACAAAATATGTCTGAAATATTAAATTTGAATATAGATGGAGATGGGTTTCAATGCAAAAGTATTTAAATCAAACCCATATTTATATTGAAAAATTAAAGAATCTTAATACATACGTATTTGACTTAAATAAACTGCAGATTAAAATATTATACTTTCACCTCAAATTCAATACTTCTTTCGCTTTTTATAAACCCATAGAATATTGACGTACAATATATTCTTTTTATATTTTAATCCTTCTTTTAGATTTGATTTAAATATCTACGGGATATATTTCAACACACAAAAACATTTTCTTTTAAAACAAATTTTAATTGGTTTTAAATATATACATATCTACATATATACAAAATTTTCGAGTGTAGACAAATTCCGGTGGCTTTCTATCCCAATTGAAAATAATCCCTAAGAGTGCCGCTGTGAAAGAGAACTCATGTATGGGCGAATTATCTTATTAATTATTCAGTCAATTACTTAGTTTTTGGAATGTAGCTATATTTCTGAGGCAATGAACTGGAATCTCTAGATCGTCCTGAACTTCAAAAGTATATCCACTAGGGACATCTCTGGCGCTTCACAGCCTTAAGACAAAAAGCTAATATTATAACCTCCTACAAGAATATTTTGAAATTAGAGTTACTTACTTGTGAGAATAATATTCTCATTGGGTATCAATGTAACTCCCTTTTAAATCATGACTTTCCCTTGTTTGTATTTTTCAATCATTTTTCTTATACAAAAGCTTTATCCAAATCATTCACTCCATTGAGTAGGAAGAGCAAACCAACTCTAAGTTATTAACCAAGCGACTAAATAATAGGTATATTTGGGTTCAAAAATAATACCGATGAATTTAAATCCAAACAGATCCTGTATTAAAACTAAATACAAATGTATTGAAGTTTATGGCTTCATAAGTTCGTATTAAATTAAATCAGAGTAGATCTTATACTTCAAGGTCAACTATAACTTAATTGTAATAAATTCTTGACTGAAATGTTATTTTAATTAGACCGGATTAGATTGTAGAACAAAAATACTGGATTTTAATCTTACGAGGTTAAAGTTCAGAAAATCCGTATTAAAATGAGCATTTTAATGGACAAATTATTAAATTTGAATGCAAAAATATTGCAGAAAAAGTTTAATAAATTGTAAATATTTAAAACTAATGTTCGGAGGTATTAAAAAACACCCCCATATTTTTAACCGTGCATCAGACATAACTCCTCACAGTTTTGTTATACTTATACAATCGTATGTATAGATTAGCGATGTGCTATGTCAACTTAGCGGACTCTTGCATCACATAAACTGCGGTGACGCAATCTCATTCCACACAAATGTAAAAACAAAACACACCTTATGCCATCGGGTACAAAATACACACAGCACACTCAAAACCCAACTTTCTGCTGGTTCAGGCTGACTAAATCTAAATGTTTGATAACATTTTTGAGATACGCCGCAAACTATTTCTGTGATTGGTACTAATATCAGAATGACAACACAAAAAGCATTCGAATTCAATTAACCCCAATCCGGAAAGGTAAAGCGTCTGCAAATTAAAATAAAGTTAAACAATTTTAATTACTCTAATGGATACAATGCGCCAGCATAAATAAATTGTCGTGCGGGAAATTTTCAATGGCCGGTGGATAAAGGATAACGATTTATGTTGTTTATTGTTTGAATGGGTATTGCTCTTTTTATTCGTGGGCTATTCCAGGTGAACGGTAATGTTCAAATCGTGTGATCAAAAAAGCTTATTGTTATGGTGGAGCATTGTACAATGGATATCATTTGATGTCCTTATTAAGGACCATTGGCCTAATCGGGCCACTACACACAGATGACCCGTCGCATTAGAACAGATTTCGGGCTTCGTTTAAAAACCAACAAACGAGATAGCCATTGCGCTGGATGGGTCCGTGTGAAATCCCTACCTTTACATTAGAGCTGATTGTTGGGATTTGTCGGTGAGACTAAGTTGCCATTTGTGGAATTTTACGGCATCTAATAGCAATACAAAGTTATATTGGAATTCATTGTTAAGCACACTTGTAGCGATTTACTCCTTTCGTTGGGTAGGCAAATATCCTTTTGCAGGCAAGAAACATTTTCGGGTAATCAGGGTGTAATTGCTTCGAATTTGAAATGCCTTCATGTTGCACTATCTGAACATTCTGATGGAATACATTACAAAATGTTAGAGGCTTTTGTGGATACAATTACCCAATAAGAAGTAATATGAATGCGCATTTGGGCTTAGGACACACCAGCATAAGGACTTTCATGCAGAGCTGAACGGAGGTTTTCGGGCGCAAAGTAGTTTTCTAAAAACGCTTTTGAGTGATGGAATATTTTACCTTTAGTACTGTAGAATATCGGAAGATAGGTTTTTTAAAGGAGGTCTTATGGCTCTTGGGTAAAATGTTTAAAAAGTATACGCACCTTTCATACAAAGGATTTCTTAATTGGGTAGGGTCGATGTGTGCAGTCTGTGGCTGCCAGGGGGCAGATCAGTAAGACGATGATCATCTGGACGATATCGTATTCGAAATATGGTCCAGTTATAGATAACCGGTCCGGCAAACAATCGCGTCGGAAATTTGCGTTTGGAGCTACAGTCGGGCACGAGATTCTATACTGACCCAAAGTTAATGAACTGGGCTTCGGCACATTTCGAAAGAGTACCCCAATTTTGGCCGAAAAACCATCTTAACGGACAAGGCGCATTTTCGGATGAATGGCTGTGTTACCCACACGAGCTTCACCAGATGGCAATGCACCCAAATTTGGTGACTATTTGACTATTTGGTGCGGATAATTTTTTGCAAATGACGTAGCAGATTTTTTTGGCCCAAGTTGAACGATATGGAGCTAGACGATGTGTGAATCCAGGAGGTTGGGCTACGTGCCGCACAGCAAACGCCACGATTGACACTGTCTGCATAAACGATTTGAGGATATGGTTATCTCTCGCAGAGGTGAGGTAAATTGGACACAAAGATCGTGCGAATTGGAGTCGGAGATCTATGTCAAAATTCAGTCAAATTCAGTCGGATCTATGCTGCAAGGTTAGGTTAGGTTAGGTTAATGGGTGGGTACGGCAAAAGCGAGTCCTGTCGCACCCCACTTAGGTCCATGTGGACCCATTGTGATGCCCTTAATTGGGGTTAGCCGATGTTGTTGGCGTTAGCGTTGTTCCCTCTCGGTTACTCGACCTTGTCCAGCCATCCTGATGTATTTATGAACCTGTAAAGATTGGATAAAGATACATCTGAGAGTTCTTGTATGTCATGGAAGTAATATCTTCCAAGTGTTCTATTCCTCAAGTGACAGAGACTAGGGCATTGACAGAGGAAGTGAGGTGTGTCCTCATGTACCTCCTCGTCTCCGCAACCCCTACATATATCGTCATTCTTGAGTTTAATTTTCATTGTGTGGTATCTTAGGAAGTTGTGACCCGTTAGGGCCCCTACCAGTTTATACATAGACGTTCTATCAAACCGCATAAGCTTGATAGTCCGACTTGGATTATATTCCGGCCATAGCTTCCGTGATATTTCGCAGGTATATGCTGCAAACTCAGATAAAATGTAACCACTCGGACCATTGGTACCGTGGGAACACGCTGCGAATATTTGATGATATATTTCATACATATTGCTATACATGAACCCTTCAAAAAAGAAAGGAAGGATGTTTTTTAAATCTCTCACATACAGCTCGTTTTATTTGACTTAACCATCGACCCGTCCTTATTGAAAAATCCCTTATTAGAGTAAATAGCCACTAGTTTTGATGCCTTTTCGATCACCGCTCCATCCCCATGGAGGTTGGTCGTAGGTTTTCCTTTACCTTACCATGTTTCCATCGGTCGGCATAATATCCGAATAGTTTTTATTTAGCATTGAAGCTGATGATCGCCAAATTTTTTTTTCGGGGTACAAGTATTCGATTCCGTAGATCGGTGAGTTCGCAAATTGTAGCTTATGATCATGTTCATTTTATATTTTTGAGGTACCTATCCACAGCAATTATTGAAGTATGACTGCGTGATTTCTCAAAGCACTTCTCTGAAGAAAAAAAAATCAAACGATTTCTCCTTACAGTAGAATTAGAATTAGAATAGGCTTTATTTATGTAATAAAAATTCAGTTTTACAATGATATTTGTTTGGCAAGTCTTTTATGAATGACCTGGCTTAAAAAATCGCCCGTCTTGACAGTACGTTGGTTTAGTTTTTTATTTTTTTTTTTCAAGCAATCAAGAGTCCTTCATTCTAAGGTCCATATCCATTAAAAATAAAGAACGGCTTGACCTTGTACTCACTGCTCTTTAAAAAATGTCCACAAGATCTTCATAATAGGCTACTATAGTATTTGAGTAGCACTCCCCGATTACGTACAAAATCCGCAGGGCATTAGACTTGAAAAAAGAAAAAAACACGATCCCAATTGAATGAACCTCAACCCTGCAAACAAAGGACTCCCACAGCAAAGGCATTTGAAAGTAAACGCCACCGCCATCATTAATTCGTCTGATATTTTTCTAAAACAAAGGACTTCATTTCGATTGTGGTTCTGGTGCAGCCCGTTGTCTAAACACTTTATCATGGAGTAGATTTCAACACCCATTCCAATTTGAAGTTTAGCTCCCCTCCATGATACTCGTATCTCAAGAGTATCATATTAGTTCGTTCGCCTCACAGTGTCCATGTTATCCGACATCGTTTCTGCCACTGGCATTGTGTACCAAAGTTTTTTTTTTTGTTTTTCTTCCAACTCATCGCGCAATTCCATAAACGTTTCAGAGTGACGTCGGTTTGGGGTAGCCAACTACATTACTGTAGAGATATTCCTTTATCTTTGGAGCGGAACTAATCGACACTGGCTATAGAGAGGTACGGACACATAGAGATTCATTTAAAGACGTGGGTTTTGTGAATTAAAAAGAAAAAACACTCCCCAATAAAATTGGTCATGGAACGGTCTCTAATTCAATTGTAACGATGGATACGATTGCCTCTTTGTTATTGCTAGGCTATCAGTCGGAGTGCGTAATCCAATTTCAAATTCCTTAGTTTCGGACTTTCGGTTCCGATCGGGATGAGAGAGGGAGATTGAATAGAGATTGACATACGAGTATATCGATTGCAGTAGGGGTCCTTTCCTTTTGTATGTGTTTGTATTTGTTTTTTTTTGCCCTTTGTGCTTAGAAGTTGTTTTTAATTCTTATGAAATTTCAGTTTATGAGCTCTGGTGTTATTGAAAAGACATCGTAGCTTTCAAGGTGGGTGCAAACACAATATACCATTTCCCTAATTGTGCTCAGCGCTATAGACGCTCTGTATGCTCGACATTTAATTAGGTAAACTTCATTTGTCACCAGGCCGGATAAATTATCATCATCACCTCTATAGATTCCTCCGGGTAAGCATAATCAGACTACCCGATCTTACTGACGAGCAGAAACACATTCATATGAATAAATCCCTGCCTAAGGACTATGTAATCTTCTTACAAACATTACATACATATATCTTGATGATGTACGTCCCTATTCACTATTTTCCTGACAGAAAGATGAGCAAGAGCATTCTTATTTTTATCCTACAATGTTGTTATTTGTCTGTCTAATCAATTTCATATTCGTCTAGTGGGGCGAATTATGTTAATCGAATACCGTATCGTATGATTTTGCGTGGGAACAGTACGATAGATGGTTGGTTTGGTTCGTGCCATCTCCTTGCACAGGATGTACGAGAATTGAAACTCTATGAAAATTGGGGTTCCCTTGATTGGAAGTTCACAATGCGTACCTATATTTGCACATTGTTCACTTATTTTCACACACGACTGGTTTTTTAACCACCCAATATGAGAAGGGGGGCAGGAAGAAGAATGAATTATTACAAGTAAGGAGGAAGGAAATCCTATGGAAAGCTAAAGCGTAATGAGAAAATTAATTTAATGAACTTTAAGAAAGCTGGATTTACTGATTCGGGAGGGTTAGTTAAATTCCTGGGGAGAGTCTCGGAAATTTAAAATCCGGAACGCACTTATGGGAATTGACTTATTATAATAATTGTTTCCGAAGATTACTAAATTGGTTTGTTTGAATGAGGGGATTTGAATGGATTTGAATTTTAAAACTGCCTTCGAAAGACGCCTGACACAATTTTGTATAAATTGAGTGAGACCAAAGGAAGAAGTTGTTTTTCTTTTAAATATAATATTATGTGCATTAGCCTTAAATACCTAAAAAAAAAAAAGCGGATGGTGTCTTTGTGCATAAATTCAAAAATCACAGACACAGAAAGCTTTTGGCTTTATTGGTTTGGCTTAGTTATTCAGCACTTCCATTCATATTTATTCTATAATTTAAAGGTATTAAAGTGCATATTATAGCTAGTATAGCAACCAACCTAAAGGCAACCTCATTTTTAGATGTAGAAAACCCAAGTTACAATTTCACTTCGGTAAGGTTCAGATTTGTAATTTCTGTAGGCAACGGTTTCAATAGAGGCTCTATAGTATTTGTTAACCGAAGTAGACCGATTTCGAAGTAATTGTTTCCAAAATAACTTCTGTACGTCCTTTGCGAAGCTTATACACAGGCTTTATAGAGGGATATGAAACTAAGTTCCGATGAGATCTCTATTAGACTTCTGAAAATGTTGAGGAGATGTGTGGAAAGTTAATTGCTTCGGTAAAGCTTGTGATTCGAAAAGCTTCCTTAGAGCTTCTGACAGGAGGCATTATATAAGCAATGAAATGTATCAAGTAGTTCAGATTTACCACTTCTAAAGCATTTTGCGAATTAGCCTAGGGGTTGGGGTAGTGTATTGGACCACTACGCAACAGGATTCATGTTCGATGCTCAGTGCGACCCCATTGTAAGTAAAATATAAATATAAAGAACTGCTTGAAAATTGCAAAAAGTCAATTAGATAATGTTTTTTAATGTTAAAAAATTAAGAAATTGAAAAAATTTAAGAATAAAAAAAAACATATACATTTTTCTGTTCATATTTTGTGCTTTTATAAAGCTTCTATAAGGTTTCTATAAAGTTTCGGTAATGCCCTACCTGTATAAAAGTGTGCCAGATTTGTTTCCTGTAGGCCTTATGCAGTTAATATTGCGGGAGGGGAAATAGCCTCGATAGCGACTTACCGAAGTCATATTGTTACTTAGGAATATTCCGGGGGAGTCTGAAAATGCATTCTTTTACGTTTAATGAAGAATAAAATCGTACATAAACTGAAAAAGAGGGCATTTCGATAATTTTTAAAAAAAGTGTGTGTCACGGGTCTTGAGCTACTGTTTGGAAATATACGTTCAAAAATTGGGTCGAACCGAGTGGGATTTATGTTCGGTTCAAGAAAAAAGGGTTAAAATGAACTAAGTCACTGTTGAATAAATTCATTGTTAAAAACTACAGAGATAAAAAGGTTAAATGTTAAAAAAAAAACACACTTTATCTGTTATAATCAACCAAGTTTCTAGAACGAAAGTAAATACAGAAAAAAAAAACACTGTCATCATGGATCAAGATGTAAGAAATTAAGAACCTGACTTTAAGGTGACTTTATACTTTAGGAGAATTGGCAGACAAAATTGGACAAATCCGGTCACGGTAGATGCCTTCCACAACGATCTTCGATTTTCTAAGCTGTGGGTTTGGTGAGTAAGTCATGTATAGGAATTGGAAAATAAGCATGACGAACATTGTAAAGGTGTTATTTTGGTATTCAAAGAAAAATGCCATTTTTTGAGATAAATGATCGGGATGTTTATTTCATAATAAAGAGGAAGGTATGCCGTTAATAATGAAGAACAACATCAGCCAAATGGCCACCACGAGCACTCATACAGGACCATATCCTTTTCATGCAATTTTCCATAAACAAATCGCAAAGTGGCTGCCCTATGTCCTCGATAGCCTCACGAATTTTATCTTTGAGGTTTTGAATCGACGCTGGGCTGTTGGCGTAGACCTTATCTTTCATGTGGCCCCAAAGGAAGAAGTCGCAAGGTGTTAAATCACAAGATCTCGGTGGCCAATTGTGATCACCTCTTCGAGAGATAACACGGTCCGGAAACTTTTCCGTTAAAGATCAATGCTTTCGTTGCTTGTGTGGCACGTAGCGTCGTCTTGTTGAAAGTAAACGCTGTCCAGATCAATACCATCCAACTCCGACCATACAAAATCATTAATCATCTCTCGATAGCGCAATCCATTCACCGTAACTATTTATCCAACCTCATTTTCGAAAAAGTAAGTAATGACCCCGCCGGACCATAGACCGCACAAAACAGTCACACGTTGAGGATGGAGAGGCTTCCCAACAATAACTCTTGGGTTTTCCGAGCCACAGATGCCACAATTTTTCGACCAATTTCTGTATTGCGGTCCGACAAGGTGCTTCACGACGACCAAAAAATGCTTTTTGTGGATTTTTTTTCTCTTGTTACACATTTTGTGTGGGTACCGAAAGGGACAAGGATCGATATACAATTACTTCGAAACAGAGTTATATTTGAGCGATAGGTGGGTCCAAATTGCTGGTCCAATTCATGCCCAAAATAGCATTCTAAATTTTTCCATTCAGTGGAAAACATTATTTTGACAAGACTTACATTCAAAACGTTTCGAAATTTCATATTTCATAAAAGTTACTATAAAAATACCAAACAATCCTACAATGTCATTCCCGAATTTGAATCTACGAAAAGGTTCCATGGCATAGATGTTAACACAGCCTTTTGTATGTCCGCCAATAATACTATTAGTACACCTACTGCGTATAATCTCTGCAAATCCTTTTATTTCCACAACGCGGAACATTTTAATCCAAAGTACTGGCATATGAATATTAATTGCGAAACGTGAATCCCCATATAAACTCTTAAGCTGGTAACGTTTCGATGGTGTAATCTCTGGCATATTGGCCTCTGCATTCGTGTTATTTTATTGTTAATAATAAGTGCCTGTAAAATCAGAGTTTATTGGGGAATACGTGAAAAATATTCATTTGAAGGATTAAACCCAGACATCAAATGGAATAGTCCTGCGAAGCTAACAAACAGCCAACCTATTGGAATGGCACATAAAGTATCGGTTGGTTGGTATCGGTGGATTTGGGATTTGGATGGAAGTCAGTCGAATGTAATTGCCCATCCAATTCCAAAGATAAAAGTATCCATTCGTGTCCTTAACAAAACCTATCTGCTAATCTTTCTTCGGATAACAACAATCAACAGCTTCTAAGACAAGAAAACATAGAAGATTAATCACGAAGCGGCGCATAAATGAAGATTAATGCTGGAGAATAATGGCGAAAATTATTAATGGATTGCTTCTGCTTTCTGTACACAGAGATTGAGTTTGATTATGTTCTCGAAGGAAGTGACTGAGTCAATAAAAGTTGATATGTGTGCACTTTGATGTTGGATTGCGCTAGACGAATTGTCTGCCCTACTTTCAGCCAAACGTTGGTACAGTGCAGGGATAGAAACGGTGCAATATCAAAATTTGCAGGACATTAATCAGAACAAAGTATAGTTGCCAGACTCTTGAGTATGAGTAGCTTTTTGATTAATGACGGAATTGTATTTCCAGATGGGTAAAAACTAGAGGAGACTAAAAGGTTTCCCATCCATGCTACATTTAGATTATAGAAGATTACCCATTGACGAAACTGTAATCAGGAAAAGGAAATTTATACCTTCTTGCTCTGGGTCAGCTGAAACCTCAAAAGTGTCGCTGTACAGAAGGACTGGAGTGGTTTTATAATCTCTGGAACCAGGGAGGAACAGTATTGACTTGTCCAAAGAACTCAAAAAGCACTTGAAGTCTCCGCACAAGATTAAATTGAAGAAAATTAAAACTTAGACCCATAAAAACTATAACAATGGAACTTTGTTGGATATGTTGGATTTTTTAAAATAAAGTAGGATGAACGGCACACAACTAGCTAATCTAACCACGTACACTCTACTTGACACTTCTCATGTAAAAGATAATGGTATCTATTAAATATAAGGAGAAGTGACTTGGCAGCTGTGACCTGCTACTGGTACTTCTTAAACTGCATTCACTTTTAGCGCGCGGGTATAAGGGGAACGTGCAATCAAACGAAAATTTGAGACACTCACTAAAATGACTGTAGAGTGTAGCACTTTATCACAAATGCTTGCAAAGCCGCAGGCTGTCACTCTGAACTGTTTTATTGACCCCCTTTCTTCCTTCCTTGCTGAGATAGATGTTCATTAAGACAAAGCTGATGTCGAAAAATTACTTCTAATAAAAAAAAATGCAATGACAACCGAAGTCCCTCATGACGAACTACTGCAAGGACGATGGAAGCTCACTTTTTCGTCCACGCTGAGGATAGTTAGTAATGCCTAAAATAGACGACCTACTGGCGTAAATATTTTAGGTGACTTTTTGGACTGGATTGAAGATACATATACGCAGTTTAGCTTTTTCCACTGAACTTGCCCCAAATTTGATTTGGTGCAGCTCGCTAAATATGGTTCCTAATATCCGATGGAGTTCTGAATACTTGCCGACAGTTTTGGAGTGCTCAAATGTGATCTTCAAAACAAGAGAATGTAAATTTACGTAGGCTTGTCAAACAACCATTTAAAATAGCTCTTAGTTCTATTTCGTCAATCGATGTCGATGGATAACAAAGAGGCTTATGTAGTGATGGGGACAATAGTTGTTCTCATGTGTTTTGGAGCAAGTTTTTCTGTCAAATATACCTTTTGCAATTTTCTTTTCTTAAATTCTTATGACGACTTCTATATTTATTTTTTATTTTGTTATTTGTACAGAAATTAACTTCACACTTTAGCTTCGATTACTGAGCACTGTTCGATTGTCACTTCAGCTAGTCAGGCAGAACATCTTTGAATTTTTTTCTTGTATTCATTCCCTAACAACACCTATTTTATTCCACCAAAATTTATCGACTACCATTCCTACTTCTTGCCACACAATAAGTGGATTTAGAAAATGAATCTCATGACCTCCGAGGTAGGATCATACAATTCCATTCCAACCACATTTCATTTGGGTATACCGACAATGTATGGACGTATATAGTACAAAGCCCTGGCAAGGGAAAAAGGGATTCATGAACAACATAATGCTATGGTATAGGAAATCCTTCAAGGGATTGCAAAAATGTACTCAAATTCGAGTTCAATGGGAGACCTAAAATCGTGATAAATTAATCATCTTAATGAATTTTACGGAATAACGATGGTATATTGTCCTTTACTTCTTAACCGAAAGGTTATCCCTACCTTATTTGACTTAATTTGATGCTCTTTCTAGAAAACCTTTGATCTCAATCCCATTTTTCGATGAGTCCTTAACCCAAGGTTGCGGTTTATACATGTAGTCCCGCATGCCAAAAAGATCAGTACAAAATTCCATATAAATAAAGCTCTAGTCCTATGTCCCATTCATCACTTGTAATGTTTGTTTATCCAAATTTTTGTGGACGTATTTCCAACCACACATGATAATTGCTCATCGAAGAATGGAAAATTTAAGAAGAAGTTTCAAGGTAATCGGTTAACCAATTTTAAATAGAAATAAAAAAATCCCGCTCACAAAAAATTGTTTTTCATATCAATAGCTTGGTGTTATTATTATGTTATCCATAAAGTGTCACACGTTTCACCAAGCATGAAATTCCACAAATTCGCAAGCAGTGATAAATGGCAAGGTGTTCCTCATATGCCGTATTTGCTTAGATAATAATCCAGACATGAACACCTTTTTTTGACGGCTGTTTAGTTGCCTATACGTCATGCTGAGAATGAAAAAGAAAGTTTTAAATGGAATGCATAGACGAAATTTCAGCGAGGATACACTTCCATACACTTGAAGGAGCTTGTTTATTTTGTTTATGCAAATTAGAATGTTTGGAAAATATTTCAGCCACCTGATGTAGGTACCTATATTATCAAATAAAAAACGATACGCAAATTGTTTTTTATTACAAAAAACTGAGTGTAGCGAAAGAGTCCATTTTGATGTATTTTAGCCTTGCCAGTGGTTGGGTAGTCACGGTCTTATAGAAAGGGCGTAGAGGAGACTCGGCTCAGTGGGGTTGAACATTTGTGACCTCCACCGAGTAAATGCACTGTTGCCTTCCAGAAAACTCTTTTTTTTTTTGTGATATAGTTTTCTTCCCTTTCAACTTTTTTTCTACCAATTTGAAACAAGTTCAAATCAAATTTAGCTTGATCGCCACGATTTCTGCGCAGCTATTTCTTATCTAAAGCCGAACTGTTGTCAGCTGTAGTAAAAAATACTTTTAAAACACTCGTTTATTCATCGACAATAAATTCTTTCGTAAAAGAACAGAACCTCTAAAAACAGAAAAACAGAGATTACAAACGTTCTAGGCAATGAACACCAGTATTGACTTTTTTAAAAGTACCTACTTAATTTTTTAAAGTCGAGATATATGAATACTTGTCCGTGATCATGTAAAAAAATTACCAACACAAAAATCTGTGTTAAATATTCACTCGTCTTTGACGCTATCTAAAAAAAAGACGCATCAAAAAACACATAAATAACAGTTCTATCAGCGATTTACTTCTGCAACTTCGAGCAAATAGTGCGTACAAAAACGTTTTAACATTTTCGCCTTACAAAATCCGCAAATTTGGCAGAATTTTGGAGAAATGTTAGAATATTTTTGTAGAAAGACGAAAAAAAATCCATTTCGCTTTGTTCAATAGATGTCCACTGTATAGATATCTGATTTAGGAACACTGTTTCCTCGAATGTCTACTTTGGTACATTTCTAGAGTTCAAGTCATTCGAAACGCCTAATAAAATAAATACCTTATAGCTTATCATAAAACATGAGTATTTCAGTAGCAGTTCTAAATTTAACTCTTAAATTTCGATTAAAAAATAAATCAGTACAATTCAGAACTTTTGATTTAGTTTCTTATCTCGCTGTGTTTAAAACGACCTGGCAATACTGGCAGGTAAAGATCTACGTAAACAGTCCACTACAAACAAAACCAACTTAGCCAACTTATCAACATGCTAAATGTTTGATTTAAATTCACTTCCCTCTGCAACCTTGTATAAAATGTCGATGGATTTTCTCGGGAGTTGTCAATACGGTTAAGGTCACACCAAATCTAGCTGGAGGTCAACGAATTTTCTATCGATAAACGATAGATGCATATAAAAGCGTTAAAAAGGATGAGTTACATACAGTGCAATGTAAATTGACATTCGGCTTGCTTGATCTATGCAGGACGATGATGAAGTATACGAGTACAGATGAAGTATCAAGGAAATTGTGCAGGATTCCCAAGTTAGCAATTCAAGTGCATACTTTCCGAAATGTAGACTGGTATTTCGTGCAGAAATGAAGGAGTGCAAAACAAAACCAATCAACTATAAACGGAAACGAACAAATCATGAACCAATTTTGTCCAACAATTCAAATCTTTCGTTCAACAAAATTTATTTTATCGTGCACAAGCCCACTTTGAGCAGCGCTGGATCAAACAGATTGGTTGCATACAATTGGGAGCATCGTAAATTAGAGTTGAATATTTTGAATTCGAGATTGATGCTTTGGACACTAAGTGGAGGAGAGCTATAACTTTTTCGTTCAATAAGTGAAACCCAAAATGTCTTCTCTTCTTTGAAATCAAACAAGCGGTATGAATTTGTCCAATAAATTGTTGGGTGCAGTTGGAATAAAAACTGACTACACCTTGCAACAGCAAAGGATGAACAAAAAGCGCCCAAAGAGATGAAGGTGAAATCCAAACTACTGAATCAATCGATGGCATCTGCATTTCACAACCCACTTTCGATATTCCTCGTGAAACAAGTTACTCTCAAAATTGGGATAATCACACACAAACTGTAATGCAGTAAAATTGTCTACTAAGTAATGCGCAGATGGTTTCAATGTTTTCAATGGTTTCAATGGCTTCAATGGCTTCAATGGTTGTTAATAAAAAAAATCCAGGCTATGGCTGCAGGGTTGGTACGTGTATAAAGCCCCACGCAAAAGTAAACTTCTTTGAAATATTAGTCACGATTTGTCTGTATATGGAAAAGTGCTGCGCACTTCTTGTTCACCCTTTACGATGCAATAAAGAGTTCCTCTATTCTTGCGTATCCTGCAGCTGCAGCAGCATACTTTCTTTACAATTCCTTTCGTCTGGGAATATATGTGTAAGTACACGTATACGTATGGTGCAAACTGGAATGGGGTGTCAAAAGTGCACGATGCATACCAAAGGACTTTGCCTTTGGTCGAACGTGCCTAAAGTACTTTTCGGGAGAACAATCGACTTCAAAGCACCGTCTTACAAGACTTGTATGACCTAGTTGAGGAGGAAATACTGCAGTCCTTTGATTTTTTTTTTTTTTTTTTTCATGTTTCGATAACAAAACATTAATTCTACTGTTTTGCTTTTTTCTTTTCAGAGTTCGAGTTGAATACTACGTTAATGAAAACACATTCAAAGAAAGACTGCAACTTTACTTCATTAAGAATCAAAGATCAAGTGAGTATAACGAACTGGACTTTTAGTTTGCCTTACCCTTAACATTGAAAAGGAATATTTCTAACTTTCTCGGAAGGATGGGGTTTTTCTCCTATTGCTTTTTTCACTCTTGTGAATTATTGCAGGAGATTTCGCTTTCGTCACGAGCTCAAAGAGATGCATACTTGCGATGGCTGAGAGCTAGTGAATTTGAATGTGCTTCTTTATGCACCGAAATTTAAGAACTGTGTAAGCGGCCTGTTTTGCCGGGTGCGGTATTTGGTCAGGGTCAATTATGTCAATTCAGAGCGAGATACGACTTTAAGATATTACCAAACCGTTCATTTTGTAATGGAGCTACCCGTGGTTGTGGATATATGATGTGCTTCATTTAAGTGGGTCCTTAAGTTTTAAAGCTGTGGAGCCGTGTCATCGCAAATCGCGGCCTCAATCAAGAAGACCCTCTAAACAGCTCTTGATGCATCCAGTTCCGCAAACCAAGCTGGTTAAGCTTGCTCTTTGAATATGCCCATCACCAAAGGGGCGTGTTTTTTTTTTATGCTTCCTTGTCTATCTAGGGTCAACCCAAAGACTCGTAATGACTCATTTCATACACTCCCTGTCCACTAGGTACTTTAGATGATGTATTTTTTCAAAATCCTCTATTTGCAAGTCCTTTGTCTCAGTGCTTGGTCTTAGGAGCATCAACCGTTATTACGATGGCTACAGAAATGGGAAACTATTTTGTGTGGCTAACGAAAACAGATGAGGGTATCATCTGTGCCTATTATAGTTATCCTTTTTGTGAGGCAATTATTCAAATAATACGACTGCCGGCATACCTATTTCGGACCTCATAAACGACCTGCTGCCTTATGATGTTCACCAGGTGGAATAGAGTTCAATGCCCTGCAGACAATGGGTGAAGCAACTTTGTGAACAACGTGCAATCACCTTTGGGTGTTAGAGAGAAACCTCGAATAGAAATATAATTCCATTAAACGAATGTCTGCATGATAGTGATACCACCACACATCGTACATGAAATGGGAGCCAATTTATTGTACCTACCTGTACTAAAGGAATGACACGCACGTGTTATTAAATTAAGGGGTCATTGTAGATTGAATCCAAGGAGATTCGTTAACAAAATCTATACTCGAGCGACGAATTTGGTCGGTTCAACGATTGGAATGCAACCTTGCACACGGGTAAGATTGGTGCTTAATTAAGGTAAGCCAACATTAGAGATATTGAAGATTTTCTGGAACCTTCTTTTATAAAAAGTCTGGAGATATTCTTATCAGTGACCAACTGGAGTTTTGTCTACCAACATCTGTTATTAATATTCGCCTAGGTATCCTTTTTCCAAGGCAGCAATGTATATATTATATATATTTATTGACAATTTTATCTAAAAATATTACGCAACCAATAAGTTACGCCTACAGCGCATTTATGGAACAAATTACTTTCAAGCCCAATTAAATATCAGACACTTTATTCAATACCACTTTTTTCGGAACCGTTGACTCCCTTTGCTCAAGGGCCTAAAACTCTTTAACGTATTTGAATTTCGCAACCTGTACGATCAGCTCTAAAGACATTTTTAAAAATACTTTATAATTGACACGTTAGGTATGTACAGTATGTATTTGTAAGAATTTTTTTTTTAATTTTTGGGCCAAGCTAAAGAGACCTTTTTAACTTAATCCCGGTTATATACCCCAAACGACGCATGGTTTTCCACCAACCCCTCGTTCAGTAGTCAAGGAAGCTACGCATTAAGTCACAGCGACAAAAAACTTGGTTAAAAAAAGGAAATTTATTCGTCTTTTTTTCAATTAAAATGTTTGATCATTCAATATAAAAAATATTTCAATAATCGTGTGAAAGTAACCCTGAATTTCGGAGGTGATCTGATTGAGAGACCATTTTTCTTTTTAGTATTTACAAAAAATAGCCCCCAAATATTAATAAACAAATGTGCCTAAGTAAGTCAGCTAATAGACGTCAGATAGCAAACAAAAATCTGATGTAACTGCTGAATAACGAGTTCATAAGTTTTACACAGTGTTTATTAATATGCTTTGTCCAAGTGAACAACACAGCTGATCAGTATAAATTTCTAGAACAGATGCAGATTGCAGGTTCAACCACACCATTTAAGTCATCTCCATGCTCCATCTTCAAACTACAATCACAACTAATCTTTACAACTCTCCTAAGAAACGTTTTCGATTCCCTCAATATTTATTTTTTGAACTCTTTACTCGAAACTGCGACTTGTTTGAGTTCATCTTATTTAAGCTTTTCGAAGAACAAAAAGGCGGTGGTTCCTACGAAGTAGCCATCACTTAGGGGCTTTTATCTAAAATGTTTCCAAGAATTTATACTTACACGTTTCAGATAACTGTCGTAATTTGAAACGGAACAAAGTCCACTTGGGTGTTTTTTTTATTTATTTTATAATACAAGGTGGTGTAAAAAACGTTGGTCCTGCTTTTGGATTATGTTTATTTAATGTTTTCCATTAACTCGAGAGAATGATATCTGCTAAGTGGCCAGAAATGAGGACCTTACGAGTCCGATTTATGGCATTTCTCATCACTTTTGAAACAACTTCCCCCCATAAGTCCTCTCATTCTTGACAGATTCTCTCTATGAGAGCTTCAAGAGTCTAATACTCCGTTTCCACCGGAGATTAACTGCGATATTTAGAAAAATGTCCGTAAATCTTGCATAAATCTCGGCATTTATCATTAAAAAGTTGGTCTCATGAAAAGGGAGAGTAGAAATAAATCTCGATTATCAACCAGGTTTGCATGTAGAGTCCAGTTTGTGAACACACTTTCCACAGCTCGAGATGTCAAAAAAACCAAACAAACGGAGATGTATTTGACATTGTGTCATAAAAAAAAATATATCCGAATTTATTTCTGAGGAAATAAAGTTTCTAATCAATTTGGGACGAAACGAAAACAATCAACTGCGAAAAGTAAGTATTTATATTCATATTTGGCCAAAGTTATAGCCATACCTACGGTGACCATTTTTGCAGATGCAAAAAAGAGGACAATCTTTAATTAACGTACACAAGTTTTGAAACAAACGTTATTTATTCAAAATATTTGTACTTCAGATTACATCAATCAGTTCATTTTGTAAAACCAATCAAAAAATATTAAATACATACATAATAAGTACTTAATTTAAAAGTTTAACCAGAGCTATCTACATTTTGTGTTTAAGTAATTTAGTACTGAAGAAAGTGCTTTACTGTCTAGATCACAGAAAAAAAGGTTTCTAAGAAAAAAGGGCATTAATAGGAAAATTTAGTAAAAAGAGGACAAATTACTGTCCTCTTTTTTTTTAAAAAAAAAAAGGACACGATATCGAAAAAGAGGACTGTCCTCTAAAAAAGAGGACGGATGGTCACCGTAGCCATACCCCATACGTATACTGGAAAGGAAAACAAATTGCTTTGCTTCTTTTGACCACAAAGTTTTCCCAAACCTGTCTTTAAATGTTATTTTATATTACTGTATATCACATTAATCAATCTATTTTGATTCATTGCGGAGAATGGATAAAGCATGCGTAATATTGGGTTGTTCGGTTTGACAGTAGTTGACAACATCTGGTGAAACGTCAAATTAATTTTTTTTTTTTTTTTTTTTGGTGGAAACACCTCAGGATTTGTTTATAATCTCGCGATTAATCTTGTTGCTTGCTGACATAGACTTGTGACTTCAGAAATAACCTAAAAAAAAAAAATTAAAACATTTATGCCGCGTTCTTTAAGAGTACAGTGATTCATGTCATGTTATGGTGTATTTCGAATCTTTTTACTTCACCAATTTCAAAGTAGAATTGACATTTGCCGCCATTTGCAATTATAGCAACTTCCGATTGGGTGATAACTCCTGCGCCACCTTGTATAATCATCGAGGTAGAACGTTTTTGTACTTGAAAAATGGCATACCTACTTCGCGTTAATAGAAATCCTGTGCTTATGAAATCGATACGGCTCTCATCTCCAAAGCAAAGTATTTATTTGTTTTATTGAACACCTTATTTTAACAATGTGAGGTGGTGAAGTCTAAAGTGGTATAAACTGGAATACTTGGAGTATGTCTCAGCTTTTGGTTTGACTTAACGTTCTACTACGTTCCTCTCGTCTTCGAAGCCACATCTCCTTGGGATAGTGTGTACCTCAGAAGCGTCCAGTAGAGTGTAGTGTTGTTCGGCTTTACATAGAAAAATGTTTATAAATGATGCCTATTATAAACTCCCTTTCGACTGTTCAGTTGTATCTCCTTGGGTCTAAATCTCAAGGCTCCGTATTAAGTCGACAATTCATCATTTTCGTAAATTTAACTGTTTCCTACTTTTCGTCGAACTAATTACACCGCGGATGGCGGTCAATGAAAACAAATACAAGTGCATAAAGTCATCGAAAAAGGGATCGCTGTTTGTTCTGGTTAAGAAAGAATCTAAAATATTAAACTCTTTTCACATATCAAAGGAAATATTGTACATACAAGACCCTTATTATTTTGATTGGATTTAAAATTCATTTTATTGATTCTTTCTTTAACTTATACACTAGTAGACAGAAATGGTTAAGTCTAATTTAAAACGAACTTTTATCGTATTTTAGCTTATTAGCTCTCAGCTAGCGCTCTTAACTTAACAGCATATTGATAATGATTTGTTTTGTTTTTCTAATTATCAAGAAACTTTCGGAAACTTGAATTCTGTATTATCTATTTGTTTTGCTTACAACTGCTTAGAACTACCTAAGCTACTCAACCTAAATTAACTATAGTCAGGGTGGTGAGCAATCTCTCAGACTCTTATTGCTGTGGATAGGTGTCGATTTGAAATGCCTTCCAAGATCTACCGTAGATAGAAAAATCGATCGACGGTCTACGGTATACATGAATATAGAAGAGAAGAATATGCAATATGTTCATTTCTCTGGTTGAAGTGGTTTGCAGGACAAAAGTTAATTTTTTTGAAAATCTTTGCAGTCGGCGTTGAAATGAATTACCCAATAAATTTGGTATTTTCTTTGAGATGTAGTGGTAGTAATTGTAAAATTCCCTGCAGGCTCATGACTTATTTGCTCATACTTTTATGGCAACCTCCGACCACTTATTCCCAACCGGTACACCCAACAATGAGCTCATTCACATGATATCCAACAATCGGTACCGTTGTATTTCGAAGTTAGTCGTGCTGTTAGTGAGTGTTGGCCTAGATTAGTCACGCTTTTCTATCCCAAAAATGTGTTTTCGTCTCTTTGGCAAAGGTAAAGTGGCAGTCTTTTCAAAGAGTAGCTTCGACGAATTATTTTCAATTTTCGTGGTTCAATTCCTAGAAGTCAGAACTTCTCTAGATTAAGGTAGCATTATCTCAATTCAATTATTATTCTTTCCGACGAATTCTGATTGTTGAAAAAACATACCTACCTCAAAATCATCCAAAGCTAATATCACCCAAAGAATGGCGCATTGTCCTTCTAAGAAGTAGATCCACTCCACCGCAAAAGGCATGGATTTCCAAAGTTTCTCAAGTAATAAGCCAACCTTAACTTAGTTAAGTATTAACAAATTTAAACCAGTCTCCTTTAAATACTCCTTCACTTTAAAATGTCTCATACTTCTCCAAAAGGTGTCCACTGGGGAGTTATTTATTCCAAAGTTATCCCTTTCTAGAAAATAATAATCCTCATCGCAGATGCTGAGCTTAAGTTTAAAAGATATACACCCAAATTGATTATACACTCAAGTTCGACACTTCTCCCCGAATCCAGCCAGACCCCGCACAGTGGAGCACGAAACTATTCAACTTCCACTATAAATAACAATTTGCCTTTTAGCCAATGAATGGGAAATTCCACCCCAGGGTATCTGGCCGACGTCGAAAGACCCAAGGTCATACAAAGGTACCTCGTCAAATGTGCACGTCCATCGTCTCATCCATCGATGAGCTGAATTATGTCTGTATAAACGATTGACATTTCCAAATGACCAGTCCAGCTACAGCCACTTTCTTCGATTCGGCCGGTTGTGTCCTTTCTTTTTTGATATGCCTTGGGCGAAAATAAAATTATCATCCACATCAGTAGTCTTGAATAATAAAAAGAAAAGATTTATCCCAACATTCTTAAAGAGCTTCATTTCATTCTTTTTCTTTGCGACAGGTTTACGAATACGAATAGCTGACTTGTTTTTTAAATTACTAGCATGTGTTCTGTATATATTACGTGTGATAACGGATACAAATCCAACGTTTGCAACATGGTAAGTTACCCAAGAAGACACTCAGCAGGCAGTGTGGTAATGTGGACTCTCTTTCTCCCCAGTTATGGCTGTTTACCTAGTAATAAAACGGAATTTCTGGCATCGGCTCAGTTAACCGAGGAGGAGTTCCAAGAAAATCCAATTATAAATTGGGAAGCGATTCTGTGGGTGAATCGGCCAACAGTTTTATGGGCCGTACAATTAATATTAGCGTTAGTGTCATTAACGGAGGCAGTTTTACTCACATATCTCGGATATAAGGTAAGTGTCTATATCTATTGCTCTTTAGATATCATATTGCTCATTGGAATGGTATTTCTTTTCTCAACTTATTTCAGGGAAACATATGGCAACAGATTCTCTCGTTTCATTTTATCTTAGAATTAATTACGACAATACCTTTTGCACTTACGGTGAGTGATTTGAAAGATTTACGCATCGGTATCTGTTTTATTGATCTAATGGGCTTGGGGATGTGGCTGTTTGTGTTTTATTCGGCTTTGTAGATATTATGGCCTCCCCTGAGAAACCTTTTCATACCGATATTTCTCAATTGTTGGCTCGCCAAGAGGTCATTGGAGAATATGTTCGTAAGTTGATGTCGTTGAGCAAAACAAACAAAGAAACTTTATTTTTGCCGATTTTACTATTTAATGTTTCTTTCGTTAGAACGACCTCCATCGAGCGATGCAAAAATCTCAGTCAGCCTTATCGCAGCAACTGACAATATTATCAGCGACGTTGCTGTGCCTAGTTTTTACAAGGTAAGTGGACAGTTTTTGAAATTTTAATAAAAAAGTACAAGAGTACTTTGAGTTAGTCCCAACTGAATGATTTGTCATAAGTTTAGAATTTCCAGTCACTTCCACGCTTATTGGAAGTTTGTCTACTAGTTGTACATATATTTTTCGTTGTGATCAGTGAAGCCAACCCAGATTCAAGTTTTTATGCCTAAACCCGAAAAAAAATTAAAATTAAATTTTTTAAATTTAGCCTTTTTGGGAAAACAGAAAAAAAATGTTCAAAAGTAATTAAATGGACCTACAAGCTGATTTAAATTTGCTAACAAAATGTTGGTCGATCGATAGGTAACTACACCTATTTTGCTTTCGGCATCCAAAGTTTGGGTTGGGTAAATAGGTCAAGTAGAAAATTAAAAAAATAAGAGCATGATGCGCAGTTGTAAATGAGTCCTAGTGATGCAACGTTGATAAAAGTACCAAATTCAAAATGTATTTGCATGAAATGATGATAAAATGATCAACAAAAAGGTAGTCTTTCTTCTGAAAAATATTCCTCTATGCCTAAAGCATCGAAATAATGCTTAAAAAGTATAATTGTGCCTCAAATGGTTTCACTGGTTGTTATTTACTTTTTTTCTGCATTATTTTGTTGGCATTAATAGTGAGTGGACAGTCTTTACTTTTATATGCAACAATGAAAAAATATTTTAAAATAGCGCCAAAAGAAATGTATTACTATCACATATTAAATTTATTCCGATTCTAGGAAATATTCATAATTTTCAGAAATAATGAATATAAACAAACAGCAAACTTGATTTTTGGTAAATTTGTTGGTTATGTGTTTATTAACTAAAAAAAAACATTTTAAAATGGGTAATTATTCGTGTTTTCAATTGGGTTTTATATTCTTTTACTGTACTAAAAGCCACCGTACGAAATTTTTGAATTCTTTGGGGGGTATAGCTTGCTCATTTCCTCTGGCTGCTAATTTCTTTCAGATGCAAATCGCATACTTCTCTTTCGTTCCGATCTAACAGAGAAGCGACACACAGTGCTGTCGACTGTTCCCCCAGCACACCACCCCAAAGTTAGAGCACGATCAAAAGAATATTTTTCGGTTTAGAGAAATAAAATTAATTTTAGTCTGAAGTGCGATTGAGAACTAAAATAGTCGTGAAAGTATTGACTCCCTTAATCGTATTTTATGTTTTAATTCATTAAGAATTATCTGATCTATGGCAACTCAGAGGCGTTGAGGTCAACACCGCTGCAAAGAATAGGCGTAAAGGGTCATAGCCCTGGGCGTGGGCATCCCCGGAGTCTTTACAAATATTTCAAAATTAGTTCATTAGTTTGCACGTCGCTTACAGTAAAGTGACAGATTTCGCATTTCAATTTTAAATCGTAAATTTGCCACAAGATATTTTAAGATTAATCGCTGTCCCGGCTACATCTTTAAGAAGGGAAGTCAAAACATACCAAGTCAGGACATAATCGTAATTTCTTGTACGCAAATCCTGCTTGTGTTACTTAAATAAATCAACTTTCTATTTTATAAATCTGTCTGCATACATAATTTATTTTATTTTATAGCGTTTGCGGGATCCAGCACTTCCAAAGAGCGGGACATCGTCACTTGAATTTATTTCAAAGTACGTACTACGTGGTGGTGACGTTCTCAACAGTTGGCTATGGAGACTTTGTTCCCGATATCTGGCCTTCTCAACTGTATATGGTTATTATGATTTGTGTTGCCTTGATTGTCCTTCCCACGCAGGTAAGCCACACATTACGTAAAATCTATATAAGGGTTGTTCTGTCTTCTTGTAAATGTCAAATAGAATTGTTTCCTTTGCGGTCATGTAAGTCTTAATGGATTTCGTATATATTGTCTCAAAGGAAATCTTAATGCGGGCACCTGTGGTATAGGTGGAAAGGGAATCTATGGGGGTTTCGGATATATTTAGACGGACATTTTCCCGTGGGGGAAGAACATCATCTGTTGCGGAATATATGGAAGCCTCAAGAGAGACCACAGATATGAAATCACAAAAAAACTTCTTTATCCTGTAGTGTGTCCAGTTAAAGCGTATATACCAGATGTGACTAAGTTCGGTTACACTGACAAAACCCCCGTCCAAACAGAAGAAACATATCGCAAAATATTCATCACTCCAGAATCCAGATGGTGGAATGTCAATCAAATTTTCCAATGATCCAATATTTTGCGGATCAGGAAACTGTGACCATGTGCCAAACCAAATGACATCAATCAATTTCCATATGCACTGAGACAAATGTGCGTCACAACAAAAAAAAAAAAAAAAAGAACCAACAACAACAACCAAACTGGGAAACCCAGGAAAAACAACTTGAAACGAACAGTTGAAATTCCGATTGCATTTCATACCGTCTCCCTGATACACGCTCCGAGTGCTTGTCATTTCCTTGTAACGTACAGCAAAGGACCAGATCCGCTTTTAGTTGCAGAAAAAGAAACACAACCTGACGTATACTGTACACCGAAACAATGGCATAAATCGAATAAATGTTTTTTTGTTCCTCTTGTTTTTTCTGAATGACATTTTCAATCCTTTTTTCAATTTTGCTCATCTCTTTTGTACAGTTCGAACAATTGGCATTCACATGGATGGAAAGGCAGAAATTAGGTGGCAGCTATTCATCGCATCGTGCGCAGAGTGAGAAGCATGTCGTCGTCTGTTCAACAACTCTGCATGCGGACACAATTATGGATTTCCTAAACGAGTTCTATGCACATCCCCTGCTGCAGGACTATTATGTAGTGCTGCTGAGTCCGATGGAATTGGATACAACGATGCGAATGATTCTGCAAGTGCCCATTTGGGCACAGAGAGTCATATACATTCAGGTGAGTGGAAAATTAATTAATTGGGAATGGTACTTAAAAGGATATGGAACAGGGAGAGAGAGAGAGAGAGAGAGAGCTTTTATCGCATTTTCTCAGATCTTAAGCATTAGAGTTTCTTGATTTGATTTGAAAGAAATGGTTATGTCGTAGTTTTCATTAAAATGTGTCTGTTCTTCTGCCCATTCTTTCTGATTGAGGTTTTCAAGTTGTAAGAATGCTCCCTTTTTGAGCCCCCAGCTTTTGGTTGGAAAATAATCAAAATGGCCCCTTTTTCAGTTAAAGTAAAATGTTATTCTTTATTGAACGAAAGAGAATGCAAACATATGAAAAGAAGATTTCGTTTTATTCATTTGTTTTTTGTTAAAAATAAATGGCGGCCCCTTTTTAGTCCCCTTTTTGAAAATTTTCAGCGGCAAATCAATTCTAAGTGTGAAATTTTTACCAAATGTTGTGGTAATGGGATCGAATTTATTATTGCTGAAATACGCGACTCCCACCACGAAATGAATTGTTTCATGTACTTACAGTAATAATCGAACATGCTCCATTCTTTTCTGCTGTATCTGATTTCTCAGCACTATAGTCTGTGGCGATTTCAATGCAGACCTCACTTTCCTTTCGAATGAAAGACTCATTCTCATCTGTTGGACTAAATATAGTAAATTGTGTGCCTATAAAATGGCACGTAATCTTGCAAATGCGACCTTACGCAAGTCGAAAAAAATTACTATGCTTCAAAACTCAACATCTCCCTACCTGCTAAAAACCGCTGGAGCAACCTACGCAGAATAGGTTTTACCGATAGAAAAAGAAAGACTAGCTCTAAATGCTGTCTAGATCCGGATGAAATAAATAATTTTTTTCTTAGGAGCGATTCTGGTCCTTGTGCCTTTGATTTCACTCAATCCACAGACCAAATTATTAACGGAAGACTGGAAGATTTCGACGTGGTTACGGAAAATGAAGTTGTAGAGTGTATAGCCGCGATTAAGTCTTACTCCATAGGAGAAGACGCCGCCTATGCCATTTGTCGAACCCATCTTACCAGTAATAATTACCTACCTCACTGAAGTTATAAACTGGTGCATTAAAACTACCACTTTTCCGGATTCCTGGAAAGTTGCATGAGTCCTACCAAATGCCAAAATCAAACCCTACCTCTCTTGCTGATTTCCGACCAATTAGCATCCTACATTGTTTGCCTAGGGTCCTTGAAAAGTTGATATCAAAGCAGATAACGAAACACATTTTGCAACATAATTTGTTAGGCTCTCGACAGTCTGGCTTTAGAGCTAACCACAGCTGTTCTCAGCTTTTGCTAGAGGAAATAAACAAGGCAAGACTACGATGAAAACAACATACTTTTCTCGCTCCGATAGGACTATGAAAATTATCCCTTTTCGTGAAGTGCACCTCAATTCTTCACGTCTATTCTTCATCCACACCGTCAGATTATGGAACTCGTTACATATGCGGATTGAAACAATTTCTAATATCAGCAGTTTCATAAGGGCAATTCTTCTTTACTTCTCTTCGACTATTTCTTTTAATAAATATATACCTTCAAATTATCTTATTTCTCCTTTTCCTCTAATCTATAGCAAACTTTCACTCCTCAAACCACCGGCACTTTTTTTTGTTATTTAGTTGTAAGTCACTTTAATTTGATTTTATATTACAAAATATTCTAAAGTTCTAAGTGCTATTAAAGTTTTTATCTTAATGTACATAGTTATCAAATAAATAAATTGAAATTGAAATATAAATACAACTAAAACTGCCCGAATATAGGGCAAACAATCCGCGTTATTGGGGACTTATGATCACTTCTTTGACTCCTGATGGTAGGTTCATGGATAAGGAAAAAACAACTGCTTAGTTTGATGCTCCTTGTCGGCGCCTATTTCCAAAAATGAGCAAACTTTGAATGAAAAATGTTGGTGCGGGCGTCTGTGCTGACAACTGTGTTTCTCTGTAACCTCTCAAGAAGTCCTGTGCCCCTAAATTCTATTTACTTCAAAAGATCTGGAGTTGAATGGATTTGGTTTTAAAAATATATTTAAACTTTATCGCTACCACTAATGAATAAATCCAATCACTGTGTTTATTGTCATTATTCGAGAGCTTATTGAATTAATTTAAATTATAAAAGATAAACCTATTACTTGTAAATTACATTACATTACAATTAATTTCGTTGTCTCTTCAAATATTTTGAATGACGATGGGTCCATTCGCACTCGCTGCATTATTCAATTGAAAAGATAAACATACTCAAACCAAATTGAACGGCATCCACTCCATTCGCTGCTTACTTCCGGAAGCATGCTCCGTTCATTACGACTTACGACTAAGGGGGTAGTCTGATGACCATCAACCTGCCCGGATGAATCGATTCTTAATGGGGAATTTGTTTGTTTTATGTTTTTTATATTACTCATTGAGTTTACGAGGATTTCTTTACTCTAGGGATCATGCCTAAAAGATGGTGACCTAGCACGAGCGAGGATGAACGAAGCGGAAGCCTGCTTCATCCTGGCCGCCAGGAATTATGCGGACAAGACTGCTGCTGACGAGCATACGATACTGCGCTCGTGGGCGGTGAAGGATTTCGCCCCAAATGTACCACAGTACGTGCAAATATTTAGGTAAGCACACAGCCGACCACGGAAGGAGATTTTCTATTTCGATTTTATTTTCCAGGCCCGAGCATAAGCTGCATGTGAAGTTTGCCGAGCATGTAGTCTGTGAGGATGAGTTCAAATACGCGTTATTAGCAAATAATTGCACATGCCCGGGTGCCAGTACATTGGTAACACTACTGCTGCACACATCCAGAGGACAGTGAGTTGGAAATGCATTTTTAAAAGTGTTTTAGAAACGTGTTAGACTTGGGTATTCTGTATGCAGTATGCAGGCTTGGATGGATGGATGTCGTGTGTGTGTAGAGACAGAGAGGCATACGGTGGTGTTCAATTAATATTAAATCAACCGCATGTGGGAGGTCTTTTTTTTAGAACACTGCTGACTGCAGGTATGATGGATTTTGTGTTTAGATAAGTAAATGATTTTTAATGATAAAAACGCTCGCGTAATCGTTTAAAGAGTGGTGGGATTTTTTGGCGCTGCCAGAGTGATGGAGGCTTTAAAGCTTTAAAGAGTTTCAGGCGAATTGCGCGTTTGAGAGTGGATAATCCAGTCGGCCTGCCAAGTTTGAAGAGAAATGTGGTTGGAGCTCAACTTCATAGCGAACCCATCCCAAATACACTACACCATCAACTGTCATCTCTTTAAAGTCACTATACCTTGTAAAGCGGAATTCCCATTGCATGTGGAACAACTAACCAGTTTCAAACCATTAGAGCCAGCGGAATTGTTGTCCTTGAGCTTTCTTATATCGAAGTCAATCTCTGAGCGTGGGAATTTCGCTTGCCATATGCTTCGGTGACTAGCATACCTTCAATCTTTCAAATATTCAGCGTTGAAGCCATTCGCCATGATTGATTTTCTTATAAAAAATCTAGCTGTTGCTTCTACTGCAATCGCTTGACCGCTTCTAGGTTCTTATTTGTGTATGCAAAATTTCTTCTCATCTCCATCTTCTTCAATGCTGTTGTGTCTCGCACTCTTCCTGTGGAACGTCTTAAATTGCTGCATTTTCTGTCACCTTTTTTCTGGTAAATAAATTCAAAATCATACCACGCATACTTTTTCTGGTGCGGTTTGTAGCTCGGGGAATCAGCATTCATTTTGTTAATATGGTAGGAAACCAACCCTTCACCCGTATACATAGATACCAATAACCAACTTCACAGACATGGGAGCTGTTTATCTCGCATCAGCTGAATCTAAACAACTCTTACTAGCCTCAGCTCCGCACAAGATGGAGTAGATCCAGCATCTGACACCGTTAACTTAAACTCATCCGCTGTACATCACACTTCTGAGGGGAATATATTAGACTACTGTGAATCATTCAGCAGACTTCATCAAGACTTGCAAGCCGGATCCAAATGAATAGGACCATCACCCGGTGTACTACTTTAAGTTTGAATAAGCACAATTGATGAGTTATTGAAGTCATAGAACTGTGCATAGCCAGCTTGATGCCAATCAGTTTCATTTTTAACTCGGACAACATTAAACTAAGCGTTGAGCTCTCCTAAAACTTGGAGAATATTTATATAATAATTATTTTGATTCCTAAATTATCGGTTAGCTTCAGGCGCTGCATTCTGGAACTAAATAACAGAAAATAAAATAAATTGAAAACACCAGGCCTAGGTTTCATAACCATTCCTTTTCGGTGCGTTTTTTTCTAATTTTGTGACGTTGAGAAACTCTTTTATGGCAGCTATACTCTCTAATGTTCAGAGAGGCTCAGTGGAAAAATCCGTAAGATGTAATTAGTGTTCTTCCGGGAATCCTGAGGCCCCTTTCTTAGCAGCCTAACACCATAGTAGGCCTGGTAAATTTAAAACCATAAACTACTTTGACTAGGATGTATAAAAAAAAAATACCAGGATTCAAAATATTACTATTTAAAAAAAAAACCGATTGAAAGTCCGCATAATATTTTACTTAACTTTGATCGGTATCAACAAAGGATTTTAATTGAAACACCGATCGAGAGTATAGTAACTAGTAAGCCATTTTAAGTGTCCACCGAATTACGAACGAAATCAATTTCTAACTAACAACAAATTCAATGAGAACATTACTAAACTTAAACCAGCAAAATACCCAAAATCTTGAAATAATCCACGGCGTAGGCTGTAGTGTAACAGCGCACACATTTGTCATCGCACTTCCCAACCGCATTGGATGAACCTGAGCACATAAATATTTAAACCGAAGCGGCGAAGGCTGACTCCTTGATGGATGTTATAAATTAGCCTATCCCCAAGCCAATGATTACTCACCGCACTTATTCAACGGCACTACATTGATGACATAATCTGGGAAAACCCAACCTGACTGCTGTAGGCACGTAGCTCTAACGTTTTGACACCCTCTTCCAAGGGCTCCCGACAGCCAACATTTCGACCATTGTACAAACATTTAACTAGTAATTAACTGGTCATTCTGTGTTTAAGCTATTAGGTCAATATACGGGACACTGTTTATATATTACCTTCCTGTCCTTTGGCCGTAGAAATGTTAGCCTTTAGCAAACATCCGTTTCCGTATAGTGTGTGTCTCTGTCTCTGCATGTGTGTGTACATTTAGTTTTGTTTTCGTGCAGATGGACTTAAATTCATAAAACGGTGAAATTAACATCATTCTTTTTCGCTCTTGTTTCGTTTAATTTCACAGAGAAGGACAGCAGTCCCCCGAGGAATGGCATCGTTTATATGGCAAGTGTTCGGGAAATGAAATATATCACATAGTCCTCGGGGATAGTCGCTTTTTCGGAGAATACGAAGGAAAGAGCTTTACGTATGCCAGTTTTCATTCGCATCGAAAGTAAGTTAAATTGAGTTTTATGCCATTGCTGAATAATTGATGCAAACACCGCCAGTAATATGATTGTATTGAGCCACAGTGTGTCCGGAATGTGGTTTATTGAATTGACTTATCTACCTCGCTGATAAAGGCTTTCCAAACTACGTAGGGACATTTTAATTTTGTTTGAAAAGGTGTTTAATTTAGTAGTTTACAGGAAGAGATTCCATCTGTAAAAAAATGACTGTTTCGCGACCGAAGACTTACTTGTGATGTTTGAATAAATATCAGAGGTAGCCCTTACTTCTTGTTAATGGATTTTGTAAAAGCTTTACTAAGCATCTCGGAAACAGTTTTCTTCAGATGTTAAATTTATTTTAACACTGTGCCAAAGTTGGTTGTCACCTTCGATCTGTCATCGGTCCATGTTCTAGCTTCTCGCAAATGCCTGGCAAATATTCGAGACATACTCAGTTAAATAAACGGCTGCGTGAAACACGCTCCTTTTTCCTTCCTTCTCGAAATGAGTTGTTGTGACCACACATGAGGAAACATTTTGTTAAATTTAACAGTACTCAGCTTAATTTACTCGAAGGCCCAGTAGAAGTCGCTTAAGTTGGTCTAATGTACAACCTATCATCGGTCAATTGATGAGATGGCATCTATTTGAATTCCAAAAGATTGCGCAGAGGTTATGAATAAAATTGTGTGTTTAGAGACAGAAGCCCACCCTTCTAAAACATGTCCAACCAATTCAATTAAGCACTCGACTAAGAATTTAATTGTATTTTCAGATACGGAGTAGCCTTAGTCGGAGTTCGACCAGCAGAACTACCAGAATTCTATGAAGACACGATACTGCTGAATCCCGGTCCGCGGCACATCATGAAGAAGGACGACACCTGCTACTACATGAGCATAACAAAAGAGGAGAATTCAGCTTTTGTCGTAAACCAGAATCAAAATCAAAACTCGGAACCGGGAAAAGATGGTTTGTACATTTTCATTTAGCCGAATTTTATGCTCCTTTCGAAAGATATGTTTATCATAGTTAAACTTAGGACAGAGTTCAGAAGTTCACATAAATCTTGGGAGTCACTTTCGACTCCTGTATATATATTTTGATGTTATCAATTTCATAATAGTTATTAGTTGTTACTTTTGTTTTCGTTACGGGTTATCACCTTACGTGTGCAACAGCCTGTATTTAAGCATTGAATTCTTTGTTCTTCTTTTTTGATTTTGTTTCATTATACGACCCCTCCACACTGATGTGTTATTTTTTTCTTTTATCGCATTAATTACACTTAATCCCGGAATTTGATTCATTTAGGGCTTTTGGTATTTTGTAATGAAAGCCAATGGAAATTGAATCCACTTTATGTCCTTCTTTCCAACAGCCTTTAGTCTACCATTTTTTTTTTCTTTTTATAACATGAAATAGTGGAAAATGCCAAAACAACGGTTAACATGTAATCAGGTTTTTTTGGTTTTATACATTTTTTTTCCGTTCGTTAAGTTTGATATAATTGTTATTCTGATGCACTTTTAGTTTTCATTTTAATTAACCGACAAGTTCGTGTTTAACAAAGTTTGGTGGATGGTGCTTCAATAGGCTATAAGGGTGATTTAGAAAAGATGAGGCAACAAGTTACTTTAAATATAAGTTAAGTAGGTGTTTTTAATACCTACTCCCTAAAGACAAAAACTGAAGGTTTTCCCCAACTCTATTGTTTTTTGGTAATTTTTTTACGGATTGTGCAAGAATTTTGTACCCTAAAGGGACAACCCAAAGGGCTTTCTTTGGAGTCTGCGCTTAGTTTGTTTCTTTAAAGCACTTGATTTCATGTCCCCCGAGTGCTGTAAGACTTCGAGTTATGTCATTCTTTCTTGAGTTTAGGGAAAAATACATACAAAAATCATTTACATGTTGCAGTATGTGTTGCAAACCTCCCGATTTATTGCCTTGTTGATAGACAGATAAATCAAGCTGTCAGGCTTCTTTGGTATGATGCCTGTGCAGGTGGTTGTAATTTTATGTTTTGAACAAATGTTCGCAATGGAATATCCTGCATTTAAATCGAAAATACGATATAAGCTTGTATCAAGATTCTGATAAGTGCATTATAGACAATAATTTAGAGTTGGTATAAATGACAAATACTACAATGTTGCTCAATTTACTGTGGGCTCATTGGGAATATTTTTAAAACGGGAATAACCACCCCTGAGCCAGGTTTCAACCGATTTATATTTTGTAAGGAATTACAAATTTTCACTTTCGTATTATTTTTGGAATATATTTCTTTTTATTAAGACGTACAGAATTATTTAACAAAAGTCACTGCTATCAGATGTTAAGCGAACTGAAAAATATAAAATTCAGCGCAGGTGTGAATAAAACATATTATTCTATATTTTTTAACATCTTCAGTGGCAGAATTTTTTATTCGAGATCTCTTTTTCAAAATTCCATATAGAATTAATTAATTTTGAGCAACTGAGAATGTGTATCGTTAGTTTAAACTCAGTAATAAATGTAATAAATTTGTGTACTCACTGAAAAATTGGAAACCTATGTGAGCATAAACGAGCTGTCAGTTGTCAAATTGATTGGCACTGAAAAATGTGCTGTCAAAGTCAAACAATAGAAACAAAAACCACCCATCAGTTAATACATTTATATTAATGTTACATGATAACTCAAGAACTCGTTAGATTAGACCCAGAAGTTATTCGACTTTGTTTTGGAAAATGCATCAATAAGATCACTTTCAAAGGAATGGCTAACTCATCTTCGTGAACAAATTCAGTTCAATGACATTGACTGTAGTAAAGAAAATGCAAAACTGGGTCGCACTAAAGTTTCTGATTCATTGCATTGAGCACGAAGAAATAAAATTAAAAGCAATTGGACTCGTGTAAGAAGACTTTGTACATTTGAACATTTTGTACTGTGCCTGTGGATTCAAATTTTTCCACTAGACGCTCAATTGTTGATCTGCTAGGACGATTGTGACGACCATAAATTGGACGTAGCGCTCTTAACGTTGAGGCCACTGACTCCGAATTTCGGTAGTAAATTTTAATAATTTCGTCTCGTTGTTGGCTCGTATATTTTTCCATCATGAAATGGCAAACCTTACTGAAGAGAAATGTCAAAAGAGCGGCAAGAAATTCGGCGTCGTTTGCTGTCCCTGTCGCTCTACTTTTGTAGCGTCCTTGTTGAAAAATCCTTTACATGTGTTGTATTCCTTCGAAGAGGAAAATAAATTAATCTTAATCCCATTTCGTTTGAACTTAAAACACCTTTTACCTAAATTAAAATCTCAAATCGGTACACAACTACTTAGTAAGTTCAGTAAATCATTTTTAAAACAAAACAACGTTCACTCTGATTTATTAGGCAATGAAAACTTCTTAATTGAAATGCAGAGGGTTCAGACAGCCGAATTACTTTATTTTAAATCGAATGGAAGCATTTTATGTTGCTCTCAAGATGGATATACCTAGCTAATGCTCACTTAGGTAAATCTAAATATGTTGTTCATCCAATTCTTCGCACCTCAAATTTGCCTAACGATAATGTAGGTGTTTCCACTTAATCACAATCTTTGACCATTTATAATGGTTGGCTAAGGAATAATGAAAGTTATTTCTTACTGTCACATTTGCTTGAAATGTAACAGACGCAAACGTACAACATGAAACGCGGTAAAGGCCCCATTTATACGCTCGAAAATGGAAATAAAAATCACCTTGTCTGAGTTCTAATAATAATTCATTTTGCAATATCGATATAAATAAATCAAATAAATTTTTTAAAATAGGTGAACATCCAAAGTTTTCCTTCACTTTTTTCAGAATTGTTATGATATTAGGAGAGTAAAACTCATATCATTCAAATGGTACTGTGCTATAGATGTGCAAAAAGAAAAATCGTCGGTATAGAGTCGCCATTAAAGCTGGTAAAATTAAGTTAAAAATTCCCCATACAAAACGCTTAACACGTTAATTGAAAGCATTTTGGTGACATTCTTTTTGTCACCGCCATATTACCGTAGTAACATATTCAAACATATATTGCTGTTCATTTTTTTAGTATTTATTATAAAAGAAAGGGATTGAAACTAATATTGCTAAGTATTGCTTCATACTTATCAAGGGTTGGATCGATTTTCGTCCACAAGCGAGACTAGCATTAATAAATGTGTTGCGATGAAGTTTGTTTATAGCTGCGAAACCGCCGACAGTTTTTAAATGAAGTTATTTTTGGCTTGAAATTAACTGTGTCGACACTGCTGTCCCATATGACATTTTACTTTACCAAATTAAGTTTTGTTGCGTATTTTGTATAAATAGGGCAGTTTCTGGTTGGCGTCAACCTGGCGAAGATTGGCGTCGTACACTTAAATTGTGCTTTTTACTATAGTATACTTCACTGAGCAGAGCAGCTGCAATTAAAAAAAAAAAACCCAAACAGTGAACATTAAAACAAACATTAAAACATCGTGCCCTTTTTTCTAATCGCTACATTTTGCAATGCTAATTTTAAAACCGCAGTCAATTTCGGGCAGTAGTTTTCAAATCTATTCCGGTCAGACTCCTTACAGTCGGGAAAAATTCAGTTTTATCTTCTTCTCCTGGTTTCTTCTCTGTTCATCTTTTGGTTCATTTAATTTCTGATTAGCTATCCAGTTATGTAATTTGTTGACAAAAACCTATTAAGCACCTGCCACAACTTAACCATTTAATAAAAGCAAACAAATGCATCCTTAAACAAATCATTAAACAAAAAAAAAAAAAAAAAAAACAGTCATTAATATAAATTAAATTTAGTTAGAACAACAACAATAAACAACAACACCACCACCATGACCACAGTGAACTTAACATCACATATGGCACCAGTGCCGTCCGTTTGTGTACGTGTGCCCCATAGTCCCAGTTTAGAATCTGGTGCTGGTACGCCGGTCAAAAGCGACTTTGCAACACTATTTGTGCGTGAGTGTGCTGCTCGTTATGCCATCGCAATAACTATGCTACTAACTATCTACTTATCGAATTTTATCTATTGTACTGTATTTATAGCTTGCTCTTGCTTTGTGTCGCTTGTCACCTCGTGTCTTAATTGTCTTGCATATTTTAAGTATTTTTTGTTTACATTTCGCATGGTTTGGTTTTTTAGATGGATTTTTTAGATTTGTCATTCACGCACACATTGAAAGTCCTGCTCATTAGAGTTGTCTGGCGAAGGCATTTTTGCATATTCTGTTCACATTGCACGACAATTAAATCAAGGTAAACGTGCCACATCAATAAAAGGATCAAACAAAAATACAGAGACGTGCACAGCACGCTCAAAAGCATGACTATTATTATTATTTGCGAGTGTACGCATTTTTGTTTTTAATTTGTCATCTTTGTTATGTTGGGATATTTGACATTTGGAAGACGTTGCTGCATAATTTGGGGGGAACAAAATCGAAATGCAAATGTTGTCTTTCTATAGGAAATCCACTGTTCTCTGGACGGTTGGCGGGGGATTAAATTTTCCTAATTGTTTTGATTTTATTCTGCTGCCTAATAGTAGACGGAGGGGGAGGTTCATTGTCAGTAAGCATTTTAAAATTCAGAAATTTCAACTTTTTTAGCTGGTGCTGCATTTAAATAAAATCAATCGAAAAATGAGTTAAAAAATAGGTTCGACCTAACTGACAGAACCCCAGAGGAGGTAGTCTGACGCTGTTGAACTAAGCGAACAGTTGAAAGAAGTAGGTTTGTTAAACGTGTGCCATAAATGTTTGTCCTTGCGTATATAGTGGCTCCATCTTGCATTCTGGCATCACATTAATTTCTCGATTATGTCTACCATTTGTGGCTTCCGCGACAATTTTCTCAAATTATAGCCCAATGCTTAGGAGTAGCTAGTCGGGACTCAGAAAAGAGTATAGCTCTTGTCCAAGGTTTTATCCAACTTAAGGTTTGACGTTTGACAAACATCCGAGAGTATAACTGTCATTAATACGTTTTTTCAGTCCTTTGGATTCGGTACAAAATTGTAGATCCCTTTCATTCGTACCAAATATGAAACACTCACACAGAAAAAGTAGTTGTGTGAAGCTAGGTCTATTGTCCTTTTGGTTATTTTATTTATCCTTCCCAAGGTACTTTTTTTCTTAAATTAAGCATTTTTCTTCAAGCCGTGCAGAATGATCTTGATCTTAGAAACGGCTAACTGAGCTGGAGATTTGCATTTGAAAATCCAACTGGCTTGCCAAAACTTGAGAGACAAAAATTTCTGCGGTCAGGAATTAATTGCTGAAATGAAGAAGTTAATTTCTACATTCAAGAAAGATACTTTTTTAGTTCTATTCTGTTAACAGAATTTGTGGTATACGATTTCCGTATCCATGATGTTTCTCTTAAATTAAGAAAACAATGTTATGTTAATTTCAGATAGTAGGTATTTCTTAGTTGGATGGCTTTCCATGCACCATAGATCGCCTTGCTTACTGTCTATATATCAGAAATGTATATGGTTTCGACCTGTTCAGACTTCATGATTCTGTCGAAGGATTACAGACCTTCACCAAGTGCAGGATTTCTACAAATCTAGTCCAACTTTCTTGGTCTTCAGATGTGACCACGTGTATATTTGCTTCTTTTAAACCTGAGAATTTCATTAAATGAATGTTTTCATTTGACATTCCGAAATTGTGATCATTCCAGAGACATTTTCTCTACCTAAAATTCAACAGCTCAATTTGTGGCTAAGGGATCTTTATAATGTATCAGTGGTGTCTTATAATTTTGTATGATACTTTCCAGCCTGAGACCCCTGACGCAAAAGTCCAAGTAGGCTAACGCACTAACCACTCTACCTACCCTATAGGCACACAATCCCCATTTGTCGTATACCATATGCGGGATGAGGCCTCCCAATTTAGACATATAGACGAATTTTGTAGCCCTCGAATATGGGAAACAGTTGGGCTGGGTGCCACATTTGGACTTTAAGAAATACCTGCCGTCCACATTTGTTGTCAGATTCTCAAGTCTAGGGATAGGGATAATAATTCTCCACTTATCAAATTTTGTAACCAATTGGCATTTTATCAAACCTTCCGACACTCTAAAGTTGAGCCATTAAGATCTTCAAAGATCTCTAAAAGGGTTAACGAATTAACTTTCCATTTATTCTGCATGGCGGAGCCAACAATATTGGTGAAGTTTTGTCAACTTTCGGATCATAACACCCTTTATGTTGACTAAATATTCACAAACTATTTATCAAACAAGCACCTGTAATCCAATTTTGCGGTTCCCTCTCTAATGACAGGAACATGTCTACTGCGATTAATTCTCAAAGCAACTACTCACTTTAAGCTACAAATTCAATGACTTTCAGTCCAACACTCAAAACTTTTAAAGCCGACACCATGACTACACTGTTTTGCTTTTTTTTCTCATCCATTTTGTCTGCCACGTACCTTTATCAATTTACAGCGTCAAATAGGTTCACAGCTCTATGCCAAGCACCGCCACTTCGAGGCCTAATTCAATTTAAAACACTTAACCCTATCAAGTGGTGGACGGGGTTGAGGAATTTCACCGTCTACTGGTTGTATTGACAACATAAAACTAAACGTCTGGCATTGCAGATTCCTTGCAAAGGGATTTTGTACTTTCTTGCCGCCCCCGCTGTCATTACCACCGCTGAAAATTAAATAATATTCGACAGAACTACAGCGTATTGTTGATGGTGGCTCGGGCAGGGTGCCATTGGCCGCAGAATTGAGATTCACTGCATATTTATGAGAATCAAATTGATACTGACTTTGTCATTGAATTTATTCCAAATGGCGTTCTTGGTCTACGGTTAAACCTTTTATCTCTAGGAAAAAGGACATTTCAAGATTTGCGTCTATTTGGTACCAGCTCGTTCTGTGGGAATTGTGTGTGTATTTAATAATTTACCGGCGAAAGGATGAAACTCATTTCCATTATCCAACAATCAAGAGCAAGACATACTTGAGAGTTTAAAATGAAAAATTAAATATTCCTATGCACGGATGGGAATGTAGGTCCTGCCTGTAAAGTATAAAAAGGAAAATCATGTCCAATTAGCGGATCAAAAATATGCAAAATTCATTCGAGTTTTTGGGTCGCTTTTGGTACGTTTTATTCTTGGGTCGTTTTTAGAATAAAGACAGTAAAACCGTTTTTAGAATAAAGACAGTAAAACCATTATGTTTGAGGACTTGTGATTTTGAAGTTCGTTCCGCATTTTTGTACAGAGAAATAAATTCACGTCTTATATGCCATATGCGAATTGAAGTTCCTTCCCAGACGCTCGTCCCTAAATATTTTATTAATACAAATTTCTATTTGTTGCAACCGAATGCCCTTCTGCAGACGTTCGAGTACTGAAACTGGAAAACATTCCTAACGAAGATTTGTTAAGATTTGGTGACAGCAAAGGTTTATATGTTACAAACTATCGTACACTTGGATTTCAGCACCGTCGATATCTTTTAAAATGAAGCAATGAAGCTTGAAATCAAATTCTTGAACAATATAATACATTATTGAGATATTAAAAATTGGTATTATTGTGTATTAATATTTTCAAAAAGGGTGTCTGTTTTCAAAACGCTATTTTCTCAGCGAACCTTACAATCACGAATTTGCAACTATGTTTGCATTGTTCAAGCAATGTTTATCGAAAACCGTGTTCGGTATTTGCCAAAGGCCCTTGGTCCTTCCAAATGTTGATATTTATTGCAAGCTTTTGCCTTGAAATTTGGGAAATGGGCAAAAAATGTCTGAGTTTCCGAGTAACATCTGCCCGACCATCAGAGCCGGTGGTCTAGTTGTTCTCAAATTAGTTTATATTTTATAACAAAGAGTATATTGGACCGGAATTGGTAATTAGCTGAGAGGTATCATCATTTTATTCAGTAATACTTTCCGTCGTGAATGCAGTGCTTAAGCGCCTGTAAGTTGGAAGTCAATCCACTTTTTGACCGTCGAATTTTTGAGACTTAAAGTCTTCATCTCTTCAGAATTAATAAGTTTAAATGTTAAACAATTTTGTTTCAATATTTTTTAATAGCTTTTTGTAAATTTTTTGTAAACCTCTTGTTGCATGTTGCTTGACTTTTGTAAATATTCCTAGCTCACACTTACCAAATTCAATTCTTACGTGTCTTAACTGTGTGCCATAGAAACAAACTCGTGCCGTCCAAAAATCAAAACGAAATACAACTTGCACATAGAAACACCCAACCTCTTGCTGTCTCGCTGTCAAACTCCGTGCACAAAGAATTTAGAACAACCAGATACATAATATATTTTTGATTGATTCCCTATAATCGTATTATTGGTCCTTGCATTTAATTTCGTAATTTCAGTTTTTCATCTTAATTTTAGTTTTCGAACAAAATTTATTTAGAAGTTCCCATACTAGTGTGCGAAGTAAACAAGTCCCCTGTAGATTAGTTTTGAATGCCAAAAAGAAAACATAAATATTTCCAATTTTGTTTAAATGAAAATCGAAGCCAATTGTAGCTAAATGAAAAATTTTGTTTTTATTTTTGGTATATACAGCATCGGATAATCCAACTGCTGTGATAATATCAGACTCGAAACAAAATCTCAAAGATACAACGGTTACATCGACAAATGTATCGTTAGCACCGACAGCGACTACAACAGCTGTAACTGCCACAAATATGCCATTATCGCTGGGCTGCGGAGTAGGTGGTGGTGGTGGTGGTGGTGGCGGAGGAGGTGGCGGAAGTGCCGGCAGTGGTGGAGGTGGATCAACGTTAACAACCGGAAATCACTTGGATGTTCCACAACAAGGCAATCCCAATCTCCTAAGTCCGGATATTTTAAATCAAAGACGGGGTGAGTTTTATTGAATTTTGTAGATAGCCACATATGGGCAGAGATAGTTGAACTATTCTTATGTGGTTGAGCTTATTTTTGGATTTGGAAACCTTTCACAAGAAAAGAGAAACTCTTTGTATTCTTTAGAGGATGGGAACAAACCATGCTACATAAATAAACTTGAGAGATTGCCTTAAATCTATTTATGTTACATGAAATTCAAATTAAACTGAAATGGTAGCGAACTTTCTCAAGGACAATGTGATTGATGCCATTTTTGTGATACTTATTTAGTTTATAATAAATTATGAAAGTCCTTGAACTAAATTTATATCGAGGTTGTTATAAAGATGCAATATTTTTCCACCTTTAGCTGCGCATTTGAGTTGATTAAGATCAGTATTGGACCACAATTTCTGACTTTTCCAAACTACAACATATTCTACTGCAATCAGAAATTCCACAAATTTGTCAAAAATGTATTTCCTGCTCATTTTTAGCAAGAAATTAAATTTTTAAATTTATGCGCAATGTAAATCGATATTTTCCCATAATTTTTGGTCGTCATAAACACTTTCTTATTGCAGCTTCACAGCTTGGCGAACCATTCGTTCAGCAATCCGTTCGCTTCGAGTTCCGGGAAGAGGATTTTTCGTTCTTGCTGGTGAACATCTGACAGTTCATGACAGAATCATTATAGCATCGAGCGAAGACCAAAATGCGAACATAAAACAAGGCAATTGGCGAATTGTCAAATGATAATCAAATAGGCTTTGAGAAACTACGAAGATCACTTCGTATCCCCTTTTATTTTAAAATTCTATGTTACCAAACGTTCGCGATACATTCGTCTACAAGAATGCATTCGTCCATTACACATTATTTTGTAAATTATATGCGTCCGTGCAATCTTGTTTTGATTATTCTGGATCATAGGTCATAGGCTGTTGTTAGTTTGATTCTGATATAGTTTTGCCTTTGTGCTATTCTTTGACTGTCATTTTGAATATTCTATTGGTATAATTTATTAAGCGGCGAATCCAATGACACAATGCGCAGAATTTTTATATTTTTGTAGATGAGCCTAACCGAAATATCATCGGCAACCAAGGATTGTAGGCACTTGATGCATTGCTTTAAATTTGTCTTTCGATCCATCAATCGAGGTCTCATTACGCGCTAAATATTGTTTTATATAAGGGGTTCAAAACAGCTAGCCCCAGTACCTCAAACCCAACTAGTGCAGTACCGTTGATGTTACATTAAACGACTCAATTATCATTATCCAGGGTCGGCCACTCTAGTGCCTACCACCAATTGGGTCAATAATGGAGCACATTTTTACGTGACACACTTTTAACAGCCTCATAACAGGCAACGTTATTAGGGATTACCTCGTACCTACCTCGATCATATCTAAGGTCATGTAAAACCAGTTAATATGTGGATTTGGCTCAGGCTTAGTGGATGTGCCCGCTTTACGACCACAGTCGAATGGATATTGATTCGATAAGCCTACACATGAAACAATATCTCATTACATTTAACGAGCATTTGGCAACGGCCGTAATAGAGTTAACAAAATCATCCTCATAATCCATCAGGATATTAGATATGGGAAATACTTGAGCATTATAAAAGTACTGAATTGTTAAGGCGGCTCTCCGCTACACACAGGGAGATGGAAATCATCAGTCGGGCACCTTGTCGGAAGAGGTTTTGGTTTTCGATTGATTTTTTTCCGTTTCGTAGTGATTGACTGGATCTGCATGCATACTCGGAGTTATTGAGGTGAGAACATTGAATAGGATGGGTTTTTGAAAAATGTGTCACCTCGCCTTATGAAGAAAAATGATGATGGATCCCGAAACTGAAACCAGACAGTTCGTAATGCCAAATTGACAATGCTTTCAGAAAATTTAAGCGCAAATACGTCAAACCAATTTGATTTCAGCATAAATGGTGGTTGGGCAAACAGAAAAACCTAATTTTGCACTGCTTCTTGAGTGCTTGAGTTCCTTGACACAAAAGGAAGGGACCTATATTTTGCTGCCGCATCCGAGGCTGAATTGAGAAGCTTTCGGATAATTGCCAGAAGTTCACGAGCGGTGCAGTAGCAGTACAGTGTGGTTCGATTTTTTTCCGGTGGTTGAATTTGAGTCGCATAGTTTAGTAGTTCAACATATTAACGACTGAGTATATGACCAACTTTCCTCTTATCGCGGAGTTTTTTGGAAAGACTCCAAAGACAAACCACATCACATAGTTGGTGTGCAAATTTAATGCCATCAATTTGGAGGTTTTTTTCCCATTTTCCTGTTTTTTTATATATTCTAAAGCATCTCTACAGAAATTAGTTTTTTATAAAATTACTATAATAACATTCTCGTATACTTTCTGTGGCCATAGACTCGAGTAATCATATCGTTGCTTACACATTTTCCACTGATTGCACAAAGCCCTTTCGCTTTCGCGGTAATTACTTTAATACGAAAATACGAAAACAACGTTAATCATTTGTTGGTGATGCTCGAATTATGTGCGAGTGTTTATTATGTTTCTTATTCCACCGGATAGTTACGCATGCCGTTATGACAAAAAAGAAAAGGTGTCCCCTTCGGTAATTATGTACATAGATTCGTGTCGGAAGCAAACTGCAATTACATAAATTATAGACAGCTTTTTCACTCAACGAAATTGGATTTTAATAGTTGCATGTCAATGTTATAGGTAGCGGCAATAGGAAGCGAGCTATCACATTTCTTTTGGTGACAGAAAAGTAATTGCGACGAAATGTATGCACGCAAATGCAGATCAGACTCATGAGATAGAACAAATAAACGATAGATGTTCAGTTCATATTGAAAGTCAATCGTCTGACAGAAAACGTATGTGAGAGCCCAGTCGAAGACTCTGAGTTGCATATCAAATCATTGTTCGCTTCTAATGGTTCAATGGGTAGTTTTGATATCATTTGATTCTGTGGTATCACAATGGCCCTACTCTAGCCTTAGTGAGGCTGAACTTGAACCTAACCTAACCATACCAAATCAAAATACGACGTGTGGTAAGCAGGATGGTTTGAATTTTCTAAAGGTGCAGCGGAGCTATATTTATTCAGCACTAGCTGACAAGAGCTCGCCTCGCTTCGACAGTCTGATATTTCTCAAATTTAAAACGCAATAAGTTTATTTGTACGTGAATTTCAAGTTTACTTTATATATTTCTAACAAACCACTCAGGTGGGAGTTGAAAATAATAAAAACCTGCAAAAAAGTATACTGATAATGACAATCCGTTTTAACTGCACTAACGGTATAATCTAAGTCAGTCCTTAGTAAAATCCAACCATCTACCCTCAGTCGAAGCTATAACTTTTTGTAAATTATTGTGGGAAAAATATACAAAACACCCACATTTATTGTGCATTATATATGGCAAAAGAGAAAACCGCAGTTAATTTAGTGCAGTCATTTTTAACTCTATCCGGGTCAAACATTTTAAAATCGGAAAAGAGCTAAAATTTTATTAAAGTAAGGGTCTACCTACTACGAAGGGACCGATGTTTCGGTACACTTTTTCACATTTTTTTAAACCTTTTGAGGAAACATTTGCAAAAGCTGTCGGTTAATAATTCTTACAAAACTAAATTTATTTTACAGAATGCAATCATCGTGAAATGTAAAATCTCTTGTATTTGTGTGTCAACAGCTTAAAATTGCACCTTGATAGTGAATAAATTTTGGGTAGGCTAGATTAGTGCTATTGGCTTTTAGTGACTTAATCAAATTTGTTCCCTAATATTCAGAATATGCAAAATTTTTTCCCCAATTGACTTCATTTTTCCTGATGTTTCCTGATGTTTAGTCTAGGTTTAGATTGATGTAGATCTTCTTTTTAACCCGTATGCAATATGACATAAAGCTAAAGCTCACTAATGATTCCAAATATTTTAGAAGCAACAACTTCTTATACACTTTTCTTACCTTCAGGGAAGTCAGGAGAGTTGCAGAGCCATTTCCGTTGAAAGAAGTTGATTGTCATTATATAAAATCACTTTTCGTGTCGTACAGCGGATGTACGTCACGTGTATAACAGTTTGATCATTGCGTAACTTTAGTATAAAATCGTGTTGTTTCAAATTAAATCTGTCATGGGAACTCAAGATCAAGTATCAGAAGAAACTTTATTGAAAGGTGGGAATTACTGCTCGTATCGCTTCAAATTTGATTGGATCTGTTGCGATATCCTCTTGGAGTTGTTCTTACTAATAAGGTGGGTAGTGTTAAACTCGAATCGCAATTTGGATCCTAAAGTGTGTGGATCTCTGATGCGAAAAATCGGTTTTTTTTCGGGCTAATCAAATCATTAGTTTTGACCTCTTAATCCAAGAGTGATTTCGTTTGCCTGAAAAACAAGTGGAACATTCTTCTTATTACCTAATAGTTGCAAAGACCTTAAAAACCATAGAAATTAGAGGAATACACTGTGCAGTGATCCCAGATTAAGAGGAAAATCGCCAAAATCGCTTAAAAGTAAAATTAAAAACCATCTTCATTGTAAACAAATTGCAAAATTTACTCACAATGAAATATGAAAGAAAAAAAGCCATCGAAAGTCTACCAACGAATGCATTCACTTGTTTCAACATTTTGTCTAATAGAAAAGGAAATTCAAACTTTTATATAATCCAGTTAACTGCTCATTTTTTTGTTTGTTTTTATTTTGTTCATATTATGAAAACAAATGCAAATTGCACTTAAAGAAAAAGATATGGGATTTGTTTTTTGGAATTTAACAGAAAACTATTGCCTCGGAAAAGAATTCTCACTTGGACCCGGTATAGCTCGGACTTAAGTTTGGTTATAAAAAATATTTGTGAATTTATTTCGTATACTATTTAAAATAAATTCTTGAGATTATTTTTATTTACATCTTAATGTAGTAGAGAGCATGGCTAGAAGTAACATTTTCGACTAAATTTGATTTCGCTCCTACGATTTTGCACATGAGTAATCCAAACGTATTTAAAAAAAAAAAACACAAATATTAAAGCTTCAAAATTAACTAAACATGTCCAATAAACTCTGCTCAGAAGATGTGAAAATATCTGCCTGTTGGGGTAAGCTATAAGAATATTAAGAAATTTGCTACAATTTTTCTTTTTTCTTTTGGAGAATATTTATTAAGAAAAAAATCACAATTCACTTGCTGACAAAAGGAAAAACAACTAACCTCTTTTCCTTCACCTGTTTTTTTATTTGGTCTTGGCCACCTTTCCGCCTATGCTTTTAATTTGTTCCTCATGAAACGCTAGTTTCTCTGGAGTATCGTTTAAAATTGCTGAGTTCCTTACTCCCCGCGAAACATTTTTTTTTTTTTTTGACCTGCCTTTGAGTAAAACCTTGCATCCTCTGGGAGACAAATGATGCATTCAGCACTCAATGTTTCAACTAGCCCCGCCCTGTTACTTTTAACCCCATCTTCCCCTACGAGTGTTTCTACGAAGACAATATGACAACTGGAACATACCAATACTTGGCCTTACTAATAATCATTTTCAACCTTCACACATTTTGTAGCTCACAATATGCAATTTTATATGAAAAATTTCGCTGTGACTTCGAAAAATTTAACTTGGACACTAAATATTCTTATTAGTATCGCCAACTATGTTTAAGCAAGGACTTCTGCTTTAACTGGACCAGAGCAACCAGTTTTATAAGAAGTTCATGAGATGGACTGGAAGTTTCAGAGGTTGTCTGCGCATTTGTGACCCAACCTACGGTTAATATTTCTGCTGACCGAGGATTGCTACCGAGGGCTTAACTGACACATATTTTACTACTTGTATCAATTGTTATATCGAGAAGTAGTCTAAAAACAGTTTACGAGTCATTAATAATTAGTATTGCCTACTTTTCAGATGCATCATAAGGCGAAAACTGTGAAGGTGTTCTTGGCTATAAAATTATTGTCGGCACCTAGGCCTAATAGGATCGGGGTTATTTTTAATCTCACAGGGGACACAGGACAGCATTGGTATTTTATTTTTGAAGGAGCAAAGACTATCTTGCAATAGCAGGAACAGGGAATTCGCCTATATGCTGCCCGGTGACATTTTTACAAGCTCTCTACTACACTCTTGAAGTTGCACCGGTTGGTAGTATCACGGTGGGATATTGGCTGTGGGACTTTTTGAACAGGGCTCATGTAAGATCCTACAAATATGTTAATAATAATGATGAGATGTAAATATCGAGCAGAAGACCCTGTCATGACTGTAAATCTTGAAAACACACCAAATACGACTCCGTGCATCATTTCTAATTGCTTCCTCGTGTGTGTCAAAAATAATCCAATTATTCAGAATGGGGAGTAACGTTATCTTGCTCATGAATATTTCTATGCCTACAGTGCTTGGTATTCATTATAACCACGCGCGGTATTGCATGAGTGATGCCACTTTATTTTGTCAGCATCACGACTTTAGTGTTCAGTTCTTCTGCGTCTCTTCCTGATGCAGAATAACAACATTTTCTGCACGGGCCGTCAGGATACATTCCATTATTTGCAAGAATGTGATGAAAGTCATACATCTTGCCATACAACTTCTTTGACTTTGTATTTACTCGTCTGAAGTTCGCCATTGTTGAACATTGCGTTCAACATTTTATGCATTTACTATTTTGTTGTTGGAAGCTAGCTGAATTTTCTTAATTGGCTGCAATCTGTTCCACAATATGATGTAACATAAATTGACAGTACTGAAACGCTGGGGGCTCCTTCTGCGAACGACTATACCAACCTAGTTTCATACCTTCAGAAATTTCATCGCAGCTTAAACAGCCTTTCACAATACGTAATAAGATGACATCTTAAGCAGAGAACATTGTGTTGAGTTTGTTATCGAGAATGACTGGTTGGATTAGACCGTTTTACCGCATTTCAGGAGCACATTTCGATGCTGTCGCCGTCGTTTTGTATGTACCTCGATTACGATTCTCAGACATTTTTCATTGGTTGCTAACTATGTATTGCATTTATCGATTAATTTCCTTCAACGGGTGCTTTTCTGGGAAAATGTCCAAACAGTGTACTTGTATGCGGTGTCAAGTGAATTAAAAGCCAGAGGGTGTTCAATTATTCAATTTTACAGCATTGGCTCACGATGCACACAATGTTTTGTCAAAAAGTTTAAACGAGTTCTATTTGTCATGACGTTCGTTGGGTTTCGATTGTTGTGGCAGTTACTCGTATGTCGCCCTTTCAAGTCAAACTTTATGCACAGGTGGGTAGGTATGTTTAAAAATTTAAATTTCGGAAATGTTACTTCGTGGTCGTAGCTATCGTATAACAATGTAGCAGGTGCTTGCTTGAGGGACAGTATTCCCACAATTTGAATGGGATTGGTCAGCTATTTTCTGGAAAAGTCCACAGAACTAGCTTGCATTTTCAAATTATAAAAATTGGAAGCTGCTTCGACCGAAACAATAATAAAAGGGCTCACGTTGACTTGCTGAATAATATGGTCATGGGAACTTGCGTGCGAACTAGTCATAAAAAGATTAAGATATATGTATATGCCGGGAAATGGTGTTCGTCCTTTTCAACTGCTAAATTCACATCTACAGAAATATAATCTGTGTTGCTCCGAAAGCAACCTCCCTTTAAACATTTAAAAAAAAAATTCACTCCAGTGTCGATGCAGCCCCGCATTTTGTACGCAATTTTGCTACGAAGTCCTGCCCGATGAAAAGTTGGTGTCCTTTATAACAAAGAATAGCTGAAAAAGCAAAGATATGTAATGCCGACAGTTCAAATATCGGACGCTCTAGCAACTGCGGCTAAATAAAGAGCAGGAAGGCAACAACAACTGAGGGGATTCTGAAATTCGCGCTTAAAGACAATATCAAAGCAAGACAAGAGATCAACGTGAGGAAGGCTTTTCGCACTAAGCGGCTGGAAAAAGGCACGACTAATACACAAATGTTCTGAGCATATAAACTGGGGAAATTGCTAAAAAAAAAATATGCTGAGCCATAAACAGAAGGAAACTCGGAGTCAGCGATACTAAGTTAATTAATTATGTCTTCTTGGTAAAAAGATACAAATTTAATGTTTTAAAAAGTAACTGCAACTGTGATTACATTTTTTTAGTAGAATGTTAGTCGATCGATAGGTAATTAAACCTTTTCTGATCTCTGTAATCCAAGCTGTGGGGTTGGTGCGTAAGTGATGCAGAGAATTGGAAAAGAAGCATGACGCGCAGTTGTAAATTAAAACTACAGATGCGATTTTGATCACAGCGTGTACCAGACTTAGCAAATTCAAAATGTATTTGTATAAATTGATTGTAAAAAACAACTCCCAAAATGTTATGCTTTTTTATAAAAATGATTCCTTAATGTCTAAAAGTCACAATTATGCCTGAGTTGGTATCACTGCTCGGAGCCTTTCGAATTGTTCCTAAGTTTACGAAAAAAAAAACAAATCACCTTAGGGGCGATAGGCGCAGCGTGTGACATTATGGGGTGAAGTAGAAGTAGTGCATCAGTCATGATTGAGTAAACAGATGGAGGGAGGCGGGACCATTGTTGGCAGAGGTGGTAGCAGTTTTTATCAAAGTCCCGCACTCGGGCTGTCGATGTTTTTTCACCAACGAAATTGCCTTTTCATATTGACACATGTTATACCCACGAGCTCTTTCTGTTGATACCCAACAATCATCTAGCGCCTGTGACTGGTGGAGGCATGGTGGAGAGTTTCTTAACCAGCCGCTCTTTGTAAATTCCTGGCTACTCCTTGCATGCTAGGGTATTTATCACTTTTTCTGACAGTTTAAATATTTTTCTCTTTAGACACTAGAGCTCTAAATTTGACTTGAACCAGAAGAGATCTGAGTTGAGTGAGAGTTTGGAATGTTCAATGTTATCCTCGCATAAATTCATACATGGACGATTGATTATTTGGACGTGGTTTTAGCTGCAGCAAACAAGATGAAACCGTTGCTGTCGAGGATTTGCTGGTGGTGCAAGCTTAATAAAAGAAAGTAGAATTGTGCTTTGGGTGCTCTAAACTCAATTTTTTTAACTTCTGGAATAAATTTAAGTCAAAGATTGAAAACTCTATCAAATGCCTTTAAAATACCCAGACCAGTTCTTTGTGTCGCTCAAAATGGTGGAGGGATTGGTGACACTTTTTGATGTAATAGCTCTTAAAATCACCAGTGAACCTGAACATGTTGCCACAACAATTGTCCTATCGGTCACCGAGAATATTTGGTGGTTAGAAATATTTCCTACGATGAATCCGCATTTCCATACACATAGATGGGAGAAGAAAATTCACCTATCTTGGAGACTAGCTTTACAAATATCGACTTTTGCTTGCTCAGCGTAAGGACACCTCTTTGGAGGTAATGAGTGAGATACAAATTGAATCAGCGAATTTGGGACAACCTCAGCTTTGTCTGTAGAGCACATATGATCTGACGCCTTGCAAATAGCCCTGATGTGGGTCAAAGTCGATCAGCCGATATCCCATGTTTGGACTTTTGTCCCGCAGCTGTAACTAATGTAGCACGGTCGAAGTATACCGCATCCTATCCATTGTAGTCGAATTACTATTAAAGGGGTTCCGTCTTCCAAAGCCTTGTGTTTCTCTATCGTAAATCTCCGTTTATAGAAAAGTTGCTCCAACAACATAACCGACAATTAGTAGGATTAGTAGGACATGTTCCATTGCCGAAACGCCAAGGCGAAGCGCAGACCAAAGTCAGTACCCATCATCCCATCGTCCCTGACTATTAATACAAATTCTTAGTTACCATAAACTTTATAACCTTTCTCCGCCATACAGACTTTTATCGTTGCTGTTTTTTCTATCATCAGAATTCGAATACCATCCTTCTTTGGCACTAAATTTACGAGCGACTTAAAATTGTTCCAGTCTCCTGCGCATGGTATGCCCTTACAGGAACTTTAAATTCGGATCTAGTTGGCAACCTTTTATTAGCAATCAGCTGCTAGTGCACCTAACCGAATAAAATCCTTTGACTGACCATTCGCTTTCGTAGATACGATTATATATAGCGATTAAGGGACTCTTCAACTGATTACAGTTTTGTTTCCAATTTTGAAACAGCTATAACAGTCATTTACTATGAGGATGTGTGTTTTAAATCTTACATCTGGTGACGATATTTGTCTACCTACCGATAGGATAATCTCACAATATTAGCTGCCGAAATGAGATCCTTTTGAGCTGCAATACCATTCAGGTTCCCATTATGATTCTCTTAATTTGAAATAAAAATCTATCTGCTGCAAAAGTTTGTGGAGGGCAATTCTCTCAAAGGACCCATGTTGGTTTTTTTTTTTTTCTTTTTTTTTTTTGACAAACACAATTTAAATCAACGGTCAGCGATTTAGGCGACTTCGGCAAACATGGGGTCGAAAGTATACTACACTCTACGCAATGTGGAACTTTTTAAATATTTAATTAGGCACGCATTACAATCGACTCACAAGGTATTTCATTGAATATCAATTACAAACAAACATAATTGGAAATGGAATTACAATAGCATTTCTAAACCAATGTCCTTTTTGATTACCTGCCTTCGTACACTTCCAACTTCGAAGTAGGAATCCGCATGTTTTTGTGAAGCATTTCAGTCGCTGCGTCTTAGTGTCACAAACAATGCCATCTATTTATTTAATTGATCCAATTTACTTAAGCTGCTTTTTATTATTCCCTTCAACAGGTAGCCGCCGCCCATCCATTCTTCCAGTGCCCGACATGTTTACCTCATCCTCGTTCAGCATATCGGGGAACGACGACGGCGACGAAGGTGACGAAAGTGAAGATGAAATTGACGACGATGTGCCGTGGAGGTCTCCTTCGGAGAAAATTGCGTAAGTACACTCAAGGGAAATACCCGTAAGGACACTCTCACTCACCCAATTACTTTGTAGACTAGTTTCCGCCTATTTATCTTAATTTCTGTTATTTTTTCCCCCTCACCACCTCTTCTATAGTGAAATATATTTTGTCTTTATCAAATGATATTTGTCTTCATCCTTTCTGGTCCTGTGTTTATCCTGCGGAATATTATCGTAGTTGCAAATGTATGATAGCGCTTAGTAAAAGCACCTAGTTCCTGGGAAGGGAAACCAGCAGAATAATAAATCGAAGGGTTGCACGCTCTGTACGTTGTGAACCGCAAATATCCTTTTTCAAGTCGATCAATGTTTCCTCAATGCTCATTTCCAAGTGCGAATTTATTAAATTTAATAAACTGGTGTCTGTGGAAATGTTGTCTGCAACTTAATGTTTGTGGGGTGGGCGATAGGTGCGTAGTCATTTTCATTCAAATTGATATGTCCTTTCCGATAAGGACTACACGGGCTGGCTTTCCGTCGGTAACAAAGAGTTGGGCGCCTGAATTATTTATTTTCAGTCAGAAGGAACTACGAAAGTAGTTAAGTTATGCTCACATAATATGTATTAGTTGTGCCTAGGGACGATTTCCATGAGAAATTTCTCAGCAAACAAAGGTGGCATTCATCGTGGGACGCTTTCATTTATTACTGCTGTGGGGTGTGGAGTGTGGACCTTCTGGGCTGTGCACTGCGGTTGAGTTCTTTGTTTAGTTAGCAACATACGAATGGCTGAATGTGTTTTTCGTTTGCAGTCAGTGCGCTCCTGTAGAAAGATTTTGGCTATAGTCCAAGTATCCAGATATTGTGGTTGAAAACTCGTAGTTCGTGCGGAGTAAATTTATGCAAATATTTGATTGGACTTGGTCTGAAAGTGTCTGGAATTTGCAAGACCATCCGCATATCGGGACCGCATATCAGTAGACTAAGGGATTAAACTGATGAAGCTATTTAAATTCGGTCACAAGTTTTTACATATTTTGGGGGCCTCCAAAGTTATGGTCATAGATATCGCTGTTTTGGGACTGTATTCGAGTTTTGATTGCAATTCGAATCACCGAGGTCAATGTTTTGGCCCGACAAAAGGAAAGTTTAGTCAACAACTGAACGGGACCTCAATTTCTATGATATGTTCGGGAAGTTTTTTTTCCAAAATTTGTTCTTAGTTTTAATTTGAATAAAGAATTTTCGAAGCTGGTATAGCAAACTCATTCTGTTTTTGGTGAGCAATTCCAATTTTAGTGTTGAACGCGTTACGGGCGTCGTTACATAGTTGATCAACATATGTAACTTAACCAAACATCAGCGATGATGAGGCAAACACAATAGAATTTGTACAAATAAACTGTTCTTAAATTGCAAATATGTCACCAAAAATCTTCCACTTGAACATGATCCTCTGAAGAAAATTGTAGAATATTCCTCAAGTCTCCATTCTCGATTGAAAATGAATTCAGTCACATTTTTAGTTGCAAGTTCTACAAAAGATAAAAATACAAACTCTTAATTGCTGCTCTCATACTAAAGTTGCATTTTTCGCCTTTTTTTATATCTTATAATGAGACCACTTTTTAAAAATTGTCCAGATTTACAAGGTTACAAGGTCGAAATTCTGTAGATATCCACAAAATTCTATCGGGTTGGTAGCAGTGGGTGAGAAACATTTTTGCCCGTGATTCAAGAAGTCCACTAACTAATCAATAACTAAGAGCTGAGACGCAGTACGCGAAATATTATCGACGCACTTATCGAGATTGGTTATTTAAGAATTTAAGTCAGTTGGTGGCCTTTTACCTTTTATGCAGCTTGAACAAAAACGCAGCCCTCATAGGTGCGCATTTTAAAAATTCGGAGCCTCCATTTAGCCAAAAATTCAGCCGTTCGACATCTTATCTTATCTTATCACGGCATATGTTTTTGTTTGCACCCTGATTTTCCCAGCTTAATTGCAATCCGATCTCCTGTCGAAATTTGAATGCACGACTCTCTGCAAAGACATGCATTTATTTACCCGTCAAAGTGTCACAACAGGGAATGTCTTTGGTGAGGAAACTTTGTGTGGGTTTTCACAATGCATCACATGATGAAGTGTACTCGTATTGTAACAACTATTTTTGCCGCCACCACCACCCACACCAAGGCAGTGTAAACTTTCCTAAAGCGTCTACCTTGTAAAACATTTCGTACATGTACGCTTTTGATAAACATTGCGAACAATGTTGGTTACCGCTGCGGGATAAACTTTTCCTGAAGGTTGATTGGTGTCCTTTTCGGTTCACCTTTCTTATTTGTAATTTTTTCTTCGTACTAATTGTTTTATTTAAATCCAATTTATTTATATGCAAATTTTTCTTTTCTTCTCTGTCGCATAATTGTTATGTTCAAAATGAACATAAAAATAAATGTATTACCCCCCCGAAAGCTGTCTGGGTGGTCATTTTCCCCAATCGCGCACCTATTCCCTCATAATGAGTTCCTCTGAGGACTCGAATCGATTGTGCACTAACAATCCCTTGCCTGAGAAAAGATTTCGCATGAAAAAGAGTTACAGCTGTGACAGTTGTAAAAAAATGTCTACCAGTGATTCGTCGACAACAACAATGGCACCCTCGTCGACAGCTACAACCCTAACGACCACAACAACAACAACGATGACAAGTAGTAGTTCATCGAAAAGAGTGTCACGTCCGGTGTGGCATGCTGATTACTATCGGTAAGTTGAAAACGAGAATATCAAACCGAAGCACTACAGGTTCGTTGTAAAGAAAAAAAAAACTCGGGAAATAGAGTTCGAAAAAAAAACAACACTAATACACATGCATTTCCTTTTGTTTAAGAAGCTTTTTTGATGAATGAACGCAAAGCGCAACGGTCATCAGTAATCATTGTTTATTAATATTCATCACATTTCAGTGTGTCTAACAAGAAGGAGTATAGGAATGGCTTTACTATGAAAATAGATATATATGGGGTTAGGATGCAGATTTTTAAGACGAAATAGGTTTTATTTATTCACTTAAATTCAAGGCTTTGTCTTTTGTTCAACAAAATCAATTTAGGAAACCAGAAAACGTTCAATCTGTGAATAATACCTTGAAAATGGCTTCCGTTTAGATATCCTTCGGGAATTGTAGGTTTTTGTTAATAACTTTGTTAATCTTGACCTCGAAAAATAAATTTCACTGTCCACCACATATAAAAACTTTTTTTTTTTCAAATTTGTTTCCTACTAGGCCATAATGGAAAGCAAAATTTATAATTTATTTTAAAATTGTGAAAGGTGTACATTATACGAAAATAAATGACTGTTATACAGGGTCCGCCAAATAACTTTTTTTTTTTTGAAAATGCTATAAAAAAAAAACTACTGAATATTTTCTCAAATTTCTTTTTTTATTTGAAAGTACAATCCTTCCGGTTAATAATTGAAAATAATTTCATTCAAATGACTGCCTCGGCTGGCCATGCAGTAGCCTACTCGATCGGTCCAATTTTTAAGCCCATTATCGATTGTGTGCAGCTGTATTTCACCAATGGCTTCAGGAATATTGTCCTTTAAAGCGTCAATTGTCTCTGGCTTGTCGGCGTAACACTTATCTTTTACGGCACCCCACAAATAATAGTCCAACGGTGTCAAATCGCAGCTCCGACATGGCCAAACGACATCAGCTCTGCGGCTGATAATGCGATCTTCAAAAACAGGGCGCAAAACATCGAGTGTAGCTTCGGCTGTGTGGCACGTAGCGCCGTCCTGTTGAAACCAAATGTTGCCAATATCCTCCTCTTCAATTTTTGTGAACAAAAATTCGTTCAACATGGCCCTATAACAATGGCCATTGACTGTAACGGCCACTCCTTGCTCATTTTCGAAGAAAAAAGGCCCAATTATGCCCCTGGACCAAATTCCGGACCAAACAGTGACTCGTTTTGGGTATATCGGTTTTTCAATGTATGCGTGCGGTTTTTCTGTGCCCCAAATGCCACATTTTTGCTTGTCCGCCAAGATGAAAATGAGCTTCATCTGAAAAGATGATTTTTTCGGCAAAATCGGCATCTTCTCTAAGTCGATCGCAGGCGCACTTAGCGAAGCGAAAACGCATTGGATGGCCATTTCATCAAGCGTATACACAATCATATTCGTCCAGCGGAAGGATAAAACTAATTATCTGTCGAATCAGACATGAGCTAAGTGTTACCATTCGCGAAATAAGCACTAGTTGAAAAAAAATAAGTTAGATGGCGGACCCTTTAGTTAAAACAGTGGATATTATTGTTTTGTAACAGGGAAAGAACAATTTGCCAAAATATTTGTTTCTGGCGTTACTATTCCAAAGGATTTTTGTCAATGTATTTAAATTCTGGGGAATTGATTGAAAAATACAGATAATAAAAAAAAGTATTTCTTAAAGAATATAGTGTCAGCTTAGTTTTCCAGTGGCTTTAGAAATCTTAAATATTCTTTTCAACTAAAAGCGATATAATTGGTTACGTTTTCCGATTTTAAATAAATAGGAGGTAATTGTAGTTAAAAGACATTTATAGGTTGAGGCGTTTTTGCAAGTAAACAGATATTATATTAAACTATAAACAATATTTTGTGATAAAAAAATTATGTTACTCGCCGATCAAAAACGCCAACAATTTGCAGCCAAAAAATTATATTTATTGAAGTATGTACAATACAAATTTTGCCCAAACGAACGATTTTACTCCAAAAAGTTGCATACTTATCGGCTAAAAAACTTTTTAAGATACGTAACTAGCTTTTAAAACCAAAGGTTACACGTATATTTTCTAAAACTAGACTTCGCCCAGTGGTAGAAATTCTAATCAATTGTCTTGGGGAAAAAGCCATAGTACCACTACTGGCTGGATTCGTTCGATCGTGACGGCGCCAATTGCGCAATAATTTATCTTTGGCTAAACTTCTAATATTTATCAAAGTATTCAGAAAAGAAGTCTTATTTGCTCCTTAAAACTCTAGCAAGCGTCAACAAATAAGCCAACATAATAGGTTCGCTCTTGTATCTTCAGCATAGAAAAAAGAAAAATGTCAAATCCCAAATATCGAGAGAGAAATCTCTCAACTTCAAGAGAAGTACCCGACTGGTTTTCTTGCAAAAAGAGCAAGAAATGTCATTTTGACATTTGTTTTGTGTTTCAACAACCCAACGATTGGAAGTCGTTTTCGTGGTGTTTCCGTGGAAAACGACTTTAAACGACTCGTTTTGAAAACTGAAATGTGTATGGGAAACTTCTGTTTTCGATGAAGTTTTCCAGTGTTTTCGGGTCCGTGTGAAAAGGCTATTACCATTTTGAATGCGCTGATATGTTCTAGGAGAGCATTCAATTATAACTTCTTCCTCCGTTGTCAGTTTTCATTTCTCAGTAAGTCAAAATTCAGCGAGTAGAAAATTATGAAAAAAATTATAAGGGGGGAAGTGGATTTCTCTCTCATTTTTTTTTTTTTTTCAATTTTCTCAGGTCTTACACTTTATTAGCAAATTTTTAAAAATTTTACATTTGCAAAAAAGTACACCAACGAACTTTATTTATGGTTCAATTTTGGCAATCTGTTACATTTCTCTCATTGGGAGAGAATTGCGCTCACCGATATGTAATATAACCTAAAAGAAAAAGAACGCGTTGAACCACGAATTTGAAAAATGCGAATTTTTTTCTGGGCGGGAATATTAAAATATCAGTAGAACAAAGCACAAATTTATATTTAAAACCCAAAAAATTGAATTTCTTTTATTAGTAATTAAAATGTTCAATTCCTTTGCTTATTATATTTATTCTACAAATATTAGCCCAAAGAAATTTCTTGGGCTAATATTTGTAGGTAAAGGAACAAAGTTTGACTAAATTTGGCTAGTGTGTTCGAATGCATTATCGTTGGAGAAAAGACCTTGTAAATTCTGACAGCTGAAAAATTCGTTCTTTACCTACCAAGATAGTGTCAGAAAATGATCTGAGGATAATTATTTAGCTCAACAGACGCCTTTGGTGTGTAAAGTTGTAGCTGTCACAAATTATTTACAAGTAGGTAATTAATATTGCATTTTTGTGTTGCTGTCATTCAATTTTATGTGAGTTCGAATTGCTTTGCTTTTAAAATATACCAAATAAACTCTGCAGTTAACTTGACTCGATCATTATGTAAGATAAAAGCGACAGAAATTAATTTTGACAGTAGGAATAAGGTTTCACCAATACTCTGCTGAATTGGAAGGATTTCATCGTTATGTCCGCTTCATCGCTATATCAAGTATTGTTATAAACTATTTCTACAGTACATCAAAGCACCTCTAGGATAGGTGTTATTGCATAGAGATGCTCTTTTTGTTAGACACACTGTTAATTTCAGATTCACGACCAATAGTTGACAGTAAAAACAAAGGCTTTTTCAGTGCTTCCAATTTTGCTAAACTAACATTTGAATTTATAAATAAAAAATAAACTGCTTCGGGTTTCGTTCACATTTTCCTTATGCATTATTGCGTGTTTCTGTTACCGTTCTTAGTTAATGCGAAAATAAGCTTTTCAGTTTTTCACTTTAAAAAACAAAAAAAGAATAAAGTAAATAACAAATTTACACGAACCATCAACACGTATAACTGCCGGATCATTCCTGTTGTTGTGGACCAACGTGGGAATACTGGGGGATGGTGCATGTGCATTGTCTGCATCTATCTACATTCTTACTACTTGGATGAACAGATTTAATATTTTCCTTTCTTTTTTAGAGCTGGCTTTCTTAGTGAACATGAAAAGTAAAATAGTGAAAGCAATAATAATTACTCTTTGAATATTGTTTTGAAGTTAATGCACACATTGTTTGGTTTCTTGGTTCTTATCTTCGATGAGTTGTTTTATTTTTCGTTTGTTTTGTTTGGTTAGTTCCTGTTTTTTGTATCCCCGGTTGTTGGATTTAATCGAAAAACATTTTCTTCCTGTTGAAGTTCAAACTCGATTTATTTACACCGTGTATGCACGGGTCGCTCTTCCTTTTTTTTTGCTTTGTATTTATTTACAGGATTGTGAAAGGATTTCCACCAGTTTCACCATTTATCGGCGTCAGTCCCACATTGTGCTATTTGCTGAAGGAGAAGAAACCACTTTGCTGTTTACAATTAGCTCAGGTAAATATTTATGTGGCTTGGTTGGTTGGGGACGGTCGGTAGTCAGTCAATGGAATAAGTCGGTTGAATGGATGCATTGAAGGCATAATGGTGCTTTGACAAACTTTGTGGATAGTTGTTGATTGAACTTGAACAAAGTCGATTGCTAGACAGCAATCTGAGGGCTTGAGGCTTAGAATCAAAACAGGAGGCAACAACGAGGTTATCTCTATAGCGTATGCACTTGCGACTTTGTGGAGTATATATCTTTTCAGGTACTACTTGACACTTTAGACATTTACACAGAAACATTTACCAATATGTTGCCACCTTTCTTGTCTGTTATTTGCCTGTAAAGAGGCTTTAAGTGGCATTTACTTCCAACGAGCTGGTATACTGGAAATATATTGAGTGTCAAACCAAAATTCGAGACATACACCAAAATAAACGCTTCATAAAACTCTGTCACCAATACTTGCGTACCTGCGGGCTGTTTCAGAGCCAGTCAAGATGTTCGGAAAAACGAGGAACCTAGGTAATATTAGTTATTGGGCCAATTGGCTCTTGTAAGGCTTTGTGAGGTGTCTGTAACGTATTGACCGATGAATCTATGTAAACTTCAGTCATTCAATCAACCAATTTGGGCTAATGACCAACTAGTTTCAACCGGAGGACGGTATTTCCAGATTTGAAAACTTCTTAGAATGCAAGAAGCTCCCTGACTTCCAATATATCTGTCAAAGAGATAAAGGTAGCATGATGCAAGCCTTACTAAGTTTTGTAAACCATTTTTATGAATGACGCAGCTTTCTGTACATCATCCAGTTATACTATTCAAACACTAGATTTTCTTTATTGTTTTAAAGAATCTACGTCTTGGTCTTATAGCCAGCAGACAGTTGCTTGGTTGTTTTTTAAGATCTACGGAGCTAGAGGTACACATTTTTCTAATCAGGTTATTCTCCTAAAAATGTTCTCGTCCTTTATGCTGTATAGCCTCTCAATGTTCAGAGCATCTTCTGTCGCGTTACTATCAACGTCATTTCAGATGCTTTCAATCTGCAGCTCAACCTACGGCTACCATTGGATCGACCAGTAGCTCGACAGCTGTTACCTTTTTTGATACCTAAGTGCAGCAAGAATAATTGCTCAGTGAGGCGATTTATGTAAACTTTCTGCTAGAGCATCCAACATTGTGATTCTTCTGAGTTTCCTCTCTTTGGACAGTCTAGTTATAATTAAACCGAACACAAGAAAAGAGTGGGAGCTCTCATTGTTCCATTGAGGCTTTTTCCGAAACCACTCAACAATTTAGCACCCTGACTAGTCCTTAATGACCAAATTTTGGATAAATAATTAAATTTTGTCTTATAAAAAACCGTTCATTATCTAGTGAATTCGTCAGCAGTACGTCCTCCTTCGGAAGACTCACATTTTATTTCAGGGAGTCACTTAGCCCGACATTTCCACCTAATGGCTTTTTTTGCTAACCCTCGTGCCTATAATTTGAACAGTCCTATTTCTCGGTGGCTGCCACTTGATGGCAAATCTATCACAGACGGTATGTATGAGCAGGAAACAAGATTCACATTGGCAGGCTGACGCAAGTCAAATACGTACAACCTCGTTATTGAGTAACAACAAGTTCCGTCAACATTCCGTGATTTTTGGCGCAACCCCTCGACCGTCAATCAGCTTTACTTATTCCCCTCATTAGGGTATAAGAATTGCCCGTTTCACAAATAATTTTGGGGTAAGGGGATCTCCATCTGTGTTTCTACTCATCATCCTCGATTGCTCCTTTAAATTCTACGCCACGTTTGCCTATTGCGACAGTAACTTGATTGACAATATTTTGAAATGCCTCCAGGCCAAACAAGGTTCGCCGCCCTTCTGTTTCTCCGTGTATCAAATACTGAGAAGAATATGCCGTCTGCGCGTCGTCCTTGGAAAATTTAACCATCCCAACCATTTGTTTTTTGTAATCAATTATGACTATTCAATGAGAGTCACGTTCATCGACTTGGGTAACATGTATACACCATCAACATTCTACAGGAGTAGGACATCTTTTGCCGATCATATCTATAACAAGAATTTTTTAATTTTGCATGAAAATCTATTTAATACGTAGCTTCGTTTTCATCCGCAAATAGGTCTGCGAACATTGTAGTTATCGAAATGCCAAGGAATACCAATGGCAGAACAAAACTATAATCTTAGCCGCTGATTATGCATCGAATGGCATTTATAATTTCATTATACCACTGCGTGCTCATTTTCGATCGAAAACCTCGCTAAATCCGATTATTTTGCTGCTCGAACGTAGGCCCGATGTAGCATTCCTCGACGCGTTATCCTACTTCCCCTTGGTAAGTACCATCTCCGCTAAATCACTGTGGCCATCTTCGATTTCACCAGGTAATACTTTTGAAAATATATAAAAAAAAACATAGGTGTACTGGATGCTAGGATCCATAGACTGTTTAGATGATCTGCTACGTGCCGGCATTACGTTAGCCGAGAGCGTTGTAGTTGTTAACAAAGAACTATCGAATTCGGCGGAAGAGGATTCATTAGCTGACTGTAATACAATTGTTGCCGTGCAAACAATGTTCAAGTGAGTGCGACTGCAATTTGTTCTGTATGTATGAGTTGGAAGTAACTTTGAATTTACATTTTTGTGTCTGCAGATTTTTTCCAAGCATAAAGAGTATAACAGAGCTGTCGCAAAGCTCCAACATGAGGTTCATGCAGTTTCGTGCGCACGACAAATACGCATTGCATCTGAGTAAAATGGAAAAGGTAAGAGGGGGTTGCACATATTTTTTTGATAAAATTGGGGAAATGTTGGACATTTTGAAAAGGACAAATGGTATGTCTTCCCTTACGAAAAAAAAAAAGAATGAACACACACAACTCTAGCAGTAGGATAGGAAGTCTAAAACCTTATACGTTTGTGTGTATTACAACAACACCAAGTGGCCGAATTGTTACCACATTCGACGGAATAGTCAAATAGTTTTTACTTTTTCAAACATTTGGCTCAGTTCAGTTAATGGAGGTCGAGAAGGAAGTCCTTCTCATTCTTTTAAATAATTTCCTATCAAGTGTCAAGTCAATTACTCTGTGTTTTATCATTTGTGACAAAAAATAAAAACAATATACTCGGGAATGGAACGTTGGAGACTCATTTGGCACATACTTTATGAGAACCGGATTTGAAACAACCCCCTAATCTTCCCGACAAAACAAAAAAAAACTAATAAAATTAACCTGTTCGTTTGGGCGCTAACAGTTCAAAAACTTACCATCCGATTGGGATGAAACTTAAACAATATACATAAGGAGCCTTACCAATAAACATTTTTAGTTTCGACTTTAAATTTTAGTAGTTCAAAATGACAATATTTTCCATACAAATATTGCAATTGTGAGCTTCCGTAAATTTATAGTCGGGACTAAACTTTTTTACTAGTACGGCACAAAGTGAGAACTAAAAAGTCCACCTAAAAAAAAGGTATTCAAATGTTCCCATAGATGACGCTTAACAGCATAATATCAAAATTACTCTTAAAAATGAAACGGTTCGATTCGCAAAACAATTGTTGAAACTAGGGATGGCAAATTAAAACAACAAATTATGTGGCAAATATTATTACAGTGCAAACTCAAACTAGTTTTCAGAAAATTGAACGATATAGGTAGGTGCACAATTGATGGCTATTCGATTGAACATTATTGGCTGCCAAAAACAAAGCTGTTAAAATCATTAAATTAATGCAACCGTACTTAAGTCGCCGAAAATACTACTTAACACTATTTGGCGAGGCCTTATTTTTGAACACATATCCAGCCCCCATTTTGCTACCATATAACTATCGCTCAAACCCTTTGAAACGGAGACATAATGACTGTCAAAGGAATATAGCCGAAACCACAGTTCTTCCTGCCAACTGTTAAGAATATTTTTTTGAAAAAATCAGTGCAAACACACATACGACTACACTTGCTGCAATATAACGAAAAATATTCGCGTACATTCCCGAGCCAAGCAATAAAAGTTTGTCAATATGAAAATAGAATGAAACTCTCTCAGAGAGCGGAAAATATATTCAAAAGTTCATGAATAAATTTCGAGCCAGCGTTGCCAGACGTCCAAAATATTTACCCCAGATAAATCTGAAAAACCCCCAGATTTGGCTTTTTTTCTAAAAAAAAAAGACCCCAACTTTTTGTCAATATTTTCTTAATATGTGTTTTACGACTTAAAAGTAGGAATTTCAAATTTGAAGCGCGGACATGTTTGGTCTTACTACTGCAAATGTGTGTCCCAAATATTTATGATCATGAGAATGTCAACGTATGCTGCTTTTTGAAACCATTTTGTAGAAATTTACACAGCTTCAACGCATGATATTGTTGTTAATAAAATTTACTGATGAGGTTGGTGCTTAAATCCGGAAAAATATTTAAGGAACTATTAAAAACTACTATAAAATGGCATTCGATTTTTTTTTGAAAGACTTGTTTTGAAAACCAAAATCGTCCAAAGATATCAGAACTTTCACAGTTGAAATTCTCGGAGAGTTTGAATTATTTTAAAAGAAAATAATTAGCTGTCAAGCATCTTTCTGTCACACTTTTAATGTCTGTGTCGGGGTGTGCACTGCTAAAAACGAACGCTGGTATTTGTTAAAAGAAAATCAACAATAGCTTACGTTATTGTAGGGTACTAGCAAAAACTTTAGAAATTTGCATTTCAAAATCACTTGGGCAGATGCATTCTCGAGTAGAAGCAGTCACTTGAACTTGGCTGACTGTTTAAAATTTAAATGTTACCCCGCCTGTGCGATAGAACGTTTGATGCCTTTTGAGTGTATCCTCGATTCTACCCAATTCAGAATAAACCATTCAATACAACTTTTCTGGTACCCTTAATACTACATCGTCCTCTTAGTCTGAGGTATGTTTCCCTTTTACCAATGGACTGCATCAACGAAAGTGTAGTCGCTATGCTAACATATCTGCTCCCAGTAACTCGGCTCCATAAAACCCGCTGTTCAGTTGACTTCCATCAGGAAAATAATTTGGATTTCTAAAACTGTTGTTGATCTTTTGTCATTTATGCGCTCTGCTTACCCTTAATTACTATTAATTGAAAAACAAATAGTCATTTCAGCCCCAAAAGATTGCTGTCCAGGGAGTATGTCAACTTCTTGAAATTCTATAAATCCATAAATTCTATAAATCCAAAATATTTGCAGCATTTTTCTTGATCTTCCAATCTCTTGCTATACTGTAACATCTCACCATCTCCGATCCGATGTTCGCCTATTATCCCGTCCTTCATTAAGTTCCTGGACGTAAAATTTTAACAGTCTGTGATGCCCCGAATTATCAATCGACCCTCAAGGTTCAGCTTTGAAAAAGCGTTCTTTTGTCGCCTGTGCTTTCGTTGAATTGTTCGCTCGCATACTCATGCGTCTGATTTTTTTATGTGCAGTTTTGCCATAGCAAGCAACTTATCAAATTGAGCGGTCGACATGCGAACGACATTGCGATACGTTTGTACACAAAAATCATTCCTTTTGCCAAATGGTGGGGCTTTGTCGCCAAAATCGCCATCTCCGCATAATTTGTTTGCAAATATTCAGCGGTCCCGAGGAACTCGAAGCTCACTTTCTCTTTTGTGACGGCAATGGCAGATAAGTGACAGCTGTCTCTTGGAATGCCCTTCCGCGCCACTTTATTAAAGACTTTTATTCGCTCTAGTGTACAATCCAGGAATACCTCGAGTCTGTCCTTGCACGTGCATATATAACTTTCAAGTTCATGGTTATACGTAGTGGCAGCTTGTCAACTGATTGCCATTCACAGTGGTATTTTCCCGTTTCTGCCCTCCTAATAATCCAATCAAATCCAATCTAATGCTGACCTTTGCAATAAACTTACTCCACAGCCATTCCCTCCTTGTATCCTCGGCGAATTCGGAAAATACAAGATTACAGCGAATGAATGGAAACGTGTTATAATAACATTGAATTGACGTAATTGCGAAATTACTCGTTTTCATAACGACGACCATCTAAAATGATCCCAACAAGAGCTGCCTGGCAAAGTAGCACACATTCAAGGACGAAAAGTAAAGTTAGTTGACACAACTTTTCCCTTTAATTACGGAAAATAAAACGGACTGCTATTTATGCAGAACCCCACGTCACTCGGTCGTTTCTTAAAATACCAAATGTAAGGCACCATGTGCCTAATGGAAGGACCTAATCAAAGTTGGCGTTTCGGATATACTACTTTTTAGCCTTGTGTACTCGCGTGTACGATAAACTACTATGTGCGAAAGTTTATTTCCAAATTCACTTTCGAAACTTGTTCCGAGTGCGGTTCCTTTCCTTGGGTGCAATAAAGGTCGGTAGACTCGACCCCGACAGAGTTGCGAGTCCATGCAGTCAACGAGGTATGACGAGGTGTGACTCTTATGCGGTGTCTTCTCCTCAAATAGAAAAGTTTTCCTTTTTCTGCACGATTATTTTTCTGTAAAAAGAAAACAGGATCGAAATAAAATGCTGCAGCATTCCACCTCACCGCATTTGGGGATTTCCTTTGATTGGTATTCGGCAAATGTGCGCCAAGTAAAGAAATTATTCATAAAGTGTCTGTCTGGTTAGATGAAACAAACTCAAGCTCAAAAATTCCGTTTTTTCTTTTCATCATAGCGGAGGATAGACTACTCTACCCATTCTTTTTTATTTGCTATAAAATATGCATTCCTTCTTTTTTTTTTTTTAAGTAGATGACCTCTGGAGGAGAGTAGTTGACTATGCCCCCTAATTTTATGGTTAGTGGTTGGGTTACCCAAAACCGAGCTAAAGAGCGTCCTACCAGATGTGCCAGGTTTTCGATTATGGATAACTTTTAACTACTTAAGCATAATCAACGGGCTTCGGTCACAACCACAGATGTATCAAGTTGAACTAGCAAATGGAAATATATATGTCGGTTGATATAATTGGAAGAGTCAGTCTATTGTTAATTTAAAAACTTTGCACAGTTTCTATTTACAGAACTACAGGCAACCCCTTTTTTCCACTTATGTCCTGAAAAATTAATCCGAACATGGGAAGTAGGTCAGTCGTATAGTGATGCAACTAAAAATCAATGTTAGGCCTTTAATTGTGTAACCGTTGACGCAAGAAATAAGTGGTGCAGTCAATCGGCAAAGAAATGTTGTGGGTTGGTATAGTTATTCCTTGGGTAAACATGCTTTGATTAAAGTATGAAATTATTTATAATCAATTTACACAAATAGAAAGACCTAGTGGGTAACACGGACATAAAATAATTTTTTTTTTTTGTTTTGTTTGGGGGTTCGCTGGAAGGGAAAATCTTCAAAACATTGCAGAGCAAGTACGCGAGGGACGCTTCTGCAATAGTGAGGGACTCGAACAACCTCAAAAAAAACCTCCCGGGAGGGACTGACTGTCGTCTTCCCGATTGGGATTGCACCTAGTCGTTCGACTAATCGGCAATTTGTTTTTAAATTATTTGAAAAATTCAGAAGAAGAATCCGCCGGTTGTCGGATTTCGAAACTTTTTTGTTTAAAGATATTACCTAATCTCTTGGCCTTGGCTAACTCTTATAGATCAAGGGGTCTTACCCGCCTCAATCTTCTGATTACATTGTCAGTATTTAATAGTTCTGTAAGTTCTACGTTAACATGGTTGAGAAGCCTACTTCTGTGCCTTTGGGCACCTTTTTTAACTTCATCTTCAACCATTTCAATATTTAGATCTCTATGTAGATCAGCGTTGCATATGTACCAAGGTGCATTAACTACGTTCCTTAGTACTTTATTTTGGAAGTCTTGAATTTTTTGTAAATTTGTTTGGCATGTGCATGCCCACAATTGGAGCCCGTAGGTCCATATTGGTTTGAAGACTTGCTTGTAGAGCAGTAATTTATTGTAGTTGGACAGGGATGAGTATCTCCCAATAAGCCAATACATTTTACTGTATCGCATGTTCAACTCATCTCTTTTTTTCTTTACATGCGCTTTCCAACGCAGTTTAGCGTCTAGGGTCATGCCCAGATATTTAGCTGTATTTGAGTATTCCACTACATATCAATGTATACTGGAATGTGTGGTACGTTTTCATACGTAAAATTAATATGGACTGACTTTAGGTCATTCAATATAGACTGCCACTTTTAAGTCCATTCTGAAATACCGTTTATTGCCATTTGGAGTTGGATGCTCCAACAGCAAGCACTATAGTTGCTATAGTAGTTTCTTCATTTTCAGGTAAATCGCTAGTAAACAGAAGGTATAGCACTGGACCTAGGACACTACCTTGTGGTACACCAGCTTTAATTGCTCTTAGTGTTGAGTACACTGTCTCTTGTTTAATTCTGAAGAATCAATCTGTTACATATGACTCCAGAATTGTCGATTACTGCTTCGGCAATTGCCTTTGTAATTTATGGATCAGTCCCTTATGCCAGACTCTATCGAAAGCTTGTGCTATATCAAGAAATATTGTAGAGCACACATTTTTCTCTTCGAATGCTTTTTCGATTTTATCTGTGATTCTATGCACCTGATCAATTGTAGAGTGCTTGTTTCTAAACCCAAATTGATGAATTGGAACTAGCGATTTTTCATCAATTATTTTTTGCAGACGTTCTGCCAGCATTTTTTCGAATAGCTTGGACAACATTGGTAGTATCGATATTGGGCGATATGAGGTTACTTCGATCGGTGGTTTACCGGGTTTTGGTATCATTATTACCTCCGCGACCTTCCACATGCTTGGCACATACCTCAACGTAGATAAATGCAGCATTTATAATCTGCGCTAGTTTATTTAAACCTTTTCGAGGAAATTGTTTTAAAACTTCCCCTGTGATTAAATCGAACCCTGGGGCTTTTTTTATGTGTATGCCTTCTTTGATTTCTTTGGCAAGTTCTTTAGCTGTCACCGGCAGTTGATCTAAAAGTACGCAGAGACTTCTCTCTATACGTAGAAACAAAATCAGCTCCGTAGTGGGACTATTAACAGTACACTGTTAATAGGCATACGCCCTTAGAATCGGAGCACCCCACGATGATTTTTGCAGAGGAGCTGTATGGATGAGGAGGAAGAAGAAACCATTGCTCACCTTCTTTGCACCTGTCCAGCTCTTGCCAACTTAGGAGTATACTTTTAGAAGACCATAGTGCCTTATCTCGCCCAGACATACGCTGTATCAGCAAAAACATTACACAGTCTAAACTTCTTCAGTGATCTATAAAATAAGCTCGGTGTTAGCAGCAGGTCTCACCGGCTACTGCCCGCATCACTCTCTTCTCTTAGAGGTGAGGGTTATGGCTCCAATCACTACTTGATAAGCTGTCAGAGGATATAGATGAGGGTTTGGCTGATTCGGTCACAACTATCCTACCCGGATGTCGACCGGTCACCTCCTCCTTGACCAAGTAGACATATCCCCAAGTAAGGTACCCAACAGAAGGCCTGATTTACTAAATCACCGTAATCCAGTTTAAATCAATTGGACAGGATGTCGGAGGACTACAAGGGCGACTGTTTCGGTAGCCCATCGCCTACCCGTAGAAAATCCGTCCACTGATCAACTCCACACTGACCAACTCAGGACACCATATTAAAACTTCCAATGTAGCCAGTTAGATTGATATTAGAGAGCTTTGGACTCAACTCCACCCTGACCAACAAAATACACCCAAGCCCTACATCAACCCCAGTTTCTTTAAATAAGATGACGAAGGACTGCAAGCGTTGGGTAGAGTAAGCCTGGACACCGTTGAGATAATGATCTTTATATTCAACAGTGATTGCCTTGCGTATTTTTCGCTTAAGGGTCTACCAATTACAAAGATTTATTCGGTAAAATTCCACAAATTTCCCCAAACAAAATGTTACGTATACGCCACCCAATGATGAGCAACAGGTTAGGTACTTTGCCATATTAAAGGTTACTATGCTTGATATTTGATTCGGTAAGAGTTCTCATATTTTTAACCTTTCAGAAAAATACAAGGTTTTTTTAAGCTGCCCTATACCTTGTGAAAACGTTTGACTATTGTGCAGGAACGGAAATACCCCGAAAATTGTACTCGGCTCCCCGAACTTTGTTTTCCAAGCGTTTTGGAAAAAGCGAAAACATGTTACCAACGCCATTTTAATTTTTGGTATTTCCAGCGCGAGAAAGAACGCGGCTCACACATCTCGTACATGTTTCGTTTGCCGTTTGCCGCTGGTGCCGTTTTTAGCGCGTCTATGCTGGACACCCTTCTGTATCAGGCGTTCGTTAAGGATTATGTGATTACTTTTGTAAGGCTTTTGCTCGGAATTGACCAGGCACCCGGCAGTGGATTTCTAACGTCGGTAAGTCAATTTGCGCATTTTTTTTTATTTTTATTTTTTCATTCCTCCATTTATTGTTCCCTGTGTATTATTTCAGATGCGAATCACCAAGGAGGACATGTGGATTCGTACCTACGGCCGTCTGTATCAGAAGCTCTGCTCAACAACATGTGAAATTCCGATTGGTATCTATCGAACGCAGGACACATCCAATACGGAGGCGACACATGTGAGTAGCTCACCTGTAGACAAATGGGGACCATTTTCAGCTTTCGGAAAGCACTGTGTGCGATTGCGACCATCGGTGAGTCCGTGAGTCCAATGTGTGATTAAAAAAAAAAAAAACAAGATACCTAACAAAATGACATCAAACACCAAAAATCAATTTAACAAATATGTAATCTATATCTGTTCCGTTCACAAAATTGGAAAACACACTAAAATATGATTTATGTAATAAGATTCATCAGCAGGAACGTATCCTTCAAACCCTTTTTTTAAACTCTACACACCTTGCATCACGTTTCTAACACACTAACACGTAAATGACATTTCGAGTCCCAATAAACTAAAAACAAACCAACTAAATATGTTAACAAATTTGTTTTTTTTCGTTTTTTTTAGTTTATTAAGTTTTTCTTTATTTTCTTTGTCATCTTGTGTTCATGTTTCGTTATTCAATCTTTTGTGTAGTATATTGTTTTGTCCCTTATCACAGTATATGATTTGTTTTTACAGCTAGTATCTAAGAGGTTTCATTTAAACAAGCCCCCCCCCCCCCCCCCCCCATGTTTGTCATATGCCAGACATTTTCTACACTTCTCTCTTAACTATTATTCTTTATTCTTCTTCTACACTTTGCCAACTTCTTATTGCGTATAATATTATTAATACTCATTCCTTGGCTAGCAATTTTTTGCTTAGTAATTTAGTGTATACATATTCGATATACAAAAGTGATGATATATCTTCACGTTGTGTATTCGTTAACGGTATCGTTTTTCTATAATATTCTATTATCCCGGTTTATTATTATTTTCTTTAAATAGATTTTTGTTATTCCATTTAATACAATTTTGTTCCTTTTATCGCTTTTAGCAACTGAAGGCTTATATTCCTTTTAATTAATCTCAAGATTAACATAACCCCAGTTATTATTTCGTATTTTTTTTTTTTCTTAAATAGTACACGATCATTGAAAAGCGATGAGGACTTTCGATTGTGGCAATTCACCTTTATCTCCGATGTTTTTCAGCAAACCAAACATGGCTGCCTGCGGTTTGCTGTTGCTGTTTTATGAGTTTGGAGGATCTGCTTCGTGTATTTCTTCTTGATGAAGATCCAAAGATCGAAACTTTGGAGGAACTAATTCTTGTTACCGACTGACCGAAATCGACGCGTTGGTATCAGTCTCAACTCTGCACATACTCCTTTGCATTTTATTGCTACAAAATCTCCTGGCCATTGTTCAGTCGGATCGCAAGTATGAATGTGCTTTACCTAAACTGAAAAAGTAAACAGTTCCGTAATTTACCCCAGGCCTAGCTTCTCGTAACTATTCGTTTTGTGTGAGTTTTTATTTTTTTGGCCGAAAGGGATCGTAAGTTTTATGCCGAGTCCAAACGGCGAATAGAGACAGTTTTTATGACAGGTGAACTCTCGTATGTTTGTTAGACGTTCGCGACAGGAGGCCCAAAGGAAAAAATCCTTCAGATGTATTTTTTGTTCTTCCGGTAATCGAACCTGGTACGCCTCGCCTAGTAGTCCAACACACTAATCACTAAACCACTGCGTTAATTTAAGCTTACTAGAATTATAAATTTGAACAGTTTCTTTTTCTAAGCACCGGATTTTCTGTGTGGGTCGGTCACTGAATCATAACAGCTTTAAAAAAAATTGTTAAACTGTAACTGTTTTCATTCAGCGTAATCGTTGTGCGACTAAAGTTGCAATTTGGTGTTTTTTTCGAAAGTCTGCCGCAATTTTTGCCATTTTGGGCCTTTTTTTGAAATAGGGGCTTCGAAAATGTTCCAAATGCTCTTATTTCGAAATGAAAACCTTTCAAATGTACCACAGTTACCTATCAAAACACTATTATAGTGATTAGCGAGCCAATGTTTGCTTAATATCCTTCGAAAATTGTAATTTTGCAGAATGGCTTTAGAAATGACACTTTTTTTTCTCATTGGCCCTTTTTCTTGCGAGATACTAACGTCCACTCTTTGATGAACTTACTGGTCAGTGGTTTTCGAATCAAAATAATAGCTATATTTTATTCTTCCGTCTACGTTTCGTTGGGTTTTTCCAACTTCCTCAGGGGATGTTCATAAGTTTGTTATTACATTCCCTTTCGTTGGATTTTCTTTGGATATGCAGTGCCTCTTTAGAGAACCATCAACACGACCGACTAGAGAGAACCGCTGCAGCTGTACCTGGTCTTTCGATTTAAGTTCTCATGCAAACCTTATAAACCATTCAACACAATTGTAGAATAGCCTTCCTTACATGGTATTTTAGGAAACCAGCAAATTCAACACGTGCGTTACAACTTATTCGCATTTTTTGTGGACCTTCCTTATGCACTCAAATTGAAACCTTATCGTTTTCCTATGATTGCCTCATTTTCATCATGTTTTACTTAAGTTTACTACTAAAAAGCTTCCCATAAAAATATTTAAAAAAAAAAACAAACACCTTACCACAATATTTAGTTTCTGACACAACAATCGAAGCATCCGCTCGCGTTAGGCGTCACTCACTATAAGATACTATATACAAGTTATCCTTGGTTTGTTCCCCCTTTTTTTAAATACATATAACTATCATATATATAGTAAAAAGTTTAAGTTTGGACTTTCTGATAATAACCGCACACGCACGCAGTGAGTCTTTCTTGTTTGAGAAAAAAAGAAAAACAAAACAAAATTAAAGCCTTAACAACTAACCATTTATCAAAGTAAATTGTATCCAAGTATTTTTTCGTTCTGTTAGCTGAATGCATCTCTAGATCCTTTACCTATACCTACACTTGCTTGCTTGTTCTTTTCGTTTTGTTTACATGCATATTGCTTTCATTTCGCATCCCTTAAGTGTGATTATTGTTATTTGTTCCGTTTATTTCCCATATCCAGTTTGATTTGTCACCGAAGGGTTTGCGGGCAAACAAAGAAGTGACTTCACATCTTTCTACTGGATGGATCGAGAAATCGATATTTAGCGACTAAGTTGCTGGAATTTTTTTTCTATTTTTTTTTTTTTCTTCCGGTTTTCTGTTTCATTATTTTGTCTACCAAATAGAAAAGTTGGGGCGGTTTAATGAATGCTTTCTGTTTGTTGTTCTAGAAGCCAAAAACAAAGACTGCAGCAAGGGTCCTTGGCGAGAGCCGCCTCTTTTTCTTTTTCTTTTTGTTATACTACTTTGTGTTTGTTGGCCACTTGCGAACTTCTTGTCGCTTTTATTGCATCTCCAAGTTGTAGAAGAATTTCATTGTTAATTACTCGGTTACATGTTGAGTTGTTTTCTTTTTACTTGTGCTTATTTTGTGTACACCTGGATTGCAGGTTTATTTTTATAATTTTCTCATTTCAAGTTGCGTTTGTTATGAAGAAAATCATTATTTTAGCGGGTTAATTGAAGGAGGGGATGCTAGCGCAGGCCCAGGTCCATCCCGGACTGTAGCGCCACCTTAAATAAGATGCTAGCGCATTTCCATGAGACGCGGCCTATTGGAAAAAAAATAAAGATGTGTTGATGTTGATTTATTGAAGGAAAGCTTTAGATATGGCGCTTTAACTTCCCGCATCGATTGGGATGTCGACTATATGAAATCTATGTTCAAATTGGAATATTTTCTTATTCGAGTCAAGCATATTAAACCGCTTAACATGTTCTCATCAAAACATTATCAAAAAAATAGCCGAAGCATAGTTCCCTTGATAAATGGACACTCTCAACTTGATATCCGGTTCGGTATTTGTATATTTATAGCACTGAGCTTAGTAAGCCGGAGTTTTTGTTGTACTAAATGAGACTGAACAGGGCTCCACATTGGAGTAAATAAATATATATAGGAGTAAGAATAAGCTTCTAAAAAAATATATCCAGTTTTGTATTATAAATTCTGTTTCACAGCCTCGCCCACACCAAGATAACTCGCCATCTTCCCCCTTTTTCCGACTTTCAGTATGAAAAGCTATTAAAAGTGTACTATGTACCTTATTGACTGCTGCGTACTAGAATAGACTGCAGACAAGTTCAAGACGAGATGAAAGACTGAATCTCCTTCGCGGATGCTAGAGCGCTTGGTGTGGATAACTGGAAGGCAGCGTGCCCAGGATCGCATAGGATTAAATACTGCATACCACCCTGTCAGTGTCTATTTACTTTTTGAGATAAATATTTATTCGAGTCTTTCTTCATAAGTGTCAAACTATCTGAAGGTTACTCTGAAGTTACAACTGGCTACCTGTAGGGTCATGCCTTGGCTTCGTTTGGCTCGAGTTAGAGTAACTCACTTCGGGGATTCGACTTTTAGATGTATGCCGTTGGCTAATAAAACACTCTTACTAAATCCTTACGGAGCTCAGCTTCATAGATTTAATACGAACTGCTGAGCGAGTTTTCCTTCTAAAACTGTGGCCTTAGCCCTCTGAGACTCAATATTCTTGTCTTTTACGACAGAGCTATTTTATGTCGCTATTTCCATCGGATTCAATACTCGGTTATATGTTGACAAGACCAGAACCATGTGGCTAATTCGGGGATGCAAAGTAAATGACTTATGTACAACAAAGATACGGGGCGTCAATCAGACGATGCAAATGAGACTTTTTTATAAACCACACAATCGTCGTCCATTTTTGTCGCCCAGGACAGTGATATAACAGGTTCCATGCATTTGACAACTCCATCCGAATAAAACTTGAAATGATTCCCCGACGTCTTTAGAAGCTCGTCAGGTCCGATCGAACAGACTTGTAGGTCTCAAATTGGGACACAGCTATCCCCACTTCTTTTTCGTTATATTTATAAATGAATTGGACTTCCAGTCACTTCATGGCACTCCAAACCAGCGTAGCCGCTAAAACTTTTTACAAAAGGAGCCCGAGCTGAAAAAATGGGCCTCCCGTGAGTTGTAAACCGGCGGTATTCCTAGCCTATGTTACTGTCTCGGTAGAGTGGAATTGAAGATTTTCTTTAATTTTGGTCAAAAAAATACAAAAATGTCCGTAATACACAAAGTTGCAAAGCAATGGTTCTTCTACTCCGCCATATGGTAAACTTCCAGCTCCGTTTTATGCATTTATATCCTCATCGGAATCATAGAGAGCTGCATTCGCAGAAAAAATCGTTATCGTTTTACGAAAATGGTCTGTTATGTTAAATTTGTTTGGTAGGTACATTCCCAAGTCGCCAAATAAAACGTTATTTGTAAACGGCAAAGCAAAGCCTGACCTCTAAATTCGTATGAGCTCTCGCTTCTACCGTGTTTTTTCTTCTACAGTGGATCTCGACTTGCGAAAACCCTATATCTATTCTGAAAGAGCTGTTCTAACTGTTCATTGTAAGTTATAAGTTTCAGGATATTACCAACATTGTCTTTTCTAGCAGACTCCGCTCTCTTCTTTCTTGGTGAAAAAATAGAGTACCGTACCAGCTACATGTTGTAACATAACTGGGTACGTTGGTGACTGCTGTGGAGACCTTTAGCCTTATCGAAACGGTTTTGTAAGATTTGCCATGAAATTCTTCACAGAATCGCAAAACACAGACATCTGAGTCAATTGAATATACTTTCGTTGAAGGACGAATATGCGTTTAAAATGTATCCCATTACGCTTCCTCTTAAGGTTCTTCAAACATATTATCAAAGTATGAAATTAGTCACATTTCAGGTTAATGGCCACTGACGCAGCTATCGATATTATAGTCTGTGGAAATGCGCTAAATATTCCCCATCCTGTTTGCTTATTTGAGTATTTCCATACAAAAGGACACTTCATAACCATTTAATCTTCCCCTTGGTCATCAGCTTAACTAAGCCATTTCCCGGCAGAATATAATATTGCACGCTAAGCACATTTCGTATATTATTGTGTTACAGAAAACGTTTCTTTCTTTTTTTTTGCTGGTCCTGTATTTCTTAAATACACATACAATTTATTTCTCAATCAGGGTTGGCATTCGGCTGTGTGTTAGCAAATCTTATTACCACCAGTCCTTGACGTGACACTGTTGGACGTGGTTACCGGTTAGACACTTTACCCCGAGAAAATATGGAAACTGATGGAAATAAGTTGTTATATGTCTGCCACTATGCAATATTGGATGTCTAATGGAGGTCTACACAGAGAATGTCAACCCTTATTAGTATCTTATTATTTTGTTCTATTCTTCTTTTTGGTTCCACCTTGGATGTTCTTATTATGTTCTCTGACTCGTATCCGTATGACGATTCTTTTGTTCATTTTGATTCATCACACACCTTATAAGTCCGAAATGATAAGATCAATTAATCAGATACAAACATACATTTCTGTATTTCTTCCAAATTTGCATGTTGTTAATGAGAGAAAGAAAAATCCGATTTTATTTTCATTTGTGACTCCATCTATTTTATATATTTGTCTTTACTTGTGTGGATTCGACATTTGAATTTTGTTTGAAAAAAAAAAAAAAATTAAATAAATTTTATAAACAAAACAAAAACCAAATCACTGACCATGCGCAGTATGATGAGGAAACTGGAACGCCGGAGTCAACTAAGGACAGCACTGAAGCCCTACGTGGCGTCACATATCGTCCTCCGGTGCATCATAAGGCGACCACTTGTCTGGGTGGTTGCAGTGAGCGTAAAGGATCATCTGTAAGTAGACAACCACCATGTAATCTCCCTTCACCACCAACACCATCAAAAAGACAGCAAAATTTTTTTTTGTTTTTTTTTTATGAAAAAAAAATTATAGAAAATTGTATCACCACCACCACCAGTTCGTTTTGTTTGCCTTTGTTGCGTTTCTTGAATTTGTCTTGTTTTCGTGTGAACACCGAACGAAAAACTTAAGAACTCACTGTACACATGACAAGAGCCGCCAAGTGTGCTGTCATGTCGGCAAAATGTATTTATACTTGTAAAGTGCTTTTGTAAATGAGCGGTGGAAAAATATTAGCAACTACAACCACTACCTAGTTAGCGAAGAGTTTCCCTGTTCTTGACTTTGATGTCGTTACTTTCGTATACCCTGTTTTATATACTATCCCTTTTTTGGTGTTGTACTGTCGATGTTTTTTTTTTTTTTTTTATTTCTATTCTTGGTGTGTTTATCTTTTATTTTGTTAGTTTTTTAGATGTCAGTGGATATAAGAGTTTTACACCTATAAGGTTGAAAGATGTCCTTAGCTCCTGTTCAGTGTCATTGGGCCTTACTAATAATCATTTTTAACCTTCACACTAAATATTTTGTAGGTCACAATATGCAATTTTGTATGGAAAATTTCGCCATTGTGAGTTCGAAAAATTTTGCCTGGACACTAAAAATGATTACATATTAGTATCGCGGATTGACTCAAGGATGATTTTATATTAGACGTACTCGCACACTAAGCACATCCAGTGTTGTTATATCGTGGGATTTATCCCTTTTTGTGGGATTTTCGATGTCGAAAAGCCTTCCGTGGAATAAAAGGAAACAGCATGAAGTCGTGGGATTTTTAGGAATCTAGCAAAAAAAAATTCAAACTATAAATTTGAAAGAGTGTCCATAAAAAATTGCCCATGTAAATTGTCTTTTATGAAAAATGTTAACAATCTGCGATGTAATACTGAAAGTTAATTTAATATTGTATTTTTTTGTCCATGTATACAAATTTTACTTTCAAAATTCGAATTTTTCGCACAAAAGTGTTGAGAGATTTTTAAGGGAATTTAAGTACTGTGAAATGGGAGAAATATGGGAAAAATGACTAAGCTTCGTGGGATAACTGAAAAGAGAGTTCTAACAACACTGAGCAGATCAGCAATAATTCGAAAAGTATTTTCAAATGGCGCGTTGGTAGTCAGGAAAAATTTGTTCAGCACAACTACTGTTAGTACGTACATGTTTGCTCTTTTTCAAACGACAATCGTCCAACTTTTTCCAGGTTCATCGGTCACCAATAACCAAACCGATGACACAGACTAATCCATTCATAGGCTGAGTTGCTAATAACAATCAAAATACGTCGCATTTCAAACCGGAGATAGTGTGTTTTCCCCGTAATTACTAAACAAAAATAATCAAGGTAGTGTCATATTATGTATAAGCAAAACTGGAACTGGAAGGCGTCACTCCAACTAAAAAAATATTGGTATATTGGTTTCGTGTTAACTGACCCACCATTAGAGAATAAAAATAAACGTTACACCTTTTTGAATTGTAAACGAAACGTGCCGCAGAACCTGGTGTCCAGAATGTTTGAGGCAACTTTTCCAAGAACAGGGGTTTTTCCATTAATAACAACTATGGCTGTGATTACGAACGGGAAATGGAAATGGAAATTATGGACTATATATTTAATTATTGTTACAGTATTTCTCTGTATAAAAGAGGTGCTTGGAAAATATTTTCTTTTGGTAGCAATAGTTTCGTGTTAGCGTTGCAGTTGATTTACGTCCCACTTTAATAACTTGTCGAACATTGGTGCCAATGAAATATTTAGGTTTGACTGGATAGCAATCTGACATCTGACAGTGGCGCTTAATCACCGTTTGAACAATTAACTGGAAAATTGTGAACATGAACATGCTTTATAGGAGGAACATGTTTTGCGACGATGGGTTTGCGAAACTAATTTCGAAAAGCGGAATACTTCGATGTCCTTAATTGTTTTTTTGTTGACCAAGTTATCAAGCACAGTTATTTGTTTTAAGCTGAATTTTATTAGACATCTGGTTGGAATTACCCACAAAAAAAAAAAAACAGTTTCGTAGACCAAACGTAGTTGCATAAATAGATAGAAACTGTGTTCAACATACCGATGAGCACAAGTATTTATACTTGCACAAAATAGAATTCAACAATTTTAACACTTTTTCTGATTTCATTACCTTCCAGACCAGTAACTTCTAGTCTACTCTACACATATTTCGCTTTTCAATGCACAACATCTCTAAACTCTTTCCAAACTTTCTTTTACTTCTCTCACGTGTGTAAAACAAAAACGCCTTCCCAGTGGCACCGTTTTGAGCTTTCTTCACACCTCAACAAATTTGAGAAGCACAAACAACAAACTGACTAAAACAAACTATTTTTTCTTCTTCTATTACCTCTTTCTTTCAAAACAACAACATTCTCAATTCCTATACACTCAGTCATACGTCAAATACAGTAATGAACTTCAGGTTGCATACGCCAAGGTAGGTAATGTGAATGCAACGGCAAGCATCCAAGCAAACCAGGTAATACGATTGCATAGAATGATAAGCATTTAAAAGAGTCAACAATTTTGGCACCGTTCAGCCAATCTGCTGAACAAAGTTCGTTTGGTCTGTAGAATGCCTGAATTGTCGCACAATGTAGCAAGCGGATCGAAACACACTGCTCGAAAACGTACATGGAATGATTGCTTTAGAAAACTTAAATCAACTTATTTGTCCTGGCTTTTGTTTATTTCCCATAGCTATTCCCTTTCCTGATCTGATTGTCTTCCTATTCAAGCTTTTCTCTAGTGCTATAATATCCCCCTCCACATATAGATGTCGTTGTATTTTACGTTTAAACCTCCCACTAATAACACCTGCCCTATTGTTCAACCGAATCACCCGCCTATACATCGTAGCTAACATCCAACAATCTAATCGTAAACCAGTCTTCCATGTTTTTCCAGTACTCGATCAATTTGGCCGACGAGGCGCGGGACAATCATGCTCAACAAATCGAACGGGCCGAAATTGCGAATTTAGTTCGAAGTCGTATGGAATCGCTAAATCTACCGACGATCGACTATGACGATGTCAGTGAGAAGAGGAATCATCTATCGTATGTGATTATTAACCCAAGCTGTGATCTAAAATTAGAGGAAGGAGATATCATGTAAGATTAGTTTTGCAATACGAAACGATGCGAGCAGTGACGAATCAAAATGACGGATATGTATGAACTTTTGCGGAGTAGAAAAGAGTAGTTTGAGAACTTGCAAATTGTCATCCAGGGATATTCGTTTGCAATAATTGCACCCCGCTAAAGCTTCTGTCATAGGTTTTTTCCTTAAAGCTTTAGCTCTTACAATAGGCAGATCATTTTTTTTTTAACTTAAACGTTTTATCAATCCTCTATAAGTACGGTGACCATCCGCTCATTATAATAATGTACAGTTCTGTATTTGAAGACGATTTTTCAATTATTTTATGTAACAAAACCATATAAATATTCTGTATCTTATTATTTGTTTTCGATTTAAAAAAAAAATCTAGTTGAAGTTGCATATTAATTATCTCCCTTGAGATATTTCTATTGCTGTTCGTTGGGTTCAAAAGCCAATTAATTTCAGAGATAATTTAAGATGAATATTTGGGTTAAAATCCAAACCTATGTACGTATTCCTTATTTGATTTCCTAGTAAAATTCAAAACTATATTCCAGTATTAAATTCAAACATTTTTTGTTACTGTTACAAATCAGAATATTCCTAATCCAAATAGGCGGTAAAAATGATTTTGTTTATTTCTTTCATTCCATTGACATAATTCTTTTGAAACTTGTCCAGGATGCATTTTGTTTAAAATATTTCTACATAGAGAAGCCTATATAGGCCGACAAGAAGGTCAAAAGTAAAACTTTTCTCTATATTTCCTTTCAAAACAAATCTATTCCCAAATGCATTCGCAAATATTTTAAAGATGACTTGTGGTTCCACAGTAAATTGTTTTTTTTTTTTTAAGTGTAAAAATCGATAAATCGATGGTTAGATATAAAAACAAAACAGTTTGTAGTTATTTTCGAAGGCAACGTCTGGGGAAACGTTTTTTTCTTTGTTTTATATCTCAAAACTGTTTGTTTGATTCTAAGTAACACATTTGTCTATGTATTTCGTTTAAGTTCCTAAAAACAATAACGTAAACATTAAGATAACTATATTTTAATGAACTCAATTGAATGAAAATTATAATACTAACTTGCTGAACGAGCAAGAAAGTAATCTAGTACTTAAAAATGTTCTCTATTTATTTAGTTATTTTTTTATAAAGTACATACTTATTTGAATAATTGAAAATTTTGATAAAATTTGTTACTTATTTTATTGTTCATTATTTCGAAATTTAAAATATGGTCACCGTTGTTATAAGTCTCTTGCAGTTGATTTACTCTCAAGGGTTTTTTTTCATTTTACATTTTGCTTCCCTCATATGAAATCAAGATCAAATTTATGCAGGCAAATTTAGTCAGGTGGAGGAATAGTCAGTAGTGTGTTGGTTTGCTGCCGAATTTTACATTTACTTATCAATTAGTTTTTGTTTTAATCTTGATAAAATTTAAAAAAGAAAATATCCCAGTTAAATTTGCAAGGAAAGATCAATTTTTGTGCGACCTAGTCGTGCACTTTATTTTAGTTTTGGTATAATCCGCGATATTAATGGTACCTCGCATACCATATTCGTGTTATCGAATACATCGAAAAAATGATAAAGCCGATCCCCGGAAAAATACAAACTAGATTTTTAATAGTCGCAAACTATTTAAATGTACATATATTGTATAGGTATGATGATGTTGACGAAATGGCATTATACTTTACTTTATGGAAGAATTCGTTTTCCACTGAAAGGCAATTTCTTTTTCTTTTGTTTTTTGTGCCATTTGAACAAACATTAAAACTTGAGTCCATTTAGAAATATGAAACATAAAGCCTTACTCGGAACTATTAAAAATAGTTTTTTTTAAACAAGGCTTGTACGATTCTTTACGATTTTGAAGAAGCTCATTATCTTAGCTTTTTTACAATTATTTTCGACTATTGCCTTACCAACCTTTCCCCCAGTTACGCACTTCAACCAACTGGCTGAGGTTCTTTTTCGATTTCTTTTTCACATCAAAGCAGTTAACATCAACTTCTATATACCACTTATGAAAGGAATTACCATCGGGAAGCTAATTCCCGATGGAAGTTAACTTCGAGGGAGATAATAAGTTCAAACTGCCAAAATTCCGACTCCCGACTAGCGCTGCGCTGTCGGAGAAAGAAATCATCTTTGGCAAATAATTTATTAAATAAATGATATTCCTCCTAGTGATTATTTTCAATTGACTGATTTTGGTTCTTTTTTCTACTATAGGAAAGGTTTTATTTATTTATTAGTAAAGCATTTAGGAAAAAGTATAACTCGGTATTGTTTAATTCAAGCTACCGACGGGCTAGTTAGCACAGTATTATTTTTAATAAAAATCACATGACTGTGAAAGAAAAATCGAATTAAATAGAAATGAGAGAGATAGAGAGAGAGATCCATGTCAGATGTGCCCTGGGACATTTTTAACGATTTTGTTTTTATATTATTTAAAAATAGTGTCAAGCAATTTCAATAAAACAAAATCTTTACTGTCGTTTGATTTCGAATATCGAACTTTCAATACCAAAAGATGTTAAAACTCAACAAATTTGTAAATTAGAAATCTTTAAAAATTGAGAGTCAAATCAGCCCCAATTTATCCTGTATCTATATGGAGCCAAACTTATCAAGTTAACTGGTATCATTACTTTGGTAGTAAGTAACCAACTGATAGTTGCAATATACCTACTTTGTTTTGTACAGTCGTATGACAAGACACATCAATTTTACATTTGATCCATTGGGATCTTTTTTATAATCCTAACATTTTATATTTTCTGAGTAGTCCATTGGTCTAACCATTAACTGGACCGATAGGAGTACCTACTCCATTTCGTGTATTTGCACAACATATCTCTCATGTTAGCGCCAGCATTGCATATCAACTAAGTTCATCCTAAGGACCGTACATTATAAATATTTAATTCATTACAAGAATCAAGCAACACAAAGAATTATAATCGCAGATCAAACGTCAAATAGCACGAATGCCATATGTAGGGGAGAAGTGAGGTTCTAATAGATGCAGCACGCTTACCCTTTCGTAAAAAAGTAGTCACACCATCGGTGGCCAATATTTATGACAAATATTTGGGGTTGCATTCTTTTTACATAAATATTTGTAATTATTACCCCTTGTCTCTTTCTGCATACATATTCTCAAACTATTTGCATTACATCCGACATTTATAGATGAAATTCACTAAGATATTGTACTAGATTTTTTTCAAAGTGGTCTCATGGTCAGCATGAGGGTTAAAAATCTCCTAATCCGGTTTAGGAAGCTGATTACAATTGTCACTCGTAAGCTACAGTCGTTCGTTAGTAGATGGGCTTGTAATACCTTACGACTCGAAGGAAATTCCATTGGAAATAAGCCATAAACGCACTGGAATCCGCTTGCATCCAGCCCTGGAGAGGACTATAAGATGCCCCGACTTTTGAGTGTAACTAATAATTTCCGATCAATGCTCGCATCGTTCACACAGTCAAAAAAAGTCACCTTATATCAAATCTACTACAATTAATGTTGTTTGCTATCTCTTTTCAGTTATTTAGTTCGACCATCGCCATTTTCGGCGCAAAAAACTTTCGAACGTCACAATTCGCGCCGAAAGTCAAACATATCGTTCTGTTCGAATATTAATTTGGGCGCTGCCTGTGGACCGAATGTAGGCGGAGCAGGGTCGCGACGTGGTTCCGGCATGGGTATGAACCCAATGCAAATGCAAAGCGTCCAGACTCTCTCTGGGTATGCATCACCACGTTGCACGCCGCCAATTCAAGCAATTAAATCCAATTCTCTTTCTCTACCCGACAGTCCGACAGTGGTGGGCTCAGCACGTGGACGCAGCAATTCCTTACGGGTTGGCTAAACTTATTCTCTTTTTTTTTTTTTTCTTGTTTCATTTCAATGTCGTCTCACTACTGTGTAATTCACTAATTAATAAAAAAAATATTGTATTGTATTATCCTTCACCATGCACACACATATACAATAGATTTGTTCGGATCGGCCACCAATTGAGATCGTGACAGTAATGGCGATGTACTTTCATTTCAGATCGAGAATGATATCCTGCTGCGTCGATCGAGTTCGTTGCGTCAGGGCCTACCAAATGTCGGAGTGAGTGGTCGACGAAAGTCATCGTTGGAGGAGATTGGCATCAGTCACTTTACGACACTGATGCAGGCGACGAATCACACGAATCCGATTAAGATCGCTCTGAATGGCAGCATTGGACTAGAGGTAAGTCGGGTGTGCGCGAAATCCTTGTCATTTCCCCGCTGTTTTGTACCTATGGGCATCCACTATGTCACTTATATCGAAAAGAATCAAATTTCGTTGCAGGTGACGCCGCCAGAAGAGCCCACGCCAGTCTTGGGAGTGCCGTGCATAGGCGGGGTGAACCCATCCACGCTGGGTTGCTCGTCATTTGGCGGCTCATCGCTTGGCATCAATACATCGGACATGGGCCACAACTCGCCATTGCAAGTGCAGCAGCAGGAGCAATCGCAATCAGTCGCAGCGTCGCCTCAACACCTGCAAGGAACAATTGTATGATACAACCTAATGTGGGGCCGCAGGCTCCGCTCATCGATATCGAAGAAGAACAAATGGATTTAATGTAACTAAACGTAAATAGGGTTTACTCAATTATTGAGAGCCACAACCACCACAACGATTTACATTGTAAGACGAAATGACATTCGCTTAGTTAAGTAGATAGCCGGCAGAGTTGATTTTCAATCGCACTTGATTTTAGTTTATCTTGGGACCTTTTCAGTGTAACTGAAGAAAGCTGTTTTTCCTTTTTTTAGGTTAAGTTAAGCTTGCAAAAATTTAGAACGCTTGTAAATATCTAGATTTGTAAATATTAGGACAAGGTAGATATAAGATGTGGATTTTATCCAGGCATTTTGCAGCAGGAAATGGTTTCTTTATTAATTCACTTATACGTGTTGACAATCAACATTAAGTCGAAAGTGTTTATAAATCTATTCGTTTCTAGTCCTGTGAAATTGTTATTTTTGCAGTGCCCTTTCTCCTTTTAAATTTCAATTGGATGAGGAGATGTAAAAATCTCTCCAACCTACTTCAGTGCAGTTCAGGAACTTAGCACAACTGTGGAACTAAACGCGATCGACACTAATTTAGTTTTAGATCGCGATTGCCAGTCAGTCTTAAACTTTTGGAATAGATTGTGTCATATCACGGCGGGTCAAATTCAAATTTCAAGAGCTGACATAATTGTGTCCTTGTTGCAAAATCATCTTACCATTCAACTCCACCAAGTATATTCAATTCTTTAATTTTGCATCATATTCTTAGCCCAAACCTCAAAAGGTCAAAATTCGAACAAATTCGGTATTGCACTTTCCAAAATGTTGTTCGCCAATATTCATATTTAATCGCCAGCTGATAGTGCGACAACATCAACTTAATCAGCAGGGACAAATTCTTCAGCAAAAGTCGTATGAAATAGATGTAAAAGATCGAAAGCCATTTTACGAAGAGTTGGAAGGAACAATGTTTGCCAAGGCTGCTTTTACGATAAAAAGTAAATCAAAAAAAAACCTAACCCTTTTATTGGTAGCATTGGCGCAGTTTCGTTTAAGGTGTTAAGCTGCGCAAATCTGTTCCTTGCATTACACCATTATATTAAGATATTCGAACATGTACTACACATACTCAGGAGAAGCCTCAATTAAATTGGCAAATTTGCCTACTTGATTTGCAAAAACTAAAAAAACTAAAGCATACAACCAATACACGTTTGTTTGAACTTACTCCACAAAATAGATCACTCGCAGCTCAAAGCTAACTCTGGTGCTCAAAAATAGTTTCGAAATAGATTAAAGATAGATGTATTTAGAAGATTTGTAGAAAAATGAGTTGTGAGTAGTGACTTAGCAGACCTGACAAATTCTGTACGAACATCAACCGTAGCTAGGCTGTGTTAACTTTCAACTCCAGCTTAATTTAATCGCAATTTAATTGAAGTGCGATTTAAAGCTTTTTTAGACGGTAGTTATGCGAATTGATGAGGTTAAGGTTTGCCATTCTTCACAGAACAGAATATGTATACCGCCTGGGAATCTTAGGTAAACTCTCCAATGAATGCAAATAATCTATAAGTCTGAAAACCACTGGGAGGACGGTCTCTTCTAGATGAATGAACCGCGAACATCGCTTTTTCTTTACGAAGATACGAAAGAAATGAATATTAAATTTCGTTATATTTTACAAGGGTTCTTCCCTGTGCTTGATCTTAGAATCATTTAAAATCCCTGCATATATTTTTCTCCAGTCAGCTCGCATTATGCACTTCCATTTAGAGGCCTCTACTTAGAAATCGAGCAAAAGTGCAAAAAATTACAGTTTGTTTCACTGACTGATAAATTATTACTGGAGCGATTGAATTGAAACTGAATGCATTTGAGAAATCAAAAACATCTTAATCCAACCAATTTAAGTAAGAATCGCCCAGGTCTCTTGGATGAATTCGCCGGCGAACAAAAGGAACTAGTGGCCTGATTTGCCGGGAAGAAAAACAGAAATAAAATTAAGCATTCAATTATATTGTTGCATTTGCATCGTACATCTGGGAAAATTGCACCTTCTGTTTTTCTGTATTTTGTACACTTGAAAACCAAACTTCTGACAGCATGAATTTTTACATAAAAGGGGAAGGTCTCCAACCGTCTCTTCGCTGGCTTCTATACTATAAAACTTTCCTTATATAATTATATACCTACATCAGGAGCAACATTTAGAAGGTAGGTAAATGTCTTGTAAGTTTATAAAATCAAATGCAATGTTCAACTGGCAGCAATTTGTGTGCTTCACATACCAAAATATCTGAAGAAATATTTTACCTGAGAGCAAGTTGGGGTACCTTAATAACACGAAGTCTTCAATGACAATTAAATGTAGTTTTATAAAGTGCCCGCACTGGTAAAGCTGGTTGTTATTGATAATTTTTATTTTCTAATAATCCAAATTCTGCGTTTTGCGACTCGTAACAGTCATTTAATTTAAAATCGATAGATAAGCTCTTCATAAAATAGCTTCCGATATATCATTCGTAGGCCCACTTAATGAGAATGTGAGACGATAACCTGGAATTTCAATTGAAACAGCTCTGGAACATTTTCAGAGGCTCTGGAAAGTATTGTCACTACCATTTCGCTTAAATTCAAAAAAAAAATAAACATATTATTGCGAACGTTTTTTGTAGAATTTTCTTTTATCCTTTTTAAGTACCTACACCATAATATTCACATGGACACTTTTTCATTCAGTGTTTGCTTTTTCTGCAGAAATATCTGATCAAAACCAGGTGCTATTAATATAATTTTGTAAATTTTGTAAAATAAAAATCTAAATTATAATAAGTGAGGGTGAATCTGCAACGCCCTAATTGTGCATTGAATATGATTTAATTTTTTCTATATACATTTTTTTTTTTTCATTGCTAAAATAAAATTACTAATATTCTCCCAATTAAAAAAAAAAATGGAGAATATTAGCCAATTATATGAACAAAGTGTTTTTGGGAACAAATTAGTAGTTTTCTATTTTTCATTCAGAGAAATATGACGAAAGGCTACACAACGTACATGCAAATTAAAATAAAATGTAAAAACTATATTAATTGTACATAATAGGTAAAATAAGGAAATATTCTTAAGTTTGGTCCAAAATTCCCAATTTTGTTAAAAATTTGTGCGCACATTAAAAAAAACATTAGGCTAAATTTGTATAAATATTAAGAGCACACATGTTCGGTGCGCTATGCTAAGTCAAAGCTCAAAAGAAGATTTAAACTTGTACAAACGAATGTTAGGGACAAAAGTAAACATTATAGTTATAAGGTGTAGAAGTCTTATGAATATCTTTTTAATAATTCAGCCGATGGAATAGTGCGGAAGAAGGCAATCGCAATAATTGTTTTCTGCCAAACTTTGTCCTTAAGCTATTACAAACTTTGGTTTTGAAATAATTTGTTGCTTTTGGGAATGTTTTCTTTAGTAAAAAGGACTCCCTTGACATTTTAAATTTTATGTTTAACTATTGAAACTAAAAACAAAACAAAATGAGAACAAAACAAACAAACGCTTTGGTATACTATGAACGCTTTACAAGACATACATTTAGGTTAAAAATACAGTAGGTTTTAACAAAGAGAAAAGAAAATGTAAAATGAACTGTTTAACAATTAAAAAATAAATTTAAATAGGCTAAGCTATATTTGTAAGTAAAATGTAACAAACGCCATGCAAAATAAATGTCAATTTATTGTGATTTTCGTTGGAGGCAACATTGGGAGTGTGTATAAATGACATTATCTATTATAATGGTTTGAAATAAGTTTTTGTGATCGGAGTGCAATGTTTTAAATCCTGTAGTACGCTTAATCCGAATACTCCTGTAAAATGTTGGCATGATTTTAAAACCAAACATATTAGTTATCTTATTTACTTAGGCGACACTTCAAATTCATTTGAATATGACTTTGTCCAAATATAAAGATGTTTTTAAACCTACCTGATTCCATTTTCTCGTCCCCCAATTATAAGATCGAAACATTTTGTGTGTTTGAAACGTCTCTATAAAAATATAGACAAGATCTTCCAATCAAAATATTCATTTGCTACCATATTAAGCTCTACTATAAGGAAAAACATCAAATTGCACATTATGATGTTGCCAATTTAAGTCCAAACAAAATTGCTACTATTAAAATGAAAATGAAGTGAAAGTAACAAACGATAATGAAAGAGCTTCTTTTTTTTTGCGTTCGCGCAAACGAACATTCCTTTCGTTTTCAATGAAGCAAAACATTCCTACAACGAATTTTTCCTGAAACATTTACAACATGAGAATACATATTACGTGTAAATGCACTAAGAAGTGAGGAGCAGGGGTGGGTTTCTGCATTTCGCACGTAAAAAAAAACAAAAAAATAAATCAATCGCGAGACTATGCTGTAAATGCTTTCGATTTCTACTTCCAATTCGAAAACGCTGAAAAGGGAGATAAATTAAAAATTGTTTATTTTGAAGTAGGTACTTTTGAAGTAGGTATCATCATATTCGTTTGCACAAAACGAAAATGAATTTAGTTTTTTAGGATGCACAGAAAAAAATAAAAGAAAAAAAAAAAAAAACGAATGCGTCAGTAAAACAAAAACCTTTTGTCCAAACAAGAATTCCTTTCGTTTTCAAAGTTAAATGATGCGAATGCAATTAAACGTCATCTTATCGAATCCCTCTCCAAATGCGATTCGCGTGGCCAGAAAATGCTACAAAAATAAGATAAAAAAGAAATATAAAACAAATTATAAAGTTTGTCTTATTTAAAGTTTACAGGCAATAAATAGCTTGGCTAAGTATATTTTTCTATTTTGCAACTGTTCGTATTTTTTACAGCTTAACAAAGCATTAGAAACTTCTAACAATTGCAACAAAGTGTGAGTTCATAATTGTAAATATGAACATAAAATACAGCTGGCTGAACGCGACCGTCATGCATTGACAAAAATGAGTTCATAATTGGATATATGTATAAACTAAAGTCATAATTGGTAGAAATAAAACAAATTTCGTCAATGACAACTGGGATGTTTAATATTAATTCCGATTTCATTACAAGTCGAATAAGGAGTCTTGTCCCATCATCGGAATACTTTTGTTTGCTTTTGTTTAACTTCAATTTTCTCTTCTGCCATTTTTCTGTATCGCGGCAATCAAACAAAAACACATGCACTATTGACATCAAACTGATTATAAATTGTCTTTTTTTAACGCAAGTACTGCCAAGCTCCTGCAGTTTTTTTACAATAATCCCCGCGAAATTTGCAGGAATGCAGCATTTTTACATTTATGAATTCGAACAAACTCATCAGCTAAAGTCGTATTCAAATATTTTAATAACATCGACAGCATCTTTCTAAAGGGTGTTGTCAGTTGAATGAAACTTGTGAATCGTTCCCAGCCTGCTTTTTTATACCTACCGGTTCAACAGAAAGAAAATGCGATCTCGATTTCTTTTGTCAATGGGAACGAATGGAGATATTAAATTTCTTCCATTATTTCAATTTAATGTAAAATTTCTTAATTTTCACTGGTTTGTGATTCCCAATCAATTAAAATACAGTCTCAAACTAAATAATCAGAATGCGCACTATAAAATACATAAAAAGTCGACGAAATAAAATCAAATAAAACTCCGATTTTGCTCCAAGGTATATCCCAATTTAATTGAACAAAGTGTACATTATTGTAAATTTAAGTTAAACGTGCACCACTCATGTTAACTAGAAACAAAAATTTATGCGAAACACATAATGAACTTATAAGCAGAATTAGAATAATTTAATATAACGCACGCCTACGTAGATGTAGAACATATATTTAATATAAAACACATCAACAAAACGGAACCACTGTACATAGAAACATTATTATATAGAAAACAAACAAAACTTGTATAGACAAATTCTGTTAATATGTAAAATAAGAACAAACAATTTACTTAGTTTTTCTTTCATTTATTATAAGGAAAAAAAAAAAAAGAATACGAATTGTAAACACCTAGTTGTTAAAACAATCAATTATGTAGGTACCTATATTGTTTTTACAAAGACAAAGAATATAATTCAAGATAATCTACAGAACAAAAAAAAAAACTTAACTATATCTGATCAGACTTTAAAGGCCTTAGATAAAATAAAATGTTAGAATATTTAAAACAAAGAAGATATAATTACGTCTGTTAATAAATTAAAGAGGTATAAATATATTTCAGCAACTGTTTTGATTCGACATTGAAATTTTCAACGTAGTTTAGTGGTAGGAATTATTTCAATTAAGTTTTAGTTGTATGAAAAGAAAAGGGAATACATTTTTTTTTTGTTTTAATAAAACAAATTAAGTTCTAAATGCATTCACAAATAAATCAAATGATTATATACTAAAACAGAATAATAACATAATAAATGAATAAACATTTTCCTAAAAAAGAAAAAGTTCTTTTGCTATTTAACGATTAATTTTCGACAAATGCATACGGCGTTTGTCTATTAGTCAGTGACTTTGGGCTCCTGTGTCAGATGGATGTGCGGGTGTAGGACCAAGTAACGACGCAAAACACGCCAAGTTCAAGATGTCCATGGTGAGAAACTGACTGCCGGGTTCTCCTGCACACACACTTACATGGACCGCTTTAATTCTCTCGGCCGATCTGGCAGTCCTCCATCGTATTTGTGTCAGCTCAATAGTTACCGAACGTTGGAGTGTCGACTTTGAAGGGCCGGCGCGGTCTGCAGAAAAATGCGCTCAACTACTCTGACGGGTACTCATTTTCATATTAAAGGATGAGCTGCTCAATAGAGTGTTTCGCGAACCCCATCTTTTCACAGCTGGGCTATCTTTTCAGTTCAAACGTCAAAAAAACTCGTAGGATAATAAATCCGGTCAATAATGGCCAGAGTAGTGTCTTGTTCAATTGTTGTTAAAAACTAACAATTCCCATTACTTTAATTTCTCACCTTTTACCAAATACATTTGATGAAAAACATTTTCCTATTCTAGAATGTTTTTATCCTGTTTTTTTTTTTTTTTATTATAAACTTTACAATCCTTTTGCTACCATATCTTCTATATATATAAAAATGGATCTTGGTTTGTTCGGATGCTTAAAACTCGAAAACGACTGGACCAAATTGGATACTTCCTTCTGCGGATTTGTTCGTAATTACTCCGCGAAGGTTTAGGAAAAAAGAAAAATTGAAAAATTCTCAACAGGTGGCGCTGTAGGCGGTCATTCCATTTGATAGCACAGTATATGTTCTTTGTGATTTCATAATTTCGGCTGTGTGGTCACGGAGGAGGGGGGGGGGGGGGGGGGTGGCAATGATTTAACTAATGTGTACTGATAAAGAAGTTGTACCCTTTTGTAAATCAAGAAAGAAAAATAAAACAAGTTAGATCGTTAAGTGTTTTGTTCTGTTTTTCCAGTTGTATTCAAAATTTCAACTGAACCCTTTTCGTTCGTTTCCTTTCTGTATTTTGGCTATTTCAAAGGTAAGTTAGTGATTTGTGAAAACTGCGTGCAATACGTTAAGAGCGCTACGTCCAATTTATGGTCGTCATCATTTCTGGCTGAATGGCTTCGTCAATAAACAAAATATGCAGTAATGGTCAGGCAGAAATCCACACGTCCTCCATGAGTCATCATTGCATCGCGATAAAATTAGGGTTTGGTGTGGTTTATGGGCCGGCGGCGTCATTGGGCCGGACTTCTTCCGTGATGATCAAGACCGGCACGTTCCTGTGAATGGGAATCGCTACCGTTCAATGATAACCCAATTGGATGATATGGACTTGGAAGACATGTGGTTCCAACAGGACGGCGCCACAAGCCACACAGCGAATGTCACAATCAATTTATTGGAAACCAAGTTTGGAAAACGTGTTATCTCACGAAATGGTCCAGTCGCTTGGCCGCCTCGGTCGTGCGATTTGACGCCGTTAGACTTTTTCCTGTGGGGCTACGTCAAGTCTTATGGTCTATGCCAACAAGCCAGCGACGATTGATGAACTACGTGAAATTGCAGCAGTATTGGCCGATTTATGCTTGAAAACCGTCGAAAATTGGGTTCAACGTCTGGACTTCTGCAAGCGTGCCCGTGGTGGCCATGCAAAAGAAATCGAGTTCCATACATAATGGCATCGAACGTACTTTCACAGGAATAAAGAATTTCATTGATATCCAAAACCGTTTTTGTTTTATTTAAAAAAACGTTTGTAGCGCTCTTATTGAAAAACCCTTTACATTATCTAATCCACATATCTACATAAATATAATATAATTATAACTCGATATCCACTGGGCCAATTTTCATGATTCTTTCTTTGTTTTATTCGTATTGCTGTATTTAAAAGATAGGATGAAATTGAAAGTCGGCTCAGTTATAATTTTGTTGCGCAACCTAAATGCTCCGAAAGTTTGCAACGGAACGCATTTGATTTGATTGTGAAGAATCTCAAATCGAATGTCATGCAGCAAACGATTCAAATGCCAACATTTTCATTCAGCAGAATCCCCTTAATCAGAACGATTTGCCATTCGTAAGTCGCAAGGACAATCGCTGGATATTTGTGGCATCAATTCAATTCCCATGTTTCTCACATGGTCAATTGTATATGGCGTGCTCACGTGTGAGCAAACCCATCGATATTACTATAATATGTACTTCATTTATTTCATAAAGCAGCACGTGCATTCTGCATGCTCAGAATTATTATTTTTACTAGGTACATTAATGAATTTGGGCGGAACGAAGTTCGCTGGGTCAGCTAGTAGCAATATAAAATCTGTTTTGTTTTCCTAGAAGTTTTTTAGCTGTCACTTGTTTTTTTCTTCTACTTATTTTACACTGACATTGTCGCGAACTACCCTATCGTGTAACTTACCATGGTTATTTGGAAATTGAAATCGAAAGCTGAATAACAAACACCTGATAAGACAAAAGACAAACGCCAATAAAAAACACGATGCCCGTCACAGGCTCCCAAGATCGACCTAACCCAATTGGAAAACCATTTACCTACGTAATTAAAAATACGGCTTTGACAGAGTAGGTTGTTAACCTTCTAATATCAAAGGCGAAATACCTTCGAAAGTCACATAATACGATCAGAGCAGCTATAAACTCTACTAGGAGATATAACGCATCCTCTACTATAATACCAACAACTGAAAAAAAGTAAATAAAACAAACGTATTCGCAAAAGGTTCATATAAGTCCATAGTTCTAACTTCCCGCATCCATTCGCTTGTGAGTTTTTTTTTTTTTTTTTTGACGAATGAACGAACCAGCAAATGGCAAATAAAAATATAGAATATGGATTGAACCATATTTCTTCAGTAAGGTCAGTGGCATTGCTCACAATGCAGCTACATTATTCTCTCTCTCTCTCCCTTAAGGCTAAAAAACAAACAGTGTAAGAGGTGTTAGTGTAAGTGAACTTGACCTTCTTTTAATGAATATCTGATGAAGATTCCATTTTATTACACAACCTCCATGTAGACACATGCGCGGAGGTGTTTACAGCACAAGAAAAGCCGGAAAATCAACAGCGAAAAGTGTATAAAAGTGTAGGTATATGCATACGCACGAGTAGATACCTACCACCATAATTTTACTGTCTTTGTCTAATCATGCAATGTCAATATTACCAAATTTATCGCATGCAGTGCAGCAATCAGCATGAGCACATTTTGTACAAGTAGGTACGATAATGCGCTGAGCAAAACAATTGCGATTGCAACGGTAGGCAATACATCTAAATCTGAGTCTGAAAGAAAAATGCATCGCAATGGCGTGGCCTACATAAGTCCAAGTGACCGAACATGTCGAAGTCGAACGCGATGTTGCAACTCGTCATAATTCGCTTTAAAGCTCTTTCTCTCGCTCACTTGAATTTGGAAGCTTGTTTCTGCTAGATGACCATAAACAGAAGAACAGTGACCACCACCACTAATTCCAACAAGCTAACGAGACGATGCGTTTAATAACTAGCAGCAGCAAGTGCAACAGGAATCCACAGTTACCAACGTCAAAGATACTTCTAAAGTGAGGGAAATACACCTGAAATAGTTATTTGGCAGGTACTTGTAAGTTGCATAATGTCAGTTGCCAGCAGACTTGTGTACGAGTATCTGCTTCAGTGACGATAAAGTAGAGAATAATATTGGGGACGCTCGTATTCTTACCTAGGTCGTGTATAACGTCAATTAGATTTTTCTGGACTGGGTATACGAACGCGTTGACTAGATTCAACTTGAATTGTTTTTGTATTCTCGCGGTTCATTTTGAATTTTGAGACTTTGAAAAGTCAGCTGATTAGGTACTCGTATGCAGACTAGATTTATCGGCTAACCCTTAATAAACGTCAACTGAAAATAACTATTCACATGACCAATATTATGTAGGTGTCAGACTTACTAAACAAGAAATCCAATCGCTATTCTTCTTAAGCACTATAAAACTTGAAAAAAATAAAAACATTGATAAAACTGTCAAAAACCTCTTACTTTTAACGCTTTAAAGGTAGACAGACACGCAGCTGTCGCAATGACAAAATGAGTCCAGGCTAAAGATCAGGGGTTGAATAACCGCATCCGTGATCAAGTAATACGTGTTAGTTTTTCACTTGTCAAATCCACAAAATTCAGTGACGTATGGCTCGCGCACGGGTGCGGTAATTCGGGCCCAGACTTTTGCTGAACCAATTAATTGGGCATGAGATGAGTGATGTCACGTCACGTCAAGTGTGACTATGCAAGCGAGAATGTGCAGCCGAAGAAATTCAAATTTATAATGAAACGGATTACTGCACCCTGCCAACTACTGACAAACAGCACAGCCCTTATTTTCGAAAAGGGGTTAATAGATAATTATTTTTCAGAGTTACTGCTTTGTCTCCGATTTTATTACATTTATTTCACCACAGTATTTCTTCAAAATCGATATAAAATTCCAATTTTTGGAAGCCGTAAATACAAAAGTTAAAAAAAAATTTAATTTTACTTTTTAAATTTTGCTATTTTTAACAACATTTTGCGAATTTTTACTCAATGCCGTTCCTTAACTTGAAAAATTCGTAAACGAGACCAAGACATTACACCTCCACTGAGAATATTACGCCTTTTTACTCAACAAATTTCTTGTAACTAGTAAGAATTGAAGAAGCTGTCAGTCACCTGACTATTGACAGATGATTTGAAATTTGTTGCCATATTTGGTATATTTTTGATTTCCTAGATATTGAAATGGGATCAACATGTGGGTGATTGTTCTCTTCAAAATTATTTTCTTTTGTCATTTTTTCATGAGTGTCGGTTTTTCCTCTTTTCGAATGCTTCTAAAAGATCAATAAGTACATACTAGTCCACTTACCAGGAATCATCGAAACGAAGTTCGATTAATTCCGAATCATTTTCATTGCTAGACGAATCAACTTATATTGTTCACAAATAGGTAAATTCTTGACGTTTATCAGACATTTTAAGGACTTTTCCGTACCAATTGTTTGAATTAGGCGTCTGCCATTTTCAATAGATTACTACAAAAGCGTTCCCTAACTTCTCGTAAGTCTCTCTCTCTCTCTTTGAGAAAATTGATCCCACCTCTGCCATTCTGATAGTATTTTCCTCCATTCTTTCTTAAAAAAAAAGTAAAGGTACAAACCTAGTGATTGCAGATTGAATGGAAAAACTTTCACTTCATTTTTTTTTATTCAAGATCTAAAATGGTTGTTGCTTGAACAATTGAACATGTTTCTGCATAAAATTGAATGTAATTGATTGATTGAGATATTATATATATTAAGCTGATTGGAACTTGTAATTGAAAACGTTATTGAACGGCTTACATTTTTTCCTTTTTGTTTAAACAGAAAAAATTACATCAATTTCTCAGTTCAATTAAAGTTTTGATAGTAAAAGAATGGGAAATATTTTAAAACTCTTTAAATGGAAACGATCGCATTTTCAAATGAGACATAAATAAGCATATTCATAAAAATTGTTTGAGACGTAATGCTCTATATATTTTGTTTTCCAATACTTTACTTAAAAGCCCGATCTCTTTAATGGTAGAATTTCTACCACTAACCGAACTCTAGTACTTAGAAATAGCCATTTAGTTTATTTGTTAAGCATAATAATCCGCACACTCATTTCTTGTCCTTGAAAATCACTACAAGCCTACGAGATAACTGTTAAAAAAAAACTATTTTTGAGGTTGAGTTTCTGCATATTTTTGTTTAAATTCTATATAAATATCATCTGCTTTTGATCTTATTTTGTGTTTTGAAAACATAACTAGCTATCGAAGATTTTCACCTTGAGTCATAATAGTTCGATAACCTGTCACGAATCTTAATACATAACTCGTCGTATTTTGAATAATTTGCTCAGTGGATTAAGTATAAATATAGATACTAACTGTTGTGATTGTAGATTTAGACGTGAGTTGGATGATAAATGTTCATCAAGTGGGGTAATTTTCTGCGACATTTCCAATAAATTATTTGCTTGAATAGGATATTTTTCACAGCAGGTTCACAAACAGGTACTTGATTTGGATTGGGATGTTTATTTTTCTGTTTAGGTATGTTCATACACATAATCAAGATCAACCCGCCTGTGATGAAATGCAATTGGGTGGGTTGGTGATTCAGCCTATCTTTTTATGGCGAACATTTTTGTCCAAAACCACGGAAATTTTTTTTTTTTGTCTTTTGATGATTTTTACGAGTAATCAAATCAGAAATTCCTTTTTGTTGGAGTTTCGACTTCAAAAGGGACAAATAAAAAACCCTGTGACTTTGTGAGAATAGTAAAAAGCAATTAAATAGGGTTAACATGTAACATGTAACGGAACCAATAACTAGGTACTTACGCTTGAGGTCTATGTTATTCAAATTTCTTTTTGTTTCTTGCCAATGTAACGAAATCGAAGACACCGAAATTGTTGCAAATTTAAGATAAAGAGTGATCTAAGACTTCCATCGTCTTGGTTCTTTGTACTTTTTCGGTTAGTAACCCAACCAGAAATACATTTAAGATTCTAAAGCTTACTATATTCTTGAAATCGATATTTATGTAATTAGTTAAGTTAAAAAAATGAGTGTTCCTTTTTTGACTCAAACACATCAGAGATTTTAATTCGTGTACTCTTTGCTCTCTCAAAAAAACAAATAATTCTGTAGATCGATGATTGCCATAACTCCAAGTCGAACCGCGACAATCTATTAAGTTCCTTTAAAGATACATGTATGTATAGGTGCTCACACCAACTTTGCTTTCAAATAAAATTAACAAAAATGTTATGCAATATTAAAATTCATTCATGGCAGGAAGTCCATGGGTTTCTTGGATTTTCTTCGAACATATACAGTCAACTTCGCTTAACTGAGACACGAATTGGCCGCAATTATTTTTTCACTTAAGCGGAAGGCTAACTACCGCCAATTTATCACGCCGGAAAATATTAATTTAAAGCCAGGCGATTTTGTTTAAACATTATTTCTTTTATTTACATTATAATACATATCTACACCTAGTTAAATATAATAATAATAACTAAATAAATTTCCATACAAAAAATTAGTTGAATTATAAGCTTTTTTAGCACTAACTTTTAATTTATTATTAGTTTATAGTTTAAATAAATACAAAACAAAAAATTCAGCTCTTCATTTTAAAAATTATTCAGAAGACGCTGTGCCAATTTTCCAAGTGTCAATACGTAACCATAAATATATTTGTGAGCCTTATTTTTGACATATAACAATCCAAATTTTCTATATCACGGTAGGTTAGTATATAATTTATGTCCGCAATTTTCTGTGATGTCACTGTCGCTTCTCAATTTCTTCTTTTGAAGATATCCGAAGAACGTTGTAGAAAATTTACTATCACTGCTGGGCATTTGATTATGTAGCTGCTTCCAATCAGATTATAGACAACCCTTTGATGGTTAAGGATCTGCAATGAAAAACAAAAAAGAAAAACAATAACCACTTTGTATGCAAATTTTTGTGGAAGAAATGATTTTCACAAGGGAAGAGATATAACACGAGTTGGCCACATGTTACGGAAGCAATATATTCGTCAGATTCATTCAACCACCAAGTGATGATTCATCTGAATATCATTTTGACCGTCTGACCTGCTTTCAATCGATCCCCAATTTCTAATGCAAATGATTAATAGGCAAGTGTATACATAAGACGTTACCGGCGAACGTCTAAGGTAGAGACGCATCAATTTACGATCATATTTTTTATATTTTACCTAACGCAATAGAAAATTACATAACGCATGCAATAAAATAAACAAAAAAAAAAAACCTTTTAATTGAAGTGTACAGAAATAAAACATAGGGTATGGACTTCCATAAACGAGTATTACGAGTACCTATAGGTACAACTCTGTCATCATTTTTATTGTGGGCTTTTACATTGGTTGAGGTGTGAGGCTAAGATGGCGTATAATGTGTTAATATGCAATAAAATATTTTGCAATCTAAGACGACACATATGTCCAACTCAAAGGTCACAATGAGTATGTTTGCAAGATATGACGAGCGTGACTTTTTCTGTTGCTCGTCCAAATGCATAGTAGGATTGTTAACAACAAAGGTTTCTAGCTTTTTTTGTCAGTGGCAGATCTTCAATCGGAACTGATTTGGTGTGTTTTCAAGTTTTAACATATTCTTCTAGTTTGGTAATTACACAAATGGAGGACTATATCAATGGTACACTTATGAAAACAGATTGGTTCCCAAAAACACATTTCTTTAAGGCTTTACATCTGACTAAAAAGCACCTTCACCGTCGCGTCAGCTCAAGCGGCTGTAGAGATTCCCACAGGCCACAGGAAGCCATCAGAGAGAAGAAGAAAATACCCTTAAAGTGTCAATTCGACTTCCCAAAATCAGGTAGACTGAGACGTAAGGAACTTTCAAAAGACAGTAGGGGAAGACGGGTAAACAGTAACAGTGATTGCAACACTAAAAACTTGTGAGATTTAAGAGAAAAATGTTGGTCTTCCCCAAAGCAAACGACTTGTTGTACATATAACCAGCGTTGTGCTGAAGTACCCAGTTGGGTAATTTAGAATTTCAGGAGCTAAAGAGAAATACTCGTAGTTCACATCTGTCCCAAAACAACATTTTCTTAAAAAAATATGTTAAAAAATAAGAAAAAAATATCAGGAAATGAGAATTTATACTCGACAGAACGCCGTCGAGCGGGTATTTGTAGCAATAAACATAAATTTAACATTTTTTTTTTCAAAAATCACAACAAACAATATAAACTTGGTTCTTGGTATATTTGGTATTGCTTTCCACATGCAAAAAGTACAGTGTCGGTTGTTTTTCTGTAGCTGCATTTACCTTTTGGTGAATTTTGTCTATTAATTTATGAGCCCTTTAAGAATTTATTTTATAGTGTCCTTCGTTTCTAATTTCATCGTTACAACTACTTGGAGTTCTGAATACATCATTTGTCCCAGAACTGCTTCGCGGGGAGTAAGAAAATCAGCCATTTTAACCGATACTCCAGAGAATCGAACCTTTCTTGAGGAACAAATTAAAATCGTAGCCAGAAAGGTCGCCAAGACTAAATCAAACAGCTGCACTGCTCCATCAGACTTCCTGATAGCAGCAGTGTCTTCCAAGCGGAGGTTCTGGCTATCGCTGAAGCGGCCCGTAAGGCGTCAATATTGGCAATACCTCGTAGTGATATTACCATCTTCATTGACAGTCAGGCAGCTATAAAAGCAGTTTCTGCTAACGAAATTAAATCCAAACTAGTTCACCGCTGCCGTGAAGAGCTCAAGGTTCTTTGCTCGCAGCACACAACGAATCTCTGCTGGGTCCCTGGACACAGAGACAAAACCGGCAATGAGAGGGCGGATGAACTGGCTAGAAAGGGGTCCGCAATGGATCTTGATAGAGCACTTCAATCGATAAAGCCACCACTCTGTAATCTTAGAGAGCGAGTGGAAAACAAAATTCGAATGAAAACCAACAACAGGTGGAAAGAACTCACAACCTGTGAAATCTCACGGAAGCTTTGGCCAGAATATAACAGAGGTCGGACCAACAAACTTCTACAGTTTGATAGGTTATCGCTATCTAAGTAAGTGGGAGCTCTGACTGGACATAACTTCCTGCGTAGCCACTTAATGAAATTAAATCTCAAGGATGACGACATATGTAGAGGCTGCGAGGACGAGGAGGTTCACGAGGACACACCTCACTTCCTTTGTCATTGCCCGAGTCTCTGTCACTTGAGGAACAGAACACTTGGAAGTTATTACTTTCATGACGTACATGAACTTTCTGATGTCTCTCTGTCTGATCTTTACAGGTTTCTGAGGACATCGGGATGGCTAGACAGCGTCAGGTAACCACGAAGGAGAAGGATGGAGACCACCAATCAACACCAATGGTTAACCCCTAAAAGGGCATCACAATGGGTCCACAAGGACCTAAGTGAGGTATTGCAGGGTTCAACCTGCTTTACCTACCCGTTTACCTAACCTAACCTAACCTAACCTAAATCAAACAGCAGGTGAAGGAGAAGATTTTTTTTATCTTCTGAGCAGACTGGACTTGTTCGATGAATTAAGCTGTTTGATTCAAAACAGGTTTGGCTCACTGTTAGCAAATTCGTAAGAGCTGCATCGAATTTAGTCGGAAATGGTCCATCTAGCCCGCTTCGCTCTCCCTTATACGTATGTGAAAAAGTTCGACCAAAATTTAACCAAAGATATGTGACGTGTCCGTTTATTGTCATAGACAATCTTCGGTTTTTGAGAAAGAAATTCTACCATTATTTCACAAGTCAAATCCAAAATTCCAAAGCTGTTGATTTGTTTTTTTTTCTTTGAGATGGAGCGATCACTTTGATGAGATCTGGACAGTGGTGGCGAATTACTCCGAGCTATGGGAACTCACTGATTTCAAGATTCCTGCTTAGAAAACGAGTTTCTTCAGTGGCAGCTACTTAAACAATTTTTTTCTTGGTTTTTGTCCAAAAATAATCAGAAATACAAAGGAATTTCAACAATATGCGTAGGGGAAAACCATGTCAGTGACATCTAACATTAGGTTCGTTTGACGTGTCAACTAGTGCCCACAAGTGCGCACTGAGAAGTGTCAGATGATTTTCACACCTGCTAAAAACCCTGCAAAACCTTGAAAACTCGGCTACTATATCGAACGCAAAATATGTTGCCCTGAAGTCTGTCAGTTTTTGACATTGAAAAATATTTATCTTTTGGTGAACAAAGTGTGAAGATATAAAATTATTTTTTATTTATTGTTAAAAATGAGTGAACTCAATTCTTTTGAATACCAAATTTATTTGTAAAGGGTTTTTCAATAAGAGCGCTACAAACGTTTTTTTTTAAATAAAACAAAAACGGTTTCCTGTGAAAGTACGTTCGATGCCATTATGGAACTCGATTTCTTTTGCATGGCCACCACGGGCACGCTTGCAGCAGTCCAGACGCTGAACCCAATTTTCGACGGTTTTCAAGCATAAATCGGCCGACACTGCTGCAATTTCACGTTCGATATTCGTACGAAGTTCATCAATCGTCGCTGGCTTGTTGGCATAGACCATAAACTTGACGTAGCCCCACAGGAAATAGTCTAACGGCGTCAAATCGCACAACCGAGGCGGCCAAGCGACTGGACCATTTCGTGAGATGACACGTTCTCCAAACTTGATTTCCAATAAATCGATTGTGACATTCGCTGTGTGGCTTGTCCTGTGGCGCCGTCCTGTTGGAACCACATGTCCTCCAATTCCATATCATCCAATTGGCTCGTATATCTTTCCATCATGAAATGGCAAACCTTACTGAAGAGAAATGTCAAAAGAGAGTCGTTTGCTGTCCCAGTCGCTCTACTTTTGTGGCGATAAATAAGTGAATGACAGCGCAACTCAGCACTGAATTCTTGCCCCGACGAATTAATTGGGGTTTGTTCAGGGCGCCCTAGAAGTCATGTCAAACACAGGCCCACATCAAACAAACCTATTGCTGGCAAGGCGGCGAAACAATACTAATGCCCAAAACACATGTGCACAATACACTGCGCAGCAAGATTAGAATACACTTGTTTACATGGATATAGGCACACGTAATTTCTGCAGCACTGCAACGTGGCTCTATTTCTAAATTTGCTGCATAATTCAAGCGTACCACAACACAAAAGAAAATAAATTGCAATTTCAAGTATTTCGCATCATCGGCTGTTGACATTGTTTGCTGATCGTGTTTGTTTTTATTTTGGTTGTCAACATATCAGCTGCTTAGTCGCCAAATGACAGTAGCCATAATAGCCGATGCAATGCATGTCAAACAATATTCTGCACATCTGGATTTTTAAATTTTGATGATAAATGTATAAGTTCAATTCACTCCGATTATCGTTAGTTTTCAATACATTTTTGTAGTATAAACTTGAAGAATCTCTGAAATTCGTACTTTTTGCATTAAAAGCTGCTAGTTTTGAATGTCTATCGTTCCGACGATAGTCGTTTCAAAAGTTACGTGATTAGGACCCTGATTAGATTTCATGAATACTAAAATATTGTTATGGTGATCATCTAGCCGTTCCAAAATGATTCCTCTTCAATTTGAATTTGAAATTTCAAGTTTCGAAAATGAGCTTTTGTTCCTGATTAACGACAACGACTGCGCTCCAGAGTTTGTTCACTCTGATGGCTAGGTAGTGCAATATTGTGTTGCTTGCTGGGCGCAAATGCACAACTGAGGCAGTTGTGCCACAGTACAGAATTGAAGGGATGCTAAATATTAACGACGGCCTGAATTGTAGTTTTTAAGTCCCTATTTTCTTGAATATTTCGATTTCAGTAATGAATAAGTATTTTTGAGAGAGATCCAAAAACAGTCTTATTCAACATGTAAAATTTGAATCCATTGGCAGACAAGGCTAAAGAAAATGCAACTAATTGCCTTGTATCTATAGCTTCTATATTCCATTTACTACGTACGATCTCACACTTTGGTTCCTAATTTCCATCGTTTTTTACCGGTCAAAGCATTTTTCTCTCACCGTTCAAGTTGTCACCCTATTATGAACGGCTCTCAAACCAAATCTATTCATAAAGCAATTTTCGTATCAACAACAAAATTGTTACTTCGATGGCCGGAACCAAACAGAAAAAAACACCAGTAACATACGATTAAAAACAAAAGCCAAATTAATTGCATGTTGGAATGTTGCTATTAGCAGAAACTACTAAGAAGGTCGTCGATGGAAAATGGTATAACTAAAAAAACAATACATTCTCATTGAAAACAGTAACAAAGTCTCCTTCCTTCAGTTTTGTTTTTTGTGTATACGGGTTTAATGAATATCGTGCCACACAGGTGGTTTCGCTATGAAATAAAATAAAAAAAAAACCGGCATAGTGCAATTACTGTCCTACTTTCCGAAGCAAGTATTTCTTCTACTCATAGGCATAGGCATACGAGTATACCTGTCTACTCCGACCATGTCCAAACAGGTCTGTTGTTGTTGTTTTCCCGCACATATCGGTATAAATGGACCACTGTCTGCAGATAAATTGAAAGAAGTATCCATAGCATGGCAATTTTAGATGCGGTAATATTAACAGTAAAAGTGAATGAGTTTGAGATTGAAAATGTTACAAGGTCGTTTGTTGTTTTATAATTTTAATACCGCGCTAGAAAACGGGTTGAACGGAAATGTGCAAATTGCCGGCAATTGCGAATACGAGTAGCAGGTGGCACGTAGGAGCGTTGGGTCTTCGAAGTCGGATGCCAAAACAGGACCTGGTCATGCACAGACGAATGATTTTGATTTTGAGAAAGTAAAAACTAGTTTTTCTGTGCCATAAGAATTTTTTCAATTAAGAGTGTTCGGTAGGATCTGAGGTTATACACCCACTTACAATCAATTCTCTCTCCGATAATGGTTAACACAAACGGTTATCTTGTGGAAACAATATTCCATACCTCAAGAAACAGACACAGATGCACAATTTTCCGCGGTATGCAAGTATATACGAAGGCTTTCACCACAATAATATTCATTTTGTAAACGGGAATCGACTATCTACCACAACCCTTGTTGGCAATTCCTTTTCAAAACAATTATAGACTGCCAAAAAATGTATACTGACAAACAGCAGTAAAACCAAAATGGCAGCCTAATTGAAATAACACGTATAGAAACAATAACAAAAAATATAGGTATCTTGAAAATTCATAATTTGGAAAACAAAATGTTAACTAACAGCCCAATTTCGGCAAACCTCCTGATACCACACAAGTCACAAAACCCTCACAAGGTGAAGTGAAATTTATTTTGTTAGGTTCGCATTCTGGTAGTTCAGTCTTGTACACTTGTGAGGCTCACAAAAACAATCGAATTTGTGATCTCCTATGGAGAAGGTCACAAAATTCAAAACCAGCCATAAGCGCTCACAAGTGACAGTATTTGTCCTAATAACGCGTACATGACATTTTATGCTAAACCATTTCGGTAGATATAGATGTTTGTTTACAAAGAACCAAGGAAGATCGGGAATTTGATTTGTGGCAAATGCATTCAGTTCAACAAAATGTCTGTGTTAATATTTTGCCCATACAAACATTATCTTACAACAGGTGTTATTTTGGTATTCAAAGAAAAATGTATTTTTTTGAGATAAATGATCGGATGTTTATTTCACAATAAAGAGGAAGGTATATAATAGTATAATAATGAAAAACAACATCAGCCAAATGGTGACCACCAGCACGCATACAGGACCCTATCCTTGTCATAAAATTTCCCATAACCAAATCGCAAAGTGGCCAATTGTGATCACCTCTTCTTGACGTTTGTGGAATGCCCAAATCCAAAGAACGAATAGGAATGGACAAACCTGGGTTTTCTTCAACACTTTGGGCTACAGCAGCAATATTTTCAGTTGTTCTTGAGCAACGTTTTATTCTTCACATCACTAACTTGTCCCAACAGCTCGAATTTTTCCACCAATTACTGTATTGCGGTCCGACAAGGTGCTTCACGACGACCAAAAATTGCTTTAGTTTTGCGAACTGTGACTGCAAGACTTTCACCATTTTTGTAGTGAATTTTAATGGCGTAGTTTCTACTTGTCAAATGTCAAAGAATAAAATCTTCAAAAGTGACAGCTACCGAAATAGTGGGTCATTCACAATAACACCTCTTATTGGAGAACCCTTTATTATTTATTACGCACACACCCGTCTCACCTTTTCAATTATTAGAATCAACCTTTTTAATTTTCTAGATCCAAAGCTAAAACTACAGACCTCACCTGGTGGCTTTAAGGAAAGATAAGAAACAAAAATTGATTCACAAATAATATTCAAATTTTTAAATGTATTTTTTCTACAATTATTGTCGATCGAAAGTGTTGTTGATTAGGGCATTTGAATTTTAACTAATTTAGATTTATCATCTCACATAAATCAGGAAAAACATAAAATGCAATAAACACTGCTATTCGGATTTGACATCCTTCAACCTCACTGCTGGTATCTACACATTGAACGGCAGTTGCAATGAATTAACGATTATTTCAAATGATAGCTTGAATCTTATAAACCAGATCAACCCATTTTATTTGCGCAGGAAATCAATCCCGCAATCATTATTATTATTACGAACTGATTATGCAATTCCAAATTGTCCAATGTCTCTTATGAAGAATTTGCATTATAATTAAATAAGGTAGATATAGAGTGGTTACTTAACGGCCTTGTTCTATTAAAGTCGAACCATTTTAGAGGATTATTGCAGTCATCTTGTTATTTTAAAATATTTGTGTCATGCTTGACCTGCTCTTACGAAATAGGTAAACACTTTTTTTTTTTTATTTCCAAATTTAAGTCCGATTGTATTTTTAAGCTTTTTTCATTATAAGGAGAAGCTATTCAAAAAATGGGAACAGTTATTTGACCTCTCAATGTCAACTAGACATAAATTAACTTGTTTTGAATCGTATTCAAAACCAGTTGTGAGTGAGTTCATTATTTAAATTTTTTTCAATTACGGTAAATTGGTTGGAGATTTTGCTAAGATTGTTATCATAATTCGGACTTGGTTCTGCTTGGAAGCCGGAAGGTCGGTGTGTGAAGAAAATAAATTATAACGTGTTAGCAATGGAATTGAGTGGAAGGTTAGTGTATTTGGAGAACATTTAGCTAAGGTGGTTTAATTAAAAAAAAAACACTTATCATCTTGGAGGATTACTGGAACTTTTATTATAGTAGTCAAAATCAAGATAAGTTAAGACAACTTATGGGAATATTATTCGCCTCTTTTTGGCTTCAATGCCTTTTTTAAGTATGAATGGTAGTAGGTAACCTTTTTAAAAGCGTAGTGAGCATACAGCATTCTTCTTTGACTGTACAGAAATCTATAACAGGCATGTTTTTTTAGCTTCGACCTCAGCAAATCAAAGTAAAGTAGGATTTCAGTACAACAACAACTATTGCGAGTCTCGAAAATCCAACTTTACTTTGCTTTGCAGAGATCGAAGCTCAAAAAAACCCACCTATCGACACAGCTTTTTCTCAAATAAAAGTACTTTTAAATTGAAAAAAAATATTTACTATAACGACATATTGAACTTTCTTAAGAGTGTTTTATTTATTTCTATTCCTTTGTTATCAGTCTTCTCGAGTGATTTATAAGCGGGCACTGTTCTATGATACAGAAACTCAGTATGATTAACTAAAAAAAAATTGCTAGGCTCCTACGTCAGCAATATGTTGAATCTGACAATCTAGTACTTGGACTTACCTGCGGATTCTAAGCAGAGACAGATCATCAACCATAAACAACTATAGTAACAGATTTCCGCACAAATTTTTAAATAAAGTCCTCTCGGGAACTGAATTTTTTATTAAACTGTGAATACGTGTCCGAAATGGCGGCGTAGTTTATATTGAACTGTCAAAGACATTTTGACACGTTAGGACACTGTAGACATAGCTTATACGTACAATCGTAATTTACTGCTTTAAGTTTGCTGTCTATTGTTTATTTTCCCAACCTCGGGGAGCCTGAAGCTGCAGGTTAAGATTCGCTTTCTTAAAATTAATAAGTAGGCAACATGGCCTATTACCAACAGTAACTTAATGTAAGAAAGACTGCCTCACTAACAAATTCGAACTAAATAATTAGTTGGAACGAAATGGTTGACTTCCTTTTGAAATGGAGGGAACCAGAGCTTTCCTCTGGATGAATTTATGACTACATTTACCTACCGATATGTAAAGGGATGAACCTCCCCTTTTGCATTCGCATAATTATAGGCGAACGAAATCTTCTTCTGAGGAACACAATGCGAAAATGTATCAGTTGGGATTCGCAGAAAAGCTCATAGAAGAGGAAAATCTTCTTTAAGGTTGTGGGTGATTTTTTTCTACTAAATAATCTTCAGATGTAAATAGCTATCCTGTTTTATATTTTCTTCCTAATTTTCAGGTACACTGACTCTAACTGGGGCAACTTCCTGATTTGGCAAAAATAAAAAGATTTGTACCAACAAATGGAATCAATATCTACGAATCTCCATATAAAAAAGAGATCGACGTAAAACATAGATTGCCACCGAGGTCAAATTCCTAAGTGTAAATATGTTAAACGTGAGAATGATTATCGGAAATGGAATGATGACAGCTGTCTTCTTAGCCTTGAAAACAACTATTATTAGGTACAAGTGAGATATTTAATTTATCCAGCTTTCCAAAGATTTTCATCAAATTGAATACATTAATTCACATGAACAGCTTAACTTGAATGTCAAATTGGTTTGGATAATGTAGTTCACCCTTCATCCGATGTATGGCAGAATGGAAAGGCAGAGTGAAACGGAATCGAATCTACGATTCACGTGAATAGCAGAATAGGGCTGAAAGAGATATTACAAAAATATGGATAGTTTGGTTAATGTGTTGCACTTCTGTAAGAAGATCGTAGGTTTAACCCCCCAAAAAAATGGATTGCACGTAAAGTTCTCCTTTCCACTGTGAAAGCTAAGACAGCAAACGTCTGATAATTATCTGCAGTACAACAACTGTAATGACAAACTTTCTACCCTCAGCTGCAGAGAAAGTACTAACATTGTAATTAAAATTATATAAATTAAACTCATATACAGGAATAACGACTGTCAGAAGATAGGCTCAAAGGATTCTGGAGTATACATTTTAACACCCATCCAATTTCAACAAATGAAATGTCAAAGGAAATAAAGCACAAAATAACTGCTATTAATCTATGAAAAAACAAAATCAAAATGGACATTGGTATATGCTACTTTTATAGTAAAGATATCAAAATATACTCAAAAAAAAAGCCTCATCCTAGCAATTCTTAACAGATCGGATGGCAATTTGTTTTTTTTTTTAAATAACTACATGCAAGCAAATAAACTATAAAAAAAATTAAAAGAAAAAGAAGCGACAACTCTAGCACGGGATCTCGAAAGTGCGGTTAACTCACGTCAAACCAATTTTTAGGTGACAAAATAAGTACATTTTCCCAAAAATGATATTTAAACTCTGAAAGCTTAGAACAATGCTCGAGCTAAACTAAATTTTAGCTGCTCACTGATTTGTTCCGTCCAAGCATTAGCTAAAATCATAACTAAATTTTGACATAAAGTGGGCTGTGGATAAGTCTTATAGAAAACAACTGTTCTTTGAAATAACTTCGCTTCGCTATTTTATATTATTTTTTCCTTTTGTGCTACAAGGACTCTGATTTCAACGATGTCAGATTTTAATTATCGTCGAGGTTCACAACAGAATACATCGATCTCTTAAAAATTTAGCTTAAGAAAATGTGCCGACCCATTAAATTTGCATGCTAATTATATTTTGAAAGATAAGTACATGAGGTAATTCAGAAATAAGCATTATATTTTATTCAGCCGATAACGGGATTCGCTTATTTTATTTCTACTAAATTTTTGGAGAGAATTTTGTACGAGAGTTGGAGCTTAAGATTTCCAAAAATATTTATGTTTGATGAAGAATGCTTATTCGCAGTAAGAATTTGTTTGTCTGTCTCATCTGGCAAGTTTTACCGAATAAAGTGCACCTGAAGACAATTTTTTAAAGCAACGAAGAATTGAACTTATACTTTGTCAATAACTGTAAAAAAGAAGACGTACGGGAGTTTTCAATTGTTACATTAAAAATTAGTTGACAGAGCAGCTATTTATTGGCTACGTTCCATTGACCGCTAGATGAATAGCGTAAAGTAATGAGTGAAATTCTATTTTTATATTACAAAATCACGTACTTTTTTGACAAGAGGAAACGTCAATAGGTAGTAATGCAATCTTTGTTCCACTGGCGCTTAGCAGTAGCGACCCTTCCCCTTTCTGGTTCAATATTGGCAATATGTGACATTTCTCTCATTGCGAGAGAATTTGATCACCGAAATGAATATGCATAACCAAAAAGAAGCGTTGCACAACAAATTTCACAAATGTGACTTTTTTCTAGGCGGGAATATTCAAATATCAGTAGAACATATTACAAATTTATATTTGAGAGCAATTGCTTTTATTGCAGAAATTAAAATGTTCAATTCTTTTGCTTACATCTTTATTATTGCACAAAATATAAATGATAAATATGACAACTATCTGTCAGCAATAACCAACTAGCCCAAAGAAATGTTATTTTATTTATAGGTTTTTTATGAAGGGGAAATGTTATCTTCTCCCTTTTGGGCTCTCGTCTGCCCAACTTGTTCGTGAGGCACCGAGTTTTGACTTAATTTGACTAATGTGTTCGAAAATTCGGATGCATTATCGTTAGGGAACATACCTTTTATGTGGTAGACGTCTAGCTGTCGATGGAACGCGTCCATTGCTTATCCATCGCTCTGTTAAAAAAGTGTCCCTCATTCTGAATATATCAAGAACCAAACAGAAATGAGACGTTCCAAAAAGTCGTGACTTGAATTGACATATTTAATTGGAATTATGGTTACAATTCTATGTATACGACGTATTTGCAATAAAGTTCATATCTGAGATGGAAACACCCACTGTTCGAGTACGTGACATTCGCCACGAAGAAGACTATAATTACTTCGCTCAACACACCAAAACAAAAAAATTACTAGCTACCTAGTCGGTCTAACAACCGCTCTTCCGTCAAAAGTACACATTTTAATATATTGTGCAATTATTATTTACTAACACAAAAACCCATTAAGAGAACAAAGTTGTGCTAATACACGGAATGCAAACAAAACCGTGTAATTTCTGCCAAGTACCAATCGAGCGGTATAATTATAATTAAATCTAAGTGAAATCATTTAAGCCGAACTTTGAATAAAGTTCACTAAATGTGTGGGAATTCGGTAAAACATTTTTAATGCATTATTCATGCATGGCGGTCGTTAAATCTCTCACACACAAAAAAGAAAAAAGTTAAAACTTCAACTCAAAAGCTGACTATACATACATACTTACTTTGATTGGATGCGGCTCTTGCAGGGCAATTATTTAAGCTTCATGGTGTTCAATTACATCTCTGTCCAGCATTTGAATGTAATTTTATGTCTTTAGCAACAAAAATAAAGGTGTTGCCCAACATCGTGTAATGTAGATGATTAATGTTACAAACGCAGTTGTGGGTATTATTTTGTCTTTGCAAGGTGTCACTTTTTGCAGGTCACTCATGTAATTATGGTATATAATTGGATGGTAAACGAAATTATTGTTGTTCTTCTGTTTGGTAGATAAGGCCGTGTTGCGTAAAAATGTTACTCTTCTGTTCATCACACGTACTCAATCGGGACACGATAGCAATGCAAACTATGAGATTGTCATGCGAAAAGTTATGAGCAAAACGCGACATTTCAGGCACAACTGAGCACGTGACGACACTATGAATGACAACACCGGTCGCAATTACGTATGGTTTGTGGGCACAATAATTGATGGAGGTTTCGTTTGCATTTACTGTCGATTCCTCCGGAAATCTATATCTAATTTAACACTTACACTTAGGTTTGATACTAGGGCATGGTTTATTCTGGGCATTTGAGGAAACAGTGAGCCCCGGATAAGCACTGTTTTTTTTTTACAGAAACTGAAATTGCTCGGATAAGAGGATTTCGGTTATACACTTTCACTTTCGCTGCTATCCGAAACTCTTGCTACACTTATCCGGGGTTCACTGGGCACAAAAAAACTCACTACTTCCTTAGCAAACTACGCTCATATACCTTAGGTTAGGGGCACAAACACTTAGGGGACAATGCACACGTTTCAGAGAACTCGCTCACCTAGCGATGGAGTTCTGCGTATCAAAATCGACGATGTCTTGCCCATCGTTTCGGACAGATCAGTGAAGAGATTCGACTTCGGCTCCTTGGATTCCTCCTTCGCGACTGTTTGGGTCACAGCACTGATGTGTCCGTGTGGAGCAGCGTCAGGTACAAGGCGGCGCAGCAGGCCGGCGTTGCAACCCCACGGGAAGGTCCACTTCAAAGACAGCAGTATCCTAATGTACCCCGGAATGATGACAATCTTTTGTTTGGTCTTAATCGATTTGACAATCCTGTCGGCGACATCATTCAGATTCAGAGTTCGCACCCAGCGGGCGTTAACATCGTCGAACATTCCAGTTTGCTGGATGAAAAACGGACAGATGCAGGTGGTATCGATGTTGCTGTGTCCAAGGACGTCCAACTCCAGTCGAAGTGCTTCATCGAAACCAACTACAGCAAATTTGCTGGCACAGTAGTCAACCAGTTTTGTAATGCCAACATGTCCAGCTAATGAGGCAATTGACACAATATGACCGCGACTTTTCTCAATCATTGTTGGCAGAAATGCTTTTGTCGTCCAAAAGTGCGCCATCACGTTGACGTTCATTGAGCGTTCGATCAGGTAGTCTGGGGTGTCCAACAGCAATGTGCCCGAAACAACACCAGCATTGTTGATCAACAGAGTTACATCACCGACATCGCGGCGCGACTCGTCGGCCGCCTTGTACACCTGCTCCTTCTTCGAGATGTCCACCACATAGCCCTTGCAGTATCCGCCTTGAGCCTTAACCATGCTAACGGTCTCGTTGATGCCCTCCTCATTGATGTCCCAGATGATGATTTTTGTGCCCATTTTCGCTAGCAGTTGGGCCAGCAGTCTGCCCAATCCACTGCCTCCTCCTGTGATGAGTGCAATGTCCGTACTGAGATCCTTCTCCGGATATCCGAATGCTAGGTAGTAAATGTCCTGCAAGATGTATCCAATGGACGTCACTATAAACCAAAGAAAGTCCAAAAATGCATTCCATGTTGTCATGCGAGTGGTGCCTGGTAGCTGAATACTCCCGTGCCCGTTTGCCTGTCCCGTTGTTGCCGTCGTCGTTCCATTCGATATTCCGTTGGATTGTTGCAACATTTTGGTGTTGTTGTTTTTTTTGCACAAGAACACTACAAACAAAATTCTTTCTCAGTTTCCCTTTTTATATTGGCAAAGGAGTGTGCAGTCAAACATTTATATTTAAAGCAGTCAACTTTTACTTTCTGCCCGAGACAAGAGCAAGAGATGCAAAAAGCCAAAATAACGAACCAACAAAAACAAAACTCAATCAAAGACTAAAACGCGACTGCTCCGCCGACTGTTATGTATGTATACAGCCAAGGTTTTGGCAGAAAACTTCAGAGCTACCACAGAGCACCAAGCTTTGCTCCAAACTCCCCATATGCTTGACGGCAGGTCGCACTGCTGTGAGATGAATTAAATGTTGTTAAAGCTACAACTGTCTGTCTGTGGTTTGTCTTAGGGGGGAACCACTGATTGTAGGTAAGTTAATAATTAAAAAAAAAAAAACAAAAAAAACCTTCGGTCGTGAGTTAGGTAAATGGTAACTTGTTTTAATTTATTTCAATGATCAATGAGGCAACGATTGAGAGTTTTGAAACGATCGAAGGGGCTCTCTCTCGCTCTCTCTCTCTCTCTCAAATCAGACGATACTCAGCAATTGTATGGGAGGTTTATTTGATGCAAATGTTTATTTATATGGAGAAGGCTCTTTATTTCGTTCTTCTTTTTATTAAAATTTATAACGACGGGGTCAAACAACTACGATATTATAATGGAAGCTGTTCAACCTGTCGTTTGTTACGTCGATAATCAGGAGAGCGGTGCACAACCTTTCGGGTCGAATTGTTAATCTTTTTAATGAGCAATAAAACTGTTTGTTATGTGTGCCTGATGCATGCAATTATTGTTGCTTTAAAGATGATTACACCAAGGTACGTATTGTGTTAAAATATTATTGCGGTGTAATTGCGTGCCCAGTGGCTATTACGGAGTAATGAAACATTAAGACGATAATTTATACGGGGGGGAGGTCACATTGAACGCAGGTATTCGTACTAATTAAGAGGACTAGAAAATAATTACGAGGTGCTAATCGAGTTAACTTAACATTTAAGAAACTCAACTCAAGTTGGCACGGAACGATTCAATTAGTGGCAGATGTATTCATTTCTCACCTATGCGCTTGCCCTCTGTGGAAATTGGTTTGACAAACAGGTAATGGAACATAGTAAACGACTGTCAGTGATGGTGGCCGCCAGTGTCCTTTCGTTTGATAAAAGCAGTTGCTAACTTTTTGAGACTACATTCTTGTCGGTTGCCGGTTTTGTCTTTGAAATGGCACATAAGAGAATGTGTGATTTGGAATACAACCTTGAGTTAAACAAGGTTAGTATTTCGCACATTTGCTTTTGTCTTTCGGCTATTTAGCAGAGATCTAATGGATGCAGGCACAGACTTATATAAAACAAAAATATGAGTAATGAATGCGAATACAGGGCACCACTTAAATGAAATGAAGTTGGCAATGTGATAAAGTTGCGATGCCAACGCAGCCGGCAAGATATAGTCATTGAAAGAACAGAGACGTTATTCCGCAAACAAACAAAAAACACTTTCGCATTTCAAAAAAAAACGAAAGAAATTATGCGAAAGCAATGATTTTTCTTATTGGGAAACCTTTAGGAAGCAGTGTAGTATTTCATTGCATAGTTTCAGGATCATTTTCACAGTTATTTTTATTTTCATTCATAATTAAATTAACTAGGTTCGCCCAGTGCTCGAAAATCGACCACACATTTTTTTTATATCATTACTATATAGATAAATAAAATTGGTGTAGCTCTGTTTGATTTGAAGCGAATTTGAATGTCTGTCTTTAAATTAAGAAATCTTAAAAATTACTGATCGTAGGTAGGTATTCGTGACAGTTCTGGAATAGATAGTAACTAACTAATATTGTTCTTAACTTCTATAACGTTGAAAAAACAAAAATAGCACTGAAATGAAACAAATTGCATTAAATTTTTTTTCATGCTGTACTTTTATATTTCTTATTCAATAATATTTTTAATTTTTTGCTATGAGATAACAAAATGCGCGCAATAGAAGTGTAATAAAATAATAGCATTCTTCTTCCAGTCCAGTCCAGATGTGGCAGAAAAGGTTAGGTACCTGCGACCAAAAAGAGTAAAAAATAATTTTTAAATTTGAAAACAAAATATCTTCATGCCACTGCTCACTGCTAAAACATTCCTACGAAGGCCATCCCTTTCCGATTTGAAATTTCGAACGATTGCAAAGAACGGTCCGAAGTTACCGCCCTTCTTCAAATTATCCAGCGTAGTTCACCGCTACGATAAACTTGCTGAGCAAGGCAATGAGAAGGAAAGAGAGAAAGATATTGGCACTAAAATGAGATAAGAACTCTGCCTAACCTAATCTAAAAAAACGAATGATGATAATAGTTAAAATGGATACAAAAAAGAACAAAAACATTCAAAATTAACATATTCAAAATTTACGTATTTACGTATTAGGATTCAAAATTTCCCTTCGAAGGTCATAATATAGCTTATTTAAGAAAGCGTTCTGACTTAAAGGCGGTACACGCAGAAAAATCGCTTATTTAAAAACAACCGACTTTCGGTTAAAAACTACCAAGTGATACTGTTAATATAGCTCCTACAGAGTTAGTTGATTAAAATAAACCGAGTCAACTTGTTTAACGAAACTCTGTTAAAAATAACCGATTTATCAATTTCCCCTCCAAATTTGCTCGGTCGTAAATAACAAACTAACTTGGTATAATTTAACCAAATTACTCTGTTGTTATTAGCCAACCCAATGGTTGAATTAAACCATGTTACTCTGTTGTTATTAGCTAATACACATGGTTGAATTTAACCAAGTTACTCTGTTGTTATAAGCGAACCCACTTGGTTGAATTTAACCACGTAACTGTGTTGTTATTATCCAACTCACTTGATTGAAATTAGCCAACCTACTTGGTTGTATTTAACCAACTAACTTGTTAGAATTTGACCTACTTAGTCTGTTGCTATTAGCCGACTCACTTGGTAGAATTCAACATATTCAATCTGTTGTTATTAGCCAACCCACTTGGCTGAATTCAACCAAGTTACTCTGTTGTTATTAGCCAATACACATGGTTGAATTCAACCATGTTACTCTGTTGTTACTAACCAACCGACTTGGTTGGATTTAACCATGTTACTCTGTTGTTACTAACCAACCGACTTGGTTGGATTTAACCATGTTACTCTGTTGTTACTAACCAACCGACTTGGTTGGATTTAACCATGTTACTCTGTTGTTACTAACCAACCGACTTGGTTGAATTTAACCATGTTACTCTGTTGTTAGTAACCAACCTACTTGGTTGGATTTAACCATGTTACTCTGTTGTTACTAACCAACCGACTTGGTTGGATTTAACCATGTTACTCTGTTGTTACTAACCAACCGACTTGGTTGGATTTAACCATGCTACTCTGTTGTTACTAACCAACCGACTTGGTTGGATTTAACCATGTTACTCTGTTGTTACTAACCAACCTACTTGGTTGGATTTAACCATGTTACTCTGTTGTTACTAACCAACCGACTTGGTTGGATTTAGCCATGTTACTCTGTTGTTACTAACCAACCTACTTGGTTGGATTTAACCATGCTACTCTGTTGTTACTAACCAACCTACTTGGTTGGATTTAACCATGTTACTCTGTTGTTACCAACCAACCGACTTGGTTGGATTTAACCATGTTACTCTGTTGTTACTAACCAACCGACTTGGTTGGATTTAACCATGTTACTCTGTTGTTACTAACCAACCTACTTGGTTGGATTTAACCATGCTACTCTGTTGTTACTAACCAACCTACTTGGTTGGATTTAACCATGTTACTCTGTTGTTACCAACCAACCGACTTGGTTGGATTTAACCATGTTACTCTGTTGTTACTAACCAACCGACTTGGTTGCATTTAACAATTCCAATTGGTTAAAATTAGCCAACTTTCTTGGTAGCATTTAACCAACTAAAAGTTAAATTTACGTAACTTACTCGGTTGGAATTAGCACATCTACTTGGTTGAATTTAACCAAACTACTTACTTCTTATTAGCCAGTCCATGTGGTACCAATTTACCAGTTTACTTGGTTGAACTTGAGTGCACCTGAAAATTGAACCATCTAAAAGGGATAATTTTATCGTAAAATAAAAAAAAAATCTTTTTCATATTAAGTACATAGATTTTTTATTATAATATCGTTTGTAATGTATTTTTGAATACAAAATATATGTTTTCTGTTTATTACATGTTTTTATTAATTTTAATGCAAAACTTAATTTTACTTAAAATATATGGGTCATAAATTTCATCATTTAAAAAGAAATGTGCAAAATTGTGTATTTTTATAAATTAATTTACATAATATTATTTTAATTAGCATATTTATGAAATCTGCAGTGTTAAAGCGAAATCATTTACATTTATAATTTAATCTATTTTTTATTTATAGTGGACTTCTTAAAATAACGTACTGCTTGGAGTTAGATAAAATATTTAAAGTGTTAGGAATTGGCGATAGAAAAAATTCAAGTGGAATAACAATTTGTTGAGGTATTAATGGAACTTCTACCTCATATGCATAGTAGTGTTCATCGAAACATTTAGTTTTAAGTACTATACCAACAAAAATCAATTGACTTGAGTCATACAAATATATTTTTTCCAATACAAAAAAGTCGTACAAATAACAATCTGAACTAAGACTTTTTACTAAGACGGATCCCTTTTTATAATGTACAGAAGACATGGTCGCCCAACTGACCATAGTCAACGTTTTATTAGGGTCCAGTGATAGCTGTGATCGTATATTATCAAGTTCAAATAACATGCCATATTTTTTGGGTCCAACGTCAAGTAGATTAGAAAGTTTTCCCCTTAAAAACATTTCATTAAGTTGAAGTTGATGTTTCATTGCTAAGGTTAAAGTGATATTCATTCGGTTACATGATGATCTAGCCGACATTTTGGATTGCCTATGCTTAGCTTCGAACCTCATTGACCACAAAGATGTTAATGGGCCGTATTTTTTAAAAGCGGTATGGTAGTGAATGAGATTGTGGAACTTTGGCTTAAGACAGTCCTCGGTAAGTGTAGTATATTGTTCATTAAGTTCAGCTATTAATACTTGCAAGAAATCTTCTGTTCCAACAGAAACATTTATACTAAGAAGTATGTCAACAATTTGTCTTAATTTTATATACATTTCCCAAATAATATTACCCCTCGGCACAAAGTCACCTATAAGTAAACCCAAAAACCGCAAAAGAGTAAGCGTTTCTCCTGAAGATAAACGCACATTTCCCCGCCTAAGATGTTCTCTTTCGATAGGGCAAGGTTTGTTTTTAGTATCAGGGCCATATGAGAAAGCTAATAGCTTATCATTGAAAATTGTTAAAGAAAAAAATTTGTTTTTTTCGGTATACTCTGAAAGTATAAAACTCAAAATGTATTTGGCAACACCCTCTAGCATATCATGCATAATATCGACGCCCACCTGTTGAAACAAGTCGAAGTTGTTTATGCCCAGAAAAACGCACTTTTCCTTAATGCCGGTTAAAGATAAATTATTTAAAGCCAGATCTGCTTCATAGCTTGCCATTGTTCGAAGAAGTGTTGTATCTTCGTAAAGTTGCTTTTTCAATACATCTTTTGTAACTTTGCACACTCTACAAGAAAAATTTGCTGAAAAGCTCTCTACGAACCCAATCAGAGAGTGTATTCCTAAATTGTCACCAAGAATCAGAGCTAGTTCAAAAAATAAAGATCCCTTGAAAGATGGAATATCTATTTCTATGCCCACTTCGCTTAAAAAATTAAACTCATCAATAATTGGTTGAAATATAACATTATTACCAAAAGATACTCTGTCGGATGAATGAAATAATAAAATAAGGAATATGTTGGACAGAACTGAGGAGCGCCAAGGTGGAAGACATGGAACTGAGACGTACACAGCTCCTAGTTTGTGAACACCAGCATGACTTCCTAGAACGTTTCCGATTTCATAATCATCGAAGTACATAAATAGAGGTAACACAATGCGATTTGAATGGTGCTTAAGTCTTTCTTTCCAATGTGAACCTTGAATAAAATTTTCCATTCCATCTTTATTTCGAAGACTGTCCATATATTCAAAAGTTTCCGAAAGTACGTTCTCGAGGGAGAAAAATCTTTGCAATATATCTCTTAAAGATATAAAATGTTCTTGGCACGGAATAGGTTCCATACGTGTTATTCCACCTTTTTTGACATAATCGAACCTTTGGCCGATTATTATTCCCTTAGGCTCAATGTATGATTTTTGTTTTGTGAAATAAGAAATTCTTTTTTGTTCTGTTCGGAAACATTCTAAGGGGGAGGTGATTGAAGGAACAAGTGCTTGCATTAATTGATTTGAAACATCATTAGATAGAGAATGCTCAATACATATATTGTCTACACAGTTCTGCAAATTTGAACTTAATGAACCGAAATATTCTGCTAAGCCATCAATCACTTTTTGCACTACGTTTCTAGGCAAGATCACATTTGCATAAAGGGATGCTATAAAAAGTGATAGTGATTTATCAAGTGACAGGGTTTCTGTATTTTCAGTTTTATTGGTTTGTTCTAATTGTTTTTCTGCAACAACACTTTCATTAAGTATATCCGCATTCTTCTCAGAATTTGTTGGATTATTTGAACATTGAAAATCGTGTTTTTTTTTAAAGTGTCTTCTAAAGGAATTGAAAATTGGAAACGATCGCTTACAATCTCCTTCGCGACATTTATAAGTTGTGAAGTTATGGTCACTGTGATTGAAATCAAAGTGGTGCCTTAGAACTTTGAGATCCTTTAAGTAGGATCTGCATAAGAAACAAACAACCATTGTAAGAAAATGAATTGGAAGGGGAAAACTCTAACTTTCCTTGACACCTAACTCTCCCAACAAGGTATTGGCCGCGGTAGATTCCTTATCGAACTCTGTCTTAATTTTAAAAAATGCTTTTTGAATAAACAGCCAAGAACATCTACTCTCTGGCGGATATTCAGCATTAATAATAAAAATTAGTTTGAAACAAACATCTACTGCCTCTAAAATGGTAGGTAGTAAATATTTAGTTTCATCTACAACTACAAAATAGGACCCAATAGCATCGATTGAGTTACCTACTACTATAATGAAGGGCTGTAATGTAAGGCCAATACCTTGTAGTTTTTCTCGCCTGCTGGTAATTGCTGCATCTATCTCTGCATCCGTTGCAACTCTCGTTATGAATCCATCCCTTGCTTCCGCCTTAGAGGGTCGCCAAATTTTCTGCTTCGATCCTTTGACCTTAACGTTTGATGTGGTCAACAATGAAGGGATTAGCAGGAATGCCGCGAGGTTGCTGATCTCTTCAGAAACTGAGAAAATATAAAATAATAAAACAATTATAAGTCATATGCGTCCAATTAATTTTTCTACACAAAATGTGTGCAAATCTGATTCGAAGAATTATACCTATATAGAGAATGCGCTAAAAAATATAGAGAAAATATGATGCAGATTTGTTTTTTTCTTCTAAAGAAAACATAATGGTCAAAACAAAAACAAATTTTTCGGAACAATCTAGTAAAGCTAAAATATCCACGCTTTTTCTGAAATTCGATCGAATCGGAAATTCTTCGATTTATTTCGATTAGCAGGTTATGTATTTATTAACAAATGACGTTTTCTTACGATTTTCCCGAGTCAGCAGGTGAGCGAAGTATTTATCCTTTCCTCTTACTCCTTTTCCCTTGCTTCTAGCAAGTTGGAAAATGTCCTTTTTTAATTTTGGAAAATTTTCAACCAGTCCGTTGCAGTTGTCGCTGTATATTTTATCGAAATCCCTTACCAGCTGTAGAGAAAAGAAGAATTACATAATATTATATGTAAAGAAAAGCCTGAACTATATCCAAATAAAAAGAAAAGATCGAAACTCATAGATAACGCAAGCATTTATGTGACAACTATGAGTAAAATCTGAACTAATAAATATAAGAGCTTTTACTTGTGAAACTGTAGTTCACGTTAAAGACTAAATATATGTATAATGTATTTCTGATATAATTATACTTCTATGAAATATTACCAGTTTAAATCCCAATGGTTTTTTTAAGGCCGGATATTCCTCAAAATACTCGGATATGCTCATATCCTTTAAATGGTGAAGTCGGGCATGGGTCGTTTTCTCCCATTTGTCCTCGGTTGTTTCCCATGGATGGCTAGAATTTTTTAGCCATTGGAGATCTTCTTGGAATTGTCCTTCGAAGTCTTCGAAATTGGCAGCTGTTGCTAGGCGCTTTATAGGATGTGATACTGATGCGGGAGAGGATACTCGACTGGAGGAAGGTGACGACGTCGCAGAAGCGGAAAACGAACGCTTCCTTTTAGTGATAACACCACTTTCCCGGTATTTTCGTTTTAGATTGTGGATGTGATCTGGCAATTTTCCAGCCAATCTGTTTACAACCCCACGACTCGAATTTTTCAGCTTGTTGTGAAAATATACCGATCTATTCTCGGTAGGGAACAAATGAACAATCTGATTTGTCCAGTGCCCATAAATTTGAGCTGTGATATTTTTTTCCGGGTTTTTCTTTAAAATGTTGGTGCAGACAATACGCACCAATCGCAGTCGAGCAACGTTATCCAGCGGTCGAGTTTTATCCAGCGACAGTAGACCGGTTCCTTCCAGTGAGCTTTCACGCAGAAAAATCGCTTATTTAAAAACAACCGACTTTCGGTTAAAAACTACCAAGTGATACTGTTAATATAGCTCCTACAGAGTTAGTTGATTAAAATAAACCGAGTCAACTTGTTTAACGAAACTCTGTTAAAAATAACCGATTTATCAATTTCCCCTCCAAATTTGCTCGGTCGTAAATAACAAACTAACTTGGTATAATTTAACCAAATTACTCTGTTGTTATTAGCCAACCCAATGGTTGAATTAAACCATGTTACTCTGTTGTTATTAGCTAATACACATGGTTGAATTTAACCAAGTTACTCTGTTGTTATAAGCGAACCCACTTGGTTGAATTTAACCACGTAACTGTGTTGTTATTATCCAACTCACTTGATTGAAATTAGCCAACCTACTTGGTTGTATTTAACCAACTAACTTGTTAGAATTTGACCTACTTAGTCTGTTGCTATTAGCCGACTCACTTGGTAGAATTCAACATATTCAATCTGTTGTTATTAGCCAACCCACTTGGCTGAATTCAACCAAGTTACTCTGTTGTTATTAGCCAATACACATGGTTGAATTCAACCATGTTACTCTGTTGTTACTAACCAACCGACTTGGTTGGATTTAACCATGTTACTCTGTTGTTACTAACCAACCGACTTGGTTGGATTTAACCATGTTACTCTGTTGTTACTAACCAACCGACTTGGTTGGATTTAACCATGTTACTCTGTTGTTACTAACCAACCGACTTGGTTGAATTTAACCATGTTACTCTGTTGTTAGTAACCAACCTACTTGGTTGGATTTAACCATGTTACTCTGTTGTTACTAACCAACCGACTTGGTTGGATTTAACCATGTTACTCTGTTGTTACTAACCAACCGACTTGGTTGGATTTAACCATGCTACTCTGTTGTTACTAACCAACCGACTTGGTTGGATTTAACCATGTTACTCTGTTGTTACTAACCAACCTACTTGGTTGGATTTAACCATGTTACTCTGTTGTTACTAACCAACCGACTTGGTTGGATTTAACCATGTTACTCTGTTGTTACTAACCAACCTACTTGGTTGGATTTAACCATGCTACTCTGTTGTTACTAACCAACCTACTTGGTTGGATTTAACCATGTTACTCTGTTGTTACCAACCAACCGACTTGGTTGGATTTAACCATGTTACTCTGTTGTTACTAACCAACCGACTTGGTTGGATTTAACCATGTTACTCTGTTGTTACTAACCAACCTACTTGGTTGGATTTAACCATGCTACTCTGTTGTTACTAACCAACCTACTTGGTTGGATTTAACCATGTTACTCTGTTGTTACCAACCAACCGACTTGGTTGGATTTAACCATGTTACTCTGTTGTTACTAACCAACCGACTTGGTTGCATTTAACAATTCCAATTGGTTAAAATTAGCCAACTTTCTTGGTAGCATTTAACCAACTAAAAGTTAAATTTACGTAACTTACTCGGTTGGAATTAGCACATCTACTTGGTTGAATTTAACCAAACTACTTACTTCTTATTAGCCAGTCCATGTGGTACCAATTTACCAGTTTACTTGGTTGAACTTGAGTGCACCTGAAAATTGAACCATCTAAAAGGGATAATTTTATCGTAAAATAAAAAAAAAATCTTTTTCATATTAAGTACATAGATTTTTTATTATAATATCGTTTGTAATGTATTTTTGAATACAAAATATATGTTTTCTGTTTATTACATGTTTTTATTAATTTTAATGCAAAACTTAATTTTACTTAAAATATATGGGTCATAAATTTCATCATTTAAAAAGAAATGTGCAAAATTGTGTATTTTTATAAATTAATTTACATAATATTATTTTAATTAGCATATTTATGAAATCTGCAGTGTTAAAGCGAAATCATTTACATTTATAATTTAATCTATTTTTTATTTATAGTGGACTTCTTAAAATAACGTACTGCTTGGAGTTAGATAAAATATTTAAAGTGTTAGGAATTGGCGATAGAAAAAATTCAAGTGGAATAACAATTTGTTGAGGTATTAATGGAACTTCTACCTCATATGCATAGTAGTGTTCATCGAAACATTTAGTTTTAAGTACTATACCAACAAAAATCAATTGACTTGAGTCATACAAATATATTTTTTCCAATACAAAAAAGTCGTACAAATAACAATCTGAACTAAGACTTTTTACTAAGACGGATCCCTTTTTATAATGTACAGAAGACATGGTCGCCCAACTGACCATAGTCAACGTTTTATTAGGGTCCAGTGATAGCTGTGATCGTATATTATCAAGTTCAAATAACATGCCATATTTTTTGGGTCCAACGTCAAGTAGATTAGAAAGTTTTCCCCTTAAAAACATTTCATTAAGTTGAAGTTGATGTTTCATTGCTAAGGTTAAAGTGATATTCATTCGGTTACATGATGATCTAGCCGACATTTTGGATTGCCTATGCTTAGCTTCGAACCTCATTGACCACAAAGATGTTAATGGGCCGTATTTTTTAAAAGCGGTATGGTAGTGAATGAGATTGTGGAACTTTGGCTTAAGACAGTCCTCGGTAAGTGTAGTATATTGTTCATTAAGTTCAGCTATTAATACTTGCAAGAAATCTTCTGTTCCAACAGAAACATTTATACTAAGAAGTATGTCAACAATTTGTCTTAATTTTATATACATTTCCCAAATAATATTACCCCTCGGCACAAAGTCACCTATAAGTAAACCCAAAAACCGCAAAAGAGTAAGCGTTTCTCCTGAAGATAAACGCACATTTCCCCGCCTAAGATGTTCTCTTTCGATAGGGCAAGGTTTGTTTTTAGTATCAGGGCCATATGAGAAAGCTAATAGCTTATCATTGAAAATTGTTAAAGAAAAAAATTTGTTTTTTTCGGTATACTCTGAAAGTATAAAACTCAAAATGTATTTGGCAACACCCTCTAGCATATCATGCATAATATCGACGCCCACCTGTTGAAACAAGTCGAAGTTGTTTATGCCCAGAAAAACGCACTTTTCCTTAATGCCGGTTAAAGATAAATTATTTAAAGCCAGATCTGCTTCATAGCTTGCCATTGTTCGAAGAAGTGTTGTATCTTCGTAAAGTTGCTTTTTCAATACATCTTTTGTAACTTTGCACACTCTACAAGAAAAATTTGCTGAAAAGCTCTCTACGAACCCAATCAGAGAGTGTATTCCTAAATTGTCACCAAGAATCAGAGCTAGTTCAAAAAATAAAGATCCCTTGAAAGATGGAATATCTATTTCTATGCCCACTTCGCTTAAAAAATTAAACTCATCAATAATTGGTTGAAATATAACATTATTACCAAAAGATACTCTGTCGGATGAATGAAATAATAAAATAAGGAATATGTTGGACAGAACTGAGGAGCGCCAAGGTGGAAGACATGGAACTGAGACGTACACAGCTCCTAGTTTGTGAACACCAGCATGACTTCCTAGAACGTTTCCGATTTCATAATCATCGAAGTACATAAATAGAGGTAACACAATGCGATTTGAATGGTGCTTAAGTCTTTCTTTCCAATGTGAACCTTGAATAAAATTTTCCATTCCATCTTTATTTCGAAGACTGTCCATATATTCAAAAGTTTCCGAAAGTACGTTCTCGAGGGAGAAAAATCTTTGCAATATATCTCTTAAAGATATAAAATGTTCTTGGCACGGAATAGGTTCCATACGTGTTATTCCACCTTTTTTGACATAATCGAACCTTTGGCCGATTATTATTCCCTTAGGCTCAATGTATGATTTTTGTTTTGTGAAATAAGAAATTCTTTTTTGTTCTGTTCGGAAACATTCTAAGGGGGAGGTGATTGAAGGAACAAGTGCTTGCATTAATTGATTTGAAACATCATTAGATAGAGAATGCTCAATACATATATTGTCTACACAGTTCTGCAAATTTGAACTTAATGAACCGAAATATTCTGCTAAGCCATCAATCACTTTTTGCACTACGTTTCTAGGCAAGATCACATTTGCATAAAGGGATGCTATAAAAAGTGATAGTGATTTATCAAGTGACAGGGTTTCTGTATTTTCAGTTTTATTGGTTTGTTCTAATTGTTTTTCTGCAACAACACTTTCATTAAGTATATCCGCATTCTTCTCAGAATTTGTTGGATTATTTGAACATTGAAAATCGTGTTTTTTTTTAAAGTGTCTTCTAAAGGAATTGAAAATTGGAAACGATCGCTTACAATCTCCTTCGCGACATTTATAAGTTGTGAAGTTATGGTCACTGTGATTGAAATCAAAGTGGTGCCTTAGAACTTTGAGATCCTTTAAGTAGGATCTGCATAAGAAACAAACAACCATTGTAAGAAAATGAATTGGAAGGGGAAAACTCTAACTTTCCTTGACACCTAACTCTCCCAACAAGGTATTGGCCGCGGTAGATTCCTTATCGAACTCTGTCTTAATTTTAAAAAATGCTTTTTGAATAAACAGCCAAGAACATCTACTCTCTGGCGGATATTCAGCATTAATAATAAAAATTAGTTTGAAACAAACATCTACTGCCTCTAAAATGGTAGGTAGTAAATATTTAGTTTCATCTACAACTACAAAATAGGACCCAATAGCATCGATTGAGTTACCTACTACTATAATGAAGGGCTGTAATGTAAGGCCAATACCTTGTAGTTTTTCTCGCCTGCTGGTAATTGCTGCATCTATCTCTGCATCCGTTGCAACTCTCGTTATGAATCCATCCCTTGCTTCCGCCTTAGAGGGTCGCCAAATTTTCTGCTTCGATCCTTTGACCTTAACGTTTGATGTGGTCAACAATGAAGGGATTAGCAGGAATGCCGCGAGGTTGCTGATCTCTTCAGAAACTGAGAAAATATAAAATAATAAAACAATTATAAGTCATATGCGTCCAATTAATTTTTCTACACAAAATGTGTGCAAATCTGATTCGAAGAATTATACCTATATAGAGAATGCGCTAAAAAATATAGAGAAAATATGATGCAGATTTGTTTTTTTCTTCTAAAGAAAACATAATGGTCAAAACAAAAACAAATTTTTCGGAACAATCTAGTAAAGCTAAAATATCCACGCTTTTTCTGAAATTCGATCGAATCGGAAATTCTTCGATTTATTTCGATTAGCAGGTTATGTATTTATTAACAAATGACGTTTTCTTACGATTTTCCCGAGTCAGCAGGTGAGCGAAGTATTTATCCTTTCCTCTTACTCCTTTTCCCTTGCTTCTAGCAAGTTGGAAAATGTCCTTTTTTAATTTTGGAAAATTTTCAACCAGTCCGTTGCAGTTGTCGCTGTATATTTTATCGAAATCCCTTACCAGCTGTAGAGAAAAGAAGAATTACATAATATTATATGTAAAGAAAAGCCTGAACTATATCCAAATAAAAAGAAAAGATCGAAACTCATAGATAACGCAAGCATTTATGTGACAACTATGAGTAAAATCTGAACTAATAAATATAAGAGCTTTTACTTGTGAAACTGTAGTTCACGTTAAAGACTAAATATATGTATAATGTATTTCTGATATAATTATACTTCTATGAAATATTACCAGTTTAAATCCCAATGGTTTTTTTAAGGCCGGATATTCCTCAAAATACTCGGATATGCTCATATCCTTTAAATGGTGAAGTCGGGCATGGGTCGTTTTCTCCCATTTGTCCTCGGTTGTTTCCCATGGATGGCTAGAATTTTTTAGCCATTGGAGATCTTCTTGGAATTGTCCTTCGAAGTCTTCGAAATTGGCAGCTGTTGCTAGGCGCTTTATAGGATGTGATACTGATGCGGGAGAGGATACTCGACTGGAGGAAGGTGACGACGTCGCAGAAGCGGAAAACGAACGCTTCCTTTTAGTGATAACACCACTTTCCCGGTATTTTCGTTTTAGATTGTGGATGTGATCTGGCAATTTTCCAGCCAATCTGTTTACAACCCCACGACTCGAATTTTTCAGCTTGTTGTGAAAATATACCGATCTATTCTCGGTAGGGAACAAATGAACAATCTGATTTGTCCAGTGCCCATAAATTTGAGCTGTGATATTTTTTTCCGGGTTTTTCTTTAAAATGTTGGTGCAGACAATACGCACCAATCGCAGTCGAGCAACGTTATCCAGCGGTCGAGTTTTATCCAGCGACAGTAGACCGGTTCCTTCCAGTGAGCTTTCGAGCAGCTTGTTAAGTTCCTAGTAACAAAATATTTTAATGTGCATATAAATATAAAAAATTAGTGAAATATATTAATAATTAATAAAATAAGTGAAAAAAAAACCCTTTGTACTATCGGCTAAAGCTATTAGTGGCAATCACCTATTATAATCACCTTCTCTTAGTTGATTATAAATGCAGTGTTTTTTACTCAAACTGATAGATAAGTCAATTTATTCTGATTGATCTCTGAATGCATAAAGAAACGCAAATTGAAAGCAGAGACCATCAATCAACACTAATCACCTTTCCGATTTAAACCCTGTACTTACATCTAAACTTTCGCTGAATTGATCATCAGCAACAACGCTTGAAGGGGAATCTAGTGCATCCCCTCTGTCGCTAACAGCGAAATTTGGCAGAATCTCACTAAAAGAGAAATTAAGGCAGTCGTTTTGTTCTTGTGTGTTTGTAGCAAGAGATAATTCTGAAGTTTCAAAAGTCTGAAAAATAAAAAGACTTTATTTCTACCATTTCAAATGGTTAAATAATATGAACCAACCAAAGTCGTGGACGCATTAGGGTGCATAGCTTTCCGCCATTCTTCGAAATTCCGTAAATTCCGTGTAAACAGAACCCGATGCCCTATAACTGGGATCATTTCCTTTATCTCTCTGGCACCAAGCAGCGCCAAAGACATTGAAGTTATAGCATTTTCTGTTATAAATGAAAATTAACCAATGTCACGTAGTTAATCACTTGCAAAGTATAGGTTTTTATCAGATATACAAAATGGCGCAAATTTAATCACCCTTTCGGAAGATTTTATAATTTTTGCAAATAGCTTCGTACGTCAATCAAATTAATTTAGCAAAAAAGTAATTCAAAAACAAAATTGGAGGATTAATTTTGCACCACCTTGCATAAGAAAGTCGCGTATAAGAAAGAATCGTCTGTGAAAAACACAAGCTTCTAAAAAGCTTTTCAAGCGCAAAAGAATTTTCGTGCCGTAAGGAATCGAAATCAAAAATGCAAAACACATGTGTAGCAAAAATACTTTAAGCAAATTACAACTTTCTTATATGCGAATAATATTGTATAAATTTACGTTTTGGTATATAAACGAACCTTTAAAAATGTCTACGTAGGCTTCCAGGCCCCACTCCTTTAGTAAGGTTGACACTTCTTCATCCATTTTAGATAACTGTGAAGCACGTGTTAATATGAGCATGTGCATATCAAAATACGATCATTTAATTACTAAATTACTACTGACAGAAACATTGAGAACTAAGGCTATGCCTGGTTTTAAGACGATGTTCGCCATTTATTGGTGACAAACGATTCGAAATGATGAAAACATAGACAGAAATCATTTTAAATAGTTCGTCCCAGAAAAGTTGCGAACATCGCCATAAAAGAAAAAAAAAGCCCAAGAAAAACAAAACTAATGCACTCGCTAATGAAGAACCTGAATCCCAGAAGAAAAAAACATGTCAAAACACGATACCAGACTGAAAGGGTTGATATTAACCGAGTGTTTCTCAACTCGGCAATTATTAACCGAGTACTAGGTTGAAATTCTTTGCTTTGGTTCTATTTTTTTTTCACTTGAATATCACCAAAATTGACAATAAATTGTTTAAAACTCGAGAAAAACAACATAGTTAATGCACTCGCTAATAAAGAACCTGAATCCCAGAAGAAAAAAACATGTCAAAACACGATACCAGACTGAAAGGGTTGATATTAACCGAGTGTTTCTCAACTCGGCAATTATTAACCGAGTACTAGGTTGAAATTCTTTGCTTTGGTTCTATTTTTTTTTCACTTGAATATCACCAAAATTGACAATAAATTGTTTAAAACTCGAGAAAAACAACATAGTTAATGCACTCGCTAATAAAGAACCTGAATCCCAGAAGAAAAAAACATGTCAAAACACGATACCAGACTGAAAGGGTTGATATTAACCGAGTGTTTCTCAACTCGGCAATTATTAACCGAGTACTACGTTGAAATTCGTTGCTTTAGTTCTATTTCTTTTTTCACATAAAAACCACCAAAATTGACAATAATTTGTTTTAAACAAGAGGAAAACAAGATAATAATATTATGTACTCACCAATAAATATGAATTTTTTATTTTTCCTTGTCTTTTTTGTTTTTTTTATTTTCACTTATCACAGATTTCACACCACCAGCCACTACAAAGGTTCAACACTTAATGACTCAATTACTAGTCGCGAGCAGCGTGCGTCGTTCATAATTCGCGATAGTATGCGTATGCGTATAACACGATGTATGTGTTAAAATCAACCGAGACACACTGTTTTACAGATGAACGAGAAGCCTTGTGTTTGTAGATATTAACCGAGTTGACTGTATCTGCAGCCACACACATATTTCTACCTACCAGGAATGTAAAACGAGTTTTTGGTATTGTACCCAAATGTTTTCCATTGTTCGTGAATGATCTGTATCAACAGCCACACACATATTTTCTACCAGGGATGACAAAACTGATTTTTTAGGTGCTGTACCGAAATGGGTTCAATTGTGCGTGAATAATTTGTGATCGCAAAGGCCTAGCAAAGGCAGCACAGCAATGAAAAAGACGATTTATTCAAGGCTGCTCCTGGAAGTCGAGATTGGTTACCAATACTTCCTTGGTTTCTTCAAATTCTCCTAACTGTGCTTTACAAGATGGTATATATAATTTTCTGTTTGTATCTTTATTTTAAAATGTGTATGTACCAATTGCATTATGAGTTTAGTTATTATCAACTCTCACAAAACGCATAGTTCAAAACAAGTCTGGTACTAACAAATTTTGAAATAAAGTGATAAATGCAGGACTATATATACCATATTGTAGAGCACAATTAGATGAAATCTCAGAATCTATCTTTTTGATTCCGGACTCTGCCGGACGCTTCTTTTTGCCGCGTGGAAAACGATATAAGTTTTATTATTATCATCTCTCACCAACGCATAGGTCGAAACGAGTTTGGTACTTACAAATTTTGAAGTAAAGGGCTAAACTAAAGACTATACCATTTTGTTCAGCATGTGCAAAAGTGTAGCTTTTTTCATTAGCTTGGTTCTCAAAATGATTGAATCGCAGAGTGAAAAATTACTTAATTTTACTTCATTATATCTACAGAAACAGATTAGATTAATATTGCGTTAAGGCCATTATGTCAATTGGACTCAATAAAAAGCTAATATTTATTTTGCATTAAATTTGTACCTTTGGCAAATTTTCTTACAATTAGATACCTATCTTAAATTAGTTTTCAAGTGCCTAGCTACAATTAAGAGTAAAAGCCATATTTTATCAGACAAAAATGTAAAAAAAAAATTGTTGCTTTGGCCATTTTTGTCTGTGTTCTTTTTTTCCTATTGCAAGCCAAAAAAGTAGTAGAGAAAACTTTGTTTTTAAGGCTGTATTAGCCTGTTTAGAATTTAGTTTGTTCGTGAAATGTGAATGTACTAAATTCGGAAGGAATGTCGGAACGTATTTTCAGAAGTAGAATATATTCATCAAAGTTCTGAATTTGGGCAAATCGTACTTGTATATATCTTTAAATCAACTGTGTCGATAAAAGTACAATTGCGATTATTTTTTCATCCCTGGTTTCTGCGTTTTGAAAAAGCAGCGTCGTAATTCGTGGTGTGCGTATAACTTGTTAAGAAACAACAGTATGTGTTTGTTGAAATTTACCAAGTTGAATGATAAAATTAACAGATACACAATTTCTACGTATAACAAATATCAGATAGGTACATATTTCGATGAAAATGTTTTATAGAATTGTTTTATGGAAAAATGGAATGTAAAATAAATCGAGGAGAATTCTCTTTTTTTGAACAGAATGTTACTTTATTTTTGGGAAATTCTCACGAGTAAAAGGGTTAAAAACAAACAAGTCATTGGTTGTATTTAAGCAACGTTTATTGGTTGTTTTCAACAGAGAGCTTGTTAGATTTTAACACACATTCGCTTGGTTAAATTCTCACGAGTAAAAGGGTTAAAAACAAACAAGTCATTGGTTGTATTTAAGCAACGTTTATTGGTTGTTTTCAACAGAGAGCTTGTTAGATTTTAACACACATTCGCTTGGTTAAATTCTCACGAGTAAAAGGGTTAAAAACAAACAAGTCATTGGTTGTATTTAAGCAACGTTTATTGGTTGTTTTCAACAGAGAGCTTGTTAGATTTTAACACACATTCGCTTGGTTAAATTCTCACGAGTAAAAGGGTTAAAAACAAACAAGTCATTGGTTGTATTTAAGCAACGTTTATTGGTTGTTTTCAACAGAGAGCTTGTTAGATTTTAACACACATTCGCTTGGTTAAATTCTCACGAGTAAAAGGGTTAAAAACAAACAAGTCATTGGTTGTATTTAAGCAACGTTTATTGGTTGTTTTCAACAGAGAGCTTGTTAGATTTTAACACACATTCGCTTGGTTAAATTCTCACGAGTAAAAGGGTTAAAAACAAACAAGTCATTGGTTGTATTTAAGCAACGTTTATTGGTTGTTTTCAACAGAGAGCTTGTTAGATTTTAACACACATTCGCTTGGTTAAATTCTCACGAGTAAAAGGGTTAAAAACAAACAAGTCATTGGTTGTATTTAAGCAACGTTTATTGGTTGTTTTCAACAGAGAGCTTGTTAGATTTTAACACACATTCGCTTGGTTAAATTCTCACGAGTAAAAGGGTTAAAAACAAACAAGTCATTGGTTGTATTTAAGCAACGTTTATTGGTTGTTTTCAACAGAGAGCTTGTTAGATTTTAACACACATTCGCTTGGTTAAATTCTCACGAGTAAAAGGGTTAAAAACAAACAAGTCATTGGTTGTATTTAAGCAACGTTTATTGGTTGTTTTCAACAGAGAGCTTGTTAGATTTTAACACACATTCGCTTGGTTAAATTCTCACGAGTAAAAGGGTTAAAAACAAACAAGTCATTGGTTGTATTTAAGCAACGTTTATTGGTTGTTTTCAACAGAGAGCTTGTTAGATTTTAACACACATTCGCTTGGTTAAATTCTCACGAGTAAAAGGGTTAAAAACAAACAAGTCATTGGTTGTATTTAAGCAACGTTTATTGGTTGTTTTCAACAGAGAGCTTGTTAGATTTTAACACACATTCGCTTGGTTAAATTCTCACGAGTAAAAGGGTTAAAAACAAACAAGTCATTGGTTGTATTTAAGCAACGTTTATTGGTTGTTTTCAACAGAGAGCTTGTTAGATTTTAACACACATTCGCTTGGTTAAATTCTCACGAGTAAAAGGGTTAAAAACAAACAAGTCATTGGTTGTATTTAAGCAACGTTTATTGGTTGTTTTCAACAGAGAGCTTGTTAGATTTTAACACACATTCGCTTGGTTAAATTCTCACGAGTAAAAGGGTTAAAAACAAACAAGTCATTGGTTGTATTTAAGCAACGTTTATTGGTTGTTTTCAACAGAGAGCTTGTTAGATTTTAACACACATTCGCTTGGTTAAATTCTCACGAGTAAAAGGGTTAAAAACAAACAAGTCATTGGTTGTATTTAAGCAACGTTTATTGGTTGTTTTCAACAGAGAGCTTGTTAGATTTTAACACACATTCGCTTGGTTAAATTCTCACGAGTAAAAGGGTTAAAAACAAACAAGTCATTGGTTGTATTTAAGCAACGTTTATTGGTTGTTTTCAACAGAGAGCTTGTTAGATTTTAACACACATTCGCTTGGTTAAATTCTCACGAGTAAAAGGGTTAAAAACAAACAAGTCATTGGTTGTATTTAAGCAACGTTTATTGGTTGTTTTCAACAGAGAGCTTGTTAGATTTTAACACACATTCGCTTGGTTAAATTCTCACGAGTAAAAGGGTTAAAAACAAACAAGTCATTGGTTGTATTTAAGCAACGTTTATTGGTTGTTTTCAACAGAGAGCTTGTTAGATTTTAACACACATTCGCTTGGTTAAATTCTCACGAGTAAAAGGGTTAAAAACAAACAAGTCATTGGTTGTATTTAAGCAACGTTTATTGGTTGTTTTCAACAGAGAGCTTGTTAGATTTTAACACACATTCGCTTGGTTAAATTCTCACGAGTAAAAGGGTTAAAAACAAACAAGTCATTGGTTGTATTTAAGCAACGTTTATTGGTTGTTTTTAACAGAGAGCTTGTTAGATTTTAACACACATTCGTTTGGTTAATTTTACATGAGTAGCACGGTTATTAATAACCAATCAATGTGTTAAAACCCCAAATTTAGTAGGTTTTTCTTAACCAAGATACTTGTTTGAATTTAACCAAACAGGAAAACGAGACTGGTTGGTTAATATTAACGAAGCAACTTAATTGATAACAAACATTTAGTGTGTTATTTTTAACAACATGTATTTAACCTTTTTAACACGGTAGTTTTTAACAATAATAACTCATTTGTTTTCTACAGAGACTTAGTTGATTTCAACACATTTTTTTTTAACCGAGCGAAAATTCCACTCGGTTAAGGTCAATTTTTCTGCGTGTTCGAGCAGCTTGTTAAGTTCCTAGTAACAAAATATTTTAATGTGCATATAAATATAAAAAATTAGTGAAATATATTAATAATTAATAAAATAAGTGAAAAAAAAACCCTTTGTACTATCGGCTAAAGCTATTAGTGGCAATCACCTATTATAATCACCTTCTCTTAGTTGATTATAAATGCAGTGTTTTTTACTCAAACTGATAGATAAGTCAATTTATTCTGATTGATCTCTGAATGCATAAAGAAACGCAAATTGAAAGCAGAGACCATCAATCAACACTAATCACCTTTCCGATTTAAACCCTGTACTTACATCTAAACTTTCGCTGAATTGATCATCAGCAACAACGCTTGAAGGGGAATCTAGTGCATCGTAATTCGTGGTGTGCGTATAACTTGTTAAGAAACAACAGTATGTGTTTGTTGAAATTTACCAAGTTGAATGATAAAATTAACAGATACACAATTTCTACGTATAACAAATATCAGATAGGTACATATTTCGATGAAAATGTTTTATAGAATTGTTTTATGGAAAAATGGAATGTAAAATAAATCGAGGAGAATTCTCTTTTTTTGAACAGAATGTTACTTTATTTTTGGGAAATTCTCACGAGTAAAAGGGTTAAAAACAAACAAGTCATTGGTTGTATTTAAGCAACGTTTATTGGTTGTTTTCAACAGAGAGCTTGTTAGATTTTAACACACATTCGCTTGGTTAAATTCTCACGAGTAAAAGGGTTAAAAACAAACAAGTCATTGGTTGTATTTAAGCAACGTTTATTGGTTGTTTTTAACAGAGAGCTTGTTAGATTTTAACACACATTCGTTTGGTTAATTTTACATGAGTAGCACGGTTATTAATAACCAATCAATGTGTTAAAACCCCAAATTTAGTAGGTTTTTCTTAACCAAGATACTTGTTTGAATTTAACCAAACAGGAAAACGAGACTGGTTGGTTAATATTAACGAAGCAACTTAATTGATAACAAACATTTAGTGTGTTATTTTTAACAACATGTATTTAACCTTTTTAACACGGTAGTTTTTAACAATAATAACTCATTTGTTTTCTACAGAGACTTAGTTGATTTCAACACATTTTTTTTTAACCGAGCGAAAATTCCACTCGGTTAAGGTCAATTTTTCTGCGTGTATGAACTATTTTCCTTTATGACAGCAAGAAGTAAAAATATTTCGATCCTTACCAGTCGTCTCTGAACTAAAATGTATCGCATTACAAAGAACACATCGTACATTCATCAAACCAATATCAAAGGAATTGAAATTACGCGGTACTAAATTAAATGCGATTTTAAATGTATCCGTAAAGCTATCAATTAAACTATTATCATCATTATCGCCGCATGGTACGGCTTCGCGACGTAACAAATAATCAACTCTATTTCTTTCCCTCTCATGCCTACCCGTCAAAGTTCTTTGCCGAGGCATATCTAGTACCTAATATTCCATCGAAAAAAAAGAAATCAATAAATAAGCATTCACAATAAATAAACTCTTATACCATGTTCCCACCAAGCGAAATCGCGAGATTTCGTAAAATCTTTCCAAATCTCCGAGATTTCGCCATACATTATTGACGTGCCGAAATCTCGGGATTTCAGCGAAATCTAGTCGAAATCCCTTTGAGTTCATCCGCCCGTGAGAGGTGATCAAACCGAACAAGCCTACAGCATGAACTTTGGTTTATTTTGTGTTCATTTGTTCATTGTGTACGTCAAAATAATAAGCGCCAAAACAATCAAAAAAAAATAAAAAATCAAACAGCTGTTTGCCAGCCACTTCAAAATTGACAGCTTATGACTTTTGAAATCACTTCAACTCGGTGGGAACGACTTACGAGATTTCAGTAAAAATTCATCGAAATCTCGCGATTTCAGTTTGGTGGGAACATGGTATTATAAATTGTATAAAAAAAAGAAATCAAAATGACTTACCAAAGAATAGGTAATAATTGGCCAAAACCAGGATCAGAGCACAGTGAAACCACAATTATTGTAGGATGGCTATCTAAAAATTCCTGTAGGATACAACCGACTTCGAATGACCGGAAGCCAAATCAGACTAATGCAACCACACCTGCGCATAACTTCTCTCCCTCATTCGCTTAACACAAACGAACACGACACACATTCATCCGCCACGCCCCCACACGCCAAACACTTTCGTTTCGGTGAGGTGGCTCAGTGGCTGCTCTATGTATAGGGCTACACTATACAAATAAGGTCAATAATAATAGCAACGCCCAACGCAACCACAAAAAATACAATTTTGTACAATATTCCGGCAACATTATGATTACCTATTACTTATAAGAGACAGAGTAGGTCAGAGTATATCCATCAATGAGTAGGGACACTCTCTCTTCATATGTATTTGTTACCACCACATAGCAAAATGCAGAAAAAATCGTAGAATAAGTGGAAGCAGGTCGAAAGAATACTTTTTTCCTGTATACAACGACTGCTTGAGAAAAAAAGGGTACACAACACATTTTGTCTGTACCACTACATGCGGCTTGCTGCGTACGACAAACGATTGTGGTTTATGCTCTGGTTTTTTCATAAAGCATTTTTAAAGGCGCTCTGGAGTGAATGTCAGTATATTAGTATTCTCCCTCCACCATGCAGGTTGATCAGGCTAACCAGCTTTGCTTTCGTAGAATTGTTATAAAAAACAATTTTTTTAGTTTTTGCCATTGGTTATTGATTAAATGGTCTTTGTTATGGACATGAAAAAGAAATGTTTTATTCTATATCACGAAATTCAACCCTTTTGCTTTGCTACGACTTCGTTAATTACCATATTTTACGACTTTAAATTTTATTGCCAGCACTTTTTAGGTAGAATATTTCACAGCAGATGGTCACACTAATTACTTAGGTTGGTTGTAGAGGGGATTGTTTACATTTTTTTCGCACGTATTTTTAAAGGCGCTCTGGAGTTGGATTGTTATCAGTCGTTCATTACCATCAATTGACGAAGTAAAGGGTGTTCAGTGTTAAAAATAGTGAAAATTGAAAGTTGAAGTGCAAGTTTGCATAGTTTAAGAACTCTAAATAAAATAATGGGAAAACATTATGTTAAATGTTTGGCGTGTGGACGAGAGCAGAGTTAAATATTTCAAAATACCGGTTAGTAGTGAGGGGTAAGCAATATAAGTTATAGGTCGGGCAAGAATGAAATGAATTTATTTTTTGAAAATATGACTTTTCATGAAAATTCTAGAAATGTAACTAAAAAAATGCATTTTATAAAAGGATGGCAACAGAATATAAATGCCTTATTTGGCATTTTTACAGAAATAAAAGAAGAATGTATAAAGTTTCTTTTAACAAGAAATCTTAATCAAGATTGCTTGGAAAACACCTTTGCTGTTTTACGTAACCGAGGGGGAAATAACAAGTTGCTGACTACATTTCAATTCATCTGTTCATTTAAAAGATCTTTTTCGGCAAAGTATATGGAAGATATTAACCGTGGAAACTGTGAGCCAACTGCTAACATGGAACTTCCAGACATTGAAGTGCAGATGGAACCACAAAAACAAAATGAGGACAATTTGGTTTACGCTTTCAAAACTGAACCTGATTATAAAACTGTGGACTTTGGTATTGATAATGCATTCTACTATTTCGCAGGTTATATTTTAAAAAAAATACCACCTAAACCACAAGTGTGAGTTACAATTGAGTCCGCAACTTAACGTTTCCTCAATTTTTACAGATTTTAAAGAATATGAAGACGCGAAATTGACACGGCCCAATCAAGAATTTTTAGACTCGTTAGAGAATCTTGAACAAAAATTTATTTCTTGTTTTCCAAATATGTACTACCTAAATAATTTTGAGGAGAATAGTTTTAACTTTTTGAAAAATGAATTTCATTACAATTGCTGTAAAAATCAAAATAAGGAATTTCTTATCAAATTTTACGTCCGAGTACGGGTTTACTTTATTCTAAAACAGTTCAATAAAAATAACAAAAAATGTACCAACAAACAAAAATATATAAGATATAAAATGTGCAATAAGAAATATTACAAATTGATTTTGCTTTTTTTTTTACGTCACACCCTGTACCACATTTTGAAACAGTTCGACTACTCTTCCATCCCTCTTTTACTAGAGCACTTTTAGTGCCGTCTATTTCTCGTGTCGGTGTACTGCAAATTGTAAACTGATAAGAAACACGTGGAGAGTGTCCCTACTCATTGATGGATATACTCTGGAGTAGGTATACGTATCCAATCCAATCACCAATACGCGTGCGCATATTCCCTTCTCTTCTTAATTCGCTTTACGCACACCATTCACCCCTCACTATGTTACAGCTACATTAGAGTTATACGCATACGCATATTATAGAAACGTTCTCTGTGTATGATTCTCTTTTTTTAAGTTCTGATTCATACAATAGAAGGAGACAGTCACAGGACTTCGAGCGAAAGAAAAATGTGACTTATCCAATTACCCATACCCACCCCTGCGCATATACTTTTCTCTCTTTCTTTGCTTAACTCCCATCATTCAAACGTGACACTCGCCGCACAGATAGCTAAGCTATAAAGCTATCTTTCTTTGTATGTTTACAATGTTGTTGTTGTAACCAAGGTAATTTAAAAACATTATTTTACCTATTTTGCAATAACTTTTTTGAAATTATAATTCTTTTCGACCGATCTATGAGCTGTACGCTTCAATTTGGTAAAAAATTCGATTTTACTTCATTAAATAGGGTAAATATGTTCTGAAAGAAATTGGGTCGGCGATTAATATAGTGGATTGTTCGTGCACCTGGTCCGTGTGGTCACCCTAGGTCTAACTTCTCACAAACATTCGTTTTTATTTTTGAGACAAATAAAGAGACCGAATTGAGAAGAACTTTCATTTTGAAAAAAAATTGAAGATATAATTTGTGTGTTTTCCGGAAATCGAACCTGAGACCCTTTCGACCAGCACTGAACCACTGCAGCTCCTTTAGAGTAAGGCGATAATCTATACACAAACCGAAACTAAATTATAACGAAGCTATCACGCAAATACCTTAAGAGCCATTAAAAACATTTTTTGCGGGAAGTCATAAACATAATTAAATGGCTTGCGCAATAGTTTTCTTAAAAAAAAAAAAAAAAAACACGTAGTTAAAGTTTTAATTGAAGGTTAGGTTAGGTTGAGTGGGGTGAGATCGTCACAAAAGACCACCGACCGTTTAATATAATAGATCCAGCAATAAATGTTTCGATTCTAAAGATGACTTAAACTAGGTTCATTCATGTACGCGGTTTAAATCGAACGCAACTGCAACGCTATATAGCTTATATTTATATAGCGTTCTCATCAGAAATGACATAAAAAGGCAAAATTAGCAAAATAACGAATAACGAACAGTTACTCTCTTGGTTCGAAACAGCTCAGAGAATTTCAACCGACAAGTACAGATAAATATGTCAAATGTCAAATGCAAGTTGACAAGAAACAAATTCAAAATCAGTCTTAAAAATCCATCTCACTCAAAAGCAAAATCTGTGAAAATAATGAAAATTCGGTGGTTGTCGAATGTTCACTCCCAGAACGTTTTATCTTGTAAAAAGGTAGGTTATATATTTATTTGAGATTAGGATTAGATGTCAAAGATGCAAGTGGCTCGAAACTATCCACGAACTTTGGAGTACCTATACTTTGCTACTATTCTCAATATTCTCCATTCTAAGACTCTGCATGTGGAGGGGAAAATCGGGTATTTTCTTAGTCAGAAAAGTAAAATGTCAGTATTGTTCCACTGGCGCTAGTGCTCCAGCGGCCGTTTCTAACATCTGGGATGTGATGTGCTAAACATCTAGCGGGCAATGAGCGTAGGGCTGCATTTTTAAGAACACTGAACTCAGCTGTCATTTGTCACTCTGCATGCTTATTTGTTTATTGTTTACCACACAAATAAAGTAAAATTCAGATGTTACATGAACTTTGAGACACCCTTTAAAAGCACACTTATTAAGAGACAATGCCGCAATAAGTACAATATGACGTACACTATAATCAAATATGGTTGGACACATTTTGATATTTAAAGCACGATTTAGGAATATTTAATATGCGGTATGCATTTTGCGACCTCATTGTGTACCCCACTCAAAGGCTAAAAACCCCATCAATGATTTCCCATTTAAAAAGCTTCAATTTTGTTCAAAACTCCATCCGACAATTAATACTTAAATATAGACATTCGATATCCAATAAGAAAAATAAACACTCTGGGGCACGATTCATCGAGGCCAAGTTTATCCGACTATACAAGTGATTTTCTAGGTAAAAGCTGCACTCAATGCTTTAAAGTCTTAAGACCTCTTAATAAAATTGACCAAGACGAGTGTCGGAAATACAAATATGTAGGTACTCTTAATCAACTCATTCTTGAAAAAAAAAAAAAAAAAAAAAAAAAACAGCAATCTAACCACTTCAATCGAATACGCAAGGTTTCGCACACACAACAAATGTAGGTGTAGAATGGAGTTATTTGTATATCTGTTGGTCAAAATGGTGATGTAATAAATAACACAGGCTATACACAGTACATCGCAGAAAGCACATACAGTGATAACTGAAGAATCTCTTACGTAAACCGGCATTAGATACATTAATAGTTAGCTTCCAAAAAAAACAAAACATCAACACATCTGCCAGACGACTGGTGGGTCATTAGGTTTGCGCAATATTTTTGCTATACACTACTGCAGGCTCCCTGAATATCGTATATATCTCACACATCATTAATGCACATTTAACGACTGACATGATGCGACTCTTAATTTGAGATGCATAGATATTCGCGGTGAAAACAATAAGAGATTTATCGCAATCAAGCTGTCTGTTTGACATTTGAACTCAAATGAACTTTGACATTCTTTGTGAGACATTTTTGCCAGTGATTTCCGCTAACGCGTATTTACGTATTTTGATTAATTTTATGCTATTTTAGCTTTTGCCAATTCACGCATGGATTTCCATGAAATATGTCGTAGTTCATCGACATTTCGTCTAGAGATACGGATATGCGAAGGTCACTGTTTGAATGTGATGTCTTTTGCGTTCCGGTTAAATACGGAAGGCCTTTTTGTATATAATATTCTAAGCCTCATGGTTTCCTGGTGGAATGCAATAGCTATAAGTGTTGAGGCCTTCTTATCGGGCAAACAAATTTTCCAACGGTTACCGATGTTCTTCCACGAAATGTTACGTTTACGTTTTTAACTGGGGATAGGAAGGACCAAATTTTCAGTACTTAAGAGATCCAACAGAATGAATTTAGCCACACCAACATTCAGCCAAAATCTTATTGTTATCAGCAACTCCAAATCTGTATCTAAGGAAAAACATAATGATTTAGAACGGATTCAATCAATTTAATCAATCCAAATATGTATATTCATTTTAGATTTTATTTTTTATTTTCGCAACCCAGCAGAAGAGTTGTTTGTCTTGTAGCTTGGGCGGTCTAGGAAAAATAACTCTTGAAACTTCTTTTGATTGACTCCTCTGTCCTTTAAACACACTCACGTTTTTAATTTTTCGCATAATGTGAACATGTATTTCTTGTTAGCAATCTGGCAACATAGAGAAAACAAATGTGAAGAAAAAGAAGAAGATTGTCGAGAGTGAGTGGAGTTTGAGTTTTCGTCGAAGATGGTCGTTGAATTTAAGATCTTAATTTTTGCTTACTGATTGAAATAAATCCTTATTTATTTTTTTTTTTTTTTTTTTTGATATAAATAAAGAAAAACGAGTCGACTGTTTTATTTACGAAGAAGGAGAAGTGGTACATTAACTTCGCTAACATTCTTTCTTCTTACGAGTTCTTAGTGGGATTCACAAACGAACCTGTCCAAATGCAGTGGTACCGGTAAAACTAAAACCCCATTCGAATTGAAATTTGTTTGCTGTCTAATGCAACACCGTGGGTGTAAAGAATGTGTCAAGCAAATACAAATCAACACAAATTTAAATGTTTAAATGGAGACAAAATGTGATTAGAAATGCAAACGCAAATAGACTTTAATATATTTACCGTTGAGCTGGAGCTATTGACGCAGATACTTTTATCGAGTAACGATAATAAAACAAGCGACTCTAGCGCTGATAAATTTTAATTCAAAGTCAATAATCTTATCCGAGCTATGATTTGCACAGGTAGTTAGCCGGTAAATGCATTAACAAAGCAATAGATAGGGACAAGTGCACGCACTGAGTGGTCGCTTAAAAAATTGAGGTTTAGTACACAATATTCAAATGTCAAAGCAAATTAAGTTAAGATGTCGCAGGTATTTGCAGTCTATTTGCTGTGTACACGTATAGCGTACGTTTACATTTTCACTTAATGATCCTCATCAAGGCGAGGGGAAAATAATTTTATAAGGAATATAATCTTTAACTTTCGTATACGACACTAGAGGTCGAACTGGTGATGCTAATCAATTTTGACATAACAAAAAAAAATGGGTTCCTCAGTCCCGTACGTCTGTCCGTCTGTATGCTACTGAGTCTGGCAGCCTAAACGGCTTGACGGATCTGATTTTAAACAATTTATTTATATTTTTTCTTAAACGGGTCTGAAGATATCTATTATCTATTTGTTTTTTTTTTTTTTGTTATTCAAGATAAGGCAGACATGGTTAACATGACTGCAGTACTTTTGAAAAATGGATTAATCGACGATCCAAGCAAAAATTTGTTCTAATGTTCTTATGGTAAAATGCTCATTCCTAACTTAAATAATGACATTTTCCTCCTATTTTTATCATTTTTTTTTAATTCGGTTTCCTATAGTTTAGATGAAAACAGGCTTAATAATTTCGACCAAAATGCATAATTGGAGTCTTTCGTTTTCCAGTCGAATATCCGACAAAGTGTTCATATCTCGAAAACACCATTTTCGACAAAAATGTAAATGTTAGGTAATGCTTACATCTTCAAAATTACCTCTTACTTAGTTTTTCTTGGACACATTCGGAGATAAAACCATTTTATAAATTAAATACCACTAAACCTGTGTCTATGCATTGTGTTGACAAATAGTCGATTAAATTACCTCGGGCTGCTTATAAGATTCAATGAATGTTGATTAAACCTTTAAATTAAAAACGAGAACTTCTTCCACCCGGAAAATACCTACTACTATTGTTGGCGAGTTTTATTTTCAGGGTCAATAATTAACATTGCGTTAATTGGCGAGAGATGATATTTCGATTGTAGTTTGTTTTTATTCTGCTTTGTATTGATTACGACATCGCTGCTAGTTGTATACAAACTAATAGCGTCTCCAACAATAAAACTCTTCGATTATGCTTGTGCTGAAGCTGATCACCTGTAGAACAAGTTTCAGCCATTCAAACGAAATCAATGTGAAAAGCTACAAAACAAAAACTGTATCCCAAGATTTATTAATAAACACACACCAGTGTTGTATGCTGCGTGGGAGGCTTTTCTTGGAAGCAAAAAATACAAAATTCTTTTTTTCGCAGATACCCAACGTGGTATAGAAGCTCATTGATACTTACATTCTTTCAACAGGTTTTTGGGGAATTCAAATTCGAGCGTCATCCGATTTATGCGTAGTAGACAAACACATTAGGTTTATTTCAACTGAGATTTTGAGCTGCGTAATTTTGGCAATATCAAGTCGATTTTAAGCCTGGATTATGTTATCAATCATAGAAATGGAACTGAGAAGAGCAAAGATGCATATATTTGAATGCTTTTGTTTGAAGCTTATTTGTGAGTCTCTTGTTTTGTGGTGGACACTTTAAACAAACTAACCGTAATCATTCAAGTGAAAAAGTGTGTACTTTTTAAAATTGAAGATCGTTTCAATCGGACAACTGACTTTCTGGTTCACTTCAGAATACCTTGCTCACCCTGCGGAGTGGGAAGTATCTAGTTCACAGATCACACATGTATTCCACTTGGTCGCTCCGGGCCCGAGGCCCAATCTGTCTTTGGGTACTATCGAAAGACCGACTGGTCAAAAGATAGAAGAAGAATGGAACATCAACAATCATCAGAACCCCTGTTTCCCCTATTTATTTTTATGGCAGAAAAACTAACAGAGGTTCTCAATCTCGCACAATCTGTTTCGCAAATTTTAAGCAAATGAAAGGGCAACTTTGGACCATACGGGTGGAATCAGGAGATTTTTCCACGTGTAGGGCGATCTTCAATCAGACAAATCGATCTTTGGGGGTCACCGACTGAATCTTATACATAAAACCTATAAAACCAATATATCTATAGAAGAGATCTCTAAATCATAATACTTGAAAGAACTGACAGAGCAACCCACGCGGCGCACGACCCTTAGAAAAGTAAGATAAGAAAAGTTAAATTTTGTACTTGCATATGTCGATTATATTGACACAATTGGTAGTTGTCAAAGCTCACAGGTGCGTAGTTATAAGAAATCGGCCCAACATCGAATTCAAGCCATCTGCACCAGCACTTACTCACTTAGATTTTATAGCTAACAAAATTGAAAGGAATGCCATCAATACCTACTTGCAATACTAACAAGGTCACGACAGCAACCAACATGTGCCATTCACTGCAACATCTTCTGATTGAATTTTTTTATACTCACAAGAAGCCACAAGACTTCATATTGCAAATAATAACAACAACAAAACTGGTAAATGCGCCACTTGTAGTGGCTGTTGGCCCATGCTTCGTCTAAACCCCATATGTATAAAGTATAAAGTGCGGTATGCAGTAACACGGCAAAAGCTTGTATCGTAAACCGCCTCAGCAAGCACCGAGACCGACTATTGACCAACTTTTATCTAAACACACGAATGACGTTCAGTAAACTTTTGCTTATTAGAATGGCTGTGGCGATAGATTCGTTCAAGAATGCAAATCCAAATAAACTCGTTTCTTGCAGTTTACTTACTTCTACAAACTCTTTTGAAATAGATACTCGTATACCTAGTTTTGTAATAGTGAGTGGCTTTACAAGTGGGGTACACCTCCTTGAACGAATAATGACCATAGTTAAACTGAAATTTGTGTTGAAACCGGGATTATTACATTGGAGGTACTAAATTGCAATTGAAACGCATATCGTTATGCGTCAATCCTACTTGACCTCCATGGATGAACATAATATGTGACAACGATAATGTGACAAGTTTCAAATAAAAACTGACATGCAACGGCAAAACAAATCAATGCCATACTTTTGAAGGTCATTATTTAGTACAAAACTTATCTTAGTAACTCAACTCGGGTACAGCAGGATGAGGAAATGTCTTACGTTATGAATTACGAGTACCTAATGTGTTATTCTCACAAGGACATAGTAGTTATGTAGGAAGCTTAACTATTTAAATGCAGATTCATGGCCAATCGCATCTTTCTCAATAATAGTGCCAAGACAATTCATAAAACATAATTTTGTAAGTTGCAATTATTTTTCTGTGCACTATATTTTCCATTTCCAGTCCGTTTAGTGACCTAAACTTTAAACAGAAGGAAAAGTTTAAACTTTATTTTCATAAAATGACCAGTATAACTCACAAACCACTAAATATTTTCGTCGAACATAATTATTACCTTTTGATATGTTTTCGCAGACCTTTTAATGTTGGAACGGATTCTTTATCTTCTCGATGTTATCAAGGCGGACAAAGTAAAACGTCCTTACACACTGCAATTGTCCACACATTTTATGCTTCAGAATAATTACGTGGAAGTACTTCCGGTATTATCCCTCTTAAACTATGTTTCAATATTTAATAAAATACACATTCATCATATCATATCAATGTGCTAAGGGATTTCCATCTCCGATTGCAATTTTCATCGCCACCATTCCGATGTCCTTTTATTTTGTTCTGATTTATTATTATTCTGCATAAATTACAGACGAAGTGTGCGTGTATTTAATTGAAATTCTTTCACCTTTGAAATGGGTAAGTACCACGATGCATCCATCCACCTCAGAACAATACTCACCTACACAAGGGATATACGTATTTATATTAAACAAAAAAAAAATATTTGCATTTGGGTCAATCGTCATTGCTTTCATAAGCTCATATGTCTGGCATTAACTTTAAAGTGAATTCAGTTTTTTGATTGAGTGCACAGTGCTGAAATCGATGTGCGATTTGATTTAATGTGAGTGAGTTCATATAATTTATTTTAATGCATTCACAAAAATTAATCAATTTTGATAGAATAAAATTAAACCTGCTTTTAAGGATGCTTCACAATCTGATTCTGATCCACTTTTCAATGTTGACAGAGCAGCGATTGGAAAAGAGATAAATTGAATAAATTAGGTTTTCTAATTAATCTTAAGTGAGCAGTGTTACGAAATTTTCTATCCGATTTATTTGATTTAATAACAAAAGCAATTGACGGTTTTCATTAGTTTCTGATAAATTGATCTCACATGCAGGTGATGGCATCAAAAATATTGTCACCCTGGTTTACCGAGGACAGAAAAATACATACTGAGACCCAACCAGAGGAAAAGTATACTTTGCAATGTCCTTTGTATACCTTGTGACTGGTTATTTGTTTTGGTTTAGGTAGGAAAGTTCGTATCAACTAAGGCCTATTCTCGTACTTTCAAGCAACAAATACATTTTCACAGTTAACTGCCTTTTATATAAATAAATTCAAGTTCTACTGCTTTTTTGATTTTCCCGCAAAAACCCAAATTCCAACTTAGTATTTTTTCCACTGAACCACCTCTCGCGAACGTCTGACAAATATCCGAGAGTATAACTGTCTTGAAAGAGCTTCTCAATTAGCCGTTTGGAATCGGCATAAAATTGTAGATCCCTTCCATTCGTTCCAAAAATGAAACTCACACAAAACGAATGGTTGTGAGAAGTTAGTCCTTGGGTCCCTCGGACCTGGTGCGCCAACTAATTATTATTAATTAATTATTATTACTGCTTTTCTGTAAAGTTTCTTCCCTTATGCAAATCTTGGACATCGAATTGCTTTTGTCTAGTTAGTTATAACAACAATACTGAAATAAAGCTGGTTTTGTTTCATATTCTTCGAAACGAATATATTCTCTATCAGCTTGAAGATTGACACCAAATCGAGCAAAGTTAGAAGTGTAAACCTTGGCTTTTGCATTTGAACATTGCTTCACACTGAAGATTGTTTTTACCATTGACGATCCATTAAAAAGACGCGGAACGACGTCCTAATAAAAACACACTTGTGGAACCTTACGAATCGAAATTACGTTTGTGCCAACCATACCGACTCTTCGTTGTTGGGCAAAATAGTCTTCAAAATTGGAAAACTCCTATTAGTCCTTTTGTATATTTATTCAGAATTAAGTACTAAGTTGTAGCACGAGTACAACAATAAAGGTTTATGAACACATTTAAAAAGTTTCGGTAGTATTAAAATGAGCATTATTAATAGACAACTCGTTTTGAACGTGATGCGATGCTCTGTTTGTGCAATCCATTATCCGACCCACGGTGTCGAACCAGCTATTGAGCACACACTCCCGAATGCATGTAACAGAAAAGTCAACTATCCCAGTAAAACGATCAATCCTAGCAGTCATAAGACCGCTATTTACTAAGCGTGTAATATTTTCTTCGCAACGCTGTAGCGATATCCCAATGAGGTCTGCCATTTGCACTAAACTGATCCTTGAGTAGTATTTGGCAATGGTTAGGATGTTCTTTTAAATACAAATTTAGGTATAATTATTGTTAATGGAATTTGACCATGGAATATCTTATTCGAAAGATTTTCTTACGTGCTCAATTATCCGAAGATTTAAGTCAGTCAAGCATTTTCTTGCAAATCGGGTATTTGGTTCCATTACCTTTGATTGGTTTAAGGCGGCTTGGAATAGTTTTTGCACTGCGGTCATTGCAATTAGTTCTTTAGAAGTGAGAAGTTTCAGCAGATCACTACAATCGAATACAAGGTTTAAGCATGTAAAATTAGGTGAAGTATACTCACCACACGATCGGTTCCTTTTCGAAGGCTTGATCCTTCTGTAGAACCTCAGCGAATGCAATCTGTTCAGGGCACTTTGGAGCAAGTGCACAGAAAATCGCCGAATTGACTATCATCTTGGCTTGCGACTCTTCACTCAGACTTTTGCATGCTGATAAAATCTGATAGTAATTGCTCGTCTTTAAGTACGATGAGCCACGTTCCAGCTCAATTTTCATGTCATAAAACTTTATCTTTAGATCCTCTTGCTCGGGATCGTTGAAAAATTGCAATTGAATTTTCTTCGAGAGAATCGAAGCCTTGTCGCGCTGTTCAGATTCTATCAATAAACGCATTTGTAAGAGGATGAATTCGACCTGAAAGCGTATGTCGTCCTTAAGAACTTCATTTAAAACAAAAAAAAAACATCTACCAACCTTCTCTCTCTGATTCAAAAGTCCGTAAGCCTCAATTTTTAATTCATTGAGAACTTTGGCAGCTTCCAAAATCTGGCCATCTGCTTCAAACAGATTTGCGAGTAACTTGGTAACTTCGACATGTTCCCGCTCCAAATAGAGTTTACCATCGCAAACCGAACGCAGCCTTTTAATCAAATTACAGCGAATATCCTTATTGGGAATTTGTTCCAAGCTCTTGATTGTATTCCGGATTAGTTTTTGGACCGAGGACTCAATGCAAATATGTTTTCCCACTATAAGTGAAATCGATTCACCCAACGCTTTCCACTCCTCGTGCTCGATGCAAAGATTTATGATTTCATCTAGTACACGACCGTGTGCCTCTATATCGTTTTCCTAAAGAGATTTGTTAGATGAAATGTGATTAAAACTGTACGGGGAAGATTTGACTTGCATTCCGCGCAATTTTCTCCTTATGCATCAGCATATGAAGTCCTTCTTTGAAATCCATAATTGCGTGGGATATATATGTTCTTTTCTTTGCGGTGTCGAAATGGATTTAAATTGTAGATACGTGATATGAGTTTTTAGTTTCAGCGGTACCAAAATTTCTATCTTTTGTTTTGTGAATATGCTTTGTTTTGAAGAAAATACTTTTTGAATTTTTCTGTCGGAAATTCCGCAGCTGTATTGGTGTGTGCGTTCCACGGGCCTTTATAATTATGACTATGCAAAATTGGATCCTTTAAGATTCCGACCAATCAAGAATAAGGCAAAAGCAAGTCACTTTAAAAATTTAAGGAAAGAAGCTCTGCCGGTCAAAACAAAATCCAAGAGACTGGCGACGTTCAAGAATCTAGTTCATTAAGTCTGTGTCTGACAGCTGGCTGACTAGAAGTTTTTCAGTTTTTCTTTGCGACGATTGGTGAGGAGTTTTTCTATTTTAGTTGACGTTTATAGCCGTATAAATCTAGTCAAGAATTTTGTGATTAAATATGAACTCAACATCGACTTATACTCGAATATTTTTCTGACACTATCGTGGTGAAAAACAAATTTTCCAGCTGTCGAGAAGAGTACCCCACTTCGAAGATAATATCCTCTGGATAATTATTTGACATTTTCGTTTACTTTGGATTTGGTAAACTGTTTACAATGAAATAATAGAATTGAATTATATAAAGTCAGTAAAAGCATCAGCATTCCACAAGTGTGTCAGAAAATAGGCCGAAGATAATTATTTAGCGCAATTAACTGACTCAAGGCATAAATAGGAAAAATCGAATGATTGGGCAGTTTGGTTTTTATTTTACAACAGAGCTACCTCAAAATTTCCATCGAATTGGCTTAGAACTGAAATAGGTTGCTGTACTTGCTTAATAAATGTTTTCTTGCAGCCAAGAAAGTAACCGTGTGAGGTCCGTCTTTTGGGACAAATAGTGGGACTGTGGTGTATAATTATTCGAATACACCAACCAATTTAACAAATTTCGTGTTTTCCTTTAAAACGTTAATCCCGTGAATTTTTTGTTGGACTACCATGTTCTCTTCCAATCTTAATTCCATGTGAAAACTTCAATTCCTGCCTTAACTCGCCGAAATAATAGGTTCAGAAATATAGTTTGAATTCTCGTAACGCACTTCTCGACTTTCAGAAATTCTTAGAGAAAATTAAGTTACCGAATTTCGAACTCAGTTCTGTCTGTTTGCCCAGAAGAGAACATTTTGCAAAGCCTTTTATTCAAAGATGGCCTATCGTTTTTGTTTGAACGTAACAAAAAACTTGTTGGTTACAAAGCAAGTTTTGTGTGGCCAGAACAGTCCTTTGTACAAGTATTACTTAATAGTACACAATCATCATTACCTACTTCAGTTTTTGATAAAACCTTCACTTCAACAAGTTTTTCTTCCTGTAGTTTGCACTTTATTATAAACTCTTCAACAGATATTTAAGAAAGCCATGTTCCAGGCTACAAGTTATTTAGCTGAACCTTGGTTCACCCTTCACCATGACAGAAACGTTCACCAAACAATTTAATCCAAAGTCAAGCCAAGACTAGAAGCCCCTTTAAGTTAGCCGCATGGTACCCACTTTTAACAATATTTTTAGTATACGAACTCATAACGCAAGTTTCCTATTGATTAATTTAAATATTTTTTATTTGTTTACGTTTGTAAAAAAAATTGTTAAGAAGGCACACAACGGTTTTAATTCCATTATCTCTCAATTTAGCGGTAGTTTTTAATAAGTCCGAACGGCCTAAATTTACATAAATAGGAGTAAGACTTAAATACATAACTGATACTATACATTTCTTGTTTCCTTGAAGTTAAATAAAAAGAAGAAGAAATTCGAAAACTATTCGCAATGTCATTACAAACAGTGAACAACTTATTGCCGTTCAAAATCAATCAAAATCAAAACCGACTGAACCAAACAACTGTTCAATGGTCTCGTCGTAGTAACGCACATTGCATGTCTTGGACGTTTTTGTGCACTTGCAACTCTTTCCCGAAGGAGATTTCCTGTTGGCCAAACAAATGCGTGCATCTGGGCATCCGCCGTTGTTAATCTGACATGGATTCGTAACCTGTGGACATGATTCCTCTACAACTGTCATGCCGTACATTTTGTGGCTTCCAAATACCGGGGTACGCATTCCCTTCTGACGTTTGCCATAGATATCAACACTTTCCAGCTTTTTTCTGTTGTTGCCGAGAACATAACAAAACGTGTGATTAGTAATTGATTATAGACATTGGTTTGTGACTTACGTAGTCCAATCAGTCCAATAGAAGCTACTCTCCGTGCTGGCCAGTCCGAATGGATATGACAAATCCGATGCCACTGTCCTCACTTGCTTCGAATACGAATCGATGCACTCGATTTTGTGACTACCAGCATCGGCGAAACACAACTCGCCACTATCCTTAAGCACTACCAGAGAATTCGGCAACACAACACTTGGCTTGGCGAGGAGAATCTCCCGCCCGGTACCATCTAAGTCGGACATTTCAATTTTCGGTGATTCACGATTCCAATCAGACCAGTAGAGTTTCCTGTGGAAACGATTGTCAAATCAGGATGTCTCTCGTCGACAAAAAAGAAAACACAAATCAACACACAAGGATATACTTACTCTCTGTATGGGTCAACAGCAATGCCCCGAGGATTGACCAAATATTTATTCACCAGAACAGTTCTCAAGGTTGGATCCTCCAAGTTGGCCACCTCTATCGTGTCCTTTACCGAATCAGTCCAATAGATACGTCTGGATACTGAATCAATTGCAATTCCCTCCGGTGATTCGATATCTTCAATAAGGAACCATGGGCGGAAACAACAGAAGCAGAAAAGTGATATTTGATTAAAAATCAAATGCTCTCAAATGGTGCTCGCTTACCCTCTGTTATGAATGGTCGGCTATCCGTGCCGTCGTATTTCGCACTGATGATTTTCTTGGCCGAGATATCGCCCCAGTATACACGTCCTTCGACGCAATCCTTGTCCAAGCCGATTGCCATCGATGCTACCGAAATGGGACGACCAAACTTGCCATTGAACGGTACACGCACGATGACGACACCCTGACTTATCAACAGAAAGCCAGAATCATGAGTTGGCCTCTCACGGCAGAGTGTGCCATTGCCCAGATAACCTGCAGAGAATAAGTATAATGATAGATGTTCCTTTTCGAATTGGAATGGACTTTGTAAAGTCAAAGGGATCAGGATTACAGACTTCGAGTCGCAGACATTTATACAATAATAAACAGAAGGGTTGTTAGAGGCGGCCTCATAACAGTTTGGGTGGATTTTGTATTGATGTGTTAATGGGGTAAGGAAGACGTCGAGCAATATTATTTCAGTTCCCTATAATTGGGTTTTGATATTCTAATAATTATGTTAATCGCACTGGAATTTATCGTTACGCACAGATTGCAGCAATTTGGTCTAAATTTACGAACACACTCGGTGGACTCATATTGAAAAGCATTCTAAGGACAGCTATAATCTCGGGTAGGTATTTTTCAGGCATTCGCAAGATGTACAATAAAATAATCCTTTAGATGTTGTTTGTGTTGTCTTGAGACGAACAAACTGATTACTTAGCCACTGCATCCAACAGTATCGTTTACCAGGTTGCCTAGCAGATATGCCGAAGGTAGACTCATTGTTTACGACGGTATTTATAACAATGACAGTTTCAGCTTGAAAGACGTCATCAGCAGCAGCGATCACAGTGCCGCTGTTGTGCTTCTATTCGTATACTTCATCGCACTGCACAGAACTTTTGCCAATCAAAAAGTTGAGTCTATGAGGACGTTTAAAACTCAGTTTAAATAAATTTTTAATGAGCCCTATACTGCATTTACAACATCACGCACAAAAAATCAAAGAGAGATCCTTTTGTCCGCAGTCAATGCTAATGAAGGCCTAAGAATGAGATCACAATTCAGACGCCTACTGCGTCCTGGATATTCTACCCATAATTATAGATACGTAAGTAAAAATGCAATCACTTGAAAATGTTTCTATTTCTGATTTGAAACATTTCAATCGAGGTAAGTAAATTAAACCAATAATTCATCAATCAGTTATACGAAATAGACAAATAGTTTTCCGTTCATCACTTCCGGAAGCCATTTTTTTTCATACGAAAGCGAAATTTCGTAAGCGTTCGCTATAAAAAATATCAACATGCTGAACTTTCCCATAGGTCCAACCACGTAAACAAGATGACCGACTAAAATACGTGTCACATATTTTTGCATGTTAGATAATGCCGGCGCAGTGGCTTAGTGGTTAGTGTGTTGGACTACTAAGCGAGGGGTCCCAGGTTCGAATCCCGCACAAAACCCAAATTCCAACTTAGGGTTTTTTCCACTGCGCTGCCTCTCGCGAACGTCTAACAAACATCCGAGAGTATAACTGTCTTTAGAGCTTCTCAATTAGCCGTTTGGAATCGGCATAAAATCGTAGATCCCTTCCATTCGTTCCAAAAATAAAACTCACACAAAACGAATGGTTGCGAGAAGCTAGGCCTTGGGTCCCTACGGACCTGTTGCGCCAACTATATAGATAATGCTGTCCCTTTTAGTAATGGGACTATTAAGTGCTGGGCATTCCGTATTAATAATGTGTGATGTTGTAAGTGCAGCACGAGCTTCCAAAAATATGTCAGTTTTACTTGGCAACTGTGGCGTATACTTGCTATATTAAAGACCATTCACATGAGAGCGAATTGCGAACTGCGAACCGGCGAATATTCGTAGATTCTAACATTTCATTCACATGAAAACTTTTTTTAGTCGTATCGTGAATAAAGGGTGACAGTTCGCGCCAAGAATTTTCGATTCGCGGGAAAATTCCTGTTATTGTTAATTTCGCGATTTTAATCAATTAAGACTCAGTTTTTTTTTTGTTTAGATTAGATGTTAGATTAATTGAATATAAAGCTTCAATTCATAAACACAGTTAAATTGATTTGTTCGCAATTCGCCTATTCGCAGTTCGCGCTCATGTCGCACTCTATGTTTTTTTTTTAGGAACGAAGCAACTCATCCAAACTAAGTTCAAATAAGCTTACTGAAGGTTGATCAACTGACATTTGGTCGATGACAAATATGTCGTTTTCCATTGGGACCACCAGAAATCGTTTTCAGATCTCAGATTTTACGCTGCTAAAGGAACGCGTAACGAAATTGATCTGCGTTATTTGGCAGCAATATTAGCTGTTCAAATTGGATTTGTTTCTGCAAAAATCACAAATGGATATCGACTTCAAAAATGTTTTCCCTGTTGTAACTAGATACAAATTTAGTATTTTTGCTGGTTCGTGGTCTTCAGATGACGAGGAAGACTATGAAGATAATAATTCCTCCAAAATTATATCCATGGCTATTTATGTATTTCGATATTTTGGTTTCCACGAAACTGCGCATTTGGCTTGAAAGCAAACTTCTTAAAATGACGTAAAACAGCTGTGCAAAGCATATTGGTATTGTGGCAGTATGTGCCATCGAGATCTGCAAAAAGTGCTCCGAATCGAAAAAAAGATTGATTTTATTGCCCAATGGAACATGAAAAGTGATTTAGATCAAAAAAAATTGATTTTTTGTCCCAATGGAAAACGACATAAGATAATAAAAAGATTGATTTTTTGTCCCAATGGAAAACGACATTAGTGTATGTGTTATAAAACCATATGAGAACTGCACATCTTTTATGTGACATTAAAGAGTGATTTTGCCACTTACGCAGTAAAAAACGAAAATTTCGGTTTAACTTTTGACATCTTTTTACCTCTTTTGAATCAATCTGAGAGTCCTAAAGCTATCGACAACTCAGACTGTATTCCCTTTTGTTTTGTGAAATCCCACATCATGAATAAATTTGTGATTAAATATGTGATGGGAAATAAATTCGCCAAATCTATATCCTCCACTCCTTGCCGGATGGATAAAATAAGATGGAAGCCGCCTCTAAATGAAAAACTGCAAGCCATTAATCTCATACAGTGAATACTTCAAGAAACCAAATACAGTAGAGCTTGAGTAGACCATCTTCCTGCACTTGCGACAAGAACGCTGGATATTTAAGTATTTTAATCGCCCTTGCAATATCCTTATATCTGTACCATCTGTAGCGCTCGTTTATAAACAAACGTCAAGGCAGGAAAACAACCCAAGCCCAAGTCCAAGCGAATAAGAGTGAATGCGACGAAAATCAAAATAGCCCCTCATTTTACTTACCTAGATTGCAAACGCAGGCGATTCCATTGTTTACCGACTGACACTTGGCGTTCGGATCACAAAGTGTTGGTGTATTCTGACAGTTTTGTTCCTCGATACAGAGGTACCCATCGCCATAGTATCCGACGTCACAGATGCACTCAAACTGAGCGTGGTCACTAGAATATGTGGACGGTCAAAAGAAACTGCACCACTTATAGGAGGCATCATCAAACTCACGTTCTGGAAGGCTCACAACTGGCATGCACACCACAGGTATTCCTTACTTTACACGAAGTCGGTCTGCTCTTGCACGAACTGACACCGTCCCCAGCATATCCCTCCATGCACTCACAATACTGGACACGTTGCTTGGGATCCCATTTGCACATGGCATTGTCAGCGCAATAGGTTCCGCCGCACATACCGGCCGGCACACAAAAGTCCGACAAGTCACGTTCGTATCCGTTCGTGCATTGACACACTCCTTTGTCGCAGTATGCCGACTGACCGCAGTCCGTATCTGAGCGACACTCGGGAGCCAGTTCACAACGCAGACCATCGCCTTCGTAGTGTCGTTCACACTGGCACTCGGATTTGCCTATTGACTCGTTGTACTCGCAGGTGGCATGCAGACCGCACAAATCGGGATTCTGTAATGATTTAAGGATTTAAGTAGAAGCAAAATAGAAAATCACTCATCCAGCCTACCGTTGTGCAAGATTCATCAATCTTTGTACACTTGAAGCCGTCACCGGAGAAACCGTGCATGCATATGCAAATATGGCGCATTTCCTGTTCGGACCATTCGCAGGTTGCGTTCTCATGGCAGGCGTCATCAACGTCACACGGAACTATGTGTGAGGGAGTATTAAGTTTATACAAAGGTTTATATAAAGCTGGGGAATGTTTTACCTATATCAGTGGCCTTGCCGATTGTGTTCGGACTGATGGACCGACAGATGTTGTCCTCATCGGAGAGATCGTAGCCATCGGGACAGGTGCATTCGCCAAGGAAGGAACACTGAGGTTCCATTTCGGAATCCTCGGTTGACAAAAGCACACATTTGCCATCTTCCCAGATTTCAATTTCAGCACGGCAGTTGTACTGACAGGTGAACCCGTTGCCATTGTGTCCTTCGCGACATTCGCAGCGGCCTTCTACACAGTTTGCATCCTTTGAACAGCGCTGTGGGGGGGAAATGTTTTCGTTTTTAAAAGGGAGGATGAGATTTGCAACCGCTTAGGACTTGGCTAAACTTATTTCAACTGCATATTATAGTGGTTTGATTTGGTGTCATTTGCTGTTTATATTTCAGTTCCTTATAAAATTTAATATAAACGAACAATGAAAAGGTTCTGCTGTAGCTATGACACCCTGCCTGAGATGAATGGGGCTTAAGGTTTATCAACTTTTGATTTATTCTACGTGGCAGTGAGAGAATCGCGTAGCACTAAAAAATGGCCCGCAGAAGAATGCGCCAGGAAATGACAGAAACCTGCTGTCCGAATAGTGGGATTTTCTGGAATTTCGATAATAATGAAAGCAAAAACGATATTTGGTTGGTGAGGTACCTTTATCACCGTGTATTAGAATCTAAGAACTTCGTGAACTTCAGTTTGAAATCAGTTTGAAAGAAAAGGCAGCAAATCAAATAAGCGCTGTATCGTCAGCGAAGTTTTAAACCATCGCCCACTGAAAGCACATTAAACGACGGACTTTTTACATGTTTTTAGAAATAAGTTTGTTTTTCTGTTTCGCTTATCTGGCAATTCTTTTCAAGGCAAAGCAGTATTTTAAACTTGTGCGTAAGGTGAGACCAATTTTCTCTACTGTTTTTGTTAAACAATTTCGGTTTACTAGGAAGAAAAAGCTGGTGAAAGAAAAATTCGTATTGATTTTAAAGGCCGCTCAAAATTCCCAAAAATTTGTTCGAGAAGTCAACATCTCTTATCGCTTAGCTTCGGCTGGACTTTTTTTCATAGGAACTATTTCGTTTTCGTTTAGTATTGTTAGCTCAGATTCGAACACGCAACCTTTAACTCAACAACTTCACATAAAACCATGGCTTGTACAGGGAAGACATCAGCTAAGCTAAGCTAAGTTTTGTTCATGTAAGTCTTTACGTGACCAAGTTTCCAGTTATGGGGATCCATCCGAAATGCCCCAAATTCTAAGACTGTGTGATAAAGACTGTCTGTCAAACATAACCAAGTACAACCGTTCAAGAAAGAAAGAAAACAAGTTGCTGTGATAGAGACAGAAGACAAAGAGAGTCTTTGGATGCTCGATTAAGCAAAACTATACAATCTTAGGTTTTGCCACAAGGTTATTTTCCAATCAACGGGCCTCTAAAGACAACCCAGATAATTCAGCCAGGAAGCTGATGGACGATTTATCTGTTGAAGGTTACCTTAAATCTGAATAAAACTTAAATGATGCCTTTCCCCATCAGACTTTCCTGTCTAAATAATCAAAAACTATCCCTACCCAATCCCCCAATCCTGTCAAATATTTAAGTGCTATTCTAGAGTCTAGACGCGAAAGCTTAAGTGAACTTTCGGCAAAAGTGGTTTCTCCCACTATTAAGGGTTCCCCGAGAGTACTTCAATTCAATTCAATTCAATTCATTTAATAATTTGTAAAAAGTACAATAAGACTCGGTACTATAAAAGTACAAAGAGAGTTTAAATGAGTTAACAAAGTTCTTAAAACTAAAATTAAAACTAACAGTGGTTTTATAATTTTTTCTTAGACAAAAAGACGAAGATTCAAAAGGAAAGAAAGAACAATTTTAAATAGAGAGAAAGAGAAAAAAAAATGAGGAGAAATAGAAAAAAAAAAAGCCCTTAATGCTGTTCCGAGAAAAAACTTATAACTTCATATTTAAAGTTATTATTTCTATTAATGCCTTTGATATGCACAGGCAAGGAATTCCAGTGCCTGATTGCGTGAATGAAAAACAGTCTGGAAGAGTTGAGACATTATTTGTAAGACGGGATGTCAATTTTCATGGCTCTATGAGATCGAGAAAATACTATAGCTTCTGATAAAGGTACGGAGGGGAGGTAAGAGTTCATCCTAGAGAGTTATTGGCGTAAGCACGGATTCTATCCTACCTACGGAGACCGTGAATGTAGCGGAGTTTATGCATCGATAGCGAATCGAATCAGGATTGGGGCAAACAACTTCAGAGTACGTTACCAAAGGTAGAATGAGGGTGCGAACAAGTTTTTGCCTAGTTTGGGGAGTGAAATTCGCAGTTAGCCAGAGCTTACGAAGGCATCCGTAGATGCAACCTATTACGATATTAATGTGGTTATAACACGAGAGATTGCCATTAATAACGAAACCGAGACAGGTAGCAGATTCAACTAATTTTAGTTGGCAATTTGAGAGCCAAATGTTGGGAACAACATCGAATTCAAAAAATGTCCTTGCAATCCGTGTAGCCAAACATTTGCTTGGGCTGAGAGAAAGTCCGTTATTTACTGTCCAATCATTAATTGCAGATAAATCCTCATTAAGAAACATCACGTTTTCGGAAATTTGTTGAAAAGGTAGGGAAAGGCGGATCTGAGCATCATCAGCTTTTAAATAGATGAAACTGTTTTTGCATTCTGAGGGTAAATCATTTATAAAAAAGCTGAACGAAATAGGTTCCAAGCTATATTTTTTTTTAGTTTCCAGGAGAGGATATCATGATTAACCTTGTCAAATGCCTTTGAGAAGTCGAGTAGGCAAAGCAAGGTCACAAATCCTTTACCAAAGTCCATCCGAATGTCATCAAGCATATTGACCAATACAGTCGAGCAGGAGTGATCAGCTCGAAAACCTGAGTGGAGAGGGTACAAAAGAGAGTTATCAGGGAGATGATTAAGGACTTGTTTAGCAAGCACCTTCTCAAAAACTTTTGACAAGCATGGCAGAATGCTTATGGGTCGGAAGTCACTGGCAGAAGACGTATTGGCTTTTTTTGCAATATTGATATTCTTGCATATTTCCATGCCTGGGGAAAAGTTGAGGTTAGGATGCAAAAATTGATTATATGTGGCAGAGAACCTATGATTGCTGGTAAAATCAGACGCAAAAAAAGTGGTGGGATACCGTCCTCACCAATTGCGTTCGATTTTATTGAAGTAATGATGGAGAATATATCATTCTCCATCACCACATCAAAATCAACTGGCCTCACCATCACGTCATTGTGTAAGAATCAAGGCTGCTATAATGGTCGAAACTATTTGGTTGTGAATCGCTTTCCAGGAAATAGTTATTTAACTCGTCAGAATCCAAAGCACAGTCCTTCTACTTATTCCAATCTGTCGAAGATTACGCCAAAGTCCTTTTGGGGGCAAAGAGATATTAAGTTTAGCCGAAAAACAATTGTGAATCACGAACAGCGAGCGTAGCGTTGTTACGCGCATGTTGTCTCGCATGTGTTCTAAGTGACCTTTCGGAAAATCAGACATAAAATGCAACAACAATGTCCCAATTAGCTGATCTATGGTCTGATTTTGGGCTTCATCTCTATTTCTATTATTTAGAGCGCTGGTTAAAAGCTGATTGCATTTTCTGGCAGGAAGCCCGCGACGAAATAATTTACCTGCCTGTTAGGCCCAAACGAATGGGATCACTCGCTACTCGTTAATTTGTAATTGTCTCCTCTTCCTACAAAGTTGATAGTGAGTGTAAATAATTTAAGGGCATACAACCGATTTAATTATTGCTTATTGGTATCAATTGCATTCAATTTAAGACAAGTACGGACTGGACTTAGCTCAAGCTGTCCAAAACTACTCACTTTAAAAGTATAGGTGACGAAAGCCGCGGCGGGATCTCATTCGAAATTGATCTTGCACTAATATTCTGTTTAATCGCTTCTCTATTTAAAAAAAAAATTTAGCTTCGTCTCCACTTTTGCCACTCATTGATCACGCACAAGAGTATTGAAAAAATCCCTAGAATACCGCGTAAAATCATCGGCCTAGGGCACTCTTCTCTAGCTTTTTAGCTTTCTACCTTTTCCAAAACAAAAACTAACAGACCTTCAGATTCTTATATTATACGCTTAGGTTACTGTACCTTCTGCTATTTTTTCCCCGTTCTACACCCGACTGATCCAGCGATTCCCTTACCTAATCCTGTGGTTTCTGACCTCTTCCAGTCAAAATTCAGTTTGGAAGGCGAGCGAAAATCGTTTAGTACTTCCTGCCCATAGTCTTTCCGACCAAACGAAACATTTAATTGCATCTACTTACGTAACAATCTGATCCTGGCTCTTGCTGCTTTGTGATATCTTGTTCCGAATGCTGGTCGTCCTCGTCTTCGCCTCCCCATTTCTCGTCCTCTGCTTTTCTTTCCTCGTACTCCGTCCTTTCCTGCTCCCTCAAATCATTTTCTCTTACTTCGTACTCCCGCCTGTCCTCTTCCTCCCTTCTGGCTTCTTCCTCTCTCCTGGCATCTGCCTCCCTTCTTGCTTCCTCCTCCCTCCTCGCTTCATCTTCCCTTCTCGCTTCTTCCTGCTTCCTTGCCTCATCGTCCCGTCTTGCGTCCTCTACCCTCCGCGCGTCTTCCTCTCTCCTCGCCTGCTCTTCCTTTTGCTCCTGTTCCTTGTTCTCGCCACCACCTGCTTCGCCCTCTGCAGTTGTTGACTCCACAATATGATTGCCCCCAATGCGATCACACTCATGTCCATTGCCCACGAATCCCTCCAAGCATATGCAAGTGTATCCACCGGGAGTGTTGCCACACTCTGCATTATCATCGCAGATATGAATTCCACTCGCACACTCATCCATGTCGACACAAATCTCAGTCTCATCATCGATCAGCTGTGGAGTGTAGCCACTCAAGCAGACGCAGCTGAAGGAATCCTCTTCCGGAATGCACAGAGTGTTGTCACCACACGTCGCTGTGCCATCAGTGCACGGATTCGACGTTGGATCGACACCAACCTTGGTCAACAACCCAGTTCGCAATGCTTGGTCTTGGGCAAAGTACTCCAGGGTGACCTTCGATACCTTCTGCAAGATGGACGTGCCGGTGGGATCGACCTCGTCGTCCAACGAACATGTATTGAAAGTGATCAGCTGGTCCAAGTCGAAAGCAATTGCACTGCTTACTGACGGCATCTCAATGTGGCGAGCTCCTACCGTCGCCAGTGTATTGCGTGACGTGAACTTGTATTCCTCAATATAATCAGTCATTTGGAACTTCTCGTCGTAGGCGATTTGCGGCACTTGTCCCGAAATGTCAATTTTTACCGTCAACTGATCCCAGTAGTTCAACCCGTCGAACGTCTGATTGATTTGCAACACCTCACCCGAACTGAAGGTCAATTTGGAACTGTGCACAAGTTCTCCGCCAGTCAATTGATAGCCATTCAACCTCTCCGAGGTCATTGGTCTGGCGAAGAGCCAGCCAATTGAGCTGACAATCGGCAGTGCGAGTTTCAGCTGTGCTCCCAACTCAGCGGTTATTGGATTCACTGCGGTGTAACTGCGACCGTCCTGCATGACAATGTAGGACTGCAGTTTTGCGGAGCTCTCTATAGGTTTATTGTTTATGGTCCCGCTTATGGTACCCGTCACACGAATGGGCACTGTGTTCTTGATGCATGACACCCCGTTGCCATAGTAGCCCATCTGGCATTTGCAACAAAACCCATGCGCTTTGTCTACACACGTCGCTGTTGAATGACACTTCTTGTGGTGGCCTTCGCCACATGTCAGCGGCTCAGCGGGTTCGGTGGCAGTTTCCTCGTTGATCGGTTCCTCGATATTTGCAGAGAAGTCCAGCAGACCCACGCGATACAGAAAGACTCCATCCACACCAACATTCGACGCCTCACTGAAGTACCTAGCCTTTGAAAGGATTGACAAAATTTACTTAAAAAGATCTCGTAAAGGATTTTGACAAGGGTTCTTACATTGTCTGTGGCAGATCCGTCAATGTTGAAGAACCTTCCGTCTTCCGAGATAAAGCCAGCCTGCGCTCGGATATCTGGTAGTCCTAGCTCTCCGGTGTCAGCTTGCAACCAATTGATGCCTCCCACCGGATACAAGAACTGCACGTAAGTCTCGTCCTCATTGCATATGATGACTGCCTAAAATAGATGAAAACAAGCGAGTGAGTGCGTTTTACGCCAAGTGCTTTTTTTATGCCCGACGAACCTGGAAGGTGTTTAATTTATCTGTCTTGCCGTCAAAGTACCCGACATTCTCCCAGGTGGCCACATACAAGGTGGTTGCTTCGAAATCGTACTCCTCGGGGAATGAGTATCGAATAAGGCCCGATGCCTTTTTAAGCTTCTCCGCATTCTGCGACTTGAACAAGCTAATGACGGTTGAGTCGTTGCTGCCAGAGGTGTCTACATTGGAGTAGAACACAGCAATCGATGGGTACTCCAAGGGGAATGGCTGGTTCAAGTATTCGGGGAACTCTGTGACAAATGTCAGGATTCCATTTGTGTTGATCTGAAAGTAAAAGGAAAAGAATTTAAATAAACTGCACACATTTCAGATATTTGTTTATTTAATGGGTAGTTAAAAATATACCAAGTAATTCTGAATGAAATTCTGAAGTCATTTGCCGTTGACACCAAAAACAAGGTGGGATTTAGTGCTTTACATGATTCGACAAAACTTAGCAGAGACCTTCAGGAAGCTGTTACAGCTATACTGAAAGGAAGAGGTTTGTTCCTTTACTTTTGTAGTAAGAACGGAAAAGACTGTCAAAATGGCACGGAAAAGTCCTTAAAATGTCTGATAAACTCGAAGAATTTGCTAATTTAATTACAATATTAGTTAATTCATCCAACGATGTAAGTGATTAGGAATTTATCGAACTTCTGAATATGGAAATGGGTAGGTATGTGTATGAAACGTTTGTACTGGTCGAACTATAAGCATTCTAAAAGCGGCGAGGAAGAATTTCGTCGCCATTTTCGAAAAGAATCTTGAGGAGAATATTCAATATTAGGTATCTATTTTCCTTTACGAATTTTTATGAATTTTTGCTCAATGACGTTCCTTGTCTCGAAAAATTCGTAAGAGAGAGTGCCATTGAGAGAGAGAGGACAATGCACTGACAATCATTCAAGTTTTTATTAAACAATTTTCTTGGTGTAAGAATTGCAAAAGCTGTCAGTATCTGACCATTTACAGATGATTTAAAATTTGTTGTCCTACTTGGCATACACGTGTGTATATTTTTATTTTCTGCGTATTAAAATGGTATCAACAGGTGGGAAAATAAAAAGGTCTGGTCCCTTACTTTCTGGTTCAATATTGGCAATATGCCACATTTCTCTCATTGCGAGAGAATTCCCCAACCGAAATGAAATATAACCAAAAAGAAATGCGTTGAACAACAAATTTGAAAAATGCTACTTTTTCCAAGCGGTAATATTCAAATAAAGAGGTGTTATTTTGGTATTCAAAGAAAAATGCCATTTTTTGAGATAAATGATCGGATGTTTATTTCATAATAAAGAGGAAGGTATGCCGTTAATAATGAAAAACAACATCAGCCAAATGGCCACCACGAGCACGCATACAGGATATCCTTTTCATAAAATTTTCCATAACTAAATCGCAAAGTGGCTGCCCTATGTCCTCGATAGCCTCACGAATTTTATCTTTGAGGTCTTTAATCGACGCTGGGCTGTTGGTGTGGACCGTATCTTTCACGTGGCCCCAAAGGAAGAAGTCGCAAGGTGTTAAATCACAAGATCTCGGTGGCCAATTGTGATCACCTCTTCGAGAGATAACACGGTCCGGAAACTTTTCCCGTAAAAGATTTTTGGATGGAATTTCGGATCATTTTCATGCATTTCAAGGACCCAATCAGCAAAGACACGACGTTGTTGAAGAGTGTATCGTTCCAGTTTTAGTAATGGCGTAGTTTCTACTTGTCAAATGTCAAAGAATAAAAGCTTCAAAAGTGATAGCTACCGAAATAGCGAGTCATCCACAATAACACCTCTTATTCTTTGTACACTTTATCGGTGGAACAAAGTACATTCAATTCATTTCTTTTGCTTCTTACAACTATATAAGTACTCTTCAAGCACAAAAATAAATGAAATCAAATAAATTTAAACGATTTGACAACCATCTGTCAGCAATAACCAACTAGCCCAATGAAATTTCTTGGGCTAATATTTGGAGGTTTTTTTATAGAGGGGGAATATTTTGTGAGGGAATGAAGTTTGACTAAATTCGACTAATGTGTTCGAATGCATTATCGTTAGGCAACAGACCTATTTGAATGTTGAAGTCCCGAGCTTGACAAACAACTTTAATTGAAGGTAGAACGTTGATGTGCTCAATGTCAAACAAATATTTAATACGTTTGCAGTAGCTCAATGGTCGGTTTTTGAGCAAACTCACTCAAGTTCGATCTGCGGAGAAGCAAAAATAACATATAAATGTTTTTTTTTCAATTGTGCTTTCGCAAATGTCTGAATAAAAAATCCGAGAAAAAAGCTTCTCAATTCAGCTGATGGGATTGGGCATACAATTTCTATTTTGCTAGGTGTTGCACCGAGCCTCCGCCCGCGAATGATAAAGATTGCCCACAAATCAGTGAAAATACCTTTTATCACAGCAGCAGGTCTTTTTGGTAATAAACATCCACCTGTACGAAGCTTATGCCCTTGAACCCGCTTATTGCAATCGTTTCAAATTGAACTGCACATCAGCAGCTGTTATCGGAAGTTGTTGAAGCAAAAATATTAGCTTGAACTAAAGCTGGTTTTTTTTTTTGCAACATTTCTGATAATACCTGCTGATATACAGTTCAATTTTGAGCGATTGTAATAAGCGAAATTACAAGGCCGATATAAATCCATGTTTTTATATAGAATTATCTGAGACCTAATATTTTTCTTAAGCAAGTGTACGGACAACTCTATTAGGTCTATTCAATGTCAGCTAAATCTTTTGTCATTGCTTAGGCGGTTTTTAAGCTCAGTGCATAGTGTACTGGGCTACTGAGCCATCGGAAACAGCTTCAGCTTGCGGGAAAAAAAAAATAGTCCTCAAATGCGTTTTTCCATGCGCCTCTTTCATTAGCGACTTGACAACTTCAAACTTTCAGTGGTGAAGCATACAAAGGAACAACGTTTACAAATAATTTGAATTGACTGAAATTCCGAGTCGGTGGTCGCAACTATAGCGCCAATACTGAACGAGAAATATCGGCCTTATCGGTCGAAATATGCGGCCGAGTCATCGAAAATTGGGTTCAACGTATATCGACCCTGCATACGTTCGCGTGGTAGACATAAATTATGAACGAAGTCGAATACCATTCATTAATGTTTTGATAGTAATTCAAGCCACTAATTTTTTTTTTTTTTTTTTTTGAGATATCTCAAGTAGTTTGCATTTTATTTAAAAACGAAGTTGTCAAGTCCTGAATTAAAGATCCTTTATATCATTACAGCATTGCATGGTCCCTTTTATTTGTTTAAATAATAGAAAATCCTAGACCTAGGGTCCATTATAGAACTGTTGCCTTAACTTATGTGTTTTTTAATTATTATTTTTCTGTTCATTCTTTAGACCACTGATGGTTTCTATCATCTCTGTAACTACAGGGGGCGCCATCGTTTATGTCGGTTTGTAAACAGTGAATAACTTTGGCATTTTTTATCAACCGATTTATTTGAGTATAGACATGTTTGTGAAAAGTCAATTCATTACAATTTGAATCATAAATCGCTTCACACCAATTGAAAGCGGCGAAAAAGTGACGCTGTGCACTAAAATAGTCGGTCAGTTGTGTTAACTCAACGTGCACATCGTCGTAAATATGGTGGTCAACAAGCACCGTCTGAGAGACTATTCGTCGTCGATATCGGTGGAAGCTGAATCATAATGTCTGCCCACAAATGTGTAAAAAAGTTCTCCACGGTACCTAACTGGTTTCAACAAGACCTTACAGACTGCAAATCAAACAACTCAGTTTCAGCAACGAAAATTTCCTGGGCGTGTGCTGCAAACAAAATGGCGACGTTGACTGGCCACATATATCTCCAGATTTTATGGACTTATTTTTGTGGTGTTATTTGCAATGCAAAGTGTACGCCAGTAAGCCTCCCCAGATTATTGACGGGCTCAAGTCAAAAATTCGTGCGGAAATCATTTCTATACCGCCCGAGATACTTGAAAAAAGACAAATTTTCCTTTGGTGAATTGACGAAGCCACTGGATTGATGTTGTACTCAAAAACTAGTCCAACAAAATTGTAAAAGAACAAATTGAATAATATCGGCAGTTTTTTCAAAGTTATTCATAACTAATAGTACGACATAAAAGATGACGGAATCGTTCCTTGAACTTTCTGCGGGTCAAATTACACTTAAGCCTTAAGAAAATGGTTTCCTTCCTCACGAGCCGCAAAATATGTAATGTTTGTCTTTCTTCAATTTCCGCAGTAAAAAAACTTACTTCTCGATCTATGATCCAGACTACACAACGCGTTTGTCATTTTTTTTTTATTATTGAAACAGTTGTCTACTCATTGAGAAACTTTCAGCCAGAAAATCGGGTAAAGTATTACGGACAAAGCCAGCTATATACGCGAATATCCACAGAGCTCAACGGATTGGCAAAATCTACTATTTAGCAGTTGCTAGAGATGTTAAAAGTGATCGGAAAATAAAATTCGGTTGAGAATAAAGTTTTCTAAATATTTCCTGATTATCCATAGGTATAGACGCTTCTCCCTTCGCCAATTTACCTACATGCCCTAAAAGCTAAACGTTTGCCTTCATCAGCAAGTCTATACAAGATGCCGAGGCACAAGTGCTCAGTGGACCTACTTAAAAAGGCTGTTTGTGAATTGTGAGTCACAAAACGATCCAGATTGCGAAGAGCTTGGTATTAAGTTTTTGTAACTTTAGTTGTCTGGAACTGTTTCCTTCGTATCTGATTACAAACAAAAAGCTATACAAATAATATACAATATTTTACAGAATCTTGTTCACACAGAATTATTGTTAAATATAGAACAACATAACGCCACCACCTTTTCCGTCCGCTTTAAAGGAAGGTTACCTCACTTTTCAGTGTATATATTTGGTTTTCTATGCGAGCTACTTATAACAACATCTGAGACGACTAAAAATAAATAATAAATAAATAAGTAAATAAAATAGACTCTTGTATAAAATATGAACGAATATCCACGTTCTGAAATGGCCCAAAAACTCTATTGTATTCACTGCTAGTGAATACAACTTAATCGCACATCCGCTCGAGCTGAATTACTATCACACTTTAAATTGCACCTCTCAATAATTTTCATAGCCTCTAAGGGAAAAATATATAAATATTGAAATAATATAAAAGATTCCTCAGTTAATAGAATTCGAAAACAAACTTATAATATTATGTCCTTAAGTTTAATAAATTGCTTTGGTTTCTTTCGAAGTGACATTCAGATAATTAATGAACCCTTCGTGTCATAAATCTCCAATTAAATAAGATGTTATAGGTCAGTTCATTTGTCTCTGCAGCTGGTTAGTTACAGCCTAAGTATGCGTTCTAAAATTAGAAAGTCCCAAAGGCACTGCCTACTAAAAAATAAAAATTCGTTTTATGTTGCCAACATTTTCCGGAAGACAAAAATCACCCGATCGTCAATGAGGCATCATATAAACACAAAACCGTACTCGAGCGCTAGACTCTGCATTCACATTTTGTCATAGATTTATGTTGTCTGTCAAAGTTCTTAAAAAAAACTGGGCAACTCTCCAACAAAGTGAAAACAATGCTGAAATAGTAGGTACCCACACTAAGTGCGGCAAGTCGTGTGATGCAATATTTATTTAGTTGATTTGTGTTTGGGTGGATTGTGAGGTATTTTGGCAACACTCTTCCTTGAGTTTTCAGAAACTTTCGAATCAATCATGCTGTTAATGGGTTATAGACACACGCTCATTGTAAACAATTTAAAATTGTTTACTTAACAAATTTTAGAGGCGATTTGTTTGTTTTTCCTAATGTTTATTTGGTGATGACTTGTAGTATAATCGAAAACATAGCGAGAATGTTTGAAATGGTACATCTATTGTTTTCTTATTGGGCAATAAAACGTCAATTATATAGCTTAAGAGAGGAAAACGAGCTAGGGAATATTAGGGCCATATGGATGGAAAGGTGTCTCAAGTATTTTATTTGAAGCGCTATAGTTTCAATCAACATTTCTTAAATTGAGGAGAGTTCTTTGATTTGTGGCACATGTTGAGCGATGTGAGCTTGTAATGATGATTGAAGGAAACGAATATCGGTTTCGGGAACGAAAATGGCCTTTTTAAATTGATTGCGTGATTTCAGGAAGATATCTCATAAACAATACAATGAATACGGAGCAATACGTTAAAAAACATGTTCAATCATAGATTTTATATTATGAGCGGTTCATAGAAAAATACGTACAACAACCAAGGCAGAGCAATAGACCCCAAGAAGCGCCCCAAACTAGACCGATATGACTTGTATGATGCGTGACCGGGGGCGTCCATAAAGTTTCACAGGGCTTTCTATACCTTGAACCCTACCTGCCATCTACCTTTTTATATAATAAGAATGAGAGTGAGAAAAATACCTGACCAATGTATTAGCCAACTCATTTCAATTGTTTGTTTTGTTGTGTCGGTTGTCAGGCGAAAAAACTGTACTTGATCTTGTGCAGACAGTTGTAAATGGTCACTTTTAAAACTATCATTAGGTGAATCGTAACCAATTGTTTCAATGGCGTTCGCCGCGATATCAACCATTTCAGACGAAACATGTATCGCCTCTGATTCTCGTATAAAGGAAATCCTCTTCCATGGAACTTCACTCAATTAAAGCAAACCTAATGGTACCAGCAATGGATTCATATTGTGGACAAGACAAGTATACATACAAAAAAATGAATACAACTGCCAACTTACGACATTAGTCGTCTTTTATCGACAAGAAAAAAGCCGCTTCAACGAATAATTAACTCGATTGCTTACAGGGACAACGATAACGATAACGACAACATGGGGCTGAGAAAGTGTGATCGGAAAGCCTCGCGCGCTAAGTCGTATCGGCCATTTTGACCGAAAGCTCGTTATCCGCGACCCCGAACATCCGCGGCTACGAACTCGTCTAATTCGAGTGGAAACAGAATATCTGTTAAAGTGAGTCCACATTTTGAAGCCGCCATTTTTATTTTATTTTTTGTCATTAGAACTTAAGTGTTAAGGACGAGTGCCCATTCCAAATACACGTGTTTATTTTCAAGTTAATCAGAAATGCTAAAGTATGGGTTGGACCTGAAATCTGAAGAAATACGAGAGAAGTGAGTACAACTGTGATAGGCAGACGCAAAACAGGCAAAACGAACATAAACTCAAAAAGAAAATAAAAGCAGTTGTTTTTTTACTTCGGTTATAATCCTCACCCATCATCGCAAAAGGTCAATCCACGGTTATCAATGAATTTCGCTCTCAGCTATTTAATTGCAAATATTTCGATTAATGACGATTCTGTGCGTTGTTTGGGTGAAAATAGTATTTGGCATAGGAAAACAGTAATTCCCCACGATGCCACCGGTCGCACAGATACTAATTTAAGAAAAGCCGGTAAGTATAATAATTCTAATGAGAAATCATAAAATGTGTTGGTGGTATTAATAGATCTACGACTTACGAGTCGCTGTTGTTGCTATTTGTTTAAAACGCACACATCACTTAGCAGTTGTTGATGAATTCTGTCTTATTTGTGTAATTAAAATTGATATGCACGACGCACTTAGTTGGGATTAGTGAAATGTGTCGGCAGGGTCGAACGTCGAAGACGTCGTGCACTATATTTTCTTGCAGTATGTGAGGCATCTGGCATCGTGTGAAACAGCACAGCTGTAGGATATGAGTGGGGGAAGGGTGTCAGAAGGAACTGTTCGAATAACTGAAGTTATGGCTGGCTGTTTGCTGCTAAGCTAATTGGAGGCATATTTGTTTTTCCGTCGAGGAGTGTGTTTTTATTGAGATGAATTAATCGGAAAACATCAAAGATGGGAACAACTGAGTATAATGTGAAAGGGGAGACATACATTTCAGTCAACTCTAAATGGACTCCTTTGATGGTTAAGAAATTTGGACAGTGTGATTGAGACGCTTTGTGTGACCTAAACGTGGGAAGAATGTGAATTTGAAAGAAACTTTGTTGAAGGGTTATAGCTTCGGTCAGATATGGTTACAAAGCGGGGACCGACGCCCTGTATGTTTCGTTGGCTATCCGAATTCAACTATTTGAACAATCACTTCAAGAGTCATGTGTTTTTTAACAAAAACAGACCGTATACAAACTCGGCAATAATTTGACAGCCAAAGCTATGTATGTGCATGGGGCCGTCCATCTTAATTTGCGATTTGACCAGGAAAATGCTGCTCGGTTTTTTAGGGCTTTGGAACATTTGAACTTTCAGATCCTCTTATATCAGACGAGCACCATTGTAAATTGGATTGTTGAATTTACATGAAGAAAACCCTTGTTTAATCGAACTGAAAGAAATGTACACGACTGTGTCGCACTGAATCTTTTAAATATTTTCAAAATGTTCAAACCAATTTTTACTCTAAAAATTGTTAAAGCGATAACCGATGTAAACACAATTCTTACAAGTTTTAAGTTAAGTTATGCAGACAATAAAAGCTCCTTTGGTTTAGTTTTTTTGGCTCTCAATGTCAATGTCAACTATAATAGAGTGTTTCCTTTCACAGATGGGCCATCTTGTTCGTTCAAGTGTCAAACAAACTTGTAGGGTTAGCCTTAGCCGATTAATAATGACCAGAGTAGTGCCTTGTTTAAATATTCTTAGAAAGCGCACAATTCCCACTACTTTAACTACTCAACTTTTACCAAATACATTTTATAAACAAAATTTTTCAACTCTACTCTTCTTTTACCTTTTTTTTTTGCACAAAAGTATGTAATAAGCTTTCAGTATTTTTTTAACTTAAAATAACATATAAAATCTGTTGTGTTTTCCTACATGATTCTTAGCTGTCACTTGTTTTCTTCGTCTCCTTATTTGAAACTGACGTTGTCGGGAAATACACTATAGCCTACACTTTGACGCTTGGATTTCTAGTTTAGTAAGTCTGGCGGCTGACTGACTTGATTTATTTCAGTTCTCATTGGTCCGGATTGGTCACGGGAATAGTTTTTTTTTTTTTTTTTTCAGTTGACGTTTATGGAGGGGTTGCCAACAAATCTTGCCAAGAATATCCTGAATGATAATCAATTGACATTTCGAAGCGTCCAAATTTAATATATATCGCGAAAATGCTGCTGGCAATCGATATAAATCGATCGCAATCGCACAAAGTCTATACACGTTCTCATCAAAAAATGACAGAAATAGAGAAAATAACGAGTAACGAGCAGTTTCTTTCTTGCCTCGAAGCAAAAAGAAACAAAAGCAGCCCCAGAGGTAGTTGGTCGAATCTCTTAACGAGTGCTACTTCAGCTCAAAAGTAATAAAACTTATTCAGCAAAGTATAAGGATGAACAGCATTAACACAAAAGTCTAATAATATCAGAGCATTTGGAAAGAACTATTACACAGATTGTTAAACGGTAGAAATGGAATGCTCAATAATCAAGGTGGGTATATTTTGCAAGGTCTCAGGCTAAGCAAGTTCAAATGCTGGACATCATATTGGAGATCATTTGAAAATCAATGGAAATATTTTGATAGTACTGTTTTTTTTTTAATTGTCTTTTATTTTAATACATGTTTATATTTCTTGCATTTTTATTTATAATATTAAGTTAATTTAAAACAAGTACTTCAATACAAATGAAAGAAAATTATAAATTAAGTTAAATAATTCGCTGGATTTACTTTATACTCTACAGTCTGCACGTTCTCGGTCTCAGCTCTGAACTCGGGATCAATCAATACAAAAAAAAAGGAAGATATTAGCTGTCAAAAATGAAAAGTTAAGCACTCAAGTAGATGGGCCGCCACCATGTACGTTGGGTAGTTCACAGTACTACGGAATTGATGGCTATCGAAGATCGCTTATACAAATTGTGCGCAAATGAGGTTCCCGCATTGCTGAGATTGAAGGATCGTAGAAGAAACGCCAACGTGAAGTACTATATGTCGAGCAGCTACTTCTTTGAACTTCTTTGTTGGTGGTTTGGTGGCGTTAAATGCAGCTTTCATTCCGCTGTCTAGGCGCAGGATGAGATGGGTTTCAAATATTATTCCTCTATTCGAACGTAAATTCTTTCTGATCATTAAGATTACTAAGGCCCGTTTGCTGATACATAGCGATTTAAGTTCTACTTAAATACCTTATGGGCTACTTTTTCTATGTCATAAACTGTCACATAGGATTTTAAGTGGAACTTAAATCGCTATGAATAGTACCAACAAACGGGCCTAAGAGTTAAGAGGTGGCAAAAGTTACGGATGGACCACTTGATATTGAAAAATAGTTTTGGCGATAGTGGGGGAAGCAGGTGTCAAAAGTTTGTCTTTTATATCATCACCTGACCAGGAAGCTATGATGTTTCCAGAAGTCTTTAAATCAAAGTCAGACTGAGAAACTTGTTCGTAGCTCCCTTTTCAGTCATAAGCTGTGGGAATCGAATATTAAAAACAATATTAGAAACATTTCGACAATGCTATAATCACTACCTGCCAAACGAAACTTTTCTTCCGCCGTAGTGAATCAAGGATCCTCATTAGGTCTTACCGATTATTGTGCACTGCAAAAGATACAGGCCGGTAGGATCCAAATAATTCCTTATCAAACTGGCTACTTGTATTTTGGGCAGTTTAACACCAAAATGCATCTGGCAAAAATTGTCAACATCCTTGACAAAAACAAAAACTGTAACGAATAACCTGTTTGCGTCAAATTGGTTTTAGGAGCAATTTCCGAACTTCAGAGTAATAACCTCCAAATCTTCTACTCTCTATAAAAATACAAAATAGGACTGCCCAAGTGGGGGTATATTGGTCCGCCTCAATTTCTTTGTATAATTTCCAAAAGCCTAGTGAAACCGTTTTTAAGTACGTACGCTCTATTCAATTTTGCATAATATGTTCCAATGACGGTTATTGCCCCCTGAAACCATTGATAAGATATCAATCTATACATAAATCAGCTTTCAGTTTGTGTTTCCATGCTCCCTTTTTCTCCCACACTATAGCGACAACACATATTTGCAACTAAATAGTAAATAAATTAGACGATAAGCAATTCGAAACGATAACTTCCATTATACAAAGTAGCACAAATCAACAACGTGCTCCCAATAGATAATCGCTTCCCATCCCTTTGTTCTGGACACTCGAGTTATTTCCCTCCAATTTGTACCTTAGACTTGTTAACATGAAAATTTGTATTTTATTAATTTTTTTGTGGTAAACTTACATAGATGTGATCGTATTTCTCGCTGTAAAAGTGCACCGGGTTTTCCAGTTGCATAAAGCTGAACTCACTGTCACCATGACTCAGCACCTGCAGGAGCGTTTCATCACTATGTCTGTACAACTGATTGAAATTCGAACTATCCAAATAGTGTTGCTGCTGGGCAAAGGCAGTATCCGTAATCACCAGCACAATCAATACGCACAAATATTGTGCAAACCTCACGAATCTAGTCATTTTATTCACTCAACGACGCGTGTTCATCAGTGGAAAACGATATGGGCACTAAAAATTTTCTTTAATTTTTTATTATATATATATTTTTAAATTTTTATTTAAATAAATCACAGATATAATTATGTATGTAAATGACCACACGCACGTCAAATCGCTTATGCCTATAGCATTTTTATTACAGCATATGTTTAGTTTAGACGTTCCACAAGAGATAAATTAAATTGAACAAGAATGAATATTTCAGTTTTTAGAAAGTTTAAACTTAAAAATAGCTAAAAGTAGACCGCGTTTCTGTAGCACAGATTTAGCACTAAGGAACTAGCGCACAAATATTACACTTATGAGAGGACCACTTGAAAACAGTGCTGCGTACGATCGCTATCCCTACACTCCGCCAACTGATTTGAATATAAGAAAAGCGGATCTTCTTATTCTATGTATAGAAACAGGCGCTGGAGGAAGCATCTTCTCAACTCGAATGGTTAAGTATCTGTCGCTCGCACGCTCATCACTATGATCATCATCGTCAACATCATCGACTCTCTACCACAGCTAGTGGGTATATACAGTGTGTCTGGCAAGCGAATGTTTAATATTGTGTTTGAATTGTTTACCAAATTTTAATTTTTCCGGTTAATTATAGGCGGATGTATTGTCCATTTTTTTTTTACATATTTTTTTCACGTGTGTAAAATATTTCTTTTTTGCTTTCCGATTTATATGTATCATTTTTTTTGTTAAATCTGTGCGAGGTCGGGAGGGTTGGAATTGAAATGAGATAATGGCTTGAAATTTTCGAGGGTTGGACTTAGATGGGTAATCCTTAGAGAGAACGGCTTCGTTCTCGCTTTCCTTAAGGGAAAACAGATTAATGAATTTGAAACATTCCCAATTTGGAGGTAGGTTTTCAGAATCATTCCCATATTATCTACACTACAAAGGGCTTGATAAATAAAACGACTATCGAGAGAATCAATTGAAAAGGGACGAGCTGGCGAACACAAGATAGAATGAACAAAAATGATGTAGAGCGATCTGGTTGAAGCCTTTTATTGGACCAACTTTTAACGAAGCCGAGTGATGTTTGCTGATCTGAGAATATGGAAAAGTTATTTCTACAGGGCCCTGTGACAGCGACGATGACCAGAATTTGCCATAAGCTACAACGAACAATTCAATTTAGAGTACCCATATGAAAGTTCATAGTTCATAGTTCATTTATTTATTGAAAGCTTACACATTAGGATAACAATTTCAAATAAATCAAAATAAAAATGAGGAAAGGTTGCCCATGGCATTATCAAGCTAAATATAATCTAGGATGCTGGCTGCTTGGCTGACTATTTAGACTCCGAGCGTTAAGGAGCCTGCAAGAGAGGCATGCACGAACTGTTTTTAAGTTTTTATCAGAAGTAAGTAAACCTGAAGAATGGAATGTGAATATCGTTTGCCCGGTCCACAAGAAAGGAGACTCCTATGGACAACAATGCTTTGGCTCGCAGAGTCTTTGATTCTAACCAAGACGGGCATTACAGTAGCGGAAGATTTTTGCGACACAAGTAGAAAAGAGCATCAATGAACTTTGAGACTGTTGGAAGTTGGGAAGAGAACAAGGCACCGATTTACTCCGAACCTTAGAGCGGCCTAGGTATATTGGAAAGTTGCGTATTATGCCAATCGTTTACTTTCTCTTTGCTTTAATGTAACAGGAAACAACGTCTAAAGTGAAACTCATGACTAGCATGGCTTTGTAGGGATTACATATTCCGCCACAAGTACTTTCCATTTGTTTCTACACTGCGCAGGCACGTCACTATATAGAATAGACATACTATAACATCCCATAAATAGGAATTTTGTATGCCTTTAGCTCAGGAATTGGCCGCGGAGAAAGTAAATTTGTAAAGGTTATCTTTGCACTCACACATGATTTCAATTGGAGTTTTTTTTGATTCACCAATTGGTAAAACTATTTATCATTAGTTAGAGCCATGTTGCTTAGAATATGGTTTCAAAACGTTTTTATCTTCACTGTAAAGAGAAATGACAGAGTTTGATTAATAGCAACGAATTAGAGAACAGGTCTCAGATGACAACCTTGCAAAAATTGTTTACCCGGTAGAAAATAAGTGAGTGAGATGGATCAATTATTTAGTTAGTAGCATCGAAAGCTATAATGGGTCGATTGTTAGCCTCCTTTGAGAACCCTGAAGCACGGTGCCTATGGCTGCCACAAGCTCTTATCTAGCTTTTTGCAAAGAACAAGCAAACTTATCAATAAGCTTTGATAAAGAAATTTATTTAAAAGATTATCCAATTGCGAAGTTCGAAGCCTTTCTCCTTGTATACATCGAACTGCTAAACTTAACTGGACAGGTGAATGTTTCCAACTGCACATAGGTGTCGCTCCCATGCCAAAAAATGTTGAATCAGAGTCCCTCGTAGCTGTCAAGCTGTCCAGCCCAACCGACACTCCAATTCAGTTTACATTTGCGTCCTGATCGGTGTACCAGTACCAAACCAAAACTCAGTCGCAAACATGCATTCAGAGATTTAAAAAAACATATTATCGGCACAATCGACATCCACCAAAAAAGAAGAAGGAAAACAGAACTCACTTCAAAGAAAAGATCATTAACATTCTCCGATTATACGGGGGCGATACTGACAGCTAAAGATGGCTCCTTCATGTTAGCATGTGCATGTTCGAGTACCTTAAATGCACATATGTTGCACTTCCAAGTGGCATCTGGAGAACTCCTGTCTTTTGTTTTCATTACAATGTTGTTGTTCTTCGTCTGCATCGCTTGAATCTATTTTTGAATCGAACAGGGAATTTAACATCTTCATGCGGAAAAGCACGCACGTCGCACATATGGATATAAATATCCCAACAGTATAGCACTTGAGCGATTCACATCCGTGACGCACAAGTCCTTCCTTTTTGTTGTTGAATGTTTTTCAAATTCAACTACGCCATGATGAATTGGAGAGAGCTACCAGTATAACCGATGTGTAAATTACATGTGCAGTCTCCGAATGTGTGAAGGGTGTCTATGTCTATTTGAACACCTCTCGAACAGGCTGTCTGAGTCGCGTTTTCGAAGTCGATGAGAAATCTATTCTTAGAGCAACACTCTGCCCCGATCATTTGGACTTGAAATATTTAGGTAGCTCTCAGAGGCATTCGCATGGACCAGATTGATATAACACGTGCCACACTTAAAGTGATAGATAGATATTTGTTTTTTATTAGATAGGCTGTTAAAAATAACTCGGAGACTATAGAGAGTGTGTGCTGTGTTGTTTTGGGATTTCCTTTGTTGAATCGAGTTGATTTATACAGTTTAAATGTTAGTGGCTCACTGGGTGGCTTTTTCTCTTTTTGATGCAACAGTATTTTCTCTAAAACTCTGCTAAACAGATAGCTCATAAAATATAATGTAAGAGGAGAAATAAATTAATTGTGTCCATGTTTCCGGTAGGAGGAATAAATTAGTTAGGCATAATCACGTCGCGTTTAAAACAATATTTTACCCAGGCGTGTACACTTGTACAGGGTGTTGAGTTTAGGAGTGAATGAATTTGTTGCTGTGAATGTCCCTGATGATGAAGGAGGGTGACTTACGTTCCACTTGTGGAGCCAATGATAAATGAAATACATCAAGTCAGCTGTCAGACTTACTAAACTTATAATCCGAACGTCCCCAATGCGTTTCTTCTTTCATATCAAATCGTTTTATTCTTTTTTTTCTTTATTTTTGTGTCTTCACATTTGACACTGACATTCTCAAGCACTATACTTTGTTGCGTTTCCGTCCTTTTGCACATACGTTTTCCATTTTCTTAAGCTAGTTTTAACTTTTTAGCCGTCAAAGTATTACAACCTTATAATTATTAAAAATGTAAAAGCACAACATTTCAATGACATTTCGCACACTAACGCAAGACACGATGTCTACGACATGTGCCAGTAGGGACCTTCAAAATTCTAGTTAAGTAAAGGCTCTGTCAAACAGAGCGCGTCTTACCGCCGATTTGACAGTTGTAAAGTAGTGTACTGCGATACATATCCTCTGTCACATAGACCGCGTTTTTAACGTCGCGTCAAATTCACCGCGACTCGGTGTTGTGAAAAATTGATTGATCGGTGTTGTGAAAAATTTATCGAATGTGTACGAAATTACCCATGTCTCTACGATATGGGTGATGAAATGTACAAAAACATTGTCATAAAGGGAGAAATATGGGAAACAATTTCAAGAGAATTGACGTTAAGAATTATGTACACATATTTTTTTATTATTATTTGTACTATTTAAATCTGTATAAAAACAGGACTTTCACGACCCATTTGCGCAATTTATTTCCATACATATTTGTTATCCTTTTTCTTTTCCGCGAAATAAAAATATTAATTCTTCTTCCGAACTTCTTCACATTTTGCAAAAAATTATGACAGCTATAATTCTGTATGACGTCCTCTAACTTGGCGGTTGGAACGTCGCGTTCAAATAGTGTTACCGCCCCGTAAAATAATCTTATTACGGCGTTAAAAACGCGTTCTGTTTTGAGGCGCCTTGAGTGTGACAGCTGGTTTACTTTTTGTGTTTAATTTTAACTTGAAGATTTCTTCAGTTGACGTTTATGAAGGGGTAGCCGAAAAGTCAGGTCAAGAATTTTTTGACAGTGTTTTTGGGTTTACGCTTAATTTAATTACCTGAAAGTTATTTCAAATGTTGGCTATCGGAGAGTTTCCCAATTAAACGAGCATGGAAAGGAACGACGAGTTGATTTGGAACTTTTTTCTGTCGTTGGAATAAGTTATAGTAATGACATAAATTGTGTTGTCATCGTAGCTTGATTTGGGGGAAATATTTTTGAATGACGTGTATCATGTAAACAATTGGGAAGTGGCAGTGGGAGTAGAAATTTTACTAATTACTAATAAGAAACTATGTTTAGTGTACAAAATATTTAGTGTTAAATAAAAGGTTGAATTAGAAGGTTAAAAATGATTAGTTGCATCGTGTTTTGCATCGTGTGGAAAAGCTATTTATATTGATGTTAAATGACACAGAGTTTGTTGTACAAGAGATAAATTGGCAAGGCCATGTATACTATGTAAAAGCTTTACAAAATATACACTACTTGTATAAAGGCGAAGAGAGCAAAGTCAATTTTGCTTTTCGTTGCATCTCAGTTCAGGCGGCGAGTCAAAAAAGTAGAAACTGTAGAAATGAATTTAAAACCCATTTCTTTTGCATTTTTCACACATAACTTTTATTTTTTGGTTAAATTTCCTTCACTGTTTTTTTTTTTTTTGTTTACATTATTTAAAACATGCTCTGAATCTGACACTGTTTTCGGTTACGATAATGTGTTGAAAGCGTTCGATTATTATGCCAAGCATTTGTAGCAATTAGTCTTTTATTGCAGACTATTAGTTTGCAGTCATTTAGTGTGACTATAAATGACAATTCACGGCAATCGCGTGCTTCAGTTGTTCACTTAATCATGGCTGATGTAAGGCTCGCTTTAGTGGTTTCACTACTCATTCTGGTGGTAATATCTCTCTATCTCATGTACATCGATTTGCATCAAGATATTTATTTTAATCCGCAGTTAGCGGGTTAGAGAAGGTATCACCGGAGCACGACTGTGAGCTTCACAGACCAAATATTGTGAGTGAAATTTATACCAATATATTATTTGTTGTAAGCCTAAATGTTGCAGCACGACTTTTGCTGCGAAGTTTACGAAGAGGATATAGAGTTCTTGGAGTGCGTTTCCGAATGGAGTGACAAACTGGACTTTCCGCGGAATAGTAGGGAAGAGATGGTTATGCACTTTGTAGGTTGCCTTATCTTGTATCCACGAGTCTATATTGCAACCTATATTTTTATGCTATAGTGCATAGCCGAGTGTACTTATAATGAAACGATGTTTCTAGACGAAGAGACTTCCCTTGATCTACCAGCTATTAAGAGTCATTTGAGGGACAGCTACGAGGACCCCAATGAGGCTAAATTAATGTTTTCGGCTTTCAAAAAGTGCGAGCAGCACGGTAAGTATTGAAACTTTTGTGATTACTTCTGGTGAAAAAATGCAAGTATTGGTTTCCAGCTAAGGACATGCTGTCTCACGAAGAAGTTGTTTCTTTAAATAAGCGATTGAAAAAGGCTGGATGCAAACCATATTCAGGACTTGTAATGGAATGTGTGACAAATGAGTTGATTTTGAACTGTCCCCACGACAAATGGAATGATTCGCCTCAGTGCGATCACGCAAAGGAATTTCTGCAAAAGTGTGTAAAGTAAAATAAAGAGAACTAACTATTTTTGTTTGACTTTTTACTGTTCGTTATAATGCGTTTTAGCCCTCGAATGCCTTCTGACATCCTTTTTGCATTTGTGCGAGTTTATTTTTGAGACAAATGCACGGGGACCTACATTTTTCCCATAAATCGAACGGTTAGAAAACCTTCGCACCCTTGTCCACCACATTTAAAAACTACGTATGCTAGAAACCGTCATTCCGTTTCCGATGCCTATTCGTCTTTCGGTCCTAGCAAGGTATCCGTCGGAATGGAAAATTCCCCGATTTTATACGGTTCGGAGGATATTTGCTTCCAGGTATTCTTCCCAACAACTGATGTTCTGAGCATTGTTCCTATACAAAATTATCGCACTCCAGCGTTTTGCGTTGCAGTGCGATCAAGTTTGTTTTCGAGTGTCATTATTGACAGTTCATAAGATTTATGTTCCGCCATGCTCCGACACCAATCAGTCCCAGAATTTATTTATGATTTGGTGTGAAGTGCTAGCATTAAAAACAAAAAAAAACATTTGTTTTTTTTTGTTTTTATTGCTTCAATTTGTATTTGCAGTGCAAGATCAAACGAAAAAAAAAAAAAATTTATTACTATTTCAATTATTTTCCTTCGAAAACGGACACCTCGAATGTAATTAGAGGACAACGACATCATCGTCGATGCACAAGGACTCGCTAGTTTGTTCGTGAGAAAAGATGAACGACTGTGCGTCAATGAGTTAGAAAAAGTCGACGGGAGTTGACAGTAAGTACTGCCCTGAGAGTAATTAAATGATTCAATCAATTTTGTGGTTTTTTCAGATTATCTCAGAAAAAAAAAATATTTCCCATACCGGGAATCGAACCCGGGCCTCCTGGGTGAGAGCCAGGTATCCTAACCACTAGACAATATGGGACTGTTGCATGGTATGTATCCAATGCCTACTACTTCTGCAGACTACTACATTCGTTTCATTAATACTTATTCTTGGTCTTTGACAAAAACTTATTGATAATCAAGCCAAGCCGTAGGTGTATATAAGAGACTTCTTAAATCCCAACTAAAAAAATGGTGTTCTATGTCCGATTTGTTCCTATTATGAGAACACATATAAGAAACAAAGTGAGACGGAGTTTCCATATGCATTTCTTACAAGCGATTTTCTCTTATATGAGGTTTCTTATATCCGTCGTGGACTGTAGGTACTCGTTAGACTGCTACAATTTGCTACAACACATTCAATGCTTACTGCATAGCTAGTTGCTTCATTTCTTCGATGATTCTTTTTACATTCCAACATCCGTTTCCGCATTCGAAGTCGTTCTGTTATCCATGTCCATATCTATACCCGTGGCTGTTATTTCCATCATCAAAATTCCTCGAATTGCTCACAGCGTCATCTATCCTGTTCCGAATTGACTTCCACATATCCAGAACACAACGAACGCAATAGATGTCAGCACCGCTTAGTTTTAGAACTAAATTCCCCCTAGGATGCTATAATTTCAATGGTCCGTTGCCCCTAGCAGGAGAAGTTTTTTTTGACGAAACTTCGATTTGCTGAATAAGTCCCTACAACAAGTTTCTCGAAGTGAAAGTGTTAGAGCTTTTTCGCAGATGGGGCCTTAAGCAGCCAAGTTCAAGTGGGGAATCGTCTATCAACGGTCTTTCTCAGTTCACTGGATGTGTCTGAATTGTACCTACGTTCTTCCAGTGGTAAGCTTTTACTCACCATTTCCCCCTACAGAGTGCGTGCCCCATTGACGAATATGGGTCATTAGGTGAACTCGTTAGGAATTATAATTTAAATGAAAATTTCATTCAAACATTTATCGTTTTTAATACGAGATTTTTAATGGTCCCATTTTGTTGAAATGAAGCGAGAAAATAAGTGTCAAGTCCTTTCATTTTCCACACATTTCTAGGTACTTGGACCGGTACTGTATGCACACAAATTATAGAAATGCGACTGACTCTTGTTGGGAGCATTTAAATAAAGTCCCGATCAATCAATTGACTGGCTTGGTGTTTTTTGAGATGACGGTGAGTACTGAGAATGACGGAGGTGGCGATATATATTCGTTTAGCCGAACAACAGATCCAGAAGCCTCATGTATTTGCAACTGAAACAAAATCAGCAACGGATTATTTGTTTGTAGCAACAGAACTTAGCGACAGAAAGGTGTCATCAAGTCCAGAATATAGTTGTGTCAATCTATAGGAGCGAGGTTTCTTTTTGAATTGAATTCGTTTGACGATTGACATAAAGAAATGGAAAACAAGTTTTTAGTCAACGAAGACGAAACTCGTGACTGGATTCGTAGGCTTACCCCTCCATAAACGTCAACTGAAAAAATAAATTGTTCACATGATCAATTGAGGGCAACACAAATTTAGATTGCCAGCCCACTTAGCCAGCAGACTTAGTAGTTTAGAGGTTTGAAGTTCAAGTCTATAGTTTAGTAAGTCTGACAGCTATCTGACTTGATGTGTTTCATTTTATATTGGCTTATATCGATCACTTGAACAGTTTTTATCAGTTGACGTCTATGTGGCTGACACGACGTAGGAAAAGTGGCGTTACTGACCAATCTGGTTCAGGGTGCTTGAAATAACTGGATTCTTGAACGTCCCCAACTTCCAGTTCATTTTCTGTCACTATGGGCAGTCGGAGATATATATATGTATATGAGTAAATTCTCATTCGTCTGACTGAAAGGGCCATCATAACCTAATACGCAAAAATACCTAACACATATTTTGTTTCGGCCATCTTGTTTACGTGGTTGGAACTATGGGTAAGGTCAGCATGTTGATATATTTACAGCGATGCTTTCGCTTTCATATAAAGCAAAATGACTTCCGGAAGTGATGAACGGACAACTGTTTATTTATTTCGTATAATTGATTGACTAATTTATTGACACTAATTACCACTCTCATTAAACTCGTTTTAAATCAGAAATAGAAACCTTTTCAAGTGATTGCAGAAGTGTCAGTCGCCGGAACCTTTGTTTATTTCCGTTTTACGTATCTATAATTATGGGTGCAACATCTATGATACCTTAGGCGTCTCATTTGCGATTTCATTACGCCTTTAAAAGCCTTGACGGCGGACAAACGGATCACTTTGTCCCGTCTCGTGCAAAAATGCACGTGTTGAAAATGCAGTTTTATGCTTGCGATTTGCTGCAGAGTTTAGGGGGAAATTAAACACCTAATTTCAGTGAAATGTTGGTAAAACTGTTTTGAGAAATCTTTTCAAATTCAGCCTAAAGTTGTATAGGTATACCTTTCATTTGCCTCAATGATTGTGAAAAGATAGCCCCAAAGCCGTACTTCTTGTACTAACGGTTTTATTAGCACTTTAATAGTTCATTAAGTTTCAAACCAAGTAGATTATCCATAAACTACCAACTCCTTATCCATTGAAAAAGCTGACAGAGTGGGTTACCTATTCCGCATTGTCCATCAGTAGTACAAGTCTCCCCCAATAACTATCAAAGACAAAAACAAAAAAGCTTTACAGCAATCGCGTTTATTCGAAACAACGTCGACAAGCCATAAATAGATTAATTTATGACATCTCTTACCTTAACCTATTTCTCGGCCGAATTCCCCGAGATCCTTTCGAAGCAGTGGCTCACTCGTCCATTCTTCGTTGGCTACTCCACTTTCAACAAGCAATATCACAACAAAGTGGCCAACAATTCAACTTTTAATTAGTTCATTTAATTGTGAAAAAAATGCGAAGAGCTTTATAGATGAGGGTACTGGAGAAAGTTGGGAAAATGACATTTCACTTCGTGTGTTGGGGTATCTCCATTTTCCAGTTTTTTTCTCTTGCCTTTCTCTGGAATTTAGGAAATTTACCACTTTGTCATCTCTTCTGAGCATCTACAGCCCTCAATCAAGTTTTTGAAATGTTCTTTCACTTAATTGGCAAACTGCTTGTTGGGCAAGAAATATAAATGAATTGACTTTAGACAACGACAGAGCCTTGTATTTATTACTAGCAGGTACATCAAGAATAACGAATGAAAATGTGAATTATAAATACTTACGTATTATAATATAGTAATTCAATGACACTGAATTCAAAAAGCAGTGATCACAGGCCTTTTTATATATTTATATTTAAAGTTCTGTTGGATTCGCTTTTATTCCAGGTTAAGTGGTACGTGCAAATTGCGCCTAACTATATATCTCAGAGACAATATTACACAGCACAGCTTCTCAGAACATAATGTAATTTTATGACGAATTCAAGCGAATCAATTATTGAGAAGCATACTGAACACAGCTGCATTTTCTAACTGTTTTTTGTGGTTGCCATCAGTTTGAGTAATGCCTCTAAATTCCGTAAATCAAAACGGTGGCTGATTTTTATTTAATGTAGACGACAATTTTTCATTGTGATCATCAACACATAAATACATAAATGATGTTTGCGACAGCTCCATCTCTCGCTTATTTCATTCGAATTGCTCATAAAATTTAAGGTTCTTTTTATTTGTCCCAAAAATAAGAACTCACACTATAAAATGGCTGTGAGGGTACTGCGAGATAATCTTTGAAGGGCGAAAGACAGTTAACTTTTTCATTGGAGCCCCTATCCGGAGTCTGAACGCAACAGTTATTGTTCGTGTCTTTCTTCCTAAATGTCACTCTAATCCAAATTTCTCGAATTCTTATTTCGACTCTCAAATCTATGTTTGTATTTTCCTCTTCCGCAAAGGTATCGCCAAATTTTCCTGCAATATTCGTCGCGAACTCAACTGTTTTACATGAAACATTATAAGTATGTCTCCTGGGATGCTCAGATGAACTTGTCGACGAACGAAATCTTCTTCTAGGGAACTTGAAGAAAACGAAACGGGCAAATGAACGGGTGAACCTACCCACGAAATTGAAAAACTGCATAAAATCTATAGAGTCGATGTTATCCAACTTTAAAGTGAGTTTTCCAAAACATCATAGGTTCGAAACATAGACACCGTCCACTTTTCCAAGCCCGAGATCGAGTAAAGGACTTCAACAAGAGTCTATGTTATCCATTAATATAGGAGTATCCATTCTTTTTGTTTTGTAAACAAAATATACTTCTCTCTTTGTTAGATCTGCTCATGCATCTTTATTCCAGTGAAAGACAATACCTTGACAGAACCACCAGGGTGCAGTAGGAGTATGAGTTAGCGATTAAATGCACAACGAAGAGGGAAATAAAATAAAAACGCAATGCTGAAGGCGGATTTAAATACTTAATCCGATAGAACTGTCGGGGAGAGTTCTTTTTTATGAAGAAAGTTTTTCAATTGTACTCGCATGCTGCATTGGAAAATGTGCGCGCATTATCTCTAAGTACTGAGAGTAGTAAAGTCAACAAAATCTTCGTTCCAAACAATTTTGTGTAAATGGCTTTGGGAAGACTTTTTTATGTGCATTTTGTGGTAATTAAGAGCAGAACTTTGTGTGTGTAAAGCGGTTTTGAGAAAACCCTTTTTGGCGCGCCCTCGCTATGGATATCGCTAGAAAGAATGGACTTTCAATGTGGATTTGAGTATTACGCTCTTGACGTTGGTATCTGCGGTCAAGCGGTGCGGTTGCTATTACTACGACTATAAAACTTAAAAGTTGCTAAACTGAAAGAGCTAATTACCATCTAATAACTGAATGAATCAGCGCTCAGAATGCGAATGCTCAAAACGAATATCTGCTCATGCAAAGGTAGTTTAAAAAATTATTAAAATTTATTTATCATCCTAGCTCGAAGTACTCGACGGAGTAGAGGTAAAACGTAATTGCCGATGTCATTTTATTATATGGAAGCGGAGATACTGGGGCACAAACTATAATCAACCATAACGAAAACTTGTGAAGAGTATTGGAAAGAGTCGGAGACAAACACTTGAATTTAAACATTTTAAATTAAAAATAGAAGCAAAGTATAAATTGGGAATTTGTGAGGTTTAATTTTTTGGCCATTAACCCACAAATAAAGGACTAACCATTGACAACACTAAAGTGAATGCAATCAAACAAATGTAAACACCACGGATTTGTGGGACTTTGCACCTACCTCTCAAGATGTCTTTCATTCCTACTAATGGTATTTAAAATTATTCATTAAAACTTGGTATAAATGCATTAAAAAGATTTGATCAAGGATGATTTTATAGGAAGTCAAAACTTATATAAACAATTAGTTGTTAATTCTTAATTTAGTTTGCCCAAAATACATTTGTAGTTATTCAAACAAATGCGTGATCCTTAAGACAGATTTCTTGATAGTTTCTATTAGTTTTGAGTATTCGGGTCTTTCCCTTTTGTCGCGAGCAAGCATATTTTCTGTGGCAAATTAATTCGCTGCTTCGGCCAATGTTCAGCGAATTGGCTGCGACGAAAAACTTTGTCAGCTAACCCTTTTCGACAGCCCGATAAAAATTGGTCGTCCACAGTCGATAAGTCGAATGATTTGAAAAGCATTTTGGGTTTGCTTTCCTACAAACATCGACAGCTATCGTAGCGTACTGCCAACCGTCAATAAAAAGAGTTCTTTGGCCATTAATAATTTATGTAGCTCATCGTACATCCTGCGTTCTTCTGTGGAAGGAAACACACCTACAAGCACAAGACTTGCATGCAATGCATAGACTACTTATTCTACGTAGATTACTTACAAAAATGATCTGAATCTATTATAAACTACTCATAACTTGGTTTTTACTTGTCCCCAACCGACCAAATTTATTGCATTTCAATGTTACAAAATTAATTATATTTTCTTTGTTTGCGTTTGGAAATTAAATTACATTCAGATTGCTCAAGTCGGCGACAATGCTGTCACGGACAAATATCCATCTCAAATAGCATATTTCGAAAATGAAAACTTTTGACTGGCGACTCACGCTCACGGTCACGTAATCCAATTCTGATTTAATCTGCAAAAAGTTTCGCTGGCACCCAGATTCTTTTGTTTTTTTTTATTATTTTTTGTATGGTTCTTGCTTTCATGTCCTAAAATATAGGAGTACACACCTGCTCGGGTCGGAAATATAATTATTTTTGTAATTTTGTGGGTCAAAATGGTATTACCTTCATTATATTTTTAATTTACACAATTAGTTTCAATTGGAAATGAAAATTTCATTGTCCGTCCGGCCGACGCAGCCGTGCGTCAATTTATTTTTTTTTTTTGTTTATAACAAAAATTCTATAAAATTATAATTCATTTTCAGGGACAATGGGATTTTTCGAACTTGCTCCCCGCTGACTACATTGTCAACATGTGCATTTCAATGTATAAACAAAAACGTATTTAATTCGTACACGAACGGTTGAAATTAACTTCACAGTTTTGGTATGTTGTATATTACGAGTAGGTATGTACGCATGTGACACCTAGTGTAGAGTACGAGTTAAAATTATCAACTGCTAATTCCAACGTGACAAGGTTGGGGCCCAGGGGAAGTAGTTGGCGTGTTTTTACCGAAAATGAAATTTGATTTGGAAAATTTGTGAATTTTGTGAAACATAATTGTGGATACCTACATCTGCAGTTAATGCATTTTGGAATGTTTTGATAATCTGGAAATTAGATTGACAATTTACCCGATAGCATACAAAATGAAACACTGTTTTGTAATCGCAGATTTCTAATTGCATTATTTGCGTGTGCGTCCCAAATCAATAGGTAGTTGCTTGCAAAAATACTAATTTGCTCGAATGACAGCGACGACAGGAAACTATGGACAAACTCGAGTTTTGCCTGATTAAAAATTATATGTAGCACAATGCTCAACATTGATCGCCTCAAACATTGATTTTCTCGTAGAGCGTTATAGCCTTTTCACACCGAGGCTGAAACTGGGGTTTCGTGAAAACACGCGAAAACTTCATCGAAAACAGAAGTTTTCCCATGCATATTTCAGTTTTCAAAACGAGTCGTTTAAAGTCGTTTTCTACGATAACACCACGAAAACGACTTCCAAAACAAATCCTAGGACGTGCTGATAACCCTACATGGTTGGATTGAGATTTGAATGGAAGTTTATTGAGGAGCAAAAGTGCAAGTGATGTTTTTATATTCGATTAGGCACACGAAATCTGAAATCTTAAGAAACCCAATCGCTGACGCTGAGAAATACTACATAACATGGAAAATTGTTCGACACAGATTTTGGTCGGCCATCTTATTTATGTACGTTGAATTAATTATGGAGAAGAATTGTGATGTATGGAAATATTGCAATCCAAACACAATGATGTTGGGCACATTCAAACATTTAGTTATATTAATGTGGTATTCGATTGGGCTTCTTCAAATTTGCTCTCAGATTTCAGATTTCGAGTGCCTTATCGAACATAAAAACGTCACTTGCTCTTTTTTGTGTTGATATTCGTGCGACTTTGAATATGTGTAACCTAGTCTTCGAAATTTTTCAAAGCGCTTTCACTGGTTAAATTTTATTTTAAAACATTCGAAATTTGCGTCCCGATTGATTTCTTAATATTTATATATAAATGATATTCATGTTCACCCGATGTAATGCTTTTCGTTGCTCTAGAAAAAATTCACGAATAGCTAAACAAACTCCACGAGCTGCAAAACTCAAACGGACTTGTATTAGTGAATCCGAGAAAAATCCAGATTAGCAAAAGTGCTCTGAAATCTGAAAAAGATAGCTTTTTTCGTGCCCAATCGAATACAACATAAGTCGACTAGATTGGTCTGGACTAGATGTAACATTAACGCAAAAACTAGATTGGTCCGGAACATCACTTTTCCTAAGTCAGTCACATTTATGCAAACCGTCGGCGTCGGCTACCCCTCCATAGACGACCGATCTAAGCCAATGTCGGTTTACATTGGGACAGAAAAAAACACTTTTTTCAGATTCAGATCAATTTTGCTGCTCTCGAAATCAGCTGGTTGTCAAAAAAAGTCAGAGAAATTCTGGGACTTTCGATTTATGAGCGAAATTTAGACGAAAAGTCTGTGAAAAAATGGAAAAAAAATTACATCTGGCCGCTGCAATGTATATCAACATAAATTGAATGGATTTTTACACAAATTACAATTTAAGCACAGCTGACTTTTAAAAACCGCACCACCACGAATGCAAAGAAAGAAAAATCTCGTCCCAGCACGAAAAATTTTAAATCTGAAAATCCCAATGGAAAACGATATGAGCTATGTGAAGTCAGACAGCTCTCAGACTTACTAAACTAGATACTTGTACGTCTCCATTCTCAAAAAACTAAAGAACACAAATTGTCTGGCATTTAATTATTTATTCTGTAAGTCGAATTATATTCACGATACATATTGCCATGTGTAATCTAGGCATTGCAAATATATACAGGTAAGGGCGAATTCCTCTTGGAGTTAACCAATAATGCAACTACTCGTACTCGCTCCTCTCAAGTCAGCCGAAACTGTAGGTAAATAAAAATATAGGCCATCCATCTTGCGCATGCTGCATAACTGCATAGCTACACTCAGTTGGTCAATAGAAATTATGGCGTCGCATTCCTCCATACAAATCGCATTCATCCTTGAGCGTTGCACATTTTCCATGGTTGTTCGCCTCTTTACAAGCGCTACGTGAATTGATCCGATAAGAAGTCGGCCTGTATGTAGCGCGTTCCTGGAAAAACTTACGCTGCTCGTAAATAATTTATTCGCGTTCTATCTATGAAACTTTTGTCCAAACTCCAAGGTTTCGTGTCTTATCTGTCTCTCGCGGGATATGAATGAATGTTATATTTTTGTTTTTTTTTTTCGCTACAATACCGAAACGTTGGCATGTTTTTTCGATTCATAGCGAGGACCTAGTGAGCCTACCACTGCCTGTGCCAGTACTAGCCCATCATAAAACCATAAGCGTGGCAAAAAGGCTTATTTAAAGCGAAGCGAAACTTTCGAACAGGCAAACGATACGCCACCAAAGACGAATAGGCTCTCAATGCAACGATGCTCAAGAATTCGTTTTTATTATTTATGGAAGAAATATCAGCACAGCAAGGACCTACACCCACCAGCGAAGAATCCCCCTTAATGAGGAGATAATATGAATTTATTATTGGTTTTTATGATTTTACGATGTCCTACCATAAGGAGTTATCTATCCAAACAGATTGTAAAAGAAATCAGCATCCTCGTCGCAAACACAAGAGCTCCATTTGGGGGGGGGGGGGGGGGGGTTTTATGCTATGCAGTAAACCCTCAAGAAATTAGTGGCAAGCTACGCCACGAACTGATTTTACGATCAAGACGTGACTTTAGATGCAATTCAGGTCAACTGATGCACATGCTTTATGACGGTGGTCGGTCCACCTTTGGCGATGTGCTATCTGCTCATATTTTCCTTGTAGATCGTTGCGGCGATGTTAAACTAGAAAATAAATTTGAATAGAACGATATTAATCAGGATACTCGTACACGGTGGGTTTTTATTGTGGTAGTTGGTATGGGGCAAGACGATAAAAGCGAAAAGCACACCTGTTTTTATGGGCACTTATATGGGAGTAATTAATTATCTACTCTGGAAGAGAGTAGTTTGGCGTGGCACAGTGAGCGATATAGTCAAACACAAATAGACTGTTACTTCGTAGTCATAATTGGGCGATAAAGATGTGCAGTTTTTCTATGAATACATTTATTTCCAATGAATTTATATCGTATGTTATAAGAAGGGATTCTTTCACACCAACACACTCGAATCTAATATTTGCCACTTCCATTGTGGGCAAAGCTGCTGGCAGCGTTCATTTAATCCGTTAAATTCGAAATTATTCGTTACATGTGGGAAGCAACTTTTATTTAAGAATAAGTGTACATTTTGCTTAAAATATTTATGAAAAATGAATGGTTTTAAAAAAAAACTTTTGGCAAGCTTCCATCTGTTATTTAAAGAAAATATAAACATATCCTAATGTGTTTCAATTTTCTAAAACATCCTTAAATTTGACATTTCTGTTACTTGCCAGACCTCAATTGTTATTTCTACCATGATTACCAAAAGTGTATTTTTGACTAGCTTCCCGCATTTAAATATAAGTGCGAACGTGTTGTGTTAATCACTCGGTCTATTCGCGTACTTTCTCGAACTAAGCACTAAATATGTCAAACTCAAAAAATTGAGCGAAACTCTCTCAGAGTGCTCCAAATATACTCCAAAGTACGTGGATAGACTTCGAGGTTCGAGCTACTTTGCGCCACTTACATCTTTGACATCTAATCCAAGTCACAAATTTAGACGTAGGTACCTTTTTGAAACTTATAATACGTTTCGGGAGAACATTCGCCCAATACCGAATTTTATTCATTTTCACATATATTATTTTTTTGTGCAATTGATTTTAGGAACGGATTTTTAATTTGTTTCTTGTCAATTTTATGCATTTAACATATTTATCAGCAACTACCAATTGACATTCTCTAAGCTGTTTCGAGGCATTTTGAGAACGTGTACAGACTTTCGACCGATTTAAACCGCGTACGCGAATGAACCTAAAGGTGTGTCCAGACTAACGAAACATATCATATAAGCATTAAATAAATGTTTCATTAACTTTCATAAACATTTATTAAACAGAAAAACAAATTGTTATGAAATGTTTCGCAGTTTTCCATTCGTGACGGGAAATAATTTTTGTTTCACATGTTTCCGGCCAGAAAGTAGGAGTTGTTTTTGAATTTGTTTGAATATAAAAATTAAAATATCAAAAAAATCAATAAAAAAATGCCTTTGCCACTGTTTTTCGGTCTTTTTTTTCTATTTTTTTTATGATAATGAAGCACGCTGCTAATTATCCTACCGGTTTAGAGTTCATCATTATTAAGTGCAAAAATGGTTAAAAATTAAATATTTTATAAACATTTTATAAACATTTCGTAAATGTTTCATCGGCGTCCAGATTGAAAGAAACATTTTAGAGATGTTAAATAAATCTCTCTTTTACCGAGAGATGGCTTTCAGCGTACACCCCATGATAAAAATATCAAGAAGGGCGAGGTTCATCATAGCATCTAGAGCAGAGCCTGGAATACTAGGGAAGGCCCCTGTGCATCCAAGACAAACCGTTCTTTGAAGTTTGGCAAAAGAGGCAGTAACACGTTTCCGCGAAAGCCTGTTCCACCATACAATACAATGTTGCATCACAGAAAGAGGAGGCGATAGAAGAGCAACATTACGCACGGGCAGCTCAACCAGTCCCTCCAAGTTTTTCAGCAGGAAGGAAGACACACTTATGGGTCTGAAACTTTTGGCGAGAGTGTAGTCGTTCTTACCTATCTTCGGTATGAACACGACCTTAACCATACACCAAGGAGAAAGTATGTCGGCCAAGGCCAAGCTAGCGGCGAAAATTATTTTCAGCGTCGGCATCAGCTGACTAAAACCCTGTTTCAGCATAGCCGGATAAATCCCATCCGGACCCGGTGACTTAAAATCCTCAAACGATGCAATTGAATATTTGATAGCGTCATCCGTCACCACTCTGGATGCAATATACCAGCTACGCCGCTTGGTGTTTGTCAGTTCTGAAGTGGCCACCGTTGCCGGAACCACTTAAGAGCACGTAGTGACCTGATTTCCCAGATAGTTAGTCTCCAGCAGGAGACTTAAAGTCTCACCATTGTCTCAGTGCAGGTACTATCAAATTTTTGGAGCGATTCCAGTTTACTTGGTCTGTCCCTTTTGAGGACTTTTACAAGCCTACTGGTTGCACTGATTCGACCTCCACACAAAATTGCCTACAAGAGTGGTTTTTCGATTTAAGAATTAGTCTCTTAAATTCTTTTTGTTTCGATCGACACAGATTCGAGTCTTCTTCTAAGTTGGTTCTTAAAGACCGATTGAGGAGCTTCCTGGTTTCTCTGCGAATACACTGCAGTTCGATATTCCACCAAGGTACCGGTCTTCTACAGTTTTTTTTGTAACCGGACATGCTAGTTCAAAACAACGGATAAGGACGCTGCTCTTAGTTTGAGTGAAGCTTTAACATAATTGCCAAGTTCTTCCTTAAACCGAGCCCAATAGCGAAGGTGAAACTTCACAGTAGATTTGAAATTCGATGTATCTGGTGGTCTGAAAGTGTGCTATCTGGCGATACCCTCCAATTAGTGATAGAAATTATGGAACCAATTGTAATTAGGTAGAAAGTTCTGTATAGATGGCGGAGCGGACATAAAAGGCAGGTTTAAAAACAGGGAGACTCAGTCATCAACACCCGGACATGTTCAAGTCCCTGAGGTCAACAGAGACAACAATGCATACTACGAGTATGAATCCGAGCAGACAGTCACAGTTTATGTAAAATAGATTTAAAAAAACAAACATTGTTGACCGTTGGGCCCCTGTTGTTGAGCCAACGCATTTAAATATTTATTATTCACCAACATTTTTTACCTAGCCATAAGTCAAATTGTATATACAAAAAGTTTAATAAAAGCAAAAAATGTAAAAAAAACAGGGAGACACAGTTGATTTTTAACAGCGATTGGTTAAATTTCGAAATAGTGATCGGTTGTGAAGATAAATAAGTGTAAAGTAATACAGTGAATTAAGTGATTCGTTTGAATAGTTTAAGAATTGTTTTAAGTGAAATTGATTTGGTACTTTATGAGTGAATTATTAGAATAATCGATATAAGTGTAACTAAAGTGATAACATTAGAAAAGTTCAACAGAATAGTGTCTTATCTTTTCGAATCACAGCTTGAATGTATTAGTTACAAAACTAACAAATAGCATTCAGCAATTTTAACGTATTCCCGAACTTTGTCACATTTCTCCACGTTTGTAAGAGTTTTTTTTTTCTTTGTTATGTATGTGTTTGCATGCCACACGGATTCTAATCGACATAAAATAAAAGGAAAACAAAATGGCGGATTTTGAAAAATACAAAATTAGGAAACCGGCAAGTGGATTGTGAGTTGGCGGTCTCATACTCAATATTATTTGTCTAAAGGACTATTCGCATGAGAGCGAACTGCGAACTGCGAATTTCATTCACATGAAAACTTCTTTAGTTGCAGGTACGAATCAGTTTTATTGCTGAAGGTTAAGTTTGAACGAATTTTTCATTCGAGGTTTTGTGGATCGCGACTGTTTTATGTGGATTGTGTATAAAGTGTGACAGCACGCGGCAAGAATTTTCAATTCGCGGGAAAATTGTTGTAATTGTAAATTGTAAATTCAGCTAAAACAAATCAATTGAGACGCAGTTCTTTTGTAGATTGTGGATGTTAGATTAATTAAATATAATGCTTTTGTAGTCAAACAAGAAAACAATTTTCAATTTAGCTAAATTGATTTGTTCACAATTCGCCTATTCGCAGTTCGTGCTCATGTAATGGTCCTTTAGAAAAGTAGCAGCTTATTTCTACTCATGGAAAATAAAATATAAATATATTTTTCAATACCAATTTTAAACAAAAAATTGAATATACGAGCTTCCAACCTATTTCTATTTGAATAACAACAACGCAGCTTATCGGATTCCTACATCCCATTCCACACAATGTTCATTAGTAGCAGTGTGGCAATAATCAATTTGTCAGGTGCAGAGAAATAAATTCACGCGAATTAACTCCACGTGGCAATAACAAAAAATATATTTACGTTATAAACATGTAGATAAACATTGTATTTCTCTATAAATAGACATATTTTATATAAATATTAGCAAACAAATAATTTTATGATAATTAGAGTAAGGAGCGAATTTTATTTACCAAGCAAATATTGTGAACATTCCCGCAATCAAATGGAATCAGGGTTTTAGGTTTTGTTGTGATTTTTTAGTTTTATTTAACAATTTATTTTTCTTATTACAAAATCGAAAGTGGAATTGATTCTCACTTTTATTTTTAAGGCGTGTGCTCAAAGCATAGTGGAGTCAGTTCCCTATACCTATACCTACCAAGTAGGAACTAAACATACCTACTCTCTTAAATTGGACTTATTTCCCAATCGGGATCTGTTTTGATTCGCGTGTGGAGTTAATGGCCGCACTTATAACAAATCATATTCTCGACTTTATACTTTCGAAAAAAAATTATTTTGAATTCCTAAAATTTAAAGTTGAAACTAAAAATATTGGTAAGGCTCGATTATTTATTTCCTTGTACCAATTTGTCATACCTAGCGAGTTCTAAGCTGTCAACATACCCTCCACACTCATTTAGTTCCCTAATTTAAGAACTTGTGACTCGTTTTTCTAACGAATTTCACTCAACGAGTTTGTGGGTATACGCACTTTTCTGTGTGGGTTCTGTGTGTCGTTCTTTTATTTGGGCAGCTACTCCGTCCGTGTGCATAATGGTAACAACGAAAACTTACACAGCTCACATGTGCTTTTACTTTTTGAAAACGTTCCCTTCTTTTCAGTCAAATCCTTACAATTTTAGTTCAAATGGATAACAACTGGGGCAACTTGGAACTATCTCTTAATATTTTATCTTGAAAACAACTAATATTCCCACAACTCTGTCTTTTTATGGTCTGTTCCAGATCAGAAGACGCTGATAGCAAAATTCGTCTCATTTTGCACTCACAATTAGCGACACATTGCCGTTCGTTACTCGGTAGGTAAATTGATTTCCATCTATCAAATCGTAGAGCTAGTGCTGAATGGTCACACCCACAGATTTCGAATTCATGAACCACACTACACACGTGTTCTACTTCTCCTTTCAGGACCATTCAACCATACATATGATGCAGTACGAGAAGCATGGTGGCAACCAAAAGCTATATCACACTGTGCCATAACATGTTCCAGCGCATCGCCATCCATTTTGTTATCCCTTCTAATTTGTGATTTACATTATCATTCGCCACACATGGAGATGAATAGGGCTGGAAATCTTCTTTGCCAACGTGCACATTGATTTGTGTTCGTGCTGTTATCATCCGTCCAAGTTGCAACATAATTTTTCATTTTATGAATATGTAATGCCCCGGCAAGGCTTACCCCAGATACTATAGTTCTCTTCACCTTCGGTGTTCGATGGCCCGTCGAAGCCGGTCTAACTTTAACACGTACGCATATAAATTTGTATGGTTTTGCCTTCGAAAACTGGATGTTTATCCCCCTGACTTGCAGCGTATTGAAGCCTGCATAAATCGGGTACGGGTACGTACGGGTAGCTTTATATTGCCGAACGGTTTTTGTGTGCAAGACATGTGGCTGTTGCTCAATAGGTATGCTGCGAAAATATGCTGCTCCTCTGATGCTGTTGCTGCCGCGCTCATATGCCTTTTGGACGTGCAACGAAATTATTCCAAAGTTTTCACTCTGAATTCTAAATTACGTAATTATATTAGAACCATGCACTTGTTGCAGGAAGGACCACCACGAAGATGGATGTAGTGCAAGAGTGGAGGGTATGCTGCCATGCAGGAAATAAGATCGGTCCATGCTGAGGATGAAGAAATATGGTTATAAGGCGAAGGACTCGAGTGATTTGGTGAAGGATGGTTGGCAAAATGTTCGCTCTCGTTCCATCTCTGATCAGTTTTGTACACTTTTGGGAATTGGGTTTTTACTTTTAAATTGATAGAGCATGCACTCGGATGTGCTTTGAATAGCGATTAACACATTGAGTGCTCGAGTGTCGCTGAGCAGAACTATGCCCAGGTGGAAACCACTTTTACATTACCTTGATATTTTGAAAATAAGTACCTTTTAAATTTCGTATATCTGCGAATGCATGTTCCAAGAGACTACTTTACTGCCATTATAGTTTTGGGCATAACATCAGGTAGAGCCTTTGTCAAATGCGTGCCCATTGCAGCTATGATGTGAAAAGCTCTTTAACTATGGATATATTGAAAATCTCGCTAAGTTTTTGCCATTTACATATTGTCCCCGTTCACATTGGCGTTATCTACCGATAAACCCTGGGACAGACTTCATCAAGACTGCATTTGGGCAATTTCTAAAACTTGTTGTTCAATAGTTGTTTTTGTAAATACATTTAATAGACCCAGTATATTTGTCAAGTCCCTCAATTTGACAGGTACATTTTTCTTGTCCTGCGTACCAATGATAACTAATTATATCAAATCTTCTTAGTGTTGACCATTGGATTCGAAGAGGAATCCGACAGAACGGCAATGTAATCAGCAGCATCAGCTTTAACTTATGGTTGATCCTAGCAATGCTATAGTTGATTCAAAAAATATGGAAAACAAATTCGGACTAAGAAGGCAATTCGGACTAAGAAGGCACCTTTTGGACTGATTGCTTACAATCACACTATTTTCCTAGTAAAACTCTGACCACTTTGGTTGAGAGAGTCCTCATTTACCCAGTTTCAGTCAACTGCAGCAAGAGCAGCTTTAAAATCAGCAAATCTTCTTTTTTTATTATAATTCTATCGGGGAGAAACGTGAAACTCGATGACGTTATAACTCGACAACCGCTAGGACGTTTTCATGATTCATTTTTTATTTTGTTCGTATAGCTGTATTTCAGGTTTAAGCAAAACGAAAATTCCGGAAAATCGCAAATTTATTCGCATTTTTTGCATTTTACGATTGGTGGCGTTGATGAACATCTGAAAGTTGATGTTTCGGACAAAATGGGAGTTGTTTCGGATAGGTAGCTTGTGCGCAAGGTTGACGTCAGAGACACTACTATTGTTATGGTATTGTCTCTGGTTGGCGTGCTCATATATCCTCGCGATGTCCATAAACGTATAGATACTGGGCCTTACCAATAACCATTTTTAGTTTCGACTCTTAATTTATGTAGCTTACTGTGGCTTAGTGGCTATATTTTCCATACAAATTTCGTTATTGTGAGCTTACGTAAATTTAAAGTTTATTAGTATGGCGCACTATATGCAGTTAAATACATACCCTGTATGAGTTCTGTTTAGAAAATGATTTCAAATGTCGATCCATAGGATGTTCTGGATTATAACAAATGAATATTTGCATTATTGAGTACTTGTATGTTTCAAGTTGAATCTACAATGTGAAAGCGATCTAACAAGCCTCCAAAATTACTGAATATCATAATTACTTACTCAATGCAAAGTTTTCACAAGCTACTGTGTGGTGTGTGTTATTCTCATTTGTTTGTCTGCAGAAATGTTTGCATTCCTTAAAAGCCTTACGGTAAATAGATTTTTCAACACTGTATCTAGTTTTGGGGGATATACTCATATATCTGCGACTATAAATCGACTTATGACAAAGAAATCACTTTTAAACTTACTATTTTATATTTTAATTAAAACTATATTTACTTGTTTAATGAAATCATTTCTATTACTTCCATGTACTCGATTCTGTTTTCCTCCACTTGCTGATTTCCTTTGCGTGACTATTGCTGTTAATTAGCATGTTGTTTAAATTAGCTTTCTGCATTTGCCCTCATATCAGAAATCATATTACTATGTCGAGGACATTTAATTTGTGAATAATAATTCTATCCAATTCCAGCTGAATAGAGACAACCGATACCTCAACTCATCCCAGTGTTTAGTCCTATCATTTCGTATAAAATATCAAGTTTTGAATGCTCGCACGTATCGCAGAAATATAATGTAAACATTATGACAAAATAATATTAAACTGATTTGCATTATGGTGGCGTTTTGTTTGCGTGAATGTTTGATTTCATTAATTCTTAATTGTTGCACTGTGTTATTTGTAACGGGGGTGGTCGAAACAAATTGACCGAATAAATTGGCCAATTAAATGTTTTCAGGTTTAGACGCGAAATTAATTGCTTTGTTGTGCTCCGTGACAACATTATAACAATGACTTTTGGAAATGTTGAAACCAGGAAATTTATATTGTCACCAACCAGACCAATGAGGGTAAAATGGTATCCACTATAACCGTGCATAATATATGCGTTCATTTCACAGTAGTCATTAAGTTGGTCGATTAAATTATGAGGCTCAATTGAAATTTAAATATTTGAATGCGTGCATACTGAAGTGCTTTTTTGTTTTATTTACCAGCATACTTAAGTAGGTACTTATGCACTAGTATATATTTTAAAATAAATAAATATTAAAATAAATAGGCATTTATAATCAAGTAAAATTGGGCTATAGGTACTTTTTTTCAAACCTTCTTAGGTGTGAAACTGGGTGAATTCCAACTCCATGAAGATTGAATAATATGTAATGCTGTCAGACTTTTCCCATTTCGCATAAAATTGTTCTGTTTATTGTTGGAGTTCGTGTGTTTGGAATATGTGAAGCCGTTGAAATTAATATTTGCCTAGAGCTTTACTAATACCCATTTTTAAAAGGGGTTCCTTGAGTTATTAAAGTGGCCTGTGGATGCCGCAAAATGATTACAATTACAGTCACCTCAAACAAATCTATCCCAAGATATTGAAAACACATTTTAGAGCTGTAATCGAGTCAAGGTAGGGAAATGAAGATTGCGATCCACTCTAAGAATTGGGCTTAAGATAGGCAGTAGGAAGAATTTTCTTTAAAACCGTTGTCTGTATTTTACCTGTATAGTTATTTCAAGTTCTAATTTTAATTTGACTTACTGTGCGATACCCTATTTTATATATAAGAATGCTCCTAAGAAACATTTCCATCCGCAACCAACGTTCTTTGGTAAAAACTCGTACATGCGGATATTTTGACGAATTTGGCTTTCAAATTTTAGGCTTTCGCTTCATATACTTAACTTGTTTAGGGATGTCTGCTATGAATATTATTTCAGAGCCCAGGCTATAATAAGTTTACTTGTTCCATATGTTCCATAATCGGAAAATCCTTCGAAAGATATTAACGTGACTTTGGAAGAAATGCTTTGCGAGTTTCCTTTGAGCAACAATGTATACTTACAAACCTTATCTTATTCATCTTTTACATGCACTGGTACAATGCGTCGTCAACATATTTGGGGGAAAGTCAAAATAAAAACACAATTTGATTTCAACATTCATTACTCATTATATTTTCTCTTCTCTCGAAATATTTATATTTATTACATTTACTAGACAAATCTTAATATCAGGTCAGAACTATTCCACAATTCGGGTAAAATCGAATAGATTACTCGTTGGCAATAATATTCTGTTTGCATTTACTAGTTGTTTTGTTACTAAACCATTTTAAGAAGCTCCTCAAATGTCGGTAATGAACGCACGAACTTTTTCCGAGTATAGCTTAAGTTATTTGAATTTTTATTCTTGCAATGTTAGACAGCTCGCTATTACCATTTACCCACTTAATTATATATTATTATTGTAGAGTGTCATTTCTTGAGACCCATAAGCGTGTTGTTGTTGTTAAGTCGTAGAATATACTCAATCGAATAGTGGAATATGCCTGTATATTTGGAAATATGACAGTCTCTCTAGAGACAGTTTATAGATTACCACACAGTTTATGACTTAATCAATACGTACGAAAGGAAAGTACACATTAAGAAACAAAGAAAACAAAATTCATTACAATATGAAGATAATGCTATGAAATTGACAAACAAAAAAGTTGAAGAAAGTTAACTTTTGTGGGAATAGACAAACATTCTCTAAAACAAACGATAACCCATTGGATTGGCCCACACACTCAAACGATCAATAGCCTCAGCAATGTGATTCCACTTGGCATCGCCTGCTACCAAAATCATTTCATCATAAACGTCTCTGTTGCGTTTATCGTCGTACAACTTTTGTAGAATTTTTAACATACGTCCATGATGAGAGTGCAAGTATGCGTGCCAAAGAACAAAGTTAGTTATCTATATGTGGGAAACAAAATATTCAATAAATAACTGTTAAAGTCTGTGAAGTCAACAAACTTACCTTAGTATCTGTGGCATCGGTAAATTTTCCAATTTCCGTGAATATTCCATCGATTTCCTCTAAACGAGTTGCCTTTTGCGAACCGTTTTCGATAACATTTAATCTGGCAAGCGCGATACCCTTCTTAGATAGTGCCTCCAACAAAGTTGTCTTCTGCTTTTCCATTTTTCTGCAACGAGATTATATTTTGAAATGAAGTTTATAAAACTGTCGCGATAGTATCTGCAAAGTAATTCAGTAGTGCGGTAGTTGCTGCTATATATTTACTTAGTTTTTATCGATTCTGTGGTAGATGATAATCTACTACCGAGTTGAACTCATTTAATTCTCAACCGTTCGGCAAGTTATAAGTGTTAAGGGTTGATTCAGGTTCATTGTACCACGAATTTCGTGTCTGCACATCCTACCGTTCCTTCGCGTAGCAAATCCCTTAATGACATTTGCAGTGTTCGGGAAGAGAAAACTTTCAGAAAGTTTCGAGATAATTGCGTGCAGGATTATCGACATTTTGCTGAAATCATAAGGAATCAAGATAGTTATAGTTTGCTGCTAAACGAAGCGAGTTGCCAGGGATTTAGAGCTAATCGAAAACGTCATGGATGGATTGTAGTAGGACGGCTTGCAGGAAAAAAAAACATTCGATGGCAAAAGAAAATTGTTCAATTACCAAAAAACAACCGAATCTTAAAACTACATTCTCTAATGAACGCACTCTCTGCAGAATTGTTAAAAGAAGAACTTACTTTGTCAGCATGGTTCGAATAAGTTTCTATCTATCGATCATTTTGGATACAAATTGTTGGAATATTTAGTACGACTATTAGTACCCACATTGCCAGTTCTCGATGAAATGCCAAACAAACGAGATATATTGGTTCGGTTTGAAAGAAAGTCGAGTCATTACATTTCATGAACAAAGTGGGATGATTTCCATTTTACCTGGAATTCTGCCCTCTGATTCTTCTCATCGAAGTTGTGCTAAGTACCTACAATATTTGATAGTCACCCTTGTCATTGTCATTTACAATTAAATAGTTACCAATCTCAGTTGACTACCTACATCTTCCTGACTGCTATCTGCTACGTTGGATTTAATCCGCAAACACTTTTGTGCTCACCACTTTGACAGCTTTATTCGAGCGCGTGTTTACTTAAGTTAGAGGCAAAACAATAAAATTCATTATCTAGTCCTTTCACTGTCAATTTGCAAACACATTCAGCAACACCCACCACCGTGCTGCGGTAAAAGTTAAGTGTGGCTAAAATTACGTGCCACAAAGGACTAATCTGCATTAAGCAGTTTTGTATGCGAGCTCGATTTTTCATTCAGGCCGCTCACTGTTTGTGTTGGCAAAAATTTTTCAAATCTACCTCATTCACACCGTTTTTTTGTTAGACTGGAATGATACGCGACGCGAATGCGAACACAAAGTGAAACTTTTTGTGTTTTTCCATTCACCGTCATCAAAGCGGCGCAAAAACTTTCACTCAAAGACCTGCCTGCACACAATAAATTGCGCGCTAACAAAGCGGGGATTTGAAATACCCTGTTTTTTTTTCTTGCTTGTTATTCGCGCTTATGCTCTACTCGGTTACTCACACCCACATACACATTCCAGGATACCAGTCCAATCCGAATGATATTTCAATCGAGAGAGCGAGGCGAGGCGACAGAAATAAACTCTCAGGAAGAGGAGGTAGTGCTTTTGTGAATGTAGGTTTCTGCACTCTTAAATGGGATTTAACAACTTTGTGGTGGCATCGGCCGCAACTACCCTATACTCACGTTTTAATCTTGGCAGCGTCGGAACGTGTATCGTTCTTGATGCCATAATAGGAGAGCAATACATCCTTGTCAGTCTCCTTGATAATGATGTTGGTCTTCTCCACGATGGTTTCTAGTGCTGTGGTAGTGCTGGCAACATCTGGCTTCACCTCAACATCGTCCCCCTTAATCTGCTTGGCGAATGTGAACGGCAATACGGGCTTCAGATTAATGTTTTCGATATTCTGAATATACATTGAAATCGCGTTCAGGTGCTTTGGGTTGGCTGCAATAACCGCATTGCAAAGCTCTTCGGCTTTGTCCAAATCTAAAGCCGAAATTTAATGTAAGAAACAGAACATGCTGCTGCGTTCTTATTCAACTTACCAATCTTAGCAATCATCGAACACTGGAAATCACGCAGAGCCTCGGCGTACTCGTCTTTTCCCGATTTTGCTGCTTTATTAGGACTGGGACTGGCACTGTTGTTCTTGGAAGAAGGACCACTTCCTCCGCCATTGCCATTCCCATTAGCTGCTGATGAGCCGTTTGTCTTTTTCCCAGATGCAGATGCACCGTTTGACGTCGCACTGTTATCTCCCAGGATATACTTATACTCCAAAGTTTGTATCTTGCGACTAGGCTCTTCTTTGGCTAGGTACATGAAGCCACTTAGCCAGGCGGCTCCGGCAGGCAATGCCGCCTTTGTGAGTTTCTCATTGTTTATCGGAGCTGCATACATCACTTTGGGCTGTGTTTTTATCAAACAACTGGTGAACTTGCGACCACCGGTAATGCATTGATTGTAGTGGTCATACATGTCAACATTAAGGGTGCTTGACAATTTGAATCCGGCAATCATAGTCGCCTCGGATATTTTCTCCAGAGCGTCCTTCTTCTCGTGGCGCACCTGAAGTCGCACTGTATAGTCGCCTTTTTCCAGTTTAGTGTAAAACGATTCGGAGTGGGCGTCGCCGCTTGCAATCAACATCTTATTCGTATCGAACAGCATCCACAATTGTGACTCGAATTCGGATTCGTACAACAATCCAACGAAAAGAGGTGCGTATAGAGAAACTTCGCCCGCCTTGGCAACATTTAGCGTGTAAGTAAGGATGTTCTGATAGATTTGCCTGCCTGCAGGGATCACATCTCGTGTTGCACTCAGGGCAGTTATTTTCGACTCATTCGGCTTGAGGACAACGGCGGCGGATTTCAATTGAACAATTGGTTGGAATTCCTCGTAAGAAAGAGCACTCACACTGAAACGGTGTATGCCCATGGACGCGTGCATCACATCTGTAATGAGAATGGTTTCTTGTTAAATTAATAGAACTAATGATTATAGTCTAGTCGGGGGTAGATGAAGTGCAACAAATTAGTGCCACGTTAAGGATTCTGACTCTTTCAGCACATCACTTTTTGAGTTCGCTATGTTCTTGTTGAGTGAATAAAGATTACCATCCTACGGAGGCAGTACTATGTGGCATGGCTTCCTTTTATTTGCCTTTTGAATAAGATGTAATGGTGTTGCTGGGCGATTTATCTATGTACAAATTGTGGTAAGCAATGTGATCTGACTGTATAGCGAAGGGAAAAACATTGAACGTGCAGACGAGCAACTAATTACTGAGAATTAAAATGAATACCAACCGAAAGTGAGCGGTGTATTTGATCAAATTACAATTCAACTTCATTTCCTCCCTGGACAAAATCACCACCTTGCAATTTAAAACTGAACACAGAGTCTGGCAAATCTTGTCGCAATCAGTTTACTAACCGAACTCGTTCGTTTGTTCTGCCAACAGTTTGCTGACTATGTTCGCTTTGCCAACTCAACTAGTTTGCATGTTCAAGGCACAACATTACTTCCGATTGACCAAAGGATTTCTGAATAAGCTAAATCAAAATACAGTTTCCAGTTGGAATACATTCGCTTTCGCCATCCCGCAGAGCCAAAATAGTTGGATGCAAAAATCTGTTACAGGCTTAATATAAATGTCGGCTTACGATTGTGCAACTAGACCCGAAAGTGTAATATTTATTTAAACAAGGGAACGAGGACATGTCGGAGCGGCGAAGCCTTGCATAATTCTTTTCTCTCCAGACATGTTTTACATGCTAACAAATTTGCACAAACAAAGCGTTACTCGCTCCGCACAACTTTACGCTTGTCGTGCATCTCAATTTCACGGAGTACGTTAAAAGCAAACAGTATAGCTCAACATCATCTCCTTTTTCCTGTTACAAGAACAGTATCCCTGGCAATGCGATACGCTATAGCAAAGCTGGGGATACGAAGAAAACTACAACTCGAGAAGCACTTGCTAATGTGTATATGGTAATTTATATCCAGGTGGTTTGTCGCATTTTATTACCCAACTTAACTTGGGTCCTTCCTCCTAAGGACCAAGCCCAACAAATACAACAGAAACAAGCGACGATGAAGAATACATCCAGTTTCTAACCATCTTCCGCATGGGCTATACAACAACGAAAACCGATGGCATGAAAAGTACATGGCACATTTCGGGGGTTGGTTTGCTGGTTTAATAGTCGTCGGGCTTGCAGTGACTATGATTTTCTTGTAGTGGAAAATGTTACAGGAAAACTTTTGTTTAGAGATTCGCATTCTGCACTATTCCTAATCATACTCGGATAGTTGTGCTCTTGTAGCACAATCATTTAATACTCGTCCGGAAATGAAGAAGACTAACTATAGGACGACATACATAATGTACTTACTCGAAAGTTGGTTTTCACAAGCCAGATTGAAAGTCAAGGATATGACGAAAATGTCATTAGTGACTGGTTATTCTGCTATTCCCCAGGTTTTATTTCTTGGGAAATACATGCATTGAAGAGTTGCGTATTGTATGTATATAGGGCTTGTTTTTAAAAGCTAACGCCGCCGGTGATTTTCAGAAATGTACCTTAAGTTCGTTAAGCCAATCGAAGGAAATGAAGTTAAGCAAAGTTAGGGCTGTATTTATTTTTTCATTTCGCCAATGTGAACAGAAAATTTGTCATGTCAAACTTTAAGAATACGTTAAACACATGCATTTCAAGGTTTATTTTTTTGGAAGGCTTTAAAACGTCCGCACTCAAGATATCGATGACACTACACGTCGAGTATCTTGTAAAAACTCTAAGCCTTGCTCTAACTCTAATTTTGGTAGTTAGAGCAAGGCTTCTTTTCACAATAACGTTAAGGGACGATTTATTTAGCAAAAGCTAGTAATAAACATAAAGTTTCCAACATGATTATGTGACCTAAAGTTACCAATTTGTTGGCAACAAAATAACATCGGTTCCGCTGTTACTGACAGCTCTACCAATCTAGAAACGCCCTCAAAGTGTAAGGGTATCATTGGTTTTCTTTGCTGTGAAAGAAATAGTCCCCAAGGATCCATACATTCCCCAACTCTGTTTCTTCTGGATATCAATAAGTTATTCCTTTACTTTTAAATTTTTTCGAATTTTTACTCAATGCCGTTCCTTATCTCGAAAAATTCGTAAAAGAGAGTGTCATCGATAGAGCAGATATCCTAGCGAGGTATCCGTCGGAACGGAAAATTTTCCGCAGCACATACTCTGTCGGAACCAGTGTTTTGTCATTGCGATGGTTTTTCCCTCGGACAATTCATTTTTTTCCCATTTTTCCCTTCCTCGTGTAGTCAAAATTCCCACAATTTTCCCACTTGAGTAGTTTTGAAGAAAAAAACACGCAAAAAATATTCTATGAGGAAATTAATTGGAGAGTAAAATACATTTTTTGTAGTAGATTTATTACATAACAAGCAATTTAGATCGGCTAGTTTTGTGGACACTGAATAACTTACTCGTAGTAGAAATATGATCTTAGGTTAGAATTGAAGTAAATTGTTTTTTGTAAGTTAATCTAGTTTGGAAAAGCTGTCACCTGACAATTAACAGATAATTTGAAAGCCTTGCGGATAAAAATTATACTAGAATTCCCTCGCAAATTCTAAATCCTCTTTCGGCAACTCTTTTATACTGCCTATTCGACGAGGCCACTTACGAAGGTAAGATCTCAACAAATAAGTCCAACTATAGCAGCGAAGTTTGAAAGTCCAGTCATGTCGGCGACACAGCATTTGGAAACAAACCGGACAAACCAAACTGTAGCAGCGTCCTTAAGCGACTTGTAATTTATTTGTCGACACACTGTCATACATGAGACTTAACTCTCATCCTTCATTTGTATTATTTTGTTGTCCACTTGCCTATTTGCATTCTTTATAGCTAACTGTTGATTCTCTTTTGTAAATTGTTAAACAGATCAGCAGAGCTCAAAGGACGATGAAGACACATATCCCTGTGGGATATCAAAATTCAATGCAAAAACAAATGAAAACTTGAGGCGAAAGCATGCATAAACACGCCGGAATCTGTAATCTGTCAAAAGTTAAAGGACACGAAGTTAAAATATTGAACTTTACGCTCCCCTTCTCTGTCGCTCACTGCTGAAGAGATAGATCCGCACCAGGACACACTTTGCAAACACATGGGCTGAGTCGGTTTTTCGCAAATTAGATGATGGATAGATATAAGGGCAAACACAAACTGTGAGAAAACTTATGCAAATGTCCCTTCTTGCAGTGGTACACATGTGTGCCAGGACATGCAGAAGCAGCATTAAAATCATGTAACCGCACACAGCATATGCTATGCACACACAAATATTGCTTAGTAATGTACAGAGAAATGCAGTGTGTATGCAGGAATATGGCAAGAAGGACGAGTATACGACTAACAGTGCTACTCGAGGACGAAGAAGAAAATCTGTTGCCAATGTACGAATTTTCATAGCGGAAAAGCAGAAGGCGGAAGGCGAATCCTTGCAGTTTATCGGAAGCAAATGCACACACATATGGCTGGTGCTGGTTGTCTCATATGCTCTTGATCCTTCGTCCCTTCCATACGCTCTTTGACACAGAACGTACATCTGAATGGGAATCGGAAGGGTATCCTTTTCTTCGTTGCTCCTATTTTCGATAAAGTTCCGAACATTTTGTTAATACGTGGACATGGAATTCATGCATATGTGATTTCAACACACATCCAGTGATGTGGCAGGTCGCAGCAAACTTAAGGGAAAGCCTCGTCTGTGTGTGTGTTTATACATTTTATGAAGGAATCCACCATAAAATTGGAATTAAATTTAAAATTCATAGAAACTAACAGGAATCAGAGGCACCTCCATTGCCACCCCATCTCGTCGGATGTGAAGCGTTCAATATTTAAATTGCTCCTGCTTTGGCTTTCACTGTGGGGCGGTGGTATTCGCAGTTTTTTTTTTTTTTTTTTTGTTAAACCCTGTCCCGTGGCATCATCAGTGTGATGCACTCGTTGCTGTAGGGCTTCCTGGTGTACGTAAGTACGATGTGAATGTGACCCAATAAAATGCGTCTTTTGATTTTCGATGCCGCACTCGGGCTGAGCCATTGCAGGGGCAACTTGTGGTTCGGCAGGCGAGGAGAAGGGGAGAGCATTTTAAATGTGAATAGAATTCTTTTCTTTTTTCTATCTATATTTCTTTTCAACTTTGAGAGTCATGAGGTGAACGCATTGAATTCATTCATGCACTGATGCACTGCGGCAGGATAAAATGAATCGATTACGAGCTAAGTGATTCAGATCAATAGACAAGAAAGAAGTTACCAAGGAAGATATGCCGAGAATAGACGAAATGAGATGAATAGAGATGAGCAATATAAATGCCAATCCAGTTAGGGCTGGATTGCGATTTAGCAGATGTGGCAGTGTTCGTTCGCTCTCGTTAGCTGTACTGAATGGGCAAGGAATGCATGCGAGCAAGTAACGATCCAATTTAGCCCCAAGATGGTGTTATGACTTTGAAGTGTGATGCTTTCGTTTAGAAATGGAGTTATACTTGCTGGATATGAAGGCATAAACGTTTGTCATGAACTCATCTCTAACCATATACTGGAGGTTGCAGTGTGGTCGATCGCCGAGAATTCTCATTGCAATAAACGTTTGTGAATTTTTCTACACCAAACACTGACTGGGAAGGTATATTGGGATGGACTATTCTATTCATGAGCAGTATCGCAATCTTTTGGAATAATATTTGCTAAGGACCTTCCACAATTTAGAACAAGACGTTGTGGGCTTTCTCGTGCCAAAAGTGCTTTCAACATGGTTTTAGATGAGGTGTACTAAGAGAAAAAGCGAATAGCTTCGCCAATTTTCGACTCACGAACAGACCTTAAGCAGGGAAATTTCGTAAGAAGATGTTTTCATTGGTCGAGATCTACTGTATAGGCACAATCAACGCACTCAAATCGAGAACGGGAACCGCAGTAAATGGCATGTGCTGGAAAAACTGGCGCCGAAAGATGATATGACCTGTGCTTAGGGGAGAGTAACACCTAACGATATCTGTAAAACTACAACGAGCTACCTTGCTCATAGTTATACATTTTATGGGCCGAATTACCGAAGTTGAACTTAAAACGAAACGCCGATTATTAGTTATCACCAGTTTGCCAACCTACTGATTATAAATCCGGATTGTTCAATGTTGCAGGAATCCGAGCGTCACTGATTGGCATGAACCCGAAGATAACCAATTCTGCATTATTCTGGTCCACAAAGAAAATAACAACATTTTAACGGCTTTTGGAGGTCTAACAAGCAATCCATACAACAACATTCAGGTGAACTGTTACTGAGTGGCTTTTGGAGGTCCATACATCATTTACATTTTTTGGTTCCACGAAAAAAAAAAATAAACCTTCGTACTATTCTCTTGGTGGAGGTTTGTTTATCGATTTGGCAGCACTTTTTGCAGCGACAAGCAATTTCATATGTGACAGCTGAATTGTGCTCTGTTTACGTTGTTTTCCATTGGATTTTCAGATTTTGCTCTCAGATTTCAGATTTTTCGTACCCAATCCCTAACGGAACATGAAATGAGATCACTCTGTTTTTGCATTTGTGTCGGTGCATGATTTAAAATACAGCTGTGCTTAAATTGTAGTTTGTGTTTATAAAAATCCATTTATTTATGCTGATTTCCACTGAGCGGCCAAATGCAAATTTGTCTCTATTTAAAAAAATAAATAATAACACACTTCAACGTTTGACAAATGTCAAATATTTTGGTGTTAGAGAAACTAGTTTTAAATCTCGCTAAGGAAAACGATAAGATTCGCATAATTGTTTTTTTTTTTTTTTGCGGCCAATGGAATATCAAATGTGACAACCAGCTGATTTCGAGAACAGAAAAACTGCCCTGAATCTGTGCTTTTTCTGTCCCAATAGAAAACGGCATTAGTTTGATATATTACAACTTTATGTTACAACGGCATTAGTACAACTTAGGGCATCAGCTGGCTGACTTTTTAACATGGATTCAAATTGATTATGCCTTTTAAGTCCCCCAACACCACACCGGCCCTTGTGAATGATCGAAATGTTCTTTAAAGAATGCAGTGAAAAATATTCTTGCCTGTCATAACCTCCAAAATAGGCAGCAACTTGCAGCACAATGCTTCAAGACTGTGTTGGGCGCCAGGCAGGACACTGAAATGAACAAGCTGATGATCTTTGGAGGTAAGGAGGGGAATTAGGAAGAGAAGAGGGAGTAAATATTAAACCACCTCAGTGCATACTAAAGGAATCTATTAAAAATCAAACGTTAATGAAGGCCGATCTGAGGAGGTCAAACATCACAGGGCATAAAGTTTCTAAGCCACTTTGGGGACAATTCGACAGAAATCCTGTCAGGGAACTGCCTTCTAAAAATATCTCGCAACCGAAGGAAGTTTCTGGGTAGGTAGTTCTTCTTATTTAAAAAATATATGATATAGACCACACAAACTCGGTTTCTGTAAGGCGATTAAGTGTTTTTCAAGAAAAAATGTTTAGTCCCGTATGAGACCACTATTTCATACCGCATTTTTACCTAACCTAACATAACTATATAATAACTCCTGATTTCACATCGAAATCTAGTAAGTGCCAGATTTTGATATTTTTAGAATTTCCCTGGCTGAAATTTAACTGATCGAAACAACTCCAAAGAAAGTTTTCGACAGTTTTCACAGACCAATGAAAGAAAAATTTTTTTTATTGGAATGTCTTTTTCTTGTTTTATATTTTCTATTTCGTTTTTAGTTAATTAACAATATTTGATTCACAAGAACAATAAATCTACAATCATTGTTGTAGTAAAAATAACTGTCACCGTATTCGTTGGACATTTAAATTAAAAAAAAAAATGTCCGAAAGCCAAAAATGAATGCCTTGAACTGAAGCAAACCACAAATGCATTGCACTGAAACGAGTCCCCGCAACAGAACTTTATCCACTACAGAGTTGTCTTTTCTATGGGCAACAACTTTTAAGACTACTACACAATTCCATACTTTTGCTGTGGCAAAGATAGCCTGTGCCTAACAAAATGTTTTACCTCCTTGCCATGTCGACTGTGAAAGGCCACACCGAACTATCTTACCTACCTCAAGTATTCGCCAACTTTTCGACAAATTAATGAACTTTCGGACAATAAAGCCTTCCAGAAGAATTGCGCGCAAAACTTTAACGAGATCTTAAAAACTTGAACCTCAACTCAACATAGTGCCACTCACTGGGCGACTTTGGGTGTCATCCTCAGGCAAAAATGTCCGAAGTCATTCCAAACAAACTTCCCTGTGCAGCATGAAACTACGCTAGAACCACATTATAACTCCCCTCTAATAGCTTTCAGCGTCGTCATCGCAGTAAAAGTGAAAAAAAGTCCGTCCTTACGAAAATCATCGACACACGTCCCGATACAAAATCTCGCCGCACAAAAATACTAAAATACTTAACCTAAATTAATATCACTAAAAGTTCATTTTCACGAACGCGGCAGTGAGCACGCAGTCAGTAATAGTGAAGCGTAAAGAGGGCATAACCCTCAGGAGAAATTCAAGGAAAACTTTCTTCAAGACACCACAGTCATTGTAGTTTAATGCAATGGAAAACCAAAACCTCTGCCAAAATAAATAGAGGAAAAGCCTCATCCTTCTTTAACAGTAAAAAAAAAAGCGCATTCCCCAAGAACCAGAAGCAGAAAACAATGGAGCGCCATCGCAGCGAATTGTTGTGGTGTATTAAGTACCTAACCACCCTTTTCATTAAGTTGTAAAAACACAAGACCCAACTTTAACTCTAAATTTCACAATTTTTTTTTTCTACTCGCCAAAACGGGTGCCCCATCTCCCCTCGTCTTGTTTCCGAATGATGCCTTTTAAAACCGAGAAGAAAAATCCAAACTTTTCACCAGTGTGGGCATGAGGCGTCAACATTTCGAACAAAAAAAAACTTGAATAGTTTTCGGGTGGGTTTGTGTAAAAATATCGTAGAGAAGGGAGAAAACTTTTCCAGTTAGTTCCCCTTGTGTGAAATATAATAGAAAATCATCAAATCGGTGTACTCACTTGCGTTTGGACTGACCGAGATTCCATGAAACTCCAAACTATATTTTACATGTGTATTTCCAAAGTTTGACCAGTACTTGGCAATGCAGAGCTCTAGTATATTGTTTGGCTGTTCCGGGACAAAAGATAAGGAGAAAGAAAAATCTTATATTATTAGGATTGCTGAGTGGGTCGCAAGACCCTTAAATTCCATGGAAATTATGCGAATGCATTTTAGCCACACAAACTCACATGAACACTAAATGGTAAAATTGTTTCAGTTTCAGTGGTCACGTTGAGGATTTTCTGAGTCTCCGACAGGCGGCATGAGCTTATAGGGAGCAATTGCATTGTATGGATGAAGAATTTGCCCAATTCTTTGTCACGATTTGCATCGGTAGAAAGCATTTTTAAAACTGCAAAAAAAAAAGGCATGTGTTGGAATGAGATTGTTCAAAGTTATAGTAGTGGGGAAACTTACCAGCCCATCTGGCGTTGTTAGGAACCAATACGAAATCACGCTGAATTGTGTTCGGTTGGAATTCAATGGCATTTGGAGGCTCAAAAACTCGGGATACTTCAGTGTCCAGCACATGGGGCTGAACAACGGTGACCGGAATTTCGAATAGGGACCCTTTTTCGACGGCATTACTGTCGTATGCGTTGATGCTGCAAAAGAGAGAGAAAGGGTGTTAGTCTAGGCAGTAAGTAAACGATATTTTTAAAGAAAAACAAGAAGAGAATTTTACAATTTTGTTTTAACCGTTCGATTGGAATTCTTTCCTCGGACTTTTTTAGATAACAATGGAATACCAGAAAGTTCCAAAATTTCGAAGCCACAATATAAACGTGATTTAAGGGCGGAACCTTAATACAATTGAAAAGCAGTAATCTAGTTGAGCAAATGTCCAATCATAGAAATTAGATAAATGATCCATTTCATGAGCTTGACTGAAGTCAATAAGATTTTCGTTCCTTTTGACTCCAGCTTAAGGCCACACAATTTTGTACAGATTGCTGAAATTACCTGTAAGAATTTGACATAACAAAAGAGAGAACGATAAGTGCATAGGCTTTCAAAACGCACTTTCACCAGATGAAGTTGTCAATATAATACTCAAACCTGAAGGTCCTAGTGATAATAAAAGAAGCCCTCGATTTAGTGTGAGTAAAACGTGCTTTCGTCAAGTTTTACGAAAACTCACCCACATAATTTTATAACATAATGATACCATACCAACATAATAATAACCACCCATATCGAGGTATCCGTCCGATACGAAAGTTAAATCTGATCGGAACTCAAATTCCGTTCGAAGTATCCGTTTCGGAACAAAATAAATGAAGCATATAAACGCGTTCATTTTACAGTAAAATATTCCGCAGCAATTAGTTGTCGGAGAGCTTCGGAAAAAAATTTGGTATATCGGAGAATTTTTCCGAAAGTTGTATCGGAACGGATATCTAGAATGAAATTTCTCCGGTTTCGTAAAAATCGGAGAAAATTCCGTTCCGAACGGATACCTCGATAGAGGTGAATATATCACCCCGCAAACGCTCAACGTACGACACACAAACACATTCCAGTTTCCGACACGTTTGCGTCCAACACACACAGCAAGGCAGTCACACATGTATAACTGTATTACATACTTCAATTAATCGACAAGAACGCCCCACATAATCTACTAATCTACGTCATCCCACATCAACCCATCTTAAACACACCGTTTAAAGCACTGCTCATGACAACCCATGACGTCCGCAAGAAGTCTCACTTCCATAAGACTGAACAGCTTATTATAGAGATGTAATTTAGCATTCCTATTCGATTATATGGCTGCACGTGCACAACGTGCCATGTCATAATGTACTCCCCTTGTACACACGCAATCCAAATTGTTGACTCCATGAGATTTCGAACTCGATGACACTCCATATACCGGCAACAAAGTTGCACGATTCCAACCAATAAATGCCTGCCGCGTGGTTATCGCAAATTCAATTACTTATTCAATACTTACCCAATACCCACTTCAAAATTCAAACTGTGGATACCTACGACTTCAATTAATCCCTTCGAATTGATATGCAATTGCCATGAAAGTGCATTGGGAAATCATTGATTTTTAAATGTTGAACAAATATTTCTCCCTCTTTTTTTGTTTAGCACCAGTTTACATTAATTGAAACGTTTATACTTACACAGCACTATGGACCCCAGGTGGGAGGCCGCGAGGGTCTATTCTAACATTGATTGACCGTGAGGAGTAGCATAGGTCCAGATAGGCTCCGCACTGGACAAACGGTTGCGATGAGATCAAATTCAGGCGAACATTAAAATTGAATTTATCCTTTGGATCTAGAAGCAAAAAATAGAAGAGAAAAAAAGTTACAAAAAGTTATGCTCTCCAAGTGTTGTACTACATGTAAAAGTTTTCAGCATCGTTTTTGTGTCATGCTGTCCACAGTGGTTATTTTGTGATATGTACAAGCTGCATGTCGGTCCTTTTATTGTTATATATTGAACAAAACACAGCAGAAGAGACCAATTAAAACGAAATTTGTTACAACCGGTTTTTAACTGAGGTTGGCGTGGGGACTAAGAGGAATTAAATTGAATGCGTGATGTGGAGTTGCATTTGTTTTTTTTTCGGCATTGAAGTGGTGTTTAAGGATTACTGAGGATTTGCGTTGTCAAGGACTCAGTTAATTAACTGACTTTTCTAGTTTTACGTAATTCAATTCACCAACAATAGGTATTTATGTGTGTTTCTCTTTGTACCCACTAATCTGAAAATGATGACGAAGATCCAAAGAATGGTATCTATTGGCAAAGATGAGTATTGAATAGGCAGCTGCAGAAGCAGACACTTTTTTGAAGCTTAAACACTCCAAGGTACTTAAAAACTGGTGGAAATATCAGTTCTACTACGTAAACGTAATCGTTTCCCAAATGTTCCAACTCGCGATGAGCACTGCTTCTGTGTTTTAACTCCCGAGACGCAAGTCACCTTCGTACAGGTGCAACTGTCGGTGCCGTGACATAAGGGCATGCGAAATATTTTGAAACATGGATTTATTTCGACAGAAAGTTTTTATTGACAACATAAACAGCTCCCATGGCTTTTTGAAATGTGGTCTTATAACGCTTTTGCAAAACTGCATAAGACCATAGGTATGTTCGAATATGGCCTTATGCCGCTTTGTGGAAGTTTCATAAGGTCATATTTGGAAACATGTCATTAAAAAAATAAACAAATAATCTTAAAATTTTCTAGAAAATTAATTTATTAATTTTTTACCTCTTTTAGTTCCACAACAAAAAACCAAATCATTCCACTGAACTATTTCCTTTTGTTCCATCTGTCACGAATTTCCTTCTAGGGGTGGTTGATTTGTTGTAATTGTTTTCGTAGGGACAAATTTTTCGCTATGACCGGCTACGCGTAAAAAAAAACTCCTTAGTCAACTTTGACATTCCATATTATTTATTATATCCGGACAGGGGTGAATTGCACAGAGATGCAATAAAAAGATCAAATGAGATTTCAGTCTTCACAGGAGGTGGATGCAAGAAACACCGGAAGGGGCGGGTTTGGGCACAATCGCGACGTGAATACGTCCATACGACTCGCCTTCCAGGCGGAAGTTCAGAGACTGAGTTGGGTAGCGCAGCGTAACCTTGTTGGCACTAAGCTGATAGATAAGTATCCAAACATCACTTCGTTTTGGTCAGGTAAACGAAGGATCTGGCTTTCATTGTCCAGCAAATTATTCATATTTTAATTTTAAATGGGCAAAATTTGGACTTGCAATTGAAAATTTTTAAATTTAGATTTTTTTCTTTTTTTACAAACACCGGTAGTTGGAAGTGTGCCAAATAAATAATAACCGATTTTAAGAAGTGAGCGTATACCACGACCCCTGAATGTAAAATTTTAAGTTTTCGACTTTTCCCAGTGTATGCATAAGACCCTCTACCATTTCACTATTCTAGGATGGCAGGAAGTGCTTCATAATTTGTATGATCTGTCAGTAAGTGAGTGAGTCAGTCAGGAAGGTTTTTTTTTTTTATTTTTAAAGCCCTGTATCTTGAGAACCACAAAATCTACAGCATTGAAATGAGGTGGACCTATTTAATGAGCTTAGTAAATGCTGCAAGTTTTAAGTTTTTGCCTCAATTGGTTCCGAAGTTAGAGGGGAGTCCTGTAAAAAGGGTTAAGGGCCCTTTGACCTTAAGCTTGCTGCTAAAACCGAACCAATTTTTCGGTCGTCGTTCGTTTGTGTCAACAGCAAATAGCAAACAAAACTTGTTCCATGCAAACAAAATATGTACTTACCGACATCCTTTTCATTCAGAAATACTGGTTGTATATTTACGGCGGTCTCGTAAGGTTTCGTAAGAAACCGGTCTCTCAGATGAATACCCTTAGAGTTGAACGGTAAACAGCGAACCGAGAATCTGCAATGCAACAAGTGGAGACGTTAATAAATGTTAACATAATGTTGGATATGCCAGTAGATATGATACGATAAGCAAAAATATATATAGAGAGAAGGCTGTTAAGTGGTGGTTCTTGTGCTTACGTGACAAAAGATTTATCAAAAACTATCAAGTAGCGACTAAAATGATGGGTAACTTACAGTAGATTATATCAGTCTATCCTTTTATAAAAAAACCAACTAATATTAATTAAAATGGTGAGAGATCACTGATCACGATGTTAAAAGTGATTTAAAATATTGAGTAGCATTACGCTATTTTTGAACCTTGCAGCTTATAGGGAGAGCTTCAGGCTAATAAACTAAGCAGCATAAGGAAGAGGTCCCGAATACTATGCAACATCTTGGAATCTTTCACAACTTCGCGTCAGTACGTATTTGATTGACATGAACACCCAAAAAGTAAAGGGATCCGTCAAAATATAGCACTTACCGTAAAAAAAAAAATTGTTGGTTAAAAAGATGAAGCCATCATGATGATGATGTATTGTGTTATATTGATAATGGGCGTGAAGCACTTTAAGGTATAAAATAGAAGTTGGTTTACGTTCCGTGCAAACCAATTGCATTCATTTCCCTTTCAACCCGATTCATATGGCTCTCCCACTTCACACCCGCTTTTGCCAAGCAAATATGACCCAAGTCCTATTCAGCAGCTGCGACCCCCCACACACGCATTAGAATTCTTCTACAATTGTTATTACATCTCACATAACTCACTAAGGTCCATAAAAGGAACACCCGTGCATGCCATATATATATTGCCCACCTCTTCGCCCTTGGATCACACTTACTTCAATAGATTCTCTGCTGCGTCCCGGTACTGCGTCAAATGTTCGAATGCCTTCTCCACACTCAACAGTCCACTGCCCTGAGCAAAAGGGTCCACATAATTTAGTTTGGTCGCCGTAGCACAGATGGCACGCTTTATACTAAACGGTGAATACGGAATACCTTTTTGTTTCAAGCCGGAAACCAGAAGAGCTGTAAATACAAAAATAAAACGCAAGGAAATTACTTACAGCAGTGGTGAGAGTTTGTTTGTATATTGGGAGGGGTTGGGGCGAGCACCACATGCACGTAGAGTGGACCTCACTTTTTAATTAACTTTTCGGAAAATTGTAAATAAACACGAGAGAGAGAGAGAGAGAGAGAGAGAGAGAGAGAGAAATCTCGTCTGATAAGTACGCACCTACTGCTCCGGCGACGTGGGGTGCTGCCATACTTGTTCCATTCATGAGCTGAGATTTACACATCGTAAATTGAGGTACTGATGTTATGGCAGCGCCTGGGGCGCACACCGTTACTCCTTGCCCACCATCAATGCAGGGATCGCGTGATGTCCAGGTGTACACGTTGCCTGGAAGTTTTTCACGTAAGGCGTACTCCGCCTCCATCATCTGGGGTGAGATATATGCTCCGACACCTAAAAAACGTCAAAGTAAATGAAACATGTTTGCAATTTATTTTTTAATGATTAAAAACGTGAACACTTGTTGTTTGCAGAAACGGAAAAGCCCGTTGGTAGTGGGAACACAATTTTAATTGCTTTGCAGCAACTATATACTTGTGAGCGTACTTATACAATATACAAAGCAAAAGGAATAATAAGAAAACATCTCCATACATGCGATTGAAACACAAAGATTCGCAAGCCCAAACGTACTTTTGGGTACGCAGTTAAAGAGTTGTGTACCGCTCTGAGAACTATATACAGAAACAGATATACAGAATCCTTGTTGGGAAACCAGATTGTAAAAGATCCCTTAGAAAACGGCCGCAGCAATTCGAAGAAAACATCACAATGGATATCAGATTTATACCGAATTTGGGCAGAACCGGTTTAGTATGATTTTGTTCTTTTTGAGGTTATATATAACCTTGAGTTAAAAAAAACAATCATTCATTTTGTGCGAGTTTTTCATTTTTGAGACGAATGGAAGGGATCTACAATTTTATGCCGAGTCCAATTGAGAAGCTCTTTCATGACAGTTATACTGTCGGATGTTTGTCAGACGTTCGCGAGATGTGGCGCAGTCGAAAAAGACTTGAGATGTAATGTGTGCTTTTCCGGGGATCATTGTTGAGTTCTTCAAAACTTAAAAAAAAAACAAAACAAACATTTATTTATTTAGTTTGTATAATTTTTAATAATTTTATATTATTTTATAATAACTTTCAGTGGATTATCGACTCAAGGTTCACCCATAGTCTGTTAAAATTGAGGCACTCCGTCGGCATTGGTTTTTTTTTTTCCATTGTCAATATGTTCGTCACTTCACAGCAGTTGACAAGAAAAAATCAAGATTTTAAGAGACTTATTCAAGACTAACTTTTGTAAAAGATTGATCACAACACCTCATATTGCCTAGAAAAACATAAGAACGACTGCCCTTAAAAAATCCATGCTCCGTTTTCAAGTTGAAGCCGAGATTTTGTCCTTCAGAATCTCTGGCATTTGGGAACTGTTACAAATTGCTTCGATACGATTAGACGCAAAAATGTTCTTCGCAGGTATTTAAAAACTGGTCCATCTTTGTTGAGAGCTCTGACATTATTCACTATTTAGTCCATTATATAAATGAGAGAAATACCAGTATGTAGATTTGACCGTGGAATTCAATATTTATTAATCAAGTCCGACTATTCCAAAAAAACAACAAAAACTGGTATAGATACACCAAAAAGAAGAAGTATTTTTTTTTATTAGGCTTGGTTACACATATTCATTTTAGTCAACTAGATTTGGTTCTTCATTTTTAAATACTGCTAAACAATAAAAGGAAGAACATATTTATACAAAATGTGCGAATTTTTTTGCATTGAGGAAGAGAGAATCTTCATAAGCAGCACTTTGACTTTGATGGCCATCGAGGCAGTTGGTTTTCCGTAATAGCTGTTGCTGTGGTTGTAAAACCTCGACATACACGACTCTTAGAGATTCTGGTTGACAGTATGGTATTCTGCTAGTCTCACTCTGTCTAAAAACGGCATTTTCCAGTTCTTTGGCCTGCAGAATTGAATTGGATTCTCCAAACTTTCAGCTACAATTGCGACGGTACTAACATTATTTCCTTGTTAGCTTTTGCACACTTCGGTTCGGACCTTATTGGTATAACACCTCTATGCACTTCACGTACTTCCTCTCAAATAATTTTAAGCAGTCCCTTGAAAAAAAAAATCCTCCCGAAACTGTCATAGCAACACATTTCCTTCAGGCGCGATGAAGAAAGGCCAACAATACTTCCTGAGATATGCATTATTTCATTTTTGTGAGCCATTCATTTTAGTAATGTAGCATATCAGAGAGGATACATAATTCGGCTGAGCCTCCGTCTGATGGCGAGTAATTAATTTGCTACACTGGTTCAATTGGCAATGCAATGGCCAACACCATCGCTTACCTCATTAATCTTCTCAGTGCAACGCACGAATCTAGCGCATCAAACACCCCCTTCCTATATATACACCATAAACTGTAAATTACGAGCAATGTACAAAAATCAGAAAACAATATCCAAGATTTATATGCCCAGTTGCAGTTTTTGTGGAGCAAAATATGGTATGCTTTGGATAAATAACATTTTTCTTCTTTTTCCATTTTTGGATTGCAATTTACATTCTCTACACATATTGGCCATATGCAAAGTATCGCTCTCACACACACACGGTTGTGTGAACGCAGACAATTTACATACACTTTTGTTTTTAATTGAAAAATACTCGAAAGGGGATGGTTATAACAAGTACCGGAACTTGCCGCGTTTGGCAATAAACAATAAGAAAATAAAAGGACACAACTCACCTATACAACTGGGCTGACTAATATCTGGCGGGGTGCCAATTGTGGATAGTGCTGGGCCATGATTGCCGGCTGAAGCAACCCAAACCACGCCATATTTGTTGACCACCTCGCTCATTAGTTCGCCAATGCGACTGCAATAAAAATTGATGTTGTGGTTAGTTGGACAGGTTCATACATTTGCTGTTGATGTTGGCGTTATTTTACGTGTAATATTTGTTTGTATATATTTATTATTTTTTTTAGAAAATAAGTTTACCAACCGACTGGCAAAATACTGATACCACACAAAAACATTCATTCACGCTGGGTTAGAAACGCGCTAAAAGTATAGCGAAAGATAAACAATGCGATTTAGGAGAGGGTGTTCAATATTAAAATATATCCGAAAACATTTGATTGTGTTGTTTGAGATAATAGGTATAGCCCAAATATTTGTATTTAATTTTTGTTTTTGATAATAATAATAATAATTATAATAAAAGGAAAGATGATTTGCAGAACGTGTAGATGATTTTTATTTCGATTTAATAGAATTCAGAAGGATTTTATTATTTTAACAATGGGCAATGCATATTTGTTTTCCCTTGTATTGTATTGTAAATATGGCCAAATGCTGTATTGCATAATTAGCCACGTGTGTTAAAATTGGGAGTGGATTGATTGAATTGAATGAGCGGGCGGAAACGCATCGACAAATTCACGACTTCGGAACACTTCTTCATTGGAGCCTATTGGGGGAAGCTGTGAAATATATATTGGTAGCTCCGCAACAAAGGAAAGGTATTTGGAAACGGTGGTCTTCTCCAATGGCTTTGGCACTTCTATATCTACATATATAGAAGTAGCACCGTCATTGCCTGCTCCCATAGGCAGGTCAGGTAAAATTTTGAACTGGACACCATTCCAACGGAGAGTTGCGATGATATAGCTTCAGTTTGGGAGATCAACTCTAGCTTTTATGCTGGAGCATGAGACGAATCTGTAGTCGGAATACGCAGCTTTCTTATAGATGCACGTTTTGCAACCCTCGAAAAGGTGCATTCCGATATGAAGAACAAATAAGCGTTATTACGAGGAACTGTTCACCGATGCCAATAAAGAGATGTTGGACTTGTTGTGCAAATGACATGTGTATTATGAACATTCATTTAATGCCATAAATACCATAAATGCTCCTTGGTATGTATTGGAAGTAACACAATAGACAAACCATTTTGAGACCACCATCTTGGGCTGATTTTCCGTTACTTGCCTACAAGCTAATTATCATGGGGTCGCAAATGCTAGGTGCGCTAGTATTGTTACATAGAAATTCGTATTGACAAATGTCACGTAACTTGAAATATTCGCGGTGACATCACACTCGCAACTTGCATAACTATGTGGCATATGCCGCTGGCTGTGGGCAATGGTGCGGACAGCGTTCAAAGAATTTTATCAAATAAATATGAAATTATTGAATAAGTGTACTTTTGCTTAAAATATAAAACAACCATGTTTGTCCTAATATGTTTCTAGTATATAAAACTATAGTTTTTAGTTTTATTAACCAAACAAATTATATTATTTGTCTCTTAAAAATATATTATAACTAATCAATAGTATTCGGTAATGCTAAAATGTGGTATTCCCGAACTCTATCACATTCCCCACGGTTGGCAGCATTTATTTTATATATTTTGTATGTTTTTGCCAGCGGCAAGACGATTGCGAGTTGCGGGTCTCAGTACGATTAGTCTATGGTAACAGGGTTGCCTTCAACAGCAGTCACTGTACGTTTGCACAATTGCAAACTTTTTTTTTGAGACTTTGGTGAAAAAAAAAAATCTGCATGACTTAAAACACCCAGAGAAGAAGGGATTTGGGGACTCGGCTTCTCAAAAGAACTTGGATCCATCAAGAACTTACATGTTAGCTGTTCAAGCGCTTAACAAAAATCTGGAAATGAATTTGGCAAAAGTTAAACCATAATCACAGATCTGAAAAGCATTGGTGTCAGGGAAATTTACTTTAATTTACTTCAATTCCTCCATTTTGTTTTCTCTCAAATTTCCAAATGTTAAACGTTTATGTGAAACGTGCAAGAAAATTTGTGCATGCAACTACGCAGTTTGAACCAATTTGTATTACACGGAAAGAAAATCACGTTAAATTAACCTTAAACATAGAAATCACAGTTTGAACATTAGGTACTATATGATTATTTGTTGACTCTAGAAAACTTTGATAGTAACCTAATTTGCATGACCTGTTTTTTTTATGGACATTCAGTATGTTGATAATCATAATAAAATAAATGTGTCTTAATGAAAATTCAGGAAAAATTTACTGTGGAATGTTTTTTTGTCAGATTTCTGAAATTCGCACGATTTTGGTGTTTTTTCCCTTTATCACACGGAAGGCTTTTCGGACATCGAAATTCCCACAAAAAGGGATAAATCCGACGATACAGAAACACTGGCGACTAGCGTTTGTGAATTTGTGCGAGTATGCCGAAGTTGGGTGGCTCAGTATCAAGACGGAAAAAGTATTCGGGATACTTTTTTGGCCCGAATCCCAAAATCAGCAATTGTTTTTGGTGTCAATTAAATTTTTTGTAAATTGAAATCGAAATATTCAATAAAATCTCTTAAAATAAAAATTTGTCGTTTAAGTAAAATTGGTTATTCTCATTATTATTATATCCGTACTTATAAAAAAAACTAAGGAAGGTGGGGAATTTGATTTGTGTCAAATGTCGTTAGTAATTTTTATCCTTCAGTTCTAAAACATTTCTGTTTTCATATTTCGCGTATTTTGCCCAAAAATAATTTATTTTATATATTTTTACTAACTTCGTGTACGAGTGGAAAAATGTGTACCAATTTGAAAGTAACCATGCTGAGGTGAATTTTTTGTGAGTATTGTTGTGGGGATGATCTTAGAATTCGGAGAAAGTTATCGAATCACAGCACACCTAACAAGAGCTTGTGACTTGTAAGGACTCACATCGGGAGAAGCGGGCTGCAAAAAGTGTTCTTTCTATGTTTTCTATGTTTCATTGAAGAAAAAAGGGTACTTCCAAGGGTTGAATTACCGCATCCGTGATCGAGTAATACGTGACTGAATTTGTTATTATTTTGCTTGGAAAATCCACAAAATTCAGGACGGACGGATCGCTCACGGATGCGATCATTCAGCTCCAGGTCAATTCTTAACACGACAGAAATGTCCGGGATATTTTTAAAGAATTGCCCTGAACTCACCAACACACATTAACAAAATGTCAGATTGAAATGTTTGTCGTGTTGTTGGAAACAAATTTTGCGCTATGTGATCCGAAAATAAGGAACTAAAGGGTTTTTCAAAAGGGACGCTACAAAAGTAGAGCGTCAAACGACGCCGAATTTCTTGCCGCTCTTTTGATATTTCTCTTCAGTAAGGTTTGCCATTTCATGATGGAAAGATATACGAGCCAACAACGAGTCGAAATTATTAAAATTTACTACCGAAATTCGGAGGCAGTGGCCTCAACGTTAAGAGCGCTACGTCCAATTTATGGTCGTCATCATTTCTGGCTGAATGGCTTCGTCAATAAACAAAATATGCAGTTTTGGTCAGTCAGAAATCCACACGTACTCCATGAGTCATCATTGCATCCCGAAAATATTACGGTTTGGTGTGGTTTATGGGCCGGCGGCGTCATTGGGCCGTACTTCTTCCGTGATGATCAAAACCGGCACTTTACTGTGAATGGGAATCGCTACCGTTCAATGATAACCGCATATTTTTGGCCCCATTTGGATGATATGGACTTGGAGGACATGTGGTTCCAACAGTACGGCGCTACAAGCCACACAGCGAATGTCAGAATCAATTTATTGGAAACCAAGTTTGGAGAACGTGTTATCTCACGAAATTGTCCAGTCGCTTGGCCGCCTCGGTCGTGCGATTTGACGCTGTTAGACTATTTCCTGTTGGGCTACGTCAAGTCTATGGTCTATGCCAACAAGCCAGCGACGATTGATGAACTTCGTACGAATATCGAACGTGAAATTGCAGCAGTATCGGCCGATTTATGCTTGAAAACCGTCGAAAATTGGGTTCAGCGTCTGGACTTCTGCAAGCGTGCCCCTGGTGGCCATGCAAAAGAAATCGAGTTCCATACATAATAGCATCGAACGTTCTTTCACAGAAATAAAGAATTTCATTGATATCCAAAACCGTTTTTGTTTTATTTAAAAAAAACTTTTGTAGCGCTCTTATTGGAAAACCCTTTATAATTTAAATAAATTGATTTGGCTTATGAAAACATCAATATTTATTTTAGAAAACAACAACAAAGTAGCAACAGAAAATCCATTCTCACATATGATGAGATATAAGAAACCTCTAAAATCCAAAACAACTGATATCAACACCCGGGCTTGAATACCAGACAACGATGCATACTAAGAGTATGAATCCGAGTGGACAGCCACAATTTATGTAAAATAGATTTAAGAAAACAAACATTGTATACCGTTTGGTGCCTGTTGTTGAGCCAACGCATTGAAATATCTATTATTCACTACCATTTGTTACCTAGCCTTAAATCAAATTCTATATACAAACAGTTTAACAAAAGCAAATGTAATGTAAATGCAAAACAACTGATATAAGAAACAGAGTCTCTGAAGTTATCAAGAGTTCAATAGCGTATGAGGATATCTTTGGCAGTTTAAAAAAAAAGTATTCTCCGTAAGATGTTTGTTGGAAAGAGACGTATCAACGACTATACGAACTAGTCATTTAAGATGGCTATGCCTTTGAGCGAGAGGACATGAGTTTTTAAGCCCGCAAAGTATTCGATCATAACTGATTATATGAATATGATCGCACTTAATAGACGGATTTGTAATCTATGACAGGATAAGTCGCATGCCCTCTATGTAAATAGACGTTTGCATTTACTTTCTTAAAACGTATTTTAGTTATTCAGTATTCTCAATTCATCACAATCTGACAAGTTAGTGTGCTGTAAAAATGAGTACCACATTAAAAGAGACAGGTACTGAATATACTACTCGATACCCTGATACCAAAATAAGTACTAATTTTAATTGATACAATTGGGTGCTTGCTTTAAACCATTTTGACAATTAAAAACACATACCGTGAGTACAATGAGTGCACCCAATCAAAGAAATTAATGCTGTGGGTAATTGTTTTTCGCACTTTGATCAAATCCTACAATTGGGTTTTTAATTAAAATATAAAAGAAAAAAGCTGATGTATTTTGATATTTTTTTTTAACATTTAAGTTTCCTTTTAAATCCGTAATATTTTTGAAAACAATTACTTTATATAAAGTCGCAACAATCAAGAGTGCAGTCAGTGACTATCACCTTTGTAAATGCAGGGTCCGACAAATAACTTTTTTTTTTTGAAAATGCTATAAAAAAAAAACTACTGAATATTTTCTCAATTTTTTTTTTATTTGAAAGTACAATCCTTCCGGTTAATAATGGAAAAAATCATTCAAATGGCTGCCTCGGCTGGCCATGCAGTAGCCTACACGATCGGTCCAATTTTTAAGCACATTATCGATTGTGTGCAGCTGTATTTCACCAATGGCTTCACGAATATTGTCCTTTAAAGCGTCAATTGTCTCTGGCTTGTCGGCGTAACACTTATCTTTTACGGCACCCCACAAATAATAGTCCAACCGTGTCAAATCGCAGCTCCGAGGTGGCCAAACGACATCAGCTCTGCGGCTGATAATGCGATCTTCAAAAACAGGGCGCAAAACATCGAGTGTAGCTTCGGCTGTGTGGCACGTAGCGCCGTCCTGTTGAAACCAAATGTTGCCAATATCCTCCTCTTCAATTTGTGTGAACAAAAATTCGTTCAACATGGCCCGATAACGATCGCCATTGACTGTAACGGCCACTCCTTGCTCATTTTCGAAGAAAAATGGCCCAATTATGCCTCTGGACCAAATTCCGCCACAGCAGCAATTTTCTCTGCACTGTTTTTGGCTTTTCACGCTTTGGTTTATCGATGAGGATGCCAGTTTCTTTCACTTTTTTCACAAGATAACGAACATACGGAGCTGACGCTGCTTCTCTTCTTCCAAATTCCGTACGCAAATGTCGCAATACTTCCCAGCGGTGTTCAAGCGTATACACAACCATATTCGTTCAGCGGAAGGATAAAACTAATTATCTGTTAAATCAGACATGAGCTAAGTGTTACCATTCGCGAAATAAGCACTAGTTGAAAAAAAAAAGTTAGATGGGACCCTTTAGATTCCTATAGAAGCGCCAAGAAATCTAATAAAAATATTGTAGCAGTATCCCACAGAAGATTTGGCGCTTCAATCGAACAATAATGAAAACTAGTTTGTGCCCTTAATTTATTTATGTGGAACTATAAATTTTAATCTGAGTTTCGTCAAAACGAAAGCCATATTTATATGAAAGTAATTGATGTCATAAACAAAACAACAGATATATTTTTGATGTTTGTTCTGACCAGCGCAAACGAAAGTCTAGGCTTTTTGGCATAACTACTACCTATTGGGGTATTGGGGATGTTGTCAAAGAAAATCAGTATTTTGGACTGGTTGCAATGTTTCATTTTTCCTCCCAGATCATGAGTTACCAAATGTCTAAGTCCGTCAACATAGCAATGCAGTATTTTCAGCTGCTATATGAGTAGGTGCATAAAACATATAGGTAGATATGCATGTACCATGTACCCGTATCAACTTTAATTGATCCTCTCACATCAAACCTATCCCCCCGACCCGAGCGGATCTGTCTGCCGACGAGAGCGTGCTGGAAAATTAAGAAAAAATCTGCAATAAGAGCGCCATCAAATGGGCCATACTTCCTTGAATTTGGAATCAAGCCCGAAATCTATTCGCCCCATCAGTCTCATGTCTTTTATACTTAAAAGCATGGAGAAACTACTCAACCAGGTAAATCCACCGAGTCAGCTCTTAATGACTTAGTAACACAAAATGAACGCTCCATTAGCCGTAATGAAATCTGTCTCGTCGCTGTCCTTGATATTGAAGGAGGTTTCAACCACACGTCTTTTGAGTCCACCAATCATAGGAAGATGGATAATGTCAATACTGAACGGTAGAATAATTCAGACCTGCATCGATGATATGTAAATTTAGGCACTCACAACTAGAGTGTGTTCTCAGGGGGGTGTCCTCTTGCCCCTCTTATGGTCCCTTGTCATTGGCGATTTTCATCTATTCTTGGCAAATAAAGAGATTTATGCCATAGGACACGCCGACGACGTAGCAATCGTTTTCAGTGGCAAATTCGAAAGCACGGTCTCAGAAATACTGCAATACGTTTTATCTGTGAAAGAAGTTCTTTCTGTAAATCCAAAGAAGATAACTATAGTCCAAACGGAGAAAAGATCTCCTTATTCTATACAAAGCTATCATTGAACTTTAGTTTTTGTTCTTAAACTGGTTGAAATACTCTCTCAGTAATCAAATATCGGATGATGTCTGTGTCTGTGAGATAAAGTGAATGCAAAATTAAATGAATGCCTTGAAACTGGTTTCAAGATCTTCATTGCAGACTTCTAGTGTGATAGTGACTATCTATTTGAAAACGAGTTTTAATCACAAAGAAACCTTCTTTTATAGCTAGAATTTAGATTAACAACGAACATGAATAGTCGATATTATTTTCGAAAGTTTTTTTTTAAGTCAATAGCCAATCAAATCGAGGGAAAACGAAAACTAAACAAAGTAACCAAACATTTACATTACCTCATTTGGATTTGCCTCTTTCTTCTTCTCTTTTTATCCATCAAATCGTTCAAAGTTCTTTACAAGATAATAATATATACGAATTAGATTCGATTATGAAAAGTGAAATGTTAATGTAAACGAAATAAAACGGGCAATCTTGTATCGTGCGCTACAGACATAATATCGAATTTCACTCACACCTATACATACAGCACATTTACGTTTATAAAAAATCGTTGACACTTACCCAGAATTCGACCAGGCTGCGTGTTCTCCATAGCTCATGTTGATAACGTCGACCTTTCTCCCAGATTCACACAATTCCATAATTTTTATCATGGCTCGCACCAAAGCGGTACCCGTTTCCATTGACCCCAAACGTCCGTCGCCGATTGTCAGTGAGACGATTTTAGCATTCGGTGCAATACCATTGACGTCCTTCGAATCATGATTACCGCTGGCAATCGAAGCTACATGTGTGCCATGGGAAGCTGCAATGAAAGCAAATTTTATACATAAAATTGATATCTACTGAGGGGACGCTTGTTTTATGTTGGTTTCTAGTTTTTGGATAAACTACATGTCCAAGTGCCACAAAGCTCCAGTAATATGTAAATAAGGACGGACAGATTCCGATAGATGGGTACAGTTGAATGATAAAGTGAATATTTATTTGTTTTCAAACGAAAAAGGAAAGCCGTCTATGCGTTGGAATTGGATTCCCAGCATTCGCTTCCCACCTGGTTACCTAAACTGATTGTTAAAAAACAAAAGTGATGCGCAATTGACGTGAAGTCAATCAGTTTCTATTGTGCTATCTTCCCTATCGACAAAATAGCGAGCGATACGGTTGGGTTTACGATTTTGATTTGAATTTTTGTTGGTTATGTAAATAATTAAATGTAAATAAAGGCGAGTGGGTTTGCATCTGAAAACGACGGCATTATGCAGACTTTTGTGTCATTGTGGGATGAGATCACTCGGATATGCATGGGCAAGGCACATGACGGTAGTCACATAAGCCTTCACAGTTGACGTCAATGCAGGAAAATGCTTTGTTGTGGTTCCTATGGGAGCAGAACAAGTTTCCGATTGGTTGAAGATTTTGCAATGAGGTTTGGGTAAAAACTGACAACTGATTAGGTTGAGTGAGGTTGTGAAATCATCACAAAAGTCGCCAACATAAACCCAATATGAATTCATTCTCCGACGAAAGGAAAATACTACAGTACAAAAAAATGCTTTCATGACCTCGATGCTGATAAGGACTTATGAACGACACTAAAATCATACTTAGCTATTTAACGGAAAAATATTTAGTGGAAGTTTGATGTTTAAAGGTTGAGGTCGGAAAAGACTCCCAGCATTTTCCGATCACATTTCCCGGACTAAGAACAAATATGTCGTTCGATGACAAATTCTGATAAGATAATGCGGCTAAGGAGGAAATCGCACAATACTGCACACAAGGACCAAGAACGAGAGCAAATCTGAACAAACTTCTCCGTTACGGATATCCTTTGATCTGCCCCAAGAACGGAGGCATCAGCATCTACAAAAAAACAATAATCTGTGAACACCTATATCCGATCGTCAGCAACAAGTGAGGTATATACCTACTTATCAATACGGTTTCGGTGATAAATGTTTTAACAAACCCTCGCGTACGTCGTACTATGAAAGAACTCGACGAGATGTTGCACTTGTATTGATGCAAAAGTGACAACGAAGAAAGCGCAAAACAAAATATATGTTGTCTACAAGAAAGGATATCAAAGAGGCTGAACGAGCTTGTACAGCGATATAAGCCTAGTCAAACAAATTCGAATTAATCTTCTCCTGTGTTTTGATGGTTTTGGCAACGTCGGAAGTAAAAAAAACTGAAAACGCCATGGAATACATTCTATCAACTTCTCATTTAGGCCCATTTGCTGAAATTACTCATAGCGATTGAAGTTCTATGTTCTACCTTATGGGCTACTAAAGGGTGATTTTTTAAGAGGTTTAGAACTTTTTAAAAAAAAAAAACACAAAGAATTCGAAAAAATGAATGAAATATTTATTTGAATCGATAGTTTGAACCTTGCAATTTAATGTTTAAAGATAATTTCATGCATATGTTGACCGCGGCTGCGTCTCAGGTAGCCCATCCGCTGAGTCCAATTTTGGCATACTCTTTCACACATATCGGCCGGTATCTCACGAATGAATGCATGGATGTTGGCTTCCAGTGCGTCAATCGAAGCGGGCTTGTCCCTATACACATTAGCCTTGGCATACCCCCACAAAAAATAATCTAATGGTGTCAAATCGCACGATCTAGGCGGCCAATTGACCGGCCCGAAACGTGAAATTAACTGTTCACCAAACTCGCCTCGCAATTGCGCCATTGTTTCGCGTGCTGTGTGGCATGTGGCACCGTCTTGTTGAAACCACATATCATGCAAGTCAAGAACTTCCATTTCGGGCAAAAAAAAGTTTGTTATCATCGCTCGGTAGCGTTCACCATTGACAGTAACGCTGCGATTCGCATCATCTTTGAAGAAATATGGCCCAATAATGCCGCCGGCCCATAAACCGCACCAAACAGTGGCTTTTTCGGGATGCATTGGTAGCTGTTGCAATGCTTCTGGCTGATCTTCACTCCAAATGCGGCAATTTTGCTTATTTACGTACCCATTCAACCAAAAATGAGCCTCACCGCTGAACACAATTTTTCGATAAAAAAGCGGATCCTCGGCCAGCTTTCCAAGAGCCCATTCACCAAAAATTCGGCGTTGTGGTAGGTCGGCTGGCTTTAGTTCTTGCACCAGCTGTATCTTAAAAGGCTTTACGCCCAAATCCTTCCGCAAAATTTTCCACGTAGTGCTGTAACAAAGGCCTAACTGCTGGGAACGGCGCCGAATCGACATTTCGCGGTCTTCTGTCACACTAGCTGATACGGCCGCAATATTTTCTTCACTACGCACAGTACGTAAACGTGTTGGTGGTTTAATGTCCAACAAAGTAAATTTGGTGCGAAATTTGGTCACAATCTTCCGAATAGACTGCTCAGAAGGTCGAGAATGCCGATCATAAAATGGAAGCAGCGCGCGATGAACATTTCGAACCGAGCACGAATTTTGATAGTAAAATTCAATAATTTGCAAGCGTTGTTCATTTGTAAGACGATCCATGGTTAAATTGCAAACCAAACTGAAGCTGTTTGACAGTGACACAAGGTACTAAACACACGTCAGCTGTCAAAACCAGTGTTGCCAAAACCAAACCAGCTAAAAAATCACCCTTTATTTCTATGACGAAAACTGTCATATAAGATTTTAAGTGGAACTTAAATCGCTATGATAAATATCTGCAAGCGGGCCTTAATGTTCTTGCAGAAATAAACTATTATACCACGCAGTTTCTAACCGGACATGGAAATTTTAATGCATACCTGCACAGGATGCGGAAAGTTGAACATCCGACGTGCCAGTACGGAGACTCACTGGTAGACGAAGCTTTTCATACCTTCTTCACGTGCAGCAGGTGGGCCGTGGAAAGACAGGCTTTGGAATCGGAGATAGGTTATATTTCCCCCTAAAACATCATTGGGAAGATGATCGCAAGCGAACATAGCTGGAAACGGGTATCAGCGTTCATCGAAACCGTGCTCAAAACCAAGAAGAGAGAAGAAAGCCAGAGCACACCCTCATAGAAGAACAGGACGTTTATGAGGTAGAAGGAAAACAACGGCCCCCCGAAGTAATACGAATAGTGGTTCAAGGGAGCTGTTGAAGAAAGCCAAAGGGAGAGGGGGAGTTTAGTCAGTAAGAGTCTGACACACCAGGAAAGTTTAAATTTCTTGACGGTGCATGATGCATTCTTCGCCCTCCCTATAGGAAAATATAAAAAAAAAAAAAAAAAAAAATTTTTCTTGCAATTGTACATATTAAAAAGTAATCAGTTACTTCTTGGAGTACAATGGACCAATCCCGGTCTGTGCGCTCCAAGATTTGGAATCCCCTTTTCTCTAAAAATATAGAAAAAACTGGAGGAAAACCTTTGTCGGACTTGGATTTTATTTTAAAACCAAGAAATATAAAAGTTATTTGATATTATATAATATCATGTAGAAGGATAAAATTTATAACTCTTACGAGGAATTTTTTTTTTTTTAAATAGGTACTAAGAACTACATTTTGGAATTCTGACTTTCTTGTGGAAAATTCGAGTCTGTCACACAACAAAAAAAAATATTGTTATGAATAAGCTAGCTGACAACTCTTTGATAGAATCAAGCCTCAAGCCAATAAAACAATTAGTTATTTGTTGTCACTTAATAAAGGGGTAGTCGATTTGCATTTGGAAAGTAAAGAAGTGGTGGAAATAACTAACTGTATTAGATCTGATTATTTAAGTGGACGTCTTTATAAAGTTTTCCTCTGTTATGTTTGAGAGTACATGAGCCTACTGTTGCGTTTTGGAAAGAGATTGACTTTTTATGTGGTTTTCGATTGGGCTTCTTAGATTCTATCTCTGATTTCAGATTTCGTGTGTACCTACTATTGAAAAAAAAAACACGATTTGCTCTCTATGTGTGTTTATCCTTCGCTACTTATCTACTTGGATTGGTAATTTTCATGCAACTCTGAGGTAAAAATCGAGATACACAAATCGGAAGTACCTTGAAATAGAAAACTGAGCTCTTTTCTGCCCAATCGAATACTTCAATACATATACAACATAATAAACTGCGTATGCGCTAAATATATGTAAGTCACCAATCCCTATTCCTCACCTAAGACGCGATGCCAAATTTCTGATTACTAATGCTGGGGTTATAGAAATACATACTGCGCATGGATAGCCCAAACGCTTTATGTGCGGCCATGTTAGGCATCGAAAATTTCTTCTTTTTTCCCATTATCTCTTGCTCTAATTCGTTATATAATAAAACAAAATCTTTTGAAAACCTGGGTCATAAAAAAAATACAAATATGAAAAATTATGATTTTTTTCATGCGAACAGATAATAGATTACATTTTTCATTACCAACTATAAACCGTCTATTATCATAATGATACGTAATATACCCGATTAATGCATTAAATATATAGCAACCACTTACAGCACATCCCAACAATTTCGATTACATCGCCTCCGTCATGAATGTTCATCGAAACTGAAAGATAATCATCCAGGTTCTTCATTTCATGAGTTTTGCTATACTCGCCAATGTGAACTGCCTTCTCCAAATCACCCTAAAATCAGTGAATAACATTAACAAACTTAAAGTCAGAAAAAAAATAAGATTAAAACCTTCATCGTAGTATCGATAACGGCCTGCCATCCGCTCTCAGTTGCATAGGCAACAACATCGTAAGCAGTCTTCAAATCCAGATATATTTTCTCGTAGTTGTTAAGAAACTCTAGCGCGTTATCCAGATTCTCTTTCTCCAATTTCTTATCCCACGATAGCTTGGAGGCATCTAATAAATTGCCAAAATTTCAATTGATTCACAAACTCTGAAGTTTTGCACCAATTGGGATTGGTATATACACATACCTGCATTTTGAGCCTCGAATTCGCTGAGTTGACGAACAACATCCGCTGTTGCAGTTTTATGGGGTTTGTCCCACGACTTTAATTTCTGATTACTGACAGCTGCTTCACGGATTTTTGATGGGTATAAATCGGCAGTACCTTTCAGTCCAACACGGTATTCTCCATTTGCCGTATTCGCAGCTACCATTTGTGGTGTTAACTGTTAACACATAGTGGTAGATAGAGCGAGACGCAAACAAGAGTATAAATAAAATTATTCAATAAAATAACACAAAACGCTGAAGCAAATTATGCATAAACTGACACATTACCTTTAGCTGGCGACCCGATAATCCAGTGATGTACCCCTTTGCATCGGCGTTGACCTTCTTCGAGATGTCAGTGTCGCCACAACCCGAACAATCGAAACGTTCAATGACCTTTACTGAACCATCACATATGGTCTGCAACAAAAATAAATTTATTATTGTTTCTGTACAAAGGTGATTGGTTCTGGCTTTTATGTTCGAGTAAGAGTTGGAAAAGAAAAGATTTTCCAAACACCAAGAAGTCGTCTGAAGATTTATGAAAGTACTTACCTCGAGTCCACAGGCTCTGGGATCCACACCAGAATCAAAAATTGCGATTGTTGCACCACGTCCATCGTATTCCGGATACTTTTGGAGGAAGTTTAACACTCCTGTTTCAATTTTTGGGACCAGGGAAACCGCTGGAAAAGCCGTATCAACAATAGCGCCACTTGCCATTTTCCGTGAATGTTCTTCGTGAACTGACAGCAGCGGTGATGGCAGGTTCTTTTTCTTTCCTTTTCAGTGTGAGTGGGGGAGTTTACAAAAACAAAAATCAGCACAAAAGAAAATGAAAAGTCATCAATGGGGTTCTAGTTTATGGTACCTATTGGCCACGAGAGGGTTCTGTTGAGTCTTTTAGTACTGAGTCGCATTTCAGTTATTTTTCTGACTGTTTTTAAACAAAAATTCTTATTGTTTTTCTTTTTTATTATCGAATGGGTGGAAAAATAGTTTATGATTTTATCTAAACTGCTTGATTAAAAGATCTGAGTTCGATTTAAGGTCGATTTATAAGGTTTCTGAGTACATATGGGAGCAAGCCATTCCAGGATTTATTTTTATTACATCTTAGCCTTTAAATAACAGCAAATTATGTTATAGATAACATTGAAGCCATTACTATTTGAAATGCTGGATATCAGAACCATAGCATGATTGGGTGTGCTGATGTTGCCCAGCCTTTCTGATAGTTCTGGACGTTTATCAGGAAGCTCCTTAATCTAGACATTTATAATAATGTATTTGGAAATAATTTGATATAAAAATAAGTAATTCAGCTAAAAAAGCAATCTTTCCAACGATAAACAATTCGTAGCTGAAGGTATGTGTAAATATAAGAAAATATTGAGATTTCTTAGAAGTGATCTAAGGATCAAGAAAAAGATTGATTTTTTTTTGCAAATCGAATAAAAAAAAATTGATTGATTGACCTGTTGCCAAATCGGTATAGGCAAATCACATCAGTCGTGTTTAGAATAGCTTATAAAATTTAACGCCCTAATTTTAAAAATATGTGTGTGTAACCGAGGAGCAGTATCTTTGAACACAGTCCTTAAAATTTAGTACTGATATTTTATTAACTGAACGTTTCCATTTTTTTTGTGTTAACAGACGAATGACAGCTGTCACATTTCGGTGAACAAATTTCCCGACCATAGAAGAAAACAAAAATCGAAGCTAAGAATTTCCAAATTTTCACAAAATGTGGTTCGAAGTCTTACCGTCAGCAATCATCATCACTGTTGTTATGTCTGTCCCGACATACGCTATGTACGGGATACATAAATTGGCCCTCGGAAATGTGAGTAGATCATTGGAATATGTTGTAGGATGGCATCTGAGACTCCACTTACATAATCGCAATGATTTTGTACCGAAAAACATAGTTGATTCACTTGATTTGCCTTTAATTTTACCAATTCAATCAATTAACTTGGCACCACTACATTAAATTGGTTTTAATCAATTATTTCAACGTTTAGGCATACCGCAGGAACATGGATGAACGTTTCGCTCGAGTGATGTATCAGCGCGATTTCCGACTGACGGACAATCCGTATATAATGAACGTGAGTTGACAAAACAGATGATCTTGATTAAAGGTCTGAAGAAGTTTTTGTTGTGGGTGATATCAGATTTCTTTGATTTCTATGGAACACCATCGAGTGTGCATTTAAAAGAGATTCCGTTAGAATTTTGTTTAACTGTATGATTTAATCATTCAAAATTGTTATTTAAAAGAATACATTTTTCGTTCAGAGCATGATCAGAGCGCGCTCTTTGAGCTCAGAATAAATTGACTGAGCAGCCTGAGGAAAAAGCTGATTACACAGTACAAGCACATTTCCAGTCACATTTGACAGAAAAACAAAAACAGGAAAAACAACAAAAAAATTAGAACACTGAGCACGCTCGATTCAGAGCGCACTCGTAATGCTCGAGTTCAGTTCAGTGCTCAGCTCTGAACTAAAAAAGAAAAACGCCTATTAAAGCATTATTTTATATTAATTAGTAGCACAGAAACTGGGTGGTCTTATTTGAGTATATTCCTTACCGGGACCATTTAAAAAGGTTGACAGAAAATGTTCTCTCATTTTATTAAACACTGGTTTTGGTTGCAGTCAGGTGTGCCAGGCACCTGTCCTTTTCAGACCTTAACATTGAACATTGAAACATAAAAATATTCAAAATAATAGTTTCACACTTATCTGAAATAACGTTCTTTTTCCAGGGACTAAATTCTATTCCAGATGAAAAGAAATGAAACCTTACTTCGAGGGGCGCATAATTATATTATAATTCAATAAAGCGAAATGAAAATAAAGAGTGATGTTTATTTGTGTACTTTATGATTGAGTCTCTCCAAAGTTGTTTGGCACATTAACTGGACTATATTTTACTAAGTAAGCATCTTCGGCATGGAAGCAACTTTGGAAATCGGATGCACAGAATAGGAGATCACATAAATCACAAAATCGAAGCAGTTGATTGAATTGGTTAACCAGCAAACAACTCAAAAAGTATTAAAAACCCAACAAATGTTAACAATTTAGGTACTTGCCTTGATGACACTAGCCGTATTTTATTATCAGTGTGATCTGATCCGAATCAGATCATGAAAATAAAACAATACGGATTACAGAAAAATTTTATTTTCGAGTTGTGGCAACAGTTGCTTTCAAAACACAAGGGGTAATGTATGAGCATTACAAACTTCATATTGCCACCAGCCATATTGCAAACTTTCTGTACAACGTGACGTCACAATATGATGACAATTGACATGACATTTCATTTGCTTGTGGGGGGTGTTACCATATGAATCAAATTAATAATTTTTATTTTTGGATATTGTTTTTAAGAAAAGTAATTTAAAATTCTGTGTTAAAAAATGCAACAAATAAACAATATTTTGCTGCTGTATTTCGGTGTATTCATGCGAGCGAATGATTTTTTTAAACATTTATGAAATGTTCTCGATTTGCTTCAGAAACATTTCATAAACATTTGTCAAACATTTCTGTTTTTGCCGGTGCATACGCCGATTAAGTATTTATTAAGCGTTTATGAAATACTTTTTACTGTCGGAAATTCACGACCAGAGGCTCGAAAACAACAACACGGCTTCCGTTATATGGTGTGTTTTGTTTCTAAAAGGAAATGAGTTTACCTACAATCAGTTCAAATTGTAATAGAAATCTTAATTCAGTTTGCACCTCTGGTCCGCTCAGATTGGAATTCTTAGACAAAGTAAATGACAGCGGCTTAGGCACGAAATTCCAGAAGAACAAAATGACGTTCGAATTAGATTTTTCTGTGATAAAAAAGAAACGTTTTTCCCAATAACTAGGTTCTAAAACAATTTAAATTTATGCAGGTAGCTAGTTTCGATTTTTTATTATTCCAAGATTTTCTGGACATTTGTATTTTATGTTAAAAGAACAAAAACATACCTCTGAAACAAATTATTAACGAACTGCGAAACATTTCATAAACATTTTTTTTGTTAAATAAATGTTTATGAAACATTTACTTTAATATTTCGCTGGTTTGGACATAGGTACCTTTATGGAATGAAAAAGCAAAATCATCTCGAAGGCGGGAAATGTATTCGATGTGAAAAAAATGCTTTTTGATTTTTTGTGTTGTGAAGGGTGTTGAATATTTTAGTCTGGCAACGTGACTGTGTGGCTTGGCTAATGGCTATCGTTTACAGGCACACCAACATTGAAAAATGAAACAAGCCACCTAGTACAATAAATTTTCAGATCATGATTCGTGATCTCGATGAATATCAGGATCATGTGCTGTTGTTGTAAGTGCATGTATTTCGATGATCTATATGGATCATGGCTGATAATAAAAAAGGGCTACTATAGGCAGTGAATGGCGAAGTCCACAGATGATTATCCAATAAGGCTAATCCAAACCGTTTTTAAGAAGAGATCATGAATACCAGTGCTCCGAACTAGCTGGATAGCATTGACAATTGAAGGGTAAAATACTTATACAATCCCCAGTCTTACTCTTCTCTACTCGTTTTCGTGCTCATTATGAAGAAGCGGACTTCCAGCCAGTCGCCTTTTGAGCGGTTATGGTTTATTAGAAGCTGATTAGAAGGTTTGGCAAGTCGATTCTTGCCTCTCCGCAGCTCCTCATATCATATTCATCTAAACATATAGAACAGAAGTTTCAGCTTTTGTGTCCGCAGTACCTTCAAAGGAAGTGGTAGTTGCTGTTCCGTGCGTTTTCATCCATGCCTCGTGGAGCAAAGCCCACCGCTTTAGGTACCTTATTTTTATTTCCATATAAAGACATAAAAATCATTCGGGACGCAAATTTCGAATGTTTTAATGGTTTTAATACAACATTTTACGAATCTGAAGAAGCCAAATCGAAAATTATAGCCCCGGTGCACACATCCTGATTTACAAAACAAACAGTTCGAACCTCACAGCACTACAGCCATATCTGCACTGTTGACCGTCGAAAGGCGTCGTCTCCGCAAAGTGTCATAAAAATACAAGAAAAACACATTTGCACAATTTCTAAATACGTTTTCTCACTACATTGTTCACATTTATTTATTTAAACATTTATTATCGTTTCGTTAACTATATGCTTTACTGCATACCATTAAAAATGTATTAATTTCATTCAAAATAGTACGGAAAAGTCGTCGGCAAAATGCATCAAATATTTATTGTGGTTTTTATGGTTTTGTTTACAACCGGAATCGATAGTAGTTCCATGAAAAATATCGACCAATTCGATGGAGCATCACATCATAAAGAAAAGGGTTATTGTGCCCCGTATAATGGAAAGATTTGTAAATCCTTTATACGCGGCCAGGTATGGTACAGTCGAGAAGATCCAAATGGTGGCTGGGTTAATGAACAAATTACCACTGCATTGTGGGAGGAGTTGATTTCCGATTTGACCGGACTATGTCGGTCGGCGGCTGAAGTTAGTTTACAAACAATTGTGCTCTTTTAAATTGGGAATAAGTATCATGATTTTTTATTTTTAGAAAATGTTATGCTCCTATGCATTTCCACAATGTCAGACAGAGAATGGGCAACCCGTAAGGGTTCCACTTTGTTATGAGGACTGTGTGGCAACGCATTTGCAGTACTGCTACAATGATTGGGTTTTAATCGAAGAGAAAAAGGAGCGCGGAATGTTTTTCAAGTCCAGGGGACACTTTCGTTTACCCAACTGTTTGGGTCTGCCAAAATACAACCAAACAGCAAAGAGACCCAACTGTTCGTATATTGGGCTAACGAAGATTGATGAGTCTCAAGTTACTTGTAAGTTTGAGTTTTTTTTATTATTGTTAACAAATTGGTTGATTTTTACTTAATAGATGATTGTCGTAACGGAAACGGGCGGTACTATCTTGGACGAGCTAACATATCAAAGACTGGGATCCCATGTCAACGTTGGGATTCGCAGCATCCACACAAACATATCCAGCCGCCGCAAGTTTTTCCGCAAATCGCTGAAGGAGAAAATTACTGCCGTAATGCCGGCGGAGAGGAACCATATCCATGGTGTTATACAACTGACGAGTCTGTCCGATGGCAACATTGTGATGTTCCCCTCTGTCGTAAGTTGAATCATAATAAAGATAACCAATTGCTGGTAGTACATTTCAGCTATTTGCGATATTTGTGTAATTTTTTGTAATTTTTCTAAACTTATTTTACCCTTATTTTAATGTCATTCGTGTTTTGACCAGTGCTTTTGTATTCCAGACAATTGCTTCGTTAGCTGGTCCCCAAACAATAAAATTACTATCTCTTCTCTTTCAGCGGACTCGATTGATGTGACCAGTAAAGACACTAGCACACCCATCAAAATGGAAACGTTCTTCACACCCTCGATGATATTTCTTCTCGCTGGGATTGGTTTTGTAAGCATTGTTGCTTTTCACCTCATAATTTTGCTCATTCACAAAGTGGCCAAACACAAAGACTCACATCAACAACTTCCGCAACAGGCACCATCTGATTGTAACATGTCTGCCAGTCGCGAATGTAATCTCTCGACAAGCCATCAAACTCTGGACACATCCAGTACTCACAAATGCGGTACACTACGGAGTACAAATACCGGCACCATTCGCAGCACTGCCACCATTCATGAGCCAAAACCAAAGCTTAACACAAAATTGGAAAAACTGGAATATCCACGTAATGACATTATTTATGTGCGGAGCTTGGGACAGGGCGCATTTGGACGCGTGTTTCAAGCCAAAGCTCCCGGTCTGATTCCGGGTGACGAAGAAATGCTGGTCGCAGTCAAAATGCTTAAAGATGATGCCAGCGAAGCAATGCAGTCAGACTTTGAACGCGAGGCCTGTCTGCTGGCCGAGTTCGACCATGAAAATATCGTAAAACTTCTGGGGGTATGTGCTTTGGGTCGCCCAATGTGTCTGCTCTTTGAATTCATGTCACCTGGTGATTTGAGTGAGTTTCTACGTTCGTGTTCTCCTTTTGCCACCCATCAAGCTAATCGTACTCGAACTGATCTAAACGATGGTGATCTCTTGCGAATCGCTGGTCAAATTACAGCGGGAATGGTTTATCTATCGGAAAGGAAATTTGTTCATCGCGATCTGGCGACTCGCAACTGTCTTATAAACGAACAAATGGTAGTGAAGATAGCAGACTTTGGCCTGTCGCATAAGATCTATCTACAGGACTATTACAAAGGTGATGAGAACGATGTGATTCCCATACGTTGGATGCCACTGGAGAGTATACTATATAACAAGTATACAGCTGAGTCGGATGTGTGGGCCTTTGGAGTGTGCTTGTGGGAGATATTCTCGTATGCTCTACAGCCGTACTACGGTCTGACCCATGAGGAAGTAATCAAATACGTGCAGGAAGGTAATGTGCTCAGCTGTCCGGACAATACGCCGCTCTCGGTGTACGCTTTGATGCGCCGCTGTTGGAATCGGAAACCAAGTGAGAGGCCGAGCTTTGGCGAGATAAGTCATTGCATTCAGCACAGTATTGTGGAGTTTGAGTGCAAGAACATGCTGTAAACAATTACCGTTTACGGTTTTTTTCTTTGGTTAAACTTTATGTTCCTTATAAATTTTATTTATTTTTACATAACGATGCTTTTTTGGAAGTAAGTTTAGGTTTGAGGGAACATATATCTCGTGTCTGGCTATATGATGCTCATTCCATTTAAATTAACCGCGATTGGTGTTTGTTGTTCATTAATTCTCGAATCATCTTCGTATGGGACTTTTCGATTCGGTAAAGCAGCGACTTAAAAAAGATCCCCGACACCAACACACGAGAATCTGTTCTACCCTCTTTTAAAAATTAAGTTCTCCGAATCTGTTCAAAGGATCGATCTCATCAAATATTTTTCCTTTGTTGTTCAAAAAATACTCTTTTTTTCTAGTCGTTTGTTGTTCCAATTATAAACATCAATTGGATTTACAACAGTTTATACAATATTTTCTATTTAAACCAAAAACAAAAGAAAATGTTCTCCACACGCTGTCATTCCGGTGGACCTTAATTTTAAGTCATACCAATTGTAAATTCTTATCTAAGGCTTTGAATTTGTTCATTTTTTACATTTTACACTGTAGTATTAAAATTATAAAACAAGTACTGTAATGTACAAGTTGTAATCCACCAAAAATGAACAATAAAACGAAATTTTATTCAATAATAATAATCATCATAGTAATCAATGTCGTTGTAAACTGGAACAGGAATGGGTATTGGTAGTCCGCCAAGTAAGCCGTATCCACCATATCCTCCATAACGTCTGTATCCTCCGTAGTATGGGCGTCGAACAATTGAACTTACAATTGCACCGCCGCCACCCCTAAAGCCGCCGGATCCTCCTATGCCAGCAAATCCGCCTCTTCCAACGCCACCAAATCCGCCTCTACCTCCGCCACCGAATCCGCCTCTACCTCCGCCACCGAATCCGCCTCTTCCTCCGCCACCGAATCCGCCTCTTCCTCCGCCACCGAATCCGCCCCTTCCTCCGCCACCGAATCCGCCCCTTCCTCCGCCACCACCACCATGACCACCACCTCCGCCTCTAGCACTCACATAGCTAATTATCGCAATGATCACAAGGAGTAGAATTAAATTCTGAAAAATTCTGGGCTCGTACAAATTTTTAGAACAACAACTATAGCCTAAAACGCACCTTATTCATAGCTGTTTAAACGTTTCACGTTTTGTTGATGATAGCTTAGAGTCTAGAATCGAACTGAGTAATTCTTGGCGATATCTTGTACATGCTATTTGTTAATTAGGGTATTTACTAAAATTATTATAACTGATTAGCATATAATTTTAGATATTGATGAATAATATGTTTGCCTTTTCGCCTAAGTATAACATCACGATTCGCAAAATGACGACTTTAAATCGCTGTGGCACTAATATTCTATATCTAGTACAGAGGGTTCGGTGGGAAATTCCCCAGTGCGGTGGAACGTGGAACTTGTGTATGCCGTCTCGACTGTGATTATAGTGACAAAAAAACTGAAGGGTTCCCCACAAACCAACAGCAATAAATCAAACTATTGATTGAACGCACATTGTCACAGAACTCTTCCTCATTTGAGTTGTTTTGTAGTGCTGAAATAACAGTCAGCGTTATAACCTTACTTTACTAAATTGTCCAGGCTGGAATGGAAGACACTTTAGGCCAGAGCATCTATGTCCATTCGCTCTACCATCTTAGACTCTTTCGTTCACACATTTATTTCCTTGTCGACGTCGCTGTATGGTTTGTACACTTCACTATCCTAGTCCCAAAAAGAATGCTGCGTTCAACGCGACCAAGGATATCTTGATTTTCTTCCACTAACGTCTGCGATGCAGATGCATAGAAAAGGCTTTTTTTGATTTTTCAACAAACAAGCCAGCCTCATGTTCTAGACTAATTAATTATTAAGACTTCACTTCACAACTTGCTAATATTTGTTTGTGGAATCCATGGCATTAGAAGTTGCAAAACTAACGAAACAAATTGGAACTTGATCGGTAATTAGTTTAATATTTCAAGTATAATTACGGTAACCGAGAAAAAAAAAATTTACCTCGCTTCATTAACTTTTCCTGTTTTGTTGGTATATAAGTTTGCAGAGTTCGACAATAGTTATATTGGAATAGTAACTGTCATCAATATACAATCTTTGCAAATATGAAGGCTGTTGGACTATTAACCGTTCTGGTAGCCCTGTGCTTAGTTCTTTCTGTAGTTAAGGCAGATGACTACCTTCCAGGAACATGTGAAGATCTACTTCACTGTGGTCGTGTTCCACAGCCAGGGGGCATGCCTCCGCAAACGTAAGTAAACACGCATTTTTGCAGAAAACTTGATTTCTTCTAATGAATTGATTTTTAGCTACGATCCCACTGATGCTTTTCCAGGAACGTGTGAAGATCTATTGCATTGTGGCCGTGTATAAGTTGCTGAACTAAAATAGTCTTATTGTCTTATGTTAATATGCATGAATGTGAATAAAAATGATTTGACTAAATTTATTTACATTATTTACATTACAATTTGTATGAGAAAGTAATTGGTTCAAGTTTGTACAGGGCAAGACCTATCATAACGTTCAATCCAAGAGTGTGGGATAAAGGATAGTGCTGGGTCAATGGTATTCGATAACTTTTTAAAACTTGAAGAGAATATTACTTTAAAAACAATAACGATTTTCAAATTTGATTTTTTAAATCAGAGCTCCATTCGATAATAATATGAGCCCTTTGTAATTGTGATGTGGGAAGTGGGACTTCTTCAGGTTCGTTTATACCTAAACTATGAGCACAAGTTTGCAATAAAAAATGGACATAGAAACGTACAAGATGAATTGAAAGAATCGTTTGGTTTATGACGACCGACGCTTTAAAAACCGACCAACTTTATACAGTCGATACTCGATACTCCAAAAAGCCCAAAGGCAGAATGGCTCTTTCCGTGAAATATGTTTCGGAATACTAAGGAGATAAGAACAGTAGTTTTTATACTCAAAACACGTTTTTTGTTTGTGAAATAGTAACCAACCCAAGTGCGAGCCGGTGCTACAGGTCCGCTAGGTCTAGATCGCTCACGAGTCATCATCACGCTTTTCTTTCTTGATTGTCTTTTAATAAAATTATATAGGCAATGTTAGTACTGCAGTAATATTCAATTCAAATAAATTAATTACACATAAATCAAGTGGATGATGACAATCTGAACGTGTTTCGGAGGCAACATAACTTCAAATTTTTGTTGTGTTCTTGTACTCTTAAAAAGGATTGTGTTAACTAACTGACGAAGTTGTCCGCTGGGCATTTATATCCCACACTGAGTAGTTTAATTTATCCCAAATAGCAGGTAAAAACTATTTCTGTACCCATAGTCCATCCTTAAAGGCAGTTGCAACCCCCTGGTCAAATTGTTTGCACTAAGGCACCTAGAAGAGTTGAAATGGTGCAAACAAATTATTACCAGCTAAGCCGAATTCGTAGGAAAAATATGTGAGGTAGGAATTGGATGTGCTATAGTACCTAGCCTTTCGATTTTTTTTTTTGCCCAAATAGGTAACAGTTCACTACAGCTGCAGCACTGAGACGCAACTGGTCCATCGTGCTGGCATAGTTCCGGGTGGGCAAAGGACAATATCTTCTAAGCCGATCAAATTTCCTAAGGACTTTATAATAAATTATTATGCGGGTAGTTTATTCTAACAAGACTTTCAATATAATTTTCAGACATTTGTTTTCGAAACGATTGATCTCCTTAACTTGCAATTTAACGCAAAAATTACAAAAATTGGAACAAGCAACCAGTTTTGCCGTTGAATTACCGCATCCGTGATCGAGTTATACGTGACTGAAATTGTTATTGTTTTACTTGTAATATCCAAAATTCAGCTATGTATGGCTCGCTCACGGATACGGAGGCAAAATTATGTTTATGTGCATATATAAAAAAAAAAACTGCTGGTAGTAAAAAAAAAAAAATAGTTTTGATAGAACGATCATTTTGGGACATTCTCCTCATGAGGGGGAAAGAGAGATCCATATTGTCTCATTCAATGAATATAAGTTCGTACAAATGAGATAGCAAATGAGACGCTTAAAGACTCATGCACCCCCTAACCATAGTTATAGATCTTTAAAACGGAAGCAAGCTCAAGTTCCGGCGAAGAACATTTCTGCAATCAACTTAACACATTTCCATTATGTACTGACTCAAAACATGCCATTTTAATGCGACTACTATATATATAATTAATTTGAGCTAATTCTACCAACCAAACACTAATAAATGCAAAGAAATAAGTAATGTCGATATTTTCCGTATCACGTAGATAAGATGGCCCGCCAAAATAAGTGTATTTAACGGTCGTTTTCCGTTGGGATTTATAGATTTTGCTCTCAGATTTCAGATTTTATTTATTACAGGTCAAATGTATTTCTTTCACAGACTCGGGTTTTAAAAACGTAAATAACACATTTCAAAGTTTGACAAATAATGTCAAATATTTTTGTGTAAGTGAAAGCAGTTGTAAATTTTGCTTAAGAAATCGAGTTTCGTTTTTGTTTGGGTCTATTGCAATAGAACATGCATTTTGAACACAGGCTAATTTATAGAGCAGAAAAACTGATCTCAGAAAGATATCAGAAGATATCAGAAAAAAATGCATTTTCTGTCCCATTGGGAAAGGAAACAACACATTTCTGCATGTTCGGTGCCTAGTTCTGTACTTTACTGATGCGATCTTATGTCGTTTTCCATTGGGACCACCAGAAATCTTTTTCAGATCTCAGATTTTACGTGGCAAATGGAACGCGCAACGAAATAGATCTGCTTTTATAAATGTATTAGTGCGTTATGTGGCAGTAATATCAGCTGTTCAATCTGCATTTGTTTTTGCAAAAAACACAAATGGATATCGACTTCGAAAATGTTTTCCCTGTTGCAGAAACAAATTTGGTATTTTTGTTGATTCGTAGTCTTCAGATGACGAGGAAGACTATGAAGATAATAATTCCTCCAAAATTATATGCATGGCTATTTATGTATTTCGTTATTTTGGTTTTCACGAAACTTTTCGCATTTGGATTGCAAGCAAACTTCTTAAAATAACGTAAAACAGCTGTGCAAAGCATATTGGTATGTGTAGATCTGAAAAAATATCGAGATCTGCAAAAAGTGCTCCGAATCGAAAAAAAGATTGATTTTTTTGCCCAATGGAACATGAAAAGTGATTTAGATCAAAAAAAAAAGATTGATTTTTTGTCCCAATGGAAAACCACATTATTCTTACGCCATCGCAACTTTCTCTCTATTGTCGTTCAAGAAAAGGCATCGCATAAGTGATCATGCTCATGCCCATTACATCGTCTGCCCCCTAACTTTGGGAACAAAGAAAATGAGTCAGTTCGAAGACTCGTAAGAAAACGCATAATTACTTAAAGTTCATTTAGTAAAAAATGGGAGAAATTCGGTATTTGCTTTTGTAAAAAGAAGGAATAAAGTCTTTTTACATCATATAAATTACCTACCAATAATAATACAGCACACTTCAAAAAGGGACTCTAATTATGAATTCTATAAGAGAGCAGGTATTGTGCACATTTCTGCCACCATTTATTATTGAGAGATAAGGTATAGTACATCCTGCTCTCATATCTAAAACTTTTACTCTGAGTAATAAGAATCAAAATAAATTCCCACGCCGCAAAGGGCGTAGATAGGTACTTGCCATATAAAAACAGCTATTGTGATTATAATTAAAGGTAGGTACTACTTTAATTTATTATTAGTAACGCCTGTGAACATTAGCTATAGAAAAAGCATTAGAATCGGTTCATTATCAACAAATGCAGTTAATTACCTAGTTATTTGGTGTATATAAGTTCGCAGAGTTCGACAATAGTTATATTCGAATAGTAACTGTCATCAATATACAATCTTTGCAAATATGAAGGCTGTTGTACTATTAACCGTTCTGGTAGCCCTGTGCTTAGTTCTTTCTGTAGTTAAGGCAGATGACTACCTTCCAGGAACATGTGAAGATCTACTTCACTGTGGTCGTGTTCCACAACCAGGAGGCATGCCACCACAAACGTAAGTAAACACGCATTTTTGTCGAAAACTTGATTTCTTCTAATGAATTGATTTTTAGCTACGATCCCACTGATGCTTTTCCAGGAACATGTGAAGATCTATTGCATTGTGGCCGTGTATAAGTTGCTGAACTAGTCTTATTGTCTTATGTTTATATGCATGAATGTGAATAAAAACGATTTCACTATATTTGACCCATTATGAGTTGGAAAAATTTAGCCTGGAACGCTGGAAATGAATAATCGCGGAAAGATTGTTAATTGTATGTTGTCCTATATCATCAAACTCTTTTTCTCTAACCAGTAATGGTCAGTAGGTATACTGCTACTGTACAAATCACTGCAAACGATGACTCCGACTGAAAACTTTTTTTTGCATCCGAATTAGGTTTTTCACACTTTTCGGGTCCACAGAAAAAACAAAAGAGATCTGCGCCGTACTAATAACAAATTTTAGTATCGACTTTAAATTTAAAAATTTACGGAATCTCACAATGCGTAATTTGTATGCAAAATATAGCCACTCTGAACTACTAAAATTTAGAGTTGAAACTAAAAATTTTTTATCCGTTCACTATCAACAAGGTAAACGCGCGAAAAGAAATTATATTTGAAAAGTAAATCAGGCTTTAACTACGCGATTTTGTAAAAAGATCCTTACCAAAGCTACAATCGATAAAATAATTGAAACAAAAAATCGTGTTTAATAAATAAGCTTTCGCTTAAGTTAGATGGAGTACACACCCACGTTCCTGAAAGCCGAGTATTTGATCTACAGTTTATAATGATTTTCATGTGGTTGATGCACCCCTATCTTTTCCATAGAAAACACATATCTTTGTTGAAGAATATGTAATTATGGAATCAACATGAAAGTTTTTATTTAAATGAAATAAAAAGACACTTTTGTGAATGGAAAAAAGAGCATAACATAAACTTTTTAAATTTTATTATTTTTCTTTCATGTAATACGTATTGCAGACGTTTGTAAGGTCTTTCCGGACATTCGAAAACTAAAAACTTTCATAAACGAATAGCCGTTAGAAGCTAGACCTTGCTATTATTATTCTATTATTCTATTATTTTCTTTTACAGCTTTGTCAGAATGCTTAGAAAAAATCGGTTCAATAATACTGTTAACTAGTTTCGCTTGTAGTCGAAAATCGACCGTACCTTTTTTAAGGATGTAATATTAAAAAGAATACGCCATTTGAAAATAATTTTACTCGTGATTATTATTTTAATACGTCATTATTAGAATAATTAAGAGCAAAACATTTATGTCGAAAAATAGTCGTTTCCATAGTAGCAGCATTGAAACCAACCGTCGTTAACTCCTCGCAGATAACATAAAGGTATGCCCCTGTATTAAAATTAGATAGTTACACAATTGCTTACTTTTAGGGGTAGGTAAATTGCATTCCTTCGAAAATAGGCTCTAATCTAAGATGATATAATTTGAATATGTTGCTATGGCAATATGGCGGCGACAAATTCAATGTCAGCAAAATGGTTTCTATTAACTGATAAGCATTTTATATGGGGAATTCTTAACTTCATTTTACCACTCTTAATGGCGACATATACCCACTATGGCACAGTAACTTTCAAATAACATAAGTCGCATTCTCCTCATTTGGATGTTCACGTTTTAATAAACTTTGGATGTTCACGTATTAATATAATGATACCGGCGTTGACAAAGCTTAGGTTGTTAATGTTTTTTTTTTATTGTCGAATTTTAATAAGCTTGTGTTCGGAAATTGTGTACTGAATCTTACCTCAAAATCCTGATTGCCTTCCAATTCCAAAGCTAATGTTTAATAACACTGGTATGTTTCTCTTGAACAAATATTATTTGTATACCTACATACATATTCATATAATCGTCATTGGGAAGGTTAAATTCTCCAGGACTTTTTGGAGTATCGACTGTATAAAGTTAGTTGGTTTTTAAAGCGTCGATCGTCATAAACCGAACGGTTGTTTCAATTCATCTTGTACGTTTCTATGTCCATTTTTTTATTGCAAACTTGGGCTCATAGTTTAGGTATAAACGAACCTGAAGAAGTCCCACTTCCCACATCACAATTACAAAGGGCTCATATTATTATCGAATGGAGCTCTGATTTAAAAAATCAAATTTGAAAATCGTTATTGTTTTTAAAGTAATATTCTCTTCAAGTTTTAAAAAGTTATCGAATACCATTGACCCAGCACTATCCTTTATCCCACACTCTTGGATTGAACGTTATGATAGGTCTTGCCCTGTACAAACTTGAACCAATTACTTTCTCATACAAATTGTAATGTAAATAATGTAAATAAATTTAGTCAAATCATTTTTATTCACATTCATGCATATTAACATAAGACAATAAGACTATTTTAGTTCAGCAACTTATACACGGCCACAATGCAATAGATCTTCACACGTTCCTGGAAAAGCATCAGTGGGATCGTAGCTAAAAATCAATTCATTAGAAGAAATCAAGTTTTCTGCAAAAATGCGTGTTTACTTACGTTTGCGGAGGCATGCCCCCTGGTTGTGGAACACGACCACAGTGAAGTAGATCTTCACATGTTCCTGGAAGGTAGTCATCTGCCTTAACTACAGAAAGAACTAAGCACAGGGCTACCAGAACGGTTAATAGTACAACAGCCTTCATATTTGCAAAGATTGTATATTGATGACAGTTACTATTCGAATATAACTATTGTCGAACTCTGCGAACTTATATACACCAAATAACTAGGTAATTAACTGCATTTGTTGATAATGAACCGATTCTAATGCTTTTTCTATAGCTAATGTTCACAGGCGTTACTAATAATAAATTAAAGTAGTACCTACCTTTAATTATAATCACAATAGCTGTTTTTATATGGCAAGTACCTATCTACGCCCTTTGCGGCGTGGGAATTTATTTTGATTCTTATTACTCAGAGTAAAAGTTTTAGATATGAGAGCAGGATGTACTATACCTTATCTCTCAATAATAAATGGTGGCAGAAATGTGCACAATACCTGCTCTCTTATAGAATTCATAATTAGAGTCCCTTTTTGAAGTGTGCTGTATTATTATTGGTAGGTAATATATGATGTAAAAAGACTTTATTCCTTCTTTTTACAAAAGCAAATACCGAATTTCTCCCATTTTTTACTAAATGAACTTTAAGTAATTTTGCGTTTTCTTACGAGTCTTCGAACTGACTCATTTTCTTTGTTCCCAAAGTTAGGGGGCAGACGATATAATGGGCATGAGTATGATCACTTATGCGATGCCTTTTCTTGAACGACAATAGAGAGAAAGTTGCGATGGCGTAAGAATAAGATCGTGTTGTTTTGTTTCCCAATGGGACAGAAAATGCATTTTTTTCTGATTGAGATCAATTTTTCTGCTCTATAAATTAGCTTGTGTTCAAAAATCATGTTCTATTGCAATAGACCCCCAAAAAAGCGAATTTCGATTTCTTAAGCAAAATGTACAACTGCTTTCACTAACACCAAAACATTTGACATTATTTGTCAAACTTTGAAATGTGTTATTTACGTTTTTAAAACCCGAGTCTGTAAAAGAAATACATTTGACCTGTAATAAATAAAATCTGAAATCTGAGAGCAAAATCTGTAAATCCCAACGGAAAACGACCGTTAAATACAATTATTTTGGCGGGCCATCTTATCTACGTGATACGGAAAATATCTACATTACTTATTTCTTTGCATTTATTAGTATTTGGTTGGTAGAATTAGCTCAAATTAATTATATATATAGTAGTCTCATTAAAATGGCATGTTTTGAGTCAGTAATGGAAATGTGTTAAGTTGATTGCAGAAATGTTCTTCGCCGGAACTTGAGCTTGCTTCCGTTTTAAAGATCTATAACTATGGTTAGGGGGTGCATGAGTCTTTAAGCGTCTCATTTGCTATCTCATTTGTACGAACTTATATTCATTGAATGAGACAATATGGATCTCTCTTTCCCCCTCATGAGGAGAATGTCCCAAAATGATCGTTCTATCAAAACTATTTTTTTTTTTTTACTACCAGCAGTTTTTTTTTTTATATATGCACATAAACATAATTTTGCCTCCGTATCCGTGAGCGAGCCATACATAGCTGAATTTTGGATATTACAAGTAAAACAATAACAATTTCAGTCACGTATAACTCGATCACGGATGCGGTAATTCAACGGCAAAACTGGTTGCTTGTTCCAATTTTTGTAATTTTTGCGTTAAATTGCAAGTTAAGGAGATCAATCGTTTCGAAAACAAATGTCTGAAAATTATATTGAAAGTCTTGTTAGAATAAACTACCCGCATAATAATTTATTATAAAGTCCTTAGGAAATTTGATCGGCTTAGAAGATATTGTCCTTTGCCCACCCGGAACTATGCCAGCACGATGGACCAGTTGCGTCTCAGTGCTGCAGCTGTAGTGAACTGTTACCTATTTGGGCAAAAAAAAAAATCGAAAGGCTAGGTACTATAGCACATCCAATTCCTACCTCACATTTTTTCCTACGAATTCGGCTTAGCTGGTAATAATTTTTTTGCACCATTTCAACTCTTCTTGGTACCTTAGTGCAAACAATTTGACCAGGGGGTTGCAACTGCCTTTAAGGATGGACTATGGGTACAGAAATAGTTTTTACATGCTATTTGGGATATATTAAACTACTCAGTGTGGGATATTAATGCCCAGCGGACAACTTCGTCAGATAGTTAACACAATCCTTTTTAAGAGTACAAGAACACAACAAAAACTTGAGGTTATGTTGCCTCCGAAACACGTTCAGATTGTCATCATCCACTTGATTTATGTGTAATTAATTTATTTGAATTGAATATTACTGCAGTACTAACATTGCCTATATAATTTTATTAAAAGACAATCAAGAAAGAAAACCGTGATGATGAATCGTGAGCGATCTAGACTTAGCGGACCTGTAGCACCGGCTCGCACTTGGGTTGGTTACTATTTCTGAAACAAAAAACGTGTTTTTAGTAAATAACTACTGTTCTTATCTCCTTAGTATTCCGAAACATATTTCACGGAAAGAGCCATTCTGCCTTTGCAGATCCGCCTAAGATACAAGGAGTGGAGGATACTTTCTGGAGATGCCTTTCTACTAACCATCGATGGACATAGATACGATCAATGCTATATACTTGGGAATAGAGAATAGCTATTGGTACGTTTTTGAAAATGAGCTAGGTAACCGGAAAGTAGAAGGCTGTGGAGTTTTACTGGCTCTCACTGTGGATGCTGCATTCACGCCCAATATCGTACAATTATTGATACCATCAAAACGTTTATGCAGACAAGTAAATAGGTATGCTGTCATTTAATACGTGTTTATACTTTTTTTTTTATTCCATGCTTTTTGTTCAATGTAATTTGAATTTTTTTTTTTTAAATACAAAACAAGTAATCGTCGTAACAGATCTGAATCTTCTCACTTCAATTTTGATTGGGAAGAATTTTGCATACCTATTGCACCTCAGAGAGGCTCAAAATTCAGCCGTTCAAATACGGAATAAAGTTGTAGGTCCTCTTCGCACCACTAAAAAATCGCACAGATGAAGGGTTACAAGAAGTTCGACCTGGGGTCCCGTGTTTATTTATTTTATTAATGCGACCATAGAGATTCGAATGATTCCTCCAAACAGATATTTGAAAGGTTTAAACATGTTCCAACTGACCCATTGGATGTTGACGAAGAATTGCGGCTGTTTTCATCAGCAGTCTCTGTTTCCAAGAAGCTATCAGTGAGGAGAAGATATCTATAAACTTCCGGTATTCGGGTTTTCAAACCCAGAAAACTGAGACGCAGAAAACTAGCAAATTGGCTATTTAAGCAGGCGAAATGTACATTTCGAATTGGGGGTCCTAAGGAAATGTCATTTGCTCTTTGTTGATAAATTTGTGATAGTTGGGCCTACCCAGGCTGACTTTCGTCACTCGAAAGATTAAGGATCATCATCTGTGGTAAAGTAAAAATAAAGGTAAACCTGAACAAATCTGAAGTGATGGTCGTCTCAAGAATGGAGTCTTATTGAAAACCCTTGGAGAAGTTTAGGTATCTTGAGGTATTAATCACGAACGAGTTTTTTTTTCTACCATTGGCCTGCTGTTGGATTGATTGGTAGGCGATATATTGAAAATGATTAAATACTCCATCGATACAAGAAAACACGCAACATGGCATACCGTATATTCAAAGGATTTTTTGCATATGTGCAAGCATGAGAAGGACGAAGGTTTATTCCATTAACTGGGCTGTTAAAATTAAAAATATTATTTTTACCCATTTTGAGTACCTATTGTGGCAGTGTTTTACATCTGTGGTAAAAAGGAAGAACAGCATAAGTCGACTTATGTCAAAATTGAGTCAATGATACGATCAGACGCATAGTTCCCTGTTCTATGTCATATTTTTTTCATTGAAATATCCCTTGCGGTTGTTGTGTTATGGATCAGGATAAATCGTCGCGAAAGTCGTCTTCCCAAATCTGAAGTCAAACCTTGAGCCTGCGCTCCTGAAGAGCGTCCAAAAATGACTTATGCTGTGTTTCTCTGTTGATAATAACATATTGAATGCAACCAGTAAATTGTATGTCATAAGATTCAAATGAAAAGCTATTCGCACAATTGGCTCCATCTCTGTTTGTAGTGCGGGATGATCGAGTGGCTAAACAAATGAATATTCAAGTTGGTAAAAGCAAAATGAAAACAACGGTTGTACTTGCTTTTGTTTTGCGTCAAACTTGATTTTATTCTGTCAATATTGTTATAACAAAGATGCAAGGTTATCCCTTAAGCGATTCCGTAGTTATCCGTCTTACAGAGACTTAACTGTTTATCTTCTGCTCTTACTAAAATGTATGGCTTTCACAAAGTGTTTACCTAACTGGGATGCTGTTATTCCTAAAATATGTGTATCACAAAAATATAAAAAATCATAAACAACAAATAATAAAACAAGTTCGCTAAATGCCACTAACGAATTGTGACTGGTTTCGATTTACTTTTTCGGTCGAGTATTTGATACAAAACAAAATATATTTTTTTTGAAATAACTACACGACAATACGGGTAACGAAATAAGTACGCTTTCTCTTGAGAGCACAAGAATGCAAACAGAAACAATATACATCCCATTAATACTGTTAAAATACTGAATCAATTAAAAGGAATTCAAGCTTCAATCTGTCGCGCTAGCTGCCACTTGAACAACATATTTTGAAGTACACTTCTAAATGCAATGCAATCAGTTAAACTTCTACATACTATGAAAGCGTCACACGTCAACGCGTTTTCGTTTTTGTTTGCCTTTTCTAGTTACTTTTGTCTTATAGTTTAGCTTATGTCTTAACTTAAAAATTCTTTAGATGGTAAAAAAATCAAAACTTAGAACAAATACTTGCGCAATATGCACATACTCTATACATACTATATACTTTATACTACATGTACCTTACTTAGAAACGAAACGAAAAACTAGTAGGTAAGTCGCTGCACTCGTGCGGAATTCACTTCTCGCCACTGTGGAACTCGTCCAGGCATAGCTTACAGCTCCACGAACCTTCGGGTGGGGTTATCAGCGGTGGCGACAAACAATACATGTGGTATCCCCTGTCACAGTCGTCACAGAACAGTAGCTGATCATCATTGTCTGAGGTTCCACATATGGAACAATATTTGCACTCTATACACTGCCATCGGTAGCGCTTCACTGATATGATCATGTTGGGCGTGAACTGAAGGCATGTCGGATGACCGGATCGACCGCAATCAGAGCACGAGACAAGTTCCTCGGGCAGGTTGGTCTTTTTGTTCTCTCGTGCGTCGCCCAAACAAAAGTCACAGTACGGCGATGGATGCGCTGTTGCGTCGCGTTCAGTTCGCATTTTGTTAGCACCGCTGCCGCCGCCAATTTTTTTCGGGCTCGATTCCGCTTCGTCAGAGGGCACTTTGTCGCTGGACGCAAGCATTGACAGCGGCTGATCGTCCACAGTGGTAAGAGGGGAAGCGCAGGAGTTCGAGTTGAATGTTGCACTAGCGTTTACGTTTGAGCGCCGTTTCGATTCACCATCAGTGTTACCATTTCCCTTTCTTCGACCGCCTGCGAATAAAAAATAATATCATTATAATAAAAATACTTGGCAGGTAGTAATTTCTAGCTATTGAAATCACTTTACCTTTTCGACCTCTTTTCGGTGTCATATCTAGATTTGATGGAGGTTTCTTTACTGATCTTGCACGCTTTCGTTTGCGGTTGCTGTACGATTCCTCAAAGTCTGCGTCTGAGTCAAAGTCTTCTTCGAAATCTTCAACATGAGCCAGTTCCATGTCCTCGTAAAACCATTCCTTCTCTGCGTTTGGATGGCTGTCTTTGCTGTCGTTATCGGCCGTTGCACCAAGGGAATTGCCATCAGGGGGTATGACAGTGGCTAAAGAAATGTTATTTAGGAAAATTGTTAATAAAAAAGCAATATGAAATGTAGATGAGGTGGGTATTTTTATTATGAAATCCAATCAAACAATGCCTTATATGGAAAGAACGGCGAAAGAACAGACTGAGAAACAGTGAGGCGAAAAACGATTTAGGGGGAAGAAAGTTATAATTTGGGAAGAAGTTGTCAAAAAATCGCCAGCGGAGGCACAGTGAGAGTAGAGATTCTGGAATCTACATACGAAAATAGGACATAAGAAAAACACCTACCAAATTCGGTATGCACATCGGTCATATGCTTTTTGGAGGTCAGAAAACTGAGAAACATATTCTTAAATGCCTATCAGACAGCACTTGGGTTTGGTAAATGAAATATTTTTTTAAAGGAGTTGCTGATTATATTGAATAAAATTTCTCAATCGCCTTTCACTTGGCTTGAGTAGTATCTCAATTGTGACGCTCTCGGCAAAACAACACAACAGTTGAGACACTCTAGCAATACTTTCTCGCTTTAAAGAATCGGAGAATGCAAAGCAATCATAAATAAAAAGAGAACAAGAAAGCGTCCGAAGACAGTCGCAAAGTGTAACAGTTTAGTGAATGTACAAGGTGAACAAAAAGGTCAGTTCAAATAAGGTAAGCTAATCTATACCAAAAATTATTGTTACAGAGGTGATGGCTATTGTTACCATCCGATAAATTTGTTCATTACTTTGACTTTGACTTTGTTGACGTGCGTTGATATTTCTGCGATCGTATTTTAGTAGTTTGAGTAAGTAAGATGTACTAGGATTGAGACATTCCTAAAGGTCTGGGATTGTGGAATTTCACCTTGCACGGCATATATGTATAATGAGAGCTAGTGTTTTTGCAATGTCTCAATGACACCGTTGGGTGTTAGATATCATGTCTGCTTTGATTCAGGAATTTCTTTACATTGTCAGTGAAGACATTAATGATTCCAATTCACTATTCAACTTTGGTCACACGGATGATATACATGGCCAAGCCCGCGCATAAAAAATTAGCTAAATTAATGTCGTGGGCCTTCTTAATTGATGTAGTCTTTCAAATGCTTGTATACTGAGGGATTGAAACGAACAACAGATGAAAACTGGTACAGGAACAACATCCAACCTTGAATCGGATAAATTTTTGGTAGCATTAGACCCACTTCCGACATTAGCAGTAATATTTCTTATCGAGCAATGCGAAAATCACAACACAAACAGTACAGCTACATTTGAAATAAAAAATGGCCATCCCGCAATCCGCATAATTGCAAATAAATTTGCAACCCTAAGCCAAACAAATCCGCAGACAATCTGTACGCTTAGGGATTTGTAAACAAACACAGAATAAAACTATCGCTTCCGGGGAATTTCTAAACTCGAGCTCACATAAGCATCAGATATACACAACGATTTATTCAACCGAATGCACATTGTTGGCGCTTCCCTTTCATTGAAATTCCGCGGATACTCTCAAGAATACAATGCCATATCTACGAACAACGAATGAATTAACAATAAAAAAAAAATCCGGTTGATGTCTTCTTGAAAGTTCGACGGTTACATTAACTTTTTGGCACTTATTTTCCTTTAAGCAACAGTGGAAGTACGTATGTAGGTACCTACAAACAGATCGAACTGGTTCTCTCGTAGCCACCAAGGTCGTGTGTGTTCATCCATCTCTGACCATAACAACTTGAAAGCAAATTTTTCTTTGTTATGCTGAGTCAGGTATTTTGTCTTGTTCGTTAAGGCCAGAAACACGCATACACTTCTGACGGCAGAACTGAGGTGGGACAGGGTGATGCATAGAAAACCAATTTTAAGGGAACAGGTACAAGAAACGAATACTACGTCAAACAAGATTTATCGACGCGAAGACTCTTGCACAGAGGGGATGCATAAAGATGCTTAATTTTCTGTAAAATACACACACATTCACACAGTAATATGAGAAAAACTCCCGGGACGGGAGTACGCAACAAAACAATAACAACAACCCCCCATTCCATTTGATGTTTTGATGTTTCTTTAATTGAACGGATCCCACACACGAGTGGTGGAGAAAATAAGAATAGAGAAGAACAAATGGGAGGAGGAGGAACTCTTGTATTGATTATTTTCCTTGCCAGTTTCTTTCACTTCACTTTTTTTCATTTCTTCATCTCCATTGTACACACAATCAGAATGGGTTCCATTTGGTGTACCTTGTGTAAATGTTAACAACAAAACCATACTGAAGAGACAACTCCTGAAGAATATAAAACAAGTCGAGGGGGAATAAAAAGAAAAAAATATTGAATAAATTCTCCCTTGACAGACGAAGGACAAACGCGAGAGGGGTGCACCTGCCTTTTCTTTACCAGACGAATTTCTTTGGTTTTTTTTTTTCTGGGATCTCGCCCTTTATAATTATGTACCCGGGGTTGGGCGCTCATTGGAATGGGTTTACTCTACCTGTACTCTCCGATTGCTGCTGCTGCTGCTGCGGCTGCTGAGACTGCTGTGGTTGATGGTGATAGTGATGATGATGCGTTTGGCTTTCCCGGAACTGGTAGGCCTTGTAACTCTGGTGATGTAAAAGATATTGGCGTTTAGGTTTACGCCATCTCGCTGATGGATACGTATAGATTTGGCCATCACGAAATCCGGGCATTCGTTGTTTTTGTTTCATAAACAAAGCGCAGTGAGTTTGTGCAACGCCCGTTTGGGGATCCAGAAATGGCATCCTGAGGCGCCGCTCAATGCAAAGGCGTGTATTGAAGTTTTCGCTGTTCTCGAGGATTTCCTTGTATGCGGTATCGTTGAGGAAGTTTTGAATTTTCTCGAAATTAGAGATATTTACGATTTCGATGTCGGACGCCATCGTTCTTTTCGGTTTTATGTATATTTTTCTCTTTTAACTTTCTTTCAAGAACGAAGAAACGATGCAAATGCGATTGGAAGCACACACGGCGAATTTGATGACTGAACGCACAGAAACTTTTTGCACATATTCAGACGCACACCGATGCAGATGGGCAACACTGAACTGTAACCGCTTGAGAGCTCTTCAAGTGGTGCCATGTTCAGTTATTTTGTAATGTCACATTTACTTTTTTCGGGAAGAAAAAAAAAAAAAAACAATCCATTTTCGATTTCCGAGCACTTTTGCGACTGTTTTTTTTAGAGTTGCTTGAGATTTACCAATCCAAATGCGGTTGAGTTTCTGCCCAAACACAATGCGGTATGTAGCACTAGGCGTACTCTACCTACTTTGCTTTGCTGAGATCGAAGCTAAAAAAAAAACGCCTACTGTCAAAGTTAAAATGCACAGATTACATAGGGATTAGATTTTGATGTTCGATTGGACACTCAAAATCTGCTCAAAATCTCCCAACCTCACAATTTGATAATAAGGTAGGTAACTAATGTGGTATTCGATTGGGCTTTCCTGTGTTTTCAGATTTCGTGGGCCTAATCGAACATAAAAACGCTTTTGCTCTTTTTGTTGCTGATATTCGTGCGACTTAAATATGTGTAGTCTTCGAAACTTTTCTATGCACTTTCCATTCACTGTCTGAATTTTATATTAAAACATTCGAAATTTCCGTCCCGATTGGTTTCTTAATATTTGTACATAAATAATTTACAAAAATAGGTTCACCTAATGCAATGCCTTTCTTTGTTATAGACAAAAATTAACGAAAATGTAAACAAACTCCACCAGTTGTCAAACTCGAATGTACTTGTATTGGTAACTCTGAAGGAAATCTGAGAAAATATCTAAATTCGCAAAAGTGCTCTGAAATCTGAAAAAGATTATTTTTTTTGTACCAAACGATCATAGGTAAAAATTGCTCTCAGAGCAAAAAATGTGCCGAGCGCCCAATCGAATGGCAGAAACAAACTCAACTGAATGGAGTCATGCGAACCAACATTTCTACCAACATAAGAATAATATAAACTTGTCATTTGACAAATGTCAAAACATTTTGTGGTGGCTGTTAGTAAATTTTAGGGCGTGGAATATTCATTAATTTAATTTTAATTAATTTCACAATTCGATACTTAAAACGAATCTTAAAACAATAACTCCCAGCTTAGAATGGGGGCAAGTAACAAAAATACACGTATCGCCTTGGGAATCTCGACCGTTTCGGCCCTCTTTGTGTTGATTGCGTTTGTTTCGCCATACTGGTTGGTCACTGATGGCAAACTAGCTGCTCCGAAATTCCTGAATCTCGGCCTTTGGGAGGTGTGCTTCAATCATTTTCAGGACATTCATCGATTTTATGACACTCGTTTCACCGGTTGCATGTGGGTATTCGAGGAGGAATATTACATAATTCATGATTATTTGCTGCCAGGATTTTACATAGCTGTTCAGTTCTTTGCTACGCTGTGCTTGGTTGCTTGCTTGGTGGCACTACCATTGACCTTGGCATTCTTGCGTTGCTCTCGAGATGATGATAGATATGTTTTCCTTCTACTGACCATCGGAGCTGTTGAGGTGTTTGGCTCTATTTGCGGATTTATTGCGGTAGTAGTATTTGGAGCTAAAGGCGACAGCAGAGATTGGATGCCACACTGGGAGAATAACGACATGGGATGGGCTTATGCACTGGCATGTATTGGAAGTGTGTTTCTTATGCCAGGTGGCGTACTCTACATGGTGGAGGCTAGACGTGAACGCTATAAGCGCCTGAATGAGATCGGCAATCGTGAGGCAGGCGATTATGTTCATGAGTACAGTACGAGAAGATACGGTGAAGGCGTACAGACCGACATATGAGATGTACCAAACCGTCCTACATCGGCTTAGATTCCGTCCAACTTTTATTTTATTTTAATTTTAAGTTAAACCGCTATATAGTGCCTTGATGTTTAATTTTTGTTTTTAAGATATTTACATTCCAATGTTTTTTTATTTTCCGTTTTTACTGGAATTGCAGTAACGAATAAATGCACACAATTTTATAAGAATGACGTCAAGAAAGTGTGTTTGGCTTTTGAATTTTATTTCAATAAATTTTTGTAACATTAACAATTTGATTCTTTGGGGGAGATTGTTTAAAGGACGCAATTACATGCATGGTTAAGTATCACTATTGGGATAGGGCTTTTCGTCTTCAATTCATTTTTTTTAATATTCATGTATACATCAAGAGGATAAACTATTAAAATGGTTTCATTGCGACATACGAAACTCATGCAAAAGAAATGAATCCAGTTACTTTTCTAAGTTTTAGCAGAAGAAAGTAGGTAATTGCTCCACACTCCAAGGTGAATTGTTAGCTTGTAAAAGGCTGAAGTCAACTGATTAGAATTGCTCGTGAATACAGAAGTTTCTCCACTGACGAAGCTATGTTTCATTTCATTTAGGAGTTCACTGGCCAAATAATATCTCTAACTAACAAGTCATTTTTTTAACGGATCAGAGTCAAATTGCGAAATGGATGAGACAAATTATGCAGGTAGAACATAGTTCGTAAATTTCAATCAATAACAAATTAAAATATTAGTCTGCTGCTCGGAACATTCTGCGAAATGGTAATAGGTGGACTGTTTAAAAAGTAATGTACGTTCATGTTAATGTTATAAGAAAAAATTTATCCGAGAACATTAAAAATGCGGGGTGCGAACAGAATAGGTAAGCAAACAGACTTTCTACCTACAGTAATATCAGTTGCTATTGCACTACCTAACTTCATTGTGCTTTAATTCAAACACTTGTTTTAATGTACATACTATACAACTCAAATGGTATTTGTTAAACTATTTCTCATCCTCATACGGTTACATTTTTGTACCATTTTCTACTTGTGCACCTCACTAAAGCCACAACAACAGTTACACATTTATATATTTAGAATTGAAGCAATCATCAATTAATTAGTACTTGTACATCGTGGCTATAAAAAATATTCCAGACTACAGGCTGCAACTGCATTCAAAAACAAAAATTGCGTGTTATTGTGTAAATTTTAAATTATCTAGCTTAAAAAAACAGCAACAACAACTGCAGTTATACAGATTCAGCTTCCGGTGTCAAGTTTTCTGATAGAGTTGCAGTTGGCCTTAACCATTTTTGTGCGCTGGCAGTTTCCTTTTGTACAATTATGAATAGCTCTCGGTCATTGGACTCGAGTTGCGTTCGAAAATATGTTATCAGACTCTCCTCGTCACCAATACAATTGGGAGAATCCAACTTCGAGTCTAAATTATAGTATTGTCCACCGATTTTTCTTACCGCAATCCAATGCCGTTTTTTTAGAGGAAGTGTTACAATACCAAATTTGTAATCAGCGGGAACGTTAAGAATAAAGCCAACTACCTCATCGGGGTTTATGCACGAAGGATCTCTGACAAAATAACATATACACATTTCAATGGTTGACAAATCGCTTTTCGGTTGAAGAGTACTCACTTCCGTTTATCGAACCAGACTGCTTCGCAATTTTTGTCCTGAAGCGCAGTCATAATCACGTTGACGTCATAGTTGCCGAGGCCAAGGACAGATCGATGTGGGTTTATCCAGACCTGTGGACTAAGGTGTTTACACATTTCATCTAGTTGCGCTTTGTTATAAAATTCCGCTGGATTTTGGGATTAACGTTATTTAGATTTATTTTTGAGATTAGAGTACAACTTTAATGTGCACTTACATTGAAATAAATTGTTGAGAGCATGCAGAGCGCAGAGTTGTCGTCGTTGCCTTTCGTGGTATATTACGTCGCCGGGCATTTTGTTAGTAACCATTTAAAGCTATTTTATATAGTGTTAATAGAATTTTTATAAAATATAGTATTTATTTGAGTTTTATGATTTTAAAGGAAATTATGCGATCGAAAATCACCATCATTTTTGTTTACAAATTTGTGTTTCATCTGACATCATTCTGACATTAATTCAAATGTCAACTGGAACTGTTTGATTAGACATTTTAAAAGGTTACGATTTTGTCTTCGTATAGGGTGCTCTATACAATGTCTCCACTCTTCATACAAATTTAGTTTAGTTGACACACTGCTTCTAATTGTATACAATTACCTATAGGTACTTACATTCGGCTTCAATCGGGGACCCCACTCATTCTAAAATCCAATTCTAGTTGAACACACAAATGTATTGGTTAAATGTCAAAAATAAACTAGGGTTATTGGGATTTGGCTTGTATAAAATACATAACTTGCACTTGTGTAAAGTGCTTCTTGAGCTGACTTAAAATCGACACCTGAAATTCTCATCTTCTCAAAATCATCAGTAGAGTATTTTTTTGCACCAATGGAAAATTTTCAGGAGTGAATGGAAAACGACATAAGATAAGGTTCACGGCCTTAATTGTTTTACGTCTGACAAACATTCGAGAGTGGGTGTAAATGTCATTAGACCCATTTTCGTTGGCCATTCGGATACGGCACAGAATTGTTTAATTTTTGGAACAAATAGAAACGATTCGATTAACATTTTTAGAGCCACCAAATTAATACTCATACCTGTATTATTAAAATATCAGCCAAAGACCATGACTATAGCTAATGCGTATAAAATAAATTTTGTTCACGATAGCCCTGATTATTTTTATTCGTATCCTGGCGTCCGAGTTCTAAGAAAAATTATTCTTGCGACACTTTGAAAAATATACTAATTATTATAATATTATTAGTTAACGATTGCGTCGATTGTTATTCACCTAAAATAGATTTGGTTACTGCCCTCATCGGCCACTGTTAAATAAAGGAACAGCACAGCTAAATAGTGCTTTATGATCTATTATCGCATGACTAATGACAGACACAATAAAACATCATCATCCGATTTTAAAAATATTTTAAGTGCTTTTTCTTTTATTAATAGTCATCATCACTTAAAATTTTTTCGTCTATTTCTGCTCATTTGGTTATCACATGAAATAAAACAAAGTTACTTTTATATTTTGTTTGATTTAGTTATACACTTGAAATTTTCTTTTTCTCCTTCTTTTTGTTACAATATTAATAATTAAAAAATCTTTAAAAATGTAAAATGATAGTTTTCTAAATCTAAGAGTTCTCAGAAAAAACAAAAGAATCTTTATTCATAAGGAATCAGTATATAGAGTTTATTTTATATAATAACTTACAGACACACACGCTTACACACATTTTGCAATAAAAAATATAATGCAAAAAATAATGAACAAATAAAACTTTACAACTATGTTTTTTTTTCTTGTTATATTTATATTTTGTCTTAACGATTTTCAGTCAATGTTCTTGGAAAATTAAATTCAAATTTATCTAATTTGGAGATACAGTTGTTCTTCGTTAACATTCACAATATTTCTCTTGGAGTTTGAATGTGGAAGATTCATGTTTCAACTATTTATTTATTAGAATCTTTTATATAAATTTACCTTTTTTAACATCTCACGAAAAGCTTTGCTGCATACAATCATACCAATTTTACTACACGTTACATCAATAGTTTAAAAATATAAATATGGGGTTCTCTTTAAATGTACTCATATGCCTTTACATGGGTGAATTGTATATGTATATTTATTTAAATCATTTTGTTTTTTTGACAAATGTCTGCAATATAATTTTAAGTCTTTCAATTTGGTACGTTTTTTTTAAACACATCAGGAAAATCTATATTGTGGGGTGGAACATAGAGGTTGGGTATGTTGTTTGCCGAATGCAAGCAAGTATGCAATATGTAAGTAATTTGAAGTTCAAGTTCACTTGGATTAAACAAAAAGAAATTGTTTGTAATACATGAAATGGACCTGTCAATTTCAACTGATAGCTGAGCTTTTAACTGTAAAGTACCTTACGATTTAGAATTTAGAAACTATAACACTCATGGAATTTTTCGTAAGGCTATAAGAACATCGCCTGATCAAGATTTGGAAGAACAGTTGTATTTTCTTGGAAAAGTTATCTACTTTCATTTGGCTGTAACCTAGGACTTGCTACTTTCTGAATGACTTTTTCGATTGTCGGCAATTTTTCTTTCATTTGAGTAAGCCGCACTAGACTGACTTGCAGGATTCAAATGAACCTAATTCCAACCCTGCATTACTCACATGTAATCATATTTTGGGTGTCCTTTATATTGGCCGCAGGTAGGAGTGTTTTAAACGACTACAATTTTAAGGAAATAATGTCTGTGTCCAACTACAAATCCTTTTCGTCCAATTGGAACCAATTTGGAACGTATTTTCAGACTGAGTTCAGAAGAATGTTAAGTTGGCTTGCGTATAATCTGCATGATAAGTGATGTGAAAGGTAAAACGTGATGTACATATTAAGTCTGGGATAATACAGAACAACTTGGTAAATATCGTCGAGCTGGAACTTGCCATGAAAATATCAAATGAATAACACATGATTAAATTAGATTCAAAAACAAATTTAGACAATATTCAAACAAAGATCGTAACCGGGCGGATGTCGCAGTTGGCATAATTGGGATGCAACATCTGGCTTCGGACAATATGCAACTTACTTTTCGTGATTATTAAGAGTCCGGTGAAAGAAAAACTATCAGCCATTTGGAAGTTTGCGGAACATACCGAATGTGTTTGGTTTTGTATTTTTTAGCACACAAACATATCATGTCCCTCTATTCAAGTATCTAATCAGAAAACATAAATTTAAAAGTGCAACTTCTTTTAAGCTTTCTTTGGGACTAAAACAGGTGACAAATGCCTAGGCTAACTAGTTTCAGCTACACATAGGTCCCTATGAATTCCACCCTTTGGTATGCCAATCTCGAACGCATTGCAGAAGTTATGTTTGAGCGACTGACTACTTCAAATATCATATTCATCTTGTTAATGTGCTAAGATTGGTGTTTATCCATTTTGTTTGTTGCATTATTCATTGTTAATTATTTGAGTTGTTTCATGTTTCATATATATATATTTATTTTTTTAGTGTACATTTTACAAATCTATAAACTAATATCAGTTGTTAATGTTGTAATTATTTTGTTTTGTCCGTTGTTTTAGTTAATAAAATGTTTGACGTTTCGTAAAATTTGGGTGATAGTTTATATGGGTATATTCGTGCATAAGTTTCGTGTGTATGTGTTTGTGTTGTTTGCCCGTGTTTGTTTTTTTAGGATTTTTATATTTTATGTATATGCATGGTCGTTTTTTTGTTTCTGAATTGTGTGAGAGGTTGTGTTGTTGGATTTTTGTTTGCCATAATGGCGGCGGCAACGGTGGTGGTGACGGCGATTGATGGCCCTGATTTATTATTGCTGATAGTTAAGTTATTACTATTTGGCATGTCCATTACTTAAAACAACTGGCAAAACATTTGCCTGCTGTACAACAGCATTTATAGCGTTGATTTCCTTCTTTAGGAATGCATCTGAACGTTCGGACGCCTTCTCAGCACCGATGATACGTTTACGAATGCCATCCTGTGATATGAATATCTTGTCGCTATCGCGCATTAAATCATTCTTAAACTCAACGATGCCAGACACCGTTTCAGTGACAGTCTTATCAATAAATTCCTCGATATTTTTCGTCTCCATGTCTATTTTTTCTTTTAGCTTACTAGACAAATTGTCCATTTCACACTGATCGTGTGAAACACTTATCGCAGCTAATGCTGTTGGTACACTGACTGGTTGTCGTTGGGCCATGCCCTCGATAACCTGTCGTTTGCCGGTAGTGAGAGGCGATTCACGATCGTCTGAGTTGCTAACTACCTTGCCGGACATCTCGGTTAGTTCGTGGGTGAGATCATTCTTTGTTAATTGATTATGTTGTGTTGAATTTTTATTGGTGACAAACGAGCCGTTAGACGTGACTGACTTGGGACGTTTTTCGCCACGAATAAAGTTTGGTAAAATGAAAATTGTGGTCATTCCAACAATATGAAGGCACATAAAAAGTTTCAGGTACACTCTGACACTGTCCTGTAATAATTAAGAAAAAACAAGAGGAAACTGATTAGTCCTTGAAGAGAAATTATAACATTTTTACTTACCATGAATTCAAGAAGCACAAATGGAAAAGTGGCATAACCCATAAATAGGCGAGTTGTTAGGCATGTTAAAATGTCATAGAACATTCGCGTGAATTGAGTCCTCTGGAATCGATGGCGGAACATACGTCTAGCCTATGTTTCGAATGGTTAATTTTGGTCATTCAAGTATTTAAGAAGCACTACTTACATATCGTGCTGCTGTGACAACCATTGCACCAGTGGCAAATGTTAAATAGTATCCAGGATAGAAACCGTGCCATACAGCGCTTAGAGTGAATGTGAGCACGGTTCCGTATTTTTTTGGTACACGATCGTAGACGATTGTACGCAGCCAAATGTTGGTACCAATGTTCCAATTGTTAATAGCATCACGGAAGTTTGATGCAAACTAGAATTTTAAAGTAAATAATTTTCTTTAAGTTTTTGTTTTATGTGAGGTTAAAAATGCAGATCCGTATTGCATCTGAGTACTTAAGCTTCAGTCGAATACAATTGAATTTAGTATCTCGCACAACTTTTGACTGAAAATTAATTTTTTTTTGTCCATCTAACTAATTTCGCAGATTAATATGGGGATCATTGCTAAATTTGTCTAGTTTGTATATAAGTCAATCAAATGACGGCAATTTGAATGAACCAGTGGCCTGGTATATTTCTTAAGACGAATTTAACACAACTAGAATGAATTTACCGTCTCCAACTACAACGCCAAAAAGTTTCTTAACGTCAAAAACTAAAATTTCCTTACCTCAAATGATAAAACGTTAATGTTTGAAATAAGATCCCATTTGGAATTTCCATCCTTGTCGTATCCGGTAAATCCTAAGCCGGAATTATTGCATATAGCATCGGCTAACAGCCATGCATGATAATACTTAAAGCGTATAGTGGTGGTTGCCATCATGACACACCAAAATTTATAGGCGAACGATGTATTCGATATAAATTCGGGATCTTTAAGATTTTTGATTGGATACACTTTCACGAACTTCATAAAGATGAGGGCGCACACTAAACTGCCAACAACTTTTTTTATAACCGCTTTCGTGGGCGATGGTTCAATGACGATCTTTGAGTTTCCATTATCCAAATTGCCCTGCAATGTATCAATTAACATAACCACACGTCTATCTATATGCCGTTGCACTTACTGTTGATGTGGGACTTTTAAGCAGATTATATCCTTCAACAAATTCAATGTAATCCCTGTAGAAAACTAATGGGCCCGCCATCAGACCTTGAAAATGCAACGTGTACGAGAAATACTCGAGTGCTGATGGAAGTTTCTGCACTGCATGATATTGTTGTGCTTTAGTCAGATCCTGCAATGGGCGATAATGTCATTCCAATGATTTTGCGATAGACATTTTTAAAGAGTATACAATTACCTTTTGTTCTCTGATAAAACCATCATGAATGCTGAATGCCAGACTTGTTACTTTTTGAGTTATTATCATTAGAGGTCCAGTAATGTCCAGCGAATATGAGCCATAGTCGTAGATTTGACGATGCAAGTGTATGCACAGCAAATATGACATGGCCACTACCATTACAGTTCTAAAAAAAAAAATTTTAAAAAACATAATTTCAAAGATTTGGCTGTGAGGGGTCAACAAGTTTTTACTTACACTTGAACTACGGCTGGATTCTGAGTTCTTATCACAATGTAGCATACCGCAGGAAGTCCTGCGATATGAATCGCTTGTTGTCCAAAACAAAAGTATCCGAAAACAAGTCCCAGTGATAGAGCATACGTGTGTCGGATACCGGAAGATACTTTTGAAGGATGTAACAACGAACGGAAGAGCGAAGCCAGGAACAGTGCAGATACTTGGCATATAAGGAAATTTATCTGAAAACAATAAGAAAATTACATATAAGCAAGAGTTTATGAATAGTTGAATATCGTTAAAATAATTGGTATACCAAAAATTCTGTAAGTCGAACCAGCCATTTATCTCAACAATATGGTCTGTTCAGAGCGCTTAGCTAAGTTTCTATTAAGATAGTCCCAGGCCAAGTCTCGCAGATAACGTTTTCGTGCTGCGATAATACATTTATAAAAAACTCACTCACAAGTAGAGTGAACGCAAAAGCCTAGGGTTCTAGCAAATTTTACTACTTAACATTTAAGAGTTTTTATAAAAAAAAAAACAACAAAACAATCGCAACAAGGAAAAATAAACTATTCAACTCTTTAGTGCGGTGACAAATGTGGTTTCTTACGTTACCATTTACGGAACTTGTATATATATATTAGAAACTAATAAATTAAAAGGTAATAGTAAACAGCGCTGACGACCAGGGCACTCTGCTATCTTGTTTATGCGATTTTTTGCTGATTACATCGTGTGACGATTTTCTTCTCACAACCAAGCAATAACGTCAACTATCTGTATATCTTCTTGTAGACACAAGCACACGGCATACCCTACAAATACACATTTCTGTCACAATTCGTGACATTCAAATTTTAATTAAATGTCTATACCTGCGACACAAACAAAATAAAACTAAACAAAAATATTGACAGAAATTTGATGGCGACATCTGGCAAAACAAAACTATGAAATGTAAGCTTGTGTGGTTTACGTACGGTCGGTAGGTACTCTGTACAAGTATGCCGGGGTATTTAGTTTGCTCAAATATCCTGAAAATAAAAGCCATCAGACCCGAATGTCAAAAGCCTCATGTGTCACCTCACCAAAGCTACCTTGGTATTCGGAAATCTAAAGAGAAACCCCCAAAGCAAAATACACATCGCTCTTGCACAGCATTACAACGTCACAGTTAACGATATTCTTTCTTGGAATTCGAACCAGCATCATTTTTTATTACCCGATAAAATAGTAGATAGCTACACACTCTAAATACATATTTGTATATTTTCGCCATTGGTTATGCTCGGGCTCACATATACCTTGGAGAGAATTTTAATAATAAAATTGATGTCACTTGTGAGTTGTGAGTGACCTTGACAATTTTTCATCTGAATGGGTTTCTTTTGCACATAAATTCTGTTTTGAAGATTAGAAACTGTTGATTTAGCAACAATGAGTTATTTGATGCATGCATTTTTAATTTTTAATACGTCATAATTCAGTCAAATAGATTAAAAGTTTGAGTAAATCTATACGGGAATGCCAAGAATGTTCCTGTATCGAGTATCCAAATCGGAGATAAATAGCCAGTGATCTTGTGTAGCAGATGATGGTAAAAAATGTTCTCTGCTGCCTTTTCGCAGACGTTTCGCTGTCCCTTTGGATACACCTCAAAATTTCAGACACAAAATTTCGTTCCGGAACAGCTGCGTACTAGGCTTTCAGTTTAGTTTAATATCAGTAAATAATAATGTGAGCCACAACCACAGGTGGCCGAGTTTTGACAACACAACTCATACGCGTTTAGATGAACTGCGAATGCTACCATTTACAACATCTTTCCCCTGGAGTACAAGTAAGTAAAAGACATCATTGATTGAGAGCTACCCTGGTCCCGATCCAAGTTGTTAACTAAATTAACAAACATCACAAACATTTGACAGCTAAGAATTCCCTTTTCCAAAGTTCAACGAGTTTGCGTTCTGTTACTTTCCGTACTGACATCTGACAATAAAAAAATGGGTGACAGAATGCATACAAACACAAAAATTCGATTACTTGCACCTAAAACATGACATTAGCGATGGGCCTTCGTCAGCAGTTTAATTGAACATGGGAAATAAAGAAACTTTCGTTTTTAATAAAGGTATCGGTTTTCGAAAGCGAACATTGGGCATTGGCCATTCGAAAACTAGATGCATCATGAACGCAAACACTATATTGGTGTGTATTGTCACTGTTCATACGTCAGCCACATATATGCGAAGTGTCAACTAAGTACTAAATCACCAATTTCTTGACTAGATGCGTCGGCTACCCCTCCATAAAGATTTTAATAATAAGAAAAAGATTTTAGTACCTTTAAGTTGGAAAAACGTTTGCTGTGCATAAAGCAGAAGTAAAAACTAATAATAGATTTTCAAGCGATAGGCATTTCAATAAATTCTAATCAAATGGAGAACGGTTTTTTTCCACGTCTATGTAAATGTTTTGCAAATAAATAAGTGCCCACTGCTTGTCGAAAAGAAACCAATGAAAAACAACAACTTCAATGTTTCAACGATACAGAGTTGATAGCGTGTTACAATTTAACAATTATTCATCCAAATGGTTATTATTGAATGCATTTACTAGCCTATTTTTGTTTTATAAGGAAACAATGTAACTGCGCGTCAATAGGGAAATATTATACAAATCGTTACCATTTTGATATTTAACTGAAAGGTTAAATATATTATCAATAGTAAATTCGCGTTTTTCTTATCTAACTCGATCAATTATTGTTCGGGAACAGAAAAAATAAAATAAAACTGTTCCATTGTGCAATGTGCCACAGGCGAGGAGACACTAAATCGCCTAGATAGTAATCTACTCAGAAAAGATACTTTCAGTATCAAGTTTCTTGTATGCGGAGCAAAGTAAGTGTGAATTGTTTCGTAATTAAGGTTTTTTGAAAATCACCTCTCTAAACTAGGGTGGGTTGTTGCATATTCAAAACGAGGAATGGGAGTTCCAAAGGCATAACCAAACCTGTATAGATTTCATACACATTTCATAACTTCTTGTGGCTAACTCCAGATAGGAAATTTAGAAGATTGTTGTTCACGGATATTGATAACTACATACTAATAAAGTTGTTTGTTGTATGAATTTGTCAGATAGTCAGTGACTGGCTCAAAGATGGTGATAACCAGTATGGCAATAGTTTTATACACATCGATAGCGCTTGTTTGATCTTGACATTGGATCCGGTTTGCGGTACTGTGGTTAAACATGAAGCCATTTGTTGGCAACCTAACTGATATGGCGGAGTGTAGAATTTAAAATCGGGCCAATACTGCTTTGCAAATAACTTGTCACTGACATTTATCCCGTTTAGATAGAAAGTAGACACAGTGGCTTAGTGCATAGTGTGCTAGACTACTAAGCGAGGGGTTTCGAATCCTACAAAAAACCCAAATTCCAACTTAGGGTTTTTCCACTGCGCCACCTCTCGAGAGTATATAACTGTCTTGAAATAGCTTTCTCAATCAGCCGTTTGGAATCGGCATAAAATTGTAGATCCCTTCCATTCGTTCCAAAAATGAAACTCACACAAAACGAATGGTTGTGAGAAGCTAGGCCTTGGGTCCCTACGGACCTGTTGCGCCAATTATTATTATTATTAGATAGAAAGTTATTTTAGTGGGTTTTATAAGAAGTAAAGGAGGCAATGGTTGTTTTTTTTTTTAACTGTTGTCTGGAACTCGAAGTTTTGTATATAAAATTATTTATACTTTAGATAGATAAACCATTCTATTTCTTTAAGTGTGCTAAAAAGCATTGAAGTGTGCCCTCCTCATAATACTCTTCCACGACCACTTGTATCATAAAAATGTTCATGCAACACTAAATAAAAATGACTATTATTAGAAAGTTGCGTTTTTGGCTCATGACTATAGGTATAATTAACAAGAAAAGAAAACTCCTAACCCAAAGTAATCAATTGTATAGAATTTGCAAAGTAATTGACCTTTATGACAGCTGATACCCCTTATTATTTTTTTCTTTTCTTTTTATGCAGTAAATGGGTAGACAAAAAATAAATTGTAACACTGAACCCATCACCCAGTATTGTCGTGATAAGCACTTCCGTTTATAATGATTACACACAATGTTCTTGCCAAATCCAAATTCACAAATAGGAAAAACAAATTAACTTCTTCAACAACTTAAATAGGTTTCTAATCATTTAACGTGTTACGAAATGTATTGACCCAAACGATGATGCTGCCAAATCATACACACACATGTGCAGACAGGCACTTTGTTTGGTGCCTTGATAATGACATTTGATTCCCAATTTTAGTTTACATCAACGAAAACAAACCTTAAATACTCGAAACTTTTGCACACTGTTTAGGAACTTTCTGCATCAAATTGAATGGCGCAGTCATTCTAAATGCTCTGACACGAACGTATTAATGGTATAATTTTCATTTATTTGCAGCGAACATCAAAGAAGATATTTATTCATTTATATAAGCGCAATGGAAAATATTACATTGAGAGATGTTTATACTAAAAAGAAAAAAAAAAAAAAAATCAATGGACCTGTTCCAATTCTGCCGCAAAACAAATGTATTCTGTCATTTTCTCCAAGCGCTATCTTACCAATCGTAGAACTTGATTTTCATGTCCCTTCAACTCACTCTTTTACCATGTTCACACGGATCAGGTTTAAAAAAAAAATTCAAAATCACTTTGTGTATTCCCATTTAGAGGAAACAGAATGACAAACTGGCTTACGAATTTTTTGGCGATTGTTTACAAACCTACTCCCTCTTCGACTTCTTTCACTTTGCAAGTTATGCTATTGACTTATAATCTTAAAATTGTTTTTAGCGATGTGAAATAGGTAACTGGGTTCCTATTGTTTGTTGCGAATGACATACTGAGCCCCAGATAAGAGATGTGTTCCTTTTGTACACTGCGCACGTTGACCAGATAAGTTATAAATCTCACCATTTATGTCGTTTTCCTTTTTTTTCGGATTCAGAACAGTTTTCCTGCTCAGGAATTCAGCTGGATGTCAGATTTCATGTTCCACTGGCCGTAAAAAACGCATTTTTTTCAGAATCAGAGCCATTTTGCGAATCTCGATTTCGGAGCGAGATTTACACCTACTTACACTCACACCGAAACATTTGTCATTTGTCAAACTGAACAACTTAAATAATAACCCAGAAAATCTATAAGAGAATTTAATAACGAGTCTTTAAAAACGTATCTTACGAGTTTAACAAATGATGCTAGTACCGACTACTCGCTCTGGAAGGCAGCAAAGAAAATGAACAGGCCAATAGCTCACATTCCGCCAGTAAAAACCAGAGAAGGTAACTGGGCAAAAAGCAGTCAAGAAAAAGCAAATTCTTTTGCAGAGTACCTTGAGAAGGTCTTCAAACCTTATGAAGATAAAGATTATCAAGGAAACGAAGAAACGTGCGAAGAAGACAGACCTATTCGGCCGGTAACAGCTAAAGAACTTGCCAAAGAAATCAAAGAAGGCATAAACATAAAAAAAACCCCAGGGTTCGATTTAATCACAGGGGAAATTTTAAAACAATTTCCTCGAAAAGGTTTAAAAAAACTAGCGCAGATTATAAATGCTGCGTTTAAATTAAGATATGTGCCAAGCATGTGGAAGGTCGCGGAGGTAATAATGATACCAAAACCAGGTAAACCACCTAGCGAAGTAGCCTCATATCGCCCAATATCGATACTACCAATGTTGTCTAAGCTATTCGAAAAAATGCTGGCAAAACGTCTGCAAAAAATTATTGATGAAAAATCGCTACTTCCAAATCATCAATTTGGGTTTAGAAACAAGCACTCTACAATTGATCAGGTGCATAGAATCACAGATAAAATCGAAAAAGCATTTGAAGAGAAAAATGTGTGCTCTACAGTATTTCTTGATATAGCACAAGCTTTCGATAAAGTCTGGCACAAAGGACTGATACACAAACTACAAAAGCAACTGCCGAAGCAGTATTCGACTATTCTGGAGTCTTATATATCAGATCGATTCTTCAGAATTAAGCAAGATACAGAGTGTTCAACATTAAGAGAGATTAAAGCTGGTGTACCGCAAGGCAGTGTGCTAGGTCCAGTTTTATACCTACTCTTCACTAGCGATTTGCCTGAAAGTGTAGAAACCACCATAGCTACTTTTGCAGATGACACAGCCGTCCTTGCTGTGGGAGCAACTGTCGAAATAGCAACAAAAAAGCTTCAGACGGCAATAAACAATATTTCAGAATGGACAAAGAAATGGCAGATTAGATTAAATGACCTTAAGTCAGTCCATATTAATTTTACGTATAAAAACGTACCACACATTCCAGTCTACATTAACAACAATGTAGTAGAATTTTCTAACACAGCTAAATATCTAGGCATGACTCTAGACGCTAAACTGCGTTGGAAAGCGCACGTTAAGAAAAAACAAGATGAATTGAACATGCGATACAGTAAATTGTATTGGCTTATTGGGAGATACTCATCCCTGTCCAACTACAATAAGTTATTGCTATACAAGCAAGTTCTAAAACCAGTATGGACCTACGGGCTCCAATTGTGGGCATGCACATGCCAAACAAACTTACAAAAAATTCAGGTTTTCCAAAATAAAGTACTAAGGAACATAGTTAATGCACCTTGGTACATACGAAACGCCGATCTGCATAGAGATCTAAATGTTGAAATGGTTGAAGATGAGGTTAAGAAGGTTGCTCAGAGGCATAGAAATCGGCTCCTCAGCCACGAAAACGCAGAAATAACAGAACTTTTAAATGACAATGTAATCAGGAGATTGAGACGTATAAAACCTCTTGATCTGTAAGATTAGGCTAGGGCTAAGAAATTAGATACTGATTTCAAACAAAACAAATTTAAAAATCCGACAAACGGCGGATTTATCTCTTTAAATTCATTGAATAATTCAAAAATTAATTGCTGATTAGTCGTATGACTAGGTGCAATCTAATTCGGGATGGCGAATGTCAGTCCCCCGGGAGTTTTTTAGATGAGTTAAAGTCCATCACTATTGCAGGAGCATCCCTCGCGCACTAGCTCTGCAATGTCTTTCGATGATTTTTTACTTCCAGCGAATTCCCAACACAAAAAAAAAAAAAATATTTGTCAAACTTTAAAGTGTGTAATTATTTACGTTTTAAGACAAGTCTGTGAAAAGTGAACAAATTACATTTGGCCGCTGCAATGGATATCAACATAAATTGAATGGATTTTTATAAACACAAATCACATTTTAAGAACAGCTGACTTTTAAAACACACACCACCACAAATGCAAAGAAATAAAAAGTTCGTTTTATGTTCGATTGGGCACGAAATATCTGAAATCTGAGAGCAAAATCTGTAAATTACAATGGAAAACGACATAAAACTTGTCAGTGCGAATATGACAGAAGCGACTGCGCACAAATTTATGAAAATCACAAGGTCGATGACAACAAAATGTCAGGCAGATTCATACATTTTACGAGTCTGTGAAATTTCAGAATACAAAACATAAACTGATGGTGTCTGTACAACTTCAAACGCATCGATTTGTTTTAATGACGTATTCTATTGGCGGCAATTATATTATGATGATTGAATTAAATGACAGCACAATATTTTTGCCATAATCTCTTTCCCACACCTAAGCGTCGGCCTGGTAACCCTTTGCTTGATCGTCATATATGTATTGATTGTTCTAGTTTTCTTAATTGGCCTTTACAAATAGAAAATCATTTGCTTGATTTTAAATAAACTTAAACGTGCTTTATTGCGTCTTATTTTTGCCCGGCAAAAATTATTGGCGACCATTCGAGTCTCCTACAACAACGATCAGTTGTTCATTTCATGTGCACTTGAAAAGCAGTTGATGTGAAACTATTTTTACGTTCTATTTTGTAATATTGTATCAAAATTGTTTCAGTGGTCAGTATTGCTGTGAATTACACATGAAACGTGACTCTATGCGCGAATGTCAATTGATTTTGTTGTAGCGTTCATGAAAATGTTAGCTGGAAAATTTGCAAATGCATAAAAAAACTTGTCGATATATTGGTGGACATCTGTGGGAACTATACTTGCTGTCAAACGTAGAAATGGAAAGTTATTATAATTCTTCTATCTGCAGATTGCAATATACTCACATTCTTCTAGAATATAGACAGATATAATGGTACCGCAATGAATGCATGCGATTTATACAGACAAAATTTGAGCAAACGATTTCTTTAAACCATTGACAGATCATAAGTTGTTGTACTAATTCAAAAATGTTTTCCCACAAATCTACAGTATTTATCAAAGGAACACCTTTTAAAATGGTCTGCGTTTCCAGTTATAAACTGAACTAGTTGGAGGTCCCATGAAAAGATGATAAATATATCCGATCACATAGACAAGAACGCTTATAACGTTGACTTGAACCCACTAATTTAAAAAATCGCGACAATGTCAATACCATTTGAAGAAAGTTCTAGTGGGATGTGCCATTATTACTTTTCAACTTTAATATCAATGAACGTTAAAGATCTGTCCATCACACGCTCCTGACTTCAGGTTTTAATAATTGCTAAAATTAATCCTAAGTTCAACCACAAGGCAGCAGACAAACCGGCCTCGTTTATATTTATTGAGTCTTACATTAACATCGTCGTTGCACTTGAACGTAATTGTGTGTTACGAATTATTCGTTAGATATTTACGATTCCATAATTTAGCCAGTCAAAATAATAATAAAATGAATATACATGTTGTACACCTCCTGTCAGAGAGTATTGAATTTAATGGAAACGTTCAAGTATCTAGTTTAGTAAGTCTGACCGCTGGCTGCCTGAGGGATGTGTCTCGGTTTTGATTGGCCTAGATCGGTCACATGCACAACTTTTTCAGTTGACGGTTATGGAGGAGTAGCCGACGAATCTAGTCAAGAAACCCGTATGTGAGTGCTAAGTTCAGAGTTAGCATATGTGCCTGACGTAGAAAAAGCGACGTGGCCGACCAATCCAAGTGTGTTCATAAAGGTGAAATGCCAAAGTTAAATGTCAACTTAATTTGGCCTTGTTAAACTATCAGAAATTGTATTGTAATAACGCTACTGGCAGTATAATGAATCACTGTGGGAGGGGGATTAAAATCTGTTTTGTATAAACGTCGTTTGAACATTCTGACAGGGTGCAGCTAAAATGAGGATTATTTTATAGGATGTTTTAAATAACTAAAACCAAATATGTATTATAAAATAAAAACAAAACATCATAATAGGAAAACCAGAAATAACAGTGATTTTTAAGTGTTCTTAAATACGAAAAGGAAAAAATGGTCAAGTCACAATCGACTGAAAGTTTAAACATTCCTTTTTAAGCCCGTATTACACTACTTATTTTTGCATTTTTTATGCTTTTGAAGTTCCCGATAGGAGTGAATGCGTACACAAAATATATATTAAAATGCATTGAAAATGTACTCCAGTTCCATTTTTCAGATGCTGCTCGCTTTTTTTTTTGGACATTTCAAGATTATTTGAAAATAAATTCGTTTGAAAATTTGTGGTTGCTTTGCAAGCTTTTTTTAATACACTTTCTTTTACACACAGCTAACTTTTCAGCATGATTTAATGTGATAAAAATGAGGAAAAAATGAGAGAGCCTTTACTTATGGAGACGTCATAGTTCCATTGCATTGCATTGACATCTCCCTAGATTGCTTTGTAAAGAGCATTTAATGACTTACATTATACTATATCAAGATCGAAGCAACAAATTCAACAAACATTACCAATCAGCTGACATCTTGACCAAAACTTCCGGTTGTATTTTAGGTTTATGCAGTCTCATGAAAATGTAATTATAAACTTCTCACATAACTGCTAGATGTTCAAAATAAAAATTACGTCTTCAATGTCATGGTCAGTGTAAAAACGTATCGAATCGTAACTTTTTTTTTTTTCTTCTTTTGTGAAAAAGGTCATGTTGTTTATATAGCGAAGCATTTTGCATTTTTTGCATATGCACGATTATAACAGTTATATATATGTAGATGGCTACTTTCAAAGTATTTATGGTTTGTTATTCATTTAGCTATTAGATAATTTCGTAACGAAAACTGTGATCGTTGTTTTATGTCTGGAATGTTAATCGTCTCATTTAAAGTGATTTTCAGTTTAGTCAGGTATTTGTGAGGTTCTTTCTTCGATATTTTGACCCAAACAAGGTTCTCTCTGGTAATCATTGAACTTATAGCTTAGAAATAATTAAAACGCGCACACCATTCATATGCGGTGGCAGTGAAACTTTTATTATTGTTTAGTGGGTGGGGGTATTGTAATAATTTAGAGTAATGAAGGAAAGCCTAATGCCGAGCAGATTTTTTGAGTGAATCTGTGGTTTATCGCTTCTCATCCTACCACGTCAGATTAATTTATAACGACGAAAATATGATCTTCGCCGAGTGCATTCCTATCAACCATTAAAAGGGAAAATGCACTTATGTAGGTAGTAAATATTTCTTACCACGGTGGTAGCCTAGACCTAGCTTAGAATTTGCAGACACTCACTCGTTCTATTGGTCCAATATCAAAATCCGCAGTGAAATTGTATGAAGTAAGGCAGCAATTCTTTACAAACAATATAAGTTTATTATTTTAGCCACATAATGTATGCAAATCATTGAGTTCCATGGTTTACAACAACCGTTAACCATTTAAATCTATGATCTATAGAGATGATGCAAGTAAAATAAAAACGCGCAATTGACTTGTACAACAAGTACTTGACCTGTTTGGTTTCAGAAGCATATTGGCCTTACACGCATTACCGAATACTATAATAAGTACTTGCAGCGCCACCCTATTAAATTTTATTTCACTTGTAGAACAAGTAAACCATTTCCCATTAACTAGAAATAAAAATAGTTAATCGTGTATGTTTTACGGCTTTTGAATAACCAACGGCTACCACACGAGAAGGAAAATATAATATTACATAAGGGGTATTCACGATTCGATGTAAAAGGCCTAGTAAAATTGCGAAATTTTATTTTATTTTATCGGATCGTGAACGCACTTTTTCTCATGTATAGCAAACTGAAACAAATGACAGCTCCAGCTGGACAATTGACATTTGCTTTGAAAAAAAATTTTCTGTCCATTTTTTCACTGGATTTTCCCTTCTGCGGCGCCTACATTTGTTTTCCATTCTCTTTATTTTTTTCTGTTAGCTATACACAGGAATCAAGAATTTAAATTAACTGTCAACTTCATAAGGCTACTCTGTTGTATTTTTCGGTTGCAATAGGGTCAGGGTATAGATAAAGTGTAAAAGTGTTGCGAAATTTTATTCTGTATAGTTTGTTGTTGTAGTGCAAAAAAAAGTTACACTTTCGCATTTTCGCAATGATACAAGACCAGTTGCATCGAATCGTGAATACCCCTATACTTATAATTATCTCCGGAAGAACGGCGGCAGCATCAGGAAGGGTTACAACAAATGAGGTAACAACATGTGAGAGAATTACCCGGTGCCAGCTAGTTATTATGGTTAATTAAATGCTAATTTGGAATACAGGAATAACAAAGTTGACCTTTTTAACAACTTAACTATGAGCTCTGCCTTTAAAGCAAGTTCACAAAAATTACTCAACGTATATATAGAACCAATTATACAGATTTAATTAAACATCGTTAATTATCGTCAGATATGCTTTTGTTTGTAGTTAATTAACGTAGCAAATTGCTGCACTTTAATTACTGAGTTAAACAAAGGCGAAGGGTTATAGTTTTTTGTTTTTGCAATATTTTCAACAATTTACATGTGTTTTTTTCACTAGGTCATTAATTCGTTATTTTTATCCGTATGAAATTTTTGACACTAGCAATCGTTAGTGATATTGAATTATGTTTCCAGTTGCACTTTTAACACAAACATTTGAGAATGTTAATGAACGGAATACAAATAAAACGCACACCATTTTTATGCTATTCACTAGCTATCTCCGTGCGAGCAAAATTTACTAAAGTCCAGTCGCAGTGACATAACCATTTAGACTACATGCACGGCAAAAAGCAAAAGCTTTAGTTTAAAATATCGGAACCCCCACTCTCTGCACATCAAATGGATAAAACCCTGTGTCCGATCTTACTTACTTACTTACTTAAGGTGGCGCTACAGTCCGGGGTGGACCTGGGCCTCAACCAGCACGCCTCTCCAGTTAGCACGATCTTTGGCTAACTGCCTCCAGTTGCGCACTCCAAGTTGGTTGAGGTCCCCTTCCACTTGCGCGCGCCACCTAAGGCGACTCTTCGGGCCGGAGCGTTGGTGTCCATTCGCTCTACATGTCCTAACCATCTTAGACGACTAATGCGTACTTTTCTGACCAGGTCGATGTCGCTGTACAGCTCGTAGAGTTCGCTGTTAAATCTTCTCCTCCAAAGCCCGTCAACGCAAACGGGACCAAAAATCACTCGAAGAATTTTGTGTTCGAAGCGACTAAGAAGATCCTCATCCGTCTTTGCTAGGGTCCATGCTTCTGCGCCATAGAGCAGGACAGGGATGATGAGGGTATTATATAGAATCTCCTTAGTGCTTCTTGACAAGGCCTTACTAATCAATTGCCGTCTTAGGCCAAAGAAACAGCTGTGTCCGATCTACACTCTACAAATCATAGAGTTTGGTCTAAGAGGTACAGGACTATAAATTGATAAAAAACACACACAAATCATGATAACGACCATGGTACTGATTTCATTTTATCCTCCTTGCCTGTGTCAATTACAACACTACCTCGAAGTCTTATTTTCGATTATTTTTTCTACACGCTGGGGTAGCGTATTGTGATTCGATATGCCCCCTGCTTTTGTGCCCATTTACTAAATAATATCTACCTTGGTACTGCTTTTTAAGTAAACGCATCACAAGTCATGTCTCACTTCTTTGTATGCGAATTTATGTTGGAAGAGACATTTCTAACAATAACTGTCAACAAATTTAAACATTTATCTGGTAAATGGTACTTTTATAGCGATCGCTTCCATTTAAAATGTAACTATTCAATTAGATTGTCCCATTTGACAAGTTTTACTATATCTTATCCGCCTGTTTGTTTGTTTTAATCATACTTGTTAGCAGAATGTATGTGTTAACGATTTAAGCTCTTTGTGATGCCGAAAATTGCATTAAAATTCGTTTGACACATAACTCCCTGTGACTGATGGGTATTTAACTAGAAAAAAAGTATCAAATGGATAAGGGTTTTCCTTACTTTTTTTTAAGGATTTGACTTGTCGACACCTGATGAACTACTTTCTCTATCTACAAAGTCTCCCATACTAGAACATTTTGTATGGCAGACGATTGCGTTTGAGTAGTTCTATGTTCCATGTCGCTACCCTATATAAGGTTTTTTTTATGTTTAATGATTGTCGTTCCGTTTTCGCCTTTCCATTCATAAGTTGTTTCGTGATGATTTTTGAGAATAGAACTTAGAAATATACCTGTGTAACAATAATCGCTGAGTAAAAGTTACGTATAGTTGGGTAAGACAGTAGTTACTTCAAATTTATCCATGATGGCCGTTATAAATGGCCGCATTCAAGAATCTAGTTATTTTAAGTCGACTAGATTTGTCTGGATAAGATGTAACGTGATCGCAAAAAGATTGGCCGGGAACGTCACTTCTCCTACGTCAGCCACATATGCGAACTGTCAACTTAGTACTCAGTGACTAGATTCGTCGGCTATATGACCGATTTTGGCCAATCAAAACAGAGATAGATCAAGTCAAACAGCTGTCAGACTTACTAAACTAGGTACAAGAACGTCCCCAATGACTTGAGTCTGATTCCTACTTCCATAAACAATAATCAACCCTATACCGTTTACAATTTCCACACATTTGCTTTCAAAGATGGCGGATGTTTGTCACAAACAAAGTTAGGGGTTTCGTTCAATTGACAGACACCAAACATTTGTCACGACATTTGTAACGAAATATTGACATAAAACGTAATCGAAGTTTAGGTTCCTTTTCAAATTCCAATTTGGACTAACAAAATCGCCGTTTTCACTTACAGTCTACTGGTAAAGCTGTAGTTATAAAATAAAATAAATAGATGGCGCAACAGTTCCGTAGGGACCCAAGGTCTAGCTTCTCACAACCATTCGTTCTGTGTGAGTTTCATTTTAGGAACGAATGGAAGGGATCTACAATTTTATGCCGATTCCAAACGGCTGATTGAGAAGCTCTTTCAAGACAGTTATACTCTCGAGAGGTGGTGCAGTGGAAAAACCCTAAGTTGGAATTTGGGTTTTTTGTAGGATCCGAAACTGGGACCCCTCGCAGTCCAACAGACTAACCACTAAGCTACTACGCTTACGTATGGCTATAACTAGGGCCTTAGCTGAATTTACCTTTTTCAGAATTTAAAGTAATTATGTTGTTTATTTCGAGGAATTTAGGGTTAAGTTGACTTTTTTGCCAAAGAACGTTGAATTAGTGTACTTGAGTATGTTGCTGATGGAAGCACCCATAACCTTCTTGAAATTTGTAGCTATACTTTTATTATAAGTCTTTCTTTCCTTATTATTTTATTGTTTATCCTTAAATATGAATTAAGCTTCTCAATCATTAGTATGTAAAAGTCTTTTTGGCTAATAGAAATTATTATATGAAATTAAATGCTATGCATGAACATGACCGTCGGATCTAAGCCTTCGCGTCGCCAGAGCGTACTTTGCCCCCTATGAAGATTTTAATTGAAAATCAATGTCTTAGGTAATGTTCCTGAACAAAAAAAAAATATGTTTATATTCTGCGAAACTAGACTCTTTTCATTGAAGATGCTCGTACTCAATCTATGAATAGTCGTCGGTACGCAGTGAACAAAATTGTCCCTCAGAAAAATGAAAGAACTCTCAAGTAGTTGTATGAACTGCCACAGCATCAGTTCCCGCCCCTACAAGCACATACAATTTCTAAATCACAGGAGTGTCAATATCCTTTTGAGGGCCAAGGAAATCTAGTCTTGAATTGAGTTCTTACCTCCCTTGGTGTTATTTGCTCTCTCCCTCTTCCGCAAATGAAAATGATTCACGAAATGTGGGTTAGGGGGCGTGATGCAACACTTCCACAATTCAGACCAAGAATATTTTTTTCAACACAAGAGATGATAATTCATGAGGTTATTGCTTTTCAAATGATTTTAATTGTACACACTAGGAGTGCGTCCTTAAAAGAAGGACATATACGGGCATTGATGCATTTTGCAGATTTTGTGCTAGTAATTCGTTTACAAAGTAAAGTTTGACTGTGCACAACTGCAATCGGTATCAAATTCAAAGTCTTTCTAGTTCTGCATCTGTAGCACTGTGACATTTGACTTAATTTGTACTTTCTCCTCACTCTCCTTTTTGTGTTTTTCATCTCTCTTTCATTAATGAACCGAAATGTGCAGTAATAAATAAAATTCATAACATCAGTAACGAATTTTTAACTTTCTGAACAGATCAATTTTACTGTATTTATGAACAAAAAATTGTTATTTGTACTATTCCTAAAATATTATACATATTGAATTTATCTAACCGCTGCGTTTAAATTACTTTAAATAGGGTACTATATGAAAAAAAAGAAAATGTTCCAGCGAATTAAAATATTCTTGATAGAATATAGTCGCGATCCACAAATGAAAAATTCCTTCGCAATAGTAATTGAAACAAGTACTGCTGAAAGTGTTCACGTCAAGGAAATGTCAGACTTTACGAATTGTCGTTATTTCGCATTTCGCAATGCGCTTTCACATGAATAGTCCTTAAAGTTCACTGAGTTGACTTGTGAGTTGTTCGTTGTGCCCAAATAAAATTGCCGGCTAATTACTGTTCTTATTGTCGTAAGATTTTAGAGCTTACCTGAAAGAAGAAAAAATAAAACAAAAGTCAAGAAAAGTTTTGCATTTCCATTGATATTCGTAGTTGTAATAACAAATGCTCCCATTTTGTTACCTTTTCTTTCATAAGCACGAAAGCATTGACGGTTTGGATTTTTTCCCCAAGGCCGAGTTCCATTGATCGAAATGGAAGTTTGACAGGCCGCCTATTATCAAACGAGCCATGGAAATCCGGTCAATATTGAATTGTGGCTTGGTTTACAACAAGAACTGAACGAGTACCTTAATTACACTGTTGGATGTCATTTGATAAAATGACAAATTTGTATGCCAGTTCGCTTTAAGTTGTTTGTCAGACTGTTCGACAGCTTTCTTTTTCAGTTATCACAAAACGTTGAGTCGTATTTGCTACAGGAAAATTTTCAATCAAACTGTTTGACGGTGTTTACAGTGTAACAGGAAAAGCGTCAAATATTTGACTATTTGATAAGCTCATTCCGCTGCTAAGTCGGTAACTCGGTCGGTACGCGCAAAAAAGTGTAAATCAAAAAGGCTCTCAGGTCTCAATGTGAAAAACACAAGTACAGCTAAATAATATCTCACGATTTCCGTTTTATTTTGCATGTAAAATCAAAATCCTATCGCTTGTCAAAAAAAAAAACCCACAATACGGAGTAGTTACACACATCTATATTCGAACAAAAGCGAAATATGTACCTAGACTTGCATTTGTGCTTGGTTACAGATGTGCTAGAATTAGAATACTAAGCGAGAAACAAATTGTTTGTTGAATGAATGCGAGCTCATATATTGTTTACACGCTAATAAGAGTTATAAATACACAACACCAGCGGTGTGTGGGCGAATACAAAGTGATGACCACAATTGACAGGTTCTTGTAATGAAGGCCATTTTCAGATGATGATACACCGAACTGGTTTTTGTATAGGCATAAGGCTATTGTCCGTACGAATGGTAATTTGTTGGTTATTCGTTGTAGTCTATACAACGTAGTAGAGAACTCAATGTTTCATAGCTAATACCATAAAGTAAGACAGAGTTTGATTTATTTGAAGTGTAATGTAGGTACATATTATTCATTGATTAATTTATTGAGGAATTATTCTACCTTCACGATAAGCCCCATCATCAGACTCCAGACTAGCCCTGGGGACATCCGTGAAAATACTTCTGCATACATACTCTACATCAAACAAACGATGTATATGAGAGGGTTGACCCAATCATTTTGCAGTTCCATACGATTTTTTTCAGTGACAGGCGCCTCTACACTATAAGAAACAATTACCCGACTCAAAAAATTAAAGAACTGTATTATCATTGCAGAAGTTTGGCAGTACTTTTATTCTTAAAAGAAAATTTACAATCAATAGAAAAATACCAGGAGAAAATGGAAGTAAATTGTTTGCAAATAAACTGTATTTACATAATTATTAAATAATTTGTACTATGTGTTTAGAAATGACCAAGAGAAAACAAAAATATTCCGATTCATTTCGCATTGGAATGGAATCGGAATGAATATTAAACATCTGAGTTGTCATTGACAAAACTGTTTTTATTTCTATCATTTATGACTTTAGTTTATACGATGCAATTATAAACTAATTTTTGTAAATGCATGACGTTCGCAGTCAGGCAGCTGTAGTTTGCGTTCATAAATGTATTCATGAATATTTGTTGCAACATTATTTACAACTATGAGCTCATAAGCTGTCTTTTATTAAGACCAGGTCTTGAAACTTACTTATTTCAAAGAGACTTATTTCTATGCTACTAAAAAAGGGCAGGTTTACTAACAGGGCAAGCCAATTCCAAATATCTGGTAATGGGGTAATGGCCGCATTAGGTTTTAACCTGCTGTAAGTTGGGGTGATCTGACATCGAAGTCTCTCAACTTTCCAGACAAAAACCTTCTTAAAAACTTTTTTTGGCTGTAACCAAAGTTGGAGCCAGCATATTCTCGAACATCGTCCGACATTTCATTTTACAGTCGGTTGGAAGTTTTTTTATGTTTAGGCGGTCATGGCAAAAATTCGATCAAACATTTTTCCCTACGAAAACAATTACAACAAATCAACTATACCACTGATTGGATTCAAACAGAAAAAAGAATCCTGACAGATGGAACAGTAAAGAAATGAAATATTTCAGTTGAATGATTTTGACTGAGAAATAGATCGCAAAAAGTTTTTCGTATGGAGAAATTTATTTTCTTTAGAAAATTTAAATATTATTCGTTATTTTTTTTTTGATAAATTAACTTTATAATTCATAAGCAACTTTTTAAGATCAAGATTGAGTTCAACCATTAGGTTTAAACGGTAATAAAAGCAAAAGAATATTTTTACGGTTTCGTTTTACGTTTTACGTATGGCTATGATAGTCGGAATTATGGGATAAAAGAAATAAAATGTTATTATTATTATTAACACTGCTCAGTTGTTGATTTTTAAATTCTTTAAAAAAATGGTTGTTGCATGTTTATTAAATTTAAAAGCAAAGACAACCAAAACAAGCACAACAAAAGAACAAATTGCAATTAAAAATTCCAGGTTTCGAGGTTGGAGTTCATCATTGAAAGCAAAACTGACAGCTGAGAACAGAAAGAGAATCGAACACATCAGTGAAACGATTGGGATCCAAATTAGAGAAACGAAAATCAGCTGTTCATTTAAATCGATTTCAATCAGTGAAATAACAAAAGTGGATTTAAAGAAAAGTTTTAATCAGAATTAAGTTATTTTTTTCTTTCAAAAATTCCACAATTGATTAGCTTTATTTTGACACCAACTAAAGCCAATATTGTTTGATTAATCGTCTTAAAATCGTAAATCAAAATTTTCAATGATGCATTTCAATGAAAGCTATAACTGGGGCCTTAATTGACATATGACTCGTCCTTGCATCTGGATAATTCGAGAGCATTTATCCGACTGATCTGTTCGTTATTCGATAGCAGATAATAGCTCTCATGCTATTTTTCGAATAATTCAAAAACTGACCATCAATTTAAGCAATAAACTCTTTTTTCCGTTCGATTCTGATCAAGTCGTGTACATAATTTTCTTTATTGAAAGACATTTCCGCTTTGGAAAAAAATTAAAATAATTTTGATATTTTCGACTCAGCAAATGTGAAAACAGAAATAGAAAAAGATTTTTCTTCTTGCAGTTTCAGTTTGGTTTCGTGGTTTCGTTTCAGAATTTCAAAAGATCGAAATAGTCCGAGCAATTAAACCGACGATACAGATACTGTTGGGTGGCATGTTTAATGTGTTCAAACCCGGCAATGTGACATGTAACAGACGTTGCACATACTTACTTATGATTATGGCTAGGAATTTTGACAAATATATTCACTTCCACTTCGATTCTTGCTTACACGTTCAATGTTCTTGTTCACGTATCACACAATTTGCTAACTGACTTTGTATATGTATCTCCCTTCGTATGGCTGCCAAAACAAAAACCGGTACACACCAACGTCTGAAATGCCGTTACAATGTATTGAACTAGCAGGCAAGTAAATTAATAAATTACTAAACCATACCGAAGTAGACAAGTTGTTTTGCAAAACAAGTTTGAAATACGTATACATACTCGTACATATACTCGTACATAACGCGGCATTCGTTGTCTTAACCATGATGCTATTTTCTCGCTGCACACACTCCGTTGCCCACTGACACTGGGTAATGGGTGATAGTAATGGCATAAACCGGGCTCAACAACCTAGCATTTCATATAATATTACCCGTGCGCTGTAAAATACACTCACCTCACCTTTCGTATCTCTTTCCGTTCGAACGGGTTTTCGCTCGACACAGACATAGGGCATACCTTTATAAAACATAAAAAGTTGTGTAACACTTGCAGCGCGCAGTTCAATGCCAAATTCGAAACGCGTTTGTCTAGTCGGTCGGCTTTCCGGCCACTTGAATGCTCTCGGCTTGCAGATAAAATAGTCGATTTATGCGGTTATAGGTGTGACACTAGTTTTGAACTATGGACAAACCTCGTATAATAGGCTGCGAAAATTATAGATATTCTCGAAAGTTTGTAATCTGTTTAACCTAGTTTCGTTTTGGAAGGATTTGAATTCACCGATTCAAATTCGAATTCAATTAACAATTGCGCCACATCTATGCTCTGTTTGAACAATGCTCGCACAACTTTGTTAATTTTATTCAACATGAATCACAATATTAACAATAACCGACATCAAACACGGACTTACGTCATTTCATGGTTTGTTAACGATGCTGTGAGGGGTTATTTCGAGGCTCATCGAGAAACAATTTTTTTGCGTTTTTCTTTATTCGCGCGGATCATTTGTTGTCTATAATTGGATAGTGTTTTCATCTAGAAGTAAATTGTATTCTCCAAAGACAATTATTTAAGAGCCTCGGCGACTAGGTATACATTAAGTATTTCTTAGTGTTGGTCCTTTTAATGTGGCGGTCGTTTTGTTTGACTGAACTGCTTCTATATTATAACTGTTGTCTTCAGAGCTAAGAATCTGTAGGCTGAGATGACTTGAAAGCCATTTTGCAGCTCAACTTTTAGTTCAGACGATGGGCTAGTTTGCAAAGTACACTGACAGTCTGAAATATTTAAACGTCAGAGTTTCCCCACAGACCTTATTCGCATGGCGTCATCCCAGTCTGAGTCGAACCATATTATTACACGAGTTTACAAACAAATTGGCGAGTGTTTCATCACCATGCTCACGTTATATAGTACCTATTCATTTTAATTGTTATAATTGTTATAGGTGGGTGATATTTTGTTCACACAAAAAAAAAAAAAACAAGTTTAAATTGTTTTTCGTTCATTAGATACTTGAAATTGATATTATCACAGTCTTATTAGGTAATTCATGAAGGGATACTTGCATAAAAATAATTCCGTCTATATTACTGGTTTATCTCACCGTGTTTAAAAGTTGGTTGCATCATTCGAATGCTGCCATACTGCTGTTTGCAGAAGAAGACTGTCCACGATGGACACCTATATCGAGAACGCATATTGGTATCTATAACGCGCACCCGTGACCTTGGTAGTGTTTTTTTTTTTGCTTCTCTGAACATGCTTTTAAAAGCCGGTATAACCAATGAAGCAACCGGTGAGTGTCGAACTTTTGGCTTTGCGTTGAAATTTCGAAAACTATGTTTTGCAGACAATCATCGTCATTCCATAATTTTCTTTTCTTGAATCCCCTTTAAAAAGGAATGACCTTTGATAACAACTCGTACAAACTTAAGAAGCAATGTGCCGACAGCATGGAGCAGCTTACTCGCTCAAAGTAAGAAATTTAATAAAAAAAAAATTGATAATAGTGAGCCCAATCCAAGGGCATGAGGCAATCCAATAGATCCGCAATTTCAACCTCCAGAGTAACTCAAATATTATGTATTGTTATTGTTTTTGTTATTAATTTTTAATTGTAAGTTACCAATTAAATTACATGTAGTCTGTCCTCGTCTTTCTAATGTTAAATTTGCCCTTGAACTCTAAATCTTTCTGAGCCTTCACTAACTATAAGATGTAATCTTACTGTGGACTTGTTCTTTGAAATAAATAAATGTTTAATGTTTAATTCTCAGTCAATTTTTAGGAACAGCTAGAGGGGCGGCATCAATATTTACCCACTTGTGCCCACTTACTTGACAATGAGCTAGGTCAGCATGTATGAATGTGTATCCAAACACACTTACATACATACTTCAAATTGTAAACAATCCCGCTAAACAAAGACTTTGACCTACAAAACCCAATTACCGAAAAATTAAATTGATTCAACTAAACGTTCAAAAAAGAAACTTAAGTATGTGTGTGTAAGCTAGTCGCACAGCAGTGATTTACGCGCCTTTAAACCTATTCAAGTAGAATGTAAACAAAAGATAATAATATTTACTTTAAGTGCGCACTCATTCATTATACAGAATTAATTCGAATTCGAACAGCGGCCAAATATCAACACAATCACCCGAAAACGAGTCCCCTGACATTTACGATTATTTCGAAAATTCATCGACTGTAATAGCAAATAAGTGGCACCACTTTTTTTACATGTACCAGAAGCGGGAAGGAAAAGTATGTAGTTTACATTAAAAATAGAACATAATAAGAAACTGTATTCTGTTTATGTGTGTAGATGAATTATATACACTAGATTGGCATTGTCGGCCTCATTAAGCACAGTGAATTGTTTTTGTGTTACTTTTAACCATACTCATTCGAAGATTGGTTGATAAACTCGAAGTCAGGTGATTCGTCCAATCGACCACCAACACGACAAGTCACTGATAATCATGACGTGTTCACATTCTATATCACACCACCACTCAAATTTCAAAATGTTCACCTGTCTGAGGACAGACTTACTACCGCTTTCATAATTATATTCACTTGACTAATGGCGTTAATCGAAATGAGTAACAATTCGAACGAAATTAATAGCAGTTAAATTTGTATCACAAATGATTAAACTGTACTCTTGATAATAAACAAAGAAATATACCGGTATGTAGGTTATTTTTCTTCATTTTTATGATTGTGTTTTCTTTTAGTACATAAAAAGAAAAAAATAGCCCAAATGGCCTTGTCGGAGGAAAAATAAAAAAGTGTTCTCTCTACAAGACACAACAGAGCTAGGGGGCCAGCAAATTATATTATTAAGAGCGAGGTTTGTTGTTGTTTAAAAAATCAAACCGTATGTATATGTATCTTTCTATTTCAAAGATTATGACAACAAGCACAAGTCGAATGAACAAAGCGAACAACACTCGAGTCTATTTCGTGCAATGTCTCACGAAATTATACCGTAAAATGCATTGTTTCCTGCTTTGGTGGTACTATGCGGTCGTTAGCTTTTTTCTAAAGCTACAGTCAGGTCACAGTGTAAATTTTGCGCTAGTATAATAGGTACCAGTGCGATGCATATCGTCATTATTTCAAATTCAACTACTTAGATTTCATTGGCGTTCCTAAACTTCAAATAAATAGAAAACAATTAGCAAATCCGCTTCAACGCAAATTTGACGTTTATTTATCAATACTACTTAGTGTTTATTTTGAATTAGCCCTGACTCAATCAGTTGAGAACGCATTTCATGCAAATCGCGCCATATTACATGTGCCTATACATTTTATAGAAATTGCGTCATTTTGCTCGATCTACATGGTCACCTCACTTTTTGTGTATCCGAATACGAAATAGCTTAATATTATTTGTTAGCTATTCATTTTAATAATGAGATGAAGATTTTAAGAAATTAATTAAAACGACAAGCGAACGGCTCGCGAGACGTGAGAGAAGAACACCTGCCGACGCTTAATGCGGCAAGTAGATTGGCAATTTGGAGCAAACAAAATCATGACTCAAATAATGAGATGAGACGATTGAATCGAATAGCAGGAAAATAATCTGTTTATTATTAGGTCTATTCGCGTACTTTCCGGAGCCAACCAGGGATGAAAAATCAGTTTTTTTCAATTGTAAACTTAATACAAATTGTACTCAAATGGGTCCAATTTTACTTCTTTGTAAATTATGAGCCGCAAGCCGGATGCGTTCGTAGATGCAGTCAAAATTAGAAATAATGTAGGCGAGTAGAAAAATGTATTAAACATTGATGAATTGCAATTGTGTATTTTCTTAAGTAAAATATATTTGCCTGGGTGTACTTAATTTTGGAGAATTGTACTTGCATACTTTTAGAAATCAATTGTAGCGATAAAAGTACAATTGTACGTTATTTTTCATCCTTGAGCCAAAAAGTAAAAATCTGTCAAACTCAAAAAATTGAGCGAAACTCTCCCATGTGGTATTCGATTGGACGCTCTCAGAGCATTTTTTTTTTTTGCCCTCAGAGCAATTTTTATCTTCGTTTGGTACAAAAAAAGCAATCTTTTTCAGATTTCAGAGCACTTTTGCGAATCTAGATATTTTCTCAGATTTGCTTCAGATTTACCAAACAAGTGCATTTGAGTTTGACAACTCGTGGAGTTTTGTTTACATTTGCGTGAATTTTTTCTACAGCAAAGAAAGGCATTGTATCGGGTGAATCTATTTTCGTAAATTATTTGTGTGCCAATATAAAGAAAATATTTAGAAATCAATTGGGACGGAAATTTCGAATGTTTTAGTATAAAATTTAACCAGTGAATGGAAACCGCATAGAAAAGTGTCGAAGACAACACATATTCAAGTCGCACGAATATCAACACAAAAAAGAGCAAGAGCGTTTTTATGTTCGATTAGGCACACGAAATCGGAAATCTGAGGGCAAATCTGAAGAAGCCCAAACGAATACCACATCAGAGAGCTGAAAATATACGCCACGCCCACGACCCACGACACAGTAACAGTACGTGAAAAGATTTCGAACTAATTTGAGCCACTTTCATCTTTGACATCTATTTCATGTCACAAATAAATTTATAACTTAACTTTTTGCAAAATATAAACGTTCTAGGAGAACTGTGCAATTGATTAAGACGGATTTTGAATTTGTTTCTTGTCAAATTTGTGCATTTGATATATTCTGTTTCGAGCCAAGAGAGAAACTAACGAGTAGTATTTAGTAATGAGTAATTACCTATTGTGCTAATTTTCTCTTTTCTGTCATTTTTGATGAGAATCTGTATAGATTGTGCGATTGCGATCGATTTATATCTATTGCATTCGATTCAAGCCTACGTTTTGTACGAATAAAAACCAATTTGAGTTAGTTCCAACTTTTGACATGTTCGAAGAGCGGCGGCACTGACCTTTTACTCAGATCGGTATGAATAAAACAAAGCAAATGCTATGCAAATTCTGAGTCTGCTATTTAGTTAACTCAGACCTATTGCTAAATATTTTGTACGCAAATTTTTAACATAAAACAATCAATCAATAAATTGTGGATTGTCATTGTTTTTTTTTTACAAATAGTTAAGTTTAATTCTGTTTGTACATGAAATCCTACAGAATGCCTACGGAAAAAGCAGCAATTGTTTCGTTTCATGCGAAGTATGGAAATATTTAATTTAATCTCGGTAATTCATAGTTCTTCTTAAACTAACTGTTTAATATTTCCAACAAAATCGGATACAATTCCCGGCACCTGAAGAAGAAATGAAACATCAACAATCATTTGGCGAACAAAAATCATATTTCCAGGTGCAATTGAAGCTATAGATTGCATTTATATTTCTGAATTTAATTTTTTTAATTTCAATTTCCACATTTCTTATGAAAAATTCAAAAATTAAAATTTACTGGTCAGGTTTGACAGGAACTGCAAGACAAGTACACGTTCAGCGAAGTAAATGCTATGTTCGAGTTTTCGAACTTACTTTAGCAAAGTGTAGATTTTTATTCATACAATCATACCGATTGAAAGCAATTGATAAGGGTTTTTACTTTGCTATAACCTTTCGTTCAAAGAAAATACTAGTTTAAATTCATACGACCCATTATGTTGAATCATCGAATTTAGGGTTAGAGTTATCTGACGAATACACGTCTGACAGTGTCATGGTTCTCTGTCAGTCTGTATTAGTTCATAATCGTACCATCGTCAGAGGTATATTTATTCAGTGTGCAAATAAAAATAAATTGGAGCAGTAAATACTAGAATTGAATGACTAATTTCACAACACATATTTGAAAAGATCATCATAGTTTTTTTTTTTTTCTCTAAATTTCAAGTTCGGAAGTAGTATTTCCATAACTTTTAACAGAAATGACTTCAAATAATATAAAAGTGTTGCCGTTGTTTCTATGCGAACATCGACAACGAGGAGCAGCTAAAACTGCAGTCAAAACCAGAGTGTAACTTCAAAAGAAAATTTAATTTAAGGACTATTTCGAAAGTTTTGACCAACCAAATTTAAAGCCAATTAGGTACAGGTCTGCAGTAAATCATTAAAAATGGAAGATAACAATTGCATCGGACATCGACTCTGCTCGTATCCTTAACCAACCACAAGCGACTAAAAGTATACACTAAACTTCTCGAACGCCTCATCCTAAATCAGATAAATGCGAACATTTCCATCACTGTCCTAGCTGTTAAATGTACTTGAGGAAACCGAAACACACATAATATCTTTGTCAAACGTACTTCTCCTTGTTTTATTGCCCACATGTTTACTTTTAATACGCTTTTGGTGCTTTAAATAAATCTTATCTTAATTCTATGGTGAAAGCTAAAAAAATTCGCTGGTATTTGCGCCTGCAAATATGAAAGAGCGCATTCAACTTTCAAGGCTTATCAAACGTGAGGAGCGTGTTTTCTTTTCTTAATTTATTACTTTTTCAAAACAAAATTTATTTATGAAATTTGTCATCGAAATTAGATGAGCGAAATATTTTTTCCTAGATAAAGGTGCATTTGCCATGAGTCATTTTATCATTGTTCGGGAGTAGATTAAACATTATTGAAAATAAATTCAAGTACACAGACAACAACGACATACGGAAATTTGTTATTATATTTTCGTGTGCACCTATCTCGATCCGTCATCTGTCACAGTGGTTGGACAATTAATGAACCAAACATGATAAGCGTTCGTTTACGTCGCACAACTAGAGAGTGTCATAGGTTTTCCGTGATAACGTCGATGTGGGATTTGTGTTTGCGCTCGTTATGAACTCAATATTGAGAAATAAAAATAATCTCCCCATACGCAAGTCGGACGCCACGGATCATCACCTCATTCGTTTGTCATATTTGTCAACCCCTGTGAAAGCAGAATGCACTGAATGCACTGTGGACATTTTTTGCAATTAGTATACTTGAATGGAGGTGACTGCATTTGGCGTTTGTTAAGTGACTGAAGTTTGGTTTGTCAGTGAATGGAAAATTGTCGCTAGTGCTGACAGATGTCGCGAGTGCAGTGGCTCAAAACAAAGAAGAATATATCACATCTTAACATCTTTTTCACTCTCGCTACTGATAAACATTTGAGATTATAAATGTTTCAAAATATTGTATCTACTTAGACGTCAGACTTCCGCTTAAAACTTTAAGTCCATTCCATTAGTCCAAAAACTATAAACCTACTCCTGTGATACACACTATTTTATTCTAAATTTGCATAAACTTCCTAGGGATTGTTGAGTTCCACATGTACGATTTTAGTTTGTATTCACTATGCGGTATGTTATCAAGTTTTCAGGCATTTTTTGTTGCTCTTCTATTATTTGTTTTTTTCGCTTAATAAAACTTCTGTATTTAAAAGAATAACACATACCTATGTGTTCTTTCGCTGGCCTTTAAAATTCTCAACAGGTATTTCCGCATTTTACTCTTTCGCAATTGTTACCGTAAATATTAAAATAAAAACAATTAAGTCATAATTCCTACTCAAACACAATGATTGTTAGCCACTTAGGATTAGCTTGAGCATAATTTGGTTGAAAGCACAATGCATTCGCATAACAAATAATCTGTAACTGTATTTGTTAAGAACTCATAATTCTTCCACTTGACACTCCTCAAGACAAAAAATGATTCTTAATAATAAAAGAAGAAAGCACCGACGGCGTCTATTGTTAAGGGCGAAACCGTGGGGGATGCAAAACCACAACTGCTGGTTTCTTCATCAAAGCTCACAATAACTGTTCAGTTTTTTTTTTTTTTTTGTATGCTTGACACACACTAAAGCATTATCATTCGGTCTCGAATTTAGCGATTCAAGTGTTTGCGTTTATCTTATCAGCACAATTTGGGTAGTTTTAAGAAATGAGCAAATAAAACAATGATACCAACTTGTATGGCAATGACAGTTGCACTTTTTATGAAAAAGGCATAATACATACGTAGAGCATTATTCAGATGAATTTTAGTTAAATTAGCAGTCCTACCCGTCTAATGGGATTAATCCTACTTTTTATTACTTTTGTCCTTTCGTTGTATACAACTTTTAACGCATCAAGTTCAAATGTTTTAACAACATGGAAACAGGTGCGCCGTACCTGTGAAAAGTTCACAAGGGTACTTAAAGTGGTAAAACATAAATTGACCTAATGGCCAACACGACACGGCGGACAAATTGAATTAAAACAAGTTCGACCGGGAAGGGGCTGCTTTTGCTTATTATTTAGTTGCGAAAATAAATAGTCTGCAGAGTTTACACAGGATGTTTCTGCATTGATTCCCAATTGTCTAATTGACCTTTTCACGATTTGATTGGATTGCACTTCTTTGTGTGGACTTTTTGCTGGTATAGTGTAGGTGGTAGGGTGAAAGTATTCCTATAGTAAAATGTGAAAAACTACTAAAAGAATGTAGGAAAGGCTTTGAGATTACAGGGCGCACCAAATAAAGCTCTAAAAATAGCTATTAACCCGACAACCGATTTATTGTTTGAACAAGTATCTTCGATGCAACAGTTTTTCTTGAGACCGATAACGACTAGTTATTGAGGGAAACTTTTATTTATATCGACATATTGTTGCAACAAGGAAAAACCGCTAAAGTCGAATTTGATAATTTTTCAGGAGAGCATATTAACGTTTTGCTAAAAAGCTTAAAATGACAAATGGTTCTAGACTATCTATTAAAAGTCGTCGGCATTAAAATTCCAATTTTGAAGATAAAAAGCTGGAAAAAACGAATCTTGAAGATTTGGGCATGCTGAATCTAATTGTATCAAAAACTCATTTCGTCTTAACTCGACTTTAGCTGTTTATGCTCGTGGCAACAGAATTATATCCAAGACCTTTAAGAGGATAATTTGCAATAGGCCACTCAGGAAGCTAAAAAAAAGGGGGAAAAAAGAAGACGCATGAATTAGCCAATAATGAGGGCTTTTTATGATTTATACATCAGAAACTGACAAATAATAGTCCACTATAGGCCTGGACATAGAAATATCCCTTGCAGGCTCATGCTCGTGTCTTGTCATAGGCTTTAACATTCTTCTAGTTCAACGGGTAGCTTTTCGTATTTCTTTCCGTTTTGCCTCCTTTTTCTACAGCTGGCGATATCATAAGCAGCTTATCTCTCCGCCCTGGTGCTTTTTTAAAACGCCTGGTGAAACCCAGCACATCAGAGGCGTCACTCAGTATTTTACGCGTGCCGGACTCTTTGAACTATCCAAGCGTACCTTAGCTGCTACTGGGTTAGGTACGTACGTTTATTATGCACATTGGAACTGTGATACCACAACTACATCAAATCCGACACGAAAAGAATAATAATAACTATGGTAAGCATCGATAATCCCACCGTTGTTTCGAAGTCAACGTCGTAAATTCAAGATTAAAAGTTACAGCCCCACCTGGTGTATGTAGCTGATAGGACGTAACATCAGATCAGCACTTTTGTTGCTGCTCTATTCACAAGCATTTTTTTTTCTTACATAAACAGGAATCACTCGATTAAGTTGCATTTGGTCATCATTGCTGTGCAACGAATGGAGCAGTAAAGTTTATATTCGCCTGCAGAGAGAATGTTATCGGAAGAACTGAGAAACAACATACCTATGTGCTAAGTAGAACACTCATATCCACCAATAACTAATACAGAAGCGGTTATCCCTGTGATCTTTATAAATAAAAGACTTTCTTCTAACAATATTACAGCCATATTCCTAGCATCAACAAAATCCACAAGTAGCTACTTAGTAAACAAATGTAGAGCAACTATCAAGCTCTGTATAATCTTTCAAGCATATATGGAAATTATATCGACAGCTCCGCAGATGTTGCCATCACCAGATAAGTATTTCAATAGTTTCATTGGATATCGCAAACAAATTGCGACAAATATTGACGACATAGACGCCGCTTTTGGAGTTGCCGGCTCGGCTTGCTTGCTTACTATTCGTTCGAACAAGTGCATGACTCATGGTCAGCGTTGCCAGTTTGGGGGTTTTCCCCCCAGATCTAGGGGTTTTTTTGGCCGACGGGGGGAAATCTGGGGGGAAAAATTGTTTAGGGGGAAATCTGGGGGTTTTATTTTGTAACTGCGTTCAATTAATTTCTTTTTTTTTCTCACTAAAAAGCATCGTAATAGAAAGCAACTGCACCACCAACAAACCAAATCAATGTATATTCGAGTACCTTACCTATGTCCGATGTAAACATGTCTGGTAATTCCATTCCATTCCAACGCATTCCAATATTCATTGAGAAGTGCCAGTGTATTAATTAACCCCTATCTAAAGCTACATGCATCACACACTATTGCGTTTGCGAAAAGTTCACAATCATTTGGGTGGAAGGAAGCAGAGCGAGACTTTCTTGGTATTTTCTCTTGCCAAATTTCAAAACAAATTTCTGATTGTTCCCCTTCTGATCAAATGATTAAAATGTTCACATCCGAACAGATGTACAAAAACAAAAATGAAGACGACTTTAGGACTTTTTTCTGAAAATTGATTATTTTTACTTATTTCTTATATTATTCTTATCTTGAAACCTGAATTCTTTTTAAATACCTACCTTAATTCTTTGTGTTGAATAAACTTTTTGGTTTTTAAATTTATTTTTATGAAAAAAAAAAATTTAGGGGTTTTTTTCTTGAAAATAGCTAAATCTGGGGGTTTTTCAGATTTGTCTGGGGGGAAATATATTAACCGTCTGGCAACGCTGCTCATGGTAAAAGTAGATTGTCACTCCCATGGCATCGCATGATTTTACTTTCATTCGCTCCGAATGGATATGATATCGATGTGCTTGCGTAACAAAACACCGAATCACGTCCCATGCCCTGCCAAATGTGCCTGTGGCCGTGCCCACCACATCACCAACCAACTAAAATGTATACTTTGTTGACCATCATGCTCAATTGGGAATGATTGAAAGATCACCACGCGTCGCCAACACACACAGGATGGTATAAATTAAAAACAAAGAAGACCCAGAATAGCGCAGTAATCGTGAAGATGATGATCATGATGTCAGATGTTCGCCGTTGTTTATATGGCCCACATCATTCCATCTCGCTCGACGAGCCAGCGCAGGCACGGCACACTCGACTGTCCAATATCTCTGCCAAAAAGTGCTCAAGGAGAATGTGCTTGTGCTTTCGGTTTGAGGGGTACATTTTCGATTTTATTTATTTTTTTACAAGCCAAAGCCAAAGACAGATTTTCGCATGCATTGGGGTGTATAAATAAATACTTCCATCGGTTTAATTGTGCCTGGCATCGTACGCCTACACATCGGATCCACTAGCTCAACACAAATCAAACATGGCCGTGTACAGCAATTTGTTGCAACTGGGTGGGGAGGGGGATTCAGGACAAAAGATAAAAGTAGAAGACAGCCATCAACTCGAATTGCGGAGATGTGTGTTGTGTCGGCTTTGGGGGAATGTCAGATTCGCGGGTGTTGCTTCAGCAACAACCCTCGCATGTGTTGTGTAGATAAACGATGGTGCCGCCACCCATTTCGAGATGGGGTCAGTAAAGGAATCGTGGAACAAATTATCATTCCGTCACGGAGATAGGTAGATAGAATAGGAGTGTAGCAGCAGGTCTTTGTATGTATGTATTCTTGAGATACTTACCAGGTCTACAGAGAGCCCACAAAGGTCAGCTAGCCATAGAAAGGCTCGGCTGCCATCGTAATAGGACTGCTCCTCAGCAACCTGCGGAATATCGTCTAGCATTTTATGTGAGTTCCGGTTCTGGAAAATTTCCACTCTGGAGACTGGAGAAGAGAACTTTCCGAAATCCTTTCACTATGAGGTGTTTCTTGCCTCCCGAACAGATACACCTTAATTTATAACGCGCGATATATTTTTCGCTAACTATCCTTCCCCGAGTGAAGGATATTTCGCTGGTAACCACAAATCTGTGAGTGATGTGAAGCCTTTTTTCGATTCGCACCCCGACTTTGCTTAACACATTTAAAATAAAATAAAAACCCGAAGAATACGTGCTCCCTGAGAAGATGTCTTGATTTATAGACTTTATGCACAATTCACCGAAACATATATGGAAGTTTGCATGACCGATTCTTGCGTTTTTGTGTGTATTATTATTTAATTTTTCCAACAACAAGTTAATTTAAACGCGGTTACACCCACCGACAATTCCTTTCGAAATAAACTACTCGACTGAATGAAGAGGGCCGCGAACAAAAACAACTTTCGGTAAATTTAAATTGGAACGGAGCTAATGCGCGAGTGAGACGACTATATAGGTGCTGTCACATTGTTCATGTTGGATTTGATGGAAATGGAATATGAAAATAGCATGTGATGCCATTTGATTAAATAAGGTTATGTTGTATTCAAATAGTTAACAGCAAAAATGTATTATTCGAGATTAGAAAATGGCATACTTGTTGTATGGATTGTTCGATGTGATACGCAAAACTTAAATCTCCATCGCAAATAAAATGCGCACTAGAATTAAAGGAATATACGTATATGGACTTAAGTGGGTGATATTGTGTGTTACATAATTTTTGGGGATACTAAAAATATATGCTAATATACGTTGAGAAACATTCGTGTTGAGCAATATTTACGTTGAAATCGTCATTTATGATGTTGGAATTGCAATATTGACTTTACTTGTCGATAGGCAATTCCCAAAGAATGTTAGCAACGAATAAAAATGATTGTTCAGAAACATTTAAGTTATAAAAATGAAATGTTTTTAATAACGTTAACAGTATGTAACGGCTATACGTTTTTAGAGAGGGAAATTACTGGTAAAATTGAGTATGAATGTAAACTGAAAAGAAAAGCTTTGTTAATAATATTTCTCAACTCGTCGATTTAATTATACAAATGAGGAACCAAAATTCGACAATCCGACAATTCGATATAGGTTCTCCACTATTGTCGAGTCAATTGACGAAGGATATATTGTTATTCAAGACATTCCGCGATACTAATAATCATTTTTAATGTCCAGGCTACATTTTTCGAGCTCACAATGGCGAAATTTTCCATACAAAATTGAATACAAAAAATATTTAGTTGAAGGTTAAAAATGATTATTGGTAATGCCCATTGTGATATGCTGAAAATTTGCTAAAAAAGATACCTACCTACATTTGGCCGTGTTGTTTTTGTTTTTGATTATAACAGCCTAGACCCTTCTTGTTTGACTGCAAGTGGGATTCTGTACATCCTGAACATTGTCGCCCTTTTGTCCAAGAAAAAAAACGTTCGAATTCGAAAAGTATATAACACATATGTAGTTATCTATATCGACACATACCATATTATATTCCATTTCATTAAAATATCACATAAACTCAATTTTTTTACTACACTACTTTATTTTAATTTTATGTAATTTCAACTTGAAGCCCAACATCTCGCTAAGAACACCCGACAGAGCTGACATAATAACAACTTTGATTGTGGTATACAAGTATGGATTAGCACTCAGGCCCGATATCTTAAAGGGTGACTCCAACTCCTTGAGTAGATCTCCGGCCAACTTCAATACACTATTGGATACCATCAGTTCGTCCTTCTTATTCGGCTTTTGTTCAATCTGGTGTTGAAAATCATGTAGTTCGTTTTGAAGTTCAAGAGATTGACAATTTTCTTACCTGTAAATACAGATTTATTTGTTCAGTAATCAATACGGAAATGCTTCTGTATTTTCGGTTGATCTTATTGCCAAGTGTCATGAATCTGAGAAGGAATATCCCCATTGCAGTGGACCATAGCAGTGCTTCTAAATTCAAATGAGAGTGCAAATGTACTGAATCTTTCAGCCATTCTACACTAAGAAATGCCAGCAACAGCAGAGTCAGCAAAAAGGCTGTAGACACAATAACTTCCACTGACCGCTGAGGGCCTCGTTTCTAAAATAAAATTACAAACATTCATTGAATCTGGAGTTGTTGAGATAAATGTGTTGGTTTACCTTCAAGTACGATCTTACACTAAGCCATGTTTTGATATTTCGCACTTTGTTCAGCCGAAAGTGTGGCAGATCTGATTTTCGAGCACGCCGCGATGACGTCAAGTGCGAGAATAGTTTTGCATACAGAAATCTAGAAAGAAAATTCAGTTGAATAAACTTTTGTTCATCATTGACCATGTTAAAGATCTGAGCTGTTTTCATATTCGCACGTGTATGCTACTAGATATGTTAGAATGTTATTATGCATGTATATTGTATAATCCTTCGAAAAGTATGACATGAATGCATTCACATTGAATTACATTTACCGCACAGCTGTGGAAAAGCTTACCAAACAATACTAACCTCTGTTTAAAGGTCCTCTCGGCAACAGCAAACAACATGAACAATATTAAAGTAAGGAACAAACGCTGAACAAAGCCAATGACTAATACTGTACGCTCCCACTGGGAGTCGCCGAATGCAAAACGTAGAATGGCAATGAACGAAAATGAGGCCTTCTCCCAAAGTAACATCGGAACATCAAAATAACTTATTTCCATGGCTTTATCAGAATCAATCGTTACCTGAAGTGAAATATTGACGAACGATTGTGTTATAGAAAATTGTGCATCGCAAAACATACCTCACACAGTCGACAGACAGATGGAATCAACGACAGAATCATGGAAAAGCAGACGCCAATGTATATGTAATCACAAGTCTCGGGCATAGCTTCTACGCGCTCTATTATACACGATGATATATCCAAAACGGACATTTGTGCCTTTTTGATTTCTCTCTGGTCCCAAATTGTGCAACTGGCTGCGAAAAACGATAATATATATTAGTGGGAGTTTAAAAGTTTAATAATGCATTATCTTTTGCAATTAAAAAAACTTACTTCGGTCAGTGTTTCCATGAGGGGTGAGGATCGTCGTCGGGGTAAAATCCATATCATAGCCTTCATCTTCGGACATTTGGCTTGGTTTGTAATCGGAATTCTCCAATTCAGAGCTGTAACTGCACTCTTCACCTGCAACAATAAACAGTTGAGTACAAGCACCCATTTGAAGTGTTCTGACTGTGAATACTATTTGTGGTAATGCCCAGCCATTCAGTAGCCGAGGTAGTGCATTCGGTGTAGTTGGACGTGGCAGCAGATGCTGGACTTGAAATGGCGTCCCCATCGTCATCTTCTTCATCTGTATCGCTACTTTCATTGGATATTATAGTCGATTTCTTCTGAGAGATCTCGCCAGATGATGATTTCATTGTCACCAATCGTGCTGATCTCTCCAAGTCTGATTCGGATGAAAGTGGATACTTTCGTCTGTACCCCGCTAGTGGGGTTGCGGTGTTGAATACTTCATCAATTCCAGAGTTTTCTTCTTTAGCTTTGGTTGTGCAATCAGTCAGTCTCAAGCGCAATTGGTTTTTTTCAATCGGCCTATCATTTTGAGCGACCGGCACAAGGGCGACATTTTCTTCTCCGCTCGAGCTTTTGCCATTTAAACTCTCAAAACCGTCATCTTCACAAACAATGCGTTTAACAGCATCATCATCTTCGACGACATCCTCCAGTCCAACAAATCCGTCGAGCCGTTGTTGGAGTGATTCTTCAATTACTGGCGGTTTTGATGCACAATCGTTGCTGCTATTGTTGGCTTCAGCACCGACTTCGGATGATGGCGGTTTTTCCACTTGTACTTCTACAGCAAAGTTATGAATGGGTGAATCCCAGTTGACATTGCGCTTTTTGTTGCTGATTAGACAGTCATTACTGGAATGGGCACCTGGTAGCAAAGCTGAACTACTGCAACCCGATAGATCTAGTGCCAACTTGGATGATTCCAATGAATTTGTTCGAAGTTTGGTGAACGACCTCTCTTTTGCGGAGATAAAACTAGTCTTGTTGTGGACGTTGGTAGTGCCATCCTGTGGAGTTGATGCTCTACTTCGGGAAGTTGCCATACATTCTGTGTCTCTTAACCTGTGAAAAAATAGAGCTATAGTGGTAGAATGTGATATTTTTGCAAATTTACTTGACAAGTTTCCGTCGACGTCGGACACGTTCCCTGCGCTTGCCCAGCGAATTGCAGTATCTCTTCTGTTTGGACGTGATGCCATTTCCAGAACTAGTAGCAACGATTTGCGAATGAATGAGACTTAAAATTAAACTTAATGCCATAGGGATGAGGAGTTCCGATATCGAGACAATATGCTGTTGAAGAATGGTTATAGTTGGTTGCATGTTTCCCTCGCAATTGATTACTCACCTCAACTTCGGGATCTATACGATGAATATTGAATGTGTACACAGCCCAGCTGATCATTTGCGTTACATACAGAAACAGAAGGATGCCAAAGACTTTGTGGCATGTCTGCTGGACCCACCATTTTGCATATACTGGAAGTAAGAAATATCGCAGGATCGCCAATCGTATCACAGTGAAAAGTGTTTGCTTCGGCTTGGCTTTTGGAAATGTAGAACCTGAAACAGGTGATATTTTAATGGACGTACCATAGAAGACTTGTCACGAACTGACGTATTAGAATATTTGTTGTCTAACTGTGTCCTTGAAACAAAACACAAATGACAGTTTTAGGTTTTTTTTTTACTGCACCACCCCTCGGGACAACAGCTTGGAGTTTTCTTGATTTCAGGATCATCTTAAAACGGTTATAAGATCTTGAGCTGTTTAAAAATTAGGGAGCCTGGGTAGTTGCTCCGTAGTTCAAATTTAATTGCGGGCATTTTAGCTGTAGATAATCGTATACCGTTTCTAAGCTGAAACAATAACAAATATGGGGTTGAATTACCGCATCCGAGATCGACTAATACGTGACTGAAGTTGTTATTGTTTTGCTTGTAAAATCCAAAAAATTCAGTGACGTGTGGCTTGCGGTAATCCGCCCCTGATTAACGTGCAGGAAATCCATTACGCGATCAGCAGCTTATTATAAAAATAATATGAGGGAACATATTTTTGTTCTGAATTAAACACAATTTCACTTGTGTTGGCATGCTATGGAGTACTCGAATCTTATCTATATGATGTGGGTAGTTGCCCTGCAAGCTTTACGAAGACTGTGCAGCAGCAAGTAATAAAGTACATATACATAATTATTTACATAATATGGACGCATTGTTAATTTATATGGCTTTTTGTTTTATTTTTCTATTTTCCACAAGCATGCTATCTGCAAATGTTTATCATAAGGCGTTTTTCTTTTTTAGTTCAGAGCTGAGCACTGAACTGAGCTCGAGCATTATGAACGTGCTCTGAACCGAGTGCGCTCAGAGCATTCTGATATTTTTTTGTTTTTCCTGTTTTTTTTTTCTGTCAAATGTGACTGGAAGTGTGCTTGTACATGTGAAATCATCTTTTTCTCAGGCTGCTCAGTCAATTTATTCTGAGCTCATAGAGCGCGCTCTGATCATGCTCTGAACGAAAAAAGAAACACAAATTTGAGCTCTGATGTATCTGAGCTAAAAAAGAAACACGAAATTTTTGTATAACAGTTCAGGTTCTGCTCTGAACTAAAAAAGAAAAACGGCTATAATGAGAGCAACAAACGAAAATTGTATAACAGCGCAATATACATGACGAAAGTGTGAATGCCGTGGAACTATATTTATGCCTTGCCAAATAAACCATAATCTCGGTAAAAAAAGCAAACTCAAACATAACACTTGGCTTCTTATGTACGAATAATAAATAGTTCAACATTTTAGTAGCTTTAACGAAAATTGCTACTAGTTTGATGTTGTTTGCCAAAAATTATATTCTCACAAGTTAACAGGCATTGAATTGAATTTATAGGTATGAACCTTCGAGCACAATCATTTGTCTCTGTTTAAAAGGGGTAGAAATATTTGTTGTTGTTATCTCAAAATTTGATATTGAGTGTTCTTTTTAAATTTAAAATAGAACTGCATGCTAAACACAGAAAATGAAAAGGACTGATTAAAATGTAATTAACTAAGTAAATTGAAGGATTGTACTTTAGCTGGATACATTGGCAAAAAGATTACTGCACATTAAAGACATGTTTATGCATGAATCTGAATCCACATTCTAATTCCCTTGAAATAAATAACCGCAAAAGACTGATCCAAGTGCATTTGATTTTCTCAATACCTATTGGGCTATAGGTACAAAAAAACATTTTCAGTTTCGACTCTTAATTGTAGTAGTTCACAGTGGCCATATTTTCATTCATTTTCATTCATTTCGCAATTGTGAGCTTCCGTAAACTTAAAGTCGTGACTAAAATTTCTTTGTTAGTTCGACGCATTCTGCCTTACCAACAACCATTTTTAGTTTCGACTTTAATGTGGTATTCGTTTGGGCGCTCTCAGAGCACTTTTTTTGCCCTCAGAGCAATTTTTATGTTCGTTTGGTACCAAAAAAAGCAATCTTTTTCAGATTTCAGAGCACTTTTGCGAATCTAGATATTTTCTCAGATTTGCCCTCAGATTTACCAATACAAGTGCATTTGATTTGAAAAGTGGTGGAGTTTGTTTACATTTTAGTGAAATATTTCTACAGCAAAGAAAGGCATTGCATCGGGTGAATCTATTTTCGTAAATTATTTGTGTGCAAACATTTAGAAATCAATCGGGACGGAGATTACGAATGTTTTAATACAAAATTTAACCAGTGAATCGAAAGCGCATAGAAAAGTGTCGAAGACTACACATATTACAGTCGCACGAATATCAACACAAAAAAAGAGCAAGAGCGTTTTTATGTTCGATTAGGCACACGAAATCTGAAATCTGAGGGCAAATCTGAAGAAGCCCAAACGAAAACCACATAAGTTTACGAGAGCTCACAGTAGCGAAATATGTATGGAAAATATAGCCACTGTGAACTACTTAAACTTAGAGTCGAAACTAAAAATGGTTGTTGGTAAGGCCCATTGTTTTTATATACATACCTCTTACTAAATCAACATCTATAAGCTCTGTCTTGAGTTTGGCATTCTTTAGTGTAAAGCTTGTAAAGCCATCCAAGATTTTCTGTTCAACTGTCTTTTCCCATTGTTGCTTGTCATATGTACCGATTTTCTTCTGATACCTGAAAATACAACATAAATGCTTTTAAAGATGGTAATTCCTTTAAACCACAATTAAGTACTTTTCCAAATACTGCGAAAATTTGACACATTAAAGAACAGAATCTTCAAGTGGGAATTTCAGGTCGATATCCATTTGTGATTTTTCCAAAAACAAGTGCAATTTGCACGGCTGACATTGCTGTCCAATAACGCACTAATAAATATATTTGCAAAAGCAGATCAATCTCGTTGCATTTTCCGTGAGCCCAATGTTACATGAAAAGTGATTTGATCAAAAAAAAGATTGATTTTTTTTCCCAATGGAAAACAACATGAGTTGTAGAAATTTATATTTCAGATGTAATTTTTCCATAAAGTACGACAAAATGAGGTGTACTAGAAATTGGTGGCATGGACGACCTCTTTGATAAGCAGGGTGCCTCAATTAAATGATTCTACACTGTTTTGCTCAACAAAAGCCAACAGATGGGGACTTCGTTGTTCCATAGCATTTTAGTTATAAAAATATATAGCAGCTTACCCTTTTTAATTAATTCCATACGCTGACTGTAAAAAACTATATATTTTACATTTGTGGTTAATGTAACTGATACCCTCACAAGGTGAGATGAAATTGCGGTTATCGTAATCTGGCAGTACACTCACAATTTGTGAGGCTCAAGCTAAGATTAGACTGTATGCCTAATGTTCCCATCTCTCCTGTTTTGCGCAGGAGACTCCTGTTTTTTGGACCGAAAACCTGTGACCTGTTTTTGCCCTCGAAAAACCTGTTTTTTACCAAAGATGTTTTTAACGCACTAAACTTTAAAATTTCAAACGTGTCAACGTCGCTTCACGTCGAACAGAACATCGCAGTGAAGTGGCAACTGCGCGAAAAAGCTAACGGAGCAAAAATTACATACGGACATACTCCCTCTCTCACTTTTTCAGTCAGTGTACGCGAATCACAAACTAAATAGTAAATAGACTGACAGCTTCGGCCAAAAAAGAGAAATTGCCTACAAGCTGAATTTGGCCTAGAGTGTAGCCCAGTTTGAATTCATGTATTTGTGCCATGTTTATCAAAGGGGGCACACATATACTTGAGAAAAACCAGCTTACACTGCCGGTTTAACCAGATGTCAGGTAGCCTGATGTGGATTCTCATTTCTATATCGAGTGTGGGACTGTTTTGTTTAACACCTTTTTTTTCAAAATAAAAAACCTGTGAAACGCTACGATTTTGTGAATTTCTCCTGTTTTTCAGCAAAAGTGAGATGGGATCATTATGTATGCCAATTATGCATATGAATGCCAAAAGGCAAATGACCAGATTTTCTGTCAAATGAAAAAAAACAGTATATTGGACTACCTACATGACCACAATTACCAAAATGGTGATATTTGCCTTGATGGTCATTTAAGGCATTTGTTATTTATTACAAAAAAAAAAAAAAATAACATAAATGAAAATAAATCACAATTCCACGAACTCAAACACCAATAACAACAAAATAATTTCTGTTTTATCGAAAGTGCCATCAATGCCATAACGAAATTTCAATTAAAAGCACATGGGCATATAAGGCTATTATGCTGGCATTCGTACCTATTGTCCCATTACACCATATGCTATTTGGGCATTTTTATCTGTCAAAATCAGCCTGGTCATATGTGGCATTCAGGTCATTAGAGCATATGAGATATGCCCATTACATTGTATGACCATATTTTGACAGGAGAACTGTCAGATATTGGCATTTTATGACCACTTGGCATACCGTCTAATCTTACCTTTACAAAAACAATCGAAATTGTGATCTGCTATTGAGCAGGTCACAAAATTCAAAAGCAGTCATAAGCGCCACGTCATAAGTGACAGTATTTGTATTTGATTTCCCTGGTTCCCTATTTCCACACATTATATTTTGTGCTATATTTTTCTGCGAAAAAATGACATTACTGAGAACAGTGAAAATTTCACTCCACTTGATCAGCGTACCAGCTTTAAATGAACGGATGGTAACTGTTATTATAATGCACAATAAAATTGGTCGAAATGGTTCAATTACAATTCAAATTAATAAATGTGATTTGAATTCATAAGCTTTAGTAATCGATATAGGTATGTACCTCGAGACGACCCATTACATCGGGGCAAAACGCGTTCGGAGTACGGCCACTTCAACGAACAATTGTTTTATTTTTTTACGTTTAACGACGACAAATCTATTCAAGAACTTCATTTTTCGAATGAAAGTATAATTTTTTTACAGCGATGTTCGATTTGCCAAAAAAATCAATCTTTTTTTGATCTAAGGGACTTTTGAGAAATCTAGATTTTTTTCTCAGATTTACACATACTTTCACTAATACCAATGTATATGGAACACAGCTGGGGGTTACGAATTGTTTATCGTTGGAAGGATAGCTTTTTTAACTGAATTATTTATTGTACGCGTATAGAAATGAGTTTTTATATTTATTTCGAAATGCGTTATTATAAATGTGTGAAAATCGATTGAAAAGGATTTATGGTGCAAGTGAAAAAATGTGTGGCCAACTCAAAGCACACAAGAAGCAATAAAATTCGGATTTCATCTTCTCTCTGTCGCTTGGTGATCAAGTTGAGCATAAGGTGTTGCCAATTTAACTTGATCTTATCGCCGTACTGATTTTTGAAAACGAATAGGGTATAATCCATATTACAGGTGTTCTAAGGGAGACTTCCGCCAAGTCATATGGAACGGCCTATTCCTCAAAATATATTTGCAATTGTACCAAAGTATCAGAGCTAGGACTTTACTTATAAAAACTAAACCCAAGACCTTTGTAATGGGTGCGGGATATTGTTAATGATTATAATCAACTGTTTGGCGTATAATGAGATTAATACAAATTACGGTTTAGTGGACAATAATATAACTTAGATTATTCTATCAATGACTTACCATGTAACAACTTCATCCAATTTCATAGTATCATCCAAATTATCCAATTGGTTTGACCTCTACGAAGAAAATGACAAACTAAATTTCAATCGACTTTTATTGGCTTGATATAATACAATTATTATGACAAACTAAATTAACGATCAAGTAAACTGTCTGACAAATCAAACTGCATTTAGTCTAATTCATATTTTTTACAGAGTGTGAAAGGGCACAATAAAATTTTATTTAGGTTATTCGCACACCATCCACCAAACACATTAGTTCAATTATCGGTCAGTTTGTATGAGTGCGGAAATGTTCCAATACCAACTGGCTTTCTCCAACAATAAAACCCAAACAAACTGTTGCATCAGATACAGATTTCACTTTTGTTTTGAATTCTAATTCTCAATAAAGAAGTGCGCCATTACAGTACCATAAAGTCGAAAGAATGCGCACGAAAATGGAAAAAGGAAGTTAGACAGCAAAAATCAACTTGAAATGTGATGAAAAATCCATCGGTGTACCAACAAAATGAAGGCCACTTGGCAACTCTTTGCGGTCGACCAGACCTAGGTAACAATTTTCAATATTCGTTGTTCCATTTCTGCAAACAATGCATGGAATGGCTTTGTTTCCCACTAGCTAATTTATTTGCCGCCATTTGGATGGTTTTACTTATGTATGCGGCTGGGAAATGGTTTCCAAAATAGATTATTTTGTAAAAAACGCCTAACGCAAACACCTAGATGTCGAAAATAGACATTTTCCTTGTTAAATCGATAAATCTGCTAAATCAATCACGTCAGTAGGTGGCTACGAATCGGATATGCTTATGCTTAATGCTTTTGCTATGTTAATTTCACTCTTTTGCAATACCAATTCGTTTGTTTTATTGACAAACCTTTAAGCGAAACGCAGGGAAAACTACAAAACAATTTGGTTTAAGTTTAAAACGAAACACGAAACACCAAACGCAAGCAAGAACGAAAACCGGAAGACAATTTCTACAGCGCTTATAAATGTACGTGCGACCAAGCCACCGAGATTGAACTGAAACTGAACTGAAGAAGAAATGTCAAAACCATATGGCAATTTGTTTTTGTTTTCTCAAAAGAGAACGGGCTGTGGACTTTGTTCTTATCAATCCAATGCCAATCCACAATCCACATGAAGAAGTACATTTTTGTTACCTATTTGACTGACTAGATGGCGACAAAAGCAATTAGAACAGTGACAAAGGAAACGATATTTTTATTTAAAAACAAAATTAATTTAATCATAACCATGGTTGTAAAGGGGAAAAAAGAGATGTCAGAGGTGTCAGGCCTATTCCACTGTTCGAGTGAGTAAGTTACAGAGTTTTCGATTGAAGAAAAGAATTGCATTTTCTATCAAAAGATCAAATCTAGAAGTATTCTTTCTATGTTTTCTATGTTTAATTGAAGAAAAAAGGGTACTTCAAGATCAATTCTTTACACGACAGAAGTGTCCGGGATATTTTTAAAGAATCATCCTGAATGTAAAATGTCAGATTGAAATGTTTGTTGTGTTGTTCGACACAAAATTTGATACGAACGTGATCCGAAAATATGCAATTTAAGCGTGCGAGTATAAACATTAGTTGAAATAAAATGATTTGGCTATTGGCATATTCAAACATTTATATTTGTATAAAAAATATGAAAAATATTTGCCTACAAATTCAAAATTTGCAGATGTAACCACAGCGCATCTGCAAATAGCATATGATGGTGTCATGTTGATAACAACGATTGCGTCTACTAAATTTTCGATGAATAGCGACTTACGTCAAACTGTATAAAAAAAAAAGACTTTGTCCTACCTAGCCATCATTTGTGCTTTAGCTCTAACCATTTGCGATGGATATAATTTCTTTTATAAGGATTTTGAAGCAACTTCAAATTGGAGCAATATTCGGTCTCATTTAGACGTTTGTTCAAATGTCACTTAGTAGACATTGGGAGCTCTCAGAGCTATTTTTTGCTTTAGGTAACTTTTTATGTTGTAAAGAAAAAAAGGAATCTTTTTCCGATTTCAGAGCAATTCGAATTTTTTCACAACATTGCTCGAGATTTGTCAATACGAGTGCGTTTGACTTTGACAACTAGTGAAGTTTGTTTACGTTTTCGTAAAATTTTTCAACAGCGAAGAAACGCATTGCATTGGGTGGATGTATTTTTAATATAAAATGTAAACAGTGAATAGAAAACGCTTAGAAAAGTGCCGAAGGCTACACATATTCCAATCGCACGTTTATAAGTTCATATATATCTTCATAGTTGAAATTAATTTTCTCCCCTCCCGCCTTTTAACTTGTTCAAATTCAAATTAAGAATTCTCTCCCACTCGTGTTGCATACAAAGAAAATCCTGCTAAGCCACACAGCGGATACCACAGCATGTCGGGTTGATTTACATAAACGATATTTTGCAGCGCCATCGGATTACTGAAACTGGCTGCAATGCAAAAATCGTTTAATAATTTACTTCATACAAATTTAAAAAGTTTATCCTTTCGGGAGATTCTTCATGTACGGATATGCTTCAGCTACTGCTTCTCATGTCACAAAGAAAAAGAATGACCGATGGGAATGGAAGTGTCCTATTTTTAGTATAACATTTGCAGTTTCGCTTCGGTGTGGTCAACAGAGTTGAGATCATAGTGCAGTAGGTGGCGAACAAAATTAGAAACTGTTTGACAGAATAGTTTTGTGAAGCTGTTGCCGATTAGGCTAGGGATTAGGAAATCGTTTTGCCAAGGAACTGACAAGTGGTTACGTTAGACAAACACATCTCGTTCCGATTTCAGATTTCGTTTGTTTCGAACATAAAAACATCACTTGCTCTTTTTTGTGTTGATATTCGTGAGATTCAAATATGTGTAGTCTTCGACACTTCTCAGTGCGTTTTCCATTCAGTCATTAAATTTTATATTGAAACATTGGAAATTTGTGTCTCGAGTGATTTATAAATATTTATACATTTTTAATTTACAAAAATAGATTCACGCGTCGCAATGCCTTTCTTTGCCGTAGAAAAAATTCACGAAAAGCTAAACAAACTCCGAGAGTTGTCAAACTCAAACGCACTTGCATTGGTAAATCTGAAGCAAATCTGAGAAAAAAATCCAGATTTCTAAAAGTGCATCTGTTTCAGTTGACGTTTATGGAGGGGTAGCCGACGAATCTAGTCAAGAAATTCGTGACTGAGAACTAACATGACAGTTCGCATATGTGGCTGACGTAGGAAAAGTGACGTTCCCGGCCAATCTAGTTTTTGCTTTCAATGTTCTTCTAGTCCAGACCAATTTAGTTGATTTAAGGTAACTAGTTTTCTTGAATGTGCCCATATACACATCAGAACTAAGCTTTGTCAGAGAGCACTTTTTCTTTTTACGTTCAGAGAAGTGTGTACCAAACAGAGCTCGAGCATATGCTTTCTCTGAATCGAGCATGTTCACAAAACCAGCTGACTGATTTATATATTGTTATTGTTCTTAGCGTAGGTACTAAAGATTTTTAGAATCCGTACGAGCATTTGTATACCTGATCAACAATCATATGGTTAGCTGTCAAAATATGTGCTGTCCAATTCTTTTGAGATCGTAGAGTGCGCTCGCATAGTACTTTGAAGCAAGGAAAACAAAAACAAAAACGAAATCTGTAGCCATTTCCTGATCAGTAAACATATGGTTATAAGCTGTCGTTTTCCATTAATACAGAAAAAAAAAAAACACTTTTTTTCAGACCCAGAACAATTTTGCGAGTCTTGATTTCTGAGGGAGATTCACACATACTTACATTAACACCAAAACATTTGCCATTTGTCAAACTTTAAAGTGTGTTTTACATTGACAAGTCGACAAGACTGTGAAAAATAGGGACAAATTTACATTTGTCGTCTGCAATGGATACTAACATAAATAAAATAGATTTTTATAATCATAAATTACCATTTAAGAACACATGCTAGGAAAGAAAAATCTCATTTTATGTTCCATTGGGCACGACAAATCTGAAATCTGAGAGCAAAATCTGAAAATCGCAATGGAAAATGACATTAGTCAAGTTATTATAAGCTCATAAACAGAAACTCAGAGCTCGAACTGCTTTTGAAATGTTCAGGTTCAGCTGTCAACTAAAAACGCCTTAGGTTATGGGCGTTTTTCTCGAATACGAGGTGAATATGATGATTTATTCTGTGTTTATGTCTTTCACAAAAAAAAGGACTAAACACACTTGTTCGCTTTAAAATTCGCTGCCTTCCATTAAATGTCCCTTCGGACATTTTAAATCTTTCCTCGTGGGCTTGGGCTTATGCCTTTGTTGCTGCTAATGCCTCTTATTGCCTCGTCCTTATCGTAAGCATTGTTAAGTTATTTTTTTTAAAAGCAATAAAACGTGATTTATGCTAATTCTGCCTAGTGTATGGGAATGACAACGGTGATGGTAAATTGCCGTTCTATATATTAATGGAGGTCGATATCGTTACACTGACCTAGTTCATCAACTCGATGTGAAACAGAAAAAAAAAATAGTGTTGTGTTTGGGGCTCAGTTTGACTCACTTCGTTCAAGCCTACGAGAGGACGACTGCTCATGGTAGAGTGCTTAAAAGCATTTTCATCCACTTAAATGGCATCCTGTACGAAGTGCGGAGGTTTGGGTGATTATAATTCCTATATTATAATCGCCGGCGCCTAGTACACGGTAAGCCCAGTGTGGCATACGAAAGGATATAAGTACACAGAATGGTGAGAAAACGGAGATAGATTCCAAGTGTAATTTTAATTTAACGTCAATAAATTGGGACGGATGGTTTATATTTTTCCTTCTCTTTTTTCGAAATCAATAGAGTTGAGTTTTATGTCAGCGGTTGCTAAGAATGTGTGCGTGTTTTTTTTTTTACAGTCGTTCAGCTTGAGTGGCGCCCTTCGATATTACATATAACCTGTTAAGGGAATAGAAAAAGAAATCACGTGCTAAGTACCGGACGATGACTAACCAGTAATCACTTTAGATCATAATGCCACGCATGATGAATTATTGCGTTCAGACCATTAGGGGCGTTTATCGTCAATACAAATTTGTTTAGGAATTTTGAAGGTCGAAGTGTTTATCGAATCGAAATAGGTAGGCGATATGCATATCAAATGAAAATTCGTGAGTTACTTATTCTGTTCCTCAGCTCAGTTATAAAAGGCGGGTCAAACAATAGAGAAATTGGATTTGTGGGTGCCCCTAATAGAAGTGCTTAAGTGAAGGTTGTCTACGTTTTATTTACTTACCCACCTACTGGTTCTTTTAAAATTAAACCATTGCTCAGCAAATCAGCCGATTCGTATTTTGTTCGCTTTATGTGGTCTCCTCGGTACAAGCATTGATGGAAGAATCGCCGGTAGAGAATGTTTCTCACCCACTTCACCAAAAAAGGGGTTTCTGCTTGCAGTACAATGGACCCTGATTGGTCTGAGTGCTGGCCGTAGCAAATGTTGATGGAAGAATCGCTGAGGATTCGTCAATCCTACGCGGAAAAAATAAATGCGACCTTCCTGGAAAACTCAAGGGGATGAGTCCAAAAATATGCATCAGCAACGCCATTCCAGTTTGTTACACAGTTTCGATAATATTTTGCAAGGTTGAAACGAGTTTTCTATAATTATGTACCCATTTCTTGTACAACCTGTGCCTGCCCTTGTAGAACGACTGTATACATTTGTAGGTATTTTATAATGGCCATACAGTCTTCCAAAATTCAGAAGCAATCTGCTGATGGATTTTCCAACATAATCCAGGAAAATTGACTGTTGGTGCTTCGTGATTCAAGTTTCCTGTCAGCCTATTATAACGCCGACTTTAAACTGAAAGAGTCAGCTTAATCTGCTTTACTACTTTTATATGGAAATCAAAAATCTCCGTAAATCTCTGTATCAACTTTTATTGGAGGTCAGTTCTTAATGGAACTAATCGCATGCTCCATTGAGATGTGTAGAGGACGAGCATCATCTGTATCTCTGTACTTTTCCACTGCAGTTTGAAAATGAAGACACACAATTTTCCTCTCATTGCCTTGTTGGCTGGCATGATAATCCCACTAGGGTGCTCTTATGCATTCGATTAATAATGAAGTGCTAGATTGGATAGTCGCAATATTTCCGCTGTTTGTGCGTGTAACCAAAGGTAAAGTTTATTAACCCATAGCTATCTTTCGTTTTAGCTGTCATCTGTTGTTAATTTAAATACATTTCATTTTCTCCTGCTGAATCCGATTCCGAAGTGCGTACTAGGACAGTAAACTCAGTGCCTGGTGGAATTCACTCAGTGCTGACTTCTCTAGAGACTTGCACTGTTCCCTAAACCCTACAGAATCGTGTTTCGTATATCGTGAGATTTCCAATCCCTTCCGCTTTCTTCCTCTGTGGGTGTGCATTGTGAGCATTCCAATCCTCCACAGCCGTCTAGGAATCGTGCATTGTGAGACTTCCAATCCGTTCCACCTTCTTTCCGTCCTCTGTGGGTGTGTATTGTGAACATTCCAATCCGTTCCTCTCCCTTCTTCCGTGGACGTTTATTGTGAGCATTCAAATCCTCCACATCCTCCGCTAGCCAGCAGGTGATCTTTGCAATCTTTGCGCCACTGAGCAATTGATTAAAGCTTGATAAACACGTTCAGAAAAGTGTTCATTTTGTAATAGCCTCAAACCTCAACAATTTCAACACACTATATAAACTCGGTAAAAAATTATACCCACATTACACCGTCTCTTTTTATTCCCAACTCCGGTTTCCTGTCGCTTTTGCGTTTTATCGTAGTTTGGAACTTCTTCGAAAAAATATGAAGCACTCCAGGGATATATATTTATTTATTTGACTACTAAACATTTAAGCCACAGTTAATCAATTATTCATATTTAAATAAAAAGGTATTTATTTGAACATATGTTACATTTCTTTTAATATCTGTTTTAAATTTAATTTTGTTAGGTTGAAATCAATCACATGATTGAACTTATTAAAATCCTTCGTCAAGTTATTGATGGGGCCATTGCTTCCCTAGTTACATCGAGACGTCCTTTGATATAAAAATATTGGATTCCTTGTTGCTCTCGGTCTAGTATTGATGTTTATAGATATAATCCTTTATTTACTGATTCTATCTGAAAAATGTGATGCTTTTTCACTAATTCCTTCTATTTGACTGTTTTTTATCCACCACTTTGCATATCTGAAAAGTTAAAGTAGCTTATGGCAGCCTTCACTAACGATTTCGACTTATTTCGAAACGAGTTTCATTCAAAACAGGGAAAGAATATGAATTTCAAGCAGTAGTTCGATACACTGCGCATATATGCTCCAGCCCGTCGCTCAATTAGAAACATTCCAGTATCACTTTGCGTAAAATTTGCTTGCGGCAGCCTTACTTACTCATCAAACAATATGTTTCTGTCACCCCTTCCCTTCATTACAACTTGTAAACAATCCCTTCGAAAAATAAATACAAGGATAACCCAATTGTTTGCTTTCTCCATTTGGGTGATCATCTTAATTAAATTTTAATGAGGGATTCCGAAATTCATATCTCATCTCTCATGCGGGAGGGGCGTCAGTTGGGCCGAACTAACATTTAAACAAAACACGCAAAAATGTTTGCCTGAAATTTTAAATTTATTTCTCCATTCTTTGTTCTATTTTTTTTTTTTTTTTGTGAATGCAAAGTACATTTCTACTTGGTTTTTGTTACAAAATCAATAAGTGGGTATCATAACAATTATGACGGTAAGTTTTCATTTGTTCAAATATAATCAAATGGATAATTTATTGTTAATACAATTGTTTCTAATGAGTTTAATGGCGGATTTTCTTCTCAAAATCTACTACTTTTTGTCAATATAAATTCTAAATTATTATGTCTTTCATTTTCATTTTTAATAATAATTTGATCACAATTCACTTTGCATCGAATTTGTATAATTATAATACACCTTGTCTGTGTACTTATACAATATAAAATGTAAACATGCAATAATAAAAATTAGTTGAAAATAAAACAAAACACAATGGTTTTCTTGTCCGGTTTGTTATTTTGTTAATTTTATTATTTTAATTTCACAACAACTCTTAATCGATAAAAATTATGCCTACGAATACACTTATGAACATTGTGTGTCATAAACATAATTCCAAAGAAAATTATTGTCAAAACAATAAACGTTTAAGAGAGCTATGGGTGAAACGCAATACTCGTGAGAAAAAGCTCAATGAATAGCACAACTGTCTGAGCAGTGGTAGGGTAATGTGTCAACGACGATTAAATTTGATCATAAACGAGTTACCGTTGAGTAAACAAAATATTGCTTTGGGATGGCAAATTTTGAAACAACATGGATTTCCATAATTGCCGTCAGACTTCATGAAATTTATTTTTTGGTAGTTTTACTACTGTACAGGAAGTCTATGTTTCTTAATCTGCATTAATAACTGAATGAAATTATATCTATTTGTTCGGTACTCTACTTAACTGATCTTCATTCAATCTTCAAAGTTGTCTCCCAACATTTACATATTTACCCACTATTTAAAATTGCCGTTTTTAACCAGAATTTCGAAAGGGTTTCAATATAATCTACTGCTGTCAAATCACTTCCACTTGAGAAAAACACCTAGCTCCGTTTTAATAAACGTGGCGTCAAAGTTATCAACTGGTTACACAGCAGTTATATGTCAAGTTTCTTAGGCTAGCTGACGTTTTCTAGCTAACTAACTTGTGCACATTTTTTTATTAATAAGGGGGCTAGTGTAAGTCCCGGAAGTGTCAAGTAGAGTCAAGTTGTTGTAATTGCGAGCTTAGATGTATGTTTAATAAATCACACCTTATGTTTCAATTGACGACATTCAGCAAGAAAAACTTGCGTATATATCCCTTCATACGCCTCGACATTGTTTTTAAATTTTTGACTCGTTATTCGCTCTGTATCGTTAGTTTATATTAATGAAATGGCAAACGTCAATATGAAGAGCAGTGGTCAGGTGTCAGTTGTCAAGTTCGAAAAACAAACTTCTCAAAATAAAACCATTTACGTTGGCCACGATGACAGATACGATGGTTGCAATAAATAGAACTTGTGAATTCTAAGTCTTGAAGAAGATTTCATGTTCCGTTGGTGGATAGTCTTCAATATGCGAATATTGCACTGAAAGTTTAAGTTTAAAATTTATTTTCCCACTTTCAGTTTGAAGCTAAATTTTATTCATTGTGGCTAGGACCAAGCGATTTCAAGTGCGCTGTAAATGTATGGACTGTGAATAAAATTTGTCAAACTATTTTAGTTTAGAAAATTAAAATTTACAGTATTGTAAGATTGAGATTCAATAAATGCATACTCCGCCAGAGGGTGTTTCACTATGTAAACGAACAAATTCGTGTACACAAAAGGGCTATTCATATGAGAGCGACCAACTGCCTAAACGATAGAATACTCGCAAATTTTGACAATCTTTCCACTTACTAAATTTTATTTGGTAGCGAATTCAGTAAAAATATGAACAAACAAATTGTAAGTTGGATTTTTTTTTTCGTTGGTTTGTGGAATGCGTTTTAATGGTGTGGATCGTATATTAACTGAATTAACTTAACAGCGGCTAGAAACTCTTTTATTCGCGTCAAAAGTTTGGAATTCATAATTTCGTTACTTTTCCTAATATATTTTGATGTATTGACAAAATATTCTACTTTTAGAATAGTAAAATTTGCAATTTTGTAATCAAAAACATAAGTCTGACGCAATATGCCGAACTTGTATAAACTAATCTGGAATTTTCATGTGAACAATAGGGATGTTCAAGAATCCAGTTTAGTAAGTCTGACAGCTGGCTGACTTGATGTGTCACAGTTTTGACTGGACCAAATGCGTAACGTATGACTTATGAGACAGAACAGTGACAACATAATACCAACGAGTATAAAAAGAGAAAACAGCGGAGGAGACGTTTTGTTTCTTTAGCTTAAGAATAAAAACCACCAACAATTCATTACCTATATTAATAGCACATACATTTAAATCATTTAATTATGTTTTCTGCGTTTTGTTTAAGAGCAATGTCTAATACAAAATTTAACAATTTGTTTCTTACAATTAGGATAAAGAAATTATTTTAATTACAAAACTCGATTTTGGTTTAGCAAAAATTTGGCAGCCTTAATCAATTTTTCCAAGCAGCGGATTTAATACTAATCTGGTTTCCGAACATTCAATATCCATTACCAACTTAAATTCATCCAAAGGCTTTTTCAAAAGTACCTATTTCTAGTTTAATATCAAAGTGATTAGCTTGTAGTTAAAATAAAAAGAAAACTTAACAAAATATGTAGTTTGTTGATAAGTAAATTCCTTTTGATATGATCATGTGCAAATTACTATGTTCCAAATAAAAGTATTTTTAAGACTCTTTAGAAAGGTTCACTGTATTTATTTAAGCCTGGTCCCATAGTGTATTGATAACAAATAATCTGCAAAACTGGAGATGATCAAGGGATATAAAAACGAATTACTTATTCTACGCACCACATTGGTTAACAATATTTTTTATTTTATTTTGTTTTTCTTAAATTCACATCTATAATAACTTTGCAATACTCTGCAGTGATAACTTAATTATTAAATAACTCTTTCATTTATTACGAATTCTATAAATATAATCTATTAATAGTTTTTTTTTTTTTTTAATTTTGTTTTTAAGATAACTTTTTGGTTTTGTATACGAAAACTTGTTCCTACAGTTGTATTTGAAGATGCAAGTAGTACAGAGTAGTATAGTTGGTTTTCAGAACATTTATTGAACGTTACAGTCATCACCAGCAGCGTTGTTTATTTGTTGTTTTGTTTTTCTAGATGCCCTTCGGATAAGAGATCTGCAATTAGAATAAATGGGTTAAAACAAATTGTAGATGGAAATATTTTGACCTTAACTGAAAATGTGAGTTGTTGAAGTGCGTAAAAAAGGGTAAGAGTTTTTTTTGATGATGTCTGTTTATGGGTCCTTAGCTTATTTTAACAGGGCCGACCACTTGTACAAACCAAGCGCATAAAGTTCCATAAATTGTCTGCAGTAGGTATCTATGTTTGCAAGTTTTTTGTTTTTTTTCCCCCATTTGAAGAAGAATTTCTTTGCAGCATTCACTTAGACAGACCCCTATCAGCGTTAAACTCGACGTCAAAAGTATAAATAAAGACTGATAAAAAAAAAAAACATTTTCGACTTCTATCCCCTAGGTAAAACACGCCTGTTATGAACAACCAACAAATCCTTTGTTCAGTTTGTAGGAGTTCGAAACACCACAAGCAACGATTTCCAGACGGTACATGTACAAGTATTCGCCTCTTTTTACAAGTTACACAATCCCTTTCATGTCCTTTACCTGTGTTGAATTGTTTTCAGAGATATCCTCAAAAACAAATTCCTTCCTTCAGTCTTGCTGAAGAGTTCCATTCCACGATATTTGTATCAACTTCATTAAGAGTACGTTCAACATCTGTCCCCCTCAAAGTTTCTGGTCAAGCGATTTCAAAAAAATTCCTTTCAAATCCTGGCAGTGATGTATAAATTGTAATTTATTGCGCTCTTATAAAATACAGGGGTCTAAAGATCGGACATATAAATTCCAGGACATTCCACGTGTTGCCTTAACAGTGATGGGGATAAGCGAAATTTGTAAAAGCAAATGTAATACATTATACAAGTTGTATTAATTCGTCCTTTCTAGTTGTTTCAAGGAAAGATGAACCCTTTTCTCTTGTCTAAAATTTCAATGGTGAGCTTTAATTAAACGACATAAACTATGCCTCTCCGCCTTTGTCGGATTATCCTAAAAAGCATTCATCTTGGAAAAGTTTCCACGGCCACGCGCCAATTGTTAAGGGAAAGGATCGTCCCATCATCGACTCCACCCTAAGAAATTATTCAATGCCAAACCGTAACCTCTTCTGTAATGAATTTAATCCAAAGTCCTTTATCAGAGAAATTAATGACAAAATACTCGTATACATGTGCGATTATTATTGTTATGAGCAGTAAACTTGCTGTTTCTGCTTTGGTATAGGTATTAAATGCCGGAGAATTTTTGAGCACACACTTAAACCGATTCTTGGACATAAATATTTACATCGTCACGAAAGCGAAAGTGTTCATTTTATTTTTTTATTGTTTTTTGACTTTCGACTTGTTTTCGATTGAAAGTTGTTTCGGTTGTTTTTGCAGTTCGAAGATGCAGGCATATTTTACATTCACTAACAATCGATTGGACCTTTAGACTGTATGAATAATACCAATTCCCACAACATCGTACTTAGTCCTTTTCAGGTCGGAATTCCCACAAATAATAATATTTCCCTATGATCTCAGAGAACTGGATCAAAAGACTAATCTTTCGTCCATTTTCGGCAACGTTTATCGGCTAAAATTCTTGGAAAATTGTATCCCTCCCCATGGCTCTGTTCGTTAAATCAGTAAATCTCTCAGCGGTAGGTATTGATTTTTAAACGTCACTCAATAAAAATCTGTTACGACTGGTGAGCCAATTGCGTTCTTAATATTTCCATTTGAAAAGTGCTTCGTAGTTACCAATAACTGATGAGACGGGAGAAAGAATTTAATTTAGTTTGGCAAGGAATTCTCAAAGCAATTTTCCCGGTTTTGTGGGGGACATAAATTAAACATTAAAACCAAGTACAAAGGGACTTTTACATAACTAAACGATTTGTTTGTCATCAGCTTAAGGCAAGACCTTTTAGCCTTTTTATTGTGACTCACCGTGATCTTGGCTTCAGTTTTGACTCGCCACTGGTTGCAGGGTCAACCGCATCAACGAGTGTGGAATGGCCGGATTTCTTGTCAGATGAAACAGATGGACTAGCATTGTGATTCTTATCTGTAATGAAAAAAATTAAAATATGTGTTAAACTAAGGTGTATCCAACTCGTGCAACCCCAATACGTATACGCGTACCGCCCTAGATATCTTTTGAACAAAAAAAAAAAAACAGTTGCGATGGGCGATAAGAAACTTAACCATTAAAGTTGACAAAATGGAGAAACAACCTCCTATATTAACATAGGTTGTTGTGTTGTATTGTATTGCTAACGCGTGTAAGGATGTGCTGTTGACACGCTTTCCAAATGTTGATGTGTGTTGAATGTGGCACTCAGTAAGGCGGGGGGTTACTGTTTTCACACCAACCGAAGTGTGTACTGTTTACGAACGAACGGATAAAGTAATTTCGTGGGTATGGTGTTTGGCAGATGAGTGCGTGAACTTTAAATTAATTCTAAACTCTATAAACAAACAGTGCATGTTTACGATGTATCTATGACATGTTTTTGGATTCAGCAATGGTATATATTGCTCCTGGCGACTGGTAATTTTAATTGATTGATTTTATCTGATAAACGAGAACGAGTACCTGAGAACAATAATAAATATTATTAAAAAAATCAACCATGCATGGCGTGAACTTCTGATTCTCAATTTTATTTAATCGAACAAAGTCATATTAAATTCGCAATTAATATGAATGGCATCAATATCCAGTCAAAAGCTAGCAATTTGCGCTACATCCTTAAGCTAAATTGATTGAAGCTATATATGTTGCAATTCCCAGCGTTTTTATTCTTTTTTATTATTTTTATTAATCAAAATAAACAGCAACGCTCAAATCATATGTAGAGTATATTTGTCTGTAGGAATATATAAACAAATGAATTAATAAACAACTAATATAAACAGTTTTAATTAACTTTATGAACTGACTCATTCAATTTCCAATAAATAGATCAACTAAATTAAAATATTGCCTTATGGAGGTTATATTTTGTGCCGCTAGCCCTACTAGCCCACCTATTCCCCTTACTCTGTTAAAAATGTTGCAATATAACCTCAATTGTTTAGTAGGGATAAAACGCTGTGCATAGATGAATTAATTTAAAGAGATGCATATCTTTTGAACGTCTCTCCCCTCAAACCCCATTCGCTTACATTGTTGTAATTCCAATCACTGTCTGTGAATACGTTAGAGCTACAGAAAGCATGTTGGTAATGGCCAATGTTTTTTGTTTCGTATTGAATTTATTTGGTTTTTGTTGAGGCATTGATTAATATGAAAAATAAAATACCAAAATACATGTAAAAATACCGAATTCTTGCATTAAAGTCTAATTCTTGAACTGAAATACGCATGTTTGCGTGACTTTACGAATTTTTCGGGAAAACAGCTTGCAGGCAGTCGCTTTTCCACCGGAAAGTTTTAAATCCCTGTTAATTTGGTTATCTTTGAAGATGCACTTCATGTAGGATGTAAGTTTGGTTGGTGAAGTCGAATCAGTGCATCGTTTCCATGAATGTACCTTTAGAGCGAGAGGGTGGAAACAAGCCACTCATAATTTCGATAAGTTTGTTTCAACAGCTCTGTTTGCATAAAATTAAAAAAATGCTAGGACTCGTCAATGTCTTTTGCAGATCAATTTGTAAATCTTCTTTATATCTTTTGTGGGGTAATCACTGCAACGTGTGGGGTCAAAAACCCAACTAGCATTTCAAATTTGTGTACTTCGACATATATATATAGTTGGCGCAACAGGTCTGTAGAGACCCAAGGCCTAGCTTCTCACAACCATTCGTTTTGTGTGAGTTTCATTTTTGGAACGAATGGAAGGGATCTACAATTTTATGCCGATTCCAAACGGCTAATTGAGAAGCTCTTAAGACAGTTATACTCTCGGATGTTTGTCAGACGTTCGCGAGAGGCGGCGCAGTGGAAAAAACCCTAAGTTGGAATTTGAGTTTTTGCAGGATTCGAACCTGAGACCCCTCGCTTAGTAGTCCAACACACTAACCACTAAGCCACTGCGCCTGCTACCATGGGTTTTTACACAATACAAACTGACAAAAAATTTATGTATTCTATGCAGATTTTAGAGTTTTTATTTAATAAACATTGGTATAAGCTTTTAGGAGGCTTAAATTCCATCAGTCAAAATTTTTTAATTTCCCTGTTGAATTTTTAAGAAAAAATCTGTGTAAATAATTGAAACTCAATGACGTTTTAACTATATTTCAGGAAGGAAATTCCGGAAAATAGATTTAGTAGCATTTTTTACATTTTACAATAGGTGGCGTTGAGCTAAACGTCAACGCACACGACATAATTGCCGTGTGGCGGCCAACTGCTGCGGCCAAAACGGAGTTATGCCGGGTCCAGCTAATTATTGACGAATGGAGGCTAACACCTGGCGACAAATTGTCGCATCGGTAGGTTGCTATAGATTTTGACAGCTGGTATGTATTTCTGTGAAAAACCAAGAGGTTATTGTGAGAAATTGTGTACTTAATTGAATATAGATATACATTATAAGAAAATAACTCATTTTATAACAGAAAAATAATATCTTAAAAGTGAGTGCGATAAGTGTTGATATAAAAGTGAATACTAAGTTTTTATTTTTGTTGAAAATTCAGAAGACAATCTGAGCTCAGCATTGTGGCGTTCCTCAATGCAATTCATATCGTAAAGAGAGAATTAGATTGTACCATCTTCCAAAAGAAGTTCGCAACTCTAAAGACCTGTTGATTAAATGGGGTGGGTTTTGTGCTTAGGATGGGGAAACAATTTCCCAAATGTTTTTCCATTTGGAGTCTTCACGTTAGAGATAAAGACATTTTGCGACCGATTACACGGGATGGTTTTCAGTATAGAACCAAACTTGTGAAAGGAGCGATTCCCAGCCTACGGCTTCCGAAATCAGCAATTCCTTCGAAGAAACCAGGCATTATACTTTCAAGGCGGTTCCTATCATATTCAGCTGCTTTTGTGAGAAGAATTTACATTGCTTCATTTCGTTTTCACTTTTATTTAATGATATACTTTCAATTTATCCTCTAGATCTACTCAAGAATATATGACACATTAACCCACAAGTTGCTGGGCTAGTTCTTTCATTTTAATTGGTGATGCAGCTATACCACCAGCCGAGTAACTTCATCTACGGATAGAGGTGGGGAGAGGCCTATCTTATGTATCCAGCCAGCTTTTACTATTTCTTTGTCTTCCCGGATAGACCTTTTAACTCCACTGAAATAGTCAATTATTTCACAGAGTGATATTGTAACAACCTTAGAAACTTCTAAGCTGGCTGGGTCCTCCATCAACAAAGCAAGCAAATCTGTAAAATTCATAATCAGCACACTTTTTATAAGATATAAAGCAATTAAAATATATAAACAAAGGCAAATGTATCATTTATTTAATTTTATTTTTATTCAACTACATAGTAGCAATGTTAACAAGAGTGTGATATTCAATGATATCTTTTTTGAAAAGATTGCTTTTTGTTTACATTACATTCAACACTACTTTGAACAGACGTTTGTGCTAGTTTCACCAGATGAATTGACTCACACTGTACACATATTTCGTACAAGTAGTACTTATACTTGCAGATGAAGTTTGTTTACAATTAGTTGGCTAACTTTTTAATAGATAAATAATTGATTTTATTACACGAAAACACACGTATTCCTTATCCAAGTCCTTTGCAAAACAAATAGACGTCAAAATTCTATAGGTCTCTACATAATCCTTTTTTATCCATCAGGTGTCGCAGGAAATCTTTTCCATTCGTAGTAGTTTTTTTTTCCGTAGATGGTAGTGGCGCCACATATATAGAACATTCTCATCTACGTGAATGCCTATTCTATATTAAATTTGGTTCCTAATGCCCCATAGTAAAATCCTTGAAATGATTTTCATTTATTTTAGGGAAGTTAGTAAATTCTGAACAAAAACTGATATGTTCTCACATTGCAAAGCTTCTTTAGGTCTTTAATAAAGCAGTATTCGAATGAATACTATCTAAGGGTTTTCTAAATGATAGGGGAGTATCCAAAACCAAAGGAAACTTTAAAATTATGGGTACTGAAATGCTGATGAACCTTATTTTAAAAATAGCAATCTAGACAACCCATCACAATTACTCTACGATAATACTCGTATCTTTCCCAGATCATTATCAATAAGAAAACATAAAATAATGAAGAACCCTTGTGGAACTCGTTCTACGTTATGCTTTCTCGTTTTCGTCCTGATGTCTTTGTTATGAAAATCCGTTAGTTATCCATGATTTATGCAGCACAAATCCCAGTGATGCCGACTTTGTGTCAAAATTCCAAAATCAATATCCCCAAGTGTGTCGATTTTTATTTTTTGGCGAAATACCTCCCATATTGACATAAATGGATATTTATTGACTGAATGGTTGCTTGTGGTGAAGTAGGGAGGGGGATGTTCGCAGCAGTAATTGCGTTACCATGATGTAAATGGTCGCCCCAAATGAAGTGCTTTATGGGCAATAAAATTGAAGACTTTTCGTATGTTTGGAAAATGGTGTTATAGGGACTATAAAGGAAAAGGATAATATATAGCTTTTTGTTGGCCTCTTCAGGCTGATGATTTAGCAAGAAATTTGCTTAGCGTGGTTTATTGACCCGTTTGCACATTAATGTGAAAATGTAAAAAGAGTAAAGAATAATGGAAGGTAATCGGTGTCCGGCGGACGTCTATTGTTAGCTTGCTGGTATTGATTCGTCACATGCGGGATGATTAAAGTGAAAGGTTTACCAACCGCACGTAAATTAACCCAACTTTCGAATTATTATAAATACAAGATGACCTCGAGAGTCAAGGTTGGTAGAAAGAAGTTGCCTGGTATTGGAGATTATGCCCAAAGGATGGAATCGCAGAATGGATTGTCCTATCCTAGGTATAGGAGGTTCTTTGAATGCGAACGTGAGTTTTTTGAATGCGAGGTAAGAGAAACCGAGCAGGCCAATTTATGATCTGTATTTATCGAATCGATGGGTAGTCATCGTAAAGTTGTAACGAGTACTCTTTAGTAGTTCTGACGGAGAAATTATGACATTAAACGTATTTGATGGTATGTGGTGAAACTTATGCTTAAGGTGGAGCTCGTTTAAACTTCAAATACCTTTGAGGACGTGTACACAAAAAGGGAACACTTTTAAGGCTGATAAGTAACATCGGCGGCCTTAAATTAACCGAAAGAAGTTGATTTTCTTAGTGTTATGTACTCAGACGAAGAACTACTGCCAACGTTTACACAAAGTGCGAATAGAGTCATCCGTCGCCAGGACATTTCGAAAAATATTCGTCGTATTTTAACCCCTATTCAGTTAGTCGCTAGAGAAGTTCAGCATAAAAAAGCTGTAAGGTAAGGTCCCAGTTATAGCCATAAGTAAAACAAAACCGTACAAATGTTTTTTTGCCTTTTTGACAATTTAAACATAATGGTTGAACTCAATCTTGGTCTTTAAATGTTTCTTATGAAGTTTATCAAACAAAAAAAAAAAAAACAATTACCTTTAAATTTTCTAAAAAAATAATTTATTAATTTTTCCGCAGGTACAAAAAACTTTTTCCGATCTACTTCTCAGTCTATTTGTTAGGAATTTTTTTTCTGATGGAATCTAATCAGTGGTGGTTGATTTGTTGTGTAATTGTTTTCTTAGGGAAACATTTTTCTGACAGAATTTTTGCTATGAACGCCTTAACGCAATAAAACTCATTTTAACATTGTTCCAACTTTTTCGCTAGCATTTTGCGTATGGCTATAACTGGGGCCTAAGAGAGCGTAATGCTTAGGTATATAAAGAAAATATGAAACGAATCCCAAAATCGCAAATAGGTAAGAATGAATCAAATTGATTTGAGGGGGTTACATACACAACCATAGCGAAACGTGACACAGTAATGACGAGAAATCTCCGTTTCAGTAAGTTCAACTGCTAACAGCAATCAGCGAGTGTACCCACGAATCTGTGCAAAAGTTTACAGGGTTTTATCCTTTCTTACCTGTTTAAGAAAATTGTTTTTGATCAATTAGTAAATTCCCCCACATTACGTTGGAAGAGGTTTCACACTTCATTTAATTTATCTTGCACGAGTTGAGTCACGTAGACAACTGAAAACGCTGCATACAAACGTCATAACTGCCTGGCGTGATCCTAGGAAAGAAGTGAAGTTTTGAAAGGACAAATCGCTGATATATCGTAAATCAAAACAGTATTCCAACAAAATTAAAAATAACTTCAAGAGTAGTAACACAATTGTAACGATAGCATTGTGTATACCTGTTGTATACAGTAACATGCAGCCATCTAGCTGTGATGACAGGAAAGCGACCTTAGAGGGACGAGGGGACATTCGTATACTAGCCGTAGTAAGAAGGAAGCGAAAAAAATGTTTACGTAAATAAATTATTAGAAAAAAACGTGTTGAGCCTCGTATTTAATAACACAATCTACCTCACCCGGTCTAAGAGAGTAATTTCCAATTTTTGGGAAATGGCTGGAATCAGGCTCAGACCAAAATAACCATTGAAATTAATATGGACTGCTAGTGAAATGTCAGTTCCATACAGGCTCTGCCCAAAAAATGTCATGTAAAATAAAAAGTGTAACGAAAAGCCCGCCATCTTGGATTTCCCCATAGAATGCTAGAGACACCAATTGGGTGTTAGTTGATTTGCTCTAAGTAAAACTCTTGGAATTCGAATTGTTGCAGAATGTTCTACAATAGATGTCGCATCGAAAATCTGGTGGTTCAATTTGTCAATAATAGTTGGAAAGAAAATTTTAATAATAAATCGTATTCTAATGTATTTATTGCCACATAAAATGCACAATTTTCGTATATTGATGGCGAACGAGTTTTTGTCGGTTGTTTCACATTTGTTTGTTGTTTTTTGGACAGTTTTACATATTTTCAGATGATATTTTAGGTAGATTCATAACTCTGGTAGATCTACTGGAGGAGCCAAATCATCTAAATGTTCTAAACGATGGAAAGGCTGAAGGATCGGATGGGGTTCCCTTCGAATTTTACAAATATAGGACAGAGGAGCTATTGAATAAATATACTTACTTCCTCGATCAACTTATAAAACGTAATGTATTTAAGTTTTATTTTTGTTTTCAATGTATCTAAGTATTTTAAAATAGTTATTTTTAAATTCCATAGGTACTAATAATGAAGCCCATAAAACCTCCTTTATTTCTGCTTCATATAATTTGTTTCCAACTTATTCCGCTCTGAGCCAAGAGCGCTAGCACTAATGTCGGAACCAACGCGAAGTTGGCTACTAGTAGTCCATATATAACAAGTCTACCTATCTAACGATGTATACACTTGCGACAGTTTGTAGTAGAACTGTACTCTGCTCATGAACAGAGCCCTAGTCGTTGCGATAGGCCCCCATTTGACTGCTTAATCACGCGATATTGTTTTCCTAACAATGCTCTTGATGAATCAAAAAGCGAATAAGTGGGGAGAAATCGGTTCCTTTCATATTGCCTGTTTCGTACACAGTTGAATTCTAAATATAGAAGCACACTGTTTTCGAAATAAATAAAACTGAAAGCATTGCTCAATTGTATGAGATTACAGTTGAACCCGGAACCCGCTTCACAATCCTTTTAATGTCACATTTTTTGCGAAGCCATGTTGTTTTTGTAGTCCTTTGTCAAAATCCGTTTAAAGTGGGATTATTTTGTTGACTTTATGCGGGTTCGACTGTACACGGTTGTGGATACTGATACTGAGCGTAAATGTAAAATTTGAAGACAACCAACAACCGCCGGTCCCGGTACCCAATACGTTTGCTGATTGATGACAGACAACACGCTGAGATTTTCCAATTCTGTAGAATCGATTTTAGAGCTGGACGCGGATGATTGATGGAGTACATACCTTGATTTGGACAGTCAGAACAGTCCCTACTGTCCGTCACACACAAAATGTGGAACGTCGCCTTTTCATTGAGTGAGTTTGCATACCTAACATAAAGGAGTACATTCTGAATTCCAACTAAAGTTAAAAAGGCAAGTTGGTTGAACTCTGTAGCCTGTGTTCTGTACTCCATTGACTTCTGAAGCTTCCCAACTCTCTACATCTAATAACCGCACGCATGCATCTGGATATTTTGGAAAGCTGTGTCTGACAAAACATGATTAAAAGGAAGGAAACTCCTTTCCATGGGGTGGCAAACAAGCCTTTTCAGTTATAGCAGACGCCTTTGAAATCCCATAAAGGTTTAAATAAACCGCGAATCCTTTGAATACTCTAAAACAAACTCAACCATTTTTTATTTCTAAGAATTTCCTTTGTGTGGCCAACCCGAAATCTTTTCAAATCCACATTTAATTAATAGCTACCGTTCTGCACGTGCATCCTTCTTCTGTCAGTCCTTTAAAAGTGGTAAGGTAACTAAAACAAAAATGTGTAAATCCAAATCGAAACTCATGGCGGAAAGTTCAGCCAATGTCGAGCACTCTACAATGAGAAATTTAAGGATAATTAGCACGGCGACGACAACGTGGCTCCGCTTACAAAGCAAATATGCACAAGGTTCCGTAATTTTCCTCCCCATCTCACTATCGTGTTTCGAAATACGCGCCATATAATTGAATCCATTTTACCAAAGCTTCGGCTAATGATTCATTAATGAAGTGAAACTCTTATTTTTAATTAAATATTAAATGGATTTGTTTTCTGATTCGCGGTGGGGCAGCAGCCAAAGGACTAATCAGCGATGGGGTTTAATTGAAAATCACGCACGTTTGGAAGGCAGCCACCAGCCACCCCAAGGAAATAACATTTACATTGAGAATTACAAAAGGAAATAAAATTACAAGTTTATCGTGAGTATTATATTCGGCGACGGGTATGACAAAGGCTTCAATCCCGTCCCTCGGGTTGCAGGGCTGCTGTTTCTATGTCTGCCGTTTAATCAAGCGTGGAATTTATGGATGAATAGATTTTTTTTTTGTTGCAATACATGTGCATGGGTTTCTTCAATTCCTAGTGCGGAATGAGGTATTTCATTTAGCATTTTCTGGGGCGTGTGTTCCTTGTCAGTTCAAGGGGCCCATGTAACATGTAAACGCGGTAACAGCACTTTTGTGGTATGTTCAGCTCATTAGCAGACATGTATGAAAAATTCCTGTACGATTTGGCTTTGCGCACTCAAATTTATGTTGTACATTTTTTCTATTTATGTTGCCTTGAGGTGGTTTTATGAAAGTACCTAATAGGTTCCTATTTTAGGTTTGTAAATAAAGTGGATATCATTGATGGCTAATGGAAGTGTTCTTGTGGCATGTTTTACGCGAACAAAGTTGTTACAGAGTACGAGAGATTTGTTTTGAGTTTTTTTTTTTAGATTAACATTATACTCATAGTATTTTCTAATAAGCACACATTTGGGGTTGGGTGTTTTATAATTAGGTAGGTACTGGGTATTGCAAACTACAGTCTGCTAACTTTATGCCACTTTTGTGTTGAGCTGGGCTGTCAAAAAATGATCATACTCTTTGAGACAAGATATCGAATGGGTCGTTTAATAAAATGTAACCATTTTGTTCTTTCTTGAGGTTTCATAAACTATACCAATATATACCACTGCGTTTTAATTGATGAGATCAGTGAAATCAAAACGTTTTCACAAGTTTTATACGTTAAAAATACCTCCGGGGAGGGTCATTCAACGTATTCATCGCACGCGTTGCTCCGTTATTTCTTTAAGAACAACTACTTACTTCTACTTGATGAAGCACTAACATAAGCTGATGATCTCCGTTTAAGTCCAGTCGTACTCTCGTTGTTACCCACTGGCAGAAATCTTGATAACGACAACAAGGTTTTAAATAATTCCGTAGTATTAAAGTCATCTTTCGCTGAGCATTCTAAGACTTTGGCTCTGCAATGAAAGAAAATAATGTGTAAATTTAACAACGGTTTGTGACAACATGAACAAATTTTAATTATTTTGTATTTTTATTTTACTAAAGTTATATTTCTTTTGGCGCTTGAGGGTCAAACTTTCATTGTTGTTTAAGACATGTTCCAAAAGTCAAAATATAATTGCATACTTTAGGGGTGTTGACACAGTTTTCAGGGCGCTACATAACGAAGTGTTGACCGACTACTTTCGTTTCTTCGAGGTGGTTCATCTTCATCTATGTCTATAAGCTCGATGATAAAAAATAGTAATTCGAACATCATAAAGTCCTGTAATATTATATGGCCTACATTTTTGCTCACTTTGGATCAATGTTATGTCACCTTCTAGCACAATAACTTTCGTTGTTTAAAATTAACCCAAATATATAAATTTTTGATTTAAGAACGCAAGTGTGCATGACTGACGAAACAGTTACGGAGATTATTTTATTATTACAATTTATTCTTGAAAACTTAAGCACGAGTTCTTGGTATACAAAATAATAGTTAAATCAAGAACGTTTAGCTTGGATATTTTTGGAAAATATATTAAATGTTCTTCGCTTAAAAATCTTTTTTTTTTTGTGAGTAATTGAAGCTGTTTTTTTTTTGCGATAGTAAGGAGAGGTCGACTTGAAGACATTTATAACACATTTCAGTTATCATAAACTGAAAATTTACATTTAGTTGCATCTATACCACTTCAAGAATTAAAAAATGTAAATTAGTTACCATATTTATCATCTCCTTATACCTCATATTAAACCTTCCACCCTTCCTTCTTCAGACACAGAAAGATGCCATGAAAATACCGACACTCCAAGCTAATCCATCCAGACGTTGCTGTATAATTGAGCAAAAGTGAAAAGGATCGGCATCTACCTTCATGATGGCAAGACAATTCTGTGGATAACTCATCAGCAAGAACTAAAACTCAAGTTAACAGATAAGCCAAAATGTCATGCCAAAGATCTCCCACATAAGAGAAAAACTATTTTCAACCCTAGGAGTCAGCTTCGTATGATCGCAGGGTTTCTCACTGAATATTTTTGTCAAAAAAGAACTCATGATCATGGGAATAACCCAAGATAAGAATCATATACTATGCAACTAGGACGAAGAATCAGCAGAACACATTCTATGTCACTCCAACTGCCAAATCAGATAACGTCAGCACGATTTATTTAAGCTCTTCCTTGAGGCAGAGGACATATCTGACAGCCCACTTAAAGATCTACCAAAGGTAAATCACCAAGTCCGGTTTCCTTCCGGTATCAAGAGCGAGCTCTAATTGGAGGAAATCGCAATAGTCCCGCTCTGGGGTTCGGGCCGTAGTGATATATGCTCACTTGCTTCCATCTCCCCCAAATTCTGAAACTTTTTCTCGGAAGTTGAAACTAGACGACTATTTCAAAGTGTTATTTCACTGGATACAAAAGTTTTTGTTTCCTTCCGGATTATGTGAAATCTCCCATAAAAACGTTATTTTTGAACAACAGGAACATTTTAAATAGCTGCCACAAGCTGCCCCTGGACATAGCCATGTTTTGAGTCCACGATTTTCCAACGGGAGTACTGAATGCATTTTCCTCTTTCGCTGTTTTACAACTTTTGCGCAGACATAAAAGCGAACAAAAAAAAACTACATATATATAAAACAACTTGTGGAAATAAGAGGGAGGCAATAAATAAAAGCTTTTTTTTTTGAGACTACGGTAGATCTTGTAAAAAGGATTACTAATTTTCATTCCGTCCCATTCCGTCCTAAGACATGTTTATTCGTCGTGTGTATTATATTATTCCTCGGCGGTGTATAATACTACTCTTGATATCTTTAGCAATATTCTGGTACTCATCTAATTGTTTATTGTCTGATGCGGAGCGCATATAATATCGTTGCTATTCATTGTTTATGTTCAATCGTAAGTCCAGTATTCTGCCAAATTTCGTGTCGTATACAAAAATGTTTATAAAGATTAAATTTAGTGAGACACTTTTGCAAAGTACTATCTTGTTCTTAACTTCATATATCATATATCTACAGAGGTGGGACGATGAAAAGTGTCCACTCATCACAATGGAGTGATTTTCCATTCAAAACTGTCCCACAAAATGTTTAGCGTGAAATTAAAAAATGTTTATTAGCAAGGCGCAATATCTTCCTCAGCTTTTCTTGCATCCATTGCTTTGGAGATATTCAAATATTGTAAAGTCGTTGAGGTCTGAAATTCGAAAATTCTATAATTTCTGCCATGAACATATGGTTTTTGCCCAATTTGGTGCGGAGAAATAAAGTGGAGACTAGGGATGCTAAAATTTAGCGCGAGCTATACAAATATAGATGCACTCTTCTATGGGAACATGGGAAACAAAAGATTTGTTTGACGTGCCTAGCACTAGTGTGCACTGAGAAGTGTCAGCTGATTTTCACACTTGTTAAAAACCCAGCACAACCCTGAAAACTCTAATATATCGAACGCAAAATATATAGCCCTGAGTCTGTCAGTTTTTGACATTGAAAAATATTTATCTTTTAATGAACGAAGTGTAAAGACATAAAACTATCTTTTGATTATTGTTCAAAATGAGTGAACTCAATTCTTTTAAATACCAAATTTATTTGTATTTACCTTTATCACGATTAACAAGTGAATGACAGCAAGCGAAATGACAGCGCAACTCAGCACTGAATTCTTGCCCCGACAAATTAACTGGGGTCAGTTCGGGGCACAACTAGGGCGCCCTAGAAGTTATGTCAAACACAGGTTTTCAGTACCAGGGCGAGTTCAATGCTATATCGAACATATTAGGGTTAAACCAGTGCGCACTAGGGCCCGCGTCAAACAAACCTAAAGTTTTAAAAACGTTTCCTAGAGAACGGCAATCAACAGTTGACGGAATTATTTATATTTTATATGCAAAACAAAAGCAAATTCAGTCACATAGATAGCACTAGCTGACGGATGCTGACATTTGCCTCCATAATGTGACCGCATTCAAAGCATTGTGTGTAATAATAAAATAAATGACTTGTCCCTCTTCCTTCAGTAGTCGAGTGCAACAACTATGAGGCATGAGCCAGCATTGCCATTTTGGGGGTTTCCCCACAGATTTAGGAATTTAGGAGAATATTTTTAGGGGGAAATCTGGGGTTTTTCTTTTAGTTCTATTTTATTTGTATTTGGTTATAATATTCGTTTTTGATGACCTTAAAACATGCATCCGAATTTTACGATAGTAAAAAAACGCTAAGTAATTTAACCTTAATAATAAGTATAATCGTAGACATTCGTCGTTCTTTTCTGTCCACTACCAAAAGACTCAAATTTGAAATACAAGATGAAAGAAATGTGTGTTGTTTTAAAATGCTTTAAAATAATCAATCGATTCTCTAAAGCCATATGTACGTGTGAAAATTGTGCTTTCTTTGGACGATTTTCATTTCCGAAACAAGTCTTTCAAAAAAACAAAAAGCAAATGCCAGTTTCGCCAGGAAAAAGTTATAGTTATTTGTAATAGTCCCATAAATATTTTTCCGGATCTAAGCACCAACCTCATCAGTTAATTTTACTAACAACAATGTCATGCGTTGGAGCTGTGTAAATTTCTACAAATGGTTTCAAAAAGCAGCATGCGTTGACATTTTCAACATCATAAATATTTGGGACACACTTTTGCATTCGTAAAACCAAACATGTTCGCGCTTCGAATTTGAAATTCCTTTTTTATGTCGTAAAACATATTAAGAAAATATTGACAAAAAGTTGGGGTTTTTTTTAGAAAGAAGCCAAATCCGGGGTTTTTCAGATTTATCGGGGGGGAAATATTTTGACCGTCTGGAAACTCTGTATGAGCGATACTTTTGTGGATTCAACACTTTTGTGAATTCAATCAGAGGCAGTTTTCTTGTTCCATTAAATTACAGAATGATTGGATCCCCGAGTGAAACCAATGCAAAACGAGATGTTTATATAATAAAACTGCAGAATGTAGATTTGTTTACATCATGTTATTACTACTCATCCAATCCATATGAATTTCTCAGACATAATAAATGAAGATCATTGTGTTTTAATTTTATATTTTTTACTCATTCAGAAGATATACGAATTGAAAATTTGCTGAAACAGGACAAATTTCATTGTTGGTCCTGCATCCTGCTCTATAGGTATATACAGTAAGAATATTTATGTTAGCCCTTCCATTGGATTCTGCAACAGGACAATGCAACAATCCATTCTGTCGTCTAGTTCAGTATCTTAAGCTTAAACGTGGAATTACAAAATCTGTCCCCTGACCTGTGTGGTTTTAAAAAAAAATTTACGCCTGACTTACTGGAAAAGCTTCCGATAGATGACAACTTTTCGGGAATTCAAAGGCAAATTGGTTTCAGATTCGCTTAAGAGTACTCGTACCTGTACCTACATAAAATCGTTTAACGACTTGCTTTGCCATGGCATTTTGCACAAATTGTGCTCATACACATTTTTTACCTTTAATAATAAATTTAAAATATGTAATCATAATCACCAACAATATATTTGTCCACCGCAGTGTACAATGCACATATAGGATTTGCTTTCTCATTTCACTCTGCACTTGTGCAGCCAAAACTATTCAAAATGAAATACCGCTGTATTGAATTATTAATTACAAGTGAAATTGGTTTGGGTAACGTTAATTTGAATTTTTAAAAGTTGTTTATTTCATTTTTTTTATTTTTTTTGTTTAGTTGACTTACAAGGCTTATACGCCAGACCAACCCTATACAACCGCATTTGTCCACGATTCGCAGTGTTCAGTGTATGTATTGAAGTATATTTGATACACATGATGTCAAAATGAAATATTTTTCATAAAGGAAACTCATTTATTTGTTCCCCATTCATCGTTTGTTTGGGGATAAATTTTTTTTAATGAAATATGCTGTTTGTCTTTTGAAACAAAAGCAGGCAAAAACTTGCAATTAACTATTTCATACATTAAACAAAACGAAAATTGGTGCAATAGTTCGTAAGATTTATGCGGATAGACAATATTTCAATTCAGTTTTATGTATAGGAGGTATATAGATTAATTCGTCGCAATTGTATTCTATTAATATAGCATTGTACCAATTATTGTGCCTAGGGTTATAAGACCGTATCCATTTAATTTAATTCAACTAAGGTATATAGCTATATATTGGAGTTTCTCCTTGTATTTGGCGAGTAACATATAATTTCATGGAATCGCAACAAGTACATACACTCTGAACAGCAAAAATGCTTATTCAATATTTCCCGAGAGTTACAGAAATGAAAACCATTAGCAGATACCAATCCTTATCAGATTAAGCGATTTGAGGACAAAAAAAAAATTAACCACTTAAAAGATGTTAATTTAAGATAGCTGATGGAAAAAAGGCCAACCTAGTACCTCGGACACATTATGTTCGATACAAACAATCAATCAATTAAATTTCTCCATTAGTACTATGCCTTTTCTTCAAGGGCTGAGTGTGCTGGCTTGAACCTACCCCTTTTCTGATTAAATTAAAATAAATACGGCACGAGTACCTCCTACTACTCATTAACAAAAAAAAAAAAAAAAAACATTAAATAAATTGTCCAACAGTCCAGTTGTGTTATAACGACTTCTAGTAGTTTTATGAAAATTTCAGTATCTAATACCTTCCTGCCGCTGTTTCAATTGGTTACCCCAATTGATTTGTTTTCAGCTCCATAAATTAGAAAGTGCTACATGAACTTGTCACTTTTTTGAATAGAACATCTGAAGGTGAACCCTACATACGAGTATATGACCTATTTCACGAATCACACATTTGGAAAATTGTATTAAAAATTCGGTGCGAAAAAAAATGTCCCGTGACATGAAAGGCTGGGGAATGCAGTGATTTATTAAAATTGTATCATCAACGACGTGCGTAATTATCCCAGGGAATTGGGAGTGATGCTATCTGATAATATATTGCAAAAGTTGGCAAATCTATGGATCTATGGTGTAAAGTAAAGGCGCGAACACAAAGGTGATACATATACAGTAGGGATGCCAGATCTGCAAAATAACCCGGCGGGACATTTTTGCATTTGAAGTGAAAAAAACGTTTTTATTTTAGATTACGTACATTTTATTTGTTGCAATAAGTATTATGTGGTTAAAGTAAGTTTTTTAACTCATATTTGTACATTTAATGTAACTTTTTCAAATCAAATTTAGTTTTCGGATTTTTCCGAAAAGGAACTCATCGAAAAATTTTACTTTATAAGAAGCTCTGCTTCCAATACTTCCATAGAAAGGTGATTCCGCTCATCCCTCCATGAATTCTTCATGAAACTGAATATCCTTTAAGAGCTTGCATTAGAGATAGGCAACGAAAATACATAATTGCAAAGAATTTCCAAATTTGGTGCCTCAACCTTTTTGAAAAAAAACTAACCGAATTTTTCACAACTTGTTTTTCATCAAAATTTCTTAGCTCACATTAAAAAAAAAAACTCTTTAATGCAATAAAAAAGAAGATATCATTATTTATATTTTGAATTGATGCAATTTTCAAAAGTTGGATTATTTCGTAAATTCATGCTTTGGAGTTAAAGTCGAATGTGGTTCTAAATATTTAAGAGCACTCTTTTAGACTGAATCTACTTGTCTATAAAATTGATTTACAACTGCCGTTTATTACAAAAGACAAAGTGAAATGTCATACAGTCGGCTTGCGGCTAAATTTTTGAGTTCAGAGACCTAGAAAACTGAACTATCATCATTCGATTAAGGCGCACTTCACACTTAGTTATTTTTATAGCTAAGCTAACTAAGGCTAGCGCTATAATTTCTATGTCTTATTAATTGCTATTTATTTTATTTAATAATGAAGAAAGGGCGACAGGTTAAAAGGCCGGACACACGGGACAAATTTTTCAGTGCGGGACATTCTGCGGGATACTTGCGGGGCAAAAGCTTTTTTTCGGGAAGTCTGGCATCCCTAATATACAGGCGTAATTTTATTTAGAAAAGCTAAAAAAAATACACAAGTTCCTATAAAAAAAAGAGAAAAATCACACCATTATGCGTATATTTGTTGCTTTTGTAACCTGAACGTGAATTTTGACAGCTATCTCTTTTTGTTTCCGAAATTGATCTACCTTGCATACTAGATGAATAAATAGCCTCGCGGAGCAGGTAATAAACACATCAACTGTCAAACGCTTATGAATTGTGTAAAAACATTTTAGTTTCGATTTTTCTCTGTATGAGTTTCAGGATGAGTTCCAGTAGATTACGATGACAGCAAGCTGGTTGTATTTATTAAAAGTTATAATATCCCCCTACAGTAACAACCTGTCCTCTTGTCAGTCAATGAAAACTAACTTGGGGCCCTTTAGGCTTAGGAGGATGAAATTTGGAACAAATATTGGAGTCCCAAATAGGGACCTATTTCATAGATCATACATTACATACAATGTATATGATTTAGACACTTGTGATGTATTATTTATGTTTCCTAGAAATTTTGTATGATCAACAGTCATACATCAATGTATGTGAGGCCAATCGACTGGAAGAATTGGTATAATGTATGATTCTGTTTCATAGAACTTTATCATACATTGTTTTGATACAACAAAATTTAAATTCATCATACATTTCATACAGCAATCGGTTTTGCTGCAAATCACAAACATAAATTGCCAATCCAATGAAGTGCTAACAATTTTTGCTGCAATGGTATTAAAGCTTCATTGGAATTTGTTGGATGTGCAATAAATGTACCCAAACGCTCCAACAAAATCTAAACACACGTCGGAAGCATCCTAAATTTCTCCACGAATTAAGGAGCATTCAAGTTGAAATGTTCTTGGACGTCTAACAACTCTTTTACGATACTAGAGTGGTAGCTATTATGCCATTTTAGTAATCCGGCTTAAGTGCAAAATATTGGTAATCAAACTACATACAGCATTGCATTTCTGCACAATCTTCCCAAGAAAAAAAAATCAAGCGAATATACCCTGTTATATTAATATAAGATTCCACGTCACCAAAAAGTAAATCTTCTTCACCAAAAACTACATCCATTTTCAGATATTATTTATTAAGGTTATTTAAATAAAACACTTTTATTTCAATTTCCGTTCAACACATGGAAAAATAAGCTCGCTTTAATGCGAATTAAAACTCAAAATAATACATTACATACAACAAAATAATATTTCGTACAATACTTCCAGTGAAATCTATGAAACAGAAAATTGTTTGTGATGTATCAAAATAATTTTGATGTAAGTTATATGTGATGTATGATGTATCGAAAATAGCAATTTCCCCTATTAGCCTTTTGAATTTGCAGTCATGACCACCGGCTTTCGCTAGGCGCCGCAGACATCGCAGCATCATAAGGACACATTTCTAAGGGGATGCCACTATCTTGAATCCTTGCATCCACTTGGATAATAAATTACTGCCTCTGTCGTATGTCAACAAAATTATGTTTGTCCCCAAGTAGCTGCAGCAATTGGTTGTAATCAGGCAGTATTTGAATAACAGTATAGTCCACCTTTGACAATATTGCCTATTAGGCAGAAATTCAAGCAAGGGAATTGTTTCAGTTCTCCCTTTAAATTATGAATTCGAAAACAAAAACCAAATTAAATCGAAACGTCATCTGTCGTAAGTTGTGCCCCCAAAATAAATCTTCCAATTTTTGTACGCATAGAGTGATGGAAAATGACTAAACGAGGAAGTTTCTATATTTTTTCGCTCCTGCTGAAAAAATCGCTTTGAGGAGAAGGGTAAAAAGACAGGCTTTTAAAGTCTGTTCGGCTCGGCTCGGCTGTTTCCGAAATTGTGGATGGTCAAAACTTGCAGCACGAAATATATGCTTATATCTGTTTATCAATTGAACCGTTTGGAAACGCCATAAGGTTAGGTCCCTTCCATTCATCAAAAATAAAAAAACTCACAAAATAAAAGCTTAACAGAAGCTAGGCAGAGGAGCCCACCAAATATTCGTTTATTTGTTTGCATCCATTATTGAGTCAGAGCGAAGGTGACCAACGTTTCTAACATAAATCGGTTGGAAAACTACGCGCCGTCAGTAATGATTGAATGCACAATGGCTGCGAAGCGTATACGCATGTACAGGGTTTATCTTGGGACGGAATATCCTTTTTACCAAACGTTTTAGCATCGGCTTGCACGGTTGCTTTCTTGTGTTCTACTTACAGCTTTCAACTAACCGTCGGTAGATTGTACACCCTTCTCTAGGTAGGTACTTTGCACTTGAAAATGGTGAGAGTGGATGAAAAATGGTTGTATGCTGTTAAAAGAGTTTAGTAAGGGTGCATTCGTTGTATAGAAGAGAGGCTAAGTCACCTCATAAAGATCCGTCTCTATAGACCGTCCCGACCCACCCGACTTATGTAGTTTACCGTATGTCCCAAATGTTCTATTCCTGGTAGCAATCCTTGCGATAGATGTAAGTTTTTAAATTCATTTTAGCCGGTCCATCCAATTGCACTTCTTGGAAAGCGCTCATGATAAATTTGTACGCCCCAAGGTCCCCGTCGGCTGCAGTCGTTTTTAGGTGTTATAAGTATGTATAGACGTATAGACTCGGACTGGAATAATAATAATGCAAAACTTAAAGCCAAGATGAATTGTGTTTTTTTACCGTTTTCCTTAATAGATAGTGTTCTTAATTTTTGCAAGGAAATGAATAATGTTAGCAACTGTGCTAGAGTATTTTCAAAATTGTAATTACTGATTGATTGATTATTGATCTAGTTCTAAGCCAATGATCTTTGGTTTTTGTATAATAAAAAATCGACTGCGGAAAGATCCAATCTACTGCATTTTTTTGTATGATCTACTGCGCACCTCTGGTTTTGAAGTGGCAACGCTGCCGCTGATTTCACTCCGAGTTTTAGTCCGATTTTTTGTGCAAGTGCTTTTATTTCATTCCCAGTCGCCAACTATCCGAGTATCAAGATGCCAAAAAGGAAACTAGGGTCTGCGCTCGTAAATTAGCCGAGCACTTTAATTCTCGTCGAATTTATTGACTATACTGTCCCCATTCGTGTTGCATCCCGCCATGCGCCAAATTCAACTGTAAGTTTTCTGAAACTAACAGTTAATACTGACCCAAATAAGACTCGCCGCTATTTATCATTTTAACACTTTAAGCTATAATTACCGAACCACGACCACAAAAAAGAAACTTGCCTTAAATGTGAGCAAAAAATAACATTAGCATTACTAAACCATTCTCAGACAAGACACAGTCATCGTGGAATCAGCTCAGCGCTGAGTTATAGCTCTCGGACACGAAGAAAATAAATTTCTACTTTCTTTTCGTGGCGAATAGTGAACACGATATACTACATTTGAGATAGCCCTTAGCTATTGATTTCCCATAAGAGTTAAATGTCCAAAGGGAGCAACCCCATATAAATGTGTTTGGATTGCAGCCTGAAATTATTTCTGGTTCCCAAGAATGTTAGCATTCAAATTGCAATCGCATAAATCTCTGGCATGCCACGATTCCATCCCAGCCATCGTGATTCAAATTAATCCGAATTTAATGCTGCCCAATGAAGCTCCTCAAACATCATCCACCTTGAGTGGAGGGCTGATGCTCCACACATGCATTTAGTACCTACCCATTGCATGTGTGAGACCTGCCAAACCATCCCACTAAACCGACAAGAGTGATGGAAGGAGGAGATGATTTAGAAAACCCACACGCCTGGAGGTGGGGTTCCCTCAAAATTTAATATGAACGAGGTCAGTTTGGTTGCCTTCGGATGATGTTTTCCCTTGAAAGTTCTCTCGAGCTTATTGGAGCTTCCTATCAGCGCTCATATCCATTCTTATTAGGAGGAGATGGTAGCAAATTGTTTCCGCTTCCGACGATAATATAATGTCGGAAGATAATATCCTGCATTCTTGTTGAGTTGATTTTAAATCAGGCGCCACGTCACGTAGGATATGCCCGCAGAGAAATCGCTTGTAACTGCCGACACTGACATCAATGATGCTTTGGCTTTAGTCTGTCATCATTCTGAACATCTATCGCTGATAAATTGCTGAAATCACATTCTGTACATAACTGACGTGGACTGAAAATCCTGTCAAACTTTGCTGAGAGTCCGTGTAATAAAAAAAGGGAATTTCAATGCGAATGACTCCTTTGGGGTGAAACGTCGTCAATGTATAGGTTTTTACGAGGTTGGAACCACACCCACGCACATATTTCTTTTTATTATGGTCATGCAACATTTCACTAAGTTACGGCCCCATATTGGATGAATCACAATTTGGAACTTTTTCTATTTAGAATTTGTAGTCGCTGTACAGGAGGATGGAAAATGATTGAGGCACGCTTCTCAGGAGGTGAGGATGAAGCTGGGTGTGCTTGACTGAGCATATGACTGCGTGATTGGTGTTCTTAAGGCCTTCATTAGCTTTTGTCGCTGGCGATGCTTTGGGTGCACTCGCGCGGTTTTTTTCGGCTTCGCTGTCATATTTTAGACGATGGATACAATTTATTCACTTTATGACAGAGAAAAAAAAAAAGAGGCGAATTCGAAGCAAATATTGGAATGGAGAGAATCTTGGATATCCAGGCGGAAAGTACGATAACTCTTTTGGAAATTGACTAAGGCTGACACAGACTTTCCTGCGGGGCGGGAAAGCATCATCATTTGCACATGACTCACACAACTCATAATAAAAAAGGATATATAAATATAGTTGGGCCAACAGGTCCGTAGGGACTCCAGGCCTAGCTTCTCACAGCCATTCATTTTAAATTCATTTTTATTCATTTCTTTTTTTTAAGCTTACATTCTAGACAAAAACGATTAAATCTAATTTAAAACTAACATTTATCTTATTCTAGCTTACTGGCTCCAAGCGAGCGCTCTAAACTTATCAATATCCTTAAAATTATTGCCTTTCGGCCTTAAATTTATCTATTTCTATGATTTGTTTTGTTTTTTAATTTTCAAGAAACTTTAGAAAACTTGAACTCTTTATTATTTGCTTTACTTAAAACTACTTAAGACTACCTAAGCTACTTAACCTAAATTACCTATAATCAGGGTGGTGAGCAATCAAATCGATTGGTCACCATCCTGATCGCGTCCATGGGCGCCTGACAGCCGCTCACAAGGGTTCATCAGTGTCACCGAGACTCGAGCGAGGCTATAAGCGTCGTTCGAGTTTCGGTAGCACTATCATGTTGGCTAGCCCGGCACCTCCCAAAGACCCCCTACTCTAAGCCTAAACCTACAAACTTAATATCTAGCTTAAAACTAAGGAGGATGCTACGTAAGTAGCGCACCGGCCCGGGAGAGCGTATCCACCCTCACCTGTTCTTCAAGCCACCAAAATTCGGTGTACTGCTTGACCGTATCGACCCTGTCCCGTTCCGCAATTGCGGTGCTAAAACGGAGGAGCTCTTGAGCATTGGCGGCGGACCCGTCGTGGATGAGCCGCTTATCCCTCGCGCCGCGGTGGCTGTGGTACAATACCGGCACACCATCTTTTGTCTGGATTAACCCTTTCATGTCTACATGAAGAAATGCCTCAGGCGGGATAAAGCCAGACCGAAGCGTACTCTCGTGGTACATTAAGTTGGGGTAGTAAGCCCCTGAGATCAGGTTATTATCGCTGGCCATCGCCCTTGCGACGTGCCTCCGAATCACCTTAATAAGGAAATTATCAATCCTATTCAGTCGAGCCCCATTGTATAGGGTCCTGTTGGGATAGTATTTTATGTACTGAGATTCAGGAGTTCTAAACAACCCTAGACAGGCCCTGAGACATTGTCTCTCAAACACCCGAATCTTTTCCATATAGAACGGCGCTATATTGAACCACATAGGACAGCCATAGGCGATGATAGGCCTTATAAGGGCCACGTAGCAAATGACCTTCACCCTAGAGTCAAGTTGACTGCTGCGAAACAGTCTCCTTGTCAGAGCGTAGGCCCTCTTAGCCCCAGCCAGACAAGCAGCTATATGTTCTTCTCACAGCCATTCGCTTTGTGTGAGTCATTTTTGTTATCTTTAAGCAAATTATTCTAAAAAGCACGCACTTTCTTATTTCATCACAAAAATTAGCATTTCCACCATAAACAGGTTCACATATTGAAAGTGACACTGAATTCATTCATTCTGACTGGAACAATAATTCGACTTCGTATTTTTAACTTTCTCTATTACGTTATAAGAATTTCGAACTCGAGATGTTAGTCAATTCTGACATTACGATGATAGAGGAACTCAAAAAAGCGGGTCGCAAAATTATGTCCGTCTGTCTGTTCGTCTGTCTGTTTGTCTGTCTGTCCGTCTGTCCCGAGGCCAACAGCCTAAACGGTTGTCCGGATTTGGTTCAAGCTTCGGATTTGGAGTTATGGGGCTACCTCAATATAAATGGTACTTCCCATGCAAAATTTTCATACCAGTTTGATTTGTTCGAAAACGGCTCTTACGATTTCAACCAAAATTTATATTTGAGCGTAAGTAAAATCGTACATTTGATTTTTGTAAAAAGACAATATTGTTTTGGTTTTCTATAGTTTAGGTACCTGAAAACCGCAATAACGATTTTGAACGAAATGCAACCAAGTGAAAGATTGTTGTTTTCAAAATTATGTTCAATTGGAATCATCGAAAATTGTTCATATCTCGAAAACACCATTTTCGATTTCGATAAAACTTTAAAAACCAAGTTATGATTATATTTCAAATAGTACTCAGTTTTCAGATAAATAGCTAAGCAAAAGTATTTTTCAAACTAAACATTTTAGAAAAATCGCTCTAACGATTTTGATCGAAATAAATAATAAATATTATATGGGTATTCTAAATCATACTTAGTTTTTCTTAAAAAAAATCGAATAAAACGGTTGTTTTAATTATTTCTCAAAAACTTTTATATTTTTCTCTTTAGCAAATGTTTCCCACTTCTTCTCTTTTTTCAACCATATTGATTGTGAACTTTAAAATAGTTCCTTCGACTTGGAGCTTACACAATCAGAAACTCCCACTCTATTTGCATTTCCATTGGCATTGGCGAAAAGATCTTGGCCTACATCCTTACAAGATTAAATTGACGCAAGAACTGAAGCCGCTTGACCACCAGAAGCGTCGTATGTTCGTGAATTGGGCTGAGCAACAACTTGAAAATAATTCGGATTTTCATCGAAAAATCATCTTCAGCGATGAGGCTCATTTCTGGCTGAATGGCTTCGTCAATAAACAAAATATGCGGTATTGGTCAGGCAGCAATCCACACGTACTCCACGAGTCATCATTGCATCCCGAAAAAGTTACGGTTTGGTGTGGTTTATGGGCCGGCGGCGTCATTGGGCCGTACTTCTTCCGTGATGATCAAGACCCGCACGTTACTATGAATGGGAATCGCTACCGTTCAATGATAACTGAATATTTTGGGCCCCAATTGGATGATATGGACTTGGAGGACATGTGGTTCCAACCACACAGCCACACAGCGAATGTCACAATCAATTTATTGGAAACCGAGTTTGGAGAACGTGTTATCTCACGAAATGGTCCAGTCGCCAGGCCGCCTGGGTCGTGCGATTTGACGCCGTTAGACTATTTTCTGTGGGGCTACGTCAAGTCTATGGTCTATGCCAACAAGCCAGCGACGATTGATGAACTTCGTACGAACATCGAACGTGAAATTGCAGCAGTAACGGCCGATTTATGCTTGAAAACCGTCGAAAATTGGGTTCAGCGTCTGGACTTCTGCAAGCGTGCCTGTGGTGGCCATGCAAAAGAAATCGAGTTCCATACATAATGGCATCGAACGTACTTTCACACGAATAAAGAATTTCATTGATATCCAAAACCGTTTTTGTTTTATTTAAAAAAACTTTTTTAGCGCTCTTATTGAAAAACCCTTTATATCTACGTTAAGATATCTGTCTAATACGAATTCTACTTCCAGTCAAGGACACCTTTAACCCGCGTTATTAATATATTCCAGTCAAAAATAATAACACGGCCCAAGAGTTCAAACAACAGAAGTTGCTACTACGCTGGACCTTGTACTAAAAAAAATGTAAATTCTTATGTCTGTTTGACAAAAATTTGTGTCACAAGCCGAAACAGTAGGGCAACTTTTGTTCAAAAGTTCAAAATGGCAAAAGGTCAAAAGGTCAAAATGTCAAAAGTTCAAAAGTTCAAAAAGTCAAAACGTCAAAAATTCAAAAGGTCAAAATGTTAAATGGTCAAAAGGTTAAGAGGTCAAAAAGTCAAAAGTTCAAAAAAAAATTTACTAAAAGGGGCAAGTCTATTGCATTTATCTGTCCAGAAACATAAAAAATAACTAAGCAGATTGTGAAACATATGAATTCAGTTCTAAATAAAATGGGATTCAACTTCAAAATGAAGTTGTACAATGTACAATATTTTAACACATGAAAGCCTCTGTAGTAATGCATCCAAATTAAAAAGGGAATCTTTTTTGCTAAAAATGAAAATGACATTTCGATACTATTCCACATCTATACAGGTACTAAACAACCTCCAAACGCGTTTAGCTCTATTCAACGTTAAACATTTTTTATGAATAAGGTTTTTTCCTTTGGAGGCATTTTAAAGACTGCATAACTTTGTACACTCTCTATAGTACATTTATAAGCAAGGCTATTAGTTTTTAAATTTAAATTTCTTAATCCAATTCAACTACAACACAATTGAATTTAACATTCATATTTAGCAAGAGAAGTTTCACATCTGTTGTGTGGTCACAAGCACACTCTATATTTATATAAAAACCGAGGAAATGTTGCTCAAGATCGGCTCTACTGGATGGTGAAAGCGGATGAATATGAAAAATTTTCAATCCAACATCATGACTGAAATGGCTAAGCCACTTGAAGTGCATATACGACAACGTGCCTTTAAAACGAGTCTTTTAATAATCTTCAGAAGCACAACGAAGCAGAGGAAGAAACCATGAGTGCACCGAGTTATTGGAATGCGACCAAAGGCAACGTGATGTGCGCAACTGAACACTGGGCACTTGAAGCCTTGATTCGCCACAAACTCTAAGAATCATCTAAATAAAGTAAAGGTCCGACTCATTGATTTTGCATACGGTAAAAGACCCATGCAGTCGATTGTTACTTAGTTTCGGATTCATATAAATCATATTATGATTTATCACGATTTTATAAATGCTTCTTGAAGCAACCCCCGATTTAATTCTTTTAGCATTTCTATGTACCAATTGACAGGGCAATCTTTTCGACGCCCAAATGCACTATTGAATGTATGCGAGCGGAACGTTTGCCCAAGCATTCTTCAACCTCTCGATGTGTCACATGATGATCTTGCAACATCAGTCAGCCTCGAATTTGGACGAACTTCACGAAATTCGTCCTCTAGCAAAATGCGACAAGGTCCCTCGAGATGGTGCTTAATAAATTACAAAAAGTCGAAGCGAGTTGATCGGAAAACTATTGATGTTTTAATCGCGGCCGAAAATCGTAGAAAATCACTGCACGAAACTGTTCAAGATTCATTTCCATTTCTTGACCAAGACGAATGTTGCAAGTAAACAACAGAAAATCTACTCGCATGACAAAACGTGCGGAGTACGATTACCATTAAAAATGTCAAACTTTTCTATGCCAATGTAAATCTTACATATTCACACTGGTGTTGCCATATCTCGAGACTAAAGTGGCAACCTCCGTCTTTCTAAACATCATTGGCATTATTTTATTAACCCTAGACACTTGTAGTCTCTTTTACCAACACTTTGATAGCAGTTGTAGTGTCACGCCCCTTTTTGCTTGAGAACAGTAGTTTTCGTCAAGAAGAGTAATCTGCGACCTCTATAAGCGGTTGTACAGGCTATGCTGACGTTATTGGAAAAGACAATTTCCCAACTGAAACAGAACTCTGAGGATTTCGCTCAGATCCCACCACAGAGCCAATTTTAGGTAAAAAGGTAGCACATTTTGTGAACTCCGCACTTTTATTTTCAAACGTGTTGTGCTCTTCCGAAGTGCGAATGTGGGTCGGTCATGGGCTGCCCTTAAATGCAACCACCAAATATTGTTTTCACCGAGTATAAACAAATATTTTTTTTTATTTCCCACACGAATTTTCGGCTCAAAGGGCCAAAGTGCAAATATACCGTCAGAAGTGAGCAACAATTTACTGCCACGACACCAAACACGATAAAGGAAAACCACATCATTTTGTGTAAATGGATTCAGCCACAAAATAAAGAAGGAAACACAATGAATATAAATGGGATTCATATAAACAAGTGCAATTTGCTTGGCAAACGGATCCGCAGCAGCAGCAGAAGCGCGCAGGGTGGCCGTGTCGCTGTGGCAAGGCAAGCCGCACTTTCTGTTGCATCCAGTTCATTGTACAGAACTGGCACTATATCAGAAGCGCTTTTCAGTGTTGCACTCAGCAGATATCCCCATGAAAGTGTAATTTAACAATGGCACGAACGCTCGGAAAATGCATGCACTAAGGGTTCGTTTTGTTCGGGGTGTATCCTTGCACGAAATTGCGAAATAAGCGAAAGTACAGCGACTCTGGTTCCGTATCATGAATGTGACATTATATTTAAGGACTTTAGAGACGTTAATGGATGCAAAATAAATTCAACTAGCTCGGAGTCGGAGTCGATTTGTGCTTTTTAACAGCTTATACAATTGTGGGATAATTTGTGGGCTTGGTTGCATTAATTCGCGAAGAGCGTTCGAAACTGCACATGAAACGACGTTCGTTTCCGCTTTGTAATTTGCACTTTTATTGAAAGTATCTGATGGCAGAAATTCTGCTAATAACCATATTGCATGTGCCAGCGGCATTATTTACCGCATTTCACTTGGAGTTTGCCAAGAGTGAGACTGTTTTTCATTTATGGTATGTGCTGGCATTGGCGCCGAGTGCAGGGGTCCCTTTTGCGATTGATAACTGACTTCGTTTCCAAATCGAACGTGTTTTAGAACTGGAATCGGATTTAGTTTATATATTCAGTCCTGAAGTGGGAAGAGGACTTACGAAGACAGTTAATAAGATTTCGTTGCAAAAATACTCGTTGGCGCATTAAATATTTACTTTGCGGGATACTAAAAATCATATTTAGTGTCCACTTTTACGAACTCACAATGACGAAAATTGCTATGCAAAATTATCCATTCCATCCATTTCATAGTCCTACTCTTGAACCAGTCGATGTATTGCTACTATTGCATTTTGCAATTTGTGAGGTTATACCGGATGTTGTGTGCAAACTTCAGCCATTTACGTCAATTAGTTTCTGAGAAAGACCTAGGAACAAAATAGGCCTAGTGGATTCGGACAGACAGACGGAGACAGACATCGTAGCAAAACTAATAAGGTTCCGTTTTTTGCCTTTGGGTACGGAACCTTAAAATCGATACTCAAAATTTATTTTTCTCCATTTATTGTTATAAGTTCATTTATAAATTGTTTGTTATTGAAATAGTTCCACCCGGCGGCCATTAGTTACACATATTCACAGACAGGACAAATAACAGCGCACGAGAGAGGATTTTCGGTCAAAAACCGGGTGCACGGAAGCCGACCTTCTAGTTTGGGTAGTCTTTGCTGTGGATGTTGTCATCAAAATGTGTAAGCGTTGCGTTTCAAAATCAAATAGCCAAAAACTGTGGTTCTATTGAAAAAACTGCTTGAAACAATTTGGAAGTAGTCCTTCCCATTTTTTTTTTTTTTTGGAAATATGCACGGCACTACAGCAAGGAATTGTGGTAGAGCATTATTTTCAAAATGCTGTCAAATCTACTGCGGTATGTAGACAAACCCATTGCTCGTTGCCGAAGCAATTTTCGAAAAACCGATAGCTAACCGATACAGTTATTGACACCCATAAGATTTTTTTTTCTTGAAATCGCCGTACAAAATTACTGACAGGAGTACTTTGAAAACTCTTGGGATTTCGAAACATTTTATGTTATTAGAATTCATTTAGTTTTTAAATAAATTAAGGAAAATTGGCTTTAAAAAATTTTACAGATCATCCACTTCGTTAGCATTGTTAAACTAATGCTTGGATATCGCGACCTTCACGTCGGTCGTGGTGATCGGAGATTGGCACATTTTGAATATCATCGCTAAGGTCTAACGAATTGACAGCGTTTTTTTGGTTAACCAAAGGTTACCTGTGTGCAAAGGTTTGTAGACAGCACCGACTCTCAGGCTGCTACTCTTTTTTATGCTCATCTCTGAAGGCTTTTGTTTCGGTCTTGTAGCTTTGAAAACGTCGTTCAAATCTTTAGCACAACTGTCTAACATCGCTACGGTAGTTCCACCAGTCAGTTAATCACATCTTCCACTGTTTCGATATCTTTTTATCCCGTCTTGATGATGACACATTGGCAGTGCTGCCACTGGCAATCTGAACCACTCAAATATTTTTGAAGTATTTTTTTTAAAAACTAAGCTTAAAGGTTAAAAAAGAGCTCGTCAGAGGTTCGATTGTAGTATTGCACGTCCAATCTTTTAACAAACTGCGTTGGGTGCTAAGGCTTAAATGTAAATCACGGCCATTCTTTGGTTAGTCGCTTCCGAGAGACTGGAGTCAAATTTTGCATCGATTACTTTGGTTTACTAGTTTATGATCTGCAGGCTGCCAAATTGCTTCGTGTATTATATCAAGGTATAGCAATATTGACGACTTTTCGTTCCACAGCAGAGTCAGTTAGCAGTCAGTTAGCCTGAGTGCGTTTCTAAAATTGTGAAGGCTGCGTTTTTCGTCTGTAAAACCAAGGATGCCCCAGTTCTAGGCTTTAAGTTAAAGTCGCCAAAACTAATTCTGCCTTCCTACCTCGGGCACATGTATAAGCAACCCAAAAGGAAATGATTGAGACAGTTACACCAATGAAAGTTTGCCCTTTTACAAACCCCCACCACCATAATTGATTTACAAACGTGAAGGCGTAAAAGCACGCCATTAAATCAAACACAAATTTGGGCACATCCCATCAAAGCTGTCAGATAACCATAAATATTCACAGTGATTGGAACAGCAAGCAGTTATATTCAGTGATAATATTTGCAACTGGCTCATTAAAAATTAAATTAAGCATCAACTCGCTTAATTAAAACCTCCCCAAAGGCATTTTAATTATGCAGCGGTCACTATCCACTGCCGATGTATGAAATTGTTCAACAAATGGAAACGGCTTACTGGTTCCGGAGCACTATGCGCGACCAGTTCTAAAAAAAAACATATATAATACCGACCACAAATGGGATGTGTGCAATAGGTCATAGTCCATGCACCACAAATCACTTACCGCAATTTCGGGAGTTCACAGTACACCCAGTCGGTCACGTCATCCAGACTAACCTCTCGATGCGATGACGCCAGATCCGATTTATTGCCAGCTAACACAATGGGGATGTCCTGCGAACGAAACATAAATTTCGTGATATCGTTGAACGCAACCGGTAATAATAAGTAAACACAAATACGAATTGTACGAGGATAGGAATATTTTACACACATGAACATGTGACGGTTGCAATACTTACTTGGAAATCGGCTCTTTGTTCACGAATTTCCTCGAAGCACTGTTTCACACAGAGAAAGCTGGAGGCAGATGTTGTTGCATAAACGAGCAGGAATGCATGTGCCGTTGCTATGGACAGGCGTCGCATTGCAGGAAACTGCATATCCCCAGAAGTGTCCAGTATGTCCACCTGTTCAGATAGATGGAAAATTGGTTTCATTTTGTTCACTGAACCGGGCAAAAGGGATCAGAGGGATTTCTCGAAAAGTAGAACCATGCATGTCGTGATTTTTCTGATATTTTTCCTCAATTACGGAGTGTCAAGGTTTGTGGACTTTATTTTGATTCGGATAGGTTTGTGACGTTCAGATAATGCGTTCAGCCCACGGAAAGGTAACAATAAAACAAGTTAAGAATTAACTGAAGGAAAGTGAGAGTATGATGGCCACTAATTGGGGCTCAGTTGCTGATTACCAAATAAACTTGAGCCAGTGGTAATGTTGTTAACTGTATCGAAACAGCACTGCAGAAAAGTACAAAGAAGTGAATGTGTGGAAACTCATAGAAAACGACGACATCTGTTCTAAATTTTGAAATAAGAAAGCTCGATGCTCGTTTCCATTTAAAAGTTTCAAAAGTTATCAAAAAATATATTTAGCTGAGTGAAGAAAGAGTGAAAAGGAGCTTCTCCTTGCGAATCTGATAGGAATTATAGGATGAAAACGTGATCGGACAAATCAAACATCTAACGACAGACAAGTTCAATACTTGGAAACTTTTTTATTTTAAGAGTAATGACACTAAATCCAGGATCGATTCGACTCTCAAGAGGCATCAACCAGGATTTCACTGTGTCAATCATATCAACACCTTGCGAATCATCCTTGAACAATTGTCCGGGTACGAATTTGTCGTTGTTGTTCGTCTCGACTTTGAAAAGGTATTCAACCACGGTAATCGTTTGATAATCGAAGCTAAGGACTACGCTGAGGATATCTGTTTTCTGGCAAACAGCATTGGTGCCCTTAACCAAACGTATCACTCTTTTGGTTGGCTTGATGACAAACGTCAACAACAATACCAGCAGGTAATGTTGAGACGGGAGACCAAATAGGAGGTCACGCAGTTCCACCAGCTTGGTAGTTATTTACCAATCGATGGTGGAACGGACCTGGATATACAAAATATACTAAATAAAGCTATAGTAGTGTATTCGGAATCCTTTCTCCATTGTGGGACTCTAGCAAAATTTCGCTGCGCACTAAGTTATAATAGGGCACAATTGACCACAAGGTCGCAGTGCACTAGACCCTTTCTATTACTGTAAAGATAAAACGGATGACAACACAGGTAAGTAGTGTTTGCAATTGGTGTAATTGGTAGGTCGAAAATAACAAACACGCTCAAAAATTGGCTCCAACAGAGAGCGAGACCCTATAAACCGGGACACGCACAGATTCTGAATAAATATGTGGGAGATGCTGTCACTTCTGACTACTTGTCTCCCCACCTTGACTTCGACATACCATTCTCTTGCTATTTTCCCAGCAGGGATGAATGGAACACAGATGAACCTGCACAAAAGGGAAATCGATATCCATCTACTCAGATGGATCTAAGATGGACTGTGACACTGGTGCTGGAATTTTCTCTGAAGAGTTAAACATACACCAATCAATCAGACTACCCAATTACAGTAGTGTCTTTCAGGCGGAGGTTCTGGCAATCGCCGAAGCTGCCCAAATAGTGTCAATTTTAGCAATACCAAATAATGATATTACCATATTTATTGACAGCCAGGCAGCTATAAAAGCAGTACCTGCTATTGAAATAAAATCGAAGCTGGTTCGCCGCTGCCGCGAAGAGCTCAAGGTTCTCTGCTCGCAGCACATCATGCGTCTCTGCTGGGTCCCTGGACACAGGGACAAAACCGGCAATGAGATGGCTGACGAACTGGCAAGAAATGGTTCAGCTATGGATCAAGACCGGGCGATTGATTCAATCAAACCACCACTCTGCAATCTTAGAGCGAGAGTGGAAAACAAAACCCGGATGAAAGCCAACAACAGGTGGAAAGAATTAACTACCTGCGAAATATCACGGAAGCCGGAATATAATCCAAGTCGGACTATCAAGCTTATGCGGTTTGATAGAACGTCTATGTATAAACTGGTAGTGGCCCTAACGGGTCACAACTTCCTAAGATACCACACAATGAAAATGAAACTCAAGAATGTCGATATATTATGCAGGGGTTGCGGAGACACACCTCACTTCCTCTGTCAATGCCCTAGGCTCTGTAACTTGAGGAATAGAACACTTGGAAGATATTACTTCCATGACATACATTTCAGATGTCTCTTTATCTTATCTTTACAGGTTCATAAACACATCAGGATGGCTGGACAAGGTCGAGTAACCGAGAGGGAACAACGCTAACGCCAACAACATCGGCTAACCGCAATAAGGGCATCACAATGGGTCCACATGGACATAATTGGGGTGCGGCAGGACGCGCTTTTGCCGTACCCACTCATAAACCTAACCTAACCTGACTCTGTAGGAGCTATATTAACAGTATCACTTGGTAGTTTTCAACCGAAAGTTGGTTGATTTTAAATAAGCGATTTTTCTGCGTGTAGGGTCAACTGTTATAAAACGAAAGCGATCGTAAATACAGCTGAAATATCGAACTGTAAAGAGAGAGAGAGAGAGAGATGGAAGGACGTGGTTATCAAGGAGTTAAAGTCTTGCAGACAGAAGAAGCTTCCGGAACAAAAAAACGAAAAAGAGGCATAAGATCACTTTTGCTATAAGCTTAATGTCATTAACATAATGTGTACGCTGTACGTGTTTGATTCCATTTAGAAGTTCTTTTGTCCATTAAAAAGAAGAACATCTCATGCTGATCCAGTTCGAATTACCAAAACCGGCTTATCAGTTTTTTGTCTTTCCAAACTACCAAAATAACAACCTGAATTTATTTCCTTCGAATTTTACTCAATTCCATTTCAAACATTAGTATGTGCTGCACCACGAACTTGCAGCACAAACAAATCAGCTCAGATATGTGTTAGTGCTGAAATAAATGTTACATATACGCATTTTATTTCTTATAATCAGTCGCCCATTAGTAAAATTACAAAATAATGTAACACCATTATTTTAAATCGTAAATGGATTTATAAATTTGTATTTCTCATATTTGCATCTTATCAAGTTACCGCATCTTTTGAAAATGTGATGCAAATTCCCGTGCGGCTGAATATTAAATGAATCATTAAGAATCTGTTTTCGAGATGATAACATTTTGTGAGTGTTAGTAAAATAAACCTTTCGCAAAACCTTTTCACAACGTATTCTCGGTAAATTTTGGTGTGAATAAAGATGGAGTCAAGCTTTACGAAATTTAGTGTGCGTTGAAGAAGAATAAAAATTTAATATTTCAGCAATATTAATCACAGATAAACTGTTGAAAAGGTAGACCCTTGGTATGGACGAAGAAGATTCGATTTCAATGATTGAACTTATTAAAATCCTTCGTCGGGTTATTGGCGGGGGCATTGCTTAAAAAGTTACATCGAGACGTACATTGATATAAGAAAAATCCACCCAAATGTCAGCATTTAACAACAAGAAAAGATGGAAAAGATTCGGGTGTTTGAGAGACAATGTCAATGACAATGTGTTGTTTAGAACTTTTGAATATTAGTACATAAAATACTATCCCAACAGGACCTGCAATGGGACTCGACTGAATAGGATTTCCTTATTAAGATGATTCGGAGGCACGTACGCAAGGGCAATGGCCAGTGATAAAAACCTGATCTCAGGGGCTTACTACTCCAATTTAATGTACCACGAGAGTACGCTTCGGTCTGGCTCTATCCCGCCTGAGGCATTTCTTCATGTAGACATGAAAGGGTTAGTCCTGACAAAAGATGGTGTGCCGGTATTGTACCACAGCCACCGCGGCGCGAGGGATAAGCGGCTCATCCACGACGGGTACGCCGCTAATGCTCAGAAGCTCCTCCGTTTTAGCAACGCAATTGCGGAACGGGACAGGATCGATACGGTCAAGCAGTTCACCGAACTTTGGTGGCTTGGGGAACAGGTGAGGGTGGATACGCTCTCCCGGGCCGGTGCGCTACTTACGTAGCATCCTCCTTAGTCTTATGCTAGATATTAAGTTAGTAGGTCTAGGTTTAGAGTATGCGGTATTTGGGAGGGGCCGGGCTTGCCAACATGAAAAGTGCTTGCGAGACTAGACCGACGCTTATGGCCTCGCTCCAGGCTCGGCGGCACGGATGAACCCGTGTTGGCGGCAGTCTGGCGTCCATGGACGCGATCAGGATGGTAACCAGTCGAGAGATTTGAGGATATTGATAAGCTTAGAGCGCTCGCTTAGTGCCAGTAAGCAGGAATAAGATAATCAATTTTAAATTAGATTTAATCGTTTTTGTCTAGTATGTAGGTTTAAGGAAAGAATGGAATAAAAATGAATTTTAAAGTTAAAAGTTAAAGAATTTAACAACAACCAAATTTTTGGCCACGAAATAAAAATGAAAAACAGCGAGCCCAGTATGCCAGTTGATACTGTCCTTAGGAAAGAGAACTATAGATCTATACCAACTGAAGAAGCTCAAGTTTTCTTAGCATCGAAAGCAAATAAGCTTTAACCATCCAAGAAGGCATTCAAATTCAATACCAAACTAATCAAACTTTGGTCCCTCAGATTCGCTCTCTGATTGCAGAATTCGTGCGTCTAATCGAACATAAAAAAGTAACTTGGTCTTTTTTTCTTCATATGCATGCGATTCGAATATGTGTAGCCTTCGACAGTTTTTTAATCGTTTCCCATTCACTGGTCAGATTTTACATTAAAACATTCGAAATTTGCGCCCTGATTGATTTCTTAATATTTATACACAAGAAATGTACAAAAATGCACTCACCCGATTGCAGTAGAAAAACTTCATGAAAACATAAACAAACTGCACCAGTCGTCAAACTCAAACGCACTTGTATTGGTAATCGGAAACAACTCTGAGAGAAAAATATAGATACGCAAAAGTGGCCTGAAATCGAAAAAAGATTGCTTTTTTTCGTACCAAACAAACATAAACGTGACCTGGAGCAAAAGCAGAAGTGTTCTGAGAGTAACCAACAATTTCAGACCCAATAATTTCAGAGAGTGCACTCCTTGGTTAATTTTACTGGTATAATTGTTGTCAACGTGACAATCCGAGTCAGAATTAGCGGTAACATTCACCATGAAATACATGTTGACTTGTTGTGACGTTTAGTCGTCCCTTACGCCGGGCGTTTCCTTATTCGTAAAAGTAAAGTAACGACCCCGTACAACGTCTCTTACACACATTCAATCTTTACAAATGAGTCATAAAAAGAAGCATAAAATCCTAAACCATCACCGAAAAATTGCACTTCTGCGTTACAAATGCCAAAGGTTTCCCATTATTTAAAGAAAAACCCATCACGAAAAAGGAATACAATTTGATTATAAATTTTATTAATCAACAGAAAATTAATTTTCATAATCTGTCATAATGCCGCAGCATAGTTCACGAAACTTGACTTCAAACTCGAATTTCAAGCACACGCTCTCAATTATCATTTGTCGCGAAGGCCTACAAAATCAGCTGTAGCCATTAATGAAATTAAAATGTGGCACCACACCAGTTTGTGCGAAATATTGCAACCAACCAGCAACACAATAAAGCAAAACTCCATAAATGTGCAGAGACACGGATTTCGCAGTCCATATTTTCTCATTTTCCGACTTGTCAACTGCACAAAAGAGAGATCTTACATCCGTGTGGCGGTGTGGCAAAGTGTTCTCGCAGTCAGCCAACATCCCCAGCTTCCGGAGCTCAGTTTCCTCCTGATGCGAGGCAAAATTGCACAGGAAATAATTTCAAACTAACGATCTGCGTGGGGGAGGTGGGGAGTAGGCGCGCCTAAAAGAGCGATAAAATTAATTACTTAGCGGGTTTCGTTCCTTTCGCGTCGCTCCATCTAGAGAGCATCGTTAATCAAATTTTGGCAAGCGCCATAAGGATAATATCGTAGGATAATCTTCACAGGGAAGATGGTGGCACACATGTATAAAGGAAATGCGCTCATCGCCGGATGAGTGGTACTTCATTAAATGCAAATCCGAAGGAAGAATTCCAATGGAGGGAATGTTTCCAGTGTATATTTCCGCTGCTGCTTGGGCTAAGGACATAGGGCGGCCGAACAAAGCAAGAAGCACCCAATATTCAGTATATTTTAGACTTATCCGCGAACAGAAGCAAACCCGGCAGTAAAGTCAATTTGTTCCTTGGCAATTTAAACCACAATATTGCCTATAAATAAGGATACTTTTGAACGGGATGTGCGCGCACCCATATTTAAAGCAATCAGAAACACGTGTTTCTTTCCTAGAGGGGATATACGATGAAAAAGGACTTAAAAATTGTAGAAAACAGCTCTGGCTGAAATTTTGTGACTTGAATACGTTTGAATAACTTGGGCTTGGTGTTTCCAGTGTGCAGGATAAGCTGTATGGTGAGGGATTAATGTGATGTGGGTTTTAGTAATTTATATTTTTATTGCCAAGGATTTCCGTCAATCATTTGGTAGGCGTTGTCGCAGTAGGCGAAATTGTGTGCATGTTAATTCGCGGATTATCGTCTTGTTGAACTGTATTTATTGTCTGCCATAAATGAAGCAGCAATTATGTAAATTGTTGGCGTGGGATTTTATGCAGAAGGGTTTGTCAAACACGTCGTTAGGGACTTCATTTGCGAGGCATTGTCAGTAACGAACTTGTGACTGATGAGAGTAATGTTGATGAGTCTGCTTTGATGGCTTCCTTCCACCAATTTGCACTTGTTAACACATTCATTTGAATGTCTTAAGGTGCTTAAGTGGTTCCTCCTTGAGGAAATTTCGCCTCCCGCATCTATTAAAAAGACGCCTCCCTGATACCAGGAAACTACCAGGAACATGTGGCTCCATCGCAGCTTCAACACAGACAGCTGCAAACCTATCGAGTGCGCACTGAAGTCATCAGCGAATAATAAATGGCATTGACATCCGTATAGACCTCCCAATTCAAAACGTTCTTCGGTAAGAAAAAACACCCCACACGCTTCTTCTTTCTTTGATATTTAATTGAAAACAGACCATTTTCCTTAAATATAACATCCGCACTCGCAAAACACAAGTAGGCCTTATTTTCTCTTGAAAGAGAAAAGACCACCGGCAGGATTATCGAGCCAGTAAATTCCAATTCTTGCACCCCCAGTTTGAAAGGCAATTAAAAGTCGACATAGTTACTTGTTTTGGTCAAACAAAATCCAGTTTCTTCGATGAGTCAGCAACTCTCCAGAAAACCTTTTCGCGTAGAACGGTGTGTCGGTGATACATTAAAACCAGAAACTAAGTTTCCATTCACGCGTCAGCAACTCTTTGTTGAAAAGTTTCTCTTTCTGTTGCATAAGTTATTTACGAGATTTTTTTTCCTTTCTCGGTTGATATTGATGGATGTTGGTTGGTATCCAAGGATGGATTTTTCAAGGGTATCCCTTTATTTCATTCCTTAATTGCTGGAGAAAGAGGTCTCAAGATACAAAAGGTGTGCAAATTAAAAAAAAAAGACAAAGTATCAACGATGAAAGAAAAGAAAAAGTGTGCAAATTGAATTTATGTTGCAATTATTAATTAGGTCGGCACCGTTTTCAAGCTCTTGAATTTTTCAATAGCCTAATTATGGGGGAGGACTTATAATTTGCCACTGAAGGCAAACGAAACTTCAAAGCAATCAAAAGTAGTGCTTCTCTCTGATCTTCGCGAAACGGAAGGAGTCGGTCTCGAGGTTAGCCGTTAACCCCCTAATTTTAGTCAACTTTTCACCCAACATCTCTACTCCTCATAGCCATTGAAGGAAGTAAATCGAGTACCTTTACTCTAGGTATGTACACGAATAGTTTAAAGGCCATTTAGAGGGGAAACGTGAGTGACTGTTTTAATAAATCTCTTGCTTCATTTCCGGTTTTCGCGTTTCCAAAGAGCTACCGCTTTAAAGGGAGCTTGATGGGGGGGAATGTTTTTGCCACGACAGTTGACACTTTTATTTGACAGCAAGTTGTATCTATTATTTTGATAGCCATCGTCGTATCTGTAAACAAGTCTTGTGTAATGCTTTTGAATTTCGCTGCCGTAGACATTTTGATGAATGCTTACCTACTTATTCACCTCGACCGCCATTTATATCCGTGATGACTTATAGCTTACGAGGTCCCGCCTCAATGCAACCATTGTTTCGAATGTGGAATTGAATAATAAAGGTGGAATTTTAAAATCCTACTAATGTACACAATCATCTGAACATTAACTTTTCTAAGGCTTGATGAGATGTCCAGCTCCATTTTATGAATATATACAAACTGATAAACTTCGCAGTTCCTGACAAAAAAAACTCTCGAAGGACATTTAAGGTTATTGCTGAACTTAACCTTTTGGATTTATCGTCGCAGGAGTTTATATTTGTTATTTTTTTAAATTCTTAGAATTATAGGTCTTTATAATATTTTGGAGAGCCCCCAAAAAAAGTCCTGGAAATCGCCCTTAAAACACTTAAAATAACCGTCTAACCATTGCTCTGACGACAGCTAAAGAAAAAACACTGTAAAAAATACCTGGTTCAAAAACGCCTCAAAAACGATCAGAAAAATGTCCGAAAATAGGCTAGTTTTAACCATTTCTAAGGAGCAAGTTGTGTATAGCTGCATATCTTACCAAATCTACAATTGTTGTGATAATTCATCATGCAAGTTATTTTTTTTAATGTGAGCTATGTTGCAAAAATTAGAAAAATTAAAACATCGAAACACGCCCAAAAAAAAAAAAAAACAAAAAGTCGCTAAAAATTGATTCCTCAAATGACTCGAAAACGGCCCGAAAATGGCATAAAAACGCCCTGAAAAAAGAACTCTAAAAAACGTCACAAACCGCCCGGCAAACACTTCAGAAAATACCTGGAAAAACTCCCCAAAAAATTCCTCAAAATTTGGAAAACGTCAATGGAAAATGTAGAAAAATTCAAAAATCGAAAGACGTACAAAAAGTTGCAGAAAGAATTCCTCAAATAAAATATTTCGGAAAACACTTCAGAAAATGTCTGGAAAAACTCCCAGAAAAATCACCAAGAAAAACCCCAGAAAAATCTACTCAAAAAAACCACAAAATCGCTCTGAAAAACTCTCCACAACGCCTCAAAAACCGTTCAAAAAATGTCATTCCTCAGACGATTATGGTCAGAACAATAGACCTCAAGAACTTGCAAAATTACGAGTTTGAAAACTTAATCCAGTTCATTTTTCACAAATGTATGGAAAGCTGTTGACAGGATATAATGTATGGTTATTAGAATTTAAAAACTGATATCGTCCAAAAATACTCCAAAAAAATGCTTAAAAAACTTCCCAAAAATGACAAAAAAAAACTTTCAGTCGCTAACAGCTCTTAAAAAATCTCCTGGAAAACACTTCAAAACACAGTCCCTACAATCATCACAATATGTCCAAAAACATCCTAAGAAACGCCGCCGAAAATACCCCATAACAGCTATTTATCTTCTCTTTGGTGAAAGGACTTGCAACTGTGATTTAAGGAAAAAATTTTAATCTTCGTGCGGTCAGTGATAGAAATTTCGACATTCCTCAATCTGACCAAACAGCAACCAACTACGACTACGTGTCATCACGTCCCAAATTGCTCCGTGGCAGCCAATTACAGATATCAATTAAGAAATGACTATTCACATTTTTATTTTGCACTCGTGCTCAAAATTTTCACTGTGCAAAAGGCGACACGGGTTGATTGGAAACATATTAACGACCCGCCAACATGCTCGACGTCGTGCCTCCTTCAATTTCATTAAGCACACCAAACCGGGTTCAATGCCACGTCTTGCCTATAAGCTATAAGTAAACCAAAGCGGGAAAAATATTGAATCCTCAAAGTGTTACGAGCGTGTATAAAAAACGAAGCACGTGCTATCCACCGGAATAAAAGAGAATACAAAGGCAATTACGATTCTGCTCGGCTAAACGCCGGATTTATTAGAACACAAAAACAAACACACTGAACGTTGTCGCTGACTAATTAATGCCGCCCAATGTTAACAGCAGTTTTACGACTCTGATTTCCTCATGCCTTATGGCGGCCACAAATCGATACAGGTGTACGCAGGTCGTAAACATAGCAAGGCTCACACAACACGAAATGCTTGCCATCGGTTAGAATGCTATAAATGGGGCACCATTCTGTGTCGAAATGTATGCCACGACTGGGACTGGCGCCCAACTAGAGCGCTAGGGCTGGGATGTTGTTTTCTCTGCATAAGTAATAACTGTGTCAAAACAACTGAAGAGGGAATTATTTTTAGCATAAACCCGAGTCTTCTTTTGTTTTGGTTTCATTGGTGTCGGCAGAAAGAGGCACAAGTAGAAAATGAAAAAGTCTGCAGCTTTATTATAGGTTTGCAATTCTTCGAGTGTTTGCTACCTGGGTGTGATCCATTTAACGGCAGTCCGGAAGGGCAAAAGTTGACTTTTAGTTTTGGGAAAGTGGGAAAGTGCAAAGATTTGCAAGAGAGGCACTCGATTGTCGCGAAGACGTGTTACCTCGGAGTTCAACGCCGACATTGACACCTTAGGGACTGCCACGAGAAATCAAAACACAATTCGAAGATTTTTAATCGCGTTTGAGTTATATTTAGGACGGTTTTAGGCACCTTATGCCTAACACCCTCTGACATCGAAGGGAATTTTAAATTTCAATAAAGGGATGTGAGAAGGAGAACGAAATCATAATCCAAATGACATGGTGAGCTTTTAAGGGACGCACCAGTCGGAGATGTCACTTTGGATTTCGCGGCATTAAGTGTATTCCTTGAAGCTGCCCTTAAAAAAGGGGTTAAAGGAAAATGTGGCTTTTCGGCACAGCACCCTATTTGGGTGAAAGAATTACCTTACCTTGTCGTAAAATGTCGACACACATTATTCTTAATATCCCGACGTAAATCGGGATTGTTGGTAAAATGTGCAGGCGCAGATGTAATGGAATATATTTTTAGCTAAAAAAGCAGCCATGGGGTGAAGTTGTACTTAAGCGGGGACCACTGATTGACGCTAAAAAAAAAGTATAGTACTACGACCGCGCTTCAACAAAAATTAAGCAGTGTTTGCCTGAAGGGAAGCAATTATTTGTTTTTGTGGGATTTTATTTTTTGGCCGAATCTAAGGGTCCTCTACAGTTTTATGCCAAATTTGTATTAAATGTATTATTTTGTAATAAATATATATTGACTGTGTTCGCGAGAGTTTGACTTGTTTCGGGGTTAAGCCGATCGATTCACAGTCGTAAGAAGAGCTTTGTTGGAACATGCACAGCTGTCATGTGCCTACAAGAAAAATAGACGAAAAGAAAATATTCTGAAGCGTTGTAGAAATAGGGTCAACGCTGGTTTGTATCAATCTGGCTGCGCCAAGTGTCGCAACTTATTAATTTTTTTTTTTCAGTATCTAGCAGAAATCTATCTCATGATATTAATCGGAGAAAAATCAACTTAAACGGTTCTTCCACTTTTCTTAAAAGAGATTTTGTAACTTCAAGCTTTTATTGCAGGTATTCTTTAAAGAAAAAAAATCGTTTTTCGTCGATTTTAATGCTTTTCATTTCGAAGTCATATTGAAACAAAATAGATATTTTATCAGAGTTTGGGGACAGCGTTTTTTTTTTATTGCGGGAAAAAAGATGTTTTAGTTTTAGCATAATTTTTAATCTGTAAATGGTACGTAAAATGCATACTTGCACAATAACGTATTCAAGTATATTTGTTAAATTCGATATTTTTTTTTTCCGTTTTCCGGTAAATCCCAGGATAAAAAAGTTCTGTATAGATTTTTAGAAAGTATTGATAATACAACACACACTTCAATTCAATTCCTTAGGGACTTTCTTATGAGGTATTCGTTTGGGCTTCTTCAGATTTGCCCTCAGATTTCGTGTGCCTAATCGAACATAAAAACGCTCTTGCTCTTTTTTGTGTTGATATTCGTGCGACTTGAATATGTGTTGTCTTCGACACTTTTCTATGCGGTTTCCATTCACTGGTTAAATTTTATATAAAAATATTCGAAATTTCCGTCCCGATTGATTTCTAAATAATTGCACACAAATAATTTACGAAAATAGATCCACCCGATACAATGCCTTTCTTTGCTGTAGAAAAAATTCACGCAAATGTTAACAAACTCCACCAGTTGTCAAACTCAAATGCACTTTTATTGGTAAATCTGAAGCAAATTTAAGAAAATATATAGATTCGCAAAAGTGCTCTGAAATCTGAAAAAGATTGCTTTTTTTTTGTACCAAACGAACATAAAAATTGTTCTGAGGGCAAAAAAAAGTGCTCTGAAATATGACTTCTTGCACTTGTTTCTGTTAATTAATAATTTAGAGAGGCTTATAAAAATATCAGCGAACATTTCAAAATGCAAACACATATAGAAATACGGGATCTGAAAATTAACAAAACAATTTAGATTCTTACCACCAAACGTAATAGAAATGTATGCAATGTTTGCGTATATTTTAAGGAATTCACTTTTGCCCTAGTGAAAACTTGGGTTTAAATTGCATGGAGTTAAACTATTTTTGGAACACTTGTAAAAAAATAAAAAAACAAAAACTGCAATGTGAATGAATGAACATTTTTTGGCGCATAAGATGGATAGAGAACAACTAAAGCTATCTAAAAAACCATACTCAAAATTTATTCCTTTTACATTTATTGTTATAAATTCATTTACAAATTGTTTGTTATTGGAAAAGTTCCACTCGGCGGCCATTAATAACATGTACTCACAGACAGGAGAAAAATAAGCGCGCGGGGAAAATCGGGTAGGTGGGTGCACGGTAGTTGGCCCTCTAGCTTAGATCGTCTTTGGTACTGACCACGAAGGAATAAGAAACACAACACAATATACTCGAAATATTCTGTCTTGCGTTACCTGTCAGACTGCAGAGAAGCAGCCACTCAAGCCAACCAACAAACATAAGAAAACGAATACTGAGCCATTGTAAGTAACGCTGAAATGCGCATGCGTTAAAAATTTCACCGAAAGTTGAAAAACCGAATAGTCTATTCAATTAAGATCGATCATAAGCGACCATAACTCCATGAAAAATACAGTTTACTTGACAAATGCAAAGCTAAATTTTCTGACACAGAGCTTATATTTCCAAATGACAGTAGGGTGGGCCGGAAAAGAGACCCTCGACAACAACCTTAGATGTTGCTGTTCCTATACTCATTTTACTCGTAATGAACAAAGGAGCGGTTCCTCTTGCTTTCGTTACTTCAAATCAGTTGTAAGGGGTTTATGGGAAGTTTGTACTCAAAAGGAGGAAAAGGGGAATTCTTATGATTTGTATGTACTTCGAAATTGGTTTTATTTATAAAATATAATGCAATCAAATATATCACCACGAATAGTTAAATTAAGAAAAGTAACCCAACCATCCCTACTCGATAATGTGAAACTAACGAGACTCACTTTATTAATAACGAAAGATAGTTTTTGGATGAAGCTTTTCTACAAACTTTTATAGTGAACATTTTATAACAGCGAAGGATGCTGATTCCATCGTTACCAGCTACAATTTAAATACTGAAATTTAAGAATTCTCAGAAAATCAGCCAACTATTTCCTTTCAACCGCATTTACAACATCACGCAATTTATGCACAAGACGGAACAGAGAGATTCGTTTATCCGCAGTCAATGCTAATAAAGGCGTAAGAATGAGATCACAAATCAGACGCCTTTAGTGTCATGAATGTTCTACCCATAATAAAAGATACTTAAAACGGAAATAAACACACGTTCCAGGGAGCAATATTTCTGCAAATGAGAGTGGTAATTACTTAAATCAATGATAAATAATAAATTCACTTCCGGAAGCCATTTTGTTTCATTTTAAAGCGAAATTTCGTAAGCCATCGCTATAAAAATAAGAACATGGAGCACTTTCTCATAATTCCTACCACGAAAACTAGATGGTTGACCAAAATAGTGTCACGTATTTTTGCGTGCTAGGTAGTGCTGTCCCTTTCAGTCTATTTAGTATCGGGCTGGCATCCCTTTAACCTTCCACGTTAGGAATGTATGATGTTGTTAATGCGGCATTTGGCAGTGAAAAAAAAAAAACAAAAACAATTAGTATTTCTCCTACCCATTGTTGCATTAATAATATTGTCTGTCGCAATCGAAAACATGTACAGTACATATACTTCCCAATGTCATGCCAACGACATCAAGCAGGACAGCAGCCTTTGCGCCTCTGACGCTGCAACTGCAGCTGTTGCTTGGAGCACCAGCACAGCGATCATCTGTGCCTTGAATCAACCATAATCCCCTGATGAGACTAATTCCAAATTAATGATCCTTGCTAATCCGCAGCTTACTTTGGTGGCAGAGCACCAACCACACAATCAATCCGCTTTACCATGTTATCCGTTGCAACCCACACCCGGCCAGAGTATACCCAAACTCCAACAAGGACACACTCTAAGTACCCACTTGTTTGCACAGTTTTCATCTAGATAACTTTCAACTAGGGCTATGTTGCTTTACTACGTAAAAAGGATCTAAACTTGGTGCAGCCAGCGATTACTTATGCATACAGCAATAGAGAGAACAGACGGTACTTGTGGATGTGTTATAAAGGACTTACCTTCAACGTCACACCCCCTAGGTCGAATTCCCTATTATATAAATCCTCCACTGTTGCTCGGTACTTGTCGGTGTAGGTCTTAAATAGGAATCGCTTGAGGATGCAACTTTTCCCGACCCCGGCACCGCCGAGTATCACCAGTCTTATGCGTTCCAGGTCTGACATTATTAGATAATCGCTATTTTTTTCACCTTATTCCACTTGGCGTGAAACTCGAGCGCAGCAATCACGATGTCCGACGTTTATTAGATCTAAGTGTGTATACTTGTTTTGATTAAATATGCTTTAGTTGTTTGCCTCGTTCAGCTGCGGGGGTGGAAGCTTTCTGTTTGCCCCTTTTCCTGTCTGGCTGATGACTTCTTTAATGTGCTCTTTTTGTGGCACAATTCCAGTGTGAACTCGTCGGATAGTTTTTGTTTCTTAATTTAAGTGTTTCCATTGCAAATATGTATATCCTGAAAATAGAGATGGAAGGGAACTTTCGTTTATTTTTTGTATGGGAAAATTTATTATTAGCCTCAATGATGAAAAACATGGAGGCGTTATACATCTGTCAAAAGCGAACAAGGAAATGAACGAGATTACATGTGCTTGAGTAACTTGATTAATGACTTGGGATAAAGGGGTTGTGCTCTGTTTTGCTTCGTTGGATTGTAAAAATAGCCCAAGGGCATGCTATATATTTAAGGGCGGTGGGAATTATTATCTTTACGAACGGGGGTGTTTGCATTAAAGTAGGTTGGCAAACAAAAATCCCATAAGTCACAAATGTGAGATGTGTGTGACGCAAACTTTTCTCGTGAAGAAAAGTGACTCGGAATATAGCAGTCCTTCAGCTTAGTTTGTTAAATATTTAAAGCTGTGGCGTGGCAACTCTTTTTCGTATATACGTAGTTTTTTCTCGCAAAGATCGGATGAGTTTTTGTCTTTAAATCTACATGTTATATCTGATCGGGAGGGAGACTGTCAACTGTGTTGAATTACTCTATAGGCAAGGTTCCAGACCATGACGGTTTTAGAATATTCAACAACATATACCTACATTTTATATGCTAAAACCCACCAGTGTCGAAGATTGGATTGAACACAATATCCTAATTTTGAATTGTATAATAATAGTTGGCGCAACAGGTCCGTAGGGACCCAAGACCTAGCTTCTCACAACCATTCGTTTTGGAAGGGATCTACAATTTTATGCCGATTCCAAACGGCTAATTGAGATTGAGAAGCTCTAAAGACAGTTATACTCTCGGATGTTTGTCAGACGTTCGCGAGAGGTGGCACAGTGGAAAAAACTCTAAGTTAGAATTTGGGTATATGCGGAAATTCGAACATGGGGCCCCTCGCTTAGTAGTCCAACACACTAACCACTAAGCCACTGCGCCTACAGCTGCTAGTTAGGCAATTAAAAATGACTCATTTCGAAGTATCAAAATAATTGACTGAACATTTTCAGTGTCGCTTATTCTATCGGGCATATTTTTCCCAAAGTACTTAGTTTCAAAATATGAATTTTAGTCGAGTCCACATACGAAGGTTGTGTTCACAAATTCATTTCTAAACGAACTATAGGATGATTGCAAATTCGCAACAAATATTTATATGCAATTCGTACAGCTATTTGGAAAATGGAATTGGAACGTCAGTTACTAGTTGACATGAAAACTGCAGATTTCAATGAACTGAAAGTAGTTTTCTATGCCACGCCTTCATTTTTAACCTCACTGTCGTTAACTTTCCATTACGCAAATAAATCGTATAATACAAAAAAAAAAAAAAAGAGAATAGTTACATTAATTATTGAAACCCCGATTCTGTCAATGGCAACCCTTAGTAGCTTCGGGTACAAATTCGGACATTTAACTAAGTTCCGCGGGGTTTTTCTTTTGTTTTTGTCAGAATTCTCGTTGAACTCGGAAAATATTATCGAATCATAACAAGGCTCACAAAAATTAAGCCTCTTAAGCAGCGTTGTTCCGAAGAAATTTTGGAGTTCAGCCATTTTCTGAGCCAGTCCACACAGGTTTGAGCTACATTGGTTAAATAAAAAGGAGGAGGGTGTTTTTTGTGATTTCTTAAAAAAAAAACATAAATGTAAAATTTAGTGCGTTCACTTTATGAATATTTTAAGCAGCTATTGTTTTTGTGACGACGTTCAGTCGAGTACATTTTCATTTCCTGGTTACGTTTATTTATTTTTCAATATTTTTTTTTTTTTTTGTTGAGAAAGTGATGTTTAAGTTTGGAGACATAATGTTAGCCATTTCTCCAAATATCCAATTGGGTACTTCAGCACAACGCTGCTCGCAAGAGTTTGTGAATTGTGACCCCTCACAACGGCAATTAATTATTAGCTTTCAGCTTCACATAGAACTAAATGCATGTCTAAGCGCGGGCTATGGAAAAAAAACTCTCAATTAAAAAAATAGCTTTTGTCGAGTTGAACTTCGATCCACTCAAGAGAATTTATTCCGAATGCTACTTTGTGTGACACACTAAATATTTAAGATTAAGATTACAAATTGTAATCAGTCAGAGACCCAATAACTTTTCCTTAGTAATTCCCACTTAAACTAGCTGATATTATACCTTTTATCTACAATCTCTCACCATAGTTCCTACAGTTAGTAAACTATGCATTTTTTAAATTTATTCGTAGCATAAAGTTAATACCCTATTCATGCCGAGCTGAAAACCGGGTTTTTCGGAAAAAACATTGGAAAACTTCATCGAAAACGGAAGTTTACCTACCCATACATATTTCGGTTTTCAAAACGAGTCGTTTACAGTCATTTTCCACGAAAACGACTTCCAATTGTTGGGTTGTTGGAACAAACACACCTTTTGCAATATTCAGCAAATTCAGCTGAACAGCTGACCGAACCAATGTCACAGCTCACATTACTCACAACTTTTAATCATTTTCCGCACTTATCAATGCTAATATTTTTTTTAAATGGTCTGACTTCATTTTATTTGCTAATTAATGCGATCGAAATTTATAATCCAAATAGTGTAGGTACACATAAGTTTCACTAATATTGTCGCACAAATGATTGAAACGTCAAACGAAAACTAGTTGGTGTTCGGTGTGCATGCATCGACGAGTTTTTGACGAAAACACCGTTTTCGGGGCGCTTTGAATACGGTATAAACCTCGGATTTGCATCTATTGACCAAATACTTACGCTACTAACTATAGTTTCTGATTTAATATTAGCAATATGTTACATTTCTGTTATTGCAATTCGTTCCCCGAAATAAATAATAAAAAAGAAAAGGAACGCGTTGCATTTGAAAAATGCGAATTGTTTCGTTAGGGGAATATTCAAAACCCAGTAGAAAAAGTACAATTTTTTATATAAGAGCAAGAGTTTAATTGCTTCTATTACAGAAATCAAAAAGTTCCCTTCTTTTCCTTCTTAGACCTTTTTTTTTATTTAATACAAGCACAAAATATAAATAAAATCTGTCAGCCTTAACCAACTAGCCCAAGGAAATTGCTTGCACCTTTAGGCGCCAAATGGCCCTTTTACGTTTGCTGCAATATGTTGCAAAATGCATAAGTATAAGTTTGGCGCAAAGAACTATTATTTTTGAATAAGGCATCACGCCAAGTTTCAGAAAAAAATGGGCCGGACCAATAAACATTTTTAGTATCGACTCTAAATTTTAGTAGTTCACAGTGGCTATCATATTTTCCACACAAATTCCGCAATTGTGAGCTTCCATAAATTAATTTCACAGATATTGAAGTTTAAAACAAAATACCCTTTAAAGGAAGTATTGCATACTTCCGTAGGCGCAGTGGCTTAGTGGTTAGTGTGTTGGACTACTAAGCGAGGGGTCCCATGTTCGAATTCCGCAAAAAAAAACCAAATTCCAACTTAGGGTTTTTTCCACTGCGCCACCTCTCGCGAACATCTGACAAACATCCGAGAGCATAACTGTCTTTAGAGCTTCTCAGTTTGCCGTTTGGAATCGGCATAAAATTGTAGATCCTTCCATTCGTTCCAAAAATGAAACTCACAAAAACGAATGGTTGTGAGAAGCTAGGCCTTGGGTCCCTACGGACCTGTTGCGCCAACTATTATTATTATTATTATTATTTCATACTTCCAACCGGTATTCGCTGAGGTACTTAACATATTAAGTTTACCTAACAACAAAATCTGTAAGGGTGCACTTAAAATAAATTGGTTCCAAATATGTCTTAAGCATATCTGCTGCGGTGGCGAATGGAAGTAATATGTTCAAGTCTTGTAAATTTGTAATTCGTGGGTTTTCCTCAAGGAACTGCACTAACCCCTATATTGTTTCCGCTCTTTATTGATGATGTTCAGTTGAGGTGTTGTTCTACTGGAATAATTTTGTAACCTTGATTTGAAACCAACCTTAAATAGAGCTGTAGGCTGGAGCGACATTGTGACATAAAATTTTGATTTGTGACCAATCTAGTCAAGAGTTGAAAGGTTAGGAGGAATGAGAAATGTTTGAATCTAACAAATTTTTATCGTCGAGATAGTTCACTGATCCATACAATTTCATGTGCGGTATACTTACTGGCTGTAACCATTGGGAAATATGTTGCCTTATCAATACTAGCATTAGGTACTAAAAATCTCTTATCTGTTTCGAACAAAGAGGGGGACTAATCGCTACTCGTTAAATGCGACGAATCACAAGCGTTTTTACTTTTTCGAATTGCCCCTTTCTTTATCTGTCAAATCATAAAAAATTTTGTTTATTTGGTTCACATCAACGACAACTTGAAGCTCGCCTCTGGTGAAACAACAAAATTGAGTCACAATAGCTAGCAGAAGTTGACTTTTGTTAAATTTGGTTCATATCTATGAATTGGAATTTAGAGGTCACTAGCCAAAGTGAACTTTAGATTCGATTTTTTTTTTTTTTCTGTTTTTAAGAGCCAATATGTACATCGCACTTAAGGTTTATTTTGAAATAAAACGCCAAACTGTATAAATGGTAAAAATATGTATACATATGTCTTTAATAAAATATCAGAAAATTTAAAATAATACACACTAAATAAATTCATGATGACAGCTCTTAAACGTTGCCAATATTTACAATGGATGTCCCATGGTTCCATATCCATTCTGTTACCACCTCAGGAGACGTCAGAAGGTGCATCTTCATTATAATTATCTCCTTCGGTGACGGGAAACCGCTGAATAAATTCATTCACATTTTCAGATTTTCTTGAGATTCTCTCCACTCGTTTTTTTCTCGATGCTTCTAAATCATCCAGAAACTGCATCCACATCTTTGACAAGCTTGGCAGGTTTTCCACAAATTTTCCAACAGAAGTGCTGTTTGCTTTTTCCGTTTCAACCATCATTGTATCAGCAGTTGTCCACTTCGATTCACGTCCTGAATAGAACTAGATTCATTTCACCTCCGGAGTCGGAGGGAATTTTCCTAACAGGTATATAAATGTCTTTCACACACAAGGAAACAAACATTTCTTGGAAGGATATTCAAAGGATTACTGCACAGTGCACATTGCACCTCGGGTTTGGAACATGCGAATTCTTAGACGTGAATAATTGATGGACAGTTGTTGTTTTGCAGAAAAAGCAGATGTTAAATAAAAATAATCTTCAAAGGGAGAAGGAACAGCTGGAAGGAACACAATAGGCCAATGTGTATAGAAGATTGTGTAAATGTAGAGTGGCACCAGGGTGTTGGAAAAACTCGGGTTCTACCCAATTCGATAGTGGATTAAGTGCTGCATATACTGATCGATGATTGTATGTAAAAGCAAAACACTTTTGATCTGTCTAGAACAGGTAACGTGTGTACAAACGGTGAAATATAACTGGTGGTGGGTAGGGTGTGTGGGTCGTAATACTACTGCCGAATTGGGTAGCAGTATGATCAGTCTGTTACCGCCACAAGATAATCACTCTATATCAACAATCAATCACAATCAATCGGTCTATTTAATTTGAAAATGCGCAGCCTCATTATTTGTACAGCACCGGCACTTAATATTCGTATTGTCCTGTTGCGGCAACTATTTTGTTTTTCTTGTCTTAATTACTTTTTTATTTAAAGGGTTCCCGACCCGTGAAGAGTCTCAGATTGAAACTCTATCGCCTTCCACCCTGTACGATCCCGGGCATGCTGCGTCATCAAGTCATCAAGACCAAGCGCTCTGCCATCCGCGATGGCTTGGTCTTAAAAACGCAGGTTCGGTTTCCTAGCTTACACATCATAAGGTGAGGTAGCGTTCCTTGAAATCTTTTATTATAAACTCACACCGCTTTGCCATTGAATAGGTAGAGCAGAATCTTCTGCATAAATAAATGATTATTAATTCAGAAAATAACTAAGGCCACAAATATTCAGAGTCCTTGGTTCACCACCACCTCCATAAGAAAGTAGGGAAAATATTCAGATTAGTTTATATACGATCATGGAAGGCGCCATTCTCCTAGCATATTTCCTAGCAATACCAAACCTGATTCTGATTATTCGAACTGGCTTTAATTAAATAAATATTTTCTGAATATTTGCTCAACTAATGTAATAGAACTTCTTAGGAAAACTTTGTCAAAACTCACATAAGCCTTCCATACATCTTTTGCTGGGAAAACTACCGCACATTGTTTAGCAAACTTTCAAAGAACTCGTAAATCCTTTCTAATATTTTATCTGGAAATACGGCTTATGCCTCCTTTCAAAATTTAATAAATTTCCAGTTAACGCAGCAGGACATCGAATAAATTTTAAGTAACTACAACCGTTTCGTGTTCCATGCTCCAGTTATATGATGTAAAATTTACATTTCTATCGCCTTCTTGGCTGTACATATTTTTTTTTTTTGCTGTAGCTTTTGAAACGTGAAAACATAAAAATAAGGTATGCGATTGAATCTTGGACTAAAAGGCTTTCTTCTTCCATCTGTCGGTTTACACAGCTTAAGCAACAAATTTTTGTAGAAAAATTCTATATTTAATGTTTTATTTCTCCTTAAATAATAAACCAGCTATATCTATATTTATATGCGAAACCTAAAATTGCCATATCGAAGATAAAAATTCCCCCGGTATGACAACACCGTTCAAAATTGTTTGGAATCCAAAATCGTCTCCTAGGGCATGTGATGTACTTTATAGGGATAGCACACCGAATCCGATACCTTTCCCTAGAAACACAAATCTCGAATAAGGGGTTTCGCTCATAAGACTTAAGACCAAGTACCTTAACAGTTGAGAGATTTGGGGCAGGAACATAGGTGCACGCGAATAGTGATGCACGGGATGGGAAGCAGCTTAAATATATTTGAAGATCAGTTCAACGAAAACAGGAAATTCAATCGCAAAAATATTTCGACTCCTAATCGAGTAGTTCCAGAGTAGTTCGCTACTTGCGAAAGTCCGACCAGTGTTCGCAGTTTGGGGGTTAATCTGGGAGGAGGAATTATTGTTTATGGGGAAATCTTGTTTTTTTTTTTTTTAAATTCTATTTTATTTGTATTTCGTTTTAATATCCTTTTGGTAACCTTAAAAGATTATAAAATGCAGTTAAAAATCGATTTGTCCTCCAAGACAATATTTGAAAATGCAAATTATTTGTGCAAGCACCTTTGGACTATTTTTGTTGTCTTTCAAAAAAATGTAATTCCAATTTCATAAGGAAAAATGTTATAGTTTTTTATTATATGTAGTTCCTTAAAAATATATTTGCGGACTTAAGCAGCAAACTCATCTGTAAATTTTATAAATAACAATTTCAACAAGTTTTTAAAATGCAACATGCGTTTATCTGGCGCACACTTTTGCATTCGGAAAACCAAACTTATACATATTCTCGTTTCAAATTCGAAATTCCTTCTCCTAAGTCGTATAAAAACATTTTAAGAAAATATTGACAGTTTTTTTTTTTTTTTTTTGAAAAAGTAGCCAATTCTGGGGGAATAATTTCCACCGTCTGGCAACGCTGAGTCTGACAAACATCCGAGAGGGCGAGAGTGCAAGTGCCATGCAAAAGCTTCTCAATTCAGCCGTGCAAAACCGCGATAAAATTGTAGGTGTCCTAAGCTCGACGTAAAAATGTAAAACCAAACAAAACCAATGGTTGCTAGAAGTCTGGCCAATGTCCTTTGCGGAACTGTTGCGTCAACTATTTCTTTATCTATGTAGGCAAAAACCAATCATTGTACGAAAGGTCATAGCTGGTATATAAACTGGTATAAATATTCACTTTGATAAGATGCAATTATGAATTTGGAACTGTAAACTTGAACTTTCATAAAACCAATACCCGAACCCTTATCACATAAGAAAAACAAAAGATTGAGCATATGCGTTCACTAACTACACTTCGACACTCAACCCATGGGGACTCTTTATTATTGCATCCACATGGATAGATAAAACATTCCAGGTGTTTATTCGCCAGGACCATGCCTGTCAGGAATTCCCATAACCTACCAGAGAGTACGAGTAGGGAATTTTTCGAGTAGATAGAGAAAGTATGAATATTTTATGCAAGTCATAGTTATTTTTATGTTTGCTTCCTGTTATTTTTCATTTGCTTGTAGATACTTCAATATCCGGTTTGCTTAATTTAATGTAAGCTCTTGTGCACACATGTACAGTTGTACACTCACGAAACAAGTTGCTGTGCGGATATTGCATAATGTGGGTGGGTACATGTACACAATACTGAATTATTCAAATGAGCTTAGTGTTCAAAGAAAATAGTTTTACTCTGTCGATGGAGATGGGATGGTTGTGTGTTTTCTTCGAATGTTATATATTGAGTCGATTTGAGGAAGATTGAAATACTTTTACTTGTCAATGAGAAATTTTAAATTAAAATTGTTTGAGTTTGTCAAGTATTATTTCGTCATTTATTTATATTCCATCTAGCATTTCGGGACATTTAATAACAAAATACAGAGAATTATTGAAAAGGCTGAAGCTGACTGTTGAGTTTGTGAGAACACAGTGCGGAAAATGCAATAGTAAATAATTTATCGAATAGCTAGGAAATACTTTCAGCACAGGAAAGCAGAGCAGATGTTTACGAAATCAGCTGCTGGAATACAAACAATACGTAAGACTGAACTTTCCATAGGTAATCCAAAGCAAAAAAAAAAAAACACAAACAGGATTTGCATTCCTGGAAACAATGCTTCGACTTGAACGAATTCATTTATGTAAGTAAGTAATTTATGCAAATGGAAACCATAATGAGGCAAAATAAACACAGCTTTCAATAATTTCATAAGCTAACTTAATTCACGGCAAGAAGCTGAAGATCTTAGAATTCTTAACGAGGCTGCTCCATTTCAGAAATCATGGAGGAAATCATGTAGAGTTCAGTTTCATGAAACAAAAAATAGAACAGTCAGCATTTCTACTTATGAAACAAAAAACCCGAACCGTCAATTTAGTACTCAGTCATGAATTTATTGACTAGATTCGTCGGCTACTTTTCCATTACCGTCAACTGAAAAAGCTGTACATGTGGCCATCTACATTGGTCGGAAATTTCACTTTTTCTACGTCAGCCACATATGCAAGCTGTCAACTTAGGTAAGCGGGTTGGCGAGACAGGGGGAACTTGCACCGCCGCACTTAGATCAATGTAGATCCGTTGTGATGAAGCTGTCAACTTAGTCTCTGTCACGAATTTCTTGACCAGATTCGTCGGCAATCCTTCCTTAACGTCAACTGAAAAGCTGTTCACGTGACCGATTGATTGGCTTGAAATCAAAACTGAGACACATCAAGTCAGACAGCTGTCAGACTTACTAAACTTGATGCTTAAGCGTCCTAAATATAGGTCAACCAAAGTGAACACCTTATTATTTATAATACATTTTGAAATTGAATAAGCTTGCAAAAGCTAAAAGCTTGAAACATGCGTCAATTTCTGAGCTATTCTAGATGTGGAAAATTACTACATGCCAGCATTTTGCTATTAAAGCCACGTTGTCAGAAAATGTTTTGTAAAACTTATTTACCAACAAAACCCAAGAGAAATAGACATATTTAAAAAAAAAAACAAATAGACATATTTTGTGACTATAAAAATGCATATGTGGGAAATTTTCTAAAATGCAGCATCTCAGGAAGTGACATTTCACGGGGTTCGGGAGCTCGTTACAATAGGCGTTTTTCTTTTTCAGTTCAGAGCTGAGCACTGATGTTTTTTTTGTTTTTCCTGTTTTTTTTTCTGTCAAATGTGACTGGAAGTGTGCCTGTACATGCGTAATCAGCTTTTTTCTCAGGATGCTCAGTCCATTTATTCTGAGCTGATAGAGCGCGCTCTGATCATGCTCTGAACGAAAAAAGAAACACAGATGTATCTGAGCTAAAAAAGAAACACTAACTTTTTATATAACAGAAAAGAAAAACGACTAATATGGATAAGTCTTTCAATTTAAATGCTTATTTATGACATTAGATAAATTTTATTGCACATTTATCTCAGCAAAGCAAAGTAAATTAGACAAGTGCTCTACAAAACAATTTCGAGCGACTTGCTACGGATCAGTCTGCAGATATGCAAGCATTTGTCATAAAGTGCTTTAAAAAAGGTAACAATTATTGTGTGCATCCTTGACTTCTGATTTTAATCAACGTTTTCCTAGTACCCGCGCGATGAAAGTAAATGGTGCTGAAAGTAGTTTAAGTAATATATCATAAAGGTAAACATTAACTATTCATTTCAACTGGCGATCGGAATGGAACTGGTTCCAAGCCAATACTACTTGGGATGATTACAGAACCTAGTGTGTCAGAAATGTCAATTGATTTGAAATGAATTTGGAAGATTCTAATTTGCTTTGCTTTACTGACAAAAATCTACTAACGTTCTCTTCCCGTTACAATTATTAACAGATGAACATGTAATCAATTCCTGTAACAACCTTTCGAAACCCTTACTTAGTCCCCGAACAATATTCAAACTTTCAAAGTGTATTCCCTGATTGAAACACTAATAAACATACACGATAGCACATGATATCTTGAGACATACTCCATGGCGAAGAGACAGAATCAATTCCATCCATCATAGGGGCTACTTTATATTTTTTCTACACTGAGAAAAAATATCTTACCATGGTTTGAATTTTTCAAAGTTTTAGGTCGAATTTGATAAAAGAAAGAGTTAAGGTCTTTGGTCGTGGATTGGATAAAAACTGGACTGTTAAAGTTGGAGTTAAGAATTGCATTTTGTTTAGCTGAACTTGCTTCCCAAATCCTCCTATAACGCTTTTCATAGCATTATGGCGAAAGAAAACTTCACCTAAAATAGCTTTTAGTACAAATTTTGTACTATATTTAGTTTATAGTACTATCTGTCGAAGATGCGCTTGACAGCTTTAACAACAGAATTCAATTCTTTCGATTGTCACGCAGCAAGATAGCAAGAAGCAAGAAAATAAAAATTATTAAAGAATTTTAAAATACTTATATTCCTTTGCCTTTGAGATCGTCGCCGTTTATCTATGTTAACAATTAATAAAGGTCCGAGCACAAAATATATTGTCATCGCTCTGAAGCACGTTGTAGGGGTTTTCCTTTTCACGCTTGAGCGCTCGCAAGTAATAAAATAAATCGCTTGTCCAAAAGCTGGCAATAAGGCCAAGTTGATCTGTATTATTCTGCACAAAATCACGTCCAATTGAAACCAAGTGTCACTCACAACTTTGTCTTCGATTTTCAAAAATCACTGTCACAGTGACGTCTTCGTCGACTTCAAAGGTACACACTGCACAGTGCCCACCAGCCTGTCAGACAATCGCAAGGGTTTCATTTTTAGCTAATCGAGTATCATGATATTTCAAAGACATTACGACATCGGAAGCACTATAAACATCTTCGAACTTGGTAATTGTGTTCCAACTAGGTTCGTTCGGGTACTTTTTTGCGAACATAAAATTACTAAAAATTTGTAAGGAAACTGTGGAAATGCTACGTGGTCGCATTGAAAATTGAAAAAAAAAATGAGAGAGAAATCCATTTTATCCTCTTTTGATTTGTTTGTAATTTACCACTCGCCGAATTTCGACCCACTGAAAAATGAAAACTGACAACTAAGTGACAGCTCAAAAGTTTGGCAAGTAACACTATATTTATTTTTCATGCCGCAAATATTTACTGCTGCACTCAGAATATCTTCTTCATCACTACAGACTCGAATAACTTTCACTGAAAACTCCTTCTAGATTATTAGTTCACATTTTATAGAGTTGACGTTTATTTTACGATAGTGTCAAAATGGCATTTCTTAAACTTTTTGTAGGAAAACCGGTCAGGTACTTCTCTTGAAATTAAGAAATTTCTCTCTCGATTTTTGAGATTTTACATTTTTCAATTTTCTATGCTGAAAGTCCCTACACCGTTCAGTTGGGCGTGTTAGTTCCCCGCTCTGTTTTTTAACTGTCATATTAAAAGAGTGCTGTTTTGTTCACATAATACACAATGACGGATAAAAACAAAAAAGCAAAAGCCAACTATTTGTTGCTATGAGTGATAGACCGATTTTGACAGATTCTGTACAAAAGCTCACCCCTTCACAAGAATTGGCGGGAAGTTTTTGGACTCACAGATTTTTGTTTAAAAAATGTGAGCTCTATTAAATCGCACGTACTTGTTGTGTTCCATGGATTTATTTGTTTAACATCAAAAAGTTTGAAAAAAAAAAATAATTAACGTACAAATTCAACGCGTGTCTTTAATTGTAATTGTTCTTACTTTGAGATTATCATTACCTACCGACTTATTAAACAATATTAAAAGATGAAATTGCATTATTTTGATGGGCACCCCAAGTACTGTCTTACGCAGGAGTGTTCCGAAGGACGTCTAATAGTGCATAGCATACGATTTTAACCTCACTTTTGTCGTATCTATATTAAGTTCCTTATTCTGCTTGAAAAAAATTGTCAGAGAAATTAACAACTCCCTGACGGATTTAATAAAACTCAACAAAAGCATATTGATTTGCTAACATTAAATTTTCAACCTTATGTGCTTATAACAGGAACTGTAAATGATTAAAAAATGGGAAATATTTTTTAAAAATCAAAACACAAAATCCATAACTCTCATGTCAACAATAATTTTCACCGAAATAATTCTTTTCAGTGCAGAAAAGTACTTACGAAAATAAATGAATACGATAATCGCCTTAAAAAGTACTAAGACATCTGTTGCTGTTTTTCTGGTGCAGCACCCAAAATTAGTCTGGGTAAAACTTTATGACTGAGCAAAAACTAAGAGCAAACACATATCGAGTAGGGTGTTGCTTTTGTGTTACCTAAACTGCGATACTACACGTCAAATGGCAACCATAATGAGCAGATTACGTGCCACATTCATTTCTGCCGCATAACCCCATCTGGGGGAGGGGAAATGAAGGTCTACCAAAAGTAATTGTTTTTCCCAACATGTAGCGTTTTTCTTTTCCTTTTTTTTTGTTGTTTTGCTAAGTTGGGGATCGAAAAGGTAGACTTATTAAAATCAGGAACAAGTACCTTCACTCTGTTCAAGATTTTATGGCATTCCATTTAAATTAAAAGCCGCAGCTGTCATTAGTCTTTGCTATATATAGAAAGCACACGTTTAATGTTTGTTTTTCATTTAACAGGTTATTTCAAAATAATTCTGCTCTGGTGGCGGTGTTGGAGTAAAAAAAAATGCGAAACCCTCTACGTGTTTGGAAGCCGTTGACAAATGTTACGACAAAATGGCGCATGCTATGGCTAGTGTATGTGTAGCGAAAACTTTATAATGTACCTATCCTGTGTACATGTCGTCAAGTGTGTACTTACACTCAAGTTATTGTTATCTGAAGTATGTTCCGCAGTAGGGCTTTTCCGCAAGATTTGCATATAGTTAAGTACCAGGGGAGGGAAGCTCTACAGCCAAAACATGCTATAATGGCGGTGGGGCAAATATCCTTTATAAATATTTTTTTTCTTCTGTCAAATGATTCGTTTAATGGAAATACAATTTTGTAGCTGGTTGTTGTATGTCTGAAGATGGTAGGTACTTGAACTGAAATGGAAATTGAAAAAAATAGGGTTAATTGGTCCAATTCGGCTAACTTTACCCGTGACTGAGTGGAACAAGAGAATCCTTTGGTACTTGTGTGCTGCACATCGCTAAGGGCCTGAATTTGTTTCTCTTGTTCGACAGCACTTGAATCATGTACGCCAAAGGTTACACATCTTTGGTGACATTTATTTGTAGATAGACATTTCGCTCGTTGTAAACTCAATGACCCTTAAAGGTGGCACACTCCTTTTTCATATCTATATCAAATGGACGCTGAGGATAAAACGGGCGTTCGATCAAAGTTGATGGTGTATACCAGTCTGTCAATGGCCGCGTTCCACTGCCCGCTAGATGAACAGCGGCATGAGAAACTCCATATAAAAAAAATTGACATTTCACCATTGGCGCTAGATGTCTAGCACTTTTTGTGAAATGTCCCTTTCAGGGAAATTTCTCAATCTAGCGCAAAACTACCCGCTGCATTGAGAGAAAAACAAAAACAAACACAATTTTTCAAAGGAAATCGTTCAAACGTTTACAAAATAACAAAAAAACGAAACCGAGCAAGTGTAATTGTGATAAAATTGGTAATAACGTAATTAAAATATGAATTCAGAAATTGTTTTCAACATAATGGCCGCGTTCCACTGCCCGCTAGATGACCAGCGGTATGACAAACTCCATATAAAAAAAATTGACATTTCACCCTTGGCGCTAGATGTCCAGCACTTTTTGTGAAATATCCCTTTCAGGGAAATTTCTCAATCTAGCGCAAAACTACCCGCTGCATTGAGAGAAAAACAAAAACAAACACAATTTTTCAAAGAAAATCGTTCAAACGTTTACAAAATAACAAAAAAACGAAACCGAGCAAGTGTAATTGTGATAAAATTGGTAATAACGTAATTAAAATATGAATTCAGAAATTGTTTTCAACATAATGGCCGCGTTCCACTGCCCGCTAGATGACCAGCGGTATGACAAACTCCATATAAAAAAAATTGACATTTCACCCTTGGCGCTAGATGTCTAGCACTTTTTGTGAAATATCCCTTTCAGGGAAATTTCTCAATCTAGCGCAAAACTACCCGCTGCATTGAGAGAAAAACAAAAAAAAAAAAAAAAGTTGTCAAAGGAAATCGTGCAAATGTTTACAAAATAAAAAAAATACGAAACCCAGCAATTGCAATAGTGATAAAATTGGTAATAACGTAAATAAAATAGGAATTGAGACATTGTTTTCAACATATTGTATCATTTCTTTGATTGTAGTGTGGAAATAAATATGCGAAAAAGTGTGTCAAATTTTATTTTGCGGCTGGCGCTATCGTTCTAGCGCGAGCGTTCCTTCCAGTTCCTTCGTCTGGGATATTTTGTGCTAGACGTCTAGCGGGCAGTGGAACCCGGCCATTGTATCATTTCTTTGATTGTAGTGTGGAAATATTTATGCGGAAAAGAGTGTCAAATTTCATTTTGCCGCTGGCGCTATCGTTCTAGCGCGGGCGTTCCTTCATCTGGGATATTTTGTGCTGGACGTCTAGCGGGCAGTGGAACCCGGCCAATGAACGACACTTGAATCAAACATATGCCCCTTAATTTAGGAAACGGTGTAGGTTATGTACCTCAGATTTTCCTGTGGAAAGTTAAAAAGAATGTTGCATAATTGATGGTGGACTTTTGGTATTTTGATAAATTTAATAAGTATGCGCCGTATGACTTTTAAAATAATCTAAGGCAGTTGTCAATTTCTTAAAAGAATCATTTGTTGGTGGCTGGCTGTAGAAACATCAGAGGGAATTTATTCATGACCAAATCTTTAATGCATTTATTTCATTGCGCGGAACAAAACTTGCGAATTGAATAAACAAAACTTAATGAGCTCAAAAAAGCGCCATCAGAAAATGTAAATATGGCTTACTAGAGTGCTAGAGCAATTTTGGGAACGCATTTCATTAAAGCGCTTGCTGATTGCTCGATATGTCGCTAACATTAGCTGTATAATAAAGCCTGTTACTAAACACCACCCCTGCTGATACTTACCCAAAACACTCTTTGAGAACGAATCTATCTATTCAGCTTGGATTCAAAGTAAATCTCTCCGTCTTTTAAAAACAAATTCACTCAAAATTTAAATCAAATCCCTACACTTCCAACCCTCTACTGTACACAAACTTAACTGCATGAAAGTGCCACCCTGCGGTAGGTCACACGAACATTTGAAGCGAACTTGTTTAATTTCCATCTTCCTCAATCGAAGTGTGTTTGTGGAGAAAAAGTTTCACTTCAAATTCGGTGGATATGTAGATGTTTGCCAATCGTTTTGCCTCACCTTTGATAAACAATCCTCAACTCTCTGCAATTGTCAGAACTCAAGACATGACTTTTCGTAAATGCAAATCAATATGAAAATATATGCGGTCACCCCCATAACTTGCTGAAGTTGACTTTTTTTTGAATGCATTACACGCCTGTGGGAGACATTCAACTATTGCCCTGTTTTTTTGAGCTCCGATCTCAGCAAAGCAAAGTAAAGTAGGATTTTCAGATTGGAATTAAAAGAACTACGCTATACTTGACACTTCGAGACTCGCAATAGTTGTTGTAATTGCGTGCTGAAAATCCTACTTTGCTTTGCTGAGATCGAAGCTCAAAAAATACGCTTTATGTTCTTTCAGAGTTCAATTGAATGTTTTTGTGCAGGGAGGGTTTGCCTCAACATTTTTTTTTTCGTACTAAGAAATCGGTCCATTTTGGGTAATTGAGTGAATGCCGCCATCAAAAATGGATGGAAAGAACAGTTCTCAGTTTACAGATACAATTGATTTATAAGCAAGCACGGAATGAACAATTGAATTGACACCAGATTCAAACTGAAAAGCCATTTGACAGATGAAGAGTGGCTGAAAAGGTGAATGATTACAAATGAATGCATTCAGTGTCGACGTATTTAAATGTTGTTCGTAATTGTAAGTGTTGTGTTTTAAGAAATATTTCAAACATTTAAAAAATCAACATTAGGCGTGTTTTTTTTAAAAAATGGCACATGTCGTGTCACATTGCCAAAGCTCGAAAGGAATTTGATATATATATCAAAATTTACCATTTGAGAGCAGGCAAACAGTTTTATCGAAAATATTCTGCACTGGTCAACAAAGTTCAAAATCTTCCTTCTGATGGTTCAGAAATTATTGTTTTCACAGGTTTATTTTTTTATTTTTCGCTTTACTTTATGTTGTATACCTACAGTTATCTGTAACCTACGAGCTTGTCGGTGAAATATATCTTAATAAATACAGGGTCCGTCAAATAACTTTTTTTTTTGTTGAAAATGCTACATAAAAGGCCAAGAAGGTATCCTTTAAGCTTCAACAATTAATCAATTGAAAACCTTGTCATTTGTAATGGCAGTGCCTACGGAGCAGTGTAATTATATCGTGGGATTTATCCCTTTCTGTAGGATATTCAATGTCTAAAAAGCCTTCCGTGGGATAAACGGAAGGAGTACGAAACTGTGGGAATTTCAGGAATCTAACAAAACACATTCAAACTATAAATTTTTGCTGCAATTTCATCAAAACATATATATTTCACAATGATAAAGTGTCCATAAAAAATCAGTGTTAGTATGCCATTTTGAGGGTTTTTCCCTCGGACAGTTAATTTTTCCCCCATTTTTCCCTTCCGCATCTGGTCGAAATTCCCACAATTTTCCCACCTGGGTAATTTTGAAGACAAAAAAACACACACAACTTATTTACAATATTTTTATTACCTAGAAATTATTTCTTTTTTTTGGAAGAATAAAATATATATTTTGTAGGAATTTTATTTCATTACTAGCAATTTAGATCGGCTTGTTTTGGGAACACTGAATAAGATCGTAGAAATATGATCTTAGGTTGAAATTGAAACACAATTTTTTTTGTAAGTTAAAAAAATTTCCCACAAAGTTATACATTTTCCCACGAGACGGTTTCTAACAGACGAAATTCCCACGAAAAGGTAAATTTCCTACGAGTTACTAATACTGAGTAGAACCGCCAGAAATGCCTCGATGTTTAAACGAATTTATATACAATCCCCACAACTAACGCCGATTTGTTTAAATTCCTGATTTTGAATGCTATCTAAGAACTGTCATACGAGTAGGGTTGCCATAAATGTTTCTCAAGAAATCGGAAGGTCTTAGAAAAACCTCATTACTTCGTGTATTTCTTACTTACTATCAATGCAATCTGTTTGTACGCAACATTATTTAAATTATTTGATATTGAAATTCATTTAAATAACTTACGTTTGATATTTTTTCCTGAGCTAAAGCCGACATTCTAATACGAGTAAACAAACATATTTGGACAATTGTTCATGGCAGATCAAAAACCAAAAGAGTAATGCCATATCCAGTTCCATTCGGAGCTGATCACATTTCTTCGTAATAAAACTGTTTCTTTTGGTTTTTAAGAAAACTAAAATGAAATATTGGAATTTCGGAGATTTCATAGAATTTTCGAGACACCGGGAATATCGGGAAGACCGGCAACCCTAGGTACGCGGTGAGGTCTGCATTTTTAACTCAAGAAATCAATGCGTATGCCTTAAAGGGAGCACGTAATAACTTTTTACTCATACCCCCGTATTAATAAACAAAAACACTGTTTAAAAGTTATCAACTCTTTACTCAGCAGTTACGTCAAATTTGTGTATGATATCTGACATCTAACTGCCAACTTAATTGTGTCACTAGACCCAGTAGAGGCATTTATTAAATAAATAAATAAATAATAATAAGAATTGCGGTAGCACCCTATGAAAAAGGGACACTACAGTATTTCTCCTGTAGTAATTGGCAAGCCACGTAGCGCGATAATATTCAACAGCACTAGGTATCACATCAACCCCCCGAGCAGTGAACTCCACTGTTGCCAACCAGACCTGTGTTGCTACACAAGATATTCATAATGGCCGTCTCTTAAAGCTATCCTTTCTGTATTGCTCTGCTCCTTTATACCGAAATTTGAGGGAATCAATTAATTTCTGTGTTTTGCTGCCCACAGCAACAGCAACTTCTGCCATTAGATCTCTGACAATTATGGATAACTGTAGCAACTGCGCTGCTCTGCCAAATATAGTCTTATTTCAATTTTATGGCTTATGAAGGATCTCATATCCTTTAGTTTACCAGCAAGCGAATACAAGGGGATGAGGACAATGTAGCTACACGAACATATTAGTTAGATGTGTTTTATATGTTCCTTTTCATAAGCATGTACATTCTGTATGCCTGTGGGGTGCTCCGAGGCACAACAGTGCGTGTTAAGGGTTTCAGAGGACGAATTATTTTGTACAAATTTAGTTTACTTTATTTAAATGAGTTTAACTTCTTCCATATCAAAGGATACATAGTTCAAGTGACCCCGGTGAGAAGAAAGAGTTAAAGCTGTCGGATTGGGTTGACAAATTTGAGGGCTTAAAGTTAACTGTGTTCGAATCGAACTGAGTTTGGTAATTTCCATTCATCTTTGCGTTTCATTCACAATAGGGGTTAGCAGCCTTTGAGCGGAATCGATTGGGCGAATTTTGAAGTAAAATTAAAGTAGAAATTCGCTTAGAATGATACAAAAATAATAGAACGGATAAACATACATGAATTTTGACAGCAAATGTACTAGAATCGCGTAAAGCTGTCGTACTAATAAATCTTGAGCTGAAAATGTTTACCTATCGGTACTGTTTTGTTAATACTGTACATTTTACGGAAAGGTATAGCAGCCAACTACGTAAATAGTCGACATTAGTGTTTGATTTATTAATGCAGCTAATGTCAATATGCGAAAAATACAAGAAGTTATCAAATTACATTTATTCTCCGACTTAAATTACATGGACAAACGTCCGCACTTTTGACCTTTACTCATAGTTATGGGCAATTGCAAGTTTTTTATTGCCAAATTTGAAAATTAGAGTAGTGAACTGTGTATTTATAGCGACAAACCAATTAACAAGAACCAAATGGATAAATAAAAAGCCAAATTAATAGCGAGCTATCACGCAATTAAACTCTCCTTAAATCACATGGAGGCCTCGTAAGCCATCGGTGTGTAGAGTTATAATGGTTTCGAGCTGTACACCGTAAATTAATTAATGCTTTTCATTTCATATTAGAAGCTCTCTCTCTCTCTCTTTCCCCTCAAGAGCCGCAAGAAGTCCACAAGAAGAGGAAAATCATTTTATAATGGAAGAAGTAAGAAAATAATGCTCATTTCGCTGGGGGAAGGAATACCCCTGTTGAACTTTAAGTCCATCATGGTAAGGAATTGGGAATGGCGACTAGAATATTGGAATGGATTCAGCTAATGATTTAACTTTTTTTTTCTTACTCCATCTCTGATGATTTGCAATTACATCTCTGGTTGCGTTTAATTAATTGATTTGCGTTCCTAATAAGCAGGTGATTAAAACACTCCAAGCGGTATGGATAGGGACAATCAATATCGAGAACTATGTTGTTGGCATTTGCAGGTTGCTACTTTACGGTACGGTAATTAACTATAATTGATATAAATTATAATTGCCCATCACTCCATTAGGGAGGCCACAGCATATATGTAGCCGGTAGGCGTTTCTGTCTTGGAGATGTAGCAAAATCAGTTGTCGCTTTTATAATTATGCTACAAAAGGTATCATCCGTCTTTGGATTATAACATTGGGAACGGATCATTCAATCAATAATGATATAGAAGTCACTCAAGAAATCTACCCTATGTTTGGACACAGAAAACTTTACTTGGCGACCCCGAGAGTAGTGAGAGTTACATTGTAATCGTTTTCGCTTCTGGATATAAGTCTTGTCCATCCATTGTCGATTTGCGGAATTTCTAAAGCCTAAAGCGTTACTTATATTTTGAGTCTGTCCCCGATCGAAAAAAGGCATAAGAATCAGAGGGGAGATTTTGTAAAAAAATAAAATGAAAGAGCCACTTTCACATTTGAGAAAACGAAAAATTAAATCGAAAACGAAAATGCTACTTTGTGTAAGTCGTTTTTTTTAATCTATTATACATTTTATTACACCTCAGCTGTTAAGATTTCTTGGGTGCAAAAGTGGAAATAAGATTCATCATTCAGGAATAAATGCAGAAAATACGGCAGTAAGAAATCGTTCCGTCGACACGAACATTTCTATCGTTTTTAGAATACAAAATTCAATAAAATAGCTTTGATTGTTTGAATTCGCACACGCGAAATGTATTTTCCTTTGAGCGAAATCGATTGAAAGTTTCCACCTTGTTGAATACCATAAAAGAAAACAAATTGTTCAACCTCTCTTTTTAAATTTGTATCATTTTTGTATTGACATCGCAAATCAAAAAAGTTCTTCTCAGTGACAAGTTCACATATGCGTAGAATTCATAGAAATATAATCAAGATTGCATTACCCGTACTTGAAATCGAAATGCTAAAATTGTAATCACAAATTTCTTTGAATTAATAATTGGAATACTGACATAGTGGAACTCAATAAAAACCCAGAAATCAGTTGCAATATGTAATAGCATATGCCCCAACATCAAAGAGCGAATAATGACATTGCTTGGAAAGCAATATCAAACCCTTTGGAGCTGTCAATATGAAATGTCATATACACGGCTTTACTGTGAGTTGAAATAAACTCCCTCTGACTGATTTTTAGCACAAGAACTACAAAACTCTAATTGGTATTCGATTGGGCGCTCTCAGAGCACTGTATTTGCCCTCAGAGCAATTTTTATGTTCGTTTGGTACAAAAAAAGCAATCTTTTTCAGATTTCAGAGCACTTTTGCGAATCTAGATATTTTCTCAGATTTGCCCTCAGATTTACCAATACAAGTGCATTTGAGTTTGACAAGTGGTGGAGTTTGTTAACATTTTAGTGAAATATTTCTACAGCAAAGAAAGGCATCGCATCGGGTGAATCTATTTTCGTAAATTATTTGTGTACAAATATTTAGAAATCAAACGGGAACGAAATCTCGAATGTTTTAATATAAAATTTAACCAGTGAATGGAAAGCGCATAGAAAAGTGTCGAAGACTACACATATTCAAGTCGCACGAATATCAACACAAAAAAAGAGCAAGAGCGTTTTTATGTTCGATTAGGCACACTCTGAAATCTGAGGGCAAATCTGAAGAAGCCCAAACGAATACTACATAACTTTTTACTAAGCAAGTAATGTTAAAGGATAGCACACAAGTGCGTTCAGTTCTATAGCTTGCACTCTGTTGAATATTTCTAATGAAATTCACTCATTTGGATGTTTATCAGAGGTTTGGGATTGTAAACTCAAACTCTACGTAGCGCAGAGACAAATTGGACTGAGATACGACACTAGTAATGACCGCCATTTTGAATTCACTTAAGTTACCTAGCATTGTACATCAATTGAAAATAATTTGACATACAAAAGAGTCAGTGATATTTTTAGATAAACTGTAAGTTGCGAATTTTTTATTTATGGAGAATTCTTTGGCTTTTGACGTGACAGTTGTCAGCAGCGAATAACATTGATTTTAACGATTTATCTGCAAAACGTCAGTCGTGGAACTCTGCTGTCATTTTTTTTAGTTTTAACAATAAAGAAGTGGGTGTGCTCTTTATACATTTGTCTTGTGTCAAAAGCATTTGCGAATGTTTTAAGTTAAGTTTTTAACACAAAAAAGAGTTCGTGATGTTTTAGTACAATTCTCCTGTACCAACAAACGATTGTCGAATGTCTGATTCAGATTTGTATATTATATTGCATTTACAACATCACAGATCACACACGCGCATTATTGCACCAGACGGGACAGAGAGATCCGTTTGTCCGCAGTTTATGCTAATAAAGGCGTAAGAATGAGATCGAAAATGAGACGCCTAAAGTGTCATGGAGGTTCTACCCATAATTATAGATACCTACGTAAAACGGAAATAACCAACATTTCTGCAATCACTTGAAAACGTTTCTATTTCTGATTGCAACAATGTAGAATAAGCAGGAAGTGGGCGCAGTCGCTTAGTGGTTAGTGTGTGGGACTACTAAGCGAGGGGTCCCAGGTTCGAATCCCGCTAAAACCCAAATTCGTTTATTGATTAGTTGATGTCGTGGCTGATGCCGCTGGAATGTGAGCAAAAACAAAATTGAAACATCTACAGAGAAATCGTTTCCAACAGGATAGAAAGTAATATTCTGCTAACGCAAGTCATTCAAAATATGCTACAGCAGCGGGGGTCAGTAGATAATAGAAGAATTCCTTTTGAAAATCTCACAGTTCAGTAGAAAAAAGGGCAACAATTGCCATTCATGGTGAGCATTTAACCCCGACAACATAATTCCTTTCAATACTTGAATCATTTCAAAGGACATGATGATGACTTCAAAATACATGCCTACTCATTCACAATTTCAAGAGACAAAATTCCAAAGCACCCCATGGAAAAACTGTTAATCTTTTCTTTGATCACTCTCTCCCAATAAATTTCCGAGGTATAGCACTATTAACCGAGCCGTATGCGTTTCTTGATGTAAGCTATCTTCTAACAAAAGCACATAATCGTATATCTGAAGGGTTGACATCACCCTATAAATACTTTAGAAAGGATAGAAAGTAATATTCTTTATAGATACAATAATAGTCTCAAGTGTGAAGCCTTTGGAGTAGAATATTCAGTCTCCATGTCTATATTTGAAAATCACAGATGAAAGGATGCAAATAATCGCTTTGTTCATCCCCCAAGAAGGGTTCTTACTGTCGGCACTTAAGCGCGTTCCGTGTCAATGTCACATATACACGTTACACGTATACGTGTGCTCATACAATATCAATCATTGGGTCGTGGTGTTAACCTGGCATGGTAGCTAACAATAAAATGTTTCAAAGACTCGTCCCAAATCCTGCGCTGAGTGTGGCGTACAAGTTCAGCCAACTGTGCGGAGCTTAGTATTCATGTCGTTGGGCGAACTCTCGGCGTTTACAATAAGTCATGCACACACATTGGTGCCTGGGTGAAATGTAGCCCTGTCCATACATATACATATATATATATACATTATCAACGTTAAACGCTTAGGTCTCTGATGCTTAAGCATATCGCATATGTGAGCGGAATCTCTAAATAGCTGAACAGCTGTAATGACTTCAGGTATGTTGAAAATCGGCAATATGTTGGCCACAACAAGTCGTAAACTGTTTGGAGTGTGAAGACACGTCCTTCGAATTGTGATTTGATTCGGCTTTCAAGTATCCATTGCCACTCTGTATGGACTCGAAAGCAAAACTTCTATATCGATGATTTATGGGAAGTGTTTATTATTTTGCAGATCTTTTTTCAGAATTGCCTTAGAAGGAGGTGTTCTTTTTCAAGTACTATATATTATTCAGAAAATAAAGAAAGTCTCTACAAATCCACCTTTTGAAATAGTTTTAATGTGTTTTTAATCTGTTGTATCTTTTTCCGATTTACTTCAATTTTTGTGGCCTCCTGCTTCTCTTTTCTGTAACAGCATTCACATCCCTGGTTCTTGTCAACCATTTTTGGTAAACTAAATAATCTGTTTTCGAATATTTACGCAAGAGCCCAACCGATAGAATCCGTCGTGTCTGTTCCGTCAATATATTTATATACCAAGAGTTACGTATTTCATTGCGCAAAATATTGTTTGCGCAATATTTTTACAGACAGAATGGGCACGTTCAGAACTCTAGTTGATAAAGACTATCTACTGGTTGGCAAGATTCCTCAGAGATTTTATGAGATTCTCAAGAATAGTTGTTGGAACTAGTCAAAAATGTCTCGCCTGAATACTCAGTTGATATTTCGGTTGTATCCCTGTGATAATAATAGTGACGCCGGTTTTTCTGTTCAGGGAAATTCTAGTCCAGACAAATTTGGTGGATTTAAGACTATAAATGAAGGAAGTTTAATTTTTTAAGTTCACGATCCCTTTTCTTGTGTGTGACAAGATCCATAAAGCATAGGTATGACAATACTAATAATCCTTTTAAGGTCCAGGCTAGATTTTACGATCTACAAAGGCGAAATTTTCCATATAAAACTACCCATTGTGACCTACAAAATATGAGAATGATTATACTAATAAATGAATATAAATGTAGGGTTCAATAAAAATGCTCGTTTAATGTTTACCTAATATAATATAATATTTTATTTCGCCGCTTGTGATTGCACACTGCTCTTTGGCTAGCTACTCCACTACTTGCTGTTGACCGTCCCCCTTTGTTCGTCGTCGCTTGTTCGTTTTGTTATTTACTTTTCCTAACCGGCTCACTCGTTGCTGTTGTTGTGTGCCTGTGTGTTTTCCGTTAACTTGATGTTCGTATGTCTGGCTCAACCCACATAAATGAATGACGTAAACGTTGAATGACGTACTCCGTCAAACATTCCGCTACAAGTTCTTATTTTCTCTCACCCTGCGCATATATGTCACAATAAAAGAAATAACTATGTCACAATATAAGATCCTATACATTTCGGTATCGACAAGCTGTCAAATTTTAGAAGAAATACTAGCAATCGAGCAAATGTCATAATCTTGCAATTCTTTGATTCATGGCTTTAGACGAATAGACTTTTGAAAGTGGTGTTTGTTATTTGATTGAACTGTCATCGATCCGAAATTTCCACCAATGAATAGTCTTTATGTCAATTCATACAACGACCCTGGGAGTTTCTCTCACTTTTGTTAATATTTCCACAAACGAATGTGCTTGTTCTTTGTGTCAACGGACACAAAAGTAGAATGTAAACCTACTTCATCCATCATTCTACTCGTATTCATCTGTCAGCTGTTACTTAGAATGCTCATTTAATTTTATTCTCAGGTCATAGAGTGCGCTTTGACCGAAAAAAGAAAAGAAGAAACAGAGACTTTTTTTACAGTTCGGGGTCTGCTATAAACTAAGAATTGACAATGGCTCATATGTCAGTCAATATATTACTTCCGAGAATGGCTTATTAATATTTTCTACAAAACTACATTCTGTCAATTTTATATTCGTTTAAGATTAGATTAGAATGAGTAGCACATCTAGTACTTTAACATTTCCATGAAAGGGAACATCGGGTAAGTGGATTATTATTTTGCCTATATACATTTGAGAAAACGTTTTTATGTACTCGAGTGACAATGAGCTGGTAGAAAGAAAAAGAACGAAAGATACTACTAAACTGTCGACATTCTGGTATGTTGCAATTTTCTCCTACATGGTCAACTATGCAAATAAAAGATACGCCGAACAAAAGTATTGAGAATACAGAACACGTACGGTTCCATCTACTTGGGTAAACACTACACATATCCATCCTATCTAAGTTCCTTTGCAAAGGCAATCATATCGATTTTATACCGCACTTTAAATATATTAAAGAAGTTGTCACCAGGGATGTAATTGACAGTCGCTGTGCACAGAACTTGGTATACTTTTAAAAGGTAGGCACATTCGAGTGCATATTGAAGTCGTATCTTGTTTAAGCAACCTTAAGCTGATAATTCGAAAATGATTTCTAATCAACTGTGCTTATCATCATTTTTAGTGTCCAACCAAATCTGTTTTCCATACACAATTTGGTATTGTGACCTACAAAATATTTAGTTTCTTTAGCAAGGCGCATTATATTTAAAGACCAATGGCAGGTGTCATACTGCATGGGAAATAAAATTTCAACTAGCAATAGTCGTGTCAGTAGGCTCATTCAAAAATCTAGTTATAAATCTAGTAACCTGAACGCAAAAACCACATTCGTCGGGAACGTCACTTTTCCTACGTCAGCCACATATGCGAACTGTCAACTTAATACTCAATAAAGAATTTATTGACTAGATTCGTCGGCTACTCGTCAATAAACGTCAACTGAAACAGCTGTTGATATGACCGATGTAAGCCAGTCAAATCTGACATACTTGATGTATGTCAGACAGCTGTCAGACTTACTAAACAAGATACCGCAGTCTTTCCTCAAGTGTTTGTGAGTTAAGCTGTTGAAATTGATTGGGTGGGCTAGGGAAAGGGAAGCAGGTGAAGCACGTCTACCGTTTTAACCTATAAAAATTTTGGACCTTCCATCGCCACGTTGATTAAACTTAAAAGCCCGGAAACAGAGTTCGCAGGGTAACCCTCAAAGAGATGTGAATATTGAAACATACATCGGCGACTTAGAAGAGAAAAGCAATGAAATATCTCTACATCAGCAGCAGTTCTGTAAAGAGCTTCCCGGTCTTCCTTATTTGGCACAAAATACCGAAATTTAAGCAAGTAGGGTACAAACCATAAAAGCTCTGTTTATTAAGAACTTTCTTTCATCTTATTTTGGTATGTATATGAAAAAAAAAAAATCGCCGACAAAGCATTGAAATTGTACAAATTTTAGCACCACAACAAATGAAAGGAACAGCTCATTATTTTTATGGTTCACTTACACAAAAAAAAGAAGCCCCAATAACATTGCCCTTGCAAACCGATACTGTCAGAGTGGTGTCATAACCACAAAGACACATTATGGAGAGTAAGAGTCGAGCAGTCATTCGGGTTGCAAACACGGTATGTATGAAACTAGAAACTATCATCCCGGACCTAAATAAGTTTACACGTGGTTGGGCAACAACATCCCATGTCACAGTGGCAAACCAGGAAGCAAAAAAGGGCACAAATTGATGTTTGGAGAGAACTAACTAAAAAAAGGATTATAATTTGGTCTACAAAATAGCTGCATCGTATTTTTGTTGTCCATGGGACCAAAAATGAAAGGAACGCCAGGAACGGGGGGCCACAAACTTCTACTCTAATGAGAATTTACGGTTGAGTTGGCTGTCTATTCATCTCCATCGGACTTAAATGGAATTCAGATGGTCGCATTTTTTATTTAACATTGTACTGGCGTTGGCGTTCGGCGATGTGGCCGATACATTTCGTTGTTGGTAAGCAAAATGGATTGGCATCGGTGCTGTTTATAGAGATTTCAAAATTGCAGTGTTTTAGACATGCCAAATCAATACGGCGTTGTGTTCGTTTTAGCGGGTTGAATCATGAACTGTCCTCTAGGTAAATCACTCCATTCAACAAAATAGTACCAAGTTTTGGGTGAGTATAAATAAATGAAAACAGCTACCCTCTGACAACGATGATTAGTTTCCATTAAATACAGGAAATATTTGAGATCCTGCTTGGGCAGGAGCTGTTTCGAAGGGATTTTTGAACGTGTCACTTGATCATGCACTTAAAATCTGTTTTGCATCGATTCGAAATCTGAAGACTATTTGATTTCATTTTATATGAAAGTTGTGAAGTGAAGGCAACTTAAAGGATTGCACAGGGTGGCGCACAGGTAATGTTATGATTTATTTAATGAACAACTTTTTCCTTTTTGATTTTATTTAACTTTCGCGTTTCTTAAAACTCATTTTGTAGCTTGAAAATATGTTTACATTGGGCCTTTTCAACAAACGTTTTAAGTTACAACTTCAAATTTTAGTAGTTAACAGTGGCTATAAATTTCATAAAAATTTTGCAATCGCGAGCTTTCTTTAAATTTGAAGTAGAGACTGAAATCTGTCACTAGTACGGCGCATTATGTTTTGAAGATAAAATCTCTCGAACGGTGCCAATTGTTTGCTCCGGCCTAACGTGCTCTATTCGAATTTCAGGTCCCAGAGCGCCCCCACTTCTTCTCGGATGTTGGCCTTGAGCTGAGTCTTTTCATCGTAAATTTGCCAAGTTTTTCAAAGCTTATTTTGAAAAAAAAAAAAATTAGAAATAAGAAATAAAAAAATTTTAAATTTCAAAATTAAGAAATAAAAATCTTTATTCATGCAAATCGATAACCGCTGGGCCGATGTTCATGATTCTTTTTTTTTTTTGTTCGTATTGCTGTATTTCAGGTTTAGGCAGAAAGAAAATTCAGGAAAATCGATTTAATCACACTTAGTAAGAAATAAAATAAATTATTCAATTTATAAATCACAATGCTACTTATGCGCCACCCTGTCGATTAAAGCGATGCGTTTAAGATACACTTGCCCACTATTGCAGCCCACCACTACGTTCACATTGAACTCATTTTCGTCTATATCTAAGTATTTCCGTTCCGGCATTTGATGCTACAAAACTGCTATAATAGTTTAAACTCTTCGAATTCCGCTCCTGTCTGGCATAAATCAACAAAAACAAAGCGCCAGAGCTCAGAGCACATCCATGGACGAAGGACAGAATACAATCAACTCTAAAGGGAGGAAGACGCGTATTTCTCTACCGTAACTTCATCGTCAATAATTTGGGGCGTCGCGTCGCCTACCCAAGTATAATGCGCTTGACTGTGTTCATTTCTTATTGCCATTGATGCCTGGGCAGGCAGGTCTCCTTCCATCTCTGCGATTGACAGATTACATTCAATCTGCTTTTGGTTTGCTAGGAATGAGATATCCTCGGCATAATCTTGATGGCTTAACATGCCAAACGGTATGTATTGGGTAGCATTGATTAACCTCACATTCTCACCAACATTGCGGCGATATATGATGTCTCAGTCAGTGGACCCATTTTGTATCATGTATCCGTGTGTCACTCCCTTCGAATGTTGTCGAATAGCTGTGCAGCAAGCGGCTTGATTAACCAACTTAACTGCTGCAACAATTTTTGTGGGGACTCTTTCATCTGTTGACACATTTTATTATGCATTCGCCGAAGGACCTGTCTAAGGTTTAATTTTTTTTTCTAGCTCTGGGTTTCTTTAAGTATTGAAACGAAAATCTGCAAAACATTTACTTAACATATTGACGAGTTTTTTAAAACTCATAATAAAACTCCAACCATTACCAAAATACCCATTCTCACAACAAGATTACCTTTAAGAGTGGAAAATTGAAACGAAACAACAGAATATTGAATGGAGGCAACAAACACAAAAAAAAAAAACATCAAAAAGCAATCAAACAACTGTACCCAAGAACACTCGAGCATTTCCAGTAAGTGAATAAGGAAGTAAGCCAACCTGTCGTCGTATATATACGCCATTATTTATTGGATTTCAGTGCCGTTGAAGTTACCAACGAGTGTCCTTTACCGGGAGCTCAATTTCCTAACGTATCTGGCAATAGTCGTAAATAAAGTATTTAGTCTCAAATGCTGCTGTCTCCTACTCCGATATAAATTTAAATTCACCTTTCTCCTTGCTAGCTTTAGAAAAAAGCTTTGTTCCTTCCTGAATTTGTTTCCTTTGCAATTCAAGGTTTGCTTTCCTTTTTGCTGACAAAAAAAAAGATAAACCCTATTCAATGATAACTGCAACACCGAAACTCCTTAACAACATCTCAAGAAATATTGCCCTCCAAGGACGAATACTCCAACGTGCCTTTGGTCTCGCCCTACAAATATTCATCCAGTGCGGATGTTCCTGCTTTACTATTACTTTGCCTTTAACTCCTTGTGGTTGAGTGTGCATTTTTGTATGTAATCTTTTTTTTTTTTGTTATGAAGTAAATTCCAATGGCGAGACTTGTGAATGTGACGCGTTGACATTTTATCGTTTCTTTATATAAATGACATCGTTTTGGGTTGTTGGCTTCCATCGTCGGATTGACCCAGTATCGTATATATTTAGTTATGTGCGAAGTGCTAGGAATACTGAATTACAATCGTCCCTGGGGAGAACTCCGGCTGTTTGTATGGGATATTAAATTTAAATTCCAATTGGCAACTGGCATGTGCGGCTGCTTCGGTTTTAATTAATTTTGTTGCAATAAGAACGTAGAAATCTCAGACGCTATAAGTTAATGCGGTTGGCTATATTTTTGTCAGTGCGGAGAAACTGAGGTTACATAGTTATTCTAGTCATAAACGTCACTTCGATATCTAATCAGTGGTTTTCTAAAGAATATAAAATTCAAAAGCTAAATCTGTGTCATGGCACCGAGGTTGGCTCAATAGGGCCAGCCTCAGTAAAAACTGCAAGTCGCCCAGTTCTTTGGTTCGTTCAGTAAAAATGTAAGTGTTGCCAGGTAAAACCGTGCACCGACTTTTGTTTTTACGATTTTTATAACCACAGGAAATCGCTTTTTCGGTTGTGCCGGTATCTTTTCGAGGTAGGAATGGTTGCTCCCCTTGTCCATTCCAGTTTTAATGAAATTAGAAAATAATTGTCTTGCTGGTGACATAACACAAACCCTTTTAAACATTATACACAATTACCCAACAAATCTTAACAAACGAGCTATCAAAAGAAAGAGAATTTACTGATACAGTGACGCTTTATAACTTTTCATCCTCAATAAAACGATGCGGCTCATGACTTCTACGCAGTTATAAGTAACAAGTGGAAAGGTTTTGGGTACTGCTTGGATTACTAGATTACATTTTACCCTAATTTAATACGTAGGTATTGAAATAAAGGCGCAACAACGAAAATCAAATAATGTGGTATTCGATTGGCTATCTCAGAGAACAGTTTTTTTTTTGCTCTATGTCACTTTTTATGTTGGTTTGTTATGAAAAAAAGCAATCTTTTTCCGATTTCACAGCACTTTTGCGAATCTGGTTTTTTTTCTCAGAGTTTCTTCAGACTTACAAATAAATACAAGTTCGATTGAGTTTGACAACTAGTGGAGTTTGTTTACGTTTTCGAGAAATTTTTCAACTGCAAGGAAACGCAACGCATAGAGTGGATCTATATTTGTTTATTGCCTATGAATAAATGTTTAGAAATTAATCTGGGCAAATTTCGAATGTTTTAATATAAAATTTAACCAATGAATGGAAAACGCTTAGAAAAGTGTCGAACGATAAAAATGTTCCAATCGCACGAATTTAAACAAAAAATAAAAATAAAAAGTGACCTTTTTATGTTCGTTTAGACACACAAAAAATGAAATCTGAGAGCGAATTTGAAGAAGCCCAATCGAATACCACATAATGCCTAAAACACACATGTGCAGAGTTCAATGCGCAGCAAGATTAGAATACACGGGTTTATATGGATATAGTCACAGGTAAATTCTGTACTCACTGCAGCACTGCAACATGTCTCTATTTCTAAATTTGCTGCAAAATTCAAGGGTACCACAAAACTAAAGAAAATAAATTGTAATTTCAAGAATTTGGCATCATCGCCTTTTGACACTGCTGGTCGTGATTGTTTTTGTTTCGGTTGTAAACAAATCGGCCGATGCAACGCATGTCAAACCATTTTCTGCACATCTGTTTTACTTATGTGGTATTCGTTTGGGCGCTCTCAGAGCACTTTTTTTGCCCTCAGAGCAATTTTTATGTTCGTTTGGTACAAAAAAAAGCAATCTTTTTCAGATTTCAGAGCACTTTTGCGAATCTAGATATTTTCTCAGATTTGCTTCAGATTTACCAATACAAGTGCATTTGAGTTTGACATTTGGTGGAGTTTGTTTACATTTGCGTGATTTTGTTCTACAGCAAAGAAATGCATTGCATCGGGTGAATCTATTTTCGTAAATTATTTGTGTGCAAACATTTAGAAATCAATCGGGACGGAAATTTCGAATGTTTTAATACAAAATTTAACCAGTGAATTGAAAGCGCATAGAAAAGTGTCGAAGACTACACATATTACAGTCGCACGAATATCAACACAAAAAAAGAGCAAGAGCGTTTTTATGTTCGATTAGGCACACGAAATCTGAAATCTGAGGGCAAATCTGAAGAAGCCCAAACGAATACCACATTACAGCGCTGCAGTCTGCGTGTTTTGGGCGTAAGACATATCTTCCTACCTACTTCAAAAGCAAGATTTTCCAAACTGTCAAAATTATCCTAAAACTATGCAACTAATTCGTTAATAGAAAGAGGAAACGAAACTAAAGTTTCATGAAGCAAATGTTTGCTTTCGGATGATTTCTTTCATTTTTGACTTTCTCGAATATTACGTCTATCGAAAAGATACCTATTGCATTCGCATAAAATTTCGAACTCGAGATGTCAGTTAATTCTGACATTACGATGATACAGGAACTCGAAAAAGTGGGTCGCTTAATTCTGTCCGTCTGTCCGTATTTTCCTTAGGCCTATAGCCTAAACGGCTGAAGTGATTTAGTTTAAACCACGGATTTGGAGTTTGTGGGCCTACAGTTCGGGGCGGTTTTTATTTTTGCATGGCAACCTCAATATTAATGGTACATCCCATATAAAATGTTTAAACCAGTTTGATTTGTTCGAAAACGGTTCCAACGATTTCTACCAAAATTGATATTGAGCAGGTTAACATGAGTGCATGTTCAGTTTTTGGCTAAGAAATAGAATAACAGTACTTTTGAGATTCGGTAATAATATGTATGTATCTAAAACAGTCCATAAGATTTGAAGAAAAATTCATTCCAAAGGTAATTCAATCATTTCTAACTTAATAGCTTTCTCGGTTTTTCTCTGTATTATCGTCAAATGGATTTTTGAAAAAAAAAAAAAAGGAATTTTTATAAATATACTTTTATTTAGTTTACCTGAGATCAAAGTACCGATTTTGACCAAAATGGAAATGGAAAAAAACGCAAATTTGAGGTTTCTCTATAAGGGGATGTGGTAACCACCCACTTTCTCAGAATTGTTGTCAATTATATGGAGCACCTTCCGATTGCTGTAGAATAATGAAATTTGGTAGCTTGAAAATCTAACATTTTCCATTCGAAGTGTTTGCTTATTGTCATTTTGTTGCATACAAAATGCATGCATCTTAAAAGTTCATGACTTTTCTAAGAATTACAGTGCTCGATGTGGTATCCTTATTTTGTTGTAGCCAAACTCTTAATTGTGTGCACTTAATTAATTTCGACCAAAGTCAAATAAAAGCCTAAGAAATGGCTATTTTAGAGTACAAGAGATTGAGAAGTCTGTATAGACCTGATTTGTCCTCACTTCAGTTTAAGAATGCACGTGTCCAAAAAATATGTGATCGAGAATAAGCAATTGAAGCGCAAATCAAAACAACCAATAATAAAAAGAAAACATACCAAAAGAAATAGAAGGGTATGAACTGAATTGATTTTAGTAGAGTGCAGACTATCTATCTATCAGTAACTTTTGAGATTTTGACATGATAAATATTAAAATCAATGCAAAAAGGAGTGAGATCAGACCAAAAGCATAAATGTGGTGGGTTTACTTGGCAAGTTTTCGCAAGTTAAGGTTTTAAAAACTTCACCAGTGAACCCGCCAAATTTTAGCCAGTAGGTAATCATTAGAATTTGCTAAGATGCCCCTAAACACGTGTATGCAGCGTATAAATATTTATACATCCTTTATACACGCTCCTAAATAGTATTATTTATAAAACAATTTCCCATGCACATTAGTTATACGGGGCTTGTGTCAGAAAAAGAAATAAAAACGAGAAGTCTAGTACATTTATCTGTCCAAAAAGATAAAAAAATCTTAGCAGCTTGTGTAAAATACGAATTCAATTCAAAATGAAATGGAATTCAATTTCAAACGAAAAAAGGAAAGGATCATCATCGAAGAACTGGTACTCCTACGAAAAGGTATATTCACATTGTACCTGCAGGCATAATGTGATGTAAATTAAAATACAATATTTTAGCAAATAATCGGGGATAAATTCTTTATAAATTAATGTGAAAAAGTCGATATGTAATATTAAAAGTCGATAATAATAATAAAAAACCGCAGTGGCTTAGTGGTTAGTGTGTTGGACTACCCGACGCTTATAGCCTCGCTCGAGTCTCGGTGGCACTGATGAACCCGTATGGGCGGCTGTCAGGCGCCCATGGACGCGATCAGGATGGTGACCAATCGTTGAGATTGCTCACCACCCTGATTATAGGTAATTTAGATTAAGTAGCTTAGGTAGTTTTAAGTAGTTTTAAGTAAAGAGTTCAAGTTTTCTAAAGTTTCTTGAAAATTAAAAAACAAAACAAATAATAGAAATAGATAGATTTAAGGCCGAAAGACAATAATTTTAAGGATATTGATAAGTTTAGAGCGCTCGCTTAGAGCCAGTAAGCTAGAATAAGATAAATGTTAGTTTTAAATTAGATTTAATCGTTTTTGTCTGGTATGTAAGTTTAAAGAATGATCAAAATAAAAATGAATTTAAAATGAAAAATATATGTTGGACTACTAAGCGAGGGGTCCCAGGTTGGAATCCCGCAAAAAAACAAAAAGGTTAGGGTTTTTTCCACTGCGCCACCTCTCGCGAACATCTGACAAACATCCGAGAGTATAAATGTCTTTAAAGAGCTTCTCAATTAGCCGTTTGGAATCGGCATTAAATTGTAGATTCCTTCCATTTGTTCCAAAAATGAAACACACACAAAACGAATGGTTGTGAGAAGCTAGGCCTTGGGTCCCTACGGATCTGTTGCGCCAACTATATATATAATAATAAAAAACGAAAGTTTTTTTGCTCAATAAAGCGAAGTCAAAATGGCATATCAATACTATTCTACCTCTATTCAGGCACTAAACCTCCAAGCGCGTTTAGCTTATAAAGGACTTTCCAATAAGAGGTGTTATTTTGGTATTCAAAGAAAAATGGCATTTTTTGAGATAAATGATCGGATGTTTATTTCATAATAAAGAGGAAGGTATGCCGTTAATAATGAAAAACAACATCAGCCAAATGGCCACCACGAGCACGCATACAGGACCATATCCTTTTCATGAAATTTTCCATAGCCAAATCACAAAGTGGCTGCCCTATGTCCTCGACAGCCTCACGAATTTAATCTTTGAGGTCTTGAATCGACGCTGGGATGTTGGCGTAGACCTTATCTTTCACGTGGCCCCAAAGGAAGAAGTCGCAAGGTGGCCAATTGTGATCACCTCTTCGAGAGATAACACGGTCCGGAAAAAAAATTGTTAATCATCTCTCGATTCCAAAGAACGGCGAGGAATGGACAAACCTGGGTTTTCTTCAACACTTTGGGCTACAGCAGCAATATTCTCAGCTGTTCTTGAGCGACGTGCACGGGTTTTATTCTTCACATCACTAACTTGTCCCAACAGCTCGAATTTTTCCACCAATTTCCGTATTGCGGTCCGACAAAATGCTTTAGTTTTGCGGACTGGGCTGCAAGATGTTTACCATTTTTGTAGTGAATTTTAATAATTTCAATGCGTTGTTGAAGCGTGTATCGTTCCAATTTTAGTAATGGCATAGTTTCTACTTCTCAAATGTCAAAGAATAAAAGCTTCAAAAGTGACAGCTACCGAAATAGCGGGTCATTCACAATAACACCTCTTATTGGAAAGCCCTGTACAAGCTCTATACATCGTTAACATTTTTTATTAAATATGGTTTTTGCGTTTAGAGGCATTTTAAAGAGTACCTAACTTTATACTTTCTCTAAAATGCGTTTATAAATAAGGGTAATGATTAAATTTCTCTCTTAATTAGCAGTTTTTTTCAGTATTGTTCTGCTTAGAACATTTGGTATTAAACCTTCATGAAGTAAGAACTTGACGTACTTTTAGATCGCAGTACTTTCCACGGCTGACTTGTTACGTGGAGGTTTTTATACTGAAGAACTTGACTCATTTTTAACATTTAATTATTTATTATTAGTCGGATTCATTTATACAGCAGTGGAATTCTGCAAAAAAAAACAAACAAAACGAACAAAATGAGAATTTCTATGATTTCGGAGTAAGACCGTTTATATATTTTTCAGGAAATTAAAAAACGATTGGAATTCTCATTCATTCTCATTCTGTGAAAAAGAGAAATGGAAATGTTTTCACCACAATTTCGATTCCCGTTCTACGAAAATGTGGAACCAAACATCAAAAATTTGCATATGAATAATTTTTGTTCACGTCCTCATTTCCAAGCGAATGTTTTTACTGAAAGTATGAAAATGGAGAACTCCCAGCGGGGTATGCTCAATTCTATTGAAATTATATAAGTCTTCTGATTTAAACCAATTAATACAGACGTATAGGAATCGACACGCATTACGTAAAAATCGTCCAACAAATTTAAGACAACTTTTCTTGAATCAGGAAACCAGTCGCCTGAGGAGCCGATACGAGATTAGAAGCACTTTTCTTAGAACTTGTGTATTCAGATAATCGAGCATTTTTAAATAAGCTCTCGGGACTCCATCGTCATTCATCACAAATGTCTGCATTCAAAAACTAAAATTTAATCTGGTTATAAGTTGGTGTTAACAAAATTGTGGTTTACCGATTTATGGCTATCTATTTTTTATTTCAAAGGTTTGGTAGCACTGGATTGTTTTCTTTTGCTAAGCCGAAAAAAGTTTCAAGTGCATAGTGGTTGCACATGATGAGAACAACTGTGTTAATAAGAAACCCACTCATCAAGGGAACTCTTCACGGAGTTGCTGCTCTGCCTTGGCGACTTGACTTGGATAATTTTTCCTCTTCACTCAATTCAGCCATAAAAATTTGAATAAACCAAGTGGCTTACTAAATCATCCGCCCAACAGATGCTCGACTTATCTATATTTCCATTTAACTGCAAAAAAGGTCCCTAAAGGATGAGCAGCAGGATCTTTTGCAGAACCCTTCATCGTGTCATACTCCTATTTGCCCTATGCAGATGCTGGAAGAAGTTTTTTTTCTACCGACTCCTTTCAAAGAAATATTTATACGACCCCCTGGGGGGACGACATATACAGGACGCAATTGTATTTGAAATGCGATTAACCTACATACTCAGTCGAACACGCCGAACGTCACTTTGTTCGCTATGGCAGCGCTGACGAGAGCTCATCTAATGCGAATAAACTCATTTAAAAGTGTGCGTACTTTGGCGGGGGTGCACATGGGGAGGCGCGCGAGGATGTGGAATGTGGATACGGATGTGCGCTGCGGTTGGCTAGATATGGAGAATAAGGACAACACAAATCATCATCACCATCTTCATTATTATCGTGCTATGTGTTCGTCTTCGTCGTGCTCGTCGCCATCGTTAGCTGAACCTTTTATACGTGACAGTGCATTGGGTAATGTCTGGCTGAGATTAAATTATGATAAATTAATTATTTAGTCTTTTTTTGGGGTTGTTCTATGCCAAGTGTGCTTCCTACTATCTGCGTTGCCTATCTTCATTGAAATTTACTGAGAAATGCTGTCTGATCTGTATCCGGAATTCGGATATTGATTTCCTGAAAAATTATACAGATAGTAGGTATTTGCCTTTGTGCGTATCCGCGAAATGCTGAAAAACAAAATACATAACATTTCCATTAATTATATTCTCCTCTAAGCAGGAAAATAAGATTGTAAAACGGCAGTTACGACAACGGTGAGTCCTTCGTGGAGGCGGGTAGGTTGCAAGTAAATCGCGTTTTTTGTGGAGATTTTCATTCTTTCGAGTTATGCTCGTCGGCATTATTTAGATATTTATGTGCAGGCAGAATGATTATCATATAACGGGGGCCGTGCTTAGCGGTACGTCTTGGCCACAGGGGTGGATTCTCTTATGGCCAAAGTTTTATTAGAGAATTGACAGATGATTTTCTTTTTGTTACTTTATTGTGGGTTTGTTCACTTTTTGTTTTCATTCTTTTTTTCATATATTTTTTATATATCTACATCAGCAGTGGGAATTTGCTGATGGCATGCAAGCGAGTATTGTAATTTTAATAAAGCTATAAATTGAATGGCATTGTCTCCTAAGGGATACTTAAACAAACAATTGCTAATGAAGTATTTACTGCGTAATAACTCGATACAATGAATGCTGTAAGATTATCAAAGATGTCCTTGTCAAACCAATAACGTGAAAATTATTTCTCTTGGCCAAGGGAGTGTCGCCAGTGTCTGTTGGAATCAATTTTTGATCGATTTAAAATCGACTGTTCCAAAACAGTCCCCCATAGTTATTACTTTCGCCGTTTCAAACCATTCAAGTGTTGTTTGGGGCATTCACTTGAACTGAAAACAGATTTCTGCAAATTGAATGACGATAGACTCAATAGAAATATTATACACAATAGGATCAGTTAATAAATGAACCAAAAAAAATACTCAACCTTTTTCGAGGTACCTACAATTTGTGTCTTCTTTTTAGTTTGATAAGGTACTTCTCAAATCTTACAAAAACTGCGATTTCCAAATAAATATCTTTAAAATGTAACGCGGCTGTCTATCAGAATGCGATTGTAGTGTTAGGAGAGCCAATACTTGTTAAATATTGTGCGAAAATTTTTAAATAGCAGAGTCACTTTAGAACTGCAACTTTTTTCTCTCACCACTCTTTTCCTTTATATTTCATTTATAACTATGAATTTTAGTTTTAGTTTTACAATACAATTATAGACTGTAAATAGATCATTCTCACACAAATTGTCTTTTTATAAATAACACCAAAACAACCAAATCACATTAGAATTACATGTCTTTAAAAATGTTCTTCGGGGGAGCTAGACATTACTACGAAACAGTAGCTGCAACTCGTTTTCAAATGACAAATTTTAAAATGAAAACCGTTTAGCCTTGGTTTTAATTTTTGTTTATAAATTATAAACATTCATTAAACATTGGTTGTAAACTATACCAACTCATTTTTATATCTACTTTTTAATATCTCATTCAATTTAGTTTTAAAAAGTCCCAAAAAAAGGGCGCGGTGAAAGAAAAAAGGGCCTTTTTCTGACGCTGCTCTGCAAATTAAGAAACTTCTCACAATATTTAGCAAGTATTGGCCCTCTTTAAACTATGATGTTCTGATGGGGAACCGCGTTATATTTTAAACACATATTAATATTGAAATCACAGTTTTTGAAAGGACTATTCACATGACTGCGAATTGCGAACAAAACAATTTAGTTGTAGGTACCTATTTTTGAATTGCAAATTGATTTTTGTTGCCCCACCAAAACATTATATTTAATTAATCTGACATCTATTCTGATAAAACCTGCCACTCGATTTTTGAATAGCTAAATTTACAATTACAGCAACTTTCCCGCGAATTGAAAATTCTTGCCGCGAGCTGTCACACTTTATTAAAATTCCAAATAAATCAGTCGCAATCCGCAAACCCACGAATGAAAAATTCGTTCGAACTTAACCTTGAACAAGGATTCTCGGGTATCTGCGCCTTAAAAATGTTTTCATGTGAATGAAATGTCAAAAACTACGAACAAATTTTTTTTTTTCAACTAATAAAAAGGAACAAAAAATTGTATCAGGGCCCTCGAAAAAAGAACGAAATTGTCGCACTACGGTCACGCTGTTGTCAGTTGTTCTCAGCCGATATCCTTCTCGCTACCTAAATAGGTTGCGCATAGGAAAACTCGCCTGGAATTTCTATGAACAAGGGTACATAAGAATAGGAAATATTGGAAGATGTCAGTTCTCGATATCACTCGCCGATTTATAGAATTCGCCTTTCCGCAGCCGCCATCGCGGGAAAAACCGCACAAAATCAGGGCACTGTTTAAGGGAATGAAAAATTTAGCACTAAATACACTCAGTGATGCGAACTCAAATCGTCGTTTTTAATGTGGTATTCGTTTGGGCTTCTTCAGATTTGCCCTCAGATTTCAGATTTCGTGTGCCTAATCGAACATAAAAACGCTCTTGCTCTTTTTTTGTATTGATAATCGTGCGACTTGAATATGTGTAGACTTCGACACTTTTCTATGCGCTTTCGATTCACTGGTTAAATTTTGTATGAAAACATTCGAAATTTCCGTCCCGATTGATTTCTAAATGTTTGCACACAAATAATTTACGAAAATAGATTCACCCGATGCAATGCCTTTCTTTGCTGCAGAAAAAATTCACGCAAATGTAAACAAACTCCACCAAATGTCAAACTCAAATGCACTTGTATTGGTAAATCTGAAGCAAATCTGAGAAAATATCTAGATTCGCAAAAGTGCTCTGAAATCTGAAAAAGATTGCTTTTTTTGGTACCAAACGAACATAAAAATTGCTCTGAGGGCAAAAAAAGTGCTCTGAGAGCGCCCAAACGAATACCACATAAGAGTTTTTCAAAAAAAAAGTGATGCGTTTACGGTGAAAAAAGATAAAGATTGCATTTTTGACAAAGTTAGTACAACGAACCTATCATACAAGTTGATCAAAATTTGTAAACAATGTGTTTGTCGATCGATAGGTAATAAAACATTTTTTGCTCTCTGTAATCAAAGAAGTCAACAGAGGATTTTGTTCACACTTTCTTATATACAATTTTGTTTGACGTCGAATTAGTCAAGTTGAGAATTTGAAAATAAGCATGACGCCCAGCTGTGAATAAAAATGCCTCATGCATACGAATAATGCCTAAAATGAATAATTATGCCCGAGTTGGCATCACTGACTAATAAAGTCGAAGTGTCCCTCCAAAAATGGTCGCATAAATAAAAACTAGCACTTACTTTGAGCAAAGTAAAAGCCCTTTGCAATTGCTTTGAATCGGTGCGAGTAGGTAAGTTCGAAAATTCGAACATAGAATTTACTTCGCTGTGCGTGTACTGCCTTGAAGTTCCAATCAAACCTAGCCAGTAATTGGAATTTTTGAATTTTCTTTGAGATTCTTACAACTTTTGTGGAAATTGAAATTGAAAGATTAAAATTCAGAAATATGAATGCAATCTAAAGCTCCAATTGCACCTGGAAACATAAATATATTTTGGTTTGCTTTTTTATGTTTCATTTCCGCTTCAGGTGCCGGGAATCGTATCCGATCATAGGATTGTTGGAAATATTTGTTGACACAGTAGCCAATAAGTTAAAGAAGAACTATGAACTACCGAGAGGTTTTCCAACCGTCAACCTAAAAGCCCGGATCTCCTATATATACCTTAGAAATGATTCTGCCGAGACCTTTTCATCGGAAAGAAATATTAGCCAAATTGGAAATACTTCGCGTGACACGAAACAATTATTTTTTTATTTTCCTGTACATACCGAAGTTAACTTAACTATTTATTTACAAAATACCGAAAATTCATAAGAGTGCTCTATGCTAAAAATGTGCCCACAAAATATTTAGTAAAAGGTTTGAGTCAGCTAAATAGCAGACTTGGATTTTTGTAGCAATTGCTACGTCTCATTCTTACCGATCTGGGTACAAATTTACAGCCTTATTCATAATAATATTTAACTAAAGCTTAGTTAGATCTAATTTTGGTTTAATTGTTTAATTGAAGAAAACCTTATTCATAAACTTTTTTTAAAGATAATCACACTTAATCAAATGTCAAAAAATGAAATGACTCAGTTCGCATTTAGCGGTGAATTAACTTTTGATTTCCCGGTTTGTTTCAAAACTGTGAGCATTATTTTCGAAAATTTTGAATAAGTTTTCTTAGTTAAACAATAAACTTAATATTGTAACACAAAAGTGAATGCGGGAACAATTATAAATTTTGCGAAGACAAAAAGAACTCAGCCCTTCTTTTTTGAATAATTTTTTTTTTTTTTTTCTGTACATTGAACTTTAATAAGTCCTTTTCACACAATCGACTAAAATGACCAAAACTATTTGATTCGTGTTTATTTACTCATTTTCTCATTAATATTTTCGTTTATGCTCAAACGTTTTCCAGTTTTTCAATTAATGCCAGATGTCCATACCCAAAAGTGGCACTGAAATGAGCGAGTGCTGCCAGATTTTCAGAGTAGTTTTGCTAATTAATAGATTAAGTACTTCACAGCAAACTTACTTTTATGAATAAACATTTTTGACAAGAAGATTAAATGCGAATTAACTTATTTGACGTGCGTTAGTGGAGACACTGATGATCTATTGATTAAGGGAATCTAATGAATAAGGCTGTTAGTATTTACTGAAATCAGTTTTTTAATCGAAAAAACGTAGCTAATGCTTCGATTTTGACATTTCGTGTAAGTAATAGCAATTGCTACGTCTTATTCATACAACCCTGTACTGTCAAGTGTAGTCTGCAGTCGTCAACCATTACATCTGTCGTTATTTAATCTAGCTAATAATTTGTGAGCTAATTTAATATTACTGTAACAGGTTACATATGCGTCCATTTGTCTGTATTTATGCGCACTCAGTATAGGCACACAAAATATATAAAAGAAACCAGATGGCACCATAACCAATAACCATAACAACGTAATTTTGCGCCTATACTCATCCACGTTGCTAAGTGAATTTTCCACAATCCCCAAAGTCTTGCAGAGCGTAGTTTTATCGTCATTACTTACGGCATCATTTCTTCAATCGTTATTCACATCCTGTCGTTGAATTTCACACTTTATGCGCACACTGTCGTACATTTGTGTTAGATATCATCAAATAAGTATCATATTCGCTTCCCGTTCCCCTAGGTACAATTTCAAATCAGCCCAGCAACACCGTGCGCGATGAGTGAAAAATTAGACAAGTTATATGCTAAGAAGTCCTTTGAAATGTTCGTTCACTGTTTTGAATGGGAATCTCTGCGTTTCCATGACGATGGGGTGAATAAGAAAATAAAAATTGTAAGGAATTTGGAACTGTTGCTATAAAAATGGCCTTGCATTCGTTTTTATAGTTGTGACGAATGGAAGGAATCCTGCAATCTTATTCCAAATAGGAACGACTGAATTGAAGAGCTCTTGCAGGACACGTATACTCTCTGGAGTTTGTCAAACGTTCGTGAGCTTTGGATCAGTGGAAAAAACCTTCAGATATTACTTTTGTTTGTCAAGGCGTTGAACGTGTAACACCTTGATCAGTCTAGCACACAAATTCACGGGATGTAGTTTATACCCAGTGGCACCAAATTCCATTTAAAATACAAACTGTCAAGCCAACTGCGGCCATATTTGAAATATTTTGCTGTCATTGTGTTCTGTCATCGAGGAAAGTGTTTTATTGGCTTATCGTTAATCGTATCCAGTACGACAGAAAATATTGCTGCGAAACGTCACCATTTCGCGTCAGTCTTACACTTAAAGAGCTTGTGTCAACGGCTTCCAAGACCGATTTGAAGTTCTTGGATTTTTTTACCTTGTAGTTAGTTAAATCAGTCGTCTATGCTTATAAGCAGACAAAATTATAAAAACGTTATCGATTATAAAATTTATAATTTCTTCTGGGTGAAATTCGAAGACGTTGTAACTCGATAACCTCTGGCTGGTTAGATTTTCATGATTCTTTTTTGTTTGGTTCGTAGGTATTGTGTTTGGACAGAAACATTTTCCGCATTTTACGGGCAAAGCGGAGGTATGCAGGGTCCAGGTGTTGTTATATAAATTTGAATGCCCTCGCTGTTTGATTTGAAGAAGCGAACCAGAATAAGAGGAGTGACCAACGGAGAGATTATTGTCCGAGTATTGAAAAAAAAAAAAAAAAAAAAATGGGAAGATTATGCGGATTTATCTATTTGTCTTAGAGCTCGACTGGCCTTTGTTTTAGCTACTTGTGGACAATTTTGTAAAAAGATCTTGGTGAACAAGCATAATTGCTATATCTGCGGAGGGACGAGACTCTACAGACATCACTGCACCCAAGAATGCGCTATTTAGTGGGTTGTGTCATCGACTCTCTTTTTTTAAATGAAGAAGCCGACCGTTAACCTGTCGAATGCATTTCGTTAGAGCAACTTATCAAGATGATCATACTCATATTTGGAAAGTCACCTCTCGAAGTAAGGGTTGAAGTGTTTTCTTGTTGATCAATCGGAAAAGGTTGTCCCAAAATATTCTTCAATTTTGAAAATGCCTCTTCCAGCAAAGCCTGTATCGGTTTCAACAATCAATAGGGCTTCCTGTAGCTAAGGTTTTTTCACGACTTCTTTCACAAACTTATTACTTTGACCAGAACTTGATTTTCGGCAAAAAAATACCAGCACTTTTGAAGTTGATTGAGAGAATAAAATCTTAAAAGATGAAGTCAACCGTCCTTGTAGGTTGTCCGCAGTGAAGTTATGGAGCCTTGCGAAGTCTCCAAAAAACATTAAGTTGAGTAATTTATTGCATTAAAAAAATGTCAAAAACTTTTCTGACAAGTAAGACAGACGGCTGAATGTAAACAAAGCCGCCCAAAAGCATGATGCAAATTGGTGCACTTTTTGAACGAAAACTGTTAAAACTTGTCAACCACAAGATGGTACTAGTTTTGAAATGAAAACTCCTGCATTCTGTATATATATACATACATACATACCCTTTTTGATGCATTGTTACGGCTACGACCTCTCTCCACATGTGAATAAAGTTTTAGTGGAAAGCAAAGTTTATTAAGAAACTGCTTTCGAACTCCGTCCTTCCACTCGGAGACTCAAAAAGAAATCCTTTGGTACTTTGATTACAAGCATCTTAATTAGCCCCGTTAGTACTCGCATTTCCCAAGATGTTTCTCCAATTTCAAGTGGCCTTTTGACTTTACACACGACTCTGAATTTATTATACTTAAAGAAATTTCCATATGGCCGACGACGATTCATTTAAATTACTGGCACTGGACTTCGTGCGCGAGTGATTTTACTCCTTCTCCGTTTTGTTCCCGTTAAGGCAGAACCTACATATATATATTTATTTTTTATTTTTTCCTTTTCCTTGTTAACATCTATAGACGTATACGTATGCCAAACGCAAGCAACCGTGAACTCTGCGAATGAGAATTTTTCTTGTTAACAAGCTGCCATGGTTGGATATTGACTTACCATCTGTGATGAGATTATTCTGTTCATGTGCAGGTCGAATTTTCCGCAATGCATGTCGTAATTACCAAAAAAAAAAATGTCAATTTAATATATTTTACTGGATCAACGGAGGGAGAAGGTATACCGAGCATAATCGCCGTTTCCTTTGATTTTTGCAGTCGTGTGTATTTAAATATTTAAAGGACTGAAGGGAAGTTTGGTTTCATTAAATTACACAGCTGGTTTGTTTATTGGAACCAAGTGAAGTAGGCAAGTACTCAATAAAAAAATAAAGTTAGTGATACCAATTGATTTACTTTGTTTCACTCTTCCAGTACCGTACGCGCTGGATGAAAGTGAATGGCGCTTAAAGCAGTTTACTTACACTCTCGTGAGCACTAACAAAGATCTCAATTCTTAAAAAATATCCAGGCCGATATTTATGTTGTATTCGGCGCTCTCAGAGCACTTTTTTTGCCCTCAGAGCAATTTTTATGTTCGTTTGGTACCAAAAAAAGCAATCTTTTTCAGATTTCAGAGCACTTTTGCGAATCTAGATATTTTCTCAGATTTGCTTCAGATTTACCAATACAAGTGCATTTGAGTTTGACATTTGGTGGAGTTTGTTTACATTTGCGTGAATTTTTTCTACAGCAAAGAAAGGCATTGCATCGGGTGAATCAATTTTCGTAAATTATTTGTTTGCAAACATTTAGAAATCAATCGGGACGGAAATTTCGAATGTTTTAATACAAAATTTAACCAGTGAATCGAAAGCGCATAGAAAAGTGTCGAAGACTACACATATTACAGTCGGACGAATATCAACACAAAAAAAGAGCAAGAGCGTTTTTATGTTCGATTAGGCACACGAAATCTGAAATCTGAGGGCAAATCTGAAGAAGCTCAAACGAATACCACATTACTGGCCAGTCTGAAACTAAGAGCTTTGCAAACTTATTAAGCAATAATTTTTGCTGCAAATCAAGGAGGAAGAGTAAAATACATTTTTGTAGTAGATTTATTACGTAACCAGCAATTTAGATCGGCTTGTTTTGTGAACACTGAATAAGATCGTAGAAATATGATCTGAGGTTGAAATTGAAAAACAATTTTATTTTTGTATGTTAACCAATTTCCCACAAAATTGTACTTTTTCCCATGAGACGGTTTCTAATCATCGAAATTCCCACGAAAAGGTAAATTTCCCACGAGCTTAAACACTGGTACAGACAACAGATATTGTGGTTTTTTTTCTTTTAATTTATTAGATCTTCGTTCTTATTGTCAGTAATGGTTTTATAAATTTGATAGGCCACATTTGTTCGCTTTACAGAGCGATTGGAAACATTCGAAAATCTAGTTCTCTTAAGTCGATTAGATTGGTAAGACAGCTGTCAGACGTAGTAAACTAGAACGTCGCCATTTCTTTGCAATAAACTACGTTGTAGTCAGACAGTCTTACCATATGGTGGATATTTTTCTTTTTTATAAAATTGCTTGAAAGCGAAACAAACCTAAATCGAATTTGCAAAATAAAGAAATATGTTGTGAATATATTTATATCGAATCTCTACTACATATTTTGTTGCTCAGCAAAAACAAAGTAAAATTAACTTCACTGATTATTAAAAAAATGTTAAACTTCCTTTCCTCGAGAGTAATATTAATTTATTTGCAAATGTTGGGAACAAGGAACAAATTGCATTTGTTTGAAATAATTTATCAATTTTACATAGGTATACTACACTTGACGATGACAGAAGACAGATGCAATGTGAAAGAGTATGGTATAAGATAATTTTAATTCGGAAATTCTGTTGAAAATCGTGAAAAACACTTGATATAACTTTTTTCTTTAAATAATACTGCTTTTAAAACATCTCTCATTCCTAACGCAGAAGATTAAAGGTATGCTCTGTACTAAATAGCCGCCGCTGACTGAAAGGGAATTCTAAAAAGAAGTTACACGTATTGTGGTCGGCCATATTGTTTACGTGGTAGGAATTATGGGAAAGTTCAGCTGATAATTTTATTGCGATGGGTTATCCGCTTTCCTTTAAAACAAAATGGCTTCCGGAAGCGATGAAAATGTTTTTTTATTTATTTTGTGTAACTGATTGATGAGTTGTTGGTTTAATTTACTGGCACTAATTACCATTTTCATTTCACGTGATATAAATCAGAAATATAAATGTTTTCAAGTGATTGCAGGATTGTTGGTCGCCGGAACTTGGGTCTATTGTGGTTTTACGTATCTATAAATATGGGTAGAACATCCATGACACTTCAGGCGTCTTTTTTTTGATATCACTCTTAATCACCGCTCCTCTCTCTATCTCTCTCTTGCACGAATGCGCGTTAGTAAAGTTGTAATTATTTGCGTTTAAACGCGTTTATATTATTTGCCTTAAGAATGCGACGTATCGGGAATTTTTGTTTTCCCGTTTTGTACTTTTTTTTATATGAATCTTTTACATTATGTTCTTTGATTACAACAATTTGCAGCCGTCAGCAATATGTATCAGTCCTTGCAAGTCCTTCAAATGTAGTAACAATAATGAAACTGAAACATTTCTGGTGACGAATTCCGACCGAATTTTAATTTGAGCGGATTTCCAATGTCTTGTGTACTCAATTTGCATTTGATTTCCTTTCAGATGAATTCACTTTTGTTTTTTTAATTCAGTACCTCTCAATATCTATAGACATCAATTCAGACACCTAAGTACTGAATGAATATACATATATTAAAGATTCCTAGAATTTGAAATCGGCACGACTGGAAATGCATCGAACAACACTCCTTAGCCTGAATATTCCACCATGACACATGACTACACAGATTTGCATTTATCATCGATAAATAATAGTGACAGAACCCCGACGTCTTCAGTTCCAGTTCATGCCGATTTTATCTCTTGCGAAACTCTTTGTAGTCTCCTATAATGAACCCGACCCAATAACAGTGTTGAATCAAGGAACACGACATTTCTGTCCAAAACACAAAAAAAAATCCTATTAAAGGCGTAAATAAACGCTTAGAACACAAATCGAATGCTGGTTTTAGTATTGCATGTTCAATTATAAATATAACGTTCGTAGGTATTAATAAAAAAATATGCACAAGTAAGTTAGCTAGTAGATGTCAGTTAGCATACAACAATTCTGAGTAACCAGTTGATATCTTTTACCGGGGCTAATAAATTTAAAATGCTATCTTGTACCATCAAAAACAATGATACAAAAAAGAAAAAAACAGTCACATCCTTGAATTACATTGCCTTAGACGTAATATTAAGAATTAAAATAAAATCGAAGGCATACAAATAATGGCCATGGTTTTGCTTTTACTGAAGTGGCAACACTTTTAAAACAATGAATTAAGGCAGTTAATACTTTATCCATGATGTCTATTTGCTAGAACTAGTGCCGGACTGCTAATATTTGAGCGTCAGCGACATTGGGTTCAGTTCTCTCTGCATCTGACAAACGTATCCTTCCGAATTCACAATCGGGACAGCAATTCCATTTTTTAGTTAGTACAGCTTAAAATAAGTCTATACCTTTAATTATTTAATATGACTTCGAGCACATGAGCTTTAATTTTTGACTTGATTTAATTTCTAGCATTGAGAGCCTTGCTTCGTAAATCTATTTATGGTGAAATGGCAAACTTAAGACCTAGCTTGTGAGACAACCATTTGATTTGATTTTTGGGACTAATGGAAGGGACCTACAATTTTATGCCAAATCTTACAACACTTACACTCTCCGATATTTGCCGGACTTTCGCGAGATGTGGTGCAGTGGAAACACTTGGATAGATGTGTTTCGTGTTTTTCCGGGGATCGATATGTAGACCGCTTCCTTAGCAGTACATCACCAGCACCATCAGAGACAATACTGAGACCCCCAACTTCGACCAATTTTCCGTTGCTTGCCTACAAGCTATATTTTTGCGGGGTGGCAATGCTAAGTGCGTTAGTATTGTTACACAGAAATTAGTGTTGACAAATGTCACGTATCTTCAAAAAATTCTGGCTCACCAACACACTTGCACCTTGCATATGCCAATTCCGCTGTCGGCAAAGTTGCTGTCACCGTTCATCGAATTTTATCCGTTAAATTTGAAATTATTCGTTACGTGAGGAAAGTATTTTTTTTTTAATGTATTAGTGTACTTTTGCTTAAAATATTTATGAAAACTCAACAATGTAGATTGTTTGAGGGAAAATAGACACATTTTGAGCAATTTTTTTTCAGTTAATTAAGAAAAATGTACTCATGAAATCGAAGTTAATGATATTCAAAAGCGGAAAATACGCAACCATGTTTGTCATAATATGTTTCTAATAAACAAAACATGTCATTTAGATAGTTTTACTAACCAAACAATTCAGATTATTCGCATTTTGACAGTAAATAACAACTAACCAATAGCGTTCAGTAATGTAAAAATGTGGTATATCCGAACTCTATCACATTTCCCCACTGTTGATTGCGGTTGGCAGCATTTATTTTACATTTTTTGTGTGTTTTTGCATGTCACACGGATTCTAAATTGACATAACATACTGGCTAAAATGAGGGGCCAGCGGCAAGAGGATTGCTAGTTGGGGGGTCTCAGTATTGTCTCTGACCAGCACAATAGCTACTGAGCCACTGCGCCTACTGAAGTCTCTCAAAATGGTTGTCGCTGGAAAAAGTGCTGCCAATTCGAAAAGAAAATGTCTCTTTGTAATAATAAAAAAATATACTTTAGTTGACATATATATTTAAAAATGCTACCAGTGGCTTAAGCTATCATATCTGACATGTCCTTCGGTGCATTGAAATCAAAACATATTCTGTCAGGCATCATCGCACCAGCTTCACAACAAACCGAATTCCACATAAAAGACGTTGGACGAAATAAAAAATAATCATTTTTTGTGTCCAGGCTAAATTTTTCGAACTCACAATGGCGAAATTTTCCATCGTAACCTACAAAATATATAAGGTGAAGGTTAAAAATGATTATTTTTAAGGACGAAAGTGAATAAAAAACATTCTTGCCACTCATCCTTGCACTTTTAACCCTCAGCTTAAGTATTTTGAAAATCTCAATATATATTTCTGTATGGAAAAGTTCTTTATTCGTTGCCCCCTATTTCAATATGTCCTACAAAATTGACATATATGTCTGATTTTCTTTATGTTAATTGCTTCAATAGTACATCTTTTATGTACCTACGGAGAGAAGGATCAAGGCAGATTTGATCCCTTACCCTTTTCAAAACATCTAATTATTAAATAATTCACAGAAAGAATTTTATGGTTCTAAGGAGGTGTGCTACAATCAAAATCACAACACATCAAGTTCAGTGTCACGAAAGCTCGTGTACCGTGACAAAGAAATGTCAACCGCTTCGATGTGTAATTCTCGTTGGTGTTGAAATAAATTTCTCACCCCAGTATCGTTCTCAACAAGTTTGATGTAGACCAATTTTTGGTTCAATTTGCATGTGTAAGAGGCATTGACGCAATAATAAATTACAATTAAGCTGCTTACAACTTAAACGGGTATCACGTGCTACACATTTGAGTTCCCAGCAGCATAACATCGTAACTGAGTATGCTTCGTTTTTGATAACCGTGGGAAATGTTGACATTTGCTTATTTCACATAGCTCATGTTTACCAGAACAGCAGGAGTAAAGCTGAACCTTTTCACCAAAGCCTCTTATAAGGAACTTAATCATTTTAGCTCTGTTATTATTTGTTAATGTGCTCGATGCGTGTTAGGGAAATTCTTAATCGTATGGAAACGCCTATCCAGCAGGGTGGTCTAACTGAAAACTACTTTGGGGATGGTTTCCGTAATTTTGGAACAAGTGCCAAGGTGTTTACCAAGGATCCACAATGCATGCCCAAAACCAAACGAAAATCACTTTCACATTTCAATGAAATGAAAGGAAACATGCGAATGCGAACATTTGTTTCATGGAACTCATTAGGCTATGTTTTTCTATTATGAATTGTACTTTGTACATCGTGTCTGCTCCAGGAATTTCTCTTTCATTGGACATGTAATTTGTTGAGAAAATTTGTGAGTGAAAGCCACAAATGGGATTATACGGAAATTTCTTTCGTTTTCGTCTAACAGAATCCCATCCCTTCGTCTTAGTTATTAATAATAAATAATAATTAGTTGGCGCAACAGGTCAGAAGGGACCCAAGGCCTAGCTTCTCACAACCATTCGTTTTGTGTGAGTTTCATTTTTGGAACGAATGGAAGGGATCTACAATTTTATGCCAATTACAAACGGCTAATTGAGAAGCTCTTTCAAGACAGTTATACTCTCGGATGTTTGTCAGACGTTCGCGAGACAGTTATTACGTTTTGTTAAATAAATTTTTTGTTATCAAGGTAAACGGCTGAAATACTATTTATATTTAAAAGTGTATTACTACGTCACCCTAAGTAATTTACAAATGATTAACGTTTCAATTTACAAGACTCTGACAATTTTTTATAACATTTTTAAATAGAATCAAAGAAGGTTATGTTTTAGTTGTAGGTTGTTTCTGGTTCCCACATCTCCTGTTAATCACATATAACTTCAAAATAAAATTCCCCTGTACCAATATATCTCTAGGACTATCCGTGCAAGCAATTTGTCAAGATAAATTCATTCTTTTAAATTGTTTGCTTATGAGTCAGTATATCTAAAAATGTCTTAAAATTCGTTTTTCGATTAACTTGATTTTTGATGACCAATAGTTTTCACCCTGGGTCCAATATGTTGTGTCGGCCAATACTCATTCCGCGATACTAATAATTATTTTTAGTGTCCAAGCTAAATCTTTCGAACTCACAATGGTGAAATTTGCCATACAAAATTGCATATTGCGACCTACAAAATATTTAGTGTGAAGGTGAAGGGTAGGACCCATTATAAAATTAGATAAACTCATTTTTCTTTGGGAATGACATTTTTGTTAAATATTTTACTGTACGTAAAAGGATTAAACCAAGCCGACGTACTCTCAACAAATTATAAACAGGTTTCAAGGAATATTTATTGAGTTGCTTTGTATAACTTAAGCTTTATTTATTTAATTTACACACAAACATAAGCCAGCCTTATTTTATAATCGCATTACAAGGAGCGTATAAAGTTGTGCAGTCTTTAAAATGCCTATAAACGCAAAAACTTTATTTACAAAAGTTGTTCAACGTTGTATAAGCTAAACGCGTTTGGAACAGTGATGGGGACTGTCGAATGAAAACTATCGACTTATTCGATAGAAGTTGAAAATTCATTCATTCGATAGTAGCTGAAAAATCATTCATACAAAGTAATTGAACGAAAAGTTTGTAACTACTTTTTTCAATCGATAGTCAGTTTGAACGATTCTGTTCATCCATTCAGGTTTGAATGATTTCACTCGTTCAACTTTTCGTTCAACTACTATTTTTGTTAGTAAGTCTGAGTGTGAACAATTCGTTTTCATTGATACTTAGTTCGAACGAATGATTTTCGGTGTTTTGTAGGTAATGAGAGTGTGTAGGAATGTGGAATTATGTCTTCTGTTTATTTTTAAAATATTTATGTTGCAACATTTGTTTTTAAGTTTTATTTATTTATATTTATAGAAAATGAGTATTTTGTTTATTGTATATTCTAGAATTTTGTGGTTGTTCTTAGGGTTGTTTCTGCGCTTGACTTTTTGAACGGTGTAGTCCATTTTTATTTCGTTCACTTATAGGCTTTTTGTTTTGTTTTTTCTTTTAACTAAAAAAAAACACAACCGACAGGCCAAGCCACTAATCGTAGATTCATGAAACTTTTAGCGTATATTTAACGTGTAGACGCGCAGTAAGAATAGACTCCCTGACTTTTTTTAAGAGGGACCTTTTTATGACTTACGCCCATAAGCATGTAGAGGTAATCTATTAAATGTATGTAGATATTTTACTAACAACCATATCGTCCTAAGCAATCATTCACGCTAATAGGGATTAGAAAACAATTTTACACTTTTTTACTATACCCAGTTTAATTTTGTAAAAAAGCTAATTTTTCATTTACAGAATTATCTATTAATAAATGTAATAGATTTCTTATTTTTTTTACTTTTTCTGACTCAAACCCTGTATAAATAATATACGCATGGGCAACACTGTTGGAAAAATATTATTTACTGCAAAAATTAAACACAAGTCCATAATATTCAGTCGTCAAACCCGAACATAAACTTGTTTTTGTAAAAATGCCTGCGTTTAATCCGATTGAATTTAAACTGCGCTCCGGAGACCAGTTTAAGTATTTTAACTCGAGTTGATGGAACAGCAGATCGTGAATATACGACGTCATCATCTTCGAATTTATCGAATGCATAAGCGGGCTAGGGCTTGATTCAAAGATTACGATGTCGTGGATTTTCGGTGATATTTCCGGTTAAGAAAGAGGCATGTCATTTTATGTGAAATTTAACATTACGTAGGTATAAATCGATTTAAGATTAGTTTAAATGCATCTTTTAAGCCTTAGGCCCTGGCAGCTAGAGCTACATTTTCCTATTGCTTATGTTATTCATTTATGTAACAATAAAGTCATAATAATAATAATAATAATAAATGCATCTTTATCCAGCGGTCTTAATGCATGTTTTTAAGTCAGTATTATAAATGTAAATTAAATCATCTCGCTTAAAATATACGGATTAGGGTGTAAAATTAACTTAAATCTAATTTGCAAGAGGAGTGAATAATAGGCCATTGGATTCAATATTTTTTTTTTGTTTTTGCTTTAATGCAAAATTCATGTTATTGCATTTAAAAAGTACTATTTTGTAATTTTCAGTACTATCTCTTTTCAGTTTGTAGTACAATTGAGAAAAGTCGATTTGCATCACTGATGGGCAATCTGCTTTCGACTGTTGGTCTTACTTCGTGTAGTAAATAATGTTTATGTTAATAACAATATTTCAAAGTGGGTGGGGGTACCTTAAAATGTTTAATTAAATTTCGCAATTATTTATAGAACAGAAGAGGATTCTTTGGTTCCCGATTAAATGGAGTCCGGTTCAAGGTAGAAACGGAGTCTGTCAACAGAAATGTAATTAACATCAGGGGTTGACTTACCGCATCCGTAATCGAGTACAACCTGTTTGAATTTGTTATTGTTTTTTATGTTAAATCCACAAAATTCAGTGACGTATTGTTCACTCACGGATGGGGTAATGCGACTCCAGGTAACTATTTTTATTGGTGTTGGAAAGGAGAATCTTTCCTTTGGTTATTTATCAGTAAAATATACTCAACCGACGCTGGTCTGCTTGTTTGCCATAAATTTGATGACTGAGATTGTTTTACATGGAAGCAGATGATGGAATTTGAGGTTTCCAACGAGAGCAATTAAAATGGAATTCCCCAGTAAAAGTGGAGGTCAATTTATTTACTAGTACCACTTCATAAAAGTCCTACACATTCCACTTCAAGCTGTAGACAACTTTGGAATTTCGGTAAATTTTACTTAGTCCAAAGGACAAGGCCACCAATAATAATCTTCTTATACACGTTGCCAAGTCAATTTTGACATACCCAGCAAACCCATCTTATACCGTAGGTACACAACTAGTGGGCTTCTGTTGAATTGTTATCCTATTCCCATCTAGAAGTGCTGTCCATTCCTGAGAAGTCCAAAACTACTCGTAATGACAATTACAAATATTAGTCAACAAGCTCTTATGTCAACAAATACCTACTCAAAGACCCCATACTAGAACATACTTAGAGCGATCTTCGAAAAAGATAAGAAAAAAAAAAAAAGTCTCAACATTTATATATAACTGCTCCCTCCAAGGATAAAGTAAATAAAATCACCCATCCTCTTCCATGTCAATGTGAACACAAAGCAACCATTCGATATCGCAATTAAGTATCCATTATCTGTAGGTGGGTATGCCTTCAGATTTCGGTTCCACCTCTCATAAAAAACACCAGAGATATGAGTACAGATGGTTCGTCTGGCGTTTCAAACTTTTGCCAGCAAAACGTTTTGAACGACTCTTAAGTCAGTTACAAAATGAATATTCGATTCGTCGAATGGGGGAACTCATTTTGCAAGCCTCCTCACTGAATAATATTTAAATCCGTGGCCGCTTGATACTTACAGCTCAAGTTTATTCTTCTAAATCAGCAGCCTCTTTGCGATGTATGTATTCCTTTCCAGTTGAGTAATCCATTTAGCATCAGACATATGCACAACACACACCCACTTGAATAATGCGAGAATTTCACTTTCCCAAAATATAGCCCCTCACTCTTGCAGTTGGCTACTGTAAGCAAGAATATAACTTCGCAGCTATTTGATTTTATTTCGCACAAGTTCACGCTTCAAACACTGGTACGGACCGGTGTAATTTGAAAATTCTAAAATCCGGAAGCCGAAAAACTCTTCATTGAAATGTAACCACCGTGGACCGGCGTATGGACTACCGACGTGTCCTTAATTCACCCGAACTCAGAGACACAAGTGGAGCACGTTTAACGCATGACTTTGGCCAAGTCTCCGTATAATGTTCGCGGCTACACGACCGAACGGGATGAAATGTAATATCGAACTGAGCAGGGACCAGACAGTCACATCCTGTTTGACGGTTGTTTACAAAACAAATTATCGTAAACGTGGTAGATAGAAGAGGTGCCTCTGCCTGTGCTTGGGTCTTGGCTCTTGCCTCTTGGCTCTTGGGTGAATGTGCGGTTCACTAAGGTGGAGACGATTCGAACTGTAGTTCCAGTGATGCATTGCGCCGAATCCTGGCGACGCGTTTTCGAAAATTCGAAAAACAAAATTCTAGTACAAAATGCTAGGGGGAAGACGAAATGTGCGGCAGGGCACTTTTCACTCAACAGGGGAGGTCGTCATTCGAAGTTTCGAACAAATGGCAGGAGATGCATGGTGGCAGGCCAGTCGATAAACAACTTTGAAGTGAAATCGCTTTAATGCGCGGTACGTGGACTGCCAGTGGGTAAAGGAACGGGTTGACTATATATTGAGACCTCGGGTCAACTTGAAGCTTGAACTTTATGTTCCGTAGGCTTGTAGGTTGAATCCCAGAGAGTGTATTATCGAATCAAATTGACGTGGTAATGTATGGGAATTTTGAACTCACCTTTGGTTCGCATTTGTCAAAGAATGGTTTCCTAAATGGTGTGATTGGAATTGCGACTGAGGAGCTTCTGTGTTCGGCGGTTACTGAAAATACACTACGTGAAGAGCAGCCCTATACCACTTGGTGGTAAACAAATCAAACTTTACCGTAATCAGAATATTTAGGCCATGATCCGGAAAGGATACCCTACCAAACATGGGTAAAAAGTGAGGGCTACTTACTTTTCGCTGTCTGTTTTTGTGATTCGCTTGTGTGGAAAAATGTCAATTTGCTTATAAAATTGCTCCTGAAAGCCTTCCCTTCAACACTACATCACCTGCGTGACTGTCAGTATTGTTCTTCTATAGCTTTCACATAGTTTATGCACATCAGAAACATAGAGCTTGTACTTTTTAAACGACTTAGAAGAACTTCGCTAGTGGTCCGTCAATGACTTCCTAAATATGGTAAATGGCTCTTTGTATAGCTTCTTAGGTCGTAGGTTTTTATAAGTTTCCATAAGCTTCTATAGTGTGCAGGTCATAAATCACAAAAGCATTGCATAGGATCTACACTGAATACGCTAACCTTTTATAACCAAATAGCTTGTGAAACCTCAACCATATTAGGTGAGGGAACTTATTTCTCATTGACACTATCACTCTCTCTGCCATTATACCCATGTAGCAAATGCTGCAAACGCTGCTTAAACATATCTACCTTTGGATACCATCTTCATGGTTTGAGGGACAGCAAGTCCGACAGCCAAAATGAATGCTTCTTTAACTGAGATCTACCTCACTGACCTTTTTTTGGCGCGATACCATCTTAACGCTGGTGATGTCGATATAATTGGTACAAGCGAGCTGTCTGTGGGGCGTTTCAATGACGCCCTTCTAGCATTTCCGAATATTTAATAAGTTTTTTTTTTAACAAAAGAAAAATGCCAAAAGTTTTTTTTAGTATTTTCTGAAATTTCTTATACTTTTCGCGCGTATCCTATGTACGCTCCCACGTAACGCCCTGTAGCCCAAACGGCTTGACCGATTCTGATGAGTGATGTGTCATTAAATTGGTATTCTTTCCCGGAGTATCATAGGCTAAACAAATAAACATAAAAATATAAAATTTAAATAAAAAAGGCAAAAAAAAAACAATTGTCACATAAATGCCAGTGAGAAATGTCAAGATGTGGAATACACTGAACTGTGGTATAAATTACTTTCTGATGTATACTCACAATAGCGGTCTTGTGGAGTGTCTGCATTCAGTCATGAATTCATTTATTTTAATAGAAAAATGATTATTTTTATTACATAAGCATAGCGAACATTCTTTTTGCGACCGACATGAAATGGAAGTGCCTTAAAGATTTTAATAAAATGCTTTAGCTACACTCCTAAAACGCTGGCAAATAAAAATAATGCACACCACTCACAAAAGAAACGGTGAGTTTCTTTAAATTTGCGGAAGCTCACAACTACGGAATTTGTATGGAAAATATAGTCACTGTGAACTACTAAACTTTGTAGTCGAAACTGAAAATGTTAATTGGTAAGGCCCATTGTATGGTCACAAGAAAATACTTTAAGATATACCTTAAGGCTTGATTTTGATGAGTGAGGTACATAAGATTCGTATTCTTCCCCGGAGTTCCATCGCTAATATGACGTCAGCGTGACCTCCGAAGTTTACAAGTCCTTATTAGAAATATTCAGAACTTAACTTGTAGATTTTGAAATAAAAAAATATTTAGCACTAGGGTTGTATAAAAAAATACTCTTTTACATTTCGCACAAAAAATAATAGTTTGCACTCATTCTAACAGATGGCGCTAGTCGACACTACATGTTATTGAACATTTCTATTAAAATTTATCATTGACGTTTACTATAAATGTAACTGTGTATAATAGATTAAGTTATTATTATTAATAATTTGTATTGAAATTCGAAAAAGCCTAAACCGTGCAATGAGGCTGAGTGAAAACGTGGTCTTAATTTATGACATTTTTTCACTGTGAATGTACTACTCTTTCGGGGAGTCATCGCATCTCATCCCCGGACAACTCATTCCCAGCATCTAGCGGCATCTAAATACAGCTCAACTCTGCAACATGGACACTTACCTTTTCACTACCCTTATCGTTCGAAATGCATACATTAAGTTTACTCGCACTTTTCCTTTCAAAAAAATAAAAAAAGGCTAAAAAAAACTTTAAAGCTTAACGAGTCTAAGCGCTACCAACGAAATCACAACAATACTAATTTACCTAACGTACTCTCCGACTGCATATTGCACTAAAACGCTAGAAATAAAAAAGTTAATTTAAAAAACCAAAAAACTCTGACTACTAAAGATTGAAGTAAAAAGGTTTAAAAGATTAAAACAAGACACTTTCAAGTATAACTAATTGGCAGTCGGAGGTCGCGCATATTTATGTCAGATTGTGTCAATTAGTTATTCTTGAAAGTGTCTTGTTTTAATATTTTTAAATCTTTTTTACAGTCAATCGGGTTTTTTTGTTTTTTAAATTAACCTTTTTTACTGGAATTTGTGTCATTCGTGAACCTTTATCTGATATACAGTGCATCGATGTTTTAGGTCCTTCCCCCCACTTTCACATGCATCAGATGGAATGTGAAATGTGAGCGGGTGGAGTGTGACTGCGAAGGACTTATGCCTTATCTATGATGGAGGCCATCGTTGCCGTTTTTTAACTTTCTCTATATCACGAAGTAAGCTCGAGACATGAAATGTGAGCGGGTTCTGACATAACGATGATAGAGCCACTCAAAAAAGTGGGTCTCGAAATTCTGTCCGTCTGTTTGTCTGTCTGTCCGGGTGTCCCGAGGCCTAAAACCTTAACAGCTGCCCGGATTTGGTTCAAACTTCGGATTTGGAGTTTGTGGGCTTACAGTTCGGGGTCGTTTTTTTTTTTGCAAGGTAAACTCAATATTAATGGTGCTTCCCATGCAAAATGTTCATACCAGTTTGATTTGTTCGAAAACGGCTCCAACGATTTCAATCAAAATTGATGTTTGAGCTTAAGTAGATGAGGTTACCATGACCCAGTTTTTGCCTAAAAAAACGATAACGGTACTTGTGAAATGTAGACATATCTCGAAAACGGTCCATACGATTATAACAAATATGTGTTTCTAAGGTAATTTCTTACTCTATGGATTTTTTTTTTAATTTCGTTTTCTTTAGTTTACCCGAAAACTGTGTAAAGGATTTTCACCCAAATAAATAGTAAAGCTAAGTATCCTGCTCGCGCTAAATTTTATCTCCCATACAAAAATGTCTACAAAGATAAAATTTAGCGAGACAATTTAGCAAAGCAGTATCCTGTTCGCTCGCTAAATTCTTAACTTCATATAGATGGGCCGATGACAAGTCTCCACTCATTTAGCTCGCGAAATAAATGTCCGGTACATTAAATCGAAGATAAATTCCGACAGAAGAAAAAGTTTGTGTTGTGTTGTTGCTGCCGGGTGAATTTATTATCTCAAACTATTTATTTATTTCTCTTTCCCAAGCTGTGTGTAGTCACATTAGCGGTATAAGTAAAAGAAGAGGCAAAACCAAAATACCCTTTTCATGGGATGAAAAGAAAAAAAAACTTGCGGGGCTTGTGGAGGAACGGCCAACTATATGGAACTTGCAGGACAAATCTCACTAGTTGATTGATTGGATTTACGCGACATGAAGTTAAGTGTCGTCTTCTACTTGCCACTATAGCAATTATTTCAGCTGCTGCAGCAATTATAACATCTTCTTCAATTCTTATTGCATCCATTGTTTTGCAGATATTTAAATATTGCAATGTCCTTGAAGTTTGAATTTCTTTTTACTTGTATAATTAAAATGTCGTTTACCCACATCTGTCATGAACATATGGTTTTTGTCCCATCTATCGCATTTCAAAATTTAGCGACCATTTATCTTTGCTTGTGGAGAAACGGAGTGGAGACTAGTGACGCTAAAATTTAGCGCGAGCAGGATACTTAGCTTTAGAGTAAAATTGATGTTTTCAAAATTCTTGCGTCCTTATTTTTCAATTCGAAGTACGGAAAACTTTAATCTTAAAAACTGCTCATATTTCAAAAACCCCATTTTCGATTTTTATAAAACTTTTAAAACCAAATTATATATATTCATCGGTTCTCAGATTTTTACCTACCTAGCTAATAAAATAAGAAAACAACCAACCAACCTTTTGATGAACGAGAAAGTTTCGTGCGACCCAGTCGTGCAATTTATTCAATGTTGCACAGTCATTTGGAGTGCATATTAGCTTGTAAATATGCTTTGCGAAAGAACTCTCAATATCGGAAGGAATGCCTAGTATAAAAGACAAAATATTTTTTTTAACCCACAAAAAGCTTCATATATTTTAGCATCTTTTTTTTGAAATTCTGACAACACTGGTGCGAATCCACCGTAGATGTCACAATTTATCACCCGTCTTCTGCCTCCGCATCCACTCCACCGCCTAATTTCTGCTCTACAGCAGTTGTGGCTATTTTCTGTCCTCCCCCGGCTAATATCCACTTGCCGATCCCAACATCACTGACTCTTCTCCGTCTACTGTGAATGTGAATCCATCCCTGCCCCATCCTTTTGGTGGCTTCGTTGCCAGTGTTATTTGAAGGAGGAGTTGAGATAGTCATCTTTTCATAATATGATCCCACGGCACTCCTTTGAACCGCCAATTACAATTACAAATGAACTCATTTAATTAGATCAGCCCGAAACATCAGTCGCATGTTTAATTCAGAATCTGATCCCGGTGACGTCTGCTGTGTCAACTAGCATACATTAGAATAAAACAACTCACCTACCACCTAGCGATGGCCTTGGATCATTGCCTCGGAATTCCCCAACGAAATTGAATCAAACATCCTTCCGTCTCATTATGAAACATTAATGCCTTTTGATCTGTCTCGCATTGGTGGCCTACTTCACAACGGACACACCCTTCTCTTGGGCTTCGGCTCCTTAACAAGGAATTGTAATTAACTCATGAGTAAATATTTGTCGGAATCTCCACCAGCCTCTACACCTTTTCTGTTCTGTTGCGGCTCAAACAACCTCAAATAGATTCTTCGAAAATGTACAAGTGGGGTCAGGAAGCTGTCATAGAGACACACTGACATTTTTCCCACTTGATTGTCAAAGCATTCGTCGTTTAATGAAATTTTTTCGGAAACTTTTAAAGAGCTCGGTATGAAGTTCCACGCGGGAGTACCAAACTGATTCCCAAAACAGATTCCCAGTCCATCAAACGTCGCATTTCCAGTCGGGTAAACACATTCATAAATCTTCTTCGAAAAATCTGTACTCGTATGACAAATTTCTTTATTTTTAGATAATCGTCATAGATCCGCCCATTTGTTAGGCACTGACTTGTAAGAAGAGCCGAAGAAAAATCACACGTATGCCGAGATGAAAGAAAAGCCACCGCAACCATATGGCTAGCAAAAAAAGGATAACATATACGTCGCGGAGTGACGAACAAAAGCATACATTCGAACATGTTTGGTGGTGCAGTGATTCTTCAAAGGACGTGGGTCTGTATTAAAATGGATCTAAGATGGAGATCCAAACAAGAGGAAAAGACGTAGAAGAATGGAAAAATAATCTAGCAAATTGTGTGTGCCCGTTTGTAGGTTTCCATGCGAAATTATTCCCCCGAGCAGTTCATAGAAGGATGGGATGCTTACTTTCATCATTGCCAAAGGAAGCCAACAAAAGTTTTCGCAAAGGTATCTATCGAAATGATTTTTAGAACAATTTCAGAGTTTCAGATACCACTTTGCAGAGGACGTGGAAAATTCGACGAATGCGTGTCAGAGCCTTCTACAAATACAAATTATTATTGTTTATCTGCAGATGGATTCGGGGACTCATTATACGCGTACAAACAGAAACTCAGCAGCTCAGCTGGTGATGGCTGTGAGATTGATTATTTATACGAATGTAGAATCCTATTGACAATCATCATTGGCTTGGGCAAGGCCCAAATATAATTGTATTGTCTCGTCATTTGGTCGCAATTTTCTTATTTATAAAGGACACGCCAGTGACAAGCGAAGTGAAATGATTTGAAATGATTTCAAAGGAATTCCTTGGCGAAATGGTGAGGGAACTTCTCTAACTTGTGACCCGCTGTTGATAGTGCTAGGGAGTGGTTGGGTTTAGTCTCCGAAATTGTTTGCCGTTAGAAGTGGGCCAATTTGAATGGAGTGAACACATTCGTGCTATTGAAAATAACGAGAAAATTAAAAGTTGCCTGCTAGCTTGCAGGCTCATGCCGCCGAAGCTCTGCATCTGAATAAGGACTTGCATCACGACTGTGGAAAGGAGGTCCCATTATATGTAAATAACTTCCAAAGACTACTCACCAGGTGTACGATACCGAACACGAGGCGCGGCAATACAAGGCAACTAACAGGTATCTTTTAAGCCACCAATTGATATTAAATTGCTTTATTCTTGATTAAGACGCTCGTTTCTAAATGGGCCAGAAAAGGCAAGCTAAAAAAAAAAACTAAAATAATTCCGTCTCAATTTTACTAAGCCATTCATTTTGGTAATTGTATAAGCAAAAGGAAATGCAATTTTCGGAAAATTTTATTTGGTACCATCGCAGAGCTGATAAGCTATGAATGAATGATTATTTTGCTTTCTTTGAAGCAGAACAATTCGAACGGGATAATTTTTTTTAATTTAGTTTCCATAAAATAACAAAAGAGTAGTTGTCCGAAGAAATGACAATTGTTAGTCTTTTTACCTTTTGACTTAGAAACCTATTTAGAGTAGAGCGACGAATTATTTTATTCCATCAGTTGATAGCTAATGAGTAGACGCTTCTCTTGATCCATGTGGCTTATTCGAATTCGGATGGAATGTTTTTATTTTTTTTTAATTTTCAAAAATTTTTCTTAGTCACATTTTGAGGAGAGCGACAAAATATTTGCCTAAAGCAAGACAAAACTACGATTCGTTTTAAAATATTTGGCGTGGTAAAATTCAAATATGTATTTCTACATTTTTAACTTTCTCTAATAGTAAAAGTAGTAAGAGAAGATATTCGTACAAAATTTCGTTAATCAATTCTGACATTACGATGATAGAGGGACTCAAAAAAGTGTGTCGCAAAATTCAGTCCGTCATGACAACATACCCAATTTTTGGCTAAAAATCGAACGGTACTTTTGAAATTTGGACATGTCTCGAAAACGGTCCATACGATAGCAACAACAATTCATTTCTGATGCTATGTGGTCACTTCTAACTTAATAGCGAACTCAGATTTTCTCTATATAATCGTACAATGGATTTTTGAAAATTTTAAATTTTGTTTTCTTTAGTTTACCCGAAAACTGTATAGAGGATTTTGACCCAAATACATAGTAAGAGTAAAATTGATGTTTCCAAAATGCTTGCGTCCTTATCTTTCGAACCACGGAAAATTTAAATTTTAAAAACTGTTCATGTTTCGAAAACCCTATGTTCGACTTGGGTAAAAAAACAAGTGCAGCTTACATCTCGAACAATATGTAACACTCAGTTTCCAGCTGATTAATTAAGCAATAGTATTTTTCAAACCAAACATTGCAATATTTGGTACACTGTTTTTTTCTGCGTAAATTTACAAAAACCGCTGTTACGATTTTGATCCAATTACATATTAAAGATAATATAAGTATTCTAAATAAGACCCCGTACTTAGTTTGTCTCCGAAAATTCGAATTAATCGTTTTTTTAGTCATTTCTTAAAAATGACCCAAATCCCGATGTGTGTTCACATATCTACGGAATATTTTTGTAATAATCTCAATGCCCCAATTCAAATAAAAATGCAATCACAGCTACGAAAAACTTCTTTATAGCAAATATAACCCACTTCCTCATTTTTTTTCTTCAACCATATTGAATAAGCACCTTATAACTCTCTAACCAGAACTTGCGACAACTGCTTGTTACTGAGAGCTTCAACTTATAGAAACTCATACAAGATGAATAACCCAAATTTGATTTAACACTATTCCTTTTTTTTTATCCATCATCGTATCCCAGATTTTTACCTACCAACCTAAACCAAACTTTTGATGAACGAGAAAGTTTCGTTCGATCCAGTTGCGCACTTCGGTTTTTTTTTTTAACAAAAGCATTTTACTGCGAACTGGTGTTTGAAAAAAGCCTTCAATTCTAAGTTTAAGGCGAACGGCTTGTCTAGTAAAAATTCCACAAAAAGTTTAAATAGGCATGCGCGAAAATTTTGTCCAGCATTAATTGTAGGCTAGGTCCACCTCAAAATCTTCCACTTTCCGAAGTGCGACAAAATCAATAATATGAATTAAATCTCATGTTCCTACTTTGCTTTCCGAGAGTCCAATGTGGCGGATCCAGCTTTGCTCGCGTGATAAAATGCCAGACAGATGTGTCAGAGGCTGAAAACGGTTGAATTCCCGAACTGTTTGTTAATGAGTATAAGCTTGATTTGATCTTTTTAAAGTACTGCCTTATTCCTAAGCAAAAAGGGTCAACCCTCACATAGAAGTTAAAAAAAGAAAATCGTGTACAGGGAGCAAGTCTCGCTTTCCACGCCTGCAGCCCATTTTCCTACCTCCCTTAGGTAGGTATAGTTAAGGCTTCATTTTCAACCATCTTCTCGTAACAATAAACCTGATTTAGAACATCCTAGGTAACTGAGTCGTATCCAAAAAGATTTTTATTGCGAAAGATGAGACAAAAACCTGCCAAAAACGTTTCGCCTCACTGATCGCAGTTCTTTTCTTAACAGTTGTTTATCAAACTGTAACACACATTTAAAATACTTGCATATAACCCGAAGGGTGCAGGCTCGATCCCTGGCGGGGTTCAGCAATTCCCAGCTACCGGACCATTACAGAAAATGAACGATATCCGCATTTTTCGAGCACTTTACCTAAAAGGTACTCGAGAGTCGGCACATGTCTGAGTGCTGCAGGATTTGTTTTTAAATTTACCCTTAAGCAAAATTGTTTCTCAAAAGTTTTTCACTTTCAGACTTGAGAAAAATGTCCATATCTTGGCACACAAGTGGACGACATTTAATCTCTCGCAACCTGAGCCTTCCACTCGCACTCTGCCCAAATCTTTCTTAAAAAATGTATTTACAAATGTCACCCAAACCCATTAAAAGAAGTTGCGTTGATTCCTCAACCACAGATACACAGAGAAGGACACCCACAGTCCCACATCCGTTCGCTATTCATTATTCATGCTGTGCTAAAATGTTTGTATATGGAAAGCCACTCAAGTACCTTCTATGGAATAATGGCAATCCAGTGGAGAGTTTCACTTGCAAAAAGCCCCACTGTGATTTAATTATAAAAAGTAAAGTACAGCAGAGGAAAGCGTTTACCGAAATTGGCATGCATTAACCGTTTTTATTGCGGATCCTTGTTGAACATTGTAATATGGGCCTGTAATCGGATGCGTGTTACATTGGTGGGGCGAAATTAAACGTTGTTAGGCACACCGACTTAATTGCGAGTGGGTTTGTGTTGGCCCACAATCCCTCACAGCAGTGAGGAACAATGTGTTTGAATAAAATCCAATGTCCGTGCGTACTCAGTGTCCCTAAAATTGTAATAGACGCGATGATGCTTGCACTTTTGCCGAGTTATGCTGCATTTACAACATCACATATTGCGTGTGAATGAAAGGGAAAGCATTACCTAACACGGAAAAATACGTGACACTTATTTTTGTCGGCCATCTTGTTAACGTTGTAGGAATTATGGGAAAGTTCAGCATGTTTTATCTGATAACGTAAGAAATTTCGGTTTCGTTTAAAAAAAAAGGCTTCCGGAAGTGATGAACGGACAATTATTTATTTATTTCGTATAACTGATTGATGGATTGTTGGTTTAAGTTACTGACACTAACAACCACTTTCAAATCACATGCCTTAAATCGGAAGTAGAATTTTTTCAAGTGATTGCTAAGATGTTGGTTGCCGGAACTTGTGTTTATTTCCATTTTACCTATATGTAATTATGGAAAGAACATCCAAAACACTTTGGGCGCGATCTCATTCTTAGCATTGACTGCGGACAAACGGATCTCTCTCTCAAGCATCTCGTGCAAATATGCGTGTGCGTGCGATGTTGTATGCAGTACTAGATTTTTTTAAGTTTTCTGCTCTCTGCTTGAACAAACTGAGGTTAATTTCATTTACATTGTTTATATTGTTTTCTGCTGCCAATGCCATCAGTGACTCCAACAGTTTTTGCGTCTTCGAATATTCCTAATCGTAGTGTTCCAAAATATACAACGCTTCAAACAAAGAATTCCTCCTGTGATATCATGAACATTTTTGCCTGGTAGTCACTATCCGTGAAGTCCTCGCTGGCTTCCCAATTCGATCTACCCACCAGCAGCAGACGTTCAAGTACATGCGTGTCGGTATCTTTGAATGCGCTTCTCTATATACAAACGTGGGTTTGTTTCTCCTTTATTGTAAAGGTCTCCAATATAGTCCTGCCGAAACTTTTGGTTCCACATCAAGCTCATTTATCTGCATACACAGAACTCTACTATCGATAGGAATATCTTCGATATTTGCAAGAGCAAAACCATCCCCCAGTCTCGAAACTGTTCCTGAGAAAGGACTTTCCACACAAATCTATATGACAGCTTTCCCTGTGCGGTCGACTTGAGTCCAAATTCGTGTTGAGTTCGAAGAGTATAACTACATCCACGTTGGACATTTGCCGCTTCCTGTGCAATGTTTGCTTCCTTTTTGTTACTTATCCCTCCAAGGAGTTCAAACGCAACATTCAGCGGCATGGGCAGTTCATAAGCAGATCTTTTTAAATAGCATTTGCCTTGAAATGTTTGTGCTTTCGATTGTTTGTAAGAGACAGTTAAGTAACAGCAGATGCGAATTTTCATGCATTAAAATCTCAATCCCTTAAAATAATCCCCGAACAAAGTCGTTGCCTTATTGTGACAGCTGTTGCCTTCCCAACATCAATGCCATTAATCATGTGGCCACGCAATCAAATCAACACAAGTTTTACACAAAAAAAAAAATAAAGTCCGACAGCTCATTACATGCCTGCCATGATTAAACCATAGCCCGGCGATTTTCAAACCAATTTCAATGTCAATCATCGGTTATGCATCAGTCCATCGCCATATGACAGAGAAATCTACCTGTATAGACATGCTCGTGCGCGTGATATTACCTTTTACAAAGGAGCCTTAATTATCTACACACCAGGGGGGGTCACACGAGTCGGCTTTGCCCTGTAGCCCACCACACTCCGTAGCACGTTCAACGCATTTGGTATTTCGATATTTCGATAGGTACTTCAAATGAATCGTTGTCCTACGAACCGAATTTTCAGAATTAAGTAACGTCACCACTTCCATCATTCTTGTGTGACTGTGTGACTTTGTAAATCATAAAGGTAACAAGCGAAAATTCAATTTCACATGTGACATTCTTGATTGGAATGTTTTGCAGGGATGCCCTCAGCTGTGGCAAAGTCCTGATATCACCGTAGTAACAACAACCGCAAGCATGGTTACGACAACCACCCATGATGTGATGACGGCTTAATTACAATCCACAGTAGGCAATGCATAAAGCAGAAGCAAATTCAGGAATATTAATTGCATTTTACGTTTACAGTTAATTCAAAGGTTTTTGCTAAAACTGTACAGCTTCGGTTTTTGCGTTTAATGCTGCTGGAAGAAGCGACATTTTAATTAGAATCCAAGATGTGGACCGTGCGTCGTTTTGATGTCAAATTTTCGAAACGCCAAAGCTGGGGGATGTGACTTTTGGTGATTGTCAGTGTGTGCGGGTATATATTGGCTGCTAAAGGTAGGCAATTAGTTACTGAAGTGTTTATTTAGCATAATGAAAACGTCCCTATCGGAATATTTTAACAAATGTAATTAACCAGTTTTTGGTTACTTTTTCACTATGTGGTTCGCTTACTGTTTGTAGCGGGCGACAGCTTCAACCAACGGGGTAAAGTCTTAATGTTTATTAATTAAAGGCAAAGTAATTATCAGAGATAGAAAGTTCTAAAGGGTGATTTTTTAGCTGGTTTGGTTTTGGCAACACTGGTTTTGACAGCTGACGTGTGTTTAGTACCTTGTGTCACTGTCAAACAGCTTCAGTTTGGTTTGCAATTTAACCATGGATCGTCTTACAAATGAACAACGCTTGCAAATTATTGAATTTTACTATCAAAATTCGTGCTCGGTTCGAAATGTCCATCGCGCGCTGCTTCCATTTTATGATCGGCATTCTCGACCTTCTGAGCAGTCTATTCGGAAGATTGTGACCAAATTTCGCACCAAATTTACTTTGTTGGACATTAAACCACCAACACGTTTACGTACTGTGCGTAGTGAAGAAAATATTGCGGCCGTATCAGCTAGTGTGACAGAAGACCGCGAAATGTCGATTAGGCGCCGTTCCCAGCAGTTAGGCCTTTGTTACAGCACTACGTGGAAAATTTTGCGGAAGGATTTGGGCGTAAAGCCTTTTAAGATACAGCTGGTGCAAGAACTAAAGCCAGCCGACCTAACACAACGCCGAATTTTTGGTGAATGGGGTCTTGGAAAGCTGGCCGAGGATCCGCTTTTTTATCGAAAAATTGTGTTCAGCGATGAGGCTCATTTTTGGTTGAATGGGTACGTAAATAAGCAAAATTGCCGCATTTGGAGTGAAGATCAGCCAGAAGCATTGCAACAGCTACCAATGCATCCCGAAAAAGCCACTGTTTGGTGCGGTTTATGGGCCGGCGGCATTATTGGGCCATATTTCTTCAAAGATGATGCGAATCGCAGCGTTACTGTCAATGGTGAACGCTACCGAGCGATGATAACAAACTTTTTTTTGCCCGAAATGGAAGTTCTTGACTTGCATGATATGTGGTTTCAACAAGACGGTGCCACATGCCACACAGCACGCGAAACAATGGCGCAATTGCGAGGCGAGTTTGGTGAACAGTTAATTTCACGTTTCGGGCCGGTCAATTGGCCGCCTAGATCGTGCGATTTGACACCATTAGATTATTTTTCGTGGGGGTATGCCAAGGCTAATGTGTATAGGGACAAGCCCGCTTCGATTGACGCACTGGAAGCCAACATCCATGCATTCATTCGTGAGATACCGGCCGATATGTGTGAAAGAGTATGCCAAAATTGGACTCAGCGGATGGGCTACCTGAGACGCAGCCGCGGTCAACATTTGCATGAAATTATCTTTAAACATTAAATTGCAAGGTTCAAACTATCGATTCAAATAAATATTTCATTCATTTTTTCGAATTTTTTGTGTTTTTTTTTTTTAAAAAGTTCTAAGCCTCTTAAAAAATCACCCGTTAGAAGGGAATAGAAGGCGAAAAAGAGAGTTGAAAACTGTCAAAATGCGTGAATGTTGTGCTCAAAAAGTAAATAAAGACAGGTTTCGTTTAACGAAGTTGATCGCGTACTATTTCCACGACAGCCACATCTGCGAACCGTCAATTTAGTACTCAGTCACGAAATTCTTGAGTTAATTGTTCTTCTACCCCTCCATAAACGACAGCTAAAAAAGCGGTTCATGTGACTGATCAGCGTCAGTAAAAAGTTACGTCGTTCTCTATTGCGACAGAAAAATAGTTTTCCTGCTCTCGAAATCACCTAGCTGTCAGATGTCAGATTTAATTTGCCTTTGGCCGCGAAAAAGGCAAAAATTCAGAGTAAGATCAATTTTGCGAATCTCAATTTCTGAGCGTGTTTCATACCTACTTTCACTAACAATAAGACATTTGTCATTTATCAAACTTCAAAGTGTGTTATTAATTACGTTTCTAGACGACAAGTCTGTGAAAAATAGAAAAAATGGACATCTGTCCGCTGCAATGGATATCAACATAAATCGCGTGGATTTTCATAAACACAAATTACAAATTAAGAACAGCTGACTTTTAAAATACGCACCACCACAAATGCAAACAAAAAAGAAAAATCTCGTTTTATGTTCCATTCGGCACGAAAGATCCCTAAATCTGAGAGCGAAATCTGAAAATCCTAACGGAAAACGACATAAAACACTTCAAGTCAGCCAGCTGTCAGACTTACCTACTATACTAGAGACTTGAACATCTCCACTAACGGAACCGAACATTCTTTCTCTGAATATATCCCAAGTTGTCTCGATCTGCTTTCGATAAATTTCGTATTTCTGCATGGTACGGACAGTAAAACCGGTATAAGTTGTGTGTTTTTGATAGGTTTATTTTTCGAATTGACAACACTTTTTTGAGGGCAAACTATTTTGACAGTTGACAGCAGATTTGTACTCGCTTTATGTCTGTTCCCTTAGGTACTTTCTGGTTCAATATTGGCAACATGTCACATTTCTCGCATTGCGAGAGAATTCGCTTATCGTAACAGAAAAGCAACGTATCCAATTTTAACAATGTGAATTTTTACAAGGTGGGAATTTCCAAAAAAATATCAGATAAATCAACATTTTTTATAACCAAGATTTGAATTGTTTGTATTGCTGAACTTAAAAAGTTCAATTCTTTTGCTTCTACAATCTTTTTTAATGCTATACTAGTACAAAATATAAATAAAAAAAAATAATAGGTAAGTCAAAAAGAAATTTTATGGAGGGGAAATGTATTGTTCTCTCTTTTTGGCTCTCTTCAGAGCAACTGCGTAAGGGAACTTGCTTCTTTTCCTGATTGACGACATGTTTTTGAGTGGCTACTCGTTTGACAGTTGACAGCTGATTGACAGCATTCAAGAATCTAGTTATCTTAAGTCGACTAGAGCGTTCCGTTACATCTTACGTGAACGCTAAAACTAGATTGGTCGGGAACGCCACTTTTCCTACGTCATCCACATATCCGAATTGTCAATAAGTACTCAGTCACGAATTTCTTTACTTGATTCGTCGGCTGCCCATCCATAAACGTCAACTGAAACAGCTGCTCATATGACCGATTTCAGCCAATCAGATCAGAGATAGATCTAGTCAGACAGCTGTCAGAATAACATAATTAAATACTTGAACGTCCCCAATTTTGCGAATTTCGCTGTATTTTAAGAAATGTCTACCGAGGGTTTACAGAAAAAATAAGCATCTGTGTTGCTTTGTTGAGTTCTTAAGTTGTGTACCTCTAAAAAAGAACACCATCGATAGTGTTGAGGAAGTGTCTAGAAAGGGTAAGGGGACTAGGCAAACAATTCCCGTTGAAAGTGACAAGCCATGCTGCACGCTATTATCGCATCGCCACCTTCTGACCAGCATGGGCCTCATGTCTTATTACTTAAAAGAGAATTGTCTAATGCGCCTGTCAACCAACACGAATGCTACCTAAAAAACTGTCTTCTTATGCCCCGGACTATCAGAATTAAATTTCAATTTTGTAGAAAATTGAATTACTGCACCCACGTATCCTGGTTGAAACTTCAACTCACTCTGCCCGTTTATTTGCCCGTAAAGCATCTATATGTCAATGCGGTATAACAAACAAATTATCTCCCTTATCAAAACCACTTGACTTGCAGTTTAAAGTTTGCAGAGTAAACAGAGCTCACCGGTGTGGCACAGAGCACAGCATCCACTTTGAATTTACAACTCACTGGGCCGAACAACTGGATAAAAATCGACCACACAATATTATCCCAAAAGGATTACAATTGACTTGTTCTGTATCAATCGACGACTAGCGGAACACGGTCCATCCACGGTATACCCTCGCCCAAAGGCAATAAAGTCGGGTGGATGTTCGTTTTCTTTTTTTCTTCCATCATCGTTTGAATAACGAACAGACACAATTCCATTGCGCTTCAGTAAGCTTGTTTTGTTGAAGAGTATACGCTGTGTCCGGTCCGGCGGTGGGGTGGTCTTTTAGAGCTCACCCTTCAAGTTTGTATTAGAAATTCCATCAAGATGTAGGACGTACTCGTATAGCAAGTAAGGCTTGTTTTTGTTGTTGTTCGAAAATGTTGTTGGATATATAAGGCTCATCGGCTTATACTGAAATTTGCATCTTGTATTCCGCACATGAACTGAGGGGTCTGCAATATCTTGCTCGTGAGCTCCTTCAATGCTCAAGGATAAGAAACAACCAAGATGACACACAATTTCAGAAGGAAGTGAGCAATTCTCTGTTTAATATCAGTTTTTTTTAGCGCGTTAAGATTTTCTTTTGGTTAGGAATGCAAATTGGAATTTTTTAGTCGCCACTGAAAAAGTTTTACCGACCAAATTTAAATTGACGGTTGTCAATGTCATGGATATATGGAATAAGGTTTGATCGGCGCCTTGAAGAGAGCATCACAATGGACAGGCATCGCAAAATTTCTACATTACACGGGCAAAGAAGGAAATTGAGTAACAAAGCCCTTTTACGAGCTTCTACCAGATTCACTTTGTACTGTTTCAATGACAGGTATAGTTCTCAAGCGGATATATATAATATAGACTACCCAATCAAAACACAAAGAAAGGGCTTTTATTCTTTAGCAAGCAGCCAACTTCAGGCACTTGAACTTTAGTTTGCGAGTAGGTCCGTGGATTTCACAAAGTCATTTAATCGAGTCTATTGCTTTGTGAGTTCAGATTTGCCGCTTCAACAGCTGGAAGTCGATCCGATTTTGTACAGTGAAGAGGCTTACTTCGGTTCGGTGGCTTTTTTAAAAGAGGTAAAATTGTGGAGAAAAATCCAATGATGGCGGCATTCATTTTTATAAATGAAGAAAATGTAACCTCCTGCGGAGCCATTATCAACAACTTTTTTATTTCCAAGGGAGCATGAATACAATTTGCACAATGACATCTCCAAATGTGGTTTTGTAATCTGACCATTTGATTTGATTGTTATTCGCAGGAATATGTGAAGTCGTTTGTCTGGCCCGACTAATAAGATTCCACAGCCTTGGAAACCAATATCGAGCACACTATTCGCGTGGTGATTGACCTAAAATCCTCGAAAGGTTGTCGAAAATCGGTTCAATTTCTAAAACGTTCCTCTTCTTTCCATATGCCAAAAATAAATAATCATTTCACTTTTGTGGTTCTATAATTGCTGAAAATCCTAGAAGAAAAGACATTCATGTAATGTGAAAGAGATAGATATTTTATTAAACCGTGTTGCCACTTCTTGGTATAAAAAAAACTTTCGACAAGATATTCTCTTCTCTACATACAATAAATAAATCTATTTGTCTGTGTGTTTTATGCAGATTTGAATCTGGATTCATATGCATATCTCAGACATGATAAAAGGCCGAAGGGAACAACATTTCTATTATTTTTCTTATTATTTAGAATAGAATGAACCACCCAAGAGATATACAAATTTAAAGTTTTCTTAAAAAGTTCTGTCAGAAGAAAGGAAATTGTTAACAAAAAAAGGGCACGTCGTTCTTAAAATGCGGATGGAAAAGAACAATAAGCGTGTTTTTTTGAGCTTCGATCTTAGAAAGGCACAGTAAAGTAGGATTTTCAGCACGTAATTACAACAACTATCGCGAGTCTCGAAGTGTCAAGTATAGCTTAGTTGTTGTAATTGCGTGATGAAAATCCTACTTTCCTTTGCTCTGCTAAGATCGAAGCTCAAAAAAACAGGCCTAATACATGTATATAATTCCAGGGCACTTGCAATAAGCCGAGTTTCCCGAGTTTCCAAAAAGTAGCTGAACTCAAATAATTTTTTTTTTGAAAATAAAGAAATACCGAATTTGTTTGAACATTTATACAAGCTGACTTTATAAAAGTGGTCACCAGATGTTCTTTGGCTATATTTTTTTTCATGAAAAACGTTGGTTATGCTTTTGGATTATGTTTAATTTTATTTTAAGTCTTAAATTTTGTTTTCATTGAGTTGAGAAATGGATTAACGTCACAATGTTTGCTAATTTCTGCACCGAAATTCACTCTCCGCCAACCGACGGATTATTCCGGAAATAATCGAAACAATTTTTTTTGTTTTCTTTATGAGTACTTATTTATTTATGTCTTGTTGACGTCTATTTTATATCAGTTAGCTTCACAAATTTCAAATAGGTGTGACTTTTGCAAGAATAATACATAGCATCTTCCGATAGGGTGATGACTTTTGCATCTTTGCATCTTTGTATATGTACAGATTACTCAGAATTCAATTACTTATTGGAGTTCTCGGAAACTGCATAAGGTAGATATAGAATTAAGCAGGAGCGCCAGTGAAGTGACAGTTCTTAATTTATTAGAGGTTTTGGTATTAAAGCGGCCGTACTGAGATTAACAAAAATATTTTGAAAAACATGAAATAACTCAAATCTTAATTTTATGCACAACCGCAATATGTAATTTCTCTCATACTCGGTAAAAAAGAACGTATGTCGTATACGTAACATTTTTCGGGTTATTTCTTAAAAAATCCAATTGGTATTTCCGAAAGTTGGTTGCATTATTAAGTATTATTACCGATTATATTTATGAAAAATAATTCAGTTTAAATGGCTGCCCAACCTGCCGATATATTTGTGCACATTGCGTTCGATGATTCGAGACTCGTTTTCACCGATTGCGCGATGCCGCATTTCTTTCTTAATGACACCAAACAAACGTGAAATAACCACACCAAATTACAGCTCCTTAAGGGCCTTGCACAATTATACGGTTCGGTTATTTTATTACAATTCCCTTCTGCACTCAAGGGAAAATTTGAGATCATCTTTTTTATTATTCTTTGGTTTCAAAATCACACTTCATTTTCAACATTGTAAACAAGCGAATGGCCTACCCCATCCATATTGTATTTGCATATCAATTGACTTTCAAATGGCAATCAGAAGTTTCTGATTGTTTTCCACACTATTGCCTTGAGCACCTAATACATTATATTCGGCAAGTGATGATGAAAATGTTATCCTTTAAAATGGGCAATTGTATATGAAGACACATTGATTTTAATCTCCGTCGGGGGGTTCAAACAACATTTGATGCATTGTTAGAGTTTTCCCAAATGCTATTAAATGAGCCCCATTATTATTATCTCTTCCTCTGAAACACTCGATGCCATTGCATTACTCTCGTTCGTGTTGAGTTTTGAAATGAATCGCATAACTCTTTTGATGCAATTAATCAAAATAGATGCATCAATGGAAGGTGGCAAGGACACCGGTCTTCCCTTCAATATACTTAGACTTACTTATGTTGCCAGTGCAATTAATTGCTTATTCTATTTTCGTCTATGTCTTTCAGAGAGCTTGCTTATTTCGTTGAAAACTAAACTCAAACGATTTCACAACTGGTTTGGCATAAATCAATCATTCCACCCTACATAACTTAAGGGGTCAATTAGTTATAGTTCAGTTAGTCCCTCTTGTGGGAAGTACTTTATTTTGAATATATTGTTTTTGTTTTTGCCATGTTACAAGGCATCTTAGCCAACGGCGTTTTATTGAAGGGTTCTGATTTTGTCTAATGATATAATAGAATAGTTTGGGACAAATTTGCGTAGCAAACTCCACAAAAATTTTAATTGAATTTTCTTTCATCACTATTGGTTACCCTAATTTTAATGGGGAGGCGACGAAAAATGTATTTCGGGGATGCAACCATGCAAGCACAGATCTCTGGTTTCCCATTGCGAGTTTCGCCTTATTTTCCAAGCATCACCTTGTGTAAATTGATCTTCGGTCGATCAAAGTTCCTGGCGAACGTTCTTCATACTCTCACTCTGCACAACTTGACTTGTTTCACATTGATGTCAAATCGTTTAATTGTGGGAAACCCCATACAAAACGTTCGTTTGAGATATTTCATTCCATATTTACTCTATAGATGGCCACATGTGGGTGCTCATGGTTAAGGTGGCGGTGGCAAAGGCGAAATGGAAAATTAAAAGAGAAACAAACAAACACAAGGTGACATTTGTCAAAAAAGACAAATCACAAGCGTTTCTACTCGCCTCTGGTAAAACAAAAAAAAAAGAGTCACGGATTTTATATTGCCGTGCATTTGATTTTAAGACGGACTCTCAATTTTTTTTTCTTGTCAAATGTGTGCATTTGACGTATTTATCAGTACTTGCCGGTTAACATTTTCTGAGCTATTTCGACCCAAGAGAGAAACTACTCGTTACGCGTTATTTTGCTAATTTTCTCAGACCGAGCTTATAATGACGTATTCGAAGGAACGAGCAGTCCATGACAGCCAATGACAGTTTCTCTCTTTCTCTTGATATTGCCATAAATAAAAGTGCCCGCATTCAAGTATCTAGTTATCTTAAGTCGACTAGATTGGCCTGGATAAGATGTAACGTGAACGCAAAAACTGGATTGGTCGGGAATGTCACTTTTCCTACGTCATCCACATACCTATCCTAATTGTCAATTTAGTTCTCAGTTACGAATTTCTTGACTAGATTCGTCGGCTACCCCTCCGTAGACGTCAACTGAAACAGCTGCTCATATGACCGATTTCAGCGAATCAAAACAGAGATAAATCTAGTCAGACAGCTGTCAGACTTACTAAACTAGATACTTGAACGTCCCCAGTGCTTCCTCGCATGCTGTGCCAACTGTCAAAGACTGCAATGGATGGAAAAATAGAAATTAAAATTCGACCTTCGCATCCGGCACGTGCACTGGTTGTGGGTCACCTTCCAATAGCTGCAGTGTATTCTCTCAACGTGTCAGTGAAATATGTTGCCGCAACGGACGCGACAGATTCTATGGGTTTTGCCCTTCTAGCAACAAGGAACAAGGACCTTCTCCAGGTAGCCCGGACTCCTCTAGCACTTCCACTCTTGGTATAAAAAAAGAACTACAAACTTAAATCAGAATAAGTTTATTAACTCATTCCTACAACGACTTGGCATACAGTTCCCGATGAGAGTGTTTAATTCCAAATATAGTCCTGCAAAAAAAAAAGAAAAACCAGTAATTAATTTCAGTTCCTAATACAGGATCCCGTAGACCAACTCACGCCATGAAGATAAAGCAAACCAAGTACAATGCACTGCTAAGCAAACTAAATGCACCAGAATAGATCAAGAGTGTTGAACTGTAAACAAATGTGTAGAGGGCTGCTGCCGCCAATGAAGCTATCGATTCCAGGATATTCGTAAATGAAAATATTTTTCCTGTAAATCACAATCGTTAAGTAAACACGATTACGTCAAACGAAGAAACTCACCCAAATCTGTTGCCGGCACTATGTTTGACAAAATTGCCCTGCACATTGGACCTCCAACAGCTTTGAAACCACCCAGTCCCACTGACAGATAAATATGCCAAGGCGCACTAGCCAGCCCCTTGGCCAAAGTGCTCAGCAAGGAACTGCCAATTGCAAGTAACGCCAGCGTCGTAACAGAAATGCTAAACATCTGAAAATGTCAACAACAGTATTGAGTATCACTGTTCTTTTTTTCAGATCCACGACAAGCACCTTTCTCATGACAAGCATTCCGGTGACGTTCCCAAAGATCGGCACCAATGTTGCCAGCGTCTCGTAAGTTGTAAACACCCGCACGGTCCATTGGAATTTTTCTCTTACGAATAAGTAAAATACGGTATTGGTGCCACCTGAAAATCAAAGGTTTACCCCGAGCCTAAACCTAGGGTGCCTCCAGAACTTACTTATAACCAGGGCCGATATGAAGAGGGATATTGTTATCAGCCAGATTATGAGACGAGCATGATTGTTCCTCTGTTTGAAGCATGTTTCCAACATTTCGCCAATTGGATTTGCGGAAGCAGGAGCATCAGCTGGTGGTAACTGAATCCGCTGTGTTAGACTTTCCGGAACGCAGCAGATGATGTAAACGGTTGTCAGCACTATAGCTGAAGCAGAAATCGTAAACACAGTAAGCGCGCTGGTTGCTGCGTAGATATAACTAGAGGCGAAGGAGCCTGCCATCAGGCCAATGTAGATCGAGGCCTCTAGAAATGCCATTCTTTTTAAAACTACACACTGCATGGATGTGAGAAAGAGTGTTAGTCTCTTAAACTTACCGAATGGGCCTTTGTTCGGGGGTTGTTATGTCGGCGATGTAGCAGAATATCGCAATTCGGTAGATGCAATTTCCGCCGAGAATTGCCTCCGGAACTACTGACAGAATGTAGTACCAGGGATTGATGAGGTACTTGGTCGATAGAGAGCAAATTATCGAAGTTGTGATGTAAATCAGCGAATATCCTGAATAGCGGAGTTCTTATAGAAACGATATGTGAATCGGTCATACGCTCTTACCTATGCAAGCAGCCACTAAAAGTGGTTTTCTTCCATTTTTGTCAGACCATGCGCCAAGGAACATGCCGCCAATTGCAGGCACCAAACTCTCGAGTATTATTTTTGCCATAAATATCCTCGCTGCGTATGGTTGAACTTCGATTTCGATTTCCTGAAATGTCAAAGGGAAATGTTTCAAAAGAGTGTATACAAAGTAAAGTCGCTGGAGCTGGCATTACTCCGTTTTGACAGAAAAATGCGAATAATCGAAATTTTCCATCGATATTTCAAAATAGACAACTCCTCTGTTTGGCTAATGACATGGACCGATCCATTCTCATTTGAAATTAGGTAATTTTTAATTTTCGCTGGCCCTAGAATTCTAGAGGGCGCTCATCCATCTTGGAAATGAAACAGGAGTTGAATTACCGCATCCGTGATCGAGTAATACGTGACTGAATTTGTTATTGTTATGCTTGTAAGAAATTCAGTGACGTATGGCTCGCTCGCGGATGCGGTAATTCGGCCCCCAGTTTTGACTGTTCTCATACTGGGAGCCCCAACTAGCAATCCTCTTGCCGCTGGCCCCGTCAACTTTTTTCTTCGAAATTCCGCCATTTTGTTTTCCAATCGGTGTTATGTCATTTTAGAATCCGTGTGACATGCCAGAACATACAAAAAATAAAATAAAATATTCTGCCATCCTTGGGGCAATGTGATAGAGTTCGTATTAGTGCCTACATAGAAATCGTATTGACAAATGTCACGTAACCTCAAATATTCCGGCTCACCAACACACTTGCTCAGTAAAGCAAAGTAAAGTAGGATTTTCAGCACACAATTTTGTAGTAACGTGACATCTGTCAATATGAATTGCTATGTAACAATACTAGCATTTGCCACCCCGTAAAAAGTAACGGAAAATCGGCCGAAGTTGGTGGTCTCAGTGTGGTTTGTCTACGGTCAAAGGAACGGTGTCACCAAATTTCAATGGTCATAAAATAACGTAACAATTTCTGACAGTTGTCGCTAGCTAGCCAGTTAAGATATACCCTAAGTGGACACAAATGATCATTCTGATTTTGACAGATAAAAACTACTAAATAGTGGGTAATGCAATGAGAGGGAATGCCAGCCAAATGCTTCTAATGAGCAAATATAGTTTAGTAAAATTTGTTCATGGTTTTACTGTCATTTTGAGTAAACCAACCACTGCATTTTTGGCAATGGACGTCGGTCGATGTCCTTTTATTTTCGCTTTTACTCTGCTTTTATATATTTTTTTGTCTCTGTTGTAATAAAAGATGTTTGCATACATGTTTCTCTTATTAGTTTTATGTTTATTTATTCTTGTTCAATTTACTGTCTATATGTATTGGACTTCGCCTTGACACAAGCAAAGCATTGATCATTTATTAATTTGAGAAACAATCTGTCAATTCCATAATTGACATGCAGTCTAACCTGGGGTGGGATTCTGTAAGATGAAAACGTTCGATCGTTTTCGTCTGTACGAACGGTTTGCTTCATGTTACTACAAAAACTAAAGGAATTTTCGTTTGCACGAAAGCAAAAAAACGAAAGCCATTTCGTTAACGTTTTCGTTTATTTTGCTTCATGTAACTCTAAAAACGAATGACATTTTCGTTCCGTGCGAAAAGAAAATAACGACAGATTATTCATTGACGTTTCTCATTTTCTTTGATTGCTAAATTGGTGGTTGTGTTATTTATTCCATACATAATATACTGGCGAACTATTTGTTTATAGCAAGTGATAGTGATGATAGCGGTATAGAAGATCAAAATCTATGAAAAATCAGATAAAATCTTCGGGATTATCCCAATCTTCTTACACTGCCCGATTAAAGGTTTTTTTTATTGATGTGAATTGAATTGTAATTTTACATGTTCTGAATGTGTTTTTCAGTGGAGCTGTAGATTGGCTCCTATCTGTTTGCATCGCCTTCAAGCTTAAGTATTTGTCTTCGAAATTGACTGTAACGTCTTTAAGTTAAAATGATGTAGAGCATAACCTGGTTATTTGATTAAGTAACATGTTTTCAATTGTGAAATTTTACAAATTTCAGAAAACACAAACTCAGACACCGCTTACATTTAATACATTAGCAATTTTTATATTTGTATTAAAAAAAGCGTGAATAAATAAATATGTGCAATGAAAATGATAAATAAATTTACTTCCAGCTACAACATCTTCAATTAAGGGACTTTGAATACTAAAAATACTGAACGGTCACAGAAATATTATCTGTTTCTCGTACCAATCGAACATAAAAAGAGAAAAAAAAGTCCTCTGAGAGTATCCAATCGAATACCACATCATAAGTCGTTTTTGTTTTTTTGTTCAAAGCAGAACCTGAACTGTTATAAAAAAAAGTTCGTGTTTCTTTTTAGCTCAGACACTTCAGGGCTCAAATTTGTGTTTCTTTTTTCGTTCTGACCATGATCAGAGCGCGCTCTATGAGCTCAGAATAAATTGACTGAGCAAGCTGAGGAAAAAGCTGATTACACATGTACAAGCATACTTCCAGTCACACTTGACAGAAAAACAAAAACAGGAAAAACAAAAAAATTCACGAAAATGTAAACAAACTCCACCAGTTGTCATACTCAAATTCACTTGTATTGGAGTTTGTTTTTCAACAGCACCCAAACTATTTGTATCGGTTGAATCTATTTGTGTTAAATATGAATTCACAAATGAGAATAAATCAAATTGGCTGCATATGTCAATAATCCAATACAAAATTTGGTCCATAAAGAGAATATATATAAATAATAGTTAGCCTTACATATTCTATTCAGACGCAAGCTAACAATAAAGAGTTAAAATAGCGAATTTCTATATTCGATTGGACGCGATAAATCGAAAATTTGATAGCAAATATTAAGAAGTTCAGGCGCATTCGTCATACATAAGTGAATCCCCGAGTGCAATCAATAGGTTTTTTTTTTAATTCTTAGCCAGCGCATTTCACAAAAGCAAAAGCAACGCCCAGTTAAACATATCGAATTCGTTAGCAAAATTCAAAGGAAATTCTGGATTGTTTCCACATAACTGTAGATAAAAAATAACTTCTTACTCCAAACTGCACAAACGCAAGTACATGACTCACCCTTGATTCCGGCGTCGAATTGGCTGTGCCCAATAAACCGCAGACACTTGCGTCGTACAAAAACACCGATGTGCAAGTTTGGTAGATGATTTGATTTTTGAAGATCGTTCCTTTTTAATTAAATAAAAAATATATGCCTTGATTAACATAAACACACATCATTGCACAAAACAATTCAGTAAACCTGATAGATTCAATCCAAATATCAATACCAGCACGGCTGGCTCAATCAAGAACGTGCACTTTTTATTTGAGCGCCTATCGGTTGCAGTGTCATCAGATGGAATTTCCTCACGATTGCTTGGAATTTCCGGTGTCGGAGACTCCAATAGTTGTGTTCCCGCTATAGAAGTCATTTCCGCTCGCACAATAAACGTCAACTGGTAGCTTTTACGTATGAGCACAAGACTGCGAACTGTTGGAATACATTAGTCACTGAACACATTCTGTATGCGTTGATAACTGGAGATCGTATACAATTATGTGAAAGCACTTAACATTTTGTTTACCCTTAGGGGAATTCACATTCGTGCTCAGTAATAGAAAATTTCTTTATTCCTTTACTTAAATTCAAATAAAAATTGTTTGTACATAATGAGATAACATTTTATGGTTTGAAGGAGAAGACTTGTGCAAAGTCGGGGATTTTTCGAACTGCATTTAAGAACTCCATTTGATTCATTCCGCCAAGATGTTGCAGATCCATTTCGGCAAGCAGCTAAAAAGAGATATAAAACAAAAAAATATCTATATTTGTTAATGTTACGATATATAGAACGGAAGCAAAAGAAAACCGGGGAAAATTTCACCAAACTACTATAGGCCCAAACACATCAATATTTGTTAAAAATGCTGACCAAATGTTTTGCATGTCGTTTTCCATTGGGATTTACAGATGTTGCTTTCAGATTTCAGATTTTTCGGGTCCAATGGAACATAAAACGAGATTTTTCTTTCTTTGCCTTTGTGGTGGTGCTTGTTTTAAAAGTCAGCTGTTCCTAAATTGTAATTTGTGTTTATAAAAATCCATTCATTTGGCAGATCCAAATGTATTTTTTTCACTTTTTTTCACATACTTGTCGTCCAAAAACGTAATTAATAACAGACTTTGAAGTTTGACAAATGGCAAATGTTTTGGCGTTAGTGAGGTAGGTGTGAATCTAGCTCAGAAATCGAGATTCGCAAAATTGCTCTGACTCTGAAACTTTTTGCGACCAATGGAACATGAAATCTGGCAGGCAGCTGATTGGGAGAGCAGAAAACTGCTTTTTCTGTCCCGATGGAAAACGACATAAGAAACAGTTATTCCAGCATAGGCGGATCTATTCGTCAATTTTTTTTTACCGCCTTAAAAGCGGTAAAAATTGAACTTTTTAACAAAGCCAAGTATAATCTTCTTCTAAGGAAATTAGAACTGCGAAGCTTGAACTCTGGAACAAGTTCTGTGAATCAATAGAGACAACAAGTGAGACAACTTGTCTACGAAAAATATTACCGAGGAACCAACTCGACAGCTATTAAACAGAACAAAGTGGATTTCAAATCATTACATATCGACTGCATAATCTTTTTGAAAACTCTAAAGAGAATAATCTTCCTGTGCCTATGAATGGTCTTTTCTATGAGTACAACTCGTGCAGCATCCTACAAGCCTATAATGCCTAAAAACAGTTTAGGTAGGGATATTTGGGATAAAGTGGTATAGACTCGTATAAATTTGTGCATTTTTGATTATTACATAATACGCGGGCAAGTAGAGTGTAGTTGCTGTAATTGTGTGCTGAATATTCTACTTTGCTCGCTTCGCTGAAATATCTGTAGGTATGTTCAATAAAACGCGGCTTTTGTGAAAGATATCCACCCCGACATGAAAAGAAACACTTCTTGGCCTCGTGCAGAAATATAAGTAATATTAAGTGCCCAGAATGTCAAGCAATTGCTCGGTGTAGAAGGAGGCACCTCGGCAGGTTAATTTCTCAAGCGAAATTGAGACCATTCTTTAGAGAAATTAAATGTTTGGCCAAATTAGATTAGGTTTAAACAATAATGTTTCCCTGGGGATGGCGATGGGCCCGCTGTGGTGCCTAATTCTTTGTGACGATCTTACAACCCTACTTAACCTAACCTAACCTAGTGCACATTTCTAAATTGTTCCTAAAGTTTTCGTACAGGGAAAGTATAAATATTGTGAGGCATATCCTTCTGTGGTGAGTTCGCATATAATACACCCGGTAAATTTGTAAATAGCTCCCTGGCTTCTTAGAGCTTTTAACCAAAACTGAATTATTTGATTTTGACGGTTGAACTTTGGAAAGTATGTAAATAAACGTGTTCTCTTCAAATACGTTCATTTGCCCTTAACAATGAGCATCATTTAAATAAAATGACAGTCGAAAAGCTTACTGTACATGACCTGACATCTTAAAATGGATCCGATATAGGATCCCATTAATAAATATAGATTCTATCAACTACTCTGGTGCAGACCCAGTTTTGTGCCGTTTACAAGAAAGTTTTCTCACTTGAGCAATGTTCCCTTTGGCTCACATGTACTAGTTAGCCAGTCAGTTTAGAGCACAGTCACGCACTACAGCACACGAAATTTAATTCGTACTCACCACATCACAAATATGATCTTTTTCACTGTCAATTAGTTTCTCGCGACCAGTCAATCGATCAATTAGTTCGCAGATATCACGCTTCGTAATTTGGTTGTCTTCATCGAAATCAAATATCAAAAATGCCCACGCACCCTTCACTTCTAGTGGACAATTTTCAGAGAACACACTGCATAGATTTATAAACTCCTCAAAGGACAAACTGCCATCCGGTACTGTTGAAAAAACTTTGAATATCCGATCTGCAAACGGATTATACCATAGCTCAGTGAATAAGCCTGCAACTTCTGTTCTACTGAAGCGCGTGTTTACATCACATGCGAAACGCTCGGCATTTATACTCGAGAATTTCTTCAGTATACTGAAATGAGATACAGATGAACCGATAATTATTGTTTTCGATTATTTTAGCTCAACGAAATGCTTACAAATTGATTTCGGTCTTATTCAGATATGTCAACTGGACGTATTCCTCGAGTTCTTCTGGTGAAAGCGCACTTTTGCCCGCACCCATTGCGTTCACAAATTCAAATAAAGACTTTGCCATTGTTTTCTAATTCACTTTGGAATTCTTATCAATTATTAGCTCAAGTAAAACATTAGTTAAATGTATGCAGATTGCTGACACGACCGTCATATAAATTTTGAGTACAAACGTTAACGAGGATGACTCAATCTGGCCCGAGAGCTGTGAATGTGGGTGGCATAAGAACTGAGTAGTCACTCTACACAGAGACTGTGCATGAAGTGCGAGGTGTTTGATCAGCAAGATACATTCAGAGAGTTAGATAAAAAAAAAAGGAAAAGAAAATGTACACTCTTGTTAAATGCAAAATGATAAGATAGGTACAGCAAATTGACATCGAACATTTATTTTTTTGTGGTATTTATCGTCGCAGCGGTTCCTTTTTTATTAAATAGAAGTATGATGAAATTGAGATTGTCTTTTACAACAAGTACCTCGAACTGGTATGTAGTACCTACCACATGTCTGTATCCCGTCCGAAAGATGCCAATAATCCGCTGACAGGGGCCTTCTCCTTAATCGATATTTGATTAATGTTAACCATATAAAAGTGCAACAGTAAAAGAAATAAAAAACATCGAAGTTGGTAATAGTTTTGGTGTAGGTACTAAAGCCCCTAATGCGCTTGTCGATCAGCATTGACTCGATAATTTTCATCCGACAAGTTTACAAAAACACAAAAACGTCGGAAGCACTGCTTTGATTTTCATCGGCATCCACACTCAAATTAAAATTAAGTTTTCATGTGTGAATATATTTGATAGTTGCATACATTATTGTCATTTAGAACATATTTTCACTTTATTTTTATAACTTTAATGTTTGTTATCAAATAATTTGTACTTGTTACAAACAAAACAGTCGATCACAAAAACGCAAACGACGAGAATCGATTGCCCATAAACTAATATGGTATTCGATTGGGATTTTTCAGATTTGCTCTCAGATTTCGTGTGCCTAATCGAACACAAAAACCAGAGACAATACTGAGACCCCCAACTCCGGCCGATTTTCCGTTACTTGCCTACAAGCTATATTACCATGGGCTTGTGACGTTTTTTTGCGCTAGTTCATCGTTGTTTCCAGTGCGATCCATTATATGGTAAGGTAAGCGAACACCTCAAGGTCGGCTTCTTCCTTAGCTGTAAGACAAATGTTTTTAATTATTAATTTAAACACTTAAAATACGCGAAAACTTACATTCTTTCAATTTTTTTTGGAGGAAAAATACAATCTTTTTTTGCGCTTTCCATTCACTGGTTACATTTTTTATTAAAACATTCGAAATTTCCGTCCCGATTGATTTCTAAATATTTGTACATAAATAAGTTACAAAAACAGATTCACCCAATGCAATGCCTATCTTTGCTGTAGAAAAAATTCACGAAAATGTGAACAAACTCCACCAGTTGTCAAACTCAAATGCACTTGGATTGGTAAATCTGAGAAAATAAATAGATTTGCAAAAGTGCTCTGAAATCCGAAAAAGATCTGAAAAGTGCTCTGAGAGCGCCCAATCGAATACCACATAATTGCGATCTCGAACGAGACTCGCGATCCGAAAACGGCCAACTTTGGATAATAAATTGCCAATAACAATCTGTATAATTCGGAGCTCTGTGGACATTATCGACTTTCTTTTTCCAAGCTACATACTCGTGGGACTAGAATCTCCCCTTTTTTACCACAAAGCGTCGTTTCCGGCGACACTCTGTTGCGATTCCCCTGCGATTACTGTACCTACCTCTGTTAGACCTCTGCACTAATGATACTTTGAGATCGGCTTCTTACTAAATTGGCTTACTTCAAATATTTCTATCTGCACTGTAGAGTTCATCGCCTATCGCACCAAAGTACAAAAAATTGGTCTAGTGGTCGGAGGGTCGGACAGACGGACAAAAGCGAAACTTATAAGGTTCCGTTGTTTCCCGTTTTTGCCAAAAATGTACAGTTCCCTGGATGTAATGTCCAATCCTTTTTGTACACGCTTAGCAAACCTATCAAACTAGGAAGAAAATAAATCTAGTCGAAACCACGGCTGGTGGACGACAATGTCACACATAAAAAAAGTTGCCGTAACAGGTCCGTATGGGCCCTAGGCCTAGCTTCTCACAACCATTCGTTTTGTGTGAATTTTTTTATTTTTGGGGCGAATGGAAAGTATCTTCATATTTATCCCTAGTTATACTCCCGGATGAAGTGGCGCAGCCGAAAAAAAAACTTAAGATAGAATTCGGTTTTTTTTTGGGAATCGGACCTGGTACCCCTCCAAAATTCTAACCAGAACCACTAAGCCAATGCGCAAACTTTGCAAAAATACAAGAAATGCTAAGGTAAAATCAGAGAAAGGTCGTTTAACAACCTCCTTTACATGTAACTTTCCTTCCGCGACTTTGCAGAGTCCGTGATGGTTTCTCCCTCCAGTGGCAATTCCGCATGGCTTATGTTCTCATCGACATATTCCCACTAGTTAATATGAGCAAGACTTCGTGGAATCAAACAAAAATATATATAGACTGGAGTGGATTGTTCTTACGAGTTTTCAGCTTTGTAGGAAGCGTATCTATTTTATTTGTAGGACAGGACTTTTAGGCTTTGTTGTTGGTTATTCCTTTCTTGGCGGCATATCAATGGGGCTTTTAATATTATTCCCCTCAGTACTTTTATTAGCTGGAACGTGGCGAGTATCTTGTATTTATCGAATTTGAAATCCTCTTTTTACTAGTGACTCTTACTTTCACAGCATTAGCAATTAGAGAGCCAGATCACGCATCTTGGTGTGCGTAGCCGGAGAATTTAAACAGGGAACCGAGCTTGGTTGATTGTAGTCCACTCTTGTATATAAGATCAAGCTAAAGCAATTTGGCCGAAAGCAGTCCCAGGTTTAACCTTGCCGGGGCAGAAGTACATTCAGCCCTCAAAGTTCTATGCAAATATAAACAACAAATATTTTATGCGAATGAACATTTCTTTAATTCTAAGTAAACAACCATTGTTTATACATTTAAGCTACCAATAAATACAAAAGTTAAGATTTAATCAAGAAAAGGTGTTGCAATCCTAAACATGCTATTTATTCCTCACTGCAGTCAGCCTTATTTGCAATTCTAATTAATTTACAGCGCAATTTGACGAGATTATGATTTTACAAAATAACAACAAATTGTAATCAGCGTCAGTCGTGCGTGTTTCTGAAATAAAAATGTTTCAACATGTTCCATTTTCTTGGTTAACATTTATTTAACAAAATCTACAATTCAGCTATCAAATGATATTTGTCTCTTTGCCCTGGCAGTATTGCTGTTCAGTTCATACAAACTACTTCCGTACGATGTGGATTGCTTGGCGGAGCGACCAATCGTGCCAACTGTATTCACATAAGGACTAACGTTGCGCTGATCTTTGCCAGTGAAATTCTTCTGCGCTGACCTACGCTGCTCGCAATCAACATTTTCCCTGAGAGCTATGCCGTCAAGATTATTTTTCGAGGAACTATTTTGTAAACTAGCATTCGGCTGAATGGGTAATTTAATTGCACTCTTCAAACCAGAGGTTTCTTGTGAGAACTTCTCAAAGGTTTGTAGGTTTTGCAACGGCTGGGTCATGGATATTGACGAGCTTTGGCTAAAACTAAACGAGTCCACAGAGTTGTCAAAGTTGCACAGGCTAGTTTGGCTCATAACGATTTTTCGCGTCTCATACTCATCGGGGGCAATGTATCCAGATAGACGGGTGCTGGACATGCGTTTTTCTTCGTCTATCTTGGATCTGGCATAGAGGTATATATCATCGGCACTCTTACCGGCTATCACATTGTAAACATACTTCTTCGCCAACCTGAAATGAAACTCTTTTCAAATTGTGTTCGCTTTAAGAGCTGCAAGTCCCTTCATTACCTTAGCATTGTTTCACTGGTGCTGGAGCTGCTATTTAGGAAATGCTCTTGAAAGAGTCGTTTAACAACTCTCGCCAAGACCGATGCAAACTGTTTGAAATTACTGTGCGTGACGGTGATTTGCTTTGCTTGCAAAGCCTGTGAGACTGCCCACAATAGTTTCTAAAAGCAGAAGAACTTCATAGGTGAATATGTTGCTTAATAAAAATTTCAAATTACAAATACCTTTCGATGATTTTCCGTTAATTGACTAGAAGACGTAAACGTGGTGTCTGATGAAGCCCTGATAATGGACCTGACATTGCTGCTGCTGGACGAAAAGACCGATGTAGTGCTTATGTTACTGTTGCTTCGCAACGTATTGCTCTTGCCGCTTAATCCGTTGGTGGAGCCAGCCCCAATACAAAAACTTTGACTTTTTATTTTCAACGAGCGCGGAGTCAAGCTCTCGGTTTCACTTCGAAACATCTTTCTATTGTTTTCCGGGATGTCGGAGACGTCATCTTCGGTTCGCTTGCGCTTTAATATCAACGAGTCTAGATTTCCGCCAAACAGACTCGATTGCGAAGTTTGGCTTAAGCTGCCCGAGTCGAGTAGGGAACTTTGCGAGCTCTTGTCGGGAGAAAAGAGAGCACGCTTGGATTTTTCCACACGATTTGCGATTTCCGGCTTAAATGTTGGCTTTGGTGCGGGTACTGGTAGTTTTTGTTTAGCTGGACTTTGAAACAAGGCACGTTTTGAGGTTTCTCGTGAAGGGCCAGGCTTTGCGTTTTCCGATCGGAAGAATAGGCGTTTCCTCGCAGACGACGATGGTGTTTTGCGAACTGAAAAAGAAACAAATTCAAAATAAACGTTCCTAATAGATCCGAAAGTCCTTCGAATGTGAAACACTAAAGCCAACCTTGACCGTCCTCGATAATAAAGAGTCAAAGTAACTGAAAGTTTTTTTTATTCGAAATGAAAACACTGGACAAACTCGAAAACGACATGATAAACCAGTCTAATTCGCGTCAGCGAATGGCTAACCATTTGCAATTTGTTTATGCAGTTCAATAGCTACTGATGCATATTTCACTGGGCGTTGTCTAACGTGCTATTAACTAATTAATTGTAGCATCTTACCGTTTTTCTTCCTACTGCCAGGAGTCATTCGTTTGGGTGTGGTACCTTTCCTTCGGCTCTTTGATTTTCTAATCAAAAGAATAAAACAAACAAGAAGTCAGTCAATTATTTTACATCAGTTTGTATGAGCGCTTACTTTTTGTCCAGTAAAATTTGCATGCCGCCGAGAGAACAACTCGCTGGCTTATGCGATGTGGTTGCCAAATTTGCGGATGAAAATATAGCACGACGCTTTGCCAAATGGCTTAGCCTATTTCCTGGCGACTGCGTTAACATTCTGAAAAAAGAAAAATTGGTTAGAAAGATGAACCTATGGTTTTCTTTTCTTACAACTTACTTTAAACGAAGATTCCTTTTCTTAGCGCTCGATGGCGAACTGGTGTACGACGCTGTATAGGATGTAGAGGTTTCCGCACCGATAAACCGCTCAACAACTGCCAAACTTAACAGCTCTATACTCTCCGAAGCCTTACACAAGTTGTAACTGAAAAAGATCATCATTAGCAACTACGCAGTGGCATCCACCAATTTGCATACCATAAGCCATGTTGCCGGGCACCTAAAATGTCCTTCCATGGCATGGTCTGCACTTCGGCAACCGTGTGCGATGGCTTGAAGAGGCCCTCATCTTCGCAATGAATAATTGCGCCTACCGTTTCAATTTCATTTTTGAAATTAAAAATTTCCTTCTTGTTCCGAGTGATGGCAGAAAACAAATCCAACTGAGGAATAGTCAGAGACGGTGGTGGTGGCACACCGGCAAGACAGGTCTTTATGCGCCTCAACAGCTCCTTTTCTCTTCGGATGTTCCTCCGTTGGAAATCTACGTCCGAGTTACCGAGGTGAGCAGTGTTATCATCTGCAAAACTTGAATCTGTCGGACAGTTGAGTGACTTGTTGACTTCCTCATCTACTGGAGCTAACACATTGGCCGATACATTGGTCACCTCATCGTCGGCGTCATCGTTATTATCATCATCCTCCTCCTCGTTGTCAGCGAATAGGTCAGGAGATCTTTCATTTGTGTATTTGTAGTTAGTTAATTCAGTCGTTTCGAGAATAGTCTTTAAGGTTTTTGGCGACTTGCTGACACTTTGTTCACAAGCTGCTGGTGTCTCAGATGTCAGACTTTTGATTTTTCCATTGAAGGACAATTCAGATGATTCCTGTGACAAGTTTTTGTTAATTGCAGTGCTCTCTCCCGAAAGCTGCATATCTACCGCATTGCAACTGTTTTGCTCGATGACAACGTCGTAGAATCTCGGAAACAACTTTTGGGCAGGCGAGAGTTTGCCTTTTGGTACGGCCTGTGCTCTGGTCGTGTCCTTCCGTTCTGATCGGCTCGTAGCTGCGCTGAGATATGTCCCTCTCTGGCTAGTGGTTTGGGTTTCTGGAAAACCCTCAAAGTCAGATTCCTGGCTAGACCCAACTGGAGAGCTGTAACGCCTTATGGCTGGCGGCCCCACAAATTGGTCGGTGCTTGCAATTTGAACACGGTTTGTTATTGAATAGAAATGTGGATTCAGCATTACTGGCAGATTTGGAACTTCTTCGCACGTAGAATGTTCGTATTCATTGGTTTCGCTTGCAGATGACTGAAATTGGATTTATTTGGTGAACAAAACTAGCCTCCCTCGTGCAATGCTGGGCAGACTTACCCCACTTCCAGATGATGGTTCCGATTCATAGCTGTTGTTGATTTTAATCTTAAGTTTAATTGTTGTCATATTCCTGTAAAAAAATAACACAATTGAAATGCAGGCTAATGTTTGACTGTAACTAAAATTCGTTTCTACAAAACAGAAGGGCCACGTTGTGGTAGTGTAAAGTATGATTTTCCAAAACGAAACGAAAGTTTTTATTTGATTTGAGCCAATAGTCTCAATTAAAGTGTAATTACCTGCGCTAAACTGTTAAGGTAAATATTTGTCATCGATCGGCAAATATGTATATTGCCTTGTTTTAAACACAAAGCATCAATAGCGCGCTTATTCAAAACAAAAACCTAGTAGGTCTGTGCACGCAAAAAAAAACAGACTGCTATCTATCATTAACGCTAGCAAAATCCACAGATAAACAACAGTGCTGGGCAGGGAGTTTCCCTAAAATATAAATAAGGGATAACAAAAGAGCTCATCATCAATGTTTGTACGGTGTACTTCTCCGTAATCACAAAGAGTGGCTATCTGTATTTTGGAAAATACATCAACAGCTGATCGAGAGTACGTATTAAGCTAGACATTACCACAAGAAGGAACCTATGTCCTATGTGCATGTGCATAAATTATACATCCTAACAGTTGGTAAAATCTTTAAATTTTACATGCCATGCCATCTTTGCGGGAGGCTAATTATTATGAGGCCAAAATCAGAAGTATGTTGTAATTGTTTATATAGATAAAAATAAATCCATACCCATGAGTTAAGAATGAACTGTTGTATTAAAAGAGAAAACAGTTAGGTACTTTGCCCAGTTGGTTCCCAAATTCTTTCACATATCTGACTTCAAGGTCCATCCTGTTAGAAAGCAATTTTAGGAGAGGTATCTTATTCCTCCTACATAGAGACTAACATACATAACATAACTATTGAAAAAAAAAATCACTTGGGAAAGGTGTGAATGTTAGATTATGCGAATTAAAACATTTAATAACTGATTGGATTGGTGCGCACAGTGCTTCTTATATTAAGAATTTTCTTAATATGTAATATTTTTTAAAGATATCACATAACACAATTTAATTAGAATTTCTCAAACTGAGCACTTGAAGAACAGCTTTAGAATATATATAAATTTATACTTACAGAAAAATACGATGATCCCAAACTGAGAAATTCGTGAGGAAGGAATATACTAGGGTCGTACAGAACGAAAGAAGAACTTAGCGCCCTATTTCATACGTTATTTGTTAAGATAATATAATTAAAATTCACTTCATTTCACTTATTTTGCTGCTTTTATAAAAAAATTGAAGAAATTCAATTCAATTTGTAGTTGCCCCGGTGGCTAAAACTTCATTACGCGGGTTAAAAACTGACAAATATGTGCAGAATGAAAAAATAAAAGCGCGCAGATAACTTACATCTCTTTCGTTATTATGTTAAGTGATTTCAATAGAATGAAACAGATGTATTTGATTGATGACTAATTATTGTACTAGATTATTTTGTGGTGCCGTTGCATCTTATTGGAATAGGAAAATATTCGCCGAATTATACCACCTAGCCAATAATTCGCGATAACGCTCGAAAACTTCATCGAAAATCGTTGAAAGAAACACACCTTTTGCAATATTCAGCAAATTCAGAAGAACAGCCGACCAAACAAATGTCACAACTTAAAATCATTTTCCACACTTAATTGATGGGCTTATATTATTTTTAAATTTAATAAATTCATTTTATTTGTTAATTAGTGCGATCGAAATTTGTAACCAAAATATTTTGCACCCAAGTTCAACGACTAGTGTCTTACACCTGATTGAAACGTCAAACGTAAACTAGTTGGTGGTGTAAATGCATCGAAGAGTTGTTGTCGACGAAAACTTGGTTTTGAGCGCGGTGTGAAAAGACTGTTAGGTTAAGTACCTACATTTTCCGGAATATGGTTTTTGAACATATTTGGAATTCGTATTTAAGTACGTCAGGATTCACACGTGTGGGGGATAGCCAAACACGTATGGTCCGCGAATTTCCATCTGATACTTCTATTCGCTTTGGCCTTCTTTCGTATTTTTCTGCGTTTACTTTATTCTTAAACTATACTCGGTCTCGTTGTTCTTTTGTATTTTTCTGCGTTTGCTTTATTTTCCAGTTAAGGCACGTAACGTCAAAACACTTTTCGCACAAATGCGAGATGCGAGATGCCCTACATAGAATTTAGATATGTCAAACAACTAAGCACACAGCGTGTAAATCCTGACTGGCCAATTCACCAATTTTTGTATTTTGAACATCCCTGCATATGATCATCGTTTACCCATGATAGATATATCAGTGTCACTGGTGTTGTTTTCATATCATTGAATAAAATATTTTGGAATATTTGGAGAAAGAATTTTGTTTTTGTTCACTTTAATATTCTTTAAGGACTTTTTAATATAACACTGAAAATGCCGTTAACTGCTGAAAGTGCTGCTTTACAAATTCAGGTGAGATACAATATCATAAACAGCAGTGTCAATTGATAACTCTGTATTGCATACCGCAGGATCGATTGAAGGCCCTTCAAAGGCTGATTCATGAAATAGAAGACGAACGCCGCCGCTGTGAATCCAATCTTAATGGAATAATTCGTGCCCAAATGTCTAATTTACCACCGCACAAATTGAAGAGTCACTACAAACAAGGCCTTCAAGATGCAGCACAAGAGGAAGCCATCATCCGGCAGGCACTTGGAAAAATTCACGAGATTCGTAATATCCGGAATGAACGTCGCATCCAGGCGAGAAATGCCGGCAACAAAGAGGCAATTCGTCGTGGAGCTCAACTAAAAATCATTCAAGTATCAGCTCAGACGTTGCCGCTATACATAAGTAAGCCAGGTGAAAAGGTTCCACCGCTTTGTGGAGCTGTGCCGGCTGAAAGTAATTACATTGCAAAACCAGGCGACATCGTGGCGGCTCTGGTCAAAGGTGTGGAGGAGAACTGGATTCTTGCCGAGGTCGTGCAATTTTTAAGCGGGCCAAATAAATACGAAGTCGACGATATCGATGACGAACAAAAGGATCGGCATGTGGTTAGCAAACGTAAAATTATCCCCCTGCCCTTGATGAGAGCCAATCCGCAAACCGATGGACATGCACTTTTTCCAAAGGACACAATGGGTAGGTCTATATGCATCGTGACTAACTTACGGTCAACACTTTGTACCTACTTCTATATCACATTTCGCTTACTGTCGGAATTTGCCTTTACTTAACTTATAATATTCAAGCAATTTTGAACCCGACGACGTTCACTCGTGCTTTATATAATTATTATGTATTCTCAAACTCACTATGATATTTGGAAATTATTTTACTTGCTTTCAGTAATGGCACTGTACCCGCAAACAACTTGCTTTTACAAGGCAATCGTCAACCGGCTGCCCGAAACATCTACCGAGGAGTATGATGTCATCTTTGAAGACGGTACCTACGCCTCTGGATATTCGCCACCACTACCAGTTGCGCAACGCTATGTCATCGCATACAAGCCAACCAAGAAGAATGCGGGTAACCTTTCCTCCGCCTGACAACAAAGTATTTCGGATACCTCTTGTGACGGCTGATAATAAATCGACTGTTAAAAAACCAACCCATCGCATTCATCATCTCAATTTATATTTAAATATCTCGTTGAATTATATATTACACGTATATAAAATAAAAACCTAAACCTAGAGCTACAGTGGATTGTTTCATTTCTCTACTCGTCACTGGCGTCGTCCTCCTCCATTTCAACATCGTCTTCCTTCTCCTCAATGTCCTCTTCGTTGCCACTGTCTGCCGAATTATCCGCAACGTGCCCCTCAAAGCCATCCTTCTTATTCCACGAACATTTTATTGTCAGGCGGAATTTGGCCATCGGTTTAGCTATTAGTTTCAGTATCCTAGCCTGTTCCGGAGTAAGCACCTTCCCCTTTTCACAGACAGTATACTCACTGTACAGGGTAATAACACCCTTCTGCAGTTTTGTGGGCATTCCCAAAGAACGCAAATGTGGTTCCATTGAGTGCGCGAAATCCTCCAAAGGACCAGCAGGCAAAACTACCGTATCGGTAGCAACAAACCCACTGCGGGCATATTCGACCGCCCAATAGTCTTTCGCCCATTCCAAGACATCTTCCTTGGATTTTTCTGTAAAAAGCAAGCCGCACTGGCCAGTCAACCTTTGGGCAACCTAATCAAATAAACTATTTAAATCAACCGATTTAGGAAATTTCTGAGCAGCTTACCTTGTGTAATTGTGGTTCAACTTCTTCCGCCTCTGTTCGCCCAAGACCAATCTGCATAATGCGGTTTTTACCAAAAATAAATCTCGAATTTTTTTTCCACTCGTTGCGCAGTTCCTTCAGCAGACTGTTACGCATATTTTGAACTGAAAATATGAATATGTTTGGGTACTTCTCTACACATCTTCGAATGTCTTCGATGATCTGTTGCTTCCATGCGAGACCCTTTTTGTCTGTTTTCGTCAGTGAAACTGTAAAAATATGTTCAATATTAGAAAAGTTAATGAAAAATATAGTTAGCGAATTACTTTTCTTATCCCTCTTTGATCTAGGCATAGTTTAGCGTTTAAATGCTTCCAAAATTTTGTAAAATTGTGTAAAATTCAAGAAAGGCCAAATAGAAATAAACACGTGCGTTCCGTTCCAAATGGCGGTGTGCCAGAGACAGACGGTCCAAATGGAAGTGAAATGGGACAGGTTCTACCGATGCGATTTGTGCGACATCTAGATGTCGAATATTATAGTAGCAAGGAAATTCGGTTTGAAAAACCAAAATAAGATAAAATAATGAACTGGCTTGAGAAAGTTAAACAAAGTTGATTTACATAGTCATTGGGTACAATCAAGAATCTAGTTATCTTAAGTCGACTAGATTGGCCTGGATAAGATGTAACCTGAACGCAAAAATTAGATTGGTCGGGAACGTCACTTTTCCTACGTCAGCCACATATGCGAACTGTCAACTTGGTAACTTTTCACGAGTTTCTTGACTAGATTCGTCTGCTAAACCTCCACAAACGTCAACTGAAACAGCTGCTCATATGACCGATATAAGCCAATCAATACCGAGACACATCTAGTCAGACAGCTGTCAGTCCTCAGACTTACTAAAGTAGATACAAAACGTTGCCATTCTGTTGTTTGTTTTGCAGCCAGAGAAAAATCGAAAGTTGAACTGCTTTTAGCGAATTGAGAAGTGAAAACAAATCATCGGCTGTGTTGACCATAAAAACTAAATCGTCTTTGAATAAAATTCAAATAACTGTTTTTTTTTGTGCAAGGATTTTGACTTGTTACTTCAAAAAGCATACAAACAATGGAACCAAATCTTTACTCTGAAGGTTCATTGCATTTTATTTGGGTTTGGTTTTATGGTTCCGAATGTCAATGTAGGCTACACTTAAGAAAGTAGTTTCACAATTTTTCAATTGTTCCAATTCCAACAGCATCATTCCATATTTAACTGCATCCAACTTCAAACTTAACAAAATTTTCTCACCGTGGAACACATTCGCAATTTTATATTTACTTGGTTAATAAAAGGTGTGCAAATAAGCCATTGCTTTCCCGTTGTGAAAATCTGTGAAAATCGCAAAGAAATTTCTGTAAAATCTTTGAAAAGTGTGTTTTAACTATTTTCAATTGTGGTAAGTGCAAAATAATTTGTAAAACTTTTGTTTTTCCATCAAGAATGCACATTTTCTCGAACAGTTGGCTTACACGTTCGATCGATGCCGCGATCAAATTGTACTTTTGTTCAACTATATAACATTGAAGTTGTAGTTTATTAAACATACGTGCTGTTCCTAGATTAAGTTTTCCATTCATTTAGCTAAGAAATGGCTTTTGATTATTAAATTTATGCGAAAGGGTTCTGCGGTATGCTTTCCACCATTTTTTATTTCCAATTGCCAATGCGCAGTGCGGTAGAATGGCAGTTGGGACTTGGAATGGAATTTCTTCACAAAAAAAAAAATTATACAAAATTGTACTAGCTCGCAATGACGTAATTCCATTTCTTCGTTAAGATATTCTTTCTTTTTTTGGGATTTCTGTTGGGTGAATGCATCAGTATTTTGTGTTATTTTTTTCAAGTGTAGAGAACTGGGACTGAGCTCAACAGATAGCTATGCGCCAAGTGCATGGGCATAAAAAAATCGTTATTCAAAATATGTTTTTTGAAATTAATCTACAACGTTTTGGCTATTTTTTTTTAATTGCTAGCTACCTATTTCGTTATTTGATTACTAAACGAGGATTCAGGCTGAATTGTAGGTAACATATTATTATGAAGATACATGATAAGGACTGATAGAAATTTGTTATTCGAATTTGTGTAAATTAGCAAAAACGCAGGAAGTAGGTCTTTTCGGCTGTGAATACGCTAGAAGCTAGATGGAAGGGATGGTGGGCCCTACTAATGATCATTTTTAACCTTCAAACTAGACATTTTGTAGGTTACAATGTGCAAGTTTGTATGGAAAATTTAGCAATTGTGAATTGGAAAAAATGACACACCAAAATTGATTATTTCATATCGCGGGGTGTGACAATAAAGATATTCTTAAGTCGGATAAGCGGACGACCACCCAATCTCAATGGTTTGGTTTTTTTTTTTTAATTTTCTAAACACTGTCGAGGCGGGATTTCAGTTAGATAAGATTAGACTGCATACCAAAAGAATATACCTAGTTAAGGCAGTACTAAATATATGATCAAAGTGGCAAAAGTTGCCTTACTGGCCATTTAAAGCCAAAACTTATGCATTTGTTAAAAATATTTTTGGAGAAAATATCATTTCGTTACGTAGATAAGAAATCTGCGTGCTCCTATGCCAGAACCCTATTCTTTGAAAAGTGTTCTTTAACTGTGGCCAGGCAAAGCTTAGTTTAAGGGTCTTCTTTGCTCTCTCGTAGTCCACTTCTAACTAAGAACGCAGTATAAACTTGCATAGTTCTGTTCGCATGAAGTATAGGTAGGTATTTTGATGTCGTTTGGTTCCACTTTCGCATTTCTATGTCGCTCTTCTATTAATTTTTAATCACGACATACCTATATCGTATGGTTTATCGGAGTCTTATGATTTGTTGGCCTTGATCCGCTTTGAATCGGTCAGATTTGCTGTGTGAAACTAATTTTATCTCAGTTCAGTTGAAGTCTGTGCCAATTTACCCGGTGGTATCAAGCCCCATCTACATCTAGTTGGTTTAATCTAATTGTATAGAATCAAGTTGGATGCATACATGTTTACACAAAAGTCTGTCTTCTTCTGGTCGACCTTACTCCCAGCTTCTCACACATCTGCGAGTTTTAATCGTATCGCAATAAAAATGCCACAAATGTCACGCGGAACAAAAAAAAAGTCACATGCGGCATATCTACGGTAAACCAACAGAGGCAAGGGTAACAATTTGTGATAAAAGTTACTCAGTACGCACAGTTCTTCTATTTAGATTAACAAAACAGTTTGTTTTTCAAGCCCACTCGGAACACGATGTTCTTCTATGCCTACGTTTCTGAAAACAGTTCAGTGCCGCCTTCCAATGCTATTTTTTAGGCAAAGCCGTCGCATTTATTGTGGCTCATAATTCTGAAACGTTATCAGGTTTAGCATGTGCATAACACAACGTTTGCATTGCGTAAGATGTTTCCAGTAATGGGGGGGCTTAGGGATTTAAATTGCATTGATGTGTTCGAGCAATTTGTTTTCCATAGAGCATTGTAAGACAATAAATGCGTGGGTCTTTTCGCAATTTGTCAGCTCATACTAATTATTCAAATCTAAACTTTCCGTATACCATAGCAGTTTCCGATTGGTCAGTTTTCACCGTAACACCTATCGGCAAGCGGCAACTATTTTTGTGGTATATTTTTGCACTCGTGAGCTAGTGGCTAAAACTTTCAAGTGTAATATTATGTGTGTTTTCAGGGGATCGAACCTGTGCTCAATTGTCCAGCGCACTTTCTATTGAACTCTTTCGTTTGAAAAAAGTCCCAAAAAAATTTAATACATTCAAGGCTTTAATTATCTCGGTCATTATTGATCGTCGTCCATTTTTGCAATCAACAGGCAATTTTCACGATGTGGAGCTGATGCTGCCGTCAGACCGACGTTATATTGTCTTCTCTAAGTATCATTGTCTGAGGGTGAAATTTGATCTGACGGTAATTATAACATGTCCAGTTTCGAGGTAACAGGTTACCAATACATTTACATCGGGTATTTCCAACAAAATGTGCTGCAACGCTGCCAGTATTCAATGAAATTTTAAATAAATAAATGTGATGTCAACTTTGTACTAAGTTCAGTGCTGTCATCTAGGTATTTGACACTCACTTCTGTTGGTGTCACTACCGTAAGTATTTGTATCGCAACCGATTATGTGCTGTGAAACAAACTTATATTGTTCGTAGCCTCAGATGCGATTTCATTTCACGGAATTATTTTCTCTATTTTGTTTGCAAAGTCATACTCACATTTAAACAAATGACGAAAGACTTGGGAAACTGCGATTATACGATAACTTGGCCTATAAATCACAAAACTAGGTTAGGACGTAGTGACGTTTACGACTAGATAATTAGAAATACTTCAATTTCAAAGTGACAAAAGTTGTATAGGTACCCAAAAAGGTTTCTTTCCTGAAAACTGTCACAGAACCAACTGCTCGCTAACGACAATGCATTCGAACACATAATAACCACGAGGTTATTCTCCTTACATGCATGTACTGTCGCTTTCGAGTAGGCCATACGATTCAGCCACTCCCTCTCGTTATATTATGAGATAAAAACGAAACAAATGTATTCTCTAGTTATACTATAATCGAAACGAACAAAAGGCAAAAGAAGCGAACTTTTTAATAGCTGTTTTCAAAAAAAACAAACTCTTCCTCTTAAATATAAATTTTTACGTTGTTCTCCTGCTATTTGAATATTCCCGTGTAGGAAAAAATTCACAATTTTCAAATTTGGTTCGCGCGTTTCCTTTTGGTTACTTTTCATTTCGGTAAGCGAATTTTCTCACAATCAGAGAAACGTGACATATTGGTAATATTGAACCAGAAAGTGTTCTTTTGAAAACCAATCACAGGTAAATACGAATCTTTCATCCACGATTATGTTGGTTAATTTAATTTCTAAATAAGAATGTTAAAAACTACTCTTATCGTGTTCAGGTTCAACAAACTTTAATATAAGTTCATAATCACTTGAAAACTCTTTTTTCTTGACCTGTCAAAATTTTGTTTATGTAGATACCTATTTGGTTAAGTCCGAAAAGAATGTTTTCAATATTCATGGCAAAGTGCGTACTGTTGGACTAAATTTAAATTGCTTTGCTTGATTTTAATAAAATAAAAAAATAACTTAACAGGTCCATATACTCCATAGGCCAAGCTTTGTTAGAGTTTTTCATTTTTGGGACGAATGGCAGACATCTCAAATTGTAGAGTGCAAATGGCTTTCATGACTGCAGATGAGGTTCTTCACCAATTTGATGTTTATATTCATTATTATAACCACTATCATGACAGTTATACTCTCGGATGTTTGTCAGACGTTCGTGAGTGGATGCAGTGTGGACCGAACCTGGGACCCCTCGCAAATTAACCACAAAGTCAAAAATTACTACAATTACTAGTAGTTCACCAGATAGTAAAGCAAGTTCGACTTCGCTGATTACTTGGTTTCTTGGCATGCTGTCAAATAAATGTAACCTACCTTTCTTCAATAGTTCTTTGCAGGTGTAAAATTCCAACCTAATTCTACTACCTATCTCAAACCCAAATACGTTACCATAATACTGGATAAACAAAAATTCTAACGACGTCATGAAACGAGTCTTATTATAGAAATGCCAACTGAAATAATTTATTGTTCTGAATGAGAGCTAACTTGTTTCATTCATTTGTTTACTCAGTCATTAGTCACGTTGGCTACATCAACACCAAGCGCAAGAGTATAATCCTATCAGCGAAGTGCGACTTCCTATTCGCCATCACCAAATAGAACAACTTACATAATTCTATTTGTCTATCTGGTTTAAAAAAAAAATGTTAACTTGAGAAATTACAAATTTATGTATTGTAAAACTCTACTCCATTATTCGTTAACAAATCTATTACAATCCTTAGAAAGCTACCCGACTCGCTTGCAACCATTCCCATGAACGTGTACAAGCAGAACAGACCTATCGTCGTTCTCCGTAGCCCACAGAGGAGAGATTTCATCGCCCGCTGTCGTCGTTGAACTCAACGAACCATCATCGCAGTTTGATGAGTTGAGTGTGTATTTAAGATAGTGTGTAGAATTGTGCCATTAGATTTTCTGTGCTAAATTCCTTTCGTCCCTTTCGGTACTATAAAAGTAAGTAAAATACAAATAATAATTAAAAAAATATAATTCAATTCTCAAAGCGAATCAATCGCAAAGATATATTTCTTATATCACTGGTTGTGCGTTAGGAAATTTCGATTTCCATTCCGGGAAAATTCCTCCTACACCTTTCTGAAAACGTCAAAAATTCGTGGGGGAAAAATCGATAAAAAAAATACAACGCAAATAAATTATCTGTGCTGTGCTATAGTCGTCGTCGTTGTCGTCTACCTACTATGGAGTGAAAAGTACATATATTTTCCACCTTCTAAGGTGAGCAACAGAAGATTAGGTGAAACGTGCAATCCAGAAAAATGACCCGAATAACGCACATCTCTCTCGAAGAAAATTCGTATCGAAAAGTTGATTATGGATGTCATTGCGGCGGTATGGGGAAAGAATTTTTCCTCAAAGAATTCTAGAAAAGAAAAAAAAGGTTGCGGCGGTATCTCCCCAACTAGATATTAAATTCCTATATGGATAAACTCGGTGTGCCTATCTTTCTATCTGTAGGTATATAGATGTGTGTGCGGCACGATCGTAATGCGCATGTTCGTATGCATGGGTGTAGCTGTAGAGTAGACGACTCTCGTTCATACAAATGAAAATATGCTCGTAAAATATTCGCGAGATAGTGTGACGCATTGAGGAGTGTCCAACGACGACGGCGACGAGCGACTTATCGTCGGCCATTTTACACACATGCATGTGCACAAGAACAAGAAATATTTCTCAAATTCACGAAAAACATGGAACAAATGTCAAGGAAGCAAACATCTGTCTCCTGTTTGAGGGGTATCCTTTTGGATATGCACCTGCTTCGGATGACGCACACACAGCTTCTGACGGTTACATTGACTCTGAAGTCTGAATACATGTCACTAACAAACAAATAATAATGTCCACAAATGAAGAATAATCAAAAGTACAATTGATTGTAATTAGACGAAAAGTTTGACATCATCCCTCCGGTTGTCGCATTGACATCACTCGGTGAATGAATTTGTGCGGTCGTCGGAGTCGATGCCGTTGGTTTCCTTTTATCCACTTGATTTCCCGCATTCTTATTCATGTCTCGCTCTATGCCTCTCTGTCATGTCGGTTGACTGTAGGAATGTAGTGTTTGGTTCAATTGTTTGATTAGAAAAAGGAAGAACAAAAATATATATCTGTATTTGTCAATTAATGGTAGGAATTTTATTCTTGTTCTTGTTTCATGTATCACACTCGCTTTGTCAGTTGAGCTCGAGCCCAGCTCTAGCGGCTCCTGCTGGCTCCACCCGGCTTCCTCATCAATCCCAGCCGTAATTTAAATTTTTCAATTCAAATGAGATGTGTCTTTTTTTCTCTCTCTCTTTCGGTATAATTGAGTTTTTCCATTTGATCGGTTTTCTTTTTCACTTCCCCTTGCGTCGCCAACTAGAATGCGGTCTCTTCAGCTTCACCACTTCTCACACTTTTCGGTGCAAGAAATAGTCCACGAAATGTATATTTTTATGTGGATACACTTTACTTTTATAGAACAAGTCGCGCGGGTTCTCCATTGGAATCCATCTCTAAACTCGCAGCGCACTAAGAAAGCCACACACACATACACTCATAGTGTATTAGTGGGGAAACAAAATGTTTCATTTCGTCTCCTCGGATAAGGAGAAATTTAAAAATGTTATTTTTAACTTTGCCGTCAGTTTCTTGAAAGTGTGAAGACACTCACTAAAATGAATATGAGTAATCGCTTGTACTAAAAGCACGCATCGTTTTTTTTTTTGTTTTTCCTGTTACTTAAGAGTATCGCCTGCTAAAATTTAAGGCATTCACAATTCCCAAAAAAAAACTCGTTGTTTACAGATCCATAGGGGATTACTGGGGGTTGTAGGTAGTTGTAGTAACGAAAAAACGCACTAAGTGGAGTTAAATCTTTTATTGTTGCTATGAATGAGTTGTTGAATGAGTTTTTTTTTTAGTCATGGTCGTGTGCATCAGAATTTACACTTGGTCACAAAAGTTAACAAACGCTGTTATGATAAACAACCTTATTGGTACCATTTAGCAGAAGTTTTTGTAAAAGAGAAAAGCATTGATTCTGTAAAGGTACAATAGGAAGTCATCGGACCTTACAATATTTTTTAATTTCGACTCTATATATAAGTAGTTTACAGTCGCTATATTTTCCATACAAATTTCGCAATTGTGAGCATCCGTAAATTTTAAGTCGACGATAAAGTTTTCAATTGTTTTCGCGAAAACCCGGTTTTTGGCTCGTGAATGCAGTGTATTATATAATTTATGTTAATTTAGGCATTCATAACTAAAAACTGGCGTTTAACCATGTACGCTGTGCGACGTAACTTTTTTATACTGATTTCACTTGCCGCAAATTATCTAGCGGGTAATAAAAGTACTTGCCAAACCGTTTACGCACATTCGACGTTTACGAATCTTACTTAATGGCTGCTGACTTCGTTCTCGTGCTGGCTATTTCTCTGCTCGGGACGAGAAAAATAAAACCGAAAGCGTTTAAGAGACGCCCGCGTCGGCGATATCATTCCGCAAGCCATATTTGCATGAGAAAACCTTAAGGATGAGATTTGCAACTAGAGTTGAACGAGACTCGTAGCCATGATTGTGGGGAAAATTGCCGTTTAGGTAGCTGACAAACAGAAGATAGCATACAAAATGACTGTTGACATAACTGTTGCTGTACCGATTGATTACGAGACGGAGTCAATTGTATGTTGTTAAGAACCATGAAAAAAAAAGACTTAGATTTTCGCGTAGCTTTCCATGAATACACGCATATACTGCCTTATTGAAATGTGCGCTAACTTTTATGCTCAAGTGTAGATTTCGTTTTCTTCACAAAGCTTAAACATTTTTGTTGTTTATTTTTTTTTAGATTTTATTTTGGCTTTCCTATTTATAAAATTAGACTTGACGGCAATGCGCCTCCAATTAAATTGTCGATCGATAAATATCTATCTACTTTACCTACATCGCTTGCAATTTTAAGTTGCATCATACATAATTTATGTAAATCCTGATAATATTCGTTTTACACAGGCATATATATATGGTAGCCTTGCTAATTGGTTGGGCGCACGTGATTCACTGCCATTCGCATGCACTTGTCATGATTAATGTCGAGTTTTGGTCACCTTCCGATCTGATGTATAGTTTTTGTTTTGTACAAACGTTTGTCATTAAAAAATTTCAATTCAATTTTGTTCTCTCTCGCTATGTCTCGTTTCGTTGTGACATTTAAGCGTTAACAAAATGTTTGCGCATTCGAGTAGAAAAACAATAAAACAGTAAAAGCTTTCAACTCAGAAAAATGTTTGGCATCGAAAATGAGAACAATGTTAGGCGTGCGTTTATCCACGCATGATTAAGTACGCTTTTGTTTAAGACACAACACACCTTTCCTTTGGGATTTATATACAAATCGTTACCTACTTTATCTAATTTGAATAAAATCCCATGCGGTTATTCTATTAGTGGAAACAAAGATGGTGGGCCAAACAAATATTTGATAAGAGCAACTGTTTATAAAACAATCAATTTAAAGTAAGTCTTTGTTTGGCATTGATGTATCGCAGAGGAAGTTTTTTTTTTTTTTTTATTGTTGTTGGATATATCCACATTGAATCCAACTCTCAAATGGGTGTATAATATCGGTATCCAGGAATGATATTTAAAGTACGAAATATTTTGATGACGCATTTTTTCGTACGAACTCAATTGCAAGGTCAATAGTGCTAACCTTTAGGCAGCTTAACGTGAATTCCACTTCCATGAAATGCATTCGCATCGTCTTGCTCATTTTGTAAACAAGTATACAACAACTTCTGAGCATAAATACATGCCTATGAATCATTTAATCGGATATACGAATACGAGTCGGCAAACAAGGCAAGTTCAAATCAGTACAAGTTGCTACGTATCAGTAGGTATGATGTGTAAACTACTGCTGTTGGCACATTTTCGCTAAATGAGTGTGCTTGGAATTATTGCGCAGTTAATAAAGAGGTGAAATGTGGTATTCGTAAGTAGTTGAAACCATTTCTTAATGTAACCTTTTGCCAACAAAAATCAAGACTCAATGAATTTCTATTACTTGTGTGACTTATTTTGTAATACAAAATAATATAACATCAGTTTGTTGATGTGTTCCATTGGCAGTGTTATTTCATTCATTTCATTTCATTTTTGGGTAGTGTGAGACATTTTTGTTCCATAACTTACAGGAAGCTTGTTTTAAACTCAAAACTTGTTCAGCAACAACAGACTTTTCTTAAGAATAAGTAACCACAAACTCGATAGGTAAAGTGAACACCTTTTTTTCGTTTCCTTGGGTATTCATTGGAATGCAACAAGAAGGACCGCCGTACATTTCTACATAAAGGGCAGTCGAGCAAATCCTTCGTTTGTTCTTTTTACCCATCGTGTTGTGTTGTTCCCTTATTTTGAACGACACAATAAGATAAATAGAAAAATTCAATTGATTGTAGTGTTGCTTCACGTGCAATAGATTTGGTTTTCTTTTATGTGGAAGTTCCTAAGTAAGCATTTTACCTTAACATAAACAAAGGGAAGTGTTTTCAATGAATTACATTTAGATGAAATCGCTTCACGGTGATTTTCTATTCACCGATCTTTTCAAATAGTTCTCAGGTAGCTGATAATGAGGAAGAGAACAGTATACAGTTCTTCTTGCAAACAAACCGTAAGCCCTACCTGCAATCATTTTGACCAAATGCATTCGCTGGGAAAAGAAAGTACTTTTATATTTATTTAAAATTCGTTGCAGGTAGAAGGACGCAGGTAGGATAATCCAAAATTGTTACTTACTGATGGTTTCCGAGAAGATTACTAAGACTATGGTCTCTCCGTTCTCATGGCAATTTTTTTTCCGCAAACCATATTCACAATCTTGCTTACCTAGCGTCTTCGAAGAATTCTCTTTGCAAATAATAAAGTCGTTATTGCGATAGTTTAGAGTATCATTTGCCATGCACTGACAGTGGTCACATATTGTTGGTGTGTATATACGGACTATATAATGTAATATGCTTTTCCTGTGCGCATTCGCTAACAAGACAAAGTTCAACGTAAACTTCTTGCTGTCTAAAACACTTACATAAAGCCTTTAGACCATTTGAAAAAAAAAAAAACAGACTTTTAACACCTTCAAGGTATGAGACAGGCAAAATAAGTTTTCAGGGAACTTTAACCTAAAAAAATTCAAGACATGGTTTTATATAAAAAGAAGGCGGCAGCTTCAGATCAAAATATATGATTAAATATTTGTAAATAATACCTAAAGACAAGACTGCGCACCCCAGTGCATGATTTAGCTTTTACTTTATCATGCACAGACCTCGTCTGTCTCATCAATTAAAGGCAAGTGTCCTGTTCGAGCTGTTTATTTTAGCGTGGCAGGCAGGACTGATACAATGAATTTTAAGTGGCAAGACTGTGTGTTGTGTAAGTTTTACTTTTTCAGCTGTTACTGTCCATACAAAAGTTCCTTCTAATGCCGACGAACACCTTGGTAAGGATGATCTAGGCCAATTAAAAATCGATAAAAAGCCGTTTTCAATATTACAATGATCCGCTTACAAACCGCGCCGATAATTTTTTGAAAGCTCCTCACAGTATTGAGAAGGGGTAGTTTTACGGGTTGGTAGAGCAGGGTAAATCCTACTATACCACACTTAGGTCCTTGTGCATCCATTGTGATGCCCTTTTTTGGGGGTTAATTGAGAAGGGGTACTAACAATAATTAAGTTTTAGTCGCTGTCATTTTTTCTAAACAAATGTAAAATCTTTGTTCGGTTCGTTGAGCGAAATAAATTATGCTGCCATTTCCAATCAATCATAACGAATTAAGAAGGCACTTTCTCATATCACCAAGCCATTAACATTCAAAAAGGAATTCAACAACTCAAAGGCCCTCTCGATGAAGACCTTTGATGTGTTCGCTGCTAAGAGGATTTTCTGATTCAACTTCGGCCCGCGCCCCCCTATCCGCCCGCTGCGAAACTGATAACCGAGGTCTCCTAACGCTTTCTATAATAATGTTTACCTTGTTCACTCAAATATTATAATATGCTGCTTCTAGAATAAAATTAAGAATATCAAGTGTTTCCTCTACACAAAGCCGAATCCGCACATGGGAGAACAATAGAAAAATATATAATATAGATGTTTGCACAGGTAAATTTTTCGTCCTCTTTTGTGTATTGTATGTAATCCTTCACACATACATGCCACCTAAAAGTATATTTATTCTCTTTGTAGTCCCTGTATAAATGTGAATTTGCGCAAGGATGATTTATCGATTTTGTAAATACTCGTCGTAGGTATGTGCTGTATGTGTGTATGTCTTCAATTGATGGAGTATATATGTAGTACTTTTACTTTGCCTTGCGAAGGACGGCAAACATAATTCAAATTCGATTGTGAAAAGTATCAATGCATCCTTTGATTAACAATTAAAGAGTCCGACTGATGGGTTGGTTTTTTTTTTTCGTTTTATGTAATAGAGAAGCTTTAATAAAGATGCGCATGTACCGTACCACCTTCGACGGAGAAATGTCCTGTGCTGCGATTGACAATGCACACTATTTCCATTTAAGGATATATCAAGAAAACATACCCACTCGTCAGCATCAGCATAGTTAGTTCGTTCTCCTAGCGGAAGGATGTTACTCCTTAAATCCGAAGGGACGTACGAAACAAAAGGAACAATAGGCTGTGTGTATGAGTGTGGGCAAGGTCATACGAGTACAGATGCAACATGACAAATGAATAGGCCCCTTGTGGGCGATAATAATCGCGTATATGCCAGGAAAATGAAATGCATTTAGAAAAGAGGACACATGTGGCGAAAGGCCTTGTCCTTTTGAATATTGTGAAAACAATAAAGATGTAGGAGTAGGTAGGTATCTTTGTAGGCAATCGCGCTCTTTGTTGTTAGTTATTTTGACTATTAATTGGTTTTCCCAAATGCGTTGCCGTCTAGACAGCTTTATGTCTTCTCGAGAATAGAATGAATAAAATGAATTATGGAAAGCAGATATTGAACTTTGTCCAAAAGCGAGGTGTACGCACAACAACTACTGTTCAATCCCTTGTCAGCTGCACGTAACGTTTTGGCACTCGCCTCCATAGTAGATTCATCCATTCCCCAAAATTTTTGGGGGAAGGACACTCCTTATGCGCCAAACTCTAGTTCGCTTTTCGCTTCTCTCGGATTACATTGCGCATGGTTGGGCCTCCCCAACTCTTCTACTGCGTCAGTTCCACATCAAAGGCAAACCAATTTCAGGAAGTCTCCAAACACATTACACCAAGCCGATAGATTTTTCCAAAATCTGAAATCGTACTTGATTCCAGTGTTACAATGTGTGCCTACCTCACTACAATAGATTGCCAATTTCTCTCTCTCTCTCTCTGTCTGTGCGTCTTTGCTTTGCGCTCGCTCTGCTCTCTTTGATCTATCTCGAACAGTGTATTTGCTTGGTTGGTGGTACTACGGCGAATCATCAAAATACCCAGCAAATACTACAACAACAAGCAGCAGCAGCGCACATTAGATGATGCGATGACGATGACTATGATGAAGAAATATTCTACAACTACAATAGTGACAGTAGCAGCGCATTCCATTTCTGCCCTTGTTGCGATGTGCACAACTACAGCTCTCCTTAGTTGATATTCAAGTGTGGTCGGTATTGCACATCGTCTCAGGCAATGATGTCTTAAAGTTAGAAATTAAATTAAAAAAAGAAAATTAGTTAAGCAAATAAATTTACATAAACTCGTCGACACAATTATATAGTAATTGCAACCTACACAACCTAAGCCTGGGACAACAAAAAGTATTTACTTAGTATTTAATGAAGAAGAAAAAACTTGTGTACTTTTTTATTTAATTTCGTTGTGATAAAGTGATATAAAAAAAATTAACCTAATCTCATGTGCGAGTTGTAAAAAGAAAAAGAAAAAAAAACCAAATCAACTCCATAACTTTTGTGTCGACTGAAAGGATTATTATAATTGGTGGATTGCTACTGGTGGTTTTGGTGGTTGCCTATGGACAATTGCTGAACTCCCCCCTTTCCCATTCGGTTATAACAAGGTAATTATACACCTTCAATCGATTTTTGTGTGTGTCCCTCCGAGCAAACTGAAATTTTCATTTGAAAATCGTTCAATATTTGATCCAATTCAAGGATAATTTGTGAGACCCCTCAACTTCGATGACATATATTGATTTTTCCTTGCACTTGGCGTACCTATGGCGTTTGCATTAAAGATTAGGGTGGCAAATTGGGTTTCCTAACGTGTCCTGATAATCAATATCTCTAAAGTGTTGCCGTGATTCATTGCTGGAGACATTTTTCTGTATACACCCTTTTACACCAGGGTTTCGGTACATTGCCCCAGACTATAAAGGAATTTTATATAAACCCTGCTCTGCTCATTCATCAAATTAGTTGCATTCTGTGTAAAAGTTGTCTCTGCTTCGATTTTTGTCGCATTGATGAAAGTATATGCACGTCCTCATACCCCATCTATGACACAATCTCATGGGCGATTTATGTTGGTCGTGCCAAATTGCAGAAAAAGAAAAAAAACAACAGCACTCTGTCCAGACATAATGGGTTGGTCACACTGTGATGCGTTTCACTAATGGGGGACAGTGGGGTTTTGCTGAGAGAGGAAGTGCACTTCCTTGCGTGGTCTGTTGCTAGGGAGTAATTGTTTTTTTTTTTTCGTCTTTGGAATATACCAATTTCTATACTTTTGTGCTCCAAAAGTCCAGACGGAAAAATTTAAGACATGCGCATAAAATAGAAGCGTAGTTCTTCTAGGTAATTGCCGATTTTTTTTTTTCCGCTAGACAAAAGTCTGCTTCCATAGCGATTTTTCCGAAAATGTTTTCCCAGCAACAAATGATGTATGATATATAATGCATGTATAATATATAATGCATATTGTTTTTATGCTCGTAGAAGTTCTTGCCATGACCTAGAATATTTAAATTCTACTGTGTGACATTTTTAAGGTGCTCTGGTCGATAAAATTATATGTAATGGTAACAAAGTTCGTCTGTTATGTACTTTAACATTGTCTTAGTAAAAAAGTTAATTTTAAAAACCAAAAAACCCGACTGATTTAAAAAGATTGAAACAAGACACTTCTAAGTTGTTTTTTTTTTCATGGTTTGAAGTTGGTACGTTGAGAGCTTTGATCATGGACTATTGTCGACAACGGGTTAGACACTGTGGTGCCGGGTGACTCACTTTTTCAGAACTTTTGGGTGAAGTTTGCAGTAGGAAAACGAGAGCAAATTACCTCACTTGGTTGGGTGGGGTACAATTTCTAAAAAAAATAAGAAATTTGTAATCGTATAAATGTACTAGACTCATAGAAATAAATAAATAGATGGCGCAACAGGTCTATGATGACCAGGTATAAAGGCACAGCTTGTCTCAAACGTGTGTTGGTTTGAGTTTTATTTTTTGGAAGAATTCCACTATTTCATGACGAATGTGGGAACTGAGAGATTTCTCAGTCAATCGTTGGCGACGAGTGAAGCCATGGGGAATCACTTTAGCAAGCGATTTGTTTTTTTCGTTGGATTGAACTTCAGTCTAGTACAATAACGACGAGATCACTGCGCCTACGTAGAAGCTCCCTCACAATATACTACTGTTTCCAAATGTAAGAAAAAAGAAGGCTGTCTCTAAATTGTTTAAGACAAGGCGCAATTTAAGGAGGTTTAACTTCCGGTAGCTACATTTTCTAGTTATGTTAGCATATGGACATCTTCCGCTAGTTCAACTTTCAAGGAAAGTTTGGTGCTACCACGGTCCGCAATTTCCGAAGCTTATCAAATGAAAGTTTTCCCGACAAAATTACATACAATATTTTCGTGATCTACATAATTTTAAGGTTAAGATAAAAAATGGCTACTAGCAAGGTCCAATGAATTTTACCAGAAACAATGCTAAGCAACCATTTCTAAGCTTTCACTTAAATATGTATGTATAAATGTGTTAAAGTTTCCAATAAATATTTATGTATGGTAATTTTCGCCATTGTGACTTCCTAGAACTTAACCCGTACACTTGCCATTGGAGTTTTTTTGTACCGCAGGAACGGGTAAACTTTCTTTGAAATGTCTGCTGTGGAAAACATAATCTAATCTACTTTCAATCAATTAAAAGCAAGTTCACCAGAAAATATTTTATGACAGTCATTTTCTTGCATCATTCGTCAATCCTTATAAAATTCTTCATATTATTAAAAAAAAATGTATACTTTCTACGATATTTGCGGTAAGGTAAAAGGTTTGTTTGTCGGGGTAAGCCCGAGAAGTAAAGTGAAGTGTCAGTGCATTTTTAGGGCCCGAAGAAATTTCAGAAATTTGGTTTTATGTCAAACACAAAAATAGAGATTTTATTAAACTTATAAAAATGTGACGATAAATGATTTAAATATTGAAAAACACATTTTTGGTTACACATTTTAATTTAGAAACAAGAGTTTATGCAAATGACCTACTGAGCTCTTTCTTTGACTAAATGCCATTGATTAACTAGGACGCATCAGCACTCACCTCGACCACAGGTCGAGCTCAGTGCTATATAAAACGCATCAGGACGTTAGTACGCCAGGGGGTCCACGTCTGAAAAATCCGACATGCTTTTGGTTACTAAGAACAATTTTGATTATAAACTTATCAATTGCTTTCGAATGTAAGTGGCTTGACATTATATAACAACCAACTCGGGTATTCCCCCAGTTAAGTTAGTAGTACCGCCATGCATGCGTAAAATATTCGATGAAACAATTTTGCCAATCCGCACACTTGCAATTGCAACGCATTCAGCGAACCAGCAATCGCACAAATTTAACCCTAAAATACAAATTCTATATTTCAGCTACTAAAACATAATCTGTCATGTAAGAGACATGCCAAATTATGCTCGGTCGCATTTATCTCCCCTATGAAGAGTCCTTTTAATGTTTTAATAGTCTCTGATATTACGGCAGGTAACAAATTTCCTTTATAATGATTTCCGTGTTCATGTACATTTAATATGTCGAAATCCCTCGAACTGCTGCCAAAGGATGGGCGTTGCCTGTGACGTATTGCTCGACATTTAAAAATTGAAAATCCCAGATTTGATATTAAAAATGTTCTGTCACTGCTCAATATCTATCACATTTCCCCCTCTTCCACCAATGATTTAACTCATGCGCATAGCGTTTTTGTCAAATTCTAATTTTCATTAATATTCATTCGCAAGAGAGCAACAGAATTAGAAATAGAAAAAAAAACCAAACCGTTAATTTGATTAAATAAAATAAATCGCACAAAAGTATTTCTGCGCGCATTCCCTACGTATACACAACACTCGCAGGCAAATGTATAAATGTTAATGAACTTCTTCGCTTCGTTTTTCCGTTTCTCGTCGTTTAGTATAGTTTTTCCTCATTTTTTGTTGTATCATATTTTAATGCGCCTTGTATGTGGAGCGCGCAAAGACAGGAAGTACAATTGTCTAAATTTGGAATTCCGTTGAAGCGTTAAAGCAGCGTGGCTGCACCATATTGAACCTTGTGCTTAGCCCTCTATATTGTTGTGAAATCTGGGGAGAGGAATAGGAAAAGAAAGTGCCCATACATAATATAATATACTTTTTTATTTTTTTTTTTCTCAAATTCTTTTTCATTTGGGTATTTCTCGATGGTGATTTATAGTTGTTTGGCTTTTTTTCCATTTATCCAAGCTACGGTTGGCAATGTGCAATTAAGTATGGCTGAGTCACCGCAAATGGAAATAAAATGCAAACACCGATCAGCCTTTGTGTAGCTGAAAACACATAAAACGTTGTGTATATATCGAGGCGGGCACAGCAGTCCACCTAAGTCGGGAGGTTTTAGTTTTTCTCTCAACACACACAGAGAATATGGAAGGCTGGGTAACTTTCATTTATCCTAGCAGTTAAAGATTTTCTTACGGTTGTTTATTAAATTCCACCCCCAAGCACGGGTGTGTGCTGGTGTTGATTTAGCTAGTTCTTATTGTCTCTTATCTACATTCCACCATCAGTCCCTGCGGGCTGCGGTCACCATACCAGCATGAAAGTGCAAATAGTAGGTGATGTCATAAAAGCTATTTTTGAAGTGCTATCAATAACGAAAAAATTAGCAACATTAATTAATGCAATTTTTAAACTGGTCTCCTTTTATAAAACGTACACACGCGTCGTAGTATATATATTAGGTGGGTGAGTCTGAGTCGGTAAATAGAAAGGGAAGCGAACTACGCAGCTAATGCGCATTACAAACATTGCGTAGGTACATTCGTTTTGGCCAACAACCCAGAGTTTTGTTGCAAATGTCAAGTGACTAACTGATGTGTGTTGCTCATTTGATGAACCACATTTTTGACCTAGGAATTTCATCTTATTCACTTGCTAGAGCGAGGCAGAGAACAGCTGCCGGTTTGCTCTCTGAATCACATGACCCGAGGCAACGTAATCCCAAAGTCTTATCGCGAATGTGAAAATAAAAAATCATTACACATTGCCATGACGACGACTAAAACTGTTTCATGGAATTCGATTCAGCGGAGCCTCTAATATCTGGGTTGCGATTACCTAAACCCTAAACCCGTATCAAATTGAATTCGAGACACATTGTAGAGCCTGTGCCGCCTGTGTTTCGCACACACACATACGTAACAAAAAAAAGCGATTAGCTTCTGTGAGGAAAAATAAATAAACTTCTTATCTAGGAATTTAGTTGTTGCCTGTGTAGTTGAAGAGTCGGCAGAAGTTACGCAACCCAAGAAGATTAAACTTACTTCGGTGTTGTTACCTGCCCATAAAATGACATTTATAACTTGAGGCAGATTTGATTCCAATACTGTAGCGCTTTGCGGTGTTATCTTCAGTTTATAAATCACGAAAGAAACATTACACCAACCTGGCGTAAAATTTCCACTTTTCCACCACAAGAAGTATAAATTTTATGAACATGCCATGTACCTTCTGTGGTTTAGTTCTTTATTTTCGCGGCCATTCTATTCCTCTGACTTTGCTCTCCTTGGCTCTGTGGTAGGATATTTGATATAGGTACATACGGCGCCGCACTATTAACCAATTTTAGTCTCGACTTTAAATTTACGGAACCTCACAACTGCAAAATTTGTATTGAAAATATAGCCACTGTGAACTACTAAAAATTAGAGTCGAAACTAAAAATGTTTATTGGTAAGGCCCACTGTGTTTATGCGTTGCTACTAGCCTGTGCGTTTACTCGTCGGACTAAATAGGCTATCGTAGATGAATTGTTGATTATGATTAAGTATATTTTACGAGGTTAATTTTATTTCCAAACTATTTTTTTTTTATAAAATTGAGTAGCGAGCACTTGTCAAAATTGGCCGTTGGTTTCTTTTTTTTTTTAATTAACACACTAGGTCTACTTAGTAGCTTCCTTATTATCAATAACACTTAAGTCAGATTAGTGCCCTTGTGGATACCACAGGATATATAAAAATTGTTAAGGATCTTAGTGTAAACTGCATGAAACGGCTGATGCTTATATTGTCGAAAAAGTATTCTAGATGTGAGTCTTCTTCGAGTTGAGAGAGCTTGACAGGCGCGTAGAAGATGAATAATAGCCTCATCCATGCCGCTTCTGCAGAAAGTGTTTTCAGGAATACCCAGCCTGGGGGCATGCTTCCCAATGGTGCCGTGTCCCGCATTGACACGCCAACTGCTGGTGCGGCCTGGGCTTAATCCGTTCAACGTTGTAGCACATTAAGCAGTTCGATCGAACGCGGTCAGTAGCGTTTACAGCATTTTGTTTGTCATTTTCTATTGTCCAGCTAAATCTTCAAAAATGATTGGAATTTGTCATTTCGAAACATAATAGCCGTATTTTATTATCAGCGTGATCTGATCCGAATCAGATCATGAAAATAAAACAATACGGATCATAGAAAAATTTTATTTTCGAGTTGTGGCAACAGTTGCTTTCAAAACACAAGGGGTAATGTATGAGCATTACAAACTTCATATTGCCACCAGCCATATTGCGAACTTTCTGTACAACGTGACGTCACAATATGATGACAATTGACATGACATTTCATTTGCTTGTGGGGGGTGTTACCATATGAATCAAATTAATAATTTGTATTTTTGGATATTGTTTTTAAGAAAAGTAATTTAAAATTCTGTGTTAAAAAATGCAACAAATAAACAATATTTTGCTGCTGTATTTTGGTATTTCGGTGTATTCATGCGAGCGAATGATTTTTTTAAACATTTATGAAATGTTCTCGATTTGCTTCAGAAACATTTCATAAACATTTGTCAAACATTTCTGTTTTTGCCGGTGTATACGCCGATTAAGTATTTATTAAGCGTTTATGAAATACTTTTTACTGTCGGAAATTCACGACCAGAGGCTCGAAAACAACAACACGGCTTCCGTTATATGGTGTGTTTTGTTTCTAAAAGGAAATGAGTTTACCTACAATCAGTTCAAATTGTAATAGAAATCTTAATTCAGTTTGCACCTCTGGTCCGCTCAGATTGGAATTCTTGGACAAAGTAAATGACAGCGGCTTAGGCACGAAATTCCAGAAGAACAAAATGAAGTTACAATTCGATTTTTCTGTGATAAAAAAGAAACGTGTTTCCCAATAACTAAGTTCTAAAACAATTAAAATTTATGCAGGTAGCTAGTTTCGATTTTTTATTATTCCAAGATTTTCTGGACATTTGTATTTTATGTTAAAAGAACAAAAACACTCCTCTGAAACAAATTATTAACGAACTGCGAAACATTTCATAAACATTTTTTTTGTTTAATAAATGTTTATAAAACATTTACCTAAATATTTCGCTGGTCTGGGCATATTTTTATGAAAGGAAAAAGCAAAATCATCTCGAAGGCGGGAAATTTATTCGATGTGCTTTTTGATTCGAAATGCTTTTTGATTTTTTGTGTTGTGAAGGGTGTTGAATATTTTAGTCTGGCAACGTGACTGTGTGGCTTGGCTAATGGCTATCGTTTACAGGCACACCAACATTGAAAAATGAAACAAGCCACCTAGTACAATACATTTTCAGATCATGATTCGTGATCTCGATGAATATCAGGATCATGTGCTGTTGTTGTAAGTGCATGTATTTCGATGATCTATATGGATCATAGCTGATAATAAAAAAGGGCTAATGTTGCAATGACATTAGAAATACAAAAAAGAAACAAAACATTTAAAGACTGTGCTTAAATTTGCTTTCAAGTTAGATCTAAATTCTATGAAATGAATACGACTTCCAGACTTCAAACAGAGAATCTGTCAACATTTTATGTTATTTAAACCTGTTATTCCATACAAACACTCAAAATTAATAATATTTTCCTTTTTCTTCTTGTTACAGGGGTCATTGCGAGCGGCGCACTAATCTCTGTACCAACATTATATAAATATATTTCTAAAACCATTTCGTAAAATTTCGGAATTCCCCAACATTTACATATATTACATTTACCAGCTTAAACTAAAAAACAAAAACAACACATCAAAATGTCTACAGTCGACAAAGAAGAATTGGTCCAAAAGGCAAAACTAGCCGAACAATCCGAAAGGTAAATCTAAAACGAAGCACTTCGTCGCTTGTACTAAACGTTTCGTTACTTTCTTTTGTCCCTTACGCAGGTACGATGACATGGCTCAAGCTATGAAATCAGTCACAGAAACAGGAGTCGAACTGTCAAATGAAGAAAGAAATCTTCTTTCAGTCGCGTACAAAAATGTTGTTGGTGCCCGCAGGTAAGCTTAAGCATTTTTTTAAATAAAATATGAAAAATACACGCAGCTATTGTGGGTTGGCTACATTTTTTAATTAGCATCGTGAATTGCTTATGAATTGAATGTTTAAAAGAAAAACTTTTTATTTTCGTTGCCACAGATCATCATGGAGAGTAATTTCATCAATTGAACAAAAAACTGAAGCCTCCGCCAGAAAACAACAGCTCGCCCGAGAGTACAGAGAACGCGTGGAAAAGGAGCTTAGGGAAATTTGTTACGAAGTTTTGGTAAGTTTACTTTTGTAAATTTGTTTTTTTTTTTTTTTTTTTTTTTTTTTAATCTGGTGAAAATATTAATATAGGCCACTCTTTTAAAGAACAATACTATTTCACAAAGTACAGCATTGAATACATACGGGCCTAAAATTTAGGGAATAAATATATAAATGTTGCACTGTTCCCGAACTGAAAAATTCCAAAATTTAAATTATTTCATACTTTTTTTCGTAGTAATGAAACCAACGTTTGTTACTCATTGTGGCTTAAGGCTTGTAGGTTATTTTCACGATAAAGCAAGACTATGATCGGTCCCCAGGTACAGAAATGCGCAGAGAACTGGAAAGCTGGAAACTGGCATCCTAAATCAATCAGGTAATACAGTGCTTTACCCCCTCTGTAATCCGAAAAAGGCAATTGGGGATTCCACTACATGGGAGCCATAACCCCTAAGGCATCACAATGGATCTTAATGGATCTATGTGCAGGATCAGTTTTCTCTAACCAAACCTAAGCCATGTCTCATTCAGGATGAAGGAGCTGGACTTTGAATATTGTTTATGAAACTCAAGCTTGGCAGTGTTCTTAACCTCAATACACTGTCCGGCAATAGTATACACTCATTTTGTGTCATCTGGCCAGTTGTCACAAACAACCATAGCAATAGAGGTGTTCCTCGGTAGCACTTATCAATTATATGACGATTAGAACCAGGACTAGTTTTGTTCTCGAAACCAAGAAACAAAGCAAAACAAAAAACACTTCGTCAAAAATTAGTGGATGGTTTATGTCCGCAAAGTTAATCGGGTGTAGCTTATTGTCATACTCAAGGTTAGGCCAATGGCCAACTCGCAATCATCACATATCGCATGATTTCTGAAAGAACAGCGCTTGCATTGTATTTTTCAAACAGTCATACAACAGAAGTTTCGTGTAATATTATCCAAAAGTCATTCTTAGTGTCCACCTTCAATTATATGAACTATAAATGGTGACTAAAATAGGCAATGTGACTTACACTAAATTTAAGGTAAAGATTTCAATTATTACTAGTGAGGTCATAACATAACAGGGTTGCTTGCTCAATCAAGGTCAATCAGAGCCTATTGTACATTCCAAGTGCTCATAAAATCGATATGCAGAGCGTTTATCAAAGAGCATCCAAATAACTTACATTTTCTTGACAAACACCCTTGATAATAAACGTACAAACAAACGCTGTTGGCCAGTTCCTTAAAGAAGAACACAAGCATTTTCCAACTGCTTGCACTTGAAAGGAGTCATGATTATCTTCTAAAATTAACAATCTATTTGAGTCAAATAGTATTTATAATTTGAAGCCCAGTAGTATTGACTTTATCACAGAGTAAGATTCTATAAAAAGATAAAGCTGGGCAAACCTTTTCGGTGTAAATTACTGAAGGGGAAAATATCTGATTACTTTGTATAGTCATGTATCCTTGCACACAGATACTCTCCGCCCTCTCCTAAGCACACACAGAAGGGGTTGTTCTCTGTTTGCATGCGCTCATCTCGAATGCCAACCACCGATCCCTCGAACCCAATCATAAACCGACCGACAACGATTCAACAAGATACTTGATGTACAAAAATAGGTCACTTGTGTTGTACAACCAGATGCTGGGTGATTAAACATGTGTAAAATGTCCTCGTTATAAATCTATACGTGTTTAATCGCAGGGAAACATTTTACATTGTCCTTCTAAAGAGTTGGCATCGCCTCCCCACCACAATCGATAATGTTTCATGTGTTATTTTTGGTTACAGGGTCTTCTGGATAAATATCTCATCCCCAAAGCAAGTAATCCAGAAAGTAAGGTCTTTTACCTGAAAATGAAGGGAGATTATTACAGGTATTTAGCTGAAGTGGCCACAGGAGACGCGCGCAGCAGTAAGTATACACTTTTACACATTCATTTGCATTGTGTGTGCTACACCACAAACACATTTCTTTACTCTTTACCATTTGCAAAGAATATTACTATAATGACATTTTCCTCACAACAAATTTATAACAGCCGTTGTAGATGACTCCCAAACAGCTTACCAGGATGCATTTGAAATAAGCAAGGGTAAAATGCAACCAACACATCCAATCAGATTGGGTCTCGCACTCAATTTTTCAGTCTTCTATTACGAGATTCTTAACTCTCCAGACAAAGCTTGCCAATTGGCCAAACAGGTTATTATAACAAATGAAAAAAAGAAATAAAAAATGAAACACGATATAAGAACAAGTTGAATTACAAAATCGCTGCTGCATAGTGCTGATTGGAAACAATGGAATATATTAGAATTTAACACCGAACATGGTTCTGGTGTCCAAAACTGTTGGGAGTTTTCAATAGTTTTTTTCCCTAATGCTGCTGTTAATCTATTGTAAATAATGTTTAGAACAATCCACTAACGTTTTTTTTTTTATATTTATTTTATTCAAATTTTATGCATTCAAAAATTAATTGGTTTTTTTTTCTATTCTATTTTATTCGTATTCGTAAACTTAAAACTCATTGGCACCATCTCTCTCTCTCTCTCTCCCAAAACCAAACAAATATCTATAACCAGCTGTGGTAGAAGATGCTCAAAAGGCATATCAGGAGGCATTCGACATTGCCAAGACTAAAATGCAACCAACGCATCCAATCAGATTAGGGCTCGCACTCAACTTTTCGGTCTTCTATTATGAAATTATTAATTCACCAGCGAGGGCTTGTCATTTAGCTAAACAGGTTGATACAAACAAAAATCTTTTTTCTTAATTGTTTTCTGTAATCAAAGTGCATATTTTTGTTTGTGGCTCGGTTTGTTTTTTTTTTTTTATTTCATATTTTTTTTTGTGTACAACAAACGTTTTATTATATGTACATTATATCCAATTTAAAATATGCCCTCCATCCACTTTGGATTCGTGATCATAATACCATGCATTATGTGCTAAATATTTATTGAAGCATTTCTCTAACAACCTTATTTGTAAACCTTTCCCTTTCCGGAACTTAACCTATTTTCTAACAAAAGCCACTAAAAGAATGGTGTTTTTGATGTTAATATGTGTGTAATTATCATTTTACATGTAAAGTTTTTAAAAATAACATCACAACCTAGAATGATCATAAAGATACTTCGTTGAATTGTCCCTGACACACTGGGTTTTGCAAGTCAAGGGTAGAAAACAAATCTCAGAATAGGTAGAATCTGGGGTGGAATCGGCTAAGTTGATTTTTGATCATTAAAATTCGTGTTTTGGTTCCACGTAACGTCATTGTCATGGTGACTATCGCATTTTTGCCACCGCTTGCTTGTGACAGCTATTTAGGTGTCGTTTTGATACATTTTGTGTCGCTTAAGTGAGCAATGTGGGTTGGCTTGGCTGTAACTCCACCAAAAATTTAAAGTTTTGTGAACAAAGTTATACAAATTAAGAAATTTTAGCGCAATGTTTACTTCAATGGAGTGAGAAATGAAGAAAATAATTACAAAGAAGTCCGATTCGTTGGAATTCACTTAAGAAATAAAGCAAATATTCTGGAGTTTGTAAATTTTATCTTTTGTTGCGCATGAGCTTAAGAAAACACTAAATTAAATATTAGTATCAATATTTTATTACTACTCCATAAACTTATGTCGTTTTCCGTTGGGACCGAAAAAAGCAAGCAAAGAAAAATTTCGTTTTATATTCCATTGGTCACGAAAAATCTGAAATCTGAGAGCGAAATCTAAAAATCCCAATGGAAAACGACACTACATTCCTCACAGGAAGAACAAAGCTTGGGACACAAACAATTGCAAACAATTTTCACAAACGAAACCAACCAACAACTGACCGAAATGACGTTTCTTTTTGTTAGAATTGTAAGTGCTGCCAAGAACCCAAACATTTTTAGAGATTGCTTTACACAGACCAAAGAATAGTTGATAATCAAAAACTACAGTCAGCTATCACCTTAGCCGATTCCATCATACAGCCGAAAACTGTGGTGGTTAGCCTTGATGTGTTTTATGAATGGTGATGATTTGTAAATAACGGAAGAATGTATAGTAATATTTTAGGGTTCATTATGTTAGTCATCGGGAAAACTGTGTTTGATGTCCGGGAAAAACATAAAGGTTGTAATTTTTATTTCCCCATTTTAGGGTTAGATTATTGAATAAATGTTATTTCTACATCAAAAGCAAATCACATGCTGCATGTAGTGCATGAGTTGAGTGCGTTTAACGGACGATTTTCTCTAAAGCCAACTCGTGCAATTGTGCACGTAAGTAAATTTGAGGTTGTGCTTAATTTAGTCGAAATCTTCCTTTTTTTTTAGTTTCTTTCATATATACCTATTTTCATTAAGAGCCGCTTGTTCGTCGATGACTAAGGTCGATGTAAGTTCAAGATAAACTCTATTGTCACAGTCGTTTATACCTTGATGAGACTACCACATAAGTATACATGAAGAACTTCATAGTCGTATTTGCAGCGGCCATTATGAAAGTGTAAATGTTTAATAGCAAACGATGAGTGCTTATTAAACAGTCAGTAGGAGTGTGTCAAAATCACTGTATATAACTTTATTCGATAGTTTGTAATATAAATTGATGTGCTTAACTAACCTCAAATAATTGCTAAGGACTCAAACGAATGCGTTGCCCTTTCGCCATAAAAAAAGAATTTTACAAGTACCCATGGACTATGAATGCTTTAGATAAAATAAAACTCTTTACGTTATACACACACACAGTTTTGGATTAAAAATTGACTATTACCAAAAATATGTAGTTAATGTTATTTACAAAAGAAAGAATGCTTTGCAGCAACGATTTTACTTCTTGTATCGTGTTATTTATTTATTTATTTTTTTTCCTACTAATGTTGCAACCCGCCACCGTTGTACTGCGATGATAATAACGCTGTTGTTTTTTTCTCTTTTATATTCTTATTAACATTTTTAAAAGGCCTTCGATGATGCGATAGCTGAACTGGATACCCTCAATGAAGATTCATACAAAGACTCAACACTCATCATGCAATTGTTGAGAGACAACCTCACCCTCTGGACATCGGACACGCAAGGGGATGCTGATGAACCACAGGAAGGTGGTGACAACTAACCAAACTAAATGTTCCCTTTTGACTATGCAAATATTAATTAAAAAAAAAAAAATTAAAAGAAAAAAATGAAAATGAAACAACAAAACCAACAGCAAACAAAAACATAAAATCATAACAAAGAAAACATAAAAAAATTCGAAAAAGATAAAATCTTTAAAAAGAAATAAAATAAAATTTTTAAACAAAACAACAAACAGCATCGCAGCAAAACAAATTTTATCAGAGAGAATCAGCTACAAACAAAAAATGAATGGTCCGGTTTCCTTCTCTCCTTTTCGTTCGTTCTTTTAGCCGAGAATGTTTTATTTCAGTGAAAATATAAACGCAGCAAAAAGTAATTTTCTTTGTCTTATAAAAATAAAAAATAAATTCTATTTGTTAGAAAAGAGCGCATTATTTATTATTTTTTTAATAAATAACTTTTTTGTTGTTGTTTTTTTTAACAATCTATTATTTTTCTTTCTTTTTTTTACAATAATATAAATGATTTTTCAATGCATCTCGGTATGGATGTTCAAAGGCAAAACACAATTCGTTATTTTTTTATGTAAATTTTGTTTTTACTTGTCAGAAATATATAGAAAACATTTTCATCTGTTATTTCTTTTGTAAAGAATTCGAAAACAATAATTATGCAAACTTAATCTACAAAACGAGGATACAATTACACACACTACACAAAATGATAATGATTTTTCGTTCATTATTCTTTTGTTTTCTTTGTTTTAGTTCCATCATGTTCGTTATTTGCAATATAATACTATACAAAAAGAATATATTTAAATTAACTTTAACAAAACGATATACTACTTTTTGTCCAGAGAAAACAAAAAAAAAAAAAACAAAACAGCAGAGAAGAGAAACAAAATAAAAAATCAAAAGAGAAAAAAACAGAAAAAAAAATCTCTTCTTTTTAATTTCATGGAATTTATACTTACAACAGTTGGATGGAATGATGAATATCAGTTGTACTTGATTGCTTTTTTGGTTCTGTTCGTTAATTTCAAAGTGTTTTCGTTGTTTTTGGTTCTTATATTATTATTAGCCTTCTCCAACAGAGCCCATCTGCAGTCGACTGTCTTTTATTTCAGCTTGTTCTAATTTCGTTAATTTAACAAAATAAAACTACCATAATAACACGTTGTAAAAAAAAATACAAAAAAGTATGCATTAAAAGTTGCTTCAAATAACCATATAAAACAAAAATATTATTCTTGATACAAATAAAGTAATATTGCCAATTCTTCAATCTTTTATATAATATACAAAATGACATGCAATGCATATGAGTTAAATAAAAAGAAACATTAATAAACAAAAGCTCTTGTTTTAGATACCTAAATAATATAACAGCATTTTTGTTTTGTTCTTTTTTTTCGTTAGACAGAAAATGAATTTAAATTTTTTAACTAAATTCCAATAAAAGTAAAATCCAAATAAAACGGAACACGAACCTCTGTGCATTTCATCAAACCCACATTGTTTTTTGCAGGCAATTTAATTTTGGATGTTAACTACTTTCTAAAGTTGTTTTATGAACCACGCACACTTTTAAACGATCTGTGAAGAGTTTAAGGTGTTTTGTTATCAGTGTCGTGGTTGTTTTCCCCCAATATGATTTTGATAAACTCCCTAAGAATGTTGATGTGTTTTTTAACCCTTATTTTTCAAAGCTTTCCTTCAATTATTCTTATTTGTTAATTGTATGTCTGTGTTGTCGCTGTGGGTAAGTTTTCAGTAAAATTTTCTATTACTCATTCCAAAGAAGAAACGTACATAGATGTGTGAGTGTTGAAAAGTGTTTTGTGTATCACTTCAATATTATAGAATAAACGTGCATAACTGCATATTACATTATATCGTGTTAATCTCTCTGTGTACTTGCACATTCTTCACACCAACTATCATCACTACTGTGCTACTCTAAGTATATGTATGTCTTAAGTCATTGGATCACGCAACGACGTTCGTCTGCCTGTTGTTACAATAACACAAAAAAAAAAAAAACTCACTTTTTTACATAATTTAAGTGTTTTTTGCTGTTTAATATATTATGAAAAAGGATCAAGCTAGTTTTCACGCTCTAAAATCCAATAAATCTGTTCTCATTAGCTCAGAAAATAATTGTTTATCTGAAACTTCGGTAAGTAACGTGGGTAAACATTGTATAATTACATAAATGTATAGTAAGAATCTTTTTTTAACACAAAATACATCTAATTGTTTATTATATTTGTGTAGTGCTTGGACATCCACTGACTTTTCATTTTGATGTGTTCTTATGTTTAGGTTATTTGTACCCAAAAACCCTTTCTTATTTTCGGTATTGAGATTGTATTTCTGTTTGCCTTTCAAAAGTAAAACAAAAGAAAAATATGTATATGAAAAGAGATTACTAAAAACAGACGTTAACAACCTGTATCAGGTGGAAAAGGAATTTAAAAGAAAGTTAGGAACAAACATTTTTTGAAATCGATAGACGGAATTTTATTTTTTAAAAACCAATAAAACCCCCAATTGTATACAATTTTTACTCTTACATGTATATTTTCTTTCTCTTTGCTAAAATTATTATATTAATTCTAAATTGTAATGCTCATGCTTAAGTTGATATAGCAAAAAAAAAAAAAAGTAAAAGAAATTCAATTTAAATATAAACTACCTACGAAAAAATGCTCTTAAAATCCATTCATCTCTTATAATTACCAAAAACGGAAGAAAATTATATATAAAACGTAAACTCGTATATAATTTTCTTTTGGTAGAAAACAATTAAAAGAAGTTCCAAGTTTTTAAACTGGGAAATGCAAATAAAAAAAAATAAATTTCACGCATTGTGTAACAATTTGTGTGTAGGTAGTATCTTCCTAACAAAAATAAAAGTTGTACATAATGCAAGCAAATTGAATACAAAAACATACAAATTAAACTATACTTCAAAAGGGACTAACAGAAAACTAATTTATTATTTCATATAATGGAGTCGCAAAACATAAAAAAAAAATACATAACAGCAAACTAAAAACCAGACTAAAGGTAAAAGCGGAAACAGTAATAAAGATTTAAAAAATCAAGACACTTAAAACAATTATTGTCCAGCTAAAATTATTATACAAAACAAAATATAAGACAAAAAAAAACACTTATGATGAGGAGGGAAAAGATTATTTAAGTTTATTGAAATTACAGTTTCTTAATTAAAATAAAAAAAAAAAACAAAAAATTCATGATGTTTTATTTGGATCTACCGATTTTTCGAAACCTTTGGTTGGCCTTTTGGATAAATGTTCCGAAACTTTCTCGCGAACATTTCTCACTTTTCTTTTAAAGAAAATAATTCTCAGGACGTTTTAACAGCACCAGCGATGCCTACAGAGTTTTGCAGAGTGCTAGTTCTGTATTTAAAATATTGTAAGCTCTGGTCGTTTGGAAGTAAGCCGAGAAGCGAGTTACAAAGTTTACTTGTGGTGTAGTAATCAATTGACTTTTGGAAAATGGATGCACTCTGTTATCAAGGGAACTGACATCTTGTTTATGTGCATTGGATGTCTAGCTTGTAGGGAACTCTCTTTAGAGAATAAGTTCGTTACGTTCCTCTGACCATCTGCCATGGTGCATCTACTGACACCTAGTCGAACTGCTCGTATCTATGTATAGATACACGCTGTCAAATATTTACTCGCACCTCTGACTAATTTATTTTTCACTTATTCATATATGTGTACACTGAGGAGAAATATGAAACGATTTGTAGAAATCCCATTTTTGTGAGTTGTGTGCTGTTGAAGAAATTATTTTTTCCTTAGAATCGGTGGCAGAGTATTGCTCCCTGTCTGGTCAAAATCAATGACCTCTAAACATTGCCCCATTGCCACTCCCTCCAAAGATAGATATATTGCACGAGAATTTTGCTATGTACGGTGTTTAATAAAACAAACCTTTTACAGCCACACAAGAACTACAATCTAGCTTGTAAACAAGTACTGTTAATTTGCCGAAGTTTGTGGCTTCAGTAGGTCGTGAGAACTTCTAAAACTAGGTAGGGAACAACTCAGAATACTGGTAGGAATCCTGTCATACTTTGTGAATGCAAAGCAATATCTCGCAGCCGAAGAAAGTTCGTGGGTGGGTACTTTTTCCAACAACTAGAGGAGATAGACCACACAAACTTTAAAGGGCTTTAATTTCTATAGGGAGATTATTTGCTTTTTGTTCTTCCATTGTGGTTTGCTGCAATCGGTTCCCTAGGGATCGCGATGGGCCCTTAGTGTGCCCCTTTTTTACCTAGCCTAACCTGGTCGCCTCAATACACCTTGGTGCAGGTGTAGATGCTCAAGAGGATCGGTACAATTGCTATACTAGAAAATGTGGGACTTGATCCATTTCACCCTGGGTCTCCCTGGTTACAGGATCCCTACCTGAATTATACAGCGCGTTCAATAGAAAACAAGTTCTAACTTTAGAAAAATGGTACAGAAAATCATAATTGTTCAGCAGTATAAAGGTCATGGCTGAAATAATATTCATTTATTGGCCGGGAGACATTTTCTTGTTTTGTACCACCGCTTATTAGTTTGCTCCTTTTCTTGTTAGTCAATATCTTCCTCATACTCAAATATTTTAGGTCGTTTTCCATTGGGCAAAAAGAAACGTTCGGGAGAGTCCGGATCCATACCTGGATTATACGTTGGATTGGATTGTCGTTTTCAATTGGTTTTACTCGGGGATCCACTGATTCTGTAGTCCAATGGAACAAGGAAACTGCTTCTGATTTTGTGTTTTTTGTGTCAATGGAACGGTTTCAGAAGTGATTATTTCGATTTGGGACCCTCCCGGACGCTTCTTTTTGCCTAATGGAAAACGACATACACCACTTCAAGGCAACTTTGGAACACAATTTTCCGTGTACACAGGGAAACTCACATTTGCGGAATAAAATAAAAGCTACAAAACTCAACATAAAAAAAAAAAAACACCAAATGTATTTTTATCACGCATTCGTCTACTTTGCTTTATTTTGCAACACGCGCATTATTAATCAGTCATCAATTAATTATGCTTAGCACATACCTCTACTCAGTCAAAGCGATTTGTATCGCTGCCGTTAACTGTACAGACCCTCTAGCCTCATTCATTGAACACGCCCGTCTATCTTGCCCACTGCTACACGTCTGAACTAGGATTTTGGGAAGTGACAGTAAACAGTGATTTCATTTTACACCTTTACAATATTGAATAATCCTTACAAAGTGATAAGAACTGAATATACATATCATAAAAATTACATTTTCGAAAATACCAACTAATACAGACAGTATGAGAAAAATTAATAGTTTTCAAAAATAACCGCCAACGGTTGACAGAATCTACTGTCATACGAACTGAATCGATTTTTGCAAAGGTCACCTTGAGACGTCATCTTGTGTCACCTTGGTGTAGTTCACTCATACCAGTTCTTTGAGATTTTTCGTCAAAAATCCGCAAATTTCAAAGACTATTTCAATTATTTCCAGCCCGTGCAATAAAACGGACCAACATTTCCAGCCACCTTCAGTCTGCAGGTAATCAGATTTCATTGAAGTTCTATCGATTGCAATCATCTTATTTCGTAAAATTGATTATTTTAAATCGGTGTCATCCGTTAGTGCTTCGATAAAAGGAGACGATAAAAGAGTGCTGTGTGTGTACTATATTTTAAACCACCGATTCGTAGAAGGAACATAAGGTCAAGATGCCTGGTGATGACGATTCTCATCAGCGTTTCATAGAGCGTGGCTCCCACAAGGGAAAGGGTATTGCTGTCTTCACAAGTGGTGGCGATTCTCAGGGCATGAATGCAGCCGTACGTGCAGTTGTGCGCATGGGAATCTATTTGGGATGCAAGGTAATCTAAAAAAATATTTAGAATTTGGGTGCGTCTATATAACTTAAAAAGTGTTTTTGTGTTCATTTAAATAGTTCTGTTTTTTTTTAATTCTTAATCATATCCTTGGAAACTATTAATAAATTGGTTGGTTTATACATTGACCAATTTGAATTTGATTTTTATCATAATAACTGATAGTCTATTAAGTTGTTTGTACTAAATATATCACGGTTAAGCTTAAAAAATCGTATTGCAGAATAAAACTGCATTTCAAATACAAATATTCCTTGTTTTAAATGAAGACGCCAATGCTCAATGAAGATCACATACTCATTTAACCTTATCTCATCTAATTTATATCGAATTACTGGTGAATTGATAGTATCCTATTCGATGGCGGTGAAATGCTATTAGGTGTGAATTATACCCATACATTTTGTATGAACAGTACAGTTTGGTATACAATTGAAGGCCATCGTTTGAATTCACTGTGCACAGTCAATTGTACTGATCACCAAAATTCAATTAAAAAATGCCAATTTAGGAGGGCTCCAGTAAATATACCAAATACGGGATGAAACTAGTTTCGGAATTGTTGGATGCTTGCGCATTGCATGTGGGCTGTTGGATTGATTAGATTTCAACTGGAGCAACTGTTGGATTGTTAATAATTTTAAACCAAGTTATTTTGTCAGCAATGCTGTTTTATTATTATAATCGAATACACAAAATTTATGTTTTTTTCGGGAGGAGTGGTTAGGGTATGGCACGAAGGGCTTAAATGAAACGAGTCTTCTGCGATGCAAAAGCTATGACCCAAACTTGACTTTTGACAAATCTTCAAATGACTTATAAAAAAAAATTTCAAATAATTTCACCGTCGCTTATACAGTAACATTCTTCCATCTCATTAACAGGTTTACTTTATCCGTGAAGGCTACCAGGGCATGGTAGATGGTGGCGAAAATATCGTCGAAGCCAACTGGGCCTCTGTGTCGAGTATCATCCATCGCGGTGGCACAGTCATCGGCTCTGCTCGCTGCACCGATTTCCGTGAAAAGGAAGGTCGTCTTAAGGCTGCCCAAAATCTAGTCCAAAAAGGAATCACCAACTTGGTTGTGATTGGTGGTGATGGCTCTCTTACCGGTGCCAATCTCTTCCGTCACGAATGGAATGAATTGCTGGATGAGCTCGTTAAAACTTCAAGAATTACAACCGAACAAAAGAAAAAGAACGAATTCTTGCACATTGTTGGCATGGTAAGACTACTTACCTACTTATGGCTAATCCCAAACATTCAGCTAATTGGTTTCAATTGATTCGTTTCAGGTCGGTTCCATTGATAATGATTTTTGCGGCACTGACATGACAATCGGTACCGATTCAGCATTGCATCGTATTATTGAAGCCATCGATGCCATTGTCAGCACGGCGTACTCTCATCAGAGAACATTTATCATGGAGGTAATGGGACGTCATTGTGGGTAAGTTCAAACTTAATGCGACCGAAAATTGCACAACTCCTAGCTCTAGTGTTAGTGATAGTCTTCAGATAATTGTTTCAATGTTAACTGAAAATATTAAAAAAAAAAAAACAAATTTGCAAAACTACTACCGCAGTTACTTGCCGGTAGTAACAGGTGTCATATCTGAAGCTGACTACGTTTTTTGTCCAGAGTCACCGCCACCAGCCGACTGGCCGGAGAAGCTTTGCAATAAATTGATACAGGCAAGCGTTGTTCCTATTTGAAGAAAGCATCTTACAACAAATATTTTCAATCATGTAAATTAATTTCCCGCTTTTTTTATGGTGTTTATTTTCAACCTTAAATCAAAATTAAATCAAAAACCAAAATGTTCCTCTTTCCGTTTTGTTGTTTTAAATCAAGGACATCGATTTGGCAAACTTAATTGAATATTTACCTTAAGTGTGAGGATGATTGTAGTTGGTTGTTTTTTCATCAGAGTATACTTGGTTATTAACTTAATTGTTTTTGTGTAAATCCATATAAGAATATACTTCACATACACGAATACACTCAACTCTAATACACCCTTGTGACAAGAATTTTCTCTTTCCGTATTCATAGCATTTGTGATTATATATGATTTTTTGCAGTTATTTGGCCCTTGTAGCTGGACTCACGTGTGAGGCTGATTACATTTTTATCCCCGAATCGCCGCCTAAGGCCGATTGGCCGGTTAGGCTGTGCCAGCAATTGAGTCAGGCAAGAAGAAATAAATGTGAAATTGAATAAGCGAACTGTTGATTAATTTTATTGAATATTTCTTATTTTCAAAATTGCACCAATTGGCTATGTTATTGTTGTTGTTTTTGTTAATACTTGCAGAAAACCAAACAAAATCACACAAATTGGAATGAATATTTATTTTCATTGAAGTCGTCGTTATCGCCTCGATTAGCCTTACAGCTAATTGATAATTGAAACGACGACAAAGTCGCGCACTTGTTTGATTAACATTATTTTTTATATTTATTTCTTTTTCAAAGTTGCTTTAAGTATCCAGCCGATCTATAAGCTACTATACTACCAGATTTAGACTCGCAAGGATATGTCCACAATGTTTGTACCTGTACATTGTGTGCTATATATTCACTGTGTGTTTAAAAATGCTTCTACCTCTTATTTTACTTATACTTTTGTACTTGACTCTTTTGCATATTACCGTGCCACCTCATATCATATCATATCATGTCGTTGTCATCAAAACATTTCATACATTATGATAGATTTAGTGTGAGATTTTTTCCTAAATCTGAACAGGTTGGAATGCGTTTTCAATCAGAGTTGCTTAGTTCAGTTTGTTCTTTTACCACTTGTAGAATTTTGAAAAGCCTCTCGATTTGAGTTGGACCCGAAAGTTCTTCTGGTTGGATCTTAGAATGGATTGGGCGTAGAATGTGTTTCTCTTTTGGTAAGTTTTTCGTTTTTCTCTATCGTACATTGATTTTTGTAAAGATTCTTGTGGTGTATACAATCGGATATCCTGATCTTTGGGTGGATAACATATATCACTCGTCAGATGAATCTATTTTCGCAATCTCGCTGCCTCAAGGGTGGGTAGTAATGCCTATGTTTAGCAGTTTCTTTTTTATTATTATAACTTCATGTCGGAGGTCTTATCAAACAGCTAATAATTTCTTCAAATTCCTGTAAAAAAAATAAAACTATAATACCAACTCCATCTATCAGGTAAATGGAAGAACCCAAGCAGTTTGTCTCGAAAAGGCCTTAATTTCTGGGATCTTCTTCATCTAAATGCTAAAATAAAGTGAATTTTGGCGATGATGGCTACTGACTATTTCAGAATTGATGATTGTGGATTTCAGGGCCATATCTCTTCTAGATATCATCTATCAAGTCTTCGCCAATTATCCCTGTCCGGATATAAAATATCCTCTACGGAATATCGAAGTCCACCAAAGAGGTAATTTCGTCCGTCAGAATGTGGGGTCTAATCGCCACTTCTGTGAACGTCCAGCTCGTTCAATAAATTTGACTAGTGCTCGCCCAGTGGTACAAATTCTACCATTACTTGGCTTATACACAACATATTGAAAAACATATAACACACATCATTGCATATCTGCACAATCTTCCCAACAAAAACAAATCAAGCGAATAAATTGTGTTAAAGGTATTCAAGGTGGTTATATAAAATTATACATGTGAAACAAAATCAGATTCCGTCACGTTCATGGCAATATCTCTGTAAGAATCGTGCAGTGCCCATGCCCAACGCTGTTACCCCTTAAAGAGGTCCAGATTTATGACTTTTTCAGCCTTCGACCATAGACAAACAATCTTTTTCTTTGTATGTTCTGTCTCTGATTCTAGTCGTTCTTTGCACCACCGCCAAAAATTTGTTTCTTGTTTTTGTTTGCTCTTGGCCTTTTGGTGCCGGAATTGCATTTACCGAAAGCGTTTTTTTCCCTTTAGATGGATGTTAGGAGCTCGTACGAACTTGATACTTTACGGCTAGCGTTCCGTAGTAAAGTCGTCTGTTAAATTGGTAATAATCACAGCAAAATTGTATAAAACTCAGAACCAGCTGTTGCCCATTTTCCTGACACTACAGGCCTTACATTTACTCGGATTCGTCAGAAAGAAGTTCGATTAATTCCAGATCCAGCGATGATAGCTTGGTAGATGAATCAACTAATTTTGTTAGTAAATTAGCGAATTCTTCGAGTTTATCAGATATTTGAACAACTTTTCGTACCCATTTTTTTATATTTTGCTCTTTTTTGTGTTGATATTCGTGCGTCTTGAATATGTGTAGTATACGACACTTTTCAAAGTGCTTTCATTTGAAATTTCCGTCCCGATTGATTTCTAAATATTTGTACATAATTAATTTACGAAAATAGATTCAACCGTAGGCGCAGTTGCTTATTGGTTAGTGTGTTGGACTACTAAGCGAGGGGTCCCAAATTCGAAACCCGCAAAAACCCAAATTCCAACTAAGGGTTTTTTCTACTGCGCCACCTCTCGCGAACGTCTGACAAACATCCGAGAGTATAACTGTCTTAAGAGCTTCTCAATTAGCCGTTTGGAATCGGCATAAAATTTTGGATCCCTTCCATTCGTTCTAAAAATGAAACTCACACAAAACGAATGGTTGTGAGAAGCTAGGCCCCTTGGGTCTGGGTCCCTACGGACCTGTTGCGCCAACTATTAGATTCGACCGATGCAACGCCTTTCTTTGCTGTAGACAAATTTCACGAAAATGTAAACAAACTCCACCAGTTGTCAAACTCACTTGTATTGGTAAATCTGAAGCAAATCTGAGAAAATAACTAGAATCGCAAAAGTGCTCTGAAATCTGAAAAAGATTGTTTTTTTTTGTACCAAACGAACATAAAAATTGCTCTGAGAGCGCCCAATCGAATACCACATTACTACAAAAGCGTTCCCTAACTTTTTCGTAAGCGTCTCTCTCTCTCTTTACGAGAGTTTATCCCCACATATGCCATTTTCTATTCGTACTACAAAAGTAAAGGAATAAACCTAATAGCATCAGCTTGGTGCTGTCAAGTGACGCGGAAACACAAAGGCCTGTTTTATTGAACATCTATCTCAGCAGTGTTTTTTTTTGTTTGGGGGTTCGCTGGAAGGAAAAATCATCGCAAGACATTGCAGAGCAAGTACGCGAGGGATGCTTCTGCAATAGTGAGGGACTCGAACAACCTCTAAAAAACGACTGACTGTCGTCATCCCGAATGGGATTGCACCTAGTCGTTCGACTAATCGGCAATTTATTTTTAAATTATTTTGTCGGATTTCGAAACTTTTTTGTTTGAAGATATTACCTAATCTCTTGACCTTGGCTAACTCTTATAGATCAAGGGGTCTTACCCGCCTCAATCTTCTGATTACATTTTCAGTATTTAATAGTTCTGTAAGTTCTACGTTAACATGGTTGAGAAGCCTACTTCTGTGCCTTTGGGCAACTTTTTTAATTTCATCTTTTCAACCATTTCAATATTTAGATCTCTATGTAGATCAGCGTTGCGTATGAACCAAGGTGCATTAACTACGTTCCTTGGTACTTTATTTTGGAAGACTTGAATTTTTTGTAAATTTGTTTCAAGACTTGCTTGAATAGCAGTAATTTATTGTAGTTGGACAGGGATGAGTATCTCCCAATAAACCAATACATTTCGCATGTTCAGCTCATCTCTTTTTTTCTTTACATGCGCTTTCCAACGCAGTTTAGCGTCTAAGGTCATGCCCAAATATTTAGCTGTGTTTGAGTTTTTTTATATGTAAAATTAATATGGACTGACTTTAGGTCATTCAATCTAATCTGCCACTTTTTAGTCCATTCTGAAATGCCGTTTATTGCCATTTGGGGTTCTCAGCAGTGTAAAAACAAAAAAAAAAAAAATAATAACTCAGAATTACATTTGTGATCAAGTAGTAGAAACTTGTATTTATTTGTTGTGTGCCTCGATAGTTTGATTCAACTCGCTGAAACTGAATGCCTCTGAAAGTAGTTTGCAAAGTGTGATCATCAAGTCACTTGATCAATACCTAGGGTGAATCTGCGAGAGGTGTCAAGTAGAGAGTTTCGTATATTTGTAATTACGCGTTACTTTACATTGTTCACTGTGGAAATGTTCATTAAAACAGGTCTATAGATGGCGATAAATTTAAGGGCAAACAGATGCTTTCTCTACTCGGCTGTTCTGTAAACTTATGTCGTTTTCCATTGGGACCACCAGAAATCTTTTTCAGATCTCAGATTTTACGTGGCAAATGGAACGCGCAACGAAATTGATCTGCCTTTATAAATGTATTAGTGCGTTATGTGGCAGTAATATCAGTTGTTCAATCTGCATTTGTTTTTGCAAAAAACACAAATGGATATCGACTTCGAAAATGTTTTCCCTGTTGCAGATACAAATTTGGTATTTTTGGTGATTCGTAGTCTTCAGATGACGAGGAAGACTATGTAGATAATAATTCCTCCAAAATTATATGCATGGCTATTTATGTATTTCGTTATTTTGGTTTTCACGAAACTTTTCGCATTTGGATTGAAAGCAAACTTCTTAAAATGACGTAAAACAGCTGTGCAAAGCATATTGGTATGTGTAGATCTGAAAAAATATCGAGATCTGCAAAAAGTGCTCCGAATCGAAAAAAAGATTGATTTTTTTGCCCAATGGAACATGAAAAGTGATTTAGATCAAAAAAAAGATTGATTTTTTGTCCCAATGGAAAACCACATTACACACAAATGCCTTATGTGGTATTCGTTTGGGCGCTCTCAGAGCACTTTTTTTGCCCTCAGAGCAATTTTTATGTTCGTTTGGTACCAAAAAAAGCAATCTTTTTCAGATTTCAGAGCACTTTTGCGAATCTAGATATTTTCTCAGATTTGCTTCAGATTTACCAATACAAGTGCATTTGAGTTTGACATTTGGTGGAGTTTGTTTACATTTGCGTGAATTTTTTTCTACAGCAAAGAAAGGCATTGCATCAGGTGAATCAATTTTCGTAAATTATTTGTTTGCAAACATTTAGAAATCAATCGGGACGGAAATTTCGAATGTTTTAATACAAAATTTAACCAGTGAATCGAAAGCGCATAGAAAAGTGTCGAAGACTACACATATTACAGTCGCACGAATATCAACACAAAAAAAAGAGCAAGAGCGTTTTTATGTTCGATTAGGCACACGAAATCTGAAATCTGAGGGCAAATCTGAAGAAGCCCAAACGAATACCACATTACTGTCAGTCTTTCTTTTTCAATAAGGTTTGAAACTTGCACAAGAACTAGTATAACAGCATGTTTTGGCACTTGTTTTTTTTTTTAAACAAACATAATCTTTTATTAAGCCTGGACTATTTATACTCAATCTTGTTTACACGAAGACGCAATCACCCGCAGGCGAAAACTTTCAAATATTTATTCAAACTTTTCTGCTATGAATAATTTTATTTTCATCTATTTACATCTGTTAAGCAGAACTCGCATCAAGTACATTATGCTATAGGTTGTAATGTTTCTTTGAACCTATAACGCAGTACTTGTACAAATCACAATTAGAAAAGAACTTTTCTTCTTAATGCTTGTCCTTATTTCCGCTATTATGATTTCTATTTTATTCTTATCGCCTTAGTTATTTAGCTATTGCATCCGCGTTAGCAAGTGAAGCTGATTACATGTTTATCCCCGAAGAACCAGCAGTTGTTAATTGGCCGGACAAATTGTGCTCGAAATTGTATCAGGTCAGAATGGTTTTCAGACAGAACAATTGTGCTTTGTTCTCTTTTTCAAATGCCTAATCTTACTCCTATGTATAATACAAGTTTACACTTCTTATACAAGCCATTTATGTAGCCTTTGTACATACAAGTAAATAACTAGTCGTAACATTTTAACAAGAAATACATTTATATGTCCTTTGAAGAAAATTCTAACAAATTTGTAGTTTTTGTGAATAATATGTTTTTATTTGTTAAATTGTTCGTTTCATTGGTTTTTGTACATCTGTCCACGTTTGGAGATAGGGATAACTGTTTATTGTTGATAAGTATTTTTAAAATTTTGTATTTTGATTTCATTGTCAGTCATTCATCATCATCTCGAAACAAAATTGGTGCTGGTAATATTTTTTTTTTTATTATATTGCATTTTTCTTTTATTTTTTATTTTACATGCATTGTACTCAAATATCTGCTGCTTTATATTTATCACTGTTGTAATTTTTTTTCATAAACATCATAATCTGATCGACACAATAAAGGTAAGAAGTTCGATTAGTCAAGTAATTCATGTAAACACTTCATTTTTTTTTTTTTTTTTTTTTTTGGTGGAGAAATGTCCAACGGTGTTAATTTTAATGTATGGATAACTGGAGGTCGTTGGATAATTCGGTACAATAATATGAACAGTGTAGAGCGCTATAGTGAGGATTATATATTTTTTTTTTTTCAAATAACCCATCAAGCCAGGCTGGCAGCTCAACGCCAGCACACATAGACCAGTAATAGGTCAATTGTGATACCGTCAGGTTCAAAAAACCCATATCCTCACTCGCGAAACCATTTCCAATGAAGCGAAATAGAGTTCTAACGTCGGTGTCAACAAGATCGAAAGTATGCATAATTAAAGTAGAAAGCCCACGGATAAATTTTTCTCCTCTTAGAGACAGGAGAACAGGGACAGAGAGGGTGCAGTATAGTCTCCTCCTCCTCATCTGTATTTGCGCCTATTTGAGCCTATTTGCGTGTTTTTCTATCAGGCAGTGCACAGTAGTCACTCCCATTACAGTGGCAATTTGCACTCTGTTTAGAGCGTTTCACAGATCGATCCAGCTTTGACAGATGAACAAAATGTACAGTGCTGCAAAGGGAGTCGTCCGAAGACCTGGACTTTGCTTAGATATTTTTTTTCAGGAGAAAAAGGCGATTTCCAACTGAATTTCTATGTCTAAAGCAAGCCACGATCGTGTAGGTAGGTACTCTTTACGATGCATTGAATATGTGATTGAAATTTCAATTAGACAGAAACTGAATTCGCTTTAAGTTCTACGGAAGAAGATTTCGTTTATGTAAAATGGTTGAAGTCGCGGCGACGATAGATAAGATTCTACGGATTTTCACCAAAAAGCAGAAATGCATTAAAATTATCGTTTAATTAAATTGAAAAAAAAAATCGCCATAAAGTGTTCTTGGTTAATATTTTATTGAAAGGACATAGTGACCACGTAATTATAAATGGACATAACGGTGTTGAGTTCAATATGAGCGATATTGTAACACTGTACGATTTAAGTTTGCGTTCACTATGCGATTCTGTTATAAAGTTCTGAGGCATTTTTTGTTTCTTTACTATTTTTGGGTTTTTTGCTCAATAAAACTTCAGTATTTAAAAGGATAATAAAGGGTGATTTTTTAGCTGGTTTGGTTTTGGCAACACTGGTTTTGACAGCTGACGTGTGTTTAGTACCTTGTGTCACTGTCAAACAGCTTCAGTTTGGTTTGCAATTTAACCATGGATCGTCTTACAAATGAACAACGCTTGCAAATTATTGAATTTTACTATCAAAATTCGTGCTCGGTTCGAAATGTTCATCGCTGCTTTTTTATCGAAAAATTGTGTTCAGCGATGAGGCTCATTTTTGGTTGAATGGGTACGTAAATAAGCAAAATTGCCGCATTTGGAGTGAAGATCAGCCAGAAGCATTGCAACAGCTACCAATGCATCCCGAAAAAGCCACTGTTTGGTGCGGTTTATGGGCCGGCGGCATTATTGGGCCATATTTCTTCAAAGATGATGCGAATCGCAGCGTTACTGTCAATGGTGAACGCCGAGCGATGATAACAAACTTTTTTTTGCCCGAAATGGAAGTTCTTGACTTGCATGATATGTGGTTTCAACAAGACGGTGCCACATGCCACACAGCACGCGAAACAATGGCGCAATTGCGAGGCGAGTTTGGTGAACAGTTAATTTCACGTTTCGGGCCGGTCAATTGGCCGCCTAGATCGTGCGATTTGACACCATTAGATTATTTTTTGTGGGGGTATGCCAAGGCTAATGTGTATAGGGACAAGCCCGCTTCGATTGACGCACTGGAAGCCAACATCCATGCATTCATTCGTGAGATACCGGCCGATATGTGTGAAAGAGTATGCCAAAATTGGACTCAGCGGATGGGCTACCTGAGACGCAGCCGCGGTCAACATTTGCATGAAATTATCTTTAAACATTAAATTGCAAGGTTCAAACTATCGATTCAAATAAATATTTCATTCATTTTTTCGAATTTCTTGTGTTTTTTTTTAAAAAAAAGTTCTAAACCTCTTAAAAAATCACCCTTTACATAATATGTGTTTTTTTTGTTGCTAAAATTTTAGTATACCCTGCTATTCCTCTTAAAATTAAAAAAACACCCACCAATGGCTGTGAAAAGTTGGGGCTTTTGTAGGCAGTAGCGTTCACCGTATTATATGCCAGTTTTGCATAGTCAATAGAATTCTAAACCATATAGGTAATTTACAAGATTCTCGGCAACAAGCCACTTCTCAAATTGGCCCCGAACGCGTTCCTCGCATCATGCAACTAAAGTGGTAGAAGGAAGGTTTATTTGTCAAGAAACGTCAGACAGTTCGACAAATTAGCCGGATCTTATTTTTATAGCTTTTGAAAATACCACCAAGTACCGGAGCATAATTTCTGCCGAAGGATGTCTACCTTATTAGTCAGACATTTATACCAGCTCGAAAGGATTTGTTAAAAGAAATACATTTGATATCGTTTGGACAATAGTTTGCCTTTGGGAAATGTAAATAATGGCTAATCGAACTTTTTACGCCAAAATCTGTATTTATTTGCACTACTAAGCGATATTGCTTGAATCTTAGAGTTAAACATTTCGATTTTTAATAAAATAAAACCTCCAGGAACGTAATGCTGGTCAACGTTTAAACATCATCATCATAGCTGAAGGTGCTATCGATCGCGAGGGCAAGCCAATCACGGCTGAGGATGTCAAGAAAGTGGTTGTGGATAAACTGCAGCAAGACACCCGTATCACTGTACTTGGCCATGTGCAGCGTGGTGGAAATCCAAGTGCTTTTGATCGTGTCCTGGTTAGTATGCATGTAACTATGCTCGTATCTTTGATTTTGTCTGACATTTAATGTAGGGCTGCCGTATGGGGGCTGAGGCTGTTCTGGCCCTAATGGAGGCCACTGAGACGAGCGTGCCATGTGTTGTCTCATTGGATGGCAACCAAGCGGTTCGTGTACCATTGATGGAGTGCGTTGAGCGTACTAAAGCGGTTGCTAAAGCAATGGAAGACAAGAACTGGGAGTTGGCCGTAAAACTACGTGGTCGTTCATTCGAAAGGAATTTGGAAACATACAAAATGTTGACTCGTTTGAAGCCACCAAAGGAATCTTTCGACGCCTCAGGCAAGGGTATTGTAAGTATAGTCGTTTGTGCTAACAGATAGCAGTGGATTCATGAATTCGAAACGCTTTGCAGGAAGGATACAGGCTAGCCGTAATGCATATTGGTGCACCTGCATGTGGCATGAACGCCGCCGTACGCTCATTTGTACGCAACTGCATTTACCGTGGTGATACAGTTCTTGGAATTCATGATGGTATCGAAGGTCTTATTGCGGGCAATATCAAAGAAATGGGCTGGTAAGTAAATGCCAAACAATATAATGGAGAATTTTGTAATGCGATTTTGTTTTGTTTCCACAGGCCATCTGTGACTGGCTGGGTTGGCCAAGGTGGTGCATTCTTGGGCACAAAACGTACCCTTCCAGAGGGCAAATTCAAGGAAATCGCTGCCCGTCTCAAGGAATTCAAAATTCAAGGTCTTCTCATTATTGGCGGGTTCGAAGCCTACCATGCCTGCGGTCAAATTTCCGATCAACGTCCAAACTTCCCCGAATTCTGTATTCCTTTGGTTGTGATTCCATCGACCATCTCCAACAATGTTCCTGGTACTGAGTTCTCATTGGGTTGTGACACTGGTCTCAATGAGATTACTGAAATTTGTGATCGTATTCGTCAATCGGCCCAGGGTACTAAGCGCCGTGTGTTTGTCATTGAAACCATGGGTGGATATTGTGGTTATTTGGCTACTTTGGCTGGTTTGGCTGGTGGTGCCGATGCTGCGTACATTTTTGAGGAGAAATTCTCCATTAAGGACTTGCAACAAGATGTCTACCACATGGCATCGAAGATGGCCGAAGGTGTGCAACGTGGCCTGATTTTGAGAAACGAGAAGGCATCCGAAAATTACAACACTGACTTTATTCATCGTTTATACACGGAGGAGGGCAAAGGATTGTTCTCCTGCCGTATGAATATTTTAGGTGAGTACTTGTCTCTGTTTATATAGAACACATAACTTGCTGTGTTTTGAGAGGAAAAATGCCTCTGATGAAGTTCTTAGTTTGCAAGTTGTCCCGAACATTGGGCCACGAACAAACGTATTTGTGGCCTTTACGAGATTAATCAATAAAATTCAATCTTCTAACCAAATTTTCTTTTATTCAGGCCACATGCAGCAAGGAGGTTCTCCAACACCATTCGATCGTAATATGGGTACTAAGATGGCTGCAAAATGCGTTGACTGGTTTATTGAACAGTTCAAGGCCAACGCGCAACCAGATGGCACCATCAAGTGTGATGGCAACGATTCTGCATGTCTATTAGGAATTGTTCGTCGCCAATACAGATTCACACCATTGGCTGACCTAATCTCGGAAACAAACTTTGAGTAAGCTTAGTAACTTTGTTTTTACAATAAGCTTACGAATCATCTCGTTTCTTTTCATAGACAACGCATCCCCAAGAAACAGTGGTGGTTAAAATTGCGTCCACTCTTAAGAATTCTTGCCAAACATGACTCTGCCTACGAAGAAGAGGGTATGTACATCACCGTTGAAGAAGAACTGGCCCATGATGCTGCTGTAGTTTAAACGCGTTTCATACCTAGTTGGACATGAATCTAAAAGTTGTTTTCATTATTATTTTGTTTCATCGCTCAAAACATGAAACTCACATTATCGCCCATACACACAGATAAACGTATTACTAACCAATAGAAACAAAATACAACTCTTATATTAGGAACAAAGTGAAGTCCATGTAGTTGACGAAAAATACTGTATCTACCAATTAAGTACGGTACAAGACTAAAATCATTTAAATTGTACGCACATAAATATAAAAAAATAAATTATTAGGAACCTGTTAATACTAAGGTCGTTGTTCATTATACAAAATGTATTCGTAAACGAGAAATATCTATGAAGAAGAAGCTACTATGTATTTCTAGGTAGCAGCAAATATCTCAGGTTTAGTAATAAAACCACCAATATACATTTACTTTCATCGTGTTTAGATACAAAAAATAAAGTTGGAACTCCTGGTCGTTAGATAGTTTTGACATACAGTCTCTCATGCCGCTTTAGTTTTGCAGTGAGCTTTATTTAATGTTATTTTTGTAGTCACTCTGTGTTATTTATTTCTATGTTGTTGATTTTCCGTTTAAATTATCAAAAGTTAACTTTTAATCTGCATCCCCACCTCGTCCCGTTAAGCCAAAAAGAAGTAAAGTACTATACCATTATATTTTTAGATAATTTTTTTATTATGTATTATGTAATTTGTTTAATTTTTATTTCGCGCCTTGTCTCTTTACAAATCAATGTAGGAAAACAAAAGTCTCACGGTTTCTATTATTATATCTACATATGTGCAGACGTAACGAATGGATTTTGATAAGCAAAATAAGAAAATAATTGCAATTCGAGTTCAGATAAACTGAAGACACCAATTGTTAAAAACTTCAGATGATAAATAAATAAAAAATTATGTATTTAGAAAATACTGTGCGTTTTATTGCTGTTGGATTGAACAGAATCTGTTTCTCTTTCGCTTTTAGTGGATGGCGGAAGGTTAAATACACCTACAACAAGATACTTCAGATACCCAGCTGGGTCTGTCGTAAATTCTTTATATCGGCTCAGCGGTATGTTTTATTGATGTTGGAAAAAAAATCAAACGAAAGCCGACAATGAACCCATTCATAAATGCAAGCAAACGCACTGTAGAGCAGGAAAAGCTGAGCGAATGGAAGTTCTCTGCTTAGCATTGATGTCAATTCATGTATTTGTGAACTGTCTGCTTAGCACATCTTGCGCAATATTGCATTTATGAATGGGCTCAATGAATAAACATCAGACGTGTTCGCGATCGCAATTGTTTCAAGGAGTAAAAGGTGTTACCTTAAACATTTGGTCAGCTTCAATACTGCTGCTACTATAGTTAAGGTTCCCGGCTGTTATCAGAACGATGATGACTATCACAACCAATAGACCATGTACATTATTAAACCATTATTAGGAGCAAATTTCCTTGAGGGTGACTGATGTTATATTGCTACGATTTTGCTTCTAAAGAGCATCATTCGTGGGACTGACGAAGAAAGCATCACTGTTTTTTGAATGTAGTTATATTTTTATATATGGAGAAAGTAATTGTCTTAATCTAGGATCTCCTCATGCTGAGCATTGTGTTGATCTCCCAAATAATTATTCGGGTTCGATCAATGATTTCCCGAAGTTGCTTGTTTTTCAACATCACAGTATCGATGAGCTCCCGATTCTCTTGCATTGCTTTTCGGTATTCCTCGCAATGTGTTGGCTCTGATCGGTGATCCGGCTCATCTTTGTACGGGATTAAACTTTCAACGTGCGTGTATTCCATTCCTATTCGATTCAACAGTTATATTTTTTTTTTGTTTGAAAATCGTTTGAACATACCTTGCGGATAACCATCGTTGCACTTCTCGTAGATAATACGAAGTCGTTTGAATAACAATCGAATGGTCCTAAAGTATTCCTGGACCTTCTTTTCGGTAATGTTTTCACGGTTGCATGTTGGCTGAATAATTTTTAGAGCCGCAAAGATCTCCTGAAAACGCGATGTTATGTCTTGAACAGTTTCCTGGCCCAAACGTGATAGACCGACAATGTTTATCTCCTTTGGTGGTTGCATATTATTGACTTGCGGTTGAGTTTGTACGGATGGTTGTGCCATCATCGCTGAGCCTGGTGTTGGAGTTGAAGGTGTCTGTAGTGTAAGCTGTGGTGCCTGTTGCTGAGGGTTTGGTGCTTGCGGCTGTGGTTGCTGCTGTGGCTGAGGCATTTGTTGTTGTTGCATCTGTTGTTGTTGTTGCATTTGCTGTTGTTGCAATTGCTGCTGTACCAGAGTTTGGGGGTTACCACCTTGTTGGACATGCGAAGGACTCTGCATACCAGCTGTGTTCATTACTGGCGGAACTATGCCTCCCATAACTGGATTTTGCATTGGATTAGGCTGCTGCTGTGCTTGCTGCATCATTCCCGGCTGATTGTAGCCGCCCATCATGCCCATTTGATTGGGGACCATTTGGTTCATGTTAACCATTTGGTTGCCGAAATTGCCACGGTGGCCACCAACAGGGCTATTGTAGCCACCAGGATATTGACCGGACATTTGCTAACTTTTACTAGGGAAGCAGTATAAACAAGAAAACAGAAATCTTGCCTTCTTCAATTTGCAATCACTATTTTAAATTGAAGTGCTGTCAGCTGTCAAAGAAAAAAAAAAGTTTCACTCGTTTCGTTCCGTTTCTTGTGAAATTTTATTTAACGAATATTCCATAAATGACACTTCGCTCCTAGGTGTCTGATTTCAAAAATTTATTTTGGCTGTACGTTTTTTTCTCGAAGCGAATCGGCTAGCGAGTTTTTATACTTTGTCTATTTCGAGAGCAAATTTAAAAAGCAGGGAACTGCCCTTATCACCCCATTCATAGAGACTGAACTTAGTCGTTGCTCTAGGTATTCTAGGTAATAAATGTAGATTCTATCAATTTCTGCTTGTCGCTAGTCTTTTAGCAGGGAATGAAAACGTTCAATAATCTAGACAAGTCCGACATCTTTCCTCATTGCAGGGCTGGGGACACTTCTTCACAACCAAAAGGTGCCGGTATTGGCTATGTGTGTCACGGAGTAGGTACCTAACTAGGAACTCTACCAGGTGCCAACTCGAGGGATGGCTTCATTTTGTCTTCTCAATTTTCGAATATCATAGGCTGATCATAATGGACTTCCGTTCCATATACCGAAGTATATAAATTCCAATTCTCACCAACAGAGGCAGTGCGCGATGTTTATATCGATTCTCGAACTAGGAATGTCAGAAATTTGTTGATATGACAACGAAGTTTCGATTTATTTCTATTTTCGCTGCAGAAATAAATAAATAAGTTCATTTTTCCTGCAAAAATAAAACAATTGTATAAACTAAAAGCAATAAAAATGAGTGCTAATAAAACGGAAACCGCTCAAACGAAATCCGGCATACATATTCAGAATCAAATTCGCAACAATGCTGAAGAGGTCAAAAACACTTTGAATGACCTGTACAGCTGGGAAAAGGAAATGAAAGACAAAGAACATAAACTAAAAATTGGAAAAGAATCAAAAGTAGGTATAGAAATGAAAGAATTTGCAAAACTAACAAGTGTGGAAACGTGTTTATCATTCCACTTCGTAAACATATTCGAATAATGAATAAGTTTTGCAGTTGTGTATGCCCTGTTTTTATTCCCATCATGCTAGGATTTTTCGGAAAAAATTAATTTCTGAAAAAACGCAAAGTAATATACGTGCATGAACACCTAAGCTATAAATAATTTGTTCTCATTACATTGGCGATGATAAACATACTTAATAATATGTAAAAACGGGATGCAGTACAGAATCAGTTGCACATGAGCGTTCCTGTTGCTCTTCAATAATAATTGTTTGTGTTTGCTCGGGTAGGGCATTAAGGGGAACCCATTCGCCTTTTGTTGGTGTTTTATATAATTCTTTAGGTACTCGACGAGGCTACTCATAAGATGTCAGCAAAGGGCAGTTTTTTGTTGTTCCATAAAATAAAGTAGCTTCCTATGTGAGGGGAGAAAACGTGAGTTGTAGAAACTTATTTTTTTTTTACCAGGAATAAAGCAGCTTAATGCTTCTCATTACACTTGAAGATTGTATTCAGTCACACATTTTACGGGCTTTTTGTACAACGAATCAAAAATTGCAATCTTTAATTCCAGGATGTAAGTTCGCAGCCGATTCGAAGTCACAAAGCCGCAATGGAACAATTCGCTGTAAGATCAAGCACAAATGGCGCCCCCGGTATGTTAACAAAAATTTTCCAATTACAACTGATTATATGGGTTCTAAAAAATAATAAAACTCATCACAGCTAAAACAAAAGTCTTTGAAGCCGAAGAAGAAGCTCAGAAGAGAAATATGAAAGCGGAAATTTTCAAAGAACGCGGCAACAAGCTAGTTAAACTTGGCCAGTACGAAAACGCAATAATGGAATACACCGCAGCTATTGGCGCATTTAATGGCGACCCAAAATTCTACACAAATCGAGCTCTTTGCTATCTAAAACTGGAAAGGTATGTCCACAACTACAGTAGATATTTTATACAGCCAGACTCCTGCACATTTGCATTTCCCCAGATACGATGAATGTATTGACGACTGCGATCGTGCAATTGACATAGATAACTTAACCGTAAAGGCCTACTATCGTCGAATGCAAGCCAACGAATGTCTAGGATTCAACACACAAGCACTCAAGGATTGCACAACTGTTCTGATGATCGATTCGAAGAACGCCGACGCCAATACTAGTTTGAAAAGAATAAATCAAAGGCTCAAAAGAACTGGTGAGTATTTTGTCAAGTTCCATCACTTGCACAGAATGAGTGCAAAGTTTCTGCTTAAGGTGCTGTCCCCAAGGGCTATCCTATGACTGACTCGAATCCGCCAAGTGAAGGACCACATTTTAGCCCCTTACGGAGCAATTTAGTGGAAATTTTACCGGCCAACAAGCCGTCCTATTCAAGATCAAAGGTAAAAACAGTCAAACTCTGTTATCAACTCATTTTGCATGTACTTTCTGTGTAGAAACCACTTAAAAAAGTCCCAATAATCGATGTTATCGGTGCGAAGGACAGCAAGAATTTCGAAAACTCGAACATACAAATCTCCGATGAGGTAATCGACAAGCTCTTCAACGGGGACTGCGGCTCGTATGAGGAAGTGAAAAAATCACCTACCACCGAAAAGGCTATAGTCATAGATGTAGAGAAAGACAGTGATGCGGTCTCGCCAGAGAAGACAGGCTCCAAACCCCCCAAAGTATCAAAGCTTGAAGCAGAACTGGCATTAATTTCAAAAGATGTAAGAGTAGTGCGTTGCAATGGGGGCAATTTTAACAGCTAAAATCCGGTTTTGCCATTTCAGAGACCTCTTCCACCGCCACCCACGTCGACGGCGCAATTCTACTGCAATTGGAAGGAACTATCTGCTGAGCAGAAGTACCAATACTTCAAGGTAGGTGAAAAAGTCAGATTTCTCTGCAGCAAGAGCTCATGATTGGTTTTCTCTATAGTCCATTGAAACATCGCAACTAAATAAAATCCTCGGAGCTGGATTTGACTCTGAAACCCTTACCGACTTGTTAAGAATATTTAGAGAGTGTTCAGTGCCGAACAAGGACGATTTATGCGAAACACTTTTAGAGATTTCCAAACACGACAGGCTGCCAATTCTATCACTTTTGCTCTCCACCGAGGATAAAGATGGTAAGGCAATCGAAGACAGTTTTGTCGATTCGTAAATTTATCTGCTATTTCATATTTTTCAGCTCTGTCTGTCGCCCTTACATATATCAATGAAAACAATGGCAATGCGGAACATGTTAGTGTAGTAAAAAAATCTTTTAGTTTAGAATAAATTGAATATATCAATATAAAGATTTGTAAAAACTGATACCATTTCAAAGTTCAAAGTGACAAATTGAATTTGCCATAATTCGGTAAGTGAAACTTTGGTAGTGGCCTAGGGGGTACTTCTTTCTTTACTTTGGAGACTCATCATAAATAATCTAGGTACATAAAAGGGTACGGAGTGGAGATAGGATTCGAAAGACAGCGGAAAATTTATTTATTCTGCATTTAAACTCCAGGCCATTAACTGATGCAAAACTCCCCAGATGTTTAAAGTTCTTGCAATCCGCTTTTGACGTGTGATTCAGAATTATACGCTGATTCTATTGAGAGATCTATGATCATTGTTTTTGTCTTACACACTAACCAATTCATGCAGTGAATGAAATGGCCTAATGACTAAGCCCCTCGTTGATGGTAGTCGGCATATCGTGTGTTTTATACACAAAATATCCCAGTCTTCCTCCCTGTTGCACTGCGGAAGAACCTGCAGAGATTCACAATCAACTAGCAAAACGCCATAGCTTGAATTGTATGCACGGTTGCCACTTGAAAATAAAGTTTTTGTCCAAAATTGGAAATAAAAATTACCGAATCAATTAGTCCGAAATATTTGTTTTTTCCATTCATCTGTCAATAAATTGTCAAATGAAGGAAATGAATGCATTCATTGTTTGTACTAGTCAAGTTTCTTTTTGTCATTTCCTAAATAAATTACCAAATAGAATAAAAAATGACAAGTGCGACCTAGATACAAAAAAATGACCAATGTGGCAACAGTGATTGTATGCCCAGATATAAGCTTGTGCGTGTTTATTAGAAGTCTCTTTGCTTGCGATCCCTCAGTGAGCATTGTGTGCGTTCAACCATAAGGCCTGCTCTCAAACTTTGTGCCATGTTGCTTATAAATACAAAAACCTTTCATACATACGAACAACGCTACAAACACATTTATTATCCTTCAGACAAAACAGTATCAATATTGACTTCTAATTGCTTAAATAAACTGAAATTATTTTGATGTCATCATAAGGCTTATCGGTCTTGGGATTCGTCTTTGAATTACAGATATTTTGAACAACCTCCATTCCTCTAAATACTCTTCCGAACACCGTGTGCTTATTGTCCAACCAGGGCTGAAATTTGCTCACATAAATATTTGAGGAAACAAACAAATTATTCATCTGCAACTTACAGTCGGCAGAACCGTTATGAAAAACTGACTGCCATTAGAATTAGGTCCAGCATTGGCCATGCTCACTGTGTATGGTCTGTCATGTTTTAAGCTTGACACAAATTCGTCCTTGAAATCATGACCCCATATCGACTGGCCACCAGTTCCGGTACCTGTCGGATCTCCCGTCTGCACCATAAACCCTTTGATGACTCGATGGAAAATGTGCCCGTTATAGTAGCTAAAACACGAAACTCAGCATTCAATGGTTCGCCGTAATGTGGACATTGAAAAGGGCTTACCCATTTTTGCTGTGAACGCAAAAATTTTCAACTGACTTGGGGCATTCCTTGTGGAAAAGTTTTATATGAATATCACCCAGAGTCGTGTGGAGAATGACATTCTCGTAGACGCGTTGAGTGCCTATTGGAATGGTAACAAAAATAAATGTTAAACCTACACAAATAACAGGTGATGATTAGCACCTTCTCGCGTCATCATCTACAGAAAAAAACTTAGAAATACAATATAAACCTAGTAACCTTCTTCTGATAGGCGTGAAATTTGAAAAAAGAATAGTTAAATGTATGGACTAGCAAAGAACAAGCAAAAATTATGAGAGTACCTTGTCCCTCGGGTACTGCAATGATATCCTCCTTGGACGGTTTCTCATTGAATATGTCTCTATCGACGTCTTGTAGGTCTGATGGAAGTCGTCTACTGTACAAATAGAAGCGGGGCTTCCTAAAAATTAGGTAACATTAGTCGTGAAAATCACACAAGCTGATTACTCACTTGTATGCTGTACAAAATAGGGTGGGATCATTGGCTAGCGATTGAAGAGTCGGGTTATCGCTGGCTTCCTGCTCTATTGTAATCGCTGCCTTGGTTTTCCTAGCTTTTCCCTTATAGAAGAAATAAAAATAAATAATGATAAATGACAAATGAGGGGGTGAAACTTACCTGGAAGAGGGCAATATTGAGCGGCCTAATGTTGTCCGTTTTTCCCATAATCGTAATACAGCGATTCGTTTCAATGTTTACCAATTTGATTCCCAGCATTGTTGGGTACATAATAAAATGACCGCTATAGTCAAATATGATGTTACTATTCCTGAAGTGGTCTGATTTTTCCAAGTCACGTTCTGCAGCCATTCTGAAATTGAATTTAAGTTCGAATTTAAAAACGTTTATTTTTACTTGAGGTCGGCGAAAAGCACCTTCGTCCAAACTCCATATTTGGAAGAGCATTTGAGGTTTTTTGAATTTCCTGGAAACGGGCAAGGGCTTCATCGAAAACTCGGATGAGTTTCCCGGTATTGAATTGAAACACTCTGACCTGAACTCGGTAGGAAGGAAACTTAACACATGGAGGAGAAGTATAAATAAATATGTTTACCTTTCGGTCGGTAGAGATAGCAGCGAATCGACGTCCATCTTTTGACGCTGCCAGCCCGGTAACTAAAGTCTTATTTTTGGCAAACTCGTAAAGTCCTATGATGGAGAAGAAAGGGAAATATATATAGGCACACATTTTTATAGCGTCTTTACGAGTTTCTTGTAGAATTAAACATATAGGGGGGGGGGGGAACTTTCTTCATATAGGCCAGTGGGTACAGTAGTGACGGCCGCCACAGCCCAAATGAGCCCAACAATTCTGTTGCAATGACAAATCTCTAATTACCTGTATCCAATTTAGAGTCGAACGACACTATTTTCGAAGGAAACTTGTAGTCATACTTTGAATTCATCCAATACTCCAAAATGCCGTTTTTGTCAATTGAAATAACAGTTTCATACGCAGTGTTATAGCAAATAGCATTGACCGGCGCCGAATGCATCTTTTCCAGAACATGTAACGCTTCTCCGTTCCCGTGACCATCGTAAATGTAAATGTTGTTCGACTCTTTATCCGAGCTACAAAAGAATACCAAATTAGTATTTTTGACACCGGTTACGACTTAAGCGGCTTACACTGCTAAGCTACTGATTGCATCGCCTGGTGAATGTATCCATTCGGTGCACAACGGCGTATAGTCCAACTTAATGATACTGATCATGTCGAAGTTTATAACATCAAAAACTTTAACACACTTATCAGAGGAAGCCGAAGACAGCAGTGTGCCATTGCTGTTTGTTGCTAAAGAAATGATGGGAACTGCAAAAATTAAAGTTATTCTATAAAGCGATGACATTTTGCACACCCTCGTTGAGATGCTTACGCAAATGACTACGAAAATGTTTAACAAATTCGATTCCTTCTTCCATTTTCTTCCAGAATTTAATATGACCATCTAAGCTTCCAGTTATAATGAAGTCAGTCTTTGTCGATACAAGATGCGTAATTACATCGCGATGCATGTAACTTTTCTCGTAACTCTCAGCATTGGGAAGGTTTTCCAAATAGATTTTCTCATAGGGAAGAACTAGAATAGTATGCGTATTTTAAACACTTAACTTTCTTTCAAAACAAAACGTTTACTTTTTTTCTTTTTTGGTTTTGCTGATTCAGATGGCATCGGACCAATCCATTCGTCCTCACTACTAGATTTGTCGTCATCAGCATGTCTTTTGAGATTAGGAGTTTCAATCGTTGGATCCTCCTTTTCCTGAATTACGATTGGGATCTCTTCAGACATTTTTATATTGTTTTTGTTTATGAATTTCCAATTTGTAATTTTTTTGCCAAGGTGGTGGTCATCAACGTCAACTTTTGACAGTTCTCATTCTCATGTGTGTGGATCGTAAGAGAAGTACAGTACGGCCCAAAAAAAATTTTAAACTGATACAGTTCCATTTCAACTATAACTAAATTCGGATAAATCAGATACATATACATATTGATTTTTTGTCCGCATTCCCCAAAAATTACCAATTTAGGAAAGAGAAGAGTGTGGAAAAGTGAAAGGAGCTAAGGTAATCAGTGGAAAAGATTGTCATTAAGAATTGTACAGTCGAAACATAAAATTTGTAATTAAGGCATAATAAAGTATAATATATAAGTAGGTACAATTCAAAGTAGTGTATACTGACAGATTTTCACTATTTTTCAGGAATGTTGCTACGCCTATTCGTGTAAACAACGTCATAAGAATGATTTATGTTGTTTTCGTTTGGCATTTCAGATATTTATCTTAAAATTGTAATAATGTTTGCTAGCCGACTTGTTTTTGATTGTTATTCTCTAACACTGTTTTTAAATGTATTTCGGTGGAAATGTCTTTATTCTATGAATAAGCCTATTTAAATAAAAACATATTTTATGCCTATATTTAAACCAAAGATTAATATTTTTAATATTTTCTTCTCTTGCACTTCATATACCTATTTATTATTCAAAAAGCCTCGGAAAGGCAAAGTCTCGGAACACATCCCCAAATCTATCAAGAATGCAAGTGCCACTTTCGCAAAAAATGGCTGTTTGTGGAACTCAAGTTTCAGTGTCAAAAATTGAAAGATAAGTGATGGCCGATCAAAACATTGTAATTTGCGCTCCAGACGATTGTAAAATAAAAATTATCAAATGGAGGGTGCGAGAAGGTTTTCCAGTTAATAATTCACAAGTTATATTAATCTATGAGGTTTGCGATGGCGAAGATAAAGAGGCAAAGAAACTTAAAGCCACCAAAGTCGGTGTTGTCAAAAAGCGTCTATACCAAGATGGCGCTGTTGTCGAGAAAGGGTACGTTTACAAACAAGCAGTAATTTGCGAAAATTCTACCTAATTAATTTGCCGATTAGAAAATAATTTGCGTTATATTCGAGCCTTTCTAACGAGGATTGCATACTTTTCTAATCAATCACTAGATCCGCATTATTATCGCTGTCGTCATGTGTGCACACGACCGTTATCAAGGATATGTGTGCTGATTGTGGTGCCGATTTGCGCCAAAATGAAAATGTATGTATAAATATAATATTATATGACCGGTCAACCACTTTGCCAAACAGTTTGTACAATTCAAATTTCGTAAATCTATTTCTTATTTAGGGTAACACTTCGGAAGCATCAGTACCGATGGTTCATTCGGTACCCGATTTAAAAGTGACACAAAAACTTGCTCAGATACTTGGCCAAGCTGATACAAAACGTTTGTTGCAAGATAGGAAATTGGTATTACTGGTGGACTTGGATCAAACTGTTATACATACGACAAATGATAACGTCCCAAATAACATTAAGGGCATTTACCACTTTCAATTATACGGACCTCATTCACCGTGGTATCATACAAGACTGCGTCCTGGAACGGGATCGTTTTTGGAACGAATGTCTGGATCATATGAGCTGCATATTTGTACTTTCGGAGCACGAAACTATGCTCATATGATTGCGCAGCTACTGGATCCCAATGGCAAATTCTTCTCGCATAGAATACTCTCGCGTGATGAGTGCTTCAATGCAACCAGCAAAACCGATAATTTGAAGTATGTGGCCGTTGCACACTTGTTCGTTGGTAATCGTTGAAAATGTATTTTTGTTTCAGGGCTTTGTTTCCATGTGGGGACTCTATGGTGTGCATTATCGATGATAGAGAGGACGTATGGAATATGGCTTCCAATCTCATTCAGGTGAAGCCGTATCATTTTTTTCAGCATACGGGAGATATAAATGCACCTCCGGGGCTCTCGAAACATGAATTGGACGGAGAGGGAGTTGATTTCAAAGGTGGGTTTGAAAGGAATTGAGTTTACTTGACATGGCAATGGTTGGGTGCCTTGAAAATCCCTAGTAGTAAATTTTGTGGGTCTAGGTCTATCCGAGTTCATATTTAGGGCTTAAAAACGTTTGCTTTACTCCCGATAAGGTATATAGTGAACCGCTGGTACAGGGTTCCACTTTTGTAGCTCCGTAGTACCTATGTATCTAAGTTTCTTATTCGTCATTGATAATACCTTTTTCTAAGGATTTAACCATGCATAAAGCAAAAGCGCTTCAAAAGTTATTTAAATAATGTTGGTTTCATCTAGATTTGAAAAACTTAACAACAGACGAAGAAAGCTCTGACAAAAAAACGGACGATGAAGCAAAAGCCAAGGAGGCGTCTGAAACTGAAACTGAAGAAACCGCTACTCCAACTGACACAAGTACTAACACTACAATACCTGCCGAAACAGAAACAACCACAACAACTTGTGTGCCTGAAAAAGACGAGGAACCAGAAGCTGAATCAAAAGATGATACCGACAGTGCCAGTAAAGATGAAAAGGAAGAAATCGACGTGACAAGCAATAGTTCTGACGAGAACACAAAGTCGCCTGAGGATTTGCCGAAGATCAAAGTGGTCACTGATAATGCGAACAAACAAATTGAAATAGAAGATCCCGACGACTATTTGCTTTACCTGGAGGTGATACTCAAAAATGTCCACAGGCGGTTCTATGAAATCTACGACGAAACAAAGGAAATCCCCGATTTGAAAATTATTGTCCCGAAAATACGTTCCGAAGTCCTCCGCAGCAAAAGCTTGGTATTCTCTGGTTTGGTTCCGACAAACATGAAGTTGGAACAAAGTCGAGCCTACTTTATAGCAAAAAGTCTGGGGGCCAACGTCAGTCAGAACATAAACGAAGCGACAACGCACTTGGTTGCTGTCACATCGGGAACATTGAAAGTTAACGCAGCGAAAAAGAATCCAAATATCAAAGTTGTTAACGCGAACTGGCTGTGGTCTTGTGCCGAACGATGGGAGATAGTCGACGAAAGACTGTTTCCCTTGGACAAGAAAACAAAGAACAAGCGACAACCGCCGGCGCATTGTCACAGTCCTGAGCATGTTGTAAATTACAGTGACAAATCAGAGATTTCCTCAACGTCAAATATGCAAGAAGAGGAACCCGAAAAATTCATCGACACTATTAATCCACTGCTGAGCTTTTCCAATGCCGATCTGGCCGACATGAACAAGGAATTCGATCAGTTTTTCGAATCAGATTCTTCCAGCGACGACGAACATGTAAATATAGGTAGGTAGTTAAACTTTACTCGCACAAGCACTGTTATACTATCATCTTGAATACTTAATTATTTAGAGAATCCCCCTGTTGATAAGACACTCCGCAAGCGAAAACGCCAAGAAAAGGAAGAGGAACGACAGCGTGAATTCTTCTCGAGAGAAAAACAAAGCCTTATCACGAACGCAGCTAATTCCGAGAAAGAAGAACGCACTTCGGCAGACGATGATGATGAAATGCCTAGCACAAAGTTTCGGAGAGGTAAGTGGGAAGGATGCTATATTAAGAAGGAATATTTACTGAACTCCCATTAGGTGGACATTTGCCATCCGACTTGGAACTAGGCTCTGATTCGAATGACGGTTCTGAGAAACAAGACACTGAAGACGACGGCGACTGGAACATGATGGGAGCGGCTCTCGAGAGAGAGTTTCTCGGCCTAGAGGATTAAACAATAATTTTACACAAAAAATAGTTTTAAAGATGTTTTTTAAATGTTTATTAATTTAACAATGTTCTTTCGCTGTTTTCTGTTAAATAGGAATAAATACTGACGACCGTTGTAAAGAAGATACTATCTTAAAGCTTTTCTCAATAAACGACTCTTTTACTCCTATGGAGTAAATTTGGGCACTCTGTGTGTAACTTTTATTTCTGTATTTAATCGAACATGTAAACTAATGTGGTATTCGTTTGGGCGCTCTCAGAGCACTTTTTTTGCCCTCAGAGCAATTTTTATGTTCGTTTGGTACCAAAAAAAGCAATCTTTTTCAGATTTCAGAGCACTTTTGCGAATCTAGATATTTTCTCAGATTTGCTTCAGATTTACCAATACAAGTGCATTTGAGTTTGACATTTGGTGGAGTTTGTTTACATTTGCGTGAATTTTTTCTACAGCAAAGAAAGGCATTGCATCGGGTGGATCTATTTTCGTAAATTATTTGTGTGCAAACATTTAGAAATCAATCGGGACGGAAATTTCGAATGTTTTAATACAAAATTTAACCAGTGAATCGAAAGCGCATAGAAAAGTGTCGAAGACTACACATATTACAGTCGCACGAATATCAACACAAAAAAAGAGCAAGAGCGTTTTTATGTTCGATTAGGCACACGAAATCTGAAATCTGAGGGCAAATCTGAAGAAGCCCAAACGAATACCACATTAAAAACGGCCACATACGCTTTGTTGTTTTATTGTTTTTCTGTTTTGTTTTAAGTTGATAGATGATGTTGCCAGAAGCGGTTTTTCATAAAAGTTGGTAACAAATAAAGTCTAAACGTGATATATATTGAAGTGTTAAGAAGCGAACCATCCACCCCAACTTGGCGTATATAACTTTCAGTAGATAAAATTAGCCAAGCAGACAAGTAATTTTAAGAAAATTAGTCGTATTTGGTTTTGTTTGCATTTAAGGCTAGTTGTTATTGCCACAGTTTTTGCTTTGTTTTGAAAATTTTGTTTAATTGCTTGGGAAGTGGACATTTATGTCTTTTTCAATTGGTAGGTACCGATATATTTTGATTTCAGATTTTTCGTGGTGAATGGAACGATCAATAATGTGACAGAATTCTTTTCTGTTTCGTATTCTAAATTTACTAGTCTCCGTGCATGAATAAAACGATCATGTTGTGACTATTTGGCTAATATTTGGCAATTCGGTTCGTGCCTGATTGGCAGCTCCATCAGCTGAGAACCTAAACCCTCGCTATGTGCCAATGCCAACCACACCTTTTGCTTTTGGTTTACAGCAAGAATTATTGGACGCAGCCTTCGCGTAACAAAAAATATACCCCCAAACGCACTCCTTGATTAACTTTCTAAACAATATTTCTGAACACGTGTTTCGAAATATCAACTGTCAGAAAGTTATATTGAAAAAGAAATGTCTGTTGCTTTTTCTGATTTCTGTAGATTTTTTACTTTATTATAGAGATAAAACATGGATAACGAATTGGAAATGGATATTGTTGAGCCAGACGATGGCGATGAAGACATGGACGGCGAAGCAAGTGATGGCGAAGAAGCGTCGAAGAAACCAAAAGAAGTCTATCTGCCGGGCAAAACGCTGGAAGAAGGAGAAGAACTAGTTTGCGATGAATCAGCCTACATCATGCTACATCAGGCATCTACAGGTGCACCATGCCTAAGTTTCGACATCATTCCAGATGAGCTGGGCGAATCCCGAGAAAAATTTCCTCTAACCGCATACATGGTGGCCGGCACTCAAGCATCCCGTACTCATGTGAATAATCTTATTGTCATGAAGATGAGCAACCTTCACAAAACGCAAGAGCAAGACGACGATGAAGATGAAAAGGCGGACGAGGAACTAGATGATTCCGAGGATGAAGACGTTGACAATGAGGCGGCGAAAAAGCCCCAAATGACTTGTGCCCTCATTAAACACCAAGGTTGTGTTAATCGTGTGCGAGCTAGTAAGCTCGGAAACTCGGTGTTTGCTGCTTCATGGAGTGAACTGGGTCGCGTTAACCTTTGGAACTTAACCAGAGAACTGCAAGCCGTTGAAGATCCTCAGATCCTCAAACAGTACGAGCAGGACCATGAAACTGTCAAGCCAGTATTTACGTTCAGTGGTCATCAACAGGAAGGATTTGCAATCGACTGGAGTCCTTTAGCTCAAGGTGTCTTGGCGACAGGGGATTGCAAGTAAAGTTGTGAGCTGTACCATTTGAAATAGGTTTTCGTAACATGTTTTTTGCATTCACAGGCGAGATATCCACATTTGGTCGCCGTTGGAAGGCGGAACTTGGAAAGTAGATCAACGAACACTGGTTGGTCACGTCGATTCGGTTGAAGACCTGCAGTGGAGCCCAAATGAAAAAAGTGTGCTTGCATCGTGCTCTGTTGACAAGAGTATTCGTATCTGGGATTGTAGAGCAGCACCACAGAAAGCCTGTATGCTGACATGTGAAGGCGCACATGAAAGCGACATTAATGTAATATCTTGGAATCGCACAGAACCTTTTATTGCAAGTGGGGGCGACGACGGATTTCTGCACATATGGGATTTGAGACAGTTCCAAACCAAGAAACCAATTGCAACATTCAAACACCACACCGATCATATCACTACTCTCGAATGGAATCCGAAAGACGCTACAGTTCTCGCATCAGGGGGAGACGACGACCAAATTGCACTCTGGGATCTGGCAGTTGAGAAAGATCAGGACCAAGAAACCGAGCAGTCCAATAACGATGAAGAAATCAACAAACTTCCGCCTCAATTGTTGTTTATTCATCAGGGACAGAAGGAGATTAAGGAACTGCATTGGCACCCCCAGCTGCCTGGAGTCATCTTATCGACTGCGCATAGTGGATTCAATATATTTAGGACGATAAGTGTTTAAAATATATTTATTTATTTTTTTTTTTTTTTTGTAAAATACAAAGAATAAGTTGCACCTCTTTTAAATCTCTTCGTTAGTGTCTGCCTCTTCCTCGACCTCTGCCTGTTCACTGCTCTCACTCTCCTTATCATCCTCGTCCGCCTCCAACAGCATATCGGTGTTAACCAAATGACGCATGGTGGGCCTGCCATGTGGACAATTCTATCAACAAGCAAATTTCAACTGGAAACTCAAACGCGTGTTATTTGTTGACCTTACCCATGGCTGATCGATTTCCCCCATATGGTTGATTAACGTACGCATGGTTGGTTCATTTAGGGCCGTCCCTATCATCACTGACTTCCTGCACGCCCTGGACGCGAACATAGACCTTATTCGAGACGGTCGGCAAAGAGAACCCTTGGGTGCATCCTTCAGCATGAAAATCAACTCATCAATGTCATCTTTCCCGAATTCCCAGTTTTTACTGAAGGGTTTGCCAAGCAGTTTCACTCTCTTTGTCGGAGGCCCTAGGTTCCCAAAGTGAAATAACATTCCAGCTGCAAATGTACAGAGTAAACTACTTACCGTTCTCGTCAATTTGGAACTTGAAACCATTTTTTTCAAACACCTCCAAATTATCCATGAGGACCATCTCACTGTCGGCGGTCATTTCGAGTCGTTGGGGGATGGCAAGCGGCTGATATTGCAGTGCGACCGTGTTCTGAAGCTGCTCAAAGTTGTACTTCTCATCTGTCGCATGCTGATCTACAATTAGTAAATCCGAACCAAGACGAACGATAACAAAGCCAAGATTGAATTGGCCTATGATTTCCATTTTACCGAACATTTCTTTGGAGATTTCAAGGGCCAGCTCTTCTTCAGCAGATTTATTCTGACTAGGATCTATTCGGCTCTTGAATTTCAAACGATCCAGCCGTTTCTGCATGCACTTTAAATCTAATTCTTCTTCCAGACGTGCGGCCGCTCGAATTTCATCGATGGAGGTTCTAATTTCGTAAGAGGAAGCACCGACAGCTTGGCATTCATCGTCGCTGGTGTCCAGGATAATTTTCTTTATCGGAATAACCTCTTTAGTGGGGACTTCTTGTTGAGCTTTGCCATCGAACTCTTCTTCACAGGAACTTTCTTCATCTCTGCATTCAAGGGCTATGTTCTGTTGTCTGTCTTCTATTGGGACTATTGATGTTTTGTAAGCTCTTAGACTGTCTTCTTTGTTATCCTCGTTGCACTTTGGATCAAACGATGGTTTGAATTCAAACAGAGTTACTTTTGGCGCCGTTATTGTTTTGCAATTAATTTGTTCAACGACTTCATCTTGCTCAGTGTTGCTCTTGTTGCTTTGCAATAGCTTATCGAATTCTAAAATAGAAAGAAGATGATTTGATTACGTATAGTGTGACGACTGAGACGGCTTCACAATAGAGTCTGAGGGACCACTGATTGTTCACAATCCCCGAGTATAATGATTCCAATCGTCATGTGCCTGGCTTTGATATCACATCTGACTTACCTTTTGATTCCGCATGCAATTTATTTGCATCTAAAACGCTTACATCACAATCCCTATCAGAATCCGAGTCCGACTTGTAACTCCCCACGGAGATGTTGCTTTCCTGTTGCACAGAAGAAAACTTGTCCGCTACTGACAGGTAATTTTGAATTTTAGTCATTTTTGCGGTTCGCACTGATATCTCATCCACAGGTTTACGTTTCGTTCCTTTGTAATTGTTCTTGAAAGGTCCTACAGTATCACCGGTTGCCTTCCACTGTGACAGAACCTCCAGAAACTTTGGCGCATTGGCTGGAACCATAACTTCATCATCGCTGTCTACTTCTTTAGTACTGCTGTTAGACTGACACCGGAACATGCTGTCCAGCGTCGTGTTCTGCACTCTGTACGTGGACGGTATACCCCCAAATGTTCCGAGGAGAGACTTCTTCACAGCCAGGAGGAGAATTTTTTCATTGTTAATCAGCAACTGTCGTTTGTCTGGCGTCAAATTCACATCGACCTGCGATCTGTCTGTTGAAACGTTGAGAAAGACAAATGGATTCTGATGAAGATTGTAGCGATGATAGATTTGGTTAACCACTTTGGCGACCTAAGATTAAAAATCAGATTTATTAAATTCTAATCGCATGCGAATTGCAAAAGGAGTCTCACATTCTTCGGTTCACACGGTCTGGAATTAACAAAAAAATACTGTCTATCCTTAGTGCCTCGACCCTTTCCGTGCTCGCAACTCGATATCCAACCTTCTAAATGGAACTGACCAGCATTTATCTGTTCAATGTCTTCATCGGTTATTTGAAAGGTGGAATCGGTCTCGTTGAGATCAGCGAGGCTTTCAACTGTAAGCTGCTCTTCGAATGGTGACTTTAATTTCACTAAATCCGAAACTTGTCTCGCCCCGAATACAGCTTGAATATTGTCGAGGTAGTTTTGTGATCCATGCGTAGCTAAGATGACTGATTTTGAACCTTTCGCATTAAAATTCGAGCAAATGATACGAACTCCTTTGGACACAAGGCAATAGCCCTGCAGAATCTGACACATTTTCGAGAACTCCTTCTTTATGTTTCGAGTGAATTCGCGCTTTCGCACGGGTAGCGTTGAAAACAAATTGCTCAAGATTACTGTGGTACCCACTTGTCTGGCAGAAGGAGTTTTCGTCTTTATTCTACCATCATGGTCGAGTTCGATCCGAGTACCTGCAAAGAAAAGATTAGAACTTTATTAAAAAGTTGTAATAGGGAGAATTTAGCAGGAGATTCCTGAATAGTTATGCGTTGATTGCAACAGATAAACATTGCTACATTTTTCAACCACCTGGACACTGCGGCGCCAAAAGATAATTCAAACGAACAACACCCGACATTTTATTTATTTAACGTACAATCTACCTAATTAATTCGCAAAAATTTTGAATGGATACTCACCAACGTTTGTCGAACTGTGCCTTGTTACAACAGTCATATCTGAAAGAGCGCACAAGGAGCTGAGAGCCTCACCGCGAAAACCAAATGTTTCGACACCTTGTAAATCTACAAATTCCCGTAATTTTGATGTGTGATACTTTGCAGCTGCAATTAAAAGATGGAAATGTAGGCAACTATTTATGAACTATTTTACTGTCTCATCCGTACTCATTGCTTCGATGTTGCATTCCTTTACACCGTGTCCATTATCGGATACTTCAAGAGAATCAAGTCCTTGATTGTGCAATTTTATCTCAACAAGAGTTGCTCCAGCATCTATAGAGTTTTCCACCAGCTCCTTGACCGCCACAGCTAAACTGAGGACTACCTACACATCTAATTCGATAAGAATTTATGTTTCAATAGATGAGATTTTTCTTACCTGGCCAGAGCAAATTTGGTGAATAGTGCCCTTGACAATGGCTTTGATTGATTTTGATTCTTCATCTGTGGCTTCCGGTACTTCCTTTATGTCATTATTATTCATTTTGTATTCTCAATTTATTTTTTTATTTATGCGATATTATTTACATAAAAACAAAACAATTACAAACAAACGACGCAACCGTGCGACTAATCAAAATATAAATAGTGACAGCTGTTTTGCCGGTAAAAATGGAAACCACCATTCTATCGATTTGTGCACCATCTATTGTTCGACACCAATATAAATAAAAATTTGTGCTCTCAGAGCAATTTTTATGTTCGCTTGGTACAAAAAAAAAAACAATCTTTTTCAGATTTCAACCAGTTATCAAACTCAAATGCACTTGTATTCGTAAATCAGAGAAAATATCTAGATCCGCAAAAGTGCTCTGAAATCTGAAAAAGATCGCTTTTTTTTGTACCAAACGACCAAAAAAATTGCTCTGTCAGCGCCCAATCGAATACCACATTAGAAAAAGCTACCTTTGGGTGAACTAACTTGGTGTCTGCTAGTTGGCTTGATCGATCAGCATTTGTAATCCGAGCGAGCTAGTCACTTATCACATTATTGGAAGAACCTTATGAATAACAGTCGCAGTTTTGAATTTTAGGTTGACAGATATGTGAAAGGCAATCGCTTTTAGTTGGTGGGGGTATCGCCTTCCGTCCCAGAAGATTGTGAGTTATGGGTGATCAAAAATATCATTTACGATGAATGCAACTGATATGGCGGTTAACAATGATGATGTTTTGACGACTCTTGGAAATGAGGCATACTTCCCCATATGGGTGTTTGCATCTAACCGTTTTGGTTCGTGTACCTAGTCAGCATAAGAACACATGAGATTGCCAAAGCAATGACGTCAAGAATTATTGTGAAAAAATCCGTTCTCATACTCCGTTCTTCATAGCAGTTCGAAAACGTTATTGCAACACGTTAAATACACAACTTTCGCCAGACAAATTTGTTTTATTCTTAATTTTTAATAAATGGTACTTAGTTCTAGTGCTAAATATTTATGTATGTTACTTCAAATTACTCCTCGATTACGAGACCTTGCGCCATAGTGTTTGACCCACACCTACTTTGACGTGAAATGTTTGTTCTTTATGGTTGCATCTTTCCCATCAAAAGTGATACACTCATAGAAAAACTTTCGATTCAAACGGCAGTGTATTCCGCATTTGTTTGAATAACAATTTTCACACTCGAACCAGCAGCCGGGGCATTCTTCGTCCATGCAATCGCAAACGTCTATACGGTTTTGCCGAATCCGTCCCCTCTCATCGTACACTGTTGGTGTTTTTGATGTTTGTACACTTGGCTTGCGGCGGAGTTTGCGTTTTTCACGATTCGATTTTCCAGGATCAAAGTCTTCGAGAAATTTTAATTCGTCAGCTTTGCTTCGTAGTTTTCGTTCCGTGTGCGACTTCTTCTTTCTATCACGCAACGATCTCCTCGACCCTTCCAAGTATTCTTGGTCGTCCTCGTAAGACATATTATACCGGGAACTAATCTTGAGGCTGTTTTTTTTTTCGGGTATAGTTTAAAAGGTTTTAAAATCGTCCAACAACAAGGACTGTGACTGTGGTAATAAACAAATTTGTGAAATAATTGTCAACTATCAGCAATTCAGAGTGAAGCTAGTGCCTGTTTAAAATCTTAATATTGGAGCTGTTTGCTTATGCGACATTTGATTGGGGAGAGAAGAAAATTTGTTTGCTTTTTTTATGAAGGGGTAGCCAACGAATCTAGTCAAGAAATTGGTGACTAGGTACTTAAGGTAAGATTAGACGGCATGCCAATTGGTCATAAAATGCCAATTTCTGGCAGTTCTCCTGTAAAAATATGGTCATACAATGTAATGGGCATATCTCATATGCTCTAATGACCTGAATGCCACATATGACCAGGCTGATTTTGACAGATAAAAATGCCAAAATAGCATATGGTGTAATGGGACAATAGGTACGAATGCCAGCATATAGCCTTATATGCCCATATGCACTTTATTGAAATTTCGTTATGGCATTGATGGCATTTTTGATGGAACAGGAAATATTTTGTTGGCATCAGTGTATGAGTTCGAAGAATTGTGATTCATTTTCATTTTCGTTCTCTTTTTGGTAATAAAAACCAAATGCCTCAAATGACCGTCAAGTCAAATATGACCATATTGGTAAATTTGGTCATATAGTCTAATATACAGTTTTGATAATCCTGATATTTTGTTCATTTGACAGCTAATCTGGTCATTTGCCTTATGGCATTCATATGCTTAATTGGCATGCAGTCTAATCTTAGCTTTACTTATGTGGTATTCGTTTCGGCTTCTCAGATTTGCCCTCAGATTTTAGATTTCGTGTGCCTAATCGAACATAAAAACGCTCTTGCACTTCTTCACGCAAATGTAAACAAAGTCCACCAGTTGTCAAACTCAAATGCATTTGTATTGGTAAATCTGAAGCAAATCTGAGAAAATATCTAGATTCGCAAAAGTGCTCTAAAATCTGAAAAAGATTGCTTGTTTTTGCACCAAACGTAGGAAAAGTGACGTTCCCTACTAATTTAGTTTTTCCGTTCACGTTACATCTTATCCAGACCAATCTAGTCGACTTAAGATAACTAGATTCTTGAATGCGGCCATTGTTATATAGCTGAATCGTATTTTTTTTGAGAAGTTTATGTGGTATTCGTTTGGGCTTCTTCAGATTTGCCCTCAGATTTCAGATTTCGTGTGCCTAATCGAACATAAAAACGCTCTTGCTCTTTTTTGTGTTGATATTCGTGCGACTGTAATATGTGTAGTCTTCGACACTTTTCTATGCGCTTTCGATTCACTGGTTAAATTTTGTATTAAAACATTCGAAATTTCCGTCCCGATTGATTTCTAAATGTTTGCACACAAATTATTTACGAAAATAGATTCACCCGATGCAATGCCTTTCTTTGCTGTAGACAAAATTCACGCAAACAAACTCCACCAAATGTCAAACTCAAATGCACTTGTATTGGTAAATCTGAAGCAAATCTGAGAAAATATCTAGATTCGCAAAAGTGCTCTGAAATCTGAAAAAGATTGCTTTTTTTGGTACCAAACGAACAAAAAAATTGCTCTGAGGGCAAAAAAAGTGCTCTGAGAGCGCCCAAACGAATACCACATTAGATTAAAGTGTGAAATAAGAGTCAACAAAATTGTCAGTGTCAAATAAGAAGAAGAAGGAAACCAAGTGACATCTGAGTTGAGTAAAGTAGGATTTTATGTGGTATTCGTTTGGGCTTCTTCAGATTTGCCCTCAGATTTCAGATTTCGGGTGCCTAATCGAACATAAAAACGCTCTTGCTCTTTTTTTGTGTTGATATTCGTGCGACTGTAATATGTGTAGTCTTCGACACTTTTCTATGGGCTTTCGATTCACTGGTTAAATTTTGTATTAAAACATTCGAAATTTCCGTCCCGATTGATTTCTAAATGTTTGCACACAAATTATTTACGAAAATAGATTCACCCGATGCAATGCCTTTCTTTGCTGTAGACAAAATTCACGCAAATGTAAACAAACTCCACCAAATGTCAAACTCAAATGCACTTGTATTAGTAAATCTGAAGCAAATCTGAGAAAATATCTAGATTCGCAAAAGTGCTCTGAAATCTGAAAAAGATTGCTTTTTTTGGTACCAAACGAACAAAAAATTGCTCTGAGGGCAAAAAAAGTGCTCTGAGAGCGCCCAAACGAATACCACATTAGTACGCAATTACAACAACTATTGCGAGTCTCGAAATTTCAAGTAGAGCGTAGTTGTTGTAATTGCGTGCTGAAAATCCTACTTTATTTGCTTTGCTGGGAACGAAGTTCAAAAAACAGGTCTATTGTTAAGGGATGTGTTTCGCGAAACACTAGGTATTCTAAACTGATTGGTTGAATGATTTATTGAATTGAATGAATTGAATATCACATTATTAAACCGAAAATTCTTCAAACAAACTAACTCACGAATGCACATTTCTTGTGACAGTTGTCGAGAATTTTTTCTTAGGACTTTTCTCATGTGAGATTTTAGTTTTAGTCGAAGATATATTTAATATTTCGTATATTAATAAATATAGAATATATATTGAAACCCAGGTGAGTGTTTTGTACAATTTCATAGAATCCCATGTATCAAACTATATAAATTACGAAATGATTCAAATAAGTACATACGTACCTACTCTCATAATCACACGCAACTCCAATCGGTATACATGAAAATAAAAATCTAAAATGAAAACTATTTTCGCATAATTAAGTGTACTATTTGGTGCTATCTTTTCATTGTTTAGTGAAGCAAGCATGATAACGCGTCTTCTGCAACATATTTCAACGGTTCGTTGTACAAATCCTCGCATATCGCACATCTTGCGCTATTCCTCGTCCAATGTTGTGGCTCAGGATGGCCGACCACAAGCAAAGAGCAATAACCTTTCCTCTGGACCGGAAATTGTGAATTTAGTGGAGCGAAAGTATTCACCCGGAAAAGAGTATGAGGACTTTAAATGCGTTCGTGCCGATAGCATTCCAGAATTTGGAATTATGAGCTATACATTCAAGCACAATAAATCCGGAACTGAGCTTTGGTATTTGGACCGCAACGATCCGAACAATGTATTTTCGGTAAATTTTCGAACGACACCCTTCGATTCGACTGGATTGCCACATATTCTGGAACACAGTGTTCTATGCGGATCACAGAAGTATCCTGTACGTGATCCCTTCTTCAAAATGTTGAACCGATCTGTGGCGACATTTATGAATGCAATGACTGGCCCCGATTACACAATGTATCCGTTTTCGTCGATGAACGAAATTGATTTTAGGAATTTGCAGCGTATCTATCTGGATGCAGTGTTCAGGTAAGTTTAAATGGCTTTATTTGTGGTTATAATTTTAGAAAGTTTATTGTTGAATAAATTATTTGACTTCCTGCCATAGCAATGTATTGTTATACCAGGCGGGGTCAGCGAAGGTTTATCGATAAGCGCAATCTTGCTGTCCTTAGTTGTTGATGCCTACTGTTGCGTGCCAGTTGACTGTTGATACAAACTTGCAGCATTATAAACGGGCGTGTGCCTTCAACCTTCAACCCCTGAGTTGATATAGGTTTTCTTATTTACACCATTCAACCCATCATTTTTTATTATGAGAATGTTGCTTTAAATGCCTAAACAAACCGTTCTGAATCGTAGTATGTAATATTGTTTACTTAACGGCTATCTGAATTGAGTCACTGCAGAATTCCAATAATAATTTGTTACTCGAAACAACAAATAGTCTACACTAAACAGTTATACATATTCAGCTTTTAAAATTCAGAGGTCTACATACCTTGATTTTATTTAATTCAGATTACCGATAACATATAATATACTAAGTATGAAAAAATATATGGGTTAAAAAACTTTGTAGCAGGCATTACATTCCTGTGTCGGTAAATCAACTTTGACTTATCGATTTTTTAATCACACTATAACATTTTATTGGTAAAATGAGGGCCTTTGTTTGAGTTTACAACATAAAAAGCGTCGAAATTTGAATGGACTCCTACTTTAAACTCGAAACTTCTCGACTGTACTGACGTCATAAGACTACTCTCTCACAGGCTAATGGACCGTTGCATTATAAATACAAGTATGACAGCAAGAACTATAATTGTAACTTGTATGCTGTAGCCAGTAATGTTCAAAGAAATATGTTGAAATTATAACCATCAGCCGAAGTGCGACTTGATATATTGCACCTAACAGATCATTTTCATTTTTTATTTTCATAGGCCCAACTTGGAGTACTTAGATTTTCTGCAAGAAGGATGGCGCCTCGAACACGTAAACCTCAAGGACAACAACTCGGACTATGTAATAAAAGGTGTTGTTTACAACGAGATGAAAGGCGCATTCTCGGAAAATTCATCGATCTTTGGCCAAAACTTACTAAACAACCTTCTCCCCGATCATACCTATGGATATGTGTCTGGTGGGAATCCTTTGGAAATTCCAAAATTAACCCACAACGATTTAGTAGCCTTCCACAAAAAATACTACCACCCTAGCAACTCGCGAATCTACTGCTACGGCAACTTCAAATTGGATAAAACCCTCCGTTACATCAACGAGGAATATCTGTCTAAATATGATGCGATCGATAACGCATACAGTCGTATACCGAACCAAACACGATGGCTAAAACCAAGAAATACTCACATATCAAGTCGATTCGATAACATGGGAGCGCCGTTCGATAAGCAAAATCAAATCTCCATCGCATTACTCATGTCCGATGTTACCGATGTCAATGAAACATTTGTTTTGTACGTCTTGTCGGAGCTACTTGTCCGTGGGCCAAACTCGCCCTTCTACAAGAGTCTCATTGAGCCAAACTTTTCCGGTGGTTACAACCAGACAACCGGCTATGATCCACAAATCAAAGACACATTCTTTTGTGTCGGCCTGCAGGACTTGAAAGTCGAGGATTTTGGTCGGGTGCAAGAAATTTTCGACTCTACAATCCAGAATATCGTCCAGAATGGCTTCCAGCAAGATCACATCGAAAGCGTTCTGCACAACATCGAGTTGTCGCTGAAGCACCAAAGTCCGCAGTTTGGTCTGGGACTGCTTTTCAACTCAACACCCCTGTGGAACCACGAAGGCGACATCATCGAAACGTTAAGAGTCAGCAAACTCATTCAAACTTTCCGCAATAGTCTGAAGCAAGATCCACAGTATTTACAGAAGAAAGTGGATCACTACTTCGCCAACAACACTCACCGGCTGACGTTGACCATGTCCCCAGATGATGCGTACGAAAAAAATTTCAAACAAGCTGAACAGACTATGCTGAAAAATAAAACAGCAAGTCTGGCGCCCGTGGATCGACAAAAGATCTATGATGACGGACTTCGGTTGGAAGATTCGCAAAAAGCACCACCAAATGTTGACATACTTCCTTGCCTTGAGCTGGCCGATGTGAAAACTCCCCCCAAACTGCACCCGTTAAATGTGATCAAGGTTCAGCATGTGCCAACGCAAATTTGTACCGTGCAGACGAATGAGATCTCATATCTGAAGTGTTTCTTCGACTCGGCCAATCTAAGCGCCGAAGAAGTGATGCTCATCCCACTCTTCTGTAATGTCATCGACGACATGGGCACCCAGAAATACGACTACAGGGTCTTTGACAAGATTGTCACATCAAAGACGTCCGGAATCGACTTTAAGCTCCACTTTGCAGAGAACATATACGACAGCAAAACATACGACCTGGGGGTGTTGATGACAACACACGCCCTCGACCAGCACTCTGAGAGTATGTTCCAACTCATTCACGAGCTGCTGTGTAATTTCAAAATGGACGACGTCGACCGGTTGAACATGCTCATCGAAAACTACATGTCAACAATATCCGTGGGTATTGCCAGTTCTGGCCACCTCTACGCCATGCAAAGCTGTAATGGTTTGGTAACAGACTCGGCGAAACTAAAGTCACAACTAAGCGGAGTGGAGCACATTGAACTGATGAAACAACTGCTTAAAAACCACCAGCCAGAAGAGATAAAGACAAAGCTTGTCGCGCTTGGCAAGAAGTTGTTTAACACACAATCAATGCGTGTTGCCATTAACACGTCTGACGAGTATTTGCCAAAGCTGATGGAACACTACGAGAACTTTCTCAAAAAATTGCCACAGAGTGAGTGCATGAAAAAAGAAAACCAAGTAAATCTGCTGCAGCCCGCTTGTCAACACTTCATTATGAATATCCCAGTGAACTACTGCGCTAAAGCGCTTTTCACTGTTCCATATGTCCATCGTGATCATCCCGCGTTGCGAATTCTGGCCAAGCTGATCTCTGCGAAATACCTTCTGCCGGTAGTCAGGGAACAAAACGGTGCATACGGCGCAGGAGCCAAACTAAGTTCCGATGGAATATTCAGTTTCTACAGCTATCGGGACCCCAACTCGACGAAAACATTCGATGCATTCGATGAAACCTACAAGTGGCTAAAGGACAGTGACAAAGACATTACAGAACAGACCCTATTCGAAGCGAAATTGGGCGTGCTGCAACAGTTGGACTCGCCAGTTGCACCAGGCAACCTGGGCGTTGATTTCTTCCTTTACGGAGTATCGCAGGAGTTATTCCAAAAATACCGCCAGCGCATGTTGAACGTGACGCTGACAGAACTGAAAGGAGTAGTGGAAAAGTACTTCAAGGAAAAGCCACAGCACTATGGCAAATGCATTTTGGGGCCAGAGAACAAGGAGCTGTGCAGTACAGCCGGCGAACAGTGGAAGACTATTGTGTAGATTATTTGTGTTGACTTGTACTTTAGTAAAATGCTTAATATGATAGAGTTGTAATTATTAGATTGTATCAATTGAATTATCTATGTTGACGTTTGATTACAAATATATTTACATTAAACTTGAAAGATTCCGTTTTTCGAATTTGCGATGCTGCCAAGAGTGGCATTCGGCGGCTCTCATCCTAACAACACGAAATATTGCGAGTCTTGCAGCCGGCGGAACGTGCTTTTAAATTAGTTTTCTTTACCGAAAGGATATGCATGCAAAACAAGTATTTGTCACTAGTAAACATTAAGTACCTAAACTATAAGTTTGTTAAAAATGTAGTGTTAAAAAAAAAAAAATTTAGCTGCTATTATATTGTATGAAGTAAGCAAGGACTGAAGTCTAGATATTGCTCTGTGCCGAATAAATATTAATTGAACACTTATTTCAATTGTGTGCTTGTACAAATCATTTTCAGTCTTTCTGTCTGAACATCGGTCTTGTTGGCGATTGTTTCGAAATTATGATCCGCGCGTATGCATATGGGACATGGAATCATTTTTAAAACGGTTTCGGACTATTTTGTGGTAGTGCCGTCTAAAAAGGAGGAGTCAAATTACCGAATAAGTGAATGTGCAATACGTCATTGAATTGTGTGGATTTAAAATGCAAAGCAAAAGAAATTCCGTCACATTCTACTAAAACTGATTCGCGGGTATCTTAGCTGAGACTAATTTCAATAAGTTTTCATGAGAATGAAATGTCAGAAACTACGAATATTCACTTGTTCGCAGTTCGCAATTCGTTGTCATATGAAGTCGATCACGGACGCGGCAATTCGGACCCAGATTCAAGATCCACACTCGTAAATGGTTGCATAATTACCACTCCACTTGTGTGCGTGACTTCTTCCTCTTTGGGTTGGAGGCGCAGCCTCTTCCGTTGCGTTGTTGTCCATCTGCTTTACAATCTAAATGACTGTAAGACTTGTTGAGTTCGCTGCTAAGTCTTCATCTCTAAAGATTTCCAACGCATTTCAGAAAGAAAATCATTTAGAGAAGTTTGCTTTCAATACTTCCAAGGTTTTCTTCATTTGCATAAACAATTGCACACTGCGAAATAGATTAAGAGGTATATAACAACGGGTGATGTCTGCTAAGCGACAGAAATAAGTCGATTTCGATTTCAAATCAGAGCTTGAAACGACTCAGTGAGCTCTGTAGAGACATTCCTGCTTTTAAATATCTTCTAAACGATTATAACCATCTTTTCAATTCCCTTGGACAACATTTTATTATGCACGGCTATTTCACGGCTAAACACAGTTCCTGGGTAGCCTGCTAGCAAAGTTGGTGAACAATTATTAAAAAGTGCAGTAGCTATCACGGTTAGTCGGTCATAATAAACTCTTTTTTTTTAAAGTACATATACGCAAGCACAGCACTTGTATTCTCCTACGACAATCTAAATGTATCTTTCTATTCACAGAGAATGTCAATCGCCAGTCGTTTTACTAGTTCCCAAGAATACTTTGAAAAATGCATTAGTTATTTGCAAAAATACGCCTGGATCTACGAAACATCTAATACGTGTTTCATTCAGCATGGACTCTTAGAAATATTTCCCATCGACTGGGCAGGGTATTTCGCAACAATAAATTCGAACGAGCTCAATTTATTTCCAACGCGAAAGATCAAAACAAACATTCCCAACTTAGATGATTTCATTGAAGAGCTTGATGAACTTACACCCAATCACGAACAGCTTAACATTGCGCACATTGATTATAAGCTTAAGAAGATGAGCCCCAAAAAGCAGCATGAAATATCTAAATTATCGACTCTTATTCAAAATTTGTGCGCTGACGAAATTAACGTTATAGTCGATTTCGGCTCAGGATTGGGATATCTAAGTGAGCTAGTGCACAGGTCAAATGCGTATAAAATCCTTGGACTTGAATCCGATGCGAGTAGGGTGCGAACATCTGTCGAAAGGCAGGGGGCCATATATCCATCGTCGAAGGAAAATGTTGTGTTTAGGGAACATTTTATAACAGAGGATTCCAAGGACTTCATTCTAGAGCATGTAAACGAAATGGTTGCAGAGTTGGAGAACACCAGACTGGCTATAGTCGGGCTTCATGCTTGCGCGGACCTGACGATAAATTCAATGAAGTTGTTCTTTGCTATCGAAAATGCCCAAACGCTTGTAATCATGCCATGTTGTTATCATAAATTGGATATCGAAACTGAGCCGAATAGAGGCAGCTTCAAGAACTTCCCCCTCAGCAAAGCATTGAAAACAGCTGAGGTTGGTAACAAACTGTTTAAAGGGTTTAATAGGCCGTTTTTGAGATTGGCATGCCAACAGACTTCGGCAAGGTGGAGAAAACTCACCGAAAACGAACACAACGTGCACAGTGTTGATATGTTCCTTCGCGGAGTCGCTGAAGCTATTCTGAGTGACGGTGAAATGGTTGTGAAATCGAACCCGAAGAAGGTTGTGCAACAACTTGATTTCAACGAGCTGTGCAGTGTCTACGAACTACGACTAAAGCTGACAAAAGAGCGACTTTGCTGGACACCGCATCATGAGAGACGTTTTGCAGAGCTGATACAAAAGTACCCGCTTGGACCGAAACTCGCAGAAGGACTTACATGTTTGCAGACAACCATGCAGGTGATTTTTTAATATTCTCTATGCAGAGTTCAATAATTTTCCTTTTCGTTTAGGGACTCTGCGAAAACGTGGTCTTATACGATAGGATTTGTTACATGCGTGAGCAGGCTTTGGAGAGAAACATTAAAATATCGGCTAGATTTGAAAAGATAATGGATGAATTACTCTCCCCACGTTGCTATGCTTTAATTGCTCAAAAGTTATGAAAGGGAGGTCAATTGTGTATCGTGGGGAATAATTAAGAAATATAATGGGGGAGAGAGGGGAAAAAAACAAGTGAATTATAGTCGTTTTTTTAATGTCTTCGCCGAAGGAACAGCTTTGTCCTCCATCACCTGAAAATGGCAAGTTAATTGCATTATCACCCCCTGACTTAGTTACCATCGACGACGGCAGAATGTTGCAAAACTTGCCAAACCACTTTTACCGCTAAACACTCAAATGGGGAGCAGATAACACGAATACGAATTACCGACTTTAAGGTGTGTGACTTAAGAGTTGAAATTATTTAAATTTCTCAATCAAACTCTCTGCGAGATTTGAGCGAAATTATATGTATACCTTATTAGCATTTGATTTACTTTTTACATAGCTAATATCAGAAATACCACCATCAACACTTGTTAGACTTGACATTTGTAACATTGATGATAGAGCCAACGGTGAAATCGCAATAAAAACTCGTCGTAACGGATGCGATTAACTGTAAATGGGTTGCAACCTTTAGGGCCTAACCGAAACCACTCTGAAATCATGAAGTTAAAAAAGTTGTTGGACGTCTGCCGATGTTTGAAATCGAAATTCTTATGAATTAAAGGATTTTTTTATTGAAACAATATACAACATTGAGTCCAGACATTGCATCGTCTACTATGCCCTCATACCAATTGGAGTGGTTTGCTCTGCCTAAAGTCACTAGCATATGCAGTGGTATTTACAGTCCGAATTTAAAGCGTATTCAACAAATTATTGAAGAGAATAATTAGTGAAAAACGTCTTAAGAACCCAGGTTGCTGTGAGCAATCAAATGGTCGGTTCCAAGGTCCTCCCAAAAACCATTAATTTATCTAAAATTCATTTACATTATATCTTGGTAACCGCTAACTGTGGTTTGTTTTTATAAGTTCGTTTTTTTTCTGTTTGTTAAATTCAAATGAACAGGCAATAATTGAGTCATTGGAAAACAGCATAACTTGAGTTCTTATTGAAATGTTGCGCCAAGTGGTTAAAAATAGCATGCAGTGTTGAAGTGAATGTCTTTTTTGTGATTAGCTTACGTAGAACAAGAACGTTTTGACTGTTGCATTTCACTATTCTTTCACTTAAAGCGACTATCAATTATTGAATAAAAAAAATACGTATACGCCCCGTTGTCCCTAAATGCTTTCACAAATCAAAGCTCTGGCTTCCTGACAAATTTTAGGAAGTTCGCGAAAGTAACATGAGCCCTCGATAATTCGAACCTCTATAATTTCAAAACTTATTTACATAGAAGCGTTTTGTCAGTCCTTTGAGAAAACCTTTGTAAATCTAAGATTTAAATATTTGGATTTTCTCCCATGAACAATTCAAAGTGATTAGTGATGTTTATTTTCTATGTTTCAATCCCATGTCTATTTGTTTTTGCTGTACTGGTTATTTGCATGCGACGTAGATAGATGCCAGGTGCGTGTATTCATTGAGCAAAATGCATGTGTGTACAGGGAACACGTTCAGAATGATTTTAAAAGGATTGAAACTACGTACTTATCAAGGTCGAAACTACGTACTTATCAAGGTCTTCAATATAAATTTGTGCTTTGTTGTTTTAATATTTGAATATTCCCGCCAAAAAAAAAAATAATTCATTTCATAAATTTGAGGTGAGCGAATTCTCTCGCAATGAGAGAAATGTGACATATTGCCAATATTAAACCAGAAAGAAATGGAACAGAACAGACCTGTTTTTTGTTTTGATTTTTTTGACGTTTCATTGCGCCATAGATCGTTATCGTTAGGAACAGGAGCGATTTCGACTCAACGCGCCACACTGCACCAAATTAAGGATTTTGTTTCTACGCATATGAAATCCATTGGAGAGGTACACCACTCCACAACACACCCCACGTTACAAGTATGGTTCCGGCGTTACAAGTGTTGTTTCGGCTCAAGGCGATTTCTGGCGTTTGTGTTTCAGACCCGATAATATTATTTTAACCACTTTATTACATGTAAACTAACTTCATTTATTCTCTCTACTTTTTTTTACTTTTTATCCCAGTATAGGAAATTTCGAGTTTGACATGTGACATCTAGCTGTCAATAAAACGAGACAAATCTGTGTATATTGTGTTCAAGATGATTTCTTATGCTGTCGCAATTGGTAACTCTGCCACTGTTCATGTGGTAGTCCGTTTAGTTGTGTACACACTTGACATTTTGTTAGCACACAGGGATTGGTACACAATGGCAGACGTGCATTCTGACAAAATGTCACCTAGTATGGATGAACTTGGGTATAAACTCTGCCGAAATGCTTGTCTTTATACCGACATCTTACAGACCATTCCTCAACACTAGATATTTTGTTCACCTCTATAATATTGAGATTGTCAGCGCACCATAACACCACAGTAACTTCGTAAGAGACTCTTGGGTTCGATGATGCGATAGTCAACCACCATTCCCCCTTAAGTATTTCTGATATAGACTGAGCTTCCATTCATTAGTTATATAGAAATATTGAAGTCCTTGTCGCGGCTGGCCACAGTTGGACGGATTCTGATGGACTTTTAATTGTTTGAAAACTTTATCCACCCAATGCTCCATCTAACGCAATAACTTGTTAGCATTGTAACCGATAGGCAAACGTAGGTTTTTGGTACGTCCCCTCAAAGTTTGCAATCGATTTTAATCGATTTGAGTTTCCATCCTTAATGTCATCCCTGTAATTAGTTCGGGAAAGCCACAACCTTTGCCCTAGGTAACTTCTGAATACATTAGAGATCCCTCATAGTCATACAGCACAATGTTATTCTAATTCAATTTGCAACTTTGCTTCCACATGTACTTTCCAATTATGCTTCATTATTGGTTGTTTGTATCCGTTGTGTGTACGATGATGCTCTTGTGTTTGATGCGGTGAAAAGGAAAAGAATCTAATTGAAGCCTTTTACAGCCCAGCGATGAGTTTGGAGCCCATCTGTATTTTTTTTTTTACTTCACAGTGAAATTCGATTTTATGAGCTTACACTCGAATGTTACGTAAGGAAGAATGGAAAACGTTAAAAAATATCCCTACGTCTACGTGTTTCATTACATTAGCCGGCAAATGCACTCTCAGTCTCATTGTATCATATATCAAAACGAAGCCTCATGTCTCATGAATGTCTGTCACCGTCACAGCGCACATACTCCTAATAAGATGGCGAACCTTCTGAGCTGGATGCCAATAGGGGGCTGGCAACACAATTAGCGTTTGCATACACAGAGTGTTCATTAATACGGCTGTGACGGCAATTCGATTAAAATTGGGTTGAATGAAATTAGCTTAGGACAGTGTTTATATAGTTTGGTGGATTGTATTATGTTTGAAATGTGGCCTTTGGGATTAAGATCCGGTACACTGATTGGCAGCACATTTGCTGGGGTTCTTACGAAACTAAGACTGTGTTGGGAAAAGATGTTTTGATTTAAAAAAATGCATTATGGAAATGGGAATTGTATTTATTGCTGCTATAAAGTGGTTGCATGGAATGGGGTAGAATCAATTTGGCATCAACATGAAGCCAGACGTAGACAACTCTGTGGAGAGCACACACAAAGTCATTCTCCAACATTTGTTCGATTGTTCGGACGAACTGTACAGAGCCATTTCCAGTTTGGCATTCATTCTGAACTCACTCAGCGCAGGTTTATTGGTTTAAAGTATTTTATTGGTTGTTAACTTTTTGTAAAATATATTATAATGGTTGCCTCCGGGCTCACGTTCTCTCTCACTTACAATATTTTTGTTCTCCTAACCTAACCTAACCTTACATCTTCTTCCGTCGAAAATTAAAAGCGACATCTATCTTGTGACAGATTTTACTGGGACCATCTGCCCTGTGCTTAATTGAACCCTCGCCATCTATGTCTCTATCGCTAAAGGTTGCGGTAAATAACAATAACACTTGCTACTCCAATAGGGTCGCAAAAATTTCCACCGAGGCCCATACTTGAGTCTGGAAAAACTCAAGCCAGCACCAGGACCACAATTTTCTTTACAAGTCTGTACAATTATTTACATACGCGATGATATTGGCAGAACTCAGCAAGCTGTTACTAAGTTATATGAAAATATTCGATCAAAAGTGTCAAAATTGGTGAATTGTGAATTATTGCAAAATCAAGTATAATACTGTTTACGAGAAGGGACACAAACTATTGACTAATCGGACGCAACAGCGCCAAGGACCACATTCACAGGAAAGGCGCCGTATTTGCTGAGTAAAATCTCTACCACGGATTGTAGTGCCATCTGGCGTTTTAACTGAATAGTTATTACAGTATCGCTGGAGAAGAAATTACCCCGGTATGATTCCTACTCCAAGGTTATACAGTAAAAGGTGCGCAAAACTTGTCCGCAATGTTCTTTGGCTGTATCTTTATCTTATGAAAGATTCTGCTTTCGAATTATGCTTATTTTTATGTCTTAGATTTGTTTCTTTTAAGTCGAAAAAATCATGTCGGCTTAGTGGCCGCCGCCAGAATTGATGACCCGATCTATGGCACTTTCCATTACTCTTCCGGCTTGTTGACATGCAATAGTGGCTTCAGAAAACTCCACAAAAAGAAGTCGGGAACGGTGATTCCTGTTGGAATCACACGTTCTACAGTCCAAATTCATCAAATTGAGGAAGAGAAAGTTGTAGAGAGCGGCTTTGAAACGCTCGCCGTCCACCGTAGTCGCTGCGATATTTTCAGCAAATCGGGTGCTCCGGGGTCGGCCAGACCTGCCAGAATTTCGTGTTGTCCCATACTCTTCTAAGCGAGCGACTAAACGTCTTGTGTTTGTCCAGTTGGTGTCGGATAACTGGGGAATCTGCGCAGAAATTAACGCGGAGCCAACACCACCGACGAATTACTCCACAGAAATATCGAAACAATTAAACAATTATTCCGCGTTCTTTAGGAGTCATTTAGCCATTCATGTCTTGATGACGTTTATTTTGTGTCTGTTTACGGCAGAAATTGACGTTTACCGCCATTTGTAAAAATTGTATTCATCTTCCTTGTCCTTATCAAACATTAAACGCAACCACTTCATGTTAATAATAATAAAAACACACATCTTTGACTTCATTTTATGTTTGAAATTTATTTGTTGCAAATATTGTTTATATGATAGCACGAATTGGAAATACTTTTTTTTCTTATTCTTACGTTTCTTTTTTAAACATAATTAAATAAATACCAAGAATGGTAATGCCTACAGTAGATTGACTCTTTATGTTCGCTTATTTATTTACTTGAAAACCTAATTAAGTTTCAATATTTGTGATATTTTTATTTACAAATAATATTATGTATTAAAAGATTAACGCATATAATACACTTATTAAGTAAGCAAAATTAAAATTTACCCAGCCATGTAAAATTTAATTTTGTTACAAACAACTAAAACTTGAAAATCATTTGCATATTGTTTTTATTTGTAGTGAATATGTTTGTGTTTATTTGTCGGTTTCATTTTGATCAGCGGATAGTTCATTTATGACATTGTTCAATTCATCCCTGTTTAAAAGTAAATTAGAATGAGTAATTTAGTTGAAAGCCACCAATTATTTATGTACACCTACGAGGAACTACATCTGTAGAAATTCTTTATTCCTGTATAGATGCAGGACATCATGAATGGAGCGTTTGATTTGTTTAACGTTGTCTGTTCAAATGGCGGAGCGGCTAGTTCATCTGATCGCTTTCCATAGCGTGAGCCCAAAAAGAATCGATCATTTCTGGGTGCAATGCTGAATCTTCTCGTTTTCGATTCGTAATACTGTGGGGACCTTCCGTATCGGCTTCCGATAAAGAACGCAGGTCGTTTACCCAGGCTTATATCTGAAAAGAAAATTATTCAACATTGGAATCTGTTTTTTAATAATCCTTTCCTAGAACGTGTGGTAGTGTAATTATTGCAATTTTAATATTCTGCACATTTTGCAAGGGATTCGTTGAGCTTAGAAAGATTATCTTCGAAATAAAGTCAAAGCAATATGTCCGATACAAACGGAATTCATTAAACTGAATACCATCTGTAGGGAAGGACAATAGTTCCCATGTGGAATTGTTTCCATGAACAGCACAATGTCCTTCTACGATTGGAGGTTATTTTTGAATCTGAGATTTTCTTTGCGCTACAAAGCAAATGGACTATGGTTAGATATAAAATTAAAATATCTGATAGCAGAGAACGAAAATAAATTCTATAAAAGTGTGATTATTGCTCGTGGAAAACCCCAGTTGCCAATGGAATGTACAACTTTGAAGCAGTATTCTGCTGTCAAGGAAAGCCGTTTCCCCAGAAAATATTAAGTGAATGCAAATGTGAAAAGAATAACAGAAAGAAAATTGTGAGTGAAATTGAAGTGAAAATTGGAAAATGTTTGTAAGCCAAAGGTTTTGCAGCAGGTTTTAATAAGGTGATAAGTTGTACTATAGGATTGCATAGTTAAGGATCTGCAGATCAACATGGCGCTCTTCTCCATAGAGAACAACTTGAAGATAACACTCATCTTTAACTATATGATCGAGAACAAGGGCTTAGTAATTATTATGTAGGACTACTGAAATAGAGCTTTCACAATTCGTGCCTTACCTCTAGAGTAAGAGGCATTGAAGTCTCTCGCTTCAATGATCTATCGCAGATTGTTGACGTAAACAGACTTTGAAAGATGGTACCTTGTGTGGTACTTGTGTACAAGGTGCAAGGGCAATGTCTGCAGGTCGAAATGAATGTAAATAAAGTTCACTTACCGTCGCTTTTAACATCATTTATTCCAAATGATTCCAGTGATGTTGGATCGGCTGAACGTGTCATGATGGCTGTCAGAAGCACTCCTAAGGCTATGTATATCACATTGTGGGCAACCATGTTTTTATCTAAAGGAAAAAGAAAAAAATACAGTTTTTTTTTCAATTTAAGAAACTTTTTAGGACATTTTTGTGTGTTTCCGCCCTCTCATGGAATAACTTGTGACGTTTGACTATCTAAAGAACTGTCCTTTTTGAAGGAAATTCCATCATTTAGAGGTCATGATTATAAAATAAGTTTTTATCTGAGACGGAGAAGAAATTACGGCAAATGAATCCGTTCCAATATTGAAAACTCTACAGACAAATATAAAACTTTAGGTAAATGACGCATATTCGTATTTACAACTAGAAGCGAAACAATAAATATGCACATCGCTGTCCAATTCGCATACAATTTATATAATTATATCATGAAAGGAAAGACGTCTTCTCTTGTTGGTGATTTTATTTAAACTCGAATATAACTTAGATCTAAACTTACTTTTAAGTGCCTGTGCGACCAAACTCTTATCTCTATCTTTTTCGCTTGCGAGATTCCATTGCACGCTTGACATTTGACGATCAAATGAGTAAGTCAGTGGAATTCGCTTTATGTGCACTTTACAGGTGGAGGAGGTAATTTATAGTTAATAATATAGAGGTTCGCATTTTTTGTTTCTCTTGTCAAAGTTTAAGTGTGTTGTCCTAAACTGACAATGAGGCACAAAGGGTCGTCATTGCAGCAGTGCCGGATCATATAATTAAATTATTAAAATACAGTAAATGATAGAATGCTCATCTACGTTTTTAAAACTAAACATCGTCTTCGTACAATCACACAAATTAACTGAAATTCTAGTTATTTAAGCACTCTCAACAAATTTCTCCTAACCTAAAAAATATTGCGGTCACTTTATGCAAATAACCTCATTATATCCTCGTCGAGGCTCTGCAAATATTCTAATTTTATGTCGTCCACATATTGCGCATTAAACATACAAAAAAAAAAAAATTACAAATAGGTACATTCTGAAAATCCCATTCTTATAAAGATAACGAACTTTTATGACCGCTGTTAAAAGATGATCGCCATTGGCACATTGTCCTTTTTAAGAAGCGTCAAATGCATTTAACTTAAAAAAGTGGTACGTTATCGTTACTGAACGTTCACTTGTTTCATTACTTTTTTTTATCTCAATTCAATTTTAATATACATCAAGTCAGGCACCTGAGTGCGAGTTCTCTTCGTTTACTTATTATTACCCTGCACTGGACATGAACAATGTTCGAATGCCTATAGGGTACTTCACAAGAAACAAATGAAAAAGTGTTTGAGTTAAAATTGGTACGACAAAAGAGGTTGGCGGCTCTGTATACTTGTATAATAAATTCATGTTGCGATGCAAAATTTAAACAGGCAATAACATCCCACTGACCGGTAATATTTCCCTTTTCAGAGGTTACAGGTTATGTTTTTATTTCCTTTTCTGTCAATGAACCCTGATGGGGTGGCTTTTTTTTATAAAGCTGGCATTTACATCGCATGTTGTTAATTAACTCTGTTGCTAAAAGCGGTGCAAGCCCGAAACGCACATAAAGTGCAAGGAAAATATTTACTGAACGTTTTAGAAGACATACGCATTCATTTGAATTACCCACCATGAGTGTTTAATTGAACGCATCAAAGCGCGAATCGGTGGTGGAGTGACAAGTGCTTTGAAAAACTGAAACCTTTCGAAATGTTCAACTGAAAGTGAATGCACTTAAAGTTCTGACATTGAATGATTTTCTAAACGCATACATGTAGTGCCTGCTGTATTTTTAAGTGAACCGATAGCTTTAATGTGAACTCCATGTTGTTTGATAATGTATACATGAAGTTGAAAAACTTATGTTCTATTAAAACTGTTACGGCAGTACAAAGCAAAAGAATGCCAAATGACATTTTGAAATTCAACTTTAAAATACGACCAATATTTACAAATATTTCCATAATCGCACGAAACCTCGGAAGACGAAAAAGAGGTCGAGTTAGAAAATTATGTGAAACTCGCAAATTAATTCTCGAGGCACAGCTTTCTAAAAGCCTGGGGATATAACTGAGAACTTGCATACATTTATTATATCCTTAATTTGCTTTTCCAGTCACCAGTCATAGGGTCTATATTTACAACCTTTTCTTATTTAAAAAATTTACAGTATTCCTCCCTCCAGTTAGTTTTCGCACCAGATTTAGCATTTTATCCAGTAGGTATAACACCTTTGTACATCCAGTCGCTTATCCTGAACAAATAATCTGTCAGGAATTTATGGTAAAGAAAATGTTTGCAGTTTGGGATTTGTACAGACATGGACACTAAAGATTGAAGACATATTAAGAAAAAACTAAAGTTGCTCACGACGCCGACGCTTCTTAATACGTTACTTCCGTCCCACCCTGCACTGGTATTTTGCAAAATTTATTAAGTGGCTTAAATTGCTTTTAAGAAAACACTCATTTACGAATATTTGGCGAAGCGCAAAGTGATTTGGTGAAACCGTTGTTTAGCGACAATATTTTTCATGCCAACCAAGGAAGCTTCTGCCTTTGTCAATGGGGATACACAATACGGATGTAGGTAGCGAGCGTATTTATTTCGAAATTCCGTAAATACAGGTTTCAGAATTCCAACGCGCATCCGGTGCCGGTCCACTTAAAGTCAATTTCAGTATTCAATTGTGAGCGTGATTTTTATTTCGTTTCCTGAATATCTAACATTTACGTTCCGGATAATGATTTTTATATCTTCAGTGTTTTCAAGTTTAAATAGTGCTTACCTACGCGCCAAATTAATGCAAGTTAAACTGCGGGCGATGATTTATGCATGACACACAATTTTGCGAAATTCCTTCACAGGATGTGGATGTTTATACAAGAGGAGCTGTTCTGCAGTTTTCCGTACACATTTGCACTGCCACTTCTTCAACGTCATCTTCGCACCATCAGTTATCGTAGATAAAATTGTCAAAGCTCCTTACTTGTAAAATAATTCATAATAAAATTAAAAAAAATACCTGTATATACTCGCACCAAAGTAAGTGCAGCGACACTGAAAAAATGTATTATCATTCGATCCCTAACGTCCTTTTAAAGAATGAGCTATGAGAATGCGTTCCTTTTGTTGTATATACTACTTTAAGACTTCCATTTTCGTTCTGAAGGGATAGAAAAGTTCATCAATTAATTTATTACTCATATATGCATACGGTTTGTTCACTTGCTTAAAAGTCCATCATCAATCAATGTTTGACACATCATGTGCTATTGATGAAGAGGTTCAGATAAATAAATGTAAAAAGTATCCCTTCGTTGATAAAATCCCATATGTTCGATGTACCTTATCTCAGTTGGGCTTATTTGTTTATATCAATCATTGCAACCGTGTACAAGCATACCACAAAACTGGGGTTTCAAATGTGTTTCTTACCAGCTTTATTGCAATAGATATTTTGCTTTTAATGAATTGGAATATATTTTAATTGTATGCGGAATTGTTTTAGTTGTTGATATACTTCACTAGTCGATGAGTATATGTGTTAGTTTGGATAAAATATTAATTCATTCTGGGGTAAGTTCCCACTACAGTTCAACTTCGGGGTAAAGCAGACAGTGCAGCTTATCCAGAGACAATACTGAGACGCCCAACTTCGGCCGATTTTCCGTTACTTGCCTCCAAGCTATATTCTTTTGGAGTCACGATTTGGTGCGCTACTTCGTATTGACAGATGTCACGCAACACAGTCGCACCTTGCATATGCCACTTCCGCTGTCGGCAAAGCTGCTGTCAGCGTTCATAGAATTTTATCCGTTAAATATGAAATTATTCGCGTCGTGTGGATAGTATTTTTAAAATATTTATGAAAAATCGACAATGTGGATTGATTGAGGCAACATAAAAACATTTTGAGTAATTTTTCTTTGGTTATTTAAGAAAAATTTACTCATGAAATCGAAGTTAATGATACTCAAAAGCGGCAAAACAAAATGGCCGGCGGGGGTCTCAGTATGGTTTTTGTGTGGCTTATGCTTCAGCACTAAGCAGGAGGTTTTTTTTTTTAAAAAAGCCCTTCTTGGCTAACTTACTGTTTTGTACTGTTTTCCAAATCTAACCCCAGTATCATATTAATCGTGTGTAAATGTCAATGTTTGTGCGCGTAACTATGCAGCAATTTTATTTGAAACCAAATTTGTGTTGAACAAATAATCTAATTTGATATTCATTTATTTTGTTTCAAACAATATGTTACAGATTGATGCAAAAACTCAAGAACGAATAATGTACTAGATTCCGCTATACCAATAACATCTGCTTTCACATTCAACTAAGGTATGAAAAGTACGCCAGCAATGGTGCAAATGGCTGCCGTTTCACTTGTTCACTTTAATGTATTTTCCACTCAATAAAACTGTCTTCTCCGTGGAAGAAAAAACAATGTACCAAAATTAAAAATGCATTTGAGTATTAAAATTTTATTACATAAATGTTATGTTGCGAAAATTCATTTTACCTTTAGAGTTGTGTCATTTTGTTAGGTAGGTAACCGCTTTTGTTACTAAATTCACTTTTTGATGTATTGGATTTGTTGCATATTTTTTATTTATTTTTTTGTGCATAGCGTGGTTTTGTTAAAAATAAAAGCAACCAAGCTTCACTTTTATGTCATATTTTCTTTATCTGTCAAATCTGGATCGTAAGTCCAGTAATAAAAAGTACAACTTGAAATCGAACTCTGTACCTAGTAAACTCTCGCAGAGGGTTAAATGTTAATTTTGCACAGTAATCCAGCTTAAGCCAGGCCTATTCAAAGCGTTTATCTGTCCATTTTTGCCTCAAGCCTTAAGCATACACAAATCTATTTTCGTTGAGGATAAGTTGTATCCGCGGACTGTATTTCCTACTGAACGCAATTGTTTTTTTGCGATAGGGAGGTCAATTAAAACATAAGCACATTTGTTGGAACCGCTCTGCATGGAAAAGAAAATGACACGCAAATGCTGCTGACCCATAAAAGGTTTATTAGACAACATCTCTATTTGATCCCTGCAGACTTCAAACTTAAATATTCCTCGAATAAGCTGCAAAAGGGTTGGTAACCTTTTCTCTATATATTCGTTGTACCAAAGACTAGTATGGACATGGGAGTATCAGCATATTCTATTTGACGCTAAAGTGAAAACGCCAAGCTACTGATCCATAACCGCAATTAAATTATAATTTGAAAGACAAATTGTAATTGTAATCAGTAGCAACTAGGTACAGTACAGTTTTCCAAATCTAAAACAAACACGCATTCTGTGAGAAATAGTGCCAAACTGTAGTTTATTTAATTACTTTAGGTAGGGTGTGGTGCATAATATCGTTAAGAGAATACACAGCATATCACATTTGGGACCAATTTCCTAGTAGACCACTCACACTCCTCATCCTCTGATAAACAAAACAAAACAAAACAAAACAAAAACAGAGAGACCATTTCCTGCGTCGAAATCATTAGCAGGGCTCATTTCGTTTAATATGTATTCAATGGTACATTCGATAAAACGTTATGTTAATGTTACATCCTGCAAGTTGCATAGTTCTTCGATGCAGTCTACAACACATTAATGTGCATACAAGTTTCACAAACTTCCTCGTTGGTGTCGCGCATCAAAGCCAAAGACGCAAAGATGCCCGTTTAGCGGTAAAGGTAGTGGGCACTGCACTTTAATTTGTTTCCGATAAAACTTTCCCGAAGCGAAAATTGCTAATTAACTGTCAATGTTCAAACAAATAAATTTCAATCAGTAAACCATTATCACTTTTGCTACGTGTACCTATAGGTACAGTGGGTGTTAATTTGTCTTATCCTTGTGTACATTTTTAATTTGATTTATTGTCCGCGTCCAAACATTAACAAATTTTCCCGCGATAAGGATGTATTTATGAAAATTTGTCTTAGATTTTAGGAATTTTTTTTCTTGGGCAGTAATTAAATATTCCGGGGGCACGTATTTTGAGGACATGGACATAATTATGATTCTAGCTAAATTTTACTCAAATGGCGCTCTTTAATAGAAATAGACGAGAATACTTTCTGACTAATGCTTAAGCTTCAATATATTTGAATGCGAATCTAGAACATTATATCGTCGTCGTCGCTCTTCGATATTATTACAATAGCCTGAAAATACCGAAAAGTCGTAAAGCTGACAGCTAAATCAAAAAATAGTGTTGGACATGTTCAGTCGTTCTATATTACTAAGTCTGACAGCAGGTATCTGTAATATTTGTAAGTCTGAATTTGTATTGGACTGAATTGCTCACTTGTGACTGGCAACATTCAAGAATATAGTTTTGTAAAACTCTTACGGTTGCTGTCTTATGGGTCAGGAAAAAACGTCGTCTTCCCACATCTGCAGGCAAACCTTTATCCTTAATACTGCGCTCCTGAAAAGTGGCTAAAAATGACTTATGTTGTTTTTCCTTGTTGCCACGGTATTGTTCGGGAAAGTACGCGAATAGACCTAATTTCGTGACTGAGTACTAAGTTGACATTCCGTATATGTGGCTGCCGAAGGACAAAGTGTCGTAACCAACCGATATCCGCGTTCAGAGTACATCTAGTTGAGAAAAATTCAGTCAACGATCAATGAATTTTTCAATGTGCGATTTGACAGGTAAGTCCGCAAAGATGTTTGTTCGACTTGAAGTCCGCAAGAATTTCTATAAAGGAAAACTATTTCCTCTGTGTTAGCGACTATTGCACTTTCAACGTACGGGAACGGAGTTTAAATGATTTTATTCAAATTCAACTGGAATGAGGTGGTTCTATACTCAATTTCTTTTTGTGCACTATTTCCGTATCTGTCAACTCTGCAGAGAAAATTGTCTAAATACTTGAAGACGCTTAATAAAAAAGTGCAAATAACCTCTTCGTCGCCCATTTCCAATTGTTACGTCAATTATTGAAAGTTTTAAAACTCCTTTCAAATAATTTTGTCTGAAAAATGTACAATCATTTTTTTGTTATATTCTATTTATAAGGAACGCCAATTAGTGCTACTCTGCGAACACAAATATGAATCAATGCAAATGGGTACGTATACTCTATTATATTATATAAATGTCATCCTGGGAATCAAGTTAAGGTAGTATGTTGCGTAAACTTTCTTCATGCTATAAATTTTTGATCCAGGTATCAGAACAGAATTTGATGAAAGTAGATTTGATGTTTACGTTGAGTATATAATTCATATGTTTGTGAGTTGAAAAGCGAAAGCATTATGCTCAGTGAAATTAAAAGTTTGAAAATTTAATGTTCCGAAAATGTCTACTCTTTCTACCATATCCCAATGGGGAAAGGCATTCGTTACAGATTACGGACTAGAATAAGTTACTGCTGCTTACTGCTACGCTCCTACTTAAGTCATTACGGTAAGCTGAATATTTACAATGGTTACTGTTATTAGCATTTACGTCATGGTAAAAAATAAATCAAATTCAACCGACGAAATCCATCTATCCATGCATTGAGTCTAATGAACATTAGCACATTCTTTAATAATGCAAATTGACTTGGAAATGGAAATAAAAGGAACCTAAACCAGAAATTTACCGACGATTCGTTGAATTTCCGGGTGGGTTCTTTTGAATTATTTGCGACACTTGTAAGAAGCAACTTGAGAATAATTACGTAAGTTTTGATTGATACAATTTATCAAACTCACATTGATTTTACTATAGTTAATCTTAATATTGGAGCTGAAATTGTTGAAGGGATAATCAGTTTCAAAAGAGAGCTTTAGGGCTGGTGAAGCTGCATTCTGTTTGTATCTACAATTTGTATGTATTTGTACAATAGCACTTAGAAGTTGACATTCTACAACAAAGAAGCATAATGCGCGAACCTGTTGCGAACAAATATATGCCACATCAGTGAATTTGTTACAAAAAACAAAGCTTACTTAAGGCCATGAGTATGCCAATCAGCTGATCCTTTAGAAGGCACAATGATGGTTCTGAAAAGTGGTGGATGCAGCTACTTGCGCTGTGAAAACTGAACCTATCAAGGAGACTGGATCGAAATAGTTTACGCAACAGTCAAGACTTTTATAAGGAACTGAAGTGTAGGAATGTCTTTAGAAAAGTCAAATAATTTCCTTGTTTTTTTCAATAAACTGCACTTACGGAGTGACGCTCCTAACTATATTCAAATATTGAATACATTATTGTATAAACTCTTGGTTGCCCAATTTTCCCATTTTGCCTCAGATTAATTCTTATGTTGCTTCTCCAAGAACAAGAAAATCTATGTCTAAGGTAGGAATAGATTTACAGATGGATTAAGCTGAGTGGTAATCTTGAGCATAATTCAACACGGGCAACCTGTATCCAGCTACTTTGAAGCCCATCCTCAGCAACCTTCAAAGTGTAACATACCTTTTAAATTGTGATGGCGTTTTCGGTCGCAGAAACTAATTGCACTTTTTTTGAAAAGAGCTATCTTTAATTGTTCTTTTTATATTTTCTATGTTTCAATTAAGCAAGATGTGCAATTGCAGTTTAATTCTTAGCACGAAAGAAGAGTAAATGAAACACCTTTATTTTTATTTGGAACCTGCCCCCTGAACTCACCGGTATGCAGTATGATAGATTGTGAGTTATTATACAATTTGGTCATTTTTATCATACGAGACCTGGGGTCGAGTTACCACATCCGTGAGCGAGCAATACGTCACTGAATTTCGTGGATTTTACATGCAAAACAGTAACAAATTCAGTCACGTAGTACTCGATCACGTATGCGGTAATTCAACCCCTGGATAATTTAAGGAGAATAGAGAACTTGACAAGGCTTTGTGAGGTGTTCATAACTACAAGATAATAATACCTCGATTCATTGAACAGGGTTTGTTTATCGGGACAGAACCTTTAAATAAAATGGTAATATTTATGTGCGGGGTACGAACTGGGGTAACCACAGAGTTTGACTAAATTAGCGAGCACCCCGTGTCTTTGGTTTATATTCTAAGTCTCTAAAAAAAATCGTAAGTGAATCCTAGCTCGTATGCTACCTAGCTCAGTTATAGAAATAGTTCATTACTTAAATATTCTTAAACTCTTACAATATCTGACGTTTTCTCTGTGTGTATAATATCATTATAGATCTGGCATCACCTAACTAATTTGCACATAAATAAATATATTTGATTGCAATTTGTAAATAGTCGGGATAACATCACACAAGAGGAGCATAGCGAGAATGTGAACGCGTTTTGCTAACTTAATCCTGACATTAAAATTGTTGGCCGTTTTTTTTTCCATTTGCAAATATTATTGGAAGTGCAGAATTATGTTTCCTTTGATGGGCTGCACAGTTTTGACAATGTCTAAATAATTTATTCGGATTCTTGCACTTCCTGTAAAATCACATCAGTTGTACGTCAAACATAATACTTTGTCTTGCTTTTTGGGATCACTTAAACTTAACAGTTTTACTTAAAATTTGTCGCTTATATATAATAATTACAACCAATTTAATGAAACAATCGCAAAATTGTCCAACAAATGAATTTAATAATTTTTCCGTATCATCATTTTGACAGTTTCTTCCGAAAATTCAATTTACTTAAGAATGTTACTAGAAATGACTTTGCTATGTATAGCTTTAACTACGCAGTCACATAGAATGGGACGTATATGAATAAAAACTAGCATTTCCTTTGAGGTTGTAGGAAAGTGAAAGCACTAAGCAATCGCTATTGGATTTTATTCACACCAATCTGAGTAAAACGTAATTGGATCCGCTTTTCGAACTTATCAAAAGTTGAAGGTAACTCAAATCAGTTTTTATTTGTACGAAACCTAACAACCTGTTGACATTCTTTTGAGTAAAAAAAAATTGCTACGTTTCATTCATACCATCCAACTTAGGATAATGGCCGATAAACGTTATAGATTTTGTACGAAAATAAAGGAGAAAGATTGTGTGCTTGAATTTAAAATTAGTCATTTGCTAAATGATTGGACTTTGGTAAAATTTTAAAATCATTTTTTATTCGTTCGCATTTCAGAAATTCGAGTGTATATGATTTGGAGAAATTTCCAGGCTGAAATGAAACGTTATATTAGAAAAACCTTCCGAGTGAAAAATAAAAAGTGACTCCATTTATTTGCATAAAAGCTACATTTTTCGTATTTCAAATTCCTGCCAAATATAAGATTGATAAGATTGTAGTAGCGCAATGCGATCCCGATCCGAAAACATGAAGTTGTATAAAATTGAAACGTTGATATGTGTACTTTATAAATTCGGTCCATAAAAATCTCCGTATTTACATAGCCACCAAATAAAAAGTAGCAAGAAAAACCCAAATTTGGCATGTGATTGATATGCGTATGGTGTCTACCACTATCGCAAAAGGTATGCTCCAACAAATATTATGGAATACGGTAGTTCCCTTATTTGGAGGAAATTCTCAAGGATAAGCAAACCTGCATTACATTCCTCACTTCATCATCCAAAACATCGAATTTTGAGCGACATCTGCGACCCCAAGGAGAGGGAGAACGTTCTTTTTATCATTTGCTTGGCTTTCGTTTGCTCACTGTCACTGGGGCATGGAACGTGTGTTTGTAATGTGTCATTGTTGGAACTTTTACATAAGAATCTCTTCGTTAGGAACTATTTAGTACTAGCAGTAGAAAAAACGTAGCTATCTGAAAACTTAAATCAGTAAAAAACCAAGCCCCAATGAACTTGTGGAACAGTAAAAATGGGAATTATTTCAGTCGATCAATGTGATTAGATTTTGTTGAAATGACTTGAATTTGATTGTTTTTTTGTCGGGCTACGAAATACTACACTGGAGCACTAGGAAGCAGATCCAGTATCACCCATTTAATAGGAATTTCCTCAACTTTCTTATAAAACTGGGAATGCACTTCAGCAATGAGGAGCTTACAGTATCAGCACTCACTCCATCAGTGCCGAAGATCTGTCACCTGATCCGAGCAAAAGCAGAGAATTACCAAAGGAAGTTCAGTCCCACAAAATCAAAATTTGAACGTTTTAAGTATGGTTATGGCTTGAACATGAGTTGGAGTAGAATGATGCACAGTGATTACAATAAATTAGGTATATAATTGGGTTGATTTTCTTTTATAAATCAGAGTCAAAAAGCTGGCCATTTTCAATTAATGATAAATGCGCAAGCAGCATACTGATTCCAAAAATGGCTTGGATTTTCCTTTGTTTGAAAGTGTTTGTTAAACTTTACTAAGCCCAGAAAATATCACATGCCAAATAATACTTTTCATCTTTTTGTAAATCGAAATCGAGTGGGAATTTTTCTCATATCCTTCGATTATTTATTCACATATGTACTGTACGCCTTTACACTGTTTCTTCGCAAAGTTTTAATAATTCAACGTACCCAGAGGAGCATCCGAACGAACCTAATTTTGACATTTATGAATCTGACACTTTTGAAAAATGTGTAATTGACTGATTTTTCTAAATTAAACTTATAAGTCATAAATTCTTATGGCATAGAGCGTTATGAAATACATATTTTGGTTTATTTAAAGAAACCAACAATTTAATTTACGTCTCTTGTAAGTATCATCAGATACGTCGTTTATTTCAATATTGGTTTTGAGGCAAGCAGTGAGCTGTTACTCAAATTTTCTAAAAACAATCTTCTCTTTGCTGTCTACGAAGAAGCTCGCTACACCGATACACCGATACACCGGTACACAGCTTAAAAAATTGTAAGAAGAAAATGGATACTCTAGCCATTTCATAACTATGTGTTTGTAATTTAAAATGTACTTCAAGCAGTTTAAAGTTAAAGCCTAAATCCTGCTCCCGCTCAATTTTATCTCCCATACAATGCCATTAGCAAAGCTTAATTCTTAACTTCATAGAGATGGGCCGATGACAAGTCTCAACTCATTTAGCTAGCGAAATAAATGCCCGATGAATTAAATGGAAGATGAATTTGACATTATGAAACGGAGGAAATAGTTTGTGTTGTGTTTGCTCTGAATTTTTAGGAGAAAACCACAGAGTAAATAAAAGAAAATCACTAAACCAAAAAACCCTTTCTTTGCGATGAGAAACAAAATAGCTTGACTTGAATTGAATTATTCCACTTGCGAGATATTGAGATATTTATTTATTCACACGTACAATAGCGAATATTTCGAGAGGACTCATGATTTCATTTGGCCTTGAGTTTATTTTGGGTAATAATAAGTGTTCCATTCGTGGTAAAGCGTTTTTGGATACCTACACGTGGAAGTTCTCCTTCAAATTTCTAGGGTTGGCCCGAGAATTATAAATACATTAATGTTAATGGAAAAATATGTTTTTTAGGATTCAAATTATCTTCGGCCATTTGTTATCCTTTTTTTCGCAAATAGGAACTTATGCGACAAGAAGGAAAGTGTAGTCTTCCGTTTGATGATAACTTCTTACATTTACCTTATACCCATTGTTTTGAAGATATTCATGTATTGTTTTTGAAGTTTGAAATTCGAAAATTCTAATCGTCATGAACATATGGCTTTTGTCCCATCTATATGATGTTTAACAATTTAGCGACCATTTATCTTTGTTGTGGTGAAACAAAGTGCAGAATAGAGATGCTGGATACTAGGCTGAAAGGTGAATATAACATTTGTCACACATTTGATTTTCTTGTAACAGCTGCTGTTGAAGTTAACGATTTTGCAACTATCTTATATATAAATAGCCGAAGCAAATAGACAAGAACATACAACATATTCTGAAAATGTTAGTAAATTGAAATTGAAATTGATGCAATGCTGTCTGTGATACGGTTTTTCCAATACATTTTGTGTAAGCCAGGTCAATATAATGGTTTATACCACTTGGCAAGCTCTTGTTTAACTAAATAGAAAATAATGTCATAAAAAGAATATAATTCACTGCCAGAATTGGTTAATTTAATATTCAATTCCACAAAATATTTCGATCTGGTTCTGGTTCTGTGAAAGAGTGAATCGAATAAATCGTTTTCACGCATTGCTTTCATTGCCTTAACTTTCTCGATCGCGTAGTAAGGTAAGATATTGCATTCGTACAGAATTTCGAACTCGAGATGTTAATCAATTCTGACATTACGACTGTAGAGGAACTCAAAAAAGTGGGTCGCAAAATTCTGTCCGCCTGTCTGTCTGTACGTGTGCTCCCGAGGCATACATCCTAAACGGCTGCCCGGATTTGGTTCAAACTTCGGATTTGTTTCGGGGCCGTTTTTTTTTTCAAGATAACCTCAATATTAAATGGTACTTCCCATACAATATTTGCATACCAGTTTGAATTGTTCGAAAACGGCTCTAACAATTTCAACCAAAATTGATATTTGAGCTTAAGTAGATGGAGTTAATGTGACAGCATACCCAGTTTTTGGCCAAAAAATCGAATAACGGTTCTTTAGAAATTTGGACATATCTCAAAACGGTCAATACGATTGTAACAAAAATTACAATCTAATATGGTCATTTCTAACTTAATAACAAACTCAGTTTTTTTTTAAAAATTTCAAAATACATACTTAGAGTAAAATTGATTTTTCCGAAATTATTGCGTCCCTAATTTCCAATACGAAACACCGAAGCCATAATTTTAGAAACTGCTCATGTCTTAACAACTCCATTTTCGAGTACGATATAACTTTCAAAACCAAGTGATGCCTACATCCCCAATAATCTTAAGTACTCAATTTTCAGCTAACGATCGAAATACATATTTGGAATAGCAAAATAATTCTAACTAAGATCCCATACTTCGTTTTTCTCAAAAAAATGCGAATAAATCAGTTTTTTAATAACATATTGCTCAAAAATGTCTTCCCAATTCTCGATCTGTCAATAAAAAAACAATAACAACTTCAAACTTGCAAATATTTACGAGTTCTTCTTGTTTTTTTAACCAAATTGAATAGGTAAATGCACCTTAAAATAATTCCAACCACTTGGAGCTCACACAATCAGAAACTCCCACTTCATTTGCACCCCACACACGTCCATCGGCATATTCAGTTCAGAACTGAGTGCTCATGCTATTTCAAAAACAAATCCCTGAATTCTAACATAATATTTCTATGTAAAGATGTCAGTCTATGGCGAACTCTAATTTCAATTCCAATCACAGACACCTTAAACCAGCAGATCAGAAAGCAGAAACTCCTCCTACGTGTGTCCTTGTACTAAAAAATCTGGCAAAGTTTAATCGCTTCTAAAATAGTATAGTAGGCGGTTGTAAGTCTTTAACCCGAACTTACGAAAAATTGCCTGTCACTGAAAGCTAAAACTTATAAAAACTCACATTGTTATTTGATATGCATACAAACTGCCATATCGAATGAAAAGTGTATTTTATTTAACCCTGACTATTCTTACATTTTATATAAGGTTGCTTCAGCGCTTTTTACCTACCAACCAATTGACTCAACCAAACTCTTGATGGACAGGAACGTTTCGTGCGACTCCTTCGTGCACTTTATTTCGATTCATTCGGTACTAAAAAGCGTTTCTCGCTCAAAAATTGAGATATTAGGTTCTCAATTTTCAAACTATCACTAAAAATATTCACTTGCAAATGAGAACGTGAAAAACAAATTATTCAAATAAAATTTGTTTAGGTTTGGTTTAAAATGTTCGTTTCCCTTTTTCACAGAACGAGAACTGACAGAGAGACTGCCAATGTCAAGTAAGAAAATTATAAATATTTCAATCTCATCGTAGATTCATTAATTATCTTGAGTTAAGTTGTCATCGAACCTTCTGTCAATATCAATTTCGTAACAAAAAATGCCGGCAAACCAGGTGATGAAAGAAAAATCTCGAAAAGTCGAATTTCGAACGTTTTCATAGTTATATAATCTTTCAACTAAACAAATTGCATTTATTAAATAGTTAAGAAATCATATTGCTTTGAGGAAAATCGCTTAAGTCATTTGAAAGCTGTTTCATTGCTCAGACTACTTTTAAGAACCGAACCGAAGATTGATTCACTTTTTTGTTTCAGTTCTTCGGAGGAAGATTTAGTTTGCCAGCACAAATCTCAGTAGATAGCTAAGTATTTCGTTAAGGCACAAAAGGCTTCAGAAGTATTCAAACTTCTTGAAGAATGCAAGTTTACAAGCGTGGAACACGCTCACAAAAGAAGAATGTTAACGATGTAGTTTTACAATCACACTTATTACATTAGTTTTCACATTTTTTCTGCAGCACAGTTTCTTCGAGAATCAAATTAGAGCAGGTTGTTGAAGTTGGGGTAAAATTGCTTAATATAACTACATCTTTACTTTTCGTTTCAGGAATGCGAAAAGGTAGATATAATGTTCGCGATACATTCACCTTGAAGAACGGTTTGTTCGAATTGTTTCCTTGGAAGGAACAAACTTCCTAAAGATCTGATTGCGTTGTTCCACTTAGTTATTTAAATTATTTCTTAAAGTGCCAATCTGCACTTATTCAATAAACATTTATTTTGCACTAATCCTTATTTAAGTTGAAACTCGTTACGAAAATCCGGCTAAAGTTTATTACATTAGCCTACCACAAACAATACAGCGAATTTAAGAACAAAACAAATTTTCTTTGCCAAACAGATATTTTTTTTTATCGACATCCATCCATCCATCCATTAACATAAGGCCAATTTTAAAGGAGTGTTTCCACCCGTGCCTGACAACACCTATGTGCCAACAGCGAAAAAGTGAAAAAAAAAAAATAACAAAAAGGAGCAAAATTATGTGTCTTGTTTTACACGCACTTTTATCAATGTATGAACGGAAAACTCTTGTCATCAAAACAAGTGTTCGTCCTCTGGATATTCCCTTGTGTGAGCTGCCTTATTTCTCATATCACTTAGGTAAAGTTTCAACGGGCAATTTCATCATTTATACGCACACCATTCATATTCGAATTACACAACTGCAAGAACTATAGATCAAATATCGCAGGACGAAACTCTCAGGTGTTTTCGACGCTGCCCACATCATCAGCGTAAGACCTTCAAAGGCCAATAATTACTGATTGTGCGAAAAGACAACACGAAACAAGCAAATTGCATGTGTGTCAAAAAACAAAAAAAAAGTTTCATACTAATCACCTATTCATTAAGAAAACTTATTCGCAAATGTGAATACTTCTTGGATGGTGGATGTGCCGCCTGTTATCCTTTCAATACGAATCAATATCATTAAATATTGAGGTAATGACTTGGAAGCCATTGTCGGCCGGCGGTATCTTATACCAACGTTTATATAGGGCCTAACCGAATTGATTCGATCATAAAAGGGATCCCATAAATGTTGCAACTTTTAAGTATCTGGAAGTGTGCATTTCAAAGCCACTTTTATCACCCAAATGCGTGTGGATGGATGTTTTTATGACTTCGCATGGTTGTTTTTTTAAAAAGGTCCCTTTTGTACGGAACCGGAATATATAATCGAAGCATATTAACAATTCCTTCGAACTATTCAAAAATTATTGACCAATAAAAGAAGTCGATCAAATTTAAATTGTGTAAATAATTTAAAATCACAATTTTCTGTTTTTTAAATTTTTTTTTCAAAATTGTCACTTAGAAATTTTGTGCAAAAACTCACTTTAAATAAAACACCACAATGAAATTGAAAATAACCGTTTCCTTATTCAGGAAAGAACACCTCGAATATTGAACAAGTGTTCCGGTAGGTATGAGCACCTGTAGAATACTGTTGATACTGAATATGAGCACTGAACCGAGGCTCTCTTTATATACGGAACGGATTATCATCTGATGGCACCTCTGCTGATGAGTGCACCTACACACGGTATTGAGCAAAACCACCCCAAAATACACAATTCAACCCAAACCCTCTGAGGAAAATAACCAAACACACAATGCGAGTACAAACAATAAAGCATGTGCACTGCTTATCAAGTTGCCGTTGCCAGCCGCCCCACAATGTTGCGCAACATTTTCATTGAAAAACTCGCTTGTGAATGGAGTGTAAATGTTGCAGATAATAGCCTGATGGCTGTGGACTGCGCATACCCTAAGCTCCAGGTTCCAGGATGGTTCTTTTGAATTTATCGCTAACATTACGGACGAACTCTTGCAAATGGAAAGAGTAAGGTTAAAAGCGTTAATGGGTACGCTGTTCTGTAAAATCATATTTTGTTTAGAACATTAAGTATAGTCGACAAAATATATACATCACTTTTCAGTTGTTGGTGGGAAACCTTTTTAAAGCAATTCAGGATCTGTAGATGGGTTGGGAAGGATACACTCTGCAAGTAGCCTTGGTTTATATGTTAACAGTTATAGTGGCTGTCACGTGCATCTCCTCTGTCATCGTTGCTAGTAAGTTATAATCTGTTGCAAATTAAAAATCCTAGTGAAAAAGCAAACGCGAAACGACTTAGGTGCTTCAGTGGTTACTATTCTTTACTACTGACAAATAAACAAACCGCAGTTTGATATTTTTTCTCATTCATTTATTTGTCACATCTTCTAATAAAGATTCGAGTGTGTAACTGCCATGAGAAAGCTTCCCAAACGAAACCAAGAAACATGTATTTATGTAGATAAAAAGAAACTGTTTTAATATTGGACTGGCAAAGAACCGTGCTGGTGCTGTACAAAAAAACTGTAACGTGGTAATGAGATTTTAGAAATTGTATTTATCTGATTATTACTTTAACATTCGCATTTACGTATAGTTCTCCAGCTGCGAACTCGCATAATCCACACCTGCTATACGCCATTCACATCGAGCCATCGAGCCGAAAACCGGGTTTTCGCGAAAACACTCGGAAACTTCATCGAAAACAGAAGTTTTTTGTTAAGTCTGCATAGTCTTCCTCTTCACAGTTCCAAATGTATTCTCTAGGTGTTCGAATTTGTTTTTGCGCTTAGTTTTTGGCAAATCCAAAACTATTCCGTAAGTGTACTTAAGTACTTCGCGACGTTGTCGTTTTATGTGCATACTTTGCAAAATGTCCGGTTTTTGGTTCTAAGGGAAGTTCTTTAAAGTGACAGAGAGGGAGGGCGGCCGACGTCTTGGATTAGAAAGTTTTCTTTCCACGACGACATTTCGTTTGGACTTCCGGCTGCGAACAAAAAACAAGAAAAATCGCAAAATCTTGAATCATCCCAAGCCACATGGCTTTGATGGTATCGGCTGTATTGAAGGTGGTCTAGAATTATTACCAATGGAACACAAGAAGCTACATGAAAGCTACAATTCTGTCGAGATCGTGTCATTGATGTCGCTTCTGTATCAAAGAGACAAGAGCGGGCTATTTGTTATGAAGCTTATTTCTTTAGGACTATGGCGCGTGGACGATAAGTCCTTTCTGGCTTTTATTAGATCGTTTTTCGAACAGTTTGTGTTCGACGTATTTTGATTTTTAAATTCGTTGCTCTAATTATCTCTGGAGTCTTTGAGGACACCTTTTTGCTTGGAGCGAGAATTGCTTTTTTGGTTTAGGTTGCGGCGAAAGGCTCTTTCAAGTTGCAATCCACTACTCGGAAGTGTATAGGACCGTCAGCAATACCATACGCTTTGCCGGTAGACATCGGCATATAATACCTTCCAGTTTTACAACAAATTCAGACTAATACTACAGCACGTAGCGGGTAAAGTACAATTTATTTAATATAGACTTTTGCTGTACACTGATACAGTCCATCAGGTAATAGTCCCTATACATGTATATATTTTTGAAACTGACCCGAAGTCAGACAAATAGTGATGATGTATAAGAAAACCGATGTTGGGCTATTCTGGCCTTAAAATGTGATTTCTTTTACAGGGATTGTTGCAATAAACTCAAAATCACAAAATTATAAAACACCAAAAGACAACAGATGTAATTATTGCATTTATTCAAAAAGAAATGAATAATTCACGCTTATTGTTTTATTAAGAACACCTTTGCTCATAAACTAAGCATTAAATTGACCGCCAGCTCCCGTGCACCTACCCGATTCCCCTCGAAAATTTTGAAAAGAAAATTCTCTCTTAAATTTCGTATGCGTGAATACGTGTGAAGCAGCAAAAAAAAAAGAATTCTGAATGGAGGGGGTATAAACAAATAATGACACTGAGCCGTCATCCAACATCGTGGTATTTCTACCTTTTTGTAGAAATGTTGACGTCCGAAAAACCTTCCGTGCAAAACTAAAATGTATCATCAAAATAGTGGAAATATTAGGAATCTGATGAAGAAACCTTCGAACTACATTTGAACACACTAAATGTCCATAAAAAAGGGATTTAACTTTTAGTAAAAATTTCTAGTACCAATAAATAATTATTATAACGTTAACAAACTGCGATTTTTATACTGAAGGTTAATTTAATATGAATTTCTATCCGAATTATACTAATTTTACTCTTCGAAGAAACATTTTTTCATAAACAAATCGAGGGAATTTCAGTTCGGTGAAAAGGGAAAAATGCCCACGCTTCGCGGGAAAAATAAAGAGACAGTGCTAAGCACCAGAGACAATACTGAGACCCCCAACTCCGGCCGATTTTCCGTTACTTGCCTACAAGCTATATTACCATGGGGTTGTAAACTTTAGGTGCGTTAGTATTGTTACATAGAAAATCGTATTGACAAATGTCACGAAACTTCAAAAATTCCGGCTCACCAACACACTCGCACCTAAAATAAGCAACTTCCGCTGTGGGCAAAGTTGCTTCAGAGCCACTTCCGCTGTGGGCAAAGTTGCTATCAGCGTTCATAGATGTTTATCCGTTAAATTTGAAAATAATTGTTCCAACTAAATTTTATGTGGACAGTCATTAATTTCATAAAATAATTGTATATTTATGTGAAATAAAAGAAAGATGAGCATTTCTGTAGAATAATAAACAAATTAACACATTTTTAGCGAACATTTGTAAGGCATTTAACATAAATCCAGTAGAATATGTTTATCATATACATCGCTTAATATACTTCTGGAGTTTAGTTATAATTTATAAATACCAAGATTAGTATCGTTGCTGTTTTTAAGAGTTTCTCCGTTAGTCTAAATATAATTTAAAATAAAGTATACGTATGTGTATTTGTTTTATTTTTACGTGTCTCGTATTTCAAAGCCTACATTTATATGACTTATAAGTCGTATGTTTTGGTATTATAATGGAACAATAATGGTGAATGAGTACTTTGGTTGAATAGAAATACAGAATGTAATGAAAAAACTAATATGAAAATGTACTGAGATAATATACTTATTCACCAAATTTGAGTTGAAGTTCTTTTAAAAAAAGCTGTACTTCTGAACACTGTCACAGCTCACCACGGTTGAAATCTGACACTGACACTGACAACTAGTCTAACTTATCGCAACTTTTTTTTTTCGCGAAATTCGCTGTTACCGATTGCCTGCACAACTTGCCCAACTTGAATCATGAGTTTCACCCGACTTTTCCTATGCTCCAAAGAAAAGGGCTACTTCACCGTCGTCTAAAATTGCTGCGACTTCTGCCAAGACGATTTAACAGACGACGACATCATGATACTGGACAGCGGAGAACAAGTATTCTTCTGGCTCGGCTCCATATGCAGTGAAGTCGAAATTAAATTGGCCTAGAAAACCGCACAAGTAAGTAACACAGCCGACGACAGAAACTCTTTCAGTTTACACAAATATGCATTTATTAACATTTATTCCAGGTATTCAACACAACATCTATCAAATAACCAGAAAGTGCGCGCAAACTTTTCCTCACTCTGAAGAAAAAGGAGTCGAAGCGTCCCACAAAAAGTTTCCATGGCTGGAGTGCACACAAGGCTCCACCAGAACAGAGTGCAGATTCGTTTCATCGTTCATATTAATAACACGTACTGATAGTTTTACATGTAAATTATTTTATATTCAATACATATAATAAAATGTTTCGGAACAACAATAAACTACGATTACTGGTGTTGGCCTAGTCGAAGACTTTGTAAATAGTTGTGACGCCCAGTTGCTCCCTTGGCAGACCAGCAGCAGTGCCTTTAGACGAATCTGTTCTATGTTGATGTCACGATTCTCCCTGTCGACCTGGGCTTTACTTCTCATCTCGTACTCGAATAGTTTAAGACTGTTTTCCTCCTTCATTTCGATCTCGTGTTTGATGGTTTGCCGGCGCATTGCCTCTTGGAGTGCGACACTTTCCTCTTGCCTAGTAAGTGTTACCGTTTAAAGAATCAATTCACACAACTTTTACAATATACTTACTTTTTGAAATTGTCCTCCTGGATACGTTGCTGCTGCGACAATTGATCCTCATAGCGACGCCTTGCCAATTGGTCTTGATATTGGGCACGATACTGTTGTTGCTTGGTCTCTTCCTAGAAGTGGATACAAATGATTAGCAATTCGTCGTCAGGTTCATATTAATTCAAATCCAACTTACAATAAGGGTCTTCCTACGCTCTTCGTGATCGAAACGCTTGTGTTCAACTTTCGCCTGTTCAATATGTGTTTCGTATTCCTTGGCTTTGGCCATACACTCTTGATGACGTGTGTTCTCCTGCATCGTGGACAAATCAAGGGCTTCTCTAGCATGATCTTGAGTGGGAGCTTGTGATTTAACAAACCTTGAAGAAATATCTAATAATTAAATATATATAGTGAGACAAATTCATTGAATAGTATGGCTTACTTATATCGATTCCGATTGATATTCATCGTTGTCTCCAGTGCGATCCATTATATTTGGTAAGGTTAGCGAACACCTCAACGTCGGCTTCTTCCTTAGCTGTAAGATAAATGTATTTAATTATTAATTTAAACACTTAAAATACGTGAAAACTTACATTATTTCAATTTGTTGGAGGAAAAATACAATTTGTTTTCCATATTTTGACAGTTGTCACTCGACTTCTGTCAAAAGAAATTCACCTCATTTTTTTTGTTTTGCTTTTTTTGTTGAAGCTCACACGGATTCTAAATTGACATAACACCGATAGGAAAACAAAATGGCGAATTCAAAAAAAAACTGAGGGGGCCAGCGGCAAGAGGATTGCGAGTTGGGGGTCTCAGTATGGTCTCTGCTAAGCACAGTGACTGACAGTAGGGTAGTTGGTAAGTTTCTATCAGCTGATGGATGCGTTCCAACAGTTTACATTTGTTGTTTTATTTCACCACGAAAGCATTTGTTTTACAAAATGGTTAGTAACTAATGTAATCAACGTATCAATAAAGAAATAAACTGAGAAATATTCATTCGCAGGAATAAAATAATACATTTTTGTACTTACAGTAATTCTTTTGTTTTCGTTTATTGTTTTTGGCGAAAAATTATTTCGCCGGGGAATGTCGACAGGAAAAAGGCAACGAATTCAAATGGAAGAATTGATTAGGAATATTCAAATTTAGAGTTCGTTGGGGTCAAGGGCAGAGATATGAACATTTCTGAGTGGGTAACAGTTTTGAGTTTTGAGTTAAAATTTTTTCATGAATTTTTCAGAAAACAAAAAGGCAAACAAATTATTACAAAATTTCAACAATTTAATAAACAAAAGCATTTCAAACTAGCGTAATAATTAATGAAAACACTTGAGTCAGCCGAGAACAGCCGTGAATAATGTTTATTTAGAAAATAACTTTTTTGTCCTATCAATTGGGCTGTTGGTCTTCATACTATTTTGGTGCAGATTTCTTTTCGAAATGTTACCTTCAAAACGATATACAACTTTCATAGGACATGACAAACTAATTTTTAGAAATTCTCATGACGAAAAAATGACTCTGGCTGACGAAAAAAAATTCTTTCAACTTTTTAAAAATTTTTTTTTTTCTAAATTTTCATTGAACTTTAATAACCAAAATGTCTTATAAATACAATCAACGAAAACGAATTTAATTTCTTTATACTGTACGGGAATAAAATGTATAGGTATACTATCGGTAAAATTCCAAATAATTATTTGTAGATACTGATTTTATTTTGTTTTTGCCGATGATCCCTAGAGTTCATCGGTTTCCATTGTTTACAACCACAATGTAAACATCCTGTACTGTATGGACTATCTAGATAAAATAAAATAAGTCCTTGTAATATTCGTTTTAATGAAATAGAAATTGTTACTAAATTCACCACACCATACACTCCGTTTTCTAGACACATCCCGATAACGGCCAATTATTTGAATTATTTGAATTTTTTCCAATGTCACCACAGAATGAGTTGTCAGTCATCTGTCAGGTTGCTATGTGCAAATGTATGCGTGCGTCTTATGGACTTTAACATGGCACACATACTTTCGCACATAGGAACACGGAAAACAGCTTGTAGGCAAACTCTCTTAAGTTGAAAGAGCTGACGGTCTATTTAATACTTAGTTTATGCCTTTGCTTGTACACGCTCAATTGTTGAATGTCCCTCTATTCTCTTTATTCCTACACCTTCTTTACTTCACACTTCACAGTGCTGTCGTGCTGTTCCGTATCAATTGTCACTTGGGCCCAGCGTTGCCAAACGGTCAAAATATTTCCCCCCAGATAAATTTGAAAAACCCTCAGATTTGGCTTTTTTTCTAAAAAAAAAAACCCCAACTTTTTGTCAATATTTTCTTTATGTTTTACGAATTAAAAGTAGAAATTTCAAATTTGAAGCGCGAACATGTTTGGTCTTACTAATGCAAAAGTTTGTTCCAAATATTTATGATGATGAAAAAGTCAACGCATGCTCCTTTTTGAAACCAATTTGTAGAAATTTACACAGCTTCAACGCATGATATATTTCTTAATAAAATTTACTGATGAGGTTGGTGCTTAGATCCGGAAAAATATTTAAGCAACTATTACATACAACTATAACTTTTTCATAGTGAAACCGGCATTAGCTTTTTTTTTAAAGATTTGTTTTGAAAACGAAAATCGTCCAAAGATATCAGAATTTTCACACGTTAATATAGCTCTAGGGAATCGATTGATTATTTTGCAGCGTTTTAAAATAATACACACACATATTTCATCCTTTATTGCAAATTTGAGTCATTTGTTAGTGGACAGAAAACCCCTAAATCTGGGGGAAAATCCCCAAACTGGCAACGCTGCTTGGGCCACTCTGGTTTTGGTGGCCTCATACTCAAAACTCATGGAAACACTACCAGTTCCGAAATAAAAGAAGAACGTCATTTAAAATTTTCATCGGATAAGGAAAGGACATTTATTGAAAGTCATCGCTTGTGAGCTGTGTTACTTTTCATTTTCAACACACCCAAATCCATTAATCAGTAACTGACCTAACAAATCTTCACCTCAGTATTCAGCCATTTTTGAGTTTGGAATGATTTCTAAGAGACAAAAAGGAGATCTTTCTTTTGGTGTAATTAAATCTATCCTATGTCCATTACTGCCAAAGATATCAGCATATGGAATAAATGGTCAATATTGGTCTGCCACATAAGCCTTTGTATGTGAAGTTCACATTTTCGTATGAACTTTTCTGAAAATGCTTAGATATTTTAAATGACCTGGGTATACATACAATTGAATTAAAATTATGCTTCATTTGCAAACGCCAATTCAGTGCTTAAATGATCTTAACATACAATTCACCCTCAAAAGTGCTTCATATGCATAATAATTTTTCAGTGTTTAAATGATACATACAAACCCAGCTCCCTGTCAAAGTAAGCATTCAAAATGATATGAATTAAAAGTCGGGTCCGATACATATTTTTTTTTATTTTTTTCCTTTCTTAACTTCTGAAGGCACTAAATTAATTTTCCAAAAAGCTGAAAAGTTATGAGCAGTTATGAAAAAACCCAAGTAGGTATATTACAGAACTATTTTTCTTTGAAACGATAACTTACCTTGTTTTTTATATAAAAAAATATAAGTTTAACAAAAAACCACAAGAAAAATAAAATAAGAGTAGTTTAAAACAAATGCTTTTATTTTAACTTTTGTATGAAAATATGCCACATTCGCATTCAAAAATCACAATCTCGTTCCATATTTAAATGCAACATAGGTTAGTCAAAAAGTGCCTCATACCATACAAACACATTATTTGCGAAAAAAAATCATGCCCCTATGCAACTTCCTTTTTTTCAACTTGAGATTACAACCAATTAAATTAATAAATTTGTTTAATGGTTTTCCTACTGAAGGTTTTTGTTTTATTCGTATTCAAACTTTAAACGTCGGCTTCTCGAAACTAGGTTCTTGTCGTTGAGATCACTCCAATACTGAGGTGACGAAATGACTGCAATAATACACATATCTCTAAACAAATTTGTGTACGTACTTCATATTGCATATGAAGTTAGACAGTAGTAAAGGACCTCAAGTTCCTAACAAGGAGTATTATTTAAATTAAAAAAAATTGAAATATAATGGACTTCCAAATTGTCAATTTTTATAAATAGGAATGTGAACTTGTAGTTGGCCAACAAATTCCCTTCCATAAACATGATACAATTTTTAAATTAAACTACTCAAAGGAATTGTATAATGTCGAAAACCCTACCAAGCTGTGAAAAAAACGTATATCTGGTCCATTTAAGATTACACTTTTAGTGACACCTCGGAGTTCAAATAAGTTTGTTAGAAATTAAATGCGATATATATGCGTACCTGCCTATTTGAAGGATTAAAACTCAATTACTGTAGCCTACTGCACGCAGCGGAGCTTACAGAAGTTTCTGCGAGAACACTGCAAACATAATTTTAACAGTTAAGGACCGTTCACATGAGCGCTATTTTCGAATAGGCGAATTGCGAACAAATCAATTTAGTTGTATTTATGAATTGAAAATTGCTCTTTGTACTTCCACAAAAGCATAATATTTAACAAATCTGACATCTTATCTAAAATTCACAATCCTAATAAAACAGTCGCGATCCCAAAACCCAGGAATGAAAAATTCCTGCAAACTTAACCTTGAACAATGAAACTAATTCACGGGCATTTGTGATTAAAAAAAGTTTTTGTGTGAATGTAGTGTCAAAAACTACGAATATTCGCTTGTTCGCACTTTGCAATTCGCTCTCACCTGAATAGTCCATTACGCCTTTATATAATAGTATAGATAATATATACTAAACATAAATATATGCAAAGGTTCCACTTTAGCATTTAAATTTTTAAACTCCCAAGAGTCAAATTTACTATAAATTTTAATGGTTCTTACTAATTTATAATCATTTTTAACCTCCAAACTAAATCGCAATAGGAAATTTGGCCATTGTGAGTTCGTAAAATCTAACCTGGATACTAAATATGATTATTAGTATCGCGATTTGTTCGCAAATGATTTTTTCTTGTAAACCCCGCAATTCTTATGACAATGCCATAAAGCGTAGTCCCACTTTCATTGCAGATTACAAATTAGCTCTTCACTCAATCGAAACTAACAACTTTTTTATTACTTTCTAATTTGTTCGATTATTTGATTACCCTCGTACACACTTTTCTAATTAAATCTCATATTGTGTCGACTCATCATATTTGTATTTGATAAACTGGTACGCGTTACCCTTTTTCCGAATGAGTAATTACTTTTTAATGTACGATCGTAATTGGTGCAGTCAGAGTGGGAAATTCTCAGCAGAAGATGAAAAGCAAATACATGACAGACAGTTCACGTCACAGATAAGATAGGGCCCGGCGATTTAATGGATAAACCCGTGTTTAGATAAGGGGTGGAAGGTTGATCCTTCAAGAGTTTGGGATTACCTATAATATTAGGCGCAGCATTTTTGTAGATTTTATGAGCCCCGTAACTATAATAAACAGCCACTGAGGGTCCTTGACATGTCATAGTAGTAGTCGGTGATACATAAATTTGGGGGAATGCAAATCATGAAAACAAGAAACAACCACGAAATTGGACTAGAAGATAAGAGCGTCATTAGCTGGAAGCGAATGATTTATGACGGCACTCTACCAGTAAATATGTCTGTTGGGTTTTTCGGTCACATTTTGTTATCCGTTCTTGTTGAACCTTACTTTGCTCAAAAAAAAAACAAAACAATTACATCCTAAACCGGTTGAAGTGTATACTCTACCCACTACTTCACTTTTATTGTATAAATAATATCAAATGGAATATGTGCATTCATCAGATAGCAACTAGACAGATCTGTTATAAACAAATGGTGACATTGACACTATTATTCAAAACTAGGAATAAATATTATGGATGAATTCAGAGAGTTTCTCTGGGTAAAACGACTAGTGGCAGAGAGACGAAATGAGATGATTGTTATAAGAAACAAATTTTTTTATACTTTGCTCAATATTGTAAAGCAGGGATGGAGAGAACATTTCCATATTTTATTTTTTATTTTTTGGCAGAGAGACGAAATGAGATGATTGTTATAAGAAACAAATTTTTCCAACGCAAAGGCAAAAGCCTATAGCTGTCGGAATCGGCAAATAAGTGAACGTCATAAGTCATATATGTGCAGAATAATTTAAATATAAGGAATTAATTTTATTAACTATCTAATATTAATTTAAAAGGTACGTTCAAATATATTTATGATTTATTAGTATAAGCATAAAAAAAAAACAAATGAAATTATAATAAATAAAAGCTATAATTTCTTTTAATTTTTTTTTTAAATTTAATTGCCAAAATTAAAAGATATTGTTTTTCACCCATTTTTTGATGGAAGCAAATGTTTTAACTCGACATTTTATATTTTTACAACTGCATAGTTCTAATTTCGTTATCCACTGGGAAAGAAAACGTACTATTGGCCGCAGTTTTGCGAATCTCGATTACTGAGCGAGATTTACACCTACTTTCACTAATACCAAAACATTTGCCAAGCTTTAAACTGAGTTATTTTACGTTTTTAGAGACTACAATTCTGCGATAAATAGAGAAAATACATATTTGGCAGCTGCGACTGCAATGGATATCAACATAAATTGAATGGATTTCTATTCAAAATTCAAAATTTGAAAATCCCAATGGAAAACGATATAAATCGTCGCTGCATGCGAGTCACTTAGCCTTACGGCAATAACTTTGCATGAAGTAATATTCTCGACCGTAGATGGCGCTGTCTTCTGACATTTCTTCACGAATACCAACCTACGCCGGACAAAACTCCTTTTGTCAAAAGTTCTGAAATCTGCCGTAGTGTGTGAATTTTTTTAAGGTAAATTATCCAACAATTTTTAATACATCTGCAGTGCAATATATTATTAAAATTGTAATTCATACATTTTAAACCTCTTTGAATAATTTCCCTACATGATTTTCCCAAAAACTACTCAAATTACCACGCAAATATTCAAAAACCCTCCCGGGTTGCATACTTCTATTAACACCCCTAATTTAAATCACCCATTTTTACGTAAACGATGAAATCAATATGCGGTACTAAAATTACTTACTTTCTTTGGTCTCTTTTATACTCTACAGCAGAAAACCTAAAAATGCCCGAGCTTACCGAAGTTAAATCAGATACCCCAGCTGAGGTCAAGCCCGCAGCAACCTCTGAGAATGCCGTTCGTATCGAAGATGATGCTAGTGATAGCGATTCCGAAGACACAATCCCCGAGTTGGAGGACGCAACTGCTGGAGCAACTCAATTGGGTGGCGGTGCCACTGGACTGCCAATCGATTTAGTTTCAAAGGCCAAGCAGTCGCGCGGTGAAAAGAAGGCTCGCAAAATTATGCTGAAGTTGGGTCTGAAGCAAATCCAAGGCGTCAACCGCGTAACCATTCGCAAGTCAAAGAACATTTTGTTCGTCATCAACAACCCCGATGTGTACAAGAATCCACACAGTGACACCTACATCATCTTTGGTGAGGCCAAAATCGAGGATCTTTCACAGCAAGCTCAAGTGGCCGCCGCTGAGAAGTTCAAGGCTCCAGAATCGGCTACCGGTACATCTGACACCGTTGGCACAACCACATCAGTGGCACCAATCGCCGAGGAGGACGAAGAGGAGGTAGATGAGACCGGAGTCGACGAAAAGGACATTGAGCTGGTCATTACGCAGGCGAACACATCAAGAGCCAAAGCAATTCGAGCGCTCAAGAACAACAATAACGATATTGTTAACGCGATCATGGAGCTGACAATGTTATAAGGTGAACGGTGTTCAATTGACTTTGTTTAACTATAATTTGCATTTTACCCGCCTTTTGAGATCATAAACATTACTTCACACCCCAAGTCGAACAATAAAAAGAATATTTAATCAAAAAGAACAACAACAGAATGGGAAACTTGTCCTTTCGTGATGTGTACTCGTTACTTGAGAGAATCGGCTTATATGTTCTGTTTCGGATGTGGTTAGTTTGTACGCTGTAAGCATTCAATGAATAAAATATCACTTTAAACATTGAAATGGAACTCTTGGTTTCCTTGGAGCTGATTGCTAATGGGGCTGGTGGGAGGGTGGTTTTCGTTTCACTCGTTTTACATCGTCGCGTCAGTTGTAGGTTGTAGCAGAGACGTGTTTGGGTTGTAGCTTGGTTTTGTCAAAAACTAATGTAACTGTCGATGTCCTTGGCACGATGATAATCTTTGTTCTTTTATGAAGTTCTCTATACGTGAAGGATGTGCACATTCGTACCTTGCATACTTAATCTGTCGCTCATAATTCTTTGTCGAAGAAGATGAATCAACATATCAAAAAACGAAAGTAAATAAAGAGAACGACAGTCCCATACGTACAACCCGATTCTTTAAAACTCGTTGATTCTAGATGAAAGAGAGCGACTAGTGTTCTAGTTTTTTTCACAAAGACGTATATACTAAAATTCAACAACTTCTTTGGTTGAACTGGCCCTATCCAGGAAAGGTTAAGTTCCGGGTAGTTGCATATCACCTGGTTAGTTTTGTTAAAGAAAGTTGTTGATGGAAAGCTTTTGGTCTAAGCAGAGAATTCTTATCGAAATGGTCAGATTCGAAATTACTGTGCACATTTTTCCAGCAGGTTGGCACAAGTAGAGAAATTTTGAACTTTAAACAAAGGAGCTCAAGATCAATGGATCTTCTCAGAGTCAGTAACTATTCCTCAGAAAATAATTGAAAATAAATAACGATTATCAGAGAACAAATACGGCTTCCGAAAGGCTCGCATAAGCCATAAGGTAGTATAATAGCGATCGTTTCGATCGGTGTTACCTTCTTCCGTTTGGGGATATTTGCAGATAAAATACGCTGCGTGAGTATTAAAGTATTACACATGTCATCAAGCTTTTATTTGGTTTTCGCTGTAAATATGTAGTTAAAAAGGAAACAAAAAACAAAACAATTGGAAAAACAAAAAATAAACGAAGTACACAGAAGATTCGAATAACAATTGGTAAAAGGTAGATTCAATTCAATTCAATAGTAAAGAGACTCTTTAAACGGTGAAATGCACAGACACCCATTAAGTAAAGACCATCAACGGCATCGGAACAACTATTTGTCGGGCGACGTTTTCTCAAACTTTAACATTCTCACTTGACTTCTGGACTGAAGTAAAATATCACAAGGTCCCTGCATCCATGGTTCCCCGTCCGCTTGCATTGGACACGTATCCTTCAAGTGGATCTGAGGGGGAAAAAAGTGGCTGTTTATGTGAATCAAAAACCCTCTGTCCAACTACTCACTTTGATTTGCTTCGCTTGACCAATACGAACTGGCTTGCTTATGCCACACTGCAATTGGGCAATGTGAAAGGAGGACACTATACCGAAGACTTCTAGCATACCATCCGATATGGAGTTGATAATTTTCACCTTTGAGTCGCCATTACTAAGCTCTACTTAAACAAGAAAATAACCTTTAATAGGCATCGCCTCACAAGGTGTAAAGGAATAGTTACCGCACAGTTTGCAGCCAGCTCCCCAGGAGTCTATGTTTAGGAAAACAATTGATTGCAACTCCGGCAAATTGATCAGTTCATTGTCCAAGTACAGATCGAGTTTCTGCTCGATGCCCTCACAGTCCCGCTGAACTATTTGCTGAGTTCCAAACCCGAAATAAATTAACTGAAATCGAAGGCATTTTCAGTCAGTTGGGAGTGCACAGGTTTGCCTATTAAATTTACCTTATTAAATATCCTACTGCTGAGTACGTAAAATCGAGATTCACGAGTTTTGTGGAAGTTAAATGTGACCAATGCATCTACTCCAATACTAAAGTAGTTGTAAACGTGTACAGTTTTTACTGGCGCTTTCTTTATTGGCAAACGATATCGGTACGCTTCAATTTGTAAATCGAAACGATCCAGATTAATGGATTTGGCACTTTGTATCTGAAATGAAAAACCTTACAATATGACGAAGAAACTTAGAGATTGTTTAGTAATTGCAAAGCGAATATTCGTTGTCAGGAAAATTTACAATATTACGCACTGCCGGTTTTTTCAATGGTAATCTTATCGACTACGTCACAAACAGCATCCTTTTTTTTCTAACCGGCAATGGTTTGGCTATGAGTTAAACGTCAAACATGTGCAGAAGAAAAACTACTTACATCTCGGAGAATGTTTCTGGGATCAAGCTCAGATGGGGGCTCCGGACCCCATCCTAAAATTCGAGACAAGTCGTTCCCGGTCCCAAGTGGCATAATTGCAAGCGATGGAATCGGCTGTGTTAACAAATTGTAGGGTCATAAAAGTCAATGTACAAAAAATGTCCAAACTCACCTTAATATTCAAAGTATAGATGGTGTTGAGTACCCAACCAACGGTGCCATCGCCACCTGCAACAAGAATGCGACAAGGACGTGGGCTTGCCTTTGCGGCCCATTGCAATGCGTCTTGAGGTCCACGGTGCCCCAGCTCCATTACTTGCAGCGGATGCAAGTAACCTTTTAATAAAGAAACCACATCCGAGCCTGTGCTGCTGCCCGACTTAGTATTCGCTATAACAATTAATGGCGCCCAATTCTCGATCTCTGGAGGTTTTATCCCCGTCAAGTGCAATCGTACAGATTCTCGAGTACGAGCTGCCTCAATGCAATACGAAGGAAATATAAGATCCTTGAATTCACCCAGATCGCATTCGCCCTTGAGATCGATTCTCCGAAAGCAGTTGTCGTGATAGACCCTCTGACACCAGCAACACCGATATCCAAACAATCCTGGTGTTGCGTGATAGTCAATACCATCTTTACAAGCATCACACTCACAGTTAAGCGGAAGATTACCTACAAATTCAACCCACATAAGGGGAAAATCCAAACACAATTAGTCATGTGTAAACCAAACCTCTGACCCACAAGTGTCGCATTGATTTTTCGTTTTTCAGCCATTTCTCTTTGCATTTGAATTCCCTGTCGGCCTTCTTGGTGCAGGCGGAATCCGCAAATATGCCGCAACAATCACAGAACAATCCAGCTGATGGCTGCAACAGAATCTCGCATATGCTGCAAAAACACGACTAAAACGGTTTGTTGTTGCATTGTCAACCAAACAAATATGATAAATGCGGCTGTTATGCTCAATGCTCACCCGATCCAATATGCGTATCGATTTCCAGCCGTGTCGTGATTTTCTGGGAATGCAGATGACGTCTTCGATCAGCAGACTTCGACAGAATGCAAATAATGCAACCAATGCGAACAAAGACCCAATAAGGGCTTCCGAGCTCAGCTCCAGATCCATTGTGTATACAGATATTGTTCTCTAGAAAATTGTATTGACAGTTATTTCTAAATATTCAGTGGAGCACTGTCTAAGGTACAACACACGCCGATACTCATGTTCTTTTTAGAATAAATCACAGAAATTAGTTTAAATCGATTTTGGGAAGCTTTCTGCGACGAAGACGGAATTTTTCAACGATGAAAACGATGAAAACAATGAAATGTCAAATAGATTTCACGTAGGTCAGTAGGTGGCGCTTTCCGCATTAAGTAGATCCGGTGCCGGCAAAATAAACAATATAGTGGGAATAATAAAAGCTGTGCAAAAAAAAACGTTGATTTTAATTAAAATGTTGAACCGAATGTAACCCATTCGGCTCCTTATCGATAGCAAAATTTAAACAAGAATTCGAAAACTTATATAGGTAATGCGTGTAAGCAAATTCATTCAAATACCCTGCTATAGAGACAGGACTCACGAACGATCGTGCAAGCGAGAACGTCTGCATGTAGGTTTGGTATCGATATGCCCGATGCCATTTTCTAGACGTCACACACACAAAGTATGAGTAAAGGACATCTGCACAAGAAGAGGATATGCAACGAAGAATATGGGAATGCGACAGTTGTGGGGCATTCTGTATTGAGACTCAACAAGTGTAACATCGATTAAATAAAGAATTGAGTTTTGAATTGGCCTTGTTTATTTTTGATTTAATATAATTGATTATAGTCATTATATGCGTATCAATAACCATATTTGTTTTCAAGGACTGTCTTATATCAAACGAAATACGTGTGTAACATAATGGAAAAATTCGAGTGTCATTCGAAAATGTTATGTCAGTTTTCCAGCGCATTTCGTGTTATCTTTTAAAGTTCTTTATTTCCTTTTTAGTAAATAAAACCTGTATATTTCTATGAAATCATTCATAAAATTACACTTGTGATATATCTGTCTTCTGTGTATTTGAACAACATAAATTTTAAAAGTTATTCCGTCCATACCTACCTACTTTCCTTTCACTTAACCACCAATTGAACATGCCCTTGAGCTTTCTCATTAATAGTGGGAAATGGAAAACTACACAGTTCCTTAAACTTAACCCGACTGTACACTTAACGGTTCATACCGCCATTATTAATTCATTTCGTGTTTCACTGATTAATAACCATTGTGCCATTTAGTTGTGCAAAATTGGTTTCATACTTCATAATTTCTTCGTTTTGCATAATCAATATTAATTGTTGACGAAATGGACATGTCGCTGGGTAAGAAATCCACACGAGTACCATGTAAAATAAAATAATGTTGGTGTTGCTTGCAGACGACTACATCAATAGCTTCAAAGAGCCGAGCATTGAAAAGCAACCAAATGAATCAAAATTTAAAGAAGGCAGACGTGACGAAGATATCACAGAGGAAGAAGAGGAACTGCTTCTCCAAGACGACGATGACTACGTGTCCTTGGCTCTTAAAAACGACGATCTAGCACTGGTCAAATCAGCGGATCAAAACGATTTAAGAAATAAAATCGTGGGACTATTGCCAAACTCGAACTCACAACAATGGCGTTTAATGCAACCTAATGTGATGCATTCACGACCCGCTGGTATGCCGCCATTAATACCATCGGACATGCCCCAAAACAGTTTGAGTGGGAACAGGGGTTGGCGAAACTATAATCACAAATATCGTAACTTTTTCGGCCGCAAGAATTGGAACAACAATAATAATTTCAACAGCTCGAACCATCGCAACAATGGTCGGATTCAACGTTTCAATAACAATACTCGTGCAAACTTAAACAGGTGCAATGTTCAACGGCCACTATGGACTGTTTTTCTCTGACATATTTCTCCATTCCAGTAAGAATATCCAGATCGTCTTGCAACAGCTAAAGGAGCGCAACCCAATGATACTGTACCCTGAGGTGGGCGTTCCCGACTTGACTATTGAAGCGAGTGCCATCGATAAGCAGAATGATGCCCAGAAAAGACCCAAATTATTCTCAAATTTTACAATGCCAACTATAAGTCCTAACTTGCCGCAGGTTTCAGCTGGGCCTCAAACCAGTAACCCGTCTAAAGGCTCTGAGGCCATCAAATGTTTACTTGGAATCAGTGAATCGGGCTTAAGGAATGATATGATACCGTCATTGGCAGGGAAGCTACTTGACTTCTTGAATGGTGATAACACATCCTTGCACCGGCCGCAGTACGACATGAAGATCCAAAGAGAGATCCATGACATTCAGGTAAGAGGCAGGACGATATTTTCTCCAATTATTTATGTCTAGTTTTTTGTTCTAACTGTAGAAAAAACCACTGTTGTACAAATGCCCTGGAGGAGAGGTCGTCAGCTCCGATGGAATCGGAATTCCGGACTGTAAGATTCAGCCAAAGGCTTCGGGGGTATCACTGAACAATAGATTTGCCTAAGCAACCGATAAGTTCCACTGCAAGTGAAGTTGTACTCATTTCGTTATTATTTGTATTCTTTCATTTTAAAGTTTTTGACGTTGAATTCAGACTTGAGGCCATATTTTTCACATCACACATTATTAAGAATCGTGGGTGGAACACATGCGTTTGGTGTGTTGAACGTGATCCTACAAAGCGTTTCCCCCGTGACTGTATGTACTCATACAGTAACATTCTTTTCCCTTCCAACTTAGGTTGCATCAAAATTGAAACGAATGATAAAAATGATGTTTTGTTTTTAACCTGATCGCAACCTACGAATACCTACATTAAATAATCTAGAAGATGGGCGACTCCATTATTACATCGATTTTGAATAAAAATAAGTAGGTATCTTGTGCAACTTAAAGCTATCAATAATTTAGGATATGTCATAAGAAAATAAATAATAATATACATACCTTTCTGCATTTCTGATATTTATATTGTGTGTTTATAGTTTGAAGAAATAATAAGGACATACATTTGATTGGTCAGAAATTTGTCATTTAACTGGATCACCACTCCCTTTGTGACCAATTAGTCAAAAGTATGTGCATACACAGAGGTTCATAAGGAGCATCCCGTGTTGTACATGGTGGGATATGTTGAAACATGTGGAACAGAGATACACATTTGATGGTGGTTGTGTTAGTCAAATTGACAAATGCATCGAATAACCATGCTCCCTTAAAATGTCTAGAAAGTACTTCGTACATCGTCGGGGCAAGCTCGGAACCCAATTCATCCGTAAGTGTACATTTTAGTTACAAAGCATAGTACACACTCAAAGTTCAGCCTCACGACCAGGGTTTGCCTTTGCTTTTTCCAGATCAATGCATTCGTGAACAAGCTATACAGAATACAGTCTGATTTGCAAAAGAGAAGCGAAAATCTTTTCTTAAAATAACCTGAAGAGAATTCTTTTTTTTTTTTGCTGAAGTAACGGTTCAAAAGTATTTTTTGTGGTTACCTACTGATTAATGTAATAGAAAACGACATCTACGTTTTATGTTCCAATCGAACATAAGTGAGCTAAAGTAAAAAACATGTTAATTTCTAAACACTTCTAACCTCTGGAAATCTGAACTTGGCCATTTACTTTTCGTTGCCTGAAGGTGCGAGTGACACTTGTCAAAACCATGTGCTAAAAAACTCTGTTTACTTCTTGTTCGCGTTATAAAATATTTGCTTACAAACTTTTGCGTTTTAATCAAGAATTATTTGTCGAAAATGTCCAAAAAAGATGACAATCCATTCGCTGTACTGGGCCTAAAACCGTGGGTGAGCAAACAGCTACTAAAATTAGGTAAGGCATTTGTAATATCCCTCAAAATATCGTCTTCAAAGAACCCAATCGCTCTTAGGACTCAAAACTGCGACACCTATACAACAAAGTTGTATTCCGCAGATTTTGTCCGGCAAAGATTGCATTGGAGCAGCTAAAACAGGTTCTGGAAAGACATTTGCCTTTGCTTTGCCTATCTTGCAGCAACTAAGTGAGGAGCCTGTAAATCACTTTGCGTTGATCCTCACTCCTACTCACGAGCTTGCATATCAGGTAGGTTCTGAGTGTTTACATTTAGTTGGTATAGCGTATAATTGTTTCCTCTTGAAGATATCGGAACAATTTCAAGTGGCGGGGCAACCATTGGGCGTTCGGGTTTGTGTGGTTGCCGGAGGAACTGACCAAATGATTGAGAGCCAAAAACTAATGGCACGTCCCCACATAGTTGTAGCTATGCCGGGCCGCTTGGCTGATCATTTAACTGGCTGCGACACATTTTCCTTTGATTCGCTAAAGTTCCTTGTTGTTGACGAAGCTGATCGTATGCTAAACGGCGATTTCGACGAGAGTCTGGGAGTTATCGAGAAGTGCCTGCCGAAAGATCGCCAGAATCTTTTTTTTTCCGCAACTATGAAAGATTTCATTAAGGAATCGAGTATATTTCCGATTTCGGATCAGGTGCGTAACCAAATTGCGTCGTATTTTAGGTTTTTTTTTCATTGTGGTTGGTGGTGGTTGGCTTGTTTCAGGCTTTTGAATGGTCAGAAGAATCGGACGTGGCAACTGTTGATACCTTGGAGCAAAGGTATATCCTCTGTGCTGACTATGATCGGGACATGGTGCTGATTGAAGCCCTTCGGAAGTTCAAGGAAGACAACGAAAACGCTAATGTTATGATATTTACCAACACAAAAAAGTAAGTGTCGCTAGGTTAACTTATTTCTGTTTAACTGAATTGTGATGGTCTTTTGCAGATACTGTCAGTTACTTTCAATGACATTGAACAATATGGGCATGGAGAATGTCTGTCTGCACGGGTTTATGCGACAAAAAGAGCGTGTTGGTGCCTTAAACAGATTCAAATCCAATCATGTACGCACGTTAATAGCAACAGACGTTGCTGCCAGAGGTCTTGACATACCCAGCGTTCAATTGGTGATGAACCATCGCTTGCCACGTACCCCGAAAGAATATATTCACAGGTTTGTAAGAGTAGTCGCTGCTTCTTGTGGACACATTATCTTATTACCTGTGTTTGCAGAGTTGGTCGAACTGCTCGAGCTGGACGCAAAGGCTTGGCAATTTCTATATTTCGGTTTCCTCGGGATTTGGAACTGCTGGCCGAGATTGAAACTGCGATCAACACCAAACTAACTGAGCATCCTCTCGATCGTAAGTATTCTATCTTACCCAGTACATGTGCATATCAACATAACTCGTTTGCATTTTTGCAGAACGAATGGTGGAGAGAATTTTTATGCAGGTGAACGTGGCGCGACGTGAACAGGAGATCGCGCTCGACAATAACGACTTCGATGAAAGGGCTCAGAATTATCGTCGTAAAAAGTGGATCATGGAAGGTCTAGATCCTGATGAGATGGAAGAAAAGTAAGTTATGTCTTTGTGTTGTCTTATACATCCTAATTCTTCATTCTTGAATTGTTGACTTTAAGCGCAATATCTCCAAGAGACACATATTACAATCTATTACATTCATATGTTCGTTATTAACATTTACAGGTACCGGAAAAAGCAAAAGGACAAACTGCGAGATATTCGACGAAAGCGAAAAGAAGCTCAAAATGAAATGGCTGCCAAGGAGCCCGTACTAATTCAAGACGACCGCTTCAAATCCATCGAAACGCAACGCTTTGAAAAGCCAAAGAAGAAGCCACAACATGCAGGTAGTCAGGAAAAGATAAAAACCGTCGCCCCCAATTCGAAGACCATAGCAAAGCACTCAGCCACAAATACGAAATTCCTAAAGAAGAAACATAAATAATTTAAACTCAGAGGTGTTCTTACATGTTAGGTTGTATTGTTAAATTTAATAAAATAAAACATCAAAAATATTTACACATTCAATTATTCTTAAATAAATTAAGAGACATCACTTTTCTTAAGCTTAACCTATCACGTCACACTTTGTAAACCACTCTTGAGAAAACAACATTTGCAGTCGGTGTTTGGGTCAGGTCAGATCAATCCAGAGCTATTGTCAGTAAGGCATCTTCGGGATGAACTTCTAGTAGAGCCTTAGCTCCATCATTGAAAGGATATGAAATGCTGCCGTCAATTACAAGACCTGAAAGTAAACAAACAAGTTACTCAACACTCTGATATCTATACATAGTTTGCATGAGTAAAATTATATATTTCATTAAAAGTCATATAAATAAAAACTTCCTCTTCCAAATGTATAAGCTTATTTTGAAGGCATTTGCAGATATGCAAAAGGTACCCCAAACCACCATTAATTGTCATTGTCATTGGTTACTACTTTTGAAGTTTCAGAATTGGAGCGAATATCGAACCGATACCTTGGTGTTGATAATTTACAATTACTTTATAATATTTTTGGTTGCAAATAAGGACATGGAATGGACATTTCATCCGTTCAAACGTACGCAAGTTGTGTTTCATAATCGGTTTTGATTATACCCTCCTCATTTAGATGACGTCATCGCCGACAAAATTGGACTCCAATTGAATAGTCCGGTCATACTGCCAAAGTTTGGACAGCCTTTTCGCTGCCTAACACTGCTTTTCAATTTCGTTGGCCTTCTTCCCCTGATCAGTCCAGTAAGTTTCTGTTCTTTTAACCTCGAAGCGTAACATTTGCGGGCTGTGATGTCTGAGGCCTTAAATTAAGATGCGATTTTGTTATCACTACCCGCAAACTAATTTCGTAGTGCAACTCTTTGCCGTATTCAATTCCTTTTAGTCAGTCCTTTTTTTTTTATTTTACTTTTAGAAACGAAAATATCAAGATTGTCTGATGCCTGTTCTTATGTGGAATATTTACACTCTTACTGCTCTTGTGGAAAATCTAATACAAACTTTGATCTCCATAATATCTTTGCAAGTTTCATTGAAGGTAATTTTCAGTGTGATTGCTTCTGGAAGCTTTGTCACCCTTTTGTATTTGAAATTAATTCTGCAAGTTATCAATTTTTATGAACACCTTCGTTTGGTTGCCTAAAATCTGTCAGTTGTTGTTGTGAAATATACTTACTTGCATCGATGCATCGCGATCGAACAAATAAATTTTTGATAAAGTTCCGAGATGGGAAATTCTTTGGAATTGGCCAGACTCCAACGCAAATTTGCTCTCGAATCGAGTAACACAAACGGGGATCATCTGAAAAGAAAAATGACGGTCAATTTTAAAATGCAAATTTTATTCCCTTTTTTTTTTTAATAGAAAGTGACAAGCGCTTGCCAAAAGGACCGCTTTTCGGTTAATTTAATCGTTCGTTTCAGCCAAGGCCGCTTCGTGTACATTGAGGTGTGTAAACCTTGTGCCAGTAATGATTGATAGAGTTCATTCTATAGAACGTTGTTGGTCATTCTGTGCAGTCCGAAGGGTTTGGCGGGAATGTCAAAACTTAATCTGTATAGCTCTACTTGTCGATGAAAAAATGGCGAGAGTCAGTTCAGACTTTTTGGGGTTTTCCACAAACTGTCCAAGAGTGTAATTTTGGTCGACAGCAAACTTTCTTGTTCCTATAAGAAACAACTATGTGTTTAAAAAGAAGGGTTAGGTGACTGTCCGATTAGGCAGACATGATATTGTACATGATGCTGAGGAGACAGACTGGTTGGACTGCTTTGCATTTACAGTCTGCAGAAGTAGCTTTTCCATATTCTAAAGATTTTTGGTTATGATTTATTCGTATGAATTTTTTTTCAAGATTTTTTTTAATATCTTTTTATTGCTCGTAGCTATTGCCGAAGGTCTCCCAGACCTTCTCTAAAACTAATTTTACCTTGACGTTAACGAATTTAGCTATGATGCGAAATGCCGTTAGGCATTAAATCAACTGAATCTCCAAGGCATCAAGTCAGTGGTTTCTGCTAACACTTTGAATATATATGTCGAAGCAATTCAACACAATTTCTTAACGACACCGTTGATTCCATCTAAAGAAGGTGCCGACTGACGAAAAAAAGAAAGTATCGACGCGAGAAGACACAACATTTGCTAAAGTCGTCAACATTGCAATCCGCGTCCTTGTAGTTCTAATGACGGTTTCTTTCTAGAAAGTTAAGGGTAAATAATCCGTTTTGCACATATATACGCCATTATACTAAGTCGTCACCGAACGCCTGCCCTGCACAAGCAATAAAACAAAATTTTAGGCTCACTCATTGTTTGTACCTACCTGCAGCAAACAGTAGATTCTGATTGTATTCATCGGCGATTTGCTGTGCATCGACATTTTCCAGATCTGCATTATTGCCAGGGAGAATTTTTATCAGATCCTCCACGTGTCTTTTAGTCACACGATTGATGCTGTGTGTGTAAGAGAAATGCAAAATCAGTAAGTAGAAAAGATTCTATAAAAATGAATTCTTTGAAAATCCAGTTGATAAAATAATCGTTATCTCAACTTACACAATAATTGATAAGACGGCTCGTTTACATAACTTAATTGTGTAACTCTGTTGTGGACTTACCTTGTGTGCCATGACGTCGATCCTGATCCAGTGCTTACACACAGCCCCGAACACTTTGTCTTGTTTACCACATCCGAGTGGTCGATAACCATTTGCAAATGAGAAACCCTCGCCGATAGAGTCTCGCCAATGAAAACCTAAATTATTATGAAGTCAATTATTGCGACATATACCTACATTTGGATTGGTACAGGGTGGATCAACTAATTCAACGGGATTTGCCAAACGAATAAGGTAAGATGAAAATCCCATCGAAACATCTATGACCCTGCTGAAATGAAAATACAAACAACCTCATTCAATGCTAAATACGGCAGCACACGCATCATTTTCGCTTTGTATTTGTGGGAGAACTCTCTGCTTAGGTGTTCGGGCACAGTCTTTTCTTGTTCCATCTTCGATACACAATGACCATGTAAATCGATTGACTCTGGCATCTCTCCATTGTTCCCCAGTAGAGTGGTACGAATTCTTGATCGATGCATCCAATGGAAGTCACCCTATTGAATTGAAGAAAATACTTAATAGTTCGTCCAACAAAGTATTTTGAGACTTACGCTTTTAATTCTTGCAACAGCATCCTCTGGCCACTCTGAGTATTGTTTGGGCAGCATAAGTCTACCCTCAGAGTGCTTGGGATCTGAATTAAATCCAACAATCGGCGTCTTTTGCTGGCTTTGAGCAAACAGAGGACTTGCTCTTCCGGCGGCCAATAGAAATGTTCCATCGCCACCTACAGGTACTAGGACATCAGCCCACTTCATAACATCCTTGCTGAGTGATGTCCTAAATTCAACTCTTTAAAGTTAATTAAAAACGAATGATGGATGATATAACAACACTTGGACAGTACAAAATTACAGTGTACGCTACCTGTTGGTCAGTCTAACTTCGCATCCCACATCCTTGAAGCTTTTTGCTATCTTCTTTTCGAATTCCTTGTGAACGTTGTGTAAATACAGCAAATTATCATAGTCCGTCCCTCGGTTGCGAAGCACCTTTTCGAGCTGATCATTGTTTAGATTTGGATGGCGCAACTGCTCGAATTCATACCGCGAGAGTTTTGTTACAATTAACGCTCGCTGCAATTTGAATGAGTCATTTCGACGACTTTGGCTGTATTTTCGCGAAATACGGAATTCTAAAAGAGATAAGATGTCATATGTTACTACGTTCTAATCTCCCGCCTGCGTAGATTGGTTTACACGAGAGCAACGAAAACAAATAAAATGCCCAAAATTCTCCTTGTAAACAGCACAGAGGCGCAGAAAGATATCTCTGCCTATATTTAGTTTTCTTATCATTGGAAGGCCTACACACTTTACTTATTAAAGGTGTGCCGATAAGATTCATTGAACAAAACTGAGGGAAATCAAAATAACAATTTACCTTGCAACATTTGTCGTTACCCCCTGCCGAGAAACTGATAAATTGTTTTTGCTTAAGTTGCTTCGTCACAATTCGAGATCTAATGATTATGATTAGGAACAAATAGATAAGGCGCATATAATTCCGATTTTCACGCAACCTTTGGGCTCCGTAATAAACATGGACCTTTGTGTAAAAAGAAGAAAAACTCAAGAGCCCAAATCGATACCCCTTTTATCCTTTTATTATCGATTCGGCAGAAGCCTATGACAGGTTTCTAGTGATGACGCGTGAAGGTGCAGAGCCATTTCTAGTTTCGCAATTCATCCACCGTCCAGAACTCTTTAAGATTTCACTTGTAAGAGTTGTGCGATACTCAGAGCAACAACATGGTTTTCCTATACAGTAACGATGATATTAACAGAATATCGGAACATAACTACTGGATTTGCGTCTGTAAAAACAAAAGTAAAGGGCAGGTAGGTGGTATACGCTGCCAACAAGAATGCGACACCCACCACCGACGTCAAAACAAATTGTTGTAACTTTGATTCGAAGTAGTTAAACATATTTCGCCAACCTTATCATTTTTGAGTCGACTGGAAAGAAGAGAAGGGAGAATCATGAGGATTTCATAGAAAGTAATCCAGAGTAATCGTGTTACTTCGCATTCTACAATAACGTCACTTAACTTGTTTAGTGCAACAGTTATTTACTCAAGCGTGTGAACTTAGCTCTTTTAGTATTTATAATCGTGGACCCTGGGTCGAAAAAACTGGAAACCTGGTCTGGGTTCTTAGCGAAAATTCCCTCATCGATTGATCGAATTACAACTTAAACACAATGCATTCTTATGTACCATTACTAATAAACTTCAATAAGTAAGGAATTCGCAACTGCGGTGGTGATTTCGAAATCCTTGTTAGTCGCTAAAAATCTACCGAAATACCTATCCCTAAAATACAAACTCGAGGAACAGTCAACGAAATTGATCTGCTTTTGTAAATGGATAAGTGCGTTATTTTACAGAAATCACATAAATGGATATCGATTTGAAAAATGTTTCCCCTGTTGTAGATATAAATGGAGTATTTTTGTTGATTCATAACATTACATTAAATTAGCTTTCATTAAACTTTTGGTATACACAATTTGACTTAAGGCTAGGTAACAAATGGTAGTGAATAATAAGTATTTAAATGCGTTGGCTCAACAATAGGGGCCCAATGTTTGTTTTCTTAAATATATTTTATATAAACTGTGGCTGTCTTCTCGGATTCATACTCGTAGTATGCATCGTTGTCTGGGTTGACCTCAGGGTGTTCTGAGTGTTGATAATTTCTTGTTGATTCGTAGTCTTCAGATGACGAGGAAAATTATGAAGATAATAGGTTTGTTGGACGTGGGCCCTAGTTCGATATAAGGCGTTTTTCTTTTTTAGTTCAGAGCAGAACCCGAATTGTTATACAAAAAGTTTGTGTTTCTTTTCTTGCTCAGATACATCAGAGCTCAAAATTGTGTTTCTTTTTTCGTTCAGAGCATGATCAGAGCGCGCTATAAGCTCAGAAAAAATTGACTGAGCAGCTTGAGGAAAAAGCTGATTACACATTTACAAGCACACTTCCAGTCAAATTCTAACACTTTAATAGTATTGTGATAGACAGGCGCGTTATATTTTAAATATATTTATTTGCAAATCACAGTTTTTGTAAAATTTGCGAAGTGCCTTTTCAAACTAAAAAAAAAGGAAAAAGTAGCAACAAATTGTATCAGAGTCCTCGAAAAAAGTGCGAAATTATCGCACAACGGTCAAGTTGGTCACAGAGCGCGGCTCACTCACACATTCGAATCAGCGACATTGCGGAAGAAAACCGCACAAAATCAAGGCACTGGATATTTTCTCAGATTTACCCAATGCGTGCGTTTGAGTTTGAAAACTTGTGGAGTTGTTTACGTTTTCGTCATTTCTTTCTACAGCAAAGAAAGGATTTGATGAATATTGTCAGACAATCGGTTAAAATTGCAATATGAAGGCGGGCTTCAATAATAAAAGTATTTATGAATTATATCCACTGTCTTTTAATTATTTGAGGAAACCAACAATTCAGGATGAACCCCCATATATATTTAGAAATCAATGGGGACGTAAATTTCGATTGTGTTAGTATAAAATTCAACCAGTGAAACACGCTTTGAAAAGTGTCGAAGGCTAAACATATTCGAACCGCATGAATATCAACGCAAAAAAGAGCAAGGGATGTTTTTATGTTCGATTAGCCGCACGAAATCTGAGAGCAAATCTCAAGAAGTGCAATCGAATACCTACCACATAATCACGTTTAATCACGAATACCACATAATCACGTTTTTAGAAGATAAGCCTGTGTATGATAGAGATTTTGCATTTTGCCGCTGCAATGGATATCAACATAAATTGAGTGGATTTTATAAGCATAAATTACAATTTAAGAACAGCAGACCTAAAACCCGCTCCACCACAAATGCAAAGAAAGAAAACTCATTGGACACGAAAAATCTGAAAATCCCAATGGAAAACGAAATACCTACCTAGACAAATTGTGAAATTTCCTTTTCAGGGAATTGTTTTCAATCCGGCGCAAAATTATTGCTTATTGTTAAAATGTTAACTGAAGAAAGAAATGAAGTTCGCTTACTTTTCGAATTAAAATAAATGCTAATAAAACGAAAACACTTTTTGCCCGCTGGCACTCGATCACTAACGGTGTATATTTTTTATGCAAAACATTGCCATTGTAATGTGTTTGTTAGAGGCACTAATAATAATCTTTAGTGTCCTATTTTAAAAACTCAATGGCAACATTTTAAATATGAAGGACAGTAGAATCGATAAACAAACAATTATTGCTCTCGCAAGTGTGTAGTAGGTACATATTACAAGAAGTTATGTTTTTTTATCAGGAGTTCACACGTGATAAAGCGCACCAGGCGCAACACGCAACGTGTGCGTGTCTCGTGTGCCTTTAGTGAGAACGCGGCTACACTCGCTTAACCCTATGGGAGAAAGACTTCAATTATTGCCGACTGGTGATGGTGTCTTCAAAGATAAGGAATAGAAACGATTTTCATCATTTAAAAGATCGTTATTTTATTAAGATTCGTGAATATCTTGTGCATACATGGACCTTATCTGATTTAAATATACTTGTGTTTCACCTGTAAATGCGACTGCATACCTATCTAACGAAGAGAAATTAAAGATTGTGATTTCCGACATCGTTGTCGGTTGTTTGGCTTGGGCTAAAACTAATAATCTGACGTCACGGGTAGACCACATAAAATCTTATCTTTTAGCATCAGATGAGAAAACATTTCGAATTTACCATTTGTATTATGAAAGCCACCATTTCAATCTAAAATAAAGTTACATGCTGTTGTGCTATTTTTAGCTGTTCAATTGAATTCGTTTGTTTCTTATCAATTCGATTTTTTTTTTGAACGTCGTTTAGTAACGAACGAACCTGACTGATAAGAATTTCGTTCAGATAACCAAAAATACAATATTCAGATGACAACAGACACATTATTAATGAAACAATTCAGGCTCTATAACAACATTTACATTCGATAAATGCTTTTTTTTTTTTGATTACACGATATGTGCCTATAAACAAAAGTTAATTTAAAGAAATAAATAAAAATAAAAACACTTGCAAATGAGAACTCACCATTAAGTGTGTGATTTATTATTCCTTTTGATTTTAACATCGAAGTGCACTTTGTATAACCTTTAAATAACACAAATATGTGCCGCAGTTTTCACATTAGCCGTACGTTTGTTCAATACAATTAATCAACCTTATTAAATCTAGAAAATTACACTAGGTACGCGGAAATCGACACAACACTTTACCGAAGGGAAATTCACACATTAAACATACGTGCATGCGAATAGAGGCTGAACAGCACTTGTTGTTTTTATATGACGCCATGACGTGTCTGCAAAGTTTTTGATGTTCATTTCTGCAAAGAAAATAATAATGTGCGAGAGAGGACTAGCTGTGTGAAAGAGAGGTTGAAGGCATTTGTTATCCAATAATGGGATTTTTTGTAATTTTTACTCTTAGTGTACACAAGTTATCAAGTGGTATTTTTGAAATCTCTGTTAAGAAATTACCTATTGTTATTATTGATAACAAATATCGAAGAACTATGAAATTTGTTTCTATTATTAAGCAGTTGAGAAAGTCGTATGTATGTATAAACATATTTTCGATGAGAGAAACAATTTCGGAAAAAAACTGAAACTAAAACAACAACCAAACACTAAAATTGCGAATTTTTTCCAATATAATTATTAGATAACGTTGCATTTTATGGAGAAGGGGCCATTTCTATAACGATCTAATGCTTAATGCAATTCTGCTTGTCCATCAACTAAGCCTTTCTACGAATTGAGTAATGTAAAATTGTGTGGGAACAAAATTATAAAGGTACTTACTGAGATATTTGTAAACGAATAAAGGGCATGCCGCATTCTACTCATACGCATTATCAATGTTTTGAAAGTTGACTGTAAAATACAAGAAGTGTATAATGTGCCTGACGTTAGGGATTTTCCAGGAAAGGATATAGTGCGGGCCATAAGTTTAAGCTGCTGGTACCTACCTACATACTCCTATAGTGTTTCTCTCGTCTACAAAAACCGATTTCTGGTATGGAAGCGTTGAGCAAACTTATCTGACCTCATTTCAATATTACTGCCTTCATCTTTTCCTTGGCGATGATGTTAAAAAGCTTTGTTTTTTGGTGCGTGACATTTGTTTTGATTTGGAACGCTAGATCTCTTTCGTATGTTATTCTCATAAAGACTTCATGCAGGTTCATAGAAGCGTTATGATCGACTTCGATAGGGGTTGGTAAGCCAAAATCAAATACCACCCCTCATCAATTCTATCGGTAACGCCAACTATTATGGCTGCTGAACACAACATTCGCTTTGTTATGGGTGAAATTGCCTAAGATCTATTAAAATTAAAAAAAAAAAAAAAAAACACAAAAACAAAAGAAAACAGACGTTTGAAATGGACGACTGAGTATATTTAGCACTTATATGGGGTCTCGTTTACATACTTAACGACAGTGCTTGATAAATTGCAATCTTTTTCATGCTCTTGTCCGTCGTGACTTTGATTAAGTGCGTTTTTTGAACTTTCTCGTATGTGTTCTTTATGCGATTTGGTGGATTGTTCATGGGTTAAGGAAGCTCTTGTATTGCAATATTATATTAAGTATAAGAGAAAGGTCTTCTAGTAACCCACATCCTAGCACTCTGAAAAATACAACAAAAGCTCACCATGTCTCATAAAAGTACATAGCACAAACAACCATCCAATCGCAACGCCCAACTAATAGTAATACAGGATCCCTAAATCCGAGTCATTGCTCTGTGGAATTACAGAACGTACTATGTATATGTACACTGACATCGCCTTAATTGAAAAACTACATTTTAGCGTAGTGTGGACGAACAGTGAACTGAAGAAGAATAAAAGCATAAGCCATATTAAGTGAAAGTTCGGGATACAATGAGCCTCAATAATAATAGATTGACAAATTTAAATAAAACGGAAGCGAAATGTAGGTACATGGAAAATAAAGCGGCACAAGGGCACAAAATTACATGTAGGTACTTTACTTTTTTGACCGCTTAGCTCATCAATATCTTCCTTCAACGCCGGAGGGGCATAGAAGGAAAAAAATGCCTTTCATCATTCGCTTACGATGCTGTCAATTAGTTTCCTTAATATGCGACCAATGGAGCAGCATTTAAACGCTTTTTTCGACACCCAAATGCTTCGAGCTTGTTGAACGCCATTATTCCTAGTTGCATATCAATAATGTGCCAGAAACAGCGGTTGATAAAAACATACAGCTTGCTTCTATTTCTTCGAAATCCATCCAACATCAGACTTTTTTGACCTTAGATATAGACACCCAAAGCAGAGCCTCCACTCCGTATGGCCACTTGTTTCTATTCTTAAGTTCATTTATTAGTTTGCCATTACCCGTTAGTTTGGAAGAGGGTAATAGAAAGTGTACATTAGTTACGGACTGCTGTGTATTGCAGTCTTATTGACTATTATCAAGTGACGTCTTGTAGAAAGTTAGTCAGAGATACACTCCGTTGTTGTACTCATGTCTGCAGCTGCCATTTATAAAACAAGCTTCATTTTCATTGTTGACAATAATGTACAAAACCACTTGGAGGAATTTGCTGCTGATGGTTGCATAAACAAAGAAATAGTCTGGTCGGCAAATTTACTTTTTAACTTGTTTTATTAATAAAAATTACTCCAATTTATCCAAAAGTAAACTAGACCGCTAGCATAGTTAAAATCATACGTTTTGGAGTCTCGTTTACTTCTTGGCGGCCTGTCCAACCTTGGCCTTCTTGGTACCACGCACTTTCTTCATTCTGTTTCTGCGTTCCTTACGCTGCTTGCGGGTCTGCTTCTTCTGTTCGAACAGTCCGTGACGTGCCAATCGGTATTTGGGTTCGAATTTCTTGGCAAAGTCCAAGGTGTCGTAGATTAGAGCGAATCCAGTGGAGCGACCGCCACCGAAATTTGTCCTGAAGCCAAACACAAAGCAAACATCTGGAGTAACTTTGTACATACCGGCGAGTTTCTCGCGGATATCCTTCTTGTTGACTGATGAGAGTCCTGGATGCAAGACATCGCAAACCATTTGTTTTCTGCACAGCAGTCGGTTCGTCATAAATTTACGGGTGCGGATTGTTGCGGTTGTTCCAGACATTTTGGCGGATCTACAAGGAGATAAGGATTAGTTTTATTTTTAAGTTCAATGCGAAACGTACGAAAATAACTTGAAATATTGAAATTAAAATTGTTGCCACCACTTTTGGAATGCACTACAAATGCCAAACATAACCTACAAGGGCAAATAGGCACACGTGTATTACATTCAACGAAATTAGGTGAAAATTCTATCAACTTTTGATTTCGGCATTTTGTGTGATAATTAGACGTTTGTTTGCTAATAAATAAGCACTTTTGAAGCTCAATTTACCTGTTAAAATACTAAAAAAGTATCCAAACACGTCTTCAGTGTAGGCACAAATTTTTCAGAAAGGAAGATGGCTTCCGTGACTTTTCGACGCTTTGCCGTCAAGTTGGACATCCTGAAACGAGACTCGCTTTCATAAGTCATACGGGGGATGTGTTCGAATGATAATTCGAAATTTTGGAAAATTCGCACAATTATTTTCTACTCCCATCCAATAACTGTTCGATTCACCAGGAAATCCACTACATTCAGAATTTAATTTATTAAAATGACGTTAATTCGGTGTTTTTGTTGTCATTTTTATTTTTATTTTTCCACTTTATTTCATGCAAAAATTAAGATTCCCACCGCTAAACCGACAGATCAAATTTTGAAGACTGTTCCATTTGCGCTTATTTTTGTTGTAGGACTTAAACAAACATCCTATCTCAGCCGCAGTAAACTAAGTGCAACAATTAATCTCACCTATTCCGTGTCGGTCTGAAATTAAAGTAATATTAGCATGTTGATCCCACAGAAAATTTAATAGAAGGGTTAAGTAAGGTTGTTTTTAAGAAGTGATGATCGTAAAGTAGACTTTCCAACCGCAGTTACAACTACTACGCTACACTTCACACTTCGAGACTGCCAAAGTTGTTGTTGTTATTGCGTGCTGAAAATCCTACTTTGTACTTTACTTTCGCTGAGATAGGATGTTTGTTTTAAGTCCTACAACAAAAACAAACAAAAATGGACCAATCCTCAGAATTTAATATATCTGTTGGCGTAGCGGTTGGAATCTTTATTTTTCAATGGACCGAAGTGGAAAAAATCAGGGCGTCCAATAAGAATAATAAAAAAAAACTTCGGATAAACGTAAGTTTTAATAAATTCACCAGGAAAATGGTGGTGTCCCTGGCGAAGCCGGGACTTACACTTATAAGAATCAACTGTGTCTCCCTGTTCTTAAACCTGCCTTATATATCCGCTCCGTCATCAATCCAGAACTTTCGAGCTAATTCCAATTCCAACTATCAATAAGTTTCTAGTTGTTCCGGCTGGTTCTAGAATTAACTTAGTAGAGACTTACACTTGTTTTACAGTTTCGAGTCTCCAATTGAAAGTGGAACTTGATTGGTGACTAATGGGTTGTTTTCATTTCACCATTTAGGTTCCACGATACATTCCACACCACAATATGTAAATAGCCTTTTAAGGACCATTCACATGAGAGCGAACTGCGAACTGCGAACTGGCGAATAATCGTAGATTTTGACATTTCATTTCCATGAAAACTTTTTTTAGTCGCTATTTTAATCAATTAAGATGTTAGATTAATTGAAAATAATGCTTTTGTGGTAAGACAAATAGCAATTTTCAATTCATAAATACTGTTAAATTGATTTGTTCCCAATTTGCCTATTCGCAGTTCGCGCTCATGTGAATGGTCCTTTACTCAGCCTCTTCAGTCAATTTATTATGAGCTTATAGAGTGCGCTCTGATAATGCTCTGAACGAAGAAAAGAAACACAAATTTGAGCCCTGATGTCTCTGAGCTAAAAAAGAAACACTAACAGCTGAGATCCAAAAAATAACACCTGATGTAGGTAGTAAATGTTATACCTACGTAAATATATAGCAAACTGGTAATGTTTTTTTTAATCGTGACAGCTAAGTGCACAATACGAATCTGCTCTGGAGGTACCATAAGTGTTTCACCTTTCTGCAGTTTTTTTTTTGATTAATGCACTTCGCAATCGCAGGCATTTTTTAAACGTTTCACTGAACAGAAACAGTCAACCTATTCATTAAATAAATAGTTTGTGGGGTGGCAATGACCCCAGGTTGAGTCCTGTAACGCCCATCTGACCGGTTACCTATACAAGTTTGGGCCAGTTTACATTTCTGATGAGTTATTAGTTTTAGAACGAGCTATACGTTCACGGAATTAAGTTGATTTTACATGTGAAACACAAACAAATTTTGTCATGTGATGCTAGTTCACGGACGACGCGATTCGACCCTTGGTTTGCAGAAAGAACCCACTGGTGACGACAAAACACTGACTGTACATGCTAGTGTCCCTAGTAGCTACGCAAATGGATACAATAGTTATCGGCACCGCGCAGAGATCTACGTAAAATCTATCAATTGCTACTTACGTAATTCTCGATATTCATTTGCGTAACTCTTTGTAGTTATTAAAAGGAAGTCGATGCTACTTTCAGAATATTACCCTCTTACTTACGTATGTAAAATCAGTGTTTCGCACTGAAGAGACAAGGACTCTCGTTGCTATAATTGGCATATTGCGTCATGCATCGCGCCGTTAAGCCTTATGCACGTGTCGGTGTCGGTCTCCCGTTCAAAAGAATACACACATCGCACATATCATACCTTCACGGGCACAACCGCGCATTTGACATCATTCAGCATTTCGTGGGTAGTCTGCATACCTATACTGATGCAGAGCTCCTCGTTAATTGAATGTTTTAAAATGTATCAGGGTATTCGAGTAAGTGGTAAGAGTGGGTAAAGTTAAAAACAAGCAATCTGGCTATAGAGTTGAAACGTGGCCTTACTAATAATCATTTATAACCTTCAACGAAATATTTTGTAGATCACAATATGCAATTTTGTATGGAAAATTTAGCGTGGACACTAAAAATGATTATTAGTATCGCGGATTGTGAACAGCTCAAGGCCATTTTTCACACGCATTGACAGATAGATAACTTAAGCTCCCAAGACTGAGACCACTTTAATTCAAACTCTTCACTAAAAGGGGTTACGTTCATTTATAATTTGTGAGGGCAGCGTCTAAGTTTTCAAATTGACTAAAGTGGTAGAGGGCCTTACCAATAAACTTTTTTAGTTCGACTTTAAATTTAATCACCCCTAATACGGCGTATTGGAGATTCACTTCACATACTCGATTAACTTTCACTTTCCATATACATACACCGGAGAGACTTCCTTATCGACAGGTAGTTTCATTCAAAGTTGGTCAGCCGTTTTGCATTAAATGGCTGCAGAGTTGGAGCAAAGCAATTTAAAATTTATTTTACAGACAAATTCAAAATTAAAATAAATGGATTGTAAAGGCTTACATTTATTTGAGTAGAGTATATTTAACAATGTGGAAAGAGCATCCAACGACAGGAAAATGCGTGCATATACGAGTATAAGAACAACTGCAAAGGACATAATGGAACTATTCAAATTGTTAAGAAAGTTTATTCATCTCTTTATATGCTTTTGATGTTTTGAATTTAAAAAAGTTAGGAAATCACAACACAACCGCGCAACAAACGATAGGATACGCAATGAGCTAGCTGCGTTTATTGGAAATGTCAAAGTTTGCATGGGAAGTTTCACTTCGATCGTTTTCTACGATGGTGTTAAGCGCATTCACTTTACCGACTGGTGAGAATCTTTCACTTCGTACGTATTTTACGATGCCAAGTATTGCATTTGAGTGAAACGTTCCCTTCGGCGTATTCCACGATAGGGGTGAGCAATTCACACTAGCTATATTTCCATACAAATTTCGCTATTGTGAGCTTCCTTAACATTAAGACTTTAATTTATTGTTAGTAGGTAGGCGAGGACAGGGCAGGTATTTCATTTTGTTTTGTCCTTTGTCGTTTTCGATTTTTCTTTTCAGATTTGGATCTGAGATTTCAGAACATTAAATTCGAATTGGTATTGGTTCTTGTGTGTATTGAGTTTTCGCTTTCAATAGATTTCCCAAACTTATAATAACGCATGTCGAAATAGTTTAACATAAAAACACGTTTCCATACGCGTAAACTTTATAATTCAGTTAAAGAAGCTTCCAACGATAAACAATTCGTAACCGCCAGCTGTGTGCCATGCACATTGGTATTAGTGAAAGTATGTGTAAATCTGAGAGAAAAAACTTATATTTCTCAAACCACTCTCTATCTGCCTTTTTGCACGAAAAAATATCACTTTTTCCTTTTTTTTTCAACGTTCATCTGCTCACACACTTCGAAAATCCCACAAAAAGGTAGAGATCCCACGATATAGCGATTCTAATCGTGATTTTTGTCTAATACAGTTTTTAGAAAAGGAACTGTCATTTTCAACAATGTTCGGCGTTAAGACAAACCTTTCGCCTTTCAATTTCTCGGCCCTAGAGCTGAACCGCATAATCGACTTCGAAATAGATAATTTATACATTTATCAAATATACTTATCATTAAAACAAGTTCGATTCTTTTTAACGAAGTTTGTTGTACAATTTATTTGTTTCCCGCTTTTTATAAAATACGCTTCCCAATCTGTACAGCGTGTATCCAGCTATAAGCACACCAACTTTACTTAAAACTAAAAGAATGATTGCGTCGACTAGGTATAGTTGGTACCATGGAATGTCTGTGCCAGTCGTTGATAAATGTGACACACTCTTGTGTCTTAAAACATGTTCTATCCAAAATATCGATGTTTGAACAGCCCCTAGCGGGCGATCTCTGAACGTCGATGAAATCTCCCGTACATTTGTGAGATATGATCGATTCGAATACAACGCATTCAGTGCCCAAGTCAGCGAATCTTCAGTGAGATTAGAAAAGTCCAATTTAATCCCGATGCCGAGGTTTTCAATAGTCTGTATATTCAGGTGCTGAAGAGAACGACATTACTCTAAAAGGTTGAAAACTATTGATGTATATGACAAACCTGATCACGAAATACAGGGATACCTAGTACAGGCACATTTCTGTAAACTGCCTCCTGCAGACTCAAAAGACCGCCACTCGTAATGAAATATTTTACGTGGGGATGTGCCAAAACATCGCTCGATGAAACAATTTTTTGCAAAAGTATATTTTTTGGTAGACTTTTCATCTTCTTCACATCGCAGTGCCACAGAATGTGCTCCTTTTGTTTCCCCAGCACTGTTACCAATGCACTCAGTTTGTCTTTGGGTAGGTCTGAGCATTTTAAGGTAGTTCCAAGGCTGAAATATATCGCTCCATCGCGGGCGTCATCTAGAAACCTTTTTATGTTCCACTGAATGTCTTGCGTGGGTTTGATGTGCACTCCTCCAACTGGTATGATATTCATCAACGTTGGACGCGGTGTCAAAAGGGGGGCATGGTTGTTGAGCAGTGTTACTGAGATTTTACCTTGCAGCTCGGATAGTGGAGGCAATGAACCTAAATGAAGATTAATTGTTATTATCGAAGGTGATAGCATGCATGCGTATGCATGACGTATTTACGGGCAAAATTTGCAAAGTGTTTCTTTGCGACTCTGTCTTGTGCGCTTAGGTCCTTTTTGCGTTGACTCCTGCGTTCTACACATTGGAATATACTTGAGATTCTCTCACTATACGAAGCTTCCGGTGTGTAGGATTCAAAGTCAATTGGCGAACACGCACTTGGAACTGTGTAATCAACCAAAGCTGTCATGTAGTTCTCAAAGTTAGATGAGCTGATAGCGACTATTGGCTTATTGAAGACCTCTCCAATCATAAGAAGAGCCTCTGTGTGGAAAAGGTCTATAACAATGAGATCGTAAAGGAAGCCATCTGCAGAGCTTATTAGTTCTTTTAGTTTGGGTTGTTGCAGAAAGTAATCGGTTAACGAAACACCAGCGGCTCTTAAGGCCTTGTGCATCCTACTTGGTGAGGCGTCTCCTGCTTCAAATGTGTGGCTGTCTCCAAGTTGATGTAGTACTGAAAGAAAACGAATAACATTTTTTTATTTTATTCAAATATTAATAGTCAACCGATGTTATTCTTTTTTTTTTTTTGTAATATGTGCACAGTGGTTGCTTTTGACAACTTTTCAGGTCTGTTTCCTCTTCAATGGCCACGGCTCTCCTAACCTACAGTGATTCTAATTTAACATTGGTGGTGGAAACCGAGTCTACTGTAGTCCTACCCTGATATCAATTGGGTTGACGAAATCTTATGTCGAGTACAATTTAACAAGTCAATTAATTACCATAACTTTTTCCCCTATGTTTGTTGTCGAAATTGTTTGCGAAAATCTCCCATTGCTTGGGATTTCGTTTTTTTAAGTGTGTGCTGAGAGTGTTTTCTATTTCACATAGGTAATAATAATTACTCTATGTACACTCAGAAAAGAAGAAGATTATTCAGCGAAGAATTTTGAGATTTTTAAAAATCTGTTCGCCCAAAGTTCTTGCTTTAACTATTAACAAGAACTCGTTTTTATGTTTTCAAGAATCAACTATTCAGCGTTAGAATATTAGATAAATACTCCATTACTATTTTCTTATACCATTGCCAACAATTTCGTTCTTAAATCAAAGAATTTGATATTTGGGTTCATTGTAACCAACGAAAATTGTTGATATTACAATGTTTTTCTGAGTGTAGGTCCATATATTAGGTGCGTTCGTGTTCTTTCTGCATACAAAAATGAAAATCGAGAGAGAAATCTCTCAATTTCAAGAGAAGTACCCGGCCGGTTTTCTTACAAAAACTTTAAGCAATGCCATTTTGACATTTGACAAGGTTCTCTTTAAATGCAGCAACTAGAAAATAAACTGGAATTGAATTTTTCATAAGCTAAATCCCTATTAAACTTGCCATTTCGAATGAGCTGATATGTTCAAGGAGAACATTCAATTACAACAACTCCTTCGTCCGACATCGTTGAAGACGAAAATAAATAGAGTCTGACTTGTCAAACTCTTGAGTTGTCACTTAGTTGTCAGTTTTCATTTTTCATTTTTCACAAAGTCGAAATTCGGCGAGTAGAAAATTACGAACAAATCAAAAGAGGGGAAATGGATTTCTCTCTCATTTTTTTTTGTTTAATTTTCTGAGTAATTTTCTGTTTAGTAATTTTACGTTTGTAATAAAGTACCCGAACGAACCTATTGTATTGCGTTGACAAAATAAATATTTCCAAACTCTCACCATCAGTCCAAAAGTCAAATGCGGGTACAATTATTTCTTCATAGTTATCCAATGCTTCTCCCAAACGATAACTGCTAATGGTTGTGATCTTAATTTGTTTTCAAATGAAATAACACATTTATGCTTTACATACTTCGGATAGTTTAAGTAAATAAGAAAGGCTTACATTGTGTTTATTTTTGGCGAGTCCGGTCATCAACGGCTGGATTGCATTGAAATGACTCTGACTTGGGAATGCAAAAAGGCCCAAAATTCTTGCACCATTAACACCGCATGTTAACAAGCAAAGTATTATTCCAACAAATAGGTGGTTCTTCATAGTTTACTGAAATGAAAATGGTTTTCTCAAATTGAATACTTATAAAAGAAGGGGGTGAATAAGTATTGAATACAACAAGTGCTAAGCACTTAATATTTAAATTTGATTAAAGTTGCAGCAGAGCTTAAGGCGGAGAATTTTAGCAGTCGATGTACTTTATTAACATATTAAAAGTCCTTTCCTAAGTATGCATGCGACACGCTGTTTTAATTGGTTAAAGCTATTTAAAGAAACGTCTTAGTCTTCGCGAAATGAAAAACAAGTTTATGTCAAGATTTTAAACATGTCCAACATAACAAATTTGAATAAAATATGTTTAACTGTCCTTTAAGTAATATTTGTTAAAATTATGTCCTTTTTTAACAGTAGTGTAGTGACTCCGTATACTACACTACTGTTAAATTTTATTTTTACAGTGCAATATCAATGAATTCTGTTTTTTTTTTTTTTTTTTTTGTAAGAATTGACAGTACTCGAACATATATTTTGGCAAATTTTGTTCTTATATATAATCACTTTAGGTCCGATTACTTGGGAAAGAGTTTGACGATTGCCATAAATTTGTTGACACTAATTGAATTTACTATTATGGCTGTTTGACACCCGATCCCTTTTCCAACTATATATCATTTAGTTTTAGAAAGCATTTCAAAGTTGAGGTCTAATTAGTAGAATTTAAAATGTTTGTGGGCTATTAGGGACTGATAAAAAATGTGTGTATTACAGTACTTGTCCGATGACAACGATGACCCACTGTCTAAAGTGTAACTGTCACTGGTGCGAAAGAAAAGTATTGAATTTCTTAAGTTTTGTCAAACAATCTTTAGGACGAAGCAAAAGCTTATTATGAAAATTCATAAATACATTGGGGACGTTCGGATACTTAGTTTATGTAAAACTTCAACTAGATTTGTCGGGATTAGTTATCGGAACACTTTGACTAGGCAACTTAAATTGTTTTTGTATTCTCGCGGACAGCGTTACCTTTGTTTGATTTTGGCCTTATTTATTTCGAAATTTCAACTGAGTATGCTGGCAGGATCTTCTTAACTAGATTTGTCGGCTTCCCCTCCATAAACGTCAACTGCAAAAACTATTCACGTGACCACTCTGGGCCACTAAAAACTGAAAAGCATCTAGTCAGACTGCTGTCAGACTTATTAAACTAGTAATCCGAACGTGTCCATTCTCTCAAGAGTTCACAATAATTATTTAACTAACGTCACTACAGTATGTGGTTTTTCATTAAGAAATGTTTTTGAAAATCATCCGTGTGTAAAACACATTTGTAAAGATGCACTTTCTCATCATTTTGTTTATCACGCAGTTAGTAGTTACATATTCATACATAATACGATCTAAGGCAATTTACCCGACCGCACATCGATCTACTTTCGGCATCAAAACGCGTGATAAACAATCTGCCCAATTCCATATACAACCGGAACTCCACGCACATTATGTTTTCAAATAGTTCACAGTGTTATCACTACCCGGCTATTACTTATTTTCACTTGTTATTGATTCCTTTTCAATAGCCAAAATGCATTTTCATTGTAAAATATAACTTACTTTTGCTTAATACATACCACAACATATGAGAATTAAAATCAACAGAGTACTTCTTGTATCTATCGCAGTCGAACCAATCACTTTTCCAGGCTGTTCTAATTTAAGATCCACCGCCACAACCGATAGTTTCAGCGTTTATACTGATGACAAATGCTGTATGCTTACGCTGAAGCTGCACAATATTGTAGAAGATCTCTTGTGGTGTGTTTTTGGAATGCTGGCATTTTCAATCTGGAATTAAATATGTGCTTCACATGGCAATAGAGCTGCCGATGCAATAATTTCAGCTGACGTGGCTAAAAATAATATTGAGTTTAAACGGTTAGTCGTATTATATTAAAGCACAATTTTCTGACTTAACCAAGATCATTGTTAATCAATCTTGAATTGAGCTAAATAAATCATTTTCGGTCAATTTTGTGACAACACGGAAAATGGAGAACAAATTGTTTTAGCTGTCAACATTATTATTCTGCTCTGGGAGAGAGGCAATAATTAGTTTGACGTTTTATCTTTCTTTGGATTTGCAAAAGTGTTTAAAAAATTCATCAGTGACATTCAAGGATACTATTTTCCATGTCGGTTGATAAAAAGTTTGTTTGGGATGACATGAATGGTACATTTAAAAAAATGTTACTAGCGGGCACGTGCAGAGAAAATAACACTAAATAGATATACTTATACACTTATATGCCACATTGGTGCTCCCGAGTCAGTGCACAGTAATTGTTCTTATGTATCCCACAATCTAGAAGTCCAGCAGAATTTTGGAAAAATATAATGAACGAGAAATAAGTTCCACTGCACGTATGTTGATGACGATAGAAGAATGGCTTTAGTTCAGTTCGGGCATCTGTTTTTTTTTTTTTTTTCTATTTAATTCATATCTGAAAGAGGATCGCATCACAATTATGTACCTATAGGCAATAGTTATATTTAATTTACCATGAACTGTGGTGAAAAATTTGTTTGCTTTTGCAATACGACACGGTTGCGAATCTGACGTCTACAGGCAGATTTTTAGATTGACATGAGTTGTCAAACTTAATAGATACCTATACAAAAATTGTCATTCAACTATTTGCCTTAAGGGGAAATATCTCAGTCTAGCAAAAAAAAAACACCAGCTCGATGGAGAAAAATGGCGAACATAACCGATCTGATTAAAATAAAAAAATAAAAAAATAGCTAAAGTGGATATGGAGTTCTTTAATGAAATGTAGATTAATGTCTTAAACCACATTTTCTTATGGGGAATTACCTTATTTTCGGAGTAAAAGTGCCGTACGTCTAAAAAAAGTCATATTTCAGCTCCGCGGCTGTGGAGCTCGATCCAGGATTTTATGCGGTAGATTTCTTGCCTTATTTTGACTTTGTGAATGTTTCACTTATAAGAGAGGCAATTGACGGTTTTTTTTTGTTCAAATTAGTCCCTCATTTAACTGCAAAGATAAAGTTAAGCAAAACAGTAAGGCCGAACAGTTTGCAATTCAAGCTAAATTTGTACCCCACAGTAAAAAGTCTGCCCAAAATGTAAACCAGCGAATAATAGAAAAATATATTTTTCCACAACTTTATTTTCACAGATCAAGTGGATTAAGAACGCGATGTAGAAAAAACAAGCAAAGCAGGATTGAAATCACCAAATGTAGTAGCTGGCTTTGTTTGTTTTTTCGCTGAGCTTTGAACTGTCCAAGTAAACCAAACATTTAGCAAAGCGGCGGAGAGAAGGAGAAAAATATGCATTGTCAAAATGCACATATTGCCGTAAATAGTTAGGGAACTATTCTCAATAGGAATCTGAACTGCGGATTTGTAGCTGAAACCGCAGGTGTCAAAAACATAAATCAAAAAAAATACGACGCTTGCCAATTTTGAATCTGTTTGACATTGGCCGCGTTCCACTAGCCGCTAGATGACCAGCGGCACGAAAAACTCCATATAAAAAAAATTGACATTTCACCATTTGCGCTAGATGTCTAGCACTTTTTGTGAAATATCACTTTCAGGGAAATTTCTCAATCTAGCGCAAAACTACCCGCTGCATTGAGAGAAAAACAAACAAAAAGAAACAGTTTTCAAAGGAAATCGTGCAAACGTTTACAAAATAAAAAAATACGCAACCGAGCAAGTGTAATTGTGACAAAATTGGTAATAACGTAAATAAAATAGGAATTCAGACATTGTTTTCAACATATTGTATCATTTCTTTGATTGTAGTGTGGATATAAATATGCGAAAAAGGGTGTCAAATGTCATTTTGCCGCTGGCGCTATCGTTCTAGCGCGGGCGTTCCTTCATCTGGGATATTTTGTGCTGGACGTCTAGCGGGCAGTGGAACCCGGCCATTTACTTGTTCAGCTTTGCGTTCAATTTACATTATTCGCGAAGGCCTGAACTTTTGGCTTCCAAAAAGCGCATTCATTTTCCGATAGTCTCACTTTATCTTTTTAAACGCAGTCTGTGTCAGAACAGATTAGGCTTCTTTTTTAGTTCAGAGCTGAGCACTGAACTGAGCTTGAGCATTATGAGCGTGCTCTGAACCGAGTGTGCTCAGAGCGTTCTGATGTTTTTTTGTTTTTCCTTTTTTTTTCTGTCAAATGTGTAGTCCCCTTTTTCCTCAGGCTGCTCAGTCAATTTATTCTGAGCTCATAGAGCGCGCTCTGATCATGCTCTGAACGAGAAAAGAAACACAAATTTGAGCTCTGATGTATCTGAGCTAAAAAGGAAACACGAACTTTTTGAATAGCAGTTCAGGTTCTGCTCTGAACTAAAAAATTGATTTCCCCACCATCGTCGATTCCTAAACCTGATCCTCCGACCGTAATGAATAAGATTGGATGTATTTTTGATTTTGCTGGCATTTCCTCAATTCCCAATTTAGATTAAGATTTAACACGAGCACATTTTATTATAATTTGAGCTAATCTTTATACAGAAATAACACCTTATCTTTTATCCATTCATCAAATTCAAGGTCAACGATTTTCGTAGGAATTGGTTGCGGCAGAAGGACTCACATAAATTTCAAAGCGACAGTCATTTATCGGTTGTGTAAGGCGGCTTATTACCCAAAGCATAATCGAGTGGAAATTCAAAGTGATAATGATAATGATTAAATCTTCTTTTCTTCCCTATTTAGATATTCAGGTACAGTAATTGAAGTTCAATGATTCCGACACAATTGAGTTGGATATTTTTACCTTTTTTTTTTCTTTTGTGAAAGGATGTCGTGACACGTGTCGATAGGTAAAAGTTGTAGGAAATATGAGTAGAATTCATATAGGGAGCCAAAAGGTGTATGTATATTTTTCCCAAATAACCAGGAAAGACATAAAGGAACCGCTTATATCATTATCAGTTCAAGTGGCTTTCATTTTTTTTGCACTTCGATTTGTGACTGCAAACGTTTCTGATAAATTGTACGATTCGTATGTTAATAGTTTCAGCACCTGTCAAAGTTACCAATGACATCCAGATGTCAAAATATTCAGTAAGGTTTGCCATTTCATCATGCATCGTTCTACGCTGCGGAAATTACTAAAAACTAAGTAGGCTCTATCGAAACTCCGACTGAGTCGAAAACACGCAATGTGAATTTCTCTATAAGGTCTGTCTTTATCATGGCACTGGAATTGTTAGCCGGAGATCCGGTTTTTACTCAAAAAATCATGCTGGCTTTTTTTTGGTTCAGCGACAAAGGAAAATTTACATTATTCGAGCGAACACAATCCACAAATGTTCGGCCAAGTATCAATGCATCCACAAAGGTTGACTTTTTAATAAATGAATGCCAGCGAAGACGAGGCGCCATTTAAATTATTTGCTAGTAAATTCAGAAACGTCAAACATTTGCGCAGTGATGCGCCATCACTGCTTATTTGCGATGATGATACGATGCACAGTTTATGCTGATGCGATGCTGATTGAATATTGTGTTTGAGTTTTAGAACGCATTGTTTACACCAAACATTTTAATGTCAAGATGGAAGTTTTGCTAATAAAAGTTTTTAGTCTTTACCTCCGCAGCGCTGATGTACCCACTTTATGTTTTTACAAACAATTAAATGTTTGTGAGAAAAATTAAAATAATGAATATCTATAAATTGATAAAAATGTTTGTAAGTACATAAATACTTTTCTTTCTCTTATGACATTTTTCTTACTTCTTTGCCTGCGAATCAACAGCGCATCAGGTATTTCTGTGATGTTTTTTTTCGTTATGCTTGCGCATCAGTTTGATCAACTTTGCAACAATGAACACTTAACGTCGGAAGTGATGCCAATAGTTGCATTAATGAACAAAGCAAAGCATTCCTGAGCATCATGATGCCTGTGAAGCGTTACTGAATTTTCACACGGTGAATACAGCTTAAAAAAAGAGAATCAATTTTATATCTCACAATGTTGTAGTTTTTTTTTGTTTGTTTTCCCTATTTTTCTTATCCGGTACCCCTTATGAGAGAGAACTGCGAAAACGCGAATATTCGTAGTTTCTGACATTTTATTCGCATGAAAACTTATCTTAGTCGCAGATACAGTTTAATTTTTAAAGGTTAAGTTCGAACGAATTTTTCATTCGTGGGGTTGTGGATCGCGACTCTATTTTGTGGACTGTGAATAAAGTGTTCGCTGGAAGAACTTTTTACTCGCGGGAAAATTGCTGTTATTGTAAATTTTCCTATTTAAATCAATTCAAACTCAGTTTTTTTAGATTGGATGTTAGATTAATTGAATGTAATGCTTTTGGGATAGAAGAATAGCAATTTTCAATTCATAAATGCAGTCAAATTTATTTGTGCGCAATCCACGCTCATTGTAAATAGTCCTATAATGGCGCTTTCCTTTGATCACATAATTTCATTTAAAAAACACTCATAAAACAATATTTCATCTATTAATGGTAAAGTTCTAATTCTCTTTATTTTATTCCGTAAAACTATTTAAATTAGCAACTCTTTAATTTATTTATTTTAACCAAAATCAAAAAAACCAAGTGCAAAGTTTCTGCTGTCGAAATTTAATGTTTTTCGCCCTCTCCTTTACTCTGTAATCATTTGAATATTTACAGCTTCATCTGTCTTTTGGTTTTTTGTATTTTAATAATTACGATTTTAATTAGACGATAGATGACAATGGAGCCGTACCCTTCTAAGCCGCTTACAAATTGTGTTCCCTCTTAGGCAAGTTTTGGATGTTTTTTGTTTTGCCACATTCCATAATATTAGGGATCCTCGTAAAAGTTAACAGCAAGCACTTCCATTCCTATTCCTATTGATTTTGTTCCTAGCAATTTTGGTGGCGGACCAAGACCAATGCTTGACTTTCACAAAATCCAAATGGCAGGTACCTATCCGCTTTGTCAAAGTCCTGTTATGCAAGAATACACGACTATAAATGAGGTTGCTGTAGCAATATTCAGTACACGCTTCCGCCTGTATTATTTAGCTGGGTGTGACTTCATGTAACCACAACAACTGGCCACGCGAACCCCTTTGATACACGATATGAATTCATTTCGAAATGGTCCTTTGTCACATCTTTTCTGGTACAGTGTCTGTCCGGGGTTGAATTTCTGCATAATTACGCGGGACAATGTCGCAGATTCGGAGTATCTGCTCCCTGCACTGTGTATACACGCACAACAAAGCATTATGGTCTCGTATTGCACGTCCCGTAATTCTTGGTTAAATTGTACACGAACAAGAAAACAGCTCACAAAAGAGGACATTTGCAGAGCATAAATAGTGCGGTGTGTGCCATCCTCTGGATCCTTGCTTGTCTTTCTCGATGGCAAAAGAACAATAGCAGAGTGCAATCAACTCCCGACATAATCATAACCTTTCGACACTTTCAAATTGCTTTGGGACAATACCAACATGGCTCCACTCATCCCCTGCCACTGCCACTCGATGCATTAGTTCAGACACAATCTTCGGATCGTCGTAAATCGTCGTGAGCTCTCAAGTTCAATGCGCTTAATTGTTCGGCAACTGTATTCGGAAGTCGGTGCTTACTGCAGTCCAAGTGGGATTACAATGAAAGTGGGTACATACGATTTGAACATTTCTCATTTTGGGGATGGTGAACAACATGGTGAGGGCGTACATTTATCGGTACCAAGTCTGGTAGTTTGATTTGTTGTTTTGGCGGTAGCATGATGTTTGTATAATGGAGAGTATAAAACCTGTTTTTGCGGTGAATGATCCTTCGAGAAGATATTGTTATACGATGGCGGCTAATTCAATGACCTGAATGGCCGCCTTTACATTTTTGTATCAGGTCCTGGTTTCTATGGCTTTGTTTCTTCCCATTCTTGGCCGGCTTTGTAAGTGCTTAATGCTTATGTAATTTACACTTTGTGATCGTTTTTACCTCTTCGGTTTCATCATCATTCTGCGGAATATCCAATTTATTGTCGGTTGCCTTGGTTGTGTATCGTATCTAATTTACTGAGGTGAGGGTTGATGTGTATAACCTTTGCACGTGCTACGATTCGCAGAAAGGAGACGAATTCGAAAATACAATTGAATTGTCCCTCCGCAAAGAAGAGAATTATATTTTATATTCGACACGAATTGATTACACACGCACTCACCACATTTATGTATATGTGTGTAGAGCTTTTGTCAGCCTTTGAAAAACACAGTTTTTTTGTGTGTTTTGTTTTCAGATGTGTAGCGATGCGGAAAAGATATGCTGCGCTTCAAAACCTTTCTGTTATGACAGGAAAAACAAAGGGATGGGCATCCTAATTGTTATTCGGAGAAAGCGGCTTTGCATAGGGCCATGTGTTTTGGGAAACTTCTATTGAATATACGAAAAGCGATTCTTAGTTTTGACAGCTGCTCGAAGACCACTTTTTGGGTTAGTATTAATTTAATTTAATAATAGTTCTGTTTCTTCGTCAAAGTGCTATAGCGCCGTACTTATTTCAAATTTAAGTCTCGACTTTATATTTACGAAAGCTCACACTTGCGAACGTTGTATGGAAAATATAGAAACTGTGAACTACTAAGATTTTGAGTCGAAACTAAAAATGTAATTGGTAATGCCCAAGCCCATAGAATATGAGACTTAACGCTTGTAAGGAGTGTCCCATAATCCACGCACAATGTAATTTTGATAGATAATACAGATTGTTAATAAGAAAGCTTAGATTTTTTATTCATTCTTAGATTCACATTGATTTATTGCTGACAATCCTTCATTATTTTTAAAATATTGCTCAGCAATGAAAATTCGTTGTTCTTTCGTATTGCGCTCCATATTTACTAACTCCGAACTGTCAGCTGTCACATTGTTATCTTTTGTTTTGTTGGCATCACTCTACTATTTGATGGCGCAAAATTCAAATTTTACATGAATTATGGGACACACTTTATAAGTGAATCGGAAAACCCAGAAATAAAAACAAAATCAAATAAACTTTATTTCCCTATAAAAGTTGCAACAAATTTCAAAAAAAGTTTTCTTGACAACAACACATTTAGTGAATCTTTTAGTGAAACAAAAAGTTTCCACATCAATAGAAACATTTTAGAGTTTCTCCCATTACGGGGTAAACAGAACAGTTGAAAAGTAAATAAAATAAAGTTGTCCGTGGAATAAAAGTAAATATTTAGGGCTGCCTTATACATTTTACTATGGGCGACACGCATTCACCCCCCAGGCAGCCCCAAGGCGATGGTATTTGAAATACTCTATACACCATACATGATGGGAAAGTTAATGGGTAGCACGTTGCCAACTTTAATGACGATCATAGTGATAAGATTCTCTTCTGTGAACCCTTTAACCTCGGTACACATTATATGCAGACGTGATTAGTTCTTAATTCACCCTCACATTTGAAAAATAATAAACTAGCTGGGCATTTAGAGGTTAGGACTTAAAAAGTATACAAGTTGGACCAAAGGGAAGTCAAATTTATGAAATTAGAACGTGCCTTTCATTTGTCATGCCTTATCTGGGGGCACTCCCGTTTACCCAAGACGAGCCAACCGTACGCAAGGGCACTGCCTCCCTTTTCTCGAAGCGCTTCGTCGTTCTTTTTAACCCTTTTAACTTGGCTTTGGATTATACCAGATTAACAATGTTGTCAATAGCTGACCAATTTAACATATAAAGTCTTAATTGCATAGCTCTTATACTTCAGCTTTTATTGATATCTAAAAAACCCTGATTTCGTTACTGACTCACTGATGTCCATCAAAATTCTTAGGGTATTTCCTGATGTCCTGGAAAGCTGAAATTTGGTATTGAAGCTAGTATTAGTACACAAACAACAAAAATATTTTAAAACCTGTAACTTTTATCTCCCAACTATATTGTATGAGACTTCGGCTATTTTGCCGCTAGAGGTCTGAAAATTGATTGAGCTAGAGGTCTGAAAATTGATATAGGGCGGCCTATAAAAAAGGCGCGTCTGATGTGCAAGAAATACACCCCAAAAAAAGAAAAAACAAAGTGAAGGCACCCCGGGAGTGCCGACAGAAGTGGAAACCCCAACAATTACGTGCGTATTTTTTGAATCGCCAGGAAATATTTTTTGAATCGTCAATTTTCATTGTACATGAAAAATAATGCATTTAATTTTACCTACAAAAATTGCAATCAATTGCTTAAAACGTAGAAAAGGTGGTTTAACCCCAAAAACCCCTACCTGCGTTCGCCCCGGGACATACTACATACTACTGCTAGTGAAATGTCAGTTCCATACAATTTGTGCACAAAAAATGACGCCAACATAACTAGCGCTCTTGGTTCAAAGCGAATAAAAAGCGTAACAAAATGTCAACCATCTTGGATTTCTCCATAGACTGCTAGAGACACCTATTGGGTGTTAGTAGATTTGCTAAGTAACATTTGAGATCCAAATTGTTCCGGAATGTTTTACAATAGATATAGCATCGAATATGTGGTAGTTCATTTTGTTAACAATAGATGGAACCGATAAAATAATACAATTGTATTGTACCCAATGCATCTATTGCCCCATAAATTGCTCAATTTTCATATATTGATGGCGAATGTGTTTTTTCTGTTGTTTTACAATTTTTTTGGAAATATTATGCAATACCACTTTTGCATTATTTCAATATACAACATTTTTACAAATTTTCAAATGATATTTTGAATAGATTCATAACTACGAAATATGTAGTGGAGGCTCCAAATCATCTGCAGGATCGGATGGAATTCCCTCCAAATTTTACAAATGTGGGACAGGGGAGCTATTGAACAAACTTAATTTTCAACTTATAAGACTTCGTTTCTCTCAAATTCGTTATTGTAATGAAAATAATAATTCCGAGTACCTATGGATAGTTCACATGCTACTTTATGTAATTTGGTCAATGTCGATGTGTTTCAATCAAACCGGGTTGATTAACGTATCGGCCAACCTTCCGCTTTTTTACTAAAGTGCTTTACGGTACACGACGCACAAAGCGGAAGATTTTGCTCACACGTGAGCACGCCACATAGAATTGACCATGTGAGAAACATGGGAATTCAAGAATTGATGCCACAAATATCCAGCGATTGTCCTTGCGACTTATTATTTGTCAAATTGAAAACGCTTGAAAACTAATAGCAAATCATTCTGAATATATATATAGTTGGCGCAACAGGTCCGTAGGGACCCAAGGCCTAGCTTCTCGCAACCATTCGTTTTGTGTGAGTTTTATTTTTGGAACGAATGGAAGGGATCTACAATTTTATGCCGATTCCAAACGGCTAATTGAGAAGCTCTAAAGACAATTATACTCTCGGATGTTTGTCAGACGTTCGCGAGAGGTGGCGCAGTGGAAAAAACCCCAAGTTGGAATTTGGGTTTTTGCAGGATTCGAAATCATTCTGAATAGGCGCGATTATAATGTTTGCCTTTGAACTGTCCCCTCAAAATCGTTTGCTTGCATGACATTTGATTTGAGATTCTTTACAAGCAAATCAAACGCGATCCGTTAAAAAGCCCTGTTCTGCTATCTATCGGGTGAACTACATTATCCAAACCAATTTGACATTCAACTTAACAGCTGTTCATGTGAAAATCATAAGAAGTTTGTTTTTTGCAAATTGATATTAATGTATTCAATTTGATGAAAGTCTTTGCAAATATGGATAAATTATTTGAAATACAAGAACAAATTTAAACAAACAGCTGTGGATAGTATTGGACACAAATAATCCAGCAATAAATTAGTTTTTGCTTACGTTTTGTCAACCACCAACCATACAGACGATCCATTTAATTTCAAATCCGCAACATTTGACACGCGAATCTGAATTGTATTGAATGTGAATAAAGAGAATACCGCCCAGTATTACCGACATTAACGATGTGAATCCAAATTCGATTCGAATGAACAGTAAAATAGTGTTCCCCCCAGTGAATAGCAGAACAAGGCTGATAACAAGTCTATGGCTATGGTTAAGATCATCTGCGTGCTTCGTATGCAACGGAAAAAGAGCAAATTAGCAAAATGACGAGTTATACGAGTAGTTCCTCGCTTGGTTCAAAACGGCTCAGGGGCTCAGGGCATTTCAAACGGCAAGTACAACTGATATATATATACGTCAAATGCACAAAGTTGACAAGAAACAAATTCAAAATCCGTCTTAAAAATCAATTGCACACAAAAACAAAATCTGTGAAATTAAAGAAAATTCGGTGGTGGTCGAATGCTCTCCTAGAACGTTTCATATGATGCAAAAAGGTAAGCTATAAATTTATTTGTGATATGGATTAGATGTCGAAGATGAAAGTGGCTCAAAGCAGCTCGAAGTCTATCCACGAGAGAAAAGCATTGAACTTGGACCTATAACAGCATTTGAAAATAAGAGCCAAAATAGGACAACAAAATTGTGGCAGGGGCGCGAAAAATGTGTTAAATTGTAATTTTACTCGAACAACGGTCACGTTGATTGCACTTACTCACATTTTATTTCTTCCTCCGTTACATTCATCCTCTCTACGATTCTGTTTAATATTTTCGCAATTTTGCTGTGAGTCCAGAAAATAATTGTAAATATAACTGACATTTTATTTCTGTTTTTTTTTTCTACATCGTTTCTGACGTAAGTATTTTCAAAACCAGTTTAAACATATTTAAGAGTTATTTTCCAAACAGAGTTCTGGTATAATTTCTGGAGCGCCAATAATCTGGCAGTAAAACCTCACCCGAGACGTTTCCATTCCACTTTTAACAGCAAAAAACAAACCACACCATTTTTTTTTTACTTTTCCAATTGCTATAGGCCGAGAGGGCTTCTGGCAGCTTGTTGTGTGTAGATTTTGTCAGGATGCAAATCATTGAAAATATACCTACTTAACCTACTTAATATAAATTGTCCTCCGATCGATCAATGCGAGAGTCTCATTCTAAAGAAATCATTCTCCTTCGATACATTAAGGATGCTGAAAAAACCTTTGAGGACAATATAACCCCCCTTGGGTGTTGGAATAAAATTTGTTTATGAGTTTAATGGACCCGTCCATTTGTAGCAACATTCAAAAGGAAAATGTGTAAGCATTTATTTAAAGTCCCATGTGTAGTTCGTAGTTCACCCATAAATCTCTAGACGATAACCAAAAGGCAATGGGATTATCCGATTAAGGATATACGTATACTGTCATTGCCAGTGTGATTATTTTCGTTGCTGAAATGTTGAACATTGTCATGAAGGCTTATGCCTTTGTCATCCTCGAACGCCGACTGTCATCATACTTGCTGTTATTCCTGTTGCGAAAAAAATGTCCACAAAAATATTACTCCAGTAGCAAGTGACCTATGTCACACAGGTCCTTTAAATAATTGATTCGCTATCTGCCTAGAAAAGAGAAACTTTTCTAAATCCATTTGTAGCCTCCATCTGCAATATTTTATGCTGTGAAGAGTACAACATATCCTTCATCTTCGTCGTAAAGAGGCTTCCTGTTCCTTCTAGCCAACGGAAAAATTATACGAAACCAAATTAAATTGTCAGCTTTGCCTTCTTGTAATTAACCCATTCCATTGTGGTACTTTTCTGAAGGATTTTTCACTCTAATTAAAACAGTCCACAAAAAAAAAAGAAGCCGATAGTGATCAAAGGTTCATTACCATAACACTCATGCATAAATTTTAATTTTGTATCCCTCCGGCAAAATTGAAGAAAAATGTGCGTGAGAAGTGTCCAATGTCAGTGAATCCTTCAGATCCATCTTCCATCACACCATGCTCACATTGCGAGTGACAAAGGTTTATAAAGGTTGTCTACACCGCTCTCGCCGAAAGGAACATATCCTGGTGTTTGAACGCCGCCGTCGGGTGAACCATAACCGTAGTGTGGTGGCCTGGTGGTTGATTTGATACCTTCCATGCGCATGCGAAATGCGGAGCATAGTATCTCTCTACTGTATAGTAGACAACATAAAAGGTTGTTGAGTGCCAAACACTCCGGCAGTCGGTTAAAAATATTCGACAGTGATACGCCTGGTGTCCGTACATCCATAGATATTGTGTCTCATTGAAATACGTGCGAATTTTCCACTGCTGAGCACGGGTGGCATTAATCCTCTCATCCTTATAGCGAGGATAATAATAAAAACAGACTGTTTCAGTGCATTACATAGGAAAAATTCAAAGTGAAGTTAACAATTTGTGTTCGTGTGTCGAGGAGAATTAAGTTTGAAATTCGTTTGGAAGGATACCGACTGACAACGGATCATTAACCACAACTACAGTGAGTATTATTTGTGTACTTATAGCTTCCCTTGCGGTGGTTTAAATTTTTCCGAGTGAGTTAGCCTACACTCCACCCATCGCAACATAATTATTGTGTACCACAGTGTACGAGTGAATTTCTCGAATGATCTCCTGTGGGTGGAATGCGCTTCTTAATTTATGACTGCATTTAATGAGAAGCCAAATGAGGCGCTTTAAACATATTTTATGGCCAACGGGTGATAATGGTCGAAAACTACAATAAATTCGAGACATTCGACGACGGATGGGTGGCAACAGGACACTCTTTCTCATTATGAGGCATAGAATACTCGTATTTGGGCGCCGGTATAACTACCTTACCGGGTTTGAAGAACCGTAGTTATGGTGCGGGAGGCACGGAAGCGTTGCAAGGTTTTTCAAACAAAAGTACTTTATGGGTCGGATGTGTGTTGGGTAGGCACGATTGTGCGACACAAATTTATTTGTCGATATTGTGTTTCCTTGGGAGGGAGGAATTGAAATAAGGCTTCCTTTTTGGACCAACTGGAGCATATGTTCGGGTTTTGTAATGAGCTGGTGAAAGTGGGTCGTCACAATGGATGGTATTCGATACACATTATATTGACAATTACATTCCGAGCTAATTAGAATGCTGTTTGATGGGTGAAATATTTGATTGTGTAATGCTTCTGTCAAATTAATGTTAATGGGATAAAGAGAAACGTGTGTCGCGTATTTAAGTATTTACTAAAGGCGAAATTTGAAAGGGAGGTGAGTCCTTAATTTTAAGTGTCATTTAATGCGATAAAACCGAAAGAGTAAGCTTACAGAGCTACCATATTTAGTCACAAAAAAATTGAATTGAGCACATGGCTGTTGTATATAAATGCAGACAGAATCTTCACACATGCTTTTATCAGTAGAACTGTCAATTAACCCAACAGCGCCGGCAATTGCTTGCCATCCACTGACAGATAGAGAACTCCACGAATCAATCAGTTTTTCAGTTTTTTCTAAAGTATAGGTGAGCAAAGTACTTCACGACTTAATTATTTCGAATAAAAGTGAGTTTACATCAACATACCTTAAATCGATCCGAACATCTTAAGGTTGCGCCACCTCTCGTGAACGCCTGACAAACATCCGTGCGAACTACTGTCATGAAAGAGCTTTTCAACTAGCCGTTTGGACTCGGCATAAAATTCTGGCTCTCTTCCATTCGTCCCAATAATGAAAAAAAATCACACAAAGCTACGGACCTGCTGCACCAGCTACTTTAAATTGCCCTGATTGGAATCCAAGTCTATTTAGTTATTTGTCGGTAATAACAAATGCTAGTCCCTGCCTTGAATTTACAGTAACTTACAATTGCTATTGTGAACTCCATATTATTATTTTTATTATTATTTATTTACCAATAAGCATAAATGTACAGGTTAATCTAAAAAATAACAGCACTAGCTACAAGGCTTATGGCTGGGATCTAAAAATGATGTGTCTTTCAAAGTGATGTTCTAAATAATACATGTAATGTGAACTCCATTAATTTAATAACGAAACTAGAAACTGTTCTTTTTGTGAGCACATGCAAAAACCTAGTTATTTTAAGTCGACTAGATTGGTCTGAGCTAGATGTACCCTGAAGGCAAAAAAAAAGATTGGTCGGTTAAGTGACTTTTTCTACGTCAGTCACATTTGCGAAGTGTCAACTTAGTGCTTAGTCACGCATTTCTCGACTGTAATCATCGGCAACTCCACAACAAACGTCAACTGAAAAAGCTGTTGATATTTTCGATTTAGGTCAATCAAAAGTGAGACAGAGCAAGACAGCTGTCAGACTTACTAAACTATAGGTACTTGAACGTCGCCATTGCGTATCGACGATTCAACAGAAACGTCACTAGCAATGTCTTGATTTGCATCTGCATCCATACTTAAATTTAAAAGCAATTCAGATCCAAAATACATTTGACAGCTAAATCCATTAATTTTTTTATTCAAAACATGGAGCGATGACATACTTTGTTCTTGTAACTTATATTTTTCTAAACTACAAACTTCATTCGTTACAAGCAGCAAGTTGAGCATACAAATGCAAGCAACCCGGCAGCAAACGATAACGACAAATGACGATCCCGTTCGAGACTCGCAATAGCAACATAAATTCATAAACTGACTATCGGCTATTGACACATCTACGCAGTTTTTTAATCGGTAATCGACGATCACGTAATAGTAATGATTAATTAATGAATTACAAAATTAGAAAAAAAAGGCATAACCTAAATGGAATACAGTAGAACTGTAAAGTAAAGACGGAAAGCACTCTTTTCGCAAGGGCTTACCAACTACATTTTGCAGACTTCGAAAAATAAAATTCTGGCTGGCTTGCAATTAAAAAAGAACCATTTGACTGTATCTAATTGAGAAGATAACAATATTAGGTGTGTTTTTTTGGGCTTCGATCTCAGCAAAGCAAAGTAACGTAGGAGTTTCAGCACGCAATTACAACAACTAATGCGAATAGCGTAGTTGTTGTAATTGCATGCTGAAACTCCTAATTTACTTTGCTTTGCTGAGATCGAAGTTAATAGTAGTTTAAAGTTGTTAAAAGTGGTGCCTTATTTCAAGCTTATCCTTGCTTACTTTTCCACAACACAAAAACGCAGCAGAACACAATAATCTGTCAAAATTTATCTTATGAAAATGTCTCGACCCATTAAATGGGCATGCAAAATTTTGACAGGTACATGAAGTCGTCTGAAAACAATAGTTTGAGTTTTTAGCTCGAGTTGCGTACCTACCACTCGGCTAAAGGGATTCGCTTGAATTTAGCTCAGCTAAATTTTGGACAAAATTTCGTCAATTTTCAAAAAAAAAAAAAAAAAACTAATTAACTTTTATTTCAAGTTCTATCGACGAATTTACTTCCACTTTGGATTGCTACTCTAATGTCGTTTTGCATTGGAACAAAAAATCAATATTTTTTTTATCTAAATCACTTTTTATGTTCCATTGGGCAAATAAATCAATCTTTTCGATTCGGATCACTTTTCGCAGATCTCGATATTTTTACAGATTCACACATTCTGCCACAATACCAAAATACTTTGCGCAGATGTTTTTACGTCATTTTAAGAAGTTTGCTTCCAAGCAAATGCGCAAAGTTTCGTGAAAACCAAAACGGCCATGAATATAAATTTGGAGGAATTTTTATCTTCATCGTCTTCCTCGTCATCTGAATACTACGAATCAACAAAAATACTCCATTTATATCTGCAACAGGGGAAACATTTTTCAAGTTGATATCCATTTGTGATTTTTTGCATTTGCACAATGCACATGCTGTTTTATGTTATTCCTTCAATTCAAATTCTTTATTTAAAACTTATAGTTATACAATAGAAATAACTGAAGTATAGCAATGTATTCATTTCGATATAAATTTCAGTCAAAACGCAATGTCAGATTGATGGCACAAATTTCCAGCGATTAGAATAGTGAAAGCGAGACGCTCGGGAAAGACGCTTAAATACCAATGGCAAATCATTCTGAATAAGCGGAATCCGCTTGCCTTTTCATTTTTATTTTCGCCTCAAAATCGTCGCTTGCCTGACATTTGATTTGAGATTCTTCACTTTCAAATTAAACTCGTTTCGCTGCAAACTTTCGATGTATTGAGGTTTCACAACAAAATTGTAACTGAGCCGACTTTCAATTTGAAATTGTGTAGCGGTAAGCCGGGAACATCCAAAGAATTAAGAAATTAAAAATTTTACATAATTTTTGTTGTATACCTATTGGAAGTGACACATTCTAGTCTATCTTGTTCAAAATGCGGTTCTCCATACAAACTCCTAACCCCAATCCCTTAAAGGTTTGTTTTCACGATAAAAAGTAGCATATGTCCTTCCTTTGGCCAATTTAAACCAAAAATTTTAGAAATCGAACGATCCGTTCCCGAGTTATGACATTAGTGCACCTACGGACGCCAGTCTCTTTTATATGTAGCTGTACCCATCCGGCTTTGTCCGTCCCTTTCGTTTTAAGCCTTGCTCACATTTCGCAAAGTACTATACAATGTCCATTAATAATTTTAATTATACGACCTTAGAAACTGTGTTTGACTTTATTTTTGAACGGGAGGTGCCACAACCCGTAGCCTATGTCCTTATCATTGTTTTTCTAAATAATTTGAAAGATGTGATCAATTTTTTTGATAAATTGTCTAATCAGTTCGATTGTTGCAAAAGAAAAATGCAAGTTCCCTGTAAAATTGTAGCATGTGCCTATATTTAAATTTTTTGGTTCTACGGCAAAAGTTGTAAGCAACAAAAAACAATTGATAGAAAACGAGAACAAACGAATTTGTTGAAAAAGCATCTTGCAACAAAAGTGAGAGCTTTTTTCATTAGAGTTGAACGGCATCTTTCCTCCACGGCGCTAATGGAAAAAATGGCATAGGGTACTTATGAAAATATAAGGAATACATCTTTTCTTAATTCTAATCGCAATAATTTAAGGTATGGCCCGGTATTTCGGACAAATGTATGTTTCGAGTACATTAAAAACATCTTTAAGGACCATAGAAACAGTTGACTGTAATAGGTCTATGAAATGTTCATTCCCAACGCTCATTTGATATGACACATGTACACATAGCCGCAATGCTGTTGCAAGCCTTATGATGTTTGGTATCGATGGTTGCTGGTTTTAACTTCTCGTCTATTTCATCCAATAAATAGGAAAACGCTGGCTTCTATAAGGGAAAATTGCTTACAAAACTGAAAGGACTACTCATAAGAATGAATATTAATTACAAAGTTATGTACTCACATATTGTTCTCTAATTCTAGAGGATTAGAAGCATCCCTTAGCTGCCTTCTTCTCCTGAACATTTCCAGAAAGCAGAGGATTGTTCTTAATCACCAGAAAACAATTCTACGTAACTCATTTCGGTAGAATTTAGCAAATACAGTTGTTTGCTCTTAACAACTGTCAAATATCACTGCATTCATAACAGTCAATTCATTCAGAATAACCATAATTTTCATCAAATGAGTAACACATACCAAAAATTGTTTTGATTGACAAATTCGTTAATCGTCAATTGATTGATAATTGACACTCGCAATAGGAGTGTTTGTTTACCTCTAATAGAAGTGGAATGACAGCGGTAATGAATTTAGTGGGCAGTTTTTCCATTGATTAAGAAACTTTCAGAAAAATTCCCTAAAGCATTGTACAAGTAGGTACAACATGTCAAACGAACTTTTTTTCGTCACATTTTGACATGTGTCCAATGAAACGCTGCTATACTCATATTCGTTCATGAATAAACAATTCAGTTAGGTAGTTCAACTTTTATTGACGAACTCATATGGACGTTTATTTGCGGGTTACGCGTATACATATTAAATACCGTTCACTGGAAATACGACAAGTTCCGTTCAAGTTCGAAAGCACATACCTACACACGAGTAAAGCGTAAATCGTATATTTTAAGCATTTTATTGATTCCCATAGGTGAGGCTCATGTTTTAAAGGCAATCTCATATCCAACGCAACAATAACTTTTTCTGGCTTTTTGCTTCTATCTATATACATGCTCAAGAGGATAACCTCAAATTCTACGAATGAACTTCGTTTGATATCCACACGGTGTAAAAAAACGTATGCGACATGTTTTTATTGGGAATGCCTGTATGTGTACATGTCAGAGTAGGGTGTGTGTGTGTCGCGATATAAACATGTCAAGAATGGCTTGGTGTGCATAAATGTCTGAAATTACAAATCCAAGTGATGATAATGCCTGTTGGTTATATTTTGTGGTCAACCAACATATCTCTATTTCAGAATTTTTCTGGAAAGCTCTTGAGTATTAAAGTTACCCAAAAAAAGACTGCCATATATAACAATGAGAATGAGATAATAAAAAATACTGGCGAGTGAAATGTGAATGCGTAGTGCAGTCCTATACAAAATACTATGATACCTTTGAGCAGGAGGGATTTCCTTGTTCAATGAAGCTGTACCTACTTTACAGGGTAAAAACAGGGTAGCACTAATTATTACCGTAGCTATTCTTTTTTCTAAAAAAATCATTCGATTCGCTGGTGAAAAAAAGACTTGCTTAGCCATTCCGGATCCAAATTCTTTTATAGAACTTTGGGGGATTATATTTTTTAATAAAGTAAGCATACGGAATATTTGTACCAGCTCTCGGACAGTAAGGAATCATTTTCCGATTTGAGATCCCTTTTGGAATCTGGATTTTTTTCTCAGATTTGCTTCAGGTTAACTAAAAAAGTGCGTTTGAGTTTGACAACTGGTGGAGTTGAAAGGCAATGCATCGGGTGAATCTATTATTGTAAATTATTTATGTAGCTACCTATAAATATTCAAAAATCAATCGGAGCGCGAATCGGCAATGTTTTTATATAAAATTCAACTACTAAATGGAAACCAAGTAGAAAAGTATAGAAGGCTACACATTGTCCAATCGCACAAATGTCAGCAGAAAAAAGAGCAAGTGACGTTTTTATGTTCGATTAGAAACACGAAATCTGAAATCTAAAAGTTGAGGGGGTCAGCGACGAGAGGATTACGAGTTGGGGGTCTTAGTATTGTCACTGATATAACCACTGCAGGGTTTTAAAAAGTCGCAAGAAAAAGGGCCAATGTGAAAAAAGTGTCATTTCCGAAGGTATTCTGCAAAATTCAGATTTTTTTAACGCTTTTCAACAAGCATGGGCTCGCTCGATAGGTGTTAAAGGTTTTTATTGGAAATAACACCATTTGACAAATTTTTTAAGCGGATTGATCATCGTCGTATTATTCTATATAATAAAAAAGAGTCTAAATAGCGAAAAATTTGTGTCAGGGTCTCAAAAACAGTGCCAAATTGCAACTTAAGTCGCACAACGGTCATGCTGGCAGTGGCACGCCATGATTAATTGAGTTGCCAGTTCGATGGACGGCTATTGCAGTCGCTCTACTTATCGACGCGGATGTGTTCGTTTGTTGTGTCGCCACAGGTTTGTTCTTTGTACACACGAGTTGACACCTTAAATCGGACCAACTTTTAAATTCATAGTCAATCAGATCGATTTCCAGTTTCAATTTTTCGGTCCTGGACAAATAGTTGGGTAAGGTGTTTAAGTGCGGGCACAAACAAAAAACAGAATAATAAGTCGAGGCGATTTTTGTTTACTCTTTGGGTACCAAATGAGAATTCTGGTACAAAAATAATTCATGGAATAAAAATAATAATTATGTGGCAAAACTAAAATACATACAAACAGACATACACACACATGCGTAAAAAGGGCTAACCGGTGGTAGGTAGGTGGAAAAATTAAGTTGCAGTTCAAATTATAGTTCGGTCTTGAACAGTTGAAAAAACAAAGTGTAAAAAGAAAATAAAAATCCTGTTTTGACTATTACTAAACAGGAAATATCCTTACAATTATTTTCGGAAAATCTTTAACAATCCTTGTTTGAACTATTAGCAGGAATAAGCTGCTGCAGTTAAGAATAATAATGCATTCGAATTCAAATAGCATTTCCGCAAAATCATATAGCTCGACTATTGATGATGGACTGTTTATTTGTCGCTTCGTTTCATGGGAAATCCACTTCAATATTGTAACAATTGCTCGTAGCACGTAACAAGTAATGCGGCAAATATATGCAAGCAGTATGTTTTTGCAATACAGACGTGTGCTGTCCGGGACAAACATGGGTCGATTGGGAATAAGTTTGATGAGTCAAAATGCTTCTATTATTCAGTGTTCAGATACAGATACGTTTTCTATTTGAGTACTTGGATTGAGTTTAATTGAATTTGCTATGAAGAGTGGTGTTTTTTTTTTGTGGTGAATATATGAAATAATTCAATATCTGAATCGAGGCTGGAATGGTTTGGTCCTTTTTTTTTTGTTTTTTAAATAGAAAGAGATATATTTTTCATTTTTAGGAGCATAGCTGCGTCGCTTGAAACTTCCTGGTTCGTTGTAGGTTTGTCTCCATGAAGAGCACTTGAAAACATTAAAAAAACATTTTTAACTCGTATACCGAATCGCGAAACTCTGTCTTCTTTGCCTGAACTTGAGTTATATTCTTGTCCTTCCACTCTCTCCACATGATGACAGTTTAATAACTGTGCGGATACACTTCCCTAACAGAACTTTTTTACATTAGAACAACAGAGAAAAGAGGGTTCTCAAAGACAAACATTTTGGGTCAAGTATTGGGGCTTCTCCTTTGAAGAAAAGGTCTAACCCCATGCCAACCTATTCAATATATCAAATATGCTCTGAACGTCAAATATGCTGTGCCAACCTGTTTCCCGCATTACACGATGTTGCGGTCAACATCAAATCCTACCTTGAATGTTTCGATGAATAATATTCTCAAAAGTTCTATCAACAACATCAAATAACTTGAATATTTCCAAAGTTGTGTTAATAAAAAAGCAAGTACCTACATATGTATTATGAAGGCACATATTGCTTTTGAAACCCGAACCTTTTTAACAACACCCCAGGCGGCTGAAAATTGCCAAAGCAAAATTTTCAATTTGTAAATACCCGATAATCTGCTTACGAATTCTTAGAATTGATTTAACGACATCGTGAAGGCAAACATCCTTACATATTTACCAGCCTCGAATTACTGTTCCTATTTTCGCAGTCATTTCGGCGGTGTATAACTCCATTATAAAGTTTGCAAACTCAGCCTTCTGCGGCACCAACAGAACGACCAAACTCAACTTTATCGCCTTCTGGTAGATTCAAATTCCTTTCAAATTGGACAAGAATACACCCTTGTTAAACGTGATACGTACTTTTAATCACACGTATACCTGACCTTAGCTGCACAGATAAAAATCCGGTTCGTTTGTGTTGACGAAAGTTGTTCGTCTCTCAGCGAGAGTGGACAACAAATTTTCAATTATAAAGGGAAGCACTACCCCCAAGAGGCTGCTTTTGTTTTCCGATTATCAAATAACAATAACAATAAAATGATCTTTTCACCGAAATGGAAGCATAATTAACCGATTTTTATTGCGCAAAAAAGCCAAATTACAGGCAGGTAACTAGAAAATTGCCGACGAACAAAGTATTCTCCTGGCACACGTGTTGCACATTTTTTCTTGTTCTCACATTTAAACAAATAATAACCTATAACGATTCTGACCCTTTTGGTGTGCATAAATAGAGCGACGAAATTTGGGAGCGGTTGAGGCGGGCGATAAGAAGTTAACCTGTCGAAATAGCTGGTTGGGAATTTCTTTGAAAATGAATTCGCTAAAAGCGCAAATTTCAAGTTACAATTGGGATAAATTGGCCGACATCAACATTACAAATAGGCGAAAACTTCAATGCAAAACTGACGTCATTTATGACATTTTCCTTACGAGCCAACCGTCTAAGGTTACGACCAGATATTATTTAACCACCAATTTTTAATTCAGATACGTCTTTGTATTCCGTTTGCGTGATACATTTTTTCTGCTTATCTGATAGTTTTTAATGACGTTTTCCATTGGGAGTGGGACAGGAAAAACACTATTTTCAGATTCTTTGAAAAATAGAGAAAAATTTACATTTGGTCGCTGCAATGGATATCAACATAAATTGAGTGGATTTTTATAAGCATAAATTACAATTTAAGAACAATTTAAGAACAGCACAAATGCAAAAGAAAAATCTCATTTTATATTTCATTGGGCACGAAAAATCTGAAATCTGAGAGCAAAATCTAAAAAATCCCAATGGAAAACGACATAAGGTTTTTTTTTTGAGTTGAAACTCGGAAGGTAGCTTTACACGCTAAAACCACATTCGATCTTGAATAGGCAGATTTTTCTCCACCAAGGAGTTGCCGATCCGGCCGGAAGGCGTTCCAATACCAACCAATAGTAGCATCTACATATTTTGAATTTCATAAATACCACTTTATCTTCGAACTCGCTCTTTCACTTGCAATTACGATTTTTATTTTTCGTATTATTGAACATAACCTTTCTTACCATCTTAATGTTTGTATATTTTGTAAACGATTTTGCAAAGGGAAAATCTTATAATTCGTGAACTCAGTATCCAATTTATTTAACGAATTATCAGACTTCCAACTTTGCCAAATTTAAAATAAGTAAATTGATAAAAATATTTGGTTGGTAGCTTTTTTTGACTTCTAATTTTTTAAACGTAAGTTTTGCTGTATTAAGGTGAGATGGAACTATTGGAAATTTCTGCACGTAGGTGGGGTCGCTCAACTGAGGTATTAGTGTACCAGGTTATATAAAACAGTTTTCTTAATTTAAGAGCTAAACAAATTACTGAATGTATTTGATGAAATCAGCTGGCAATTACCTAAGCACAACATGTTGTACAAAATATTCCAAATTCACGGAGATTATATTTTATATTATACATATTTAAGCCAAACTGATTTATTTCTATTAAAAAGTAAACTAAAAATTGAGCAGCCATGTTGCTGTACACACAACAATCTGTCATTTTAATACCAAATGGCTGTTTTAAATTGCAGCCGAATTGACCAATTAGAGATGATTCACCAGTAAATGCCCAAAACATTGGACGTGCTAATTTTTTTTGTCAGATTGATTGGTCACGTTCAATTTATTTCCACTGAATGACAAATCACACGAGAGCTTAATGTCAAGCTCTACATATATAAGTTAGAACTTCTTTGTGTAAGATGTCAATTGTTTGATTTATATGCATTTTGAAATGACTTGCGGCATATCAAACTCCGTACAAAAAATGTACATTTTACGCTGTCGCTCTACTTAAATTTCTTTAAGGGGAATTTCTCAGCGTAAAATTACCCGCAGATGTCTCTGATTAAGAAAAAGAGAACAAAAGAAAGAAAACAAAAGCTTCACGTAAATTCGATTAAAAGCAAACGAATCTGGAAATGAGGTTATATTTATTAAGAAAATTCGGAATAATTGAATTATGGGCTTTAATTGTATTTTCTCATATGAAATTTAATAAGTTTAGAGTGAACAGGAGCATAACCAAGGATGGAATGTATTTTTCCTACAGCTCTAGCGTGTTTCTTCAGCTGGAAAATATTGTACCAGACGTTTAGTAGTTAATTTCCCTAAAAATTGATGTTTGATAATGTCCGGGTTCCACTGGCCGCTAGACGTCTAGCACAAAATATCCCAGATGAAGGAACGCCCGCGCTAGAACGATAGCGCCAGCGGCAAAATGAAATTTGACACCCTTTTTCCACACTACAATCAAAGAAATGATACAATATGTTGAAACCAATGTCTGAATTCCTATTTTAATTACGTAATTACCAATTTTATCACAGTTACACTTGCTCGGTTTCGTATTTTTTTTATTTTGTAAACGTTTGCACGATTTCCTTTGACAACTGTTTTTTTTTTGTTTTTCTCTTAATGCAACGGGTAGTTTTGCGCTAGATTGAGAAATTTCCCTGAAAGGGAAAAAAGGGAAAAACAAATTTTGCTCTCCGGCTTTAAAAAGCGGTATCGACTGAGCTCTCTAATTAAAGGGATGAAGTATGCGGGCATTTTTAAAACCGTTAGTACTACAAAATGTGCGCTCATCTGAAAAGGTTGAGTTCAAGGACGCATATTGTAAGGTAAAGTATTGGAAAATTCATTCAAGTCAACGAACCGACTCTAAATGGAAAGTTGAAAACGTCCGGACATTGAACTTGAAAACTCATCGTTGTCGGGTCGGAGAAAAAGGCCATCCACATGGGCTATCCCATATTTCAAGCACCCACTAAATAAGTGTGCGGATAGTAAAATTCTGAACGTGCTCAAAGCCACATACACGTAGCATCCTTCAAAAACCTAGGATAATAACATTTAAATTTTTGGGTAGCCAATTCATTGCAAGGACGTTTTTCTATTATTATGATTCTTTTTGTTCAGGATATTGTCCGACAGTAGTATGGTTATGTTGGGAAACAAATTCGGCTAAGTGGTACTTCACCGACAATAGTCGAAATTAGGTTCGGCCTTTACATCTACTATTGAATAAGGAACAGTTCGCTTTTAAAAAGCTAAAAGCAACTCCAATCAAATGGGTAAATTTAATTCTATGGGGATAAGGTTAGCTTAAGGTCATGAAATCAATGTTGGTGGTTGATGTAAACATCTACACATCAAACTTCAATACAATTTACTGCCAAAATTGAGGTCTGGAGCAGCAGTAATAATTATAAAACCGGCTGAATGGAATATCGGTTTTCCTGGTTTCCGATTTTCGGTTACGATGCTATAAGAACGTTAAATTGCATTCACAAACAATACGTATGTGTCAATTGTAAATTAAATGAAAACCTCTAATTTGAAGTACCTACTTAATATTGTTTTTAATTATAGGCATCAACTTTGCAATCAAAAAATGTAAGTGTTATAGCAACTTCTACAATACTCTTTCTGCTTTTTCACTGCCCTCGCACGCCCTCTATCAATCAGGAGAGGATCTATTCAGATAGGGAAGTTACCTTCTTCTTTATTCCCTTACAGTGTCAATTTTCAAGAAACACGATTTTGGAAGCATCTAAGTTCTTTGTTTCTGAAAAACAGGTTCGTAAGGACTACAGGCCTAGCTTCATTTTAATTTTTGGGACGAATGGAAGAGAGGCCAAACGACTAATAGCGAAGCTCTTTCGTGAGAGTTATACTCTCGGCTGTTTGTCAGACGTTCGTGAGAGGTGGCGCAGTGGAAAAAAGCCCTATGCCCAAAGCACATGAGCAGCAAGATTAGAATACTCGTGTTTGTACAGATATAGGCACACGTAAGTTAGTTATACACTCACTGCAGAACTGCAACGTGTCTCTATTTATAAATTTGTTGCAAAATTCAAGCGTATCAAAAAATTTTCAGTATTTGGCTGATCGAGTTTATTTTCTTTTGGTTGTAAACACATTAGCTGCTTAGTCGGCGAATGACAATAGTCATAAATATTAACCGATGCAATGAATTTCAAAGAATTTTCTGAACATTATAAGTTGCTTGTTCCCATGTTCCCACACCTTACTACAGGTCCACGAATTTGTGTTGAGAGACTCGAAATTAATCTTGAGTTAAATGCAAGTAGATTTTATTTCTATCGAAGCAGTCGAATAATAGGTTCATTCGTATACGCGGTTCAAATCGAACGCAATCGTTATAAATCGATCACAATCGCACAAAGTCAATACACGTTGTCATCAAAAATGACAGAAAAATAGAAAATTAGTAAGCTCGAAACTGCTCAGAGAATTTCAACGGGCAAGTACTGATAAATATGTCAAATGCACAAATTTGACAAGAAACAAATTCAAAATCTGTCTTAAAAATCAATTGCACAGAAAAATAAAATCTATAAAAATAAGAAAAATTTGTGGTTGTCGAATGTTCTCCTACATTATGGATTAAATGTCAAATATGAAAGTGGCTAACAAGTAACTCGAAGTCTATCCACGTACTTTGGGGTATTTTTTCAGCTCTCTGGGAGAGATTCGCTCAATTTTTTGGGTTTGGCAGATTTTTAGTGTTTGGCTCAGGAAAGTAGGCGAAAAGACCTTATATTTCGTGTTATATGAATAAAACAAAATGATAGCCCTATGATAGCGTCCCTCCTCTCGCATTCGCCCAGCAGGAACTTGTTCTGTACGAGCGAGAGGCACAAACTTCGGTTTGAGGGAGAGGACAATATAATAAATAGTTGACATATCACAAAGATCTGTTCTGTTGAGATATGAATTTGCGTTCGGTCACGTAGCGAGGTATATTTACCCAACCTTTGTACAAATTGTTGCCAACTTTTCTAAATCCCACCGTACACAGAACTAAAAATTGGAGGAGAACTTTTTTTTTGGATCCCAATACCAGCTGCTCCTTCATACATAAATCCTTAATTATACTTGTCAGGATAAGGGTTTCAATGAGCGTGCACTCCTCCCTTCGATCCACAACTTTTAATGCTATTTGTTGATCCATTCAATTCTATAGCCAGTTTAAAATCCTTGACATCTTTTCGCCACAATGTATCAACAACGTTTGAAGCTCATGTGACAGCCTCGTAATAAATCAGCACCAGATTGGATCATACAAGGAGGCTTGTTATCGCAGCAAACAAAAAAGTTGTTTCCAATTGTGACAACACGTGTAGGTGATGCTCTGCATATTCCTTAACACTCCTTTTGACATTACATATAACATACAGCGATAAATCGATACTCGATTTTTTACAGAAAGCCATGGGAATGTTTAAGGTTGTCATTTACTCCATCGCGTTGCTCGTGGAGGCGTGGGAATGTTTTTTTTTTTGCTATTGCCAATTTTCCGTGCGGTTGTTGGCCAGAATGAATTGAACATGAATCCCCTGATTGATGATTATTCTTGTCTGCAATTTGCATTAAATGCTTCTAAATAGCTTAAGGAACGATCTGATAGCAAGAATCACTCAGTCGTTATGAAGAAATTTTAAATCGCGGTGGGTGTGGATATAAGTCATCTCTGTTAAGTTGGATAACCTCACTTGTTTACCATCCAATCAAGTTCAAAATTGTGAAGTAGATGAATTCTACATCTAGAGCAGGTATTTGTTTGGGCACAATTAGGGGAAGAGCGTGCCTTTACCTACTTATACTTTGATTTGGTTAATTTTAAATCATTATTCTGTTGGTGGGTTTGAGAAGGGCATGCTTTTAGGATTTATTTTGGAGGAGAGCTCTTTTATTAGAAGAGAGAATGTGGGCTTCTCGATTTAGCTAAGATGTGTAGTATTACCATCAGGGATTGCTTGAAGTTGCCCCGAATATCGCATTATTTGGAAGATGAAGAAGTCGACGATTGTTCCTTGCATTGGGTTCAACTTTAGCCGCGGCTTTACAGAAGTACCACGATTATCATCCCTTTCTCAAGATTTGTCGCAAAGGTTGATTGGATATTTTCGTTTCCATTGTCTTTTTTTGCTTTCATTGTCAAAAGGTCCCTGTGTACCTATTTATGAATTGAAAATTGCTATTTGTTGTACCACAAACGCAATATATTTAACTTATCTAAAAGAAAACCTGAGTATCAATTGACTTAAAAAGCTAAATTTACGACCCTTTTTTTTTTAAAAAAAAAAAAACGAAAAAGCGACATCTAAATATCGAAATAATAACACCATTTAAAAATAAGTTTTACTTATGATTTGCATTTTAAATACGTCACACTTAAGGACCATTCACATGAGAACGAATTGCGAACTGCGAACTGGCGAATGTTCGTAGACTCTGACATTTCATTTACATGATAACTTTTTTTAGTCGCAGGTACCCGCGAATCATTTGCATTGTTGAAGGTTAAGTTCGAAGTTCGCGGCAAGAATTTTCAATTCGCGGGAAAATTGCTGTAATTGTAAATTTCGCTATTTTAATCTGTTAAGACTTAGTTTTTTTAGTTTAGATGTTAGATTTATTGAATATAATGCTTTTGTGGTAAAACAAATAGCAATTTTAAGTTCATAAATGCAGTTAAATTGATTTGTTCGCAATTCGCTTATTCGCAGTTCGCGCTCATGTGAATGGTCCTTTAGAGGCAAAAAATGTGCGTCCAAAAATGTTCGTTTCCATAGAAACATCATTGAAACGAAAGTTGTTGGTCAAAACCTCTCATATATCATGTCCCTGAATTAAAATTAAACAGTTGCTTACTTTCGGGGTAGGTAAATTGCGTATGCGTTCGAAAATAGGTTTTAGTAAAAGATTATTTATATTTGAATACGTTACTTTGATAATAATGGCGACGACAATTTGAATGTCACCAAAATGCTTTCAATTAACGGATAAGCATTTTGTATGGGGAGTTCTTAACTTAATTTCACCAGCCTTAATGGCGACAAATACCCACGATTTTTTGTTTGTGCACATTTATGGCACAGTATACCTTTCGCATGACACATGACATTTCATTCTACTCATTTCATAATAAATACTAAAAAAGTGTACGGAAACCTTGGATGTCCACGTATTAATATAATAATGATTGACAGCCACTTGTCTCACAAATACACTTATCTACGTTCCTCCAAAGATCTGTTCACGATTGTCCTTATACCAGCTTTATACAAGTCTACGCACGCTGAAACGAGTCATCAATTCGAAAAGTCCTTCGCCAAGGCAATGCCATCCATATAAGTACGAAAATGGAGCAAAGACAATGGGAAATGAGAAGAAAGTGACTTCCATACTTCGCTAGCCCACTTCGCAGCTTTCTTCTATGATATTCCTCTACCTTCCCCTAAGGCGGGAGTGGTTTATTACAACCAGAAACAATACTGCGAGACATCGGCCGATTTCCCGTCACTTGCCTACTAGATATATTTTTATGGGGTGGCGAATGCTAAGTGCGTTAGTATTGTTGCATAGAAATTCGTATTGACAAATGTTATATAACTTCAAAAATTCCGGCTCACCAACACACTCGCACCTTGCATGTGTCGCTTGCGTTGTCGGGAAAGTTTCTGTCAGCGTTAAATTTGAAATTATTCGTTACGACGCGACGTGTGGATGATATGTTTTTTGTTTTTTAAATATTTATGAAAAATGAACAATGTAGATTGGTTAATTGACATATCACCGATAGGAAAACAAAATGGCCAATTTGAAAAAAAAAAAAAAAAAAAAATAAAAAAAAAAAATGAGGGGGGCATTGCGTGTTGGGGGTCTCAGTATTGTCTCTGATTAGAACACCTTGCTTCCAGAGCCAACTCTACCCTTGAAACGCTCGTCCCAATGTCACAAAACCTGCTTCCATAAGCTGTCTTTCTGTCTATGAGCATGAGTTCTTAATACCTTCTTCTTATAATCACAACTACTCTCACTGTAGCACATAACCGGCAAACGACAGGGAGTGAACACCACCACAAGTCTTTCCACAGTTGTGAGATTGATTGTCGAGTGCAAAATTAATCAGTTCCACTATAATCGCAGTCGCACCCCTCTACTTTCGATGATGTAGCACAATATCTATCACGTGCATGGTTAATCACCTGCCGCACCAGGTCGAGTTCTTCGCATGGTATACTCGTATATGCCTTCGAGAGGTTCACCTAACCTCGTGTGTACATTCGTTCTTAATTGGAAAACATCGACATCCGCACACCGCACGTTTGTGCGATATTGAGGCGGCTGCGGCGTCAAACTTTTTTATGGTTCCATTGGGCTTTGGACGTGATGTACCGCTCCGTTGCTGTCAGTTCTTGAGTGCCGGGTGCCGGCCGCCGCATTAAAGTTCACAATCACCAGCTGCGCAAGTGAAATTCTGTTAAACAAATTCAATCTGATCGTCATATGAAAACATTCAATTAAATTGAAAATTGCATCATTAACTCCCTATTGTGGCGACCGACGATACGATAAGTCGGAGCCGCAATTGCACAATACCAGGACATGAACAGGGACACCCCTGAGAACTATTTGATTTACCAATCAGCAAATCATCCTCTGGCTGTACAGTTTTGCAATCGGTTGCGTTTATTTATCGGAAAAGCGATAAACCTTGTCACGTTCTATAGGCGCACCCCCTCACTTGCTTCGTATAATTGAATAACTCGATGTGGGAGTCGAGAGGGTGGGGGAAGACAAATATATCGATTGTTGGTAGTGGGGCTGTTTTTATTTTTAATCCAGGCGGGACACGTTTTCGCACATGACGAGCACACTTCAGCGACCTCCAACAGCCAGGCGCTGCTGGCTGTAGGGCTGTGGCTGTGTGGATGTCGATTGTTTATTTTTTATTAGTGAAGCAATTTGCAGGTTTATGCAGCCATGCAGCAAAACAACATAAAACTATCATAAAATGGTCACATATTTGGCTAACGGCCAGGTGAAGGTTGCGCGCATTAGGCACGTTCAAGGGGGTAATGATGGCAATTTCATTGGCGCGCATTTGGAAGGTGCAAAAGGTGGGCTGGCACCCTGTTTGGATGGAAGAAGTTCTCACCTTTCGGGCAGTGCAAAGTCCAAGGCATGGAGAATCAAATTTGTTTGTGTTGTCGTTGGCTTGGGATGATACCTCCTGGCCGGGATTTGGGTGGCTTTTTGGAATTAAATCTGTAACAGCCATCAATCAACACACATACTTAATTATATGAATTCATTATTATTTTCTTTCCTTATACTATTTCCATTTACATTTACTTTCAAAACACATATTTTTTCAATATTCATAATTCACGATCAGTCACTTTCAAACTCAAATAACATTGCTTACTTTTCTTTATCTTATAACGATTTAAGAAATACATACAAACAATTTTCATAATTTAACTCTGTCAAAATATTTATAAGTAAAATTGTAACGTGTAGTTCTTTTATACGCAAAATAGCCAATAAACAGAAAGCATATGAAATTAACCGCTACTATTTTGGGTATAAAAGGGCGACGCGAGTTTAGTCTAATTGCAGTCTGTTGAATAAAGCAAGTGAACACACAACATAGTTGGAGTCTCTTATTTATCTTCAAATTGCTCCCGCAGACAGTTTTTTTTTTCTTCGGAACAGAAGACAGGCTGAACAAGAAATTGGTCGCCTGGCTCTGCTCGTTTTGGTCGCCGCTTTTCAGCTCCACGTCACAGGTACACTCTACGCACCCACACACACACCCCCGCAAGCACCTTCACCCGCTTCAATTGACGCCCAACATAGTGGCTATTGTTTACTTGGCATTTTTTTTGTAAACAATACAGTAGAGCCCTGAAAAAGTGTACTATAGTAGAGGCCCTAAAATCCCAACATATGAGAAGAAGCAAACGTTTGTTGGAGAAAAAGAAAAACGACACTCAATCCTCCTCATCGGAATCTGAATCGTTGGTATTTGAGTCACCATCATCAGATTTGTCAGATCTCGAGTCGACAATACTTGAAAAAGTTCCACCCAGTAACTCATCCCAACAGCCTATGATGACGTCGCCAATAAGTTTGTCGGAAGATCAGCTTACGCGTTTGGTAGCTGCTATTGGCGTAAAAGAAAGCCATGGCACGTTTAGCAGATGTACCGCTCGTTTTGATGGTGAAAGAAATACATCCAAGCTCGAAGATTTCATAGCAACTATCACCGTTTATAAGAATTCCGAAAACGTGTCCGATACTAATGCAATTGTTGGTTTTCCTCTTTTACTAGAAGGTTTTGCATCAAACTGGTGGCAAGGCGTGAAGAAGGAGGCAAGAACATTCACTGATGCAATCAAATTGCTACGATCTTCGTTTGCCCCACCAAAACCATCATGGAGAATTTATGTTGAACTGTTTGATCAAAAACAAAAACCAAATGAATCAACTGATGAGTTTATTTGCAAAAAACGGTCATTATTTTCACAACTCTCAGATGATATATCGGAAGAAATAATGTTAAATATGATTTATGGACAAATGCTCTTAACAATTAGAGAAAAGGTCCCAAGAAATTCAGTGAAAACTTTTCAAGAGCTTTTAAGCGAAGCTAGAGAAGCCGAAATTGTGAATGGTGAAAATAAACCAGAGGCCAATTCACATGAAAAAATTGATCTTAAACGTAAGCGATGTTCAAAATGCAGAAAGCATGGACATTTAGCTGACACCTGTTGGTATGCGGAAAACGTAAAACAGCCAAACAAAAAAATTGTTTTAAATTGCTATGGTTGTGGTGCAGCTGGTTATTGCCGAACGAACTGCCCCACTTGCAGCAACAAAAATGCCAATAGTCCAACTTCGCTTGACTTCAACTTAATTGATTCAACATTTATTGGAAGAAGTGTGCCCACTGTTGATATAAACATTAACGGTCTTAAGGGAGAAGCTTATCTTGACACGGCAGCCAGGACTAGCGTAGCAGGTGCACGATTATATCAACAGCTTAAAAATAAAGGATGTTCGTTCACGCCAGTGAATGCAGAGCTCACGTTTGCAGACGGAGTCCCAAGACAAGAAGTCGTTTACGCAACAGTGGTTGATATTATCATTGGGAAGAGGTTTAGGAAAATCAGATTCATTGCATTGCCAAAAGCAAAAGGCAATCGTACCTTGCTTGGAATCGACTTTTTAGAACAATGCGGAATAGTGTTGAACATTGCACAGAGAGCATTTTATTTTATTGACGATCCAGCAACCACTTTCGATTTTAAGCTAGCTGAAAGCAAAGCCCTTAAACCAAAAGACAACCAACCCGAAAATCCTTTCAAGAAACCAGAGACGAAACAGAAATCAACGGCATCAAAAGTACGTTTCCATGATGACAAATTGGAGGATGTTTCAGCATTTCTCACTTGGATAGAGAGTCGACAAACAATAAGTCCCATTGGCAACACTCCAAAACGTATAAGAACGAACGATTACTCGCCACATGGAGTACAAGCCATCTTCTCAGATGCGATCCCGAATGAGATGCAAACGCCAGAAAGACACAATGACTTATTCAGTGGACCAATACGAGTGGATTACGCAGAAACTGATGCATGGTTTGAACTCAACTGCATTGAGATAACGCTACGTCCAGAAGAAGGCCATGTATTACAGGCGATAGAAAAATTTAAACTCGAACAGTTTCTGATAAAAGAACAAGATGTTTTTGGAGAAATTACATCCCCGATTCCACATATCGAACATCATATAAAAACAGGAAATCAATCCCCTATCGCTACAGCTGCGTATAGAATATCGCCAGCTAGGAAAATTCAGTTGAAGACCGCAATCGACGACATGTTACAAAGAGGTATTATCGAAGAAAAGGAGTCCCCTTGGGCATTTCCTGTGGTAATGGTGCCGAAAAGTGATGGCAGTATACGTATCTGCGTCGATTATAGAAAACTAAATGCAATAACGCTACCAGATCGATACCCATTACCTCGGATTGATGATCTGCTTCATGCCGCAAAAAGCACACCTTTCATGTCTACACTCGATCTACGATCAGGATACTGGCAAATTAAGGTTGCCGAAGAAGACCAACCAAAAACAGCTTTCATAACTCCTTTTGGTATTTACATTTTTAAAAGAATGCCATTTGGATTAAGAAACGCGCCGGCAACTTTCCAACGCCTTATCGACAAATTCCGAAATGGATTGCCAAATATTTTGATCCTGGCGTATTTAGACGACATTATCATATGTTCTGAAAGTTTTTCGTCTCATTTAAATAACTTAAAGACAGTCTTTCAACGCCTGAAGGAGTTTGGATTCCGACTCAATCGAGAAAAATGTAAATTCTGCTGTTCGGAGGTTAAATACCTAGGTCATATCCTTACACCAAATGGATTCAAAGTTGATCCACAGAAGACTGAAGCAATTCTGAAACGAGAAAGGCCGAAAAACCAGAAACAGGTGCTATCGTTTCTTCAAACCTGTTCTTGGTATAGAAGATTCATAAATAATTTTGCCAATGTTTCGAAGCCTCTGTCTAATCTAACGAAAAAGAATGCAGTTTGGAAATGGGAAAACGAAGAGCAATGTTCTTTTGACAAGCTGAAGAAACTTTTGACCACCGCACCAATCTTGCAACAAGTTAAGGAAGGTATTCCATTTGTTCTTAGAACTGATGCAAGCAATTACGCCATCGGTGCAGTATTACTCCAGGGGGAGAACGAAATGGAGCACCCTGTGGAATATGCAAGCCGTTTATTACTACCTGCAGAACGCAATTACTCCACGACCGAGAGGGAAGCACTCGCTGTAGTGTGGGCCGTGCAAAAGTTCCGTGGATACATTGAAGGATCTGAGGTGAAAGTCTTAACAGACCACCAGCCCTTAAAATGGCTGATGACACTTAAATCGCCTACCGGAAGACTTGCAAGATGGGCACTGCAGATACAACAATACAATATCCAAATAGGGTATAATCCAGGGAGAAATAATGCGGTCGCTGACACGCTTTCTCGACCACCTTGTCCTGATAAAGGGCATGTAGAAGAGTCCTGCAACATCTGTTCCGTGGAAATAGACCTACCAAGGCGAGGTTCCAAAGAACTTCGAGAAGAACAACTAGCTGATCCTGATTTAAAAACTATTATCGATTCCTTCGAAAGAAACGATGAGAATATACCTCGGTGGACCAGCCGCGGTTATATGTTAGTCGATGGTGTTTTGTATCGATACTGTTCTGAAGAGGATTGCGAAAATGGACAACTTGTGGTTCCTAAAACAATGAAGTCCTTAATGTTAAAGAAATACCACGACGATCCGACAGCTGGACATTATGGCGCCGAGCGAACACTAGCTCGCATCTCAAGCCGATATTACTGGCCTGGCATGAGGTCAGATGTGGCCAACCATGTAAAAGTCTGCCTCGAGTGTCAACGGTACAAAGCCTCAAATCTGAAACCAGCTGGACTAATGCAGTCAACCCCAAGTAGTCAAAGATTTGAAGTTGTTGCAGTTGACTTATTTGGACCCTTACCTATAAGCACAGGTGGACACCAGTGGATTTTAATCGTCGAAGATTTGTGCAGCCGCTGGGTAGAATTGTTTCCTTTAAAAGAAGGTACTGCTGAAAACTGTGCCCTAGTACTTCTGAACGAGATATTTTTACGATTTGGTGTTCCAAGAAGACTTCACAGCGACAATGGAACCCAGTTTATTTCTGCTTTGATGCAGAAGTTGACATTTTGTTTGGGAATTAAACAATCATTTACCCCTGTTTACCACCCGGAAGCAAATCCCGTCGAGAGAAAGAACCGAGACCTGAAAGCGCAATTATCTATTTTGGTTGGAAAACAACATACTTCATGGAATCTCAAACTCCCAACAATAAGATTTGCGATGAACACTACTAAATGTGAGAGTACGGGTTTTTCCGCAGCATACCTGACTTTTGGAAGAGAACTTCGAACTCCAGATGATGTCCATCACGATTTAAAAGCTATCATCCGATCATAGAACTTCATCCCTCAGATAACCCCACACCTGGTACGAATGGCTGATACCCTGAAGGAAGCTAAAGAAACATCCGAGAAGGTACAAGATCGCAACAAAATCTACGCTGACAAGAAGCGACGATCACACGAAAAATACGAAGTCGGCGATAAAGTGCTCGTAAAAACTCATCCCATTAGTAGAGCCTCTAAAGGTTTTACAGCTAAATTTGCCCCAAAAAGAGATGGGCCCTACATAATATTTGCTAAAAAGGGTTCATCTAGTTTTTCCATTGCCAAGGAAGACAATCCATCTGTTCCATTGGGAACATACCACGCATCCATGTTAACATCCTACAACAGAGATAAAAATGAAACAACAGAGCCTATAATACCTATCATGAAAAGGGGTAGACCGGCTAAATCCACTAAAGAACCAAAGACGTTAGAAACTCCTATCGCTACCAAAAGACGGACGACTTCACCAATTGCTGCCACATCACCGAGACGATCAATGAGGCAGAGGGGGAGAATGTAACAGCCATCAATCAACACACATACTTAATTATATGAATTCATTATTATTTTCTTTCCTTATACTATTTCCATTTACATTTACTTTCAAAACACATATTTTTTCAATATTCATAATTCACGATCAGTCACTTTCAAACTCAAATAACATTGCTTACTTTTCTTTATCTTATAACGATTTAAGAAATACATACAAACAATTTTCATAATTTAACTCTGTCAAAATATTTATAAGTAAAATTGTAACGTGTAGTTCTTTTATACGCAAAATAGCCAATAAACAGAAAGCATATGAAATTAACCGCTACTATTTTGGGTATAAAAGGGCGACGCGAGTTTAGTCTAATTGCAGTCTGTTGAATAAAGCAAGTGAACACACAACATAGTTGGAGTCTCTTATTTATCTTCAAATTGCTCCCGCAGACAGTTTTTTTTTTCTTCGGAACAGAAGACAGGCTGAACAAGAAATTGGTCGCCTGGCTCTGCTCGTTTTGGTCGCCGCTTTTCAGCTCCACGTCACAGGTACACTCTACGCACCCACACACACACCCCCGCAAGCACCTTCACCCGCTTCAAATCTAATTAAAACCTCAAACACGACGAGGTACGACGAGGGTACGCTATATGTGCGGTCCTTTTGCGTTTGACTAAGGTGTATACCTAGGTGACATTGTCTGGGATGGGCGAGTGTTAACCGAAACTTGTCATTAGATTATGGGGAAAAGTTTGCCAAGGGTATTTTGAAATTGATGATGCTGTGCAATTTTTTGATGGCCAGGGTAAGTCGGGGAGTGTGCTTTATTTTTTATTCGGACCACTTCAGTGGTTGTTATCAAAGGTAGGTTTATACTATAAAGGAAAACGATGATATTTAATTTTAATATGCTACCGTTTGAAGTGTTCGTAAGGGGCAATTGTATTTGAAGCGCTCGAAGCAGAGCTTAAAAATTATTTACTTTTATTTACCAATACAGTTCATTGGATCGCATTCGTAAGTTTACCATTTGAAAATGGAAGTAGTCCATATTTTACTTCCAAATATATGTATAGATAATGACTGCGTTCGATTGACTGCTAGACGTCCAGCATATAATGTAAAAACGCCCCTTAAAATTCTACCCGGAACACAAAGTAACATTTCGTTACCAATTTAAACAAATTTAGTCGACGAACACCACCTCAACTGCTGTTTGTTTTATTGACTTTGTTTACTTTTAATTTGAATTTTACTGACAGATTATATTTTCCCTGTCACCTTTCAAAGCCTGATTCCAGTTCGAGTGGAGTTAAATGGGGACGTTCAAGGGCGTAGCTTAGTAAGTTTGACAGCTGCCTGACTTGATGTGTCTCAGTTTTGATTGGACTGAAGTCGTGGACTGTTTTCTTTTCTGTTGGCGTCTATGGAGGGGTCGCCGACGGATCTAGTCATGAAATTCGTGACTGAGTTGACAGTTTCCTGACGTAAAAATGTGCGACGATAACGCTACTTAACTAGTAGATAAGTTTTTGCGTTCAGTGTTTCTACATCTAGTTCAGAGTCCAGACTAACTAACTAAAATTCTGAATGTGCCCCTTCAGTTCGAGTTTCATAGATAAATGAAAAATGTCGTTCTCCTACCTACTAAAGGGGTTTCCAATAAGAGGTGTTATTGTGAATGACCCGCTATTTCGGTAGCTGTCACTTTTGAAGCTTTTATTCTTTGACATTTGACAAGTAGAAACTACGCCATTCAGTTAACACAAGAACTCGAGCCCGTCGATCATCAACAACGTCGTGTCTTTGCTGATTGGGTCCTTGAAATGCATGAAAATGATCCGGAATTCCATCGAAAAATCATCTTGATTGAAGAGGCCCATTTCCACCTCGGTGGCTACGTCAACAAGCAAAATTGTCGCATCTGGGGCTCGGAAAACTCAAGAGTTATTGTTGAGAAGCCTCTCCATCCTCAACGTGTGACTCTTTGGTGCGGTTTATGGTCCGGCTGGGTCATTGGACCTTACTTTTTCGAAAATGAGGTTGGATCAACAGTTACGGTGAATGGATTGCGCTATCGAGAGATAGTTAATAATTTTTTATGGTCGGAGTTGGATGGTATTGATCTGGACAACGTTTACTTTCAACAAGATGGCGCTACTTGCAACACAAGCAACGAAAGCATTGATCTTTTACGGGAAAAGTTTCCGGACCGTGTTATCTTTCGAAGAGGTGCTCCCAATTGGCCACCGAGATCTTGTGATTTAACACCTTGCGACTTCTTCCTTTGGGGCCACGTGAACGATAAGGTCTACGCCAACAGCCCAGCGTCAATTCAAGACCTCAAAGGTAAAATTCGTGAGGCTATCGAGGACATAGGGCAGCCACTTTGCGATTTGGTTATGGAAAATTTCATGAAAAGGATATGGTCCTGTATGCGTGCTCGTGGTGGCCATTTGGCTGATGTTGTTTTTCACTATTAACGGCATACCTTCCTCTTTATTATGAAATAAACATCCGATCATTTACCTCAAAAAATGGCATTTTTCTTTGAATACCAAAATAACATCTTTATTTGTTTTGCTGCTATACGCTTTTGCACAGTGAAATGATGCCGAAGGCTGTTATTGTAATAGATTACTAGGTAAAAAGATCCATTCCCTTTTCGCACACAATTTATTGTGCGGGACATAATAAATGTGCTTGCGAAATGTTAATCAATTAAGGAATAGCTTTTATAAAAATGCAGGCAGTTCAGGAACTGATAAGGAATATATATCTAGAATACGTCCGCTGGCAGTGTTTTGTGTGAGTATAATTGAAAATGTTTTCGTGAACAGGGCAACAAATAAACTTAATCGAGAAATGAGCCTGAAAATCTAAATATATAAAAATGAAATGCTTTTCATCAGTGTTACCAGCACTAGCTATTTATCTTCGATTTGGCTACTCGAATTTTCAGCTGGTTCTTTAAAATTGTCATTTGGGATTTAACATAATTTAGGATATTCACTTTAAACTTTTACGATTTAAAAAAAAAATGCACACTTCTGTTGCAATCGTACTCTTTTCGTGGAACTAAATCTTTCCGAACATTTTCATATAGTTTTGGAACACACTCTCACCTCTCAGCAGTAAAATCATCTCACAAGATAATGTACATATGAATATGAAAAGACACTGTCCAAGAATGGAGGTAGGTAAGCCCCTGCCAGCATAATCATTTTTCTTTTTTTTAACATTGGAAAATGGAAACTAGAAAAGTCTCTCAATTCCGTTTGTCTCTTGTGTTTTTTTTTTATTTTTAATTTAATATTGGGCTTCTTTTTGAGCTTCGATCTCAGCGCGCAATTACAACAATTATTGCGAGTCTCGAAGTGTCAAGAACAGCACAGTTGTTGTAAATGCGTGCTGAAAAACCTACTTTGCTTTGCTGAGACTGAAGCTAAAAAAAAACACGTCTATAGTCGTCTTTAAAAAAAATTTTAACAGAATGAGAGTACTTAAGAAATTACCAAAAAATGCTCATTTTTGATCTTCATATTTGAGTTTGGTTAGTTTTGGCTCCAAGATTTTTCAAATTCTGCTCCGTGTCTCCTATGAAAGCTGGCAGCACTGCCAGAACGGCGTGATGGATTTGCTTGACGTTTTTTTTCACTTTCCTTGTTGTTGTCAGTGGAAGGTTTTTTAGCAAAACACAAAAGGCACATCAACAGTTTTTTATTTGTTACACCTATCAGATTTTAGCCCGAAATAAATAAGTTGTGCATTAAATTTAAGATGCAATTTTATGGTGAAAATACGTTTTCGGCTAAAATAAAGAAGAAAAGGGGACTGAGGATGACGGATGCATCGCTAAAAGCAGTTGTGCAAGTCCCTTTTCCGTTCGGCTAGCAAAAGGTTGACCAATCTGAGCAGAAACGCAGCCAGTTGTCATGTAAAGAGAAATTTCTGGGACGGTGGCGTGAAATAATGCGAAATAAAGTCAAAGTTCGGCCTTATTTCACCGCACCTTCTACGACTCTCTCGTGTCATTAAAGTGAGAATGCGGCGAAACACCTGTAGATTGCCAACAAACTACTACAATGTTCAATCCTCTCCTCGTTGCCTGATACTGTAGTCCTATTGATATAGAACCCACTGCGTCTTGAATATACGAATTTGGGTGGCAAACCGAACCTTTTGGGTCAGTTTGCGAATAATTAAAAAAAACTAACTCACCCATTTCCTTCAGAAGCCTTTGTGAAATCTAATCCAAAATTTTGCAGACGATTTTCTGCCTTTTTCAACAGTTTTCCCTCATAATATTCTTTCCGAGTCTTGCTTGTCCTTTCACTAACGAGCGGGTACAACAAAATTGTTTTGAGGACACCTGCAGTTTTAAAGCATCCCCTTCGATCAACATCAAATTTTCCTGCTTGCAAATGACATTTTAAATAGATCCTTCATTACCGTTAGTGAAGCCACAAATAAATAACCCGTTTCTAATATAACCCGTCGTTTAAAAATGGATATACAACCTTGTCTAGACCATAGAAGTGATTTTGGTCTCGCTTTCGAGTAATGCCGCCTACACGCCTTCAATTGACTCCCTGTATTCAATAATCCCGATCCTGACCAATGTGTGCTTGAACTGTACTCCAAGTGCATACATAGCTGTATTGTCTGTCTACGCCTAAGCCCCATGAGCAGAATCAATCTCACATCCTAATTAATTTGGCGATGAACTCCTTTGAAGCAAATCAAATTCTGTTCATATCATGTGCCTGCATGTGCGTGAAGGGCCCCTCGCAAAAGGACATCTGTCGCGTCGGAGTCGTTTTAAGAATTCATTGATTCAATTATCTAGCAACAATTCCATACATAGGCATCTCTCGATTTCTTTTGAACAATAGAGCGAGAGATTCATTTTTGTTTTTCTTATCAATGTCCCATTTGATTTTCGGTCCTTTCCCATTTGAATCGGCATTAGAATGTGGGCTAAAAATAGAACCCAAGTTTTGCGGATATACTAATGCCCCACGTAACGTGCACAAGCCCACGAATTACACAGTTAATCGGTTTGGCTCAAAACCTTTCTCTCTATATTTATCTTTTCAGATTCAGAGGGAATTTTGAAATAAAGCCAAACAAATCCCGCAGAGCCAAAAAAAGGAGAATCAAAAGGGAAATTAAATCGAAACAAACAGAAGAACTGCAAACGGATATTCAAGATGCCGGGGCCATGTCAGCGACTGCGATTGCCTTCTTTGGCGACCGTCATGAGGCCATCTAGGGCGGATTACACCAGCAACACAATCCGCAAGGAACACAGACGTGTGGTTGTAATGGGATCGGCTCGGGTTGGGAAGACCTGTATCATATCGCAATTTCTGTACGATAAGTACATAGCCCGCTATCGCCAGACGGTGGAGGAGCTCCATCGTGGCGATTACAATTTACCAGACGGCTCATCTTTAACTCTGGATATACTGGATACGTCGGGTGCGTTTGAATTTCCCGCAATGCGAACGCTTTCCATCTCGACTGCTGGCGCTTTTATATTGGTATTCGCAATTGATGATGTGATGTCTTGGAGGGAAGTGGAACGACTTAGGAAAGAGGTAAGACGACCCGAAAAGAAATCGCGTTTTTAATTTCAGAACCATGGGATATGGGAAAATGAGGTTGTTTGCATCCAATAGGGTTTGTTATACCGATTTTTTTTCAATTAACCATAACCATAACGGTTATAGGGCTCGATGGGACTTGAGCGTTGCGCCGTTGCCAATATGAGACGTTCACTATACAATTTTACTAGCTGCAGAGAAAATATATTATGTGAATTTAAAATTTTAAATAGAATAGCTTTCTTTGTGTGACGAATCCAAAAGAGATACTTAAGATTAATCCTCGACTACAGAATTATTTTCGGAGACCAGAAGACGGTGCATTTTCTTCATTTATGTGTGTGGAGATATAGTGTAGGTGAAAAGGTGTCTCCTTTAATGTTACTGTTAATAATTGTTTAACACACCGATCATTTAAAAAAGAAAAATTAGTCGAAAGAGAAACAGCTTTGCGAATATTTATAAAAAGAAGTGTGAAAGAAGAAATAGGCTGCAGAACTTAAAGGAAATTCTATGGCGAACATGCGAACGATTTTTTGATATTAAAAATTATATCTACGTGTTCAAAATTCATTGTGAATTGATTTAAAAAATATTCCTTTTCTTTATATCATACAATTTGAACATTCAATGCACTTAAATTACATAATTAGTTTCGCTTGATACAAAAAAAAATAAGAAAATCGAAAAACTATTTCCATAAAAATGTAGCGCATAATTTAAACCTGTAACTAGGAAAAACTATTACTTACGACACAGCCCCCTCACTTGATACTGAAAAGAGAATCGATCTCAGGCTATCTGACATCCGGTTTGAACCGGAAGTGTAGGCTGTTTTTTTTTTTGATTAACATGGGCACAAACACATGAATTCAAACCGGGCTACATTCAAGGTCAAATTATGCTTGTAGGCAATCCCTCTTTTTTGGCTGAAGCTGTCAGTCTATTGAATACTAAGTTTTTTCGTTCGCGGGTTTGTGGATCGCGACTGTTTTATGTAGATTGTGAATAAAATGTGACAGTTCTCTGCAAGAATTTGGAAATTGTTGTAATTGTTAATTAATGCTTTTGTAGTAAAACAAACAGTTAAATTTATTTAATCGCCAATTCGCAATTCGCGCTCATGTGAATAGTCCGTATCCGTTGGAATGGAAAATTCTCTGGAACGCTTGCCCCGTCGAAGGCTTTATTTACATTCGAGTCTTCGGACGAAAAAAAAAAAAAACAGTTTTAATTTTATTGCTTACATTTATCAACACTCCACACTCCAAACACTCCAAATTGTAAATTCCGCGAACAATTTTTGGTCGGACGACATCAGACAAAAATCGTGTCTTTTCCTTCTTACATCTATTGCATTGCTATACAAGCAAAAAATATAAATAAAATCAAATATAAAATAGCATTCGAACGATTTGACAACCATCTTCTAGGGCCAATTTTAGAGAGCTTTTTGTGACATTTTTGGAATACTTTTCATTCCGCTTTTTGAGGCTATTACGAGCCAAAGTTTGATCTTTTTTTTTATAGACGGTGATTTGACGATTTGTTGGAAAGCTTTTCTCATTTGATTTTTGTAAGGATATTTTTTCATTGTATGTTTTAAGTTAAGTTTCGGTAGTTATGATAGCACTACCTACAAAAGGCGTTTGAAGTTCGCAACAATTTTCGTTATTTCGAGGTTCTAATAATAAATACCCGAATCAAAGAAAGAAAAAAGCATTTTACACTAACCAGTAATGTGTTTCTAACAAAAGGCACTTACAATCATAGCCCACTCCCGGCTATACAGTAGGCTCCACAATACGGTTTCTGTCATAGGCTCTTACGTCAAATTTTTTGAGGAGCCTTGAGATTGGCTCTTAAGTTTACAATTCACAAAATAAAGAACAATTTTTACGACAAAAGTTTGTGAAGGTGCACGCACGCTTTTATGATAAGAAAGAGGTGTTTCTTTCTATTTAAATTAAAATTAAATATGTTTTATCAAGAACTAAGTTCACTGATGAGCGATTTTTTGTAAAAAAAAAAACATTTATTACATTTTTTACGTCAAAATTGTTAAATAAAGGTAAATAACGCGTAAAAAATATAAAAATGTATAAAATACGAATTTGTTTTCTGTCAAACATTTCTGTCAAGTCATTTCGTGCTCGTTTTTGTTTAGTAAAAACCTTTGTTTAACTTTGTCTTTGTTAATTCACAGTGAACTGTAATCTCAATACAGTTAATTAATATGCCACGACCAAATACAACAAATTTTAGTGAACTAGACTTTACGTTACTTAAATCGGGAAAAAAGCGGTGACATTTTTCAATATTTGTAAGCAAACTTCGCAAAAAACACTGCAGTTCGGCCAATTTATACTCCTTTTCGGAACAGGCTAACTTTCAAGAGGCCGAAAAAACTAATAGGTACATATTTATTTTACTTTGGACAGTAAATCTAGCGATTCGTGTTACTCGGAGATCTAGGGCGACGAAGAGCAGGACCAGAAATCTATTTCTACTGGGCAATAAATGGAAAATAGATTCATCTATACGTTTTTCAGTTTATATTGGTAGCTTTTATATTTATGGATTGATTTGTTTTGTTTTGCTACCTCTAACGTATTGATTTGTAATAAATAAATATTTAATTTCGTTGAAGCTTTTGTACCTATTAAATTTAAATTTTGAGGTAAAAAACTAGACCAAATCTTTTTTAAACGCATGTCTACCATTCTTTTCAAGATATCCCTCCGTTTGTTTACGGTTTTTTACGTGAAATAATTTTATACACACATTTTTTTCAGTTTTCTACAACTGCACGCAAAAAAACATGTATAAACCGGCACAACAGTGGTTGTGTTATGGGTTAAGTATTATTTTTCCTCTATGTTATTTTTGCTTAGAAATATTTAAACAAAAAGAGACCCACCAAAAGTTAGGAATATTAAATAAGTTTAGAAGAAATGTCAAAGGTGACTAAATTGAACAAAAGAAAGCGGGCAGAATGGTCGTTCAATGATATGGGAGCTGCTTTGAAATATATCGGATGTGTGTTTTTTTTTTTTTTTTTTTGAACTAGTTTCAAGGGGATATAAAATTCTAAAAAGAACCTTGAGGAACCATAGAAAGAGCGGTTCACGTTTACACACGAACAAGAAGAGGATCTTTCCAGAAATATGTTGCTTTAAAAGAGACACCCAGAAATATCTATTTTTGTAAGTCGCAAACGATAAAAACAGCAAGGGCCCACAATCTAAACAAACAAATTGTCAGTGATTGCTTTGAAAAAAATTTCTTATCTTAAGCTTAGTACGCTGCTCGAGCCAAACTAAATTTTATCTGGTCTTCAATTTTTCTCTCCAAACATCAGCTAAAGTCCTAGCTAAATTTTGACATAGGTAGCTCTGTGGATAAAAAAACAGCTGTTCTTGGAAAATAACTTACTTCAAAAATTCAACTCTCTCTGATTTCATCCATTTCCAATTCAATGTACCTACTCCTCGTCGAGCTATTTATTCAAAAAAAGCATCTCATCATCAATTATCACGAAAACAGAACAAAATCTAGCTTGAGGAAATGCTCCGACCCATTAAATGGGCGCGCTAAATCTTGACAGATACATGAAGTACATTCTGAAACAATAGTTTGATTATTTAGCTCGAGCTGCGTACCACTCAGCTAAATGGGTTCGCTTAAGTTTAGCTCAGCTAAATTTTGGAGGGAATTTTGTATGGGAGCGAAAATTTAGCTCGAGCAGCGTACTAAGCTTTAGCAAGAAAATTTAAGTGACTGAACAAAATTGTACCTTGGCCTTTTTCGGAACACGTCTTCTGATAATAAGGCCCAAGTTAGAGTTTTCGAAAAAACCCAACAAAAAAGTTTCAATTTGTTTTTTTAACAAATACAATAAAAGTTTTTATATAGATACGTACACAGCGATTTTTATCAATGTCAGCTCAACAAATTACTATTAGGAGCCTACAACTATACGGTGGGACTTTTATTTTAAATAAAGTTAAAATGGCAAGTGACTTCCGGGTTCTCTATGTAGGTGATCTTTAAATTGCGAACAAAACAATTTAAGTTTTGTGTAGCTTTAAATTCAGAAGGTGAACTATTTAAAATTCTGAAGGTCATTAATTATGTATATTTAACGTTTTAAATAAAGTGGCCTTCAAAAGCGCCTACTAATTCAAATAGGAGCTTGAAGATTTTTGAAACAAAAACCTCTACAGATGTCTGGGAGGATTATAGAAGCCCTCTAGATGAGCAAAAGAAAGTTCCATCAGTATCTAAATTTTTTTGAATAGATATTATTTTCGACCAACACATTCAGCATTTATTTTTTTGTTTGTATTAATTAAGAGTACTTAATTTGAGTAAAAGTAAGTTAAGTATAGAGCTGAAAGACTCTTTTTTCCCTTGTATTAGTTAATTCAAATTAATTTTTATTGCTAATAAAATATTAATAAGTTAAGTACATAGAAGTGAGAGCATAAATATAATTTGGTAAAAATAGCCCCTAAAAAGTAGGCGTAGTAGTAGTGAACAGCATAGCCTCCGCAGAGAGCCAACAAATATTCATAAAAGTTTCATCGAAATCTGTTCAGTAGATCTTACATCAAACGGTAACAAACCGATTTATTATGAGTGTGGATAGGTTAGGTTGGACACTCGGACCATTAACAGGTCCTTTGTGATACCACATGTGTATCGTAGCTCAGTTAAAATCTTACTTTATGGACCAAATAAAACCGTCTCAAATGCAATTCCGATCAAATAAAAACACAAGAAATTTAAAGTGTGAACAATTTCAAAACCACTACTTTGATATGTCGCCGCCTTCAACTCTCGACTCGATCGTCATTAACCTTCGTTACGCTTGTTCACAGAACAAGCTTGTTCCCTTTGTTAACTTGTCTTTCGTTATTTCCATATGAATTGAATATGTATTCCCTTCAGCGATGCCGTTTCATAATTCCGTAGGGAAGTAGAAAATTATTACTAGTTAAGCGTTTTTCAAATGGAAATATTTCGATGTTGGAAGCCTGTGGCGGGCATGTTGCTCTGGTAGAGTCTCTCTAACCTGGTGTTCATTATTCAGTCACTGACTTTATCAAAATAAGTGTTTGTCAGTGAAAACGAATTCCAGGATCCGCAAGAGTTTATTCGACACGAATGTGACAAAATCGAACACGATAAAAAAATTTTATTGAAACATCCAGAAAGTAAAAAAGCCCTCGCAGCTAGTGCTGACAAAAAAAATTATGTCAGCATATATATTTAATATTGTATGTTAATTGATCATAATAATAATAATAAAAGAATTTGTTTTGCATTGTTTGTTTAAATAGGTAGAGAAATGTCAAGGCAAAGTAAAAATAGATCAATTCGAAATATTTAAAAATTCGAGTAGGTACCTACAATTTGTCGATTGTCGAGTAACGGAGTACAAAACTTCTATTGTAGAACTTTCAGCAGCGTTGCATAAGCAAAAACAAAAGGAAAATAGGAAGAGGGAAATTCCCGTTTCGATGAAAGCTTGGAAGATAAAAGTGCTGCCAAATTTGCATTAAATTTGAAGTGAATTAAATTTAAAAAGGTTGAAATTACACCTTGTTGCGAGTGTAAGATATTTTAGGTCTTTAAAAAGAATTGGAGTACGAATGTGAAAGGAGGAGTACGGGAGTACGGAGGTGTTGAAAGCAGTACAATACTCATATGGGAGTAATTTCGGCAACACTGGTTCCCTTCTTTATATTTACATCGAATGCAGAGTCACAAATTCTCATGCGGTTCGATACAACATGAATCTACGTAGACGATTAGATAGATATAAATACATTTCAAAGTCTAAACACTATTGTTTTTGTAGTCAAGAACATTTTTTTTTTCATAGCATCCATTACCTACTTGTTTTCAAAAGACTTATTTTCATTTATAGATCACAACAGCAAGAGGTTACAAAATACCCATAGTCGTGGTGGGCAACAAGACCGACATAAATGAGGACGAACGTAAAATCCAAAAGGAAACCATCGAGTCGATTGTAACCGAGGACTGGAAATCTGGATACGTTGAGTGTTCTGCTAAAGAAAACATCGGCATTGTCGAGATATTCAAGGAACTGCTGGTCCAGGCGAACATACGCTACAATTTGAGCCCAGCCGTTCGACGGAGGCGTCAATCCTTGCCATCGTATTCCTCCCACAACTCTAAATCAGCTTCAAATAAGTTTTCTTTTAAACGTCACTCTTGCACGGTGACATAAACGCTTTACAAAAAAATAAAAAGAAACAAAATTGATTGTCGTAAATGCTCAAGGACCAGCATTCCATAAAATGTTGAGCAGATTTTTTATTAATTCCATGCAGGTGATATTTTTGTATTTATTTGTACATCATTAGCTTATGTATACGTGTTAAGGTATTTGTATATCATAAAGTGTAAGTGAAAATTTTAAATGATTGTATTAATTTGAGACAAGAAATACACAAAATATAAAACAGAATTTGGAAATGAAGTTATGAAGTTATTAACACAAGTCCATACGACCCTCACATGGCACGATTTGCTTTTTGATTCGTTTTCCATCCGACAGTTGTGAAAATATTTGTGGAACCTAAACTGAAGCTCTGTAATTTCAGCACTGAGTGTCTAGTTTCGGTGGTGTTTTATCTGAAAAGCAGCACTCAAAACAAAACAAGCGAAAAAACATTGACACTTGTGTTTAAAATAAACTTTATTGTATAAAAGAGACTCAACAGTCAACACACTAAGATGTCATGTTCTGCAGCATTTCGAACATCTTCTCGACCTTGTCTTCTATGTTCTTCAGTCGGATTTCTTGGAACTCCAGTTGACCCTTCTCTTGGATGGTGGCGTTCTTGCGGTCAATGACAGCCATTGCCATTTTAACAGTCTTCGAGTCCATCTCGGAACACCTGCCAGTGATACAACTGCAGCAGCATGGCAGGAACTGTACTGGCGGATCTAGGAATCGCTTTTCGTGATCGCTGTAGTCACGTAGTGGCAGGAAGTTCTTCTTCGAGTTATTCTCTTGCAGATCCTTCATTTCAATTGAGTTGGCCATCGGAATGAGGACTTTGTTTCGGTCATTTGGCAAAATCGAAATGTGAGTGCCGGCAATGTAGTGCGGAAAGAGATTGATCAGTCTTCGGCAGATTGCGAGAAATGGTTGATGGTTAACAATGACATTGGTTCTGTGATTTTGACCTGTCAGAAGGCGTTCGTAGCAGGTCAATAAATTGGCGCGACAAATCGAACCATTCAGTTCAGCTTGCTCTTTGATTGCCTGCAATGGGAAGGTGAAACATGAATTAGAATAAAGTAAGGGATGGTGTACTTCGGTATTGAAAACTACCAGAAATGACCTAAACATATATAGAGAGGAATGGGGGAAAAGTCGGCATATCCCCCAAGAAAAAGGACAAACTCCAGTTTGCAGTGAAGTCAGCATTAAAAGCCAACGACAAAGGATGAAGTTCCGCCCATGTAGCCGGCACTACTTGTAGGTCCAGTGGTAAACGTGGGTGAGTATACAAAAATGACTCAAGCAAAATGTCAGGACGTGAACTTAGAACACTTTTGAGTCCACTTACGTGCGTATCATTGACAGCCAGTCCATTGAGTAAATTGAACAGCACAATGGACATGAAGATGACGAAAAACAGGAACAGACAGTAGCTGTACATGGTGTCGAACTCAATGTCGCCAGCGTCGAACTCGCCCGTCAACATCACAATGGTCTTGATAACTGTCGTAAATGGATTTGAGAATTTATTGAAGTCTTTGTCGTCCTTTTCCTTTCCGAAGAGAATGTAAAAGCTCAAGCTGAATGTGATAACGAATATCGAGTACAGTCCGAAGCTCTTCATAAAACTATTCAGAACCGCTCTCAGCATCAGCATGTGCGTCGAAATGGACAACACCGGCAACGATCCCACAAGAAGACACAGTTCCACTGACAAGAGAAGAATCGTCAGCACAGCCACGACCCTCTGTGTCTGCTGATCATAGCTCGGCTCGGAGACCGTTGCTATGCATAGACCAATCAAAACTACCTCCAAGTAGTTGATGGGAGACTTGAGATAGCCCAACGGGGATATGAGAACTTGCAGCAGCTCCCTGAGTATCAAATAGCCAATGCCAATAAAGGACAGTATACCGAACAGCCCTATTGCAGCCTTGTTGTCGCTCTCCCTGAACTTCATCACGGTGTGTGTGACAATGGACAGACAGAACAAGCTGTAGACCAGGAGATTGATGTAGAAGACGACCGACAGTCGGTGCCACTTAAGGAACAGGAAGCTTGTGATTAGCGGATGCTGCAGCAGGTGGCGCATTTCCTTCGACTGGGCTATATGTGTGATTGGTGTCATCTCATCGCGGAGACTGAATTGCGGGGACTTGCCCTGAGCCGGCTGGTTCGGCACAAGATTGCTGAAGTTGATGATGATTTCGAAGCCCTCGTCGCCCGGCTTGCAGCCGTTCGTAGTGATGCACGAATCAAAGTATTCCAACAGCAGATCTGGATCCATTTCATCAATGGGGATGTCATTGAATTTACTCTTCGATCCCATGTATGCTCCACGCTTCAGCAGTTCGTGTATGGCCAGCTTGTTGCGATATTTTACGGCATAGTGCAGCGGTGTCGAACCAGACGAATCGGCTTCGTTGATTTCGATCTTGCCCGAGTCCAGCAGGATGTAGAAACACTTTTTATGGTCACAGAAGCTCCAGTACGATTGCTCTTCCAATTTTTTGATGACAATTATGAGGAGGTTCTCCTGGAGACGCAGCTTTAAGTCATCGCGGTCCAGTAGTTTCTCCAGTGCCATCCAGTTGCCCCAAATGCACGCAATTTCGATGGCGCTGTTGTCGCTGTGAAGCAAATTTATGTTTGACAGGGTTCCCAGAATCTCGTCGAAAGCCCTGTGTAAACCCCTTTTTGTGGCCTCCATGAGCAGCTGCAGATTCTGTTCTTGGACTGTGTTCATCATGTTGTCCTTCTCGGATATGTTCAGCTGGTAGTTGCTGAAACTCTGCAAGAATTTATCTTCATTACCGTTGCGCAAGAGTGCGAGCAGTGAGTTGAGGTTGACCTCCGCTGAAGTCGGCAATGGCAGGTCTAAATCTGGAAAGTCGCTCTCCAACTGACGCCTGGCGTCACCGTCACGGAACGTATCCAGGTCGATATCGCGATGGTCGAGGAACTTCTTCAGTAGATGGCGCTTTCTGTCCATCGAGAGCTGTTTGTTTTTGATCACATACTGAATTGGTGTCATTTCTCGCTTATCGGGGATATTGGGCGAGGCACCGTATTGAAGAAGCAAATCAATGCAAGCTGTGACGTCTTCGGCATTATCGATCGTTAGGTTCTTGGCCAAGCTGTTGAGAGGCGTAAGGTTGGCGTATGTCTTATCTAGTTCGAGGTTCTTGCTTCGCAGAAGAGTCTCCAAAATACGGGGGTCCCGCGAGTCCGCTGCGTAACTCAAGGCGGATTTATTTGTTCGGCGATTTAACTGAAAAGAGGAGGAAAAATAATTTAAAAATCTCTAACATTTAAAGGGATCTCATAAAATAACCAAAGCCCATCTTAATATTTAATTTATCTATAACTTTAGCAGATATACGGTTTTTGCCAACTTATGGGATTCGACCTCAAGTTGTTCTTGGAATATTATGGCAATGAACATATTATTGCCAACTAGCTCTTGAAGTGTGGCGGAAATAACTTCTACTGTCAAAATCCCTTACGCATGTGTATACTCCAAAAGTTGGCCAGTCACTGTGGAGTGGAGACATGTGCGGGTAGATTTCTAGTTTTAGCATCACTGACCGGCTTGTCAGATTATGCAGAATGACGATTTAGAACGACCGTTGCTCCAGAAGGGACGGAGACAATCTCACCGGGACCTTAGATGTCGAAAACAGGATTTAGCCAAGTTGACGCATTGTCAAGTGATTTGTTCAACATGATAATTTGAAAACTTGCTCGAAACTTTTGCAGACCAGGGGAATAGTTTTCTAAAAGTATCCGCAACTACTAGCATATTATACCCTGACGGCATCGACATTATTGGCGAGCTGTCACTGACACGTTTACAAGTAGATATCAGTACAGAAGCGGAAAAAATGGGTTTATCGCTGGAAAAGAGGATAACAAAATATTTATTTATGCCAGGGACAATACTGAGACCCTCAACTTCGGCCTTTTTTCCGGTACTTGTCTGCAAGCTATGTTTGTATATGGGTTGGCAAATGCTAAGTGCGTAAGTATTGTTACATAAAAATTCTTACTAACAAATGTCACGTAACTTCAAAAATTCCGGCTCACCAACACACTCGCACCTTGCATATTCCATTTCCGCTGTCGGCAAAGTTTCTGTCAGCGTTCATAGAATTGTATCCGTTAAATTTTAAATTTAACATCGCTTGACTAGATTTTTAAGCACCTTGTGTCTTTGGTTTGTATTGTTAAGAGAATTTAAACCAGGCAATGAATAAAAACTACTTACTATATTTAAACAAAGGCATAACTCATACAATATCTGACGCTTTCTCTATCTTAGCATTATAGATCTGGCATCACCTAACTAATTTGCACATAATCTATTTGATTGCTATTTGCAAATAGTCGGGATCACATGGCACAAGAGGAACATAGCGAGAATGTGAACGTGTTTTGATAACTTAGGCCCTAGTTATAGCCATACGTAAAATGCAACCGAAAAAGTTGGAACAGTGTGAAAATGATTTTTTTTACGTTTAGGCGGTCATAGCAATAATTCTGTCGGAAAAAAATTTCCCTACGAAAATAATTAAAACAAATCAACTACCACTGAGAGGATTCCATCAGATTAAATTTCTGGCAGATGGAACAGTAGAGAAATGAAATATTTCAGTGGAATGATTTGGGTTTTTCTTGTGTAGTAGTAGACTGAGAAGTTGATCGAAAGAAGTTGTTCGTACTGAAAAATTAAAGAAATATTGTTCTAGAAAATTTTAAGATCATTTGCTAATTTATTTTGATAAACTAACTTTTTAATTCAGTAGCAACATTTTAAGATTAAGATTGAGTCCAACCATTAGGTCGAAAAGGTCAAAAAAGCAGAAGAAAATTTGTACGGGTTCGTTTTACGTATGGCTTTAACTAGGGCCTTAATGCTGTCATTAAAATGTTTGCGGCGTTTTTCTTTATATTTGAAATACTATTGGAAATGGAGAACTATGTTTCTTTTGGTGGTCCATACAATTTTGACAACGTCAAAACAATTTTGTTCGGATACAAGCACTTACTGTAAAATCACTTATAGTTACAGCCATACGTAAAACGAAACCATATAATTTTGTTTTGCCTTTTTGGATCACTTAAACTTATAAGTATAGATTAAATGTAAAATTTTGTGTGTGTGAATTTAAAATAAAGCATTTGCAAAATGTTTGGACTTTGGTCAAATTTTATAATTATTCGTTCGCATTTAGGAACATCGAGTACATATAATTTGCAGGAATTTGCAGGCTGAAAAGAAACGTTGTATAAGAAAAAACTTCCGAGGGAAAAATAAAAATACATCGTTTTAAATGGGGTGCGCAAGTAAGAAGGGGGCTCAACCAAATTGGAGTGCGCAACTGGAGGCAGTTAGCCAAAGATCGTTCTAACTGGAGAGTCGTATTGGTTGAGGCCCCAGTTCCACCCTGGACTGTTGCGCCACCGTTGGGTAAGTACTCGTTACTTTTCATTTAATTTTTCCAATTTTCTCTTTTTCTGTTATTTTTGATGAAAACGTGTGTAAACTTTTTGCTATTGCAATTGCATTCGACTCCAATCGTATACTAGATTTGATCTTTTTTTGATGCGTGAGAAAACAAAAGCAAAGTTCTTCGCTCCTGAAGATATCCAGTTAAAACGTAAATTGAAACTTTTCCGAATAAGAATAAAAAAAAAGAAATATTCGCTTTAAAATGGTCTCATTCCTTTTTTGAAGTGCAGGTTAATTTTAACGAACTCGCTCTGGTAAAATTTTCCGAATGAAATTATGAATTGTAATCTACAAACCATGTATTGAAGTTCAAGTTAATTAGGATAAAAAGGTATTTTTGGCTTATCTTGCCAGCCATCAATTGACCTCAATACTACAGGGAAAACTATAGTAAAGAGTATCTCTACGCAAAAACATTCGCGGGAACGACTTCCAATTCAAACCTCAGCTTTAGACCGGTCCATAATATTCTTTAACTTACATTTGCTGGATTACAACCATGCCGCAGGCATTCGACGACAAATTCTGCACATCCATGTGTCTGTAATGCCTTCTCGAATACGCTCAAATGATTTGTCGATTCCTCTCGGTTCGGATTCGCTCCCATGTCCAGTGCGACCTTGAATTCTCGAATGTTTCGCGCCTCCAACGCCATACCCAAGAGAGCCTACAAAATTACAATAAAACATTTCTGACAGATACCTTCTCCTATTTAACTGTGCTTGCATACCTGCGGGTCAGCGAAACCACAATTGCTCAAGTCTGGCATATTTATTGAGTGATGCTTTTGTGTCATGTCTGTGACTGCGTTGCTTTCCAAAGCGTGCTCAAGTGATCTGAAATAAATAATAAGAAAAATGAAATCCATTAGTATTGTTATATTCGTTCCACAAATTCAGAAAACTGATCGATTGATGAATGTGATCTAATGATCTTTGACTTTGACTGCGTGAGGCACTTCTTTTTTTGTTTTCTTTTTGTATCTCCGTTCCACTAATGTATTCAGCAAGTGGCTTATCTCCAGCGAATGGTATTGAAATTGAATTTGAATCCAACCAATTAATGGAACTAATTGAGAAAAATTACTTGCTGTGTGGGGTGGAATGGAAGTGGGTTCCCACTTGACGTACTTTGACTGAAGTGATGTATTGAGACATACGTTTCGGTACAGCATGGTTAGTAGTTATCAAAGAGGGGGCATATCTTCCCGACTAAGAAGTAATGGGTCAGATAAGAATACCTGGGGCTTACCAAGTAATGATTCAATCAAATTTATGTGTCATGGAATTCCTGCTTTATGTTCAGGATAAGGAAATCGTTATTTCCTATAAATTAAATGATATTCTTATGTTCACTTAGAACCAGTGAAGGAGAAAGGACATTCAAAAATAAAACCTCCCCAACTTCGAGCAATGAAATGATTCTGGAATTTTGCAAAACCACACTGCGCAAGACGTTTGCGGATAGTAAGAATCAGTTTTGTTATAGCGTGGGATTTACACAAGGACCAACATATAATTGTGTTAATTAACTGAGATTTTTCTACTAAATGTGATGTTCTATTTTATAATAGAAATTTTACATTAAAATCTAGATTTAGCACAACAAATAATGGGAGAGTGCTAACAACACTGCAAATAAAACTTGTTGCACGAAGAAAATTTTCGCTTCTGAATGAATTTTTCGTTTTTCGCTGAAGTGGTTTTCGTTTTATATAGAATTTCACCCTTGGATATAGATTTGACAAGAAAAGACATAGTTTATTGGCAAATGTATACAGATTTGCCATATCTTCGATTCCTTGGTCAAGCAATACACGCAAAAGATTTACTATTTGTTCGAGAATGTCAAAATTAATGTTCAGATTTAATGAACCGGCGCGAGCTTTGGAGGCATTTTTGAATGAGAGTTAAATCTAGCAAGCTGTTCTTTGCTTAATGTATTCTTAATTTTGACATTTCAAGTCTCAGCGGAAAACAAAGAAAACCGGCTCTCCACTCTGGAAAATGTGTACTGGCTTTCATTCGGAAGCTTAAATTTTGTGGAGGGTTTTCGCAAAGTGGGGAACAGCTTGAACTGCATACTGCACGGTTTAACTGTTTTTCTTAATTTTATCTTTGGATACATTTTTTTAATTGGGTGCAAACAGAGTTCCACGCTTACATTCTTAAAAATAAACCATAAGACTGTGACTGTGAGTGAACTGTGAGATTAAAACATTTTTATTTAATGGATCCCAACCCTAATTCCAACTTGGGTTTTTTTCCACTGCGCCACCTCTCGCGAACGTCTGACAAACATCCGAGAGTATAACTGTCTTTAGAGCTTCTCAATTAGCCGTTTGGAATCGGCATAAAATTGTAGATCCCTTCCATTCGTTCCAAAAATAAAAACTCACACAAAACGAATGGTTGCGAGAAGCTAGGCCTTGGGTCCCTACGGAGCTGTTGCGCCAACTGTATTTAATGGATCTATTATAATGTATGACTTTGTAGTACTGAGTTTATAACATAATGCACGCGCATTTTTGCACGAGAAGGGACATCCGTTTGTCCGCAGTCAATGCTAGCAAAGGCGTAAGAATGAGATGGCATATCAGACACCTAAAGTGTCTTGGATATTCTAACCACAATTATAGATACGTAAAACGGGAATAAACGCAAGTTGTGGCGACCAACAATTCTGCAATCATTTCTATGTCTGATTTAAATCATGTGGAATGAGAGTGGAAATTAGTTTCAGGAATTTCATCGGGTACCCTTCCATAAACGTCAACTGAAAAAAAAAAAAAATATTTTCGTCAACCAAAACTAATAGCCTATTCACATCGAACCGAAAACCGTCCACACCGTAGACCAAATAGTTTTCGTTTGACGTTTCAATCAGCTGTGAGACATTAGTTATGAAACTTCTGTGTAAATTATTTTGGAAACAAATTTCGATCGCATTAATTTACAAATAAAATTAATTCAGAGCATATAAAAATAATATAAGCAGATCAATTAAGTGTGGAAAATGATTTTAAGTCGGTCAGCTGTTCTGCTTAATTTGCTGAATAGGGCAAAAGGTGTGTGTTGTTTCAGCAACCCAACGATTGGAAGTCGTTTTCGTGTAAAACGACTTTAAACGACTCCTTTTGAAAACTGAAATATGTATGGGAAAACTTCTGTTTTCGGTGAAGTTTTCAGGTGTTTTCGGCTCGGTGTGAATAGGGTATAAGACACATCAAGTTAGTCAACTGTCAGAGTTACTAAACGAAATCCGAACGTCCCCATTCACTCTACATTATTCTCTCTGCTCTATTTTATTTTTTTCAACTTTTGACAGCAAATGTGGCAGCGGGTAAAAAAAACGACAACAAGTGTGGATAGTTGGCAGTACTTCTCGAATCAGTTTTAGTTAAAGGAATCCAATTTCAATTCGTTGGTAATTTGCTAAATAAACCTTGTGAAATACCTACACCAAATATACTTAGCTATCAGATAGTGTTGATTTTGTGTAGTGGAATTTTTTTAAATTCAGAGTTCATAGCCTGTGGCTGTGTGAAATGAATACCTTTCCTTAGAACACTTCAGTGCATATATTTATAATATGCATTTGTTAAAGTAATTCCAATGAATTCACTTCACGGCTATCAGAAAAACACTGAGTACGTGTGACACAAGTCGTAGTTCGTAGAATGCTTGTGTAAGAGGGATTTAAATTGCAGTCGCATATATTTATACAGAAAAATGCCATCTGAGTGGACATTTGTCAAATGAATTGCAATTAGGTTGTATTTATTCCCCTTTGAAACTGCTCAACTGTGGCTTGTATTTAAATTTACAAACTTATTATCAATTAACTGAAATTACTTTTCCACGTAGATGGTTTAATTTTGAGTCAGTAAAATCTGTATCATATAACAATTTAAACTCATGCAATTTTGTGGGGAAATGCCTCATATTAAAAGGAGATGAAAGGACATTCTTGGAAGGCAAATAGTATAGAAAAGCTTAAAACCAGCATTCCCGAAAGTCTGACAGCCATTCGAAATTGTAACTCTTCAAAGAAAGCCTCTCACTTTAGCAGTTCGGATTCGGCAAAACCTGTGGGTCCTTTTCATTTGTCAGAAATTAGGCCCAGAGTCCCATTTGTTTTTGTCGCGCTAGAAACATTTATTTGTTTTACCTCGACAACGATTTTGCCAGGCGTTTCTATTGTGGTTCAAGCCCAATGTAGGTCATTGAGGAATATCTATCCTTCAGTTCGTTGTGTCGCTGTCTTCGACTAAAGATATCTGCAAGCTGACCCCCTAAACAGTTTCTCAGTAGATCAATCTCACACAAGAACTGCTTCCTAAAGACAGTAACAAAGCAGCCATAAACCATTTGAACATGTCCAAACAAAGAAAAAAAAAAACATGCTGTCTAATTATGCGATAAACCTTTTCCCACATTATCTTCCGATCAGCTCCTCCAAAGGCTCGTAAACTATCGCACTTACGTCGAACAATAGGAAAGATTGCGTAACTTCGGCATAAGTGCGACTTCGACGCTCTCTTGTCCAGTGGTCATGCCTTCACGCTGCTATGTCACTGTGAGAAAGTGTCGACCGATTCTATGCCTAATTATTTCTAATGGCTACACAATACCCTCCCCCCTAGTGTGACGACGACGACGATGACGATAATTTAGCCACGGTTTGACATTTCCTCAAGTGATTGTCCTATGTTTGTTTTATCTGTTAATGTTAAATAGCGAGGTCTTATCCGCAGCCAAATTCAGCGTGAATACAATTTAAAAGAAATGACGCAATATGTTAATTAGACGTTGTTTAAGGCGAACACACAGTGGGACAGTAGTCGGCCAGTTGGAGTAACGACTCGTATTGACATAGATCGAGGGTCTGTTCGTGTTGACACGAAATCCAGTAAACACAGTGAAACACATCAAATCACGATGCGGCCATAAATGCTTGTTGATGTTTGAACGAATTGCCCTTTATGTGTTCACACTTTCAAATTTCCAATATTCTTCTTCTTTTTGTTTCCTAATTTAAAATCGCTTGCCACTATACTTGCGGTTGTGAAAAATTGCCTTGATGAAATCAAATTGATTGATTTGAATTTGGGGAATATTCAATCTTCAATGGAAGATTGATTGTTGTCTAACCAAACAGATATGATGGCAGAAATTAATAGATTCGCCTGCCTGAAGGGATGCAAACAAAGAGCTGATAAAAAGCCGAGTAGTTAAGCCATAAATGGAATGTGAAAGGAAAAAGTCTATGCACCTGTTAATTGCCTGGAATGTTAAGCACAGAGGTGCCATGCAGATTAGCATAACAAGGGATTATGTCCAACAATTTTAGTAAAACAAATTAGGTTCCAAGGTTGGTTGTTTTCACAGCGCAGTCATTTTTAAGTGCCGCCATAGAGGGACAGCCAGTAACATTATTGTTTACCGAAGCCTGCCAGAATTTTTTTTAAAAATATGTCTGCTTTATTTGTAAAATTCGAAGGGAATTCCATCCGATCCTGCAGCCTTTCCATCGTTCAGATGGTTGGGAACCTCCAGTACATCTGCCAAATCAAATAAATAAATAAATTTGTAAAACTGTCCAGAAAACTTTGTTGTGTGAAATATGTATATGCAAAAGTAAATGTAAAACAACAGAACAAAAACCTCATTCGCCATCAATATACGAAAATTGTGCAATTTATGGGGCAATAGATGCATTAGGTATCTATTGTAAACAATTTGAACTGTCACATTTTCAATGCAACATCACTATTGTAAATCATTCCGCAACAATTTCAATTTCAACCATTTTACTAAGCAAATCAACTACCACGCAATAGGTGTCTCTAGCATTCTATGGCGAAATCCAAGATGGTTGACATTTTGTTTCTCTTTTTATTCGCTTTGAAGCAAGAGCGCTAGTTATGTTGGCGTCATTTTTAATGCAGATGCAGAACTTGTATGGAACTGACATTTGACAAGCAGTCCATAATATTATAGTGTGCCAATGGTCATTCGTATCTGCAATTTAGAAACAGAGGAGTGGTGCAGTGCAGAGGCGATACACGAATGAACATCCGTAGTTATTTTACTTACTCCACACAATATTAATAATTGCAGCGTAACATGTTATGCCCAACTTATGGCTGACGCATTAGTTAAACTCAAATTCCCTTGGAAAACGATTTTGGGAGATAAACTAAGGTTTCGTATAAGTACGGCTATAGTCTAACTTAAGACGGTTCCTAGTTGTTTTAGCGAGCTGATAAGTATTCCAAAGTAAAGGGTTTTCCAATGAGAGGTGTTATTGTGAATGACCCGGTAGCTGTCACTTTTGAAGCTTTTATTCTTTGACATTTGACAAGTAGAAACTACGCCATTACTAAAAATGGAACGATACACACTTCAATAACGCATTGAAATTATTAAAATCCACTACAAAAATGGTGAAAATCTTTCAGTCACCGTTCGCAAAACTAAAGCATTTTTTGGTCGTCGTGAAGCACCTTGTCGGACCGCAATACAGAAACTGGTGGAAAAATTCGAGCTGTTGGGACAAGCTAGTGATGTGAAGAATAAAACCCGTGCACGTCGCTCAAGAACAACTGAGAATATTGCTGCTGTAGCCCAAAGTGGTGAAGAAAACCCAGGTTTGTCCATTCCTCGTCGTTCTTTGGAATTGGGCATGATTAATGATTTTTTATGGTCGGAGTTGGATGGTATTGATCTGGACAACGTTTACTTTCAACAAGACAGCGCTACTTGCCACACAAGCAACGAAAGCATTGATCTTTTACGGGAAAAGTTTCCGGACCGTGCTATCTCTCGAGAAGGTGATCACAATTGGCCACCGAGATCTTGTGATTTAACACCTTGCAACTTCTTCCTTTGGGGCCACGTGAAAGATAAGGTCTACGCCAACAGCCCAGCGTCGATTCAAGACCTCAAAGATAAAATTCGTGAGGCTATCGAGGACATAGGGCAGCCACTTTGCGATTTGGTTATGGAAAATTTCATGAAAAGGATATGGTCCTGTATGCGTGCTCGTGGTGGCCATTTGGCTGATGTTGTTTTTCATTATTAACGGCATACCTTCCTCTTTATTATGAAATAAACATCCGGTGTAATGTTGGTGTAAACCATTATAGTCAATAGATCATTGATAATGTAGATTATGGGAAAGATAAAAAAAAAAAAAACGAATGCTATTACCCTATATCTATTATTCCCAACTTCGCCTAAAATAACTTTCTAGGTCAGAATAGATTTTGCCATTTTGAACGCATAATTAATGATTACCACCCACCTACATCAAATTGTTTTCCTTTCATTATTGTTTATCGTTTGCAATGTGCTGTGGACCAGGAACAAAAATATTCTAAAAGTAGACGTTTTTTTTACGACTTTTTGGCAAAATATTTACAAGCAATTTATATGCAGTAGTAAATTCCTCAGAAACTCTTTGAAACAAAAGAAAATCAACTTACGGTCTGATTGTGAATATTCAATACAACACCCAAGCATACATTAAATATATCACCTAAGGTGTGATGGCTTTCATGTTTCCGACACGCATTTCCCAGAAGGTTAAGACAAGGAATCGACTGGGCTAAATCTCCGCAGTTAATTAACATAAGTTTTGTTGTATTTTGACAGGCCATTAAAGTTAATTTGTTTGGACTTATCTTATGTCGTTACGGAGACGGCTCTAGCGTTTCGGTGTCGGTTATTCTCAGATTACTCTCATCTCTGACTGATGGTGCCAATCCAATAATGATCAGAGAAACACACTTTTGTACAACGTGGTCGATGCCGTCACTTTGGTAATTAATTTTCGTACATTTTTCCATACAGTATTTGCATAGTCATTAGTGTCAGCTACTGATTTAACGAACACTAATAATTACTATTAAGGTTGGGTTTATTCGAAACCAAGAGATTGACAGGTACTAAGTAGAATTTACATATTTTCGGAGTAAAATGCATTATGCATGTGAGTCTTCCGATAGACCTGTCCGAATAACAAAGCAATTCCAACAATATAAGAATTTCGAAAACTGACATCTGCGAATTGCAAATTGAGGAAGGCTCTTCAAGAACTGAAACAATTAAACTCATTTTTGAAAGGAAATTCCAAAATAATGGGCCTTACCAATAAACGTTTTTAGTTTCAAATCTAAATTTTAGTAGTTGAAATTTTCCATCAAATTTCGCAATTGCGAACTGCTGTAAATTTAAATTCGATACCACATAAGGTAATTATTACGACTTTTTAAAGACAGACGTAATTAGAGATTAGATTAGATAAGATTAAGAGTCGGGAGAGCCTTCAAAGGGCTCTGGCACTGCGGCTACAAGAGTAGCACATTGTGCCTTCCCAGGTAGGTTCCTAGAGCCATCTTTTCACTCCAGAGGCATTCAGGAAGAGAAGAATCTTCCCTGGATGTAGGTCAGCGAGAGTTGCTGGATCGACAATCTCACTCCCTAGGATGTTTTTTCTAAGGCGACATAGAGCCGGACAGGCTGTGAGTATGTGAAGAGAGGATTCATCACTCTCAAGACAGAGCCTGCAGGTAGGTTCCGGTGAGACGCCAATGCGGTGGAGGTGTTTTTTCACGTGACCATGGCCACTGATAATTCCTGTAAGGATCCTCAGATTATTTCTGTCCAGATTAATTAGGAAAAGCGATTTTCTGGGGTAGAACTTAGGTAGAAATTTTTTGGTGCAGGTCTGCCCAACTGTATTTTTCCAAATCTCGTTCGACTCGATGCGAGATAGATTCTTGATATGGGACCTGAAAAGGTTTTTGCTGACTCCGCAGAAGGGTTCAGGACCGATAAGTGGAGTGGAAGCTCCGATTTTGGCCAGCGAGTCTGCTGATTCGTTACCCTCAAATCCTCTGTGGGCTGGTATCCAATGGAGGATGACTAGGTTTTTCTTAGAGAGTTCGTGGATGGCTAAGAATGTTTCTAAGATAATTTTTGATTTTATTACAGATGAGTCGAGAGCTTTGAGAGCTGCTTGACTGTCTGAGAAGATAAATATGGTTTTACCTCGAGTGTTAGAACTTAGGTTTATTCTAGCGCAGTGGTAAATTGCAAGGACTTCAGCCTGGAATATGGATAAGTTTTTACCAAGGCTGACTGACAAGTTCACCTGGGGCGACTCACCGTAGATTCCAGAGCCAGTCCCTGACTCCATCTTAGAACCGTCTGTGTACCAGATGATATCAAGATGAGATGGATTGGGTTTATATTTTTCCCATTCATCCCTAGGAGGGATAATTATGGAGAAGTTTTTGTGGAAACCATATTTTGGAAGCATGACGTAATTAAAAACATTTTAAAAAATGTGAACCGTGGTAGATAAGCAGAAAGCGTTATGCGGTACCTATGCACTTATTGTACAAAATGTCCTAAATGTATTTCACGACGGCGCCTGATGTTAGGCATATTCGCCTACTTCCCCAAGCCCATCCCTAAAAAGCTGTCAAACTCTCTCGTGGATAGACTTCGGGCTGCTTTGAGCCACTTACATCTTACCCATCTAATCTGTGGCACAAATAAATATATATCTTACCTTTTTGCAATATATGAAACGTCTGAGAACCTTCGAGCACCACTGAATTCTCTTTATTTTCAGAGATTTTATTTTTAAGACGAATTTTGCATTTGTTTCTTGTCAACTTTGTGCATTTGACATATTTATCAGTACGTGCCGGTTGAAATTCTCTGAGCTGTTTCCAGCCAAGAGAGGAACTACTCGTTACTAGTTATTTTTCTAGTTTTCTCTTTTTTCTGTCATTTTTGATGAGGACGTGTATTATAGACTTTGTGCGATTGCGATCGATTTAAACCGCGTACGCGAATGAACCTGTTGAACGAGACTTGCTGACACTATGGGGAAGAACAATTTTGTGTAGGGTCTAGGTGGACCCATAATAATAAAAACAAACAATAAACTTAAAACTTGTAGGCAGTGAAGACTCCTTGCATATACACATTCATGTTTAATGGCAACAGAGCTTCCTCTCTACCGACGATCAGATTCCCTTTTTCTGTACTTGGCCACGTATTAGCTTGGCTAAATTCCATCCAACAAATTGATTGTTCCTCTCCTTATCGACTGCATTCGATCGTTGAAAGGCACTGCACGTAGTGCAATAATTATCCAACAAGTTTATCAATACCTGCATTTTATATATAGCACTTTAAAGGCATTCTCTTCTAAACGCGGCGTGCAATAAACCATTCGTGGAAGGAATACTTAAAGGCACATCCACATGAGACGTCTCCGATTATTTGTGTATTCTCTTAAAGTAGCTCGAATCAAGCCCCTGCCTGACACGTTGAATTGGGTTTATTAATCATAAATCGTATGTACTCTTGGCGGAGGCAAATTAGAATAAGAAAAATGCTCAAATACTTTCCCAAAAGTTAATTGTTTCTGCGTGTGCCATGGGGGAGGGAGATGACGTATAAATTCACCAGAACGCCGTGTAGCGCATTATTTGAACAACACTTGACCTCGCCGGCCTATCAAGCAACACATTTTGGGGGCATGATTTATTAGGCACTCATCATATGCCCTAATTTTTAACGGACAGGAAAACGTGCTATCTGATCCATTTTTTTTGCACTTTAACAAGTTACATTTGAAGTTGAACACTGAACCTCATTTGCGGTGAGTTCAGGTCAAAATGGTGTAAGTGTAACCGTGGCAAACTGACAGACGGACAAAAATTCACTATCTGTGTGTGAGTTCAAATAGGTACTATCTGAATGAAGTTACATAGAACAATTTGAGGAATGCTTTGGTTTGCAGGCTGGAAATCTGAAAACGAATGCAAATAGCAGTGCTGTGGATTAATGTGGAAAATATGCAAAGCGGCTGACGCTGGTGCCACACAGCTGTGGGTGTGAATAGAAGTCCTCGCATTCGATCGTAAAGTTTATTATTCTTGTATGCATTTTAATTAATCGATGACTCCTCTGTCGACTACTGCAAGACACGAGTAGGTATATGTATTTATCTTATTCTCTGCCGACTTGTGTACTTGGAATGTCAGTTGTATCTGCGAATCGTCAAGGAAATGAAAACACAAAACTGCGCTCATACTCATTTTCACCTTTAAATTCAGAGCACGAAATATCAGTCACAAGCTCGGGGATGAGCCGAAATACTTATACAGATTTGTTTATCACATTTATCATGAAGAATGCATACTGTTTATACTTTCCAATAAGGTACGTATAAAATTTTGAAGAAGCGAATTGCTTGTCTGACGTTTTGGGGTAATTTTAATTTTTCCATAATAGGCAGATGGCTAACTTCACTTCTAGTGCTTACATCAACTGCATGCAAAATGACTCATTAGCTGCAGAAAGAAGTAGAGAGAGGCAAATATAGTTTTCATGCCAACGAAACACTTGACATTTCATCGCACTTTAAATGCAACTTAGATTGGTGTTTAATTAGAATACTGAATCACCTATTCGACGTCTGTGAATGATTATATTAAAGCTTAAGTTAACCACCCTCTCAAAAAATGTTAAATGTCGATGACTTCTCATTGAAATTTTTGCGTGTCGATGGTCCCAATAGGACGTAGTAGGGGCTACTAAGCGGGAGTAACATTTATAAAGCAAGGCGCCTCTGATTCGATGACCGGTAAAAGACGTGATACACCTTTTAAGTTGCCCCATCTGTTGTGCATTTTTAATTTGAGATTGTTTAAATTTGCCAATTAAATTAATTTGATATTTTCTTACTACCTCTACATTTTGCATTCGTTTTCATTTCTTGTAAATAAAATTTGCTTCGTTCTGCTTCGTTTCATTTAGATTGCGACTTGTAGTTCCTTTAGTTTTAAAGACAAAATTAAAAATGTTCCAGATACCAAACGAACTCTAAAAGATGTCGTGTAAACGCGGTTTTCGAGCTAAAAAAGAGAGGGAATAGAATTTTTTGTACTATGTACTAGTTTAACCTGAGATATGCATTTTGGTCGAAACCCGACAACATAAACTGTTCTCGTGAAAATTTTAGTTTTTAAAATTACCTCCAAAAAGGGAAGTTTTAAAGAGCACGTCTTTATTAAGTCAAGTTGCGTCGCATTCGTGCATGATTTAGACAAGTATAGTATTAAAAAAGTAGCTGGCCACAAAATCAATATACAGTTTAAAGAAAAAACCCAAAAATACCATCCAATTTTAAGGAATAGTCAGTTTGGCGGACTGAGTTTTGAGACTCTGTTTTTTTTACCTCAAACAGAACCTTTCTATAAGTTACGGCTTAGCCCGGATTCAAGTGAGCTCAAACCAAAAAATAAAGCCAGGTGTATATTATTCAGTCGTTAACCGTGTCCGCGTTTAGCCGATTTAATTTAAACTGAGCTCCGGAGACCAATTTCTAATATTTATTCTTTTCGTTTATGTCAGATTTTTGACATCTCTTCGATCGAAGGAAATAAGTTAAATAAAATATAAACAGTTTAAGTAGCAAGAAGCTAAAAAAAACATTTCATTCGTGAAATTGATGAAATTTTGATGTCTTTGTCGTCTGAAGATGAATAATTTATTGATGGAATGATAGAAAAGCAGATACTTAATCAATGTCATAACTACTAAAAATGAATTCAATCGAATTTATCGTTATTAAGCTTTCAATAAATTATAAGATGATTTTATGTCTTAATGTGGAAGCATTCAATTAAAATAAATAAAAAAAAAAAAATACATACTAAACTTATATCGGCACACAACAAGTCTTATCAATTTCCAATTACATATTGACAAACACTTTTTTGGTCACGTCAATGCCATTTTATGTGAAATTTGTCATTACGTAGGGTTAAATCGGGTTAAAATCGGTTTAAATTGTTTTAAATCCGAGTTTAAGTGTATCTTTAATCCAGCGGGCATATTGATTTTAAGTAAATATACAAAAATAATTATGGGTAATTCAAATAAACTTGGCTTAAACCCGGACTGTATAATATGGCCTCAAGTATACAATTACATACACAATTTATTGGCAATTTCAGTCCAGCGGCCTGGTGTTCCTCTACTAAGCATTAATTTGTTAAAAGGTTGTGGGCCTGCCTTCGACTAACTATTAAAAGTAAATCAATCTTCATCAAATCACTTTTAAAAATATCACAGACCAGTGCTAATTGATCATAGGATTTCACAAAATTTTCGATCAAAAATCTTGCGCCGAACATAAAATCTTCGACCCTGTCATCGTTTGGTACAGTTTAAAATGTTTTCAAATTAACGGCATATGAGCTCATATTTATTGCCGATTTTATGAGTATCTATCAAACAACGATTTTATTTGTGAAATAAGTAAACTGCAGTTGCCAACAATTCGAGAATGTGAATGCACTGCCAGCCTAAGTCAGTACCTACATAACTGATCAGTCCTGACACAAAAGAACAGACACAACAATTTAATGTTCCAAATAAACGTGGCGCATTCGACTCGCCATTCTCACAAATTCTGTACATCATTCTTGTTTCCATTTTAGAATCCCATCCAGTACCCATAGCCATAGCCATAAGTTAGCCAAAGTGAACCTAATTGAGATTGCGGCCGGCAAGCGAGTTGAATAATTATTGTCATCTCTCCATTATTACTGTCCCCTACCATATCCGAAGTCAACACATACATATAACTTAGTACAAAACAATCCGCAATACTTACATCCGGTGAAGTTTGGTTGTGACGTTTTGGTTGTTGAATAGGTATCCCTGTCTGAGCTTTGTGTTTACACTTGCCGGACTCATTGTTGCATGAAACGTCACAAAAAGTGCTAGCCTCAGAACTGGTAGAGTGATTTCATCACAATCTTTTGAATTCTATGTGTATGCTGTGTCTGCGGTCTGCCTCTGTGTGTTATACGACTTGAGAGAGGGAGAAATGTTTACAAATCCATCGCAATCAACACCCAATCAAAACGAATGATTCTTCGCTTTTTCAATTTCGTATTTCCCTACTTAATAAATAACAAATCGAAAGCCAATTTGATACGCGTATAACGTTATTAATCAAACGTCATTAAGACTTCTTTGCTTCGTTTATTTGTTGAAGAATTATTAGGAAAATTATCTGTGTAATTCTGCTAGACCACACCTCGATGATGATTCAGAAAAAGATGAAGTGAATGCATTGTCATCCGACACCGTTCATATCGGAAATCTGGTACAATTAGTTCTTCTATAGGGTTGGTAGTTGCGGTAAGTAGATACCCCAGCATCTCTTATGCAAAATTGTTTTTCTGCTCACAATTTCAATATGGCGATATTATTCTAATCCAATATAACATTTGACAGCAGAACTAAAAACAACCGTTCTCACCACATTTTCCGTGTTTCGTGGAACGCTAATGTTGACTTTGACTTTATTTGAAAGTGCCCGCCAGATATACCTATGACTGGAAATCGTTCAGATGTGTTGGTAGGCTATATGTCAGCGAAAAAACTAATTCTCACGGGCTCAATTTTGGCCGATAAAAACTCTGAGAAATTGGGGACGATTGGATGCCAATAGTTCATGTTGAACGTTAACTAGATTTGAGTGGACTCCTTATACGAACGCGAAAAAATGTACTTGTCAACCAGATGTCAACTTGAAATGACAACTAAAATACCGTTTTACTATTAAATATTATTTGGAAGAACAGTAACCGCCGTATAGTTAAGCAAATGTGCAAAAGTATGTTAGTGTTGACGTCAGATAGCATACAAAAATTTGACGCAACGTGTTGATAATTTTTACGCTTTTACTAATGCCAATCTTTACGTTCATATACAAATGTTTCTCTTTGTGCGTGCGCTATGGCGTCCGTTTATTAGGTCCATCAAACAAAAATACGGTTGTATTATATTACTAAGGAAAAGTTGCACAACTCCGTATAGCGTTGTCGGGTAGTGCAATTTTCCCCTGTTTTTACTGTCAAAGCATAACAAATTGTTAGTAATTATGTTGACCAGAAGCACTTGGAATGGCGCCAAATGTCAACTGAGTAGTAAGGCAGAATTTTCCTGTCTATATTGGTGGGCTATCCCTCTGTCGGCTTAAATTGAGAAATTGGTTGCACGATCAATCTAGATCAACCGAAGGAGAGGCAATTGCTATCAGACTCCTGTCAAACTAACTAAACTAGAAATCTGTAATACGTGTGAAGTGCCTTTTATTTATTATTTCCAATTCATTTTGACATTTTACTACAGTGTTGCTAGACAACACATTTCTAATATTTAATTAATGTTGCCAGACACTACAAAATCCAAACGTGATCATTACGTCTTCCAGCTGTCAGACTAAATAGTCTTTTTTTTTTTTTTAATTAATACCTACTCAATTTTGATTGATTGGAAGTTTTCAAAATTCCATTCGAAAAGTTTTGTGAATGAATTTCTATAAAGTATACATTATCTATTATCTATAGCTTCTTTTCTGAAAAGTGGGAGTGTCAATAATGGGAATAGTCAGGAGAGTCAAGGCAGTACCTACCAATGAAACCATGAAAATCATAATTGGTGCTCAAAATTTATTTTTTAATAGAGGCAGTGTTCTATTGAGCTGTAGCGCTAGCGGAACAAAAATGTTTTGTTTTTTGTTTTATGAACACATATTTTTTGAGTAGAAGGAACTAAAAAAATAGGTTTTTCTGATTAAAAAATATTGCTTCACTCTTTAATTAACTTTATCCCGAATTATATTGACGAGCTTCACCAATATTTTGTTTAATATTCCAACTCTGTTCACTTTTATTTCAAATTTCAAATGCTTGGTTCACTTTCGGACCGAGCAAAGATTAGGATAAGGCCTTCCCAAGATACGTACATACCAAAAATTAACTGTCAGAGCCCGATGATGATTTGTTGGAAACCGCTAAAATTTCAACCGAAGTGGTTCTGAAACAGTTTATTGTTATCTTAAGCAAGACTACTGACTAGTTTCGCGGCTTTGAAATCAAAAAAGGCGTAGAGGATATTTTTTATATTTTTCTATTAATTGGCGGTTAAGATTTTGGCGAATCGTTGGGTCAAAAAAATGCAAGGTACTTTCACAAGACCGAACCACAGAGACTGGCTAGTGAATGTTAAGTTTTACCTACTACCCACCAGCCGCCTTAATCAGTCTAAAATCGAACACTTTAAGTCTTGCTTCAGGCTTGTGGTGCAGTGACCTTTTGAAGCGAACTCTCATCAAGTGCTCTCGACTTTATTGCCATCTTTCTCAGCCGCCAAAAGCACTAAGAAACTGTTTTTGATCAGCCTAACTATCACTTGGAGTCAGGCCAACAAGATCTTGTAATGTGGCTCTCATTCTAAAACATAGCACGTACATTTATTCAAATCCAGTCATGGTTAAACGACATGACAATTTATCATATTTCGCTGAGAAAAATTCTCATCACATTCACGCATCAAGTTTAAATTATGAGTGTATCCGATTCGCTCTTCCGTTTTGATACGATAGCCACCAATTAAATTCGTACCAACAAAAAAAATCTGTTTATCGTTCCGCTCTGAGACTTTTATGTGATTTTGTTTCATTTATCTACTAAACCACGTGCAACGTTACATTTGCATTACAAAACCAGTAAATGGGCAAAGCCAATGGTTCAAACTGGATTGCGTTTATTGAAACCGAGAGAAGTGCCTTAAACCGTACCTAAGCTAGCGGCACATGAAATGAATACCTATACGAATTCCTTTTCAATTTTCTCTTTTTATTTTCCTTCGTAGTTTACCATTGAGCGTGAAAAAAGAGAAAATCGCACGGCCAATTTTATCTGCACACATCCGTTAAAAAGATGGAAATAGATAAAAGCAAAACTGCAATTTCCTCTGGCGAGGGAACTTGCGCTGTAATCGGTAACCGGTCTATCCGCTTACCTACCTACATGGATCTTGTTCGTTTCCTTTGCATTTTGCTTTCATATAAAGAGATTCTACCAAACGAATGATAGGGCTACGTACGTTGACTGTGCGGTTTCTAGGTATAAGTTGGCGGAATCACTGCTTATGGATTTGGGTTTCCTTGCACAGATCTTACATCCTAAACAGAAAATGTGAATATGTATTTTTCGTAAAAAAAATAAAGTCTCTATTATATTTAGTTTATAAACAATTTGCGCTGCAGTAGGGTTATTTATTTATTACATTTAAGCGGAATGAATATGTAACTCTAGTAGCATTTTTCTCTGGTATGCAGCAGAGTTGAAGTACACTCGGCGTCGCTTGATTGAGATCACCTTTTTTTTTAACACCCTATACACTGCAATATATATTCGAAATCCAACTGATTAATATATTTAACCTGCCCTTTGACTAGCGGCAACTTCTTAGAATCGGAGGGAAAAAGCAAAAGCACGATGAACGGGTGATCAAATCTATTGAGGGATGCTACTGCAGAGGCAGTTTTCGACAGTTTCATTCCAGAGCGATCTTCACATAGACACAAAGCCCAAATGGAAGCCTTTAATGAGTGCTTTGATGATGACCTTTGGAATACGGTAGTAGATTCATGGTCGCTGCTGAGGGTTTGGAAATAACACTTCTCCGGGCTCAAGAATTCAGATAGCCGACGTTAGGTAAAACGGAAGATGATTGTCAGTATTTCTGTTCACCCGATAACACACGAATCCCTTCAAATTCATCTAGAAAAGCGTTTTAAGGGACGCATCATACACTATAGTGTCAAATTTTGTGCATTTCTGACAAACTTTTTCGTCACAAAGACAAGATGAGAATCTTCGCTCCTGCGTCAAAGTCAAAAAAGAACACCACCGAAGGCAACGTTCTTTCTTTAGCATCATTCTTAAAACTCACAAGTCAGCATACGCAAGTTTTTAAAACAAATTCTGTTGGTCACAGTTTGAATCTATTGAATGAGGAAAAGGAGATTTAACGACGAACGTTAGGGGATTTACACGAACGTTGACCAGGCCAGAAAGCTTTAAGTACAAAAGCTGCGTCGAAACAGAGTAAAACCTTACCTTAGGTAGATGTATAGTCTTGTAGTTTAAGGCCATGTTTAATGGACTGTAAGCAACATCTAATGGAGAAGTTTTGCTGAGATTCAACTGAGTATTCAGAGGAAGTATTTTCTTGGCAAGATTTTGGGCTCCTCATCAGTTAACGTCAATTGATTTTTCCGTAGTCAATATAAGCCAAAAAAGAAAACAAGTTCTGTCACACTACTGACAGTCTAAATAGGTAAACTAGAAACCTGAGCTAGATAATAAGAATTCACAATGGCGAACTTTTGACACAAAATTTCCCAGTGTGACCTACAAAATATGTTGTGTGAAGGTTAAAATTGATTATAATTAAGGCCCACGCGTGTTTCTGTTGTGGCCTTCTCAATTATCCCCACTTCTGATTCTGACTTAAACCATGAGACCGACATTTGTCGCAACAACAATAATGCAGTTCCGACGTCTGCTCAACATAACCCCTTCTGTTCATTTTCTTTTATCCTGTTTAATCTTTAAAAAAACAACTGCACATAGCCTACAAGTTATTGTACAAATATACAAAAAAACAAAATTCATTTCCTTGGAAAGCAAAGACTCCTTTGTTAAGCAAATGAACTCATTGCACTGGTGTATACAATTAACTTGCCAAATGTTTACAAAAGCTACTGCCATAAAGGTTCTGTGTGGAATTTTCGTCAGCGAAGAGGGGGGCGCCCATTATACAAAGAGTCTCCCTCCACTCCAGAGGAAACAATTTAATTAACAAAATATCGTTCTATTAGCTTCTTTGTTTAAGAAGAAACTTCTGCATGGCTTTCGGCTGATCACTGATCGTTGATATCGTATATAAACAGTTGCCGGGCACTTTATTTATTTATCTTGGGTAGTGTCAAAATTTTATGGGAATATGTGTCTACTGCACTGCAAAACACCCTTGCCACCGGATTGGACTGCTCTGTGTGGCGCGTCTTTTTGTTTAGATCGTAAAATATATTTTCAAAGAATTTGTTTGCTTGTCGAATAGACTTCCTCTGGCTTGTGACCAGCATTTTTCTTTTTTAAATGAACTGTGCAATAAGCAAGTTTTGCTTGTGTGTAGCTATAGGTGTGCGGCCGACCGAGTATAACAAACACTTTTTGTTAAATTTGATGATCAAAGTTTTAGTTCGTGATACTGTTTACTTATGAAACCCGACCAAAGCCAATGCAATGGGGAGATACAGTGGCCTCCTTTGTGCTATTTGAGGATGGACTGTAGTTGTGTTTGTGTATACACAAACAGCGATCGTTTGACAGTAATTATGAATAATTTATATTTGCTTAGAATGGTTCCTAGAGACACGTTATTTTTGTGTGTACTGTTTGGAAAAAAGAGACCTACCCACTGAAAAACTGTCCTAATCGCGCAATTTTTCAGATGACTGTAGTGAAACTTCACTGCTAAAGTTATGAATTTGAGAGCAGCATCCATACCGACTTCTACCGACAATCGAAAAAAGCGATTCAGAAATCGACTTAAAACATAAGTCACAATTTTAAAAATCATATCGTCCAGACGATCGTTTTCTCCCTGCATTTCGAAAACTGCTTAGCAAAGCAAACATGAACAAGCTTAATAAGCTGCAACGTGGGGTGTCTCGTTTTCTGAGGAGCCTGACCCAAAGAGGATAATATAGAAACTTTAATATGACTAACAACATCTATATCAGAAAATTGTCAATACGCAGGTCAGCGAATTTGACACAAACAAAAGAGTTAAACATGGGCGATTATTCAGAACTTATGGAACGGATTTCGGAACTTTCCGAACTTGACATGATCTGCGCGACCACAAAGACACCATGCTTCGACAAATAATTCTCAACGGAGATCAAAAAATTAAATATGGTGGGTTCTAGACCATGAGTGAATAAAAGGAAATAAAAAACTGGTAAACTTGCCAGAAAAGGCTCGAAAACTAACCTTATAGGAGCTAAACCTTTCTGTGCAACCTCCAAATCAGCTGTATAAATTCGGCTTTATAAAGTGCATCTCAAATTGAGAGAACATCCCTGGTCTCAGTCAGACCAAAAAAGTTATTCAGCCTTTCAAAAACGATGTCAAAAAGATGCTTAATCTACTCAGGCACGACATCAAAACTTTAGTAGGCTACCTTAAGAAAAATTCATTCAGTCGACTCATCGGAAAGCCGACTATGTCTTCGCTCTTGAGGAAGACGAAACAGCTGACTATACCATTAGTGAGTTACCGGCCCTTTTCGGAATCAGGAGGAGACCATTTTTCAGTGATGTAAGTATCATCAGCTACACAAGGAAAGTAGAAGCTCTTCTAACCTAACTTAAGTTCTAACCCACAGTAGCACCTTAGTTCTTTCAGGTCGACGTGCGTTATATCGCTTCGGCGAGTCGGAAGTATTTTTGAAAAGAAAATTTACTCGGCGTAAAAAAATGTAAATAATGAACGCATAGCTTAAAATAAAGAGAATTAATAAAAAACGAAAATCCAAAAAAACATATTTCAAAAATTATATTAAAAACTAAAATGTTCCACAAACTGACACCGACACCTTGCAGTTCTTACGTAATCTGAAATGTGAGTAAACGACCTTTGATGATTTGTTTTTAGTGCTCAAACCATGTGAAAAGATGATCGTCGCTATTTTCACGTTATTTTGTGCGATTTTAGAAAATCGAAGAGCGTTTTGTTAAACAAATATCAATTTTCAATCGAAGCTCCTCGAAACCGAATGGCACACTTAAGGTTGTTGAAGCAAAAACAACCTTCGAATGATTCAGCACATTAAGCAAAACTGCTGACAGAAGATACATTGCCCAACCATTCGATTTGTATTTCGTTCACTTTGGGTTTTTCGGAAGAACCTTTCGTTTGCCGGCGAGTTCATCAGAGAATCCAAGCCGATAAATAAATATCGAGTGAAATGATTGAAGTTATAATGGCTGGCGGATGTCCGCAAACGATAGACCCAAACTCACGCGAAAGAACAAAATTCGAATATCTACAATGAGTATGTATGTTAGGCTTTAGTTATCTCTGAACAAAGTCGAATCGAAGTTTAAGGCCAGCAGTTGTAGCGCCTTAGATGGATTCAATGCGAAATGGTTTTGATTGAATTTTGTAAGATATGTTTTAAGCATCATGATATACATGATGTCCTCTTAAATTTTCAAAAACAAAAATGTATAAGCTATAATATTGCCCTCAATTACTCAGCCATAAAACTGCAGCAATTGCAGCAAATTATCGGTCCTTTCCATTTGTGTCAAAATCAAAATGATAGTTCGGAATTAAAAAAAAAAACAACATGCACGACTTGTTTGTTCAAATCTTTCTTTACCACAAAAGCATGAAGAACTCATCAAGTCGTTGAAGTCAAAGTTACACAAATTTCAAAAGCAGATCAATCGCCAAGCCAGCTCCTTTAGTTGACAAGCCGTCAAATTGACTGAAATTGAATTCCCGCAACTGAAATTTGATACCGCTTAGAAAAAGTTAAAAGTTAAAGTTAAAAATAAAAAATGAACTTGTGGTCAGAAATAATCTAACAGATTGGTATGTTTTTAGTGCGCATGGTACTAACATTTTTTTAAATATAGTTATTTACACTAAAATTATAATGGATCGCATGAATTTTTCGCTGTGGAATCGTTTTGGAACCCGTAACTCATCCTCGAAAATATTAAATATTTTATGAAAACGGGTGGGTTGTACTGCGAGCTTTTGATCTATTGTAATAATATGTTCGCCCTAGAAGGTAGTAGATATATTACTTTATAAAAACAAAAATGTTACATCGATAAAAATTATAAGATTCTATGGCTGTGATTCATTGCGTATTTTACGCAGATTCAGTGTAACACCCGTGAATCACCCGGAAGTGAGTTCCTAAATAAAATGATTCCTCTTTGAAAAGTAGTTTGCATATAAAAAAATTTGCTCCCCAAATGTTAGTTTCGTCAAACATCTTCTGCCACAACAAAGTGATACAATATATTTTGGCCTTTCAGTGCGCCAACAACGGCTGTTTTATTTTTATTAATAAAGAAAACGCAGTTGAGAACAATCTCCTTGCCCACGAGATAATTCTTCACTATTATCAAATATGTATCACCTGAAAACTGACAGTCAAACTAAAATGGCGGCCAAATAAAAACTGTGCGAAACATAAAACGCACAAACTTTGGACTTTATTTTTGTCCGTCTTGAAATTTTTAAAGAATTTCAAAAACTTGCCTATGCAAAGTAAATTATTTTAACTTAATATTAAATGTTGAAATATAATGTTAAGTTTGATACTCTGACACTAAGAACAGAAAGCTGCAGGTAATAATGGGAATCGAAACCTATTGTTTTACCAAACCAAAGGGGATCGATCTCAAATGTTATTTTTTAGACTGACATCGAATTTGAAACTGTGCTAACTTTAAACACAACATAGCACTAATCGGATATACCATTGCACTCCACAATCATAGTTATGACATCCAACATTTGAAGATGTAGAAGTTCGCAAAAATGCACGCTGTATCTTTTAAAACAAACTGTCATCCCTTACTTACCAGTGCGTATTCTATGTTGTATTGTTATGTGTACTCGTATGAGTGACTTAATCCGTATAACTCCAATAGTTTCAAAAAAGTGCTGCAAAATAATTATTCAATCTGACAGCGTATTTCATGTATGGACATCCCCGATTTGGAAGTTGTTTTCTAATCGTGTGGGCAATTACTAACTGCACAACCACCAACAGACAGCTACAAACTACAAACGCCCACAGTATTTTTCAGAATCGTAATTAGACGATTTTTGTTCACCTTTTTGTACACAAAACACAATAAAAACACTTGTTGGAAATGCGTTATTCCCTCTTTTCAAATTCATGCAATGACATCATTTTTAGTTTTGCACAAAGTAACTGCACTGGATGAACAAAATTCACAAAATCCAACTAAATTCAACTATCCGCATAGAATTGCATAAAAATAATTTAAATTAGATTAATTTAACTAAAATAAATGAGTTAATTAAAATCGGATTAAGACAATTTAAACTCCGATGACCGTTATTTTCCGTACGATCTGCAATGCACCGACCCAAGATTGAAACTGAGCTCTGCAAGTAACAAGTGATCATCATCGCGGATGAACGTCGCGTCGTCGCGCCGAATCGGAAGCTCCCCACACGATCAACTATCGGTCGGTGTGGTTCCACCCAACGTACGGTTGAATGCCCACGCCATCGAGTGGGAAAAGTGGTTGATTCCAATTTAAATCGCTGCTACTGGACAAGGGAAGAGGAATTGTACGAGTGACTGGACTGTTATTGTGAATGTTTGGCGTGGGGGCACGATTAGCGTTGAGTGAATCATTTCAACTCGTATAACACTTTTCGGATCAGCGCCACATTAAATTGAGTTCAGCTTAGCAGAAAAAGCACTCAGTCGGAGTTGGCTATCACTCTGGTGTGTCTTTGAATTTATTTGAAAAGAAAAGAAAGCTTTACATACAGGGCAAACACGAACTGCATATGCAATGTGTGCATAGAATTTGCTGGCCACTTTACATTGCTCATTATTTATATGAGTCTATCGCTCTCGTAATATTGCAAAATTATCATATTGGAAATAATAATCGATTTCAAGCTGAATGAAGGGGATATTAGTCACACTTCGTGGTCATTAGTGGTTGCTTTTTGGTTTCACAATGGCAAAGTAATGAAAAAGACATCATCAAGGGTATTCAAAATCGGATAAAGCGGACTGCCACCAAAGAAAATGTGACTTGCTGATAAAAGGAAGGAGTCTTTTTACTGTCGACATTGCACTGCAAAATTTTCGAAGTTTAAATCTTGTTAATGTCAAAGAGAAGCTGCATAAATGGTCATTCATTAGCGACTCGACAGCTTCAAACTTTCAGTGTAAACGCGCCCTTAAACCGATTTATGAACTGTCAATGTCAAAATATACAGTTAAATCAACATTTTCATAATGGTGAAGTACAAGAAGGAATAACGTTTATAAACAATTAAAATTAACTACCGAAATTCCGAGTCGGTGTCATTGCTGCCGTTTCATAATTTTGTTGGGGAGTGTAATACAACATTTTTTGGGAGTACCGGGGAGCTGTGTTGTAAGGACTCTCTCTTTTTTTAACCTACGAAGCGAAGTCATTTTTCCCATTTCACAGTCCTTAAATTCCCTTAAAAATCCCACGATATCTACTTTTTTGCGCAAAATTCGAAAAAAATTCTATTACACGGAACAAAAATAGTACTAAATAAACCTTTAGTATTAAAATCACAGATTGTTTTGTGGTACTAGAAAATTTTCATAAAAGACAATTTACATGAGCAATTTTTTTTTGACACTTTTAGACAAATGTAGATATTTTGATGAAATTGAAACAAAAATTTATGGTTTGAATGTTTTTCTGTAGATTCCTAAAATTCCCAGGATTTCGTGCTGTTTCCCTTTATCCCACGGAAGGCTTTTTAGACATCGGAAATCCCACGAAAAGGGATAAATCCCACGATATAACAACACTGGCGGGGAGCACGGAACAAAATTAAGAAGTTTATTTCTAGAAGCGTCATTCAAATGGGACGGGTGCGATGTTGGAAGCCTGTGGCGGCCATTTTTTTTTTCGTAGAGTCTGTCTAATCAATGTTGCTCATTTTGCAGTCACTGACTTTAGTATCAAAATAAGTGTTTGTCAGTGAAAACTATTTCCAGGATCTGCAAGAGTTTGTTAGACGCGAATGTAACAGAATCGAACACGAGACAAATTTTATTGAAACTGCCAGAAAGTAAAATTGGTTTTGCATTTTACTAGGTCAGATGTCAAGGCATATTAAAAATGGTTCAATCCGAAATTAAAAATTGGAGCACAATTTGTCGATGGGGAGTACCGGAGTGTGGAAGACGAAAAAGCAGTACAATACTCCTATTGTAGTACTTTCGACAACTTTAAGACCGTTAAGCCGTTATTTTTCATCGATAAAAATGACCGGTAACTGGTATTCGCTACAAAGACATGTTGAACGTCATTTCTTTGAGCAATTATATGAATTGAACATCAGTGACATGTGGTTTCAACAAGACGGTGCCACAAGCCACATAGCGGGTGCAACAATGGAGTTATTGAAGTCTCAGTTCGGTGAACGTGTTATGTCGAGAAACGGACCCATAAATTGGCCGCCGAGATCGTGTGATTTAAGGCTTCATTAAGTCATCGGTCTATGCCAACAAGCCGGCGAAGTTAGAGGAGGTCAGAGCCAATATTCAACGAGAAATAGCTGCCGTATCAGTCGAAATGTGCGGCCGAGTAATCGAAAATTGGGTTCAACGTATTGACCGCTTCATAGGTTCACGTGGTGGACATAATGAACGACGTCGAATTCCATTCATAAATGTTTTAATAGTTATTCAAGCCGATATATTATATTTATGAGATAGCATTTTATATAAAACAGAAGTTGTCAAGTCCTTAACGAAAGACTCTTTATTTACTTAGATTCATAAGAACTTGGCCAGTGTCCATATTGACTTTATGGAATATTATGCGATAGATTCAATTAGGTACGCGCTCAGAAATCTAGTTTAGCAAGTCTGACAGATGGCTGACAGTTCTACCAGCTGACGTTTTTGTTCCTTTGCTTTTGTAGTAGATACGAATGGAAAAGACTGTCAAAATGGCAGAGGGATAAATTCTCTCTCAGAGAAAGACACTTATGAATAAGTAATTGAACACTTTTGTAGTATTCTATGAAAAATGTCAGATAATAATAATAATAATTAGTTGGCGCAACAGGTCCGTAGGGACCCAAGGCCTAGCTTCTCACAACCATTCGTTTTGTGAGAGTTTCATTTTAGGAACGAATGGAAGGGGATCTACAATTTTATGCCGATTCCAAACGGCTAATTGAGAAGCTATTTCAAAGCAGTTATACTCTCGATGTTTGTCAGACGTTCGCGAGAGGTGGCGCAATGAAAAAAAACCTAAGTTGGAGTTGGGTTTTATTGCCGGATTCGCATCTGGGACCCCTCGCTTAGTAGTCCAACACACTAACCACTTAGCTACTGCCCCATCACAGATACGTAATTAAAAAATTCAACGAAGTGGTCCGAAAAGTATACTCGAAGAATTTTCCAATTTATACTAACGAAATTAGTTGATTCATCTAGAGACGAAAGTGCTGGAAGTTGCAATAGTTTTTCAGTTTTAGCCCTAGTGCTGCAAGGCTAATTGAGAGTTTTCTTAGTAAAAGGCAACAAAAGGTAATAGTTGGAGGTAAGTCGGTAAGTCTTGGTCCAATTTTGTTTTGTATGCTTATTAATGATCTTCCAACTGTCTGTACGTGGGTGACTACCTAACAATATGCTGATAATGTTCAATTGTGCTTACCTCGTCCTCTTTGTAATGTTCTTGATCTTGCAAGTAAATATAATGAAGACTTGACTGCGATTTTTAGATGGTCCGTTATTAATGGACTTATTTTAAATCCGAAAAAAAATCTTATATTATTGCAATTGCGAATAAGCCAATTGATCCAAACATTTTGCAGAATGTATATCTCTCAAACGCAATACTTAGTTACTTGCTTAGGTTTCAAACTGAACCGTTCCTTGTCGTCTTATGTTAATTTATTTGTTGGCCGCATTTATGGCTGTCTTAGAAAACTTTGGCTGTCTGCTAGTTTTACTCCTAAAGAAACTCGTCGCAAACTCGTAATTGCTCTGATTTTACCCATAATCACCTAGGCCGAGGTAGTATATAGTGACTTGGACTCTCTATCTCTGTATAAACTACGAGTTGCTTTTAATGATCCCGTTGGATACATTTATAAACTGAAGAGATATGATCGAATATCTGAAGAGATATGATCGAATATCTCTTCTATCTAGAAATGTCTCAGGTTGTACTCTGTTCCAATTCTTAAAATCTCCTTCATAGCAAAATTCCGGGATACCTTTATAATAGATTGATTTTTTCACGATCTCAGAGAACACTAAATATCAATATTCCGTCTTTTAAATATTTAAATCCCTCCCGTATGTTTTTCGTCCACTCCGCAGGCTTTGGAACTCTTTGCCTGCCCATACTAAACTGATTCGCAATTCAAAGAACTTCGAATATAATAGGTTTAAACACCTTTCAGAGCAGCAATGATGATAACAATAGTAATAACCAATAAAGATATTTCAAGATAATAATAATTTTCTTTATACTTACCTGTCACCTTGAATTTTTGAATTTATTTTTTATGAAAATCATTCTTTCTCACATTTGTTTGCCTTATTTATTAATATTTATTCAATTTACATAGATGCAATTACTGTTTGTACTATAAAAGACCAAGTCTTATTAATAAATTGAAATTGAAATTGAAGTGATTCGGAATTAATCGAACTTCTTTTTGATGAATTCAAGTATGTGGAAGAGTTTGTGATTGAACAACAAGCATTCGAGAAGAGAAAACAGCGACAATGAATTAAAAATTACGTGAAGGAGATTGTATCTTCTTACAGTGAGGAAGAATATCGTCGCTACTTTCGAACAGAATCTTGAGGAGAACATTCGATATTATTTTGCCGCCTGTTTATACCATTTTAATACGCAGGAAAACTAAATTATATGCACCCATATGCCAAATGGGGCAACAAATTTCAAATCAGCTGTTAATTGTAAGGTGACTGACAGCTTTTCCAATTCTTACACCAAGAAATTTGTTGAGTTAGAACTCGTAAGATTGGGCACATTCAAGAATCTAGTTATCTTAGGTCGACTAGATTGGTCTGGATAATATGTACCCTGAACGCAAAAACTTGTCGGAAACGTCACTTTTCCTACGTCATCCACACATCCGAGTTGCCAACTTAGTACTCAGTCACGAATTTCTTGACTAGATTCGTCGGCTACCCCTCCATAAACGTCAACTGAAACAGCTGCTCATATGACCGATTTCAGCCAATCAAAACCGAGTCGGTGGCAAAGTGGTTAGTGTGTTTGACTACTAAGCGAGGGGTCCCAGGTTCGAATCCCGCAAAAACCCAAATTCCAACTTAGGGTTTTTTCCACTGCGCCACCTCTTGCGAACGTCTGGCAAGCATCCGAGAGTATAACTGTCTTCAAAAAGCTTCTCAATTAGCCGTTTGGAATCGGCATAAAATTGTAGATCCCTTCCATTCCTTCCAAAAATGAAACTCACACAAAACGAATGGTTGTGAGAAGCTAGGCCTTGGGTCCCTCGGACCTGTTGCGCCAACTAATTAAATAATTAAAACCGAGTCAGACAGCTGTCAGACTTACTACACTAGATACCCATTCTCAGTGGAAGGGTAATATCTTGTTCCCTTAATGACGCTCTCTTTTAGCAGTTTTTCGAGTTATGGATCGGAATTGAGTAGAGGTTCTTAAGAGTTAGTAATAATTGGGAAAATTTAAAAACAAATCAACGGATCTAAGAACTTCGTGACTGAAATCTCAGTGGACATTTCGACTGCGTAGCTGACGTAAAAGCGTAAAAACGACCAATCTAGTTTTTGCCTCAATCTAGTCCAGGTAAGGCTCGTCAAGTTAAGATGCTGCAAAAGTTCAAGCTACACCATCACAATATGGGTTGTGATTTCTGACTCAAATAGTTCGAAGTCCATTTACCACTTCCATCACCTTGCATCAAATGAACCACAAATCGTGATGGTTCGCCAATCCATCAATCCATGTACTTTCCACTTCATGGAATCGCAGCCAATATATTATCTGCGCTGCAAATCAAACAATGCAAATTTTCTGTTATCAAAGTTACCTACAAAGTGCGAAGAGACGATTAGAGTTAGCTCTTTTAAGGTTCCACTCTATTCTATGAAAAGGTTATATCTGAAAATCAACTTTCAAAAGGATTACACCATACAAACCTTCATCTATCCGAATATAATTATCAAAGACTATCTAAACAAGACAGGAACGAAAATCCTGTCTCGCTTTGATAATTATTACCAAATGACATCTATCTGCATAATTCCAAACTAGTAGCATCTCGCACTCCTAATTTGGACTGATAAATAAAGAAATGCGATGCGTATATCCGATTTCCAGCCGACCAAACACATTTCAAAAACCAGTTCTCGTCTCTTGCGTCTCTCTCGTAGAATTAATTTATTTGCAGGTCATACTTTTGTTACCAAATTTGGCGAGTTCAATATAATACATTTTTAAACCAAAATTCATCACAGGTTCATGCGCAAATGTGAATGACACACATCTGGCTTTTGGCAAGTGGCCAAGACGTCTTAGGTGAGTCAAGTGTTAAAATGAAAATCCCACACACTCAGGAGCGCCAGAGTCAGATACGCAAAAGCGAAACTCTTAACAATCAATCGAATGTGAGTGGTTAATTATATTTTGTTTCAAAAGTTTTGATTAGTGATGAATTATTTGTGAATATTGCATCAACAAACATAGAATGCATTTCTTTAGCTAAAGGTATGCTCAGGAAAGAACAGGACTCCAGTTCTGTTTATCAAAGAATTCGAACTCGATGTGAATCTTGGCCCTGATTTAAAACGCTCTTTCTGCTAAATTATTATTGAATCTTCTATCAGCAAAGATGGCTTGATATATAAGGACAACTTGAAGATAGAATTCTGCTAACAAACCGACAACAATTAAAACATTGGAGTCCGACACTACGCCCTTTTAAATCAACGAGTGTAAAATATGGTCGTCTTTGAATTAGTAAGCAAACACTTTTGCACGATTGCATAGCAGAGTTTTTGGCTGATCAAAAACAGAATTGTATAATTCCTCCTAAGAATAAGTAGCAATATTAATATTATTTGCTGTTGAACTGAAAAATTAACAGTACGGTAAATTAATATAGTTCAAGTTTTCTGATTGAATGAAATTTGACACTTCTAAACTGAATTCGATCGAATAGAACACAAGCGGTAAAAAAAAAATGTGTTGATATGAAATCGAATGTAGCTACGAATAATGTCGATTGAGTAAACTCGAATAACGGTCGAATAAATTCTAATGTTTCACAATTTAAGGTCCGAGAGAATTGTTCACAAAGTTCAGAATTGATATTTTAAATGAAATTCGTTGGAAGACTTTCGAAATAGGGATAGACACCATGCGCAGTGTATGTAAAATTTGGTTTTTATTTGTTTTCTACATTATAAATGAAGGTTTTTACTGACCGAAACAAAATATTTCAAATAAAGTTTTCATTTGTAGGAAACAACAATCATTTCAAATTGGACATTTGGCAAGTGTGTGTTGGGGAGTTCAGGGCAATTCTTTTGAAATATACCGGACTCCACGGTTGTGCTTAGAATTGACCGAGGAAGTAGTGCACTTTGTTCTTCAAGAAAACATAAAAAGAACACATCTTTTAGAAGGGCCACCTCATTTCTCCAATCGAAAACCTCATTAGAATGCACATGATTTTCTACAAATATAGGAATAGTGAAGATTTCTTATCTACCGATATGTTTTTTTTTTTTTTAATTTTCAGCTGTCAAAATATGCTCAGTTGAGTGTGATTAACGTTTGTTCACCAGACATTTTGGTGCTCACAAATTATCGCAATTGGTTGCGTCAGTGAAGTCGGAGCTTATGTTGACTGAGAATCTTTTGCTCCGATCAAAACAAAGTTCCTACTTCCGCCTTTCAAATAAGTTTGTGTCGGCTCTATGTACATATCTACTTATCTTTCAAATGTAATGATGTCAATACCCTTTTATAATGAACATTTTTTCAGTTCAGCGAAGTAGCGAAGTTCTTCTCAAATGCACAATACTGATCAGAAATGCCAGCCTGAAGTTTAAATTGCCTTATGAAGTATTTGTCCACAATATTTGGCTTTTCTTTTCTGAGATAGTTGGTCATTGTTCAACAAGTGTTCTGTTGAACATAATGTTAGCAAAGAATAAGTGGAATCTTAAACACACAATTATAAAAGCTACATGCACTTATTTTTCAAATTAAAATTCTATCACTCTTTTGCATTATTGGGAATATTAAAAAATCTAGTTAACTTTAATCAACTAGATTGGTCTGGACCTGAACGCAAAAACTAGATTGGCCGATAAGGTCACTTTTCCTACGTCAACCACATTTATGCGAACTGTCAACTTAGTACTCAGTCACGAACTTCTTGACCAGATTCGTCGGCTACTCCTGCTTTGTACATTTTTGAGTAGGTTTTGTCCATCGTGAACAGGAAGGAGTTTTGATTATGGTGGGAAAAATCTGCAACCAATGTGTACAGATCAGAAATGATGTATTGACATTTAGCGGCATTCCTGGAGAATCGGGCAAGATCATAAAAGATGTTTTAACAATTCGAGTTCCTTTGTCTTTTCTACAGCTTTTGCGAAAGTAATTTGTGAATATGACTAGCATTTTATTCAATCTATGTAATGTCGGGTAGTTCCACAATGTGTACTTTTATTTTTTTTCCATCAAATAATGTAAATATGTTTGGCCGACCATGCTTAGTCGACTGCAGACCACAACGAGCTAGCTATTCCTTGACCAAGTTTAATGTGACAGCATCAATTATGGTGTCTAGCAGGGTGCTTAGCCAACACTGGACCTGAAACTCTCTGGAAGCTTTATATCCCTCGAGAGACTGCGTATCAGCTCTACAAAAGGCTGCGCATAACTATATATTCTGTCTCATCGACAAACCTGCAACAATGCCTTTTTAGATCATATTTAAACCAGTTTTGTATGGAGCTGCATCAGCGGGGAGGAAGAGGAAGCTATTTTCCACTTTCTTATTAGGTATATGCCCGAATCTTTGCTAAAAAAGTAAACTATCTGGGAGCTTTCTAATATAGCGACCCTATGATCTGACGATATTGCTTTAGAAGAAGAAGAAGTCTCATGGCCTTGATCCGAAAGGCTATAACAAGTTCACCGAGAAAAAACTGACAAGCACGAGTAAGCGCAGCTATCCAAAGACTACACTAATTGAAGAGGTGTAAGTGAAATGCTTGGGCATCTTGAGCGCCACATTTAGGTTAGGTGAGAACCTTTTTATTGATTATTTAGAATAACACCGCACCGAGTTCAGAATACGGTGTCGTCTATCTATATCGCACAACTAAAATTAATTTATTAGCAGCACAGTGCAATAACAATTAAAAACGACACTATACTGATCGGGCTTTTCCGGCGGCGCACAGACTAATTGGCCTCAACAATATCTGCGTTTACTTGCGGTTGCGGTTATCTGTCGTTTGCCTGTCAAAAGATGCCCACCACCCCCTAACTCACTCACTGTACTCTGAACTGAAACTCAACAATTGAGACAGAAAAATATTATTTTTCTATTGTTATAAAATCGCCTCATATCAATGTGTTTGGCGGCAACAACAACAAATAATGATGTTTTGGTACGTATAGGATTGTTTCAGATTGTTCAGCGCACCCGCTTTCTCCTTCCCACACAATAGGCGCTGCTGCCCAGCGGTATAACGCTTGACTTGTGAGACTGTTTAGAATAGTATCTAGATACATGTCCCTCAGATCATTACGGCGACGAGTCAAGATTTCTTACTGCTTCTTTAATAGAGCATAAGCAGTGGTACCTACCGCTACGATAGGAACGTGAACTTTAACAAACGTGTTTCCCCCGAAGGAAAGTGAATTCTAGTGGAACCTTAAATTTCGAAATTCGAATATCCTCGAACATGATTCGCTTCCCGAATTATACGCAAAACTCTGTAACCATTTAAATTAAAAAAAAAAAGCATGGCTATGGTCAAGCAAATATAAATACTAGTACTCGTGTGCGATAAGGGGCATTGTGACATTCTTAAAATAGCGATAGACGACGAGTGCGCACATTTATGTACATTAACATGATGGATGAGACATCGTTGCTATTGTTTTTGTTTATGTGAACTAAATTGAGTGAACTTAACAGCTGATTGTGTTGTGATAAATCGTTTGTTTTATCTGTCACCTGGCAACACTGGACAAAATGAAGACATTAACAAAATTTTGGTAAGATTGTTGACTCTCAAGCAAGATCGATTATTTATTAGAAATAAGGGGAAAAAAACTTCCGCCTTTAATGCCCAGTACAAGATACAACCAACAGCGCTTAGGATGGGTTTGATAATGCTTTTGTAAACATCGTTGTGATCGCGTTGTCGTGAATTTGCGTAAACTCAGAGCAGATGACTAAACAGAATCTTTACAGCTACTGACTGAGATTATTTTTAGCAATCAGTAAGAGTTCCTAGTACTCTAATCGGGGCTTAGCATCATCAGAGTAAATTCATCTGAACGCTATCAACGCTAGATATAATTTGGCTAATTAATAATGTCGCTTTCGCATAGTAGACCAAACGTAATGTAATCTGCTAAGCTATCTGAAAGAAGTTAGAGAATAATTAGATAAGACCTATAAATCTCTTAAAATTCACATCAGACAACTAGAAACGAAAAGCATGTTTATCTTTTACTTGCACTTGGTGTAGGTAGACTAGTGGGTTTGTGAGTCTGATTGCCTAGGAATAGTCTTCGTTTTAATCTAAGGGGATGTTGAGAATAAGCTGCCTAACTGAGAGCCTCTTGTTGTATTGCTGACAATATCGTTCGCCGGCGAGTTTATCTGTAGTTCATAGGTGATATTAATCCTGTATATTGGCGAATTTTGATTTTAGAAGAGATGGCGAATTAGGAAAACCACAAGCGAAAAAAAAAGCCAACCATGGTCCACCCCGTGCTTATATTTACTGACATTCGCCATAGATTCTTCTAGGAGAATTCATTCGCAAAGCTAGTGGTTTGCAGAGTACTTGAATGTTGAGCAGCTACTTTTTGGAGCTGGCTTTCCATTATCTGTTGGGTAGTAATGCAATTGGTAATATCACTTCCTAATGTCGTTTTCCATTGAGACAGAAAAATCGCTTTTTTCAGATTTTAATTCAGTTTTTCTTCTCTACAAATCAGCTGATGTCAGTTTTCATGTTCCATTGGGCACGATGAATTTGAAATCTGAGAGCACAATCTGAAACTTTCAATGGAAAACTGTATAAGTATTTAATTGTGACTTATGTCGTTTTCCATTCTGATTGAATCCACAAAAGTATTGGTGAAATGCCAAAAAATAATATATGGCAGCTGTCAGCTGACTTCTGACACCAGAAGAGTATTTTTTGTGCCAATGGAACGGTGTCAGAAGTGATTTTTTCGATTCCGGGCTTTCCCGGACGCTTCTTTTTGCCCAATGGAATACGAAATTATGAACTTGCTAAATTTTCTTCTTCCATAGCGAAGTTGCAGCGGCTGGGTATAAGCAGACATACTTCTTTACTGGTCTATATTTCTTTTTACACTCTCATTTTTCCAAGTCATTGATGGATGTCACCTATCACTTCCGTGAGTACGAGAACGAGGTTTGATCGCCATCTGCGAAGATCTCCACTTTGTTATATGTTGTCATGAGCCCACAAGATCTAGCCGACAATTCCATTCGACAGAAAGTCTGTTCCCTTACTTTCTGGTTCAATTTTGGCAATATGTCACATTTCTCTAATTGCGAGAGAATTCGCTCACAGAAATGAAATAGGTATAACCGAATAGAAAAGTAACGCGTTGAACCAAAAATTTGAAAAGTGAGATTTTTTTCTAGGCTGGAATATTTAAATATCAGTAGAACAAATCACAAATTGATATAAGACCAATATTTGATTTGCTTTAATTGCAGAAATTAAAAAGCTCAGTTCTTTTACTTCTTACATCTATTTTAATGCTATACAAGCACAAAATATAAATGAAAACAAAAAAAGTCAGTTACAAATTAGCATTTGAACGATTTGACAACCATCTGTCAGCAATAACCAACTAGCCCAAAGAAATTTCTTGGCCAAATATTTGCAGGTTTTTTTTTTATGGAGGGGAAATGTTTTGTTCTCTCTTTTTGGCTCTCTTCTGCCCAACTTTTGCGTAGGGGAACGAAGTTTGTCTAAATTTGGCTTATGTGTTCGAATGCATTATCGTTAGGGAACAGACCTAGAGGGCGATTTCAAAATTTCTCAAAGGGCTCCCTAGGGTACCACCTGTTTTTTTCACTATCAGCACAAAGAGTTATCTTTCAGGCCTTATGAAAAATGCCACCATAGAGGAATGGTTTACATTTTCACCAGTAACCTGAACCTGTTTTCAGAGTATCGCATAATTGGTTTCAGCTCGGTAGACGGTAGGTCGTTGGTTTATGAAGCCAGTTCTCGGCACTCTGCCAAGAAATTAGCATCTTAAGCTTTGTTTTGAGACCACTGAGACAACCAGGCACATATTTAAAGTAAACAAAATGATATAGAGGAGGTTTAAGCCAACCTGTAGCCGTTGGTTTTATTAAAATTGGTGCCCGAGATGTTTAAGACTTCATCCAAAAGAAATTCAAGAAATGTGAACCAGATTGCGGAGTAGGATGCATTTCGGTGAAATTTTTTTCCCGGTAGAGGTGGTTTTATGTTTCAGTGTTAATGGCTCTATTGGCAGCACTGCCTCTGTCCGTGCATCGTTGCGAGTGGTCCGTACTTATGTCAGACTGTCTAGCGACTTTTGCACGTTTTTTTAAAATGGTACTCTTTGTTCCCCCTATGTTGATGAAATGACGCTATATGCCAGATTGGTATGTGCCTTTAAGGGCATCTTCCAGAAAATTCAACTTTATATCGGAATAAGTTAATGTTTTCGTTCGGTGTGACACAGTATCAATCGTAGCTCATGTTTTACCCAGACAGATACGCAGTCTTCTTGTACTTAACACTAAAAGCTACAGATTTTCTGAAGAAATGGACGTGTTCGTGTACCTACATTAAACGCCGCATTTCATATTCGGTTGATAGATCCGAAAACAAGTCGGGTATGAAATTCGTATTCTACGTAGAGACGTTGGCCAAATTACCGCACCAATGGTCGAGAACTACGTTACGGAACTTGTTTATTGTTTTCCATGCAAAATCCGCATGATTCAACGACGTATTGCTTGCTCAAGATGAATGTGAGCCAGACGTCATGTTGGTGGTAGTACTAACACACTCATTGTATATTTTGATGTTGAAAGCTCCAGGTATAGAGTATATATCGTATTTTACGATGTTAAATGAGAATCGGTATCATCCGAGCTCCGTTGGATGTTCGACTAGTTTAAGGAGAAAATGTCAACAACTTTAGAACCTACACAGTTTATTACCATTAACTCATATATTTTACCTGACACATAACATTAAGTGAATTTACATATGCGTTCCGAGACAGACTAATTCAAAACCACGATTTAATGTAAAATAGATGCAGAACTACTACAATGTTAGCCAGTTACTGTTGCTTTTGTGAACAATTCCAACGTAAGTGAGCTGAGAAACGCGGGTAAAGACTTGTGCGCCGCCAATTGCGAGTGCACCATCTCCTTTAGGGAAATGGAATACGGTGTCTCGAGCATGTCCAAAATTCCCGAATCGTTTAGCCTGAAGTTAAGGTATTCGTTTGGCGTTTCCGCATACATGCTGGAGATCCTGAAGCAAAAACAAAATGATATTTTGAAACTGAAATCAGAATGAAAGTCCTCACTTACTTGTAATTATTATTACTGCCGATTCTGTCGATTTTGTAGCCAAACAGCATGTAGCAAACTTCGCGGAACTCCAGACTTGCGGATTTGTAAAAGTCTTTCATCTTCTTTATCTTACTGTTGACGCTTTCGAGTTCGGCGCGCAGAGTATTAATTTCTTTGATGTTAACTGTCATGTTTGAGGTCTCATTTAGACGGCTGGTCATTTCTTCTTGATCTTCTTCTAGCTTTTGATTGCGACGTTTAAGGCGCTCAATCTAATTAAAAAATAAAAAATATTACACGTCATACAAAATATAGATAAATAAGAACGTGGTGTTGGGCACTGAAAACAATACATCAATGTCCCGCTGAAAGAGTAGTTTAAAGTTTCATAGACATTTTCGGTCGCCCTCTACTGCTAAACGCGCGCAAGACTGAGTAAATGTGGTCCACAAATATAAAGAGTGATCTATCTGCTCCTTGTGACAAAGCGTCAACATTGAAAACAGAGATTCGAGGAAGTTTAATTCAGATGCCATCAACAAACATCACCTCCACTAATTTAATGGAAAGTCGACCGAAGACCCCGAAATAATACGATTTGTGGTTCCAGGGGCTGTTGAAGAAAACCACAGGGAGAGGGCGTGTTTAGTCAGTAGGAGTCTGACACACCAAGATAATTTAAATCTCTTGGTCTTGACTGTGCATGATGCATTCTTCGCTCTCCCTACAGGAAACAATATAAATAGACAGACGAAATATATATTGAGCGTCAGAGGTGGTTAACTCTTTTCCAAGAAAAACAATTCGGCGGAGTCTTCTTTAAAAAGTAAAAAAAAAAAAAAAACAACTACATTGACTTCGTTTGAAAGCAACGCTGGCAAGAGCGTAAAAACCTGATATTGAACTGACTGACGAGATATTTCTTGATTTGACTTACCTCAGCCTGGAGCTTCTCGAATCGGTTATTGGCATTTTCATACGCTTCGGCGGCAGGATTACTGGTGAAGTGAACAACCTTAGAGAGTTTTAATTAGCAACACACCAACTACATAACAATTCAGAGTCTACCTTATATTTCGCGATGTTGAAGTCGCCCTTCAAGCACCTGTGTTCCAGTTCCAACTCGAGCTCTTCCTTACGACGCTTCAATCTCTCGTTATCCATTCGAAGGTTCTCGATTTGTTTCTTGAAATGTTCATAGCTCTCCGAATTCAATCCTGTTTCCATCGGCAAATCAGGAAGGAGTTTAAATGATGTCAGCTCTTTTTCAAGACTGGCACACATATCTTTGTACGCAATCAGCGTTTTCTCAATCATTTCCAAACGACAGCGTAGCTGCGATTCGGGATTCACCATTTCAATCGCATTCGAAACTGAAATAAAGAAAATTTATCCAAGATGTGATGCAAGGAAACAAACAAACTCCACACAAACATACTCGTCAAGTCTTTTTCGTAATTTTCCATCAACTGCTTGTAGCAATCACGCTCCTTGGCGACCAGCATTAACTTCTTTTGCACCCGAAGCACAATACTCTTGTGATGTTTGAGGGCGGAATTCAAGCGTTCATTGTTCTTTGTGTACGTCTCCACTTGCTACGAGATTTCGAATAGTAAATGCCCACAGAAAATATGTTGCTCAAATTTGTTACCTGTTGCAAGTCGTGGACTTGGGATTCGATAGAATTCTTCTCGCACTTATCTGAGCTCTTCTCCGAGTTCATGATGATATCATTCTGAAGGATCTGCTCAATTCTGGAACGCAGAGCAATCGGACTGACCATTGTGTTTGGCAGGCAATGATCTTGTGCAACTTTTACCCATTCCTTCAGTTCCTGTTCCAGATTTGTTAGCTTGACCTAGGTTGGAAAAACAAATACAACATGATCTGTTGAGGAAAGAAAACAAAAATGAGGATCTTCGAGAGCGAAACAGCGAGCTGGCTCAAAGAATAGTTGATGTCTGTACAAATGACTATATTTTTCTCAGACTTTATGGTTCTAAGGGCAGAAGATTTATTGCGTAAAATCCTCACAGCCATAATCACAACGGGCAAGTGCAAACCCACCTCCTTAAAATCATCCTTAACCATCAACAAAAACAGCCGAAAGAACAATATTTATATATTTTATATATAAACCTAACCTATAAGTGAATGAAATTCGACATAGAATACTGTTTGCAAAACACCGAGAACCATAATAGGTCGGTAGTAACTGATATTTTTGTAAAATCCCAAAAACAGTTGGGAAGTGTTTTAATTTATCTTTCCTATTCTCTTGAATATTTTTCTTTTCGCACGATGCAATCAAAGGTAAAACGTCATCGGCATCACTCTCGCCTGAGCTTGATTGAACTGAACAAAACAAAAACATTTGATTTTGCTATAAAGCTGTAACTGGTATGGAAAGAAAAGCTTTTTCTCTCTCACAACCATTTTCTTCTCAGGCGAGTGCCATCACGTCCAACACAACTTCCATTGCGACGCTCGTTTTACGTATTTTATTTATAATGTGTGTACATTTCAATATAAAATGTTCTTGTCAAACTATCGCCGTCCCATAAGCTTGAGGAGAACAAATGGCTAGCTCTCTTGGTCTTCCTTGCGTGTTTTGCACATTTAATTGCAGGGAACGGGTGGTTTGGACACACGCTACAGGCAAGAAATTACGATTATATAGATCATTTTTGATGTCAGACTCCATGAGAGAAGAAGTTCGCTGATGTGATTTCGTCTCAAGTGGTTTGCAAAGTGTGGTCCAATGTAATAAGAGATAAATTTTCTTCTGCGTCCAAAGTCCAAGGCACTTCGACTACAACTCTACCCACTAGGTAGTAGCTGTGACTCTTCAACCTGCAATCGTCGATGAAAACTCAATACAACTCACCTGCAATACGACAGCATCATTCTTAGAATCTTCATACTTTTCCAAGCGGCTCTTCAGATCGTGAACCTGTTCCTCCAACAGCAGCTTGTCGCCCAGCGCATCATGCAGATTCTTGTTGTTTCCCTTTAAACGTTCGATTTCCTTATCCATGCCTGGAATACTGGCCAAGCGAGATTGGGTATTCTAAAAATGGCATTAATATTGGTTCAAAATTCCGCCCAACAGACGACGCTTTCTGACAACTGTTACCCTGGTAATCTCCTTCCAGTCTGCATATGAAGATATTTCATATTCCAATTCCTTTACTCGAGACCTTGCCTCATCGCATGCTTGTTTCTCTCTTTCCAAATCCAACCTGAGCTCATCGTACGACTTGGCCTTGTCCTTGTAGTCCATCACCATGCACTTTGTATTTTCCAACTCCACACTAACAAGTTCCAATTCCTTTTGAAAAAAAAAAAAAACAAAAAACAAACGCTTTTCATAAAATTCCACGATCCTGCTTAATTTTCATACCATTTCCAATTTCTCCGAGTGGCGTCTATACTCGCTTAGCTCATTTGCCATGCTGTTCTGTAAAAGTTGCGAATTTTCCTCGATTTCTGCATTCGTTTTCTGGAGTTTTTGAATCGCTTTTTCATAGGACAACTTCTGTTCGTTCTGCTCAGTTCGGGCTGCCACCAGATCGATTTTAGCACGCTGTTCTCGTTTTCGTGTAAATATAAGATGCTTTTCCAGTTCGACAACTTTGTCCGCCGAATCGTTGAATTGCTTAGTGATGTCGCGGAGTTGGAGGTCGTACATGGACTCCATTTCTTGGCGAACTTTGTGTTGGCGTTCAATTTCTTGCTTGAGTTTCACTATCTGTTTGAAATGAATTTGATGCACGATAGAGTAATTGATTTCGGGAATAAATGGAAAAACTTATGACTTATAAAGTAAAGCTTCAGTAAAACAACAACACGTCTGCCAACGTCCTACATCTTTCGCTAAACAAACTCCGCGATACTCATAATCATTTTTAGTGTCGTCTCAATTTTTCCTACAAAATTTTCCATACAAAATTGCACATCGTAACCTACAAAATATTTAGTAAGGTCCACTCCTATCAAAACTGACGGAATACTGGGACAGACCTCAGACTTTAAGCTGTTGCTTGCTGGTTCCTAGCAGGTGTCATGTGAGCTCGTTTAAAATGAACCTTTTCCATTTATTGTGAGCGATTTGACGAGCTGTTACCTTACTTTTGCAATTTTGGGTCGGCAAACTTACTCAGACATCGTAATTCCGCCAACAAGTTTCAGTCAAGTGAAGTTTCAATCCAACAAGTAGTCAAATTAATTAACCAATTCAGAGTATCTACTCTTTGCTTACACTGAAAAGCTTTTTGGACAACGAAGAGCTTTTCAAAATATGTATCCGCAAATATTTTACCGAACACCTTGCCAATTTGTTTACTTTTCTGAGAAATTAACGATACCGTGATCATAGCGTCTATTTAAAACTAGTCTATTCCTAGTGTCCTGGCATAACGACATGTCTCGACACTTCCCTAACTCAACGCAAGACTCACGCTTTTCATGTATAAATCTATCTCTCTATCTCTCTATTTTCCTTTAATTCGTATGTTTTCCAAGGCTTTTTGGTTGGATGTAGTATTTCGCTCTAATACAACACCGCTTGGCACAACTCCCTGACAACAACTGCTATAGGCATTCCTATTCCAAAATGCGAAGGCTCGGAAGTTGGATGTACTCGTATATTAGTATGTGTGCTATAATTCGGAATCGATTCGGCGTCGGGACTCGGGAAAGCCATTGGCTAGAATTGTTGTTTCTGATTTTTGTGTTTGAAAAAGATAACTAATTCAATCCCTGCTTTTGGGGAAAGAAACTAGTTTTATGGAGCGAAAATAATATTTACACAGAGCCAATGTCAAGTATCGAAATTTTCTATTGCAACCCCGAAAGTTGATCAAAATGTAAAACAAATAATATGCCACATTTTCGTGCACATACTATTCCAACATAAATGCGACACGCTCTTACCATTGCTTTGGCTTCAATCAAATCGGCCCTTAAGCGGCGACCCTCCCAAGGGCTAGGTGGCAGCGATGTGTTCATTGATGTATCCGCGCTAGTATTCCTTATGGAATTGGTACTCTCATCATGATCATTTGAATATTTACCAAATGATAAATTTTTCAGGCTGCCCGATACACGACGTTTTTTCGGTACTGCAAACAAAAGATAAACATTAGTTATACAAAATTTAAGCAACATGTTCAAAACGTACGTGTTTCATTCATCGAGTCGTTCATAAAATCAAAACTTAACTTTTTAGGGGCAGTGTGTGCTACACTATCGTTAAACTGTGCCATAATTTTATCAAAATCAGTTTTTATGTCTTCCATCAAAAATTGGCAGCCGGCTATTTTGTGCACAGAGTCAAGTGTTTTAATTATTTTGCGCTTTGGAAAGTGGGAAGTTTTCCATGCACAAATGATGCAAAATATTGCGCGCACTTTGTGAATAGATTTGCAATTATATGGTGGTGGTCATTTGTCGCAAAATAAAAAATTGACACAATGAAATCTATAAACAGCCAAACTTCCTACTTGGAAAGTCTGTAAAAGGCAAACGGCATTAAAATTTTGACAGACGGCGTGTTTTTTTTTGTGTGTAGTGGGGAAAAAATATCTCTAGCGATTTATGCGACATCTTTGATTCAACTATTTAGTTGCATATTGGTGATGCCAGGTCAATGTACTTGGGTGTAATTACATGATTTTGATAGGTAATGCAGATTTATTCAACTATTGAATAGTCTATTATTTATTAAACATAAACTTCGAGTAAAATAAATACAATCAAGTTGCGTGCTTAAGATGGTATATTATTCACCATTTCATTTATTTGATTTTAACTATACCCTGGAAAATTGATATTTCAGTAAGCAAGCAAGTAAATTATTAAGAACTGTTATCAATGCGGAGTTTCGAAGTTTCTACCAGTGAATGTACATAATTTTTTAATTGATTTAACGACCTATATATTTTATTCGTGGCATCCGTAATAAAAGGGCTATTCACTATCCGATGCAACTTGTCTAGTATTATTGCGAAACTTTATCTACACCTTGACTATAGCCATACGAAATATGAAATGCTAGTGAAATGTCATTTTCATATACTTCTACGAGAAATAATATGTTCCAAAACATCATCGGCGCTACTGTTGTACAGCTTATTAGCAAGGAAACACATACCGCCGTCAGGTTTAATTTTCTATTGTAACGTTTTCATGGAACAAAAAAGCGAAATCTATTTAAAAGATGCAAAGCTTCAAAGAGGGATTTCCAATCAATTCTGTAATGTTTATTATTTTGAAATAGAAAAATAAAAAAATAATAATTATAATTTATTGACCTATTAACTGAAGTTTTGTAAATTTATTTCTTACTAAAATGTTCAATCATCATTTAATTACAGAAAAATACAACACAGTAAAGTGGGACTTGTCCTTTTGACAGTTCACAAAAAAATGTCAGTGCTTTTATGACTGTTCGTGCCTTTTCTTCAGTATTGCTAGAGTTAAGAAAAAAAGTGTGTTCACGGTCTGATAAAAATAAATAAAATTTTGCAATTTTACTAGGCCTGTTACACCGAATAGGTGAATAAAACTAAGATGTTGCTACGGGTCAACTTTCAGGTAGTGTATGTAGATTCAATCAATCCGATAATTGAATACCGTGGCGCAGCAGACAGGATGGGTTGAGCCCTTTAACTGATTGAAATTCTTCGAAACAAAAATTGCAGAACGCATGTGAATTAGCCATTTTTGGTACTTATTGTAATTGGAATGATAAGTAAATTAACTTTGAACAAAGTCTTATTTGATTATGTTAAACAGAACTGAACTATCGTATGAACATAATTTACTTAAACGTCAGAATAAGAACTTCACTCTGGATTTATATTCTAACACTGAGGTTGATCCTACACCCGATGGACCCACCTTGCCCTTCTATATCAAGGCAACCCTTGGGCACAACCGTGGGAAGTTTCTCGTTTCACATTTCGCTGCAAAAAAAAACAAAAAAAAAAAAAAAAAAAAGAAAACAAGTGAAATGAAAATAATAAAATAAAAAATGGCACAGATCGTTCAACATATTTTATTGGAGAACAAAACTTACATCTTAAAATTGTTCAAACACTTTCTGTAACATTACTAACCCCTAACTATTTTATGTTATTCGTAGCTACATATCCTTTTATCTCTGTCAATTATCTTTTCGTCCTTAACAAAATCATATAAATGTAATTTAAAAGAAAATATTACTGACAAAAACAAGAAAAGGAACATTAAATAATCGATATGCTATAAACCTATTAATTAGAACCTCAACTCATTCACTTTCACAATATTGAAAACACGTACTCATATTTTTAATCTTCAAACGCTATCGCATTAGAAAATAAAACCAAAATGTATTTAAATCAATTTCCAGCAAATGGTTCGTCTTTAAGTTTCGCTCTGCATCTTTCCTCAGTTCTGTTGTTGTTGTCAAGTTGAGTAAGCCTGACAGCTGGCTCATTTGATCTGTTTCAGTTTATATTGATCACGTGATCAGTTGACATTTACGGAGTGATAGCGAACAAATCTAATGTGCATTCCGAATTTCGCTGTTGTTTACAATTTTAACGACAACGTTGAAAGTTGGACACGACTGCAGTTAGTTTCGTTGCCAGCAGCTGTCAGTCCACATAACCTTACAAACCGTTGAAAATCCCTAGGTGTTGGTGAATTTGAAGTCTGACATTTAGTATGAACAAGTTACAAAAATAAATAAAAAAAAAATAATACATCTAGTTTTTAAGTTCAAAGATAAATTAATCCAGTCAATTCTATTGTCGGCTTAAGATGACTAGATTTTTGACTGTGCTCAATCAAATGTAGACAATACAATTTGACAGCCATTATTTTGTTAAATGACCATAGAAATAAGAAATAAAATTCGCTACAGAAATGCAGATGGAAAATCCTATTCTGTTCTTTATCACTAGACGAGGCGGCGCAGCGTAACAATTCAAGTAAGGTTTTCTCAGCTGACAAGTAAGATAAAACATGGCGCCATTTCCATGTTGACGAAATTTCGGATGTATTAGTTAAATCTAAATTCTTAATCCACTATCGCAAACTAAGAACTGAAATAACGCAGAGGAGGTTAACATGTACTATTTTTAATTTTTTTCGGAGAATTTTACATCCACTTTCGTTATTAATCGACTAACATCATTTGACAGTTCGATTAGTATCCCCCCATTCCTGAATTGTAGCAGGTAATTTTGTGCTACATACATAAAATAATTTCTAGCGGTCAATGGAATGTGGCAAATTATCAGAGAAAATAGGTTCTACATAAATTCAAACTACACATACCTACCTACTTTTACTGTCATTCTGAGGTCAATTTATGTGAGCATTGTCTGTCAATACAACAGGTTTCCCCTTGACAAATGATCCAAAATTCATATTCTGCAACCTCACCAAACTTTCACGGTCACAACTGTGTACACTATTTATTAAACCTTGATTGAGGTCATTGACAGTACAACGAATCGGTATAGCAAGATCATCAATAGACATTAAAATATATCTATATGAAACTGCAAACCATGTGCCGGTGGCGGTGCTGTTCTCCTTTTCACACTCAAAGTCCTAAAATTGAGAGAATTCAATAGAGGACATCCTCTTTATTTGATTCTGTCAAGGGTTCAACCATAAATCAAATCTTCCGACGACGTTCGCAATTTACTCTTATTCATCTGGCTAACAGAGTATCAACGATGGAAGAAGGATAATTTAAGCACATTATACCCAAGGAGAAAATACATTAGCAATTGATATTGACAGGTCGCCCCAATTAATATGGCACCATTCCTCTTGCCCCGTGTTCTGTCCAGAATCTGGATTGTAAGCCACAGCTTGTTATGTTGTTATTGGTTTGTCATAATTTAATGGCGTTCTTCATTCCGTCGTATTGACACAACTGTAATTATTCAGCCAATTTGTTGCTCTTAAACTTCATCTCTTGCGACACTTACCAAATTGGACTATGCAATAAAACGTGGTATTTGTTTGGCCACTGTCAACCGGTAAAATCGTAATTCCCACCACGTGGATATCATTGTCAGATGTGGAGGCAATTAATTTACCATCATCGTTGTGATTGTTTCGCTCAGCTTATGTGCCCTTTTGCTCTCTGAATGGAAGCGATAAAAGGCAAACGATATCATAATGCGAATACTGCAGCGTTCGTTCTACTTTTGAAATGCTTTGTCAGGTGTCTGCTCTAAAGATGATGCCTCATCACGCAGGCCGTCTCCTTCAAATGGCAAACAATTCATCGTATTTATTTAAAACAATAATTTTTGGTATTTTCGCCCTCATTCTTGGTATATGCTTTTGCGGACAAACGGTTTCCTTTTTATGATATTTGGTGTGCTTTAGATATGAATCTGAGAAATTGTGTGTCACTCTGTGCCAAGTGAAATGTTAAATTGCGGCGGGATGATAAATAGACCTCACCGGTTTGGGGATAGACGAAGGGCTTTGTTTTAAACTGACACTTTATTTTTTTTTCAATTTTATTGACACAAATACCGAAAATAAAATATTGACTACGGTCCAGCGTGGAAAAAAACTTTTTGATTTATAGAAGGTTCCCTCAACGAGTCAACAATCATTTGTGCCGCGGTACTGAGCAGTATCTACGAAGCTCCAGATTGATTTTAGTTTCAACAGCATACCCACAAGGTTTCAACGAACTATTGAAAAAGATGTGAATATGAAACGGGAAGAGGTGGCCGTATAATTTGTGCTTTTCCTATGCTCGGAATTTGAAATGCCCCATCACCAAAAGTGATTTAAAAAAGAAATTGTTTCCCCCCCACCCTACCTAGCCGACTTCAATTAAAATCAGTTTTTAAAGGCAATTTCCTCCTTAAAGCTCTTAAGACAACAACTTAAACAAGGATGTACATTGTACACTCTACTTTTGTACTTTTTTTTTCTCATCTTCACCCAGAGAATGCCAATGCAAAAGTTGTATGGGGATTGGTTGTATAATTTGCATGTGTGCGAATGCGTCTTTGCATACTGTGCATCGTTCACTCTTATCAAAGAGTTTTTAAGGCTTACATAATATGGTAATTATTTTGCTGTCATTGTGATGTTGCAATTAAGTAGTTGAGCATAATTAGATTTAATAATCCTGCTCCTGTACCTAGGTGGGAATAATATTGAGGACAAACGGTAATGTGACCATGCGTCTGGCGTTCGTTCGTTTGACATTTTGCTTAACTCACGAAACAGTAAAACGTGCGTTTTGACATAATGTTACATATACTAGCAACGCAAAACTTGGCTTTAGTTAAAATTTAAAAAAAATGTAGACAAATAAACATAAATTTTATACAGGGAATACATTCTGCAGTCCATATCTATGTAATAAATAGATATTTAGTTGGCGCAACAGGTCCGTAAGGATCATAGGCCTAGCTCTTTCTGAAAGTTTTCTCATTTTTAAGACGAATGGATGGATCTAGAACTGCTTTTTCATGAAATTTATACCCTCGGATATTTATCATCGGGTGAATCTATTTAAGTATTTACCTATGTATAAGTATTTAGTAATCAGTGGTGACGCAAATTTCGAATGTTTTAATATAAAATCGAACCAGTGAATGGAAAACGCATTGAAAAGTATCGAAGACTACACATATTCGAATTGCACAAATATCAACAAAAAAAGAGCCAGTGACGTTTTTATATTCGATTAGGCTCACAAAATTTTAAATATGAAAGCGAATCTGAAGAAGCCCAATCGAAAACCACACAAAAGAAAATAAATTGCAACTTCAAGTATTTGGCATCATCGGCTTTTGACATGAAGTTACTGATCTTGTTTGTTTTTGTTTAGGTTTCAAACACACAAGCTACTTATTCGGCGAATGAAAGTTTTACTTGCAGCACTGCATTCTGCGCTGCGTCCAGAATTTCTGCACATGTGTTTTGACGTTAGGGAATATTCCTTTTTAGTTAAAAGCAGAGCCTGAATTGTCGAAAAGAAGTTCGTATTCTTTTTTAGCTCAAAGATTTCAGAGATCTCAATCCGAGTGCATTCAGCATTCTTTTCATCTCCTGACGGCTGGATTTATATGGACTAGATTTCTGAAAGTACAAAATAAGGCAACAATGACAGGCCTTGATTGGCATTTCAAAAATATCGCTACGGACATATCGACTTTAGTCACTCTGTCCGATCGTCAAAGAACGTAGTTCTGAGTAATGAAATCAGTATGCATAAGTACCGCCAACTGACCCAAGCTTGACATCGTTTAAAAAAATTCGTCTGGTAACACCTACGGCCGCTAATAGCACTGTTCCCGACTAAGCCCTCAATGTAGACACTTTCAAAAAGTGCGTGTCTAAAGCCGTAAAATGTCAAGTTCATTATTCACTACATACAATAGACATAGATATCCTTTATATTGACCCAGGCCTTCACAGGTATAGTCACACAATTCCATGAAATATCAGACCGGCCATACTAGCGTCATATTAACTTCAGAATAGAATCCCCATAATCCGCATATTTAAAGGTTTAATTGTGTAAATATTCCAATTGTCCTTAAATCGTTGTATTGCAGTTGACTGGGAATGCAATCAAAGGACTCGCATACGAAATTACAGACGGAGTTTATCCTTATATGTACTCATAAAATTCCCCACGTTTCGTATCGTGCTTTCCACCGGCTTGTCAGTTGGAAATTCCACTTGAATCAGTAACATTTTGGTTAATATTGAAAAGCACATGTTCAAACTTCTGTCTAAGAAAGTGCTTCCTTCAAAATAAATACTTGATGATTGTGATAACTGATAAGTATTTATTTCGAGCTAGGACTGTGATATAAATTGTGTTCTAACTATTATAATGTAAGTGGGAACTTTAGAGCTTCATAAGGTTGCCTTAGCTTTGGGATTAAGAGTTCAAATATATATTTTTGAATCAGCTTTCACCGGAACCTGTAAAGCTTCCAAACAATGAGGCAGAGAGTAGAATACAGAGTTACAATTATAACAGTGATTCTTTCAAGATCTCTCTGGAAATATAGAAGAAATTGAGCACAGTGTTCAGGACGGAGTTTTGCGAAAACTTCCCGTATCTAATAGGTTAGCCAAGTCCTCCAGAGAACATAACAAATATATGCAAAGTGCTCTGTTATAATATGCGACACTTTAGAAGGGCTGCATCCTGCATCCTTGTAGAATCACTCTAGCTTTCGACCAGTCGTTAAAAGTTGAACACTCGAAAATATCCACACATCAGCTTTAAGGTAGACTACTTCCATGCAACTACAAGAATCCTTCCACTTGAAATGAGCGCTTTACTTCCGCCTAAGTCCCTATTTTCTAGCAAACAATGGGTATTTCTAGGAAGGCACTTGCAGAGTTTCTTTCACGCAATCCCAGCACAGAGGCAAAGTTTATAAATGGGTATTATTTGCAGCACAAGAGTTCAGTCATAATTCGTAAATCTTATCACAATACAAGAGAAAACTATCGCTAAAGAGAATATTAAATAAAGAGTTTGCTTAATAAAGCCTTTGTTTAAATTAGTGTAGTTCACGGAGTGTCCTTTATTGCAATTGTTCACAATAGTTCGGTGCCAGTTGCCGGCGGTGACCTAGAACGTATTTTATCGTGCAGTGAAATTATAAACATAACACAGATTGTTTTCAATTTGGACCAGCTGGTTAGTGAATTTTCCAAGTAGGTAGGAATTTACGAACAATCATTTCACAAATAGGGAAGCTTTTTATTTGTAGATTATTTTATTTAAATCTAAGTAGCACAAACTGCAACTACTATTGGATTGGAAATGGACGTTGGGCCTTACAAATAATCATTTTTAACCTTCACTCTAAACATTTTGAAAGGCACAACGGATGTTTTCAAATGGAAAATGTTGCCCTTGCGGGTTTGTCAAATCTACCTCGGACACTAAATATATCCTATAGGCGTAGCTTTTCGCAAACAATCGTTTTGTGTGTTTTTATTTCTGTGATGTATGAAAATGACCTACAACTATATGCCGAGTCCGAACCGCAAAGTGAGAAGCTCTTTCATGACATTTATGCTCTCGGATGTTTCTCAGACGTTCGCGAGTGTCTTTCCGGGGATCAAACCAGAGATTCCTCGCTTAGTAATCAACACACTAACCACTAAGTCACTGCGCACACTAAATGAATAGGTCACAACAATAAAATGATGTCACAAAAAATTGTGTTGTCTACATTCTTTGGTTCAGTGGCTCCGTTAACATACAGGAATAGTGACTGAGGGGTCTTATGCTCAACCCCCAGGAAACCACCAGTTGCGTCTAGAGATTTTTTCCTCAGAGTCAACTCTCACGAACGTCTTACTGACTGAGAAAGTTCCTCAAATCAGCCAATTGGAATCGGCATCCAATTGATGTTTCCTTCCATCTGTCAAAAGAATTTAAACTCACAAAAACGAGTTGTTGTCGGTACTCGTCAAATGCGGCAATATATGATAAATCCACGCTGATAGAAAAACTTTTAGATTTCGAGAAAGGTTTTTATTTCAAAATTTTCAAGGAAATCCGGTTAGGTGCATGGAAGCCGGCGGCCTTTAATATGTAGTGGTAATAGCGATGGACGGATACCATTCATACCAATTCCTAGTAGCAACACATCGAACTATCCAACGCTGACAAAAATACTGTTAGAACCATGACATTCGACGTCGAAAACAGCTTTCGTGACATTAGAGTTTAGGTTCAGTGCTAGATCTTATGATCTCAAAAACAACTTGTTGAACCAACAGGAGCTTACAATAAAGCGCTGGGGGAGGCTTATGTTTGTATAAGCGAGCTCACCGAGATTGTCGACGAAGTATTCTCAAAGATACAGTCGTCCCAGTGGCCGGATGGGTGCAAAGGATGTGAAGACATTAGCCTTTAAGTTTACTCATTCAAAACGTTAAATATATTTCCTCCTTTATTATTTTGTTAACCTAACCTCTCTTTCGACTTATCTGGGACTAAGAATGCATCGGCAGGAAAGCTCTACAGACTTGTGAATACAAGCAGAACCTTTTCTGACCAGTTTGTAGCGTATTTGTCAAAACACTTAAGTTCTGGTGTCGAACTCAGTTTGTCACAAGACTTGCACGATGTTATAAGCAGCCCTACCTTATCTTATCACGGGACCAGCGTTGCCAGACGGTTAAAATATTTCCCAAATGACAAATTTTTGTCAATATTTTCTTAATGTTTTACGACTTAAAAGTAGAAATTTCAAATTTGAAGCGCGAACACGTTTGGTCTGACGAATGCAAAAGTGTGCCCCAACTAAATGCACTCGATGAAAAGGTCAACGCATGTTTCTTTTTGAAACCATTTTGTAGAAATTTACACAGCCCCCAATGCAACTTTCATGAAATTGTTGTTAATAAAATTTACTGATGAGGTTGGTGCTTAAATCTGGAAAAATATTTAAGGAAGTATAACAAAAAATGTATAACTTTTTCCTAGTGAAACGGCCTTAGCTCTTTTTTGAAAGACTTGTTTTGTAAACGAAAATAGTCTAAAGATATTAGAATTTGCACACGTAAATATAGCTTTAGAGAATCGATTGATTATTTTACAGCATTTTAAGATAAACCCATTTATTTCATCCTTTATTTCAAATTTGAGTCATTTGGTAGTGAACAGAAAATAACGACGAATGTCTACGATAACTCATTATTAAATTACTTTGCGTTTTTACCTTCGCAAAATGTGGATGCATATTTTCAGGTTATCAAAAACGAATATTATAGTGAAATGCGAATAAAATAGAACTAAAAAGAAAACCCAGATTTCCCCCTAAACAATTTCTCCCTCCAGATTTCCCCCGGTCAACCAAAACAAACCCTGGGGAGAAAGCCCCCAAACTGGCAGCGCTGCTCTGGACTGTGGAGTGTGGAGTCTTGTATCTGGATGGAGTGTCAGTATGTGAATGAGAATGAGTAGAGTTAAGTATTCATTGAAAATTCCAATTGGAATCGATTAAGAGAACACACCAATAACGAATGAAAAATGGTTAAAAGGAGCGTTCTTTATATGTTTAGTGATTGACAGTTTTTTGTAAATATCTTTTAAAATATTAATTTCTCCGCAAAACAATCTTCGGCGCATATGATGCTACGAGATTGATCTACAAAAAAGGTATATATCCAATTGGCTGGAATTATTTTAAGATGCTTGTTTAATTTGTTTAAAAAAAAGAAGAAGTGGGTAAAATTTGCTAACAAGAAGTTTTGCGTAGCTGTTATTGCATTTTTATTGGAAGTGGGGTATTGAGTTCGCGATCGCGATTCGGGTAGTAATTTTCGAGAAAAAACTAAAAAAACATCTCATTTAGGATACCTACCTATTTAATCTTTAATATGTATTTTGATCAAAATCGTTGTAGCGGTTTCTGCAAAATTTCACAGACAAAGCGGTACCAAATATTGCAACGTTTAGTTTGAAAAATACTATTAACTATTTAGCTGAAAACTGAGTATTAGATATTGTTTGAAATGTAAGCACTACTTGATTTTTAATGTTCTATCGAAATAGAAATAGGGGTAGTGGCTTAGTGGTTAGTGTGTTGGACTACCAAGCGAGGGGTCCCAGGTTCGAATCCCGTAAAAACCCAAATTTCAACTTAGGGTTTTTTTCCACTGCGCCACCTCTCGCGAACGTCTGACAAACATCCGAGAGAGTATAACTGTCTTTAGAGCTTCTCAATTAGCCGTTTGGAATCGCCATAAAATTGTAGATCCCTTCCATTCGTTCCAAAAATGAAACAAACTCACACAAAACGAATGGTTGCGAGAAGCTAGGCCTTGGGTCCTTACGGACCTGTTGCGCCAATTATTATTATTATCGAAATAGAAAATGGTGTTTCCGACATATGACGACGGCCCCGGACCGTAGGCCTACAAAATCCAAATCCGAAGTTTGAACGAAATCCGGAGGATTTTGAGGTCCTCTATCATCGAAATGTCAGAATTGATTAACGAGAAAATTAAAAATCGTTTTGCTAACGTTGAACAAGAAAATTAAATTAAAGAACAAAATTCTCTTTTCTTAGTACTGGAAAGAAAAAAGTATCCCGTTTTCCCTTTTTTCTCATTTTGAGTACAAATATTCACTTTTTTTCCTCAATCTGGCAGCTTTGACTGGAATATCAGCTTCGTGAGTGCGACGGCGACGCAATTCAATTTCTCAAGCCCTGTATTTTAAAACTGAAGGGACACGAAGAGCCTGGAATAATCTTTCTAATTCATATAGGCGTGCAGTAGTAAGCTTGAGAATTTCAGCCACTGCTACTACCGCTAAATTAATATATGTTTTTTTTTTTTGCATAGAGCAAATCAACGTTTGAATGCTTTCGCCCTATAGAATGCCGACCCTGGTTTGGTTTACAATATTTTGAGTTGACTACCTAATTCAAACAAAAAATTTCAAATAATTCTTAATGTGTAACATCTCGTCCTTTGTTGCATTGCAACTTGCTCCTTCTTTATGAGCTATACATTGAGATATTTTAAATAATATTGGGGATAACTCACGGTAATAATTTAAGAGCTACCTACGATCACGAAGGGTTAAAAGAAAACAAAGAATTGTCTGGAAGCAAAGACGCTGTCCAATTGTCGAACCTCACTCGTTCGCAGCTGTATAAACTATGTAGGTAATAAGTAAAATGCTGGGGTTTAATTACCGCATCCGTGATCGAGCAATACGTGACTGATTTTGTTATTGCTTTGCTTGTAAAATCCACAAAGTTATGTGACGTAGGTATGGCTCGCTCACGGATGCTTTAATTCGGCCCCCTGATATTCCTTTCATCGATATAAATATATATAATAATAATTCCCAGTATCAATAACTCTTTTCGTAAGAGGGGCACCTCAGCACTGATTTGTAATAAAAATGGTCCAACCAAATTGTACCGCATTTTTCAAAGCTTAAACCCCAACTCCCAGGTAATCCTTCTTTCATCATGGAACCACAACAGTAGATTGAGAAAAAGCAAAAGCCTGCCTAAGACATAGCATGCATGCACCTCAACACAAGGCGCATAACAATACACGCACTCACACACCGCTTCCACATCCGGTTAGAACTCCTTTGTTGAAATCAAATTCCCTTTTTCAATGGCAAACTTTCATAACACCAAATGAGAAGGAGAAAGGTCAGGGGAACCACAAAAATTATCTACAACGCTACCGCACGAGAATACAGGCTCGGGTACATAAAAACAAAACAAAAACCCACCTAAAACAACAACAACACCACCACAGCCACCACCAATAATAAATGCCTTTCCTCGCAAAATTCAAAAAACAAGTCAGCAATCCCTGGAAAAAAAGCACACACCACAACTTTCCTGTTCCGCTTCAACAGAGAAAATCCGTTTATCCTTCCTTTATGGTGAGCAATACAAAAAAAAAAGAGAAAAAAAGAACACCAAGAAATCGTTATGTCATATTACATACATACATACAGCCAACAACAAGGACCAAAGGAGAGGAAGAAAAAATCAAACAAGGTGTATAATATGCGGTAGGTACACCCACGTAAAGGAACCCGTGCAAAGTGTTTGCATTTTTCCTGGGGGTCTAGTGTTCCCGGACAAGAGTAAACACACTTAAAGGAGCTATCCGGTAGCGTGGTGGTGCTGCTGCTGCTGCAGCAGGTACACTTGTCCCCTGCGGAGCGCACACTTTGCCAAATGAGGGCGCTTGTCACCAAGTACCGAGTAGGTACTGCACGTAGTGTGCTTTGCAGATTTCCTTGGCTTCGCCAAATCAATCCAGCAAGCCAGCGCCAGCCATCCCCTCTTGATTCAACAGAGCAATTTTAAGGTAGTAAAATTCTGTCCACATCCATGGAAGTGTCTATAGATGCGTGTGTATATGGTGGATATACCTTTTGCAACTTGTAGCTGTTTCGTGCAAAGCAAAACAGCTAAATCACGGGTGTCGGGTGTCGGGATCATTATACCTAGGGCAATTTGTAGGGCAGAAAACACTCGCAAAGAGGAATGGACAACAGAAAGCTCAACAGCAGAGGCCACTTGTGATGGAAAGAACTTAATATCCTTTCGCTTTCACTTTTCTCTCCTTTTATGCTCTGAATTAGTTTGTTACCAACACAAGTCTGTCGTATACGATGTCAGTGTGTGGGATGGTGAGAAAAATAAAGACAGGCGATTTCCAGGGGCGGTTCGTCGCCGCTGAGTTAAATTTAGTCTGAGATTATGTAGCTACACTGGGAGACAGAATTGTAACTAACGAATAGACCTTTGTGTTTTTAAAGCCTTGGAAGATGTGTTCCTTATTTTTGGGTACAAAGAATACTAATGCAAAGCCAGTTGTCTTCTTGTCCCTTGTCACAACCTGGTCAAAGTCCCATTAGTTTGTTGTCCGTTGTATATCTTCCCAGTCAGGGTGGGATTAAGGCTCTCGGTTCAACCAAGTCTTCGACTGAGCTCGTTGCAGACTGCAGGAAGAAACTGGCCTGGGCGTGTCATCGGTTGGCCATATTAACATAGAGGGAAATGACAAAAAGCCCACGTATCTGTCTCCTTTCTATGCGTATCCTGTGCGAAGGAAGTTTACCCTCTGCTGATTTTGAGTCCTTACAACATACCTCTGCCTCTTTATCATCAGTTCGCTTTAGTTGGGGCGCCAAAACGACGTTCAAGCCACTGGTTTAAGTGAAACCAGGTGGAACATTCATTTTCATTTGCTCAATGGGGTCGGACGAATGTAGTAGATTTTTTTTGTTGTCTTCCTTGCATCCATATTTTGGCATGTTTTCAAATGGTTTTAACTTTCTAACGGTTGAACTCCAAATGATCAACATTTCACTACAAACGAATGTCTACCGAACTGCATTTGACGTTTTTCATTCTGGAAAAAGTGCGGGCTAACTTCAGGTAGGTGTCTTCTCGCAGGATCCAAATTAGATGAATTTATCTTCCAAGTCCCAAAGGAGCCTTCTATACACATCGTCCAGCAATTGGTGCCATGAAACATTAATTAGAAAAATAAGGTTTCTGAGTATACATTCGACCTCCGCGCTAAGAGTTTTAATTCAATGCTTAAACCCTAGTAAATTCGGTTTTCGATATAATTTTTTCGCCCGATCTATCTTATAAAGGCGAAATATGTGATGTGTTCATCTTTTTGAACTTGGTGTGCAGTTCTGATTCAAGACGTTCCAGAAATGTTCCTCGATTCAGTTGATTTTAAAGTTAAATGATCCCTTTTCCAGTTTAAGATCGATTTTCTTCCTTATTGAACGAAAAAGAATGCAAACATTTGAAAGGAAGTGTTTCGCAAAGAGTACATTTTTATTTTTTATTTTTCGTTATAAATGAATGTCTTTGTTGTTCTGTTTTAGTTTTTTTTTGCTTCTTTTGCTATAATGTTTTTTTTTTTGTACTCAGGCCCCTTTTTTCGACTAGGGCCCTTTTTTTGTCACCCTTTTTGAAATTTTTGAGCGCATGATGTTTCGACGATACCAAAAAGAAATTCAGTGTATAGCCACACTCTGTTCGAAAAGATATTTCCAGGGACTGTCCCCGATTTAAGAAAGAAACGTGCAACTTTTATAGACTTCGATGACAAGATTCAAGACTGGTGTTAAATAAGGTGGTAAACTTTTAAGCACTAAAAATCTATCAAACTCAAAAAATTGAGCGAGACTCTCTCAGAATGCGGAAAATTACCATGCAAGGTAGCTTCTTTGAACCACTTACTTCTTTGACATCTAAAAGTGTCGATTCTGAAACAACGGATATTTTAAGTGCAAAAAAAAGTTAAAATGAACAACTTCGACCACCACCGAATTTTCTTAGCTTTTATACATTTTTTCCTCTCCAATTGACTCTTAAAACGGAGTTTGAATTTATTTCTTGGCAACTTTGTGCATTTGACATAATTTATCAGTACTACAGAGGATAAAACAATGGAACTGGGTAAGTCGGCTATTTACATATTTAGGCTGAAAAATTCGACTTTTAAAAAGACGAGTAGACGTCTTCAAATGCGATGGTTTTTTCAAAAGTTGAACAAGGGTTCCATTCAATTTTTGGAAAAAGTATTGTTAATGTAATTGTATTGTCACAGTTTGGAAAATAGGTTTCCAAAAAAGTATCATTGACAAGTCATAATACAGGGGATTTGGACAGTTCTTTTACATGGTTAGATATGTATGGTTTTTGATTGATTGATTGGATTTAAGCCTCCGAATCGAACTTTGGCAATTTCATTTTTAAAATAACCACATATGCCCCTATATTTTTAATTTTTCTATTTGATATTGTCCTCCTCTTCTGGCTGGAGGCCACTATCAGCGATATGATTCCCAAGTGCTGTCTTCCTTCGCTAGGACATTGCTGTTCGACTGATGGGTCGGTACCGTCCGACGACGCCACTGCGCCAATTTTACTTTCACTCGTGTTCCTCTCATTCTCTGTTTAGGTTTTTACTCCGAGCGAAAGTTCAAAATACCATTCCGGTAGATAGTACACATAAATACAACCACACCTACACACTCGTAGCATTTCGGTGGGGAGTTTTACTACGTACACAGGACACGGTCCTTCTCATGTCGTTCGTACTGCGACACCTCTCATCTCTCATCGTATACAATCATACACACAAACAGCACCTTTTGTATTCTCACGACCAACAACAACAGTATCCTGCCTACAGCAGCGTATACATACTTCATCAACCCCCAACAAATGTGTGGTGGGAATAAACTCTCTTTCTGGGAAAGTTCACTATTTTGCTATCCAGGCAAATGTACAATCGGTACCGTAAAATTTGTTGCAGTGCGTAGGCGGTTGTCGTAGACGTAGCCACCACGTGCTACTCAGTCTGCTGCATAAAAAACATTTTTTTTTATTATTTTACAACTTGCACCTTTTTACAAAAAAAAAAAAAAACACTGCACCACCAAATAAACGAAAATAATTTACTTAATTTAATTGAAAGTTCTGTTAATAAATTCCAAATAACCACGCGACAATAAGTGAAAAAAAAAACAAATATGTTAGTTATTTAAAATACTAAAATAAGTATTCAAAATAAATGTTAATTAGTTTATGTGAAATGATAATAATTCCCCAGTATTAACTGAAGAAAAACAGGAACACTAAATTAGTTTAACCAAAGCGGAAAAGAAGATCATTTAGGTCCTGTCTTCATTTTGGTATTTTTTTTTTGTTCCTTGGCGGATGAAAAGAAAATCGATGATTTGAATTGAAATTGTTTTTGGAAGAGCACATAATATCTTTTGAAAGGCTCAGTGAAAATTTAATAAAGCGCTGACAAAACAATTATTGTGCTTGTACAAGGGAAACAAAATTCGCAAGAAAAGAGGAAAGTGAAAAGAAAAGCTTACAAATTTCATTTGGCGACTTCTTTTCGTTGGCGAAAAGTGCGCGCGTGTGTGTGTATGTATTTGAATTAAGTTTGATGCTCAACAAAATCATTTGCAAGATAATATGTCACGATAAAGAAGCGGCTACATTGGAACTTGATTTACTCACTTTCATCCGACGTTCGATGGGAGAGTCCTCCAACGAAACCACCATCTGAGTTATGATAGCAGAGAGCTTACTTGGGAATTTAATACAGTAAAAATCGAAAAAAGTAAGTATACGCCAGAGTGATTTTTGTCTGCTCCTTTCGCCAATGGGCACTTCTTTGGGAACGACTAGGTCTTGGGTTCGATCAGGGGGACTATCCAGTAGAGGTGGAGTATCTACGGGGAAAATTGATTGCATTTGCATTTTCTGTAAGCGTATTACGTAAAGACGGAATTGTGCGTCTTTTGGGCAGTAAAATCATTTTGTTTCAGCTAAAAATGGATCTAAGTGTTATTTTCGTTTGATGTAATGAAAGGATTTGATTTGACCGATATTCACATAAATGCCTAGACATGTCAACTAAATCGATTCCAAATTAACTCCCTTTTAAGCTGAATCCCATTTATTTACCTAAAGCAGTAGATTAATGCCTGCGCCAAAATCCATTACCTATTCTTCTGCATATCTTTTTAAAAAGAATACGAATATTTGATCTCCATCTGCGAATGTCAAATGTCCTAACCAACCACTCAAATCACTGCAGTCGTGCGAACTTACTCTGCCTGTCATCGATGAAATGAGGCTAGGGACCCAGAAATCAATGATAAACTGAAAAATGTATTGTACTTTGAGAAATCTCAGCCCATTCGTGATGGTAAAAAAAAATGTTTAAAAGCAGAAACGATGATTTTTTGAACAAAGGATTTATCGGCCATTGTTCGAAAAATAAAGGATAACTTTTGGATTGCGTGACAAATCATTTCATGAAAGAAAAGGGTACCACTGGAAATGGAAACATTAATAGGATAGTAATCACGTTTTTCGATAACATTGAAAAGATTCCTCTCTACCGGAGCTATCGTTTTCATTTACTGATATTAGTTATTGGATACTTCTATTAGGAAAGGTGGGCCGATAGACTCGCTGACGCTAATTCTGCAGTAGCATTATTGTAAGTTGTAGTGGAATTTGATCACTTTGGTTGTTCTTAATTCTGCCTTAATATTTGCAAATCAACTTTTGAAAGGTCATGGGAAGTCAGTCTGTGAGTTGCCCAAGGTTCATTCACGTTGCATTGATCTTGAATAATTATACACCTTCACAATTAATTAAGAAGTAGAAGAAACAGGTTCCTAACGGGTAGACTGCTTGTGAAAAAATCGATCTTGTAAAATGGATTGAAATGCATGCAAAGTGGCCCCGAGAAAAAAACAAATGAGGAATAGATGTGTTTTTTTATATGAGGTATTGAGGGTGGAGATGAATAGGTTCATAATCGTACTCGGTTTAAATCGAACGCAATCGATATAAATCGGTAGCTATCGCACAATGTCTATACACGTTCTACACGTTCTCATCAAAATTGCAAAAAAAAGAGAAAATTAGAAAAAAATAACGACTAACGAGAAGTTGCTCTCTTGGCTCGAAGCAGCTAAACAGCGCAGAGAATTTCAACCCGGAAGTACTGATAAATATATGTCAAATCCACAAAGAAATAAATTCCGTCTTGAAACTCAATTGCACACCAAAATAAAATCTATGAAAGTAAAAATTCGGTGGTGGTCGATTTTGTTTCCTTTCGCTTTTTTTTTTTAAGGGCACAGCTAAAATATCTGTTGTTTTATTTTCGACGCTCGTAGATATCAAAGTAGATAAAGTGGCTTAAAGTACCTCATTTTAATTAACAATATCTTCCAAGGTATCCTCAATATTAATGGTACTTCCCATATAAAATTCGCATACCAAATGTATATTAGAGCTAAAGTAAGTGAGGTTAACATGATGGTACTTTTAAAATGTGTGGACAAGACATATGGATATAGGTATCTCGAAAACGGTCCTGACGATTGCAACAAAAATTCATTTCTAAAGTAATATGGTCATTTCCTTTTTAATAGATAACTCCGTTTTTTGCTTTAGTATCGTACAATGGATTTTTGAAAAAAATATATTTTTTTAAAAATTTGATTTTCCTTAGCTTACCCGAAAACGACATGTAATTATTCTTACCGAAATGCAAACTTAGAGTAAAATGAATGTCTCCAAAAATATTGCGTCCTTAATTTTGAGTTCGAATCATCGAAAAAGATGATTTTAGAAACTGCTCATATCTCGAAAACCCCATTTTCGATTTGGATAAAACTTTAAAAACCAAAAAATTGCTTACATCCCGAAAAATATATTGTACACAGCTTCCATCTAAATGGTTCAGCGATAGTATTTTTCAAAATAAATATTCTAGAATTTGTTACCGTTTTGTCTGCATAATTTTACAACAACCGCTGTAACGATTTTGATAAAAATACATATTAAGGAAACTAAAATAATTATAATTAAGACCTCATACTCGTTTTCTCTCAAACAATTCTAGTAAATGTTTTTTTTTAATTATTCCTCAAAAATTACTACCCAAATCCCGATCTGTCTTCGTATATTTCTGTTAAACTCAATACTGGACCTCAATAAAAATGCAATAACAGCCACGCAAAACTGCTTTTTAGCAAATTGTTCCCACTTCTTCTTTTTTTCAACCATATTAAACATGAATCTTAAAATAATTCCAACCACAATAAGAAACTCCCATTTCATTTCATTTGCACCCCCACAAACATCCATCGGGACATTCAGTTTTTAACTGCTGATGTAAATTCAAAAACAAATCCCTGTATTCTCACATAATACATATCTATGTAATAATAAAAGAGAAAAGTTCTAGCGCACTGCGACCTTGTGGTCTATTGTAACCTATATATCTATGTAAAGACATCAGTCCATCGCGAACCAATTCCAATCACAAACACTTTAAACCAGCCGGTCCTTGTAATGCAAAATCCTGTAAAGTGTAAGAGCATTTGATGCTTATTAGAACTTGCGAAAATTGCCTGTTACTGAGTGCTAAAACTTATAAGCACTCACTTTGTTATTTGATACGTACCTGCATATGAAATGAATAACCTAAAAGTGAGCAGCTTGTCTTGGGCCCTATAGTTCCGACGAAGATCCTCTAAAAAGGTGCGTGACGAGAAATTTGCTTTTTGGCACTATTTGCCTCAACAAAACAACAATGCGTTTCAGATAATAGTAGATAATGCCAAGATGGACTAATCCGACTTGAACCGAGTAACACCAAAGACCTCTTTTGAAGCTGTTCAATTGGTTATTACACCGGCTAAACAACGCAGGTGGCGAACATTCCGCCATTTGAAAATTCAATTACACGTTCCCATGTAAAAAATAAATGTGAATAATCTCGGTCGGCGATATGTAACTCAATTGTTATTGGAATCCTATTTATAATTCGACAAAACTGGACGATCAACTTTCGAATATTTATACTAATCACTCCAGTCTTCCTCCAATCGGCCCTTAATCTTAATCCCAGAACAAGCTGCAAACAAATCGAGTAGATAAATCCTTAACGAGCAGGATGTCCTTCACTTCAACGGACCTGATAATAATAACTGATAAAGTGAAAACATTTCATTATAAGAATCTTTCCGAAGAACTTGACATGTCCTCTTATGGGTGTACCTGAGTGTTTAATAAGAAAAATAAATGCTTGACGCAATCTCTTCGACTTACACTCACGATATCGTGCCAGCTTGACAGCCGGGATTGTTGTGTTTACTGCAGGTCTTTTCATTACTGTTTGTTGTGTTCGTGTTCTCCTCGCCACCATCCTCAAGCTATGCTCTGGAGGAAAACTCATTTTCCTCTATGAATGAGTTGTGAGTGAAGGTTGGCCGGGGGGAGATGTCAATTCCATTTGATGCCAAGACAATGATGACTTTCTTTTTAGGACGACGTTCTAATAGGTATTTCAAAAGAAGAAGAAAACCAGCCACATACGTGTATACACACGTGCACCCACATAAATGTACGTTTCCGTGCGTTTACTTCAGTATATACGTTTCGTTGTGGATAGAGGTAGGTATACGGTGGCATGGGTTTGAATGAAAAAGTGTGAAGTAATTTTGAAAACCTTTCACTGATGGGTGTTTGTTTTCTTTTTGCACAAAACCAATTTCCAATGGGATGTCCTTAAGACCTTTTTATGGCAAGTTTTCTGTAAATCCAATTCAATTTAATTTTATTCTACTTTCCATCAAGAAATCAACGGTTCCTCGTTGGATGAACCTTTTCATTTCAATAATTAGAATCAAGGGTTGTTGCTCATGCTCATCCTTTTCTCCAACTAAATTTTGTTCGGGTGTACACGGAATATCACTTAAAAACAACTTCTGTTTCTATGTACCAGCTCAACGGCTGCGGCCATTCAGCAATCAACTTCCAGTTTAATGCAGGAATTGATCCGAGTCTCGCAGCTTATTGAAGCATTATAATTTGGCAACCTGTTCCTGTACATCTTGAATAAGGGGCTATCTGGGAGTTTGACCTCTTCAGTTATTTTAAGCTCTCACGTTTCAACTGAATGTGCTTGTTTTTAACAAGCCAAATAATTCAACGCATTAATTAACGTATCTGGTATTTATAAGTAAAGTAGGTGGCAGACCAGCAGTGTTTGCTACAAACAGATTATCTCATAATCGGGTACTACACAGAACAGAAAAACCAGTTCTAGACCGAGGATGGAAGGTTATTTCCATTTAATCATATAATTAAAATTTGTTCAAAGTAAGGACGGCTGGCGTTCCGTATCCTGCGCTGGGCATTCACTGGAAAAATAATGAAAAATGTGCTTGACTGCTTCGCATTAAGTTGGTCCGCAGTTACGGGCAGAGTGTTTTTCCAAAAATATCGTTAGAGCTTCCTGTATGAATCTGATGTATTCGACCCCAGCGAGGTATCTTTCGGAACGGAAAACCGCAGCTCCGCAGCTGATACTCTGTTGCAGTCCCAAATTACATTCGAGGTGTCCGTTTTCGTAAAATAAACAATTAAAATGCGATGACGCATTAAATTCATGTCCTCGTATTCTTTGGTGCTTGTTTTTTCACTCGATTTTGCACCGGAAACACAAATTGAAGCAATACATTAACACTTCACTGCAAATGGCAAATAGATTCCGCGACTAATTGCTGTCGGAGGATATTGGAAAACAATTCTTATGGAGCTGTCAAAAATGTCACTCCAAAACAAATTTGAGCGCACTGCATCACAAAACGCTGGAGTGCGTAACATTTGTATCGGAACAATGCTCCGAATAGCTCCGAATCATATAAAATCGGAGAATTTTCCGTTCCGACGGATACCTCGTTAACGCCGAATATATAGACGTTGCAAACTACACCATGGAATAATAAGATATGAAATCAGGTCCTTGATTAAGAAATCTTGCGTAAAGAAACCCATATTTTAACACATAAAATTCATATGAACAGATTTACTATACGAAGACTCGAATGAATGAACTAATTTTGTCTGTCCGTACTAATATTTCCCACAGTTGGTTCACAACTTACCTATATAATTGTATTATAAGTGTAAGCCGGTTCCCTGCATAATTATATACGAACAGTTCTACATAAAATATGACCGAATGTCAGTTCGAACAATACTACCCTGACTTGTTTGTCACTTTGACAGACTATTATGAATTTAATGTAGTAGTTTTCCTAACCGTCTGCGGAGATAGACGCTTGCAATTTATGTTCTGACTTACTCAATAAAGCTAAGTTTTGTTTGGTTAAAATTGATTACTTATTTCGAATTACTTTTCATAAGGAATTGTATATTTTTATTTTTTCATTATTTGCTAATTTACTTTAACTTTACTTGTACGCAACCTCAGCACATCAATTAAAATTGTATACATTACTCGTACACCCGGAGCCTGAACGAGATCGTTTGTCAAATCATCGGGTGTGAAGTTAGTGTCAATTGGGAAGGATTAATGTCGTTAACCATTGGTTTCACTAGAGCAGTGGTTCTCCACCTTTTGCTGATGAGGGACCATTTGACTAAATTTCTGTCTTGCCATGGACCACCAACTGTTTAGAGGTAATAAATGTAAAAGTAAATGAATAAAATGTCTATAAATAAAACACCCATACAATTGTTCAAAGCCAACAGTAGTTTACTTTTTGTTCGACAATTTTTCATTATACAAATAAGTACACGCGATTTTTGTGGCTGCATACTTTACTAATTTCTGGGGTTGAATTACCGCATCCGTGATCGAGTAATACGTGAGTGAATTTGTTATTGTTTTGCTTGTAAAATCCAAAATTCACAAAATTCAGTGACGTTTGACTCGCTCACGGATGTGGTAATTCGGCCCCAGAATCCACTCCAGAAGCACTCACACAAGTGTAATTTATGTATTTTATGCATAAGTCAGCTGACAGCAGCCGTATATTATTTTTTGGCATTTCACCAATACATACTTTTGTGGATTCAATCAAAGGCAGTTTTCTCGTTCCATTGGATTACAGAATGAGTGGAACCCCGAGTGAAACCAATTGTAAACGTCATTTATGTGTTGAGCGGGCCCTTAATTGTGTAAACACAATACGCGTTCAATTTAATAGCACTCACAAACCGAAATCAATGCATTCTTTAGGGGCTTAACATTTTGCGGCGAAAATGTGAAAATTTTCTGATACCATACATCGCAGTTGAGATTTATATCGTTTTCCATTGGCCGCAAAAAAAAAAACACAATTTTGGAGAGTCAGAGCAATTTTGCGAATCTCAATATCTGAGCGAGATTCACACCTACTTACACTAGCACCCAAACATTTGTCGTTTCTCAACCCTTAAAGTGTGTTATTAATTACGTTTTGAGAAGATAAGTCTGTGAGAAATGGAGAAAAATTTACATTTGGCCGCTGCAATAGATATCAACATAAAGAGTGGATTTTGTATAAGCATAAATTAAAATTTAAGAACATATATAGTTGGCGCAACAGGTCTGTAGAGACCCAAGGCCTAGCTTCTCACAACCATTCGTTTTGTGTGAGTTTCATTTTTGGAACGAATGGAAGGGATCTACAATTTTATGCCGATTCCAAACGGCTAATTGAGAAGCTCTTAAGACAGTTATACTCTCGGATGTTTGTCAGACGTTCGCGAGAGGCGGCGCAGTGGAAAAAACCCTAAGTTGGAATTTGGGTTTTTTTGCGGGATTCGAACCTGAGCCCCTCGCTTAGTAGTCCAACACACTAACCACTAAGCCACTGCGCCTGCAAAAAAATTTAAGAACAGCTGACTCTTAAAATGCACACCACGCACACATCACAAATGCAAAGAAATAAAAAATCTCGTTTTATGTTCCATTGGGCACGTATCTGAAATCTGAGAGCAAAATCTGAAAATCCCAATGGAAAACGACATTAGGTACATTTAGACCTCTTCCGCAAGATTGAGTTACAGCGGGTAAACGAATTTGCGAACGTAAAGGCGCGAACTTGCTTGCCAAACAGAGAAAGAGAGAGAGAGAGAGAGTTAAAATATAAATGACTGTCTTGAAAAAGTAGCATGGACTTAAAATAAACAGCATTTTGTGCGAATGAAAATATTTTTGTCAACAAATCACTTATTACTCTAAAACCAGTCGATGTACCGCTACCATTTGTCGTTTAATTAGAGGTTATACCGGATGTTGTGTGCAAATTCCAGCCTTCTACGTCAATTAGTGTCTGAGATAGACCTAGGTACAAAATTGGTCCAGCGGTCGGACAGACGGACAAAAGCGAAACTAATAAGGTTCCGTTTTTACCCTCTGGTTACGGAACCTTAAAAGGGTATCGAAAGAAAAGATGTTGAAACCAAAATCAATGTTAAGGGGAGTATAACCAACTCTGAAAACATTGAGCCGCTCTAATAATAAATTTAAGACTCGACTTTAAATTTACGGAAGGTCACATACTTGCGAATTTCGTACGGAGAATATATATAAATTCGAACTATGTACTTAAATTAAAAGTCGAATCAAAAATTGTTATTGGTACAGCCCATTGTGTCCACCGCCGAGACTCAATGTCCTCATAATGAGCGGATGTTACGCAACAAAAAGTATTATTTTCTCAGTGTTAACCCTGAACGCAACTTGATAGGATAGCTAATGTATATCTACATCCAACAAACAGGCAGTTTTATTAAATATTGACATTGGGTAGCGACGGAGGCTTTCGAGCGAAATATTGACAGTTTATGTCACTGCCGTTCGATATATCAGAAATATAACAACCTGAAGATGTCTTTAAACCTTTATAAATCTTCTCAGCGGAAACATGGTCTTCCTAGGCATATAAGAAATTGAAAAAAAAGACATCATCAAGTACGCCTACATCGATTTGAAGTTTGACAGCAATATTGCGACCGATTTTACTCTTACTGACTGTATTTTTCAAGTGAAAATACTAACATTTTCATGACGTTCTGATACAAATCGAGCCGTTGAGTCGAATAGAGTTGTTTCCCGCGACCAGTTTATCTAAGCTGTTATTTCGATTTCTGTCTGTGGAGTGAATTGACCGTTTAAATCTAATTTCCGCCTCACTATAACTGAACAAAGTGCAACCACCACTACCACTCTATATAATCCTTTCCCATAATCGTAACTGCTGTCGATTCGGTTTTGTAATCGAAGTTTCCAATTAAAATGAAACACCACCAGGCGTCCTATATTGCGTTACGGGCTGTCCCAATTTAATTTAGCTGGTGACTGAATAAATATCTAATTTATCAACCATAACACTGTCTGTGTCAGTGTCCGTGTCCATCCGTTTTGCACATATAGCTGCGATTAAATGCACATCCCTTCATGGCAACGGCTTTCCCATCGCTGTCTTCTAGCGTTGCTGGCGGTCTTACACAACTATAGTCACACTTTGGCTTATTGTCCTTTTGCAAAAGTAATTTCCGAGTGTTTGTACTTTAGAAGAGATGATTGTATTGTACAGTGCTGGGTGTACACATATAAATATGACCAAGAAGCGATACGATTCGGTGTCCCGGACTCTTATCGATTTATTGGTTATAAAGGGTGATTTTTTAGCTGGTTTGGTTTTGGCAACACTGGTTTTGACAGCTGACGTGTGTTTAGTACCTTGTGTCAATGTCAAACAGCTTCAGTTTGGTTTGCAATTTAACCATGGATCGTCTTACAAAAGAACAACGCTTGCAAATTATTGAATTTTACTATCAAAATACGTGCTCGGTTCGAAATGTTCATCGCTGCTTTTTTATCGAAAAATTGTGTTCAGCGATGAGGCTCATTTTTGGTTGAATGGGTACGTAAATAAGCAAAATTGCCGCATTTGGAGTGAAGATCAGCCAGAAGCATTGCAACAGCTACCAATGCATCCCGAAAAAGCCACTGTTTGGTGCGGTTTATGGGCCGGCGGCATTATTGGGCCATATTTCTTCAAAGATGATGCGAATCGCAGCGTTACTGTCAATGGTGAACGCTACCGAGCGATGATAACAAACTTTTTTTTGCCCGAAATGGAAGTTCTTGACTTGCATGATATGTGGTTTCAACAAGTCGGTGCCACATGCCACACAGCACGCGAAACAATGGCGCAATTGCGAGGCGAGTTTGGTGAACAGTTAATTTCACGTTTCGGGCCGGTCAATTGGCCGCCTAGATCGTGCGATTTGACACCATTAGATTATTTTTTGTGGGGGTATGCCAAGGCTAATGTGTATAGGGACATGCCCGCTTCGATTGACGCACTGGAAGCCAACATCCATGCATTCATTCGTGAGATACCGGCCGATATGTGTGAAAGAGTATGCCAAAATTGGACTCAGCGGATGGGCTACCTGAGACGCATCCGCGGTCAACATTTGCATGAAATTATCTTTAAACATTAAATTGCAAGGTTCAAACTATCGATTCAAATAAATATTTCATTCATTTTTTCGAATTTTCTGTGTTTTTTTTTTTAAAAAAGTTCTAAGCCTCTTAAAAAATCACCCTTTATATCAGTTCCAATGTGGCTTGTGTTTTATTCACTGGCATGGCACTGTGTGTGCAATTCGCATCCGCGTTGGGTACGTATATGCCGCGATTGTTCTCACACATACCTAGATCGGTATGGACAGACAAAATGTATGTATGGCTACCATCTTAAGGACGTTTCTTCCAATCATTCCTATTTAGTTTCTCAACTTGTCTATTGCTTTGCTTTAATGCGCAGCAGATTAAGAGTTTTTTAAACTAGAGAAACCTAAATTGCACAAAAACAATTCTAGTACAAGTTGACGCCCCATTCACAGAACTTCGTACAATATATAATTAAATACATAAATAATAAACATCTTTAAGAAGACCCGTATAACCCTGTATTTGGATAGGGCTTAGCGGGCTCTTCCTCTAATGACAACTTGAACTTTGCAATGAAGGGCGGGATGGCAAAGGATATTCTTGAACAACTTTTATCACAATGTCTTGCTGCCAGATATACGAATATCCTTAATGAGCCCTGCGAAATGATGATAAATAAACTGTGCCTGTGCCAATGTCGCTCGTATGAGTATCCAGCAACAGTTATTCTGGCTTTAATTATCCGTCTTCAATATAGGAAAGTGAGGAACACGCGCAGAGCAAGGATTCCCATTGAGGAACGGAGTAAAGGTACGAGTTGAATAAAGCTTCTTCATGATATACAAAGGACTGCAAGCGACGAGAGCCAAAGTCGATGGAAAACGACTAAGATGAAATTCTCGGAAGAGCTGGGTTTCAATTTGCAACGCAAGTTTTCATATTGAACAGCATAATAATAAGGTTTGCATACAATTTTAAAGGACTTAAGATAGGACAAAAAATTGTATGCTTTGAAGTAAGGGGTTTCGCGGTTTCATTTGCTATAAGCATTTGTTAGTAAATTGCAGATTTTTCCTTACAGTGTTTAATGTCATGATTCGAGAAGGCTTCTTCCCGTTGGATAGTTGAATTTCGGACGTAGCTGGAGCAAGATGTTGCTGAAAGGACATTGCTTCTCGTGTAGGTATTTTCGGTAAGTCCATAATCAGTCAGCATTGTCAGGAGTGATTCTCCACACTGACGTCATTGAAAGAAGTCGCCGCATAGTCTAAGGGACGTGGATAAAGTCTTCCACGATAATTCACTAAGCTATAATCGTATATTCACTTGAAACTTTGCACCTTGATAGAAAAGTAATAAAGTGCTCGACTTGGTCGAACGAAACTTTCTCGTTCATCAAGAGTTTGGTTGGTTGTTTTCTAAGTTTATTAGGTATTGTATCTGAGAAGCGATGCTACATAAAAGAAAGGGTTCATGAAATATATAAATACCTAGTGATAAATAAAATTCACTTTTCGGTTATTCATGTGGTATGGCAGTACATATCAGAAAACAATGTGAGTTTTTAAAAGTTGAAGCTCTCAGTAACAGGCATTTGTCACAAGTTCTGGTTAGAGAGTTCTAAGCGCCTGTACTGTACTATTTTATGAGCTCTTACACCTTACAAAGTTCGATAAAAACTTCCAGGTCTCCATTCCCACCAGATAATTCTGGGAGGAGGACGCATTCCTGGGTGATGAATCGATCCACTTCTTCACGGATGGGTCGAAAACTGAGGATGGTGTTGGTGGTGGTGTCTTCTCCCACAGACTAAATCTTAGTCTCTCCATCCGTCTTCCTGATCACTGTAGCGTTTTTCAGGCGGAAATTATGGCGATAAAAGAAGTATTATCTTGGCTGAAAGAAAACGTGCTATCTGCTAAAGATGTCCGTATCTTCTCGGATAGTCAAGCTGCTATCAAGTGCCTAGATTCAGTCTCTACAAATTTTATAACAGCCCAAGACTGTCGTTCGTCTCTCATAGAGATGTCGGAGCAGTTCAATATTCACCTCTGTTGGGTGCCGGGGCAAAGGGACATCCCAGGTAATTGCAAGGCTGATGAACTCGCCAAACAAGGAACCACACTACCTTTACTGAGGATTAAGGATTCGTTAGGTATTCCAATCGCTACTTGTAAACTCATAATAAAGTAGGATGCTATCAATAGAGCAAATCTTAGATGGACAACCGGCTCGACATGTCAAGCGACAAAACTTTTTTGGCCAAAGCTGGATCTAAAACGTTGTAGATACTTGATATCCTTTGATAGGAAGCATATCAGTGCTACAATTGGTGTCATCACAGGACACTGTCTCATAGGCAGGCATGCAACAAGGCTTGGCGTATTTGCAAACGATTTTTGCAGAATCTGTCTTGACGAGGAGGAAGAAGAAACTTCTCCATCTCCTCTGTACATGTCCGGCCCTCTCACAAAGACGAAAACTCCATTTGGGAGCGTTCTACTATAATGATCTGAACGATCTAAAAAACACAGACATTCGGAATCTACGCTTCATCAGAAGCTCCAATTGGTTCAACGAGTAGGAACAATTGAATTTTAGATTCATGTGGTATCACAAGGGACCTTACAATGGTCTAAGTGTGTCGGCTATCCGACAGCCACTTCATCCTAACCTAACCTAACCTACACTTTTCACGATTTTCGAGTAAGAGGAGAAACGTAGTAGGAGTTTCTGTTTTTTTTTATCTGTTAGGGATTGATTTTATTGTTTATAGATTAATGACGCTGGTTTAAGTTGTAAGTGATTAGAAGTATAGATCGTTATCTTTGAATATATACTCATATATTCAGAGATTTGTTTTTGAATTTGCATTAGCAGCTATAAACTGAATATCCCGATGGACGTGTGTGGCTTGCAAATGAAGTGGGAATTTCTGATTTTGTAAGCCCCAAGTTCCTAGGAATTGGAATTAGTCTAAGATGCATGAGTTTCGTGAGAAATATTAATTTCATTTCAGGTCAACGTTTCATGAGAAATATAAATTTTTTCTTAAATGTAAACAATGAATACAAAAGAGGTAAAGAATTTGTGCCTCTTAATTTCAATATTATTTCAAGTCCCTTTTCATAAAAAGTTCACGTTCGGACTCGTACTGATAACCGACTCGCTCCCTCTTTCGCCGCTGCCTCTTTCACCTCGGTATGTTGGCAGCGCTGATGGCTTAGGGTCCCTTTCTATTTGAGTCGATGGCAGCATGTTTAATATGGTTGAAAAAAAGAAGATGTGGGAAATATTTGCTAAAAAGAAGTTTTGCGTTGCTGTTATTGCCTTTTTTTATTGGAAGTGCGGTATTGAGTTTTACAAAAATGTACGAAGACTGATCGCGATTTGGGTAGTCATTTTTGAGAAATAATTAGAAAACTGATTTTTTAGAATTTTTTGAGAAAAACTAAATATTTAGAATACTTACATTGCCTTTAATATGTATGTTGATCAAAATCTCTAGAGCGAGTAACGAATTTTGCAACATTTAGTTTGATAAATACTATTGCTGAACTATTTAGATGGAAACTGTGTTCAATACATTGTTCGGGATGTAATCATTATTTGGTTTTTAAAGTTGTATCCAAATCGAAAATGGGGTTTTCGAGATGTGAGCAGTTCTTAAAATTGTTTTTGGTGCTACGAATTGAAAAATATAGGCTGGCACGCTGTTTGAGTGAAGTGAAATGTTCACTCCTCTCCAAAGAGTGCTGTGAAATTGAAAGTGAAATATATGTTTGGATATTTTTCGTGGAGAAATTTATGCAGGCTGACTGAGCTCTGAGTTTCTTTTTTGTGTGAGTTCAAGAAGATCTTAGGTTACCTATAAAAAAATACTTTAATATTCAACTTTCGCAATTTTATTCTACTCAAAAGAAAACAGCTGGAGGAAACAAATCGGAAACTTCACTTTTTGTGAATCATCCCTGTCCAATCACAATTAGTGCTATTTAGGTGTACAACCAAATTCTGAAACCGGTATGGACCTACGGGCACCAGTTGTGCGCATGACCTCTCCAAAGGAGTTTCTAAAAAAAAATAAGGGCTTTCAAAATATATGACAATTGAACATAGTCACAGTCAAATGCCCTTGATACACACAACTCTGATGGACATAGCGATCTTAATATTGAAAAGGAAGCTTAACAAGTTGCTTAAATGCACCGAAGTAAGCTTAAGGCATAACCGATTATTTAAATACAGACAGTGAAATCAGAAGGGTTAAGGCCGATAAATTCTCTTGATCTATAAAAATTAGCAAAGACAAAGAAATTCCGTAATATTTTCTACCAAATAAGTAGAGCGGCTTGCACCTAGCCAGTTGGTATATGACAAAAGTCAGTGCCCTTGGGATCGGGAGGTGTTCTAGATCGGTTTAAAGCCCCTCCCTACTGCCGAAGCATCTCTCGCGAACCTACTACCTCTGGAATGCCTTTCGATGATTTTCCCTTCCAGTCAACCTCCAAACACAAATTAAAACTGTTTGGTATTTTGTTCATGGAAATTTTGATAGTTTTCAATTTGCAAATAATGTTTGATTTGTAAAAATAATAAGGACATCCGTCATATTTAGACAGTTAACAGTGCATGGAAATTATACATATTTTCAAAGATCCTTGACTTCATCTGCTGCATTTTTTTGTGCAAAACTGGGTAGAAAAATATTATTGAGGCAACCTGCTTATGGCAAAGGTCCAAATTTGTGTACACCTAACATTATCGCACTTTATTAAATATTAATGAAAAACCTATTTAATAAATGCGAAAAGTATAAGTACTGTCTTAAAAAACATCTGAAATTCCAAAACAATTTCTAAAAGGCTTTCCTACAAATCATTTTGCTGAAATGTCAAAAAATTGATGCGACGAACGATAAAAACCAAGTGAAATAGCTGATGAGGCATTGCAGTATCGCCACCTGCAACTCAGTTTTGGAAGCGCTGTTTTCCACTCGAACTGCGTACTGCCTAGTGAAATTTTCATGTGTTAAGGTCACACTTCGCAGTGAAAAATTTGTATGAAAAATTGTATTTCACTTGAACAGCGTACCAGCCTTAGGATGGCATACTTTTGAAAACATCAATTTTTCTCTGAGTATGCCTTTCGGTAAAAATCGTTTATTCCGTTGTCAGGTTAACTAAAGAAAAACTAATTTTTAAAAAATGTTTTTTTTTTGTTTTTGTTTTCAAAATTTCATTGAAAAACTGAGTTAGCTCTTAAGTTACAAATGACCATATTACCTTAAAAATTAATTTTCGTTACAATCATTATGAACTGTTTTGGAGGTATGTATGAGTATGTAATCATGGTAACCCCATCTTAAGCCGTTTTCGAACAAATCCAATATTGAGGTTATCTTGCAAAAAAAAAAAAAAAAACGGCCCCCAACTCCAGATTCGAAGTTTGAACGAAATCCGGGCAGCCGTTCAGTCTGTAGACCTCGGGAGCTTTGGACAGACAGACAGACGGACAGAGTTTTGCGACCCGCTTTTCTGAATTCTTCTGTCATCATAATGTCAGAATTGATTAACATCTCGAGTTCGAAATTTTGTACGAAAACAAAAACTTACTCTTCCTACGTATAGGAGAAAGTTAAAAATTGGTGAAGTGATGAATAGTACGAGTCAGCCTGTATAAAAATAAAAACACGAACAAAACTAAATACAGAAAGGATATGAGGAGATTACACGAGGTCTTTTTTCGACAATTCACTTGATGGAGCAATCAATGATTGTTTTTATGCACATAAATTTTCACATTTCTAAATAAGGGCGATAAGTAAACGAATTCGCGTACGTTGCTTCAGGGTATGGTTATATCTTATCGCTGATTGCATTGAAAATAACTTACATACTTAAATTGAGAAATATTTGCTAAATACAAAACATCCTCATTTTTATTGTGGGTATTATGAAAATACCATGTCCTCTCTAGGCCTATTTTGAGATGCAAAATATCCACAAAATGGGTAATTACCCAGGGTCTGTTATCACTGATCCAGACTTTTCGTCCCACGATCTTTTTTGGGGAGCATGGGCTGCTTTGTTTACGGCTTGAAACTCAGGTATTTAGTTTCGGGTTTCATCCATCATTATGTTAAGGTCGCATTTTTATCGTCTCAAAAGTAGTTAACATTTTTTTCTTTGGGGACACTCTAAAGCCATCGATTAACCAACCTGACACGCAACAATCGACTTCTTTGGAAGACCCACCACACTTGCTTCGTTAGAGCCACACAATGTATGACACTGTCAAACGCAAAAAAAAAAAAAAAAAAAACAATTTATGAGTTTCGTTTTAGATAGCTCAATATCTACACCCTCTACATAATTTATGTATGGTTACAAATAATTTGCACGAATCACCGCTAAAAATCTCTCCATAAGCGGAATAAAAGTCTTTTCCCATGTATCATAATTAAATCCTTTTGCTGCCGCAAGAGTGGAAAAGATGCAACCGCACATTCCTATCCTGTATCTATTTTTAAACGTCGTTCATTTCCCAACCAATAAGAAAGAACATCATATACAACAAACTTACAGCACATGTATAAAAGCCTTCAGCAAAATAAATTAAAAAGGGATCCTTTCTAGCCATACCACTGATATGTTACCGCTATCATAAATGCGCCATAAAAGGAGAACACACGCATCAGTACAGACCTTCAATGTGATATACCTTTGAAATATGGCAAATATATCGAATTTGTACCCTTATGGTATATTATGTACCTCCTCGTATATCTATGTAGACTTGTGGCTTTGGTGTAGGAAAAAGAAAGTAAAATTCTAGCCACCAAGGGTTTTATTTTTCGTCAGAAGTGCGATAGGTCTCGGGCTCCCATTTTCCGCTCTGTGCTGTTTCATGTTCGTCGTCGACAGAAGCGGAAAAGACGCACACTTGAGTTATTTGTTTGGTTTTTATTTATTTTTTCAAAGTTAACCTCAAACGATGAGTCTTAATAATAACAATAACATTGTTTACCAATAATATGGTCAACTTCCAAACGGATGAAATCAATGTTTGTTTAGGGCTTGTAAAACATTTGTACTCGTGTCTGTTTCACTCATATTTAGGTGATGTATTCATTTGTTTGGCGGAATGAGTGCCAAACTATAGGAAGTTCTAAACTGTTTTTCTGATTGAAAATTTATAAGAAGATGTTTGTGGCGCCCATAATTGAGGAGTAACAACTTCGGATATCTAATGATTGAGTATGTTTTTATTTTTGTTTGCTTATTGCTACTTCTAAGCTAACATAATTTTTTTAAATAAGAAAATGTGTTTTTCGTTTGTTTTTTTTATGAAATGCAAACTAAATCCGACGTACTGCGTGAACTCTTTAAGTAACAATATTGGTCTCTTCGCAGTGCGGCTTTTTACCCAGTTCAAAAGCGACGCTATTTCTTTGTAGATCTTAAGACGGAATAGGAAAGGAATTTCCATAAGCTTCAACAGGAAAAACTATTCACGTGACCAATCTTGGGCCACAAAAAAACTGAAAAAAAAACAAGTCAGTAAGCTGTCAGAATGACTTAACTAGAGATCCAAACGTCCCCAATGTCTATCTCTATGGAACGCTCGCTGTTCCACAGAATTGAACAGAAAAAAAAACTTAAACGTCAAAGTGACATAAGATTTCTCTGGCATCGTGTTTAAGAAAAATGTGCAAACTCACAGCCAACACTAAATTTGCTGTCACTTCTTATTTGACACTGATGTGTTGGGGAAGTATTCTTTTGAAGAGAACGCCACAATTGACAGCTACAGCTTGTTGGATAATAGTTAGAAACTTTGTCTATCTCAGATGCGTTTGTCGTAGGTAAGATCAAAAATCATGCCAAAATTTACACTTGGTAGTCAATATTTCTCTTGCTAATGTCATGTCATATCGAAAAGCACTCAACCTCATTGTATCCCAGTCCATCTCTATAGTGCAGAAGTGTAGATCCCATTCCAAAAATGGATAAAGATAGTACTAATCGTTTTGATCCCAAAGTTGTCTTGCGTTAACGAGCTTTAAAAAAGGGGATTTATCAGCGAATTTTATGAGCTGAACAGTAAAAAAGTTCTAGCGTGGGTACTCTTTAACCAGAAGGGTCACCGAAATGCGCTCACAAACGAAATTCGCCTCAACCAACATTGAGAACTTATATGGTGGAAATCAGCCTAAACTCTGTCAAACTGACAGGAGTATTGAGACTCGTTTGGCAATAATATTCGACATACAGCCGACAGCCCACTTTATCGGCATAACCTCGTAATAGAATTAAAGTCACCCGAACCCAACTTTAAATATATAACGTGAAGTTAGCGATATATGTCATTTTTCAAACAAAATTATGTCGTTTTCCATTGGGACAGAAAAAGCAGTTTTTCCGCTCTCGAAATCAGCTGGCTGTCAGATTTCATGTTCCATTGGCCGTAAAAAAACAAACACTTTTTTGAGAGTCAGAGACAGATTAATTTTGCGAATCTCGATATCTGAGCGAGATTCACACCTACTTACACTAACTCCAAAACATTTGCCATTTGTCAAGGCTTAAAGTGTGTTATTAATTACGTTTTTAGAAGATAAGTCGCTGCAATGGATGTCAACATAAATTGAGTGGATTTTTATAAGCATAAATTACAATTTAAGAACAGCTTACTCTTTAAACACGCACCACTACAAATGCAAAGAAAGAAAAATCTCGTTTTATGTTCCATTGCGCACGAAACATCTGCAATCTGAGAGCAAAATTTGAAAATCCCAATGGAAAACGACATTAAGCACAAAAAAGGCACAGTCGCAGTCAATTTGTCAAACTACGTCATGTTAGGCGTGTCTGACAAAAGTTTCTTCAATGTTGGGTAATTAACATTAGTTAGTTGTAAATTAAAAAGTGTCTTTGATGCCACTAGTTCGAAGTTGAACTACTAAACATGAGCTTGCTATTAATTTGCGCCACTGAATTTATAAAATCTTATATAAGGAATTTATGACAACTTTTGTCGTCAATTAAAATGAATTACAATATGGACCCAAACTAACGAAGTTGGCTGCGATGCATTAACACCACCGCCGTCAAAAGTGCAAGTGCATTTGAATTGAGGTTAATAAATACAAAATCAAATCTGGCTTCTTATAGTAAAAAATGTTGAAGCAAATCGCCTCATATGTGAACGATATATTTTCTTGTAAAAGATTGTCGGTTTCATAGACGAGACGTCCCCAAGACTATAATCCTCATATGCACACTCGTTCAAACAGATCCTCGCACAATGTTAGAACTCCTGGCAGGTGTAACGAAACTTCACCACCGAAGTTTTAGAATTGCATTGAGATGTCCTTACCCCAGTATAATAGAGGCTATCCTACTGTTGCAGGAACGTCTCTGGTCGTACCGTAACGGGATAGGCTCACACCCATGAGCAGATGGTAAAACGACCTAAAGTCTTCCAAACCTTCCGCCTGCCTTGCTACCCTTATGACCCCAGTTCACAGGACCCTAAGAGTCAGTCCGGGCAGCTGAAACGGAGGGGTGTTCAGGCCTTCGTAGCGTGCGGCATGCTAGCACATGCTCGTCCTAGCTCGTCGGATGGGGGGATTCTTGCCACTTAAGCTCTGAACGGGTGTTACGTTATTACATGCCTCAGATAAGATGTTGGTATCTGTTGATTTTAAAAGACGGAGCCGCGAAAAGTTTTTCTTGTATTGGTTTTCCCTGTTCTTGACATTCCAAGTGGGAGGCAAGCGGGAGGTGGAGAATGCTTGCCTGAGTGTGCCCACCCACATCGTAGAAACTACCCTAACTACGACATCCTTGGCTATCACGCCACTCATTATTGGTGATAGCCCCTAATCAACGCGGTATTACCGCATCACTCTATAGTAGTCCTCATCCTTTTCCTAGCCTCCGAACCGCGTCACATCCACCAACAACAAAAAGAACTAATACGATCTCATGATCCTAGAAAAAAAAAAAAATTATCTCCCCTTGTAATTTTGTCTCCCAAGTTCCATACGCAGAGACTGTAAACAATACCCGACCCAGTATCGATCACGACAGTTGCCCCGAATGAAACATCGTACTACTCATGATCCCTAACAGGAAATTCCACAATTTATTAGAAAAAAAAAAAACTAGAACTAACTTACTTACTACTGAATTACCAAATTGGTAACATTCTTAACACTAACAATCTAACTTACATCTACAATAAACCTCGCTATACAAAATTCAAATTCATTATTCGATATCTTTTATGCAAAATTCTTGTTCATGTATGTATCTTCCAGTTACATGTATATTCGGATGTAAACTTAAATGAATTATTTATGCACGACAGCGACAAAAAGAAAATCCACACTTATCATATAAAACTACTAATTTTGTTTACGTAGGCAACGCGAAAACTAAATTACAAAAAAAAAGGAATATGTCGCTTAGATAAAATGATGCACATAAAAAAAAATATAGTGATAAGAAAAAGGTCAAATGATCACTTACCGCAAAATTTAAATACGAGTGCTTGATACTCGATACTATTGTGGTCCCAGGGGTGAGGTCGACGTTGTGCACAATGTGTACCGCCCGTGGATAACGAACGCGATGACGTTCCTTTGCGAACGCATTGGATTGACGAAGAGCTACGGGATTAAACAATTTTTATGTGCATTTACTTAAGAGTAAAATTAACAAATACATATATTTCCAAAAAAAAAAACCTGATTGTCAACGACTTAATCTTTTATAACGAAAGCTGTTGTTGTGGATCGTCGCTGCCAATACACGAGGGATGATAGAAGCTGTTGAGGCGGTTGTCGCTGTTGCTGTTCCTGTCGCTGATAGTCGAGCAAAATTTCGGTGCCCACGCCTGTTGGTGCTTGTCGTACACTGCTGCTGTTGTTTAGCGTACACGCTGATGCTGGGACTGTACGTTGAAAGCTACTTGTTATCGCCCGAGAGTTATCTCCGGGACGTACGGTTTCGAGATGGGCTTTATCGTGATGTCGCGATGGTAAATGACTCGAAGCGTAACTCCGCGCTGATACGATATACGGCTTGTTGTTGTTGCCGAATAGGTTGTTTGGTTCTGCCGGTATTTTGGTGGGAAGATTTGTTTTTGGTTTTTGATCGGCGGGATTTTTTTATTTTTTTTTATGGAAGCTGCTTAAGCCTGGACGATCGGTACAGACGAGGTGCATGAGTCAGTAGAATCGGGCTATGTGAGGTCTTCTGATGATGAAATTTTTTTTTTTCGACGGGAACGCACATGGATAGCACGAGGGCGTACTAAGGCGCATGTGGGGCTGTTTCCAGAAGCAACGAGATAATATCGGGCTTCGGAGTTCTTAGCTCTTATATTTTCGCACACGGGTGGGTATTTTCTTTGTGCTTTTCACTGGATGCACCATTTCGTTTTTTTTTTAATCGTTACTTTTTTTTTTATCGCGTTACTACGATAATCTTTTGAGATTTCACAAAAAAAACTATTAAAAATCTTCGCGCCAAAGGTACAGTAACTTCCTATATTTAGGTGCAACACTGCAGATTTTCTACCGCTGTCGACTATACCGACTAACCACACTCGAACCCAGCCGCGAAAAAAAAACTGTCGAAACATGCGACTGGACGCTTTTATACTCGCGTCTATTTCCCTTCGGTTGCGGTATGGATGGCCTGATGCCACCGTTTTTTTTTTCCTTTTCGCTTGTATGTAGCCTACAAAAGTCGACTCCTATATACCTTTATCTCTTACCACTGTTGAGTGACTAGACACCCACTCCGAGATAAAGAAGATAAATATTTATACCAATTTGACAGCATGTACCCGAACCAAAATGATATTTACAACCGTGGTTTCAATATTTGAGGTGAAATGAAGAAAATTACTTCTAAAGTCCCCACGACGACCATGATTTTCAAACTGCTAGTTCTCAGTCGCGGTAAGAAAACGCAAATTAATCGAACGTTTCCCACAAAACTTGTTCTTTCGCAAGCAACGCGCGTGAAAAGAATAAGAGAAGAACGTGGTAATTGGTGCCACACCCATGAGAATCCGAATTAGTCTCATGTTCAGACTGAGCTAGCTGGGGGCGTATACGTAACATTTTTTCCTATCTTTTTAAGTCCTTACTATGAAAAACTCCTGTACGGACACCGTTTAGGTTTTCCAGTTCATAAAGGTTATTCCCAACACATTTACGTACTTTTTCCTTTACAAATTTGAAGCATAGTTTTGCATTCCGATGCTTAACGGCGTCACTTAAAACGAAATTTCTACGAAACACAATATCGCCTACTTTATAGCTGACACTCTTGCTTCTAGTATTATAAACTCTTTCGTATGTCTCGTGAGCGTTTTCTAACGATTGCTTAATGTAGCTATGCAATATATTCATTTTTGAAGGTTTTGGCAAATGTTCTAATTCCGAATTGTTTAGCCCGTCTAAATGCTTGAGCAACTCATACGTGGACCCATGCTCAACCATTTTCTGTCCAAAGAGTGCCTCGTAAGGCGTCATATTAATCGCCGAATGAACAGCTGTTCGTATTGCACAGGTGATAGCAGGTAATTGAGCGTCCCAATTTGTCTGTCCTGGATCGATGTAGGAGCGTATTGCTGCAAGTATAGACCTATTAACCCTTTCGCTAGCATTTGATTGAGGGGCATAAGAAGCTGTTTTAATATGTCTGATACCAAATGTTTTCATTAATCTCTGGAAATCAAGACTTGTGAATTGCTTTCCATTATCTGTTAATATCGATTCTGGCACCCCAAAAAGAAAAAATACTTGTTCTTTTAGGAACTTGGATGTCGTATCCGTCGTCGCTTTTCTTAAAGGTTGAACTATAACAAACTTGGTTAGCTTGTCTAGAGCAATAATAATACAGGTGTTACCAGATTTGGATCTAGGATAGGGACCAAGGAAGTCTATATAAAGATGCTGAAAAGGTCTTTCGACGACTAATTGTTTGCCCATCGGGGCCCTAAGGATCGCATTTGGCGCTTTAGTGGATTTACACAAGTCGCAACTCCCGATGAACGATTTTACCTGCGCTGGCATATTTGGCCAATAAAATTGCTCACGCAGGCGGTACAAAGTTTTCCCGATTCCGCCGTGTGCCGCTCTAGGTGGTTGATGAGCCAAGCGAATTAAGTTTCCGGTAAGCTGTGGAGGTACCCATAGTTTCCACACCAGATCATCAAGTAGTGGATGACCGGTACAATGCTTAACCCTTTTATAGACGAAATTGTCTGAGATACATAGATCCGGCAATTGAGCTGCATTTTCTTTGACGGTATTAACTATGCTTCTGTACTCTTCCGATTGGAAGCTGGGATCTGCGAGATTAATCTGCAGTACTTCTAGCTCACTCCCTACCATCGTCGAAGTCGGGTCTATCGCATCAACCGCATACACTCTTGAAAGGGCGTCGGGAACCACGTTCAGTGATCCCTTACGATGTTGTATTTCAAAATCATAGCCTTGTAAGTACATACTCCATCTTGCCAACTTCCCACTCAAATCCTTATGACTCATCAACCACTTAAGGCTTGCGTGGTCAGTAATTATCTTAAACTTGTGCCCCTCTACGTATGCACGAAATTTTGTGACTCCCCAAACTGCAGCTAGACACTCGCGTTCGGTCACACTGTAGTTTTGTTGTGCGGCGTTTAATTTGTGTGAGTAATAGTAGATGGGTCTCTCACATCCATCTACGTCCACCTGACACAACACGCATCCAATGCCCGTCGCAGAAGCGTCGCATAGGATTACAAACTCCCTGCTATAGTCTGGGTTTACGAGGATGGGGGCTGAAGTTAGCAACGCTTTCAACTTCTTGAATGATTCCAATGCCTTATCGGTGAGCTCGAATTTTATACCTTTCTTCAGGGTGTCAGTCAGAGGAGCTGCTACAGACGAAAAGTTGCTAACGAACCTACGGTACCAGCCGGTCATACCTAGAAATCTCCTTACTTGCCTGGCAGTTTTCGGAGCTGGAAAGTCAGTTATTGCTTGTATCTTAGCAGGATCTGTCTTCAAGCAACCGTCTCCAACTATATAACCCAAATACTTAAGTTGTTTGTAACAGAATTTTGATTTCTCTAAATTAATAGTCAACCCTGCATCCTTCAATCGTTTTGCTACTACCGACAACATGTAAATGTGCTCATCAAATGTCCGTGAAGTCACCAGCAGATCGTCCAAGTAGACGAAAATATTTTCTCTGAGTTCGTGAGGTACCACTTTGTCCATGAGTCTGCATAAGCGTTGAGGCGCATTGCAGAGGCCAAAGGGCATAACTCGGAACTGATAAAGGGGGCGACCGGGAACGGTGAAGGCGGTCTTTTCCCTGGATCTTTGCTCCAGCGGTATCTGCCAAAACGCATCTTTCAGATCCACACTAGATATATAGTGTGTATCTGTCAGACGCGATAGCAAGCCCTCTATATGTGGAAGAGGATACGCATCCTTTTTGGTGACCTTGTTCACTTTCCGTATGTCCAAGCACATCCTGTCTTTCCCCGGCCGTTGTATTAGAACGACAGGTGAACTCCAAGCGCTTGAACTCACTTCGATGACACCAAGTCGTAGCATACGATCCAATTCCACATACAGACTCTTTTGCACCGCTGGAGATATGGGATAGTGTCGCTGTTTGACGGGTTCAGCCGTCCCGGTGTCGATGACGTGCTCCTCTAAGCTGGTTTTACCCAAGCCCAGAGTAGCAAACGAAGGAAACAACTGAATTACATCTTTAAGTCGGATGGACTCTTCGCTAGTCAAATCACGGGCATCTGAAAGACTTCCTACTATCTTGGATTCCGGATATCCCTCGGGGTTTCTAGGAAACAAATGCGGAGCAACTTCAAACGTCTGCCAAAAGTTCACTCCTAAGAATAGGGGTTGATTTAACGATGGTACTATAAAAAGCAGTAATTCATTTTCACTTTCTTTATATTTTACTTTCGTTCTTACATAACCTACAATTTGCTGTCTGTTACCATCAGCGGTCTTAACTACCGATTTGAATTTGGTAAATGGAATATTTTTCTTCATCAAGATATTATAGCCTTCTGACCCTAAGCAACTTACGCCTGCACCACTATCTAGTAGACCAGACAAAACTTCCCCGAAAATATGTACCTGAGCATAAGGCCGAGGATCATTTGGAGGAAAGTTGATTTCAGAAACTACAGAAGCTGCTTTATGAAAAAGTTTCTTCTCCCGAAAACGAGATCTTAATTGGCATACCTTTTTTGAAATGGGCTGCTTCGAGTTTCCGAAAATTCGGTTCCGTGTCTCGTAGTAAAAGTTTAAGCGTTCATGGAGAGATTTTCGAGGGTCTCGTGCGTAGCAGGGTTCGGTGGCTATTTTGTTTTCATTAGGAACCGCCGACGGTTCCTTCCTTTGTAAAATTAATATTGGTGGGATTGATGGTGATGTACTTTCTACATGTCCGGGTTTCTCTGCTGAGAGCGAATTGTCCCGGATGACAACTGGCTCCTTTGCAAGTTTTCCGCACAACGCGGACATTGCGGAGTAATTGTATTCTCCTGACCACATTTGTAGCAGAACAAACTCCTCTGCTGACTGTTACATTCCTTGAAGGAGTGTCCTGCGAGCTTGCAGTTCCAGCAGGTCAAAGGGGCTCTAGGTCGAGGAGTCCCGACCGCATCGACTGAATGGATCGCGCTGCTAGCTACCTGATTATCTACCAGCTCCAGTTCACTAACCATCCGTCGGTTTGGTTGGAAGTGTGAAACTCTGGGCTTCGGAATATCGTGATCACCGAAATACTTTTCCAATTTCCTACAAACATACACCATCTCTTGAAGGCTTTCAGTATGAAAGGTGATCACATGTTCCCCGATTCGCCTGTTGACATTTTGTCTAATTATTTCAATCAGGTCCCGATTTGGTTTGGGTCGTCTGAGCCTGGAGTTTAATTGTAGGATCGCCGTATAAAAGTCATCGAAGGGTTCCGATGACCCCTGATGACGATCAGACATTTTTCTTAGAAGTTCTGAATCCGACTCAAGACCACGAAACTGATCAATTAAGGCCAAACGAAGAACAGGCCAGGTTATGCTTTGATTCGATTTAATGAAAACCCAAAACCAGGTTTCCGCTTGTCCTGATACGAAATGGTGGAAGTTACGAACTACTTCTTCCCAAGCAACACCATATCCTTCCCTAATACGATCTAATCGAAACAGAAAGTCGTCAATTGTTATGTTTCGATTATCGAACTTTATTCCCCATTTATGAAAATGGTGGGCTTTAAGACTGGAAGATGTTGGGGCATTAGAATTTGAAATAAAATTTGACGGGGGTCTGGACGGATTGTCATTCAGGTTCAGACTGTTTAGTTGGGCTAAAAATTCATCAGCGTTGTGGGTTCGGGACTCGACAGGGTTTATTGGAACTTCATTCCCTGCAACTGGAATTGGTTCTGCCATTCGAGTCGTAAGAGGCGTTTGAGCAGTTAAAAGTTCACGCAACATGGAAGCGAATTCAGCCCTACTCTTAGATAGCTCCTCGCGAATGAAACGCAAATCATCTGCCCTATTCATGCCTACCGTTGCCGTAACAATTTCTTGTACATAATCAGAAAGCTGCTCTCTCTCATCCGATTCTGCTTCATCATCAGGTTCCGGTGCATCCTGAGATACAAATACATTCGAAAATCTGGGGGCTTCTGCGTTGAGATTATCTTGCATGGCTGCCATGGCAGCTAAAGCTTGCGCTGATGTTGTTGCGACTTCGGGTTCGGATATCTCCGCGGTTCTGCTTTGGCGGTGCTTTTTCGATATTTTAGTACCGACTGATACAACCGACATATTCGTTTTATCCTTTTTTTTTCGCAAGACATAATCGGACTTAATAGCGGCTTTATTACGGTCAGCCATTATGGATGTGTAAATGATAAAAAAAAATGAGGTATGGAAATGAAATAGTGCGATTGAAAAAAGGGAAAAAGATTAACGGAATTGTTTCGTCCTATGAGTTACGTAGCAAAAGATCAATCCAAAAAAATTATAATAATAATAAAGCTACTTCGACTTTATTCAAATTACTTCGCAAAGAATTCAAATTATCTTACATCTAACCTAACTACTTTCCCCAAAAGAAGACGATAATCAAAAAGAGTTAAATGAATGTGTATTTCAAAATAAATTTGGTGGATATGACGAGATTCTGGCGAGACGGACGTGTTGATAAGAGTTTTTGTTTTTTTTTTTTTCTACCACTATGAAACTTCATTTTAAATACAAGTTTTGTTTTGGAGTCTAATTTGCATGTTCTCTGTAACCTTGTCGGATGAACTGCAGCTAGCAACACGCCGCTTTATTGGGCGTTGTCGCCGGTCATTCAACTTCCGGCTCTTATACTCTGAAAATGCTTTGATAGGTGTACAAGTACGCGAATTTCAAAGAGAATTTGGTTAATCGTAGCAGCAGACGTAGCAGAAAATTCTTTACTCCACTACCGGACAACGAATACTTTCCTTCTCTGAAAGTGCACTAGAAAAAAAAGGAAGGTCAGTCTAATAATTGCAACGACCCTGGAATATTATTACCAATATTCACACGGACAAATATGTAGACATTCCTAACAAGAGTATACTACCATACACACGCAACGCTATGGTTTCGCAACGCCCGTAGTCGAATTCTCGAAATCCTAACTACCGGACAAAACTATGCGACCGACGTGCAATGATATCACTCTCTACGAAACCTGAAAGCATTTCAGAAAACAAATGCGAATTTGCTAAAGAGAAACAGGTCTGACTCAGGATCAGAATAGCTGGTATCTAACATTACTGTCATACCGAACTAGGGCTTCATTAGAACTCATAAAGGGAAAAAAAGAATACAGAAAATCAAACATTTCGTGCCCCACGTTGGGCGCCACCTGTAACGAAACTTCACCACCGAAGTTTTAGAATTGCATTGAGATGTCCTTACCCCAGTATAATAGAGGCTATCCTACTGTTGCAGGAACGTCTCTGGTCGTACCGTAACGGGATAGGCTCACACCCATGAGCAGATGGTAAAACGACCTAAAGTCTTCCAAACCTTCCGCCTGCCTTGCTACCCTTATGACCCCAGTTCACAGGACCCTAAGAGTCAGTCCGGGCAGCTGAAACGGAGGGGTGTTCAGGCCTTCGTAGCGTGCGGCATGCTAGCACATGCTCGTCCTAGCTCGTCGGATGGGGGGATTCTTGCCACTTAAGCTCTGAACGGGTGTTACGTTATTACATGCCTCAGATAAGATGTTGGTATCTGTTGATTTTAAAAGACGGAGCCGCGAAAAGTTTTTCTTGTATTGGTTTTCCCTGTTCTTGACATTCCAAGTGGGAGGCAAGCGGGAGGTGGAGAATGCTTGCCTGAGTGTGCCCACCCACATCGTAGAAACTACCCTAACTACGACATCCTTGGCTATCACGCCACTCATTATTGGTGATAGCCCCTAATCAACGCGGTATTACCGCATCACTCTATAGTAGTCCTCATCCTTTTCCTAGCCTCCGAACCGCGTCACATCCACCAACAACAAAAAGAACTAATACGATCTCATGATCCTAGAAAAAAAAAAAAATTATCTCCCCTTGTAATTTTGTCTCCCAAGTTCCATACGCAGAGACTGTAAACAATACCCGACCCAGTATCGATCACGACAGTTGCCCCGAATGAAACATCGTACTACTCATGATCCCTAACAGGAAATTCCACAATTTATTAGAAAAAAAAAAAACTAGAACTAACTTACTTACTACTGAATTACCAAATTGGTAACATTCTTAACACTAACAATCTAACTTACATCTACAATAAACCTCGCTATACAAAATTCAAATTCATTATTCGATATCTTTTATGCAAAATTCTTGTTCATGTATGTATCTTCCAGTTACATGTATATTCGGATGTAAACTTAAATGAATTATTTATGCACGACAGCGACAAAAAGAAAATCCACACTTATCATATAAAACTACTAATTTTGTTTACGTAGGCAACGCGAAAACTAAATTACAAAAAAAAAGGAATATGTCGCTTAGATAAAATGATGCACATAAAAAAAAATATAGTGATAAGAAAAAGGTCAAATGATCACTTACCGCAAAATTTAAATACGAGTGCTTGATACTCGATACTATTGTGGTCCCAGGGGTGAGGTCGACGTTGTGCACAATGTGTACCGCCCGTGGATAACGAACGCGATGACGTTCCTTTGCGAACGCATTGGATTGACGAAGAGCTACGGGATTAAACAATTTTTATGTGCATTTACTTAAGAGTAAAATTAACAAATACATATATTTCCAAAAAAAAAAACCTGATTGTCAACGACTTAATCTTTTATAACGAAAGCTGTTGTTGTGGATCGTCGCTGCCAATACACGAGGGATGATAGAAGCTGTTGAGGCGGTTGTCGCTGTTGCTGTTCCTGTCGCTGATAGTCGAGCAAAATTTCGGTGCCCACGCCTGTTGGTGCTTGTCGTACACTGCTGCTGTTGTTTAGCGTACACGCTGATGCTGGGACTGTACGTTGAAAGCTACTTGTTATCGCCCGAGAGTTATCTCCGGGACGTACGGTTTCGAGATGGGCTTTATCGTGATGTCGCGATGGTAAATGACTCGAAGCGTAACTCCGCGCTGATACGATATACGGCTTGTTGTTGTTGCCGAATAGGTTGTTTGGTTCTGCCGGTATTTTGGTGGGAAGATTTGTTTTTGGTTTTTGATCGGCGGGATTTTTTTATTTTTTTTTATGGAAGCTGCTTAAGCCTGGACGATCGGTACAGACGAGGTGCATGAGTCAGTAGAATCGGGCTATGTGAGGTCTTCTGATGATGAAATTTTTTTTTTTCGACGGGAACGCACATGGATAGCACGAGGGCGTACTAAGGCGCATGTGGGGCTGTTTCCAGAAGCAACGAGATAATATCGGGCTTCGGAGTTCTTAGCTCTTATATTTTCGCACACGGGTGGGTATTTTCTTTGTGCTTTTCACTGGATGCACCATTTCGTTTTTTTTTTAATCGTTACTTTTTTTTTTATCGCGTTACTACGATAATCTTTTGAGATTTCACAAAAAAAACTATTAAAAATCTTCGCGCCAAAGGTACAGTAACTTCCTATATTTAGGTGCAACACTGCAGATTTTCTACCGCTGTCGACTATACCGACTAACCACACTCGAACCCAGCCGCGAAAAAAAAACTGTCGAAACATGCGACTGGACGCTTTTATACTCGCGTCTATTTCCCTTCGGTTGCGGTATGGATGGCCTGATGCCACCGTTTTTTTTTTCCTTTTCGCTTGTATGTAGCCTACAAAAGTCGACTCCTATATACCTTTATCTCTTACCACTGTTGAGTGACTAGACACCCACTCCGAGATAAAGAAGATAAATATTTATACCAATTTGACAGCATGTACCCGAACCAAAATGATATTTACAACCGTGGTTTCAATATTTGAGGTGAAATGAAGAAAATTACTTCTAAAGTCCCCACGACGACCATGATTTTCAAACTGCTAGTTCTCAGTCGCGGTAAGAAAACGCAAATTAATCGAACGTTTCCCACACAGGAAAGAACCTTAATTCGCATCAATGATTATTTACAATTAGAATATCACAACCATGTTGTATAACAAAAGTTATTAGACATGTACTCAACGGAATACGGAAAAATTCAATGAAAGGACTTTCTCGACTGCAAGAAAAAGTATAACGCTACCACTGTGATTCCCAGATCTTATTCTGTTCCTCCTGTATTTTTGGGATTTCTTTGCATAGGGACAGAGACGATATGGGAGTTGATTTCCTTTATATAACAGTATTAGGTCGGCCCATAACGATGAGCTCTTTTCAAATTATGTTACATCACATCACACAGTACGTTATCGAATGAAACCCTTCCACAGCTATGCGTGTATGTATATGTATTGTATACATGTGAGGCTCCTCCATTGTCCCATTATGAACATCACATTCCTGTTTTTACTTCTGTATATACCAACCGATTATGTAATAATTAGATGGATATCTTTGAAGATACACAATGACATCCAAATATAACTATATTATGCTGAAACGAGAGCAAACACTATACAAATTAAGTTCCAACACACTGTATGCTAATTAAGGTTTGACCTTTGTGGACTCTACCATAATGAAGCTTTAGTTTTTAAATGGATTTTTCAAAAGCTGTCTCTGCTCAAATGGCTGATTCCGTTTGGGGTTCGTTCACGAAATGAGTCTTTGCAGACTTACCCGGGAGAGGAGGTCTTACGGTTCACTAATTTGAGTCTTGTGCCGAAATATTAACGCTTCGTTTTTGCTACAAGTTTTTGTTTCCTTTCCCTCGGATGGGATATCCTTTTATTGGACAACTTTAACGATTTTTTTTATTTGTCTTTAACTGCCCACATTCTCACCTTTAAATGTTCCACTTGTTTCGTAATAAATTCCCTTCGTGGGTAGCTCAAAATTGGACGGTATGATGCCTTATTTGTAAGTCTTTCGGGATTTAAGATCTAATCGATGACAGTAAAAAAGTAAAAACATCGGCAAAAGTTCGGAAAAAGGATCTGCTTGTATAATGGGGTGTATCTTGATGGCAGTATTTCCGTAATCGACGTAAGAGTGTGATTATTTAAGCAGCGATAATATCTAAGTACAGTAGACTTCAACGTTTCGACTGAAAATAAAGTGCACGCTCTCCACCTGAAAAACTTTGACATATTGTTTCGCACCCATGTCTCGAATGACAGCCTTAACGTATTAGCCTTCTATAGGGCTGCGATGGGTTCTTCCGAATCTATGGGTGGGAAACAGATGAGAGAAAAAGGGGTTTGCAGTACGGAGTAGTACGTTAATAAAAAGAAAACAACAAGAATATAACCTTTTGCTAGTTGAAACACCAGTTTATTTCGACTGTCTCGTAAGGACTAGACTTATGTCATAAAAATGCATGAAAAATAACCACTTGTGTTGGAAAGCTATTAAGCTTTAACTGTAATTATATAAATTTCAAAAATGCACACACTTTTTTTTAAGATTTAGTAGATATTCAAAAGTATGCAACGATAAGATTTAAATGACTAATTTAAATAAGTAGAATTAAGATCAATGTTTCATATCTCCTAAAGTGAACAAAGAAAGTCTGCGGCAACAAGCCTATGTAATTTATAAACGAAATAAATATTATTAATGTGCATCCCTTTGGTTTGTGTGACGTTTTAAATTCATGGTTATTTTCTTTACTATTGTTATTTGATTAGTTTATGTATTTTGAAATATGAGATGCAAAATAAACTCCAACCCAATGAGTACATTCGCGCTGTCATTAAAAAACGACCGAAAAATAGAAAGTTAGCAAAATAACGAGTAACGAGTAGTTCCACTCATGGGTCGTGGCTCAGAGAAATTCTGTTGCTGTGTGTTGATAAAATTGTCCAACGCAAGACGTAGATAGTTGAAAATAAGTAATACATTTAATGATAGAGTACTCAATTGATCTCCATTTAATAATGACACTGCACTTTAAGGCAATTTTATGTACAAGTTGGTGGTTATCTGGAAGTGCCTATAATTCGGATCTTTGCCAAAACTTAGCAAGACTACAAGAACAGATCTAATACTGAATTTACAACATCATGCACTCGCATTTTTGCACGAGACGGGACAGAGAGATCCGATTTTCCGCATTCAATTTTACACAGTCATAAGAATGGGATCACAATTCAGACGCTTACAGTGCATGGATGTTCTACCCATAATTAAAGATACGTAAAACGGAAATAAACCCAAGCTCCGGCGACCCGCATTTCCATTTCTGATTTAAAACACGTCAAATGACAGTGGTAATTAGTTTCAGTAAATTTCACCAACTACCCATCAATCAATTCTACGAAATAAATAATTAACTGCCCGTTTATCACTTCCGGAAGCCATTTTGTTTTATTGGAAAGCGAAATTGCGTTAGCCATCGCTATAAAAATATCAACAGGCTGAGCTTTCCCATACTTCCTAAAGGGTGATTTTTTAAGAGGTTTAGAACTTTTTTTTAAAAAAAAACACAAAAAATTCGAAAAAATGAATGAAATATTTATTTGAATCGATAGTTTGAACCTTGCAATTTAATGTTTAAAGATAATTTCATGGAAATGTTGACCGCGGCTGCGTCTCAGGTAGCCCATCCGCTGAGTCCAATTTTGGCATACTCTTTCACACATATCGGCCGGTATCTCACGAATGAATGCATGGATGTTGGCTTCCAGTGCGTCAATCGAAGCGGGCTTGTCCCTATACACATTAGCCTTGGCATACCCCCACAAAAAATAATCTAATGGTGTCAAATCGCACGATCTAGGCGGCCAATTGACCGGCCCGAAACGTGAAATTAACTGTTCACCAAACTCGCCTCGCAATTGCGCCATTGTTTCGCGTGCTGTGTGGCATGTGGCACCGTCTTGTTGAAACCACATATCATGCAAGTCAAGAACTTCCATTTCGGGCAAAAAAAAGTTTGTTATCGTCGCTCGGTAGCGTTCACCATTGACAGTAACGCTGCGATTCGCATCATCTTTGAAGAAATATGGCCCAATAATGCCGCCGGCCCATAAACCGCACCAAACAGTGGCTTTTTCGGGATGCATTGGTAGCTGTTGCAATGCTTCTGGCTGATCTTCACTCCAAATGCGGCAATTTTGCTTATTTACGTACCCATTCAACCAAAAATGAGCCTCATCGCTGAACACAATTTTTCGATAAAAAAGCGGATCCTCGGCCAGCTTTCCAAGAGCCCATTCATCAAAAATTCGGCGTTGTGGTAGGTCGGCTGGCTTTAGTTCTTGCACCAGCTGTATCTTAAAAGGCTTTACGCCCAAATCCTTCCGCAAAATTTTCCACGTAGTGCTGTAACAAAGGCCTAACTGCTTGGAACGGCGCCGAATCGACATTTCGCGGTCTTCTGTCACACTAGCTGATACGGCCGCAATATTTTCTTCACTACGCACAGTACGTAAACGTGTTGGTGGTTTAATGTCCAACAAAGTAAATTTGGTGCGAAATTTGGTCAAAATCTTCCGAATAGACTGCTCAGAAGGTCGAGAATGCCGATCATAAAATGGAAGCAGCGCGCGATGAACATTTCGAACCGAGCACGAATTTTGATAGTAAAATTCAATAATTTGTTAGCGTTGTTCATTTGTAAGACGATCCATGGTTAAATTGCAAACCAAACTGAAGCTGTTTGACAGTGACACAAGGTACTAAACACACGTCAGCTGTCAAAACCAGTGTTGCCAAAACCAAACCAGCTAAAAAATCACCCTTTATTACGTAAACAAAATGGCCAACCAAAATAGTGTCAATTATATTTCCGTGCTATGTATTGCTGTCCTTTTCAGTCACACGACTATTTAGTACTGGGCGGGGCATCCCTTTAATCTTTAATCTTTCGTGTTAGGAATGTGTGATGTTGTAAATGTAGCATTAATGACAAGCTGAGAAAAACTATTTGATACTCACTCTCGTTACTCGTTATAAATTAACGTTTCTATTTCACTGTCATTTTTGAATGTGATTCTGTACCGAATTTGTGGCAAGCCCAAAAAAAGCATGGGTCTTTGAAATTTGTCAAGCCTTTCGGTTGTTTATTAACAAAAATTCAATACTCAGATCGAGTTTTATACAAACATGGTGGCGAATTCGTTAATTTAGTAATACGAATTCGTTGAAATAAATTGATAGTTTTGAATCGAATTTGGAAAATTTGCCACCCGCAATATTTCAATTTATTTTAAATCAGGAGGAAGGACACGTGTTCAATAAGAGGCCCAAGGTCGAACACATTTAGTTCAAAATGAATCAAATATCCTCCAGAACTTGACTAAGAGTTGCAAAATCATTCTAAGAGTTGCAAAATCATTCAACTACGTTGTCAGTTCAAGTGAAACGTAACCTTCACGTTCTTGATCCCTTGGGCAAGGAAATGGCACACTCCATCGTTCAGCAAGGTTCTGTACCTCACATCTTGCTGCATCGCTCGTTTTCGACTTTAATCCCTCTATTCAAACAAATACGAAACTCTGCACCACAGCCACAACCCCACAACAATGAACAGCCTCAAACCGTCCAACTCTCCAGCTGTATGCCTCTAAAATGACAGTTTCCATTACATCGCTGTTTCATTTTGTTACTGTTTAAGTGTTTAGCTATATTGCTACCACCAGATTCCATCTAATAGCTAAAAAGGAATATTTATATATTGATTCGGTGGACGAGTGTGCTGAGTGTAAAAATAAATGCTGAGAAAATGTATTTGCTCGCATCAGCACATCGGGGCGTCCTGAAAGCGCATTTGCATTCATATTTAATGCCAATCCATGCATTGAGTTGTGATAAGCAATTAAAGGGTCTCGGAATCGCTATAAGTGCCTTTGCATTATGTGCATTCTATGATTTTAAATTATCTGTCAGGAGTGGCATAAAAGTTTTAAGGTTGTGTTGCAAACATTTTAATTAACTCTTGCAACAGGTTGGGCAATCGATTGGATTACTTGCAATCTATGGCAGGAAGTCGTTAATGTATAATATTATGACTTGTTCTTCATTAAATTTAGTCTGGTTTTCTATGCGAGGGCATAACTTGGGCAAAAGTTTGCAAAGTCACATATGTTGTAGCGTTACTATCCCTAATTGGAGAATCATGAAGATGTCCCAAGGATGTAACTGAGTAGCCTGTGGGAAAAGACCGTTTGTTATTAAGAATTTTTTTTGGGCGGAAACTTTTCGTTTTCTTTACCATCTGCTTCATTGGGAATGTGATTTGAAAAAGGACATCCCGCAATGGTTTGGTAATGCCAAATTTGAGCACCAGTGCAGCTTCCGGAGAAATCAGGGACAGATTTACTGCAAAAGACTTATTTTTAAAATTCAATAAACCATTGTTGGGTTAGTTCTTTGTAATCACAATTTAAAGAAGAATCGGAACCTCTATTTTGCCATGAAGGCATGAGCAAACTCTTAACACACATATACTTATACACATTCACGAGAAATGCAGATAGAAGATTGAAAACCACATCCACATCTGATAAGTGGTTATCGCATTATACAGATGGACGCACTCAAAGGTAAACTAAATTGCTACCGAAATCGGTCGAGCGGGTTTTGGGTAGTCCACATGGTACACACGTACGAACATTGTTGCATATAGCAGAGCTTAAGCTGAGCACTGAGATAAATCGCCGCTTGAGAGGGCTTTGGTCCCGGTGAGGTGAAACCGAATATCGAAACTTTTTTTTTTAGTATGAACAGCCTCTATATTCAATTGGACCCAATGAGAAAATAAAAGCTCTAGCAAAGACAAGCGTGATTTTTAAATATGGCAAACGTTAAATTATGGGAAATGTATTATTGTAAACACTAAGTGAACGCACTCTTTTGCAAACGTCAAAAACTAAACCACTGAACGATAGCAATTCACCACTTCGAATTGACAGAACATTTTTTATTCGACTTTGCAAGGGAGTGGACATGCAAAAGTGTAAGTAGACATTTTAATAATTTTTCATCCATTGTTTTAAGGTTTCTTTCATCAATTCCACATAGGAAATAAAACGCTTTCATCTGAATGATCAAAAAGGTGTTTTTATTTGTTGCCCTCCCTGGAAAGGTCGAACAAAAAGAAATGTTTTAAATAATCGTACATTTTAAGAGCTTTTCCAAAATTTGGTATTGAAAAAAAAGCTAAAACAATAGTACTTTATACAGGGTCCCTATCCCTAGATCAAACAAATAATAAACGATTCAGATTTTTCCAGTAACGACAGTTACTGAACATTCTGCGTTGGAAAAAGTTCATTTGAGTGGAGAAAAATATTCCTTGGAGACTAAAAAGTCGGTCGACAATCCTCAACACAGAGAGGAACTATTCGTGCACTTCCAGCGACTTGGATGCAACACGAGTCACAAATCCTCCATAGCCATTTAAACCGTTTTCTGGGTAATTGAAGTGGAGAGCAATAAAAAATCTTCCATCAGGACATGCGATACCAAGAACCAAGTATAACCGATTAAAAGACACAACTGATTTAACAATTTAATACTGATTTATTGAATTTCAAAATTGACTTAACACTTTTGGACTGATTTACTATATTTATTACTTTTTAACAACCGATTCATTAATTCTTTTTTCCGACTATCGACCAGTCTCGTTGGCTGAACCTCTTCGACTGACTTCTTTTTCCTGCCTAACCGGTAGTGCCTGTACCTTTTATTCTTTCTTTCTTCTTTACATTCTCTTTTTCTGTTACAATTCGGCCGTCCTGACCACCAATCGTCCCGATTCCACGGTAAGCATTCCCTTCGATATTCGCCCATGGCTTAATATTTGCCGCTTCCCATATCCCCTCATACGGGACTCGCCCTAGTTGAAAACCTTCAATTTCTTTCAGCAGATACCTGTCGTTAGGCAGAACTTTGGCTATTCTATACGGACCTTTGAATTTAGGAATAATCTTCTTGCATGCGCCCGCTGCACTTTCGTAATTCTTTACCATGACATAAGTGCCTACTTGGTAGCCTACACTAGTACGGTTTCGATCTTTCAATTTCTTATTTCGTTCCTGGCTTCTAATAATATTACCTGAGGCCCGTGTCCTCGCCTGTACTAAATCCCTCATCTCTGTTCTTCGATCAAATTCCTCCAAGCTTTCTTTCAGGTAGTCTATCACTACTCCTTTTTGCCTAATTCCAAACAACAACTCGCTCGGAGTTGTTCCTGTACTACTGTGTATAGTATTATTCATCGCGAACTCTATTCTAGGCAACACCCCATCGAGTGAAGAAATCAATCCGGCGTTGGTCATTTTAGCGATCATCGGTCCTAAGCTCCGATTTACCCTCTCCACTTGTCCATTGGCCTGGGGAGACCCGGTCGCAATCTTTATGTGTCTCACGTTATTTTCTTCTATAAATGTTCTAAAATCTGCTGACGTGAACGCACTACCTCGATCTGATATCAGAGCTCTCGGTCTACTGTAAAACATAAAATAGGAACGCAAGCAATTCAACACTTCCTTAACGTTTGTAGTCCTAGTGGCGAATAACTTCACGTACTTGGTGAACGCATCAATTACCACGAATACATACTTCTTTTTTGCATTTTTCAGTGAGATCGGACCCATGTGGTCTATGTGCACGGTCTCGAAAGGCACGTCGCCCTTAGGGATGCTGTGCAAATGCCCCTCATGCCTACCCGTCTTAGGCGAAAAAGTGATACATTTCAAACAATTTGAAATATGTCCTACTACCTTCAGCACTATATTCGGGAACCAGTATGTTTTCATTATTAGTCCTATTACTTTGTCGCGGCCCATATGACCCATCTCGTCGTGATACATCCTGATAATATTCCCTTCCATTTCCCTAGGTACGTAAAATAAAATCTTTGTCCCCATCTTCCTGTATACTAGTCCGTTCCTCATTTCATACAATTTACTTTCTTCTATCTCAAGTTGTTTCCTAATCTTGTTTATAGTTTCGTCTTTCAGCTGACTAATTGATAAATTCTGTTCGAAAGTATTTTCTTCCAAGACCAGAATATTCATCGCCCGACTCAAAGCATCTACATGCTGCATCTTTGCTCCCCCGCGATGTTCCAATACATAATCGTAATTCTGGAGTTCCAGCGCCCACCTCGCTATTCGAGGGTTAATCTCTCTCTTGTTTAATGTGAGGGTTAGCGAATTGCAGTCGGTCACTATTTTGAACTGCAGCCCATGCAAATATATCCTAAATCTCTTGAGTGCGTATATGATCGCTAGCGTTTCCAGCTCAAAGCTGTGGTATTTCGCTTCATGGTCTGTGGTCCTCTTTGAGAAATAAAACACCGGGTGATATTTCCCATCGCTCTTCTTCTAGCTGGATTCTGTTCGCTAGGATTACTTTCTCGTGAAAGTAATGCTGGAACGTCTCGGTGGTCAGCCACTTCCGCTCCTCGGTCGCACGCTTCAGTGTTAAACGGCTGGTATGATCCCCGAACATTTCTCTCATCTCGTCCAGTAGTTCGTCTATCGGTATTGTCGTGATATCTACCTTAGAGTGGAACCACTTCAGTGCTTTTCCCTTTAGGCGGCAGGAAATAAGCACTCTCACATTGTTGTCATCGAGTTGGAATGCAACTTTCAAATTTCTGAGTTGTGCGATCCAATGTGCGAAACATCCCTCGTCCCCGGAAAATTCGGCCAGCAAGTCCTTCAGGTCAGTAAAATTCCTTTTTACTCCATCATCATCTTTGGCTGTCTCTCGTTTCTTCAACCACTCATTCTCCTTTCTCAGTGCCACATTCTCCCTTTTTTGTAGCTCGATCTCTTTCCGCATCACTTCCAGCTCCCTCTTCATTAATTTCCACTCGTTTTCTTGTTTATCTTTTTTTCTTTCAGCACTCGTCTTCTCACTCATCATTCTGTTCCTGTCATCATCTCGCTCATCATCCCGCTCATCGTCTCGCTCATCGTCTCGCTCGTCGTATCTCTCGTTTTCGTTGCGTGCTTTACGCTCACCTGCTCGCTCCTCTTTTGGCCCAACACTGTCTTCATACTCCTCCGATGATTCTCCGTCCACCTGGTCAACTATACCACAGCTGCTTGCTTCGTCGTCAAGAAAATCACCGCGCTCTCTCTCTGGTATGGACAAAAGTCGCAGTAGCAACTCGCTCTTGTTGCCCGTTGTCTTCTCCTTTAGTTTTGCCAGCCACAACTTCAGCTGCGCCGCTGTGTATTTTTTGTATTTTTCGATGTCTGACATGGTTTCACTGTGTCTGTTTTTTTTTTTTTTTTTTTTTTTTTTCTTTCTTGTGCACGTCTGTGCAAGTCTGTACACTTCGGGGTAGGAAATTTCACAGTCAGACCGATGCGCACTGAATTTAATTTCTTGTGTCGAATGGCACACACACACACAGGGAAAAACTTGTGCACGTTTCTGCTTGCACAGTCACTTCAGGGGTGATAATGGAGGAGAAACAAAAATTAAATTGGAACAGGGAAAAACAAGCCAATTGCGCACTTATGGCTTCTATGGTGGTTGATGGGTTTTTTTTTTTTTCGCGAACGATCCCACTTCTGAGATTATAACCGATTAAAAGACACAACTGATTTAACAATTTAATACTGATTTATTGAATTTCAAAATTGACTTAACACTTTTGGACTGATTTACTATATTTATTACTTTTTAACAACCGATTCATTAATTCTTTTTTCCGACTATCGACCAGTCTCGTTGGCTGTACCTCTTCGACTGACTTCTTTTTCCTGCCTAACCGGTAGTGCCTGTACCTTTTATTCTTTCTTTCTTCTTTACATTCTCTTTTTCTGTTACACAAGGTTGCTTAAACCCTCATATGAAGGCTGACTACTGATGGACCATTGAGAGTGGTACGCCTGAGTTGGCTATTCTACAAAAAAAATAAAAGAATGTTTGATTTAAATTAATTTCCTATTATCAAATAGTCATACTTAAAAACTAGTAGGTATATTTTTTGACAAAAACTCCTCAACTTAACATCTCAATAACTGCAAATGCTATTCGAAAAAGAGGCACAAATTTGGAATAAGCGAGCCAAATACATTTAGCATTGAGTGTAAAACTTCATGCAAAGAAATTTGGTGACCGGTGTAACTAGCAACTGGGATGTATACGGTGTATTTTCGTTGCAATCTTTGCGAAAACAAAAAGTTTTTCTGTAATATCTGACCAGAATGGGCATTCTGTACGGCGAAAACGTTATAAGTATTACAGAATGACAACCCAGGATTCAGCTTCTGTCAATGTCTATTTTAATGAACATTAAACTCAGTAAAGCCCGTTTGACACTGCATTTTTCTCTGATTTTTTTTTTCTCATTTTAATCACATTAAATCATGTTGAAAAGTCAGCTTCGTGTAAAAGAGACTAAAAGTGTATTACGAAAGGCTAAGCAATTGCTTGCAAAGCAACCAAACATTTTCAAACGTATTTATTTTCAAATAAGCTTTGTTCGGGTACTTTTTAGCAAACGTAAAATTATTAAAAATTTGCTAAGAAACTGTGCGAATTTGCGAATGCGACCACGTCCTGAGAAAATTGAAAAAAATGCTAGAGAAATCCATTTCCCCTCTTTTAATTTTTTCGTAATTTTCTACTCGCCGAATTTAGACTTATTGAAAAATGAAAATTGAAAACTGACAAGGATAACTAAGTGACAGCTCAAAAGTTTGACAAGTAAGACTCTATTCATTTTTTCTGCCGCACATGTTTACTGCAGCACTCAGAATATCTTCTTCATCACTAGACTAGACTCGAATAACGTTTCGTATTCGTCTTCACTTTCACTGAAAAGTTCGAAAAGTTCAGTGAGAGGATACTAGGAGAACGCTTCACCATAGGACAACCAAAATAACGAGTTTTCCACAATTTATCATAAATATATACATACCACCATGCTGATTCGGGGGGGCAAGTCACTCCCTATTCTTTTAGTAAACATATTTGTCTACTTTACTTTGCATTGTCAAAACAGATGCTATAAAAAATAAATCTATTCTTCATCTTACATCCCTGCAATTGCTGTCATCTAGTGAGGTAATATTCTGACTCTAAGCGTGGTGCTTATCCTTTGACTAGTGCTTTTTTTTTCTCTCAATGCAGCGGGTTGTTTTCCGCTAGATTGAAAAAATTCCCTGGAAGTGATATTTCACAAAAAGTGCTGGACAGCCGGCGCAAATGGTGAAATGTCAATTTGTTTTATATGGAGATTCACATGCCGCTAGTCAACTAGCGGGCAGTGGAACGCGGCCAATGAGGCCGAGGTAGTAGCACTGTCAAAGTTAAAATGCAAGGATTACATATAACGTGAACATAATGGGCGCCGCCGCTGTAGTTTGTAGTAGTGGCAGTAGTTCTTATTGGCAAACTTTTAACTTTTGTTGTGCGACATGTAGCAAAATCAGTCGAAATAATTCTCGCGGTTATTTGTTCAGTGGTGAAAAAAAATTGGAAAAAATTCAGTTAGAAGATTGCAACTTATAAAAATATAAAAAAGAAAGCACAACAGACCTCATTGTGTTTAGGCAGTGCCCTCAGTTATAGCCGTGCGCAAGGCCCTAGTTATAGCCATACGCTAAACGGAGCCGTAAAAATGTTCGTTTGTTTTTTTATCACTTAAATGTTGAGCGCCTGTTTTCGGCAATAAATTTAATAAAGAGAAAACTAAGAAACAAGCTTGAACGAAAACCTTAACAGGGTTGTTGTTTACAAAAAGCGCACTGCTAACCCCGTGCTATGAGGTACAACTCTCTAAATAATACAGAAAACAGAAACATGCTTAACATCAATATGAATGACTTCAAAAACAAGGCCAGCACTACGACGAGTATTATCGATTCCGGTTGATAAAAATTATGTACTTGTAGAAAATGAATACATATAATTAAAGACTGATGTATTATGCCATTCAGAACATTTTAAGCACTTTTAGTTTGTTGAAAAAAGTCGGGATTTCTACAGAATTTCGTCAAGCCTAAATACAGAGTTCTAAAGAATTTTTATCTTTCATCTACAAACTTTTGAAAATTTTTCGCCCTATTCGCACCGAGATGTGAATCCGAACACACAGCAACAAAAATCCATCATCCAAAGAATGTAATATATAAATAAGTCTGTTCTCAACGGGTAGATAAGTAAGGATTGCGTATACAACAAATTTTGAGTACCCTGACCAGTCTTTTTTAAGCTTGATTGCCAGTCTAACCCCACCCAGTTGATGACATTTTATTTTTCTGTTCGCAGTTTTTCACTGGGCTACTTTTTTTTCAATTCAATTCCATGCGCTTACATTCCCTAATTCCAGATTTCATCGCCAATCAATCAATCATCGAAACGAATCATTATAAATGCAACAAAGTTACATTGAAAATAAATTTATAGGTACATCCCCTTGCTCTTGAATTATTTACCCGAAAACACGCAGATTATTTGTTGCCTTTTCTGTTTTCTTTTTTTTTCTCTGCCAATTTTGTTGCTTCCTATTCCAATCGAGGTTTCGATACGTATATTCTTTTCGGATTATACATTATCCGGTGTTGCAGCCCCAACTCCTTGTTCATGGCAAATTCGCTGAATACATATTTACTCGCTGGGGCGTATTGTTCCTTTTGCTTGTTTCAATTATATTCTGCGAATATACATGGAGCGTCGGGGGTTGGGCCGACTTGGCAGAATTCATTGATATTTCTTCTTTGAATTTGAATTTCACATTACGTGCAAGTTGTGTGCGGGGGAATATTTTGAATTTTGTATTTTGAAACCTCGTTTTAAGTGACAGTAATTGGAAAAAAAATGTTTTGCCAAATAACGTGGTGAATAAGCAAATTGGAACGGAAATGTAAGCAGTGCAATTTATCGTCGACTTGAAAGTGTTGACAAACAAGGGAAATTGGGTTAATGGAGAGGTATATTTAAAAAAATAAACATCGGGTGGAGTTATATTGCTATCGGGGGGCCTTTCGTTAGATATTTTGTCTTTTAAATGGCTCTGCCTGCCCGGCTGTGGTTCAAAACAAACTTAAAGGTACGATTACACTGCCATTTTTTCGAGTCATTTAAATGACGCTCTGACGTCAGCATTAGAGTGCCATTCAAGCTACTATTCATCATTGGTGATATGCGAAAAAAATGGTGATCACATGAATGAAATCATGGTCATTTTTGTCCCAAAATCAAATGACAACACTGCGAGTCATTTAGAATTTTGCTTTGGGATGCCATTAATAACTAGCGAAAAAATGACGATCACATGGTAATGACTTGCCTCATCTAAATGACAAATGACACCTTTGCTATTATTTCGATTTTGCGTCATTTATCTGTTTTGTGATCAGACGGCAATGACCATTAAGACAAATGTAGCTCATTTAGTGTTTTTCTCTCGGCGAAGACGCATAGATACGTGTGCTACGACTTTTTTGATTAAATTAAATAGCAGTGAAAAGAAAAAATGTCGAAAAGAACTTTTGCGATGATGGTGGAAATTGCGGAGACGGCGTATTTGGCAGCGTATGTGCTGGAAATCAGTGAAGACGATCTTGATTACGAGCCAACGCGACGAAAGCGGAGTATTTGGCAAAAGAAGTGGTTGAGCCGTCGCGAGAAGAGTGGATTTTGTGCTGGACTACTGCTCGAATTGCGCAAAGAAGAACCTCAACTATATCGCAATGTCCTTCGTTTGTCAGCCAATCAATTCGATTATTTGTTGAAGTTGATGAAGCCACACATCGGAAACAGAATAATTTTCCTATCCCGATTCACTACTGCTTTTTTTGACTTCGACCTCACAACATAGTTGACTGAATAGTCCAAATTGTCGGCACTTGACGGCGACGGTTCGTATTCTATTTCTCTCAATGTACGTACCGAACAACACAACCACAACAAAAAAATAGAAACCAGTTTATTAATTACCACGTCCTTTCGCCATGAGACAAAGTTCAAATGATACGATATCTGGTATTAAATGCTGCGTCATTTGTCATTTGTGAAGTAAAATGGCATAGCATGAATTCCTTGCCTCGTGCCTAGGTATTTTTTGGACGCTAACATTTAAAGATCCGAGGAAAACGAGACTTTCCTACTGACTGCCAGTTTGATGTCAATCACTGACCAGATTTGATCTGTCATCCTTAGAAATTGATGCAAAGTAGGAGCTGCTTTCAAAAAAGCGATTTTTCCGCTTTTCTAACAAGGTCCTTCACAACTCTGTGTGTGTGTGGTATATCCTTCCGCATTAAGATGGATACGACATCCATTGTAGAATTACTAAATCTAGAAATGCAAGTCAATGCATTTTTAGTTTGACAGCAAACAGTGCTATAAATACACCCAATACTAATTGACTTTTGTACTTGTGCACCGTTTAGCACCACATGGCTGTCGTGTTCTCTTAACCTGCATTACTCTAAACATATTCCGTCCTTAGTGCCATACTTGCAATGCCTTAATATATGAACAAACATGTGCATACATTCACATGACAAAGTGGCGCTACTTGTTTGAGCTGTAATATGTAGAACATATCTACTACATTAGTGATTAACACGGCTGCACAATATCCTTTGTGCAGAAAAGTACCACAAAAGGAATGGGCAAAAAATTATGCACTTACATTTCCATGTGTGCAAACAAACACAAGCTTTATGTACAAGAAGGACATGCCGTGCATACATTTAGCCTCTCCCACCAGCACGTCCTGCAGCTGGCTGCTGCCTCTTGGCGGTTTCCTTTTCATCTTACAATTTCAGTTTTCAAGGATTACATTTGATGGCAGGGAAAATTGAAAAGGGCTTTTCAACATATCGTAGACGGCTGCTTTGTCGAAAGTTCCAATAGACTCTAAGGCAGCACAGACCCATGCAGTACGTGCCACTGAGAAGGGTGCCGCCCATCCTTGTGGAGAGCACAAACGTGTCCGACCGTCAGATACTCTAACTAGGATCAAAAATATATACGCAGCCATGTATACCACTGAATTGGATACCTCTTATGTTTAATGTTGTCACCGTTTTGGTTAATATAAAATAGCTTGTAGATAGGAGCTTCCGAAATGGACGTGCCAATGGAAAGTGAGTTCGGTGCGATTCCTTTCACCAAGGACGATTGCAAAAAGAAGGGAAAAACGAAAAAGAAAACGAACCGCTATCGCAGTTTTTTTTTTATTTTTTTGCGGCACTCTAACGGTACAAGTGGAGCTATATCGCTGTGTGTATGCGATAGGTTGGATCGGGCATCTCTACAGTCTACACTTGAACAGCGGTGGCACTGAAAGCATTTTAAACGCAAATTCGTCGAATGGTTTAGTTGAGATTTTTCGCTTAAGCTTTAATTTAAATTCATGTCATGCTCTTACTTTTCAATAGGAACCTATGGGAAGTCCTGTGGACTTGGGATGTACGAATGGATGGATGGCTGCCTGGATAGATGGTTAGATATAATATTGTGGATACATTCTAGGTTCTCAGTCTATTTAATTAAGGTTATTGATTTTCTTACATAAACTAGTATAATAGGTAGTTGTGTAGATTTGAGTAGTCTGCGATTTGACCTCTGCCACACGTGCGATGGGATTCGGGTATCCTTTATACGAACCTGCAATTAGTTAAATATCGTCTAATCTTTTATATGACAGCATTGCATTATGTCAGGACTATGATGTCGTACATCAGCAATCAATCGAAGAGTTACGTCAATTGTTAATTTCATTAGGCTGTAAGTCCTTGCCAAAGAAACCCCAATGACACTCTGACTCTGACTCTATATGCGAGCCTTATGCCTTATTATCCCAGCTCTCCTCGTTGGAAGCGTGGACCTAAGCGACGGTGAAAGATTATAATCTTGGTCGTTTTGAAAGTCTGATTATTCCAGCGATGTTTTGTGCCATTTGTTCCAGTATTCATCTTATTTTCCAAGGAACTTAACCTGGAATCTTTCACTTAGCAGTCGAACTCAAGCTACTGCGCTTACTTGTCTAAGTGTTCATATTTAATCCTGCCCCAATAGTCACTCAATTACGTTCTCCAATCCGATTTTGGGCATTACGTTAAAAGTTTTCTGTCTATTCCCGATTTTGAAAGATGTCTTTGGTATGGAATCGCCTGAATCCTCTCTGGGCATGGACGTGTATCATGGAAGCTTACTGTATCCTTGTAGCTATATAAAAGGCCTGGTTTTTCTTAGTTTCCATTTTGTGCAATCACTTTTCAAAGACATCAGTTTAACAAAAACAATTCACTGCAGACATTCAGTTGTGTGCCCAAGAACCACTCAGTAAAAAAACCTTCGTTAACAATAAATTATTTTAAACTATAGATATACAAGATTAATTACAGTTCGATGTAAATTAATGGCGATTTCGATTGAAGGAAAGAATTACCTCGGTACCCTTTCTATCAAAAGAGCGAATCTAGAAGTGCTCTTTCTATATTTCCTACGTTTCATTGAAGAAAAAAGTGCACTTCCAGGTCGATTTTTAACACGATAGAAGTGTCCGGGATAGTTTTATAGAATTGCCTCACCAACACACACTAGCAAAATGTCAGATTGAAATCTTTGTTGTGTGAAACAAGTTGTTCATTTGGCCTGCAGAAAAAAAAAATAGTAGGTAGCAACAGAAAACTCAATCTCACATAATGCTGTGCGTATGGGGTCTACCAGTACTACCACAATTGCAAAAGCGTTCCAACGAATTTCATTGAATTTCGGGGCAATTCTCTCTGATCTTCAATGAACCATAACGCCATAAGCAAAGATAATGGAATACAGAGATATATAACTTTCCGGTTGAAGGGCGGCTGCCGACAAGCTGTTTTCCCAAATTCATGAAGTCACGAATACTTGCTCATTTCTTTTCTAGTATTTATGTGAGTTCATGAATTGGACTTTAACGCAAGAATTCGGTGCTCTCTAATCTATATTTCACTATTTTTTTCAATCTAATAAATACTTCCACAAAAACCAAACAAATTCATTACGAAACACAAAACAATTAAACATTTCCCATAAAAGCAGTATGAAAAGCGGTCGGCCATTAGAAACATGCTTTTTTGTTCCTCACACGTTTTCACGGACGGGGGTTGAGATTACAAAAACAACAATGTGAAAAAAATGGTTTTGGGGGGGATAGACGTACGAAAGATATCCATCTCTTAATCACTTATCTCTGGCCATAAGTTTGCATTTTAAATTGTGTTTAAATTGTGTAAGATTGCAGTGCAACTCCGACTCCTCAAGTGCTTCTTTTTGCTACTACTTTACCGACTTTGGAACGCTGCGGTGATTTTTTGTTCACTGCCTCACAACTTCTATTAGCTCTGCACTTCACCTATGCCGCACAATTAGAAACGGTGCGCTGTTGTTTATTTTTTTATGGCCGAACTCCGACGTTGTGACAAAAATCTGGAAATGCATGTGGATCTGGGTTATTCTACAACACATTTCAAATTGCTGCGTTTGAGGTGTGAAAAACTACATTATCACTCGGTCGCGCTCGTGCGTAATGGACTTTAACAGTGAAGTCTCAGCGTTGGATTGTTACTACCTGTACGTGTTTTGTTTTGATCCGATCGCTGTCTGCAATAGAATGCTCACTGTTTATCTGTCGACTGTACTTGTAAGAGAACTTAAGACGTTAAGTACCTACATATCTGCGTGAAGACAAGTTTATGACTCTGGAGAGACTGTCATTACTGTCAACGATGGAACGATGGAGTAGTGGTACATTTATGTTTCAAATAATACCCTTAAAATGATTGCCTGAACAATTACGCAGCGTACTCCGTTAACTAGGTATACACAATTACGCCCAGTTTATGTGGTTTACTATATTACATGTGTAAGAAAAATAATCGGCTTGCCCAAACACGTGAACACTATCAGCCCAACGATCATACCTATGCAAAATTAATTACAAAGTTAATTCCGTTATCGCCTCGCGGCTACTGCTCATTAGAATGATTTGGCATTTATCTCTCCCTTCAGCAGGACTCCAGCGAAAACAACTAAATTAAATTTCCTCGCTCAAACATTCTATAATCTAAAACGAAACTGCTACTGGAATATTATTATTAGTTCGATGATTGATGGATTATTCCTTGCAATCATCACCTCACTGGTAATAGATTAGTTTCAAGCCGTTGATTGCCACTGACATTGATGAACTTCCTTTTAATGACTTCCATTACAATCGGCTGTGTATATATCCAAATCGTTTCCCTTACCCTATCCCAGCAGAGTTTTGGTTGAAAAAAAAAGGAATCGATTTGAAATTCAATCTTCGATTCGATTGACTCGCAATGTCTCGGGAACACAAATATCACATTCCAGAACTAATGTCTGCCGAAATCCATGTCCAATGATCTCAATCCCAAAATCCTGGCAAATAAGTAACATTTTCCACGAGCAAAAGCATCTGGGTATAGTCCCGATTCGGAGAATTACCTTTTCCCCAAATATGTCGGTGCCACTGCGCCTGGTTGGAGTTAAACCATCCCTGCTGAATGGATTGACGTGCTGAAACAACAGAGTCTATCGCTTTGCTTTACATTTCAACAGAAAGAGATTTTGTTAGGTACGCAGTATGTACCCCACCAGCTTTGGACTGGGTTGGGCGAGAGTGGGAGGTGGGAGATTTCTTTCAGTTATAGCTCTGGCTCATGTGTTTTTCGGGCTGTTCCATGTGTGAGGTTTTGTTCGAAATTGGTTTTTGCCTGTCGGCTTTTCTGATTAGAATTTGTTCGGCATGATTGTTCAAAGTCTATTAGGCTTGACAGTGTGACAAACGTCACAATCATATGCTCGGGGCCAAGCGAAGGTATGCGAAACTGAGTTAATTTGGATTTGTCACGCACATGTTGTGGCGCATTATGTTTCCATTCAGAATTATTTCATTTCATTCTTCTTTTTTTTGGTGTTGTTTGTTGTCAATTCATTGGAACTGAGCGATTATTACGACACGGAGGCCGAACCGGAATGGATCATCCTCTTCGCGATAAAAAAAATATGTACTCTTACCTCAGGGCTCAGGGCAGATAAAATATAAAATATTACCCCTGTGAACACATGAACATGCGAGTAATCGGGAGCTCAATACCAAGCAGAACGAGGAATTCGTGCACATTAGTGTGACCATGTTTCGAAGTGTCACTCTGACATGAATGTAAGCACGCAATACACAAGAACAATACCGGTCTAGCATCGAATAATTCACTGTTGTAAAAAATTTAGTTGTTTTTTAGCTACTAGAGAAAATACGTAACAGAATCTTTTGGGAACGTCTGAGGTATTACCTTAACGAAAATGTAATTCACTGTCTTAGATCTGGATTAGACGGAGTCCAATCGGAGTAGCATTAAACACATCAGACCATGGCAAAGCATACAAGCCTACAAACGTCAGACCACGCAAAGGCGAAGTAGTCGGAAAAACGTTGAACCATTAAGTAGTAAAATTTCAAACCATCCCAGAAAGTAGTAGCCGAATAAACGTCGAAGTCGTGCACAGCTATAATAAAATTGGGGATTAGTCGTTTTGACGTTTCTCGCGCCCACAAAATGACAACATGTCGCTTTTAACAATCCATCTGTCGATTTTCAGTGCTGTCCTTTCTTTATATAAAGAGATCTCCAAATATTTTCATCGTTTAAAGCTAAGTATCCTGCTCGCGCTAAATTTTAGCGTCCCTAGTCTCCACTCCGTTTCTCCACAAGCAAAGAAAATGGTCGCTAAATTTTTAAATACCATAGATGGGACAGAATATATATGTTCATGACAGATGTCGGTAAATGTCATTTTAATTATACACCAAAATCAATATTGCAGTGGGATTTGCCAAGTTCTATATAGTTTGGTTTTGCGCCTTCTTTTACTTATACCGCTAATGTTTTGTGCGGTTTCCTCAAAAAAATCTCTATATATTGACTACATACAGCTTGGGAAATAGAAATAAATAAATAATTTGAGATAATAAATTCACCCGGCAGCAACAACACAACAAAAACTTTTTCTTCTGTCAGAATTTATGTTCGATTTAATGTACCGGACATTTATTTCGCGAGCTAAATGAGTGCAGACTTGTCATCGGCCCATCTATATGAAGTTAGAATTTAGCGAGCGAACAGGATACTGCTTAGCTAATAATTGTCTCGCTAAATTTTATCTTTGTAGACATTTTTGTATGGGAGATAAAATTTAGCGCGAGCAGGATACTTAGCTTTAGTGAAAGAAATATTCTCAAATCAAAATCAAACTTACCTGACTACACAACTCTCAAACACATAACTGGAAATCGTGTTGCTTTGCTCTATGTAATTCCACAAGATGAAATTAAATATAAGTGAAGTGAACTGCAACAGTTTTTCTCATTTAAACTAAGTGCTGAAATTCGAGGACAAAATTTCCACATTTCCCAGCAAGCCTGACATTACACATTTCGTTTTCTTCGAGTCGATTCCGCTTGCCACCAAGTTCATCTGAGAAAATATATTCAGGTGTAACGTGGAACTACGTTTCGTGTCGCACTGCGTCGACTTCCGGTGACAGAATCGGCTACGACTTGCGGAGGAACAAAATGCGAATGCAAACTTCAATTCACTTCGACCTAGTATGTTTCTAGAAAGTTTATAATACTATCTACCATATACCTAGGCACTGTTTTAAGGATATCCTCACAAAAAACAAAGAACGAGAATCAAAGAAATGAATGAGGACTCCTGGACAGACTAATTAACAATTTACAGAAGGACATTAAAATAGAAACAGCAGCTGGGCAATGACGTTTATAGCTTGTGTACAGACTTCTTTTATTTTTAAACATTCATGTAATAGATTCTCGAACCGCAATAAACTTGTATTATGTAAGATGCTATTTTTTTAATAAATTATTTTGTGAAAGATGTACCTTCTCAGACTTTCATCCAAAATAATGAATAATTATTTCTTTTACTATTTCCAGCTCAAACCGTTTTAATGACAATACTAGCCAAAATGACATCACTATCACTGAATCCAAAACACTTGACAGTATGTGAAGATGCGCCACCGAACAATTTCGATCAATTGAGTCGAAGTCGTCCTAGGTAATTGAACTATACGTCTTAATTTTATCAGCAAAGTTTGTTTTCCTTTTTTACGTACGTGTTATTCTAAATTTGTTTCATTATTTATTTCTAGAGCTGAGAGAGCGTCCAGTTTGGCATTGCCAAATAATTCACTGCTTGATCTTTATGACAAAGAACAGGAAGAGTGCAGCTCAATCGCTCTATTACCGTCAAATGTCAACGTTGTTGTTCGGCGTCATTCTTCACACTGTTATCCAATTTTAGATGACAAATCCCAAACCGGAAAATTACCAAAAGAAGAGACAAATCGAAAACTAGACCTTAACCTTAAAGCTGTCAGTCATAAATTGAGCCACCCTGTTACCATAAAGGTGAGTAAGTTATATATCTCTGTATTCCATTATCTTTGGAAAAATGCGTTTCAAAGTTCATCGAATATTCGGTTTAGTGTTGCCAAATCTTAAAATAGCAAAGCAGCAGAGTTTTTTTTTTTTCCAAAGTGGAACGTTTTACGAAAATATAACTCGTTTTAATTGTTGAACAATGTTTAAAAATATAATAAAAGTTTTGATATTGCCTGTTTTCTTTGTTGATCGTTAACTACGTAAAGGAACAACTTGAGCACTGTATCACCGAAATTCAAAGAGTTAATGGGAAGTTTCCTACAAAAGAGTTTTTGTGTGGCAGCCATACTTTCCATACTTTTTCTAATACTGTACATTGTAAACATACATCCCCTCACTACGTTAGTTAATCTAGCAAACGTCAGTTGACCTACAAAAATATAACGAAACTGCTGTGTAACCTGTTGAAAACATTTAAGCAGCGTCTATAAATACGGGGGAAAGTCTTTAATAAAAAAAATCTGCATTTTTCTTATCAAAGTTACGTGTTGTGTTAATTTATTTAAAACTAATACACACCCCAGGTGAATTAATTCTGTTTGTCTATCTTCGGCGATGGAAAGTTCGCCCTCTCAATTCGATCACCATCGTTCTCAGTTTGGACAGTGACATATCGGCAATATCAGAATACGAGATGTTTCCCCACAAGCACCATTATGTCTGCGCAATATAAATGTTGCTGTTGGTCTTGTCACAGATGGTGTACAGATGCTTGCTGGTTTGGACCACAAAAGGGACAATGAAACAATCGATTTATGTAGTTGGGTATTCCTGAGGCCACACATCTTCCACGAGTTTTTAATCGACAACTGACTGACACTGACAGATCAAGTAGGTAGACCTAAGTTCGATGCGGTTCGTTTGCTGCAGTTCTCAAAGAGATAGCGCCAAAAATTCAGTTAATAGTTCATTCCAAAAAAATAAAGAATTTCAGATATGTACTGTACATTTGTCTGGACTAGATTATGTCTACAAATGCTATAATTTTTCTTTTCAACTAGTCCCCGTTGCAACTTGCTTATGAAGAACTGCTCATTTAGTTATTTGGGGAACTTGCGTGGCACGTTGTTATTGGTTAAGATGACACTCTTATGTGCAAATAACATATTAACAACTCGAACATGTTTTCACGACTGTGGTAAACGGTTTAGTAGGAGTGATTTTTGCCGCATCATGACTTCAACTAAAGAGGATCCAATCGCGCTATCCAAGAAGAGTATTCAGTTGGAAATTCCTCAGTTTTCTGGCTATTATTCGATAGAAGCCTTCATGGAAATATTTCTTCATTTAATCCTAGGAGCCATGTCGTAGTATTTTGTTACATTCAGGCTGGTATTCGAAAAGATTCTGTTGAAGTTTTCTAATAAAATCATTTTTATTACACTTCTATCGATTATTGTAATAATTTGCTTATAAAGTACCAACACAATATCACTTAAAACAATTCTTAAACTATTCAAACCATTCACACTTAATTAATTGACTGTATTACTTTACAATTTTATCTTCACAACCGATTACTATTCCCGAACTTTACCTGAAATATTTTGTCTGGTTGTTACATCAACTTTTTGTAGTACCTAGCTAAGGACTTATTTACCCAGGATCGGGCCTTAAGGACACGATTCACAATATTTCTCCCCAAAATGAGATAAAAAAGCAAAACGGAGATATCTTACGAGCACTTAATCAAACGCTTGCATAATGTCAGACTGACTCGGAGGAGGTGACATTAGCTGTCGTACCTTACTTTCGCTGAGATAGGATGCCAATAAATATAGAAAAAAACAAATACAAAAATAAAAACTCCGGATTAACGTAGGTTTAAAGAAGTTCAGCGATTGAACAAAACGATATCAATCGAATCGTTCATCGTTTTCATTTTGAACAGTTTGAACATGACTGTAAGCAAATTCTGACACCTAAAAAAAATCAAAAATTGTATGGAAATTGTTTTATTTTTTCTTGAATTTGTTTATTTTACTTTGTTGTCATTGATTGACATGGAATTGGGCATTTAATACAAAAATGGATGGATAATAAGGAAAAAGGCCTCTATTAGTATCAAGATGCAAGTGAAATGTTAAGTGAAAGTGTACGCATACACGCAGATACCGAAGAGTGTTTAGGAACCGAACATGGTCCAATGGACTTTTGAGCGAAGAATTGGTTTTCAATATATATTTGTATTTCATAAGACACTTAAAATGCCAATAAATATCATGGATTTCATGCAACAGATGAGTTTTTATTTTGCATTCTTTTACAACGCGGACAAGAGTGACAAAGATAACATAAGTTTTTGTCTTCCTTTAAATATTTTTTTATGTATGAAAATGCACTAAAAACTATGAAACGATTTCAAATAGCCATCGTTATATTGAATCGTTTCGACGAGGGTATTTAACGTTGGAATTAGTAACGTGAAGCAACAAAAATCGTTTCGACGATTATCGTTTTTTGGTTGCTACACGAAGTTGAAGCATCGCCGAGGCGATGTCGTTCGTAAATGGTGGAGTCCCTGGCGAATCGGGCCTAAAAAACGAACTGTGTCTCCCTGTTCCTAAACCAGCCTTTTATATCCGCTCCGCCATCTATCCAGAACTGTCAAGCTTACTCCAATTGGTCCAAAAATTAGCCCACTTTACTCTCCACTTTCCAACTATCGATTAGTTTCTAGTTTATTCCGCCTGGTTCTAAAATTAGCTTAGTGGAGATTTACACTTGTTTGACAGATTCGAGTCTCCAATTAGAAGTGGAAATTGTTTGGTGACTAATTGGTTGTTTTCATTTTAGGTTCCACGATACATTCCACACCACGATATTAACCAACAGGGGAATACTACTTGCTCTCACTTCCCTATCCTTTTTCTACTCATATCTTAATTTCCACTTCGATATTGACTGCGACGAGATTTATTCCTTTTCAATAGTATTGATAATCAGCCGCTCGATAATCGTCGCTGGCTGGGCCACTCTGTAGCAAGAAAATGCGGCTCAGAATTTTTTTATTGAAAAGCACTCACACAAAAATCACTGGTCCACTCAAACTACGAGTAGGAACGTCCCAGTTCTACCCCTTTCAGCTGTGTGCACGTTTAGTAAGTGAGCTACCGCAAATTATTGTTTGCACATTTACCACTACCAACTATGCCACAATAAAATATCTAACCAATTATCTCGGCGGGAACAGCCCCTCCCTTAAAAATACGAGTACACATTTCTATGCTATTCGTTTATTTTCAGGCGATTGAACAGAACAACAAATGCAACCCCTCACCACCGCCCATACCGAAGCGCACATTCCGGGGTAAACTATCGTGGAATATTGGCCGTAATGATACAAGCTACAAGCATCAGACCAACGCCAACAAAACCCGTTCAGCAAACGTGCAAAATCATCACAAAGAAAGTATTTCCGAACCGAATCACAGCTACAGCTTCTGTCCCATTTTAAAGGCACCCATGTCCTCGTCATCGACAGCGATGTACAATTCATACCATCAGAACGAGAACGGCATAGATATATCCCAGCAATGCATCTACAATGGCATTTCCCCGAACGAACAAATTTCCGACGAAGACAGAATGAGTCTGGAGAACTCAGTTTTTGATGAATCAATATCCACACCCTCGAAGGTACTTCTAGCGGGTGGCGCTGTCATCCCTGGCAAGGCATCTTTCAACAGCAACGGTTCGACACGCAGCATTCCCGGCAGCATTAAGTCAGGAGGAGGTCCGACCCCGCCCAATGGTTTTGCTTGCAATGCATCAAATGATTTGTGCACAATAAACAGTTCCACACGACGAGCAAATCGATCATCGGGCGATTCGAATAAATCGCAGGCAACATCCGACACAGGCTACATGTCCAGCAATGGTAGTGAGCGAAACCCATCGGGTTTTCGCAGTCGTTTCTCATCGGTCGACACTCAATCATCATTGGATAGTTGTTTAACAGAGAAGACTATCGATTCGCCATTGTCAAAGGATTCATTTAAAATGGACTCTGCGAACGGGACACCAACACAGAGTGGCAATGAATTCGGCAACAGCAGCAACAGCTTTCCGCATGGAAACACAACTACTGGCAACACGGCAAAAGTAAGCCCTGGCGCTAAGCAAGTGCCAGCCGTTCCGTTGCGCAAACAGTTTTCCATACCTCCGAAAATCCCTCCACCCATACCGCAGACGAGTGGCAGTAGATCCGCAAGTGCATCTATTGGGACAACTGCACGTCCCATACCGCCTACGCCTCCGAGTCGCTCTCACCAGCAGATGAATGGCGACTTCTCCAATCGGAATGTGGTTAATTTTTTCAACAATAGCACATCAACCAGCGGCTCATTACAACAGTTCTCACCGGCCGAAGATGGTCTGGCGAAGCCATTGAGCATACGCAACAAGCTGACGAAACACAAACCGCCGCCGATAGTTTACCCCAAATTGCATCAGCGTCAGGACTCTAGTTTGTCGAGTGATAGTTTTTCGATGACATCAAGTCCGGGCTATAATTCGAAGAGTTTGATGGAGGCCCCATTGATACAGAGCTCTTCGGCGAAGGGCATCAAGACGGGGATTTGTCATCAGGATTCAAGTGATAGTTTTGGCATGGCAGTGTCTGCAACTCGATACAACATTGGTCCAGCGAATAAAATCAATTTGCGACAGGACTCGAGTTTGTCCAGTGATAGCTTTAGCCAAACCTCAAGTCCGGGCTATAATACAAAGATTATGGAAGCCCCACTGTTGCCGTCAATGAAGAGATTTTGCAATGGTGAGTTTGATTAGAGTTTTTCATAATACCTTATAGTAATACGTTTTGTAGCGTTTGCCCCTTATGATAGTAAGGGAGGTGCAACTTTTATAAGTCATTGTGGGGCTGCTTTCGACCTTTACTAAATCTTGTATTCTGACCTCTATTGTCTATATGTTTTGGTATAAAGGTACGGATTTGGTTTGAACTTAGGATTTTGTGTTTGTGGGCCTACAGTTCGCGGCCGTATTCTTTTGTAATATAACCTCAATATTAATGGTACTTCCCATATAAAATGTTAATCCCAGTTTGATTTGTTCCATAGCGGCTCTAACGGATTCAACCTAAATTGATATTTGAACTTAAGTAATTGAGGTTTACATGATTGTGTACTCAGTTTTGGCCTAAAAATCGAATAACGGTTACCTTCTTTTGAAATTCGGACGTATCTCGAAAACGGTTCTTGTGATTGTAATAAAAATTAATTTCTATGTTAATATGGTCATTTGTTAGTTTATGCCTATCTAACTCAGTTTTTTTCTTTACAATTGTACGATGGACTTTTGAAAAAATTTTCTTTATTTTTCCCGAAAACATCAATAACGACTTTGAACACAATGCAAAGTAAGATTAAAATGGATGTTTTCAAAATTAATACGTCCATACTTTTAAGTTCGAATCATCGAAAACGCAAATTTTAGAAAATGCTCATATCTCGGAAACCCCAATTTCGACTTTGTTAAACTTTAAAAACCAAATAATGATTACATCCCGTATAATATATTTTACTCAGTTATCATCCGATAAATTAAGCAATGTATTTATCAAACTAAATGTTGGAAAAATTGTTACTGTTTTGACTGCATAATTTTACAAAAACCGCTCTAAAGATTTTGATCAAAATATACATACTAAAGATAACTAGTATCGCTTGTGGCCGAAAATCGACCATACCTTTTATAAGTAAACAATATTAAAAAAGTACCACGATTATTGTCGGTTATTATAATTTTTTTTTTTTATAAACGAAAAGAGCGACATCTAGAAATCGAAAAATACTTAAGTGAGCTGCTCCCTAGGAAACAGGTTCTAAACTAAGATGATTTATGTTTGAATACGTTACTTTTGTAATATGATAGCGGCGACAAATTGAATGTCACCAAAATCCTTTCAATTACCTGTTTTGTATGAGGAATCCAAAATTTAATTTTACCAGCCTTAATTAATATAATGATGATATAATTATTCTAAATGAGATTCCATAACAAGTTTTTTTTTTCCAAAAATTCGAATAAATCAGCTTTTTAAGTATTCCTCGGCCCAAAAGCCGAACTGGGTTCATAGGTATAGGTTTTTAAAACAAAATACACTACTGCCAATAAAAATGCAATAACAACAACGAAAAACTTATTTTTAGGAAATTTTTCACCGTATTTTTTTTTTTTAACAATAAAAACAAGGATATAGATCTTTTGATTTGATGTTAATATAAATTTTTAACCGCCCGAATAATGATGATAATGATACGTATCAACAAGAAATTTGTGGTTGATAGATTCGATAACCGTAATACCAAGTTTATCGATAAAACTATTCAAAATAGATCTTAAATCTAATACAATTTACAATTCATCAACAATTTTGATAGGTTGAAAACAAAAATACCGATTTATTCATTTTGTCGATACGTATGGTATCAATTATTATCAAATATCGTGTTGATATTTGATAGCCCTAATAGGGCTGTATATCTAGGTAATGAGAGATGGTCTAATGCACTGCCACCTTGTGGTCTATTATGTCCAATATATCTATGTAAAGCAGTCAGTCCTTTTCGAACCTTACCTTCAACTTCAATCATAGACACCTTAAAGCAGCCGGTCCTTGTACTGAAAAATCTTGTAAGTGCAAGAGCTTATAAATAGTACATTTGATGGCTATAATTTTCTAATGAGAAATTGCCTGTTACTGAGAGCTAAAACTCACTCCTGTATACATAACTGAGGCTTGAACGCTTATTCTTTATTGCTAGGCTAGGTTGAATATATGGGTGCTTATATTATAGACATCCTAATGAGCACATAGTAATTCAAAATCCTGCCTTCAGGTGCCTACAATAAAGTTGCAAACAGTCGCGCACTTAAAAAGCCTATTGCTGTCTTTTCCATTGCCAAACCTAGTTCATGGTAGGTAGGTAAGACACTGGACCAACCTTTTCTCGACGACCTTAGCGACATTTCGAGCAAAGTGATATTAGATATAATCTGTTTCCTCCACTCCACAGATTATATTTAATTATAGATGCACCCTTAACAAAATCGTCACAAACAAGGTCACACGAGTCGCGGTAACAAGAAGGCACATCATGGTGCTACTTGTGTTCAAAGCTGGACCGCCACTTCTACCTACCTACGTAGCTCATAATCTTGCGAGCTTATGACTTAGTTGAGGTCCGTTCGGTATATAATCGGATCTTCATAAGTGTTGGCTGCTTCTTGTAGTCAGAAGGAAAATTTTTCTTATTGACGTAACCGCTTAAGTGGAAATGCGCTTCGTCGCTCATAATGATCACGACACAAAATCGTCCTCTTCGTTGTTCAGATTATTAATTCACTCCCTTCCGGCGTATAGCTCTATTGTTGGTTCGTTTCATACTACAGCTTTCTAGTTCACAAATGTCAAATAACGGGTGATTTTTTAAGAGGTTTAGAACTTTTTTTTAAAAAAAAACACAAAAAATTTGAATTTGAATCGATAGTTTGAACCTTGCAATTTAATGTTTAAAGATAATTTCATGCAAATGTTGACCGCGGCTGCGTCTCAGGTAGCCCATCCGCTGAGTCCAATTTTGGCATACTCTTTCACACATATCGGCCGGTATCTCACGAATGAATGCATGGATGTTGGCTTCCAGTGCGTCAATCGAAGCGGGCTTGTCCCTATACACATTGGCCTTGGCATACCCCCACAAAAAATAATCTAATGGTGTCAAATCGCACGATCTAGGCGGCCAATTGACCGGCCCGAAACGTGAAATTAACTGTTCACCAAACTCGCCTCGCAATTGCGCCATTGTTTCGCGTGCTGTGTGGCATGTGGCACCGTCTTGTTGAAACCACATATCATGCAAGTCAAGAACTTCCATTTCGGGCAAAAAAAAGTTTGTTATCATCGCTCGGTAGCGTTCACCATTGACAGTATCGCTGCGATTCGCATCATCTTTGAAGAAATATGGCCCAATAATGCCGCCGGCCCATAAACCGCACCAAACAGTGGCTTTTTCGGGATGCATTGGTAGCTGTTGCAATGCTTCTGGCTGATCTTCACTCCAAATGCGGCAATTTTGCTTATTTACGTACCCATTCAACCAAAAATGAGCCTCAATGCTGAACACAATTTTTCGATAAAAAAGCGGATCCTCGGCCAGCTTTCCAAGAGCCCATTCACCAAAAATTCGGCGTTGTGGTAGGTCGGCTGGCTTTAGTTCTTGCACCAGCTGTATCTTAAAAGGCTTTACGCCCAAATCCTTCCGCAAAATTTTCCACGTAGTGCTGTAACAAAGGCCTAACTGCTGGGAACGGCGCCGAATCGACATTTCGCGGTCATCTGTCACACTAGCTGATACGGCCGCAATATTTTCTTCACTACGCACAGTACGTAAACGTGTTGGTGGTTTAATGTCCAACAAAGTAAATTTGGTGCGAAATTTGGTCACAATCTTCCGAATAGACTGCTCAGAAGGTCGAGAATGCCGATCATAAAATGGAAGCAGCGCGCGATGAACATTTCGAACCGAGCACGAATTTTGATAGTAAAATTCAATAATTTGCAAGCGTTGTTCATTTGTAAGACGATCCATGGTTAAATTGCAAACCAAACTGAAGCTGTTTGACAGTGACACAAGGTTCTAAACACACGTCAGCTGTCAAAACCAGTGTTGCCAAAACCAAACCAGCTAAAAAATCACCCTTTATGATTGACTTACGACGCCATTTGCAAAAATTATAATGTCTCCCAAAAGGGTGATTAATTTTGTGTCACCTTTTGTATATTTAAAAGGCGAATAATTTTAATTATTTGGTTGATTAAACTATCTAAATGAGATGTTTTATATAATAGAAACATATTTTCGCACTCTTTTGGAACCAATTTTTGAGCGTGTATCATGAACTTCGATTTCAGGTGTAAATTTCTCTAAAATAACTGAAAAAAGTTTGCTCAAAATGCTTTTATTTTCCCTCAACCATTGTTCATTTTTTATAAATATTGTAAGCAAATTTTAACTTATTCCTAAATAAATTACTACCCAGACGCTACGAATAATTTCAAATTTAACGGATAAAATTCTATGTCCGCTGCCAGCAACTTTGCCGACAGCGGAAGTGGCACATATTTGAAGCAAGTGGGTTGGTGAGCCGGAATTTTTGAGGTTACGTGACATTTGTTAATACGAATTTCTATGTAACAATTCTATCGAACCTTGTATTTGCCACCTCCTAAAAATAAAGGTGGCATCATTATGGTTTGCCTATGGTGCACAGTATTAGCGTGACAAATATAGTGACGAAAGGAAAGCGCATCGTCGCAAGATTTTTAGATACCATACTTTTTGTGGAACAAATTATTATAGGAGTTACTCCCGTATTGAATTCTGCCCAAATGAAGTGATTTTGGCTGCACTGTGTTGCACGTTTCCACATAACAAATAATCAAATCAGGCGCCCACTAGATGCATACACAAATTTCCATAGACCAAGAGCTATTCACAACATTTTAACTCTCAGGCGTTTTTAACCTACTTGAAGATTCTAGTATCAGCTGTTTCGCTGTACCTTCTACTGGTCTTTTAAGTACCCAATAATACTTACCATTGAGTTCACATGTTTTGATACTCCGATTCATATTAATCAATCTGTGTTCCATCGGAAGTATCCTGCCGTTATATTTATGAGAGCTTAAACCTCGACATTAATTGTGTCCATCAATGAGTGACGCAAGAATGAAATCCAGAAATGAAGTCTCCTGTTGCCCCCAACATCTTTATGCAAGTGCAATACAGCACCAGATAGTTTAACATTTTCACTCATTAATTAGTTTATCCTGGGTATGCAAGTGCAATTGAAGCGGAAGCTCTTTTTTGTGAGAATATTCTTCACACACTTAGCTCCCAGTAAGCCGAGCAGATAAAATCAAATATGAAAAAGTCCAGTGAAACCACCGATTCCGAAATTCACTCCTATTTGTACAAAGTTAAACTTTGAATAAGCTTAAATTGTGTTCCTTTCATGACCGGGTACATGTGCAATTATTTATCAAAAAACAATTGAATGTCCTTTATTTTCAGTTCCCAGTAAGCAAAAATTCCAAAATGAAACAATCGAAGAACTTGAACAAACCGTTCCTACATCGCCAATTACCAAGAGTGTCTCCACACCAGCGAGTCTCCAAACCATAGTTCGTTTCCAAAATGGCACATCAAATATGTCACTGCAGCATAGAGTAAGTGACAAGTGACAACAAACTGATTGCAATTAGCGTTTTATTATTTCTTTCAATTTCAGATAATCAATCGGCGAAAAAGTTCAAATCCATATGTAACCAATGGTCGGCTGAAGTTTCGCCTCTTTCAGATTCTACTTAATGCGTTTGCACTATTGGCAATTGCAGGTAAGTCTTAACTCTGACAAGTGCCTAAGAATGTAAATGTGTTTTTGTGTTTTTGTGTTATGTCAAGCTCAAACCATGCCTACTTCCGCAACACATTCCTCTCTCTCGATCTGTGTGTGTGTGTGTGTGTGTGTGTGTGTGAAGGGGGTACGTCATATACATGAGCCTGGGGGGTACAATAAAACTGGAGTGTTGTGCGATTTGGAAGGTGCCACCCCAAAAAGTAAATTGGTCGACGTTGAGAAGCTATTTACAAGCAATTTAACCTAACAACGGTTTTCGGCAGTGCTATACTTGAATGGTATTTTAAACTGTGGGGAATTTTTCCCAGAATTGATGAAATGAAGATTGTGTGAAAAGGAACGCACTTGGAAAACCAAAGTACCGCTCTCGTGGGTGACACTCTATGAAATAAAATGAAAATTATCTTTCAATTGGCACGTGGAAAGTTCGCAAATTTCAAAGGGCACGTGTAGCTATATAGATTGAGATATAGATTTTAATTCGCTTTATTCTTCGTAGAGAGTAGACCAATGAACGAATATTCGCAAGTTTTGACATATCTTTCACAAGGCACATTTTATTTTGTAACAGATAACCCCGAATTCAATGAACATATGTACAAATAAATTGCAAAAGCATTTCGATTTTGAGGTTAGGATCGAATGAATTTGTTGTTCGCTAGTTTCTGGAACGCGTTTTTATGGGGACGTTCAAGTGAAGGACTTTCAGATTTTCATGACCAATGGAAAATAAAATGAGATTATTTTTATTTTTGCGTTTTTGTTGGTGCGCGATTTAAAAGTCAGTTGTTCTTAAATTGTAGTTTGTACTTATGGAAATCTATTCAATTAATGTTGATATACATTGCAAAGGCCAAATGAAAGTTTTTCACAGACTTGCCGTCTGAAAACGTAAATAATAACATACTTTAAAAACACATTCGCAAGATTGTTCTGACTGTAAACAAAAAAATACTTTCTTGTGGCAAATGGAACAACCAGCAGGAAAATGCTCTGAATCTGAAAATAAGCTATTTCTGTCCGAAATAAGTCTGTCAGCTGGCTGACTCCAAAAGTGTTTTATTCGTGTTTTATTAATTCGTTCAATATCAAATAGGCCTTCATAATACGGGAAAACAATCGAAATAAATACGGTCATCGACTCGCAACGCTTTGGCTAAGCTCTTTAAAGGACTTAACTATCTGAACCAGCTGAAGCTAATAAGTTCTGTTCCAAGGCTTTTTTTAAAGTTGAGATACAAATTAAATGAGGTTGCTTAAGGATGCGAGTGCCTACGAAAATGTTACCTTCTAACAGATGGGTTACCTATCTGTTGATTTACATTTGAATTAAATGTTGTTTTGACGCTGACAGCAACCTTACAACTTGACAGAAATACCGATGCGAAATGGATCGTATTCATGGCGACACAGAATGGATTCAGCTTTAGTCAAACTTATACCCAATTTGCGTAAGGGAACGAAGTTATATGCGGTGCCCAAAATATCTGTAGACCGTTAACCTACGTGAATGGCACAAAAGTGCTGCCACTTTTTCTGTTTTTTTCTTTTTTCGGTATTTAATTTTCAAGAATTCACATGGTTCCTTTCTATGTTACAAAATTATTATCAAAGTAGATTTTGTGTTGCCAAAACGTGCGTACCTACACCGAAAACGCACCAAATGCGCTTGTTGTGCCCCAGCTTATGTAGGTGTAAAGGACTAGAGAGCGAATTTCGAATAGGCGAACTGCGAACAAATCAATTTAACTGTATTAATGAATTGAAAATCGACATTCGACAAAAAAAAAAAACATTATATTTAATTAATCTAACAACTAATTTAAAAAAAATCCGAAGTCCTATAATTGATTTAAATAGCGAAACTAAACTAAAGCAATATTCCCGCGTATAAAAATTTCTCGCCGCGAACTGTTGATTATATTGCTTTTTTAGGTAAACAGAGACCATTATAGGCAGAACAAAAAATACCGTCTTCCCATGGACTTTTGGACTACTTGCCTGCAGCCTTTGCAAAGCCAAGAGTTTTCTATTTGTGACCTGTTAAATGATGCCTCCCTAGGACTCTTCGCAAAGTTGATGCATACGCTATCGGTATTTTTTCGAATAGCTAATTGCACTTCTCTCTGTTCGACTTTCCTTCACAAGTTCTCGTCCGTTCGCCTCTCTGTTATACGATCTTTCTTAAGTGGTAATTTTTAAATTAAACTTTATAGGTGGCTTAGCTGCTTACTTCAATGCCTACCCGACAATAAAATTCGTAAACAAGACAATAATAAACACGATTCGAGTTGAGGAGTCTTCCGAGTTCGGTATGTACCAATACTAATTGATCCTCTTAAGACAGCCCACCACCAAGAAATCTAATTTTGATAGGAAAAAACCCAGCCCCCGGTACTTGCCTGCCGATAATTGTGAAATTTTGTCAAGGACCTTTAATCCCATACAACTACACCGTGTTCCCCAACTACATCGGACACTTTGGACAACTGGAAACTCAAGTGGTGAGCATTGAACTCAATTTAATTCTTTTTTTTCTGAAAATATCTTAAATTTTGCATCACAAATTAGGACCTAGATGCGTATGACGCACTAGTCGATGTACGCTGCTACGAGTTGGTATCACTGTTCCTGTGTACACTTTTTGTCCCGAAATGTGGATCGACCGGATCGACTGTGCCCCCCTGCAGGACTCTTTGCACAGAAACAATGAGACGTTGTGGCTTCTTCTTTGACGTTTTCGGCTTGAGTCTGCCCGATTATCTGAATTGCAATCTGTTTAAAGATTTTGACAACTCCAACGAGTGCGTTGGCCTGCATCAAGTTCGAGATGTTATGATAGCTGCTCGAAATCCAGGTAAGCAGTCGCCAATCTTCGTGATTAGGGTCTTACTGAAGTGTATTGTTCTGCAGTCTGTAGTGGTTTCGTGTGCGATCAGACGCGATGTATCCCCAAGGACTACGTGTGCGATGGACACATAGATTGCATGGATCAATTGGACGAGGCGAAATGTGATCGTTGCGATTCGGACTCGATTTACTGTGGTGAAGATCGTTGCATGAGCTCGAAGCACATATGCGATGGAATTGTTGATTGTCCCTACGGGCAGGACGAGCGTAATTGCAGTAAGTATATCGAGTGACACAAATGTTTGCCCAAACTCAATGATACACTTTCAGTTCGGCTTAGTGAGCGAAATGGTGACCTGGGCAAAGGTGTTCTCGAGGTTTTCCGTTTCAATTCGCACAAATGGAGTCCAGCGTGTGTGAAGAACTGGGACCGCTCTGTGTCGCCAACGGCCGTGTGTTCTATGCTTGGTTATAGTTCCGTGAATGCAACCAGTGTTGTGACTCAAAAGACTCATCGACCCCTTTTGGCATCCGTGAACGTGTCCACCGATATCTGGAAAATGTACTCGAAGAAGAGGTCGAATCTAATGCAAGAGTTCTCCAGTTGTACCCCCGAGGAGGATTATCCAATTGCTGAGTTGACGTGTGCTAATTATGGTAAGTCGTGAATAACCAAGCTCAATCCAAGGTGTCTAATGGTGAATTTCTCAGAGTGTGGCAGAGTACGACCGAAGAAAACCAAAGCTACAAAACGTATTATTGGTGGATCAGCCGCTAGTCCAGGTGCCTGGCCGTTTTTGGCCGCTATTTTGGGTGGGCCGGAGAAGATATTCTACTGCGCAGGGGTTCTCATTGCCGATCAGTGGGTACTCACAGCATCTCACTGCATAGGGAAGTAAGTTTTATCAGAACTTGTTGTGGTCGTCGGTTGGCATAGAATATTTTTCTTTTTTTCCAGCCACACACTGATAGATTTGGATGATTGGACTATTCAGCTGGGGGTTACACGAAGGAACTCGTTCACCTTCTCGGGGATAAATGTGAAAGTTAAAACTGTTATACCACATCCTTTGTACAATACACAGATTGCCCACGATAATGACATTGCTTTGTTCCAGGTGAGTTGTTTTTTTTTTTCTATACAAATGAAAGGCGGTTCACTAATGTGTGCGACGACGACGTAAAAAGTAACCAGTTTGTTTACATAGGAATATTCAAAAACAAAGCTCAGGTCTTAAATTGCGAAGCTTTAAACTTCCCCTCTGGACCTTTATCCACACCATAAAAGTTGCAAAAGGAAATATATATATATTCACCATATTTCAGCTTTCCACAAGAGTTTCATTCCATGAACACCTTTTGCCCGTCTGCTTACCACCACCGGGGCTCAAGCAACTAAAACCTGGGGAACTATGCACAGTCATAGGATGGGGGAAAAGAGAGGATAAAAACCGTAAGTAGCATCTTTCTAACAACGCCTGGTTGCTTACTTCAACCATCTGTGACCGTAGCTAAAGCAACTTACGAGCCCATTGTGAATCAAGTTCAAGTGCCGGTTATCCGTAGACAGCAATGCGATGAATGGTTGGACAATCTGACAGTGTCCGATGGTATGATATGTGCGGGATTCGAAGAAGGCGGCAAGGATGCATGTCAGGTACATATAGAAAGATTTTCAATTTAAAAATTTGCTAACAAAATCACTTCACTTTTAGGGTGATTCGGGTGGACCGCTACTTTGCCCCTATCCTGGTGAGAAAGACAAATGGTTTGTCGGCGGCATTGTCTCCTGGGGCATCATGTGCGCCCATCCAAAACTACCCGGCGTCTATGCCAATGTCATCAAGTATATCCCCTGGATTTTGGAAGAGATTCAAAATTACTCCAAGCCACACAAACCGCCAGAGGCGAGGGGAAGCAATCGCAGCTCAAACAGAATCAGCGGCTACGGCAACCGCAGCCCAACGGACATAGATTATTACAATAGTTACGAGAAACCGTAGAAGAAGCCCAAAGACAATAATAATTTCAACTTTTTACGGCACCCGTTTCCCTGAAACACGTCCTACCAACACAAGCCATTTCCAAATTACACGCTAGACGAAACAATCAATGTCAATTTTTCGAATTTATTTGATGCAACAAAACGCATATATAAACTTAAATATTTATATATCCAAAAACAAAAGTATCTGGGGATAAACACAAATATCAGTCGATTATTGAAACCATATCTTTGATATATTATCAATTATACAAAAAATGATCATTTGACAATTATCAAAAAGGAAAAAACAGAAAATGTTTTTCTACACAGGAAATTTAACTAAACCAAAAATACATAAAAAATATAATATTTACACACTACTTGGAAAAAAGTTATATTATTCTTTGTCATTATTTTTTTAAACTTGACAATAACAAGTAAATATAATATAATAACTCTGTAGTGTTCATTATTTTTATATATAAAGAGAAAACAAATACAAAACAAAAAAAAAAAACACATACAATAAGAATTTGTAGAATTCCAAAGATACATAGATAAATAAAGTATAACCAAATGAAATATCAGACAATACAATAAAATTAAGAAATACAAACTTTTAGAAAGTAAATAAAAAATTATAATACAACTTAAATAATTATATAGAATGTTCAAATGTTGTGAGAAAAAAAATTACATATTTATACAATATATAAACACATTTATAAGACAAAGACAAATAATCTATACTTAAAAGAAAAAAAAAAATGTATTATTTTTATACAAACCCCAACATATATTATGATATGATAACGTATTTGAAAAAACAGTAACATTTTAAGAAAATAAAAATAAAATCAAACCTGTAAAACTAGTTTATAATATTGTTTGTATTAAAGCATAAACTTTATCAGAATGAATGTTTAAAAGAAACAAAAACATAGTGAAAATGACAATGTACTGACAATAACAATAAATAAAAAAAAAAAATGATTTTAGATGCGTATTATATAGAGAACAAACTTAAATTGAAAAAAATATACAATATACAATAATATATCATGTCAAATGTTACACTATAAAATAATATATTATACACATTCATATATTGAATACAGAAAAATATACTTAAATGTTAAGAAATATATATACATGCATATTATACACCTAGATAATTACAAAAATAATAAACTATATATATAATAAGCTTCCCGTAAAAGCTCATGCATGGGTTTCAGCTTTAATGATGAATTGTTTATCTTTTAGATGAAAAAAAGAACCTAAGAACAATCGTATAGTTAGATGAGATTATATATAGTATATATACCTCCTTCTGTCATGACCTTCCTTTTATTTTGAATCTGTTTTTTTTTTTTTGTTTTCGCCGCACTGGACACTATTTCGAAACTAATTTCAAATTAATTGTACCATAAAAAATTACAGATGAAACCAAAACTAATGTTAAAATAATATTTATGAGTTACCAAGAGTAGTTGTTGTACATATACAATTGTAAAGTATTAGCTTTATGAGAGAACGCTTTTCTGTAGAAATGTTTAGAAATACATAATGACGAACAAGGACGTTTAATTATTTTTTTAGTTTGATTTTCATTTTTTCGTTCCGCTTTTGATTGAGCCTTTTTTCTGATGCAATGGATATGATCATGATCTTTGATTTACTCTTGAGTTAGCATCGAAGAACCTTCTGCGTATGGATATTTAGAGATATTCTAATCCAAGAGTGAATGCCATATTTCCGGGTTTCAAAATTCAAATTGTTTTTGATACTAGTGAGTTCATAATTGTAAATAATGATGCCCAAAACAAGCAATGAATATTCATGAATACATTTATGAACGCAATCTACAACTACCTGCATGCGGCGGTCATGCACTGGCAAAAATGAGCTCATAATTGCATATAATATAAACTAAAGTTATAAATAACAGAAATAAGCAAAATGTCGTTAATGACGACTCGGATATTTAATATTGATTTCGATTTCATTCCAAGGCGAAATGCTGTAAGGAGTCTTGTTCCATCATCGGAAAATCTATTTTCATTTTAATAACACAAATTATTAAATAATTACAAAAATTTCAAAAATGATGCTTCCATTTGCTCGCCTGCTATTTTTCTGCAGCGCAACAAAACAAAAACACGTGCACTTTTAAGTTGTATCGGAACGAATATCTCGAATGGAATTTTTCCGATTTCGTACAAATCAGAGAAAATTCCGTTCCGAACGGATTCCTCGATAGGGGTGAATGTTCTTTCGCTTTTTTTTGACCACTTATACCTAATGGTTGAACTCAATCTTGGTCTTAAAACGCTGCTCATAAATTATAAAGCAAGTTTATCAAAGAGAAAAATAACAAATGACCTCTAAGTTTTATAGAAAAATCGTTTATTTTTTCGTACGAAAAACTTTTTCCGATCAGATTGTCAGTTAATTCCACAACAAAAAAAAAAAAAACAAATAAGTAGTTCCACTGAAATATTTCATTTCTTTACTATTCCATTCGACTTTACTATTCCATTTGTCGGGTGTGATCCAATTAGTGGTACTTGATTTGTTGTTTTCGTTCTAACAGAAATTTCGCTATGACCGCCTGAACGTAAAAAAACGGTTGCATTTTACGTATGGCTACAACTGAGGCCAAATCTTACCATAACAACAAACAAAGGGCATGGTCTGTACCATTCAATCAGTGTCTAAAAATGGAACGCGAATCTACCACCGCTTGTTTGGGGTTAGCTCATTTTGACAGCCCGATAGTTCTTATTTTCCGCCTTGCTTATAAATATTTAACTGTACAGCAAAAACCAAATTCTACATTCTTTCGTTTAGGAATTTCCTTTCTTATTCAGAGTTTATTGCTGAACAGAGCTCAATGACGTCAAGCGATCTGATTTATTTATGAAATACATTTGAGCACTACTTGCCATTTTACTATTAAAATACTCCATTATTTGTTGCATTTCTTTATTCTGCTACAGTCGACTTCTTCTTTTTCTGTACCAGCATTTTATTTCCATTTATTGTGAGCTCATAGCGTATGCTCTGATCACGATCTGAACGGAAAAAGAAACCAAGTTCTTTTTTATTAATTGTGAATTCCCCAACCACAAGTATTCAAATCACCGCTTTTTGTCCGTGAATGCTGGTGATTTGTGTAAATTGTTTCTTTAACTCGTAGAAGGCCCAGAATAAGTTTTATTGCATATACGGAAAAAAATGTATAGGTACACTTACTTGGCCTTAGAAAGTGACAAGATACGAGCGGACGAACAAACAAAAGATTGAGCGATTTTGAAAAGGAAAGGAAATCCAAAGGCAATCACCCCTATTTGGAATAATATTTTCCACGGAATGCTTTATTTTTATCACTCTTCTTTACACTGCTGACAAGGGAAACATTTCCATGTGAATCCATTCACGATACCTCTGAATGTTTAACTCACTGATTTAGATTACTTGCCTACTTAGCGATGAGTCTCAGGTTCGCTCATATATATATGTATACATATGTATATATCCTTGAATTTGCAATCGTTTGAAAAGCATTGGTAGTAAAATCACATACTTTTAGGATTATTTACAAAAGAAGCAAATTAAATTGTAAAATGATTTGTATTCAAAAAAAGTTACGTATACGACACAGTAATTTTTAAATTTTTTTCCAATTTTGTTCTGTCCTTTTTCATGATTGTGTGTAAACTCAAAGAAGTTATCTTTGCAGCAATGCAAGATATATTATCGTACAATTTGCAGAACACTAGGTGCAATTCATGTCAACGCGATAATATTACTGGCCATCCTTGTAACACAATTACGATACTAACACAAGCATACTCGTATTTATTAGCAATTCAACTGCGTTTTCGAAAAATGTGGATGGATCCTACGACAAGTGATAAAACTTCTCGCTGCTAAGAGTAACAGTGGTGTAGTTATGGAAAAATTATGACTTCTGTACCTGAATCATAATTCTCCTAATGTCAAAACTCGCTACCGTCTGAACGGAGTATTATGCTGCAATTGTATCTTGAAGGCGCTCCAATCAAGATAACCAAATGTCAGAACGTACGACTGACTTTTTGGTGCTGTTGTATACGGTTTCCTGTTCCTATTCTAAAAAAAAAACCGGCGAACGAGTGAACGGAATAATGTTGTACAGCCATTATATAGAACCGAATCAAAGGTAGAATATTTCAAAATGTTTTATATTATGTTAAACTTTTACAGACGGAAAAAATAGAGGAACATAATATGGTTAAGCAATTCCATTTCAACGAACAGATAAATATATTTACCTTTCTTTCAACGCTATATCCAAACCTAATCAAACTGTCAAGCATAATAAATAAACACCCATATGTCAAGTACTAATTACCATTTTTAAAACCCAGAATTTCACGGACCTCAAACTGATGTACTACGCATTAATGAAGAGGCCAAACATGATTATGAACATGACATGTGCCAAACAGAAGACATATTTGCTTGAGATACACTCGTGTTCGTCAATTTAAATGTTTTCATAAATCGATTTGTAACTTCTACCTAAATAATTATTTTTCCATCAATCGCATATTCATTGCTTACAACTGTTCATATTCAGTTTTATTTTGTTCGTAGGTATTTTAACTTTTTCTTATTTAATTGTTTCCTTATTTTGTTTTATCTGTTCAGGTCAATTTTGACATTAATATAAATAAATACCTAGTAATTTATACGCACATATACACTTACTCAAATGAAGGAGTACCTATACTTTACTAACAAAGAAAACGCTTAGCTTTATGTATTTATAACATAAATAATAACTAAATTAACTAACGGCAACAAATATAATGTATTTACCTACCAACTATATTATAAGAAAATTGTAAACACAAAAAATTATACTGTAGACGCTTTAAGAGGGTAGTTATTCTTTTCTGTTGTCCCTGTCGAAATTACTTTCTATTCAACTGAAACTGTTCTATTTTTCTCTTCTAATTTCTAAACACCGGGCAATTAACATTGAAATTTAGAATACAAAAATTCACATGCAAATCATAAGAAATATTCTGCATTCCTGTTTTGAAACAAATATGTATCACTTTGTACATGTATACATTAATCAAAACGCTTTTTTGTAGGAATGCCTATAGAGGCCTATGCATAATATATACATATTTACATATATTCTCTAACAGTTTATAAGCAGAGAAAATGAATAGAATACAAAACATTTAGAACCTAAGCTCCGACAGTGTTAATTTGTTTTTATGCCTCTGTAACGAATATACACCTGAATGCTAAAAGATAACCTAATGGAACATAAACAATGATTTAAAACATGCCATAAACAATCATACAAATAATGCCAAGAGTATTTTTTTACATTAATAATTAACAATTGAATTAGCTAATCTAGAAAAAATGTGCTAAATTTGTTATAGCAAGAGAAATATTTTAACCGGTAAGGTAGTGTTCGATTTTAGTCAGGCCCAAGAGGACTTTTCGTGGACATTTTTGTCGAGCACCGTCATTTTGTAAAAACTTCTTTAGAATATTGTCGATGATTATAATAATAGAAACATACCGGAGATATAAATTTTATTGGGACAGTTTTGAATTTAGAAATTCTATAAATTATCTAAGCCAAAACGACTGGCCACACTTCAATATCGTGCACTTTTCTCTCTCACCTCAAACATTCGAATCCAATTCGAAACATTCCTTAGCGCAATTGAATTTATTTATTTATATTTATAAACATCAATCAAGCAATGCTAGAGGAAGCAGCAAGTACACTGATTTCAGCGAAATGATCACGGCCGCAAAATGAATGGTTTGAGAAAATAATGTTGAACATAATCCGTTCGATCGAAGTATCCGTTTCGGAACATAACAAACGAAGCATATAAACGCGTTCATTTCACATTAAAATATGTCACTGCCAAAAGTAAGTGGTATAACGCGGTTCCTTGCAATGCGACAAGGTCGGCTATATGTCTTCCGAGGATTTTTCCGAAAGTTGTATCAGAACGGATATCTCCAATGAAATTTCTCCGATTTCGTTCCGAACGGATACCTCGATGGGGTGATTATTTTAACAGAAATAAACCTTTAATTGTTTATTTTTTAAGTTGACCTTTATGGACTGTAAGCTGACAAATCTAGACAAGAATGGGCAAATTCATAAATCTAGTTATCTTAAGTCGACTTAATTGGTTTTGACTAGATGTACCTTGAACGCAGAAACTACGTTATGATCGGTAACGACCACCAGTCTTTTCCTACGTCAGCCACATGTATGACTGTCAACTTGTTCCACATCAACAGAAAAAGCTGTTCAAGTGACCGATCAGCCAGCTGTCAGACTTACTAAACTAGATACTTGAACGTCCCGCGTGACTTTAAAATGTATGAGTCAAAAGAAACTGTTGCTGTCAAGTTACGTAGTGCGGATCTTGGTAGCGTCAACTGTCAAGTAGTGCAGTTGTTTTAATTGTTTGCTTAATATTCTACTTTACATCAACCGCCAAAACTAAGCACAAAGCAATGTTCATTAAATTGTTATTGACAAATAATTATTTTATCACGCGAATGTCGTTATATTTTCTATTTATTTGATTCACTGTTGTGGTAGCTAAGTATAAAATGCAAGCCCTATGAGCTGCCTTTTTTAACAGACGCAATTTTATCAAGTTTCTTTCCTCATTTTTACATTTGTTAATGTCGCAGTTGGAAAAGGAATTATAGACTGCTTTTCCTGAAATATAACGATAAGCTGCAAGTTTCAGGATTCAGTTTATGTGAACAGTGGACCCAAGAAGGTAAAATGGAGAGGTCCCGTTTTTCTACAGTCAACGCTAATGATCGTGCATTAAAAGCCAACACGAAAACAATTTAACCTTCCCTGTGGTCAAAATCAATGAATTTAAAATATGGTATTCAATAAAACTTTACCTTAAAAAATACTCGTATTCCATAATAAAACTCAGTTCACATTTAATTCACATTAATGTCTCTCGCTCTATAGCAAATTTAGCACCAACTTTGTCATACCTAATTGTTCGATGTCAGAATAGAAAAAAAAAATGTTGAACGCGTATATTTTCTTATATTTGCTAGAAACAAAAAGATGGCCGCTGTTAGACAAATTGCACTTGTTAAACTTGCACAAAAAACGTTAGTTTTTTCACGATCGAATTGTTTTATTGTTTTTTATGTATGACAGACTCCTTACGGTTACTATAGCAACTATAGACAATAAAAAATATATATACATACATCAGTGTTTGTAAGTTTATTCCAACAGGAACAAATGCCTAATAAGTATTTTTTGAGGACAATAAAGAATGCCCCTTAGGGGTAAAAATTTGATTTACAATTAAAAGTATAACAGACAATATAATAAAATAAACACGTCATAAGAGATATAGAAAATAAATGTTAAAGCTAATGAAACGCATATATTACAGTAGGTATATACATCTATAAACATATGTGTCTAAAAATGTCTATTTATATAGAAAAGTATATTTTTACCTGGAAAAACAAAATAATATAATGCAAAAATATTTACGAATGTGTGTTTCTGACACAAGGAAGTGATAGTAAAAGAATATTTGTAAAAAAAAAACACTAAAATAAATGTTAAATAAATGGTAAAAAATAATGATTGGTTTTGTACATGAATTCTGTCCTACACGGTCGTCAACCTCAAAACATAATAGGTTGCATCTCCAATTTAAACTGCTTAATTTATTACAATTTGCTTAAACGCCCCTTAACGCCTGAGTAGTTATGCAGTGTATACGTCTTTATACAAGATCGCGAAGAGTATAGTACAAACATTTCGCGCATACGATGATGACGCTGGCGGTGGCGTAAACGTAGGACTTATGAAAAAGATTACGTCCAAACAACTGAGAGTTTTTTGCTGAAAGAAGGTACTTTTGACATACTATAATATATGGACTGGTAGGGAAATGTCAGTTTTATACAAGCTGTGTCCAAAAAATGTCGCCAACATAACTAGCGCTCTTGGTTCGAAGCGAATAATAAGTGTACCAAAATGCTATTCATCTTGAATTTCTCCAAAATGCTAGGGACAACTTATGGGTGTTAAATTGTTGCGGAATGTTTTCCAGGAGTGATGTCGCATTGAAAATGTGGTAGGTCAAATTGTTAACAATATATGGAACCGACAAAATTTTAATACAAATCTATCTATTGCCCCATAAATTGCACAATTTTCCCATATTGATGCCGAATGAATTTTTTTCTGTTGTTTTACTTTTGTTTTTGTTTTTTGGAAATATATTGCAAACACCACATTTGTATATAAATATTTCAATCAACAAAGTTTTCTGGTCAGTTTTAAAAATTTATTTGATAAGTATGATATTTTGGATATATTCATAACTCTGGCAGATGTACTACTGGCTACGAGCAGTCCATCTCCATGTAATAATTGTATTTTAGTTGGCGCCGATTAAAAAACCTCGATTGCGTGGTTGTGGTTGCTGACATATTTTGAAGGGAAGGAGAAAGCCACACAAGAGGAACACGAGCACCTTCTTGATTTGAATGTGATGGAATCCGTAAAAAAAATCCCGGAGCTCAAATAAAAAACACTTTGACTTGATTTGAAATATAAAAAGCAAGAGCTAGTTTATTGACACATCAATGGAGGTTATAGTTAAAAGTAAAGAATTCAGTGATGCCAAACAGAGTCTTTTACCCAACAGAACGAATGCTTTGTTTTTTTTATGATGTTTTTATTTTTGGAACGAATGGAAGTGGCCTACAATAATTGTCTGTCAAGTCCGACCGGCTAAATTGAGCAGCTCTTTCAAAACGGGCGCTCTCAGAGCAGTTTTTATCAGAGATGATACTATTGTATTGTCTAAATGTCTACTACTAGTGTAGCTCATCGACAAAGATTCAAATTATAAAAACAACAATGTAAACATAAATGGGTTTTGGGGAAATACACATACTTATATCTGTTATAAGTTACCATCTTGCCTTCTTTAGAAAAGCTCTTGCAAAACGTCTGTCGAAGTAGTTGTAACTTCATATCATTCTTATTTCTTTGTTGTGCCGATTTAGGTGTTAATTCAAAACCGATTCTTATGAAATAGGGACCAAATGCAAGGTGAAGACTTGTAGAAGTGTTCAATGTATTTTAATTTCATGAGTTTGATCACAAATGATAAAAATGAACAAAACATCTTCAATGGACGGTAGGTATACGTTATCGGTTCAATTGGAGTGCATTGCTGATAATCCACTTGTTTATTTCAAACAGGGATCTGAGAAAGCAGTCGCAAATTGGCCTAGAACAAAACTGTTGTCATATTTCGATTTGAATACAACGCGCCAAAACACCCATGCAATTCAGTACTCAGAAATACCAGTGTTGTATGTGTGGAAGATAAGGAATGTACAAGGAATCAGCATGCGAGTGATAGTGTATGCTGTCTCGCCAAAAGGCGTTCGAAGGTGTGGAAACATGCAAGCTTTCTGTAGAATGCGGTTATATTTTGACACTAGGTTTTAATAGCACATAACATTAAATATGCATATTCATTTTCTGAGCACTATTCTTTAGATTCCTATAGCTTTGTCATGCTATATTGTTCCATTCAATTTCGGTTGTAGATCCCCTCGACACAGTTAACATTTTTATGATTTGGTTTACTCTTTCCACGACGGATGCATTCAGCTGCGGTCGAGTATTTTATCCCCCAGAATTTACTGATTACAGTTTAAACTGCAAACAATGAAATTCGCAAATTTTTTAAATCATACATGCAAACTTTTTTATTTATATATATATATTTTTTTTTTTCAAAAAGAAACGTACAAACATATTTTACAAAATTCATATCACATATTTTATTTTATAATTTTCCATTTTAAATCAGCTTTTAATATTATTTCTACAGTTTCAATGATAAAAAAGAAAAGTCCATAAGTCACTTTGATACATTTAAACAATACAAGACAAGAAAAGTTTGTCCCTTCGAACGCATAAGAGGTTTTAGGTTTGAATAGATAGGTTTACATGCAAATTTTACACTACAGTCTTTAGTCGGTCGCAATAAGGTATCACTGTAACCAACGACAGATAAATATACAACAAAATGTTGACGAAATAAAATTTAAACATCTACGCGCATTAAGAAATGAGAAGTCAACGCATCTTCCCAGTCGAGTCAAATTTTACGTTTTTCAAACATTTTAGCGACAAACTCAAATTACAAATAATAATAAAAAAAAAAAAATCAAACAGACAAGGCAATAAAATCATGTTAACACAAAATCGCTAAGGTTGCCCTTTGGTTGAACCATATTAGAGGGCATCAGTAGGGAGATTTTATTGAACAAGAAAGCTCGCCGGCTTCTCAATTCGAAGAGGTAGTCGTGGCGAGCTCGCTTTCCACCACTTTTCCGGTAAAGGAAATACGACGTACTGTCCGATAGGGTAGATGTACTGTCGTAAGATTCCATGGAGGAGTCTTCCTCGCCCTCGGCTTGTGTCGCTTCGTCAGATTTTTGCAAAATATCTAAAGTTTGAAAACTCAAGTCAAGTTGGGGCTTGAATGCATGAATGAGCGCCTTTACCTTCCGGTGCGGGATTTAGTTGGCTTTCAACTGGCAGCGTAGCAAGTGGCGGTTGCTCGACAGAACTGGACTCCTCCGGTCTGAATAGAAATGCGGCCAGTTTGTGGAACTGTAGATGACGGTAGAGTATTATAATCAGGGGTGTTAACAAGAGCTGATTGTACTTACATTGTTCAACTGTACCGGATCAGAGTGGTCAATTACTTCGGAGACATGCGTTTGCAGATATCGGAGTGCCCGAATAGGATCCACTCTCGTTATTTCCTCGTAGTACAGCTTTCTAACTAAATATCGGCAATGATTCAAGATCTCCTCTCGCTTTGGTCTGTAAAGATTGCGTGATTTCAGTAGCAGACGATTTAAATGAATAAATGAAGGAATGGGAGTGAGTATCATTGTCTCTTGAGGAGTGAAGTAGAGCACATACTTTTAATGTGAATAATTGCGATTGCTAGGTGTCATTCATATTAAAAGCTTATTTTTGCGGCTGAATTGGCGTACGAAGGAAAACGCAAATCTGCTAACCCTTACCCAGTCGATAAAAAGATAGCGAGTATCGATTTGGGTATATTCCGGGATGGGTAGAAGTGTAAATACAACTCAACGTTTTCAATGTAACACAATAATCATTTGATTGTGCCCGGTGGTTAAGGGGCCGCCTTCACCTCGAACTGTGTCACCATAAAAAGTAAAGTTTGTAAAGACTAAAAGACTAAATGTTGTTTGAGCAGTCGAAGAACAGATGTGGTGAACAGACTTAGCGGGATAGGGAAGCGATGAAAAATGCTTAAACACTTACTTCTCTAATTCTAAAATCCAAAAGTCGTCAAGCCTGAGCTGTGGCAATGTCGTTTTTCCCGGGTTACCACCAAACAAATAGTGTATCTGAAAAGGTAAACGAAAAATATCAAAACCAATTGAATACGGAATAAAAACGCGTTATCACCTTCTCAATGTCATCGTAAATGAACTGATGAGCATACCTCGGGCATGGCTCGATCGTAGATATTGAACACTTGGCTGCTTGCTTATTATCGCCGACATAGCGGCACGTGTAGATGCGAGACCACGTATTACGCTGCAGTGAGTACACCCAAAACGAGTTCGATGAATCAATCTGTTGCACATCGCGTCTGTCCTTTTGCTTACTTAAACTCTGCAGAAATATATAGTAGACAAAACACGAAAGTGCGCACAAACGGTAGACTTACAGAAAAAACATAAATCTCATCTCTATCACAATCAATCGTTGCTCGCAGGGTAAATCCAGCCGACGGTTCGTTCTTACCTTCGTAGCCAGAGTTTTCCTTGTTCAGTACGCTTATTGCTTGAGTGTCAACATCATACGTGATAAATTCATCGATATCCTCCTTGCCTCGCTGTCCGCCATAGATGTATAGTTTCCTTGTTTTCTACACAAAAATCAAAATCAGTTGCATAATATTCCACATGTGGAACTATCGTCTACTTACGTTATGAAACACCATGCAGTGTGTGATCCGGGACTTTATAGACATTACCTCAGTTTGGGATGCTGACGGATGGTGGCAGTCGACGAGAATTTGTGTCCACGTATTTGTCGCAATGTGGTAGGAGAAGAGGCCAGAATACTCGGGCTCACTGGAGGCAATATGACTGACGCTACGTGGGGTTAGGATTTTACCCCCAAACACGTAAATCATTCGTTTCTCGACATCGATGCACATCTGATGATCGTAGACAAGTTGCGGCCCACCCACTTGGCTGGTGTCGTCGCAGATCTGCAGCCATGTGCATGCACGTGTGTCATACAGATAGAAGTCGCTCTTTATGTAATCAGTTGTTCTGATTGAATTGTCCAAATACCGGCCCAGCATAAAGATATTCTCGCTAACTGGATCGAAAACCATTTTATGGCACGACCGCGGCGTAGGCCCACTAAAAAGCTCCGAGTGCTCGAAAACCATGGACCATCTACCAGTCGCTATTACAAATACCCATAGATCGCTCAGATCTTGAAAACCATCCCAACCGCCAAACAAGTACACACAACTCTTTTTCGTGTCCATGACCAACTGATGGCCACCGCGAGTTCCTGGGCAATTTAACTTGAATTTAGTTTACAGCATGAATATTGTTCGACGGGTTAGTACCTGGTTGGTCAACGCTGTTTGCCTGCTGACGATTCCAAGAGTGCTTGTAGTCTTGCCTGGATAGATACGCATCCATGAAGCCTTCATTTACACAATCGGCGATGAACTCTTCTGCCTTGTTAAAGTCGCCGTTTACTACCAAACACTGGTGCAGATTTCCTATTAGCATGTGTTCCAAGCTTACATTGGTCTCCTTTTGAAGTGCCTTAAAGGCCGAGTCGTAGCCTTGCTGCCGGAAGTGCTTTAGGCAAAGCTTTATAATTTCTATCTCCCTCAACTGTGGGTGAATGGTAAGTTATTTATATTGAAAGTCGTAAGCTTTTCAGTTCATAATACCGTATTGTAGTTTTTCAAACTTAGTCCCATAAACATGGGATCGTCCTGGCCATGCAGCTCGACGTACCATATGCTGAAATTGAAACTCGGCCCCCAAGATAGCAGTGGCATGATTTTTATATACAAAATCGGAAGTTTATCAGCTTCTTCGGTTAGGCAGCGTAAACTAAATACTTCTGGTGTTGAGTCGTTCTTGAGACCACTGGAATTGAAAAATCCAAATTGAATTGTAGGTTACCGATTTAGTCAAAATATGGGTAACTAAAATTGCGTGGATTAGTATTTAGAGAGGCACGGTGGAGCGGGACTTTTATCAGATAAAAACTGATGGAAAGTGAATGTGTCCGCAAAAATGTAGGCGATCATATGGGGGAGACATATTGTATTAACGTATTGTTTGTAGTGGCTGGCAACGGCAGCGTACCGATTAGACGTCTTAGAACCATTGAAGACCCAAAACAACGCCTGTGACATGAAGAATGGCAAAACATGAAGATGATTTACCATCGCCATAAGAAGGGACAGCGGAATGCTGTATCGGTGAATGCAAACATTAAAGAGTCAAGCACTTGAGGCTGTAAGTCAGTACGAGTATATAATGAGCTGTGAAGCAACAACTATCCACGTATTTTTAAAACACAGTTTAATCAACTTTATTCGCTGTCCATGCTTGGAAGAACATTTTAGCTGCGAAGTAATATTATAACAAACTGATTTCGCATGCCGTTACGATATACGAACACCCGGCCAATAAATCTCTTTACATACCTTTCTAAAAGCAAAACCATCCTACTCTCATCCAAGCCACCATATACTCGAAACTTTTTCAAATTACAAACATGGGATTTTTCGAATTTGCCAAATTTGATCTTCTCCACAATAGCCGGTCGTTTGAGTTTCAGCGTCAGGAACTGCGGTGGGTTGTTTGTGTTCGATGACCAACGAGATGCTTGATTGTTTGGTGTATCTTCTAAAATGTTTCTGAAATCATCCATTTAAAGCATAATTATTAAGTTGTTTGTCATTATGTCATTATAAAGGAATAAAGGTCAAATCGAAGCCGCATTTTTGTAAATGTAGCATGTGCGGCAACTGCAGCTAGAATACACGTAACAGTTAAATCGCAACACATTTATACAGTTACCAAAGTGTTGCAGCATTTTTGAGTAATCGAAAGCCGTTGCGGTATTTAAAATTTGTTTAAAACAAAAGACAAAATGCAGCTTTATTATGCAGATATCGTTTGCTGTATATTTCAGCAATAACAATTTTGCATGTGTAAACTTACTCTGGCAAGTAGGAAGTCGCATAGCTGGAGTATTTGTGAATTTCGTAGAGTAGTTTTTCACTGTCGCCCAAGTTGTTTGTCATTTTGAGATATTGTTGACGGGTTTCTAATTTCTAAATATGATAAGTAGGAAAATATTTTAAGCAATAAGTTCTGCAAAAAGTTCTGCTTTTTCGTGGGTGACTTTTCTCCCAAATGGATTTGTTTTCCTCGAAGAAAATGCATAAAGATCTGCCTTGCCGACCAGTGCGCACAATCCTATCACATATGGTAATAAGTGGAGTGGTACATGGGCTAGTATCAGTGATGATATAATTGAAAGAGATGGATATCTTTCGTATCTACGTCTATCCCACCAAAACCCATTTGTTTACATTGTTGTTTTTGTAATTTTAATCCCCGTCTGTAATCTGTGAATACGTGAGAGCAACAAAAAAACATGTTGCTCACCGCGTCCTCATGAGCAATTTTTAATATCTTGATATCAGTCAATTTTCATAGAAAGAAAGAACTATAGTAGGTATGCAATAAAATGTAGGGTGGGCGTTGGATAAGCTAAGATTAGACTGTATGCCAATTAAGCATATGAATGCCAAAAGGCAAATGACCAGATTAGCTGTCAAATGAACAAAATGCCAGGATTATCAAAACTGTATATTAGACTATATGACCAAAACTACCAATATGGTCATATTTGACATGATTGCCATTTGAGGCATTTGATATTTATTACCAAAAAGAGAACGAAAATTAAAATGAATCACAATTCTACGAACTCAAACAACGATGACAACAAAATAATTCCTGTTCCATCAAAAATGCCATTAATGCCATAACGAAATTTCAATTAAAAGCATATAAGGCTATATGCCTTATGATATATTGCCATTACATTGTATGACCATGTTTTGACAGGAGAGCTGTCAGAAATTGGCATTTTATGACCACTTGGCATACCGTCTAATCTTACCTATAGCTTACTATTTCATTCGTTCAAATGTCGCTGAGCAGAGCATGTCGTTGCATTCTCCCATTAGATGCCTTAATACATCGTCCAGCCATCGTGGAAAAAAAAACAAGTGTCAAACTGTGGGCAGCCGCCTTTCCACTCTCGAAATTTATATATCTCTGTAATTCCATTATCTTTGATTGAAATCATCGTAGGTATATCTTAGGTATGTCGTTTTCGATTTGGCTTATCAGATTTTGAAGTGAGATTTAAGATTTCTGCTGTTAAATCGAACATTAAATACGATTTTTTTTTTTACTTGCAAAGGAAATCCATTTCAAATGACATTTATAAATAGTTTACCCATTTCCATACACTTAAAATGAATAAAAGGTGGAATAATTCACCAATAAATAATTCGTATAAGCCAGCTGTGTGTCATTGAGAATGTGTGTATAATCTGAGAAAAAATTCAGATTTCTCAAAATTGCCACAGATAAAAAAAACTAGGCCATACGATATGCTACGCTTTATTTATTTAGTTCATCGTCCTACAAGTACTCCAAGTTGAAATAAAAATCTAAAATTTGAGCTACAAAAAATTCAATTAGCTAAATTTGTGGTTACTTTAAAAGACAATAAATTTTTCTCAATTGTTTACCTAAACGCGTATTTGAACCTGATTTGAACATCTCCTTTAGCTCGGTGAATTTTTTTATAAATAAAATAAAATGTCGTTCAAATTGTCTTCAACTGCAAACTACATTATCCTACATCAATCAAGGGGTATATTCAATTGTTCTTTGCGCAAACACTGCACTACCTACACCATAGTCCAACCGAATGGCAATACCCAAAAACTTTACTTTCGCCATTTTTATCGGTCAGTTTTATGTGTATCGTATTCTGTTCTAGCTATAAAAGAAAATCCGTCAAGCAAAAGTCGAAGAAACTTTCCAACCAAAATCGAACAAATCTCCAACAAATGAAATAAAATCCACCTTAGTTTGATAAATAAGTTATAAATTAATTGTTCATTTTACTCGGTGAAATAAATTCTTAACTCAAAATGGTAAATTGAAAATCTAAATCAAATTCTAAACTTCGCAAAGTGTGTATTTTCGTTTCTCCTTATCCCCTCTGAATGCAAAAGAAGAAAAAACCCCAACTTCCCGTATATATTACTACCAAAAAAGCGAAAAGAAAAGAATCCTTGTGAAAAAAAAACCTTCAAAGAATACTAATGAAATGCAAACTACATAATAATTATCAAATTAGCTAGCGGAGATTACTCAACTGCGAGTTCCACGCACAAAATAAAAAAAAAAAAAAAAAAAAAAATGCTAAAAATGTTCTTTCTAATATTGTTTTTTCTCTCTCCCTAACCCGCAAATCTCTTTAAATAATAAAAAAGTGCAGTGATGCTGATGTCTAATTTTCTTGGTGAATTTTTCAGGGTAACGAAACATCCTTGCCCATGGAGATGTGCTCCAATTGTAAGTTGTGTCCCAAATCATACATCTTTAAAATTTTATTCCTAGTCTTAAGAAATAAGTAATTCTGATGTGGTGGCCTCAAGTACAGGAGATGGGACACATTATATACCTACTCTACTCTACATTTTAGTACTTAATGGGGTCGAGTAGGGTAACTTTTGTCAGTCAGCCCCTGCCCCTGGAGGCGGAAGTAAAACAGTGCGTATGTGCAGAATTCCTTTATGTGTAAGAAGAAACGGTGATTATTCACGAAAAATGTTGAAAACAATCCCGCAGGGTCAGGTTTGTCCATTCGCCAAATCGACATAAAAAAGGCCACAAAAGCAACATCAAAGAGGATAAAAAAGGCCACTAAACGAAGCTACAATTCAAGAATGTAACCCACCTGTTACGACGACGGCGACGACGAAGGGAGTAAACGATTGCCGCCGTTGTCGCCTCACCCTTCTGCTGCTTGCTTCTGTTTGAGGTGCCGATGCCGAGGTGGTTGCTGGCATTTACAAGCAAGCCGCACACATATTTAATTTTTCACTTGGCCTATTTTTAGATTTTTTAATTATCTAAAAAAACAAAAAAATTGTGTACACGTTTGTATTTATATATTAGCATAATGCTAATGAAAACTTAACCCTTTGGCAATTTTTTGTTGCCTTAATGCACTTGAATGCGCGCGTATGTTGATCGATTGAGTGCGTTGGCTTTTGTTGTTTTGTTTGATCGTCATGGGGGGTGTGGTGTAAACAGGTAAAATGGCTCTCTAGCTGTTGTTTACTACGATTATTAATTGGAGTTAATTGCTTGTCATTAAGTGTGCTTTGGCAATCGTTGAGTCGTAAATAGAGAGCATAGTAAATAGTAGAATGAGAAAAAAATCTGCTCGTAGGGTGCTAGAAGCCAACTAGTAAGCGCGCTGTATGATTACATGCCACTTATCGGAACAATATGGTAATTCCACTAGCTGGAGAGCACACATAAGAATGTGTGCACTTCTTAGATGGCGCTACAAATCCATTTCAAGTTGAATTAGGTCACGACTAGTGTATGTATTCCATAGAGGGTGTGGTAGGTAGTCGCTCAAGGTTTGAATAGAGCTCCTTCAAGGCCGTTCGTTTGCTTGCTTTGTATGACCACAACATCAAAGATTATGGGTAGGTATATTGTGGTGAGTTTCGCATTGGTGTCTGGTATTTATTGATCTATTATGTTCTATAAAAATCGGCGGTCATTCAAAAATGAATAGGGCCCATTTGCTGATACCTACTACTCATAGCGAAATAAGTTCCACTAAAAATTTTATGTGACAGTTTTTGACATAGAATAAGGTATTTAAGTAGAACTTAAATCGCTACGAGTAGTATAGCAAACGGGCATAAGTCTGATGTAAGCCTTAGTAAATGGGTGCACAGTAACAAGGAATACATCACTTAATAAAAACCATACCTGTATGCATTTGAAACGAAAAAAATTCAAAATCTTTAACTAAATTTGGCCGGCGGTAAATTTGTTTAACCTGTTAATCACACGTTTCTTGTTGGTTTGTTTTTTAACACTCCATCTCGCAATCCTCTTGACCCTAAATTTTTTATTTCAAATTCGCCATTTTGTTTTTCTGTCGGTGTTATGCCAATTTATGTGGTATTCGATTGGGCGCTCTCAGAGCACTTTTTTTTTTGCCCTCAGAGCAATTTTTATGTTCGTTTGGTCCAAAAAAAAAAATTACAATCTTTTTCAGATTTCAGAGCACTTTTGCGAATCTAGATATTTTCTCAGATTTGCTTTAGATTTACCAATACAAGTGCATTTGAGTTTGACAACTGGTGCAGTTTGTTTACATTTTCGTGATTTTTTTCTACTTTCGTAAATTATTTATGTGCAAATATTTAGATCGGGACGGAAATTTCGAATGTTTTAATATAGAATTTAACCAGTGAATGAAAAGCGCATAGAGAAGTGTCGAAGACTACACATATTAAAGTCGCACGAATATCAACACAAAAAAGAGCAAGAGCGTTTTTATGTTCGATTAGGCACACAAAATCTGAAATCTGAGGGCAAATCTGAAGAAAACGTATACCACATTAGAAAAGAATCCGTGTGACATGCAAAAACATACCAAAAATATAAAACAAATGCTGCCAACCGTGGGGGAATGAGATAGAATTGGGGAATTCAACATTTTAACATTACTGAATGCTATTGGTTAGTTACAATATATTTTTAAAAGGCGATAATATTATTTGTTTGGTTAATAAAACTATCTAAATGAAATGTTTTATGTATACCAGAAAAATATTAGGACATACATGGTTGTGTATTTTTCGCTTTTGAATATCATTAACTTCGATTTCATGAGTAATTTCTATTTAAATAACTGAAGAAAAATTATTCAAAATGCTTTTATGTTCCCTCTTCCCTCAACCAATCTACATTGTAAATTTTTCATAAATATTTTAAGCAAAAGTACATTTATTCCTTAAAAAAATAGCATCTACACGTAAAGATTAATTTAAAATTTAACGGGTAAAATTCTATGAACGTTGACAGCAATTTTGCTGAAGGGGCATATGCAAGGTGCGAGTGTGTTGGTGAGCCGGATTTTTTAAAGTTTCGTAACATTTGTCAATTGTCAATCTGTTTATCTGTTTATAGCCTTTTCACACCGAGCCGAAACCGGGTTTTCGCGAAAACACTCAAAAACTTAATTGACAACAGAAGCTTTCCCCTACAATCCTACATATTTCAGTTTTCAAAGTCGTTTAAAGTCGATTTCCATGTAAACACCACGAAAACGACTACCAATCGTTGAGTTGTTGAAACAAACACACCTTTTGCAATATTCAGCAAATTCAGCAGAACAGCTGACAAATGACATAACTCAAAAGTCACAACTTAAAATCACTTTCCACACTTAATTGATGGGCTAATATTATTTTTAAATGATCTGAATACACTTTATTTGTTAATTAATGCGATCGAAATTTGTAATCAAAATAGTTTACAGTTAAGGAATAGACCTATTAAAATTGGACTGCTAGTAGCCAACTACGCGTTGGTTCCAAATTTAGCGCTAGCGCTCTTCGTTCAGAGCGGAATTAATTTGTAACAAATTAGAAGAAGCAGAAATAAAGTAGGTGAGGTAAAGGCTCCAACTAGGTACAGTGGCTCGCTCAAAATTATTATTATAAAGGGTTTTCCAAAAAGAGGTGATATTTTGGTATTCAAAGAAAAATGTAATTTTTTGAGATAAATGATCGGATGTTTATTTCATAATAAAGAGGAAGGTATGCCGTTAATAATCAAAAACAACATCAGCCGAATGGCCACCACGAGCACTCATACAGGACCATATCCTTTTCATGAAATTTTCCATAACCAAATCGAAAAGTGGCTGCCCTATGTCCTTGATAGCCTGTTGGCGTAGACCTTATCTTTCACGTGGCCCCAAAGGAAGAAGTCGCAAGGTGTTAAATCACAAGATCTCGGTGGCCAATTGTGATCACCTCTTCGAGAGATAACACGCTCCGGAAACTTTTCCCGTAAAAGATCAATGCTTTCGTTGCTTGATGATCGACCGGCTTGAGTTCTTGTGTTAACTGAACTTTATAAGCCTTAAGGCCCAAGTCTTTACGCAAAATACGGTGTAATGACGTTTGTGGAATGCCCAGTTCCAAAGAACGACGAGGAATGGACAAACTTGGGTTTTCTTCAACACTTTGGGCTACAGCAGCAATATTCTCAGTGCACGGGTTTTATTCTTCACGGGTGCACGGGTTTTATTCTTCACATCACTAACTTGTGCCAACAGCTCGAATTTTTCCACCAATTTCTGTATTGCGGTCCGACAAGGTGCTTCAAGACGACCAAAAAATGCTTTAGTTTTGCGAACTGTGACTGCAAGATTTTCACCATTTTTGTAGTGAATTTTAATAATTTCAATGCGTTGTTGAAGCGTATATCGTTCCATTTTAAGAATGGCGTAGTTTCTACTTGTCAAATGTCAAAGAATAAAAGCTTCAAAAGTGACAGCTACTGAAATAGCGGGTCATTCACAATAACACCTCTCATTGGAAAACTGTTTATGCACCGGGTAAATGTGCTCTACGTCGATCGCATCGAGATCAATTTGGTTGGATTTTTATATTGGTTTATTAATAGTGCGAAATGCGGGTGCCACTTTGTCTCTCAGCCGGCTCGTAATAGTCCATAGCAAGTATTTATTTTTTTGTTTAATCCCCAAAATGCCTAAACTTCTCAGTCGTTCTGCCACACACTAATCTTCAATCTCCCATACATAACAAATGTTAAGCAAAAAATATCATTTCGAAATACCTACCTACCCTTAGTTGAACTTGGTTCAGAGCAGATTGCCGTCTTGTCTCTAGTGCTCTTTTATTTCAAACTTTTCAGACGCAAACTATTTTTTTGGCTGTCTAAAGATAATCCATTTGGCACACTCAATGTTATTTGTGGGACAAATATGTACTTTGTACTAGGTGCGGGTACATAATATCTACACTGTGTAAGGAAAATCAATGAGAAAGTACCTACAAAAAAAATCCATGTAAATGTTTTCTTTGGGCAGAATTAACTATAGTCCTTGAAGCGTATTACTCTAATCGATAATATTGCTACGAGCGCACCGACTGTAATATGTACAATCTGTTTAAGATTACGTATATATCCAAATCTTGTTTTTTGACACTCATGTCCTTCTGAAGTGAGAAATTTATATGTAATTTTCAGATTTTTAAACCACTTTTGCGTTGTTTAAGTAAATACTCTAAAACGATTTTAGATCTCTTATTGTCGAAAAGAAAGTGTTGTCCATTTGTAAGCAACTTTGTTTCGTAATAATATTAAAATTTAGAAATTATTTTATTTATATAGTCGAATTAATAAATTAATGGGTTCACGTGAAACCCTGAACCCATTCTTACATAACTAACCTACAACTTGACACCAGTGATCTGTTTGTTTAATCAAATTTTGTTGTTTCTTTTGTGTGGAAGCAAACGTCAAAGACAAGTTTATTCACGAAGTTATTAGCACAGGTGATTAAATAAATGTGTGCAAGCAAATACACGTTAGAGCAAACTGTATACTGGTGGAATAAATGTGTTTTGTAAAAACTGGGATTGAATTATTTGAATTATTTAACAATATTGACTACAACGTACAGTAGCTTACGCCATCACCTTGAAAGTTGTTATTGGGGGCGCTTAATTAATTCCTTGTGGGCGGACTAAAGACTCGAATCATAGAACAATTGAGTTTGTATTCTGTTTCCATTTGGTGATGAGCTCGTAAAACGGCAGAGTTAATCCTTCAGGAACTCCTTATAAACTCTATATAAGAAAAGATCACACTGCGGCATCTAGTAGATACTAATGAGTATCAGGCAATATCTGTGTGATCAGACCTTCAGTTGAAAACAGTGCCTTGTGCGTCTTTTTCTGCAATAGCGGTTGCGGAAAGGGTTCACGTATATGCGGATGCTATTAATATATGAGAGATATCGAGAACTGACAACTTCTAAATTTCCTGTTCTAATGTAGCCTTGTTCCTGGAAATTCCAGGCGAGCTTTCCCATACGCAATCTGAACCTATTTTGGTAGCGATAAGGATGTCGGTTGAGCACAACTGACAACAGCGTGACCGTTGTGTGGTCACAGCGCGTGGCTCACTCACATATTAACATCCGATTCGGAACGTTCCCTAACGACATTGCGAAAAAAAAACCTCACAAAATCAAGGCACAGTATTTGTGTTTGAATTCCAGTTTGTTATTTGTTCTGAAGAAAGGCGGACCGCGGTGAGAAAGGAGCATTCTCATACAGATACAGCCCAGATTGTAATTATTTTTCCTAAAGGCAACTCGGCCTAGGTTCTCACAACTTTCGGAACCATAGTCAGGAGTTAAATCAAATGCGGAACTATATATTATTTATGGCACCAAGTTTCATCCTACTGATAACAGACAGAGAGGCCAAGCACGACCATTACCTTAAACCTTAGACCTGTTCTTGTTGACGTTTACTGTCATCCCATCCCAACACTGACAGCTAAAAATCATTCAAGTGAACAAATGCTTATTCTAAGTTCTCCCTACCCAAAAGAGACTCGGCCCTGATGAAGGCCAGAGACCATACTGAGACCACTAACTTCCGCCGTTTTTCCGTTACTTGCCTACCAGCTATATTTGTATGGGGTGGCAAATGCTAAGTGCGTTAGTATTGTTACATAGAAATTCGTATTGACAAATGTCATATAACTTCAAAAATGCCGGCTCACCAACACACTCGCACCTTGAAGTAATGCCACTTCCGCAGTCGTCAGCGTCCATAGAATTTTATCCGTTAAATTTGAAATTATTCGTTACATATGGATAGTATTTTTTTTAGGAATAAGTGTACTTTTGTTTAAAATATTTATGAAATATTTATATATTACTCATGAAATCGAAGTTAATAATATTCAAAAGCAGAAAATACGCAACCGTGTTTGTTCTAATATGTTTCTAGTCTATAAAATATCTCATTTAGATAGTTTGATTAACCAAACAAATTATATTATTCGCCTTTTAAAAATATATAACTAACCAATAGCATTCAGTAATCTTAAAATTTGGTATTCCCGCACTCATCACATTCCCCCACGGTTGGCAGCGGTGGCAGTATTTATTTTACATTTTTTGTATGTTTTTGCATGTCACACGGATTCTAAATTGACATAACCCCGATAAGAAAACAAAATGGTTAATTTGAAAAAAAAAATTAAGGTGGCCAGCGGCAAGAGGATTGCGAGTTGGGGGTCTCAGTATTGTCTCGGTAAGAAGTACTGCTAATAGCCGATTTTATGGACAAAGTAAACTCCTTTAAGTACCTGGTGCTTGAAATGATAGTTCTGACACGCTCTGTCTCTTAGGATTGCACTCTCTCAATGATAACGAGCGGGGCCATCTGCTGGTTTATTTTTGAAAGTACGTAGACAGCTGATTTATTAAAGATGATCATCATGTGTCTCTTGGAACAAGAATTTGGGTCCTTTGTGTGCAGATCCTCTAGTTTATCAAAAAAGAAGCTTTCAAGAGCCTTTAATCTTCTGTTCGTAAATCCTGGATAGTCTTATCGTAGGTGACGGATAGATATGTGTCTTCAACTTTCAAAAGTGCGAAACTTAATATGGCACCACCACAGGTGAATGGTATATGTGCGTTTCTTGCCTTGACTAAAATACTCACGCCTATTCATGCAACAAGAGTACACATTTATATTTCATTATTTTGCTGTTTAATTAGTTGCAGCCTATTTTTAGTTAAATAAGTTTCTAGTAAAGTGATTAGTGGCGGGTAGGTTAGGTTCACACTTTTTGTTTTTTGTTATAAATAAACGTGTTCTCCTACGAAAATACTTTGGGGGCAAAAGATCTTCTTTTTTCCGACAAGACTAACCTAAATGTATATTTTTACATTTCTCATAGAATACTCCCGCTGTGATTCATTATTTATAAATTAAAATTAATGCTTATTTTCTTTTGAGTTTACGATGTACGAAACATAAAAACTGAAACTTTTTAGGTACACTTGGTGTAAGGGTAGCGACATCAAAATATCTGTCTGTGGGGAGTTGACGAGTTTATATCCGCAATTTAAGTTTTGAGTGAAATGTCATTTGTACTATAATTCCAAGCAGCTTTGACTTAAAATCTACTTTGAAGACTATAATAATGTCACTATCTGTGAAGGTCACACGATTTTTGAGCAACTCTTTAGTTATGAGCGTTTTTATCTGCTGTAAAATAGACGAGTTATACTTTTACGGCGATGCAAGAAACGTGACTACATGAAGTCATAATCCTGAGGTTTTGTTTCTACATTTCGACCGGGGATGTGCTTTGCACACAAGTACCACCCATGGTTGACAGATTGCAGGGAAGCAGTATGCACTGTTTGCCAGCTGCCTGATAAAAGCTGTGTGCTAACGAGAGCGAGTACTGCTTTTGATGTTAACATATGATGGAACATGGAACCCTACAATGTTTTGGAGGTTAAGTAGAAAAATATAATATTAGCATGCTCTTTGCTAACTTGAAAAACTACCAATAAATATGTCACATTGCTAAATATATAAATACCGGAATGGGAAGATGTAGCAGCGGAATGAGGAGACAAACGACACGAATGTTAACAGGAAACGGCAAAATGCTTGGGTACTTATAAACCTCTTTGCAAACCAACGTTATTCTAAAATGAATTGATGGTGGTGGAGCTCATAAAGGTGGCAGGTGGGTCTCGCGATGCTGTCAATCTGTCAATCAATGTTTGGTGGTGTCTCGGGTGGTTTGTTTTAATTTTTCTACCTGTAGTTTGTGGTGGCTGACGGGCTATAAAAGTTTTCGTAGAAAATGGTTAAATGATTCGAAAATAATTTAATAAAGGGTCATTTTGTGGATGAATAGTTTTGTAAACAAGAAAAATTGCCATGTATGGGACACAACCCACATTAGGCTCACGGAGTGGCCACGAATAGTTACTGTTTGCTGCTAATTTAGGACCGGGCGGCGTCTTCATTGAAACAAATTGAACGAAATGGAGGCAGACGACATTTGAAAAACGAAGCATTGCGAAATCATTTATATGTTCAATACAACATCAAAATGACTTCGAATATTTAATGAAGCAGACTGAAATATTGAATCAAATCGCATCAGATGGAAAGTATAACATGTTTTAGAAAACCAATCTAGATAAATGAATTAATAAGGGAATTATAGAAGAATATCGACTAATAAACTCAATTGGCACTTATATGATAACAGCTTTACGTTTGATTTAAAACAACAATCAAGAATAAACGATTAAAGAAAAGTAAACTCAAGTTGGCACCTGTTTCTCACGATGCTCTTAAAATGACAATTACCTGTCTAATCTTTTAAGATCATATAGAAAATCGCAAGAAAAAAATAAACACCTTAATCTGCGTTCTAATATAATAGCTCCATTGTTGTTAAAATTAGCGAACAAATATGTACATCTCTTTACTTCGGGCCACAGCTGTAGAAAAATAAAAAAATAAAAAATAAAACATTCTTTAACCTCATATTTTATATAATCTTTGGTTTTTTATTTTACAGTTGACGCAGATGAAATCCGTCGCTTGGGAAAACGTTTCCGCAAACTCGATCTGGACAATTCAGGTGCACTGAGTGTCGATGAGTTTATGTCCCTGCCAGAACTGCAACAAAATCCCTTGGTACAACGTGTCATCGACATTTTCGACGCCGATGGCAATGGCGAAGTAGACTTTAAAGAATTCATCCAAGGTGTTTCACAGTTTAGTGTCAAAGGAGATAAACTATCAAAATTACGGTTCGCATTTCGTATATACGATATGGACAATGATGGTTACATATCGAATGGTGAACTGTTTCAGGTAATTCAAAATATTTTACTTCCCACAATATATAATAGAATATATGGATGTGGATGTGTTGGCATTTACGAATATTTATCAAATGTCAACCAGACCATCAATCGTCAATGTGTGAATTCATCGGCGCACATTAATATTATTTATCCGTTAGCTTAGTCAAACGAAAAGAAGAAAAAAATCTATTTTTGATTTTCTCCTGAACTGCATGATAAAGTTCGAGAACGAGGAGAATTTTAATTGCCAAATAGTTTGTTGATATTTTCTCAATTCTTGCTGAATTTAAATATTTGTTTAAAGAGATGTTCATTTCGGTCCGCTAAAAACACGGCGGCGACGACGACGACGAGACGATAAATACGCTAAACGTTTCGGTACATGAAACATGTGCTTTTGCGGCAGAATGTCTGCGGGTAACACGATATTGTTTGTTTTGCATTTAGTTTATAGACTGTTCTACAAATGAGTGTATAATATTTGTGTCAACAAACGAAAACAATAAATATCGAAAACCAGGCACTGTTCGTTCGGTTGGTTGAATGTATAATATACTTTTGCAATTAGTTTGTGTCGATATTCGGTTTCAAAAATTGTGTTATTTGTTTTTTTGTTTACTGTTTAAGTTATATATGGCTGAGCCAACACTTGGACACTGGCCAGGAACATTCCCATGTTGGTGACTAAATAAATGTTTTCCAGAATGAAACCGTTTACTACTTTGTGGCCTTTATCGGTTGATGTGAGTCTACCAAAGTTCTGAATAGTACAGCAGGAATTTTAGTGTTAGTTTTGAAACAGAAAAACTCTCCAAAATCTGGTCAGCAATTATCACAGGCTTTACAAAACAGAGTGCAAAGTGTTTCTATGCTATATATGAGATATTGCGGTGGTCTGCGACCCTAGGTTAGATTAGGTTAAATAGGCTGCCAGCTAAGAAAGCCAACTAAGATCAGTAATAGGTCCATTGTGATACCGTTTAGTGTCGAGGACCATAAGGATAATAAAATTGACGAAGCAAGAGCTTGAGCTAAAAAAATACTTTAATGAAGATTTATTCGATACTAAAAAGTTGCCAAAAACAATCTTCGTTTGACAAAAGATATTCTTCGACAGATTTCTGATGAAATGTAATAGGAAAAAAATAATTTCGATGTTCAATGGCTCAGTTTGGGTGCAACTTTTCGTCAATATTGCTTTCACCTCATGATGATGGTTTGGCGAATGACGAGCAATGTTGTTCGTGACCGAAATATAGAATTTATGCAAGCAAAGTATTACACCCAGTCTTTTAAAATTATATATGCATATTGGCGTTCAGCTGTATAGACGAATTCAAATCACGTACGCAAGGAGATAGCTCGCTATCTACTCCAAATTTCAATACCTGCTCTAAGCGTGACGTATATATTTTCTTCTTCTTTGCTTATTTGCCAGATTCCTACCTCTATACTCACTTACCGAAGAGGCTTGGAAAATTGTTTAAAGTTCCATAAGTGGTGAACCTGCACGATAAAATGATTTTATTTCAATTATGGAAGATTGCATTTAATTTCCACTTGAACATATTTACCCCACTTAATTGCAATCATTAGTTATGCAAGTAAGTTGGGTTGCGCAATTATATTTAATGGGTTGCCATTAGGAACGGTTTTCCAGTTTGGCGGATATTGCACTAGCACAATACGTTCGATTCTATAAAAGATGTATGCTTATTGAACCTGTCCGCGAGGAGAGCTGAAACCGTAATCGAAACGATTTCTGGTCATCATTGTTGTTATGCTTGCAAAATAAAGTCGATCTAGTATAAAGTGTATTATTAGCAAATATCAGTTATCAGTATACTTGGCTATAAAAACTAGAGCTTGTAAAATACCAGAGGTTGATGTACTTTTTAGAAGGGCATGAAGTTTATACGAGAAATAAAAGTCTTACACTGAAAATTTGAAAACTTCTAACCCGAGCTGCGAAGTTGCGAACTCTAGGGAGGGATATCAATACACTGCCGTGGAGGATAAATGAAAACGAAATTAGAGTGGCAGGGTTTAAATTCCCTATAGGTCCTGGACTTGAGGGTCCTATTAGCATGTTCTTGCTTTGAGTCCCCAAAAACACAAACTCTGCATAAGAGATTAGAGAAGATAGCTGCACTTGAAGTAAAAATCGGCCCAACGACTGTTTTGTTTCCATAGGAACAAGATTGTACCCCAACTGGAAAAAATGAAACTATCGAAACTTCTGGCAGTTTTAGATCTGGTTTGTCAGATTTATTTCCCATTTGTGTTGAACATGGTTGTTTGCCGTAAGTAGTTTACTGAGCTATCTTTTTCTTGGACGCAGTTTGTTTTTCTGACCATCTTAATAATATCACATGGTCTGAAAGCGTCATGCTGGCGAGGGTAATGCTCGTATCTGAACATGCCATTTGTATCCCGTAAACCCAGAACTAACGAACACGTTTCTACACCTTTTAACTTAATTTCAGGATATGCGTTAATATATTTTCAGTGCCCGATTTGTGTTCAAAACTCGCTTGCTTTCAAATCTCTAATTTTCAGTGACTAATGCAAACCAGCAAATAATTCCCGAGCTTTAGAGAATCGAACTTTATAATGTTTAACTAGGAAAATAAATATTCAAAAACAAAATCAACTAGTGTCCATGCCGATAGTCACCAGACAAACAAATAAATAGTACCCCGTGCACGTTGGCAAAATTATTTCAAAAATATAACACAACATCGTGTTCACTTGTCAGTTCTATTTATAAAGGATTAATGTGTCTTAATAACAGGTTGTTTATTTTGTTTACATTGCTTGTTGTTATTTAATTGCGTTGCCATATGGTGGCGCTTTAAAAAAAAATTGAGCAGTCAAAAATATTAATAAAAAATATTGATTTAATTTACAGGTGCTTAAAATGATGGTAGGAAATAATCTTAAGGATACACAATTACAACAAATTGTAGATAAAACTATTTGTTTTGCCGACAAAGACGAGGACGGTAAAATATCATTCGACGAATTTTGTTCGGTCGTCGGAAATACAGATATTCACAAAAAAATGGTTGTTGATGTTTAAGTTAATTTATGCAATGTTTACATTTTTATTTTTTATACATCATTATTATCATGTTTTTGTATGTTTAGATCAAGTTTTGTAATTCTTCTTCTCCTTTTTACTATCATTTTTCTTCTTATTTTTTTTTTTTTAATTAACTTGCAAAGTGTTTTCCTTCTATTTGAATAGAGAAATATATACTTAAAACAAATTCTATATATATACATTAAATGAATAAAAAAAAAACTCAACAAAATAAATTTGAATGGATAATTTTTTCTAGATTATTATATGTGGCGTAAATTAACTAACACTAAACAAAACAAATCAAAACCTTATAAGAACTTGAATTAATAATTTTATATTGCGATCATATACAGAAAAAAAAAATCAGTCTCTTCAAACTCTTCGCATATTATTGATAGCCCTTTCAAATAAAGAGAAAACAAAATTTAAATACCAATTGGAAAAAACGGAAAGCAAAAATAAGAACAAAGTCAAAAAAAAAAAAAAAAACATTTATAACTAACAAATTTAACTAATAAGTAAGACATTTTACTAACTAACACAACAAAAACAAATCAAGCATTAAAAAGTAATCTTTAATAATATTTAACAAAACAAACCAAAAAAAAAAAATCGTTTTTCATTTCTAATTAAAACAAAAAAAACACACACACAAAACTAAATAATATAATTAAAACAAAAGAGTAAACATTTTTCTACTTCAAACTTAATAATTAAATTTAAATACTTAAATAAATAAATTAATAACAACCCAAAAAAAAAAAATGCAAAATAATGAAAACAACATTAGGATCATTTCTGATGGATGACATTAAGGAATTAATTAATTATTGTAGTGTAGAAACTAACACGAAATATTGCCTTTTTGTGTATTCTCTAATTAACTGACAACAACAAAAAACAAAATGTATATCTTAAACCTAAAAAAACAACCTTTATCAGCGTCTCCTACCTTCTTTGTTTTGTTTAAATTTGCCAGCCTTTTCAGTTGTTTTGTTTATGTCTCATATTGATTACTGTATGAATGTATATTTCTTGCATTTTTGTGTAAATTGTATAAAAAAAAAGAGTAAAAAATATTATTTTGTATGTAAACTCTAGTCAATGTGAATTTTTTTTTTTGTAATCCTTTTTACTGTCATAAGATTTTTATTATTTCTGTTTTTTTTATTTGCCATATTATACGAAAACAAAAATAGTGTTATAGAATAAATATATTTACATTATGTATACTTGGTTTTTAATGTAAAGAATAAAATGATTTCATTTCAACAAGAACAAATAGAAAATACAGAAAACAAAAACAATAACTTGCTGATATTAGAGTTTGTTTTTCTTTGTTTTACCATTTCAGTTGAGTTATTTTTTCTTTTGTTTAGTTCGTTTGTGTCATCATGGGTCTGAATTTAAATAATGGCTGTCCTTTGCACGTCTTCAATGTATTAGTGGTTGTGCTGTGCATGTGTTCCTTTAAATGCAATCAGGTGTGTGTATTTTTATTTTTTTTTTTGAAATTTAGATTCATTATTTATTATGTTTAAAGTGTTATTCATGCCGTATTTAATAATTTTCTTTTACATAAGAAGAATTCAGTTTAAATAAATGGGTGTAAATGTAGCCACTGACACAGTTTTATCACACAACAAATGAGGGATATATAGTTCAAGTTGAACGGTTTGCACAATATTTCGAAAATGAAAATACTCAAACGAATGTTGGTGCAATGCTCGCCCTTGCGTCCTATACCGACCTGTTGCGTCAACTATTGAGTATGTTTTCGATTCATTTTTGTATGCCTATAAACATGTAGCACGTTAAGCGGCTAACAAAATCCGCGAGCTACCATGATATAGGTGATTTTAGATCAATCTCTAAAACACTTTTCTTTTTAGTCTTCAATTTTTCCGAAACAGTGAAGAAGAAAAAACAATCGTCATCATTGAGTGTTAGTCCGGTCAATATCATAAACAATAAACATCACGATAGTGACGATGATTTTGCCAACAAAAAAAAAAAAAGTGAACTGAAAGCGACGCTTAAAGGCAATAACAATTTTCCTATTTCCGTGAAAGAAAAGGCAAGTAATCGTACTTTACAGATTTTTATACCCTTAAACTCACCAGCAACTAAGTGCTAAGTTACGATCTTAAGGGTGAGGTTAGAATTGCGTCATCCGCGAATGAGCGATAGGTTACGAAATTTGTTTTTGTTTCGTATGTAAGCTAAACTTGATTGCGTGAACGTATAGCTCGTTCACGGAAGTGTTTGACGTCCATCTCCAAAAACTTTTGAATGGCCCTAACACAAATTAAAAATTAGCATGAGACATTGTTTTTGTTGTTATCACCCATCTCCATCTGCAGTTATAATACCGATTAAAAAATAGAGCGTCGAAAAAGAGCAGAAAGAGAAAGAGTACGCATTTCATGCTTCTGTTGGAGCTGAGAGCTGTGAGGTTAGGCTTGCTTTTCTCCTTCTAAATAAAATTTGTGTCTGTGGCGCTACGAAATTATACAAGATCCAAACAAGTCTTAAGAATACGACTAGCGTTTTTTTCCTTTGTTTAAACATGGAAATAACATAAATAGTTTTACCACATTTGTTCTTCATATTTAATTTTTTTTTTTAATCTAAGTCCCTCATTTTCCTAAATTGCTTTTTTTTTAGTTACAAAGTTTCTATTATCTCAGTCCCGCTTCCCTATCGTACTCTCAAATCTATGTATTCATAAATATTCAGAATATTTATACTTTATAGCTTTAATATTCATCAACGTGTGAATATAGTGCTTTATTTTCTCTTCATCATGCGTGTACATTATTCATTTGATTAGAAAAAACAAAATATTCATAAGCAACTCTTTTTTTTAAGCATATTTCAAATTAAAGGATAAATATTAAATAATTACAACAAGTGTACGTTAAAAATATCGGACAGTTAATTTAAATAAATTATGAATAAAACAATATACCTAGCATTTTTACTATCGTCGTAGATCGAACATTTTGAATCCTTAAAATCTACACATACGGAACTAAATGCATTCACAAATTATTATTTTCATAATACATTAGTGATTTTATTCGAATTCGCATTTTATTTACCGTATTGCAAAATGTATCTCATTTTATGCCTCTACAATTTCGATAAATTTAATATTAATAATCCATTCACAAAAGATGTTGTATTGTGAATTAATTGATTGTCTTTGCAGACCAGCAATTTTCTTAACACTATGCCAAACTTAATAAAAATAAATAAAATACAAACATATATAAATACATTTGAAATAAAAAAACATATTTTCTAATAATATACTATCTAGCGTTGTACTTGAAAATGAAAATGAAAACAAATTTTATTTGCAAATTTCACTTTTTTATAATGTTTTTGTATGTAAACACCTTTTATATATACATATATTATGATAATTATAAAATGTATATAAAAGCATTTATATACTTAAAGATACATATAAATTATATATAAGAAAGAAATACATTATTTTAAATCAACAGAAGAACAAATTTAAACAATCTTTTTCCAATAAGCATTTTTAATTATAACAAGATAAAAAATACTTTATGAGATGTCTCTTTAAAAGACAAACAATTATCATTTTTTATTCGTTTCAACTAATTTATAGTTAACATTATTGTTTAAATGATAAAAAAGCAAATACATACAATATAAAATGATAAAACAAATTATGTATTAACAAATTTATGAAATTTAAGAAAACAAATTTAAATGCTAACAAAATATATAGTTAAATTAAAATTTATGAAGGATTATAGGAAAAAAGTAATAAATTTAAATGAATGCATACAAACATGACATATTTGACAACATTGAAACATGCACTAATAATGGATCTTTCTCTATCAGCACGGACATTATATTTTATAAAATATTAATTAAATTATCACAAAAATAAGATTAAACTAATATAGCAAAAGGGACAATAGAACCCTTGAAAAAAAAAACAACAAAAAAACAATTGAATAACGATAAAGGTAGAAACAAGATGATGAAAACAGAACTCCATATTGTTTAAAACGTCATCCTCATTTTTCTTTTGTGCAAAACATCTACTTGAAAAAATTATTAAAAAAAAATAAGAAAACCATAAAACTTGATACAATTCATTAATTTTTGAATCAACAGCAATAAAAAAGAACAAAAATAAATCTAATTTATATTTTATTTCAAGGAGTTTGGGTCTTTTGTTGTTTGCACTTCTTCTGGGTAAGTATTGAGGCTGACAGCCTCATCAACGCAGAGCCCAAGTAGCTAGGTGTGGAATAATGAAGCTTTAAAGGTGTTTATTAGCTGACTTTTATATGGAGATGTAAGACAAATTAAGTCAAAAATTTCTCGACGTAGAACTTAGCTAATACACATTTCAATTGTATGCCTTTTGTTGGAAAGTCTAGTTTTTGTGTTGAGATGAAATCTAGTGACTAAAGACGACTGGACTTGAATGTGTTCAAAGATTTGAAAGCAGTGACCCAATGATTAGTGTGCTGGACGGCTAAGCGATGAGTCCAGGTTCGATCCCCGGAAATACACAAATCACATGTTTTCCACTGCTCCATCTATCGCGAACGTACGACGAACATTCGAGCGCATGACTGTCATTAAAGAGCTTCTCAACTCAGCTTTTCGGATGCGGCATAAAATTGTGGGTCCCATCGATTCGTTCAAAAGAAAAAAAAAAAAAACAGACAACAAGAGTGTTTGTGAAAAGCTATGCTGAGCGTACCTAGACCTGTTGCGCCAGCCTTAACGACAGTGACACTACTGGACTTTTGTGCTGGTTCCTGTTGCGATAGGAGTGATCGTGACGTAATACATTGGAGAGACATAATCCTCGATAATTTTTCAGGGTAGAAACCAGGTAGAAACAGTCTTAAGGCCTTAAACTGCATTTACACCATCACGCCCGAGTATCAATGATAATAAAGGCGTAAGAATGAGATCACAAATCAGACGCCGAAAGTGTCATAGATGTTCTACCTACAATTTTAGATACGTAAAACGGAAATAAACCCAAGTTCCGGCCACCAACATTTCTATTTCTGATTTAAATCATGTGAAATGAGAGTGGTAACTAGTTTCGGTAAATTAAACCAACAATTCATAAATCAGTTATACGAAATAAATAAATAATTGTCAGTTCATCACTTCCGGAAGCCATACTGTTTTATAGGAACGCGGAATTTCGTTTGACGTTTGACATCGCTAATAAAATATCAACAGGGATCTGAGAAAAAATTTAGATTACTCAAAAAAAAGACTGATTTTCTTAGCAAATCAAATATGAAAAGCTATCTGGATAAAAAAAAAATATTTTTTCTCCAAAAAAAATATCATGTTGCCAAATTGAAAACGACATAGAAGTGCCGCCGTATGACAAAGCACACATGGTATAAATCAGAGAGTATTGTCCCTGGTAAAAATCATTACTAGCTTCCATTTTTTGCCCCCAATACGTTGTTGTAGCGGTACAAGTAGGTAATGTACTTCGAAATTTAGGAGTTCTTGAAACTGGGACCAGATTGGGACCTGGTCAAAGAGGATCTAAACTAGAGGGCCAACTCCCGTGCACCTACCCGATTTTCCCCGCAAATTTTGAATGACAGCCCTCTCTCGCGCGCTCTTTTTTCTCCTGTCGGTGAATACATGTTATTAATGGCCGCCGAGTGGAACTTTTGCAATAACAAACAATTTGTAAATGAATTTATAACAATAAATGTAAAAGGAATAATTGTTGAGTAAGGTTTTTTAGATAGCTTTACTTGTTTTCTATCCATCTTATGCGCCAAAAAATGTTCATCCATTCACATTTCAGGTTATTTTAATTTTTTTTACATGAACATTATTTTTTGACAACAAAATTCATGAAGCTACCTTGGGGAGTTGTTCCAAAAATAGGTTAATTCCATGCAATTTAAACCCAAGTTTTCACTAGGGCAAAAGTGAATTCCTTAAAATATTCGCAAACATTGCATAAATTTGTATTACGCTTGGTGGGTGTTTTCAACTTGGTTTTTTAGCACCGTATTTGTACAAAATGAAAATATTATTAGGAATTCTGTGGTTTAATAAGAGTGAACAGTGTTGATGTTACTAAGGAACAGAAAAAATGGAAACTTTATTCATATTTAAAAAAAAATATATATATTATTCTCGGAATGTAAATTCGTAAAAACGAGTATATGATTAAACTCCTAACAAATAGATAATATAATGTGGTGTTTAATTTGATCAGATTTCAGATTTTGCGTATTCAATCGAACGTAAGAATCTAAATTGTTTTGTTAATTTTCAGATCCCGTATTTCTATAGGTAATGTGCTTTTGCATTTTGAAATGTTCGCTGATATTTTTATAAGCCTCTCTAAATTATTAATTAACAAAAACAAGTGCAAGAAGTGATATTTCAGAGCACTTTTTTGCCCTCATAGCAATTTTTATGTTCGTTTGGTACAAAAAAAAAAGCTGATTTCAGAGCACTTTAGCGGATCTATATATTTTCTTAGATTTGTTTCAGATTTACCAATACAAATGCATTTGAGTTTGACATCTGGTGGAGGTTGTTTACATTTGCGTGCATTTTTTCTACAGCTAAGATAGGCATTGCATCGCAAATATTAAGAAATTAACTGGGACGGAAATTTCGAATGTTTTAATATAAAATTTAACCAGTGAATGGTAAGCGCATAGAAAAAAGTGTCGAAGACTACACATATTCAAGTCGCACGAATATCAACACAAAAAAGAGCAAGAGCGTTTTTATGTTTGATTAGGCACACGAAATCTGAGGGCAAATCTGAGGAAGCCCAAACGAATACCACATATCAATACTTTCTAAAAATCTATACCGATTTTTTTTTAACATGGGATTTACCAGAAAACGGAAAAATATGCAAATATGCATTTTACGTACCATTTACAGATTAAAAATTATGCTAAAACTAAAATATATTTTTTCCCACAGTAAAAAAACGCTTTCCCCAAACTCTGATAAAATATCTACTTTGTTTCAATATGGCTTCGAAATGAAAATCGACGAAAAACATTTTTTTTCTTTAAAGTATACCTGCAATAAAAGCTTGAAGTTACAAAATCTCTTTTAAGAAAAGTGGAAGAACCGTATAAGTTGACTTTTCTCTGATTAATATCATGACATAGATTTCTGCTAGATACTGAAAAAAAAAACTATGATTATATTAAGGTATTTGGCATTGTGAACAAATTATATCAGGAATTCCTTTTTCCAACAATTTCATAAACTATAAAAACTTTTAAACTGAGCTGCGATGTGAACGCCGTGTAACTAAAGGGTACCAAAAATGTTGAACACAGTCGCCCCCACTTACAAAATGACCTCGTGATTGACATTAATTGCCTGCATAGGATTTCCTAAGTATGCGTGCGGCAGCAATGGCGCTCCTTTGATTTGTACAGGCACAAATACTTAGGAATTCCTATGCAGGAAAATCAGCTTGTAGGCAAATGTACCGTTTCTGCTCTCAGTTGGCCCTCTAGTTTAGATCCTCTTTGGACCTGGTATTGTCTCTGCTGATTATAGCTATGTTTTCTTGCAGTTTTCTAGTGGCGACCATTAGCTTACATCTCTAGAACGTTACTAGCAAGGGAACCGACAATTGTTTTTTTTTTTTTGGAGACTGACATTTCTGTCACCGAACATTTTATTTTAAAACGCAAAGATGCTGTTTGGATCAAATCCTCTTTGGTTTGGATAGTCTTTGGATATTTTTCAATTGTATAGTGTTTGTTAAAACAATAATGTTTTCTTTTATTATAAGCAAATGTAAATAAATAAAATTTATGCCTTAAATAAATAAGCTATACACGTCCTTTAAAGACAACAATTATTGGCGCACTTTCGGCACAAGGGTGATCTTACGTGCTAAGGTACATCTTATTTCACCATGTGTGGGGTGGAGGGAATATTTTCTATGCGGATAGTCACTGTGGATTTCTATATGGAGAAACCGAAACCAGGTCTGGATCCTTGTTTTTCAGAGCTTCGTGCTAAAGAGATAAAAAAGGCATGAACAATTTATAATATTTAAATAGTTCACAATCCAATTCAGAGTATAAAACTTCTTTTAAATGCTAGGTCCCAATCATTCGAATTTTTGGTTCAAATACCGAGGGGCAAAAGACTTGTATGCATGTGCATGGCATCTTTCCATACTTATATATACCGTATGATAAGAAAGATTTTGACACGCTAGACAAGGCGGTTTACTTGATTGCCTCAAGCATTGATAAAGCCATAAATATCTCACTGGGACAGGGCAGTTCTGGCAGTCAGCATGTCTTTAAAATTCAGCTAGTCAAGGGAATGTAAGTTGTTTGATTGAAATATACCAAATCGGTTTAATGCTATTGTTTGCAGACCCTTTTACGGTTACCACCAAAGAGAACATCAGTACCTTAAGATATACATGCTCAATCCACGATTTGTTAAACGAATCGCCAATTTGTTGCAGAATGGAGCTATCATGGGTAAAATATTTCAACCACACGAGTCGCATGTGCCTTACATCTTGCAGTTCTTCATTGATTACAACTTGTATGGTATGAGTTTTCTTCATGTACCCAACGAAGTTTTGAAATTTCGCAGAAAGAACGAAGAAGACGGTTTGTTGCCTGAAAATAGGAATATTTTCAAAAATAACATAGTTCGTTTCAGTTGTACCATACTCAACTAAAGAAGAACAAATTTTAGATTGCAATGTCGCTGAAAAGCAGTCGACTTCTGCACTGGAACTGGATATCGGTTCTGGCTTTATATTGAATCGTTTTCAGCTGATTGCAAAAACAGGAACACATTCAAATCCTGGTGTAGAGTCAATTTGGCAGGATGAGCGAGTTCGCCGAGAGAAACTGAGCAACGAGCGTGATGATGTATTGTATTTGTTACATTTTTGAATTGTAAATACAGAAATGACTATTTAAAAGGTTCCACCTCTTGAAATACACGTATCACAAGAACGTCCCAACATAAAGCCAACTGACAGTGACAACTTTTACCGCAGTGGATTGGTTAATAAGCTACTGCAACTGGAAACACCAATGGATCAAACTATGAATGATACACTTCAAAGCAGCATAACACCTGCCGAAATCAGTATTCGAGAAGAGGTAGGTTTTGTTTTTTAAAGATGTTTACTCAAAGCGTTAGCCAATGATTGGGACCGTAAAATCAGCATTTAACATTTTGCAGTTTCAATTATCAGCGATGACCATTCTTTACTTTATACATGAATGGTGATAGTATGAGGTTTTTGTGCAGTAAATATTCGTTAATATGGCAATTTGGGTAGCTTTCTCAAATCGACGATTGCCACACCTCGACATTTGGAGTCATTGTTTTTTTTTTTTTTTTTTTTTTTTTTATAGAAAAGGACGTTTAATCTAAAGAAATTAATTACGAATGCTGTTTACCCAGAAGAGTGCAGCCAAGATGATCGATTGACAAACGCATCGTTCATAGCAGATCACCTCTCAAGCCGAAGTATTTTTCACTCTTCACTAAAATTATCAGAAACGCCTTCTGTCCCTGAGTCAGATGATGTGTTCCTGGATGATACGATTGTTGATGAGGAATTGGTTCTTAGTCTCACGCAGTCCAACGATATAAATCAAAGTTGTAAGTGCTAACAAGTATTTCGTAAGTCATGCAGCTCTTTAAAAATAAACACTTCAAGTACGCGACGAAGATATGCAACTTTTAGAGGTTATGCGACAGCTAGAATATGGAGAAGACCAAAATGATATCGACTTGGACAGCACGCTGGCTCCTCTTTCGCAGAATTTTGATAGTAGGCATCTCCAAACGGTCACAATTATTTGTTTAATAATATAAAATGCCATTTCAGTAAACAGCTCGCCGAAAGTGTTTGAAACTGATGCAGCTGGTGCAGAAGGTTGCGCTATTGATTTACGGGATGATGACTCTGACAATGAATGTCTGAATGATTTTTCAATCGCCATGGACGATATGGATGAGCTGCTGTTAAAGCTTACCCAACCATCGTAAGATAAACTGTTTCATAGCCTTGCTTGTGATGTTTTATGTTTTGTTTGTTTCAGGCAAACAAGTAATAATATCCCAGTTGTAGCACAATACGATGGAGCCGATGATGTATTGCGCACTCCAAAAAAGAGCACACTTCGGAGACAACCAACTACACCAACAACATCAAATGGAACGATCAAAACTCGATCACCCAGAACGCCAAGAACGCCAAAAAGAGTGGCTAAAAAATATGCTCCCCTGCCGCTGATTATACAGTCTCGTTCGCTAAAAAGTACACCCGTTTTTATTTTTGGTGGCATAATCAACCCGACTGAAAATTACATTTTGTTTATAGAGAACCTATTGAACGCAACCAAACAAGCGGAAACATCGTCTTATGTTGATGTCGGTGACGATGAAGCAATCTCAGTGTCATCTGAAGATTCTTATGAAATGAATGCGCAACATGAAAGGTTGGTTGTTGATTGCATTCTATTGTGCATGGACTAAAGTTTGTATTTATGTTGTGATTTTCCTTAGGAAACGGTTTTTCCTGCGCAAGAAATTAGCACTCACGGAGCTAAGAAGAAAAAGCATCTCAACCAATGTTGAATTGGAAGCTGACTACACTCGACTATCAAAGTAAGCTATACTAGCAAAACAGGTTTGCCTTTTTTAGATGGCGCTTCAGGAGCTGTCAGCGTTTATGGGTTGGGACATGATCCCTACCTCCACACTTCGGGGCCAGGCTAGTTTCCGCAGTTGTGTTTGATTTAAGTTCAGATATTTCCACTAATAAGTTTGGTTCGCCTTGATTAGATTCTCTTTTATCGCCATTTAACAGAAGCGGTCTGAATTTTAAGAACCGACTGGTGTTCGTCTTTTCGGGCCCCGGTTAGAGCTTTTGTAGTTTCGGATTTATTCCTGGATTGGCATCTCTTAAGCATTTAATGCTCACTCCTTTCGCTTTTTCTCCAGTGCGTCTTGCTTTCATATCCAATATCCCTCCCTACCGCATATATTCGATCTCGGCTACCTGTTGCTTGTGTATGCTGCATTCCCGATGCTGTTCTTGATAGGGGTTAACATTCTAAATTTGATTTTCGGTGGGGTATATGTAACATTATTTGTAAGACTCCTAAAAATCAGTTTAAATATGACAGCACTTTATTTGAATTCTAGTTGCGCCCATAAACGAAGAAAAACGATTGACTTGGATAAAACCCACATTACTTGTAACTTCCGATCCCCTCGAAGAAAGCATGAAAAACGACTTAAAGTTTACAATGCGATGGGAGTGCCTGAATCCGACCCAAATCTACGGTTCTCAACAGCTTCAGCTCTTACACAGCAACAGTTATGTGCAACAAATACGATCACATCGAACGAGCGCAGTCCGGCCAAGGTGAAGGTCAGTCCCAGAGTACTAATTCGGAAATATCCAATTGAATTAGTTTCGAAACAAATGACATCAGAAACGAATGCAGTTGAAAAGTCGTCGTGTTTAACAAATGAGCATAATAATTCAAAAGTCCGTTCGGTTACGAGGTCACCTAGTGTAAGGCATTCTGATTGTCGGCATGAGACTAAAATCAGTCCTCGAGTATTGATTAAAAAACACTCGCTAGAATTAGAAATACTAGAGTCACCTGTAGTCTCACGTGGAGTTGGTCAATTAAAGTATGAGTTTTCACCCCGACATAAAGCCACAGATAGCAAACTTTGTGTAATTAGTCCCAGAGTGTTAATTAAGAAACATCCAATGGAATTGGAGTCATCGACTCCGCGTAAAGACTCAAATAGAATTCAGTACTCACCGCAATACAAGTCACCTAGTCCTACTGCGTGTAAAAGCAGTCGAAAACGCGCACTGCAGCATTTGAAATCAAAATCGAACGAACTAAGAGCTTGTTATCAGGCGAAAATTAGTTCATTGCCTGAGACAAAAGCACCTGAGTCAGAGCTGGCGCAATCGCTTAAAGACACAAATAAAGAAATAAATTCATCGGCAGGAAACAACCTATCTATTGGCAACGATACCAAAATCAGTCCCAGAGTAATACTAAAGAAATGTTCACGAATAGAAGCTTTCAACTCGATGGTTCTTGCAAACGGCCAATCCAAAAACTTTTCACTAAAAGAGACGACAAATACGAAGAGAAAATCTCGATTGTCTCTTAGTAAGCATAGAAAGATCAAGGAAAGAAAAGCGAAACACAATACGAAGCGGTTCGGTGAAGAAGTGTCAAGCAGTGAGTGTTCGGAAGATGTTTGTCCTCTCACCATGTTGAAATCTGTACTGGACAAGGAAATTAAACTTACTCCAGATGGAAAGCCTGCCAGAGAATGCCAGAAATCTTCTCCAAAACTTGAGGATTCCCAAACTTATCTAAAACAGAAACCAAATGTTATCAAATCCGGCGAAGAGCCGTCAACTGGTGAGAAGTCTACAAATTCTTCGCCTAATCAAACAAAAAAGTTGAAAATTCGTCTGAAGAGAGAAAAGATAAATGTAATCGAAAAACAAGTTCCCAAAACCCCAACAACACCGAAACCGTATTCAGTCATTGTCAACAATGAGTACGAACTAATACCCGTCGCTGGTCCATCGCATCTCGATCGGTTTTGGGTTGGTCACATCAGTACTCCACGAACCCCAGAACAAGCTCAACGCAAGTCTGAGTCTGGCACTGACGATGACCCTACCGTGTACAGTTTCTATGAAAAGTCCTTCTTTATAGACAGTCCGGTGTTCAGTGAAATATCCGTTCCCAGCCCGGCACAGTTTGTGAAGTGCAATCAATCGTTGCGTTCAGCAGTTGCGGACAAGGTCGTCATAATCACACCAAATCTCCAGCCCGAAACCTACCAAGAAGTCGAACGAAATTGTAAGTTGTACGATATTCCCGACATGGTTCATCAAAAACCCTTCTACAGCAACTACGCTGATGTGACGCACAGAAAAGAGGTGGGACATACAATTCTCTGCATTCCCAGTAAATCGCTCAACGATATAGAAGACTTCCAGAGTACAATATCCGACCTGGAGGGATTCTCTGAGAACCGAAAAAAGGTGATGCAAAGTCTAGGCGTTAGCCTTCGAAATGATGACCAGATCAGAGAATATTTGTGCACTGAGAAGCCGGTATTAGTTGCACCATCTAAGCTACCCCCCAGCAAACACGATGCCAAGGTGTGGTTGAAATCTAGAGAACTGCTCAAGGAGAAAGGTGAAAAAAATACGATATTCGAAGATGACAGTCCAATCAAAATACGCCGCCAAAAAGTTGTAATGCTGATGGAAAACGAGTCAGGTGACAGTGCTGACGACATGGATTCTTCTATGCGAAGTTTAACTCTAACGCCTCTGACTCCGATGGTTACTTCACAAAATAACAAAATAACAGATTCATATAGCTTTACTCCGCCAACGACTGGGAGGAGTGAATCGATATCAAATTCTGTAAGAGGCCGAAGACCACTTCGCGCTAAAGTATCTCTATCTCAGAAGCTTAAAGACATCTGCTTATCAAATGCTTTGGACAAATGCACTGGAGAGGAGGTGCTGCCAACAGTTAACTGTGGCTTAACAGAAAAAGCCTTGCGAACTAAGGCGGAAAGTGTGGATGACATTACGGTCAGTCGGGAGAGTTTGCAGTCCAATGAAACAATAACTAATGAAGCGGTAAGTAAACACACTTGATGTACCTACTCATACTGAGGGTTTCTGTTTATGATTTAGAAAGAGTTCTAGTGTTTATAGTCCATGCATATAATTGCAGTCCCAAACTACAGAACCAGTTGTGCGCATCTTACGCTTCAAAAGCGTTTTACTTCCGAATTTTATTTATTTTCAACTTAAGAAGATTCTCGTAAACGCCATCAATACTGACAAAACTATTAAGAACAACTCATTTCCACATGAGTATGCTATAACTGAGAACTGACCATTGCTTTAAGTGGTTTTGCTACGGTGTTTCACACTGATTCGAGTTGGAATTGCCCTTTTGCCAAATCCGTCCCACCCTTCTGCTGAGTAAGTCTTACCCTTTCTCTTTCCTTACACCAGGTACTGGCCGAACTTGAAAAATCATCATTTGTGCAAAATCTTCACAGTTCGCAGGGTTCGTTTGATGCCAGTTTTGGACTGAGCATCGCGACGTTGAACAACACTTATGGATTCAAAGTAAACTTAGAGAATCTCCAGCAAGCTAAGTCTGATATCGAGGTGAGTAGTCAAGACAAAAGTCTAATCCCATCTTAATCTGTGAATCGATTTCAGCACAACTACCTTACAACGCTTTCTCTGGAACTATTCACCTCGACACGAGAAGATCTCCTGCCCAACCCTCAGTTCGATGCAATTGAGTGCATTTTTTATGCGATTGAAAATAGCGTTCCCTCCACTTGCACAGATGGCGTTTCGAAAACGTCGGGCTTTATTATTGTTGCCGACAGCGATAGTGCAACGAGTGCCAAATTTAATGGCATTCATTCAGATGTAGAAATTTGTACAGCTACCAATGAGTTGGAAGGACTGGTGAAACTGTTGGATCTATGTGCTCGCTGGGATCCGGACATCTTTGTGGGATACGAAATAGAAATGTCCTCTTGGGGATATATTATGGAGCGAGCGAAATATCTTGATTTCAATATTGCGCCCTTGTTGTCGAGAGTTCCGTCACAAAAAGTTCGAGATTTCGTAGACGAGGATCGAAAAGATTATACTGATTTGGATGTCGAGGTGAGTAAATTGGTAGTTGTTGCAAGTGCTTTGTAATTCCTCGGTATGCCTTGGTAGACAAAACTCTGTGGGCGTATTATGCTGGATGTGTGGCGCTTGATGCGCTCGGAAATCGCACTTACATCGTATACATTTGAAAATGTTATGTATCACATTCTGCATCGGCGATGTCCGCGGCACACGCACAGGAGTCTAAATAGTTGGTTTAGAGTTCCACAAACGAGATGGATTGTCCTGGAATACTACCTAGAACGAGTGAGGGGAACACTGGAGCTACTTGATCAGCTGGACTTGATTGGGCGCACCAGTGAAATGGCAAAACTAATTGGTATTCAATTCTATGAGGTTCTCTCACGAGGATCCCAATTTCGAGTGGAGAGCATGATGCTGCGGTAGGTTTGAGAAAGTGTTCTGTGCTCGATTAATGAACGTATTCGTTGCAGAATTGCAAAACCAAGGAACTTGGTTCCACTTTCACCTAGTGTTCAACAACGTGCCCATATGAGGGCACCAGAGTACCTGCCGCTCATTTTAGAGCCACAATCGCGATTCTATCCTGATCCGATGATTGTACTGGACTTCCAAAGTCTCTATCCCAGCATGATTATGGCGTACAACTACTGTTTCTCCACATGCCTAGGCAGAGTAGAACATTTGGGACAGTAAGTAAAATCTAATTTTTGCTTTCAAAACAATCATGATTTTAATTGCGTCCTAAACAGATCTGTACCGTTCGAATTCGGTGCTTCGCAGCTTCGAGTATCACCCAAACTGCTTAGGAAACTTCTAGATAGCGACTTAGTCACAGTGTCCCCATGTGGCGCGGTGTTTGTTAAACGAGAAGTCCGTGAGGGCATTCTGCCGCGCATGTTAAGCGAAGTTCTCGACACCCGCCAGATGGTGAAACAATCTATGAAACTGCATAAAAGTAGTACAGCTCTTCAGAGAATACTACAATCTCGTCAATTGGGTCTCAAGCTGATTGCGAACGTGACATACGGTTATACTGCAGCTAATTTTAGTGGCCGAATGCCATGCGTGGAGGTGGGGGACAGTGTGGTGTCAAAAGGGCGAGAGACACTCGAACGTGCTATCAAACTGGTAGAGGCTAATGAGCAGTGGAATGTAAAAGTTGTCTATGGAGATACGGATTCGCTATTTGTACTTGTGCCGGGCAGAAGCAGAGCGGAGGCTTTTAAAATTGGCTCCGAAATTGCTGAACTGGTGACACAGGACAATCCACAGCCAGTGAAACTGAAGTTGGAGAAAGTCTACCAGCCGTGCATTTTGCAGGTAAATTCACGCTATTACTATGGAATGGTGTATTTTGTACGTGGTTATACTTGCAGACAAAAAAACGGTACGTCGGCTATATGTACGAAACTCCAGACCAGGAAAAGCCAGTCTTCGAGGCTAAAGGTATTGAAACTGTTCGAAGAGATGGTTGTCCGGCAGCTGCAAAGATGCTGGAAAAGTGTTTGAGAATTCTCTTTGAATCCGCTGATGTAAGCCGGGTAAAGAGTTATGTTTGCCGTCAGTTCACAAAGTTATTATCGGGCAAGGCGAATATTCAAGACTTGATATTCGCCAAGGAGTTCCGTGGATTAAATGGTTATAAACCGACAGCGTGTGTACCTGCTTTGGAACTAACGAGGTAAGTTCTAGGAAGTCTTTCATATTTTATCACCCTTGGGCTTTTTGCAACAAGGCTTTGTGTACGATCTTCAAGCGTTTAAATCAAAACGGATTAAGTGCCGTGAATCTAAAACGTCCTGCTAAGCAGTGTCCGCGAATGAATCCGTCATGTAGTGAATTAATGCACAAACGCGTTTTGACTAGTTTTGAGTAAACTAAGCTACCTTTTCGGGGCACAGGCATAAATTCGCCTTTCTCGTAGAACTTAAAAGAAAACAAAGTCGTAGTCGCATGCTGATCTAAAGCCATTGACAGTTAAACTGGCTTGCAAGCCTGTACTGTAGGTTAGGTGAGGTTGAGTGGAGTTGTGAGACCGTCACAAAAAATAGCCTCCAAGAATTTGGAATGTAAATATATTTGCAAGTCCTCGTAAAAGCATTTTAAATGTTAATTAAAATTTTTAGGAAATGGATGCAAATTGATCCCCGTAAAATACCACGTCGCGGAGAGCGTGTGCCATTTATCGTTACAAATGGTCCTCCTGGTCTACCGCTAATTAAATTAGTACGAAGTCCTCACGACGTTTTAGCCGATGAAGGACTCAAAATCAATGCCATCTACTACATAACCAAGGCTATTATTCCACCTCTAAATCGTTGCATTTTGCTGATTGGAGCAGATGTTAATGAGTGGTAAGTAACAAAACAGACAGTGTTTTACTATTGCGGACAAACTGATGACTTTACATCCATACTTACTTAACAGGTTTACAAATTTACCCCGAAAAATTCTCTTCACCCCTGCGTTATCTACAGCGAATGAAATTATTTCTACAAATTCAACGAAGAAGAGCACCATATCACAGTATTTCTCTTCGACGAATTGCATCATAGACTGCGGACGACAAACCAAACAGGGAATTTGTACATTCTGTTCCGTGGATGCCACAAAGAGCGTAGTCACTTTGGAGGAGAAAATCTCAAAACTTCAACGAGGATTTCACCTCACGAAGATGGTAAATAAGTCTTTTTTTTTTTTTAAATTAGAAATTGAAATATTACTTGTACGGTGAACTTTGTAATAAAGGTATGCCAAGCTTGTTGTGGTCGTTCCAATTTCATCGACTGTGCTTCCCTGGACTGTCCTGTTTTGTATGTGCTCGCAGTTAAACGCCGTGAACTTTCCCAAATCACACATATCCAAAGTTTAATAGATGAGCGGTTTTAGAATTATTATTAGAATACTAAAGAATTTAGGTTATAGCATGCCTTTTAAATATGTGTAAAAACTATTTTATTTTTATTTGTAAGTAAATAAAAAAGAACAAGAGAAGGATTCGTGAATATGTTTGTATTGTCAATCGTTTTAAAAATTCCCGTTGGACTGTTACCAATCGTTTTAGGGGTCAGCATTGGAGGAACGAAGTTTATGAAAGTATCCAAGATTTGCGAAAATTGACACATGCCAATGGTGAGTCGTTTTATATATATTATTTTGTAATCATTTCGTTTGAATTGAAATAAAACACATTAATATAAACACACCCCAGGCTTTACTAACTCCAAGGAATTGGAGCGCTGCAGAAGCGTTCAGGACTTGAAAAAGGTGTTTACAAATCACGGCTTCTTCAAGACTGATTGTCAAAATTTAAACACAAATTTTTTGAAACCAATTGGAATTCAGAGAAAATGGCTTTGACGATTGCTCATTTGTTCATTGTGAAGAAGTATGAGTATTAGAAATGGTAAAGGGCGATGCACTGCATCCGGAAATTTGCAGTTCATCTTCGAGGGACTTTGGTTATTTGAAGACAGATTTGTACCTTGTTTCTATAAAGGCATAGCGTCGTTTCTGGTGATCCGACTATTATGAGTCTTTTGACTCGGCAGTCTCACAGCCTTTAGTTGTCCACGCTCCTTTACAAAATCTTCACAATTTAGTACATACTGTAAATAGCCACTGCTTTCTAACAGTCTGTAACACCACGATATTAATTACCTACAAGATTTTTGTGTGGAGCCACTATCACAAAAGAGGGTGGGTTATTCGGGAGTTTAGTAGTAGTTGTGATTCTGTCCCGACAATCCAGCTCTAGCTTGATGTTCCCTGATTGCACTTTGTTCCCACCTGTAGTATTTACCGTGAAAGGAATTCATTTTCGCACTCGTACAGTCGCGAGAGTACTTATCATCTCAACTTAAATAAGTCCGCTGGTCCAGATTGTATCTCCCCCCATCATTTTGAAGAAGTGTTCATTCACACTGGCAAAACCATTGCGTTAGCTTTTCTATCTGTCCAGTCGTTCCTTAAAAAGTAGAATCTTTCTCAAATCAATTGCAGAACCATAACACTTACATCTATTCTTTCGAAGTTCATGGAAACGCTGGTAAATCGTCAGCTTATGAAATATCTTGAATCACGGAAGCTCCTTAATGCTAGGCAGTATGGTTTTCGTAGCAATAGATTCACGGGTGATTTGATGGCTTATCTCACCGACAGGAACCAAACTCTTCATCACTCCGGTGAGACGAAGATTGTTGAGCTTGATATTTCAGAAGCATTTGACAGATTTTGGTATCATGCTCTTTTTTCAAAAATGCGTACTCATGGATCGATGTGTCTCTTCAATTCAATGGATTAGAAACTACCTTTCTTAGGGTTCAATTCAATTCAATTTATTTTGAATGGTTTCTAGTCTGAAACTCACCATATCAACGCTCTATTTAGTCTCCGAATTCTGGCTTAAACTTCTAATACAATTCTCTATTCCGCCGATGACAGTACCCTCAGCTTTACATACTAATTCCAGGACTCGCGTGGCTGCTCTACGGCATTAGAAATTGAACGGCAACATATGCTAAGCTCATTAATTTGCGACCCTAACTGCATTATAAAATGGAGATCAGCTAATAGAGTGAAATTTTATGCTTGTAAAATACAATGCTGCCTCCTGTCTCTAAAGCGGAACCTGAATTTACAGCCATTATCCATAAACGGCAATTGCATCACCGAGACCGAAAGATTCCATTCGCGGTATGTGTGTTCATGACCAACAACGTGTTCATTATACAAATAAAAACTAAGCTTCTACTTTTCTCTTCATTCGGCTTATCTTCTTACTGAATGTGAATGTTTCCATTTCCAGGTCTTAGTCTGTATTGGATTGACCAAAAGCGAAACCTAATAACGGAAAAACAAACAGATGTTGCCACTTTCGAGAGTTCTAATCTTTCACTTGGTAATCTTAAAACTGTCGTCCAATCGGCTTAATCTGATTATAATTTTATTAGCTAATCAAAGACACCTTGCAACCTTGGCTGTTAATCGTAAACAAATAATTCACGTCAAATGCGCAGTCAGTCTTCATGACACGAATCCGTCGATAATTATGTGCCCAAACACAAACAGTACAATATGCGCTCCTATCGTTAACTTTGACCAAGAGGTTTTGGTGGTTTTGGAACTTTTCAGAACCGATGGATCAGCTCTTTCTCAGGCATGATTAAAATGATAAATTTTACAATTACACTTTTATCCTACAATACTGTGCTACACCAGGAATCCGTTAGATACGTTCTGGAATTTTCAAAATGGTTCGGGATTTGGCTTTCGCAGCGTTTAAAATTTAACGAAGAAGCGAAAATAACAAATGTTTGGAATACGTTGTACGGATATTTGCTGGAGTATGTCAACGAAGGCTCCGCATATGAGAGCTTCCTTAGTCGATATATGGTAGAATCCTCAACTGACTAGTAAATACCTCGATTTAGGAATTTTACTCCGAATATAGAAACAATGCAAGCAGCACATAATGGCGGATAAGGTGTATTTCTATGAGTGTGATGTTGCGACAAAATGTTGGGATTTTTTCGAAGAAGTAGGAGAGGTCCTATTGAAGACAGCTACGAAATTTAAGTCGGTACAATGTTCTTATCAATTTGTATCCAGCTATATCGCTTTGCTTTCGTTTAAGATTTCGCAAATGTGACTCATTTTGCTATCAAGTCTGTGAAGGGAAAACGCCTTTGATTGTCAAAGTGGAAAACGACTGTGAACAGCTTGATAAGGACTTCAAGCAGGATTCCTATAATCCACTTCGATATATGCTCTTCTATCCTGTTTTATTTGGAACTACATTTCTAGGAATTATAGTCTTCGGGAATACCTGCACAGAGGCAAAGCATTGCGAATTTTCCGAAGCCGATACTCTCCAAGTATCAAGAATGGCTTCGCTCTTCGCTGATGCTCTTACTTACAAGTATTCTGCACAAGAAAAGGAACAACAGGTAACTAACTATTTAGCATTTAGTACAGCTTTCGAGTTGATCAAATTTATCCACCAAAGATCAAAACACTAAGTGAACGCGTTCTCCTACAGAGAAACGCTTCGCGAACATGGTTAAATTTTATTTGAAAAAAGAAAGAGGCAGGATGGGATCTTTGTATTTTCGGTATTACGTCTCCCTCTTTTTATTTTTCGAATGCGTGCGGCACAAAGAAGCGTTCGCGACTGCGCCTAACAAAGTATTTAACTTTAAACTCATTTAGACTGCTAATACAAGAATTCTCCGCGAAACGTTTATCAACCTACTACAAGCAAGAATGAGACCACAATTTGCAATCAATGGAAATACATCCACCCCGAAGCACTTAAATCGGTAAGAAAAGCAAAACCAACTAAATAAATATGTCTCGAGCAATATCAAACGTCTTTTCCAGCTTTGATTGGGAACTCAGAAACTTGAACGATCCCAACCAATTGACATATCTCTGCAAAATGTTTCAAAGCGTTTACCATTTCAACTGGGAGCGCCTCAAAATATTCCTGCTGTGTGTCCAATTAGCACACAATGACTATCCCTACCACAACGTAGGGACCACTTTCCACATTTGTCGCACTGTATACTGTATTATTGAAAAACTTGACATAAAGCTAAAGCCGCATGAAAGAGCGTCTCTCATGATCGCTGCAGTTGTTTACTATTGCGGCCACAATGGGTTGGATAACCACGTAATGTTGAAAACCGAACATCCTTTAACAAAAATTTACAAAACCTACATGAAAGAAAACCACAGAACTTGGATGTTAAAGCTTCTGTTAGATCACACAATGTTTCTGGCGGACAACAAGGAGTCCGGACTTATAATATCTACCGCCAACACTCTTCTGTTGAAGTCGAAGAAGTTCGAGTCAAAGGACTTTCGTCAGAAAATATTAAACATGATAGATGCAGGGACATTCAATCTTATTAATGAGACGCACCGATTATACTCGTTGATGGTAATACTTCGAATTGGCGTGCATGGTCGTCACATGCAGCCATTTAATGTGGCAAAGAAGTTGCGCGACAGTTATTACGAGGAAATGCTACGCCTAGGAGACATGGAAAAAGAAAAAGGATATGACTATGTGGAGCGAAAAAATCGGGAAATGCATTTTAAAATATCGCACTTTGAAATCAAATACATATCGGACTCCGTTCTTACGACTCTGGATATTTTGACACGAATTTTTCCCGAAACTTATATATCGATGACAATGCCAAAGTAGGTACCTGAAAGTTATTTTTCAAACATAACTATCTATAAAATGTTTGTATACTTTGCAGTGATGTGCTAAAGGCTCACCAAATCTTAGTCAGTGCTGGCACTAAGCAGCTATGGGACCCTGATGTTTCCGTAAGAAAGAATACACTTTACGACTAAAGCTGTTGGGCAAGTTGTTTGAAAATTATTTAAATTCGCCTTTGGTTTGAAATACAAAATACCGAAACCCAGAAAGCTGTACGTAATAATTTACGATATTCGATTGAGCGTCAAGTTCTCTTGGGTCATTATTTCCACCCTTTATAGACTAGGCTACTCCAAAGGTTGCAACGTTGATCACTACACCATCTCGAGTTACTGTCAGGCCTGTTAGGCATTGACGGATGAAATGCCCGCCGGCCGTTTGATTGACTTTCGCATTGTGTATGATTTAATTTTGGTTAAATTTATTTCCGTAATTATATCGGGGAAATGAATGAATGGCCAAGAGGTATAGTAACAAGATCAGGTGCATAATGCCTTAAGGACATCGGAAGGCACGGGTCCGGGTGTATTTGTTTCGCTTATGGCACCGAAACAACGAAAACTATTTCAGAAACGGTCAGGAACTCTCGCACAATATTCAAGGTGCTATGCCGTCAGAAACAAGTGGAACTCGTTGACCTACGAAAAACGATTGGCAGTTTGTACCATAAGACCAATTATTTATTTTAAGTACAACGACGGTCATTGGTTTACGTGTTGCAGTTCGTTGTCGTTGGAATCTTCCTTGATGTTCGTTGTTTGCTGATGTGATGCTTTCTGACAGCTTGTAAGTCACTGTTGTATCGCGTTCCTGAAACTACGGTAAAGTCTTCAAACGAGTCTTCTCAAAGATTACACCCTTTTTCAAAATTTCGTCGGCTGAATGCTATCTTGTTCAATGTCCATTTTTAAAAATGGAAATCGATTTTTAAAGTTCAGATTGAAAATTTTTGTTTATATCAGAAAATGTTTGATTGGTATTGATTTTGTTTATAAAACAAGTCACAGAAATTGTTTTTCTTTTATTTTGAATTAGTTATAAATTAAAATCAACGAGGAAGTCATTTTGGATATTGAACAAAGTTGTATGGAGTGACAACAAGTTCGTTAAATGTTGGTGGATATTGAACAGAAAAACTCAATGTTGAAAAACATAGAAAAAACACTAAAAGAGGGGAAACATAAAGTTGATTATGATATACAGAACAAAATGACAAGTCTCATATTGAACAAAACAGTTCTCTGTAACTTGAAAACTAAAAGTGATAGCCAAACGAAAGAGCGTGCCAAAATTATGAAGACTGTATACCTGATTCAATTTTGTAAAAAATTGCCTTTAGAACAAGATAGCATTCAGCCGACGATTTGACTATGCATTTTTTGTCAAAATCGTTAAAGGAAGCTTGTTTTTAAAACTGCCAATGTTCACATACTTAAGGTTGCGCTATGCTTTGCAGGGTGGGCCTGGTCCTCAATCAATAAGCGTCTCCACCCAGCACTATCTTAAGCCAGCTGTCACCAGTTTCGCACGCTTAGTTGGTTAAGACCTTCTTCAACTTGCGTGCGACACCTTAGTTGCGGTCTTCCTCAACGCCGCCCCTCGGGTGTCGATTTGCTACTACTGATACCTCTCTAGTTGGCGCAGTTCAGACGGTCTCCTTTCCAGAGGTTCGGGCAAAAATGCTGATATTCCATGCATCGGGCACGTTTTCCTACCCAAGTCATCGACTGCAGCTTTAAACAGCTCGGCGAATAGACCATTTGCCTTTGTGAATAACGAAATGCGGTAACCAAAGATGCCCTCTTTTTCTATCCTTACATTAAAATCGAATGAGACGATTCTTATGTTTTAATGTTGGCGAATTTAGCCTTGATACGGACATACGTGAGACTTAAGACTTCTTGCCTAAGTCTGCCGAATATGCGTTGTTATCTAAAATTGGCTGTGAATTCGTTCTTTTGATTGTTTGGACGCATCCAAACAACTAATTTTCATAGCCGTTTACCTAAGTCTGTAACAAAGGCCCGCCATTACCTTAGCTTAAATAAAAAAAACACGATTATTATATTTTATGTTTTATTTTAAAAATTCATCATTATAAATGACATTCTAAGTATAATATGAGAATAAGACATAATTGTTATACAAATACCTTAGCAAAATTCTCGTACAGACAATAATACTAGTAGCTTTTGTTGGCTGTGATTTATCAAAATATTCAATAGCAAGATGATGCAAACCATTAATGTAATAATAATGTAAGAAGTGTGCAAAAACAAAAAATCTTTTCACTGGGAAATACCGATCGGTGATACGAGGTATCCCGACTTGCTGTTCTGTTTTGATATTTTATGCCGTTCTTTTGTAAATTACAAATTCTACTCTGTATATTCAAGTAGTAGGTAGATATTTCCCGATTTCAGCGGTTTTTTTTTATATCGCAGTGAAAATCCAGTTTTCCGTGAAAAAAGAAGGAGAAATAGCCAAACATAAATTTTTTTTATTTAAAATGTTTAAAAATTAAAAATTGTTATGAATTCAAATTCCTGAATTAAATATTAATAGGGTTTTGTTATTTCCACATCCAGCAACCATTACAACTGCTAAAGACAATAATAATAATTATAGCGGTGAAGAATAAAATAATAAAAAATAATTTATTTGATTCTTATTATTAAGCATAGTATTTTACATAGTTTAGGTATGATACGTAAATACTATGGCAAATCTATCTATTATGGCTAATTATGAAAATAATTATTTCTTTTATAATGATCGAAGATTACGGACCATTGTATCTACTTAATAACCAGATTGTAGGCAATCAATTCAATTCAATTCAATTCAATTTATTTGGCAAATGCAAATAAGGCAATCTTTCAAATTTTCTTCATAGTTTGATGTTTTATAATTAAAATTTCCATGTGGTTTATTTAAACGTTAGGCAATGAAAACAGCATTTGATTACAAATACGGTTTTCAGAAATTTTATTGACAAAAGTATAAATAAACCAAATGGAAAATTTAATTATAAAACACCAAATTATGAAGAAAATTTAAAAGATTTGCCTACAGATTGCCTTATTCATCGGGTTGTTTAGCACAAATGGTACATTTAGGAAGAACTTGAGGAGGCCACAGGCTTATCACATGGCTCAGTGATTTCGATTTTACATAAATATTTGGACATGAAAGAGCTTTCCGCAAGTTGGGTGGCGCGTTTGCTCACAAAGATGTGTTTGGCGATGTTCCAGAAACATTCCACTGAAACCTGGATTCGTCAATAGACTTCTCCTTGTGAATCGAAGCCGAAGAAGGCCAAAGTGGGTTTGTCACGAAACAAGGTCCGCAGTCGCAATGCCAAAATTCAATGAGCCCAGCATATTCCCCAGGTTTAGACACCTGCGACTATTTCTTGTTTCCAAACATGAACTACTCGGTCATCGCTGAAACAAAAGCTTGTTTTGAGGGGCTCGAGAAATCGTACTATGTGGAGGGCATCAACAAATTGGAGACACGTTAGATGAAGTGTATCGAGCTGAAAGGAGGTTATAGGCCTGTTTTTTTGGGCTTCGTTCTCAGCAAAGCAAGGAAAAGTAGGATTTTCAGCACGCAATTACAACAACTACGCTCCACTTGACACTTCGAGACTCGCAATAGTTGTTGTAATTGCGTGCTGAAAATCCTACTTTTCCTTGCTTTGCTGAGTTCGAAGCTAAAAAAAAAGCCTTATGTTTAAAAATAAAATGTTTTTATGCCGAAAAGAGTGTTCCTTATTTAATTTATCAGGGACTTAGTGACCCACCCTCGTATGTTAGTGATTTAATCATAATTGATAAAGGTATAATAACAAATTAAATCATCCATTTATAAATATCTAAAGATAGAACTTTTTATATGGGGTCTTATTTCTCCTTAATAAATTTTTATATATTTTTTTGGAAGGAATTTTCATAATTAGCCCCAATAGATTTTTCATAGTATTTATTTTTCATACCTAAAATATGTAAAATTGTATCAATTATTTTTTATTATTATTTTCTTCATCGCTAAACACAGGAACAACACGCACAGACGGTTATTGTACATTGATGCGCAAATGTTGCCATGGGTTTATACTGATACTCGTGGTAGACATGTTATAGATAAATGTATCTTTCCTTTCGTTCACGTTAACTTAAATCTCTGTAAAATCGGAGCTATACCGAACATGCTTAGATGCAGATTACGGAAAGATAGGAAATGTTTCCGACGGAGGCTACAGTTCAAGAAACTATAACCAACGTGAACTTCCGAAGTTTCCGTCCACTTTTTTAGTATTTATTAAGAATGTGTAGAATTAAACTTATATCATTCGAAAGGTACTGTGCCATAGATGTGTACATATCTTGGGTATATGTCGCCATTAAGACTGGTAAAATTAAGTTAAGAATTCCCCATACAAAATGCTTATCAGTTAAATTAACCCATTTTGGTTACATTCAATTTGTCGCCGCCATATTGCCATAGTAACGTGTCCAAATATATATATTATCATCTTAGATTTTAACCTATTTTCGAAGGACTGCAATTTAACTAACCCTTAAAGTAAGCAAATGTGTACCTAGTTTTAATTCAAGGGCATATATCTGCGAGGTGTTGACCACGGTTGGTCGCAATAATTTTACTACGGAAAAGAACATTATTTTCCTCTAAATTTTCATAGTGGCATATTTAAATATTAATCATGAGAAAAACTATTTTCAAATATTTCGCTTTCAAAAAAACACTAAACACCAAACCAAGCTAGTTCTTATTATTATAAACAATTCCTAATATTGATTTTTATTTGTGTTTTAATCATAGAAACAAACCATGCAATTCTCTTTAAATATTTTATATAAAAAAATTGCATTTGAAACTGGATTAGCGTTGCGATATAAAAACTGCACTGAAATCGGCAAATACCATACTGATACTGATATTTTATTTATATAATAATAATGAAATAAATGTCCAACATTGTTTAAGGCTTTTCGTGCAAATTGTATTAGCACTAAAAGTAGTTGTAATGTTTCTTTTTCTTTCCGACATAAGGCATATAACACTAAAAACTAACATGGATTTTATACTCGTAAATATTTGAAAGGTGAGATGAATGAGATTTCCTTGACATTCAACTCAAAAGACTTGCAATGCAGTTGTACCAAGATAGAAAAAAGAGTTCTAAAAAATATCCTTTAAACATGCACTTGTATAAGATGCATTCGAAAATTCAGTAGAAGGTGGGTACAATGTTATGAGGAGATGATTGATCTACATATCCATATCGAACATAAGGTCTCTCTTTGATTCCGGATCCGATGATTCAGATTCAATGCGATTACGCTCATGGGGTGGATTTCCGTTCTTGTCTTGAGTTGAAAGATCAAGTCCACTGTCGTGCTTTGAAGTTTTTCTATCGCCTCCGCCACGCTGCTTCAGATAATGTTCGTGGTTGTTGGGAGACTGCAAGTAAAATAAAACATTTGGAGGTAAATATATGGTGTTGGCACGGACATACTATTGGGGTACAATGTGCAGAAATAGTAGCTTAAGCAAATAACAGAATTGAACGGAGAAATACAAGGTTCAAGGAGAAAACACATATTTACTTCCTAAAGAAACATATACTGCCAGAACCCAAATATTTAAACAATCAATGCGAGCAGTCTAATTTCGTACGAGTGGTGTTGTTTAAAACAGCTAAGATTTCTCTGCATATTGTGTGAGTTTCAAAGTTTCGTTTTTTTCTTAATAAATAATTCTAATAGTCAGTTTTCAACAAAAACGTGACGGAAGTCTTGCTTTAGGAACATTTGACACAACAATCTGTTATGCATTATGCTTTCCATTTTTATTTTACTCAACAAGTTGCCAGCCAGACTGGAGAGCCCTTTAGATCCATTTAGAGTTTAGATATATCTGCGAATCACGGAAAACGTTAAGCGAACCCTCTCACAAATGGAAAAAAAACTAGTTTAGTCGATCTTGCATTGATGAAATTGTACACTCGTTTATTTACTTTACTGAAACTCCTATTTTCCCATAGTCATATTACACAAAGCCCATTTGTAGCTAGAAATATTGCTGTCAAGTTTGTTTCCACCCCTCAATCGTTCTCAAGCTATAAAAGCAACAATTAAATGTACTAGATTTCAACTACACGATAATCAAGGATACATTTTCTGATAAATCCAAATATTGATGCGTAGCACCTTTCATTAGATAAGAAAATAACTTTGTTCATCAACTAAATATTTAGGTCGCATCCAAAATGATTAACGTATTGAATATGGTAAACAATTTAGTAGGGGACAGTGGATTGTTATCATTTAAGAAAATCCACATTATGGCACATAATGTACCCGTGGACGGTAAGGGAGGCTTTAAAAGTGATTCAAAAATGATTGATCTGGAAAGACATGATAAATAATATAAAGCTTTACGTAACATCAACACAGTGCACATAATTCGGCTGAAGTCACGTTTATTTGTTTGATTTATTTAGATCTTCGATCTAATCTATTTAGCCGGTTGTTAATGCGCATCTAACGCTTGCTTCCTTCTAAAACATTGAGTAGACAAGCAAATAAAGGGTCATAAACTAGCACTTAAGCACAATGCAAAACAACGACGAACACGTCAAAAATGTTTTCTTGCACGCAGACACACAAGCAGACAACAAGTCAACACTTGCCAGCCGTATATTTATAGAATTAGCTTAGATTTGAAACTCATGCGCAGTAAGTTCATGTATCGTCACCAGATGTACATAAGCATAATAATAGTAAACAACACTTACCTTGTTATCTTCATAGTCTGCAGAATCGCCCTCGCTATGGCGGCGCTGAAGTGCGCGCTTTTTGTCCCTCTTCTTCTGGTTTTTCTTTCGTTGACCCAAGATGCTCGAGTCCATGCTGAAAATAGAATCGTACATAGATTTTGTTATAGTTTGCCGTCGCACAGAAGAGGCAATCGGTGCGAGGAAACAGAGACTAGTTGTTATGTTTATTGAATAATTGGCGCGAGGGTGAATTTATTTATCCGTTTGTGCCAGACTGCACGATGTTGTTTGCACAGGAAATCTTCCTAATCAAACAACAATTTGCACTAGATTTGAATTTTGTTTACGTAACGGGTAGATGAAATTACGCAAAATTTAGTGTTGATTGCAAAACACAAACAAACACCGTACGTCACCGAAACGATAAGCATAACAATTGAACAGTGGGACTGTGTAGAATACACCTTATCGGAAGACACTTACCGAAATACTTGCTTCTTAATGACTTCATTAAATCTAACAGTCTTTTTGCAGCTCTCCGAGAGTTCCTGATGTGGAGAATTCTCCTCTGGAATATCACTAAACGACTGCCCGAAACGCAGCCCTCCATCGACGGAGCAACAATACGAACTGGGTTCGTCAAGGGACGAACAACTGTCCGATATAGTGCGAGTATACCGGCTGCAGTGCTTAAGAATTCCCTTGCACGAGGGAGCGCTATGATCGCGCGACTCTGAATAGCTTCTTTGTTTGCGTTGCAGGGGTATTGGAATGTTCGACCCTGCTCCCTCATTCATACGTTCGGGAGACGAATCAGACGAATTTTTGATGCCGCTATCGTTATTGATGTTTTTATTATTGTTGCTACTGTTTGCTTTTGTCTTATTGATCTGTATGTTTGCTTTGGCGGCACACGCTGCAACCTTTTGGTGGTGCTGCTTGATGTCGTCACAAGCTGATTCCGATAGGGAACGACGTTTCTTGTTCTTCTTTTTATGCTTTTTGCTGGAGCTCACTGAAGAATGCTTCTTACGTTCGTCATCGTCTCCTTCTTCGCCACCGCAATTATTGTAGTTGCTCAGACCTTTTGGCTTTATTTCGATTTCGACAGATTTCTCATCTTCGGATCTTTCTACGGAGATTTCCAGGTGAGATGGATCCTCGGGCGATTTCGCCTGCTTCGAAGTGTTGGTGATGAATTTCTCCTGAAGTTTAAATTCTTTTACATCGGTCCTATCTAGACCGGCATAGTATGATTCGATGTTGGCGAAATCTTTGAGACTTAAGCTCAAAACGACATTGTTATCCCATGCTTCGGCTTCAACTGAATCGACTTTCACTTTGCTTTCTTTGGCGAATTCGAAATAGAATGCATAATGAACGGGGTAGTAGCCTGCACCGATTGAGGTGAATTTCACGTGGAAAAATGCATCCTCTTTGATGAGCTCTATTGATTCGGATTCAACATTGCGAACGTGCAATACAATAGCTATTACATCGTCAAGCACGTTGCAGTCGAAATGTTGCGGGAAGGTATATTGAATAGAATTCTTTAGGAAAAATGTGGGGTGCTTCAACACAGCAGCTGAACAAGATGGTCTGGAATCTGCGGAAGAGAGGAAAGGTTATTTGGTGAACATTTTTATTTGAAAAATTTTAAATAAAGAAAATCAGAGAGCGGGCGGATCTGACGCCCAACAGAAACGTTGGATTAGATGTTGTCTGCATTATAGACATACAGGCATAATCTTATAAAGTGCTGAGGTCAATTGTTTATTTTTTCTGTGCTACGTTATATGACAGTCGTCTACGCCGCCATTGAGAATAATGATGTTCAAAACATTGGCAATATTGAGGCCAACTTATGTAATAAAAATATCTGTTCTGCAAAAACGTAGTTCGATCTAGACTCAGAAAGAATTATGTTCCACTTATGAAGTCTCATGAAATTTGGTGCTATAGATGTGCTATAGATGGTATTTCGATTGTTGAATATTACATTCTGAAGGTTGTAGGTAAATTTAATTTTCACAACTTACAACTAACGTCCGGTCTAACTTTTTAAATACACAAGCTTTAAAATATGCAGGTTCATACGTAAAAGGAAAGATGAAGCAAAAGCTGATTTGAATATTTACAAAAAGGAATGTAGTGGCGATGAACGTTAAAATTATATCACATACAAGCTGATGTACAAGCTGTATCATTAACTGAATGTTTTCTAGTTTAAATGCGTTGTAGAACGGTAATTCCGATAACTGCAATCTAACCTTATCGCAGTGGGAACTAAAAACAAATAAAAAAGCGACTATAACCGCGATGAAGTTGGCCGTGCGCCATTGGTTGCATACTCAAAGCACAACTACACATTACATTTCCGTTACAGGTATTTAAATTAACGAGACTTATTTTTTTTACAAATTTCAACTAACACTTAGATGTTGGGAGGCATAACTTGTAGAAAAACAGCTAAATTTATCGATACTAAGTCTAAAAAAAAATAAATTCCTTTATTGTGAGATTAATTTCGGAAGATACTTTGAACTAAGAGTCCTCTTGTACTTTTTTGGGTTTATGTATAAACATAAAATATGTCCAAACAATATACAACAAATAAATTCATACACGGAACAATCGAGGTTTATTCTGTTTATTTCATTCGTACAGGTGGAAAAAATTGACCAATTCGCACAAAAATTACGTTAAGAAAAGCGGCATGTTGGCATTAGCGGTTGCTAAATATTACGCATAGGGAGAGGTTGCATAGTTAAATTGTTGGAGTGTGACAAAAAAACCCTGGATTTAACCAACTGGTTCTACGCTTTTTAACGTAACAAAGCGTAATGCTCTGATATGGATATTTGAAAAAAAAAAAAAAAAAAAAAAAAAAAAAAAAATCAATTCATTCTCACCATCATCTCGCTCTGTCAATGTAACGTTCGTCTCCAACTCCTGAATCAACTCTGTCACAGGGGAATCTCCTTCGCTGGAGTGCATCTCCTCACGAACATCGCTTTCGACGCCACTGTCCTCTCGATAGAAGTCCCTCAGGCAACGCTCTTTTCCATTGACCTGCACGGGTAGCGTAATCACAAGCTTGCGCTTGTCAGAATCGAATTTTGCAGAACCATCTTTATCCTTCACAGCGAAGGGTAGTTCTAGATTTAATTTGTACTTGGCAGGCTTCTCGCTTATCAAAAATAGCTTTCGTTCGGTGACGTCCAGCGTGCAATCCGCAGACGATTTGAGCAATGGAAGTTCCACTTCCACCACCAGTTCCTTGGGAATGGTGACATTCACCTTAGCATCTAATTCGTAAGTCATTTCGGACATGTCCACCGGACGACGATGTTTGAGCACATACTTAGGTTGGCAGTACTCCGCCTGTACGGTAGCTGCAGTATGCACATTCTTGGGGTGCGCATTCGGCACGGGTTTAGGTGGGTAGATTTCATCCAATGGACTTGGTTCGTCCGACGATGGCGGCGGATTTTCCGACAGTTTTCGTATCACAGAGGCTCGTTGAATGCCCTTGAACTTCAACTTTGGGAATTTTAGATTTGTCCGATCCAGTCGGACGTTATACTCCCTTTCGACTCCATCGCAGGCAGTATCGATTAGACAGCGCCTAAAAGCCCCATTCTTTTCGGCCAAATACAGTGCGTCCGAATGGAAAATGACGTCAAAAACCCGACAACGAACGCCCTTGTTATCGAAATCATCACGTGGCGGTGGCAGTCCATGGGGGATGCTCCAATTAAGTCCTCGGGCGCCGTTATCGGGATTCACACTGGCTACACTCGTGGGCGCAGCAACTTTGTCGCACTTGGCTATATTTAGAAAACACTTGGACTCACCATTGACGGAAGTTTTCACCACGAATCCCGGTTCAGGGTTAAGGAAGGTCACGTCAACACCACGTTCTGCTTCCAACTGCTTGATATCCGCCTCGTATTGCTTCCGGTTCTCGGGATCTTGAATCTCCTCGCAATAGTTGAGGAAAAGTTTCCGGAACTCCTCCTTCTTAAGCGCAGCACTTAGTTTCTCAAATTCATCGTTTGTAATATCCAATTCGTTAAAATGTTTATTAGCGGACATATCAAGCTATTGACACTGGGCTCACGGAAAATTCCTCTATTTTCACGATAATGGTTTTGCCGCACACACCACAAAACAATAATAAAAAATAAGCAGAGCACGATATGTGTTTGAGTATGGGGTTTTTAATTATATTTTTTTTTTCTGCCGATAAATTGCGCAACTACTAGGGCCGAGATAAGTTGGGTGGCGAAGGCAACGCAAATTGATGTTTTCGAGTTTTCTCTGAATCAAAACTGTTCACTGGAAAGTGGGGATATGTATGGAAAATTCTGGGCGTGATTTCGGGGATATAGAAATATTTTCAAAGTATTTTTCGTTTACACAAACCGGTTAGAATGTTTTTATTTTTTTTTTTATAATAATCTCGAGAGGAAAGCCGATTCCCACACGAAGAGTTCTAAGATCGGTGACTGATGAAATATCGATCAAACTTTAGTAATAAAATACTAAAACACTTTTATAATTGATTTATTTTATTGCTCAGGCAATTGACGTGTCTTTATCAGCTGGTTAAATACTTTTTCTCCTTGGAGCAGTTTTAGTGAGTTTTCTAGAACATGCGTTGGCTTCAATTTCAAGTCGACGAACAAGATATCTACGTGATTATTTTCGCCTGCCTATGGAATGGTGATGGGGAGATGTATTTTTGTTTCTTTCTGTTACATGGATTGCTCGTTGATTTTCACTTTGCCGGCTGTTTGGAGAGTTGTTTATTCTTTCTTTTGATTTTTTTCCGTCCGTTTTATCAGCAATGAAGTGACAGCTCGATTCGAAATTTTATCAACAATAAACGTGGTGAGCTATTTTTACTAGCGTATGGATTTATAGAGGAGCTCAGCAGTGCTTATCGTTTGTGTATTCTCAGTGTTATTTTTATCAATTTTATGAGAGATACAGATAAGTATTTTACTGGTTGGTTGATGTATTGAAAATACGGTCAGCTGTTTGTTTATTTTCCTATTATGTTTCTGAGATGGTTTATCTTTCTTTCTACAATAAAGTCTTGCGACTGTCCTGTTCTTGCGTGTATAATTGGAATGTTTTCAATTCAAGAGACAAGTACAGTGTTGCTGATGTAGTGAAATGTATTGAAATGTCAAGTTAAGTAGGTATACTAAATGTTTTTAGCAGTTTTTAGTACTGACAATTGGAACATTTAAATATTCAGCCGTGAACTTGATACAGTGTTTCGCGAAGCCCAACCTTTCACAGATGGGCTTTATCTTGTTTGTTCAAACATCAAAAATGGCCAGAGTAGTAAAGTATTTTGTAACAGTAGCGCTGTTACAAAAAACGTTTGATAAACATCATTCTTCAATTCTAAAATGCTTTTATCTCTTTTTTTGCACTTTACTATATACTTTTCAGTATTTTCTTAACATAATTATACTTCAGCCATATGAAATCTCTTCTGTTTTCCTACAAGTTTGTTAGCAGCTGTCAAATTTTTTCTTCTCCTTATTTGACACTGACGTTATCGTGAACTATCCTTTTCCACTTGTATAATTAAACTTTCATGAAAATGTAAAAATTTTACAGCACTGTGGCTTAGTATTAAGCAACTTCTGTGACATCGTAACTCATCTTTGCTCTCAAATTTCAGATTTCATGTGCCTAATCGAACATAAAACGTCACTTGCTCTTTTTTGTGTTGATATTCGTGCGATTTGAATATGTATAGTCTTCGACACTTTTCTAAGCGATTTCCATTCACTGGTTAAATTCTATATTAAAATATCCTAAATATTTATACATAAATAATTTACAAAAATAGATTCAATGACTTTCTTTGCTGTAAACAAAATTCAAGGAAACGTAAACAAACTCAAACCCACCAGTTTTCAAACTCAAACGCACTTCTATTGGTAAATCTGAAGCAAATCTAATGTGGTATTCGTTTGGGCTTCTTCAGATTTGCTCTCAGATTTCAGATTTCGTGTGGCTAATCGAACATAAAAACGCTCTTGCTCTTTTTTTGTGTTGATATTCGTGCGACTTGAATATGTGTAGTCTTCGACACTTTTCTATGCGCTTTCCATTCTGGTTAAATTTTATATTAAAACATCCGAAATTTCATTCCCGATTGATTTCTAAATGTTTGCACACAAATAATTTACGAAAATAGATTCACCCGATGCAATGCCTTTCTTTGCTGTAGAAAAAATTCACGCAAATGTAAACAAACTCCACCAAATGTCAAACTCAAATGCACTTGTATTGGTAAATCTGAAGCAAATCTGAGAAAATATCTAGATTCGCAAAAGTGCTCTGAAATCTGAAAAAGATTGCTTTTTTTGGTACCAAACGAACATAAAAATTGCTCTGAGGGCAAAAAAAGTGCTCTGAGAGCGCCCAAACGAATACCACATAAGAAAATATGATTCGCAAAAGTGCTCTGAAATCTGAAAAATGTTTTTTTTTTTTTGTTTTGTACCAAACGAACATAAAAATTGCTCTGAGAGCAAAAAAAAAGTGCCCTGAGAGCGCCCAATCGGATACCACATTGAAAAGAATTTGAAGCAATATTTCTTGTACTTTATTATAAAACAAATAACTTCTAACGACCGACAGCTGTGATAAATTTTCTGTTGTGACTTGTAAGGTAGGTAGTTTAAAAAAAGTCGGTCTTTATTGCTGTTATAGACTTCTTTTTTTTTAAAGAAACGCCCATAAATTTTCATATTGAGCATTAACGTGTAGGTACGTTTAGTACATAAATATTTTCCACTTTTGGTTAATGCCTATTCTACGCATAGGTTCATGTATATGATTAACCGGAAATGCAGAAGTAATCCGGAAAAAAGTAATTCGTTACGAATTTGAATAGTGAAAATATTCTTGTTTGCCTACAAATCTAATGATTGTTTCAAATTAATTTTTTATTCAAAGTAAAAGAAGCAACAACAGGCAGTATTGCAGTATTGCAGTTGTTGTGAGTGGACATTTGAGTGCAAATTTGAATTGGGAAACATGAATATGGGCATGTTTGAGCAATTATCAAAAAGACATACTGCCTTCAAATGAAACGAATCATTGCAAGTTTTGACAGCTTAACATTAAATGGAATAGTGAAATGTGATAATTTCTGTGATTGCTTCCAATCCAATAGAATTTCGCACGGCATAACGTTTCATAAAATAAACAATTGGCCCCAGAAGTATTATATTCTTGTAATCTAATCTTTCATAAAAAATACATTTTAACTCGAATTTAGTTTTCCCGAGTAAAACATCAATTTTCGCTGGGGTTCTTACAGAGAATTGTTGCGGACGTGTTACTGTTCAAAAGTCATTGTTTTTAAAATAACTGCATAAAAAAATCTATCAAAATCTTAATGGTAATTTTTTGTATTTTATTTCGCATATCCTGGAAAACATTCATTAAATGTTCAATTCAAATTTATTACAGAAAATATCAAAAAAACAATTTGTTTCGGATGCTTATTTTGTTTTACGTTGTTTTTGTTTTTTTATTACTGTTTGCATTTTTTTTTTTAATTTTTAACGTATACGTTTACTGAGATATTAAATTACAAAATGTGTATGTTTAATGATTTAAAGTTTATTTATTCTGAAAATGCCTTTTGTGTAGTTTTTCATTCGTGACGAGAAGTTCTTCGTTTTTATGTTTTGTTCAAAAAACGAATTATAAAATGATGTAAATACTATATAAACCTATATAGTTGCGTTAAACTTAAGGCCTCATGTCCACCAAACATGATGTCAATTCTGACTTTGGGAGCTGGGAGTGCTACGCATAAAGTTCTTCTACGTTTTTAATTGAGCGTTAGTCGGCAAACAAAAGCATTTTATTAGTGGGGTTCATTTGCCGTTGGTTTAAATTCGTTTAAATTTGGTCGGCCGCTGGACCACATTTGGTGGGCATTCGGCTTCAGTTATCAAGTTTCTAGATGTTTCGTTTGATTTTTTTTTTTTATGTTGTAGTTAATTTTGTTTTCTTTTAAATTGTCTAATTTAGACTATAACGTTAGGGTTTCTATCGATGTCATTAGTCTATCACGTCTGTTTTAGATGTTGCACGGGCGGTGGAGGTGTCGGTTTGAAACACTGCAGGAGGAACGCCGTGTACATTATGAAACCAATTCCTAGCGCTATGAGGGCGTACATAAAGATGTTGAGTTCAGGTTGCCGGAATCGATTTTTCCTTAGCCATTCCAAGACTTCATCTTCGGATAGAAGATCACCTAAAATAGATCCGTAAAAGAGCACAAAAGGGAAATATTTAAATTAGAAAAGGTAACATCATTTTTAAGTCCTCTTTTAAAAGGTTGTTATGTGATCTTTTGAAAACGTTTAATCGCGTCCTCTTGCACGAACGCTTTGCTTCGTGAAACGTCGAAAACGAAACTTTTTTCATTGACGGTTTCATTTTGTTTTTACTTTATGTACCTACTCTAAAAATGAAAGACATTTTCGTTTCATTTTACTATACATACAGGAGCCCATCAGCTTCTCATAAATGTTCATTTTTGGAGAGTTTTTATTCTTGTATCGAATGTTTAAATCTTGGACCACCTACCTCTGTAAATACTAGGGAATCTTCTTCTAAAATACACCATTGCTGGCACCTTTGTCACGCCCCATTTTTTCGCATATCTGTTGTCAGCCATTTTTACAAATGTTATATCCAGATTATCGGTTTCACTGTCGATGTTTTCCAGCTTTTCCAAAGCTGCCGAACTATCCTGCTGATTGTGCTCATCTAAATGAGAGATTTTATTTATATACAATTTTCGAGACAAGCAAATGTTCCATCTGACTTACAGAAGAAGACTGTTATAAATTCGTTTTCCTCCAGCAGTTTGTCCAGCATTTTCCGATTAACTTCTTCGATTTCGTTTTTAATTTCAAACACATCTTGCGATGTCAGCCATGTGATAATCTTGTCGTGCTGATGCAAGTCTCCGTCGTAAAGAACAGGAACTTGTTTTCTTAAAAAAAAGAAGACAATAAGAAGAATATTATTTTATATAAGAGGGCATTGGCCATATTTCTTACCTGAAGTAAACCAAAGATGGAATATTAACAATTTCATACTTCTTGGCAGCTTCGACACTAGCAATCTTGACAAAGTCTATGCCAAACAGATCAGCCTCACCGTCGATTTCCTCTAATTCTTCAAGGATTTCCTCACACTCTGCGCAATCCTCGTCATCTGTTTAGGGATAAAAGTCATTTCCATAAGGACGTTCATTCATACGGGTCGTTTACTTACAAAAGAATACAACCAAGAGTGTGGATTCTGCCATAAGACGGTCCAGCATTCTCTCATTGACCTCTTCGATTTCATCGGCCAGTTCCCGATTTTCATCATCAATTAACCATTCAAGGACAGACTGTTCGTTTTGAAGATCACCCTCGAAGAGAAGTGGGTTTCCGTTTCTAAACAAAATAGACGGTAGTTTCTTTTTCAACTTATTCGGTGTGGGAGTTTTAAGTCAGTCACCAAATAATCGAAAAAATTGTGTCAAGACGAGAGAGAAATAATTGTCTTTTGCTACGAGCACGAAATAAAAGGAGAACACAAGAAGGTTATATACAAGAACAGGGTTATTTCCAAGAAATCAAGAATGAAACTTATAAGCCTTTTAACTATTTTTACTCTTTGAAAGGGGCAAAGGCCCGTATTCAAGCATTTGTACATCTTTATTGCTTTTGTTGTAAAGCAGGTGTCACTTTGTTCCACACCAGCGGTTTACCGTTGAGAATTCAATTCCAAATAAGCTTTTTGTAATGAAAGAGAATTGCGATCGAGTAAATATTCGTACATTTTGACATTTAATTCAATTGAACAATTTTCTTAGTCGCAACAGTTTGTAAATTTCAGCCATCCTTCTCTTGTAGCAATTTATAATTTGAAGGACTTGTGGATTGCGACTATATTTTGTGGATTGTGAGCAAAGTTTGACAGTTCGCGAAAATAATGTTCTAACAATTTTGTTGTTTTGAGGACTATTCACATGAGAGTGAATTGCGAACTGCGAACAAGCTAATATTCGTAGTTTCTGACAATTCATTCGTATGAAAACTTTTTTTTTTTGTCGCAGATACCAGAGATTCTGTTTGATTTTTAGGGGTTAAGTTCGAACGAATTTTTCATTCGTGGTTGGTGGTTTTGTGGATAGCGACTGTGTTTTGTGGATTGTGAATAAATTGTGACAGTTCGCGGCAATTGCCGTAATTGTAAATTTCGCTATTTAAATCAACTAAGCTCAGTTTTTTTTAGATACCTAACATGCTAGATTAATTAAATATGTTTTTTTTCTTTATTTATAGAACAAAATATAAATTTTCAATTCATAAATGCAGTTCAATCGATTTGTTCGCAATTTGCTCTAATGAGAATAGTTCTTTAGTCTAAATCGTAATAGACATAATATATTCCGGAACCAGATTTTTTTTTATCATCCGGGGGTCAGATCAATTAAATAAAATGCTTTGTGAATACTACTTAAAATAACAATTTGCCGTTCATGTTCGAAATTGATTTGTCGAAGTTCGCTCTCATATGAAAAGTCCTTTGATATGTCTCTCACAATATTAATGTCAAATTTAAAAATGCCTCTCCTTTTATAACTTTTATTCCACTTACCTGAAATACACAAGTGCGGGGAAAGTTTTTATGGAATAACGTTTGGCTAGTTGTGGATCTTGAATCTTAACCATATGAATACCAAACACATCACACTCGTCGTCGATCATTTCCAGCCCCTCCAGTATTTGATCGCAAATGTTGCAATTTATTTTATCTAAAATATAGTTTGAAATGTTATTCGAATCATTGTTCTTGCAAACACAAAGCTAAGAATGAATTATGAGTTTGGAAAACGTTAATGGAAAAGATAGCTCAATTGCTGGTTAGGGAAGCTGTGTGTATTAGCATTTTTAATAGCCATAGTCGATGTTAGAAGTAAAAGCCGAAACCGCCCAAACTCACAGGTATTCATTTCCAAACCGATGAGCAGCATTCGAAAAAAGCAAGTATGTGAAGCCGCTCTTTCAAAATTCTGCATTTTCTAATTGCATAGACAGTTTTTGTAATTTACCGCACATTCAGTTTGGAGCTTACTATTTACAGTTATAGCTGGTTTTAGTATTCTTAGAGTAAATTTTGCACAAATTAAATAGAAACGAAAAACGGAAAAAGGGAAATTTCTGATCGATTGCTGTTAGAGGTATATAATAGCTCATGCGCTCAGCAATGCTGTAGCTAGAGAAATGTTTGTGTAATGTTACGCTCAGAGCTCTGCCGTAGCTGTTCTTGAATTAATTCGAATACCTTGCTTTTGGATACGGTTTCTTTTTTGTATGATGTAATTCTGTAAAAATATTTTTTTAGCGGGATTTGTTGTGGTGACATTGCTCGTATAAGTATTGGGGGAGCAAAAACTTCGGCAATAAGCGGGTGGTTTTCCGTTTCGATCTTGGGGAACTTGTCGGATAGTTTTTGGATTTGTTTTTTTTTTGTAGGTAGTTTTGATTGTATACGGTGTAGGTATATGATTCGTTTTATGATATTTAATGTCAAAAAAAAAACATGAAAAAACAAAAGGACTTTTGGTGAAAGAGAGGGCTTTGGATGCCGATATACGGTATTGAATACTTACAGAAATATACAGCCAGGTATTGTGTCTCCTCGACCATTGTTTCTAACATTTGTCTCGTGATCAATTCTATCCGATCCTCGGTCTTTTGTGTGATCAGCCACTGTAAGACTTCCTCCTCCTCGTTGAGTTCACCTGTAATAATTCGTATTTTTTTTTAAAAATGAATGTGTCCCAAATATTATGAAAGTCATTGATGTAGTCGTCTTTGCCTTTCTTTGTGTCTGACATTGAACATTTATTGGTCCGGGACATACTGCACTTGTTGCGGGAAAGGAAAAAGCAGAGTTGGAGTCTGTCATAGACATAGCTTTGATGTGTTGCACAGCGATAAATAAATTTGCGGTTCAGCTAAAGATATACCCGCTCACGAAACTACAAGTTCTAATCTAGAATTTTACAGGGAATTCTCAGCTTACAATTATAGTAGGTAATTCTGAAGGGTGTTTTTATTTAGAGGTTAATTTTTCAATATGGCAGCACTTTTTCAAGTGACAACCAGTTTGACAGGTACTTATGCTCGTTTTGCTTTGACATTTCGACCATAAATATGCTTGAGGTACACGGCCTCATCTGCTTAAAAGAACTAGTTGAAAATCAGGATTTTAGAATCCAGATTGGGCTTTCGCTTTATGTGGTTTTCCATTGGGACAAAAAATCAATCTTTTTTTTGATCTAAATCACTTTTCATGTTCCATTGGGCAAAAAAATCAATCTTTTTTTCGATTCGGAGCACTTTTTGCAGATCTCGATATTTTTTCAGATCTACACATACCAATATGCTTTGCACAGCTGTTTTACGTCATTTTAAGAAGTTTGCTTTCAATCCAAATGCGAAAAGTTTCGTGAAAACCAAAATAACGAAATACATAAATAGCCATGCATATAATTTTGAAGGAATTATTATCTTCATAGTCTTCCTCGTCTTCTGAAGACTACGAATCAACAAAAATACCAAATTTGTATCTGCAACAGGGAAAACATTTTCGAAGTCGATATCCATTTGTGTTTTTTGCAGAAACAAATGCAGATTGAACAGCTGATATTACTGCCACATAACGCACTAATACATTTATAAAAGCAGATCAATTTCGTTGCGCGTTCCATTTGCCACGTAAAATCTGAGATCTGAAAAAGATTTCTGGTGGTCCCAATGGAAAACGACATTATTTACACCTCAGCAATGATCGCTTGACTTCGAATTATTTTCCAATTATTTATTCGCTTTTTTAAAGTTGCCTCTAAAAAAAACACTCTTTGAAAATATGGAACTAATTTTGGTAATAATCATTCTTTAATTATTGTTTATTTCAGTTTAGTGACGTCTTTAAAGCATATTTCAACAAAATCTATCTTCCCCACAACTGGAGTAAAATGACGGCTCTCATTTTAGCCTGTACACGCCTTAAGTGAAACATTATGCTATCAATATTTAGAGGGCGCTGCGGTAGACTAAAAATAAGAATGCTTCCCTTCTTTTTATACAAATGGGCCGATTCAAAAATCTAGTTATCTGAAGTCGACTAGATTGGTCTGGACTAGATGTAACCTGAACGCAAATACTAAATTGGTCAGCCACATATGCGAACTGTCAACTTAGTACTCCCACTCAGCGACAAATTTCTTGACTAGATTCATCGGTAACCCCTCAATAAACGTCAACTGAAAAATCTGTTCATGTCACCGATTAGTCCAATCAAAACTGAGACACATCCAGTCAGCCAGCTGTCAGACTTACTTAAGTAGATACTTGAACGTCCCCAATAACTTCAAATTTTACATTCCGATATTAGTGTTATTTCTTTTTTAGGTCAAAAGAGAGCTTAAACTGTCAAAAAAGGTTGGTTTTACTTTCTCTGAATTTGTTTCTTATTTCATTCAGAATAAATTGACTGATGTCGTTTTCCATTGGGACCACCAGAAATCTTTTTCAGATCTCAGATTTTACGCTGCCAATGGAACGCGCAACGAAAGTGATCTGCTTTTATAAATGTATTAGTGCGTTATTTGGCAGTAATATCAGCTGTTCAATCTGCATTTGTTTTTGCAAAAAACACAAATGGATATCGACTTCGAAAATGTTTTCCCTGTTGCAGATACAAATTTGGTATTTTTGGTGATTCGTAGTCTTCAGATGACGAGGAAGACTATGAAGATAATAATTCCTCCAAAATTATATCCATGGCTATTTATGTATTTCGTTATTTTGGTTTTCACGAAACTTTTCGCATTTGGATTGAAAGCAAACTTCTTAAAATGACGTAAAACAGCTGTGCAAAGCATATTGGTATGTGTAGATCTGAAAAAATATCGAGATCTGCAAAAAGTGCTCCGAATCGAAAAAAAGATTGATTTTTTTGCCCAATGGAACATGAAAAGTGATTTAGATCAAAAAAAAGATTGATTTTTTGTCCCAATGGAAAACCACATGAGTTAAAATCTGAGCCACAGAATACTTTGACATATGAGCTGGCACAGAAAAAAGTGTAGTAGAGTCACATATCATCATGACAAATAGCGTTCAAATGTGTTTCATAAATAATTCAGATCGCTCTAAGTAGGCTTGGCTTGGTTAAGTGCATGCTCGTGCTGCTCTGCTCTGACCGAAAAAACAAAATTAGGCGATATTGACCTAACAAAATTCCTTCACCCACTATAAACCACTTGTGTTTGTTCAACTATTCAACTATTATTCGAATCAAAACTCACCCTCGAAAACATTCGGAATTCCTCCCTCGAAGTACACAAGAGCCGGATAGTCGTGCACTCCGTATCCATCGGCCACTGTAAAGTCCTTGGTCTTAACAAACGTTATTCCATGCTTATCGCAGTCATCGTCAATGTTCTCCAGTTCTTCCAATACCTTAGTGCACTGCTCGCATCCATCGGTATCTGTATGATTTTCAGGATAACATTAAAATTAGCACTATCTTTAAAAACAGAACATGAGAGGGGGTACAGGTATAATGTATAAAAATCGGTGCAAGAGGTGCAAACAAAAGAAAGCGAATAACAAATAATAGCACAAGGGATCAAATGCCATTGCATGACTGTAAATAAAACAAAGCAAAACAACAAAGAAAACGGAAAATAAAAACTTGTAAAGCACCGGCAACATTTAATTCGTAAAAAAACACTGGTAGGGGAACAACAGGAAGTGTGGTTTAAACTGGGAAAAATGATCGCATATCCGGGCGCATAGGGTCTAAATGTTGTACACGGCATTTTTTTTTGCTTTTGTTTTCTTTTGGTTTTAAACTTTTGTTCTACTTTACACAATACCCTCTTCGTGATGAGTTTGCTTTTCGGATCCATCTATGGTTTCCTCGCCACCAAAAGCGGCTGCAGCACTTGCCCCGCCACCTTCCTGCTGTTGTTCGCGTTCTTTTTTCAAACGTGCCTTGCGCATCGCCTTCGAGCTGCAAATGTCGCATTGTGTTTTGTTCCCTAATTCGCATAGTATGTTTGATAATAGATAAAATGTTTAGCATAATTTGTTAGTTTAAAAGAAACAATAAAGGAAAGATGTTTCCCAAAATTAAATTAGTCACAGTTGTCTGTATATATTTTTAGTGGCTTTGTGGGCCATAATTTTCGAACGAAACGAATTACACATTGTGAATCCGTTCTGAGTATTATTGGCTTAGCAGCTGTTGTTCTTGTTGTTGTGTGGTGAAGAGTGTCCTTTGACAGACTTCAGCTTAAGTATAAAACACTTACAAAAGTAGACCGCTATCGATCCGGATTCTTCGATCAAGTGAACTAGTCGTTCGCCTTCCAGATCCTCAATGACATCACCACTGGGATCCTTTTGTGTCAGCAGCCAGCTGAGAATTTGTTCTTCCTCATAGAGATCACCTTGTTCACAGAGGAGATGTTGAATTTGTCGTTGATGCTTTGTGTTGTAGTCACTTACCGGCGTATATCACGGGTTCCTTGGATGTTGGCTTAAAGAACACGATGGCTGGCAATGCGAAAACTCCGTACTCCTTGGCCATCTGTTTGTCGTCAATCTTAACAAAGTCGATGCCCGCTTTATCAGCGTCGTCGTCGATGTGCTCGACTTCAGCAAGGACTCTTGGACATTGCTTGCACTCTTCACTGTCTACAAATTGAATTTTTAAATTTTTTTTTTTTTTTAATATAAATGATGGAGCAGATAGAGTAAAGATTTTTTAAGAAGCGGTTTTACTTTGTTTGAACTTTGTCTTTCAGACAGGAGATAGCGAAACTTGCTCCCTCTATAGAAAGACGCGTCAACAAATTCTATTGCGCTAGGCTAGGGTTGCCATTGGCTCCGATACGTTGGAACATGTTAACGGTATTCACTCATATCAAGGTATCCGTTGAATTTTCTCCGATTTGAAATGGGATCGAAATTTGTAACCAAAATAATTTACACCGAAGTTTAACGAATAGTGTCTCACAGATGATTGAAACGTCAAACGAAAACTAGTTGGTCTTCGGTGTGAATGCATCGTCGAGTTTTCGATAAAAACACGGTTTTCGGTTCGGTGTGAAGAGGGTATTACCTTAAGTAGTGGGAACTATAAAAAATTCCCTAAACTTTTCCTAATCGGAGATGTTTATCTCAACCTCCAATATTACTTACAAAATATGACCGCCAAGTAATCAGAAGCTTTGCGAATTTTTTCAAACATCTTTCGGTTCACTTGTTCAATGTGATCTGTCATCTCCATGTTCGCTGGACTAGTAAGCCAATCGAGCAGTTCCTCCTCGTCATCAATATCACCGTCATAGTTAATATATTTTCCTACAAAAATAAACCTTTACAAAATATTTGACAAAAACAAAATAGAGACCTTTTCTAAAGTACGTGACCCCAGGAGGATTTCTAAATCCGTATTTCTTTGCCATCAGGCGATCCTTCATCTTAACGATACTGATACCATACTCGGCTGCTTCGTCGTCAATTAGCTCAATGTGACGCAGAATCCTTGGTGTATCAGAATCTTCCTCTTTATCTGGAAATACAAAAACAAACTCAATTTTCAGATCTACAATGCGACTGATTTCGATTTTTTAAAATAGAAACAATGCACCAACTTAAATAATAATCAAGCAGTTCCAGTTTACGCAAATGCTATCCTCGACAATTGTTAAATATATTCGGAGCCTCCTTTAACCGACGATATTCTTACTCAGTTCATCTGTCTATAGTCTATACTTACAAAATACTACCGCTAGGAAATCTTTACTGCCAACGTAGTCGAAAAGGGTATTCCTTTCGATCTCTTCTATAGTTTCATCGGCTTTTTGTTCAAGAATCCATTGGAAGACTTCTTGGTTATTGGACAGGTCTCCTGTTGTACAGAATATAAAGGCAATTGGAATTTAAAATATATTATGCAGGACGAAAACAACAAAATGTATTTGAAATGTTTATTCATACCTGTGTTCCGCAATGGTTTGATCAATCAATTTTATTTGCTGTTTCTAAATCAGTGAATATGTTTATAAAAATATCGAAATTTAGATTCTTTATTCATCTGACAATCAGAGGCCAACGCTTTTATGCTAAGTAAGCACAATTCATCCAATTGTCAGGAAACTTGGCCTATATCCCTGGCTAAATAAGTTCATGTCTAGTGACTTGGCGGTGTGTCTAGAGTCATGGGCAGTTGTTGGCACTGATTTGAAGACAGAAAAATGTCTGACTTAAGTAAGCCCTACGACGAGAAGTATTCTGAAGTGGCTACCATTAACACTGAGCCTGCTTAACATAATCAAGAAGAATAAGAGAACCACTTCAGCCCACAATGGCGAAAGGTTAAATTGCTCTTCTAGCCAAGTACAAAGCTGGATCTGTGGGACGGTAGCAAACTTTCCAATAAAAAAAAAACACCGTCTTCTACTTAGAACGCTGAACTAGATACGAGGGATTCGGAAACATACCTCTGTATGAAAGTAATTACTGCGTAAGAGTCTGCTTCGAGAAGGCTTCTAGCTACTCTGATTAGGACCGTGGCTGGTGGCTCTTTCGAGGTCATTAGGACTTAAAACTTGTGGAGACACTACCGGAAAATAATTCTGAAGAAAATGAAACCACGCACCGCTTCCGTTTTGAAGACAGTATTGGCCTGATACTACTGCACTTAGCGTACCAACCAATAAGGCTGTTTTTAATACCCGACCCTCCAGCTGCGGCCTTTTGTCAATAATAAATCACAAGTTTTTAAATACACCGGTTGAAATCTTCTACTCTGCTGATACTGGTGAGATGTTATTCTTCCTACTGAAAAATGTTTAATGTTTCCTCGCCAAGGTGGTTTGAGTGTTTGCTGTTAACCTGAACGAAATAGGTTTGAGCCTTGGCGAGTAGCAACAGTACGCTACCACTGATCTTAACAAGACACGTTTAATATATAAAAAAAAAACTGGTTTCTATTATGAACTCTGACCTCTTGGTGGTGTATAGTATTAAAATACGTAAAGAGTAGTCCGTGCGTGCATCAAGTTGCAACCGCAGTGATATCTAGACCTAAAAGTAAGCGCCTTTGACTAAATAAATCTCATTAAAATCGCTTCTTGGCCCACGCCAGGGTACTTTTAGAAAGAAATTATCACAAAAAAGTACCTTTGATCGACATGGCGATTTGGCAATGCCCAACTCATTTTCATCGCTTGGTTATGGGAATAGGAATTCCTGCAAATATATGTATATCCCCCTTTTGGGAAACTTTAAAAATGTAAACTATATGAGTCTTCCGAATATCTCCACGAAATTATCAGCTTTCATTCAGTTCCTCTGTAAAAGGTGCTGTAGGTTACTTTTCGGTGATCTAACAAACTTAACCTACCCTAAGTGCATCGAATTCATCTCACGAAAGCGCGATTCAGCAGAATTTTTTCTCATTTATCCTACTTTCTTTTTCATAAGTTCTCGTTTTTTTATAAGAGAATGTCATCAGGTGAGCAAGATATTACCCCTCCACTGAGAATCTTACGAATTTTTATTCAACAAATTTCTTTGTGTAAGAATTGAAAAAGCTGCGACAATTAACAGATGATTTGAAATTGGTTGTCCTATTTATGACACGAGTGCATAATGTTTCCATTTCCTGCGTATTAAAATGGTATCAACAGGTGGCAAAATAAAATTGAACTTTCTCCTCTCCTCCAGACTCTTCTCAAAAGTGGCGACGAAATTCTTCCTCTCTGTTAGAATCACGAATGCTTGTAGTTCAAATAGTATAAACTCCTCCACAAACTCGGATTCATGAAAAAGAAGTTCGATTAATTCCATATCGCTTTTATCGTTGAGTAGATGAATCAACTATTTTTTTGTTTGTAAATTAGCAAATTCTTCGAGTTTATTAGACATTTTAACAATTTTTTTTTAACACTTTTTTTAGTTTTTGATTTACGTTTCTGTTATTTTTCATAGATTACAACAAAAGCGTTCCCCAACTTTTTCGTAAGTGTTTTTCTCTGAGAGAGAATTTATCCCCACCATTGCTATTTTGACATTTTCATTTCCATTCTTAATAGTAGGTACACGATAACTGCAATCATTTTGGGGGATTGTTACATTGAATAACTATGTAAATTGTACATGTTGTAATGTTTACTGTTTAGAGAAAGAGTAGGGGAATGCCGGTCATTGGGTAATTTCAGTCACTGTCAAAAATAGCTAGCTTCCCGGCAGATCTTAATAAAATTACTAGAGCTTCTCTCTTTTAAAAGTTTATCGTTTATGTTCACAAATTTATAAAATGCCACCATTTTGCTTTGACCGAGAATGTACATTACAGCCGTCAACAAGTCCAGTTCTCCCTTTTGAGATGGTGCATGGAGTAATAAGCTCAAGAATTAATAATGTACATGAGGTAGTACGATAAACGACTGTATTCCAAGTGGAATCATAAAATTATGGTAGTAGCGTGCCTGAACGTATAGTAGGTGAAGGTGTTGTCTTTCAACAACATGTCTTTTCAACTTGGTTCAAAATTGCAGACAACTTTGTAGAGGCTCCTTATGAACCGCTTAAAAAGAGAATCTTTTTTTCCCAACGATGCAAGTGACCTAAAGGATGATGTACAATTTCCAAAAAGAAAAGCTAATGAGTTAAAATATCTGCGGGTCAGATTGTTTAATGGAAATTAGTGTAATTCAATAAAGCAATTTAGTAAAAATAAATATAGATACATAATCCAGTCCATATGCGACAGGAACGCCTGAAGTCGACCTTCTTAAGTCATCTAGTGACAACAAACACAAAAAGAGAACATATCAGAATTTTTTTCTGGGCCAAAACTTCACGAAATTAATTTTTTCTTTTCTTTAAATGTTTTTTGCTTCTACTAAACGGCATATAATAAAATGTCTTATTGAATAAATAAATCAACCATAAACATGCTGCATATACAACAATAAATTGACATTACAGTTGCTGGCAGCAAATGTACTAGATTCTGTTACATATGTGACTAGTCTTCTGTGTATACTAGCTGCTGCGGTTTTGTCGCCTTAAACTGTGAAAATTTGTTAAAATCCCAACGGGACTAAGTGTTTGTAGAAAATAACAGGCCCTACGATTTTGAAAATAACTCATTAAAGACCAAATATTGTATAGCTGCACAGATTAACAGAGAAGCCGCGTTACAAAAGGATAAACACCCCTATCGAGTTATACGTTCGGAACGGAATTTTCTCCGATTTGTACGAAATCGGAGAAATTCCATTCGAGATATTCGTTCCGATACATCTTTTGGAAAAATTCTCCGATGTCATATAGCGCACCTTGTCGCATTGCGTGGAACCGCGTTAAACCACTTACTTTTGACAGCTACACTGGAAATTCTTTCTGAAGCTCTCCGGTAGCTATTTCTTTAATTTGAAATGAACGCGTTTATATGCTTCATTTATTTTGGTCCGAAACGGATACTTCGATTGCGATTTGAGTTCCGATCAGATTTGACTTTCGATTTTTTTTCGAACGGATACCACGATAGGGGTGAACAACCTAATTTAATGTTAGCAATGATTAAACACGGTGGATAAAATGTTATATAAGTAAGGCTGTATACAACTATTTTTTAACTATAAACCAACAAATGCAATTCCATATAAATACCCATCGACTTATTAAACGTCTCCATTTTTTTCTATTCGCATCTTTATTGTGTACTTTAGAGAAAACAATTTGAATCGCACATCACAAGAAGTGCAGATCCACACAAAAAACTCTTTTTCACAAATTTCAAGTCATAACAATTTTGTTTTTATTTTTCAACTTTTACTAAAACGAAGTTTTATTTTTACAAATTTATCTAAAATATTCTAAGTATAGTTGTTGTAAGTATTTGCGTTGTGGTTTCTGAACACTTCGTCTGTAATTATTTTCTATACATTTTTTTTTCTTTGTATGTTCATGTCTTCTCGAGAATTTTTTCAGTTTTATAACAAATTATTTGTCTAATAATAAATTATGTCCTTATAAATTTAAGTTTTAACAATTTAATATAACATTAACATTAATAACAATCATAACAACAATTTTTCGTTTAAATATTATCTTCTAAATATATTCATACGATAAGCATGTTTCGTTAAAATGAAAACAACAAAACTAACAATAATTGTGTAAAGCTTATTAAAAAAAAGAGAAATACACATATTGCCTGTTTTTTTTTATATTTCTGCACAGTTTGTAAAAAAAATTTAGTATTTTTCGAAAAAAGAGTTTACTTTGTATTATTCATCCTTAGCGAGATTTGACGAGATTTGAAGTTAGAAAAAAAATCTTGTATAATATTAATTGTATTGATTAAAGAGCATCAAAAAATATACAAATATGTAAACGATAGTATCAAAAGTTATTTTGTTTTGTTTATATTTTACAATAAAATATTCAAAAATATATGCTGCGAAGAAGCGTACAGTTTTAAGGTTGTCCCGCGGCAAAAGTTAAAGTTTAACTGGCATTCACAAAATCGAGAAAATCAAAACACACGTTGTTGTTCAAAGATTGTGAGCTTCAATTTGAAGGAAGAAAAAAATATAACGATTCGTTAAACTTAGATATTCCATACACAAGAAAATATAAACGTGCGACGTTTTCCAAATGTGGACAGACCTTAAAGTAGAAAATCAGACTGCACGCTTGTTCTACACAAAATAGGATGTACATAGTAGACGACGAAATGCACTTTGTTAACAGAAATATATATTTAAGTTCATATAGACTAATTGAAGAAAGGAAACTAAGTATTAAATATTACTGACAGGAGAGCGATTAGTATGACAGTTCTGTTAATTGTGAATATTGTAATTTTTTGAATTTTTCATTTACATTCGCGAATGGATGTGTGAACCTTAAGTGGCGGCTTTTATGACGATGTGTTTTGGACCATGTTTGCTGGGTGTGGCGATGACAATTTTTGTGTTTTTCTTAATGATTTCGGTTTGTTTTGTTTAATGACATTTTGTGTGCTTGAAAAAGTGACAGTTGGTGATGTTGGTGTTCCCACTTTGAAGTACTCTCGAATCAATTCGAATAAGCTCATGCTGTAAAATTCCTTTCTCTCTCTCTTTATCTCTTTCTTAGAGGCATAAGCAAACAGTATGTTTGTCCTGTACTTAAAGGATTTGCATTGAATTTAAATTGACTCAGGATCAGGTGAATGAAGTGGATGGCTTAAGGCATATTATTTATTATCAAACTTTTAATGAAAGTGTTTGTGTTTAATTTTATATATTCTTTTTGTTTCTATTTATTGGATAGCAATATTTTTATTTTTTGAAAGAAATTCAATTTTTATATTGCTTCCTTATTCCCACAGAGAGATATCCTGAAAAATGAGGTCATAAATATTTTTAATTCGATTATGCAAATAATTAATTCCTGAAAGACAGAAAGAGAGAAAAGAATGTGAGGAAAGAGAAATGTACAATTAATGAATTTCATCGTTTACTGTCTACCAGAAAATGTATTTGCCAATTCCTAACATACCGGTTTTTAAGTTGACTTTGTCGCTGTCTTTGCCGATGTTATTCTCATTGGTTAGGGATTTTTTGGAGCCTTTGCCAATTGGTTTGTCATCTGACTTGGTGTTCAATTTTGTGTCTTTTTTCAAATTGGGCAGGGGGGTGAAGGGTTTTTTGGATGAATCACCGGTTTTGGGGGAAGCATACGAGACCTTAACCATTGGCGGATCAGATACCGTTGGTGGCTTCTTCGATGAGGACGATTGCTTGGTCGCTGACGATGATTGGGACTTGCTTGTTGGCGAATTGAATTTGAAATTCCCACCCTTGTCCGATGGCTCGTGACCGATGCGCTGCGCCGTCATTTTAGGAACTTTTGTTGACTTCTCCAGTTTAGTTGGACAGCATTGGAATGGTTTGTAATCATTGGGAACGAACATATTGCCCTGTCTTGCTGAATGGCCGCCATGACCCAATCCAACATAGAAACATTCGTCATCTGTATGTAACAAACAAAAACATTTTGTCAGATCGGTATTTTTTATTGGAGAATCTTTAACATAATTTTTTTGTTTCCATAAAATATAAAAACACATAAGAAAAGTATAATCAATTGTGTCCTTGATCTTTAGTGGTTGTATAGAGAAAACATATAGTAATCAAGTCATCCACAGATGGTTAGTATGTATTTTATTTTTCTCTTGCAACAGATTAAAAAATATAACTTAAGCGTGCGCTTGTAGTTGCAAACAGTTTAAAAAATCTATTTATAAACACATTTATTTTTGATAACCCAATAAAGTATTTTTCTTTTTTTTTAATATATATAACTGACAAAATGTTTTTGATGCTGACATATTTGTGTGTTTGGCTCACATCCACAAATAAAATTATAATGTTCCTATTTTATTTTTAATTTAGTCCTTTCAATTGGAATATATTTCAATACATATACTTTTATAATAAAAAAAAAAAACACATATAGTAAGAATTATAGTTGTTGTCTTATATCATATGGAATTGCATTTGTTGAAAGTAATTAAGTTTTATGTAACTTTTTTTTCTGTTTCTTTTATATTATTGCGATATTTATAAAGTAAACAAAATTATATATATAACGAAAAAAAACATTGTGTCAGCTATGATATTTTGGTATAATTAAAATTTTTTGTTAATAGTTGGATCGATTTAATTTGAAAAATCTTTTACGATTTACATCGGGGAGTTTTCAAACCACACACTCTGGGTAAAAGGAATAATGCATGACTTAAGTGTTTGGATATTGTTTGGATGCATGATTTGTTTTGTAGGTATCACCTATGCGATTGTGTGTTTGGGTACTTTCCGTCGATTTATGTAGAATTTTAACATATATCAGCTGCTTGCAAAAATAAAATGAAAGTTCGACAGTACAGGAGAAGAGAACATCTTTTTTTAATCAAATACACCTAGATACGTCTATCATTTGTACACGCAAAATTATAGGAAGATCTCTTCTTGTGTTTACTTGTAAAATGTCAGTTTAAAGTTGGTGAATGGTTTTAGAAAGAAAGACCAAATTTGTATTTTGGTTGCTTCATAAATTTTCAGAGAAAAATTGAATGTAGTAGGTATCTCTAGTTGGTAATTATATATTTTCAATGTATAACCCGACCTATAACTCCATGAAACGTATAACATCCAAGATAGGTCTCTATAGAAGGTCAATATACGCTATACGGTCTTCGAATTTGGTGGCGTGGCACCTTTCATATAAATACAAAATGTGGACCCATGTCCTGGCACAAAAACTCTTTAAACGTGACCGCTAAATCTGGACAATTATGGTAGCTCCAAATTAATCTGGAAGGTATTGGAACATTCATATTCAGTTTATTCTCGAAGCACTGAAAGTATTTCTAGTTCAAAAAATTTACCAATTTATCGAACAACCCTTAGAAATTGTTTTCTATATTTTGCCTGTCGGTCAACTTTCTGAATTCAATACATTTATTAGAATGGATGAACATTTTTTGGCGCTTTAGATGGATAGAGAACAAGTAGAGCTATCTATTAAACCACACTCAAAATTTAATCCATTTACATTTATTGTAATAAATTCATTTACAAATTGTTGTTTATTGAAAAAATTCCCCCCGACACGTATTCACAGAAAGGAAAAGAAGAGCGCGCGAGAGAGGGCTGCCTCTTTGCTCACGATGACAACCAAATAAATGTCATCTTTGTACTCAGTCACGAATTTCTTGACTAGATTCGTCGGCTACCCCTCCATAAACGTCAACTGCCAAAACTAAATACGTGACCACTCTGGGCAAATCACAACAGAGATAGATCTAGTCAGACAGCTGTCAGACTTACTAAACTAGATACTTGAACGCCCTCATTCTTGGAGCTGTTTCTAGTCAAAATGGGAACGCGTTATTTTGCTATTTTTCTCATTTTTTAACATATTTTTATCGAGAATAATTATAGTATATATAGCTTGGGCGATTGTGATAGATTTAACCCATGACCGCAAATGAACATATTGTATGTACCCAAGAAATCCAGTCAACTCGTATTTCGTTCGCTTTTATACCCAAGAAGAAGACTGCATTTGCCGGCGAGTTCATAAGTGAAACCTTGGCGATCGTGGAGGTGTGTAAAATGGTTATTATTGTGAAGAATTTCCATTGCAGAACCGTTGACTATTCGCCAAAATCCACGAGGACAAAATACGAACGTTTGGAGGAAGTTCACACGAATTGGAAAAACCTTTGCAAACTTACGATAGTGCTTCTTGTGATAGAAAAGAAAATAATACCATTTTACTGGTAAATATTGGAAGAATTAATAGAACTGTTTTCACATTTTGCATTCGCTGAATTTTCCGGCACTAGTCAGGCAAAGTTTGGATTTGTTTTTACTTTACCTGACACTTATCAAACGTTGATGTTAGTAAAAAGAGCACGGGATTTTCGTAAAATTACCGGAAATGTGAATACTGTCATGACGGGATTGCAAGTCATTTGAATAGAATACAAAACTTATCTAAAGGGTTTCTTTTTTCATCATAAATCTTTTAAAAGGTTTGAACAGTACCTATCTTGTTATTAGCAATCTAAAAAAAATATACAAAGAGATTACCTTTTGCAGCTTATTATTAACATTTAGTAAAATCTTAGAATTTTTAAAAACTGAAGGCGCAACTAGACGACTGGGGTGTTCTTTTTCATAAAGCTAAACGTTTTGTGCGATGACGTTCTAGCTCCAGTGCTACGCCATAGCTTAATAGGTTTGTCTTGGAGTAGAGCAACGGAACTTCGAGGTTATTGACTTCGCAACAAATTTAACTAAAAAAAACAGTACCAGAGTAGAAAACGTAAAATTGAGCAGCAACGTACCTACATAGTGTAGTTTTCTTCAAATGGCAACTAGGTTTGCAGGGATAACATCGTTAGCAATTATCCAACACTAAATTTAATGGAATTAAAAGATTAAAGCATTTAAATAAAATATCTTAAATTCCATTAAAGTCGAGTCGCCTGGTAACTGGAATGTTTATGATTATGACGCATTCAAAATGTTTTCAGCGCCATTCACTAGGAGAATAGTCAAAAAAAAAAACCAACTAGTTAAAACAGCAAATGCTGACATCCCTGCGGGCTGGCTGTTTGTATACTTTAGTCGAATCCAAATTAAGGTACTGTATCAAATATTGGACACGTTTTTGGAACAATAGTTTTAGGATAGTAAGAGTAAAATGCAATTTCGAGACGTCAGTATAGCATTTAAGAATACAACACCCTTAGCCAGGACTGAAAACCTTCACCTATTGGTCGCAATCTTTCAACCAGTGCTACCTCTGAAAATTTCAATTAAAGAGTCCAAAACAAGAGCCCTGGATGAAAAAATGAGTCACATTCCGTTCGTAATATTTTCTTTTCTTTTTTAATGAAGAAACACACTGTTTATTAGCGATATAATTGTAATTCAAATTTTCTCTGATTTTCAAAAAGATTAGTCTTGTGTCCAGGTGCTCAAAAATTAGACTCTTAAGCGTCCCGTAGGTAACACTGCTTTCAACTACTTACTGCAGCTCTTTTCCAGGAATAACAGACATAGATTCAAGAATCGCTCAGTAAGTTAACAAATGTGCATCCGCAAGACGCAGGGGTTACCAGAGACGATCAGCTCGCTACTGTCAAAGATCATTGGTCCGTTGTTAAGGATGTTTTCACAACTGGTGCTCAAAGAATTGTCTTTCAATTGCAGGGGAGACACAGTAAGTGGTTTTGTGAGCGAAAAATGTATGAAGTCGATACAGGAACTTAGAAGGAGAAACACAATACCATGTAAGCATAATAAGATGCGAGAATGTATTTTTAAGATCATTTATATGTCCTACTGAATAGAATTCCTCTACGACTCTCAAACCTACTACACGTAAAAGTCAGAAAAAGAAAGTGAAAATAACGTTTACCTAACTTATTTATCATAACAAAAAGAAATAATACTCATAGCAAAAGAAAAAATACTAATAATAAATATTTTGAATGGTTTTTAAAAAATAACCTCCTGCAGTTAATCAAATCTGGTATTACCATCCCTCAGATCAAATGCATAAAGCCTTATCTACCACGGGTGGAGGTGTAATTGTTATGTTGTGTAGCTAACTTGTTTGTATTGTTTGCGGTCAAAAAACACTTAACTATGAAACACTGAATTATATTCTGTCTTAAAACAAAGTTGTTTACCTTTCGCAGAAGACTTGGATTTCTTGGAATCTGTAGAGCAAAGGTTAAAAATTTGAATAAAAACCTTTCGACTACTTATGCATATAAATCAACATGAATAATCTCAGACAAATTAAAGCTAAATACGGATTGCTGTAAAGGGTGGTAAAGTTGCAAACACTTGTGTTAAGAAATTAAAAATGTTATAGGAAATCACAATGGCACTGTAATGTGAAAACCGAAAACCATTTTTATTGTGTTTATGTATGCGTTCTCTTACGAGGAATGATGAAATGTCTGATTAAATTGTCACAAGAAGAATAGAGATGAATGAGTCTAGAGTACGACTATGTACTAGGGAAAGTTATCGGTTAATGACGGGACGGTTCAAATCATCTTCAATCGGTTTACCTAAAAGTTTTTTAAACAAATTGTCTGCGTTGAAGTTTGACGATCCTCGAACTTCCTTTTTTGCCGAAAACTTCTTGGAAGGTTTATGGTTCTTGTCGTCGTCATTGTCATCGTCGTCATCGTCGTCATTGTCATCGTCGTCATCGTCATCGTCGTCATCGTCGTCATTGTCATCGTCATCGTCATCATCGTCATTGTCATTGTCGTCATCATCATCGTCGTCGTCATTTTTCTTCTTTCTGCCAACTCCATTTTCATCATCATCTCCTATGACAACCGCACAAATTATTTAAAAAAAAATAAATATCAACGGACTATTGATAACAAAAAAAAACATTTGGCTGGCATTTCTCGCTCAACTAAAAGTTTTTCTCAAATTTTGTCTCTGCAAACCCCCTTACAAGCCAATATCCTTCAGTCCTACACTACTAAGACCAAAATTAACAAGTTTTCTAAAAAGTGTACTAAATAATTGTGCTAAATATAATGATCAACAAGAATGCTTACTCTTTTGATTGACCAACCACTGCAGAACACGGTTTTCGTTTTTGAGATTACCTATTGAAACAAAAAACAACAAAAATAATCGGTTAATTTTAGTTATAAGTTTAAATTAGTTTAAATCAAACTCACCATCATACATGATCGGGACTCCAGTCTCATAGTACACGAGTGCCGGGAATGCAAATATTCCAATTTCATGGGCCAGCTTGACATCATTTGACTTAACAAATTGAATACCGTGCTTGTCAGTATCATCGTCGATATTCTCCAATTCGTCGAGAATTTCTGCGCATGATGTGCATTTATCGTCGTCTGTAAAAGGGAATATTTTTCTTTAGTACGAAACAAATTAAAAATACAATTAAAAACTTACAGAAAAACACGGCTAAATGCTCAACATCGTTGATCAACACTTGGAGTGTCTTACGATCAACCGATTCGATAACATCTGCGTTCGATTCATATAGGTCGATAACCCATTCCAAAATTGCCTCCTCCTTCATTAAGTCACCTGGCGAATGGACGGGTACATAATTGGCGATTATATGGTCAGTTAGAAAAATGGAAAATAATGTATTAGAAACCTGGGTAGAATGTCCTAAATCGATTCCTGTAGAACGCTAGCGCTGGCAGTACTGGAATATCATATTCGCGATCAATACCGTTGTCGGAAGTTTTCACAAAATCAATGTCCTTTTCTTCGCATTCGTCATCGATGTTCTCCAATTCGTTAAGTATCTTTTGGGCCTTCTTGTCGCCTTCGCGGTCTGAAAGAGGGATTTTATGCATTAAAGTAATTATGATCTATAGGGCCTATAGTCTCATGTCGTATTAAGTGACCCACTCTAATGTTCAACTATAGAAGTGAGAAGTTTTTGAAAATTGACAGCGTTTTCCCTTTCGAAACGCCAGTTAAATAGTTTAACATTTTCTACCAACGTGTTAAGTAACAAATCTATTCGCTTATCGCGTTTGTCAAAATTATGGAAAGGTCCCTCTTAAAAGGGGTAAGGGTGATATTGCGATGGATTTTTGGAAAACGTCTTACATTATTAGTGTACATAACAGAATAAAGAGTACTTTTGCTAATCTATAAGCAACAAAATAATCATCCCAATATAGATATTAATACCCCCTTTGTGGTTGCCGCCTAAAATGGATTGTGGAAAAATCATGTACCTTAAAGTCCAATATTTTCTATTTTCTGTCACCAGTCGAGTATAACATTTCACATTGCTGTGGTATGCGATTAAGAAGTTATAAAAGTACATATTTTGAATATGTACCCCCCAAAAAGAGGGGTCATTTCGAAAAGTAGCGAAATACTGTAAAGTAATTTTTACTTCTCTACCAATGTGGAAAGTTTTAAATCAAAATAGTTGACAAGGTATTTTGTTGGGTTTTCAAAAATAATGAAAACTTCTTATAAAGGAATGCAGTGTAAAAACTCACACCCATTGGTGAAATTGGACCTAAGTCTAGATAAAGCTAAGAAGAGTAAGTTCGCTGTGTTTTTGATAATATAGATCATTTAGATCACAGTGTCAGCTAACAGGGGATGTGATAAACATAAAAGAGTTTACTGTACCATAACTTGTTAACGAGGTAAAGAATATTACTGACGTAATAATCTGTTTGCTCATTTTTGAGCATTATTCGTTTGACAATTCACTCCTTCGCGGCGTTTACAAAATTTCTGTAGCCGTAGGTAAATATCAAAAAACGATTTCTTTAATAACAAATAATGCTACGAGTTTTTTATCTTCACTCCAAGTGTCCGTCACCAAATATTTTCGACTTGCTTGTACGAATATAATTAAAGAAAAAAAAAAAAAAAAAAATTGCACCAACTTACAGAAAAACACGACAACATGCTCATTCTCGGAGAGAATCTTATCCAACATCTTCATGTTGACCTCCTCAATTTTGCCGGGGATTTCCAATGTCTCCTCATCTGTAACCCAAGCAAGAACCTCATCTTCATCGTCCAGATCGCCGGAGAACACCATCAGATCGCGATTTCTATAGAACACCAATTGTGGGAAAGTCTTAATGTTGTGCTTCTTAGCCAGAGAAGTATCTTCAGTGGTAACGAAAATAATGCCAGCCTCATCCAATTCATCGTCAATCGATTCGAGAGCGTCCAATGTTTTGTCGCACTTCTCACCAGGATCACAGGGGCCAGTAAAGAACACCAACACGTATTCATGATCGTTGATCAAATTGATCAAAATCTCATCGGTGACTTCTTCAATTGTGGCAGTTCTCTTCTGGATAATCAGCCATTCTAGAACCTCTTCCTCATTCATCAGATCGCCCTCGTACAGGGCTGGGATTTTGTTTTCGAAATAAATCAGCGCTGGCAAATGATCCAAACCGTACTCCTTGGCTTCGGCTGCATTATCAATGCGCACAATGACAATGCCTTCTTTCTCTAGTTCATCGTCAATGTTCTCGAGTTCGTTCAACACGCGGATGTCTTGTTTGTCTTCTTTGTCATCTGCAAGTAGAGCGAATTATTAGGGATGCCAATTGTGGCAACAATTGGGTGACTTACAGAAAATGACCGCCAAATGTTCGGTGCTTTCGACGAGCTTATCTTTCATTTCGTCGGTAACTTCTGGAATCTCAGAGTAGCGCTTCTGGTGAATCAACCAACCGAGTAGTTCATCCTCCTTCATTAAATCGCCTTCGTAGATGTGGGGAATACCGCGCTCGTATAGCACAATTGATGGAATTTCATCAATTCCCCATTCCTTGGCTTCATTGTCGTCGTCGATCTTCACAAAAGCGATGTCATTTTGATCGCACTCGTCATCGATGTTCTCCAATTCGGCAAGAACTTTTTGCGATTTCTTTTGATCTTTGTCGTCTGAAATTGAAAATGATTAAGAAGTTTGTTTAAAAAATGTTTTTGTTTTTTTTTTGTTTTTGAACGCTTGTAATTGTGTCTATTTTACAGTAGGCTCATCAAGGCTCATTTCAGTTGTCCTACGAATCAAAATAGAGTAGATTTGCGTACTAAAAAATTTATGGGATTTTGTACAATAAAAACATTTAATCGTTTTCACTGTAAGAAAGTGTTGCTTTAAATAACTTTGAAAATCAAAAAAAAAAAAAAATTCGTTTGTGAGACGACCACCAAAGCCTTTTCATTGACGTTCTTTAACTATGAACAAAATAACCTAAAAACAAAAGCAGGATGTAGAAAACGAAAGGAGTTTTTTGAAGCAAATTTTCGTTTTCGAATGATTTCTTTCGTTTGTGTCTTTTTAAATGCGAAAGCTACTTCTGCATGAAAATCATATCAATTGCAGAAATATCTCATATTAATTTAATTTGTCAGTTGCTTGCTGAAAGCATCAGGAACCCATGCACCGGAAAGGTGGTAATATGAACAAAGCCAAAGCCCAGCCACTTCTTTTTGTAAATAATACAATAACTTATGTGAAGTTGAGAAGAAGATTTTAGTTTTTGTATAGATTCAATTTGCTTTACTGAGGAAATTTTAATTAAAACAGACCTATTGATCACATCCAAATAGCAAAATGTATAAATAGAACTATTGGCAGTAGACTTAGATCCGAATAGGGTTGGGGTCAAAATTCTGGAAGGTCAAAATTCTTTTTACAAAATTCTGTTTTCAAATTCGCTTTTAAAAATTCTGCTTTTAGAAATTCTGTTTATCGAAATTCTACTTGACCAAATCCTGCAAAGAATGGGTTTGGAAAATGTTCAAAAGCGCGAGTTACATAGCAACAAAACCTGGCAACAAGCATCATCAACATCATCAGAAACAGATTTGCTTGTCAACAAAGCAACGAACGCTCATGTCCAAATCGGCTTGTAAACAAACCATCGGACCATGTTAAAATGCAAGCAGATAAGCCCATACGAACTGCAGGAAGACTGGCTTGTAAACAATGCATCCAAGGCCAAGCAACAGTTCAAATTGGACGAATTATGGAGAGCAGGTGGCAGTATTTTCGCCTTATCACCGTCCCGCGTTTGAACAGAAATGGAAACAACAAGAAACCACCGTTCAGATGATATGTGCACTTTGGGCATGTGCTTGTTCAGTCTGGGTTTTGTCTTCGGGCCTTTAACTACCGAAATCGAATTGTTAGTTAAACTAATAATGATAATTAAATTTTGTTAAATTATTAAGCAAAGAAAATAGAATAGACAATAAAAGAAAAAAATACATGAAAATAAGGATTTTGAAGTGTTTTTGTGAAGAAGTTGAACAGCATTATCGCCTTAAAATTTCTCGCGCTGTGATTGGACCCACCGTTGACTTAAAATTCATTTCGGGTGGAATCAGAATTCCGTTTAGTATCCATTTTGCATTTTATATTTTTTTATTAGTTTTTTTCGTTAATTGGAAAAAAAAAACAATTTAAGCCGAATTTTACTGCTTAAGATTGAAAAGCAGAATTTTTTACAGCAGAACTAAAAAAAACAGCATTTTTGTGAGAAAAGACACAATTTTGCAAAGCAGCATTTCGACCCGCTCCCGTCATCTGTTTGAAGTATAATGTTTCTGTTTTAGAAGCAAATCGCACTGAACTTTACATATTTCCGTAAAACCAAAATTTATGCAGATGGTAACTAGAGTCCTCCGCAAGATACCTTAAATTCTAATTAGTTTAAATAGCCTCCGACAAATAACTGAATAAAAAGTAAACAGTTCTTCAACTCCTACATCTTCTAAATTTTTTCCTTTCTTTCAAAAAAAAAATAAAAAAATAAATACACATTAAGCAACAATCGAGACGTTTATAGGTTAAGAGTGACAAAATTGAAAAACATTTCAGGCAAAAATTTTGCCAAAATAACAACATTATTTCGGGTGTATTCAATTAAAAGGTATAAATGTTGTAATAATTGAGAAAAAAAAAAAACAACGAAGCAGACACTCTCAAATTTACTACCGGAAAATACGAAAACGTTTTTCGAAAATTGTATGCAAACCATTTTAAAGGAAAAACCCCATCCCAAGAACACTGACAGGCGTAACACTTACAAAACAACACAGCCACATATGGCATTTTCTCCACAATCAAATCCAACATCTCATCGGTGACATCTTCAATTTGATCGGAGCTGGTCTGCTCTTCCAGCCATTTGAGTAGCTTCTCCTCATCCTCTAAATTGCCTTCGTATATGGTCGGAATGCCTTTTTCAAAGTAGATAAGTTTAGGAACTTTATTGATGCCATATTCAAGAGCCTCTTCGGGATTGTCGATCTTAACAAAGATCACGCCCAGCGAATCGCACTCATCGTCGATGTTCTCCAGTTCTTCGAGAACTTTCTGTGACTTCTTGTCATTGTTATCATCTAGCAGAAGAGAACAACGTCAACTCGGTCAACTACCGTTTATACGCAAACAAAAAAAAAAAAAACACAGAAAATATAAATCGCAATATTTACAAAAGAGAACTGCCATCACTTTGCCCTCCTTCACCATCTTGTCGAGCATTTCGTCTGTAACATCTTCGATCTCGTCACTTTCCAACTGCCCCAGCAACCAGTGCAGGATCTGATCCTCATCCATCAGATCGCCATCGTAAACATTTGGAATTTGTTTCTCAAAGTACACAATTGCGGGAATCTACAAAATGAAGTTAGTCTGTAGTTGTGGCCGTGTCCAGTGTCAATGATCATGAGCCTACCGAATCAATACCAAATTCAGCTGCGACCTTAGCGTCATCAATTTTTACAAACTGAATGCCATGCTTGTCACAGTCGTCGTCTATTTTTTCTAGCTCTTCCAATACGGTCATGGAGTCATCGTCACCGTGATCATCTGGAACACGAGTGTGGGGAGTTATAAAATGTTTTGCAAAACGGTGTAAAGCGTGTCAAATACGTACAAAAGAGTACAACCAGGTTGTCAATGTTACTGATCAGGGTTCCCAGTGTCTTGGCAGTAACGTCCTCAATGACATCGTCTTCGTCACCTGTCGACTTGTTCTGTACCAACCATTCGAGGACGTCCTCCTCGCGCGACAATTCACCTGAGTTTTCAAAGTTTGTAGGATTAGAGTTTTCGGGCTATCCAAGGAGAATTTACCTTCGTAGATGATGGGCGTTTGGTGGCGGTAGTAGACGAGAGCGGGCAGACTGCCCAGATTGTATTCGTCGGCAAGTGCCTCATCGTGAATCTTGACAAATCCAATGCCCAATTGATCAGCCTCGTCGTCAATGTTCTCCAGTTCCTGCAGCGCCTTGGAGCACTTTCTGCAATCCGGCTTATCTATAGTTGTATAGAGAACAAACCGTCAGCTTTGATTGAATACTTTTATGGCGGCTGATGGATGGTGGTTTAATTTGGAGGATCATGGTTGGAGGGGGGGCTGCATTCCAAAGTGTGCGTGCATTATCAGTTGATCGGACTTGGGGTGTGGGGAAGTGTGCTGTGTTGTTTAGATCATGCGTTTGAAAGTGTTTGGATTGATTGGGGTGTAGTGGGATTCGGTGGCGTAAGTGTGGTGTATATAAAGTGGTGGGGGGAGGGAATATATAAAACATAACAATGGAAAAGGTTTTTAAACAAATAAAAATGTGAACATCTAATATTATATTTATTTATGGGAGTAAATAGTTCACAAGTGGGTGTATGTTTGTGCTTGCTGTGTCAATTGGTGTGCCTATGTTATCTCACAGAGCCTACAGTAGCTTTTCAAAGGGTTAACTATTTTTGGCGACTCTTGCTTGCTTGCCAAAGTGGATGGATCCATGACATTTATTGATGCTATCATTTAGTTTTTACATGTGTTGATATAGAAACTCTGCGCGACTGCTTAGAGTTTTTAGTATTCGACATCGTCAGGTATGGTTGAACATATATTAAGCCCTACTATAATTGTACTCTCCATTGACGGCTTACCAACAGGTTTTGAATAGTTTTCGACGTAAGGCCTTTCATTAGGCCCAGGTCCACTCTGGACTTTAGCTCCTTTAATTTTCCTATCGCTATTGTGATGTTTGCGGATGTTCCTAAAAACCCTGCACCTGATGTAGCTCTTAGCCTTGTCGTCAATTTGCAGAAAGGCGATGATTTTTAAAATACCGTTAAGCTCCCTACCCATTGATAACAAGTATTGGTCATTGAATGGTAAACAAGGTAACGAAACAAGCCGCCTCTTTTGCTCATGAGAACTTGAGACACAAAAATATTCATTATAATATGGAAGAGTCCAAAATATGTTAGTGCCCTTAAGTATTTTCTGAAAAATCTATGCGTGTTTTAAATTTCACCTTCCTAGCTCTAATACGCTCGAAGTTATTTTAATCTGACAGCGACTCAGAGATAGAATTGTTATATGTATCTTCGTTTTTTTTTGAACCACATGTATATCGTTGTAAATCGTCGCATATCCTTCTCCTATGAGCTCGCATTATTCCAAGTAAATGTTCACATTGGTAATTTATATAATCTCCCTGTATAAACTCTTTTTCAAGATGTTCGCATTCTGTTTCCCTACATGTGTTTTAGCGAATCGCCGCCGATTCTTTCATCAAAGCTGTTGGCAATATCAGCTGTTTTACACGAATCCTTTACTATCTGGGTAGTAGATCTCATAATAACTAGTTGGCCAACCAAACCCGAAACGTATGAAATGCAAGCCACAAGGTTTACTAGGGTCTATTCAATTTGCGAACTCTTAATGAGCGAGCTCAGTAACGAAGGTCGTTCGTCATTTTCAACGTATTTTTGAGTGACTTCCGGTTCCAATTTGCGTTGCAACATTCACTCTGCGAATTTTCAACCACGATGTGCAAAATAACCTTTTGACAACTGTTGATTTGTCGACTTGCAATGCTGCTGAAATTCAGAGAAGCCACGTAAAATGCATCCAGCCTCTTTCAATTCAATGTGAAGGCGGTGTAGGAAATACGAGAAGGTACGATGATCAAGTGTCTCAAGAAGAACTTTTCCCACATCGCTGCCTACTTAAATTCGTTTCTGATCTTAAACACCCATTGTCTCGAAAATTGGCTGACAATATGCCAAATTTAACGAGAAATAAAGATTTTAAGGAAATTTAATGAAATGACTAATGAATAATTATATCCTCACGAATAGGACTAAGAGTAACCCTACATCTTGTGGATAAATGTAAACGTTGCATGAATATTTTCTGAAAACTTTCAGGTTTTGAGGATAAGCACAGAAATTCTGACTAGAAACGACACCACTCATGTCGGCGATAATGTGTCAACTTTTGCCAAACAGTATTCAGTATTCTGCTTCGATAATGTTGGAACTGGGCCAATTTTCTTCTTAATTCTATTATCCCAACAGACGGGCATCTATTATAGTTATGCGAATGTGTGGCATTGGTTGTGTGTATTATCCCCCAAACAGAATGTTGAATAAAAATGATTTTCAATTGCCTATGTTCAATGCTGCAATTAATTTTTCTGGGCTTATACACTTTCGCTTGTGCAAATGTTATGTGCTGGCGCCCAAAAGACAATTCTTTCGCTAACAATATTTTTCGTTTTCTTTTTTATTAAATCATTCAGAAATAAATCTATGCATTTGTATTTAGTAGACAACGGACAATTTAAATTATAAATGGCATTAAAAGTGTGCGGATATCAGTAAAATGCCGAGTAAACAAAATAATTACTTTTTACGAGTTGTTTTATTTTTCGTTTATAAAATGCCAACCTGCGTTTGAGGCGAATTCAAAAGTATATGGTGGCAAGGTTTTCTGTTAGTTCACCAAGTCGCCTGTTGTTTTTGAAAATGATTTGTTCCCATAGAAAACAAAAAAAAAAATGTTTGAAAGACAATATAACAAATTTTGGCTGTCCGCAACCGACGAGCAACGACGACGACGACTTGTTTTTGGGCTATTTTTAATCGGCAATTGTAGGTGGTAGGCATTATTTAAATGAAAAGACTAAATCGCATAGAAACATATTTGAATGTGAAAATCGGCAACCGGGGTAGGGAGGAAAGTGACTGCTTCGTTTGCCAGGCACAATAAAATGAATTAGTTGAAATACTGGGACAAATCTGGATCTAGGCCCAGGCATTTCAGTTATATATTATTGCTGTTTATGCACCAGCGTGTGGTGGCAAACTTGTTGCTATCTGTAAGTATTTTCGCTTGAAAGACAACTAATGGTACCTAAGCAATCGTAATGGCTGGGTAGAAAGTAGACGCAGAAATCTAAGACAAAGCTGTTGTCCGATGGAAGAAATGCTATAGTTAAAAATGTCTGTTAAAGTTTAAAACTATGACTTCAGCACACATTTTGACTTTTCTTTTAGTCAAAGTGGACCCCATCAACAGACAAGAGCTCATCCTTAAAAGGTGCGAAGAAACAGAAGAAGGGTAAAATATGTATGGCATATACTTTGTTTTCTATAAATAAGTACACGGTTTCAATGGAGTTTGTCTACATTGGCCCTGCAAATAAGGTACAACAACATCAAAAGTATGTCGAAGGCTGTTAATCGCTTAGTGGTAAGGTCCTATCCCGAGGAACTAAGAAGTCTGTGTAAGCAAAACCTTACTGATCCAAAAATTGGACTCTTCTTCCAAGTGGCTGGAGATATAAATGCACTTGGTCAATTTGTCAGAAAAGTTCAAAGTAAACAAACTTTTTCCACAAGCAACCACAGTCGGAGTTGGATGCCATTTTTAGATTTTAATAGCTTGCATCTAAAGTGCTAATACAGCTGTAGCTGTCACTTTTGAAGCTTTTATTCTTTGACATTTGACAAGTAGAAACTACGCCATTACTAAAAATGGAACGATACACGCTTCAACAACGTCGTGTCTTTGCTGATTGGGTCCTTGAAATGCATGAAAATGATCCGGAATTCCATCGAAAAATCATCTTGACTGATGAGGACTATTTCCATTATATTAATGATTTGTTATGGTCGGAGTTGGATGGTATTGATCTGGACAACGTTTACTTTCAACAAGACGGCGCTACGTGCCACACAAGCAATGAAAGCATTGATCTTTTACGGGAAAAGTTTCCGGACCGTGTTATCTCTCGAAGAGGTGATCACAATTGGCCACCGAGATCTTGTGATTTTACACCTTGCGACTTCTTCCTTTGGGGCCACGTGAAAGATAAGGTCTACGCTAATAGCCCAGCGTCGATTCAAGACCTCAAAGATAAAATTCGTGAGGCTATCGAGGACATAAGGCAGCCACTTTGAGATTTGGTTATGGAAAATTTCATGAAAAGGATATGGTCCTGTATGCGTGCTCGTGGTGGCCATTGGGCTGATGTTGTTTTTCATTATTAACGGCATACCTTCCTCTTTATTATGAAATAAACATCCGATAATTTATCTCAAAAAATTACATTTTCCTTTGAATACCAAAATAACACCTCTTATTGTAAAACCCTTTATATATAAGCTAGGAAAGCTTTCAGAATGAGGTTGTTTCCAAAGAAGTATATTTTTTTGAACTGGCAACACTTTTCTAAGTGACAAATATCTGTTGACACAGACTGGTGATTTCTTTTTAATTTAGTTTCCAATTTTGACATGAGTAGATTAAGAACAGCGGTTTGAAAAATGTCAAAAAGAAGGCTTCCGGATCGCTTTTTATCCGTAGAGAAACATTGCCAGTAATGGTCAAAATTGGAAGAGCGCGTCGTCTGTAGAAGACTGCGAGGACAGTTTTAGTATTCATTTTCAAGTCGCTGCGCCATCTAATGAGCTCTACGCAATAGCCGCATGTCGATTTTGAACACAACAAGAAGGGAAACAGCAAAAAAAAGTAGAAGAGTAAATGAATAGTATTTAGCAATGCGTTCGTTTTCTCAACCATTGTTTATATCAAAGATAGTGGAATTACATTATTTTAACAATCAATTCATCTCTGGTTAATATATTGTTACGATTGACGTCTCATATTCCATTTTCATTGTGGAACACACAATGGGAATGGAATACGAAACGTCAATTGTAACAATTTTAATGGTTGAGTAACCGAACACTCTGCAGTTCTGTAGTAAATTTTTTTTCTCTCTTTCGTTCATCGCACAGCTACGCAAAACTAGAACATTGCCTTAAAAATTGCTACCAAGGCTAGTCATCATTTTATCGTTTTCCAGTCTCAACAAAACACCTCTCCCCCGGTCAAAAAAACAGATGCAGAAAGATATGCACAAAAACATGACCTCCCCAACGATAAAATAGATGTAATTGTTGCTAGACGAACATCTTGTTTTTCGCTCGATTTTGCTGTTGATAAAACTGATATTTTGTCCCTGTTTCGGTTTTTGTTTCCGCTGTTTTGTCACTAGATAGTTTAACATCAAGTTATGGAGTTCTGGCGAACCAAATGTTGCTTGACAGTGGAGTCAATTTTTGAGAATCTGCCTAAAATGCACAACTCCGAACAAAATTGTTGAGAAGCTATAGTGCTTTGGGTAGTTAACTACACCTCTAAATTTGATGCCCATTGGTCTTGACAATGAGAAAGAGCTTGTCCCCACCAGCTACACAACTTTTTGTTCTCCGAAATTCTATTACGTTCGTTTTAACTAGAAAACCAATGCCATCCCTGGAACTATGTCAGCCGTTTGAATGGGTACGTTCAGGTATGTATTTAGGCCCTAGTTATAGCCATGCGTAAAACGAAACCGTACAAATTTTCTTTTTGGTTTTTTTGTTGAACTCAATCATGGTTTTTAAATGTTTCTTATGAGTTGTGTTTGTCAAAATAAAACTTAAACAAATATCCTTAAATTTTCTAGAAAAATAATTTATTCCTTTTTCCGTACGAAAAACTTGTTCCGATCTACCTCTCAGTCAGTTCCACAACGGAAAACCAAATCATTCCACTGAAATATTTCATTTCTTAACTGTTCCTCTGTCAGGATAGAGTCCAATCAGTGGTGGTTGTTTTCGTACGGAACAATTTTTCTGACAACATTTTTACTATGACCGCCTGAACGTAAAGAAACTCATTTCCACACTGTGCCCAACTTTTTCGGTTGCACTTTACGTTTGGCTATAACTGGGGCCTTAGTTCAATAAGTCTGATAGCTGGCTGACGTGGTGTGTCTCAGTTTTGGTTGGCCTAGATCGGTCACATGAAAAACTTGTTCAGTTGACGTTTATGGAGGGGTAGCCGACGAATTTGGTCAAGAAATTTGTAACTGAGTACAATGTTGACAGTTCTCATTTGAGGCTGACGTAGGAAAAGTGACGAAACCTACTAATCTTTGAGTTTAGCCTACATCTAGTCCAGAACAACCTAGATAACTAGGTGTTTGAATGTAAACGAATTTTGAAAATTAAAACTCTAGCTTGCTCATTTTAACACCTGCCTGACGTTATGTGTTAAGTTCGCATTGTAATTGGCCTAGACTGAACACTGAGTTTATGGAGGGATAGCTGACAAATCTAGGAGAGAATTTCTCAACTGAGCTCTCAGTTACATCCATACCTAACATAGTAAATATGATCTGCAGAGAAAATCTAGTCCAGACAAAGCCAGCTGACAAAAGGCGACTGGACATTTGAATACGTGCAATCAAATGGAATGTTTGGTAGAGAAGAAGGTTTACAAAAGTGTGAAAATAAAAAAAAAATAAAAAAATAGAATTACGAAAGAAAAGAAAAACATTAAGGGTTAACACAGGGAAAACAAAATCAAACACATGGTGTGGAGGTAGGTCGGATTCTTGAACATTCACAAAAACGCCGAACATTGAAAGCTAACTCACCCATTACCCTTGGCGGACATGTCGCATGATCAGGACCTGTAGTCAATTTAACAAATTAAAATGTTGTAGAAGCCTCCTTTAGACATAAATTTGCGTTTTCCTCCACATTGGTTAGTCACAAATAGCAATTGAATTTTTTGCTTGTTCTAAACTACAATCTGTTTTTGATTCTACTACATTTTTCAGGCCGCTCGAACTACGTTGAGTCATGTCCGAGTAGCGTAGATTATACCGCGTTTGTTTGCCTTTGATGGTCGTTATTAAGTTTATTGGTTAAAAACAAAGAAATCGTAAAACTAACTACATGTACTAAACATTAGTTTACCATAGAGATTACCTACAAAACACTAAAGTTATTTGTTACTAACAATAAATCAATCGTTTTCGACATAATTTCTGCGTGTCCCAGTTTTATATCTATCGAACAATGATTTTGGCCTGCATTTTACACTGCAACTGCATTAATTATTATTTATTCTATGTACATGTACAAAAAATAAATGTAGAAAAAAAAAAAAAAAAAAAAAACTCTAAGCCACACATAAAAGAAAATGAAAAGCTCTACTCACAGAATAGGACAGCTACGAAATCGGTATCTTCAATGATCTTGTGCAAGATCTTTGCGTTAACCTCTTCAATGCGATCGGGCAGGTCCATGGCTTCGAGGGATGTGAGGAAATCGAGGACGCCTTCTTCGTCCATGAGATCGCCATCATAGATAATGGGTTGTTTTTCACTGATGATTGCAATTTATTTTATTTGTTTTTTTTTTTTCGCATTTGATCTGGATTTGCCGCAGAAGACCGTACTTACCGGAAATAGGTGAGTGCTGGGAAATTCTTAATTCCATATTGCTTTGCTAGTCGTTTATCGTTAATCTTTACGAAGTCGACACCAAACGAATCGGTGTCATCGTCGATTTTTTCGAGTTCAGCCAATACTTTATCACAGGTCACACAACTTCTGGCATCTAAAATTCACAATGCAAAAATGGAAACAATTATTTGATGTATAAATATCAGGAGCAGGGATAACAGGTTTCTTATATCAGGTGTTTTTAGACCATACTTTTTGGCATATGCACGGGTTAAAATTTAAGAAGTTCTCAAAAGCTTTACTCTTTTTTTCAGATATCACATGTGAGCTTTCGTAAATTTAAAGTCGGGACGGGAAAGTTCTTCGACCTAACGACGCGCGTTTCGTCTTTAAGCCTTATGATCAAATCACAGGCTTATTACAGAAAATATTCTTAAAAATGTGAAGCGTACATAATTAAAGGGCTTAAGAGAAATGCCGACAGTTTCGATTTTCCTCAAAATGTCCATACCAACCCTGTGTTGTTCTTACAACTATTTCAAGTATTTCTTTAGAGAATTGCATCACTTTGTCTAATATTTATTCCGAGTCATTTAAAGAGAGGTGTAAGAATGTTTCTCACTTACGTGTGTGGTTTACGATTGGGCTTCTTCAGATTCGCTTTCAGATTTCAGATTTCGTGAGTCTAATCGAACATAAAAACGTCACTTGCTCCTTTTTGTGTTGATATTCGTGCGATTCGAATATGTGTATCTTTCAATCTTTTCAAAGCGTTCTCCATTCACTGGTTAAGTTTTATATTAAAACATTTTCTATTTTTCCATTCGAAAAGCCATTCCGGAATTATTGCACACAAAATTCCATACACTATTTTTATTATTTAGGTAATTGACCAAAATAGATTCACTTCACGCAATGACTTTCTGCTGTAGAAACAAATTCACGGAAACGTAAACAAACTCCACCAGTTGTCAAACTCAAACGCAATTGTATTGGTAAATCTGAAGCAATTCTAAGAAAAAAAAAATTTTTTTTACCAAACAAAAACGCTCTGAGAGCGTCCAATCGAATACCACATGAAACTCGAAACTATGGTACCTGATGACACCTTCACAGCATCCAAAGAGGAGAGCGGACAAAGCTACAAATTATAAGACTATTGTCTATTTACAAGCACATTTTATGTATTTATTTTCAACTATAGCAACAGATGCTGCACTGGCGAAGACTGGTGGACTATGTCGCCTTCCACTATTGAAATGTCCTTTTTAGGAACTTGGCTTGAATTTATTGTTATTAAACTCCAACTACCGCTTCTTGGGAGTGACCATCAATGAAAGTGATTGTACAAGAAGAATAGTGCATACCACCTTGCAAGCTCGTTGTTTGTCGTAACAAGTGATGCCAAGCCAATTCTTTTTCAAAAGAATTATGTATTTTTGGTGAAAAAGATAAAAATTGCATATTTTGCTATGCTAGTTAAACGAACCTATCGCACAAGGTGATTCTACTTTTTGTTAACAAAATGTTCGTCGGTTGATAGGTAGTTAAAACCTTTTTGCTTTCTGCACTCCAAGGTTTAGGTTTGTGAATGACACACAGTTGTAAATGAAAATGAAAGATGCGATTCTGATCAAAGTATGTAACAGATTTACCAAATTTAAAATTTATTTGTATCAATTGATTGTAAAAACAATTCACAAAAAGTTATGCCTTTTTTTCCCAAAATTATTCCTCAATAGGCTATTTTCATAATTGTGCCTTAGTTGGCATCACGGCTCGTTACTGGCGGCTTTTGGCACTGGCCGCTCATATTGATTGATAACTGGTTCTATGCATTGGCAAGTGTGTTGAAATTGGTGGATTCAAAGACTGTAGTGGTTCGTTTTACAAGCGAGATCAAGTTGACTGGTGGCTCGTCATGCTTAAGGATTTCACCAGTGACGTCAAATGTGCTGCGGATAATCTGCCTGCATTAGTAATACCTAGGAAACTTCCGTGTACGGCAAAATTTCCATTAGATGCTCCAGTGCATTGGCCTCATCTAAATAAATGTATCATTGTCAAAAAGTCGTTGCAGAAAATTCTCCTTGGCATAAATAAATGTTAATTCATTTTCAATGTCGATGGGTTTTTTTTGTTTCACAAATGACACTGTGGATAAGCAATTTATAGAAAGCCACAATTTTTTTTTAATTAGTTTCCTATTTTTATACGCACAACTTTCGACGCCATGTCAACCCACACATATTGTTGTTGTATTATCTTCTTTCCCAAAATGACACATGGCCAAATGATACAAAAAAATCATATTTATTCATATGAGAGAACAATAAACAAGTTCACTAAAAATAGTGCTGACATTATTTAACAACAAGATTTGCAGCCTGTATCGTTATGTGTCTTCCTTGTCCGGGCAAATAACTCTTAACTAAAATTCCGCGCATTGTCCACCACCCACTCAGTCTTCTAGAGCTGCAAATAGTATTAGCTTCAATGACAAGCACATCCACATCCGAGCTGTCACAAGTGACTTTAATTGAATTTGATTCTTACATATTTTCCGCTCTGGGAAAATGACCATTTCTCAAACGCTTGTTGTGGCAGAATTCGAAAGCAGGAAGAACCAACCAAATGTGTCTCTTGAAATGAATTGGAAGAGTTGCTCGAGCTAAAATCGTAAAATTCAAAAAGATTCTAGCTAATGCAATCTCAAATGGTCCGTGTGACTTTCTAGTCTGTGGGCGGCGGAAACCATTCGCTAAGAGGCGTCGCCACGCCACTTATGGACTTAAAAGTTGGCACAGTTCGCAAAGAGCTGAAATAATCAAGCACGTGTGGAACGTTTATCAAAGTATTCCCATTTGAAGATCGCGCACCGATTAGCCACTGGCGTCATGTCGGTATATGTATTTTTTTTTTCTTAGATTTTAAATTTGGAAGCGTTTCTAGTGCTAGGTACGGGAAAACTGAATTGAGACCAAAGTCTAGAGCGGTTGTGCATCCCAACGAACGGCATGTGGGCCGTGGGCGCCTGCTAAGCATTTTTCTCTAAATATTTATAATGTTTGTTTTCTGGGGATTGTCATATAAACCTATTACATCATAATGCTCAGTCTTATTTCAGGTTTAAACATTTTACTGTCCCCTACTTCAAATTAGGCTTTACTCCGAACTCGTGGGCGCGCTGAAACACATTTGGAAGTAGAAGCCACTTGAGTTTTCAAATGTTTTTGATGTCTTTACGTGTATTTCTTAAATTTTTTAAATATAGATAAGAAATATCTGATTAAGAAAATGTGCGTATTTTTAAGCTGTATAAAAAATCAATTCAGAAAAGGTGCAACTAGCATTTGCATTTTCTTAGAGCGCAACAGGTGCGTAGTGAGTTTGTTTTGTGAGCTTTAAATTTTTGCTAGGTACGTATGGGATGGATCTACAATTTTATGCCGAGTCCAAACGGCTAATTGAAAAGCTCTTTCATGACAGTTATACTCTCGCAGGTCTGTCAGACGTTCGCGAGAGGTGGCGCAGTGGGAAAAAACCTTAAGATGGAGTTTGAGTTTTTTCGGGGATAACTTTCGCCTACCTACCCAAAAAAAAGTCTTCTAAATGTAGAACGGTTACAGACATTTTTTATTTCGCTCTTATATTTTTGACATTTTTGTTTGAAAAAGAACAAACGCCTACGAAAAAACTTCTTAACTGTCGCAATATTTAAGCGAAACACTCTAAAGTATAATGACAGCAAATTTGCATTGAAATATTTAGTAATAGCGTGAAGTTTGAGCCATTTGCACAGAGAAAATAAAATGTTAATTCCATCTTTCATGAATTCCGGGTATATTGAAATTTCGCAGCCCACTTTATGACTTCGAGTATTGTCATTTCCAAGCAGTCTTATGACAATATCGGTTGGAATAAGTATTTACCAAAAATGTGGATTTTGTTCCAGCAGTGTCGCGCGTCTATATGATCGTGAATGCTGTAATCTTGAGAACAGAACAAAACATATTTCAGCATAGTTGCGCTGTCATTTCGCTTGCTGTCATCCACTTGTTTGTATAGATAAAGGTAAACACAAATAAATTCGGTATTCAAAAGAATTGAGCTCAATCATTTTTAACAATAAACAAAAAATTGTTTTATATCGTTACACTTCGTTCACCAAAAGATAAATATATTTCAATGTCATATACTGACAGACTTCAGGGCAACATATTTAAACTAAATTTAGCTAAAATCAAGTAAATAACTAAATTGTTTAAATAAGTTGATGTGACTTTTCCATTCGTAACGTCAAAACTGTTTTATACATAGTACATGATTGTATTTGTATTGTATTTGAAAAACAAACAAAAAAATGCAGCCAAGACATCCGCAAGGACATAATTGGGGCAATGGAAGAGAGCTCTTGGTAGAAAGCGCGCGATTTACCATGAGTCAAAGTCCAGATTTCAATTCACAAAGGCCTATATAAATTATAAATAAAAATTCCTTTGCCTGACCTTTAATTCATTCGTATAGACAACACACACGTACATTATAGCAGACTGTAATTGGCCAAAATTACACAAATGAAATAATCTACATGATAGAATTATTTCTCAATGCCAAAAACAAAGTTCTTTGGTTCCACCGCTTGATGCAATTTAATAAATTCGAAAAAAAAATTGTATTTACTGAACTGAATTTGTATGAATATAAAATGAAGACCTTCCAAATTCTGCTCCAGTTTGTTATCGTTTGCAAAAGCATTGATGAACAAGCTCTCATTTATACTCAAGTTCATTAATTGTTTAGCAACAAATAACATTCATCTATAAGAGAGTGCCAATCAGTTTTGTAAACAAACTCATTATATTGATCTAACAACAAGAACGTCCGCCGTTTCGCAATCAAACTTCAATTTCTTTGTCCTTCCTTTTTTATTCAAAATAACAAACAAACATTTCTGCCACCCACTGTTTGACATGATCTATAAGTTTGAAAGCAAGGAATGAGATTTTTAATGACTCATATCATTTGATTTTAAGAGTTGAATATTTTCACTTTAAGAAAATAAATTTTAATCTACCACCGAATTGAAGAACGCCAGCTTCATAGTAGCCTGAACAGTTTAAAGATTTTAGTGTAGTTAAAAGTTCTTTAATAAAATGAAGAAATGAGTGCTTCGTGGGAGGCGACTCTAGAAAATTGAAGTGACCTGTACTGGGCTTAGTCCGATTGCGTTTGTATGTGGTGATTCCTCTACTGATGTGCCAACCCCTCACTTTTCACAATCTGAGTACAGACTGCTTTAATGTTTAATGATTTTCTATTATGTTATGGCACGCACAACTTTTTTTTGAAGGTTTTCGACCCATTTAGCTGGTAAGTGACTATGGCTACGATAACGAAGACTATACTGCTACGGTGCATGCCAAAAATGTCTTATTATTTTTGAAATCACTCGGAAGGAAATTCGAAAACATTTTTTTTCTTTTTCTGGATTCGGTGGCGAATGAGTAACCTTTTTTTGTATTTGATATTTTTTGGAATACCTATTTTAATGATTGCTGCTATTTTTAGAGAAATTAAAATCTAAAAATCATGCCACTACACGCATAAATGAATCAGTGACTCATTTTACACATCATGCGATTAAGAGTTGTTTATATGTATGGCTCGTGTCGCTGTCACTGTTTATGTCTGTTCGTTACCTTACAAATTTGTCAAAACAAGTCAGATGAGATCTCATTTACCACTCGCTGGAATGAAATTAAATATCGTCCATCCACATGAAAAATATTCAAGTTACACTTTCGCACAACCAATCTCCATCGCTCTGCTAAATTTCAATGCGAAAACATTGCGATTGGTAGGCGAACAGCAGTGCGCTCGGTGAAATTCAAAATGCGCTTTTAGCTTGGACAGCTCGTCTCTTCAAGAACTGCATTTGATTGTTGCTAGAAACTTGCATTTTTTTTTTAAATTAAAAAGAGCAAATGGACTCAATGGGCTTTACCAATAAACATTTTTAGTTTCAACTCTAAATTGTAGTAGTTCCCAGTGAATATATTTTATATACCAATTTCGCAATTGTGAGATTCAGTAAATTTAAAGTCGAGACTAAAATTTGTTATTAGTAGGTACTTAGCAAATTGTTTAGAAAAAGTAGGTCGAAACTGTCGTTCATATTCAAGCGAATTCCCATCTACTTATCTATCGACATCGAATTTTTAACTCGCGTTAAAAAACTATAATGGAAAGGTACATAGAAAGGGTGGCTATTTAAAAGTCGCAAACCTGATTAGAATAAGATTGGTAGTTTTGAGATATTATTTAGATCTATTACGAAATAGTGGCAGGGCTATTGAATATCTTAATGAGTCATTTAATTACGAAGGTAGTGGTGTCGTCGATAAAAAACAGCGATGTTCTTGAAGAGGTGGCCGAAATCGTCAGAAGCTTCAACCCGTGACATAAGAGGACGTTTTAAGAAAAAAATCAATTTTCTCAGCAAAGCAATATCAAGTTGAATAAATCTACGTTCTAATTCTGATAATCAATCTAGGAATTCATCCGAAGTAGGAGAGCATCAGAGGAGCAGCCAGATTTTGAGAGCTGCAGAAAACGTATACTTCATGTTAATATCTTTCTGGAACTGCTACTGAGATCCGGTAAACTGTTTTTTAGATTTCAAATCAGCACCAATCACCAACTCTGTTTTATCAGAATGTATTTATTTTTCGCTAAAGTCTAGTATCCTGCTCGTGCTAAATCTTAGCGTCCCTAGTCTTCACTTCGTTTCTCCGCACCAAAGACAAATGGTCGCTTAATTATTTAACATGATAGATGGGACAAGAACCATGTGTACATGTCTGTCAGTAAATGGAATTTCAGTGTAATTAGAATTTTCGAATTTCAGATTTCAAAGACATGCAATATTGGAATATCTCAAAAAACATGGATACAAGAAAATTTGAAGGAGATACATATTATCATTTCCACAGCTGTTGAAATAATTTCTGTAGTAGCAAGTAAAAGAAGACGATCTTTCCTTCGTGTCGGGTAAATCCCTATTTGCAGTGTATTTTTTCTGCAAATTCCAAATTTCCCTCCACGAGCCCCGCAATTTTTGTTTATTTTTTCATCGCATGAAAATGAATTTTTGGTTTAGCGTTTTTTTTTTTTTTATTTACCACGAAAATATTCTCTTGATTATCGAAAAAAAAAAAAAACAAAGTAAACAAAACGAAAAATTTTCCCCCTTCTTTTTTATCAAAATTTATCTTCGATTTAATGTACCGGTCATTTATTTCGCGTGCGAAATGAGGGGAGACTTGTCATCGACCCATCTATATGAAGTTAAGAATTTAGCGTGCAAGCAGGTACTGCTTTGCTAAACTGCCTCGCTTGATTTAATCTTTGTAGACATTTTTGGAGATCAAATCTAGCGGGAGCAGGATACTAAGCTTAGTTTTAAAATAAAAATTAATTTGTTATTATTAGAAAAAATCACAAATTGGGCTATTTTTGTTTGGCTCCGATATTGGGCTGGAACTAGTTGAAAAGATGGGAACTCTGATTTTCAGCACCATTCACTCTTATGTGGTATTCGATTGGGCGGGCACCCTCAGAGCACTTTTTATGTTCGAATGGTATGAAACAAATTAAAACTTGTCCCAATTCAGAGCACTTTTTCGAATCTGGATTCTTTCTCGGAATTACTTCAGATTTACCAAGAATACAAGTGCGTTGAGTTTGACAACTAGTGGAGTTTGTTTACGTTTTCGTGAGATTTTTCAACAGCAAAGAAACGCATTGCATCGGGTTTTTGAAAATAATTTATGTATCAATGCTTAAAAATTAATCTCGGCTCGAATTTCGAATGTTTAAATATAAAATAAGAAGTGAATGGAAAACGCTATGGAAAATGTTGTTCTACATGTGTAAAAAAATAAGTGCAGAAAAAGCAAGAGTATCGATAAGAGAACAGAGGAAGAAGTTTCTAATTCAAGGAAATCAAAGACTCTCCAGACTGAAGTAGCCACCGAATTTTTTTTTTTAAATATAAGCGACTGTCTGGAGGATTTTCAACTGAATCAAGGAAAGTATTCCTATCATTGATGTGACGATATATTTAGGTAGCATTGAAATGCATTTGACTGTCCGGAAAAAGATTCTCGGTCCAGCCGTTCAGGTACGACATTATACAGCAGGTCACACACAGCTGAAGCTATATCTGGACCTGTTGCGCAGTATGACAGCACTGATTAAAAAAAGTTCCAAGGGAGATGGATAGCACAAGAAGAGTACCTACCGAATGAGAATGAATTGATAAGTCATTGGGCTTAGCTATAAGAAATTTTGCAAACAGATTACAAGGCGAAAACAGAAACTCAGGTCAACTCATCCATGGACCCTTTATTCAACTCTAACTGCTCTATAAGGATATGTTTCTGGGGAAAATATATGTCCGAGGATGATGTACTGTAGTTTTAGCGAACCACACAATTTAAAGTGATCGTGGATGAAATGTACCAAACTTGCCTCAAAGATCAGGGGTTCAATTAGCGCATCCGTAACTGAATTTGTTAGTGTTTTGCTTGTAAAATCCACAAAATTCAGTGACGTGTGGCTCGCTCACGGATGCAGTAATTCGGCCCCAGTATTTACAGCAAATAGTTTCGGGCGAGTTTTATAAAGGTACCCTATACTTAACGACAATTTTAAATCTTTGACAGAGTTGTCGGGATTTATTTCGACTACAGCAAGCTCTCTAAACAGAAGCGACCATTCCGTCTTCTTTCCGAAAATTTAAATTTTAAATCAACGTTTTAAACTAAAATCCTGAGCAAAACAAATTCACCAGCAACTAAGCTGTTTCCAGCACAAAATTGTTCTCTAAAGCCTAAAGATTTCCAAAGTAAAGTACACCCAAACAATTGGCCCCTTCCTAACAAGCCTTACTATTCCATTAACATTTCTATTCGATTCTCCGATGCACAAGAATGCAGTGTATGATTTATTCGGATAATTAAGAAGCTGATATTCCATCCGCGAAATCAAGCGACCGTAGCCGCAGCAATATGCAAAATGAAATATAGTTTTGAGCGCATCGTCGGCCAAGTTCAACACCGGCCAGTCCTCCCATACAGCACATCCAAGTAAACTTGCCAGCAGTGGCGGCGAAAAAATAAACCCTATGAATAATGCCGAAAATGTTGGCTCATTCAAAAATTCTCTATTTTATAGGTGGACTAATTTAGATTTCAAACTTCCCACAACATCCTGCCGTCAGCGTTCAAAAATGATAGAACACGCCGACCAGGTAGATACACCAGATTCATCACTATTTCACATACGAGTAATGGTAAAATAAATAAATAGCCGCAAACGAGTACACTCTACACGCGGATACAAATGCATGTTCTTGTTTTGCTTGATTGAATTTTAAACCTATCGAGCCAAACGTACTATTGACTATGAATACTCGTATGGGGCATGTCTGTGTGTTTGCAGTGCTGCACAGAAGTGTATCGTAGACGAAACATTTTATGTCCGAGACTGCCAAATGTTATGCACTGCTCTCTTCTGCCAATCGAAATAGAAATTCATTTTGTATTTTGTTTTTTTTTTTGTTTTTCAAAAATAAGTTAGGTTCAAATGCGGGCACACATTAATAAGAATACAAAGTGTCGCGGTATGTGCGCGAGCAGCGAACAGGTCTGTTCGGTCTTGCGGGCTTTGTTGTAAACATGACTTTGTTGTAAAACATAATATTCTTTCTTTTTATCGAATTTTTACTGTTGAAATGTGTAACGATCACGTACACAAAAGACCGTGCTATAATTAGCCGTTAAAAATAAAATAAAAATGCGAATATATTTTTGGCTTGCAAAATTTAAATTAAAACCTCATGGTCCTCGATTTCCAAAATGATTTATTGGAAACAGTGAACTAAATCAGATAGCAACTAATGGAATATATTCTGAAAAGAAAAATATCCCATTCGAATCTCAAACAATTTGGTATTTGTATCTCAATTATATTAGAAAAAATCCTTGGGAACTCGAAAGAGTAGAGAGAGGTAAACAAAAAACAGATTTGCTGTGTGATTTGAAATCGGTGCAAATTTTCATAACAATGCGTATCATTCTTCCGATCCATTGCTGACAAAAATACAGCGTACCTCTTGTTTTTCACATAGCTGCATATACTTTAGAAAACTACGACCCTTTAGTATAATATGTGTGTGGTTGGAGATTTATTGAAACATATTAGGAAAGCGAAGTTTGTGGTTTCCAAATTGTGCCTAAACAGATTATAGTTTGTGTAATTAGAATACAAAATTCGAAAAACTAACAATTTTGTTTTTATAAAATCGGATCAAGCTCCAGTTGAGGTGCTTACTTTGGCTTATGCTGGCTGTCAGGCCATAGTTAAACCATGAAAAAGTGGCTTCTCCTGACATTTCTTCAAGCTGAAAAGTGGCACAGAATCAAAGTGTCACATCGCGGAAAGAAATTATTGATTTACACTGACTGGTAAAGAGTTTAGAAATATCAGAAATATCGGAAACGTGTTTAATGTTATCAAAACTATTAACATTTAAATTCAAAGTTTCCAATTAAGCTTTGTTCGCGAAATTATCGAGCTTATTTATAATAAAAGTTGTGCTCATATTCATCCTTAGCTGTAGAAACACAGCATTTATACACTCAGCGTGTGACTTTTTAACTCTCTAGATTAGTATAAAGTTTCGAACTCGAGATAGTCAGTACTGACATTACGATGATAGAGGAACTCAACAAATTTTGCCGCGCAGTTCTGTCCGCCTGTCTGTCTGCCCGTATGCTCCTGAGGCCTACCGCCTAAACAGTATTGAATTTTGAGTATATCGGCCACAGTTCGGGGCCGTTTTTTTTTTGCACGGTAACCTCAATATTAATGGTAATTTCCAAATGTTCATAGCAGTTTGAAATTGTTATTTCAGCTTAAGTAGGTAGGTGTGAGGTAAACATGACTGCATATACAAAGTTTTGCCCTTCAAAATCGAAATGTCGAAGCTCGAAAACGGTCAGTTAGATTGTAACAAAAATTAATTCCTAGTTTTCTAATTTGATAGTAAACTCACTCTTCCCCTTAATTATTGTAAAATGCATTTTTGAAACTTTGATTTTCTTTAGTTTGCCCGAAAACGCCACCAATGATTTTGACCAAAATTAATACTTAGAGTGAAATTGATGTTGTTAACATGATTCCGTCCTTAATTTTCAATTCGAATCATCTAAAAGGGTATTTTTAAAAACTGCTCATATCTCGAAAACCCCATTTTTGATGTGGATAATACTTAAAAAACCCAAGTTAAGCAAATTTTCAAACTAAATATTGCAATATTTGTTACTGTTGTATCGGCACAGTTTAAAAAAAAAACCGCTCTAACGATTTTGACTAAAAAACATATCAAAGATAATAGAAGCATTCTAAATAAGATAGCGTACTTAGTTCTTCTCGAAAGATTCGACAGAATCAGTTTTTTTTTTAAATATCAAAGGGCTCGGAACAAACTCTGGCGATTTTCGACCCCCCTCTATCGTCAGTACCAATGATGTCAGAACCTTCCAATTTGACATATAAGCTGATCAAGCACAGGCGCCTAACCAAATTTTAAGCATTTAGCATTAGTGGTTCCTGAGATATAGCGCAAAAACCGTAACTGACTGATTGACTAAAGGTTCATCAAAATTATGGAGCACTTCCCGAATCTGAAGTTTCTCTATAAGGGGGCGTGGTATCCATCAACTTTCTTAGAATTGTTGTCAAATATATGGAGCATTTGCGGTCGCTGTAGAATAACGAAGTTTGAAATCAAAGATTTTTCATTCAGGCGTAAATAATAAAAATAGCGACATTGACTGTCCCGATAATCTTTTAGATCTAATAGATCTTAAATTAGACCAAAAAAAGAATTTTCAAAATGGTCAGTGATTGTGAACAATCGCGAAACACTTCGTCATTTCATAAGTGGAACAGGTGGTAGGTTTTTTTAAAAATAGGTACACTAGAAACCTGGGTCAGAATTAGTGCACCTACAAACTGGTATAGCTACTTTTAATGGATTGACTATTCATCGACTTTTAAAACTTCCAATGTGACACTTCCAACAGGGAAAGACATCTAATTACAAACATTTGTCCGATCAAGTCCTAATAGTTGTAAGATGTGAGCTAGCTGATGTAATTAATATAATTGATTAAGTCTCCATGATTTCAAACGTCATTTTCATGTACACTCATCTTCGGATATCGGAAACCATCTTGCCCAGGTATATAATCCTCTTATGGGTTAGCTCTCCACAGGATTCCAGAATATGATCTGGGGTTTTAGCGCTGTCGTCGCTAAGCTGCAGAGAGATTCTTCTGCTGAACCAATGAAAGATATTATTCGTAAATATTCGTGAGAATTTAAATTGCCTTTGAAACCCTCGATATCAATGAAAATGTCTAGCTCTTTATTTTTCCCATTTATCGTACTGAATTGGAGGAAAATCATGGGTGAGATTCTCTAAGACGAAACCTTCAAAAGTTTTCATGTGCACAAAGAAATTTATCTAGAAGATGAAAAATATCATTTTAAAAAGCTTCACCGATCGAAGCATTGTTCCAGTAATCAACCTTTAAAAAAGCACACAAAACTACGAGGAGAAGGAGGCAAACAACAATCCAATAAGGATCACCAGTGACCCACACAGACCTTGCAAAAACACTTGATTTCGCTCTTCATCAAGGTCACGAAAGATGATTTCAAAATATTTTCGACTTTCTCCGGATCCGAATATATGCAGGTTATTTATATATTTCTTGAGTGTTGGCTTGCTTGTTGACGATAGCCGAAAAATCATATTGCCAGACCAAAATATGAAAGATAACGAAAACCAAAAAATATGTAAATAAGAATATGTTTACAGATAAACTGCATTTAATTTTTTGGAAAATAAAATGTTTCACTTATCTATTGAAAGGATCGCGTCTGTGGGATGCTTAAGTGAACCCACAACTCGTGATCTCCCGCCACCGACTCTAATTCATTCAGGGGGCAGTTACCGTGTGACGATGTTGTTTGTTTTCAAATTTTGATAATCATAATAAGTTATTTTTTGATCAATTTTTTTAGATCATTTAGTTTTCATTACATCAGCGAATGAAGAAGCTAAAGTCAACAAATTTTCTGTTTTGGCTTCCGAAAAACGTGCAAGCTCAATTTAATGCCCAATTAACAATGTCGCGTTGACAGATTATGAAGAAACAAAGCGTTCATATGCTTCCACACAAAATACAACTTCAGGCGTTGAATTGACTTTGGATCGTAAATACCGTAAGGTTCAACTCGACGCCTGAGTCGACCTACTTTCAACTATCACGCGAGTTTGGCAACTTTACAATTTCGACTAGTTCGATTGAAGTCATAGAATGTGACGTTCATAGTTGGAGTGGCACAGGTCCGCTAATGTTTATCACACACAAATTTCTAAGAGCTATATGATGTTTTTCAATGCAAATTAATTAATTCAGTGTGTGGAAATGACGAATACCCTTTTTTTAGAGCAACAACTTATTTCTTTCGATTTTTTTTAAGAAAAAATAATACGGAATGGTCTTTTATCCGTTTAAGGTTGTTTAAAGATCTGATTATTTGTTAAATATTTGTTAAAAAGGAGTAGACTTGAAATAAATTCTGCTCTGAGTTTGTGTTTTAACGCACGCGTTCAACGCCGAATTGTGAATTGCTCATAAGCTTTCAAAGGTATTTGAAGCCTGCAGATGAATAGAAAGTGAAAATTACTAACAACCATTTTGAATCTTCACACTAAATATTTTGTGGGTCACAATGGGTAATTTTGTGTGCAAAAATTCGTGAGTTCTAGCCTGGACACTAAATAATATTATTATTATCGCAGTTGGCAATTCATTTGAATGTAGTTAGATCGAGAACTAGACAGCAAAAACGCACAGAGTCCATGGAAACTTGGCAGCCGCTGGAATTGAAATATTTATAAAGGAATTGAAATACAAGGAAGTTCTTTTGCATGAAATGGTTGAGTTCTGTCTGTTCGTCTAGTAATGATAAACTGTGAGTGATTGGTTCCGATCGATCAAAAATAGTTTTTTTAAAAATGTTGACTACTGAATAGTAACAACGCAATAATCAGAGTTTACTATTTGATTGTTATTTTTCAAAAACTGTTTAGTACTGTTTTTTTACTGTTTTTAAATATTTTTTGAACTATTTTTAATATATTTTAGTTCAAAAATTGTCATTCGATATTTTCATTTTATAAAATGACTGATTGTATGTACATATATAATGTTGGCATCCCTGTAAATGTTAAGTGCGTCATTTGGGTATAGTTTTCTTTCAGAGAATTGTTTGTGTTTCGTGCGGCATATGAGTGAAATGCCAATGGATTTTTTTAAATAGGAAAAAACATTTTATACCCAGAAACTTGTAATGGATACAGTCATTGAAACTGGTGTTGAGCAAACAAGATGCCAGGTTTTAAATTTTAAACTTAAAGTAGGTACAGAATTATTTTGGATATTCAAGACCCCCAAGCTTTCAACAGATTATTTTTTTCCAAGACTGTGTACATGAATGCAATTTTTTGAGGATATAGAAAAAATCTATTCTATTTAGATTAAACAGATAGTCCTGTAAATTGAACCACAATCTTAGTTTCGGATCAGAGAACGGCACAAATTCTTAAATTTCGTTGATCCTTTAGAGACGGGGTGCAATCTTATTTCTTCATTTTCCTGATTTCAATAAGGCGGCAGCTACAATACATTTTTTAAAAAGAAGTCCCCAAAATGAGTTTGTCTGTATAGTTGCTCAAAAGTTATGTAACACTAGGCAACCCTGATCAAAATAGAAAAGCTATTCAACTCAGTATAGGAGTCAGTTGAAAAATAAAAATTGAGCATTATAAATTAACAGTACGAAAAATAAATAATAAAATAATTTTCGAGTTAATTTTCTTAAGGACTATGAATTTGTATATATATTTGGAATTAATGGATTTGGGAACGGCTTTCTGTTATTATTTGCATTTCTCGGGAAGGGTTTATCCATGTTTAGAATTGCTTTCTCTCAAAGAAGCTGAACATTATTGAACCAAGTGGGAGAAAGTTGATTAAAATCAAATATGTTTATCACTTTAAGGTCACCGCACAGTTATAAATCCAATAAAATATGTAACACGGATTTTTACATTTTAGATTTAATTATTTGTTTCTCCTCGTTTTCTAAACATCTGAGGTTATAAAGCTTGATAACATTTCAGTAGTCCGCACAGTGGCTATATTTTCTATACAAATTTCGCAATTGTAAGCTTCCGTTAATTTAAAGTCGAGACTAATCCTTCTCATTACTATCCTACTATCCTGGCGCAGAAGTATGGACCATGTCAACGACAAACACAAAGACGAATGTTTTTTTCTTATTCGGAATATTACATTTCAATAAATATTTATGATCACATCAATCCTGTAAATTTACGTTCTATGATAAAGAGTTTCTAGACAGTCATCTTGAATGTGAAGAATAACCCTCGAGTTGAAAGTTTGTTCCTATCAAAAAAAAAAAAAATATGAATAGTCACTTTCATGGAATTTTGAATATATGCCTATAGCTATTAGTCAACCAAAATGTGAAAACAAATTAAGTCCGCTAGTGACTTTCGTCAACAGCTATTTTCGTAAATGAGTGGGAACAACACACAATTAAATTTTGAGGTTAGACCAACTAAAGTTTAGTAAACTAAATTCTTTTATTTTTTTTTCATTTTGTTGTCGAATAAGTTTGTGAAAGACAAGATAGAGAAATATCGAAAACCTCATTATAAATAATCCCTAAGACTTGTTGTCTGCAACAGCTAAAGCGTTTTTCGGTGGGGTTAGTAGGAAAAGGTATTTGCTTCGTTTTTTACTAAATAGAACAAAAGCCGCAATTCTTTTGAACAAGGAGATGAAAAGAACATGCCAAGGCAACAAGGAAGAAAGCCACGAGCAACTAGAATCACAGACGGTCATATGGTAAAAGTTAAAACCACTTTCAAACACTGTCAAACTTTGAAGAAGATTTATTTGGCTATTAGTTGGAACAAAACATTCACCCTGGAAAATACAAGCAAGTGCTTCCGTACAGCCGACCAAAACGTGGTAAAGATAGCAATATCTTAGATCTAATCCAACAAGGATCATTTTCAGGCTAAAATTGTTCGATGTCAAGCTAAGAGCTTCTCCAAAAAACATATCGAGGCTTATTTGTTTGATGTGTTTTTGGAGTGAACAACAATTTTTTGCTTATAAGCACTTCAATTGGAGTTATACAGTTTTATCAATCAGGGAAAAACAACAATTGTTGGTATTCTCACAGTCCATTCACTGTATTCCTATTGGAAAGGCATTTTCATTGTCAGGACGTAAACCGTCTCCTTCGACGTCGGTTCAACAAGATCTTTTTCTCCATTGGATGCCAATTTATTAAATAAAACAAAGAGAAAAACAGTTTTTTTCAATCGGTCTCGCAATATATTTTTATTTTGGTAGCCTTGATCAAACTTAAACAAAAACTAAACAAAACTAAAAAGAAACTTATCTTAAGTTCAATAGATTGAGCTGGAAAAGATGAACCTTGAACTTGCGTTCAAAGTAGATTGGTCGGTAACGTCACTTTTATTACGTCAACCACTTATACGAACTGTCAACTAAGTACTCAGTCACGAAATTCTTGACTAGATTCGTTGGGTATCCCTCCACAGACGTCAACTGATAGAAACTGTTGATGTGATCGACCGAGGCCAATCAAAACTGAGAGACATCAAGTCAGCCAGCTGTAAGACTTACTAAACTAGATACTTAAGCGTCCCTATTGATGTAGTACGCTAATATGTTCTAATATTGGCCACGTTCTATAGTCTAGCGGTAAGCTACACTCTCAAAAATGGGTTAAGATTAACTAAGTCTCTGTTGAAAAAAGCGAGTACTCGCTGTTAAAAACTACCGAGATAGAATTGTTAAATGCATAATGTTAAAAACACACACTTAATCAGTTATTGGAATCAACAAAGTTTCTCAGTTATTATCAACCAAACTATTTTATTTTGGTTTTTACGACCGAGAAAATTTGGAGGGGAAATTGATAAATCGGTTATTTTTAGCCGAGTTTCCTTAAACAAGTTGATTAGGTTACTTTTAATCCATACTAACTCTGTAGAAGCTATATTAGGTTCATTCACGTAAGCGGTTTAAGTTGAACGCAATCGATATACGATCGCAATCGCACAAAGTTTATACATGTTGGCATCAAAAATTACAGAAATAGAGAAAATTAGAAAAATAACGAGTAACGAGCGCTCGAAATGGCTCAGAGAATTTTAACCGGCAGGTGCTGATAAATTTATGTCAGATGCGCAAAGTTGACAAGAAACAAATTCAAAATCCGTCCTAAAAATCAATTGCGCACAAGAATAAAAGCTGCAAAAATAAAGAAAATTCGGCAGTGGTCGAATGTTCTCTCAGAATGTTTCATATGTCGCAAAAAGTTAAGTTTTATATTTATTTGTGATAGGGTTTAGATGTGAACGATGTGAGTGGCTCAAAGTAGCTCGAAGTCTACTCACGACTTTGCAGCATATTCTCTGAGAGAATTTCGCTCAATTTTTTTAGTTTGACTTTTGACAGATTTTTATTGATTGGCTCGGGAAAGTACGCGAATAGACCTATTAACAATATTACCTGGCAGATTTAAGTGGGTTGGTTTTAAATAAGTTATTTTTCTGCAAATAGGAACTGACGCTGGAAACAAATTTTAGGAATAATTTTTTAATTGTCTTTGTTTGTTTTTTGTTATGGGGCTATCTATAATCGAGCGATTATGTTAAGCACCTGTCAGATTTGAGACCAATTCTCTAACGAAAATGTTAAGAATATAATAAAGCCTTATTAACAAAAATAGAGATAAATCAAAATTGCTCACATTTTGCATAACTCTAATCGTTTCCAGCAAAGAAAACCTCCCGTAAAGTCTAAGAATAGTCCTCAAAATTGACAAATATAAGAGAAAGAATGATATTTCAATATACCCGCATTGTATTGACAGCTCGACAGCATCAAACAAAATCGATAGGCAACCACGTTTGACAGATGTCACAGTTTTATGTAATTCTGACGTTTTGCTTTCTAGCAACCATTGACAGAAAAGTTGACAGATGCCAAAGCAGCAATTCCAAAGAAAGTGAAAAAGGTAATAATAATAACTAAAAAGTGACACGACCAAGTCGTACTCAATCTTGCAACGCCCAACATAACACCTTGCGCCGAAAGTTGTTTCCAAAATATTCAAAATAAACACTGCCAGCGGCAGGTGAATACAATCGCTTTGTTTTGCCTAAACAAATTACACTTCTTATTGCCGTAATAATTGTGTCCGAGACATTTTCCACCGAACCTCAGATCTTTGGTGTTGCGAATAGCAAACAGCCTGAACTCTGACTCTTTTGTTTACGCTCGATTCATTCAAACAAACGGATATATATGGTCGGCAATTAAAAGACCATACTACAGCATTTATACGCAATACGTTGCCTCCTTTATTGTATTCATATTCCAAAAATAAGTTTTATTTTCTTCAGCAATCAGCAGCATTGAATTTTATTTTTGGAATTATTTCCTATTTTTCGCCTGCTTTCGTGAAAAACTCTTTGTAATCGTGCGAACGGGGAAAAGTATCTAATATCTCGCCATGAAAATGATTATTAAATGCTGTGTTGACCCATGGAAAAACATACATACATGTGAACCATATCGTATGCGTAAATAAAATTCCTCTTGAAAACAGCAGTTTTTAATTTTTCGTGAGAGCGGATTTTTGAATTTTTTTTGGTGGGCATTCTTGGGCGATGGACAAAATGGTGACGGTGCGGGTAGTGGGCTAAAATCAACATAATTCTGCTGCCTAGCGCAAGGAAATTCTATTTTCAGAATAAAGTAGTTGTGCTTGCGATGTGTATAAGATCAGAGCGAAAGAGAAGATGTTCGTACATCTGCTGCGAGTACATGCAGCAGCAGCAACAGTGAAAAAGTTTGTAAAATGGTCAGCGTATGTCGAATGGGGCATGTACCCAAAAAGAAAATTAGAAAAGGAGTACATCTGCAGTTAGCCTTCGGGTTATATAACTCCGCGTCAGATATTACGTGCATCCGTTGAAAGGAAATGCCAATAAATAAGCCAGGTCCATAGGTGCACTCAAGTCCTGGGTCACTCACACAAGCGTGGGCAATAAATCAAATTCTGGGTGCACTTTGGCGAATAATCGACGAAAAAAAGAAAATATTTCACAGTAGCGCGCACACATCTATACATACACTTTATTTATTTAAAGCCCAAATTCATATAGAGCCACTTATACAGCCAGAGTCTCTTTCGCACATACACTCTCACTTTTACGCAATTATAGGAATTTTCATTTCTAGTTTCAATTATGGACTTTTGCGTTCGTTTTATTACAAGTCAAAGGACTCAGCACTTACACCAGAATACAGCTACATAATCCTTGTCGTTCAGGAGTTTATCCAATTGTTTTGCATTGACCTCCTCGATTACAGCTTCTGGCTCAATGGGAAGCGGCGGCGGTGGTGGGGCAGCCTGTGATCCTTTTTTGTTTGCACAGTTTACATATCCGGGAAAACTAAGTGCCAAAAACGAGCACACTAATATAGTTATCACTTTTATTCGCGTAAATGTCATGTCGTTTTGAAAAATTTGTGTATTTTTGTGTTAAAAAAAAAAAAATAATTGCAAACTTAATAAGCGGATCGAGCGAGAGATATACGACGGAGAGAAGTAATTACGCTGCTTAACTATATGGAAAAGAAATTATTAAAAAAAAAAAAGTTGAAATGTAAAAATTAACGTTTTCCGCGGACTTGCTGACAAAAGTTCCGCTTTTTTCAGAGGTCCGCTCGCAACTGACCGTTTTTGAATTTTTCTTGGGGAATAGAATTTTTTTGCGTTTCCTTTTTTCTTGTCTAAAAATTTTAAAATAAACTCTTTTGCTTCGTTGGTGGAACAGCGATAATAGCAAACACAACAGCAGCGAAAAGTTTTTCTATTCTCTGTCTGTCTGTGTTTTTTTTTTTTTTTTTTTGTAGAGGAAAAGCCATTCGGTCGGTCGGTTGATCGGTGGGTCGGGTGTGCTTGGATTTTCCCTAATTTTCATCAATTTAAAGTTTTCTTTCTCATCTTACACATGCAGACGCAAATTGCGGCTTTCAGATGTGTTTGTGTATGGTGTGGCGGGATAAGGCAGAGCAGGTATACGCATCACCAACTTGTTGATGCTAGATTTTGATATGAAAACCAAAAACCAAAAAAAAAAAAAAAACCGCTCGTTGGGGTTTCTTTTAAAAATAGATCAAGAGTAACAGTGCAATAGTCTCTACCGCAACTTCCTCCTCCACTCCTCCAATGATCGGAAGGATTCTTCTGTTGATTCAAATAGCCACTTGGCATTTACGCGGACGTTTGGATCAGTACTTAGAGTGCTGGAATACTGAGCCACAGGAAAACTCTAATTTTACTTAAATTAATTTTTTTTTTTTTTTTCAAAAACTATTACCAGAAATAACTTTATTTAAAAATAATACTAAATAATATATTTCAAAAAATTCTATGTGTATACGGTGACCATTGGTTCATTATTCGAAGACGATGTTCATTATGAATTATTTTGTATAAAAAAACAAAGTGTTCTGTGTTTAGGAAGTTGTTTATTATTTACTCTTTATTTCATTTAAATTTTTAAAAACAACAACGTTTTAAGGAAACCGAAATTTAATAAACAAAATGATAACTTCTTGCTGAATGAGCAAACAAGTAATCTAGTACCAAAAAAATGTGTTCTATTTAAGTTTTTTTTTATCAAATAAAAAAAAATAGTAGGTAATTGAAAATTTTAGCCTTTTTCTATTGTTCATTATTTAGACTTCTAAAATTATTTTTTTTTTAGGAAGATTGTGTATGTAGTAGTATTATGTAGTACTTTATTGTAAGTGTTGCAATTGTTTTTAAATGTATTTCTTATTCGCTTTAAGTATTAGTTTTAAAATGACCCCTCCAGCCTGAGCAAGATAGACCTCCGCTAAGAAATGATTGTATTTAACTGCTCTACAAAACACCGCTATAATTTGTTGGCGCCTAAATTATCGTACATTTGCCTGCCTTCTTAACTGAGGAGTTTGGAAATGACAGGAAATTGATAGCTCCTTCTATTTTTCGCAAAAATAAATTAATGGTCTTGGAAAGCTATTACTAGCCAGTTTATTGCCAAGTCTTCCAGGAAGTGAGTTGCACTGGAAAACACTTTTTGCGGCAGACATTTGACCGATAGCTGATAATATTTCCCAGTCTTCAAGATACATAAGCTGGTAAACTTAAGCCTTCAATGGATAGTACTGGCGGACGTCTATGACAAACCCCAACTGAAATGAATCAACTGATCAACTCATTGTTTGGCTTCCTTGACTATCCGCACAAAGTATGCATTGTTCCTTTTATAGCACCGTGTTCTGAGCCATGACATAGATTGAAGTAACAGGCAGTTCCCCCACTTGGTTTGTCGCTTCAACCCTTATCGCACTCGTGCTAACAATTGCAATGCCCACCAACAATAACACTTTACAAACACGCACGCACTACATCTAAGATCAAGTTGAATGCCGTCGCGTCGTATCACAGTAAGGCATTCTATCAGTAAGTTTCTAATCTCGTGTGCATAATAGTGGCTGGAAAACTTTCAACGACGTAGTGTTGCCGTGCAACTACTGACTGGGTTACATGTTACACTCTAGATATCACCGAAGCGAGTGCTATCACATATCACAACCGGCCAACCCTTTTGCTGCACGACTAGGCACCCATTGCAGGTCATTGTTCTACCTCAATGTAGCTCCGTATCGTTATCGTTCCTTTCTCACAGCGTATTTGCATCATAATCTGTTAAAATAAACACAAATTTTTACTACCGTTATCTCAAGTCCCGCTGGACTGGAGTAGTACCACCTTTTTTGGTGAAAAAGTATTGTCCCTGTGTGTGTGTGTGTGTAGCATCATCCAATTGCTACGGCAGTTAGTAGGTTAAGCTTGCGGTGTCCGATTCCATTTTTTCTATTCACTGTGGCAACGGAGTGAAACACTGTAAGGCTTCAGTTGAAATTTGCATGTGGCTTACATTATTTTTTATTCGGTTTTCATCTATGATCCGACTTGCACCAGCACCAGATTGCTGTCGATTGGGTTGAAGAAGTTGTGATTTTATTGAGACTCGTGTGTTGGTTTAGTAAAGTTTAATTTTAGCCTAACAAAAGTGTGTTACTGTTTTCATAAGATGTCACAAAAAATACTGAAGACAACTGGCAATGGGTCAGATGCTCGTGCCATGAAAGTGGCAGTAGTTGGAGCTGGACTGGTAAGTGCTGTGGCAGAAAGTTGTCGCAGATTTCATACGTGTTTTCAGGGAAGTGTCAAATACAGAATATGGACTTGAAGGACGCCTGTACTTGTGAAGTTAGTTTATTGTGACATGAACTTTCCGATCTGAAAATGTACCTAGCATTCAAATATTTGAGGAATGCGTTGTTTAAAAAAATCTATACCTACCTTCATATGCTTTTTATACATAGTGTTATCGCCGAAGTTAAACAGATAATGTCCACGAGTGTGTCTACGATCTTCATTGTGTTCATGAACGGTATCTTTTTTTATTTCGTATGTTTTGGTTATATTTGGTTTCTTAAGATATTCACAAATACTGCAGATAGCGCAGCCTAATACCCGACCATTAGATGCGAGGTTATTTCCACTTGTATGTGCGTAGTAATTTTAAAACTCTAGATAGTAGCTCAAGTCAAATATTGACCAAGTTTGCAGTCGGTGGTTAAGATTTAAGCCACTGAGCGAGGGATTCTAGATAGATCTGATTATTCCTACGGTTTGTTATGCCCAATTCACATACATCAAACAGAGATTTGGGGGCTGTATCGCCGCATGCGTGAGCGAGCAACTGAGTCGAGTTTTCTTACGAATCAAAATGAAATTGAATTAGCTACTGCCCATTCACGGATGACACAATTCACAATTCACCGCTCATTACAAATGCAAATCTTTCTACTGAATTTTTCAATTAAATAACTTTCAGATAATACGGAAAAATAAAGTAAAATAAATAAAAAAAATATTTCACGCAAAAGTTTACAGGAAAATGTATTTTTTTCTACATTTGGGGGCGAATATTGGGCCTCCACTAACAAGTCCCTCAAATTAGCCCGGGCATTAGTCAACTTCCTCCAGTTGCTTCAGATTTTTTGTTTTTTTTTATGTGTGCGCGTTGTTGGAATCTGGTGGATTAATTCCACACATTTAACTTGCGGGAACGGAAATGCGTCACGGTGTTTTATCATTGCATACATTTATGAGCTGGGGCATATTAATTTCAGTTTTTTTTAGTTATTTCATAGTATATCAAGAATACGGTTATTACAATTCCCTCTTTTCTCAATGACGTGTATCAAGCCACGCACATACCGCACGCACTTTGTTTGTACATATTTCGGGACTGTTGGATACAATTTTTTTTTGTAATTGTGAGTGTCAGCTAAGCCTCTACTTTGAGAGTCACTGAGTTAGAATTGGAGACTTTGCGGGTTATATTGAATAATGATATCCTCACGTGACAGGGATGAGTATTGAGAATGCTGTATCCTGAAAGAGAAACAAATTATACACAAAAGAAGTAGATTTTCATAATGCGAAGCAGATCATTTTTTTTTTTGCATGATAAAACCTAGTAAGCTGCTTTTGTTGATCGAAAAATCCCATGAACGCAAAATTTCACTCTCCTTTTCGTTTTGCAGTACGCTGCTACTGCGAAAAGTGGGTATCTAATTGTAGTAGATGGCTTGGTACAGCTATCCATTTTCTTTTCGCACACATTTATTGTCCGGGATATTAATTGCTTTTGAAGATTTGACATTTCTTTGTTTTTCTTGGGGTCTTATTAAAAAATCAAATCTCACGAAGTGGACAATATTGAATTTTTTATAATCCGAAGCAGTAATATCAGGAAGACAACCCACCACCATTATCATTTATCACCATAGTACTATTACAATTTCAATTATAATTGCTTTCAATTACAAATTCTGCCTGCTGTCAAATGTCACTTGCTTTTATGTAGCTGATTACACTTTCTAAAAATGACTGTCCGCTGATGACTTTTCCCAGACGTTTCAGTGTCCATTTTAAGACCACCGGAAAATTTCGTTTCGAAACAGCAGCGTACTGGGCTTAAATAGTACCAAGCCTTTATATAGTTTTAGGAAAGAAGATTCTACCAATTTGCACCTTTAAACTTTCAGTGAATGAGAAAGTTTTGTGCGAACCAGTCATGCAGAAATATTTTGACACTTGTAGAGCAAATGGGTGAATACAAAAAGCTGAATACAGACTTCATTTTACTTTCTAAATAAGGTTCATTCAATTTTTGTCTGCATTTTGTTGATCAACCGGGAGACTTGCTATCAATTGTCTAGTAATCGGCACTGAAATATGAAATGAAATTCATAACTCTTAATTAGTAATGTTCACCGTTTTTATCATTCAGGTCATAATCTTGTCAAGACTTTGAAGTACAAATATGAAAACATGTTTTTCCGTGTGCCCTTCCTCAAGATGGTAATATGATATAAAGTCTTATCTCAAACTATCAGTTAGCCCTGAAGTCTCTGCAATTTTTTTATTTTTTTTTTGTTCGGTTATCCGCCAGATGTAATTGACATATCTCTCTGTTATATATTTCCCATCCTGTGTTAGTTTTCTAAAGCTTTAACTTTTAGGTTAATATGAAAACGCCCCCCCCCCCCCCCCCCCCTAAAACGGTTTTCACCTTCTAGCGAAAGAGTTTTGAAAAGGGCGAAATACTTATTTAATTTGTACCATTGTTGAGTCGGCTTTCTAAGTATGAATTAAATCCGAGAACAACAAAATCTTACCCCTTTAGAGGCATAACCCCCTAAAACGGACTATTGATATAAAATCAAAATCTTAGCCAAAAGCCCTGGTGCAATTTTTTTTTTTTTTTTGTTTATATAATTCATTTATGAAACAATAAAGTTACAAAAACTAAACTCCTGAAAAGTTTCAAGAAAATACTTACTCACAGCTGGTGAGTTACGAAAAATAGTAACGAGAAGCTTGAGTAATAATCTTAAATAGGCGAAGGCAAATAGTTTCTACACTTTCACAACATATTCGCTTGATTCTTGATTGATTTTTTGTTGGGAAGATTGTGAGGAGATGCAATACTGTATGTTATCTGTTTTCCAATGTGTTGTGTATAAGCCAGGTCACTATAATAGTAGATTTTCTACCATTGGCCGAATTCAATTGTTGTTAAAATAATACCGATAGATGTCGGTTACCAGATTGTTATAAATACAACAGGACAGATTTCAATGAAACAATTTTTTTTTTTTTAAAGTTTCTTAAACCTCTAAGAAAGTGTATGACTTATTCGTTCATTGCCACGCCTGCTTTTTGCGAGCATTACTAACCAAAATAAATTATTTTCCGACCTCAATGTCTTTAACTTGGTATTACTGAAATATTTATTAATCAATGCAATAAAAAGTAAAAAATTCAATACTAACTTATTATTTCTCCTTCTCCATTCACAAGCTAAACTACAAACGCAAACCTGGAATGATTTTTAAATATTTATTTCATAAACTCGAAAGATATCAGAAACGATTTTTCTTGAACGTGCTTCTACATTGAGATAGTGTGGGTGCACTGTGAAAGCGGTGTGTGTCGGATTTTCTGTTGAAAATGAAAGAGAAGTGTACAATGTAATCAACAGCGACATTGGGTCTTATTAATCACTTTACATTTGGTAGGTCACAATATGCAATTTGTATGGAAAATTTCGCCATTGTGAGTTTGAAAAATTTAGCCTTAAAAATGATTATTAGTATCGCGGATTGATTTTCTAAGGAAATACGCAGATGTCTGATTAGACACTTGGGCCATTTTTAACATCCGCAATAAATCACAATGGCTTATTTTGTATTGAAAATTTCGCCATTATGAGTTCTTTAAATTTAACTTGGACATCAAAAATAAATATTCATACCGCGATTGAACCCATTGACGTGTGGTATTGTGATACTTATAATCATATTTAGTGTCCACGCTAGATTTACGATGTCACAATGGTGAAATTTTCCGCATAAAATTACCCATTCTGACCTACAAAATATGAGGTGTGAAGATTAAAAATGATTTTTAGTAACGCCCATTGAGTGCGAGTGTATTCCCAGATTTTGGAAAGAAACACTCAATTCACAATAGCAAAACCTCGCTCTATATACTCCGTTTACTGGAGAAGTAAAAATGCTTATGAGGCATGACTGGGTCACACGTAACTTGCACTTTTAAAAATACAGCCTCGTGCTTTTCAGAATCATTTAAAATACAATAAATATTTTTAGTTTCGACTCCACATTTTTCCACTTCACAGTGGCTATATTTTTTTTCTACAAATCACGCCATCGTGAGCTTCTGTCAATTTAAACCCGAGACTAAAATTTGAAATGTCTTATTAGGCGCAATTAAAAAAGTATATGACAAATGACAACTTCTTACCTTGTTTGCGTCTTCTTTTTCAGGTTGGCTCATTGGCTGCACTAAATTTGGCTAGAAAAGGACATGATGTTCATTTGTATGAATATCGCGAAGGTAGAAAAACAATCATTCTTCAATTCTTAAACCATTTTGTACAAAAGCAATAATTTATAGACATTCGACGAGCTGAGCTCGTTCAGGGGCGAAGTATAAACTTGGCCTTATCGCAAAGGGGTCGCAAGGCTCTAGCTGAAGTGGATTTGGAAAACGAAGTACTGTCAACGGCGATTCCAATGAAAGGACGTATGCTGCACGATTTAAAGGGCAACACAACGGTTGTCATCTATGACACGTGCAACCATCAGGTAAGTGCTAAAAAAAAAAAAATAAGTATCAATTTTAAATCATTAAGTCTTCCAGTGCCTGTACTCTGTCGGTAGGAAGCATTTAAACGAAGTTCTCTTAAATGCTGGGGAAAAATTCGAGAACATTAATTTGCACTTTCAACACAAGCTGGTGTCAGCTAATTTGACAGAAGGAACCATGCAGTTTAAAAGGTAAATTTAAACAGATGTATTCGATTTGTTTTTATTTTATGTAGGAAATGGGCGTGAGGCCATTGTGAGCGAGGGATATATCTGGTTCAACACCCGAGAAACGCAAATTTTACTTACAGAGTTTTTCTACTGCATCACCTTTTACGACAAACACCAAAGACATCAAACAACTAACACAAACTGTAACAATTCTTTTTGACAATTACACCCCATTTCCACAGAGACTATCCCGAAACGGATATTGTTGAAGCAGACGCCGATTTGATTATAGGGTGCGATGGCGCCTTCAGTGCCGTGCGCAATCAAATGATAAAGGTGCCTGGTTTCAATTTCACACAAGAGTACATCGAGCACGGATACTTGGAGCTATGCATACCAGCCAAGGACGGAGAGGTTAGACTCAACAGATTTCCTAACCTCCAAGTGTTTTAAGAATTATAACTTTCAGTTTCAAATGCCTGAAAACTACCTTCACATCTGGCCGCGGGGAGCGTTCATGATGATTGCACTCCCCAATCAGGATAAATCCTTCACCGTAACTCTATCGATGCCGTTTACAGTCTTCAGCACCATTAAAGACGCTGGCAGTCTGCTGGCATTCTTCGAGAGAAACTATTCCGACGCAATCCCACTGATCGGAAAGGAGACACTAATTAAGGACTTCTTCAAATCCAAACCGCAGCACTTAGTCTCAATTAAGGTAAGAACAGCTGTCTTATATCTAACTTATCTACAACAAGGTCCACTTTAGTGCCACCCATATCACGTGGGAACCAAAGTACTGCTGTTGGGGGATGCCGCCCACGCGATGGTTCCATACTATGGACAAGGAATGAACGCCGGCTTTGAGGACTGCAGTTTACTCCTATCGATTTTAAACCAACAAAGCATTTCAATCGACGACGCATTGCAGCAGTTTACGGAGACCCGATGGCAAGACGCACATGCAATTTGCGATCTGGCGATGCACAATTATATAGTGGTTAGGGCTCTCCCTCCCATTACGTTTGTTCAAATTAATTTCTGTTTTATTTCAGATGCGCGACTTGACAAACCGCTTCTCTTTCCGATGCCGGAAGTGGTTTGATGACCTGCTATACCGTTTCTTTCCAAACTTCTGGGTACCACTGTACAATAGTGTTTCATTCACTACCATGCCATACAAGAGCTGCATTGAGAATAGGAAATGGCAGGACAGGGTATAGAAACACAATCTAGTTTGGTGCATAAATTACCGCTCTTCCTTTGCAGGTTTTGAAGAAATCCTTCATGGGACTTGGTGTTGGGACACTTCTGCTTGGACTCACTTATATAGGTGTTGTCCTACAGCCATACTATACATCTACGATTATAGTTCACAATTAAACTGCTTTATAAATAAGTTGCTATTGTAAAAATAATCATTTTATTCCAAAAAAAAAAACAATTCTCTCAAATTGTATCTATTCAAAATTTGCCAAAGCATCTGTTGCTGCCAATTAAAAAAATTCACATTGTGCATTTTAAAATCATAAACGCTATATAAATATAAAACTAAATATTTCTCTTGCTAATGCTTTCCACTATCACCCGCAAAAACTGAGTGGCATTCAAAAAATGTATTTTACACGTAAATGCTTAACCGCCAAACGGTGTTTCATTGAAACATTTTTCTCTCTAAATCTATAGCTGGCTTTTATATATCATTTCAATGAAAACAGTATTCAGATTTTCACCGAAAATGACATTTATATCATAGATGAGCGACAGACATCGTCATTTATAAATAGAAGCGAAGCGAATCGACAGAAATGACTCTGGCAGCACGTCGTATGTGTAACGTATTTAGGTATAGCTAAATGTTTCAAGAGAATGCTGCGAAATTAATTTCAATTAAAAACAGAAAGCTTGAGAAAAATGTGACTCAATCCATAAAACTAATTTTATTTTATTATTCGAACAATTAGTTTGTAGGTTGGGGATACTTTTTTTTGACAAATATCTGCATTTTTATGTACATCCATTAAGGCAGGAAGTATCCATCCGTGCACAGCAATATGTGTCAGAATGCAACATCATTGATTAAATGTGATAAATTGTTTTTTAATTATTGACTTTGTTGTAGCAAATTTATTCCCTGTCTACTTGAGATAAATCGACCAATATTCCAAACAACGTGTGCAATTACTTGCGTTGACTGCTGGTTGCGACAACTAAGGCCGTCGACAGTGCTAAATAAATATCCTCGGCGAATTTGGTAAAATGTTTCCGTGTAGATTATTGAATGTTTAGACAAAAAAAAAAGAAGAAAGAAGTAGTGCACTGGAGTCTGAAAGAAGAAAAGTAATGAAATGTCAAGGCAAATGCTGCTACCTCTCCAATTATGAAATATGAAAATTATTAAAAAATGTCCCTTGCTCTGTGTTTCCCAATTCGAGAATTCACTATTGTGACTTAACGTCAAAGCACGAAGTAAAAGAACAAAGGACTATGCAGTTTCTTCAAATAAAATAAGATAGCCCCATTCGCTTGATCGTCTTTAATAGAATGCAATCGATAGACATACATTGACAGCAATCGCGCTTAACATTTATTAAAAACGACAGAAAAACAAAAGAGTTAGAAAAATAACTAATTAACCTTTGTAAAGAGCTGTGAGAGCAGACAATGAGGACGTTCAGCAGATACCTAGTTGTTATCGTAAGTCAACTAGTTTTGTACCTATTGAATAGATTTACGAAAACGTTTATTTAACCGGTTGACTTGAGTTGTCAACTAGGGCGCTATTTCAACTTGTTTATTTGAAAAGAATTATACATTTATATACTTTGAAAACTTGGGACACATTGTTGCATTAGTTTTGTGCGCACTTATTTGAACTTTTTTGTATCACAGTCAATTGAGATCAACCATAAAAGAGACAAATGCGTCAGAAATCTTAGACCAGAGAAATCAGCTGTAGGAGATACTTAACTAGCAAGCCAAGCGTTTCCAATTTCTTCCGGCATGTACTGACTATTTTGTAAACAACTGACAGATAGAAAAGGTATCTCCAATATGATATGTACCTATCTTCGGATTGTGAAAAATATGAAAGAAGCTTTCGACATCAACAGTGTGTTATGAAGCAAATGGGGCAATGAAGTCAGCTGTCAAAGTCGATTTGTCAGTGAAAATGATCATAGTTTCAAGGTTAGTACGCTGCTTGAGCTAAACAAAATTGTATCTGTTCTCCAACTTTTCTCTCCAAACATAAGCTAAAATCATGGCTAAATTTTGACAAAGAGGACGCTTTGGATAAGTGTCACAGAAAGCAGCTGTTCTTTGGAAATAACTTACATCAAAAATTCAACTCTCTCTGATTTCAACCATTTTCAGTTCTATGTACTCCTCGTTGAGGTATTTATTGGAAAAAACTAATACAAAAACGCAATATAACACAACGATCTGTCAGAAATTAGCTTGAGAAATGTCCGAAAAATGTCCCGATCCATTAAATTGGTGCGCTAAATTTTGACAGATACATGAAGGTGATTCTGAAACAAAAGTTTAATTAATTAATTTGAGCTGCGTACCACTCAGCTAAATTTTGGAGATGATTTTGTATGGGATCAAAAATTTAGCTCGAGCAGCAGGAAGTATCCCTATATGACTTTTTATTAAAATTGAGGTACGTAACCGCAACCCAATATTGAAAATATATTTCGTGTGCTTAAGTAAATTTTTGGCCAGACAGGGCGCAGTACTAATTATGATTTCCAGAGTCCCAATTGAGATATTTTTTGTATAAAATTGTTCCCTAATTTTTTTCTATCTATTTCGTTCTGTTTTCGAATTAATGTTCAACTCTTTTACTTTCACTTCGGCTCGGAAGCAAAGCGAAGATCTATTTATGTTCAATCTGCAAGCAAAGCTCTGGCAGCATGTTGCCAGTTGTGTGTGTCATCCGTACGAATAAAAGCAATGCTAAAAGTATGCAACGAATAAATTGAGTAAACAATAACGTTACACAAAATATTTCACATTTCTCTAAGAATTGGTTTACGCAAAAGGGGGCCACCATTAAATATAGATGTGGGTGGATCCTCTGTGATACCACAAGCTGGTCCAAAAACTTGGTGAGATTTTGGAAAAATCTCGGAAATTCCTTATTAAGGCAGACTATAATTTTATCTACTTTAGATTTAATAACCCGACAGTATTTATTACGTACAACTTTTACAAAACCAGCTGATGATCAGTGGAGAGTTCGAAATGCGATCCATTTTTCTGACCTTCGTTGGCTTAGAATAAGAAGAAGTGGGTTCTGAAGCTCCCTCAGCTCGTTGCCCAAGTAACCCTGGCGGAACATTAATAGGTACTGAGGCTTGAGTGAACCCGTTTCTTACAGACCTGATTAATGTCGCAATTTAAAATATAAACTACCTACTCATGTTTTCTGCATTTGGTGTCGCACGTCAAAACGGTTTAATCCAAAGAGTCACAGCTCACGGTATTATTTGCATAATTACTGCAGTCTATCCGCAAAGCGTTTCATCTTTTTGGAATACCCTCGAATCTCCTCTTCGTATGCTCTTCAATCGCAGTCACAGTGTACTATTGTTGGCCACCCATTTCTGCCAATTTTGGATCGTGTGCACGTCTTTCGCAATCAGCCGGCCGGCAAGCGTAAAATGATCTTCCACAGTCCATTGATCAGAGCTTTTCCGTATCGCAGAACAAAAGCACAATCGTTGTTGCCATCTACAAAAAGGCAACGGAAATCCACCGCCACACTTGAAGCTTTCTCGCTGCGAATAGATTAATAAATAATTCAACCAATTGCCATGACTAAAAGTTTTCCGCTTCTTATTTGTTCGCCTGTTCAATTCTATTTTTTCCACACTTCGCTTTTATTTTTCGTTTCATTTCTGTGCAATTTCTTTTATTTGACTACCCACTGCCCACAGATTGACGTTGCCCTCCCCCCCACTAAGACAACAAGTAAGCTTTTCTGTTGTGCTGCTTGCTAAAAGAGAGAAACCGTGAAAAAAGAAGAAAAAACAACAATTTACCGTGGCTTTCCTAAGACGTCGTCAGTTGGTCGTCACATGTTCGACTATTTAGACACAGACAAAGTTATTCGACAAACCACCCCGATAATTATCGATAAGCCTCATTATCACGGATCAGTTAAATTCTAACCGAAGATTCAAGTATATTATCTTGGCTGACCAGTCACCCGTTGAGACATCCGCATGTTCTTAATTTTTTGTTGCGAATTTTCAAATTCATCGGGTAAACGCGGTTAGGGTTGTTTTGTTCCGCTTCGAAGGAGGTTTGAAGCGAATGTTTTTGTTTTACAGTTCTCTCCCTCATACGGTTTAATTGTCATCGCTGACGCTTTCTTTTGCGCTATCCATCCAATTTTGTCGCCTTCGTCTTCCGCGTATTACCTTCAGTGCCATATTGGTCTTGTCGCCGTCCAAAGGTGCTCCGGTTGTTCTTTGACTTGTTTATTGGCAAGGGTGCGTTAGGATCGTGTGTCCTTGTTGTTTCTTTCTTGTGACCCGCTTCGGTTTGTATTGTGTATTACGAGTGCATACGCGAAATACATGAAATACAATACCTAGCTAGAGGTGCTTACTGCAATTTCCAATCGAATGAACAATTCTTCGCCCCACACACATGTGCTAACAGTGAGAGTGTGAACAGCGTGCTGGTAATCCCAATCGCTTTGAACTTCCTGGCCAATGCGCATTTAGGAATTTTTTCTATTAAAACAGCTGAAAAATAAAAAAAATCAACTATTTTCGTCGCGTCGTCGTCTGTGTTTTTCGTCGTTTGTCTATTTTTCTGTTTTGCAACCCCTTCGCATCCAACACTCGCGTGCTGTGTCTATGCCTTTTAATCCGCATGCAAAGTTTCCGATTCTATTTCACTTCTTTTTCCGCAAAGTGATATATATGGACTATTGAACATTCTATAATTATCTTATAGTGGAGAGTTAAATATAAACAAAAAGTGAACTGTAATTTTGTAAGTCACAATAACAAAAAAAAAAAAGCATAAAATAAAGAATAAAAACCACACAGAGGTATTTCCGCATTGAATACCCCTAAATATTACATCACTGCCGCTCACTGTACTCGTTGGCAATTAGCGTAGTGAGATTATTTCAAGAGTGACAACCAAATAAGCGAACAGAAAAAAAAAAGAAAAAAAAAAATACCCGACACGACACACAAAAGCTTTTCAATCTCACGAACCGATCGCGTTCAACTTCGTGCAGTTATTCTCTTCATTGTCCTAAAAATATTCCCAATCATGGTGAATAACAAATCAAAGGGAAGGCAGCAGCAACCTTTGTCGAAAAAAGGCCCAAGGACTGTGCAGCAAGAAACGTCGCAACCGCAACAAGGTGCCGCTGAGTTTAAGGTTGCCAACCCGCCTAGACCGAACGCTAAAGCTTCCGCCGTGACAACGAAAAGCTCCAAAGGAACAATCGCTCGCTCTCCGGCGGATGCAAATATCAACACATCCCTAAAACGTCTCAACATCTCCAACAAGAAGGCGTCCAAAGGCCCATCCGCCAACGCAACGACCAAACCAAATCCGATCTCTACTACATCGACCGCCCCCCGAATTACGTCGTGCGACGAGGACCACAAGGACGATCCAATGGGTCACAAGAAGAACCAATTCAGCAAAATGAGATTATCCGAAATTGTGGCCAATGACTGTCCTCAAAATGTGACAAACTTCTCGACATTTTCGGCTCCGTGCGCTAAATGTTCACCGCATGCTAACAGTCTGATCGGTTCGCTTATCTTCACGGGGAAACAATTTCGCAAACAGAATAACAAATATGCCAGCTCAAAGGGATCCAACAACAACTATTACCGCAACGAACCAAGGAATGTCATCATGAACAGCACTTTTGTGCCAATTGTGCATCCGAGCAAGCCGGTTCTGTCAACGTCCAATATTGCGGCTGTCATCGTTGATACAGATAAATTGACGATTTTGGAGAGATTGGGTAAAGGTCGAACCTCGTATCCCATTATGCAGGTGAGTTTGACTTTTGAGATTTTATTTTTCTAAATTTAATTTGAATCGGCGGGCGACTATTGTTTTGACAGCGGGAAATCTTTGTTTTGTTTCTTGTATATAGGTAGGAAAAGCGAGTATTTGCATTTTGCGCGCATATGCTTAAAAAAATAGTTCGGTGCATTTTAATTTAAAATACAATTTGCAATTCACAGAGCTACCCTTGCCTGACGCAAGTTTCAATACAATTAAGTTGACAGACTACGATTTATTGTTTTAATTATTATTTTCGAGTACTTACAGAGAACTTTTGAAGTTTATCACGTTAAAGTAAACAATTAGAAGGCATAGCTGATAGTTGTAGTTTTCAACGTATAACTACCTAGAGCAGTGACAAGAGCATTGACGTATGTCAATTTGACAGCCAGGTGAACAAATAGGCATGTGCTGTATATTCACTAAATGAATTATTAAATTGCGTACCTGTATATTTGAAATACGTTATTTTGTCTGGAGCTGCCGAGCTGCACAAGCACATGTAAAGCAGTCTTTGTATTTATATAGCTTCAAGCGTCAATGACCTCTCTATGGCGTTTTTAGCTAATTAGAACGTATTGACAACGATTGCATTAGTTTCGGTTCACTTTTTCTTTTCGATGTACGTAATTGTGCATCTTTTTGACGTCTATAGACGATACAGGTTAACAGATTATAATATGGTTTCATTTAATTAATATGTAGATACTCTTAAAAAAATGATCGATGGTTCCATTCCTTTCCAACTTTCATCAGCTATCAGCTCTCCTAAACAACGTTTAAGCAGTTGTTGTTGTGTTTTAGCATATATTTGTACCTATTTAGGCAACGACCGCGTTTAATAAAATAATCACGATAAAATTAATGCGTAAATTCTTACGCGATGTTCAACTCATCAAGATCGAACACACTTTGTTGGGAAATTCGGCTGTACATTTTAAGCTCTGTTTGTTGTTTATAATTAGATTTGGTTCCTTAACTGATGATAACGATCATTTTGCAAAGAAGAATTATTGACTTGCTCCAACATACAAACCACTAGAAAAAATACAATAACACAGTAGTTGTCATTGTCAGCATTGGGTTTGTTCCTTTACTTTTGTACTAAGAGGGGGAAAAAAATGTCATAATCGCAGACACTCACGAAAAAGTTGGGGAACGCTTTTGTAGTAATCTATGAAAAATGAAAAATACGTAATTCAAAAATTCAAATAAGTGGTACGAAAAGTCGTTAAAATATCTGATAAACTCGAAGAATTTTCTAATTTTATAACAAGATTAGTTGAATCCGAGTAGGTATGTGTGAGGGTTTGTACTGATTGAACTACAAGCATCCGAGAAGAGGAAAAATTGACACTGCATCCACAATTATGGAGTAAATCGTCCCTTCGTGCATAAAGGAAGAATTTCGTCGCCACTTTCGAAAAGAATCATGAGGAGAACATTAAATTTTATTTTGCCTCCCGTTAGTACCATTTTCATACGAAGGAAAAGAAAACATTGTGCATGCGTATGCGAAATAGGACAACAAATTTCAAATCCTCTGTTAATTGTCAGGGGACTGACAGCTTTTCCAATTCTTACACCATGAAATTTGTTGAGTAAAAATTCGTCAAATTCACAGTTGAGGGGTAACAGCTAACTCTCCCGATGACGCTCTCTTTTATGAATTTTTCGAGTTAAGGAACGGCATTGAGTATAAATTTGTAGAAATTCGTATAAGTTAGTTAACAGCCGTAAAATTGTAAAGTAAAGCAACAGACCTATTTTGTTCTCTTTATTTGAACTACTGCTGGTGAAATGCCTGCTTTATATTAAAATAGGTATGTTCGACATTATTTTGCGCAAAGTGACAGATGCGTGATCTTTACACACATCTTTTAAATGCATCATGAAAAATGTTCGCTTTTATTTAAACCTATAGCTAAATTCTAAAATTGTTTGTCAGTGAAGTCATGGTTCATATACATATATAATCAACAATGTTCTTAATTTCATTCATTAAGGGTAATGTAGGTTCGCGACAGATGGTGTGGTGGGAGAGACACCATGCAGCACTGGCTTCGAACACATTTGACTGAATTGCTGTAACGAATTCGGTCTAATTTTGGTGCCAATCGTTGACATTGACTTGTTTATGTACAAATATATCCCACCCACCTGATCTGCAATATCTCAGATCTCAGTAGTCATACACGTACCTGAGTGTAGGAGTTGTCCGATTACATCATATAAAGCAAGCTCCAATTGTAACCGGAAAATACTGTCTACCTAAACAATATACACCTGGTTCTACCCTACAAATATATTCCTACATTAATAAAATAAAATGTAGTTACGTGATTACGAAATCTAGAGATTATTTCTATTTGTCTTGCATCTGAACACGTCGTCGGGATGACTTTTCCAACGGAATTGTAGAGAACTTCCGTTACAAAACTGTCATTTGTTGTTAAGTCACGTCGGTTGGCATTTTGCTGGGAAATTGCTTGCAAAAATTTGTCGATGTAAATAATATTTTAATTTTTTCTTATAACATTATCATTAATTCTATTATTGCCATTTAGAAGGGAATAGAATAGAAAAAATTCCCTTTGACAGGTGTAGCGGGAAATTTTTATCCAAGCCCGTAAATAACACAAATCCATTGTTAGGCAAAATAAAAGTTCGTCACAGACCGCAAAAAAGTGAAACATTTTGTGCTTTCAAATAAATCCGATTTTTTTCATTAAAAACAAAGTCAAAGGTTAAGACATTTCCTGACATCGTCTAAAACATCAGTTTTGCCATAAGATAAATGTCAGAGGAAGTACAAAAATACACCTAAACTGTGTTTATGGTAGATTAGGTAGCAACTTATCTGTTAATTGTTATGTTATCTAACCCATGCGTTCAACAACTGGGCTTTTTTTCGTCCCATCAATCGTTGTCGCTGGGGGAAAGTCACCCCGTAATTAACTTCTACTTGGTATACCCGCCTATTAATATTTCCAGAACAGATATGTTTACTTAGAAAGAGATGGAAATTGTAAATTACTTGCAAGTAGAAAGTACATAATGGAACAATATTGTTGCAAAAAATATTCGAAGTGATAGGTATCTTATCAATGTTTTGATGAATGATTTGTAATAAACTGTGCTACATTACTTAAGTTATCTCGATTTTTGTTTGCAAATACTTCAAAGTTATAATTGGTTAATCAGCTGCGATGAATGTTAAGCAACTGTTTTAGTTTTTCAGCTTGTTTTCCTTTTTAAATAAAAGCGCTTGAATCGATTATGACGATGTTAATATTGCTTGCTTGCGTATGAAAATAAAGTGCTTGTTTTGCTGTCTGATTTTCAATTAATTTGCGTTGTGAAATAAAATGTAATTTACACTCAATCAGCAGTCATTTGTTTCTATTTTAACACTTTACATACGTCTTTATCTTTTGATGTGTCACACGACTTGACAATATACGTGAGTTGAGGGAGGACTTAGAAAATAACTCTATTTCTTCGTTTCTTTATGATTTAATACTTTTTTTGAAAAAAAATCTTGAGCAAATTTTTAATAGGTACCTGCTACTTATAGAAGAAACTGGCCTAAAATGATAGATCCTGGGTACACTGATCCATATGTCAGCCATAGAGTAAAATTCACTCCAAGTGATACATCCTTTGATTGTGTGACAATTTTATGCTTTAAAGTAAAACGTCCTTAGCTAATTTTGTAAATATAATGATATTACTTCAAACTTTTGTAGGTATATATATTTTTTTTTTCAACTAGTGCTTATTTCGCGAATGCTAACACTTAGCTCATGTCTGATTCGACAGATAATTAGTTTCATCCTTCCGCTGAACGAATATGGTTGTGTATACGCTTGATGAAATGACCATCCAATGCGTTTTCGCTTCGCTAAGTGGGCCTGCGATCGACTTAGAGAAGATGCCGATTTTGCCAAAAAAATCATCTTTTCAGATGAAGCTCATTTTCATCTTGGCGGGTATGTAAACAAGCAAAATTGTCGCATTTGGGGCACAGAAAACCCCCACGCATACATTAAAAAGCCGATATACCCAGAGGCATAATTGAGCCATTTTTCTTCGAAAATGAGCAAGGAGTGGCCGTTACAGTCAATGGTGATCGTTGAACGGGCCATGTTGAACGAATTTTTGTTCACAAAAATTGAAGAGGAGGATATTGGCAACATTTGGTTTCAACAGGACGGCGCTACGTGCCACACAGCCGAAGCTACACTCGATGTTTTGCGCCCTGTTTTTGAAGATCGCATTATCAGCCGCAGAGCTGATGTCGTTTGGCCACCTCGGAGCTGCGATTTGACACCGTTGGACTATTATTTGTGGGGTGCCGTAAAAGATAAGTGTTACGCCGACAAGCAAGAGACAATTGACGCTTTAAAGGACAATATTCGTGAAGCCATTGGTGAAATACAGCTGCACACAATCGATAATGTGCTCAAAAATTAGACCGATCGTGTAGGCTACTGCATGGCCATCCGAGGCAGCCATTTGAATGAAATTATTTTCCATTATTAACCAGAAGGATTGTACTTTCAAATAAAAAAAGAAATTTGAGAAAATATTCAGTAGTTTTTTTTTATAGCATTTTCAAAAAAAAAAAAAAGAAGTTATTTGTTGGACCCTTACCTGCGGGTGTTTGGTGGTGATTTAGCTTAAGTCGAAATCGGTGTCTTTATTATTAGCTCCAAAATTGACAACGATTTTAGAAAACTTTTTTTAGCTGCCTTGCAGCCAGCACTTTTATATTTTATATTTTATTTATACTTTTATGGTTAGCTACAGTCGCACCCACAAACTAAACTTGGCTCGAAAATTATGAGAATTCGTTATTTTGGTATAAAATAACAAGTTACGTGCGATCCAGTCGTGCACAATTTGTTTGTTTTAATCTCAACTGATTTAATGATTTTTAGCGTCGGCGCAGTGGCTTAGTGTTTAGTGTGTTGGACTACTAAGCGAGGGGTTCAGGTTCGTATCCCGAAAAAAAACCCAAATTCCAACTAAGGATTTTTTTCGCGAACGTCTGACAAACATCCGAGAGTATATCTGCCTTCAAAGAGATTGAAACTCCTTCTCATTCGTTCTAAAACTGAAAAACTCACACAAAACGAATGGTTGTGAGAAGCTAGACCTAGGGTCCCTACAGGCCTGTTGCGCCAACTATTTATTTTATTTTAATGATTTATAGCTCTCGTTCTGACGCCACCGAATCTAAAACATCACCGAAGGAGTAATATCGAATGTAAGTCTTTCTATTTCATGAGTAGTTTGTTTTTCTTTTACCTTTAATAACTGTTCTACTCGATGCTTAAATTTTTAATAGTATCACCGTCAATTTTGTTTTACAAGTTTATTAAAAAAAAAAAATTCTATTTATGCTACCCCACCACTAGTTTTAACAATTTTACAGTGGTCAGGAAGCGCTAGATGTAAACCTCTGAATATTTTGAAACCTAGGAAATAAAACCATTTCCCCCATCCGTCAGAAAATGTGGGTTCGTTCTTTTAAATGAACCTTCTTGAGAGGCAAAATATTGGGTTTTTTTGTGGCAACGCCATCTGTATTAATTTTCAGAAACTTACTGACCCATTCCCATCATCGACATGAAAAAAATATTTGAAAGCTCCAACTGCCAAGTAACAGAAGCTGTGGGCAGTTCAAGTACCTTTCTAGTTTAGTAAAACTGACAGCTAGCTGACGTGTATGTCTCAATTTTGATTGGCTCAGCTTTTTCTGTTGATGTTTATGGAGGAACAGCCGACGAATCTAATCAAGACATTTGTGACTAAGACTACTAAGTTGACAGTTCGTATATGTGCTTGACGTAAGAAAATGTACGTTACCGACCAATCGAGTTTTTGCGAACAGGGCGAACATCTGATCCAAGCCAATCAAGTCCAATTAAGATAAATGGATTTTTGTATGTGCCAAATATGAACGCAAATCTGCTATCAGCTGTCAAATTAGTTGTCGCTGAAAAAAGTATTGCCGATTTTAAAAACAAACCTCTAAAAAAGACTGCCTTTTTTTTATATGTAAAATCGACTTAATTCAGTTCTTTTTGGTATTTTGCCTCTGCTCTGATCATAAAAATGCAAATCAGTCGCCTTTTTAATATGAGACAGGAAGGTATAAATTTGGCAAATCATATACCAATTCGTTTGGAAAGCCACATCATTTCTCTATTCTTGAAACGTGGCCTTGGGAAACTAATTAATTAATTAAAGATCGACCCAATTTGACGTATCTCCTAATAACATGCGAGCTCCTCTTTAACATGCCTTCTGTTTTCAGGTCGTGGAATTAATTTCTATCGAAATAATATTGGAAATTGAATATTCAGTGTCACCTCAAGTGTGACTAACCTATTTGGCCATTTATCATTCGGGCATCGGGCGATCCCATCCTTCACAAACAGCCTTGAGTAAAAGAAATTCCAATTAAATTTTAAGTATAAGGTATGGAAACCATTAAGAAGCAATTGAAGAGAAAAATAATTTCATCTCCTCACGAACACACTAGTAACACAGAAACAAGCGATAACTGTATTTACTACTCAAGGCAATAGTTTGCATTGGTAATGCTATCGCCATCATATCATCATCACCCTGATAAATAGATTTCACTCCATTTAACCGATGAGTTGTTATGTTTGCGTGTTAGATCATTTCAACTGCCGCGCACGCCGTTGGAAAACGAAACCGAAAATGGAAATGTTCCTTTTACTTTCGTCGAACACTCGAGTTGGTTCGAGAAGCCTGCTTATAAAAAGCTCTTCGTCAGTGAATCATAGTCAGAGTGTGTGTCGGCGAATGCCGTGGCCGCCTCTTCTGTGTCCAGCTGAGATTCGTTCGCGTTTTGCGATTGCGACGTGACGTGATGTTGGTGCCGTGGCTGTGCCTCTGGCGTTTCAATTTCACCCACACGGTTTTAAGGCTTGAAAAGCACGTGGAGCTTTCTTGGCGAAACGCACAGCAAAACAGAATCCGACGGCAATTCGAAAACAAAAATGATCATCACGATCACAGTCATAGAGCCGCCTCGCCAACGGATGTGCGAGTATGATGTTGTTTATATTTTTCGAGGTCATTGGGCAACTTTTCGAGAGAATTAAATGTCAGACTGACATTGGGTGAACCGTCGTCGTTGTCGAATTGGTGGGGATAGTGAAGCAGACGGTGGAGCGGCGGTATTCCAATTCAAAGGTAAACATGTGAGTCTGTTTTGAGTGCCGAAAACGTTGGCAGATACTCGTATGTAGTTTTTTTCGTCACATTTTGATGATTTCTTCGAAGATTTAGGTTTTTATCTCCGGGGTTTGTGCTAATTGGAGTTAAAGTCGTTGGCCGGTTTTGATGGCTATTTTATTGGTATTTTGTTAATCGAATTCAAATTGCAAATTCGGAAATAACATGATACAAAGTAATACTGGTTATACAATTATACTTGTTTCAATTTCTTATTTTAAATGGCATACTGCAAAGAGTCGGAAGAACCAGTTCTAGTCTAATAATAATAATAATTAATTATCGAAGTTAAGCAGTGTGTTTCACAGGTATGTACGTAGCTTTTAGAAGCTTTTGTTTTGTTTGAATATTAAGGGGGACCTACCTACCTAAATTAACAACCTAGAAGTACCACGAGTACAGAAGGAGCAATCTGAATGCCATCCCTGGTTTCTTATTATTACCCATCCACGAACCACTTTGATCTTTATCTACATGAACTTAGAACGAAAACACGTGATCTTGGTGAACCGTCGTCGTTGTCGAATTACAATTTTACTTAATAGTGATCCGGAAAGGTGCGCTATTTCCAAATATGTCGTTTATTTCTGTTTTCAGTATTGGTCCACGGCAGTCAAGCAATCATATTGCCAGAAAAATATGAAACTCAACTGAAACCTAAGAACAAAAATAGGCGTGTTTTTTTAGCATCTACCTACCTCAGCAAAGCAAAGTGAAGTAGGTATAATCTTCAGCTCACAATTGCAACAATTACAACCTAATGAAAATTTTGGAGATTTCCACTACGTATTTATCCCAAGTGGAAGTGACTTGGCGGCAGCAGCCTATGTTGGAACCTTTGTGCTGATGTGGGTGGAATTGCTTGTAAACTGGAAACTAAAAGTCGAGACAGGCAGCATTTTATGCAAGTTTATATCACTCGCAAATGAGACTGTAATGTTTTTATGCGCATTCGTAAACTTTACTTCAATATACGCTGAGATAGATGTTCAAAAAGACACACTTCATGTTTTAAGTCTTTTTTAATTTTCGATTAAAAATGATCACTTTCACTTTTAGAAAGCAAATTTGCAAGCCATTTGTTTTCCTATTTATTTCCTTTCTTATTTTAAAAATTGGCTAATTCGCCGCCATAACACCTGGAGGAAGAATAAAGCAAATGATGGCTATTAACGTCATTTGACTTTTGCCATCCCTGTAATCATTCTGCTACACAACGCTATTTGGTACGAGGCCGCATGTTGTGGCAACACTTTTTGAGTCTTAAGTCTGTGAAATGCATATCCAACTGACATTTTAAATTTGAGGTTATCAAAACGGAATGATTATACTAGTATACGGTCTAATTTTCTTCTTTTAAACTACAGTCGAACCTGGTTAATTGGAAACTATTGGTCCATTAATATCAGTCTCACTTATAGAGTACCTACTTCATTTATACAGATTCTCACTCACTTATTCAGGCGGCCAATTCCGCAAGAGGGAGTATTTCGCTCGTGTGTGTACAAGCTAGCGAAAACTCACACTCACTGCCAATGTACCTACACCAACTGCAGTTCACGTGATTCCGCAACGTGCTCCGAGTTTGAATGTGCTGAGTGAATCACTTTTGGTCAGCCAAGTGGGCTGAATTCTGTTTGACTGGATTTTTGTTTAAATAGTAACCATTTGTTGGAAGTGAAAATTAACGTGATTGCAAGCAGACACACTGACGAAAAAATTGGTAAATAAAATGAAATGAAAAATTTGAAATATGATGTATAACGCCGTTTTCCACTGGCTTTTTCAGATTTCGCTCTCAGATTTGAAATTTTTTGTACATAATGGAACATAAAATGAGGATTATTCTTTTTTTTGCATTTGTGTTGGTTTGTGATTTAAAAGTCAGCTATTTTTAAATTGCAGTTTGTAATTTGTGGTTATAAAATTCCAATAAGTTATGATGTTAATAGCCATTGTAGCTAAATATGTAAAAATGTAAATATTTTTCTACTTTGCACAGACTCGTCGTCTATAAATATAAATGCAAGCAAACTTCAATATTGACAAAGGTCAAATGTTTTGGTGTTAGTGAAAAAAAGAAATCAAGATTCGAAAAAGACTGTTTTTTTTTTCGTGCGGTCAATGGAACATGAAAACTGAAGAAAAAATTGGGTGAATAAACAAACCTATCTTGAGCAAACCTTATATCTTGCTCCACATAGGTTAATAGGTTTTATCTTTGCTCATCACCGGCATTTTTTATTTGTTTTTATTTTGCTCCACTACCCCAATTCGCAGCAGAAAACGGGGGAATGTGTTCCTTTTATTGTCCGTACGAAATCAGTCGTAAAAACTCAATTATAACCTATTCACACCGAACCGAAAACGGTGTTTTCGTCGCAAACTCGTCGATGCATTCATACCGAACAACAACTAGTTTTTTTTTATGTTTCAATCAGCTATGTGACACTATAGTCATGAAACATATTTGTAAAGTATTTTCGTTACAAATTTCGATCGCATTAATTAACAAATAAAATGAAATTAGTGCATTTAAAAATAATATTATCCCATCAATCAACAGCCCGATTGTGGCAAGCCTCGCTGATACCTCACAAGGCACAAAACCCTCCCAAGGTGAGGTGAAATTGATTTTGTGAGATTTTCGTATTCTGCCAGCGCACTCACAAAAACACCCAAATTTTTGATCTCCTATGGAGCAGGTCACAAAATTCAAAACCAGTCATAACGGCTCGCAAGTGACAATCATTATTGCATATGTGATGGTCGTGGTTCCCTATTTTCACACACATTATGACCTGAACATGACATTTGATGCTACATTTATAAGTGATAATTTGTTTGCATAAAAAAAAGTAAGGAAGGTGGGGAATTTGATTTGTGACAAATGTCGTTAATAATTTGTATCCTTCAGTTCTAAAACATTTGGCGTATTTTTCCTAAAAAAAAATGTTTTATCTATTTTCAATATTTTACGAGTTTCGGACTTTTGTGGAAAATTGTGTGCCAATTTTAAAGTTACCATGCTGAGATGAATTTTTTGTGAGTTTTGTTGTGAGGATTATCGTAGAAATCGGAAAAAGTTATCGAATCACAACAAACCTCACAAGGGTGACTTGTGAGGGCTCACAACGGCAGAATCAGGCTGTAAGTGTGGAAAATGGTTTTAAGTTCTGAGTTGTGACATTTGCTCGGTCAGATGTTCTGCTGAATTTGCTGAGTATTGCAAAAGTTGTGTTTGTTTCTACAACCCAACGATTGGAAGTCGTTTTCGTGTAAAACGACTTTAAACGACTCGTTCTGAAAACTGAAATATGTATGTACGTATTTATGTACTTCTGTTTTCGATTATTTTTGCGAAAACACGGTTTTCGGCTCCTTGTGAATTAGGTGTGAGTATAATCGAATAGTGCTGAAAGAAGTTGCAGTATTAAAGTCAGAATGAAAACAGAATTGCAAAACCAAGTTAAAACTGTTTTCCTTTTTTTTTATTATTATTATTGGAAGAAAATAAAAATAAAATCGGTGTTAGGAAGCCAGCTCTTAAACCTTATTTGTATTACCACGTTTACACTTGAGGAAATATTCTAATTTTAAGAACCAAATTGCTATACGTTTATGTATTTCAAAACTAGCGAACTAGCACTATAATTTTAATTAAGTTTTACAATAACTAAACGACGAAACGAAAGTTAAAATTCTAAAAAATGCAGTTTTTAGATGTTTAGATTATGGGGAAATCTCTTATTAAAGTACATACAAATATCAATTTGAATATAACGCAATTGATAGAAATGACTCGTAATTGAAACTCCACACACGGTTTTAACCAAAAAATTGCAGAACAAGAGAAAGCAAGGTAACGAGCAAGGAGGAATTTTCGCCTTGGCTGTGAAGTGCTCAAAGCTTCTTTCGTCAAATGAAAAATGCTGACAGACAAAAGAAAAAGTATTAAAAAAATTGTTATCTAAATAATAAATCCAATAATACATTAGATAGAATGTAATAGATTGTTTTACATTAAACTGGAAATTGCTAGAGGTAGCTTGAACTGCTTACAAATGGTTCCAAGTTTGTTTTCCGCTTCCCGACAGTTTTGAGATAATTGGATTTCGGACTGAGTCGATCCCCGAGTGAATCCAATGGAAAACGACACATATAAGTCAATAAAAGCGTTGGTAAGAACGATGGAAATATATCCCTTTTTGACGGGATTTTTTCCTTAGAAAGTACAAGGAAAAACCTAATGCGCCGTACTAATAACAAATTTTAGTCTCGACTTTAAATTTACCAAAGCTCACAATAGCGAAATTTATTTGGAAAATAAAGCCATTGTGAACTACTAAAATTTAGAGTCGAAACTAAAAATGGTTATTGGTAAGGCCCAATGATTTTGTGAGAAATTCGTTTAGAATTTGCTTACGAAGTTTGTGCACAATACAGAAGATCTGCAAACATTTTTTAAGAAGCTGGGCAGGGTCCTTTAGGGACCATTTGCGCCAAATTATTTATTTATTATTTTTTTTCCAAAGGAACTTGTTAAATTATTGATTGATATCTGATCAAGTCCGTTTTCAGAGTTAAGAGTACTGACTTGACTATTTATAGAACACAATGTCAGCTGAGAGCGAAAACTGACAATTTGTCTACCTGTCACCTTTCCTATCTGCTACACTAATACTGATTCAATACACTTATATGCATGTGAACAAAGATATCTACGCATCGCAATTCAAAATCGTCTGAATAATATATCACGTTAGTTTGGCCGATTATTAGAGTCAAAATATAAATAAATCATTTGGCAACGCTCTACTAATCAAGGGACTTAACATGAACATCCTACAGCTACAATCCGCCATATATTTACTTCAGTGTTTATTCATCTATGTATGTACAGTGTTTCCTAGTCGAATTTTTGATTAAATTTTGTATCCAGTTGTTGCCTCGAACTTTGAGGTTTTTTTTTTTTTTTTCTATTGCGCGGTGGTATTTCTTGTGCCACCGAACGCACATGTGCGTCGTGAAAATTTCGCAACAGCCTCAATATAGTGGTGTTTACAATGAACCCTTGCCGCTCAGATTAAGCACAATTCCGTTGAAGCGAAGTGCGAAATTCGCTTCGTTATCAAACTTAAGATAAGTTATCTCAATGACTTTTCTTAGAGTCCATTAGTTCGCCGGAGTGGCAGGGTTATTAATTATATTATTAAAATTCAAATCTAGGCGTTTGTGAGAGATGAGTTGATCGTGATTGAATTTTGCTCGTGACTAGCGTTTCTGTAGCCAAACAGTAGACTTTTTGCCACTTGCTTTTTATATTAATTATACCAATTGGAAGTGATGACTGTCTTATCAATGTTCGAGCTGCAACATTGTGTCCCGTTTGCAGCCGTATTGTGCTTAGAAATGTATTGTTGATAAAAACGACGGTTGTATTACTTCGGAAGATGTGTAGGCACACGTCTTCCCAGACACACCAATGAGCGATAACATTTTCATTTCAATAATAGTTATCGTCGACCTTCAAAGTTAGTTAGAATTCTTACTCGAAGAGAAAAATTATGTCAGAAAATGCAATCACAAAACGAACAGTCCCGCCAAATGACAGGTACATTTGACAACGAAATCCAGCACCGAACCGAACCGTACGCCTGATCTAGATAGGGCCAGCCGTCAGCTCAGTGCTTGATTAGTGCTCAGATTTTTGTAGGCGCAAGCGTTGTTCTAGATTTTACAGCCTTATTGTAACAGACTGAAGGGGCTCTGTTCGATTCGCCATTAAATCGATGTCCGATGTCAAATTTTACGGCACAAATAAGATACACAAAAATCTGAATAAGTGGCTGCTAGCATACGTAAGGCCCTAGTTATAGCCATTCGTAAAATGCATCCGAAAAAGTTGGAACGGTGTGAAAATGATCTTTTTTACGTTTAGCAACAATTCTGTCAGAAAAAAATTTCCCTGCGAAAACAACCACAACAAACCAACCACCACTGATCGGAATCCAACAGAAAAAAATTTCTGACAGATGGAACAGTAAAGAAATGAAATATTTCAGTGGAATGATTTGGTTTTTTCTTGTGGAATTCACTGGAAAGTTGATCAGAAAAGGTTTTTCGTACGGAAAAATGAATGAAATATTTTTTTTTGATAGACTTAATAATTCGTAAGCAACATTTTAAGACCAAGACTGAGTTCAACCATTAGGTCTAAGTGGTCAAAAAAAGCAAAAAAACATTTTTACGGTCTCGTTTTACGTATGGCTATAACTAGGGCCTTAGATGAGTTGTGTTTTGTGCATAAGTTGCAATGTTGTTTTGTAGTAAATCTCGTAATTTAATAGGGTGACCATTTTTCCAATCACATAAAAGAGCAAACTTTTTCTAAGTAAAATTTTAGTCGAAAATGGTTAAAGTTTATTAAATTATCAACATAAACAAAATTCACCATATATACAATTATCCGTTGTGACCTACAAAATATTTAGTTAAAAATGAGTATGAGTAAGGCCGTTGGTCTTGGAAAATTAATACATAAATACATCTTACTCCAGCTATGTAAAAATTGAGAAAGTACTCACTGGCATGTTTCCTATCGTAAGAAGAATGTCCTTGGGAGAAAAAGAGGGCATTTTGAGGACACTTTAGTAAAAAGAAAACGATGTTTTGTTTTGTTTTAGTAAAAGAGTACGAATTGTCACCATAGATTCGAAAGCAGATCTAGCTGAATCTTGTACTTGTTGCTAGTCAATGGAAACTGTGCCTACTTTGCAACATGACATAAGATTATTGCATAATATTACTTTACTACGTACCAAAGCATGCTATGCTCACAACGGATGGTATGGCACCACGTTCGCATAATACTTATTAAGCACTTGCATTATGTTCGTGCGCGATGCCCGAAACGAAAGGTGATGGTGCATGGTGAGTAACTGGAAAGAATTGCCGCGAATTTTCTCCCACAAAATGCAGTTGTCGAATGAACTCGCTCATTTCTGTCTAACCTCCTGATTGTATTTTTGTGTAGAACTGCTTTATAACCCCGTCACTACGATTCAGAGAAAGCTATTTGAATTGTTTATAATTTTATAAAGAGCGTTTACTAAAAAGGGAAGTTAACATCTTACTGTGCAGTGATTGTCTCTGATATCAATGGTTATAGCTTAAATTAAATAATAAAATTACCGATATGGGTAAACACGGGAAACTCTTACAAAGCTATAAAGCACACAAACTTAATATTTTGTGTACAAAACAGTAATCGAAGGGCACTTGAAATGAACGTTATTTGCTGTGGAAATCACATCGTGAGTACTAAGGCAGCTCTAGTACTTGCGGTTTCACTTTTGTAATAAGTAATGTTTTTTTTTCCATAAAGGGGTTTACCCGAAACCGAGTGACCGGCTGAAACTTGTTCAGACTTCTGAGTAAACCGAATGAACTCTTGATGAACATATATGGTGAGCTACAGTATGTTATTCCTCATAGCTCATGGGTGCCTTTCAAAAAACATCTCACCTTGAAATGTGGACTTCAGCTCTAATTACTATATCCAACGGAGCTAAGAAGAGTCTACCGGTTCGACATTTCTTTCATTTTTTTGCTTCGCCTTCTATTTACATTAATTCAATTGCGTTTGACTACCTATAGGTACAAATGTCAGAAATCATTTTCCCTCAAATACACATCGATTCACAGTTTAGAAATAGTTTTGCACCAAATTATTGAAAGAGCAGCTTGAATTTGCTAATGGAAATTCTTGATAAGATAATATCGCTTGCTATCGTGATGACAAATACACTGCATATCTGGAAATCTTCAAGTTGTCAACTGCAGCACAAGTCAGATAAAACCGCATGCCATCTTTGATATCATTCGCAATCTGTATGAAAGGTGAAACTGGTACAGAATATTGTGCGTATGCGACATCTTATCTTCATAGTTTTAAAAGTATACAATCTGTGTAGGTGGGTGAAGTGTTTAGTGTGCTTAATTAGAGAGCGAGGGGTTGCAGAATTATTCCCAGTCTTAGACTTTGAATGACAATGAACTGTGAGTCCTGAAGTTAACATTCAATGTCCCATTTATCCAGTAATAGGATGTCGTCGTCACATTCTGCGGTAGTTTTTGAACCCATTCGAAAGAATGTCATGAACTACCCAAAATGAGACAACAATATAGAGGTGCATTCGTAGGTCCATTCCTGCCAGGGAAAAGCCTATCACTTCTAACACAACAGTCAAGTTAATATGCATCTAATAGAACTAGAAATTAGTGAATCAATATTTTTTTTAAATAACAAAAAAACCGTTTTGTTGGCGTAAGTTTATCATTTCTAATATTATTTACGATAAGCGAAATAAATTTCAACTAAAACGAAACAGCAAAAAAAAAAAAGAAGAGAAGAAGATAACCACTATCAACTTGGAGGCACATCATATATACGTAGGTATATGTAGCTGTGGTAAAAAAATTGTACAACTCATTTCCTGAATTGATATAGCGAAGTTCACTGCAGTGGATCACATTTCCCTCACACATTTTTCCAATTTCCAGCTTCTGTGAATTTGAAGTTGAAACCAAAACCCGGCTATTAGAGCCAAATTTACTCACCTCAATTTAGTTATAAATTCAAAACTCTGAATTGAATCCCACTTAGAAAAAGATTAAGCACGCTGGATGTGTTTCCGGATTTATAATAATAATTGTCGCACCTTTTATTTCCAGCACTTGTAGGCACATTTTCAATGAAAGTTTGAAGCGTTAAATCGGCGAACTGACTAATTTGCGTGGCGCAATTGAGGTTTTTTTTTTTTTTTCTTAATGGGAACGTAACAAAGGAAAATATATATATTTTTTTGAATTCAAAATATCTATGTACTATATTTATGTATTAGATATATCGCAGTATTTTGAACACTATGCAGATCAGGGTCACTTTCGTCTTAAGCCCGTACGACACTAAATTTTTCTCTCGTTTTATTCTCATTTTTATCACATTTAATCATAGGTCTATTCGCGTACTACCTATTTTCCCGAGCCAAACACTAAAAATGTATCAAACACAAAAAATTAAGCGAAACTCTCTCAGAGAGCTGAAAAAAATACCCCAAAGTACGTGGATAGACTTCGAGCTACTTTGAGCCACTTTCATATTAGACATCTAATCCATATCACAAATAAATTTATTTAACTTCTCTCTGAGCTGTTTCGATCCAAGAGAGGAACTACTCGTTGCTCGTTATTTTGCTAATTTTCTGAGAACGTGTATAGATTTTGTGCGATTGCGATCGATTTAAACAGCCTACTCGAATGAACCTCATGTTGAAGTCAGCTTTTTGTAAAAGAGACTTAAAGTGTATTACCTTCGAAAGGGGTAACAACATTGTTTGCAAAGCAACCACAAATTTTCAAATATTCGTGAAATGTCAAAAAAAGCTGCCAGCAGTTGAAAATGTAATTTGAATACATTTTTATTGCGTTTTGTTTTTTGACATCTCTCCATTAATAAGATTGGAGTGTACGCACAGGAATTCAGGAATTTTCGTTCGAATTTTTTGTACTGCTTTTGTTTCATTAAGTATGTATAAGAAATGTAAAAAGTCAAAAAAATATTGTTTTGTATGCATATGAACAATTGAAATTAGCTAGCAAGTGAAGTTTGACACTTAAGAAGTAGAGTTAAGAGGACCTTATACTTATATTATTACGAGAAGTAGAAGCCCTCTTTATAAGATAATGACGCACCAGGTGAACACAAGGAAAATTAATTAATTGCAGTACGTTACGTATTGTCTATTTTAGGACTGTTTGTTTATGTAAGAAGATAGTAACAATTTTTTGTAACATATCAAAGTATAAAAAGATATAAGAAGTAAAAGACTCAATAAAATAGCTTTCGCAAGTCTAACAAATTTTCTGCTGAAAGCTTAAGTCTGTGTTATCTGTCAAATTAAAAAATAAAGCACAAGTGCCAAGTCTTAAGGACTTTGTGGAATTATTTGGGATTAGGGTAGCAAATATGAAAGTATAATTGAACTCTGTTGAACTCTTTTAATTATACACTTATTTTATTACGATATCTAACCATAACCAAATGTATCTATATTTTCAATGTATTTGCGCATTGGCTTAAATTGAATTACTCTCACACAATCGTCATAATTTAGATTTATATAGATTTTTCCAAGTAAGATGGATTGAGGTTTTCTTTCTGATGGAATCCAATCAGTGGGGGTTGATTTGTTGTAATTGTTTTCGTAGGGAAATTTTTTTCTGACAGATTTTGTGTATGACCGTCTTAACGTAAAAAATATTTTCATACTGTTCCAACTTTTTCGGTTGCATTATACGTATGGCTGTAACTGGGGCCTTAAACTTAGGCTTAACATAGTTACGATGTGACGTTCCAAATTCCAATCCGTACCATACCAACGATAAATCTGCTCTCTGACTGGTTTTATTATTGTTAACACACACATAGAAAACGCGTACGTTGTCAAACTAAAAGAAATAGAAACTAAAAGAATCAGAACGCACTGAGTTTATGATGCCATAAGTTGACAATAAAACAAATTCGAGATTTATCGGTTCAGTTCAGTAACGATTCTTTTTTGAAATTTTGACCAAACAAACAGTCTCATCTATCTGAACATATACGTACAGATACACTTATTAATACGTAGAAGTTATAACAAATTTGTTGTAGAATGACTTGACTAGCTGGCATTCGTGGCCGAATTTTATGCCTTTATACATAAAGTACTAAAAAAAAATTAAAAGAACTGCAATATTTTAAAGCTTAACTAAATTTTATTTTATTTTTCTATTTACAGGTATGTGCACTTAAAACAACAGTAGTAAGTAACAAAGTGTGATATTCCATTCGTACCAACAAACAAATTCTGAATTTGGACGCTAAGCGAACTACTCGCAAAACTCAAAACACCCCAACTCAGCTGTTGCTATAAAAGACATAAATATAGGTACTGCTTATATAATAGCTCAGATGCATAACCCTATAGCCTAACCAAAACAAATCTGAACATACCTCTAGGGCACCATTAAGTTTGTCTATCAGTGCAATCCAAATTGTACCCAACTCTTTTAGTCAATAGGTACCTACTCTTATAAGTCGTTCCGCAATAAAAATCCACTAAAGTTACTACTTACAAATTCTAGCGTCAACTTTATATTGGAGAAGGGTTATAATGTAACAGCAAAATGTATATTTAAAACGCAGCTAAAGCTTAGTACGCTGCTCGAGCTTAATTTTCGCTCCCATACAAAATTCTCTCCAAAATTTAGCTGAACTTTATTTAAGCGAACCCATTTAGCTGAGTGGTGCGTAGCTCCAGCTAAATAAGCAAACTTTCGTTTCAGAATGTACTTTATGTATCTGTCAAGATTTAGCGCGCTGATTTAATGGGTCGAGACATATTCTGAGTACATAGAATTGGAAATGGATGAAATCAGAGAGAGTTGAATTTTTGAAGTAAGTTATTTTCCAAGAACAGCTGTTTTTTGTCACATTTATCCACAGCGTTCTTTATGCCAAAATTTAACTAGGACTTTAGCTGATGTTTGGAGAGAAGAGTTGGAGACCAGATAAAATTTAGCTAAGCTCGAGCAGCGTATTAAGCTTAACTCCCTTAATATTACCATTTTTATTTCCTGATTTAAATTCGACACTATAATTGTTTATTAGTAAGGTGTTCCAAACCGACTTTCCGTGCTTGGGAACAATGCTCCCATAATTAGACCGAACATTTCTGAATTTAATCATTCCTTGTTGCGAAATAATTAAAAGCGTCTCAATCGAATATTGATAACTGCAAATCTAAAATTGCTCAATAAGTGTCCACGAATTGGTCCGTGATACCCTGAATCCAAGAACTAGTTTGGTCACTTTTGTTGCGTCAGCCACATATGCGAACTGTCAGCATAGTACTCACTACTCAGTCACGAAATTCTTGACTAGATTCGTCGGCTACACCTCATAGTCGTCTATTAATAAAAAACGTCATCTATCTAGGCAATTAAAGTCTCAGTCATCAAGTCAGCCAGCCGTCAGACTCACTTAACTAGATACATATTTGGCAGTGACGTTACCGACCAATCTAGTTCTAGCGTTCAGGTTACATAGTTAAGATAATCTAGTCGACTTAAGACAATTAGATCTTTGAACGTGGCCATTGATCGGTGGAAGTCTACGGGTATTAATGGTGAAATGACAAAACACGAAAAAACACGTTGAGCAATCATCTCAGCTCTCAGCTGTCAATTGACAATGAAAACAGTATTATGCATTCAAATCAACTACGAAATATGAATAACGAGGTAGGTATACGTTCATAAAGCTACCTCAGATAGGTCTGAAACTGAAAACAAAAAGCTGAAATTAATATGCCCCAGCTCATAGATGTATGCAATGGAAAATATTTGTTATAAAGCTCTTTTATTCGCATGCTATTTTTATTAACTCGCATGGGACAATGTTTGAAAAGCTACTTACTTACCATTTCCATGAGAACGAGGCGTACAAAAAGCCCTCCGCAGATAGGGCACTACCTATGTCCAGTAAAAAAGTATGTACAGCACCAGTTATTAGGCTACCATAGATAAATCGTTGCCGTTCAGCGGCTTTTTAATGACGTGTTGCCATAAAATAAAAGGTTGGCTGGTTTCCTTCCACCAAACTCAAACTTAGTTTTGTGGAAGCAATCAAATAATTGACAGAACGAAGCACGAGATTATCATGTGCTTCTGCTCAGTTCGAAAGCTCTTAGCACTGCAATTCAAATTCAAACGAAGTAGCTCCATACAAACATACAAGTAGTTACCTACTTGTCGGTTATTCACTCAGCACGGACGGGCGTTATTGATGAGTGATAACATTTTGCATGTTGGACGATATTTTCAACAGCAGTTTAGGTATTTTTGTTTATTGTAAAAACAAAAAAAAAACAAGAAAAAAGGTATCACATTTTTAAATGGCGCGATAATTTAAGGCTTAGACCTACCTAATTTATCAATTAAGTTGTGGGTAGCTGGTCAGCCTGATAATTGATTTTCTTACATATAGGTAAGTGGTAAGAGAAAGATAATGTTTGTACAAAATTTATAGCTTTATAGTACTGGCTAAATGTTAGGTAAATTAAACGTGAATAAGATCAAAAGAAAATGGTTTATCTACGTATACTGGGTAGTTCGGGTTCAACCTCCAAACGTTTTTTTTTATCACTGCGCCAATACTTCGACGAATCTTAGGGCAGTGAAGTTTATTTTTGCTGACGCATATTTCTATGTATTTAAAATAGATTTCGCTGAGGTAAATTTGACTCGGGGTCCGGTCCCGATAGAAGGATAAATAAATTAAAAAAAATAAGATAAAAGTAAAAACTATTCCCTCATTTAAATAGGGCCAGCCTTCCAATACTTCCATGGCTCCAATACAAACATTTGTCTGTTCTGTAAATGATCTAGCTCAACAATCATTAGTGAATTAGGCGAATTTTGATGTTTTTTTTATAAAATATACAAGATGTGAAATTTATTTAAATTCTGTAAGTTTAGTAAGTCTGACATCTGGCTGACATGACGTATCTTAATTTTGATTGGTCACATGCAAAGCTGTTTCATTTGGTGTTTATGGCGGTGTAACCGACCCAGCGGCTGACGTAGAAAACTGACTCTCACGACCAATCTACCGATCAAGTTCTTGCATTCAGGTAACATCTAGTCCAGACCAACCTAGTCGACTTAAGATAACCGGATTTATGAATGCGCACCCATTGTCTTAGGCCCTAGTTATAGCCATGCGTAAAACGAAACCGTAAAAAAATTCTTTTGCTTTTTTTGACCACTTAGACCTAATGGTTGAACTCAGTCTTGGTCTCAAAATGTTGCTCACGAATTATAAAGTTCGGCTATCAAAAAAAAATTAGCAAATGACCTTTAAATCTTTCAGGAATTTCTTTTCTGATGGATTCCCATCAGTGGTGGTTGGTTTGTTGTGGTTGTTTTCGCAAAGAATTTTTTTTCTGAGAGAACTTTTGCTATGACCGCCTAAACGTAAAAAAACTCTTCTTCACACTGTTCCAACTTTTTCGGTTGCATTTTACGTATGGCTGTAACTAGGGCCTTATTGTCAGATATCAGATATCAAAAAAATGGTTCTAATAATTTTGACATAATACTTTTAGTGAAACCTACGTTAAGTTGTGTTAACTTCTAAGACAAACTCATCACTAGGCTTCGTTTAAGGATGGCCCAAAGAATTCTGCGACCCATATGTAACCAGATCATTATACATCGCTTTTGTTCGCACCTTCCTCTAGTACAAACTCTCGCCAAAGGTGGTGTCCATTTCAACAAGTTCATGTTTCAGGAATCAACAGCACCCAACGTCATTTTCTTCGATATGTTCTTCGTGGACTTCTTGGAATGATCGCCTCCTTATTGCGACCGTCTTAAACTTATCAACATAAATAATATTGAGAGCCGCAAGGACATAACAGACATTCTCTTCATTCACCGATTCCTCTCAGACACTGTGGATTACAAGTCTCCTTACAAGTCAAACTACTTTAACACTCGTGGTCTAGGTTCTCCCGTCTATTCAATCTTCCAACCCAACACACCTCGTAGGGCTGTAACGAACCGATCTCTCGTATGCAAGGGAAGGTTAACTTAAACCTCACTTTTGTCGACTACAACCGCAGCACTCCCTCCCTAAAAATCGATCTTCTTAAGCATCCTTAGCTTCAAGTCCTAGGATCCAGATTTTAAGCCTTAGATTTAAGTATTTATAGTTTGAAGTCTTTGTTATAGCATAGCTTGTATTAAGCCTTTTTTTAATCTCAATAATCCAAATACTTACTTGAAACGTGCCTTTAAATCCCACGTTGACACACAGTTTGCGATAGTACGCTTTGAATAAGATTAAGACATTTGCCTTATATAAACTGTTCGTATTGTTTGCAGCTTAATTTTCAAACTGTGTAATTATTTACACCAAAGCACAAACAACTCGAGCGAATATGGAAAAGGACCATAATATTAAATAACTGATTATAGGCCTTATCGCTCAGTCTAATTCCATGAAAAAAATGGCGAATTGATTTTAATTAAGACTTCGGCGAGTTTTTGCATTTTTTTTTGTTCTTATTATTATCGCGACAAAGTTTCGAACCTCGAAGAAAACAACAAACCATTTGTGCTATCGTTCGACAGTCAGTGAGAGTCAGCTGTGTTTGTATACTGCGCTGACGATAACGGATGAAACGTTACGTATGCTTCAAACGGTGAAGGCATGGCCACTGATGCCAACCCGGTTCGAAGTTTTTATCCCTAAACCCGAAAAAGTTATATAAAAAATTCATGTTTTACAACGAACAAAATGTTGGTCGATCGATAAGTAAACCTTTCTTGCTTTCTGTATTCCAAGAAGCTAACAGAGGATTTTGTTCCCACTTTTTTGTACATAATTAATTTTGTAAGTCAAGTTGCGAATTTGAAAATAGGCATTACGTACAGTTGCGAAAGAAAATAAGTGATGCGACTTTGATCAAAGTACCAAATCTACAAAATACAAAATTTATTTGGATGGATTGATTGTATAAACATCTTACACAAATCAAGATACATTTTGTCTAGCTCTTTATATTCAAAATTGGAACTACTATGCCGACTCATTTGTAATTTTAAACTTTTTAGCAAAACTTTAATATCCCCTCCTGAAAAATGATCAAATTCGACTTTAGCGGTTTTTCCTTGTTGCAACAGAATTATGCCTGAGTTGGCATCACTGAGGCCTCTACTCTTCCTATCCCTACCCAGCCATCGCACAGCTAAGCATCAGTTATCCCAATTAAAGAACTCACTCGTACGAACGTCAATGAGTAGAATAATGGAAATGGGAACAAGTCCCCAGCATCGCACACGGGACAGGATCCTGGTATAATGATTAATAACTTTTATATTAATTACTTTTGTGTAAATACTCGAAATAAAGTTTAACACGTTGCTGTAACGATTTTCCTCCAAGTCTTTGGGTGATTAAAAAACTTGTAATAATGGGCGTCTGAAGGTCGTTGCAGAGTGTAGCAGCTGCTGCTGGTGCCACAGCATTCTAGTTCGTATCAAATGATATCGAAACCTTGACGCGCGTAGAATTAAAAGTCGTAGCCAAGAGTGTTTGTTGTGTATGGCGGCGACCAATTTAGCATTTATGTAGAATTGTGGAATACTATTTTTTAATCTGGCACTGACGCCTGGCCGAAAAGAGAAAGGACCGTTTTTGGTATTCCAGAAGACTGTACCATGGCCGCACCTAAACTTTGATTTTTTTTCCTTTTGTATATGCGAGTATGTCAAACAAATTTGTAACTGTTGCATTTAATGGGTGGCAATCAACACGTTTGTTTGAATTTAACTTTCAATCAAGTAATTGACTTTTGAAAAAATAACTTGTGTATACAAATCTGTTGTTATTTCTCATTTTCTGAATGGAGTGAGGAGGGAATATAGTCGCTGAGAATACAGTTGCAGTGAAACCGAGTCACATAGAGGAATTGGACTGTTCAGATCGATTTTGATCCGTTAGCGGATAAGGTGTGCAAAGGAAGTAGTAGATAACACTATTTAATTGAAATGGTTAATTTTTTATTCAGGACTAGATGGAACAGAACCATGTTTCTCACTGGTTTGGGACGGTGACAAACTCTTTTGAGCGATTGTTTCTGGAACAAGCCCAATTAATAAGTCTTTGGTTGGAACTAGATTTATTTCCAACATACTTTTAGTAGTTGCCTGTCAGGCTTATATTTTTTCCTCGTTTTTGGTAAAGTGTAATAGGAAGATTTTTTTTTTCCTTTTTATATAAATATCCCAAGCAAAAAAATGTTAAATACTTTTAAGTGAAAATGAGTAAGCAAGTTTCTTAGTTAGAAAAGTTAATGAGGGAAAGGGCAGTTTCGCTGGGACTTGGGACTCGAAATTATTTCTTTTTCCCCCAACCATTATTTGCATAATATCAGTGGACTCTCGGTAACTGATATTTCAAACATACTGTTTTTCACGCATTCTTTTTTTAACCGGTTTTTAAGGCTTTTTGCTGCGCATTTTTGACGAGTCTCTAACGCGTTTTTTCAATTTCACCGGCTTTTCGATTTATTTTTAAGGACCTTTTTGAGGATTTTGACATATTTTCGATGTTTTATCTGACCTATTGTTGACACAATTTCAAGCACGGATTAGGATGAACTTTTGATGAGGTTCTCAAGGCGTTTTTGGGCATAACTTTCGACGTTCTTTTCTATTTATAGGAAAAGCATTTTTTGCGCATTTTGACGTGTTTTCTGACCCGTTGTTGTTACAATTTTTACCACGAAATTGGGTGCATTTTGGACAGGTTTTTAACCACGTTTTTGGGCAAAATTTTCAACCTGCTTTTCGATTTATTGTGAACGAATTTTTGCGGATTTTGACGTGTTTTCGATGTCATATCTGATCCTTGGCACGGATTTGCATGAATTTTCGAAGCGTCAACATGTTTTGTTGACGCATTTTTTGACATGCATATGGATTCATTTTGACTCCCTTTTTGATGTTTTTTTCTACAAATTGCCTGATCCTTTTTTGATTGCATTTCAAATATTTTTTTTTGGGTATTTTAAGGCTCTTTTCGATGGGTTTTTGACTCGTTTTTTGACGCGCCTTCCGACTCGTATTTTGATGCTCTTCTTCGAGTCAAGTCAATCAAGTTTTCGTTTTCAATACCTTCATGAATAGCGGTCCTTTTTTTTTATTTACTGATTAAAAATACAAACATAAGTAATTACGTGGGTCGATTGCGAAAACCTAATGATTTAAAAGCTGTGCTCAACGCTCCTTTTCGGAAATCGAAAAGCTAGTAGATATCATATTTTGTTTTCCAATTTTATTTAGTGCTGAAAATTCATTGGTTATTCTTCAGTTTTTATTTCTATTACTAAATGTCTATTGAAGTGAGATAACTCTTATAAAATAAATACATTAAGCATCTCTCTTAACTGTCTTGTTAGTTCTTAGCAAATATTCTTCATAAAATATTTTGCCAGCTCATTCATTCCATAAGGCGGACATTTGTGCATAAGTTTGCGTGCGTCTTGATATTCATATTGTTTTGAAAAACTGGTCAACTGGTAAACTGAAAAACTGGTACAAACATTGTTTCATCTGTTTTTCAACCTTATAAACTACCAAAACCTGATGTTACGCTCATTGCTTACATACTAAATTTCTGAAATAAAAGAGGTTTTGGCCACATTATATATGAATTATAGGACTTAGGGTCGGGGAAATTGTGCAGTATTAGAGTTTCGTATCGTCGGAAAATGTATTTTAGAAATTTTCCAAAATTGATTTCGAGCGACAACTATGTAATTACAGGACCGTTGCTGTAATGCAACTAATTGTTTAAGCGATGAATTTAAATCAAAAATATATATTTTTGTTGTAAATATTCCGAGCAAAAGCGGTTCAGAAGAGTCTTATTTTAAAAACCAATGTAGGTACCTACCTTAAACAAAATGTAGGGATCAGGAAAACCTGCAAATCAAGCATTTGCAAGCATTTATAATGACGATGAGAATCTATATGTATATAAGAGACTGCCGTCCGTGTGTTCACGCATAACTCGAGAACGGATAGTTCGATTTGCAAGATTTTGGACTTGATGGATGGGTGTTGGCCCAAGGAAGGAAGTTTGCTGCTTTTTGTCACGAAAACAAAATTTTAAGGGGATGAAAGTTTGTATGGCGAACCGCACTTTGAGGAAAATAAACTGGATAGAAAAACGGGGAGTGTCTCTTCAAATACAACAAAGTCTACTTACAATTTTTAAAATTATATTATTGATTGATTTTGGCGGTTACCAGTCTCATGCCGTCACTGAGAAGATCAAACATTTCACGTCGCAGTCCTAATGCAAGACGTATCGCCATTTGTCAGTGAAAACGAGAAAACCCTGACGAAGGTTCAGGTCGAATAACAATCGAACGAACATGTCGGAAATTCGAGAAAGATTGTCACACGAACAACGTGCGGTCGTCCGAACTGGAGACCGAGACAACAACGCAATCGGAATCAGCAGACCAGTACGTGCTATTTTTAGTACCTATACATTGGTTCGAAAACAGATGACGCCGACTTTGACATTATTTTGTTGATGATTCAAAAAACCCTCATTGGCGTGGTTGATCAACTTGAAATTGTGCAATATGACAGGAGGTGTCCTTTTCGTTTTGTCATTCCAGTTGAATTGGACGAACTTGCTGTTGCGTGTCGTCGGATATTTATCGAAAAAAATTGCATGGTGAAAAGTGAGGTTAACCAACTGCATTTGATTTCGTTCCGGTACAATTGGATTTGGGTAATTTGCCACACAATTTGAAATTGAAAGTCTGTTCAGTTATAATTCTATTGCGCGACCTCAATGCACCGAAGCTTTGTAACGGAACGCGTTTGGTTGTGAAGAATCTCAAACAAAGTGTCATTCAAGCGACGATTTTGAGGGGAAAATTCAAAGGCGAATATGTTCTCATTCCGTTTGTTCCGTACGATTTGACAAACCAGGCGTAAGAATGAGATCACAAATCAGAGGGCTAAAGTGTCATAGATATTCTATCTATAACGAGAGTGGTAATTAGTTTCAGTTAATTAAACCAACAATTCATCAACCAGTTATACGAAATAAATAAATAATTGTCCGTTCATCACTTCCGGAAGCCATTTAATATTGGGCCTGGGCATCCCTCTAATCTTGCGTGTTAGGAATGTGTGATGGTGTAAAGTAATTCAATGAAAAAGTGCAATGTTGGCGACGCTTCTATCATTGCGATTTGATTGAAATACATCGACTTTGTTATACTTCAGTTTAAGTTTGGAATAGAGAACTTGAATTGACCGAATTACATGAAGCAGCATGTGTTCGACCGGAATTATTATTTTAACTAGGTTAGGTACTCGTACATTAACGAATTTGGGCGGAACGAAATTCACCTAATTCAAATAAAGGCAAGTTAGCCCTCATGCTTTTATGAGAAATTCTAAACTTTAAATGCGATCGAAGAGGTAGGAAAATGTATGATGTCAGCTAGTTTCGCTTTTTTGCAATTTGTGAATAGTAGAAATTACTATCTCTATAAAACTAATAATTAACAATTAAAGTCAATTGATTTTTTCACATCGCCAAATGAAATTCGAATTTATAATTCATTATTAACGATCCAGAGAACGATAGAGTCAAACAAAAAACAAACATGTACTATGTATTTAAATGGCGTCAATTTACGTTTTTCTTCGCCACAAGCTTACAGACATTCAAGCCATTTAAACCACCTGACACAATAGCCTTGGAATTTATTGTTTCGAGCCCCACTAAGTACATTTCTGTCGTTAGATCTATGACATTGTCACGCATGTTTCCACACTTAAGTACGTTTACAGGTGATAAAGTTTTGAAAGTAGATTCAGCTGGTATTACTGTTTGGTATATATTAATTCAATTCATTTCGGTCATCCTCACCATAACCATATCACCGACCTTAAAAATTGGACGCTTTGATGGAGCCATGCCATCAGTTCGACCCTCCAAGTGGCGTTTCCCATTATGAGGAGTAGTTTCGCACCTGAGCTTATCCCTATCAACATCGTGAGCGTCCTTCTTTTGATTGATTTTCCGGTTTTTCTCCAACGTCTGGCGTATCTCATTCAACTCGGCAAGTTTCTGCTTAAGCAGCTCCAGTTGTTTTCGGAGCTTCTCCTCGGTTTCGGAACTGACTCTGACAGTGACCCCATTGACATTGTCGTTTACAAGGTTATTCTCAGAATTACCAAACATAGCCTCATGCGGTGTCCTCTGGACGTCTGGATGGAAACTGTGATTCCGAAGGCTTTGAATGATCCGCAGGTTGGACGCCCAGTTGCGGATTTGATTATCGGACATCCATTCTCTGAGGCTTTTGTGAATGTGCTTCGAAGCTTGGTTTGTGGAAAACGCCGGCAACTCGATTCTCTCGGGCTTCACGTTCCAATTGGTCGAGAGGATGCGGTGGATCTAACAAAACATACATGAGCTCTATAAGAATCACAGAACTTGAAAGCAAAACAAACCTCGTTACAGCATTCCCGCTCAATGTTGCAACACATTGTGCTGGGAATGCCTACCAGGCAGAATATATCGTAAAGAACGTCAGCCACCTCTTCGGGAGTTTTTGTCTTCAGCGGTCGAAGGATCAAAAATTTAGTACTGTGATCCTGGTGGATCAAGATGTAATTGTACTCCCCATCGGGCTCTATCTGCATGTCGATGATGTCGACCTATATACAAGGGTAAAGTTAATCAATTGCATGAAAAATATCCTGTTTACTCACCTGACAACGGGTGGGTGGTGTTTGGGTTCCTTCCTGCTCGGCCGTCGCTTCTTTCTCGTGAGTTTTTGGTGGAATTTTCCTCCTTATACCACAGTCCGGACATAGGTTCAGGTAGATGGCTATCACCTCTCTCGTTATATTGCAAAATGTCCTTTTCAACTTCAGTTCCATACCCTTCTCTTTCTTATGGCCAGTATCCAAATGAGCTTTGTGCACGACATCGAACATCTCGCTTACCATACAAAAATACAACTTCCTTGAGCTTTGACCCTTTTCGTTCCTCTGCACCAATCTCTCACTGTCGTCCCCAACTGTGGTGACGTCAAAACGCTTCAGCCTACGGTAGTGTATGCCAGATAACCGTACTCCATTGCGTCGCCTTGCGATAGCTTCTTTGGTCTCCGCAAGTAGCTCGTTGTACCGATCGTCTGTGATTAATTGTTTCCTCTCCTTTTGCACCCCTAATAACTGATTTAATTGTCTCTCGAACTCGGCCTTCATTGTTGGTGTTGCGCACTTTTCACATTCTCAGCCAGACATTTATGATGTTGCTCCTAATGGCACAGATAGACGACTGAAGTTGAGTTGTTTTCTAGAATATACCCACCCGCTATGCGGAGTGAGCTATATATCATCCACAGCCAGAGAGATACCCGCTTCCATGTGAAGAGCAATTAAATTATCAATCGTTTTGTTTGGTTTGTGGAGTTTGATCGAGGGTATACCATCATGCATATATTCATGTTTGGCTGACCTTTCGCCCCATGCGCGCGAAGCACGTCGCACGTGATGAGCACAGAGTACCTACTTATTATTATGCTTCACGTTGTGTTACTCACTTCGAGTACTCAGTACGAAAGCGAGTTGTATCTATGCACTGCCACAACAGTAGGTATTAGCTCCACACCGATATAAAGCGAACGATAAACAGGCAAAAGCACAACATACAGCATGTTCTAAGTTCTTAGTTCTATGAAACGAAAGCACTTCTGCAGTTTCGCTCCGCTCTGACATTGTGGGTCCGCCAGCGTTGCCATATTGTGTGTTTTCATTCGTCATGCTGATTTTCATCGAACCTTTATTGTGACAAAGACTCATGAGTTCTAGCGGTATCAATGTTTTGATGGAATCGGAATGACTTGCAGCTTACGCCACACAAAAGCGGTATTGATGGATATTTAATTAGGTGAATGATTGACATACCAAATTGCCAGCTCACACGATTGCCAGGTTTTGTCCCAAACTCTGACAATTTCATTTTCTGATGTTTTGCCTACATGTAATTTGTCTGACAACGTTGTCAGGTAGAAAATTGACAGTTCACACGGTTGGTAAATGGTTGTTTGCAAATATTTGCGGATCCGTTTGCAGACATTGTCAGACAAATAGTTTTTTTTTTTGTTTTCCATTCGGTGGTGAAGTCTTGATTGAGAAGCGCGTAATAATAGAAAACAAATTTAAATGGAACAAAAAGATGCAATTGCGCTTGTTTTGGCCGTGTACGTATTTGAGAGCAGCGAGGAGGATGAATTGCCACATAAACGTCGGCGGGTTTGCAAGAAGGATTGGGTGACCCGCGTCCCACAGCAGGAGGGACTTTACGCAAAATTGCTCGTGGAATTGAGAACTGATGAGCCACAATTGTATCGCAATTGTTTGAGTATGAAGTCCAAACAATTCGATTATGGTCTTGCTTTAGTGACTCCGCATATCCCAAAGCAGGAAACAAATATTCGTGGGAGCCTTTCAGCGGCTGAGCGGCTTACGTTAGTTCTACGCTATACCAGCTACCGGGGAACATTTTCGGTCCCTGCGGTATCTGTTCCGCATTCCTGCATCAATGATCTAATCCATCATTCCAGATGTTTTCGGTGCAATCTATAAAGGATCATAGATATTTCTAGATCCTCTTAGAAGTATCATTAAAAAAGGAAAGGGTTACGTCTTCGTCCACGTACATATTTGAAATTATTTAATTCTCACATTTTGCACCAATCCACAGAAAAATGCCAAAAAAATTACACCGAAACTTCTTTTTGTTCGTTCAAATTATGAAAAATATTTGTCTACAAATGAAAAATTTGTGGATGTCGCAACCACAGCACATGAGTCTGCAAATGTCTTGTTTTCAATGGTCTTGTTTGTGAAGTCGTTTTTTTTTTTTTTTGATGAGAAAGCCAAAGCACACTAATGTTCCGTTGGCAAGAGCGCCTGTTCAAGTTAGTTGTGTACAGAACGTGACATAAAGTGCGAACTAAGTCGAAAGCCCGTGCGTGCAGTAAGTTTTTCGATACTTTTTAATGCGTTTCAGACAGACGATGGCAATTACTTCCCCTGGCAAAAGATAAGTTCGCTACTTTTTAAGAATGTTATCAAATCTGTGGAACCTGGAAGTTAGATGCTTCGCTTGAGGTTATTTTTAAGAGAGTAACAGATAGCTGGCAAACAATTCGCTTGAAATTACAACCTTTTCGAAATCCGCCACAAGTTCATCGTCAGATCTAAGTTATTTTTCAAGCATTTGAATTCTGACAGTTATTTTTACGTGTACCTATATATTCGCATTCCAAAGAGATTTCTTCTTTTCTCTGTCAGGATTCAGGAAGTGAAGCGCTTCGACTTTGCCAACCAAAACAAACCAAATGTCAACAGCATGCGCTAGGAGGAGCTTTTGGAAGCCAATTATTAAATAGAATCAAGAAGATGACAAACGCTAAACAGATTTTTGCTTACAGAGCTTTTACCGCCAAATTACTGTATAAAGTGTGAGCATTGAGCAATCATGTACGGCTCTATCCGATAATGCCGGATCAGATTCGAAATACGCATTGGGCTCGCTTTTGCAATGACGTAGAGTCTTGCAAATAACTCAACTTTCTTCTCATGTACTGTTAGAAAAATGTTGATGACAGTAATTTTCCTTCCTTACCGTACCTTCCCAGTTTTGCGATGCCAGACATTTTGCTCCCAACTATCCAAACTAGGCGCTCTGTCTTCCTTGTGATGGTTTGGACTTTGAAACAGAGTTTCGGTCATCTTTTGTCATCCCTATCTTGGAGTCGACTCCATAGCAAGAAAGGGAGCATCAGAAACGTCCAAACTACCTATAGTGAATGAAAACAACAGGGCAAGAACCTGGCATAACACTCAGGGCATGAGGCAGGCCAAGAAACTTCTGGGGCAATACAACCGGGAAAGATTCCAAGCTTGAATCGGGATGAGCAAAAATAACCTCCGTATCCTAACGGCGATTTGTATAAACTCATGGAATACCTTAGGAAACTAGGCATATCTGAAGAAGGTCTCTGCAGATTCAGCGATGAGTCCAGTGAAATCTCAAAACACCTACTGGGATCATGTGGGGCACTGACCCACAAACGATTGAAATACTTGGGCAAGTAAGTACCAACTATCTGATGAGGAAATACTGTCACGGGATCCAGTTCTCATCCTTAGTCTCTTAAAGTCTCTTAAAGGAAACTGGACTAGAGAGATTGCTATAGAACGGACTTCTTCCGCCAAATAGAAAGAAGAGTACAAGAACCATTAAAATGATTCCGGAAGGAATTATACTGTGAGGGGAACTCCTATGAGGGAATATACCTCTCTGAGGCGTAATCGGACATTAACCCCAAATAGGCCTGAGCTATCCAGCCATGGGTCTCAAACGATCTCATGCACACGCCCAATCATAGGTCACACCATATGCAATTACTGAGTGAAAACTGTAGACAGTTAATCCGTAGCCGTTAGGAATTATTCGCCTTGAAAAGCGACTTGCATTTCTGTCAAAATACTTTTGCCGACTAGTGTACGTTCCAAAAAAAATATGTAAAAAAAAAAATTTCAATCGAATTTAATTATTTATATAAATAGAATGATTAGGTTCGTGTTAAAGGTCCGCCAGCTAATGTTTACGATAACAATTTCCAGTGACTTGTTTCGAATCAGCCTGCAGGTATGCAAGCATTTGAGACAATGTTTCACAAACTGGTTTGATTCGTGTATGTGCCTTAACATATGTGGTTTGATTGAACGTTCTTCTCGGTCTATGAAAGTGATTATGGCACTGGCAGTGCAAGTAGTTCACTAGCAGTGCCCTAACTCATCCTAACAAAAATGTGCCAAACGACACTTTAACTCTGAATATATCTATAGGTACCTAGTTTGAAAAGTGTCAAGCAGGAAATATTATATTACTTTGTCTCACTTATAGAAAGCATTGATTGAAGTAGACATTTTTGATTTTCTCGGAAAAATGTTAAACAAATGGCAGATTGAGGTTCTTCTTAATCTTAACTGCTTTTCTTTTATTTTTGAATATGAAAGAGTGCGAGATAAAAATCACTACACTGATGGTAGACTGTCCTGCTGAGTGCTAACATTTCAAAAAGACGTTCAAGTTGCTCCTTTTGATATTAAACATGCATAGGGTGACCAGAGCCAAGCACAGCAAAAAGACATCTTCAAAAATCTCTTATGAAAAATTCAAAAACAACATCCAAAGTAACAAAATATAAATATTTTTTTGAGTTCATTAAAACGAACAAAAAAACATAAATTTTAACAAATTCAATAAAATTGCAAAAGAATTAGCTGTCAAATGAGTGGGTGTGTCCAGTGTTCAAAGACGATTGTTAAAACAAAAACAAAACATGTTGTTGTGTTCAGAAATGAATGAGTTCGGGACCAAAAATATTTTAGGTGATTCACGCCAGAAAGATGCAGAAAATTTCTGAATTAGTGTTGGAAAATAGTTTTGTTTGCAGTTTTGTGGTGCCGAAAAATTCTGAAAACGGAGAAATTGCATAGTTTTGCAAAAAGTTATCGGACATTTATTTTTTTTGATAAAAAGAGGACGTCTGGTCAGCACAGTCATGCATGTACAGAAGTCAGAGTGTCTTGCGCATATCCAATTCCGTTATAATATTCCAGCTTTAGCCCAGTAAAAGCTACTATGGAAAGGTGCAGGGCAAATGACATTCAGCTGCATACTTTATACGTTGCTTTGTATACGTTGCTGCTTGGTGATGAAGAAATCTCCTCTAACGGGTTTCCTCCACATTCTCCACTGATCAGTAGGCAAGTAGTGATGATTAGTGTGACCATTTTTGTTTTTTGTTTTTATTTTTGCGCAGATACGGAGTGTTTTTTTTTCGGTTATTGCACAGTTTTTGACATTTTTATGTGCCATTTCTATAATTAAGCTCTGTATATTTTTAACCTCATTTTCGCTGTCGGAATATCGCTTCAAAATACCCACTCTTTCTAATACTGACTTAAGTTCATCTGCTTTTGCCGGCAGCCACTTAACAAATTCCCTATACAAGTGAGCTGTATGTTTGAATATTTTTTACCATGCAAATTCCTATTGAAATCGTTTCTGATTAAGTACAATCACAGCCCTAAACACTTTCCAATTCGCGTTTTTAGCACTTTCTATCGGATTTCTTTATTTGCTCATGCACATCACTCGCACTATCAGCAACTTCATGTAAATACATTGTGCCTCCCTAAGGTCAGAAAGTATCTGTACCTCATTTCAAAGTAAACGATTCATTATCACCAGTCGAGTGCTTAAGCAAGCAAGTCTGAAGTTTGCTTATCGCACAATAACCCGCACAGTCGTACACGGTGCGCGGTTACAATAGACGCAATAAAAACAACACATGTTCGCCTACCAACTAGCGCCCCAACTTGCGGATTACAGTGTTGTTGCATGGATATTTATTTGTATGCAAATCAATTACAAAAAAAAAAAGTAAAAACCGCTAACGTCTGATATTACATTTTCTTTTCATTGCCAACAGCGGCGATGCGGACAAACGTCTGCAAACATTTTCAAACCTATGGAAATTGCTGCGCTATCGTGGGCTGTTTTGTTTGTACCTACCCTTTGATTGAAATTTTACGTGATGCAGCTACAGTTCCTAATTTGTGTGTCTACCGCACTTACTTAGGAACTGTCTCTTTGCCAATTAATATTCAATATGGTGCGCATGTGGCGGATGCGAATGACTTTCTAAAACAAAAAAAAAAAAAAAAAAAAAAAAAAAAAACTAATATTGTCATCACACGTTCCGGAGTGATAACAGTTTATGAATGAATATTTGACGTATGTCTCACAACTGACAACAGAGACAGCAATTTTATTAAAGTGTTGATGCTTTTCCAATTAAGGTTTAAATGGGGCAAAAGTCCAAAAATTTCCAGATGGGAAATTTTTGATTTTGTCATTACTGTCAGTGTCAGAATAGAATATTCTTATCAAAGGTTCGCTCAGTGAACTCAGTAACTAATTAGTTCACGTGGTATTCACGAATTGAGTTGACTTGATCAAGTTGTAGACCCACTTCTTTGCGTCTAACGAAACTTTTTTTAAGTGGTGAGACATTTAACCCTTCGCATTGGATTGATATATTCCTGAATACATTTCTGATGAAAAATATGTAGAAAAAAAATGTATTCTTCTTTTCGTTAAAGAAATACACACAAACACACGATTATGTTTTAAACCCCACATATCAACAGTTAAGAAATCAGCTGTCTCTGTCCAATCACCTTCTCTCCCTTTTGTACTTGATCGGTGAGCTAACTAAACTTCTAGTACATTCTTGTGTTCAACCGATTTGTTCGAGGATGAGCTGGTTTTAAGCGCCGCATTATTATCACAATTATAATCGATTAATAAGTACTAATCATCAGTCATCAACCATATAAATTTAATGTCTAAAATGGATGGCGCTAATTGCATCTATATATAGTTGGCGCAACAGGTCTGTAGAGACCCAAGGCCTAGCTTCTCACAACCATTCGTTTTTGTGTGAGTTTCATTTTTGGAACGAATGGAAGGGATCTACAATTTTATGCCGATTCCAAACGGCTAATTGAGAAGCTCTTAAGACAGTTATACTCTCGGATGTTTGTCAGACGTTCGCGAGAGGCGGCGCAGTGGAAAAAACCCTAAGTTGGAATTTGGGTTTTTGCGGGATTCGAACCTGAGCCCCTCGCTTAGTAGTCCAACACACTAACCACTAAGCCACTGCGAATTGCATCTAACAGAAATAATTTAGCACAATCCACCATCTTTCCATCCATATAACATATCGAATAAGGGAAATCTATAACTTCCTGTGGCTATTTTCTCCTTCCCAAAAGAAAGATTGTGTAACTTTTACTATTTCATAACTTTATTAATAACATTTTTAAACTACGAATAGAAGTTTGTCGGCAGATCGAAAGTTGAGTATTAACTTCAGCAGACGTTTTCACTAGTCGACAATAACCATAACGAGAAAGAGAGAGAGAGAGCAAAACAATCAAAAGCAGAACTGATTTGCGTCCACAGTGACCGGGTTCACGCAAACCCAGCGCTTATTTTCGCGCTTTGATGTGCTACTTGTTTTCGCATGCTAGAATATCTTTGGTAAATGGGAACTTCACTTCTTATTAATAGGTGCGAATTTCCAACAGCACAGTCTGTTGGACTGGACGAAACAATGTGCAAAAGCGACATTTGAAACTCAATGAACCTGAAAATCATTAAGGCGACGTTACATAACATATGCAGATGCACTGCTTTTGAATATTCGACGAGTAGATATTGCTCGTTTCTTTATAACACCAAGGCACTCACTCGTTTAATTTGGCCCACGAGCTGGTTATTACGTGTACTTCAGACTAATTAAATTGATAGATGATCCACGAGTTGTTTCGCCATCTCGCACTGTGTATAGACACCGCGTACATCCCCCCAGCCTTGTTTAACCACAAATACCATTCATTTTTGCACGTCTTCACTATGCAATCATCTTGTCTCGTCTGTTTTATGTAATCCGTGTCGTAAGCGTTGAGCAGAGTTCAATCCGCAGCCACCAATCAAAAGAATATCTTCAATCTGCATCGATATGCCAAACCAGGTCTTCTGATGTTTCGAAGAACAAGGTGCCTGTTGGGCTTGGGCCACCTTCTCATCCGTCGATTAACAAAACGCTAAATGCAGAGCAATGGCAAAAGTAAAAGAGTGGAAGTTTCACCTTTTAATAAATATTTTCAGTTTATTATTTTGATTTTGTTGCAAAGAATAAAATGATTGAATACATAGACAATGAGAAAAGAGAAAGGAAAACCTGAACTTGGTGCGGCAGCAGCAGGAGGGGGATATAGCACTGCTGACAAAATGCACACCAGTTGCAACTTGCAAGCAAACAGCAATGGGCAACGCTTGGAATGAAAATGCGCGCATGCAAAGTGCGCAAGCGTCTTTGGTGAATTCGATTCGTCGAGTATTTTGTTGTTGACCTATCGCGGATTCCGTTAGAAAATATCAGGCAATATTTTATGGAGTGGGAGTGACTTGACTTGATGTTCTGGATAATTCCATGGAATTACGTGTAGTTGCTGTGATTTTGACGTTTCAGCCAAGTGCAAGTGTGTGCACACATCTCGATAGGGCTTAATTGCTTTAATAGCGGGGTTGCGCAACCATTGCAGGGAGAGTATTGCTTTTGTTTTGCATTTCAATTATTGTTACATGCAGCTTGAGTCATTGATGCGGTAAAGTGATTGAAAGTGCGCGGTAATCAGTTAGGATCAACAGCAATGCGACCTATTTATTTTGATTAACTTTTCACTCCAGATGGGGGTGGAGCACGGCTTCTACCAACAAGCCCCTCCAGCGAAGCGAGCTCGGTGCCTTGCTAGCTGCGGCATTTATTTTCGATAAAAAATTGTGTTCCTGAAGGCTGCTTTTTAAGTCCAATTTTGTTTGCACTGCTCAATGATTGAATATGTGAATATTTTGAAGGTGGCAGTATATAGTTTGGTGGCCTATCGTTAAAGGTTACATTGCATGCTGATGACCTTGCAATTTCCTTACATAAACCTGTGACACTGTAACTTATGATAAATAACTGCAAATTGTTGGGTTTTGAAGTCAACATAAAAAGGTCTTAAATTATTGTTTTTCAATCATTGGACTTAAGAAAGGAATCCAATTGAAGAGGCCAACCTGTCACGCAACCTAGCCTTACGTCGACAAGTTTTCTGTGAATACATATATGGATTCCCCTTCCAATTTGAGTATGTATTTGTTTTCTTCAGGAAAACCACCTCAAACAAAAACAAAAAAAAAAAAAAAAATAAGCACATAACCCTCCCTGTGTACAGTCGGGTATAAACTAAAAGGAAGAGCTACTTCCGACTTAAAAGCCCATAGATTCCCTTAGGTAAATTGGCAAAGGTTGATATATTGCCAAAAAAAAAATGCTTGCATACTGATAGGTACTGAAATTAGTTGGAACTATTTTCAATTTAGGTAAAAACTAAATGAAGACTGAGTCACATTAAAATTCGAATTGCTTTTTCTAGTTCTTATCCAGCAGTTTCAAGCATGGAGTCAGAGGGTATTTGAATTTAACGTATATGGTCGCCCCAACATTTTCTCATACATTTTGACCAGTGGCTATAATTGATGAAGTACACAGCTTCATACAAGTGATTCTCAGAGTAGCAACATCCATATAAAATACATTGTATATTAAAATGCTTGAACGCATTTTCAAGCAGCTACATTGATTTCGTCAAAGTTTTAATTAGTTTTAATTACATCATATTATTATCAATTCAAGCGGTTGCAATTTGCACTTACAAACATGCCAAAAATGTGTGCTATTTAAAAAAAAAAAGCACAAACCGAATCTATGTGAAATCGCATGGAGACGGGAGACTTGACCTTTGCACATGTTACCAATCTTCTTTTTTTTTTCTTTACATTTTTCGAAGAAGAAATCTTTGTCAATTTATTTTTATAATTTTTTTGTTTATATTTATGCGTCATTTAAAAAAAATGTTTGCTCGCATACATACAACAGTCAATACGAAAATATATTTATGATCGATCTTATTATTTGCTGTCACTTATGATGACCCTAATCATTAACTATATATGCTCATTGGATGGAGATAAGCTTTTTCTTTTTTAATTATTATCGTCGTCAAGCATTTGGGTTCAATAAATGGCGGATTTATGCATCGCACGCATAGAATTCTTTCAATGTCACTCACAGAAGGAGATAATCATTCAATTGCGCTAGTGGTCGTACAAAGAGGTGACACGAGTCGGAGTCCATTTTGCACCTATCCTATTCCCAAGAGCGAGTTGGTCAAATATTTTCTCGTCCAATTATAGAATTAAATATGAAATTATAACTAGAATTTGTTTCAGTCGGGTCATTATATATTTGAAAACAGTGGCCTTGATTGTTTTGCAAGAGAATTAAACTTGCAATTAACGATTTGACGATTTGAAAGGCAGCTGAAGCACTTAAACTATTTTGTAATCTACCCATGAGGAGGTGATAAATGAATAAGTGTGTCCTCTACTGTTTGGAATTTTTAAATTATTTTCAATCAATGTCGATAGTGGACTAGGGATTTTTTTTTGTATTCTGGCTTTACAAATTTTGTGTGCCATCTATTGCTTGTTGATTTTATAACAAATGTCAAATATTTTTAAGGACATTTTGAAATGTTCGTAAAGCTGCTGCGAAAGATCGCCCAACTCCACTTAAATAAGGGAAAAACTATTCCTGTATTTTTCGTTACAAATAGTGACGTTCAAGTTGGGAGCCATTGCAAAATCATTCATGGCCATTTCATCAAAAAGACATGCAATTCATCAAAAAGACAGCTGAACCATATGATAACTCATCCATGGAATTCAATCATAGCATAGAGTGCATCCTAATTGAGTGAGTGAAATGAAACACCCTCCCCGAAAATGATTGTAGACGACATTTCCGACAACACACCTCATCTCATTGAATAAGTTCAGTTGCCTTATAGATGAGGGCACCAGGAAATAAGACCCCAGAAAATAAGAAAATAAAGCTGGGATATATTTTCATAATGAAATAATGCCCCATTTTTAAAATAGTAATTACGGCGCAATGAAATGGGAATTACGTTTTTAACGAACGAATTGTCTTGATGACAGTTGAAATCAATAAAATGAAAGGCTGAATAACCTATGTTAAAGTCACTGTAAGTTCGATCTTAAACTTAATCCAGATCAAATAACGAGAGTTCCAAATTACGATCTAGGTCTGACAATTTTCTAACTCGTTTCTGATGACACTTTTCATCTGCCTAAGTTGAGAGTAAGAGAGGGACATTCGAAAAATGTAGCCGAATGTGAGGGGACTTCAAAAAGTACCAATTATCTTATGGAACCTGAATTAAATTAAAGTCACTATCCGATTCCTATTTGATGTGCCATTTCGCATGCTCGTAATGAAGTAAATCGCGTAAGTCAATCCGTTCATTCTTTCTTCTTAAAAATGACAAAAAATGAGGATTAAAAATTAACAAAATAACGAGTAAGGAGTAACGAGTAGTGAGTACAGTAGAAATTGACAGATAGACAGATATAAAAAAAATATATATTTTCACATGATTTCATGGAAAAAGAATGCAGCTAATTCACTCAAAGATAGACTACTAATTGACAGTTTGCAATATTATTTCTTTTATAAATAAGTTTTTAGTTGATGCAATTGGCTGAAAGCGGCCCGAAGTGTATACACGAAACGTTGGTGGCTACTTCCAACTTCCAAGTATCGTTAAATATTCTCAATTCGACAGATGTTTTATGCCCAATTCACAATTCGGCGTTGAACGCGTGCGTGCGTCGGCGCGCTTTGACACGCTTTATCGAAACTTTACGATTTCAAATGCCAAAGTGCGCGAGCAAGAATTTTGTAAACCGAAATGATGCTTTGAAGCGAATGCACGTTGAGAGGGTAGAGTATGACAGACTAAAAGTTCGGTTTGTTTCTTGGCTAAAAAACACAAATTCAGAGCAGAATTCAAATTTCAAGTGTACTCCTTTTTTTTCCTTCTATCTGTAATTTTTATGCACGAATTGAAAAAGGATTCTCTAAAATACAAGAAAATCATATTTAACATTATATGTATCAAATCAAAAAGCAACCATAATTGATTAATATTTGTTCTCCAAAAAAATCTAAAGAAATCAGTAGTTGCTCTACAAGAAAACATTTTATTCGTCATTTCCACACACTGAATTAATTAATTTTCATTCAAAGAACATCATATAGTTTTTTTGAGAGTTGTGTGTGATAAACATTAGTGGATCTGTGCTACTCCAACTATGAACGGCACATTCTATGCCTTCAAATCGAACAAGTCGAAATTCTCAAGTTGTCAAACGCGCGTGATAGTAGAAAGTAGGTCTACTCAGGCGTCGCGTTGAACTTTACGATATTTACGATCTAAAGTCGATTCAACGCCTGTTTCTACATAATTTCTCAACGCACGCACGCGTCAACGCGACATTGTGAATTGGGCATTAAGCTTTGTTTGCGAAAAAAGTAATACATAATTCCAACAATTTCGAAAAATTTTGGAACTCATAGAATTCGTATCCCGTTGCGACTGACAGATAGATTGAATACACGTCAGAAAGGTGAACCATAATCAACGCCAAGGGTAAAGGGGGTCAACTTTCCGCTTTTGTGCCAGTTCGATCCGTTGACAGCTGCCACTAATTGATATAAAGCACATTCATTGGTAGAATAATTGAATGAATGAACAAAACTGTCATGGCCGTCGGATGAATTGAGACTTAGCTCCTTTGTTGGTCGAAACTTAAGACCCCAATACAAAAAATGTGTCTATTGTGGCGTGGAATGAATCATGGAACCTAAACTGATGAAGTGAAAACAACCCATTAGTCACCAAATAAGTTCCACTTCCAACTGGAGAACGGAATCTGTCAAATAAGTGTCATTTCCCACCAAGCTAATTCTAGAACCAGCTGGAATTTACTGGAAATTTATCAATTGCTGAGAAAGAGGAAAAGTATGTGCGCCAACTGTAGAACCAATTGGAATTAGATAGAAAGTTCTCGAAGAGATGGCAGAACAGATATAAAAGGGCAGGTTTTAGTACAGGGGGACGCAGTTGATTTTTAACAGTGATTGGTTAAAATTCGAAATAGTAATCGGTTGTGAAGAACTGTTTAAGTAATATTATTTTGGTACTAAATATGTGAATAAACCATAAAAGTGTAATAAAAGTGATTTTACTAGAAAAGTTTAACAGAATAGTGTTTTTTCTTTCGAATCCCAGCCCAAATGTAACACTATATAAAAAAAAAATCTGTCTTTATAATTATTGAGAAAAACAAATATTTTGCCCATCAGATAAGCAACAAATTTTATGGTGTTCCAATGAATAAGTTAACGTAGTCGTCTCCATTGACGCAACGGACATGACACCGACTGTATCTATGGGTTGATCCCTTAGGGCTCAGGCAAGTGACTCGTTGGTTGTTCCAATGTTGAACAATTCGATAAGGCTTTGATGTAGTACACACCGAATGTTTGATAGTGTCTTGTTTTCTTAATTTAATTATTTTCCTTCGTAAATAAATTTTTCAAACCTGATTATGATAACAAAAGACTGTTTAAGTATCTCCGGGTCTTATCAAAGCAATGGTATGGGCTGAGTCAAACTAAAGTCGAAACATAAAGACAGTAAAAACCAAATGTCACTTATGTATCGACTTATTAGTACTGGATTTTTGAATATGAATTATTTATAATAGGTTGTTTTATTTTGTGTAAAAATAATAGAGATATGAAAATCATTGAATGGAGAACACTCGACAGAATAGCATCGAGAAATAATATGCATTAATATTCTACACGACCACGACCTATGAAGAAGTTAGCTTGCTGACTAAGAACTGCACGCAACAATGCTTAGAACTTGCGCATAACCGAAATGATTAGTATGCGCTCGTTAATGAGGTTATGCACTTTCCAGCTCCAGACAGCCATTAAAATAACAAACAAATTTCGTTTCAATACCACAAGACTGTTCAAAGAACTCATTTATAAAAAAAAAAAAAAAAACACCCACAGCACAGAGCCCAATGAGCATTTTGAACCATAATCTTCAGCGAATCAAACTTGTTAAACTGGAAACAAGAGTGAAAGAAGTAATTTCTCTTAACAGTATTTGAATACTCGACTGTGAAATGGAAGGAAAAAAGACTGCAAATGTCGCAAATGACATCAAGCTGTCCTTGACCATTATATGAATGCTAATTGCATGTAAACAATAACTGGTTTCAGGAGCATTTCTGTTTCAACAAAAATTGATTATCATTCACTGTTCATTGATCCTGCGGAGGCTCATCTTAGATCTTAAAGTGTGCTCACGAGTAGCTGGAAATTTCCGCAATTACTGCACCTCATCAGAAATAGAATGTAACGAGACTAGCTATACCCCCTCATAAAGTATTTCTTAAATGACTTTGCAGGCTGCAACATTGTATGCACTTATTTATAGAACTTGTGTATTTAAAGTATGAAAATGGCGAGACAAAATTTAGCGATTATGACCTTTCAGAAAATTGATAAGCCAAAGATGCTGAAGAATACAAATATTCAAAACACTGGCATGATTGGCAGAGCATGCAAAGGCAGTGTATGTTGCTGTATGTGGCAAATGAAGGTGCAAAACAAATGTATTTTTTTTTATTCTTAAAGACCTTCAGTTGGAAGAGGGCAGTGATAACATATGCTACGTTTACGGTATCACTATACGATTTGACTTTGACATTGACACTTAGCAGAGCACTTAATTATTTAAAAGAAAATAAATTAATTATTAATGTATTTAGGATGGAATTTTAAAATTGTGCAAGTTTGTTTCATATTTTAGCGGGACTAAAGTGCAAAAGTTTATAATATAGTTTAGTTCGAGTTTAGTTGAAAATTAGATTTGATCTAATTAAGGCGGATATAAATGTATGGGCATTTCATTGCCAATTTGCCATATACAACTTATCTATCGGACATATCATCCATTCGTCACCAAGGTGACTCGATTCGCTCGCATCATCAGACAACTTTCTTCTCTGAAGAATTGCAGTCTGCTAAAATATCTATATGTATGAGTTGTCCTTGAATTAAGTTCAAGAGTTGTATCGATACGGAATAGTATCGTCTTACAACTGCAAAGCCGCGTTGCCGCCCCCTTTTTGAACCTCAAGACCAACGGCGCCTTTTTTGTTTTTAAAAAATATATCAAAACAGTAAAATACTCATCTAAATTCTTGGAGTGGTTATCGAGATGAGCGCTGTCATACAGAAAGATGCACTACACTGCTACCAATTATAGCTAAACCGTGATGCTAATAATAATTTTTCGAACTCACAATGGCGAAGTTTTCCCTACAAGCATATTGTGACCTACAAAATATATAAGAATAATTATTAGTAAAGTCCAAAGGCTGTATTTCATTGTATTGTATTTCATTCAAAACAAAATACTATCCAAACACTGCCAGTAGTAATAAATTAAAACTCTTAAAATGTTGGCTATATCGGTGGAATAGTTTTGAGTCTACTGGTGTATGTGAACTTAACCATTTTTTTCACAATTGCGAAATTTGCATGAACAACATTGCCACTGTTAACTACTAAAATTCAAAGTCGAAACTAAAAAATGTTTAATATATTAATTGTACTTAATATTTGCGAAAGCGCCACTTACAGTACCTCTGCCAATGATGTCAACGCAAGTGATTAACATGGAACTAAAAACTTAGTAGGAATAGACTGACAGCTTTTTTTTTTCAATAGGTTCTTTCGTGTACTTATACAGCATAAAAAAATGAAAAATGTCAAGTCTCAAAAATCGAGAGACAAATCTCAAAAGAAGTACCTGACCGGTTTTCTTACAAAAAGTGTAAGAAATGTCATTTGGACATGGAACAATATGGAAATAATGTCATTTTGCTATTTGACAAGGTTCTATTTAAATGCAGCATCTACAAAATAAGTTGGAATTGATTTTTTTATAAGCGAAATACCTATTAAACTTAACATTTTGAATGCGCTGATATGTTCTATTAGAACATTCATTTATTATTGCTTCTTCCTCCGACATCGTTGAAGACGAAAATAAATAGAGTTTTATTTGCCAAACTCTTGAGCTGTCACTTAGTTGCCAGTTTTCATTTTTATTTTTTCAGTAATTCGAAATTCGCCGAGTAGAAATTTACGAAAAAATGTCTGAGAGAAAAGTCTGTGAATCAGTGATATCAGGTAATTATTTCGTGTACGAAAAGTCTGGTACCACTGCGAGATAAAACAAGACATTTTTGTTCCTATAATTATAATTATGCTTGATTTGGTTTTTAATTTTTGACGAAATTTCGTTTCGCCGGCAAATGACCACAAAAAAACGACAACGAAGTTTCAGAGAAGAATCGATTAAGAATATTACGATTTTAACATGATATCAATTTTTAGTTATAATCTTTTCAATAAGATTCCGTTTAATATCGTAGAACAACAAACTCAGACATTCTATATTAATTTCGCTTGTGCTCGGAATTCGACCCTTTCTTTTAATCATGTAATATTAAAAAACGTAATTTTCGAAAATTATGTTGTGCGACATCTAGACAATCATTAAAACCAACCGTCAACACCTCGGAGATATTATGCCCCTAATTTAAAATTTTGTAGATATACAGTTGCTTACTTTAAGAGGTAGGTAAATTGCCTTCCTTCAGCAATAGGTTCTAATCTAAGATGAGTTGTATTCGAATTACGTTACTATGTTAATATGGCGGCGACAAATTGAATATTATCAAAATGATTAGTGGTTAGTGTGTTGGACTACTAAGCGAGGGGTCCCAGGTTCGAATCCCGCAAAAACTCAAATTCCAACTTGGGGTTTTTTCCACTGCGCCACCTCTCGCGAACGTCTGACAAACATCCTAGACTCCTAGAGTATAATTGTCTTTAGAGCTTCTCAATTAGCCGTTTGGAATCGGCATAAAATTGTAGATCCCTTCCATTCGTTCCAAAAATAAAAACTCACACAAAGCGAGAAGCTAGGCCTTGGGTCCCTACGGACCTGTTGCGCCAACTATATATATAAAATGATTTCATTTAACTGATAAGTATTTGTATGGGGATTTGTTAACATCATTCACAAGTTTGTGTTTCTGCACATCTATGACACACTTCCTTTCGAATATATAAGGTTTCATTATCCTCATTTCATAATAAGTACTTAAAAAGTGCACGGAAAATAACTTTCACTTGATGGCAAGAAATAGAAAACTCCAACAGCTATTCATATGCGTTTATGTCTTTAAAAATTTAGGTAACGAAAAATTTCAACCTAGAACTAAGAAAAACTATTATTTGCCCAACACACTCGGTAACGAATTGAGAATCCACCTCAGGCTACCTGACAACCGGAAGTTTAGGCTTTTTTCTTCAACTACAAATATTTACATGAATTCAAGGTCAAATACAACTTGTAGGCAATCCCTCTTTCTTTGGCCGAAGCAGTCGGCCTATTTAGTACTTAGTTTACTGTGATTTAAGGCTTGTTAAAAATTGTTACCCTTATGTTGCAATCACACATAAAAGCTATCACAAAAACCAGGAGGGTTCATGACATGAGAGTCAAGACAAGAATTAGATAATTGGTTACTTTTTACTTGTTTTTATTTTTATTAATTGAGAACTTTTTTATAAAAAAATTGTTCCTGAGTAAAAAAAAATTTCAAAAAGGGGATTTCACCAAATCTGATAAATATGATTTAAAAATATAGCTTTATATATACAGTCCACCCTTGCGGAGAGGTCTGAGCCATTGCCAACAAACATTGTGTTTTATTAAGTCATGATTCATGATGCATGAATATTGGAAAAGGACCGTACACCAGGGATATTTATGTCTATGAAGCGAATGCTCTTGCTTCGGGTGCTTTCGCGTGGTTTGTAATACAATTCCTATATAGATCATGCTGGCCGGGCATTGGGCAATCCTCTATATCACTAGAATAATCTTCTCGCTCTATGTGCGTTGTTGGTACCTCTCCCAAAGATTTCTCGTTGTTTTTCGATCAATGCGTCGTAGTTTTTGACAAGATGAAGATTTTAGTCACGGTACTCGCTGTAGGTATTTTAAACTCATTTGAATAGTGTCATGCGCTCTCACACGAATAGAGAAATTTAAATTAATTTCCCTTCTTCCAACAGCACAAGGCCAAATTATTTTACAAGTACGGCGATGCTTGAGTCTTGATATTGCACGTTGGCTTAGAGCGTTTCCCTGTCAGAGAACTCCTCTACAAATCCCCAAACTAGGATTACGAATAAGTTTATGTATTAACTGTCAGTTTTCCATTGTAAAATCAATGATATCCGTAAACATCATGCAACGGATAAAATAAAAAAGTAAACCATAATCTTCAACCTGAATAAAATGATGAATTCAAAAACAAATCTATATACTGAACTAAGGGTTTTTTTTTTCAAATCTAATTGCGTGTGCACGCCGTGTCTGCCAAAAATAATCAGCAGTCATCTTAATTACCTGGGTATAGGGTTTTGCGAAAATAATTTACACAAAAATGATCGTTTTCTGATTAGTAAGTAATTTAAACGAACTTTTATTGATATCAACTCGATTGACAACTTTGTCGTTTTGACAGTGAAATATTGTAAAACTGCACACGAGGATATTAACCTTTCGCATCGTATAACCTGACAGTTCAGCACAAACTTTAAATACTTCAGTATACCTATATAATGTCTATATAATGTATGCTTCCGGCTGCCAATCAGTGATTGCAGGGCGCATTTTGGCCGTCAGATCAGTGAAAAACAACTTTCAATGACACATGTAGTTTGAAACGGTTGATACGATGCTGGGTTAGTGATAAAGATGTTAGTGAATGAATTTATTGACAGCACTAACATATGATTGTTCTGTTGACTATCGCGTAGCTACATGTGTATGACTTGCATTTGTCTATCGGTGCCGCGGGGGCAATAAACTCGTTTTAAAGATTTAATTTTCAATAGATCTTTTCACAAACAAACAGAAAGTGAAGTTAAGTAAAAACTTGTAAAAACATGTTAGTCCGAACACCTAACAAATGAATGTGCTGGGAAACGTTTCTTATTTCATAATTTCCACCTACGCAAGGTGATCGATTGTGAATGGTTGGTCGATCAAAATCGAAAGCTATACGTCAGGCTGCAAAAAATGATTAATGAAAATAGACGGAAGTAAGACATCTATCCCACACATGTGGTTCCCCAAAGCTTAACCATTTAAGTCCAGAGAATAAAGTCACGAACCTAGTTCCTGTTATTGCAAAAAAGTAAAAAAAAACAACCTGCCAAGGACAACGTGCAACAGTTACATACATTTAGGAAACTCCAATGGTTTTTGTGGGGAAAAAAATGTCTCACGATATCTTTATACATTATCCGCTTTTGTTTCGTAAGAATCCACTAAACAAATCATAACAATAGTAAAGTGCTTAATTAGTGGTTTTGCTTTTTTTCTTTCCAGGTATGTTTCCGGTATAATAACTGTAAAGTGATGTTAAACAAGCAGTAAGTTTTAATCTGTTGTATTTTATTGTAAACTGCGGCAAGGTCGCATTCCTTTCTTGTGCTGCGAAATACGAAATAGTTATAAAATACCATTAGTAATGGACCTGAATATACTGGGACTGGGAATGGGTGAATAGAGCTGCCTTATTCAAGGTTTTTGAGTCCCGGAAGTTTTTATTCCCCTCGATCTAGATTTAAATCGAATCTCTTTTTTAATTGCTCAATCAACCAGCTACTTATGGGAAAAAATGAGTCGAAAAAATGTAATTTCTTCGTAAAACTATTAAGTGTAGTAATCATTCAACTTAGGTTTGTTTTAACATTTATCACTTTAAGTGGAAAGCAGCCCCTGACAGTTTCAGTTAAAAAACGTTTGCCAATAACTTGATGTGACGTTTTGAAAGAGCAACAATTTGTTTGTCGTTTTCCGTTGGAACTAAAGTCAACTGCAATACTAACTACTGACAGACTTTGTTTGGAGTGACCCCTTTCAACTGCTTAATTTCAGCAATCAATTTAACAAATGTGTATTCTTTTCGGAGAAATATTATTGACTCTCCTTAAAATTGGACATAACAATCGAGGATGAAATAAATGTGTGCTGTAAAATAATCGATCGATTGTCCTATAAATTATTTATACCAATATCTTTGCACTATTTTCGTTTGCAAAACAAGTCTTTCAAAGAAGCCAATGCCGTTTTTACTAGGAAAAAGTTATAGTTTCTGTAATAGTTCCTTAAATATTTTCTTCCGGATTTAAGCAATCACCTCACCCATAAAATTTATAAACACCAATTTCATCAAAGTTGCCATTTTCATAGGGTGTATTTATTTACCGCATTTCAAAATCGAAAAACAAAAAATAAAGAACAAAATGTTTGGGGGCTTTTTTGGAAAGAAATAGACAAATCTGGGCGTTTTTCAAATTTACCTGGAGGGTAATATTCTGTCCGTATGGCAACGTTGCCACCAATTATAGAATATGACAGACAGTTTGACAACTGTAATGGATTTTTGTCCATCTCTTGGGGCTTTTTTCGTATTTTTTCTCTCATTTTTAGCGCAAGCCATAATTTTTGCGATACTAATATAATCATTTCTAGTGGTCAGGCTAAATTCTTCGAACTCACAATGGCGAAATTATCCAAACCAAATTACATATTGTGAACAACAAAATATATAGGGTGAAGGTTAAAAAAGATTATTATAGTAAAGATCTTTTTTGTTGGCAATGACATTGTGGAGCAAGGCAATGTTTTTAATTTTCTCGTTTGTGGAGAGAAAGATATTGATTGCTTACGAAAAACTACGATGATGGGGGAACCTTAAAAAGTGGATTCCACAATTCTGTCTGTCTCTCTGTCGTCACCTCCTAAGGCATATAATCTAAATGCGATGGATTTGTTTCAAACTCCGCACGTGAAGGAAGAGCCTTTTATTGAACGGATTTCAAGTTTGTGCACTTAAAAGGAGATTGTTTATACTTTTTTCTAGTTTTAAAATTTTGCAATATTTTCCAGATCAACAGTAGTAGTTTAAGTTTGGAAAAAATGCTTTCAAAAAGGGTTCAAACGATTCAAACAAAATGTAATACTTGAGTAACTGTAGACATGGTTAATATGACTGGATGTAGTTAGTTTGTTGTTTTTTAAGTAATTTGGCCTTACTTAAGAACAAATTCAGCTAATTATCACTTGTTCTGTCGGCAGCCTGTGGCGGATATCAAAACGGACACGCCCTTATTAAAACAATTGTTACACCTAAACAATTTTTATTTTTAAGCATTTTTTCGAAATATGATTTTGTTTCAAATTTACCAAAATGAAAAATTAAATTTAATGTCGAACGAAACTTTCTCGGTCATCAAAAGTTCGGTTAGTAGGTAGGTAAAAATTTTAGAACCGATACTAGATAAAAGAAATGGTTCATAATATATACGAATAGTGCTAAATAGAATCCGCATTTTTATTGGAAGTGCGGTGTTGAGTTTAAAAAATATATATGAACACAGATCGGCTTTTTGAGAAATAAAAAATAACCTTATATATTCCAATTTTTGAAGAAAAACTAAGTGGGGGATCGTATTTAGAATACTTCTATTATCTTTTGTATGTATTTTGATCAAATCCGTTAGAGCAGTTTTTGTTAAATTTGGCAGACAAAACAGTTACAAATATTGCAATATTTAGTTTGAGAAATACTATTAAGTTGGTTGGTTTTGAAAGTTTTATCCAAATCGAAAATGTGGTTTTCGAGATATGAGTGGTTTCTAGCATAAGCATTTTCAGTGATTTGAATTGTAAATTAGGGTCGCAATAGTTTTGAAAATATCAATTTTACTCTTAGTTTGTATATTGGTCAAAATCGTTGGTGTAGTTTTCAGGTAAACTAAAGAAAACAACATTTTAAAAAACTGTCATTTTTCGAAAATCCATTGTACGATAATAAAGACGAAAACTGCGTTTGGTATTAAGTTATAAGTAACCATTTATTACCTTAGAAATAAATTTTTGCTGCCAATCATATGGACCGTTTTTGAGATGCGTCAAAATGTCAAAAGTTGAAATCATTAGACCCAAATAAAACTGGTATGCAAATTTTGTATGGGAAGTATCATTAATATTGAGGGTACCTTTGCAAAAATCCTAAGTTTGAAAGTTTGAACCAAATCCGGCCACCCGTTTAGGCTGTAGGCCTCAGGAGAATGCGGACAGACAGACAGACGGACAGAAATTCGCGACCCACTTCTTTGAGTTCCTCTATGATCTTAATGTCAGGATTGATTAATACCTCGAGTTCGAAATTTTGTACGATTAAAATATCTTTCTCTTACTACGTAAGGGATAAAGTTAGAAAATGGCTTGGGAAGCGATTTCGTCGGACCCTTAGTTTCTTGTCCCGGTCTTCATTTATGCAACAATCTCACAAGCTGCAAATGGACTCATTACAGACCGTTCTTCAAGCCAGATAGAGTAAAAAAATCGAACGCCCTTCGACGAAAAAACTAAAAGAAAAAAAGGAAAACAGCCTCTGGCCAGTACTAAAATAGATATTCAATTAAAAAACATTGTGAACGAAACACCTCTCCCTTCAAGGCCAGCAATATAACGATCCAACGAAACATTCGAGTGATTCTTACACATCAACAACACGACTTTTCGTTTAATCAACCATGTTCATTAATTATCAAAAGAACCCATCACAAGTGATTGATTAATAGCTCCAAGTACAGTAGTCTGTGTTGGGTGTCAAACGGACTCTTCAACTGATTATGCATAGCCTTAAGCTTCAAAAGACCAGCTTCGCACCTACAAAACCGATTTCCAAACGAGACCAAATGAAATATCAAATTTGAAAGAACTCATTTCAAGCCAAACAACACCGACGACCGACCACAAGCGCGCGAGCACAGGTTCATACACATTTTGGTCAGCAGTGGCACTCCAAACAAGTGCACGCTAAGCTGGTTTTGTGTTCGCATTCTGCGTTCCATGAAATGAGGCTCAAAGACTGCCTTCAGCAAGGCCGTTCGGCCCCGTGCTGCACTTTCAATAATTTCATATCAAACATCCCTTTCCAGACCTGTGCCGTTGATATATGACCAACCAAAGTGGTAGAAAAGGTGTGGTAACCGTGCGCTGCACTCTAAGCACGTACCGTATTATATAAAAACTTATTTACATACAGATGGATGTATGGACAGCAGAAATAGAAGAAAAAATTGTGTTTCTCTTGCGAGCGCGCGCGCCCGGTCTCAGTCACTAGGTCTGCGGTATGCACTGTTGCGGATGTGGACGCTCGCTCTGCACTTACTTGGCTAGTTACCCAGGCGGTTATTGTATTAATTACCTTGTTGAGAAATTGCTAAGCGCTCAGTTTTCGCTGCTCACCAACCAACTGCGATTGCGTATTGTTGTGCTTTCGACACACGTCGAACCAATTCCACGATTCAAATCATTTTCCAAATATGTACCCAAATTCAAATTCAGATTCTCTATATACAGCGACTGTTTGAAGATTTATAGCGCATACTTGGCGTTTTAGATATGTGCGCCTAACCTAATTATCTGTTTTACATTGGTTCTGGTTGACTTTATGGCCGCCAGGGCGTTGTTACTTTGTCAGCGCAGCTATAAGCTAGTCGTACATATATATATCGGCTGATTCAATCTCTGCCAGATTGAAAGTGTACAATTCTAAATTGGTGCGTGGTATTGAAAGGAAAAAAAAAAATTGAGAAAAAAAAACAACAAAACGTTATAAGCGACTTTGGGTGCGACGGCAATGCAAGACATTGAGTGCATTTGAAAGCAGACCACTCACCAACTGCAACTAGTCGTGGTTTAATGGCTAGAATTGAATTTAATCGGATTTACTTTATATGGGCTATTGGCGTTCAGTGGCGGGACCGGCTTTCTGACTCGCATATTCTATTGAATATTAGCTGGGGCAACCTTTCGTTTGAACACACCTTTAAAAGAAGTATAGGTACGCAAATTCTGTGCCATAAAGTATCCAAGATATTTGTTGTCTAAGCTTTAGATAGATTGCTGTTGCTAAGTACCTACAGGGTGTTACAAGGTGTAGACGGCAACTTTGTTGATCGCGATCAGTATAGCCTCGATTTTAGGATTTCTTTCAATGGGGAGGTTAACTTGCGTTCTGTGTAAACAATTTATGTAAACAATAGCCCTTAACTAACTGTGCAACATCTTTATCGGCAAAAAAAAAAAATTGATTGTATAAAATTCGTCAATTGAGACTCAGAGGCTTGAACTCTACCGAGAATTTGAAGCCTACAGTCCCGGAGAAGCGAAAACCATGTGCAAGAATTTCGTCCCTCTACGAGACACAAACCTAATTTGTCAAGACGCAAACGTCGGTCGGTCGATGTCATGTACCAGTTTACAAAGAACTTCGGAACTGGACGTCAAAATACATCCCATCAAAGTTCAGTTCAAATTAATTCGAAACCAAATGATTTTACAGCGCTACTAGCTGAAACAACGTTGCGCGACTTTACCAAAGTTTTACAATATTTTGTCCGCGGACAAGGCACACTTTACTTAGATTTTTGTATAAACTCCTTGATATATGGGGACAAAATTCTTCCTCGCTGTAAGAGGGGACAATCGATTTTAGTGTCGCTTTTTCCTCGTCTCGTTTATCAGACATTTTAAAGACTTTTCTTTATCACTACAATTTATAAATTACCAGTCAGTCTCTCTCTCTCTCTCTCTCTCTCTCTCTCTCTCTCTCTCTCTCTCTCTCTCTCTCTCTCTCTGAGAGAATTTATCCCCATTACGGCCATTTTGAGAGTCCTTTCCATTCTTATTACAAAGCTTATACAACTGACAGACAGCTGACACCTGGCGCTATCTGAGGTGAACATTTTAATCTTGTTTTGTTTAGTATTGTTTGCTTTTGGCGCACTTCGTTAAATGAATTGGCAGCTCCATGAGATCTTACCTCTTCAAAAATTTGGAGATCGAGGATTACAGTTTCAGAGACTCCCGTGCTCGAAATAATTATCCTTTTATTTATTGTATTAAATTATCGATCGGATAAAAATATTGTTTTTTTTTTTTGTTATAATGAACGTATAACCATTTATATTTTACAAAATCTACTGAAAGATATCCCATGGGGTTTTTTTTTTTACTTTTCGAATTTGTATTTAAATGAAAAATTGAGTTTTCGGATAGGAACAGTTTGAACAGTAGTTGACAACCTTTTTGTTTTGATAAAGGTAGTTGACACCTTTCTCTGCAGTAGCGATTTCCTTCTTTCCGGTTGCTTCTTTCGAGAAAGATTTTGTTTATATTATATTAAAGGCTCTCTTCAGTGGATGCTTGTAATCAAAGTTCAAACATTTATCAGTCTTTTTTTTTAGTGTACAATTTTGTGAATTTTGAAGGACTTGCAATTTATCCAGCTTAGTTTTTTTCTGAAATTGATTTCAGATTTTTCACAATCAAATCGAACGCGATCTGTTAAAAAGTGTAGGGGGATTGGGTTTGCTCAGCAAAAATATATTCGAGCAGTCTTTCGATTTCAAATTGTGTATCGGTAAACCCGGATCATCCAAAGAATTTAAAAAAATAAACAATTGAAATAAGTTTTCTATCCAGTTTATTTCTTTCAAAGTGCATTTTCCCATACAAACTTTCATAACCTCCCCTCAAAGTTTTGTTTTCGCGACAAAAAGCAGCCTATGTCCTTCTCGTTGTTTTTCTGAAAAGTTTAAAAGAAAAACCATGTAACTTGATTGAAAATTACGTGAGTTATAGGTAAACACACAAAATATCAAGTTACTTTTATAAATATAGATTATTAATTTAGCTATGCTCCTTAAAAGTTTTATATTTAGGTGTTTAATACAAAAATTAAATTCTTAAATGTATTCGATTTAGTTTATTTATTCCTTTTTATATTATTTATTTAAATATAAACTTATCAAACTGTGGCATTTTTGTTTCATAAAGAAACATGAAACAAATTTTAATAAACCAGTAGCTATAATTTAATCTTCCTTTTTGAATGGCAACAACTGTAGTTCCGTAGAGTGCCAACTGCGGTACATTTTTTGAGACATTTTCTATAATACATTTAATTCTGGGAGTATGGAATTGACTATACACCTTTCTAGAACACTCATAGCTTATGAAATTCTCTTCCCTAAATCTTTAAGAAGGTCTTCCCACTCAATGAATATTTTTAAAATATCGGCCTTTCAAAAATTGGGAACAGAATATAATCCAAAACACAATTCCCGATAACGATGAATTCTTACATTAAACCACTTAGTTAGTCAGTTGATAATATTTTGGATTATTTAGCGAAGAATTGCAAGTTCAACCCTCGGAAAGAAACAAATTACGTCTTCAGGCTTTTTAAATGCGCCGCAACGCGCGAACGCCTGGCAAACAAGAAAACTTCTCAATTTAAACATGTGCAGTGTAAAATCGAAGCTCCATTTTATTTATCCGAAACAAAAAGACTGACATAGAACGGTTCAATATGGACCTTTATTTTGGGCGGCAATTATGTTTTTTAATTCCGCTTGAAAAACCTCCAAAGAACAACGTCAACCCCACTGATCTCCTCTTCATTTTTTTATTTTCAAACATTTGCTTGTCCATCAAGTCACGCAAAATGTATGGCCAGCAAAACTATACCGTATTATTAACGGATACCGTGCATAATTAATTTAAACCAACTACCCACCAGTGCTATAAATCAATGCTATAAAATAAATCATCAAAGCCAAGAGGCAAACCATTAGTCCCAACACTCTTAGTGTTATTGATCGTAACACTAGTTTCTGTGCAAAAGGTTAGCCATAAATCGAATCACTCAAATGTAAGATGCAATAGGACAGGACAGAAATGCCAATGTTCCTTACATTTTAAAGTGCTAATTGCTCATGATGAGCACTGTATTTATGCATACGTCGCTTGTCAGTTGTTTTAATTGTATTTTTAAGTCTCCCTTGGTGCTATGGGAGGTAACGATTTATTTGTTTACCCTTCAATTTGTTGGAGTTTGTCAAAAATAGTGAGGTCATTCGCATCAGCAGGTTTGACAGTATCTTGAAACATTTTAAGTAACGCATAGTAAAAAAATAAAAGCCAAACAAATTATGGATAAACCAGTTGCTAGAAATATGCATAACTGTATTTTAAACTAGATGCTTACTATTAATGAAAGTGAAGCGATGGACAGCATTGTTTACATATAAATAATTAAACCTGATATCTATACGGTACAAACTAGACATACAGGATTTGCGATACTATTGCTGAATTCTTGGGTTATTCACTTCAAGATGGGCTTTAACATGTATTCTATGTGTCACCTGTTTAATATAGCAATATAGCAACCCCATTAATAGTTGTAGAAAATTCGCCCAACCTCAAATAGTTGAACGAAACTTCAGAATCCCATTCTTCAGGAAACAAACAAAATTTCAAAACTGACGACTGTCGTATAGGTAGCGTTTAGTTGTGAGAGTCGTTGATAATATCCAGCATGGCGCGTGAGGTATTGTTACTTTTACCACTGAATTGCTGAATATTGCTGAAATATTCTCCAAACTCTCCAAATCTTCTACGTCTTGTCGTTCTACTGTTATTTCCTCTCCACATTGTCTGTATTTTGACATCTGAGAAAAAGTGTGCTCCATTTCATTGAAGTGCATTGCCAAACAGTTCTTGTGTCGACACCTTCAAGCCCTCACCTAACGCAAGACTAAACAGTAAAACAATGTCTCTCCACATGTCGAATAAAGAGCGGACGTTCGACTACGCATAATAGACACCTCCAACAGCAGTCGGTTAGCGGGATTGTGTTACTTGTTTCAAAATTGCATCTTTACGCAAATGCAATCTAGGTATCGCATGTCAATTCGTACAGATCAATGCTCATGAATACCACGAAGGGTTCCGTATGAACGTAATCGACACACGGCACCACCGCCACACTGCCACCCATTAATGTATGCGTCAAACTTAAACCAAATGTCCGACTTGTCATGTGACCTGTCATTCTAAGGCGTCTGTTATAAACAAATAACAATCAACAAGCAATGATGCTAACCGCTAAGCTGGTTCGAATTCGTACAGCTATACTACAAGTAGTTGGATGCAAACCGATTCGGGCACCTCACTTTCGCTTGTTCGGCTGCTGCAATCCCAAAATGAGTTTTGCTTCTTTTTTTTTCGTGATGTCGTCGTTTACCTCACTGCGGTACTGGTGCCAGTGCAGAAGCTGTTTGCGCTGTTGCAGTGCGGATTATTCAATTTTGAAAGCACAAAGTGTTTGTGTGTGCGCACCTAACAACAACTGGTAAGATTGGTTTTTGCGCTTCAAGGACTTTCGGTGGACATTCACTTTTTGGTCTGCTATTTAATATAAACTTCACAAAAACGAGAAGAGAGAAGTACAACAAAAAAGCAGTAAACGCGAAATAGATTGCATAAAGCCGACTTTAAACTATCGCAGCGCATAACAGTGATTGTAATAAGACAGCTGATTTTGTGGATGTGTTTTAGGTTATGGATACCTAATCCGTGTCTACTTCTGGCGTGCACTTGTATCTTGTTTGGCGCTGGTGAATGTGTGTTACTTGCAGATATGTGAATATGTGCACCGCTTGCGGTGCCTGGCGTTATTATCATTATTTTTGTATTTGTAGTCAAAGAATTTGGTATCTTATGCTTGCAGAATGTATATGCAACGAGTAAATGGCTCAAAGAACACGACTACCGTCGGCGGTCGGCTGGCGTTATCATCTGGGTGGTGTGCACAATCACAAGGCTCTTCTTTGTCAGAGTCGAACTTGTCTTCGTAAATATAACTTTTTATCATGACAACATATCAATGTGATTGTTTTGTTATTACAGTACAGCCGTGTGGTCAGTAGTTGTGGTGCGGTTTAATGATCAAATGAAACAATTTAATCGCCCGTCTGGTACATAGCTTTTGTTTGGCAAACACTTGTGGGGTCTGACTTATTGCACGTTTTGAGTATATGGGCAGCACAATGCGTTTTTTTTATGAAAGTTAACCTTCTATTTAGTATTTGGTTCTTTGAATTCCACATCCAATGGTTAGGGGTTCTTTGTTTCATTATTTTGAGTTGCCCCATTACTTCATACATCGTGAGGAGGCAATTTTCAGTTCATTTTTATCATGAATGCAGAATCGCAAAACAATTTCGGGGTACATTTTACAACTATCTCAATGTAAAACAGAGAATATTGCCTTTTAGTGGGTTGAGATCTATTAGTGTGGGGCTGCTGGAAGTTTGTTAAAAAAAACTAGCTTTCAGCTTGAATGTCCCCGCGCCCAATACGATCCCAAAAATATTTCGAAACGCGCAGAACTAGGTACTATTTATTAAAAAAATGAAGATATAGCGTATTTCTTATGGGTTTGCTTTTCGAATTACTGACAGTTAAAAATAAAAACACCTGGCAACTAATACGGGTCCGCCAAATAACTTTTTTTTTTTGAAAATGATATAAAAAAAAACTACTGAATATTTTCTGAAATTTCTTTTTTTATTTGAAAGTAAAATCCTTCCGGTTAATAATGGAAAATAATTTCATTCAAATGGCTGCCTCGGCTGGCCATGCAGTAGCCTACACGATCGGTCCAATTTTTAAGCACATTATGCCTCTGGACCAAATTCCGCACCAAACAGTTACTCGTTTTGGGTATATCCGCTTTTCAATGTATGCGTGCGGATTTTCTGTGCCCCAAATGTGACAATTTTGCTTGCTTACATACCCGCCAAGATGAAAATGAGCTTCATCTGAAAAGATGATTTTTTTGGCAAACATTCTGCAACATTACCATGATTTTCAAAGTAATGTCGCAATATTTCCCAGCGTTGTTCAAGCGTAGGATAAAACTAATTATCTGTCAAATCAGACATGAGCTAAGTGTTACCATTCGCGAAATAAGCACTAGTTGAAAAAAAAAAAGTTAGATGGCGGACCCTTTAGTTTTGACTTGCAAGCTTACTGTTGAATAAGTTCGAATTATCACCACAACTTAAGTAGACCATGTCCTTCTACATTCGCCAACAAAAAGTGATTTGGAGACACCCATTTTTTAGGGAAATGCCAACCAGATTAAGTTAAGAAAATTCCACGTGACTGAATTGTCAGTTGACATTTCTGTGCGTCAAAAATTGCAGAAGTCCAAAATATTTCTTTTGGGATTTAAATTGAAAAAGTCAACTGCGGAAAAAATAAATTTTGTAAATACATCTTATAAAATTAATTTCAATTGAAATATATAAATAATCATAATCTTATTTAGATAAATGATATTTATTGCAATCTTTTAAATAATTGTCAAACAGTAAATCAAATATTTGGTGTAACAAAAGTTTTACCTGGCCGATGGAACAAATAGTAGGATAGAACATCCGACAAATCTAGTTAAGTGTACACTAAATTGTAGGTCTATTCAGTAATGCCAGACCGGATCGAATTTTGTATGTATACAAATAAAAAAAAAATACCTTTTTCAAAAAAAAGGATTCCTTTTTGGGAAGAAAGATGAAAATTACATATTTTACAATGGCATAGTGCAACGAACCAAATGTAAGTCGATCGATAGTTAGTTAAACCTTTTTTTAGTTTCTGTAATCCAAGGTTTCGATTTGTGCATGACGCACAGTTGTAAAGGAAAATTAGTGATGTGATTTTGATCAAAATATGTAAGAGATAAAGCAAATTTAATATTTTTTTTTTTTTAGTAAATTGATTTTAAAAACAATTCACAAAAAATAATGCAGTTTTTCTTAAAATTATTCCTCAATGCCTCAAACGTTAGAAATATGCCTAAAAGGGATAGTTATACTTGAGTTGGCTTCGTTGATTCTATTCCATTCGTCCAATAATTTAAAAATCTCACATACAAATGAAAGTTTCTAAGAATCTAGGTCTACTGTCCTTTATAGACCTGTTACGGAAACTGTTTGTTTTTATTTTAAAATTGTTAGAAAAACTAAAAATGAAATTTAAATCTGACAGTTCGAAAGCTCTGTTCTTTTCGGATTTTTGATTCTGTTTGTGTATTTGACTGGAGTAGTCCAAATCTCTATTGCAGTTGGTAGTTAATATTTTTAGCAGATGTTAATATTTTATGCTTCTTAAATAGCTAGGACTTTCTTTAGTTAACTATCTCCAATATGCAATAAGATAGACAGTAGTGTCCGCTTTTTACGTACCTACTCGGACTGATTAAAATAGTTATTTTATTTATTTATTATTTGCGGAGTTCTGTCAGTCTGGCCGGATTCAGAAGTAAGCCCAAACTTTGTAAAATTTGGATTCTCTTCAATAATAGTTTCATGTCAACCCTAATTCAAACAGCATTTTTCACATACATAGCAATTATAAAAAAAATATAAAAACATTTTCCGATTTGAAAAAAAAAAATACTTTTCTTATAAACTCTGCTTACAATTTTATGGAAAATATTTATAATTAATTATAAAAAAAAATGCATTTAAGTATACAGTAAAAACTGCTTAAACCGAAACCTTTTTCCAAATTTTAAAAAGGAACCACAAAGGACTTGAGTTTGAACATGATTGAAAGCCCTTTAGCAAAGGCTGCCACTCAAAACAAAACAATTTTGTTAGTCTTCTCTGGTTAATTATAAGCGGACTTTACTGTAGAACGAATTTTAGGCAAGTGTATTCTCGACTCGAGTTGACTGGTGAGGAGAATGAAGCGTTTAGAAGATGAAGGTCCTAAGTGACATTTTTTGAGATTTGCCTTTTTTCTTACAGATGAAGGTCCTATGTGAAAACTTAAATTTCTGTCTCATGTGGAGTTCTCTAATGCTTCTATATTATGATTTAGCAAAGGATGAAGATGTTGTATGCAACCACTTTGTCCATAAACTTAGTGGAAGAAGGTTTTAAGCACGCTTAAGCCCTTTTTTTGAAAATGTCGCTTAAGTCCTTCATCCTCTAAACGCTTTGTTGGAAATTGCTTAAGGGAAGAGAAGTCTGCTGGTGCACGAAGTCGTTTTGTTTTTTAATCGTTTCGACGACGATCAGTTCGAAAATTACGCGATTAGAGCCCCAGGATCTTGTTAAGTGTGTCGATCAGGCTGAACTGAAGCGTGATAGTCGCTTCAATTCCAGCCGTTGTTTGAACTTTGTTTAACTACAATTTTTGTTCTGCACTTCTGAATTTGAAGCTTCCTTTTCCGCCCACTACGACTGTTTGAGATAAGAAAAAGTAGTTTGAACTAAAACTGTTCGAGGAGTTCATCGGCGACCTGTTTCCCTTTTCCAATAATTTGGCGCAAAAATCCTTCATCTTCAAAGAAATCATGATGTTTGAGTATTTCTCTATGCGAAAATCTATATGTATCAGAGTAAGGACAGGAGTAGGCAGCAGTCTCGGTTTAAGTTTAAGGCCAAGTCTAAGCCGGTTTTTTAGGTAGTAAATCTCTAAACACTGAAAAAAAATAGCAAACAAATTGTGCCCATGCCATACGTAACTTGCTACTTCAATTTTTTTATTTGTCGTATCCTTAATTTAAAAGCAAAATTGAGAATTAAGGGCAAAAAAAACGAAACCCTATTTCGAATTTCGAAAAGCGAAGGATGTCATTAGAAAGTGGGAACTTGCCTGATGTACCTTCTTTCGTTTTTTTTTTTTTGTCCTGTTTACACCTCACAAGCAGTGTGCTTTAAATTGCATAGTCTTAGGATAATTTTCGAATAAAATTGCAAGACTCACTTCCGATTAAACCAAAACACTTGCCCTCTTTGGAGCTAGCAAATATCTACATTATACTCGTAGTTACAGACTTAAATTGTTAGAAATTGTTAGACTGTCCAGATGGTAAAAAAAAGAACTCATTCGTAGGTTTATAAGAAATCCCCGCTAATGATAATCTTCAGTAACCGTCCAGCCAATTTACTTTCTACGCAAGTCATCCCTCTTGTGCGAAAGGACACGACATTTTCACCCCTGATAGTATGCAATAACTGTCATCATATAAGCCTCCTATTGGATGCTGCTTTGACCGTTGGCAAACTTACCACTTACAGCATTTGTCTCACTCTAGGCCTCGCCCGAACCTCGCCCCATCCGCAATGAAAACTCTCTGGCCTATGCCGTCATGCGACATCTTTCCTGCTCGCCAGCACATCATTATAACCACCTTACAGACAGATCAATAAGTGAAGTCATTGACACTGTGGTACATGGCGCCAATTGCTTCGCTTCATTAATCGCTTCCATATGGACCCATCATTCATCAATCAATATCCCCAGTGGGCAAATCCATTCAGCTGACTGAGCATGCTAGCTATCTCTGTTGAGCGAAGTTAAAAACTTTCCAGTTCAGTATCAGTTGCTGTGCAGTCTGTCACGCTGATAATGCACAATTTGGCACTCATTCTCAGTGTGGTCACATTTCGTTTAAAGAATCTTATCAAGTCGCCGCAGAACTTACTAATCAGTCAAAAATTTAAATGCCATGCCAACCGAGGTGGCACTATCTCTGCCCCAAAATGCTAGCAGGCCACAACATTAACTCATTATCTTTCCCTAACTACGAGCACGTTTTTCATGTGTTACACAACACGTAGGTATGGGTATTGAGCCCAAGGACTAACCCAATCCCAACACCCTCCCATTCTGGCCAACCTTCTAAAGACCAGGTTGAATAATATTATTATATCTGGCGCCAGGTTCCAGAAAGCACAAAAAAAAAACAGCCCGCACTCTTCTCCCCTCACACATGCATAATTATACTATAGACCGGTATAATTAAATCGTACATGCATACGTGGGTGGAGGCCCTATCATTATTCAAAGGGCTAACCTCATTTAAAACCACTCAAACCATGTCTGTGCACAAAGAGAGTATGTGCGGGTGTACGTTTTTCGTTCCTAGCAACGCCACACCGCCATGTGCTTTGCTCTCTACCATATGGCAGAGGAAAACTCCTCGAAATTGGGATTTCTGTTCCACTAAACGGTCTGAGGAAGACCGATTACAACAAGTGCGGCAACCACCTAAATACCCTCGAGTTCAAAACTAATTACGCTGGCGAATTTTTGGGCGAAGTGCAATTGCGTTTCGCTGCCCATTTGTTCTAGAACATTCCCCAACCATACACCGTCGTGTGCAGCCCCAATGTAACAAGGACGAAGGTTAACGAAGAGAGCGATTGGGGTAAAAAGCTGGGGCGCCGCCTCCAGCTCCAGCGGTTGAATGGAAAACAAATTTCCTCAGACGGAACAGTGTGTGGGAGTTGACTGTGTGAGTATAGCTGGCCTTGTGTCTGTTCAATGAATGAATGGAAACCCTTTTAATGAATGAATGACGTAGGACAGCACTCTGTTGCCCCCGAACTGATTTTCGCTATGACGTCAATGGGATACGCAAGCTTTTTCTTGAAAACATCGTAAAACCATCTCTAGAGTTGAACAACAACATCGAGCACGATGCCAATGGCGACACGGCGACATAGTGCGCAATGGTGGGTAATCTCTGTGTAATACAGAACGTACGTGTGGGAGTTGGAAATGGTTAGCAAGGTGGGATGGGGCGGCGGCGGTGGAGTAGATAAGTTTTCCGTGGCAAATGTGGACAGGACTGTGGGGGCAGATAAATCAGCCATATGATTGCTTCTCCCGCTTCTACGTCATAATGTTCGGATGAAACTTTTCCATTTCCGGATATGACTCTTCTTCTTAACTGCATGGTACATAATATATGTGTACCGCATATATTATGTGTGCGGCAATATGTTTTTTTAGGAAATGGACTGGTGCTTCATTTCAAATTCAAACTCAAACCGGACCGAGGACATACTTGTTGCGCATATGGAGTAAGAAAGAAAAAGAACTTTTCCGAGTCCTTATGGAGCCGGTTGGTATAGCTTTAATTTTTATTCAAGCTTGTCGAATGGAGTCTTGGAAGCAGTGCATCGGCATAGCTGAATCGGGTGGCGTAAAACATTTTTTTTTTTGTGGCGTGGTGAAATTTCAGTGAAAGTCGGTATACATGGTTATTTTTATCACTGCACCATACACACAGAGACATGGGACTATGGTCTCATTTGACGCGCGCAGAATGCATTCGGCCTGGGACACCTTGTGGGAACAAGCTCGTTTGCGGATCCAGATATTGGTGAAAGAATACGAGTCGGTTTTGAGAATATGGAAACAAAATGTTTGCAGAAGGTTGAAGGGCGGAAACAACCCAAACATTGTTGGTAACAGAGCAAACCATTCAACTTGGAGTATGAAAGTAGAGGGTCCACGTAATCAAAATCACGTACAGATAGTGAACCGTTAACTAATGTGGCCCAATAAGGCTGCTAGATGGAACGCCATACTTGCGGAGTTTCCTAAAAGTCGGTTTGAAGACGGACAATAAATGTACATGTACTACTGAGCTAGGAATCCCTCTAGGTACAATCGCCGAGTAACGCGAATTACTCTTCAAGGTTTTGTCAAAGGTTTTTAAAATGTTAGTCGTTCGAGTACGGCATCAAATTTTGGGTCACCTGCATTCGTTCCGAAAATAAAACTTCATTCAAGAGAATCGATTTTGACAATCGATATCAAAGGTGTAAACAATTTTACTTTTATTTTTTTATTTTATTTGACTTTATGTAGAGCATAAACTCATCTCCCCAAAAATTGGTTGGAGTGCTGAAAACATGTTGAGACCATTCGTTTTACTTAAGAACTCAATTGATTTCTGAATACTTTCCGGGAAACACTATAAAAATTCTTTATGTATGACGTTAAATAATAGTCTCTGTCAGTCTCTGTCTCTGTCTCTGTCTCTGTTTTAACATCTTACCTAAAGAGTTCTATAGTTCGTATAGTTAAAGAAGCTTGAATTCTGATTTTGAACGCAAAGTTCTTCGTGTGATTTTCGGTTTCGTTTGTGCTGACGGACTTAAAGGAAGTAGATTTAACAGTGAACTCATCGTGCTGTACAGCGACATGCCCCTGGTGGTTGAAAAAGTGCGTAAATAGCCTTCCTTCCTTACCCTGGACATGTAGACAGCGCTTGAACACCAAGGTTCCGGACTAAAAAATATCAACACTGAACTAGAGTTTGAAATGAAAAGAGCGCCCGAATAGAACCCACCAGCTTTTTCAAATAAAGAACACCTTTTATTTGAGACCGCAAAGCGTTCATTATATTCAAGAATACAACACAAAAATCTGCTGAAGGTTTCTACTTGCGATTGACTTCTAACTATTGTTTTATATTTGCTTCTGTTACAGATATAAAGTCTATTCGCGCACTTTCCTGAGCCAAATACTAAAAATCTGTCAAACCCAACAAATTGAGCGAAACTATCCCAGAGAGCTGAAAAAAATTCCCCAAACTACGTGGATAGACTTCGAGCTACTTTGGGCCACTTTCATATTTGACATCTTATCCACATCACAAATAAATATATACCTAACTTATCTTTTTTCAATATATGAAACGTTCTAGGAGAACATTCGAACACCAGAAATTTTTCTTATTTTTATAGATTTTATTTTTCAGTCACTTGACTTTGAAAACTGATTTTGAATTTGTTTCTTTTCAAATTTGTGAATTTGACATATTTATCAGTACTTGCTCGTTGAAATTCTCTGAGCTGTTTCGAGCCAAGAGAGGAACTACTCGTTACTCGCTATTTTGCTAATTTTCTCTTTTTCTTTCCTATTTGATGAGAATGTGTGTATAGACTTTGTGCGATTGCGATCGATTTAAATCGATTGCATTCGATATCGATTCAAAACGCTTACGCGAATGAACTTATATTAAGTCAAAAGGAAATTGAAAAAAAAAGACAAGTTATAGACAAAAAACTTCTGTTGCTATGGCATTACAGTCGAATTCGCTTTACTGCAATAATCGGTTAAATGAAATCTGAAATTGTGTCACAGAATTTTTTTTTTTCCAATTTATCCTAAGTTCGCTTGAGCAAAAAGAAAATATCTCTTGAGTTAAAAATAATAATTCCTTCCTAATTGTTTCCATCAGTGAGGCATTTCGTCCAGCAGTTTGCTGGGGTTTGTAATCTCAGGGAAAGTGTCATTCATTTGAACAGTGCTGCCAGTTTACGGGTTTTGCCACCAGATTTATGTTTTTTTTTTGGCTAACCGTGGGAAATCTTCTTTTAGTTCTATTTTATTCGTATTTGGTTGTAATATTCGGTTTTTGATCACCTTAAAATACGCATCCGCATTTTAAACTTAATAATAAGTTATCGTACCCATTCGTCGTTATTGTCTGTCCACTACCAAATGACTCAAATCTAAAATAAAGAATGAATTAAATGTGTTTGTTATTTTAAAATGCTGTAAAATAGTCAATCGATTCTCTAAAGCTGTTTTTATGTGTGAAAATTTTGATGTCTTTGGGCGATTTTCGTTTTCAAAACAAGTCTTTAAAAAAAAAGCTAATGCCAGTTTCACTAGGAAAAAGTTATAGTTTTTTATAATAGTTCCTTAAATTTTTTTTCGGATTTAAGCACCAACCAAATTTTATTAACAACAACATCATGCGGTCGAGCTGTGTAAATTTCTACAAAATGGTTTCAAAAAGCACATTTTCATCATCATAAATATTTGGGGCACACTTTTGCATTCGTAAGACCTAACATGTTCGCGCTTCAAATTTGAACATTTTTTGTTTTCTTGGTCCTCGCCTAAAGCGTCTTGTTACGGCCACTGAAAAATTTCGAAGATTTTTTAATGGCAAAATGCAGATATTTAATTATTTTTTCAGGCAACGCCGCTTGACGGCGGAGAACTGCAATAGTTAAACTCTCCCCGAAGTAGACCACTCAGTCCAGTCTCAGTCTAAAACTTTACTTCGCTCCCCATTCCAATACTACGATTACACATTCCACTTTTCATGTCGAATTGGGACATGCCGACGTCATTAAGACGTGAGCATTTGTCCTAAATTTGTCAGCTCGTGTGATCGCATGTCAAGCGTATGGTCACGACAGAGACACGAGTGCCCACTGTATGGCCGAATTTTTGTGACGTCAAAACGTCAAAAGATTAAGATTTTAAATGCGATGCGTGAAAATTTGTTTTTAGAAAATTATAATTTTCTGGTTGTTAAAAACGAGTCAAAAATACCAAAAAATGCGTCATAATTAATTTGATAGTAAAATAATTAATCATTGTCTTCATTTTAAATATGGCGGTCAGCCGAATCTCATTTAAGCCTCATATTCCTTGAAAAATATGGCCGTCGTCCAAAATATGCACCAATTCCTGAACTTGGAAATAAAAATGCACCAACTTAAAAGAAGAAGAAGAAAAATACACAATTTTAGAAGTTATATGCAATAATCTGTGCATTTGTTCGCTGGAAACTGTGTAAAATATTCAATCGTGTGGTTTGGTGCATTTAATTTCCACAGGTTGTGAATCCTTCACCGAAATATAGTTGGCCATTTCAAATGGTGTATTTTATCTACAAAATATAGTGTAGCCGCCATTTTGGTACCCACAACTTAAAGAATTCCCATTCAATCAATCTCAAATTCGGGCTTCGCCTTTTCCCTGCTTGGCAAAGGTGAATGGCGCTGGCAGCAGTGTCCAAACAGATATATTTCACTCTGCCGAGATTCGGTATTTAAATTCCAGACAGGAAAATGTAAGAAATGGATAGTTGAGAGGTTACTTTAAGACCCAGCTTCTCCCAACCATCCGTACTCGTGAGTTTTATTGTCCGTGGCAAAACAAATCATTACACAGACCTACAACAGGATACGTCACTTTCATTCGAACGTCAGAAAAGCGACGTGTCTCCTGTGGATTAACTGAAACCCCTCACTCCACCACAGTTTCCCAAAAATTCCACCTCATCTATCGTTGTAGAAATCAACATGGCGACACTTTTTAATCTGTCTGTTAATGAGTAACAGATAGATTTGCCATCCAATGTAATTGAGGTAAACTCACTGGCCCGTTAATAATGTATATACGGAACAGTCAATCTATAATGATCTTTTATCGTCGTCAGCCGTTGCCACTGTTTGCACGCGTCTATTAATATGATCGCAATTAAACTGCCGCCAATGGCATATCGCAAGCATTGATAGAAACTTATTTGCTAAATGAGACGAAATTTGTGCCAAACTTAGCGATAGCCACCTACGGCCAGCATATAGGACTCATCCCCCTGGCTAGAGAAAAGTACAACAAAAGAACATGCTTCCAATTAATTTGTGTTTTCTTGTTTTACTGCTCATGCAGAAGCTTTAAGCTATATGCAAGGAACAATATTCGTGATGCGAGTCATGTCCTACCGTCATCACGAGAAAATATCTCCACCACATATCCACACAGAACAGTGTAGATACAGAACAGACTCTCGGCCTGACGTCTGACGGCATGATTTCGGTGGGCGGATGTTGGCTATTTTTAGAATCGCTACTATGATTATTGTTTTTGTTGCTTGCGCGCTTGTTTTGAGAACGCGATTACAAAAGCCAGTGCGCCACCAACCATACTGTACCACAGTTAGGCGCGCGTCTTGTCTAATAAAGTGGGTTGCGAGTGACGAAAATGGTATATTGCAAGCCTAAGAGTCGACTGTTCTTTCAGTGTGGTGAGGCTGGGATTGGAATTGGGACTGCGATTGGGATTGGGAATACGGATTCGTTGGATTCGTTAGTGTATCGATTTGCTCGCAGCATTCGAGGCGAATATCGGTGGAAGTATCTAATTATTTGTCTTTTGTGGCGTTGATGGTGCAATGGTGGCCACAGTACGAGTATATATGTGTACTTGAGCGCGACTATGTAAAGATGTCGTGCAGAGATGTTGGCGTCGATGGGCCGCATGTGGAAATGTCGAAAGATTAGAAGTGAGTGTTCGATATGGATGTTAAAGAGCCGTTTAAACTTTGAAAGTTCATGCAACCGTATGGTGCTGATGCTTGACTCTCTATGGGGATCGTGTGCGGTACTAAAATGTGTTTCATGTTTTCAAACGGCTTAGATGTAAGTAAGAGATTAGGGAAATGCAAATGTGTTCATTCAAGAGATTGCCCTAGCCACAGGCGGGTTTCATGGAATGGATACGGATAGGTCGAACACATTTTGCACTCGCATAAGTTGATGCATTGGATTTTGTTTGGGGTCTGAGAGCGCTTAGAACACCAAGTGACAGTTTAATAAAGGTAATGCTATAAGAAGAGAGAGATTTGGTGTACTTTTGTGGCCCCTGCTTATGTGTTGGATAGGATTTTACCCTCTACCCTTCCACCCTGAAGGTCGCTTCACAATTTAACTCATTTTGATCTCTTTCTTGAAGGCTCAGTCGTGGGAAAAGTTCTTCATTCAGTTCGGTTTATTTTGTGAATCTAAAAATGGGAAGTCGGGGCATGGTTGGGTTTACGCAGAGAACTTTCGTTCGACCCTCCCTGAGTCAAAAGTGTCACATTTGGAGACATTTTAGAATTCGACGGTTGTTAGTTCTTAATCTGATATAATCTTCGAATTTTAATAATTTTCCGAGAGTTCCTGAGAACCTGCTTCAGGCCAATGAAGGCTTTAATAAGTTGTAGTCCTATCTTCTATCTCCATTCGTTTGAAGTCTTCTCGCAAGGCGACAAGGTTGCCCAGGGGAACACATACAAATTGTTCAAATCGCCCTTATTCTATAGTCGAAGTATGTGTGTTCATAACCCGCACAGTACGAAGAAATCCAATCCGATAGTAAATCGATAAACTCCCAAATTTCTATGGCAGGACTGACCGATGTAATCATATCTATGTGCATCCACCGAAGAAGCATAGGAGTGCATTGCCTAGCGTAGATAAGTGAGTTGCTTACCTAACATCGTCATGCGGCAACATTGTCCTGTATTATGAACGCTGCATCTTAGACCCTTCCAGTTCCATCGACCTCAGAGATCTGGCAGTGGCACACGATATATTGATATATGGGCGTCAGAAGATTTGCCACTGTTTATCAGACAAATGGTTCTACAAAGAGGTCTAAGGGACCTCGGCAGTGACTTTCCTATGTGTAGGTACACATTTCGTTTGTAAAATTACGTAAAGTATGCCACCAACGAAACCTGATTAAATGTTACAGTCTATCTTGTCGTTGAATGGTATATTTATGTAAAATATTGGGCACATTCGGTTTTGAAGTCGTCGGGTTGTGAATTTTCTTCCAATTTGATGAGACTGGGTCACGTGTACACGTTTGCCAGGCGACTTGGAACGAGAGTGCTTCGGGTTTGGTTGACAAGACTGCCTCGTGTGTACGCTTTCAGATGATTATGCAATTATGTTGGGATCAACAACCCAATCCATTCAAGTCCGGTTTAATTTTAATTTTGTCTCCTAGAAATTGTGCCCTTTGAAAACGATGACTTCAGCTGCAATTGAACAGGAAAATAACCGACAGGAAAGGTCGTAAATGGAAATTTAGTCTGTTTGTAAATGATTTTCAAACACAAACAAAACGCTTTGCGTACCTAATTTATATGCAATTCACAAAAGAAACCTAGAGCTGAAGATGGAGCAACATTTTGTATTTCCTTCTTTCTTCTTTTTCGTTGAAATTTGATGGTTTGAAGTGGGTGAAAGAGGCAGGTTAAAGCAACCTCCGCGAGGATCTCAGTGGTCTGCGCCTACGAAGACACGGACACGGCTAGTGTTAAAGTATCAGAAAAGTATACCTTGTCGAGAAACTGACTGTCACAAGTTATTCTTACCTATGGTTAACTTTTATTCAACTGACTTCAGATTATATAAATAGACCTTCCTGGTACCGCTAGGATATGTATACCAGAACGAGTACCTCGAAGATGAAAAACAAGTAAAAAACGTAGCTTCGCAACATAAAGCGCACTAAGAAACTATCAGTTGCAGCTATCAAACTGCAGCTTCCAAAAAATAATGGATCCCCATACTTTCAAAACTTTGATGGAAAATAAGTCAGTATTCTCGTCTTTCTGTGTCAAAATTTGTATTTTTCCAAACATATTTTCCGATGAATTCTATCGCTAGGAGAAAATCGAAAAATCCGTTTTTTATATTTGTCAGGAAAATTCGCAATCGATCACAAGGTGGCAAAATTTCCATGAAACGTGCAGCACAAATGTGGCGTCAGTTATCGCCATACAGCAAGCTACCATATATCTTAATGGCAAGAAGACAACAAGCTCTGGAAAAGGAACCCGCACCACGAAAAAGGCGCCGAGTTTACAAATCAAGACGAGGTGCCAGTTATATTAATTAGTTGAGAAATCTAAATTTCGAGTAAGATCTGTGCACTTAAAATGTTTTCTGAGTGAACCTGATTTGGGTCATTTAATATTCGCGAACACAGAAATTTCTCGAGATAAACCCTCAAAAAGAAAAAAACAAAAAAAAAAAATCCTAATGGAACCCTGTTTGATGTGTCCTTTTTTTTATTTATGATGTTGACTGTTTTTGTGTGGACTGCTTGCCACAAATGTAGGTTACATAAACTTTTAAACTGATTTGGGTTGTGTGTTTGATTGGTGCTGCTGTTGCAAGTTAGTGAATTTGAAAACAAAATTAGTTGATTTGTAATGACTGACTATTAATGTCCAGTGCCCTATAAAATATTTAGTGTATAGATTAAAAATAAGTGTTAGTAAGGTCCATTGTATGTATCTATATAAGCGTTTCCCTGTTGAAAAGCAGTGAAGACTGGGACTGGGTCTGGGTATTCTACAGCTCATTCGATATTACCATTTGCTTTCTGCGAAAATTTGGCGGTATATTTTATATATACCTCCTTTGAAACAATGCATTTCTGAGCCTTCGTCCTGAGTTCAAGGAATATGGCCCTGAAGCCCCAGTAAATGTTCTTTTGCTCGACTCGTACTCGTTCTCGTAGTGAGAAACCTTTCTTCAGTACAAGTCTAGCAGTCTTGCCTTTTTTGCACTAGGCTGCACGAGCATTTTTCCCTAAAATTCACTGAAAATTAAGACTAATTTATTTAAGGTGGCGCCTGCCGTCAGGTCGTTAAGTTTGAGGTGAAGTTCTATGGGAACAATATTCGAGAGCTGGGATCGAACAGCGCCATCGCGTGAACGTGAAATAGATGACGGAGTTTATTTTTGTTTTGCATGTGAAATCGACCTAATACCGTGAATATATGGCTCGTTCACGGATGTCGCGATTCGACCCTTGGTCTGCGCTTTCTTGAAGTTATAGTACGCATTTTATTTAAATTCACATTTCGATCCATTAGGTATGGTCAAGTAAAATGAAATTATTAAGAGAAACATATAAAGGGTGTTTTTTTTATAGATATATAACTTAAAGTTGGCAGCACTATTCTAACTGGCGGCCATTTTGTCAACTGTCAAGTGATTTATTTTTAGTTTGGTTTGTCATTTCTACATGAATACACTGACGCCAAATTGTGCATATTTATTTTGAAAATCATGGTTCTGTTCGAAATACGTATCGCGCATACGTCCATTTTACGATTTAGCGATGAAGCATACTTTTGGTTGAATGGATACGTCAATAAACAAAACTGCCGTATTTGGAGTACCTAATGATAATCCTCTAGTGTATGTTGAGGCACCGTTACATCCACAAAAACTGTCTGTTTGGTGTGCTTTATGGGTTGGTGGAATAATTGGTCCGTACTTCTATAAAAAAGGTGCTGGCCAGAACGTTACAGTCAATGGTGACCGCTATAGAGCCATGATTACTGACTTTTTCGTCCATCAATTGAGCAACCATGCTGTGCAGGAGCTGTGGTTTCACCAAGATGGCGCAACATGTCACACAGCTCGCGCCACAATTGATTTATTGAAGGAAACGTTTGGTAACCGCATAGTTGTTTCACGTTCCGGGCCCGTGAATTGGCCTCCAAGATCCTGCGATTTAACGCCGCTTTAATATTTTCTGTGGAGATTTGTAAAGTCGCTAGTCTATGCCGACAATCCCGAAACGAATGACCACTTGAAGGATAACATTCGCCGAGTGATTGCCGACATACGGCCACAAATGTTGGAAAAAGTCATCGAAAATTGGACAGCTGACAGCTCGAATTTGCGCTTAGACTACGTCCGAGCCAGCCGTGGCGGTCATATGCCTGAAATCATATTCAAATTATAATGCCAGAAGATTATCTTTCGAATAAAGTAAATTTCATGTCAATTTAAAAAAAATCATCTTTGTTTTATTCCATTTCAAAGATCTATACCTCTAAAAAAAAACACCCTTTAGTTTGGAAATGTTTATTACTTTCAAGAACTGCAACTTGAAGGTCTGAAAAGGAGCCTGACCATTTTTTTTCTTCACAACTTTACTACAAACATTGTCTGTTAACTGTATTCGTGCTGGCAGTTTTCTGATTCAATTCAGGAAAACCCACTGAGCAAATTCTCTGATATCTACTTAAAATAATCTCTGTGTAAAAAAACGAGTGCCAATTTTGTGTGTGACCTTATATCTAGAATCCGGTTGGGTGGATTTAAATATTTTTTTTTAAATGCGGAAGGGGACCATTTGTAGATGGTTTGGAAATTAGAAAATTGAAAATCCGTCCAGCCGAAGTTAGGATAAAACTTTCTTTTCAATTTTTGACAACAAGTGTTTTCGGCAAGCTTTAGTTCTCATTTAACTTCATTCCAAAGAAATATTTCACTACAAATTGATTCATTTCATTTTGAATTGAATATTTTCAAAAAAAGGAGAGTAAGTCGTGTTATAAAAATATATATTTTGTTGCAGCTATTTTGCAGCGATAAGAAGTTGATTTAATTACGAGAACTCCAATGATTTCACCACATTGGTCGTTCGATTTCAAACGTCTTCAGTTTCCGATACGACTTGCTTTTGGCATTACTATCAATAAGGCACAAGGCCAATCTTTAGGAATATGTGGTATAAATTTAGAGGTTCCTGTATTTCCAGGCACTGTGTGTTTGGAATGAATGCACGATGACTCACAAAAAGTCTTTGGAAGCTGTAGATAGAACGTTGCCTGTTATTCCGCGATCTACAGCTTGTGATGAATTGAATGCATGTTTAAAATCATCCTATTTGTGGAGGCGTGTAAAATAAAGTGCAAGACTGGGTCGAACGAAACTTTCTAGTTCGTCAAAAGTCTGGCTGGTTGTTTTCTTATTTTATTACGTATCTAGGTAGGATCAAATCTGAGAACCGATGCTAATATACGAATATCTAGTGTTGAATAAAATCCACTTTTGGGTTATTCATCTGATACGGCAGTAGCTACGAGTGTATATCAAATAACAATGTTAGTTTTTATAAGTTGAAGCTCTTAGTAACAGGCAATTGTCGCAAGTTCTGGTTAGGGAGTTTCAAGTGCCTACTGGACTACTTTGTAGGCTCTTAAACTTTCCAAGATTTTCGAGTACGAGGACATGCTTAGTAGGAGCTTATGTTTTTTTATCGGTTGGGCATGTTATTATTTTTGACTGGAATATATAAGTAACGCTGGTTTATGGTGTCCATATGATCGGAAGTAGGCTTGCATCGATATCACTGCGTAGATATACATGCAACATTTTAGAGATTTGTTTTTGAAATTTTTTTGAATCGACGTGTGTGGGGGGGTGCAAATGAAGTGGGAGTTTCTGATTGTTTAAGGCTCCAAATGGTTGGAATTATTTTAAGGTGCACATTCAATATGGTTGAAAAACAAGAACAAGTGGGAAATATTTGCTTAAAATAAGTTGTAATTGCATTTAAATAAGGGTAGGGTGTATTACAAAAATGTATAAATTTTGGAGAAATAATTAAAAAGCGGATTTGTTAGATTTTTTTAAGAAAAACTAAGTATGGAATCTTATTTAAAATACTCATTTAATCTTTAATATGTATTTTGATCAAAATCGTTATAGCGGTTTTTGTAAAATTCAGCAGACAAAACAGTACCAAATATTGCAATGTTTAATTAGAAAAATACTATTGCTTAACTATTTAGCTGAAGACCGATTATAAGTTATTGTTCGGGATGTAAGCATTACTTCGTTTTTAAAGTTTTATCAAAATCGAAGACGGCGTTTTCGAGATGTGAGCAGTTTTTAAAATTAGCGTTTTCGGTGCTTCGGATTGATAATTAATGACAGAATAATTTTGAAAAAAATCAATTTAACTCTAAGTTTGCATTTTGGTCAAAATCGTTATTGCCGTTTACAGGTAAACTAAACAAAACTAAATTTTTAAAAAAATTACTATTTTCAAAAATTCCCTGTACGATAATATAGAGAAAAACTGAGTTTTCCGTGCCCATTCCCTTTCTATGGCGGTTTTTTGACAGAAAGCGTCTACCAACTACGAACAGTCGAACTATTTATCTTACACAATGCATCTGCATATTGGCTTAAGCTGGCTTACTTCCAAGGGTAGTCCTCCTTAATGAAGGAAAATGGTCGTCTCTTAAATTTAGTTACTCAACAGTATCTCTTCATTTCAATTCATCTGATTAAATTTCCAGGTTATATAGTTTTATTCAAGAAGACGACTTCGTTTAGAGGAATTTTTTGCGCCGGAAACAGATAAGAAATGTAAATTGGTTACCGGAAATCAAAAGTGTCTTCCACTCACAATATAAAACCATTATTAATATCTCTGAATCTAGATAAGATAGCAACACTTAGCAGGTGTATCTAACTTTCATTCTAAGTGGTGATATTTAGAGCACGTTTGGTTGAAGGTTAGACGCTTGTTTGATATCACAAGCTTCATTCCGATAGATTGTAGTGACGTATTCTATACCACCTATACCAAAATAGGAGAAGACAATCAAATATACTGGGCAAATAAATTGCATAAAACTTAATTAGTCACTAGCACTAAAATTGGACACACTTTCGCTAAACACTTTTTGTTGAAATGCAAGATAACTTGAAATGTAACCATAATTCTTACATAAGGAGAAGGTAGACAAAATTGAACTGCATTTTGGAAAAAAAAAAAAATAAAAGAGAAGTAAAAAACATACCTAGTGAAAAATTTTTTCTCAAAAACCTATTGAAGTTAAATATTATATTTTTGAGGTGATAGAAAATCGATGGTCGGTTGTTTTTAGATTTCCACTGATTGGATGTGTTTGTTTCGAACTTTTTATACATAGTTTTTTGGTTCGCAGTGATTGGTTTTTTGTTTAAACAATTATAAAGCGTTTTGATCGCAAAAAGTCTATAAACACGTTCTCGACAGAAAAAGTGAAAATTAGCAAAATAACGAGTAACGAGCAATTCCTCTCTTGGCTCGTACTGATAAATATGTCAATTGCACAAAGTTGACAGAAACAAATTGAAAATCCTTCTTAAAAGTCAATTACAACGAAAAAAAAGTGTGCAAATAAAGAAAATTCGGTGGTGGTCGAATTTTTGTCTTCCACTTTCTTTTGACGCGAGTATTTGTCAACGATGTAGTGGCTCACCAAAAGTAGCTCAAGTTCTATACACATCATACTTTGGATTGGAGCAAATTTTCCGCTCTTAGAGTGCGTTTCGCAAAATTTTGTGTGTTTGACAGATTTGGCCGATAATCGCGATTCATTTTCATTTTTAAAAGGTTATATTCGAATTAATCATTCATCAGTGGGTGACTGCATTTTGTGGATTGTGAACAAAGTGTGACAGTTCGCGGCAAGAATTATTGTAAATTCCTCTATTTAAATAAATTAGTCTCTAACTCGGGTTTTCTTAGGATTCGATACTGGATTAATTAAATATAATGCTTTTGTGGTACAACAAATAGCAATTTTCAAATCATAAATACCTTCAGTTAAATTGATTTGTTCGCAATTCGCGATAATGTGAATATCTTTTCCGTTACAATGTGGAAAATGATTTTCCGACCAATAGACATTCAATGTAAGCGTGTTGGCGTTTAATTTACTGTTTTAAGTGGGCTCAAATGCGATACCCAATAAAATTTATTTAATTGAAATGATAGTACAAGCTTTTGTTTAAATATATTTTAGTAAATTCAGAAGCTCCCCCTTATTTTGTTGAGCAAGTTTTAAGTAAATTGTACATTTATTATTATAAAAACTTTTTTTTTTATTGATTAAGTGTATTAGGTACAAATTACAACAGTTGGGCTTGTTCCACCCAAAAATAAATTACAGAACGGTATTAGGTACTGTTAAATACAGACGTTATGCAAAGGTACTTACATCTTACAAGATTTGGAGCAAAAGTTTAGTTGATCTTTCAGGAGATGGATAATAGAGTCAGATTGGGTGCGCTATATGGTTTGAAGTAGGGCTTATAATACGCAGATCTGTGCCTCAAATTTATAACTTTTAGCGAGTTTTCCAAACTGATTTTCTAGAAACTTGTATATATAAAAATATACCAAAACAAGTTTTTGTGTAAATTCGAACAAGTTCCCCTTTTGCATTTATTTTCATATAAAAAAGCTTAAAAAAAACATAAAAATATAGAAATTATACAATTATTTCCCTTTCTATTAGACATAGCATTAAAACGAGTGAATGCAGTCGCATGCAAACAAATTCTTACGTAGTCGTGCGATGGACTGTTTTCTTTCATATTTAATGTGAACATTTTATTCTGAGTGAACTTTGAAATTTGTTTGTTATGAAAATGCGTTTCAGTTTTACTTCTAAGGAATTTAATTTTTCACAGAGATTTTCGATATTTTCCCTTTTTATTCAAACTTGTCCCTCGCTGTGCCGTTTTTCATTATAAAACCGCCAAAATGTCCGCTTTTCATCTCAATCTGGGATAACTGGTTGTGACTGTGATTGTTTATATATTTTGAATAAGAAATGCATATTTATTTCAAACCAACCACTATTTGTCTGAAGCGAGAACACTGACTCCCCAGTCGCTATCACTAGCAACAACCTCCCCAATAAGGTGAAGAATTTTTTTTCAAAGGTAAGCGAGGGGAGATTATGGAAGCCAAATAAACCTATCCGAAGCTGATCCAGCTGTCGAGAATTCGTTATATTCACAGGGTGATCCTGATATACATATTTCTCACCTTTTGAGCGACACCATGCTCGAAGAGGGTTTTATTTAAATTTGAAAAGATAACCAATAAGAGCTGTTATTTCTTTAAGTGTTGCAATTATTTTGCCTAGAGGCACTTATGATATATGTATTTACGATCTCTTCGATGACTACAGTGGGGTTGATATTTGATATTTATTGATATGAAAAGCTGTACATAAAGATAGAATTATAGTTAGTACAGGATATGGCAAAACAATGTGCAAAGAAAGATAAATAATAGTAGACAGTAAAAGAAAATATAATTTAAAATGAAAATAAAGTTTTAAGTTAAACGTTTAAACATTAGTTAATAAAAAAAGGAAGAAAGTGAAATATGTTCAAGTTAGAAAGATGTTCAAAGCAGACAGGAAGGAATTTTTTGTGATCGATTCAAGACCTCACATGATTGGGTAGATTGTCCAACAGATTGACAGCAAAAATGAAAAATGGCCTGCGTGATGTTAAGCAGGTGTAAGTGGCAAGTCGCAATACTATATATCGATTAGACGAACATAAATCAATTTTATTAAATAAATAGTTCGGTTCTTCGGGGTTGAGGGTAACGTTGAATCTCCCGCGACATACCTTACACCCTAGTTGTCATATTTGTTTTACAAATCCAGTCCACCTGCGAGCTGCAATGCATGGATGAAGTTTCCAAAATCCAAACCCTTGTCTTCTTTTCATCTATGCCCTATTGGCCATTCAACTACAGATCACTTCCAGTGCGTGTGAAGTTGGTGATTGCAATAGTGTGACGTCAATTTTAAAACATAGATGCCAGTTGCGCCATTTACCTACCTTCTTTTTTTGTTTTTAATAATTTTGAATAAATTAGACAGCTGCTTTTCTTCTTCTTTTTCCAACCAACCGCATTTACATTTTCTTCAAGAATAGTAAAATACAAAAACTTAACTTGGCTGCACACAAAAAGTAAAGAAGAAAAAAAAAACCTTTACCAAACCAATTGTTGAAAGTAAAACTCAATGAACCAAACCACTTTGCCATTCTCTCCACATGCCATATATAACCATAACCAGGCCGATACACCACTTTTAGGTGACGGGGTGTGTGTATCCACAGTACCACAACCGAATGCCAATCAAAGCTCCTCACTTTACAGACTATAGGCGCACTTGGCACTTGGTAGTGGTGTAGTTAAAGCGAAATATTGAGTTTCCCCCCAAAAGCTCTTGTCCGTCTCTATGAGCTAGAACTAGAATCTTCTTGATGGCACAAAGTCGTGGCGCTTTTGAAAGTCGATGGTAGGTTGAAAAAAAAAAAAAAAAAAAAAAAACAGACCGAAAACAGTGACGCAATAGATAAAGCTCCCCACGACAGGTGGGCGAACAACCAAAATATACCCTCCGAGGGTGGTTATTTAACCAAATCCACATCGAAGCTTCAATTCAGCATCATCTCGATCTCACTGCAATTGCATTCACTCTCCATCTCCATGTATAGACGAAATCGCCGCATACACCATAAAAAAATCCACTTCGAGAGAGACAACAGAGTTGGGGGCATTCGGCATCGCATCGACATCGGCATTCTACTAACAAGTATGCAGGTTTTCCCCTTCGATGCTTCGGCATAAAAACAAAAGCTCCAAAGCACTTTTTATAGCCCCGTCGTGTTTGGTAAATGCCAACGGTAAGCCGAACACAACAGAAACAGAAGTCGTTCACTAGACCAAAGTTGGGGAAATGTCAATTTAGGAGCAGTGCTACCGAAAAGTTACTCACATTTAGTACCAACCAGTGATGGGCCCCCTCCTAAACAGTAACAAGTTTTTCTCTAGCAATCTAGCATAGAAGCTGTCTGACTGTGTGTGTGTGTGTGTGTGTGTGTGTGTGTGAAAGCATTTTATATACCACAGAGAAACAGTCGGGGAACAAAAATGTTCGTTTTCACTCTTCCTTCACTCAATTAATGAAATAATGAAACTGGCAAGCAACCAGTCGTTCAGTGAGTGTGACCGCGTACGAAAGTGAAGTTTCATGAGTGGCTGCAGAAGATACAAATCACATATAGTTAACTGATCGTTCGTGTGCCTCTACAGTAAAACACTTTGATTAAATTTTTCTGTTCTCAGCCGAATTTTATATTTTTGGTTGAATTTTTGTTTTCTTAGTTTTCTTAATTTTTCCTGTTGACTTTGTGCTTCTGTTCTAATCCGTGTGAGAAGAAATCACATAGATACAGACATTCAGGCGTAGAATAGACTTTTCTCGAAGCAATCGGAAAGAAGTGTTGTCTGAAAAAAAACCGCATCGCCACAGTTTTCTATGCAGTAAAAAAAATTGACTTAAGATACAAACACGAGCATTTTACATCAAACGAGGTGTATGTTCTAGTGACGTGATACGGGGTCATACACGAAGGTATTTTGCAAAGAAATAAAAGAAATCGAATTGAATCGGCAGTTGTGACTTGTGAGTTCTGCTGCTCATTACTCTATAGTCTATACGAATACCAGTCTCTGTGTGGTGGGCTATTTTAAGAAAGCCGAGTATAAAGAGAAACCCCAACTATATTGACTATTTCACACGAATATCCGAATTTAATACGTATAATTACGTTAAACCTATGACAAATATGCGTACTATCTAGAAGACACACTCGTATACTCGCATGTAGATTTGTTGTCAAGTATTCCTCTAAAGGGAACTCATACAAGTGACGCTGTAAGCAAAATCAATTCCGAGTGCCAAACGACGCAATCAGAAGGACAAAGTATCTACAACATTCTACAAGCACCGTGAATGATATATAGGTACAGATGTTGGGTACTGTTCGTGCAACCGAGAGTGTCAACCATATTGTGATCTGAAAATTGCATTTTTCCAGTGAAATTATTAATGCAATTTCGAAGATAACCCTTAGAGTGTATTTGTTGTTGTGTCAAAAGTGCGAAAAAGACATTTTTCATTGTGTCGTCGTTGTGGTCGTCTTCTTCGTCGTCATAATAATTATCAACCAACCTCACCGCCCCCAACCCTACTATCAGCAGGAGTCATTTGCCAGTCGTCATTCTTCTTGGAAACAGTTGCACGCATTTGAATTCAATTGAATAACACCATCACGTAGTAGAATTTCTGTTGGAATTGAGTGCAAACTAGTGGAATAGTATTGAAAAGAAATTGTCATTTGATTTCTTGTCCCTTTGTGAAACGTGATAAACAAAACAGCGTTCTTATGAAATCGGAAAACTGGATCGAATCCTACAATGAAAAGGTAAATTTTCGTTTGATAAAATATAAAATATGTTTCGAATTGCTACAGTGGAATCGCAAATGTATTATTCCATTGCAGTGGGTATTTGTAGTGAGCATTATACGGGAGTGGGAAAATCGTGTTCACTCTTGAAACATATGTTGGCGATATTTAAGGGGTTGGGGCAACATTTTGTGGCTACGAGTTGTTTTTATAACTGGCTTATTTCAAATAGCAGGGTTTTGTTGGTTGTAGTTTTTTTTATTTTTTTTTTCTAAAAATAGTGCTCCTGCATTTTAATGACAGTTGCGAAGTTTCCTCTTTTCGGAATGTGACAATCAGCTGGAAGCGTAATTTAAACTTTAAATGCCAACCTGCGTTGAAAACTAGACGTTTCTACGCGTTGACTGAAGAATTATTTCGAATATGGTAGAGTTTGGTCATTTTGTGCGCTCATTTCTGATGAGGTGGCATCATTTAGAAACGGGAGAGACTTCCTGTGGTGTTTTGTGGGGTCATTTAAGAAACAATTTCCTACACGTTCACCCCAAGGGAATGAACGGACATTTTGTAGAGAAAAGCTTATGGCCAGCATCTTCGACACGCATTAATCATTCGAAAGGTTAAACAATCGACATAATTTGTTTTAACATTTTCAAGGCAGACTACCAAATTTATGATATGTTCGTCAAAATTATTGCCATTGAACGTTTTAGGCAGTAAACAAATTTTCAACTGACATTGTTAAACGGAGATGAGATAGTTGGAATGAGTTTTAGCAATTTTTGTTCCTTATTTGGTAGTTTTTGTTTGGTTAAAAATATCGATTTGGAAATTCATGTTTTATCACTCTCAAGATTCTTTGATTTTTAATCTTTTGTGTGAAAGTTGCTCCCAAATTTGAATAGTTTCAAGTGCTTTTGGTAGAGCCAAAATGTTGGGCAAATATAATAATATTTGAATATTTGAATATTTTTTTGGTGAGTACACTTTAAATGAACCGCACACTGATAAAATGCGTAACTATTCTGTCGCTGAATTTGTAATGCATTCCGAAAGTGCAACCAGCTGTTTTATAAATTTGATGGAGTTTGGATTTTGAATGGCTTGAAAATGGGAGCAAAACTGATTAGCAAAATTATTCACTAGTTTTGTAAAAATGTTTTGATAAGCTGACTAATTTTAATCCCTTGCTACAGTTTGGGACTAGAAACACACTTTGACTTTAAGTCTAGAAATCTGTAGTTAGTGGTTCGTCTACGGATGAGCCAACCGCCACATCGTGGCGAAAGGTACAGTCCACTTAAATATTCAAAAAGTTATCCTTCCAATTGGCGCTAATGAGAAATATATTCAATTTATGATACTGCTAAAAAAGTATCATTATAACCATTAAACCACTTTTAAGTTTACACAGTTGTAAAGTCTAACTTTGAGTCCTTTGGCGGATTTCTTGACTTTGTCACCTACCTAGACCTTTAGATGGTAATATAGCTCAGCGGTGCATAAGTACCATTGCACATTAATAGTGTTGCGTACTACCTAAATTTGCCTGAGAGCAGTGTGTGCCTTAAAGGTCTATCTTGGTTGAGCATTTTTCAACCTATTTGGCCATATTGCCTAGCACGAAATTTATTCTACAAACATGTTTAGTGCTTCACTTTTTCCCTGAGGTGGACCTTCTGCCGTTGCAAGCTTGTGGCACGTGCGACCGGATAACTCATATCCTTTTATTATATAATATATTCCAATCCCTTCAAGAGCACAATGCTGCAACCAATTTACTTGTTACATCTGATTCAAAACTGCAAAACATAAATTGGTAGTGAGGGTTGGATGAGCCAAAAGACCCTTTTTAGCAAGCTTATACACCTTACCCAAATATATTTAGTTTGACATTTTTTTCCCAGTAAAATAACTCCAATTTCCTCATAAAAATGTTAGGCCTTTGTTTTTAGCCTTGAGCTGATTGATTTCATTTTGTTAAAACAGAAAAGGCTTAAGGGTCCAAAATCAATACATTTTTAGTAAAGGCTGTCTGAGGCAACTTTAAAAGGTTTGCACCAATGAAAATACAAAATTATACGTATTTATGTTCTGAACTTATAATTATAAAACTTTCCAACCGAATCGTGCTTGCGGCTAAGACAACTAGGTACAGCACAAAACCCAAAAGACTCTGTCCTGTGTCAATGTCTGGGAGCTTAGCAGGTATGAAAAGTTGACTATTTCTTTCAAATTTTAAAGACAGTTATAGTTCATTATATTGGATGTCTATTGCATCGACGATAACCTCATGAAAGGTTAAGTGCTTAGGGTTATTGCACTCTATTTCTTTTTTCCAAAGTCCATTTGGTCCCCCCTCATAAGCAACATTGAGTGTGAGAACTCAGCTGGTCAAACAATCCCATTAAAAATTCTAAAGAGTAATCATCGAGGTAATTCAAAACAACTATAATTCCAGCCGAATCCATTTTCAAACAACTTGTTGGTCTCCTAAACAACACATCAAATAAAAAACATAATTTATTGATCGTTGTAGGGTGACCAGATTCGAAAACAAGAAAAGGGGGCGCAACGTCTGTTTACTCCACTGTACTATATACATCTAGTACAAATTTGCAAGAGCGATTTATCTAATTGCTAGCTCGATTCCAGACAAGAATGTTTTTTTCTCCCCCAAAATCTACCAAAAACTAATGAGTGTTTGCGCGATTATAAAAAAAAAAAAAAAACTTGAAATGATCCCAATCAAACTGTTTACCGTGTTAACATGTTGTTTTTCTTGTTTTTATTTCAATAACAATCATCCGAGTAATATAATTTGTTGGGGCGATTTGTTCGCCTTTTGGTTTCGAGTACATGTTTTATTTATTTTTAGAAAAAAAAAGAATAAAAAAAAACTGAAACTGGTTAGATTTTATTAAAAACAATTTTGTTGTTCTTATCTCAAATTGAAATAAATTCATTTGAGTGATCATAAACAATAACGAATAAGCACATTACGAATAGAAATCCAGGTATAAACTATTTTATCACGTCAATATTACCTTTGAGTTTTGCATTCCATTAGAGATGGGATGGAACTATTTTTATTGAAAGTTATCGATTTTTAGTGCTGAGGGAATTGTTTTCCTTAACAATATCTATATAGAATTTTCAGTCTTTCTGCAATTTACTGTGGTCTACAATTTAAAGTAATCGGTGAAGCATTAACCGAATTACTTGGCAGTAATCCAGCTTAAGCGGACGTAGTTACGAATCTTGACTTTAAATCTGCTTTGGGTCAGAAAGGTTTACTTTGGGTGGAAAATATTAACGTGGTGACACTAAACGAAAATCGTAATCAGTAGGATCGCATAATCCAGCTTAAGTCAACTTTCCTTTGCGTCCTAACCTTCAATGTAGTATGCATGCAGCGAAAAGAAACTTTATTTGAGAGAAATTCTCATAGTAATTTTAAAACTAGTTGTAATCTGGCTTAAGCCAACTTCTTTAAACTTATTTGATGCCATAAAAACTGATTTTAATAAATAATAGATAATTTTGTATTGGAGACTTCCGCATTGTGAGTTTGCAACATTTAAATTGGACACTCAAGGGGCACCCACAATGGCAGCAGTAATCCAGCTTAAGCAAGTGCGCTATTATATTAAATTGGTATGTCGTAACCACAACTGCATGTGTGGACTATGTCAAGGATTTAAGTGGACTTACGTCAAATTTTGACACAATATAATTATTATTTTGAAGTAGCACTTTCATTCTGAACACTCGTTAGCTCCACACAATTTACACACATTCACAGTAGCCGCTCGTAATTAGATGACCGCCAACAATGTTCATCTCGAAACAATAACAACTATCGCTCAATTCTTGGCTGATAATATTTCTAGTATAATGAGTTTCGATATTGAATTGTGAAATAAATAAATAAAAATTGTTCATTTTCATTGAAATGCTGTACAGAGTATGAATAACTATCTATTTCTTCCCATTCGAGCAACAGAAAACGTAATTGCTTGCACAATACTCGTACACTAAAGACCTAACGATCAAAAATCGCCAATTAAGTGTAGTTTTTTAATGATACATTTCTGCAGTGTGAATCGGTGGGGTACAACACGCTAGCTTTATGGGACAATAGAATATGTTGTTGTTTGTTTTTTTTTTTTTTGCTGTCCCATTGAGAATCCACCACAAACGGACAATAATTGTACATCACCAAAAATATATCTAGACTCGAGTACGGCGTGTACTCTTCATATAATTGATATGAGTAATGATTTTATTTATAATGATTTGAATGGGGAATCATCGTTGGCAGCAAAAATGCATGATCTCCCATTTTCTGTGTGTATGGGTGTGGGCAGCCACTGCCACATCCCATGGAATTATTACACAAACTAATTTGTTGTTGAGCGCACAGATGATTCAAGAGCGCGGTTTTGTATATTTTTTTTTTTTAATTTTATTTCTTTATTCGTTTCATTTGAAGCACATAACTGGTGCAGTTCTTTAAATTAATTTATTATTGTGGGGTTTAAGTCAGCTGCGAAAAAAGTCTGCTTTCTTCAATATGTATCATCGCACGTCATTATTTCAATGAATTTTTTTATTTTGAAATGTTACAGATATTTAGAGTAGATTAACGAAAAGATATACGGTGGGTTAAGTTAGCAACGAATGTAACTAATTTTGACATTTAACTATACCAAAAATTGAAAGTTAAATTTTACAGACATTTTTGGATACATCTCCAAATGTGATAATCAATTCGAGATAACTTATGATAATACTGGCGCTTGTTTTTCAATGAATCACTTTAATTTATATTGATTGGAGGTTCGAGTTTTTTTACTTTTATTATCGAGTGTCTGGAGTGATGTAAAAAAAATCTAACTTTAATTTATATTCATCACGTTGAGCACTAGATGACAAGTTGGACTTCAAAGTTGACGTTAAAACAAATGATATTGTGGGTAAACAAACACTTTGGATGGAAATATAGGCATTTTTAAAGAAATATTTGGACGCCTTACAGCGATTGTTTAAATTGGATCGTTGGAAGGGATCTAGCTTATTTTGTAAAGAAGTAGGTTATTGAAATATTCATGGCTTGTATATTTGCCAAAGAATTAACAAACTATAGTTTTAAGATGCGTAGTTATTCTACCCGAAAAACTTGCTTTTGGTAGGTTTGGTGTTTTGCAGGATCCCATTTCAGTCCACCAAAACATCAGATTTCTTTCATAACGTTGCTCTGTCCGAATGTGAAAGTTTCATCGTCCGGCATTTGTCACATTCGCGACGGGATATTCCTTTCACAGTTTGTCGTCTATTCGAATCTGCCATCTGTTGAACCATTTGGAAGGTTCTTTGGTGTGATGCCTCTATTCGAAACAATTTCCAATTTGCATAGTATTTAAGACTTTTTATCAAATCTGGATATATATCAACGTGCCACACGAAACCATGAATAATTTTCACACCAACGGTTTGGCGACGCCGACTACGACGTCTCGTTCAAATATAGCATGTGTAATACCTATTAAATGCGACACTTGATTACACGGTTACCTAATCGTCTTTTGAAATCATCCAATCGTTTCCTTATTAGGAACAAGGAGCCACTTGATGGCGCCACGCTTCTTTTGTATACTAGTTTCTTTTGTCGTGATTGAGTTTTGTGTGTAGGTTTATGGATTATTGGGTCGAAGTCGAAGCCTCTCGATGGTGTGAGGTATTATCTGCTGAGTTTCAAAATTAATATTCCTTAACCAGGCACGCATATGATTATTTTATCAGACTGCGTTAAAAAGTGGTGAAGAGACTGGCCTAAAGCTACCATTCTTCTTCCCAAAAATATGGATTAAAGGTGGCTGTTTGAGCCTGTTTTCGAAAACCAAAAATGATAGGAAAAATTAAATAAATTGATTTTACTCATTACATTCGCTGTTAACTACAAAGAGCTGTGCATTTCTCTTGAAATGGTGAGTGGACCCATCAGCAGATGGCTTGTTCGTCCATGCGCGATACTTAAGGGCCACTCCTTGGGACCCTACTACATTGAGGCATTGTTCGATTTCTATGTTTGCTATTTTGCTTTTGCCTCTAGTTTACGTTAATATTAGTGAAAACCTGCTCAGTGACTTCTTCAATCAATTTTTTACCTGCCCTGAAATATCTAATGGACCCATTGAACCCCTAAGAGCCACTTCGAAGAGGCACGCCTTACCTTAACCAACCAAACCATCTCGAGTATTGAGATACACTTGTAGCAGTTCTATTTGCCAATTTCCAAGGCTAAAGCTGCCATAAATGCATGTATAGAGTATTTGAAATATCTTTGTTGTATGTGAGGTGCCACGCCCTTTTATTCAAGCTCGCCCAAACTTTGCCGAGTAATAGCGCTTTGTATGTGAAGTGCCACACCCCATTTTTCAATCCCGACAAAATTCTAAAAGTTCTCCACACCTGCTACATACACGGTTGCCATTTGAAATTAAAGTTTGTGTCCAAAATTGGAAATAAAAATGACCAACTGTAGCTAGAAACGACAAAAATAATAATAATTTAAGTCTTAAATATTTGTAAATACAAAACAAACAGACAAAAAAAAAACGCTTTAGGTTGCACAAAAATTAAAGTCGAGTGTGTTTTTCATTTGTTAAAAAAATTACCAAATGGAATAGGAAATGACAATGTGACCAAGAGAAAAATAATGACCAAATTTGGTCCCAAATAACCAATGTGGCAATGTACTAAATTTTCTAACCACAGCTGGAAAACGTACCAACATGAAGAGCGTATTCATTTCTTTTTCTGTACCAAGTCCTGCGTCATAAGTGTGTTTGGTTAATGGCAGCTGCCACGCCCCCAATTTCGAAACTTAATATTGCTAACTTGTCGGGCTATGAGCAGAACTTCTCTTCAAAAACGATTATCAGTCGTGATATCTTTTCAAACTTCTTTGCTGCTGTGTCACTGCAAACAATTACGATATCAGAATTGTTTTTAATTAACACCTCGCGCTTATGCAACCGCACTTAGGTGAAACACCACCTGAACTACTCCAGAACTATTGTCATTTGAAATTAAAAATACGAAAACCCATTTATCCGCAGAAGGTGTATCAAATGTTTATACAGTTGTCTACAAAATCGAACCAATCAATATACACTTATACAGTCCACAATAGTGGCAGACTGCGCATATAATTTTTTCCACTACTTTCCATTTATTTATTTGTGTATTTGTCTATATTGAAACTCTTCGTATTGGATTAGGTTCGCTAAGGTTTAACTAATTTAATTTGTTACTTCTAAGTTCAGTGCTATTTGGTTCGCGCCCCCATCGGAAAGGTTTAGCTAATATTTTGTGCGAAGGATTAAAATCATTAAACCGGATAAGATGGCAAAAGAGACAACAAATTCAAACGTCAAAGATACTTTCTAAGAAATTTAATTGCTGCATCAAGCTTTGGGAACTCAAGTTTGTGCACTAGAACAATGAACGCGCCCATTCTTGTATACCTTGAAATCAACACTAATCATAAGTATGGAGAAGGCAAAATCAATAAATCGATTGCAAGTGTCATTCAACGTGTATTAATGTGACAGAGTTGATGATTCCGTGAGCTAAGCATTGTGTTCCCCGAACTAGGGTATTAGGTTCACTTCCAACTTGTGTGTGTCTTTATACAGATAAAATTGTCGATATATATCTGGTTGCAGACTTTGTTGTACTAATGAGTTTTTTTCTTCTTCTTTTTATTGTCTTATTCTTTTGGTCTTATGTGTATCGATGGGAATTAAAAAGTGGGTATGGTATAACAATAACGCTCATACTTGTGATGTACCCATAACTTATTTAAGCTCTCTGTGAAACACGATACTCCTTTCGATTTGGATGTCATAATAAATAACTTTGCTATATGCGGGGGTATAAAAATGTCAATAGGATTTGATGTTTTCCTTTCGTTTAATGATATTTTTGGAAAGAACCCGACCACGAGTACAATCGTTAGATCTATTCGAAATGGGTTTCTTTCTGCGTTGCGTCCCAAGCAATTTATTTTTGATAGGCTTACCGACTACAATAAGTATATAAGTCACTGGGCTGGGATCATTTCGAAGGGACTGTTGAATTCGAAAATCACCTGGAACTACACGTGAGATTAGAGCAACCTGTGCGGTGCTGCTTCCAGGGAAGAGCTGTGATTTCTGATTAACAACCCCAATTAACTGGAGGCATATGGATGTAAATTGTTCTTCATCTAAAATGAGGTTGAAACAAAATTTCGAGGCAGCGGAATTAGGCGGGTTTTTTTTTCTTATTAATATTGGATGGGGAAATAATATTTCAAAACGAACTCAATACAGAAAAGCAAGGCTTGAGCTACGATTACATTAATGCCACTTATCATGTCATATTTTGACGTACACATTTGTTCTATAAATTTGTCACTACGTGTGATCGCCTGTCAAGCGTCTGGTCACGTGGACTGTCGCAGCGCACTTTCACGACTGACACACGAGTGACGAATGGTGGAATTTTTGTGACGTCATGTCAAAATATGACACGAAAAATGACAAGTGTAATCGTAGCTTTAGTTCTAAAGCAACCAGAGCCACGGTTACTTGACGACCCTACAGTATGAGAAGAGTACAGAAATGTTTGCTTTGCCACTTCCTACTCCTCGAATATCGAGCAGTAATAGGTGGCTTTTTTATATTTTTGCTAACTAGTTTACCAATATTCAACGACTCCCTAGCAGCTTTGCCGTTTGGCCATTTTAGGGACGAAATGGCCCCTTTTTGTGGCTCAGTACCCTTGGCCTCCACTTTTTGAAAAGTAGTAAAAATGGCCGCTTATTTAGTTTAAGTTACATATATGAAAAGAAGTGTTTCGTGATGAACAAATTCGTTTGTTTGTTAAAAGTAAATATCTTTGTTGATCTGTTTTCATTTTTTTTAATAGTATTTTATTAGTCCCCTTTTTGAAATATTTCAGCGGCAACGCTGCTCCCTATTCATTCTATAAAACCCTCATCTGAGTGGAAATCGTTTTATTTGAGGAACAATATTAGATCAGTAACGAAATTCGCGGATAAAACTGGTAACTAGTAACCAGTAATGCCAAATCGGGCATTATTATATACTTGAAGGGCATAGTTCCGATGCTTCAGCCATTGAGGAATAATGTTAAGAAAAAATTCATAATTTTTTGGTGAATTATTTTCTACAATCAATTCATACAAATACATTTTGAATTTCGCAAATCTAGTACATTCTTTGATGCAAGTTGCATCACATATAAAAAAGCCTAATTTTTTGGAAAAAGGCGTCATTTATTTTCGGGTTTAGGCATAAAAGCTTCGATCCGGGCAGGCATCATTGCTATGGTAACTGTTCGACAAGTTGCAACCACTATTGGTTCCACTGACTCCGTCCATACCCATAAAATACGTCGCTCCTCCTCACAAATAATATCGCAGGATGTTTTGTGATTGAGCTGCAATCGACGTTTTAATCTTTCCACAAATAAATGTCACCTTCCATTAGTTGGCTTTCATTTCTCCTCCTGTCAGTTGAAGCAGTGGAAAATTTTGATGTGAGATTTTATTCTTTATTGAACGAAAATAATGCAACAATAAACTAAAAAAGTTGTAGATAATGAAAAAAATTGTATGCTTTTGTCAGAAATAATTGTTTTTGCGATGTTTTTTTTTTGTATTTTACGTGGGCCCTCTTTTTTGTTTCGGTGCCCTTTTTATTCCCCGTTCTCAAATTTTGCTAGCGGCAACTGATTCTATGCGTTGGGTGGGGCTTAACCCAACTGAAAATGTCAGCAATTTATGGGCAAAACTTATATAACTTGTCCCAATTAAGCTGACAAAAAATTTTAGTTCCAACATTCTTGGAGTTGAGTGAAATCCTGACGTTCAAAAAACTGTTTTTCTGTTTGCACGTGGATTTGTTACGGCATCACTGTTAAAACTCGCCTGGCCAGCAAATCCCTTACAATAAATTGCACACTCTGAATATCATGCTCGTACTTTGCAAATCACTCAACTCCATCGATCTTACACAGAAGACCCATTTCAACAGCAAAATTTTAAATGCAACATTGCAGACTAACAAGAAAACCACAATTAAAAATAAAAAAAAGCTATTCGCTACTGTGCACTCAGCGGTCATGTAAGTCCACATTACTTCAACTTCAACAATAAAAGAAAGAAACCACGCACGCATAAAACGTTTCCCATTAATAAATTTAAATGAAAAGTGAAACAGTTTCGAGCTTATTGGCAAGAAGTCATCAACCTCTTGCTCGAGCCCGCTTAACCTATTTGAATGAAATCGAATGAGAAAACGAAAATGAAAACATAAAACAAAAATAGAAATAAAAAACTGCAAGATATGTATCTCGGCAAATGTACAGTTGGATATTTTATTTTTACTGGCATGTGGCATACACCACTTGTTGCCAATTCAGATTTAAGTTTGTTGTTGCAGAGTTATTAACCTTTGGAAGCCATTTTTCCATTGTTTCTACCTGTTCGGCTTCAAAGCGAATCGACAGTAAAACCCCAGAGTTCTGAAAATCGTTTGCGGCTGCATCAATGATATCACATACCCTACCCATCAGTATGCCCATGTAGTAAGGTAGCCTCTCAAGTAAAGAGGCAACCAAACGTGGATATTTTGAAATTTGATTAATTCGCGCAATCGCTGAGTGGTAACAGGCGCCTTTGCCGCAAAACAACAGAAACAAAAACCAATAGCAGCTCATAAATAAATAAAATGCTCCATTGTAATCCATACACGATTCCATCGAACTGGTATCACAGGCACCTGAGGTCGACCCAGTTAAGAGCCGAGGGAATTAATCTTTGTGACTCTCCTCATGTTGCGCGTTCGTTAATTACTAAACGAAACCAGTCGGTGGAATGAAAACCCAACCAAACCGAACCGATAATGCAAGAAGTGTTATAGTGTTGCAGCCGATTTGATGTGGCATTATATGCTTTGTGCACAGTCTCATGAATTTTCGATTGGGAAATATTCAATATAGGGAAGCAGTGTCTTGGGCAAGTCTTGGGTTACCTGAGTTCATTTATTGGATGAATGACTATAATCGTTGGCTCATCATGTTAAGTGTTTTCGTGTGACCCTTTATTCAGGGTCATGACAGTGCAACTTGATAGAACTAGGTGTCATAAGAGACGTATACCACCTGCTTTTAGAAAACTTGCCCTGAACTATTCAGAGAAGACATCTCTACCTGCGGGTTTTTTTTTTGTCCGTGCCGCTGCCTCTTCCAGGCTGATCAGAGGGCTGTCAATGGATATTGACAATAACATATCTTAAACTTGTATAATGAATTAAGCTGCTCAAATAAATACCTATTACACTCTTGTTGATCTGAATTGTAGTGTTCAACAGGAACCACACTGCGTCTCGTGCAAGGGAAAGCTCGTTCTAATCAAATTCTAATTTGAACATCAAAAAGTCGATATTAGTTTTTTATTATTCGCATTCGAAAAGTAGCGACTAAAAAGCCCATAAAAGCAAACACAACAGCCTTTCAATGGTTTTATAGCTCGTAGGGCTATATTATGCTTTAACCCTTAAAACTTGGGCTGTCTATCGATTTTTGGAAAAGCAATTTCACTTGTTCAGAAAAAAAAGGCATTAAATAGGCAAGGCAAAAAGAGATGACTGCCAGTTTAAACCTTGCAATTTTGACAGATAAGGTTTTAGCTCTCCTATCCTCTCAGGTTTCCCTATAATTTTCCTGAAAACATAAACTAGTATAGCTATGAAATGACATTTCTTTCAAAGTTTATAGCCACGCCCAAATTTTGGTGGCGTTAATACCTATTTTTAGCTTCTTACAATCATTTGGGTGAGTTCTTGCTTACTTTTGGGACAAATGGAATAACGTTTTCAGTTTTTCATTCATTCGCCACCACTCGTTGTTTTGTTGAAGTAAAGTGTTCACCTAGTAAGTGACGTCCACTGACTTTAAGAGCTCCAACTTTGTCATCAATGAAGTGTCTCACTCTGAAAACTAAGTCATGCCTTGTACATACTTTCTTGTACTCTCCTAACAGCGACTTAAAAAGCGGTCCTCATGAAACAAATTTTTAAAATATCAGCATTATGGGAACGAAAGCTTTCATGAACTTTACTTTGGGCACTAGTTGCAGTAGTAGAGCATCTATAGAAAAATTAAAATTCTTTTTATGCTATCACGGAGTTGTTACCGCTTCACATTAAAACTGCTCACCCAAAACGTGTGGATTTTTCAGGCATAAGAAAAGGCACAACGGATCAACATTTAGTGTTGTTTTAATCCGCCTCCGTTACCAACCTCCGTCACGACTCATTTAGATAGAAATACGAGTACAGCCCAGGACTAAACTTAAAATGCGCGATTCAAGAAATAATATTTAGTGTCCAGGATAGATTTTACGAACTCACAATGGCGAAATTTTCCATACAAAATTACCCATTGTAACCTACTAAACTTTTATTGTGAAGCGTAAGAATAATTATTTGTAAGTCCCGATGACAGTAGTGTTAAAAAAAAAAAGGGCCTTACTTAAAATCATTTTCAACCATTACTCTAAATATTTTCTTGGTCACAATATGTAATTTTGTATGGAAAATTCCGGCATTCTGAGATCGAAATATTTAGCCTGGAGACAAAAAACTATTATAGTATCGCGGTTAATCTTTAAATATTAGGCACAGGTAGATAACTAGTACTTCGAAGAAAGGGATACTAAAACTACGGCACATCCTTCTTCACATAGCACGTTACCAATAAACATTTTAGGTTTCGAATTCAAATTTACTTAGTTCACAATGGTTTTTTTTTCCATACAAATTTCGCAATTGTGAGCTTCCGTAAATTTAAGGTCGAGATTGAAATTTATTATCAGTACGGCGCATAGATTTTAGATTTTTTAGATTAAATAGATTTTATTTCAAATTAAATGTAAATGGCTATCAAATTAGTTTACACAAATCAAAAAACATTGCCTTCTGCCAGAATGACAACTATCATTAAGAGTTCACTCGATATATTTTTATACATATAAGTCTTCATATTTATAAGATTAAAATAATAATTTCCTATAACCACAAATTGGGACCTAGAAACATCCATTAATAATCCTGTCCCGACGCCGCATAGCGATTGACAAAATATATTTAAGCAATACTTTTCATGGCAACATTTGCTTATGAATGACTCAGAGTTGTCCAGTGTGCTCCACAAAATTTAACTCATAAGTTATTTACACACGCGTCGCTCTCTTTGCTCAAAAAAAAAAATGATAAGAGACAAGTTGTTGACTACGTAAATATATGATATAATCCCGAATGTGTTTTTCTTTTCTTAAAAGCAATCTTATGCAAGGCATTTCACGTTCTTAATCGCTTTTATTTATTGTTTTTCCAAAAAACATCGATACGTTTCAATAAACTCGAATGATGTCCTACTTAGCCCTACTAAAAATACGACTACATTTGTATGTTTGTAACTCTTCTATTTGAGGCTGATAAATGCAATTTAAGTCGTCCCGAATTGTTCCCAGTGCCACACTGACTGCACAATCGCCTGTCCTGTCAAAAATGTGCAACAAGAGCATCAAACACAAACCAAAATGTGTACAGCTCACACTTTATGCAATCCAGATTTCAAATAAAATAAGTCATTGCTGATAATTGTATAAAAAAAAAAAAAACGCAGTAAATTTCCAATCTCACCAGAGAATAATGCAAATTAAAATACGCTGAAATTTCCCACAAATTTATTCATTCGATTGGAGGATTTATTTAATTCCATTCATAAATATTCACCATAATTAAAAGATTAATATAGCAACTTCGTATGCGATTGCATTTAACCGAGAATCAAATAATTTGAATAGGTATTTAGGGGCGATTTAAATTCGCTACATAGAAAAGCACACATCACGAAATTAAAACAAAAAAAAAATCCACCCAAACCTCAGATTGCATGGGATGGAAAAATAAATAAAAATAAATTGCCAACTATCAATTCACATCAATCAATCAGTGGATATTTTGTTTACGCAGGTACTTTTCCAACTTTAGTCTATCCACAAAGGCGCACATTCTGGTTGATAATAAATATTGATAGTGACTTCATAAAGTCCAATAAAGTCGCCATAAACCATTTTATATTATTTGTGCACACACATATTCCGTTTGCTTCTGACTGATTAAGAATTAATTTAAAAATTTGATCAATGCCATTTCAAGGCAGTAAACAATTTGTAGAGGAAATTTCCTTCAAAAGATACAGGAATTTATAAATAGATCATTTGTTTACAAGACCTACCCCCAGAACGCACTTCTTTGCGAAATTCAGAACAGATTGAGGCACATTGCCGCAAAACAGAATTACCACTCGCATATTTAGTTTATCAGTATCTCTGCTTTGAGCGCAAAGAAAACGCTTTCGCGAGAGATTGCATAAGCGAGCGTAAACAAATATCCAAATGAAAGAGACACAGACAGGTATTTCGGTTCGAGTGTCTTCAACTATTTTTATTAGATCTCGAGCTTTTGATATTTGTTTGCAATGCAATTTAAAATGTCATCACCTTCGGGGGAATCGAGGAGAAATGCAAAACAAAATTGTGCAGTGCAAACTGCATGCACGACAAAAACCAAACAATGACAGATGGGGATGTGAAAAAAAAAAAACCAAATAGAAATCGGTCGATATTTTTGGTTTAGGGCAAGCTTACGCTAAAACGGGAACATTGGATTATCTATTTTCGAATATTTTCGTTGAACTTAAGGAATTACGTAATTACGTTGTCGGTTTATCTAAGAAACTTTATAACGATGTTGTGCATAGGAAAACGAGATGAAGTAGAAAATAATCGCGCGCAGTTTCTTCGCCATGAACCTGCAGTAAAATTCCATTCGAGTCAGAGACAGGAGTAATTGAAGCTGCCTGGTTGACAGATAGTGCGTTGGTGCGAGATCATTCCATTCGAATTTTATGTTCGTAGCATTTGCTTATACAACAAAGTCTATAAATTGTTTTCTCAACAAAAATTGACTGTCGCCCATATTTTTAAAGTGTGCGAAGGGTATGAGGGATTGGAAAGCTGTATAGGTGCATTGATTACGTGTTGATCTGGCAGGCAAGAATATATCTAAATAAAAATCTAATCAAATCTAAATGGGTCGCTTCAAGAGAAAGACTATTCGTAAAATTTTGGGTTTCGTTCCTATGGGCGGGGTTTTGAGGAGACGATTCAATGACGAACTATACATCGGGTTGGTCAACAAATTGGCAAGACTCAATCCGATTCGAAACCGCTTTCCGCTCCGCTTTAAAGTACTCGTAACACTTTGGAAATGAAGAAAAAAATTATAGTATAAAATAATAAATATAAACTCGGAGTATATTTCGTTCCGGGTTCGAAACGTTCGTTTTCGAAGAAAATTGCTCTTTCGAAACGAGGTACAGAGAAAGGAACGAGTACCTAGAACGCAAGGACTGACTAGAGAAATACCTCGACTTAGGTGGAGCGCACAATTTGAATGAGCTTCCGTCGAGTTGGAGGCAGTTATCTACGGACCGGCCTGACAGAAAATTCTTCTCTTTCATTCTAGAACCACTCAGACAGATTTACATACCTAGGTAGGTAGGTAAATGGGTGCTTTTGTTGCTATTTTGCCACAGCTTCACTTAGACCATCAGTTGGGTCCATTGTGTCCGATTTTTTACATATACCTAACTTGTGAACTCTATGAGTCTTTTAAGGTATACGCTGTCCAGGTCTCCTGGTTCTTCAAAAATAGTTACAAATAATCTTCTACCTGCTGTTGCTAAAAGCTACTGTAGCATACATTCTGTACGTTCAAGAGCTCTACAGCCTCGTTAAATGTCTGCCTAATGGGTGTTTACTGTAAGGTTTCCAATCTGTATGAATAAAATCAGAGATCGATGTGGCCTAGAGACTCAAAAAGTCCTCGATTTATGCCGACAGTGTCTAGAAAGTGAACTGATCCAATTCCAATAGGTGGCACTGTTTTTATTTTAACAGTGCTTATACCTTTTGGTACATACAGATAAAGAGAATGACTGCGCTAATCTCGAGCACCCGATTTTAATGCAGTTTACACTATAATGGCCTGCACTTCTCAAAAATGAGTTCAAAACTTTTTCAAGACACAGTTTAGCAAATGTCGAGTGAAAATTCGAGGTCTAAGTCGGGGAAAGTGGGTTAAACTCGAACTCACCGTCATTATATTTGCAAAATTAAAAGCAAACTGAGTCTAAATTAGGTGCGAGCTAAAAAAGCTGCTCATAATCCAAACCAACACTCATCCAAAGTGCCCTGAACAAAAAAATGTTGAGAACTTGTGCAACTGGGGCACATGGCCAACAATCCAATAGCTGCTGTTAACTGCAGGTCAACACCATCTGGGTAAATGCAAGGAGGAACCTTACTTTCTCGACACACTTATGACATGCATTTTCCTTTTTTTCATATTTACTGTCATCTAATCGCATGCAACACTCTTTTGCCCGTATAAAGTGGCAAAGAAAACATAACCAAATTACATAAACCAACCAATGATTATTATTTTGGTAAGATAACCGCATCAACCATTGGACAGCCGACGGCAAAAATTCACAACTGGTGAAAGTTAGATGCAAACAGTTGATAAACCGACTATAGGTACGGTATGAAATTCAATTGTTGCCTTGACCAGTTTACTAGGATTGCCTTGTTCCAAATCATAAATGTCATATTCAAACACATTTTGGGTAGATTTAAATCACTTCACAGTGTGTCTCTTTCCATCAGTCAATTTAATCATTTTCTTGAAATACGAAAAAAAAAAACACAAATCAGGACGCCAGCGAGTTAAGACAAAAATTCGTGCTTCTGTATTTTTTCAATGTGCAAAATGTTCAATTTTAGCAAGCACCTTTCATTCTGTTTAACGAACTCGAGTCTATTTTTACAAGCAAAATGCCCGTGTGTTCCTACTTAGTTCATGTTAGAGGTGCGACAGCTCCTAATGAGTATTTTGCAACATTTTGCCAGCTTCAAACAATGTACGTTATACCTATGTAACCCACATTTACCTGTGATTCTGGCAGAACGCCCATTCGACTTTATAAATCAAAGGGTACACCACAAACAGCTTCACCACAAACAAAAAAATCACACTTTAAACAGTTGATCCCTATGGTCTTTGGTCCTCAAAAGTGACAGCTTAAGGCGCGTAATAAATGTGAACTGCCTGCAAATTATTAATGCGGAACATCTGCCCTATTAAGTAAACACAAAGACAGATCGTGGTCATCATTTTATAAAGTGACCTTTGAGAGTTGGCTGTAGAATTTTTGTTTGGGAACAGAATTGCCTGAGATTTTTCATCACATTTTCAATGGAACACAAGTGATGAAGTCTGAGTTGACACAGTTTCACTATTTCGATGCGGACGTGTGTTGTTTGATATCCAATGCATTGTTTCAGTTACCTAAACATTGACCTATATGTCAATGAACATATGTACAGTTGGCATACTGCATTAAATTAATTTGATGTGACTGCTGTGTATTGAGTTGCTTTGGAAACAGAAGGCTAAACTTTTGCTGAAATATATCCAAAAACATGTTCATACATTTCAGTTTTCAGATTGTGTGTCCGTCATTCTGTAAATTTTTTATTTACTGCAGCAACAAGTTGCAAGTTTCACACCAGAAACAGTGTCGTCTACTGAAACTCAGACATCAGAGTAAGTCGGAGTTTTGGGAACGATTTTTCGAAAAATCAGAAATACCCATTAATTTTGATGCAAAATAACCGTAATAATCGTTGTTTTTCTACCGTCAGTAGATAGTATCTTATTTACTTAAAATTAACAATAGAGAATAAGGAATGTTGTTACCTGCAAATGATTTCGAGAATTTGGTCTCCTGAACGGGCTCGAAATATTCTTCTGGGTGACGGGTTGCGCTCGAAAATAAAACGAGTCCGTTCGACTCTAAATGGATACAATTTATTTAAAAATTGTTAAATAAGAAGAAGTTCAACAACCATAAGAGACAGAAGTGAATTCAAAAAGACGGCCATCTTGTTGTGGAATGCAACGTGGATTATGGAACTCGATGTGTTCAGTAAAGGAATATCATATGAGAGCGAATTGCGAATTGCGACCAGGCGAATATTCGTAGATTATGACATTTCATTCACATGAAAACTTTTTTTAGTCGCAGATATCCGCGAATCAGTTTAAAGGTTAAGTTCGAACGAATTTTTCATTCGTGGGTTTGTGGATCGCGACTGTGTTTTTTGGATTGTAAATAAAGTGTGACAGTTCACGGCAAGAATTTCCACGGGAAAATTACTGCAATTGTTAATTTCGTTTATTAAATCAATTGAGACGTAGTTTTTTTTTTTAAATTAGATGATAGAATAGAAATTAAATACAATACTTTTGTGGTGCAACAAATGACAATTTTCAATTCATCAATATAATTAAAATTATTTCCTCGAAATTCGCCTATTCGCAGTTCGCACTCAGGTGGATACTCCTCAAATGCTTTCATTACTCACCCAACGTATTGTATGAACGAAAATAGACTTGCCCTGGTCATAGGCGTTCAAGTTCAAGAGTAAGCATATTACTTTCAAGGACAAATTTATTGCTTTATATTTAACGACACTTTAAAAATTCTAAAATTATTACAAGTCCCTTTGTTTCCCAAATTGACGACCTCACGTTTTGGGTCATTTTCGGCCACTTCCACTGGCAAATGAAGTGAACACCCTGCAACTGGGACGCAGTGTATAATCGCATTCCCAAATAAACGACAAAGTTCGATAGAATAGAAAACTCTCTTCGAAACTAAGAACCGAAATTTATTCGACGCCGTAATCCACCAATAGCTAATAGCACGAGCGTCGGTTTAAGTACCCTTGCCCTATAAAACCTCCTGAGAATGAGAAAAGTAAATTATCGAAATTTACAACTTCTTCGTTTCATTAAAATTTTCCTACGGCGAAGACCTGCAAAGAAAGGCGATACCATAAAGCGCAGCCGAACCGCTTTGTTCTATTTAAATGAAATTTTTCAATTTTATGTTTCTATGAAGAAAGTTTCACCGGTCTTTTTCTATAAATAAATTTCATGAGATATCTCACAACAAAATACGACAACAGCATGCGGTCCACATTGTCGTGGGTTGGGCGTGGTACTTTTAGAAAAAAAGAAAGAAAACACTGCACCACATACAGAGTATGGTTTTTCATGATAATTTATTTTCGTTTATAATTCAAATTTTACCACATATCTAACTTTTCGTCTTTCTCTTTCTTTTCAGGTATGAACGAAATTTCAAAAAATTCAAATCCCAATATGAGTAAGTCTTCGCGGAAGAGTCCAGAATATAACAAAAAAATATTTAGAAGCAAATTAGCCTTATAGGGATTTATATATTTTTAATAAATAATCGAAATGTTTGCAGCAAAACCAGCCAGAGTAACGTGTCGACCCAATGACCTTATATGCATGCTCGAACCGTAAAGTAAACCATATCTCACCGGAGATACAATTGCAACCGTCACTATACACATTTGAAGTAACGATAAAACCATAACCTATTAGAAACGAGTATGCACACTGCATAGTGGGTCGGTGGCGGTGGCGGTGACGGTGGATACCGCCGTTCACATACCTGCCCACATTTTTTTTTTCGCAATGTTAGGTAATACCTAACCTAGTGCGAAGTAGGTACCTACGTGTGCACCTTATATTCTACTGACTCTGTTGGAAAAAGTAAAAGTCGTTCACGTTTAATTGAGTTTACGGCTTTTGGAGCTGGCTACTTTTTATAAATGAGCGGCATGACTTTGAATTATTTTTATAGGATGTTTTTTTATGCGATTTATTTTCGTTATCGTTCAGAAAGAACACAGATTACCACTGAGGGGGTTGTAATGGCTTGAATTGGAGAGATGAAGCGTACTTTTGGGTTTGAAATAAGGTTGCGACAGGCGAAATGTAAGGACGAGAACGCGCAGAGTCTTAAGCAGGCTATACGCGGTACTTGACAACAATAACCGCAGTTAGTTGGTTTTAGAGAGTCAAATTTTGTGGGAGGCTGATGTGATAAATTTTAATTAGTAGAACGGATCTGAACACGTGGTTTTTTATGGGTCTGATGGAATCGTGGGCATATATTCTAATTTTCATTTTAGAAATCATAACGCATGTGTCTTTTGAGTATTGAGATAGACTACGGGCCGTCATTTAGGAAAAAGGCTTCACTCTCAATTAAATTGCGTCCGGAAACTGTTACTCAATTTTGGTTAGGTATAGAGGTTTTCACCAACGAAAACGTCGTTCTGATTTTTAAGGCACATACTCAAAAAGGTAAATTTATGTGAATCAGAACGAGTTGTCAGCTTGCTTTGTGATAAAAACTAAATTTTCCTCCATATCAAGGCCGATATTTTTTTGTATTTTTCTGAAAAATCCTTCGGGATTGAGCAAGCGAATTCAATGCGATATATGTACCTACAAATCAATGATTTTATTGTAAGCATAGATGTAGACTTTACTTCATTCAATTTGGTATTGTACAAATCTAGATCAATACAAAAAAGTTGGAAACTATTTTGATTTAGTGTTCAATCATATATTTGCTCCATTTGGATGTTCAGCTACAATAAATTCAAAACAGTGGCCCTACTGTGTATAACGTTCTGAAAGTGCATTTTTTTCGATAACCGACGTTTAGTACTTTCTATTTCGAAAGCGGAATGAAGATTACTACTGTCGAATCTAGATTTCCGAAAGTGCAATGAATATTGTTATATGAATTTATTTTTTTTTTTTTTTTCATTTCGAAAGTGAAACAGAGAGTAACAGAGTCTAACCTACTTAAAGGCGGAACAGAAATCAATTTCAAACAGGATTGACTTTCGGAACGAAGTAGTAAAAACGATTGTTTTCGACTGTAGCTCTGCCTTGGAGGTGATGGACGCAAATCGAAACCATTATATGTACACAGCACATACACTGTGTTTCGAGCGTGTTGTACGGTTGGAAAAACGCCCCGAAAGATGTATGTGATGCACCCTCTGTATGCACGTAGGGTACATAGTTCTTGACGCAAAGAAAGAAGCTGTGGATGGTGCAACGTTTCCTAACATTTATGTTGAATTTATCTGTTGTAAAATCTCAACCTGTTGCGAACGTCTGACAAACATCCGAGAGTTCAACTGTTGTGACAGAGCTTCTCAATTAGGCTTTCAGACCCGGCATAAAATTGTAGATCCCTGCCATTTTTCCCAAAAATTATAAACTCACACAAAACTGACCGTTGTGAGAAGCTAGTCTTAGGACCTGTTGCTTCAGCTATTTATTTATTTATTTGTTTCTGAAATCTGAACATTTTCAATGTAATTTAGTAAAAGCGCATAAATTGTACGATTATTTTATGTTTTGCTGGAAACACAATAATTGAAAAAGCCTTTGCCGCAATGCTTCCATGGATGGTGCGACTGTCTTTGGACATACATATGCTGGAATCATGTTCTTAATCGGAGGTCCGAGGCTTTTAAAGCTTTTGTAGCAAGGTTCTGACCTATAAACCTTTTAACTTAGTTGTCAGTAGCCCTGAACAAAATATGGATTACGCTCTCATGTGAGTAAGTGAGAGTCAGCAGAAGCAGCCTTAATCTGATAGTTAAATCTTCACTTTTTATACAGAATAGAAGATTGCTTTTGCCCTAGTTGGTTCCATGAGTTTTCTTCTTCCGATCGCAAGTTTGGCGGAGTTTTATCCCCCTCGACAAAGTATGCAGAGCTCAATAGCTGCTACATTTACAGTCCTTATTTTTCCCTTATTTTTAACTAGTGGTTAAAGTACATGGTTTGGGTTAGCCTCCCCAATTTTTGTCAAGATCATATTCGTCTGCAGTCTACAGAATTTAAAGTCTACAAACTTTAAATGAAAATCAACTGCCAGCTGTCAAATTGGTTGTCCCTGGAAAAACTGTTGCCAGCTCGAAAAGAAGAATATAAGAAAAAAACTCGTTACTTTGTAAATGCGTACCTCTTGGAGTTATAAGGACACACTTTATTCGAAGAAGTGATACTAAAACTATCGTCAGCTTATAAAATGATTATACTTTCTTGAATATTGTTTTGCTTTATTATTTTTCTAATGACTGACTCGAATTATTTTTAAAAATGAATGAATGAATGAAAATTATTATTCCCGAGCAGGAGGTTTTGTTTTCACTCCTCAAATTCCGAATTGCTTCTAGTAGCAAAATATCTTCTGACGCTCAGCTCGCCCTAGTCGTTGACATGAGTTACTCATAAAAATTCCACGAAATTTGCTACCGACACAAAGGCTCCTCCACCGGACTCCTCAAGCTCTTCCCGGTTAACAATTCAAATAAATTTAACCTACCTACTGGAGCACAATTTTCTCAAAACGTCTTTGCCCTCTTCACCTGTTACGTAAAGTTGCTATTTACGCCATAAGCATCCACCCCCGCAGCTCGTCCGTCAATTTGGAAACGCCAACTTCTTGAAATTCTCAGCGTAGTTCGCTTCAAACATTAATTGATGGATGCGGGTTATATCGTGCAAGTAAATATCATAGTCGTATCCCTTCCACTATTTTTTTATCTACCTAAAGTTGAAGTTATTGCTTCAGAATAGGGGTCTTTGTATCCTCGGGTGACGGCAAAGTTCACGGCATGTGTGCGAGAAAGAGGAAGGTATATGCTTTACACAAAAACTTGGTCAAAAGTTCAGCGAAAGGATTTAATTTTCCCCGCACAACAACAACGAGATAAGAGTTAGTTGTATCAGCACCCCCACCCACCCAACCTTCAACCCGGACAAGATTCCCGATAACCAACAAATGGGATACTGGCATAATAAACCATTTTACTTGTTGTACGATTTTAAATGCCATCGCATTGGGTAATGGCATGTGCATTTCGCGAAATGTAGAAACCAAATAAGAAAAAAAAATGTCGGAATTCAACTTCAGACCAGTTCCTGCAGATAGTTGCGAGTTGCTACATAATGGTAAATAATTGTCAGAGGTCTCCCTCTGCAGTTCATCTTTTTGTTTCTGGTGGTTTTCTTTTTTTGTTTTTACTGGTTTTGTTGTGCGGTCTCGGTAGTTAAAAAAAATCTACGTCTTTCACTTTTTCTTAGTTGCACAAGATTTGTGCGATTGTTTTGCCGTCTGCCATGGGTAGGTACACAAGCTTTGAATGTGCACAATATTTCCATGCATCTCGTAATTATAAATAAATGACTTGCGGCCAACTCGAATGGTATAATAATAACAGACACTAATCCGAAATCAAAGTGTGTTTTCCCCGTATGAATGCGCGCGAGGGGAGGCGAATTCTGATCAATTTCTGTACTGTAGTCTCGCCAACAAAGTTGGTCTTTGTCTAGTGGAATGCGGAGCTGTTAAAAAATTATTAGATCGTATCCAATGTATGTTAGATGTGGCTGATTAAGCTACTTATTACGAGGTGGCCATTAAGGTTATTGCTTTTCCGTTCGACACGGAATTCGAATCACATCGCTCAAGTCGTGCCACTGTCGATATATGCTCACCGAACATCGAAAATGTGCAGTCAATTGGAGGACAGTTTTGTTGAGAAACTTCCTGGATGAGGAAATGATAAAAACCTTTCGACTCTTGCCCAGAATGACTGGAAATGTTGTTTGAGCAACTTTTTGTTACATAACCTGTGGCCTAAAGCCATTTTGTATTTTTCACATAAGAATATTTGATAGTAAAGTCCGTCCTATTAAGAATTGAGGTTGAGTTCTAAAGATCTGATTATTGTGTTTATTTTCATTCGCTTTCAAAACCTCCCCTTCAGCCATTCACGCGCCGACAACAAGTAAGTTCGGTGGTCCTTTACTGTTTGTTCCTACTATAGGCATAGGAACGTAATTGAAGTGAATGTATGTATGAATTGTACTAGACAAGAAAGGTAGAGCCCTTTTTATGCGCACTTGCAATTATTTTCCGCTTCTTCAGTTGTCTGCAAATTTTACGGAAATTAATTTTTTTGTTTCACTGCAAGACTCAGCCTTGCGGCGTTAAGCACACAAATTTCTCCTTACCGACGGGCGCCGACACATGCCAACATCTTCGGATGCGATGACGATTATTGCGAAGTAAACACAAACACAGATTATGAGCTTTAGATGATGTACAATCAAATTAAGACAAATTTCGTCTTTGTAAAAGTATTCGGCTGCTAGAATTTCTCAGAACAACAATTTGATAAATATAGCTACGACGACATGCCTCAGAGTCTATGGAGTGAGCACATCCAATAAATATAATATTCATTTGCATTTCGTGGAAAGTTTGAAACACACATGTAGACTACGTCGTGGTGCGCCTTTTTAAAATCAGTCAAATTAAGTTACTGCCATTAGATTCTCTGCGGTAAATTTAATGTGAATTGAAGTGCGTCTTTTGAAAGTGAATTTCTGGGTAAAATTTGTAGACGGACAAAGACTGAAATAAGTCTTTAACTTTCATGCCAACAATCCCAAACATAAGTATTGAGTGAGTGCACTTCGTGGCTTAAAGGCGATTTGTATGGTATTTAATACCACATTTTGTACTGGAGATGTCCATAAACTCTAGGACCAGCTTCACACAACCAATCGCTGCTTTGAATTTTATTTTGGGGACTCATTAAGGTTGTCAGAGTGGAATCGGTTCTTCTGCTGGTTTTCTTATTTTTTAAATGTTCTGCCTGTGAAAAAATAAATGCTTCGTGGATGACATTTAAAAAAACTTTCAATTGTTTTGTCAAACAATAAATAGTGATACTGAGTTCGCCGGTTGCCACAAGATAAACACTAAATCCTAAACCATGCTTTATGAACTATAAAATTCGAAAACAAAAAAAAAATCATATGGATTGGGGGGTTCTAACACGATACGCGTTCAAATCCACATCCAAACAGGCACACTTTACAATTTCCTTATAAATGTTCTCGATATGTTTCCCTCAAGCAAAAGAATATCACCACGATTTTCTCATACACATTTTTAATCATTTGCTGCTTTTGGATATATTTGACCAGTAAAACATTTAGTCCCAAGTACTGAGTAGACAGACTTTGCTCATGTCAAAAAGTGTATCGATAGCTAATCGCATTATTGGATTAGATTGTTTAATTTTTAAAGGGCACCGAGGCCTTAAAGTACTCAATTTAGTAGGCCGGAACCATGTTTATCAGAAATAAGAATGAAACAGAATTACAGAACAAAACATGTGTCAAAATTATAAATATATTTTTTTTTTTGCGGGCGTAAGTGTGTGACATTGCAAAATATTTAAAATCGCCTGTTAAATTGTAGGGTTGTACCCTTACTTTCTGTTTCAATGTTGGCAATATGTCACATTTCTCTCACTGCGACACCGAAATGAAAAAAAAACAGTCAAAAATAAAAGGAACGCATTGCAACAACCTATAAAATGCTAATGTACAAAATTGTTTTGAATTATTTATTCGTCATACGATACTTAAAAACAAAAAAATTTAGTTAAATTGACAAAATTACCGTCAAAATAAAGTTTTATTCAAATTGTGAAGCCATACATCAAACAAAAGGTATTTACTTGCTGATGGTTGGTAAACAAAAGGAGATATTTTTTAACTGAAAGTTAAAGTCAAAATGACAAGACGAAAATAATATGCAGCTGGTACAATTGGTTAGCAATATACAGTGATTCTCAAAATTAAAATTACAATTTTCTCGAGAAAGATACAAATTTTTAAATTGAAATCATTCGAAATCGTGCACGAAAACAATACCATTGACCTCAAAAGACTAAGATTTGCTTACAGTCCACAGAGTTCATTTTTCATCCCTGCTAGGGAACGAAGTTTGTCTAAATGGGACTAATGTTTCCAAGTGCATTATCGTTAGGGAAAAGACCTAATATGCATTTAGCTATTATTCATCGAAACTAGCAGGGATATACAGCTGTTTTTATATTTATTAATTTTTTTGTTTTAGAACATCTGCAGGATTTTATTTTGAACAAATTGTATGAAAATTGACAGCAAATTGACAGTTTGTGAAGAAGAGCTCAATAGACGATCGAATTTCTGTATGAGTTTGGGGATCCCTCTGCTGAAGATATTGTGCAGTTCGTCAAAACATATTTTTTCTCTAAAAATATCGTCACCTTATAACTTTAAGAACTTGGTAATTGCAAAGTTTACCCTTCGAGGCTAAGTAATTTTTCATACCGAAACGAGATCTACTTTTTTTCGAAAGACACCTATTTTAGGTAAGTGATGTCGAAGCTGGATATTGATCAGATTGGATCCCATTTAAACAAGTGAGAGATCTTGTTAGACTACATTTCATTTTATTTTTAAGCGCCTCCACTTTACTTTATTTGATCTTCGAGTTTCTTTAGACGTTTCTTAGATTTGAAGATGCAGAAGTCATCTGCCTAAGGTTATATTGCTTGTTGCCCAAAATATAGATAAATGTGAGCCCAATAAATTAACTCAAGTGCTGGGCATTGCCACAGAACACACCTTAATGTGAATCAGTCCTCAAGTCAAGAACAAGAACAGGCGACATCTCTTAGAAGCCAATTTTTCATCTATTTTTCTAGTTGTACGTAATTTTCATATGCAAAATATGGTGCGACTTATTTCATAGCAACAACAACAATTCTTTACTGTTCTTTTTATATTTAAATTTTCTATCAAGTCCTATTGATTCAGTTTTAAATTGAATACAGTTTCATTTAAAAAGTCGCACGCAATCAGCAGAAACATATGCGTAGGAAGTTCCATTCACTCTGGCGTATGAGAGCTTTTTTACCATGAGAAGAGTGGGGCAGCTAAATTTTTTTTTATTGCGAAATGCGTATCCGCAGTAATATATTCAACAGTGTTATACAATCAAAACGGATTAAACGCGATGAGCTCAGATTATTGGCGGACTTTGAAATGGAACTAGTCAGACTTGTTGGTAAATCTATAAATTGTATAGACTTTAATATTTGAGGTTGAGGACGATATTAACAAGTTTATTGCTATGGAGTATTTTACTTGGGATGGGTACAAGATTCACCCAACCTTCTTGTATGTATATGTGTACACAGGACCGTATTCATTGACAGCGACTGAAATCACAATGAAAGATGGCCTTTTTTTTGTGTCTTTAATGGTTGGACTTTATTTTGACATTTAATTATGTTTGGAACACGATTTCTTCATTTAATTTGCTTCTATTTGTGAACATCCAATTTTTGAAGAATAATTTACTACAACTAGGCTCGAACTTGGATAGTTTTTATTAATATTCTTAAAAGTGCCAGGAAGAGACAGATGTTGCAGGATGAAAATGTAAGAAAATAAATATCAGGAACCGCGAAATCTCTCTTCTTTTAACTAAAACACTCACCCTTATTGAACACTTTATTTTAAATCTTACGAACGTTCGAATGAGGTTATTTTTTCTATTACTAAATACAGCATAGCATTTTTGACTTGCACCTTCTTAAGTTGGACACATCTTTTTGTTGCAGTCTTATTTTTGTTTTTTTTTTTTTAAATAGCCGGAAGAGATGTTGCAGCTTAAGCTTCTATCAGCAGTTGAAAACCTGCAGTTTTTTGCCACAAGGCAGAGGTTTGAAAATTGTTTTTATAAGCTATCCCATTTCTTAGTTTCGACTTGAAGCCTTGCTTGAAAATGTTTGCCTTGGTGTGGTGTTGTCATAATTCATAATTTTCAGCGACACCCATCTACGGGCTGGTTTATTAAGTGCCGGTATTATTTTTGAGGCACATAATTGCTGCTGCGTAGCGATGCGATTTCGACTTGCAATAAGCTGACTAATGTTGACTCCTGAGTTTGTGGAGCACCATAATCGTGCTATCGAGGCATGGAGAAGCTACCTGGTGGAGTACGTAAAATCAAACGATTTAGGCCAAATTTAAACCCTGAGAAATGCTAGATTTTATTTTATTTTACTCGTAAGAACCAATTAAGTAGATCATCTTTTAGCTGAAATTTAAAGGAACTACCAAAGTCCTCATAATTGGCTAGGGACTCAGCACACTGCCAGTCATTCAAATTAGCCCAACGACAAGAATGGATATTATATCCTTAGTAAAACCTTAGTCAGATCCTGCATCAGGGATAGCACGTGATTCACATAAGATATTGAGACCATGAACGCAGAGTTACATGGAGCTGTCACCAGTAATGCAGGTGTTTTCGAGACTCATTGCTCTAAAGTCGCCCTTACAGTTCCTCCGATTATTTTCCAGTGGTAAAATTGACTCACACGTTAACTTGCATTTGTTCTTAGGACAACAATTGTGACGACAGTGATTTTCTGCGTCTACATTATTTGATGTCTGTTCCATTTCGCACGAGTTGCTTCGATATTGATTTAACATCTAAAAAGCTGTCACCGAAAAGCTGTCGTTCAAATCCATTTTTAGAACTACATAGACTTACAAATTGTTCACATTCTCATTGCATACCTTCACAACGAAAAGAGAAAACACTTGTATGACGCAATTTTGTATGCAGATTCCGACACTAGTACTTTTACTCCACACAAATACGTCACAATATAAGGAACAACTAAAAGTCAATGTCGGCCAGCTGTCAGATTTGAAAAAAGAAACGTACTTCCTAATTTTTTTATTCCTCTATTCCACGATGTACAACTGCCACAACCAAGCAAAAGGAACAATCCAAAAACACCAAACGAAAAATTAACTTTTACCAACAAGTTGCCACTTACCACACAATAATGTCGTTGCTATGCAAGTTCACAAGTAAACGTGACAAAATGTCGTAAACTACGAACCGACAACCGATAATCTTCGACAGTCAAAAATACCTTTGAACGTATCTGCATTCTTCGCTGGCACTTAGAATGCATTACAACATTAATTACTTTCGCATTCATAAACCGTGTCACCCCCTTATGTCATACTGAACTTTTCCTGCACCGCGGTTTCATCTCTTATGCACATTACTGATTCGCCTAATCAGGAAAGCAATCAAATCGCTACACAGAAAGTGAAGAATAACAACACAAAACACCGAACGAATCATCACAGACTGTCCATAGACAGCCGCATTAACATCCAGTAGGTAGACGAAATAAAAACGTATCTAATCGTCAATAAAAAAAAAACTCAGCTTGGTAGGTACCTACTTGTAATTTATTCTTTGTTGCTGATGTGTGAGAAACATCAAACTACGGGTTATACGGCCCCAAACGTGAACAATCAAGTCGTTAGCGGGGTCTACAAAAGTGAAAGTTGAAAAACACCTCGCCTGTGAGTACACTTGCAGTTGCCAGTAGAAAAACTATTATGTGCATACACCAACACAGTAGAGGGTACATCTCCAAATTGGACAGAGAGCCCGGCTACATGTACATGTGAGATAACTCGAACGCGCCGCTGTCATTCAATTATTTCCGATTTCCCTCTCGAGTTGCGCGCATACCTTATCGGAGCAGGAAAAAACGGCCTTAAGCCCTCATCGTTGGACAAGCCAAAGCATTTAAGGGAACCGAACACAGTTAGCTGACCGGCAAAATTATGCCAGACGGTATCTGCTCTCTATATAAGAAATGCAAATGAATTCCGATGTGGCACGTTGTGTGCGCGAGTATCTTAAACGCCACCAGCTGCTGATTGTACGACTACGGATAGATTCCGGCTTCGGGGTTTTTTTTTTTTTGGCAATTTCACTTTAATACTTTCGGTTTTTTTTTTTTTTGGGGGGGGGGGGAGGGGCCACTTGGTATTGCAGTTGCAACTGGCATTGGTTGTCGATAGAGTATGCAGTTTGTGTGGTAAGCGCGGGTGGCCAAAATTTCACTTTTTCTATCTGTCACAGATCGAAGTCAGTGCACTATATTGTTTTTCTAACTAAAAAAACGATCTAGAACGTTTACTTTGCGCAAACAGGATTTTATTTGGTAGCATAAAATGTACATAGCTGCTTGGTTGCTTGCAATCTTTATATCGAGTTTTCTTTGAACCTGTTTGCGTTTCGGATGTACAGGCAAGAAAAATCCATTTGGAAAGATATTTCAATCGTTTGCGTTGGCTGTACGTCTAAGAACTGGTTCTTGTATCCGGCAATGCGGGGCGGAGTGATTTTTTTGTTCGATTAAGATTCGCGAAAACAATTTATGATATATCCGAAGCCAAAGCCGAAGCACATAACCGGAGTTCAGTGGAAAAACGTCAAGAGAAGGATGTAGATTACGTGCGTCGTACATATACGCAGATGCTGATGGTGTGTAGGATATATGCTGGCAGATATGTTTATGTTTTAGTACTTCCAATTCCATTGAAATTGATTTCGATTGTCGGCATATTTGCATTTTAGTTAATTAAATTGTCTCGAACATAATATTTGGGTTATTCTGCAGTCAAGTGCGATGTCGATGTGATGGGCCATTTGAGGCGAGGTTCGCAAACACCTGGCTTTGAGTGAGTGTTGTTTGTTACAAAGTGATTTGAGTTGAGTTTTTCCATTTAAATAACTATTAATTCATGATCGGACTTATTACGGTGATAATTGAGTTCTGACAGTTCTTAGAAAAACCTTTTGAAAGCGAATTTTTAGTTTTCCTCTGTCAGGAAGTGAACCATCACTTCGCTAGGGCATAGGAAAATGTATCTCCAATGAATCGTGTTAAGTTGTATGTTGTCAAGTTGATAAACATGATGTAATATTTTACAATTTTTAATTTTCTCAAAAAAATGCAACGAACAGTGAAACACACATCTAAATCAGTTCACAAGCTCTCGAGATTAGCGCCGTCATTCAGATCTAAAAGATGAACAGTGTTAAAACATCAGCGCCACCTATCGGATTTTCTTCAAACCAATATTTAAATACTGCTGGCACTAATAGGAACCATCTGTTGAATTTTCAGCGAAAAAGGTAGATTACCTACTCTTTAAGTCTACAGGCAACACAAATACTTTGCAAGCATAGGTATTTCTTCATCTAAATTGATCCTTCAAGTACCCGTGTTTATCTGCCTTCCAATAAAGACTCAAAATGCGAACTGCCAACATAGTAACTACCGCAACTAATATTGGCTTGCCTTTAAGTGTACGAATACCCCATTTGTTTTCATGCACTTTTCGAAAATGGGTCTTTGGGGAGTACTCTTTTAACACTGACTATCTCTTCCTTCAAACACCGTACGAGCTTTTTCTATACAGGTCAACTATCTTAAAGGAAATGAAACAGAACGGAGGCTTCAAACCAAGTTGGATTTTAGTATTGGAGCGATGGATATTTTGGAATCTTTTGGTTTAACTTCTGCGATGAAAGGAAGTACGGAGAAAACTTATGCAGCCTCGTTAGGACATTCACTTGACAGTTTTTCGATAAACCGGGAGAAGATTTCTTCCGAAGTTAGCAAGAAATTTTTCTAGCCTCAGATTGGCCTCAGTGGCCCCCACATTTTAAAAATGATCAAAAGGGCCATTTTTCAGTTCAGCAAACAATTGAAAGAAATTTGTTTGTAAAATAAATGTTTTTGTTGTTGTTTTTTTTTTTTTTTTGCTATATTAGTATTTTATGTGGAGGCCCCTTTTTTAGCTCGGGCTCTTTTTTATTCCTCTTTTTTAAATTGTTCAGCTGCAACGCTGGTCAAGACTGTAGTGAACGTTACAGTTTATATAACAGTCATGAAAGAGCTTACACAATTCAGCCACACAACTCACATAAACGAAATGTTTGTGAAAAGCAAGTGCAAGAGTATCTTTATTTTTATTTATATATTTTGTGTAACTCCTAAAACCAACTGATATTTTACTTTCATCGATTACATCTACAAACTACAATATGACTTTATTGGTGGCGTTCGCTTCCAACAAATTATAAAATGATTCTTGACCTATGCAACTTTGCATGCTTTTTAAGCACTCCTTAAAGAAGAAAGAAATAAAAAGCTAGTTTTCGTTTTCGTTTTTCCAAATGCGAAAGTGGTTTTCGTTTCGTTTTCTACATTTTTCTTTATTTTGCATGCCTGCTTTTGGAATTATGCTCATTCCACTGATGATGCATCGGAAAACTTTTGTGACTACCTGTGACGTGCTTATCTGCCAGGCACCAAATTTGAGTGTGAAAGGTCGGTAACGTGGTCGCCTAGCTTTACAAGTGTGTTCCCGAGTTTAGATCGACTTTCTCAAAATTTTTCTACATAAGTGAAAGCGGCTATTCCGACCTTTGTTATACTTTCTTCAATATTCAGTTTCCAAATGAGCTTCTTGTCAATTTTTCAATTTTATTTTCCCTATCTAAAAAATGGGTCTTAAAAATGATTCTTACTTCCTTCCTCCCTACTCATAAACTCCTAAAAAGTGTCATCTAACACGAATATATATCCAGCAACAAAATCTTCTACGATTTTTTTTTTTTTTTTTTTGTTATTATAGGTACGAAACCTTCGAAGCCAAAGTGCCGATACAATCAAAAATCAAATACACCCTCTCAAACCATGGTTTCGATTAATTGATATTTTCGAAACAGAAAGCATTGAAAATACATTTCGATTGTAAATTATTTTCGTTTCCCTTCGGCAAAACCTTGATCCTTAGAAGCACACCATAAACTGTTTTATTCAGAACACTCACCAAAAGTAGCCGCCAAGTTCAGACTTCAGACACATGAATGTCTCAATTATAGCGCGCATGATTGAGTCTAAAAATATATACGAGTATAACCAACTCAAGGTGTTTAACAGAAAATATTTGTTTGTCCAATTTCGCGCCAGTTGCTGGCATTCTATTTTTTCTGCTCCGCATTCACTGAAAACAAAATGTTTCGTGTGCGCGCATAAATTAAAAAAAAAAAACACACACAAATTCCATCCCCCCACATCGACACCGCTCAAATTGAAGCACAAACAAACGCAAGAAGCAGATGTGCCTTGTGTATATTCGCAAACTCAACGCTACCGCATATTTTCAAAGAACACCACCACCATGTTCTATTTCCCCTCCATAGCTATAGGTTTTTGCGTATCTTGATATTCAGATACACTCACCATGTCCGGCCAATGATTGATTGTTCTCTATCAAAGGCAACGTATCCGCGTTCGGTCGAATGACAGAAATCCAATTACGTGCTAAGTATTGGATTCTTAGCGGCCAGTGCACGAGACGAAGATTTTCAAGGAATTCTAAGAGTGCCCGTAGAATAGTTCTATACTCACATTTGGGTAGCAATTTCCTCATTCGAAGTGATGATGGGGCCCCTTCAGATGAGACCCTAATTGCACGCATTGTTGCTAATTGCTGTGCTCGGCTTCCGAATCAACGTGCTCATTTCTGTTTCATCGAATCCAATGACCTCAAACTCCAAGAATGCTCTTCACTATCAATATTTCGAAATTAATTTTGAATGCATACTTCAGCTGGGTATTGGTTCGCTGACGCGCTGGTTAGTGGTCATGAGCGAAAAACTCAATAAATCGTGAAACACTCGAGCCAATTTTTGTCTGCTGTTCTTTTTTGTTTGTATTTTTATTTTCTGCCGATTGTCATCATCGAATCATGCGCAGTGGTTCTTGTAGCAGCACGCAGTAACCAATCATTCTCATGTTGCTAAGTGCATAAATAAAATTGCAATCGCTGGTGCGCGCACGAATACAAGAACAGCGCGCCACGAAAGTAGAACGCAACCTCAAAGTCGGGTTTATTTTAAATTAAATTTCAGCGCATAACATGGCGATAAATAATAATAAAAAAGTCGCAGAGTGCACACGAAAAAGAACGCATAAATAACGGCATAGACTGTGACATGCGTATGTAATTAAAATAAAATTGTAGATCACACCTGCCAGGTTTTACTTTTTTTCTGTTTTGGATTTTCCAAGGACTTTGATTTTTCTTTGAATTGCAATCCAATTAATTAACTTTTGACAGGGATAGAGGTGGTCGTGGTGGTATCAGTTTGCCGAAATTATGCACGCAAATAGATAAGCCGCAGCCGACCCGCTGAATAAATGTGTGTCGCGCCGTTATTGCGTACCCACATAACTTTAAAAGAGATAAACGAACATTGTGGCAAGCCAAAAGTAGTACGTTCACTTTGGCGTAGGCGCACCATGATTTAGTTATCGACTATCGACTGCCTGACTGGAATATGGGGAGGAATTTCCGCAAAAAGCACGTCCCACTCGAGTGCTCGAATAAGTTTGGCAAACATTTACACAGCCTGCCGGTAACTGCGATTCAGGATGTTATCCGAAAAAATTAGAACAAGGAAATGTTGCAAATTTTCTGGCAAATATTGGGAGCTGAATCCAAGGTCTCTGGGGGTATGTGGTGATACTGACAAACAATAAGCGCCATACAACACAGAACCTAAAGAGGGAATTTTTCGCCTTTGTCAATGCCCTAACAAATCAGGGGATGAAGTACAGTATATTACAATTTAAATTCGGCGGCTATTAGGTTAGCTTAGGAGGGGCTTTAGCTCGAATTTCAGTCGTGAACACGGCGACTGACTGCAAAAGAAATTAAACTCTTTGCCACCGAATAACGAGTCAGAGATGAGAGCTCTCAAGAATTTTGTTGTTCTATTTGAAAAATAAATTAAACCTGAAATGGCAAAGCAACTTGTTCCTTTTTTTCAATTGGAAGAACTAAAGAATTAGTTGATTGCACCCCCAGACAGTGATCCAAGTTTTTTTTTAATGGAAAACGGGTAAACGAGGGGCAAGCTTAAAAAAAGGGGAAAAATCAAAAATCTCCGTGAAACGCAAGTTGTTTGAAAACAAAATTAGAACTTATTTTCATTAAGAAAGAATTATTTTAAATGAAAGAAAATAGCCCATCGAACACGTCTACGTAAGAATTTTCGTGTATCTGAATGCATTCACTTGTTTTGATAAGACACCATAGAATGTTCTGACATTTTGTCTAATATGTCGAAAGGAAATTATTTCACATTCAAACTTTAATACGATTCAGTTAACTGATCCTTGTATAATATTTACATTTTCAGGGGACCGGTTGAAATGCCGCTTTAAAAATGCTGCTTAGCAAAATTCTGTCTTTTCAGACCAAAAATTCTGCTTTTCGAAATTTTACTTTCCAGATTTAAAGCAATACAATTCAGCTTTTTTCCAATTAACAAATGTAAAAATAAAAAATAAAAACAGCTTTAATTTCATAACAAAATACAAAATTTGCGTTAAAACAGAAATGGAATTGAAATTAAAATAAATAAAGAAACAATAAAAATTTAATTTAATATTGAAAACAAAAAAGAAAACTATTATATGAACAAAATTAAAATGAGAAAATGTTCTCTACATCTCTGCAGTTTGCTTTACAAAAATTTTCGAACAATAAATAAAAGCGCGCGTTTTTGAAAATTTTCCTAACCTTTTTTTATTGTTTCCAGAATTAAATAAAGCTGAATTTTGAATTTTTGCTAATTTTAAACTTGTCAAGCTTGACTTGAGTACCGGCCTATTGTTTGGAAAAAAAAATTAAACGATACATCTCTAAAATTAAGAGTTTCATGACAGCATCCAATGAGCTATTGGATAAGTTGTGCCATAGCTCCAGATAAATATGGGCCTCAACCATACACAATTCAGTTTCCGCAGGCGTTGGCTAACTTTTTTCAGTTGCAAACTACAAAAAATGTCTTGTACAATCTGACAAGTCTGCCATGGATGAGTCCACTTTATTTCGTGGCTGAAAATGTTGTCGTATGTGCGGCTAAAAAATCATAAATACAAATCCATACCCTTGGCTCGAAGTTCTTGGCGGGAAAGTAGCCTTTTTATATAAATCACACTCCAACCCAGGGACTTGATATGTACGCCAATGCCAGACAAGCAGAATTGTCGCAAAGTCCTGCTTTTACAAACGGTTCGCAAAAAGATGTCTTAAGTAACAAATTTAGTTGACACTGGGACTTACTAATAATCATTTTTAACCTTAACACTAAATATTTCATGGGTCACAACACGCAATTTCATTTGGAAAATTTCTCTACAGTGAGTTAGAAAAAATTGTTAGTATTACATTCCGTAAACAATACGCTGTACTAATAAAAATTTTCAGTCTCAACTTAAAATTTGCTGAAGCTCACAATTGCGAAATTCGTATGGAAAATATGACCATTGTGAATTCGGTACTTAAATTCAAAGTCGTGACTAAAAATGTTTATTGCTAAGGCCCAATGTTTTACAGCTTTTATTATATTTAGGTTGCCACTAAAGTAAAACAAAATGCGATATGAGACATTTTCCTAAATTCGTTTTAATTCAAAATAACAACAAATTAAAATTCAACAGTCGTGTTCTTCTCTTTTTATTTGCTGCGGACTATTTTATTACCAACGATTTCAAGAAACACTATTCACATCCTTAACAGCCGCACACCTCTCAGTATCCAAAACACACACCTAGCTAGCCATCTGCATTTATGTACGTACAGTAAAGTCACTGAAACACTCGTCGGAGTTACCCTCCCCAGCGACATAGTTTATAGCCAATTTTGTATGTCTCTACGGAATAGAAATCCAAACACTACCTCTAATGAAGTCTGACACCTGTCAACTGTTTGCGCTTGCGAAAATATGCATCACTCTCCATATATATAAAAAAAAAAACTGAACTGAACATAAATCGTTTTCGCCTGACATTTTTAGCGAATTATTCAAATGCTTAGGTGAATCCAAAAGTGGGCTTTCCACACATGAGTCGTACTGGTTCTTATGAGAAACTGTAAATATCTATATCAAAAAGGTGTAACAAAGATTAATGTTTAAATTTAAATAGTGCCGGCGATGTATTCCGGGCTATTTACGGCGCCTTTCATGTGTGCGGAGTGCGGACACTTAGAAACGAAAAATCATATTAAAAAGAGATCGTGCGAGTGAGACTATGACTGTAATTTATTTATGTGACATGTAAGTCACGTTATGACTCGCTTTGTTGTCATTGCAATCGTTCCTCTTCTTCTTCTTTTTTTGTATATAATAATAATGTTATAATTGTATGGTAATTTTCTTGTTAAATTTGAATGGAAATTTGCATGATTTGTTGTTCGATTATTTGATAGATTGGGTATGTGAAATATTGTTTGCTTGGTCTGTGGCTGGAGCAGTGAAAAAATAGTATTTCAATGAAGATTATTCACTAGTCCACAAAAAAAAACACAACAAACATAAACATAAACCAATTTAAGTTTTGTTTTTGAATGGCCGCTGTACATTTAAATAAACAACGTTTGACATTGATCTTTCTATGGAAATAATTTCTAAATAAAGTTTTGAACTGAATCAATGACAAGCAGAATACATCTGGTCATCATTGATGGCAGATTATGATATATGTACTCGTATATCTTTTTTTTTTCCACTTTTACAAATTTTCAAATGATATTTTGAATAGAATCATTACTCTGGACGATGTACTGGAGGCGCCAAATCATCTGAACGATGGTCAGGCTGCAGGATCGGATGGAATTCGCTCAGAATTTTGCAAATATACAACAGGGGAACTGTTGAATAGACTTGCTTCCTTATTTAACTTATAAGACGAAATGTGCTCGCTTTTTCTGTCTGCAATTTATTTAAAAAAAAAGTTATTTTGAAATTCCTCCTACTAATAGTTTGTTTTGTTCAAACAAGTTATAGACTCAGTTTTATATAGAACTTCGTCTCCTGAAGCTCATAAAACAAAAACCTACTAAATTTCTGCTTCCTATAATTTGATTCCAATTTATTCCGCTCTGAGCCACAAGCGCTAGCGCTAATGTTGGCACCAACTTAAAGTTGGCTACCAGAAATCCATATAAATAATCCGCGATACTAATAATCTTTTTTATTGTCCAGGCTAAATTTATCGAACTCACAATGGTGAAGTTTTCCGCGCAAAATTGCATATTGTGACCTACAAAATATTTAGTATGAAGGTTAAAAATGATTATTTAGTAAGGCCCAATAAGCCTTTGAACGAACCAATTCAGAGTGGAATGATCCGAATCGGACTGTATGCATCCAATAATTGGGTTCGTGTCTCTACTATTGTGATCATATTTCTATTACCACCGGTTCCCTGCAAGTGAATTTTTTTGTCATTTTCATTTCCATTTATTCAATCTACGATTTATAATCCATAGATTTCGAAAAGCAATACAATCAGTTAAAAAACAAATAAGTTAAATATGAACTTAATTGGTGATAAGTGAAATTATCTATCCTTAAAAATATTTCTTGGCAAAAATATAAAACATTAACACATCCTATCGCAAAGCAGTACAAACTATACATTTCCTCTATAGCTCAGAATGTAGCCGCTCAAAAAATAAAAAAGTCCATCCTGGAGCTGGTTACCACAGCAATCTGTACGATTCAACCAGCGCAGATGTTAGAAGTCCTTAAAATATGTTCTCAAAATCAGCACAGAAGTTTGAAATATTTAAAAGAAGTGAAATGTAAAGGAAAAGGAAGATTCATGTGATATCGAATCCTTCGTATACTGCATACTGGTCTATTAAATTGGCTAGGCTATTGCTGACAGCCACTTCCGACTGACCTTTCCTAGTGCATATCAATTGATTGGACAGAAAAATTAATTGAAGACAAACGCGAAAAGACGGAAGCGGAACAACACTTGTTGAGTGATGTTATCAAGTCCCCTACGCTGGAAGAGCTGAGCTATAAGACTACAGATCTCCATGTTGTCCTTGGTGTATTGAATCGGCACCAACTAGGTATGCATAATCCGCAATTAGTTAAAGTATATTGGGAGCATAGACACCAACCAGATACAAAAAGTTGACTTCCCCGTCATTGCGACGTCAATGATTTTTCATCATTCTATTACACATGCTTGAGTTATGTATACCCGCATAGTTACAGGTACATCCCATTGCTGGGTGCTCATTTGTAACCCGATTCTTCCTGATTTTCAGCCAACTACGGCTTCAATAATAAATTTGCTTGCTTGTTTTGTTTGTTTGTATATTCAGCACATTAGTGTGCCATAAATAGCCAACCGTCGGTCGTCCCCCGAATATCGCTCAAAGAAAATGTTACTCCAAGAAGGATTTGATGAATTCTAATTGTTGTTTTTTTATGAAATCCAGAACAAAAACCGTGCCTGAGGTCAGAATAAATTTAGAAACTTCCAAGCCCGCCACGTGCCTGGTTACATCCAGCACGAACGAAAACAAACTTCGTGCAGCCGCTAATTAAAACACTGGTTTCTTACTTTTAAAATTAAACAATATTTATTTGGAACTATGTCCTTTATTATTGAAATACTTTTTACTAATTCTAAAAGGAGCTTAAGGCTACTATGTAGTTACAATAAGACTGTTGATAAATTCATCATACAGTCGTATTTATATACTTTTCTTATCTATCTACAAGGAGACCCAAGCGTACAATCGTCTTGCTTGATAATGAAGAAGAGATAATATTCCAACATTGTATACAAACGATATTATCTCTTTTACATATGTTATCATTGTAGCGTTGTGTGCAAGACTGTACTAGAGACTAAAGATATCATTGAATACAAATAATGTTATCTTTTTTCTCAATATGTTTTGCTATGGATACTTAACTCCCCCCCTTGTTAAACGAAATCGTCCCGATTTTTCGACGCTATTTTTAACATTTCTCTTTCATAAGTTTTGTTATATGCGTCAATCTTTTTTTGTTTTTGACGATCTGTTATACATTGTATAGTTTTTATCATTACGTACGTAAATGCTAGAATAACAATCAGTGTTACAATTGTGTATATAGTTGATAATATCGGTTTTTCTTCAAAAGGAATAATTAGTTTTTTTAAAGTATCTATGTTATCGAATTTGTACATTGTATCTTCTTTAATTATTTGGTCGATGTAAGACTCTGAATTATGATTTCTTAATATAACTTCTTTAATTTGCTTATGCATGTTTTTGTATATTTTATCGTCTAGATTTATAGTATTTTCATAAGTAACTAAGTTTATACCATTAATTGTTTGATTATTTAACTTATGCTTACCGCTTAATAACATAACACCGGATTCAATTTCTAAGTCGTAATCGTATTCTTGTTTAATGTTGCATTTTGAAGTTATATTCTTTAAAAGTGGAATAAGACAATTTTCTTCTTCAAAGTTAATTTCACAAATGTTTTTACTTAGATGATTTTGACAATTTCTTGTTCTTAAATAAGTTTGGTTACATAAGGCAATTGTTTTATCTGTAATGATTTTTCCATGTTTTGAATTTAAAGGTGTTACTTTATACAATTTACATGATTTAATTAGAACTGGATATTTATATATTGTGATGAAGAATTCATCAGTTCTAGCTAATAATATTTTAGAGTACTCAAGTATATTTATTATGGGTACTTGAATTATTTCATGTTGAATAATATTTTTAATGTCATCTAAGTCTAGGCTTTCTGATAAATATTCATTATTTTTTGCTGCATTAATTGTTCTGGTCAATAATAATAATTGTTCGTACACTTGTTCTATTACTAAATGTTCTTTAAGGCTCTGACCTTCGAATTGTTGCAAAATTTGTTCAAATCTAGAATTTATAGTTTTTTGTTTATTATTGTTTTCTATGAGATTATTTATACTCGTTTCTATGTTAACTAAGTCATAATGGTCAGGATTACCAAACACATATTTGAAAGCTGTTCCTAAAAAGTTAATTGATCTAGTATGCCTAGTATGTTCTTGTAATTGGTCTGCTAAATTCTTAATTTTACTCAACCAAATTTTTTCTTCTTGTGTAGGTTGATATTTACTAGTTACGATATTTACGTAAGGTTGAAATATCGAAGTCAGGTTGGTGGCATGTAACAAATAAGTTTGTTCTTTGAATAAATACACGTCATCTGTTTGCGTAAGTATAAACTTCTTGTTTAGTAACTCAGTTATTTGAACGTTTCCTTGCCCTTCTTGACTCTGTACAATTCCTAGTAATGTTAGGAATATTAATATTTTCGTCATCTGAAAAATGATAATTCTTTATGTTATCCTTGTGAATTTTTATTCCTTCTTTAGAGATTACAGTGTCTCCTTTATCTTCTTCTACTATTCTTGTTATGTATCTGGCGTTAGATTTCTTTCTAAGACCTGTGATTCTTACCATTATCTTATCTCCTTTTTTATACTCTCTGTGTCGAGTTCCTTTATTTAGACGTTCGATCACTTTTTTGGATGCTGAGTTTAGTTTATTTATTATAATTTCACTATTGCTATATTTATTTTGATTAAAGAAAATGTCTCTAGGTTTCAAACCGGTAACTGAGTGTATAGAATTATTTAATTCACGCACTGTTCTAAATATTTCTTCGATAAGTCTTGTTTTATTCTGAATTGTGAATATTCTAGACAGTTCAGTTATTGTACCGTTTACACGTTCTACCTGACCGTTCGCTGTCGATCTGTATACTGGAGTTTCTACTTTAGTTATGTTGTATTTCAAACACATTTGGTTCACCATTTCTGTTTTGAATCCCTTCTCGTTATCTGTCATGAGTCGTTCACATTTTGGGAAATAATTAGATAAGACCTCTTCCATAACGTCGTACAGTCTGTTTCGAGTTTCGATTTCCCGAAGGATTGTATATTTAGAATACTTATCTACTGTTACAAGGAAAGTATACTTGTCGTTGAAGTATATGTCCATATGAATGTGTGTTCCCACATGTGTTGGTATTTCTGAATTATTCAGAGGTTCTCTGATAGGTTTTCTTTCATATTTTCCAAATAGACATGCTATGCATTTTCTGTTGAAACTCTTTGCTTGTTTATTTAGATCGGGCCAGTAATATTTCTCTGAGATTTCTTGTATATTGTTACGTAACCCTCGGTGTGCTCTTTCGTGAGTTACCCTTACAAGTTTTAGTTGTTCCTCCAAATTTGTCACGTCTTGAAGTTTTCTTGGTGTGAATATAAATCTTACTAGTGGGAATTCTTTTTTTATGTTTTCACCATATTTGTATATGTTTTCAAATTTCGTATGCAAAGCTACAATCTTTTGGGGTTGTATAACTTCTTTCATCTGCCTTAGTAAAGAGTCTTTGTCCTTAAACTTTATTATGAGTCTTATTTTGTTACTAAAATAGATTTGTGTTTCGATATTATTTGTTATATCTTCAATAAGTTCGAACTGTGCAGTGTATGCATTAAAAGGCTGATTCACAGTTTTTATTATATCATTAGAAGAACTTTCAGCTGAATGTGCTGTTTCTATGGTAGAAGTATTTATGCGTTGACGTGATAATGCGTCAGCTACAAGATTTAGGTTTCCTGGTTTATAAACTAATTTTGCTCCAAAGTCTTCAATGATTCCCTTCCAACGTTTCAGCTTTGTGTTGGGATTTTTTTCTGATACAGAATATATAAGGCTCTGGTGATCGGTATATATGGTTAAGTCTGCTATACCATATATGTAGTTTCTGAGTTTTTGTAAGGACCATATGATCGCTAATAGCTCTTTCTCGTTTGTGCTATAGTTCTCTTCTGTCTTACTCAGTGTTCTTGACAAGAAGTGTATAGGTTGCTTATTCTGACTTAGTACGGCTCCAATAGCTATGTTGGATGCATCAGTAGTAAGCTCGAATGGTTTACTATAATCCGGTTGAAAAAGTTCGACTTGTTCTTTCAAATAATTTTTTAAAATTCTAATCGCTTCTAATGCTGAATCATTCAGATTTAACTTAATATTTTTACTTTGTTTTTTGTTTACTTTACCGTTATCTCCTCGTAAATATAATGTCAGGGGCTTGGCTATGCTTGCGTATCCTTTTATAAACTTACGATAGTAACCTGTAAGACCTAAAAATCCTCTCAAATCCTTTACCGTTTGTGGGACTGGAAAATTTTCTATAGCTGCTATTTTCTCAGGGTTCGTAGTGATTCTACCATGTCTGATTATGTGACCTAAGTATTCTACTTCTTCTTGAAAAAACTTACTTTTCTCATCAGATATTTTTAATGTGGCTTTATTGAGTACGTCGAATACTTGACTTATGTGCTGTATATGTTCTTCCTCAGATGAAGAATATATCAATACGTCATCAATGTAAACGTGTACGAATTTACCTACAAAGTCTCTCAAAATGTCGTCCACGCATCTCTGAAATATGCTTGGTGCATTTTTGAGCCCGAAAGGCATTCGTTTAAAATGATATTTTGCGCCATTTATAGCAAAAGCTGTTTTTTCTTTATCATCTGTTTTGATTTTAATTTGGTGGAAACCTGACTCCAAATCTAATGTTGTAAAGTACTTGGCTTTACCTAAATTTTGAATTGTCATGTTGACATCCGGAATGGGGTATCTGTCTGTTACAGTGTGAGCGTTAAGTTTTTGGAAATCAACAACCATGCGCCGTTTTGGTTTTCCTTTTTCGTCCAAACCTTTTTTAGGTACTGTCCATATGGGACTGTTATAAGGACTATGGCTTTTTTCTATTATATCGTCATGTAAGAGTTTCTGTATTTCTTTGTTTACGAATTCGTTATCTGCTATGGGATATGGATATTGTTTAACATAAACCGGATTATCATTGGTCGTCCTAATGCTTGCTTCTATAGTATCTGTAAAGGGTAACGGTCCTATGCTGTTATTAATCTTCATCAGTCTATCTATGTCTGCTTTATAAATATTATTTTCCCCAATTATGTAATTAATTTTCTGAATAGATTCGACACTGCTTATGGTAGTTAGAGTCATATTACTGAAATTTATTTCCGCGTTTAGAACTTTAAGTCCTTCATATCCTAATATCATATCAAAAGACTGAATATCCTCTAATTCAAAAAATGTTATATTTTTCTTTAATATCCTAACTACTTTCTTTGTATCTACCATAGAATAACCATGCATTGTTTTTATTTTTATAGGTTTAATTTTAATTTTTTTGCTAGAATCGCATTTTCTATTAATGTAATTATGGGTTGCACCAGTATCAATAAGAATTTTATAAATTTTCTTAGAAATAGTACTAGTTAAATTTAAGCAGGGCAACCCGTCTACTAGTTTAAATGATCTATTCTTATGTTATTATTTACCATACATTCCGTTTCATCTGCTTCTGCATATGTACTGCTGACATCGTCTCTGCGTTGTTGTCGGGAGTTATTTACTCTCTGCTGCTTGAAGTTCTGCTGATAAGATCGTTGCGGTCTGTTGTGTGTGTTGAAACTCCCGCTGTGTTCACGTTTCGCTGGTGGATTATATACATCGGGTTTGTATTGATTCCAATTTTGTCGCTGTGCATGTACAATTTGTCTCGAGTTTATCTCCATCGGCTGTGGTCCTTGATTGTGTTGCTGCATATTATCGTATTGCTTCTGGGGTTGATAATTCGTTGTTTGGCTCGAATAATTTGGTCTTCTTTCGTTTCTGCGTTCATGTGGCATATTTTTGTGGTGCTTATCCTGAGTGAGATGTAAATGCCTGTGCACATTATCATGTTCTATTCTGCGAGCAATTGCGAATGCGTGTTCTAGATCATTTATTGTAGCTGAATATAATGATCCTCTTGTAAAGTTGTCACTCATACCATCAATGAATATACGAACTGCGTCGTCGTTAGCATTTTTAATTAGTCTGTCGATTATATTCGGCGGATCACCTGACATAGTGATTTTTGATATTATTAAATTGAGATTTTTATTTATCTCGTCGTGGTATTCAGACAGTGTGCTTCTTTTTTGCGTGATGGCTTTCATCATGTCTTGTAACACGTATAGAGGTTCTTGATTAGAGTACGTATAATCTAATCTGTTACGTATCGCCTCAAAATTAAAAATTGTGTTATAATTAGTTAACACATTCGCGGCTGCACCCTGTATTTTACTTTTCACTATAGTCAATGCTGCTGCGTACTTACTGTGTGTTTTGAAGTTTTTAATGCTGTCCATTAATCTGGATGCTTCTTCGCGCCACGACCGATAATTTGATTGATCGCCGTTGAAAATAGGTAGGCTTTTAAATGCGTCTAACTGTATTTCACTACCATCTGTATATGTGGTTCTTATTTCCTCTAGCACAGGTATGTTTGGTACTATGCCTAATCCAGATTTTACTTCATTTAGTTTTGTTTCTAAATTAGTGTTTATTTGATTTTGGTTAGTTATTATTGCTGCTAACCTTGCATTCTCTGTGCGTGTGTGCTCTAGGGTTTGTGTTACTGTGTTGCTCCTGGTTTCTAAAGCTTCTAATCTTGCCATTAATACTGCGAGTTGTTCCATTTTGAACTCGTGTCTGTTGTCGTCGAATTTGTGTGTTTTTTTCTCCACATATACACTTTCACTGAATTGCTTTGCTGCTTCGTACGAAGAAGCTATATTTGTACCTGCTATGCTAGGTAATTCTTGTAACCGGTAACGCGAGTGTTCTGTTTATACTAGATTTCACTACTTGTTCCCGAGGTCCGCTCGATTGAAGTTAAAAAGTATATTTAACCTCCTGGCAGGATCGCCAATTAAAACACTTGTTTCTTACTTTTAAAATTAAACAATATTTATTTGGAACTATGTCCTTTATTATTGAAATACTTTTTACTAATTCTAAAAGGAGCTTAAGGCTACTATGTAGTTACAATAAGACTGTTGATAAATTCATCATACAGTCGTATTTATATACTTTTCTTATCTATCTACAAGGAGACCCAAGCGTACAATCGTCTTGCTTGATAATGAAGAAGAGATAATATTCCAACATTGTATACAAACGATATTATCTCTTTTACATATGTTATCATTGTAGCGTTGTGTGCAAGACTGTACTAGAGACTAAAGATATCATTGAATACAAATAATGTTATCTTTTTTCTCAATATGTTTTGCTATGGATACTTAACTCGCTCTCTTCGAAACTAGAAATTTATTTCGACGGCGATCGTTTGCGTTCAACTCTGCATCGAGAGGACTGCGAGTATAGTAATATTATGAGAGGTGACATAACGCAGATGACTGTGTAGAAACTCCTAGGGTTTCGGCTCTTCTACTTGTAGCTGTAACTTTAATTTCTTTGTAACTATTTTAGACGGCTGCGCGCCAAATTGGATTATGTCATTATTACCATTGCTGGTTAAGACGCTAACGGTCGCAATGTGTATTCACCCTGTAGTTACGTCCGCACACAGTGTCGCATCGTATTATGAGTGAGTGGGTGTGTGGAAAATAAATCACTAATATTTTCTTATCGCATCAATTTCGTAATTAGATGAAATTTCCCGTTCGCAACGGAAGTAGATACACGACATTCGCGGGGCACACTCGCTGTTATCGTTTGATATGGTCGGTTTTATTTTTGCTTCAGTCTTTGGTTTTTTTTTTTGCGCTGTTTTATTGTTTACCGGCGCGCGGTTTATTTGTCTATTCCTCCATTCGCCATTGTCTTTATTTTCTTGTTTTTGTTTGTTAATGGCGGAGATCCACCGTAAATTATTGCAAAGATACAGGAAGTGCCACACAAAAATGTTTGCACGATAGATACAAGATACCTACTCGTATTCGTACTGTAGTTGAGGCTGTTGTTTATTGCAGTGTTTAGCTGTCACGGTATTCTGCTTAATTTGAAATAATAAAAATGAGTTAATATCTCATTTGATTAGTTGGAAAAGTCTACACATTACCGGTGAGCGGGCGCAAACAAAAAATAAGATAAAGCAAATAATGTCGAGCGGTGTATAATTCTGTTTTGAGTTATTGGCAATCAACATTGGTCAAGGATTTGTTTTGACAGATTTTTCGATAAAATATTAAATATTTGCACTGTGGGCTGAAGCAATACATTTATCATGCATTTGTGACCTCGGGAATTTTTTTGTTGTGGGAAAAAATTAAGACCTTGCAATGAATCGATGAATTTTTAAAGACGGAAGAACGGAAATGCGAAGGTGGACTCATTAGAAGACTGGTAGGGGGTGTCTCCAGAAGACTTACTTACGATCGAACTTGAGCTATGAAAAGAGTGCTTGACTGCATGTTTGAAGTAGCCCACCAGATAAAATTTGGAAATATTTATCTGCATCAGAAAGCGGACCGCTCCGCGTAGGAAGAAGTTTGTCATAATTTTATTAAATTACTAAAGTTATAATAATTTTCCAAAGCAATTGGTCGAAGAAAGCTGGGTTGAATTTGTACTCTTAACACGTTGCTAAAAAGACTAGCGACGACAGAAGATCCTTCGGTGTACAGGGACAAAGTCAGCATCTGGGACCACCGTCGACTTTCCGATTTATTATTAGCACAAAAGTCCACACGAGGCCATCTTTTCACGCAGCAAGGTGAGAGTGAGTTTGAAAATTCAAGTCCAATGTGCGAAGATCACACTTTTGCTCTTGACTCACTGCTTGTCCGATGTTTATAGACTTGCCTTCGAAAATTGACTGTGACTCGCATAAACCTTGAAGCGAGGCTCCAATTGAAGACTATTGTTTTGCCAGTGGTATTTCATTTTAATTTACAAAGGAAATAAAAGAATGTTGTTCGAGCAATGTCAACAGGTATACTGACAGCAGATATATACGACGTCCCAGTGAGACCTTGCACTATTGAAAATGGCTCTTCACTCATTGCAACTATCCAATGGGGCGATTGCCACACAAGCTTCCTACTGCATTTGTTTTATTAATTAACTCACTTCCTGAGATGAACTTCTCATCGATTTCAAAAGATCAAATGCCCACCAATATTTTTTTTTCAATAACTAAAATTTGCCTATTGTTACGCGCCAAAAAGTCGGACTGCTACCTTTTAGAAAGCTTCAAATGTTGTCCCATCGCATTGTTGCAATCTGGTCCCCCATAAATAGTTGTACACACATTTATGTGGCCACCGCACTTTCGACAAACGTCTACTGATTATTATTCGTATCTATATCCACTGCGTTAGTAACGAGATAAGGCAACTCGATTGACTTATAACCGCAGAAAATACGGGGCAATGCACACAGATGGTGATCGCGGTCTAAGACAAAAAACCCCCTGAGAGTTTCCAAACCAACACCGCAACATTTGTCTCTATTGCTTTGTTCTCTGTGATCCGATTTGTTGTCACATTACAAATACAGAAAAAAATTAAATAAATAAATAAATAAATAGAAACTATAAATATTCTTAAAGACGTCCATTAAAACCGCACTAACGAGATCCCGCGGTCGGCTGTGATAATGAACCAACGGCATACATTATACATTTAAATCGAAACTAAAATTGTTCTGTTTTTTTGTGTCATGTTTTATTTATCAGTCATTATTATGGATTATATAGTTGAATGATCATCTGACTAAGAAAACCAGCACTGTGCGATTATGGGTAGACAGACTGACTGCTAAGATAGTGATGGTGGAGATGTTATCGTTTTTTTTTTTTTGAAACATTTCCGAGATAGCTACTAGTATTTATTGACACAAGATTTACCCATTTATAAAGCGTAAAAGCAATCAGCTTCGGTCTTTTTGCGGAGCCAGTCATTTCACCCAATTAATTAATTGAATTGATTGAGTAAGTAATGGAAAAAGCTTGAAAAGTTTACATTACAGGCTATAGCTATCTTGACAAAAGGCGTACAATATTTTTTGCGTGTCAAATTTGTTGCAATTCAAAGCGCTAAGGGGATGTAAATTCAATTTCAATACGTCCGGTAAAATCCAAGAGAAACATGTCACGAATATATAAAAATTTTGCAACTGGCAATTTTTGTAAAATCTTCCTGCCTTCCAAATGTTGATTCGTAATATAGCTCTTTGCTATTTCAGAGGTTTGTGTATTTTTTTGCAAAAACGTGAACTTAAATCCGTTCAATCGGCACGAAGTATTTTCGGTAGATGCAAAATACAGTCAATACGGAAGGCTTCAAGTTCGAAAAGCTCGAAAAGAAGAGAATTTTAAGATTGAAACCCCGCTGATGATACAAATAAGCTTGTTGCGACCTTAAAAACTGAGTAGAGGGATTTCTGTCCCTTCGGGGAGAAGAACCAATCTTAGTCGTATCCACCAATCAACAAACGGCACCTTATAAATATGAACATACGATATTTTTATACACATATATTAGATATTCGTCATTTGGTTTGAACAACTTGTTCAACAAAATCCTTAGGTTAAATTTATGTCTACACGGCAGCATAAAATTTAAGATAGTTGGCGCAACAGGTCGTAACGACCCTAGGCCGAGCTTTTCACAACCATTCGTTTTGTGTGAGTTTTTTTTTTATTTTAAGGGAATAATATCGCCTCGAGGTAAATCGTTTCAGAAATCACTAAAAACTAATATAGAGCATTGGGCACCATTGACCTAAGGGAACTACTCGTATTAATTCCAAACATTGACCTTGTTTGTAAAGATAGCAAATTACACACTCCCGGAAGGTGCGAAAGTAGATTCGCCAACAACACAGCAATCTCTGATCATACAGCTGTAATAAGCACTTGGTGGCAACTTTCAGAAAACCCTTACAAAGTTGAGCTGATTCTATTTCTGCCAAAAAAATGTCTCAAACAACAGAAAAACATCGCGTCGCGAGAAGGAAGATAGGTTTAAATCTATATTTTACCAATTTGCAGCTGATATATTTTCAAAATCGCAATTCACAACAACACGTAATTTAATGTTGTTCTTTTTTTTTCTTTTCAGGTATGTGTACAGTGTTAAAATTTCTGCAACAAGATTATCAATGAAAGGAGTAAGTTTTTGTTTGCGGCACGATATAGTGAAGAATATTTTATAGCTAGTGCTATAAATTTTATAGCAGCTATTTGTATCGTCGATTTAACACGGTGGATTATGTTTTTTATTTTTATTTGACTTTAAAACTTATTACAATGTATAAATCAAAAGGAGAGGCATTTGCCCCAGAACAACTAATTATTGCAAGATATCGATTTTATCTGTTTTATCCTGGTGGAGTTTTTTGAGTCGCCACTGAACTGGGTGCGTTCATCGTGACAGTGTTCACACAAAAATTAGGGAAATCGCTTTATTAGCGCTTTATGTTTGCGAATGCATTTTCTTTCGAAATTCGTTTTTATTTTATTTTATTTTATTATAGCATGTCCGCTATAATTTCACTTGGTCTTAGATCTTTTGATCTTTTATCGGGCAACAGGCTCTCAATAGTTAAGTGCTGGAATATTTACGCATTTGGTCGCACTTTGTGTGATCATTCACATTGACAGCTATGTGTCCCACTTGTTGAGACTTTAAAGTGAACACCTAGTCGTGCGACAAAAATCGCATTTGCTCTATAGCCTTGTGCGTGCAGTGGCTTAGTGGAGAGTGTGTTGCACCTGCTAAGCGAGGGGTGTCAGGTTCGTCTCCCGAAAAAAAAAAAAAAAAAAAACAATCCTGCACCTCCGAGAGTAAAATACTGTCGTTTGGAATCGGAATAAAATTGTAGATCCATTCAATTCACACAAGACTATTGGTTGTCCCTACGGAACTCTAGCGCCAACTATTTATTTATTTATTTTTCTATAGCCGTGACTACGGCTGTTGCAGGTAGGAATGGTCGAAGTTAAACTAGTAAAAGAAAAGAGGTTCCGCAGTCGATCCCTGGGGGGACACTAGCGATTTTCAAGATACACGTTGCTCTCTGAGAGGATTTTACCAATTGCTGCAGTTTAAAGTTTTGTTCCTATTTCTGATCATTGGAAGATCATTCCTTTTGCAAAACACCCTCACTTCTCATTGTAAAGGGTTTTCCAATGAGAGGTGTTATTGTGAATGACCCGCTATTTCGGTAGCTGTCACTTTTGAAGCTTTTATTCTTTCACATTTGACAATTAGAAACTATTACCAAAAATGAAACGATACACGCTTCAACAACGCATTGAAATTATTAAAATTCACTACAAAAATGGTGAAAATCTTGCAGTCACAGTTCGCAAAACTAAAGCATTTTTTGGTCGTCGTGAAACACCTGGTCGGACCGCAATACAGAAATTGGTGGAAAAATTCGAGCTGTTGGGACAAGTTAGTGATGTGAAGAATAAAACCCGTGCACGTCGCTCAAGAACAACTGAGAATATTGCTGCTGTAGCCCAAAGTGTTGAAGAAAACCCAGGTTTGTCCATTCCTCGTCGTTCTTTGCAATTGGGCTTTCCACAAACGTCATTACAACGTATTTTGCATAAAAAAAACATTGATCTTTTACGGGAAAAGTTTCCGGACCGTGTTATCTCTCGAAGAGGTGATCACAATTGGCCACCGAGATCGGCCACGTGAAAGTTAAGGTCTACACCAACAGCCCAGCGTCGATTCAAGACCTCAAAGATAAAATTCGTGAGGCGATCGATTTGCAGGCGCAGTGGCTTAGTGGTTAGTGTGTTGGACTACTAAGCGAGGGGCTCAGGTTCGAATCCCGCAAAAAACCAAATTCCAACTTAGGGTTTTTTCCACTGCGCCGCCTCTCGCGAACGTCTGACAAACATCCGAGAGTATAACTGTCTTAAGAGCTTCTCAATTAGCCGTTTGGAATCGGCATAAAATTGTAGATCCCTTCCATTCGTTCCAAAAATGAAACTCACACAAAACGAATGGTTGTGAGAAGCTAGGCCTTGGGTCTCTACAGACCTGTTGCGCCAACTATATATATATCGATTGCGATTTGGCTATGGAAAATTTCATGAAAAGGATATGGTAATGTATGCGTGCTCGTGGTGGCCATTTGGCTGATGTTGTTTTTCATTAATAACGGCATACCTTCCTCTTTGTTATGAAATAAACATCCGATCATTTATCTCAAAAAATGTCTTTTTTCTTTGAATACCAAAATAACACCTCTTATTGGAAAACCCTTTATATCTAGAATCCATCAAAAGTACTAGACATGGATGGTCTGTTTGATTGTTTGGAAATGCGGTTTGGAGCTCTAAGGTCCATAAAAATGTCCTATCAGTTTTCCGCAAGTAAAATCCGTCCACTTTCCTGTTGTCCCATCTCCGCTGCGGTCTTATATCCAGTGCGTTAATTTTTTTTTTTTATATTCTTGCTTCAAGTCTGGCTCATCGTAATCAATGTGACCCAGCAACTTTTCAAACTCACCCAGACTAAACGTTGCTTAAATTCAGACCGGCAAAAAATCCATCCCGCCTCTCAGACATCTCCCACAAAGTATTTATAACTCTGGTCGACCTACACCGACTTGGTTTAACGTCATAACCAGACACAACGACATCTTGAAGAATAAAAGTATAGAAATGTATGAAATCTTGCAGCCAAAATCACAGCAAGTGCCCACATAATTGGATCACACAAATTGAGTTACAATACCCTGTCTAGTGTCTAGGTGAGCAGCCACAAATGACCAACAAATTAGATCACAGTATTCACTATACATAACTAATCGTCCAGCACATTGTTGTGAGCTGCGTTTCGCCAGCATATAGGACGGCCATCACTAAAGTCCTCTGCAAACAACAATCCCAAGTGCGCTCATCGTTCATAATCCCCCAGTTAAAAGGAGCACGAAGCATCCAAAAGGGAGCATTCATATTTCAGTCACGAAGAACAACTAAAAATAGTTCCCCAACAATCTAATCAATATGTCCCTCTCTAGGCATGGGTGAGCCTACATACACCGCCGGCGAAGAAACAGAAAACGGCAAGTGGTATTTTAAGTGGTTATAAAGAAGCAACCCCTTTGTTTGGTATTCAAAACACGATTTGAATAATTAAACTGGGTAAATACGTATACGGTAGTCTTTTCGGTCAACAGAAGGACATGCATAGCACTGGGCAAGGAGATTCAATTCTTAAAAGTGGAACAAAGATGAATCGGCTGCAGTTTGTCTCACGGAACTTAGCGAGAGCAATTTGTCCATGTCCACCCACTACTGGCGACTGGAACGGGATACTGAAACCAATGCGGAGACATTTTCATTTGCGCCTTTAACTCGTGTCCAATGATTAGTGTGACAATTCAATATAATTTCATCGAGAGAGGTCTTGACCTCGCACTGACTGCAGGCGGTGTAATTTTTTTTTTTTTTTTGCTAAATTTCAGAGTTCACTGTGCTGAAAGTGTTCTTTAATTTATCGAGACATGCTATTTCGAGGTCGTTATTAGCAGGGTATTCACTTGAAATCCGTGGTGTTGTACAATTTTTGTCGGTTATTAAATTCACTGAAGCAGGGAAACATGAATGGAAGGTGGTACTAGTGCAAAGCACGAGGTCGTCGCCCGGTGGAAATATTTTTGGACAGCAAAAACAGCAAACATAGGCCCTTGTGTTTGGTGCTGTTTAAGAGGGGTTCTGTCTTTTGTGTTAAATTGAATACGAGGCACAACATGTTTTATTTTAATACTTTACATAAAAATCTCTTTCACTTCCTTCTTCTACTACGGCTGAAATATGAATGTCCTCCCATCCCTCTAAAGTCGCTTTCGTATCGTCGCAGGTAGATGGCGCAAGCGATGCATGTTGCCATTTATGAGTTATGTTATTGTTACACTTGGGAAACCAATGATAACGAAACCAGGGGATACAGCCTCGTATTTTAACTCACAAGTCACAAACGATGGTTTATATCAAAAACCAAATAATACCGCTTGATTCAAAACGAATCGAAGGACTTGTGTCACCAAGTGTGGATCTTGATTTCATGCTCGGGATGGAATTCTGATTTCTGATCTTTCGTCACTGCCACAGTGGTTGGTTGGTTTTGAGCGGTTTTTGATGAGCTGCTCTTGGAACAAAGTAGGTCCATTGTGGTAAAACTGAAAACAGAAGATGGGTCATAAAGCTCGCTCCTAGAATCAATTATTATAGTTCGCCAGTGGTAGAAATTCTACCATATTAAGGACCTGACTTATACGCAATATATTGGAAAACAAATCACACACAGCATTGCACCCCAGCACAATCTTTCCAACAAAAAACAATTAAGCGAATGGCCAAATTAATTTTTCATGCAAAATTGCATATTTTGGCCTTAAATATATTTAGTGTCAAGGTTAAAAATGATTATTAGTAAAGCCCGTTGTGGTTAAGGCAGAGAAAGTGATTCTTAACTGTTTGCCTGCGCCTATTTATACATACGATTATCGTTCGAAAGCATCTGACCTATTGTAGCCTTCCGGATACTGTCGACTTCGAGGACAATAGCACAATAAATGCAAGAAGCTCCAACCCTTTGGACAGTTCTACCAATCGCTCAGTTGGTTAGTGAATTGAAAGTACCTCTTTTACAACTTAAGGGTCTTGTGGACCTTTTCAGGAAATTAAACTTGGAATTAACTTTGTTACGTTTAAAAGCCATACATTTTATTAAAGACAAATTTCCATACAATAGTCAACCAAACTCAAGTCACTCCAAATTTTATGTATTTTTTTGTATTATATTCTAAAGAATTACGGATAGCAGAATGAAATGAAATATCGGTAACTGCGTTCATCAAGACGGTTCTATAAAAACGTCACTCTCCGGAAGAACACTTCAAGCAAGGACAAATAACTCCTCATCAATCTCTTGAAAAATCTTTGTCTGAATTTTAAAGATTTCAGACTCAAAAGCTTCATCCCCTCAAAACGAAAGGTTGCGAGGAACTACGCCTACATTCCTACTAGGTATATAAGCCAGTTGCTTTTTTCTTAAAATTGTTTGATTTTTATTAATTAACATTTTATAATCGATCTTCGTAACGTTGAAATAAAACAGTCATATTTCTAAAAACATAGTTAAAAAAAATCTTCTACTTATTTTCGAATAGGGAATACCCTCACCCCAGGAATACCAACATATTGTGCAATTCACGTCACACCTGGCTCACTTCCAATTTGAATATGTACATACATTTATATCGACTGCAGGCAATCTTATGTAACGTTCTTTTATGAACCAACAAACAGACCACACGAAGAGTCATATTATCACGAAAACGTGTTGTTAAAATATACAGGACCCACATTATTTTGCTGTTTCTTCTCTTTTTTTTGCAAACATAAAACCGAGCGCTGATTACAAAAAAAAAATCTAAAAATAGGGACAAACAAAAATTGCAAACTACCCGCTGACAGCGATAAGAATAGATTTGATAAGCGCAAGTGAATTGTGACAAATTAACTAGAAGAAAAAAATAGTAAAAAGCGTTCATAAATGTTTTTTTTATTTTAATTGGCAAAAGATAAGTCGGTACTTCTACCAATTGCAAAATGTGTTTTTGGTAAAACTCATTTTCATTTTACATTGATAAGTGATTCCCATAGGTTTAAACAATTCGTAGTGACTTCTAGAAGTTAGTTTGTTTGTTGTCGTGTTTTCGGTAATTTATTGTCACCAAGTGCGTGTATCGAATAGAAGTTTATAAATTGAACGTACGACTGTTGATATAAATATTTGGAGAGACTGTTTGCAAATGTGGTTACACATCTGGTGATTTGCAATATTTTGCTAAGTACCTATTGTCAAGAAATATAAAAATTAACCACGTAGGTATCTATCGGAACAGTTGGATACGTTGAGTTTTCTCTATTGAATATTATCCTTGATGATGGAACCGACAGATACCGTTCACATGTTTTGGTAACATGTTATTCGAAAAACACAGCACGTGCCTTATTTGATTTTTATGAGCTGCACGCGGCATCTCAAGCTGCATTTAAAGTTCGGTTGATCATCGTCTAATTTGTACTTCAAACACTCATAATGTTTCTGACTGAAACAATACCTCGAAACAATTGTAGTTAGTGCGACGTTTTATAAATGAGACAGAAACTCAATGAATGCCCTTGTGCTGCGACCTTAACGAAACCCAATTCCAGTGCTAAATTTTTCTATTTTCTCTTCGCTTAGGACTGAAAGTATATAGTGTTTTTAGTTACTAAATGTCTTGAGTACTTAGGAGTAGGTTCACATTTCTTTGCAGCGCTTACAGTTGATCTGCTCGGTGTTAGGGAATCACGGGAAATTTTTTATTTTTTTGTAGTAATTTGTATTTATTAATACAATTTTTACTAAAGCAATTAATCCAAATTACCACTGAAATTCGGATTTCAAAATAGCTTTTCCTTACATATTCAATTTCTTCGATGTGAAATTAACGAAAATAGCTTGGAAGTAACGATAGATAACTCGATGTTAGATATTTCTTCTTTCGTTCTTTTTTTAATAGCATATTTATTGATTAACCTACGAATTTAGAGCTGTTGTGCCACACCAATAATAATATTTAACCTACAACTTAAATCTCTTTAGATATTATTATTATTTTTTAATAAATTGTTTTTGTGTTTTTGCACTAAAATTGGTTATTTGTGGTAGATTATTTGTTATTGCTATATTTTTCTTTTTTTTGTCTTAAATGAAAAAGTAAATAACACAAATATTATTTATTTAAGGTCAAAAACCTAGTACTACACATTTGTGTGGAAAAAATAGGGAAAAAGTAAGTCAGAAATGGCATTACGATGAAAGTGGGCGTGTCCATTCCGCCCTCACTCTCAGGGGAAGCTCAAGGCGATAAACAGATTTGGATCAAAATTTCGCTTGCGGCTACTTATTGACAGCACTTCCACAATAACGATTTAGTATCGAGGAGCAACTTCGTGCGATCCAGTCGTTCACATTTTCAATTTGTGGTTTAAGTCGCATTTTATACTGCGAAGGGATTGTGATCCTGAACTTTTGAACGACTTCACCGATTGTGGTCATATTCGCACAATAATAAGGCTCGGCTAGAATTTTATATTATATTTATATACAAGCTGTGCAAAATTTACAGATAAATTGGGAACAATTCACCATATTGACTGTTCGAAATGCTCCATTGTACCTACAGACTAACTTGTGTTACTAGCCAAAACAAAATGGTTTATGTACAACAAAAAAATATCCGCGAGCACTTTTAATTCACAATTTAAGGTGAACGATTTCTGAATAACGCGAGTAGCGGAGAACAACAGTGCTGCCACTGCTTCCGAAACGGAGTAAGACAGAAGTGAGATTTATTATTGATTTAATTTTTTACAAAGGTGTTGGCAGCTAGAGGATCACTGTTGGGCAAGTGATATTGAAGATTGACAAACAAAAAAACACCCACAATATTTAAGTATTGAAGTGCATATAACGTATAAATCCAAAGTATTGGCACAAATGCGCTCTGCATACAATTCTGTTTCTGTTGGCATTATCCATCTTTCCGTGGCTGGCATACAAATGCATCTGTTTTACCACACCAGAGATGCCGCGTTATATTGATTGCACGTCAACGTCTCTGTGAACTTAAATCTTCGATCTAGATCTCAGTTTGAAGACCTTGTGGCAAATTAACTCACATACCAGTGGTTCTCATTCAAATTCGACGGAGGTCCGACCTGATGTGTTGCCACAGTCGCGGCGCTGGTAATGGTATTACATTTGTGATATCTTCTCAGTCCTTGCATGACACGCTGATTGGAATGTCTTCCCATTCGAGATTATTTTCACACAACTAGGTAGGATGTAGGTCATCTCACAGCCTAGCGATGTTAATCAAGCAAATTTAGTGTTGCTCAACACACATCACCTGTAGTAAGGAGAACCAAACAGTGTTCAATTCCTTTGCCTTGAACAGCCTTCAAGGGAATCGGATCCAATAATGCGCGACCTTGATAGGTGTTGGGTGTCCGGCTTTCGGCTAAAATAGTTAAAAACCCAACTGCGGGCGGATATGTAAACAAGTTTTACTTTCATGCTCATTATTCACGCTTTATCTATCTTTATATGTCACGATTCAAAGCATATCATATTCATTCATAAATCTCAAGGTCTTCTCATAGAAAGAGAGCGAGCGGTTTTTTTCTACGAACTGTTTACCGCACAATAGATACGTTATTAACATTAATTCTAGTTTTACAAAACATGCTGAGGAAAAAAAAATGAAACACACACTAATTGCTAAAGCAGTGACTGTACTTATCGTTTGGAAGGTTTGTGTTCATTTTCGTTTTTCTGCGATTCTGTATACGTAAGCTCATTGAACAATCGACGCTTATGACGTATCTGCAATCTACATATCTTTTAGTTGTAAATCGAATTAGCCTGTGTGTCGTGTTGGGAAATTGATGATTAGGCGGTAAAGTTTTTGTTTTTTTTGCTCTTGCTTTTTATTGAAATAAAATCGATAATCGCAGTATAATGTGGGTAACGTTTTTATGACGTCAGCATAAAATTGCCAGTGACTATCTACCTATAGGTATAGGTTCAAAAATTATTGGTAGGAAAGCAGTGTGTATGGGCTGAGATGATGGGTTTGTTAGGTCTGTATTGTTTGTTGCAAAATGTTGAGCGTGAGTATTTAAATACTCCGGAAAGGAAGGCCAGGCATGGCTTCTTAACCGAGGCCATTCATGGCTTTGATTATTTTCGGGAAGTAGTTACTAGCAGATAGTTTTGCGTAGATAGTGGGTAAGGTACCCGAAGGGGCTCACAATGCAACATTTCCAATGCATTTTGCAAAGTGTTTTCAAAATAACTCCTTCGTTTTTAACGAACACAAGCCATGCATGTAAGAATACCGCTTCCATATTTTTGATCCTAGTGTTAGTAAAACATCGATACTTTGATCGGTTAATCGATTGCTTTGAACTATCGGGACCATCGGTAGCTTGGAAAAATGTCGATAGTCGTCCAGCTGATGTGTTTTTTTACAAACACATTTATGTAAACATATATTAAAGACAATTTTGAAAAAAAAAAAAAAAAGTTTTATGCCTTTTTAAAAATTTGAAAAAAAATTGGAAAATTTTCGAGTTTTTCAGTTTGAAAATATATTTTTTTTTTTACAAAACTTAATTTATTTATTATTTATATTAACAACACTATCAATTGTTTATCGATTAATCAATTGTTTTTAAAAAAAACAAAACTCCAACAATCGATCCTAAACATCCATTTAAATTATTTGACTGCAGCAATGGAGGCACTTGAGGATACATCTCAATCGGCTCTGTGAGGTGTTTGTCGGAACGGAAAATTCTCCGATTTAATACGATTTGGGGGATTTTTCGAGTGACATTTATGACAACTTTACATGAATTCATTTCCAATACCCTCCGACAACAACCGCTAGCGGAATTTACTAACGATTTTTAGTGAAGTGCTAATGAATGTGAACAATAAAAGGGAAAACGAACACAGCAAGGCATTTTTTTTTATTACTATTTATTGCTACAATTCGTTTTTCCAATGCAAGGTCAAGCGAAAAACAAAAACCAAACAATGCGAGGCGAGGACGTCAAATCAGGGCGCCATTGCATTTCAATTATGTTTTTCCAAAAAAAAAACGGATAACTCGAATTTTGAGGTTTCGTGGTTCCGACAGAGTATGCGCTGCGGAGAATTTTCCGTTTAAACGGGCTGAATATCTATTTTAAAATTCGTTGATCATCAAAATATATTTCAGTTCCATTTGCGCCCCATCACAGATTTTGATGTCCCGTCTATCTGTTTTCCATTGTCTGTAGCTTAGCCTGCAGAGCAGAAATGTGAATGAAAATTCAAAATACTCGACTTTATGAATGTAATGGCAAGTTGACTAAGTTAAGTCAAAATAAATGGCTCTTAGCGGTGTCATATAAACTCCGTCGCGGAGCTATAATCTCATAGTGACACATAGCCTACAGGAGAAGAAGAGAGCGTAGCTTTCTATTAGTAAAAGATTTTTTTTGGAATAGGTTTTGTAGTTCCAGAGATAGTCTCAAAAAAAAAAAAAAAACATTTTACTTCTTTTAAAAGGTGAACATTATACCAAAATAACCTAAAAATAGTTTCTGGTATCGCATTGTAAACTGGAATCAATTCCCATATACCTCGGCTTCCCCTAAATGTGCCGGTCGAGCACAGCATGCGAAACAAATTAAATTTCAACGCGTTGAAGTTGAAAGTACGAGGCTCTCAAGATGCAAGTCTCAACCCAGTCTTACCCAAGCTTTGTAAATTATTGAAGATCGTTGCTCGAAAAGCGTACGGGTATCATAGGAGCTTGTATCACTCGTTGGGTATCGAGCTGATCAACGATTTTAAAATACTGTGCAGCTGTACAGCTCGTTTCGTTCGTCGTTGAATCGGTTGCCTCCCCAAACCCGTCAACCCAACTGTGAAGAATTTTTCTCTCAAAACTATTTGACGTTCTTCCCTATGCTTTGATGCTGGGTATCCCTTTTCTTATTGACAGCGGCCCTTACGAATAGTCATTTTTAACCTTCACCTTAATGTAGTTATATGCATTTTAGGTCGCAATTTTTTATGGAAAACGTTACCATTGTAAGTTCGAAAAATATCGCCTGGAGACTAAAAAAGATTATAAGTACCTATCGCGGAGTATATACATAACTGCTTCGTTAACCTCTAAGCCTAATTAAATCACTCTTATACTCACACTCGCAGATAGGATTACAGCCCATAACTATTCCCTCTTTCTGTGCACATTTTCGGAAGGTATAAAACACGCAGCGAGGTGCCAAAAAGTCAACTCCTCCCCAATTTCGATAACTGACTACAGTCGTTCAAAATGGTGGTTCTATAAGAAGGTTAGAAAAGATTCAAAACAGCGAAGCTTATCCTCGATAAAAAAAAAAAGCCAATTGACGAAATCAAAACAATCGATAAGTGAATATGCAATACAAGAAAACCAAAAGCTTTTCCCAAGTTCAATTTCAAATTAATGACTGTACTCAATCCACCTTGACAACAGATGTCGACCTTCATTTTAAGAACGGTTTATGGCAATAAAGAATCAATACGTGCATCGCTAGAGCTGGTTAAACCCTAAAGTATGCCGTTTATTCTTGTGTCAGACATTCCGAATGTTTTCTTTTTTTGTTTTGTTTTGTTATTACCCTTGAAGGCGATCCTCGTAATCCATTATAGTTTGTTTCCCTCACCCCGCACCGCACATTAATTGTCCCGCTCGAGAGTTATTTCTTCGATTCTGTCGGTTAAACAATAACCCCAAGGTCGTAAATAAAAGCCATACAGAACTCGAAAGTCGAAACGTTCTTTATCTTCCTTCAGAGGTACTCCAGTCAGCTGCAGCTCTCTCTTTCTTTATGTGCGCTTCGGCTTCCAATTAAACGCAATTATTGGGTCAGGGCCATTGTTGTCGTCGCCAACTCTAGGGAGACTGAGACTGACTGACATAAACCTATATTCGCCTGAATTCCACAGTTGTCACGCATATCGCCATCCATTGTTGGCGCAAAGTCACTGTAGTAATGTATACCATAATGTATCTGATCGAATGGCACGCATCTGTGTGGGGTGAGCATCTCAAAGAAGAAGTTGCCATAGTACCCTTAGCACACCTATCTGTTCACTTTCATTGCACGAAAAGCATTACACAACAGGAGCTGCGACAGCTTCAAGAAAGAACTAGAGATACACACACAGAGATACGTGTCGTATCTTTTCTTTGCTATACAGAATCTGAAATAGTCTCAGCTTTATATAGACCCGCTGGAAACTGGTTTTCGAGGTATTTCCAGCGCTTGTCGCTCGACGCTGTCGAAGGCATAGTAACACTTGTTGGCCAAGTCTATCTGGTTGTCGTCTCACTCACCCAATAGCACGGCGGCTACACTATACCTAAGGCAGGTGATCCTAAGAGTGCAGTACTCCGACAAGCACACAAGTGTACTAACATCAGCCAGCGGGAGAAGATGTCGATTGTGTTGGTATAGAGCCTCTGGCAGTATCAGAAACAGAATACTCGTAGCTGCAGCCACGGATTGTATAGGTTGTCGATTTAAAAAGGGAAAGGCAGTCCCACAAACGGCCGACATCAAACCCAAGGTTTTTAATTGTGTTACTATAATATTACTGCACATTCCATAACCATGCCATATGCGATGTGCAGGTTGTTGGTTTGTTTTCGCTGTTGATACTGGTGCGACTTTCGGATGAACGTTTTGCCATCCAAGTGTTTTGTGTTTGATGTTTTGGTTTCTGGATATTTTTGTGTAGATTCTTGAAGTGAGAATTTATATAAACTGAAAGTAACCGGTTCGAATACTCGTAGTTGCGTAGCAAAAATCGAAAACAACTTTAATGTGTGTAATTAAAAATGAAAGTTGAAAAACAAAATAGTTATTTTATTACCTACTTAATTAATTTAAAGTAAACGCTGTTTCTTTGTTTATTGTTCGTAAGCAGTTAATCAAACAGTTAACTAACGAAATTGTTCTTGAGTTTGGTAATTTCTTTTTGTGATATTATTTATAATGTGTGCCTGTCAGAATAAAAAAAAAATTGAAGCAGTTGCTGTATATTGTGAACTACAGTTTTTGTTTTTATGTCTTGGGAAAAAGTTTAAAGCTTAAAAGCAAAGACGTCTGAGCTAAACTTTACAATGCCTTTTGGAAGGGAGTAATTTGTTAAATTTGTAATTTGTAGAGAAGAGATGTGTTTAACAAAGAAATAGACGCAGTGTTCATGTGTGTGTCATAGAATCAAAATTCACTTGGTCAATTTTGCTGAGAATTAACCAGATTAGTCCTATTTGTGGGGGCAGTGTTTGGGGAGGGATTCCCGCTGATATTTTTACAGTTTACGCCTTTAAGTGGAGACCTTTCTGTATCTATGACTGCAAAAGTTTCGAAAACCACCGAAGGATTTGTTGGATAGCATACAAATTGTGTTACACTCAATGTGTTGTGTTCAGTTTTTAAATATATTTTTCAGTGTATATAGACCTTAAATTGGCAGCACCTAAGTAAGCTTTAAACGTTCATGTTTTGTATGAAATGCAACGAAGAATTATATAGTCCAGTTGCAAAAGTCTTGCAGAATAAAAAGAAAAACTCATGCTAGGCCTAGCTTCTTACAAGCATTGATTTTGTGTGCATTTTTATATTTTGGACGAATGGAGGGGTCCTACAATTTTCTACCGAGTTTTAACGGTTTATGGAGAAGCCTTCCTAAAATGGTTTGCCCAAAAATAACCATTCACAGTGAAAGTTTTAGCTGCTTCGAAGTTCGAACTTCGCAGCATTAAAAAAAAAAAAATTGGCTCAATGTAACCAGATCGCAAAAATTATTTAGAGATATGTAGTTTCAAAAAAGTAGAACTCAAAATGAGCTAAAAGGGGAAAAAATTAACTTTTTGTCTGCTTGAATTAATTACAACTGTTTTTCTTTTTTAAGAAAGGAAATTTAAAAAATACATGTTCGAACTGAAATTTTCTTTACTACATAAAGAAAAAGAGTGATTTTAACTTAATTTTTAGAAAGGCTTTCTAGAAAGTCCACATTTGGTAAAAAACTAAGAAACAAACCTTAGACGAATATTAATCAGGCAGAGTCAATTTGCTTACCCTGAGTCAGAGTATCTTTCTTTGACATAGCTGATATCAGGTTCAATCTGTATATTCGAAAAGTAAACTTCTACTTGACGTTTAGCGGGATTCAAAATTCTTCTAATCTATTTCACAAGTCTTTTTAGACAATAGCCGTATTTTATCAATTTATTGTTGGTTTAAGAAACCAAAAAGTTTGGGTATGACGAAAAGGGAAATAATATCTCTGAACCGGGGAGTGTTCATATCAGATGCGGCACGGTTACATGCCTGCAAATTCTTTCAAATAGTCATTTGTCGTTTGAAACTATGAAATATGCCTTCAAAATCTTACAAACTTCATTTATTTCTGAGAGCTAAAAAAATAAAACTACTTCAAGTGAAGGTTCAATTTGATTTTAAGTAAGACCACGTGTGTGACCAGTAATTAATGCCTGCAAATTTATGCCCGGCAACCCAAATTGCGAACTCTTCGACTTCACAGAAATCAATGTGAAAGTCGGAAAGAATTTCTAAAACTTCTCAAATTAATCTAAAACTGAACAAGAGATATATTCCGAAACTTGCAAATTTTCTTGCCGCAGGCTGGTCCCCTAATTGCTGTCAAAAGCTGCGAAATTTTTTTCTCTTGATTATCCAGGTAGAACAGAGTCGGCCATTTTGTTTTTATGACATTTGGGGATTTGACATACCAAAGGAGAAAGAGATGGTGTCTTCTCGAATTTTACGGCCGAAGTGTGATTTACTCAGTGTCCAGCTGAAACTGTTCATTAGTTCTTTCAACTCCAGATCGACGTATCGAAGACAAGTATCATGCTTATGAGGAGACCGCTTGAATGCTCAATAAAAACACATCTTGTTTATTGTTGCGCTCCCAACTTGGCTACCATTTTGATGGTTACTTTTCCGACAAAGGAAAAACGCTCTCCAAACAAGTCCGCACACAAAATGCTATATAAATTTCAACATAAACAAATTTCTTTACGATGCTCCAAATAACTGAATGATTCATTCCCATGGTGTGTGCGAAAATATCCGTTGTTGTTCTTCAAGGCGTCCTTAAAGTCACTTGCCTCATATATACTTTAAATGAATTCGATTGAAATGTAATTTTGTTTTTTGCATTCTGCAATCACTTGACCCGAATCGTTGCAACAAGAAAACGAACAAATTATTATCAACAATGTAAACAGCTAAATGGGTTTCTTCATGGCGCGAGGTCGCCCAACTTGCTTGATTAAATGTTATTAGTTATTACAAACACATACCTATGAATTATTGGACTCCTAGGTGCGAGAATTTCGAGCGATAAATAGTTTCTCACATGCAATTAACAAACAAAATTAGACAAAGACATAATTTTGGTTTTTACACTTGTTAATAAATAAATAATGCAACAATGATGAAGCGCCATTAGGGAATATCGTTGAGCACTTTTAAGGTTGCCAATTGATTTCCCACGAGAAAAAAGTTGGGATAGAGTTTTAGTTTCCTTTGATATTCTTCGTAAATTTGGTGGAAAATATTTTATTATTCTTGGAATAAAACTTCTTTTTATAATTATTGGTATATGGTGGAATATACCAACAAAATAAATGTTAGGTTAGGCGGGTTATACTGGTTTGCAGTCGATTGACTTGAAACCTTTGAGGACGAATGAAAATGGTCTACAATTCTATGCCGAGCTGAAACGGACTTGTCTTGTGGGGTTCTTTAGAATCAGTCTCAAATAAATTGTGGCTTTGATTGGCAGTTCATTAAAAAAAAATATATATGGGTACATATTTAATTTGTTAGTAAATTCACTTTTGTAAAATGAAAACACTGCATAAAAATATTACTTATTGCTGGAGTTGAGGGAGATTTAAATTTGTTTGATGCAAACATCAAGAGCTGATGGAGTCGTAAAACAAATTGTAAGACAAAAGTAAAAGAATATAACCAAACAAAATGTTATCTCCAAAACTGTAAAACGAAAATATATGCCCTCTGCTATAGAGCGTGATGAATGTTATAAGAAAGACAAAACCCGTCGATGATGCAAATTTTATGACTTTAATGCTTACGTTTTTATGTGATGGTTTTAGAAGAACAAAGGTGATTAGCCCCATTGTCCCTTATAGCTTTCAAGATTAGATTAATAGATGTAAAGGAGATTGGATAAGATTTTATTTGGTTTTATGTGGACAGATGCTTTGGGTGGGGTAGAGTGAATTCCAAATCGCTGGTCTATTGGGCTACTAGCATGTTTCTTTTCTGATGTGAAAGTTAACTTTCAGTTGCTTAAGTATGGACAGCGACCGTGTGGCTTTGTTGTTGGTCTTCTAAATCACAAAACCCAGATCAGATCACCTAACTAGATTTTCTGCAAAATAACTAATGATGAAAACTACACTCAAAGTCGCTTCTAACGTTATCGGTTGTTATATCTTAACTAGAAACCTTCGTGAAATCGGGCAATTGTTGAACTAGATGTTGCTGTTTAGGTCCACTTGATTGTTTTCGGTTGTGGAACTTTTCTTTATTTTTTCGAATTACATTTTCCGTCTGACCATTTTCAAACAAAAAATGATTATTTATTTGGCGCTTGGTGATTTCAATTATTTCGATTGTTCACAGAAATTCTAGAATATTTATCTAAAAATACAATGTTTGAGTTTTCGGAATAAACATTTTCGAAAATCAAATCAAAAAATCTCGAATTTGCTGGTTGGTAGAGAACATTGTGTGCGCAATAAGTTGACAACATTATCTACAATTTACTGCTGCTTTCATAATAATGTACATTTTGTTTACAACGTTTAGCTACTTAAGTGAAGCAGCAATTCAGTAAATAGAAAGCGCAATTATTGTTCAGTGATTTGTTGAACATATATACAGTAACTTTTATTACATTTAGATAATCTAATAACGTGAATAAAATACCTACAAACCTGTGCTCGAAATATTACCTTATTTTTTCTTTGCTTTTTTTCGAAAATATTCGAAAAAGATGTTCGAATGGCAAATTGCTGAAGTCTTTCGAAAAGCTACAATGTGTTTGAAAAACTAGCAGAATATTTATCCTTTCGCTTTAAGAAAAGATTTAAATTTTTCGAATATGTATATTCGAATTATTTGCCCAAAAATGTTCGAATTGAAAATATTTCGACTGTGGTGGGTCTACGAAAATATGATGGATAACATTTACAAATTGTCCCACATTTTATAGGTTGACCAGTTTTTTGTGTGCCGAAAAGTCAGAAATGACAGGCCATCTTTCATAAACAAAATCTAAAAATGAAGAGAGGGGGGCTCTTATTAACCGATTGAAAGGTAAGGGGTCAACCATTATGCTACTATTTGGGCTTGAAATGGACCTCTGGTCAAATTATAGTAACAACACAGAATGCAATTTAATCCCACATTGGCCTTAGCTGAATTACTACCACGCTATCCTCCTGTGGTTCCCCCTTTACTACAGACTGTGCTTCAATTATTCAAAGCAAAGCACAATTTTTGGTTATTTAGTGTGCCTCTCACTCCGCTTTCTCAATTTCGTTCGACAAATACAATGTGTGATCAGAACAATTTACGAGTGGAAGTCATTATGCGTCCGTTGCGTCATCCAATAACCACAACAAAAGTGTGCTTCGATAAGAATTGCATCAAAGTACCTATCGGATTTTTAAAAGAATTTCGTTCTTATACAATGTTAGCTTCCAACAAATACAAGCCAATTGCAAAATAGTTACAAATTGATCAAGAGACTTCACACTTGCACCGAGTATCCTGCCAGTGTGCAACTAACTACAACGCCGAACGGCCGCGATCACTTAAAGACTTTTCGCTTTCACATCTGCTCAAGTTGATGGACAAATATCGTTATCAATAATTGATGTCTGGTTTAAGTTTTTCACACACTATTTGCAAAATAATTAATTTTCCCCTCGAAAAAGTTCCGCCAGCGAAATGACGCCTTTTTTGCATTGTTTTGCGCCACTTGCAATGCGACGCTACAGCAAATTGCTAGAACACTTAAAAATCCATTGATAACATTTTAAAGCGGAACATTAGTTTCGTGTCTTAATTAGACATTTGACTAATTAAAAACAAAAACTCTTATCAGCTGTGGCAGTTGGGAAGGGGTAGCAGGTCATGTGCGCGATTCGCCAAAACGTCTCGCTTGCTTTCAATTAGTTCAGAGGTCTCCATCCACGAGGATCGCCTCACAATTCTTTGCACACAGAGCGCATTATTAATTTATTAGACGTACGTGTTGGATGATTGTTGGGCACTTTCTAATCAGTTTTTCGTTTTGTTCTCTTTCACAGTGCGGGACATTAGAAGCACCCGATTCGTATCACCATCAGAGATCAACCAGAATGGACGCTTTTCAAATTGATGACGGTTTCCACTCGGACGGTGGGACAGAGACTCCGCCGCCCAGCCCCAGTTCGGGCAGCTCAATTGCATCGACATCCGATCATGGATCGCTGGAGAGCGTCGACACTGGCGGAGCACAGCGCTTGGCTGTGCTGTCATTCGAGCAGGTTCGCAAACTACATGATGTCATGGACGAAACAGTTGCCATACACGGCCGGGGAAACTTTCCCACTCTGGAGGTTAAACTTAAAGACTTAGTCAACTCAGTGCGCCGCAAGCTGGAGACAGATGTGGTCGCCGGCGGAGCCGGAGTCATAGTCAAGGACATTCGCTTGAACGGTGGAGCCGCTAGTCATGTCTTAGCTTCAGAAGATCAGCCATACAATGATTTGGATCTTATCTATGCCATTGAGTTCAGTTCACACCGTCATTTCGATCGAGTCAAGACCGCCGTACTGAACACACTTTTGGATCTCTTGCCGGAAGGTGTTTCAAAGCGTCGCATCATGCCGTGCGCCCTCAAGGAGGCCTACGTCGCCAAAATGGTGAAAGTGAACAACAGCAACGACGGCGACCGATGGAGTCTCATCTCGTTGGGCAACTCGCCCGGACACAAGAATGTCGAACTGAAGTTTGTCGACACCATGCGCAGGCAGTTCGAATTCAGTGTTGATTCCTTCCAGATTGTCTTGGACTCATTGCTGCTGTTCTACGACTGTGCTGCTCTGCCGATTTCCGAGAACTTCTATCCAACAGTTGTTGGCGAATCGGTCTATGGAGACTTCCAAGAGGCTCTGTACCACTTGCAAAAGAAACTGATCTCAACACGACAGCCAGAGGAAATCCGCGGCGGTGGTCTACTCAAATATTGTAACTTGTTGGTAAGAAACTACAAACCGGTCGACACACAACGAATCAAGACACTCGAGCGATACATGTGCTCCAGATTCTTCATTGATTTCCCCGACATAAACACACAGACTGTCAAATTGGATGCATATCTGAGAAATCACTTCTGGGGCATTGACGAGGAGCCCCTTCAATATCAGTACCTGATGCATTTACGTGAAGTTGTCGAGACATCGACGGTATGTCTGATGGGACACGAGAGACGACAGACACTACTGCTAATACAGTCGTTAGCAATGCAGGTGCTCTGTCGGGAGACACAAAAACAACAACATGCACAAGTACAAGAGCAATTACAGCACCAACATCAGCAGCACCAACAAGCGCATCAACAACACCAGCAGCATCAGCAGCAGCAACAATTAACGCAAGCGATTGTCGTCGACATGCAAGCTCAACAGAATGCAGCAACTACCCAACACATGTTGGTCCAACAGTCGCCACAGTCAAATCAAGTATCCGCAACAGTTTGTTGCCAAAGCCAAACACAAGACGGTCAGCAGCAGCAGCAACAAATGCTGGCCGTAACACAGCAACAGACTCAGGCGACCGTACCTCAGACGATACAAATCCAAGCCGGCCCTCCCGGTCTCATCTATGCCAATGGAGTTTATTACGCACCTGTGATCCCAGCCACAATCTGCACATGCAACTCAACGTGGCTAAGCACGTGATTAGCGCTGCTTCCCGCAAGCTCACCGTTAACATCAACTTCTTCAACAACACCAACACCACCACCACCATCGTCGACATCATCATCATCAGCATTGCTAACTTTTCCATCTAACTCATGTCCATCGTCTTCATCACCTATTTCAGAGAATATTACAATGAACGCTTGCGATTACGCAACACAAACCTGTCTGAGCTGTGAATGCATCAAGGGGCATCATCTTCTAATGCCTGCCTACTACATATGGCCCACTACCACAAAATCGATAGAATTTCCCCCAGATTCCCCATGGACTTCCACACACTCCGCAACAATGACAGTTGGCCGTATCTGCGCCGCCACCCCAGACACTCGCCATCCTACCCCATACAGGTGATCACAGACGGGAATTGCAGAGTAAAATCTACACCCACACGTATATCTTCAAACTCACAAAAGTCAAATCATGATTTTTTACATAAAAAAAAACAAAAAAAAAAAAAACAAAATCAAATAAATACAAGTAACTAAACAACTTTTACAACTTAACATATTAAATGACTCTAAAGTAAGATCCTATTAAATTTATAAACATGTACACGTAAAATTAACAGGAAACTATCAAAACTAATCACACACACTTGCATTGGGTATACAACAAGTAAATCAAAACAAAAAGTAATTCTTCCTATTTGTATTAAACAAACAGAAAATATTATATACTTTAATATCTTATTTAAAATGTAAAATGTCATTTGTCTTGCGATTCTCTTAAACATTTCTATATATACATTTTAAGAAGATGAATTACATAAGCTTAGTATATATATCTATATATATCTTAAGGTGAATGACTTAAACGTGTAAAATCAACGTAAAAGTAAAAAAAAAAAAAAAACATTTTTTGTTCTGCTTGCATATTATTTTTGAATTTTGTTCTTCTTAATTTCTAATTTAGCAATAAGTTTAAACAGAAAATAATTATTATAAACCCTAGAGTATTCCTGTTAGGAAAATAAAAATCTATCGCAGCAGGAATAGAATTCTTTTATCAAAACAAAAAAATAATAAAAACAAAAAAAAAACCCAGAGATATATTTAAGTCTCTAAAAAAAAATAAAAAAAATATATAAAATTGTGGTGATAAAATAGTTGATATAATCGAACCATAAATACATTTCTTATTATAAAATATCTATTATATGAATTAGTAATGATTTTTACACAAGTTTCCTTTATTCGCCAACCTCACCAACAACAACAGGTCGAAGAGAATTATTTTTAGTATTCCACAAAAATGGTTGAAACTATTCGCTTGAGAAAGTCTCTTCATTTTTAATGCTTACCTAGTTTTGAAATCACTTCCAAATTTGTAACTCTTTAATGTCTTCTCTCACTATACACACACATTGTATTTAGTCCTACAGCAAAATAAAAATGCGAGTACTTTTATATCTTAAGTTTTAATGGTTTAATACACTTTATGAATATACTACATTGTATAACTTTATTTGCATTGTCTTCAATTTCTTTTAATTTGCTCTTTGTCTGATTTATTATTCAGTGTAATTTTAATAAACAATAAACTTATTACAACGTTTCAAAAACATATATTTTCCTTTAATCTTTTGTTTTTTGATATTGTTATATTATAATAGTTAATAAATATAGTTATTATAAATTAAACTGATAAATAAATAAAAAAAATCCACATTTCTTGAGATTTGTAATAAAAATAAAATTTTTTGTGAATTGAAGTCATACCACAAAAAAAATTGAAAAAAAAAATATTTTGTTTGCGTTTTATTTTCGAATGAACATTTTAATCTTCCCTGGGTGGAAAGTGGAAACAGTAATCTCAGGTTGAGAGGAAGGTGCCACAATGAAAACTCAGTTCTGCCGATTTTGCAATGAAAAAGGGCAAAGCGGCGAACAAGCTAAAAATAAGGTGGCAGTGTTAGCAATACTATGCCTGCAATAGAATATTCGGTCTAACTTAGGGTCATAGTCCTAAAATTGTAACGTGCGGCTATAGACGGCGATAGTGAGAATATATGGCAATCTTGTATGTTGGCGGGTGCTTTCCAAACCCACCAATCTTAAAATGAAAACAGAGATCCAAACAATGGCCTTTTATTGGCACCATGGCTATGAGAAAACTATACCCACAGCGGTGCTAAGCTAAACTAAATCTTAAGCACCTCAACCTTTAGGTACAGAAATCAACTGCAAACAGCGGTCGTGGGTTAAGCCCGACAAGGAGCTGGAAACACAGCCTGACGGGTCATGCGTAGCAAAATGAATGCACAGACTAGACAGCTCTAGACTTTGAAAGACCATTTGCAACTCTCCTTGGTAGGGGGGATTGGCGAAAAGAACAAGCGCTGTCCAACGAATCACCAATACCCATCTACACAGATGGATCCAAGATGGACGTCGGCACTGGAGAGGGATTCCACTCCGAAAGACTTGGACTACACAGTTCAGTCAGACCTCCCGCCTACATTAGCGTTTTGTAAGCTGAGGTTCTGATGGCAGTGAGAACAGCTGCAAAACGGGTTGCAATGATGGCAACACTTCATGGAACATGCAGATATTACCTGTTTCATTGACAGCCGTTGAGATTAAATCTAAGCTCGGAAGTGGCTGTCGCGAAGAGCTACAAGTTCTTGTGTACCCGGCAGTGAAAAGGCTGATAAGCTGGCAAGAAAAGGTTTTTCATTTGAACTTACCAGGCCGATCCCACAGTGTTGACTCCTACTGTAGTCTAATGTGGTTTTCCATTGGGCGTTCTCCGAGCACTTTTTATGTTCGTTTGGTACAAAAAAAGCAATCTTTTTCAGATTTCAGAGCACTTTTACGAATCTAGATATTTTCTCAGATTTGATTCAGATTTACCAATACAAGTGCGTTTAAGTTTGACAAATTGGTGAATTTTTTGTACATCAAAGAAAATCATTGCATCGAGTGAATCTATTTTTGTAAATTATTTATGTATACATTTTTAGAAATCAATCGGGACGTAAATTTCGAATGTTTTAATGTACAATGTAACCAGTGAATGGAAATTGCTTAGAAAAGTGTCGAAGACTACACATGTTAAAATCGCTCGAATATCAACACAAAAAAGAACAAGTGACGTTTTTATGTTCGACTAGGCACACGAAATCTGAAATCTGAGAGCAAATCTGAAGAAGCCCAATCGAATACCACATATAAGACAGACAAATGAGAACAAAATACTGGCAGCGACACATGGAAGATGGAGCAAACTCGTTTCTTGTGTCATATTCGTATCATAACCAGGAAAAAAAGGCATTTCTATGGCAAACAGAAGACAGATGGAATCTTACAAATGATCGAACAATCCTTATCCTCTCTTGTAGGTATGATCACTGGACATAACATGCTGAGATACCACACCAAGAAAACGCGAGTCGATACTGACGTCCGATGCAGAGGAGGCGATGATGAAGAGGTGCATGAGGACAATCCGCACTTTCTTTGCCACAGCCTCGGTATGAATTGACAACCCGGATGTATAGATTTCCACGGTGTGAGGGTCAAAAATCCCCCCAGGAGGGGCAACAGGTACCTCCTGTCTCACCAACCCACTTACCAAACCTAACCATCATCAAATTGAAGCTCAGCGATAGCAAAAGGGCTAAATGGAGCACATTTTGTATACATTTTTAGCTGAAATTGAGAAATTGTATAAAATCCTAGAAACTTTTAAGAAAAAACTTGTTTTCTTTTCTTTAACCAGAAATATAGAAACATACCATTCAGCAGGTAACTTTCTTCAAAATAAGGGACAAACAACAATTTTTTACCGATGCAAAAATGTGAAAAATATTTTTAAGGTGAAAAGTTTTTGAACACAATTTGGAAGAAGACTCCCTATTTTCACAAGTGAAATGACTGGAATTAGACGGCTACATTGCCTTAACTCCTGCAACAGGAATAGACAAAAATGATTTTATTTTTATAATTTATCATTGTTGTGGAAAATGGATAAAAACACGTCATAAAACCATCTGACTTATCAGGGGATAGTAGCTTTTATATATGAATTGCATTGACAACTACTATCGTTTTAAAAGCTACGCAATTGTGGCGATGAGGTCATACTGTACTCGTACTTCTAAGATACTAATGACAATCAGTGGCATATTATGTTTAATTTTTATTGAAATTAGTTCTAAGCTTCCTCGGATTTATTGTTATATTCAAGATTTTGAGAAGCAGACGCAATGTTTAGATTTTTCCCAAAAATCTCTCTACCTTCGGGATTGCTAGTTATTTTATAACTAATTGTGCCGATGACGGATTTCACTCCTTTTGGCTCTAGAGCAAAGCTTTGTTTCACCTAAATTTAGAGGGATACTTACTCATACACTATCACTGCAAAGGAAGTCCCCGAAATGTGTCTGTCTGTATGTTCGCGCTACTCTTTAGAAGCAATGAATGGATTTGAATGCGGCCGACATGACGGGCTTTTCTCAAAGACCTATGCGTATCTCAAATTGTTTTATTACTTTGAAGCTCGAATGTAAATAGATGTATCTGTCAACTGTCACAATAAATAAGCTACTGCCTATTGAGCCGATGGTGGACTTTTCCGACCTAAGATCGCATGAAACGGTTGTCTCTTTGTTAGCTTCAGGCGTTATTGGATTGTGGTAGATAAAATCAACTGCAGTCTTCTTTACAATCATCATCGGTGACGTTTTCGGAAAAATCAAAACTACCAGTTTATCTACTGACAGCAACTTTACCAATAGACCCTACAAATATCCATGTGGGAAAGGTTAGGTTTAGTAAGGTACAGTACCAGCTTTCTCATTTCTTAGCCGAGTAAAACGTTCGTTGTAATAAATCATCCTACCCACCATGATTGCCTTATTTAGGTTCAGTTTCAACTGGGGTTACATACCACAAACTTGGAGGGAGGTAAACGTGGTATTTATCCCCAAACCAGGCGACAAACCTAGCGAACTGCCTAAATCGTACCGTCCCATAAGCTTGACATCGTTTTTCCTTAAAACGATGGAAAGAATAATTGACGTTCATATTAGAGAATGCATAACTAATTACATGCCTCTGCACCCCTGTCAATATGCGTACCAGAAGGACAGATCTACGGAAGGTGCTCTGCTCAATTTAACAACGCAGATAAATAACGCCTACCGTGGCAAAGAAATTGCACTGTGCGCTTTTCTTGACATAGAGGGTGCCTTTGACAACACTGGATGTGACTCCATATCTTATGCACTGCACCTCAGAAACATAGACCAACCTACTATTAAATGGGTCAGATCGATGCTAGAAGGTCGAAAAATAACTGCTTCGTCAGGACCAACCTCAGTATCGGTATCAGCTATAAAAGGCTGCCCACAAGGAGGGGTTCTGTCACCCCTTTTGTGGTCACTGGTCATCGACGACCTGCTTTACAAATTAAGCAATCTAGGCTTTAACACAATCGGTTACGCCGATGACTTGGTCATCATCATTACGGGCAAAGAGGAAAACAAAATCACACAACGCATGCAAAACGCCCTTAAGACAGTACTAGACTGGTGTACTAAAGAAGGTCTTTCGATTAACCCCAGTAAGGCTATCATAGTTCCTTTTACCAAAAGAAGAAAGATAAACTTAGGTCAAATTTCAATAAATGAGACGATCATTGAGTACTCCAACGAAGCTAAGTATCTGGGCGTAACCCTTGACAAAACACAAAGTTGGAACTCCCATATAAATAACAAAGTAACAAAAGCAATAAACGCTTTATGGGCATGCCGTCGCATGTATGGTAAAACTTGGGGAATCTCTCCAAAGATAACCCAATGGATCTATACAATGATGATCAGGCCCATCGTTACATACGCTTCGTTAGTTTGGTGGACTAAAACAAATCAAAAGTCTGCCATTGCGAAGCTTAGAAGGGTGCAACGACTGGCTTGTCTCGGTATATCCGGAGCCATGCGCACCTGTCCTACTGCGGCTATAGAAGCCCTAATAGGACTATCACCTCTCCACATTCACATACAAAAAGTGGCAATCCGCAGTTCGGCAAGTATGATCCAGCTAAAAGAGACAAGTCTCAGTGAACATCCTGAGTTAAACGTTTTGTTCTCTGAAATTCCAGAACTTGACATGATCTGCGCGGTAACAGACCGCCACCCAAAGAAGTTATGTTTCGAAAAGCGGTTCTCCACGGAGATACCCAGCAGAGAAGCATGGACTAGCAATAGTCCACCTACTTGCCTAAATGGCCTAAAGTGGTATACGGATGGTTCCAAAATGGAAACAGGTGTGGGTGCTGGTTTCCACGGACCTTGCCCAAGCGTGTTCCAGGCTGAACTCCACGCCATTCAAGAATGCGCTAGCCACATTCACAACACAGGTATTAAAGGCATTCGCACATCCATATATTCACGGACAGTCAAGCAGCTGTTAACGCCTTAAGCTCAAACATCATTGACTCCAAATCGGTATTAAGCTGTTTCAACGCCCTTCAAACGCTTGGCCTCAGGAATAAAATCAAACTCTGGTGGATTCCGGGCCATGAGGGTTTTGAGGGAAACGAGAAAGCCGACGAAATGGCCAGAACTGGTTCTGTAACTCCTTTTACAGGACCTGAACCTTTCTGCTGCACTCCCAAATCGTCTATAAATTCAGCCATCAAAAGATGGGAACATACAAAATGTATTTCATACTGGGAGAGTATCCCAGGTCTAAGACAGGCCAAGCGTGCGATTCAACCAATAAAAACGCCGACAAAGTTTTAAAGCTAAGCAGGCATGATATCAAAAACCTTACACGTTTCCTAACAGGACACCACCACCTACGATATCATTTAAATAAAATTAATTTAACCGACTCCTCACTCTGTCGGTTATGTCTTGAAGCAGACGAAACAGCTGAACACATAATTTGTGAGTGTCCAGCCCTAAGTGGAATCAGAAGAACTATCTTCTACAGGGAACTTCTAAGCCCTGAAGAGATGAAAAACTCATCTGTTAGCAGCTTAATTAACTTCATTAGGAAAGTGGAAAACCTGCTAACCTAACAATTTCTCTGACCCTATGGCACAAAAGATCTTACAGGTCGAAGTGCCTCTTCATCGCTTAGGCGTAGTCAGACGTTTTAAAAAAAAAAAAAAAAAAAATCTAGGTCAAACTTTTGTCGAAACCTACACTCGTAAATACAATATGAGCTTCAAATGAATTGTAGTAGGTAGGCCAGGATAAGAAGAAGATCCCAAAATAGAAAGATATATTTCATGAGAGAACAAAGCGAACATAAATTCAATGGGAACGTTCGAATTTCTAGTTTAGTAAGTCTGACAGCTGACTGAATTGATGTATATCAGTTTTTATGGGCGCAGATTGGTCGCGTGAAGTTTTTGTCAGTTGATGCTTGGATAGCCGATAAATCTAGTCAATAAAATCCTGCCTCCATACTCAGTTGACAGTTTTGAAGCGTCAAAATAAAAAAACAATATGTGAGTTTTTTTTCAGCACGCAGTTACAGACTCGCAATAGTTGTTGTTATTGCGTGCTGAAAATTCTAATTTTCTTTGCTTTGCTGAGAACAAAGCTAAAAAAAACACACCCAATTTAAATTGATTAGTCAACGCTGGTATACCTGGTCCAGAAAAATCTAGTTGACATTTGACATGAACTAGGTATATCCGAACGTCCCCAATGTTTTCCATATTTTTCACTACTGGATCAGTTGAAAACTCCTGTAAGGTCAACAATCATAACATGATTAAGTGAGCTTAAGCTTGTGTCAAATATAAATCGAAAATCATTGAAGTTCTATAAAACTCTTGAAAGGGTCCATACTAATGCCATTGCGGTCAGGAAATTTAAATCCAACCGCACGTTGGCTTAAGTTGGATTACTCTAAGGCAATCGTATTATGGTTTTCCCTTTATATTTTCACTCAGCGATGATAACAAGCCAATGGCTAATCTTTGATGAGCAAAATTTGATGACTTTACCCAGAGGGCAGTTTGAGCTACTGCAACTGTCAGTGTCACAGAAACTCTGACAGAAGTCAACGTGCTTCTTCACCTGTCGAACGTATCTCCACTAAGTCCACATATTTTGTTTATTGGCAAGAGCTACCTGAATCGAAAGTATCAATCTCAAAAGAAAAACACTAAAGACACTAACAATGACTCACGATGAATTTTAAACGACAGCAAACGATAACAGTGGTCTTTTTGAATTTGATTTAGTGCAAAAGTTTTCTTTTCAGCAAAACCTACTGCCTGCCTACTGTAACGGTCATAAAGGAGTAAGTCATGTACGACCCAGTCTTGTAATTTGTTGCTCTTGTGTCACCGTCAAATAAGTGTCATCAATTGGCTTACGGCAATTGACACGTCAGTTCTCCGATATCTATCTAATTGGACAGTTTACGAAATTGCTCATCGAAGACATCACAAAAGAGGAATATGAACACGTATATAGGATGAACGAATTCGCAGAAAGGACACTGAATCGATAAGAATTTCATCTGACTTGCTTTCATTATTACCCACCGCCGCCATTCCAAAAAACACCTTCTGGCTGGAAGAAATTAATTTCGTTTGTGTTTACAAAACATTTTACGACACGTGACATGTTCCATAATATGCACATTGTCCTTGGCTAGATATTACGACAAGTCTTACGTGGCTACAGGTAAATTTAACTCAAAACGATATGAATTAAGTTGACAAGTTTAAGAAAAACTGTCTGCGTAGGTATAGAATTGGCGTCAATACGTTACGGAAATACACATGTAGGGTGGATATACCTCTGTTGGAAATAAAATAATTTGTCTAATGTTGTTGTTGTTTTAAAGAGGATTTATGACGAGGACTGTTCTCGCTAGGTTAGATATATTCATTTAATTACTTTGTAGGCATTAAAGTGTGTTCAGTGAATTTAAGCTCCTATTTGACGCTTGAAGATAGCAATAGTGGAAGCGACACATTTACATAAATATGTCAAATAATCATGAATGGGAGAATTCGGAAATACCACCATTGGGTAAATGCAAATTGTACCAAATAAATAATATAATCGTGTGTAATTTATTCCGTTGTTTACGCTGAGCCTAATTTATTTCCTTGCAATCGCGACAATCAAAGCGATAAACATTTTTCGATTTTCGCACCTTCGCACAATTCAAGGTGGATTAAGACGATCGTACGTGTTTCTTTTGTAGGAAATGAATTTCATATGAATTCATTAAAGACAAACAGAGAAGTCCATGCAGAAAACGTGTCTGTCCGCCTATTCACTACGAATAGGTAGAATTAAATCATAATTCCTGAAAACACAGGGCGGCTAAGAATCCACTTTCTAGCCGAAGATTGTTTTTAATATTGAAAAGCCACGTGGCAAAAGAGGGATGTTTGAAAATTTGTTGCCAGCAGTCCTGAAACGAAAATCGCTTAAGAGTGGCGCGGTCCCCTCACGGAAAAAATTCTTTTCCAAACTGGAAGTAGAAGTTTCTTAAAAGATGAACATGAAGTACGGTTAGGGTCCCAGCCAATTATTTCTTATTTTTAACTTTTTCGTTTCATGAGCCAAGAAGGAGAAAAAGTACTAATATTAGGATTATTTTTTGGATTTAAAAAACCGAATGTTTAATGAGCTGTTTTACCTCAAAAATAGTTTCCTTCCAATAAGATTTTTTATATATAAATAAATATGTGCTTTTAATGTGAAATCAGAAACAATTTTCTTAAATCAATAGGGGAAGGTGGTCTAAAATGGCACACTAGAGAAAGAGGGAACACTTACTGTTCAATATTCCTGCAAATATTGTGTTCAGGTTACTCGTGTGTGTCTATCCATGCGCAACGAAAGAGATGTCGAAGCGAGACAGGCTGCACGCTGCACACAAATTTCAACACACTTATCAGTGTATGAGCAACCGATCGTGTACTACCCTTCGGTCCTCTCAGCAGGGAATTCGATCAACAGCCGCTGAAGGAGACAGACGTGTTCTTTAAGTCAGTTTTTTGTCTACTTTAAAACAATAAAGTCGTATGTGAAATAATTTTATAGTGAAATAAATCGACGTGATTACGTTCAAGCTGTTTGCTTTTATTTAAAAAGAAAGTCCACTAGCTAGCCAAACCCGCAACTAAATTAAACACTTACCAGAAAACGCATAAAAAACCAAATTATGAATTTTAGTGAACACAGTCCTTTGTTTACTTGGCAGAACCTACCTAAACGAAATATTGACATGCTCCAGCCATTAGATGACAGCCGGCAGATCATTTTGTGTCGAGCCGGCTTTCAGTAGTGGTGTAAAGTAGTGGAGTGCAAAATTCAATTCAATTTTTTTAGATAAAAAACGTTCCCTCTATTTCAATTGGTAGCTGAATGTGAGTATAGACATTTTGTATTGGCTTAATAGATGTTTTGTTCCGGTTGGGCGGGAGGGGTATATACTTAAAAAAAAAAAAAAAAAAAAAAAACACTTAAAAAGACAGAACATATAAAGGGTCCGCCATCTAACTTTTTTTTTCAACTAGTGCTTATTTCGCGAATGGTAACACTTAGCTCATGTCTGATTTGACAGATAATTCGTTTTATCCTTCCGCTGAACGAATATGGTTGTGTATACGCTTGAACAACGCTGGGAAATATTGCGACATTACTTTGAAAATCGTGGTAATGTTGCAGAATGTGTGCGAAAATTGCGTACGGAATTTGGAAGAAGAGAAGCACCGTCAGCTCCGTATGCTCGTCATCTTCTGAAAAAAGTGAAAGAATCTGGCATCCTCATCGATAAACCAAAGCGTAAAAAGCCAAAAACAGTGCGTACACCCGAGAAAATTGCTTCTGTGGCAGAAAGTGTGCGTGAAGCATAATTGGGCCGTTTTTCTTCGAAAATGAGCAAGGAGTGGCCGTTACAGTCGATGGCGATCGTTATCGGGCCATGTTGAACGAATTTTTGTTCACAAGAATTGAAGAGGAGGATATTGGCAACACTTGGTTTCAAAGGGACGGCGCTACGTGCCACACAGCCGCAGCTACACTCGATGTTTTGCGCCCTGTTTTTGAAGATCGCATTATCAGCCGCAGAGCTGATGCCGTTTGGCCACCTCGGAGCTGCGATTTGACACCGTTAGACTATTATTTGTGGGGTGCCGTACAAGATAAGTGTTACGCCGACAAGTCAGAGACAATTGACGCTTTAAAGGACAATATTCGTGAAGCCATTGGTGAAATACAGCTGCACACAATCGATAATGTGCTTAAAAATTGGACCGATAGTGTAGGCTACTGCATGGCCAGCCGAGGCAGCCATTTGAATGAAATTATTTTCCATTATTAACCGGAAGGATTGTACTTTCAAATAAAAAAAGAAATTTGAGAAAATATTCAGTAGTTTTTTTTTATAGCATTTTCAAAAAAAAAAGTTATTTGGCGGACCCTATATATTATAAAAACATGGGCAGTACTTACAGTAAAGTACTTTACCATTTCTGAAAGCCAGGAACTTGTTCTTTCAAATTATTTCAAACCAAGTTATTGGGTACTGATTTCTCCAAAACATTGATAAAATACCCTAAATTTGTATCTAGTATTTACTGCCCCTAGTAATTCTTAATCAAACACTATAAACCGGATTTAGCTTTTGAGAAAATCGAAAACTACTTTTATATGTTGCTCCACTTAGAGTACGTTTATAGCCGCCTGGCAGACAGCAATGTCAACAGATTTCTTGGACATGAGCACCTACCGCGCGAATTGTTACCCTTGCAGCATGGAATATGTATGCAATCCCCCTGCTCGGGCTTACTGTTGGATTACTGGGTGGGTGCGAGGTTGAATACATACAAAGTTCCTTTAATTTAAATTAGTCTATCCAATATCAATAATATTAAATTAAAAGCTGATTCTTTGGGAAAATTGAATAGATCTTAGGATGGTTTTTCCGCGGACAGCGAATTTGGAGCGAGACTGCAAATTTATATTAAAAATGAATTTATATTAGAAATTAATTTTTCAGCGATGCGATGAAGCGAAAAATATATACTGAAGATGACGACCAACAAGCGACGAAAAGAATGTACAATGGTTGGAGCAAGAGTAAACTTTTTATTTTTTCGGCTGTTTTAACAATAGCTAACTATTCAAAAAAATATGGAGAAGATTATTTGAGAAAATTCAAATGCAAATTTGAATTCAAGTGGTAAAAATGTATTACAATAGAATTTTAGTACTAGTTGAATCGGATTGAAAGTAAGTAGATACAGTAGAATAATAGTGATGTCTTCTTCGAGCCCAAACACCAACAAAAGAGTAGTTTTCGTTATTTAAAATTTCCTCAAAAACTAGCATACATAAATCAACCACAGAGTCTTCGCTGCTTAACTTTTCCGTGGTGGTGGATGCAGGCGGTCAAAGAGCTCACTACAAGAACATGGATTAACCTCCACTTCATTCGTAGTTAATGCCTTTAGTTATGTTAGCAATATTACTCACCGGAGCGCAACCTTGAATTTATTTGTTTTTTTGCTTTGTTTTCATGAGTAGCAGACAGACGAATGGTGGTCCATTTGTATTCATCAGGTATTCAGGTCAATCATCGGCAAAGATTCCAATTTCCTTGACGCCGTGCTGCGCAGTCATAATATCTTTAAGTCGTGTCCATTGTAGAATAAGAAATAAAAAAACCTAAATTCGTGCCGATTTTATCTGAAATTATAAATAGAATGTTAATACCTGCTACAAGTTGCAGCCCAACGATGGCTTTTAACAACAACAAACAACCTTACGCAACTCACTGGAATGCATCGATCCATTTACATTTACAAATAAAAATTACCAGCAATATCAGTCCAGTTTCGGCGACATAGCCTCTCGATTTTGAAAAGATTTCAAAATTGCGCCAATCTATCTGAACCAACCTTGAGAAGTTTATCTAATAGCCAACCTTTTTCCATAACTCAATACAAACATTACATAAATCTATCAATTAAAGCTATAAGCCTTTCCAACTACCAACAAACTCGAATTCCACCTAACCACGCCAAGAGCATTCTCTCCCTCTGTCCGTAAATACCAATTATAACTGCTGCTCACTTCAGTCTTTAGCCTGCTTGTCCATAGCAGCACTAGCAATCGGATTTGGTTGTAAGTCCACAAGTGGTTTTCACAAGAACTGAAATTGTTTACATTACACGCACTGGAACTGGAAGTGTGTCTGTCGTTGTCGTTCTCGTTGTCGCCACTTCAAAACAGCCAGCCAGTCACTAGCCAATGGTCAAATAAAATGATTAAAATTATTTTCGCCTCGCTGGGTTATAGATAGAAGAACAACTACGAAAAAGAATTAATGGCAATTACATTGGAATAAAAAAATAAGGAGAAAAAGAAAACAGAAACTAAATGCCAGCCAGCTAAACAAATTAGCTCGGGACCATAGCTAAAGCTGAGTGATCGCTCCGGTTCGGTGCTTAGCCTAAGAAACTCGTCGTCTTGTCAAGGTGTTCAGCATTCGAATCTCTTTAGAACCAGTTCCCAGAGTTTTGGCATGACATAGAAACCATCGGAAGCCTACAATTTACATACATAGGGTATTGGCGCATTTGTTTAATCACGTACCTCAAGCATGTTCAAGGCGTTTGAGTGTTTGCCCGATGTGTGTATGCAAATTTGTATGTAATCATAATAATTAGAATTCTAATCATACCGTGTATAGAGCGGCGATATTAGTTAATCTGATTTAGTTGGAAAAGCTAATCTAAATCAAGTTTTGGGAAATATGTACTTATCGGAGGCCTTGTCGCTGCTGCGTATCTACATTGTAATTCAGCAGACTGTATACTAATTGTATCGATAGGTTTGCTGTCTAAATTAATTTGCCAGAGAGAACAATTTTGCACGTCAGTTCTGTCCAAATGTTATCGTATTCCTAAAGAAACTTTATTTTATTTATCAAATGACGGGCGACTGAACCATTTTCCGAAAAACAGCATTCTTTGCATGTTTCAGACCACCATTCAGACTAAATGTTGTCACATGCAGCAAAACAAATTGTAGACGATTGGTGGCGCTGGCTACTTAAAAACCAAAAGAGGTTAGACATAAAAAACAATTTAGACACGACTTTTGGCAAAGCAACCAAATCTTATTCTAAATTACTAGAAATAAAGTTAAAAAAGATGTAGGTTGGAGTCACCGCTGATAAATTCATATCTAAAGTAACATCTGTCAAATTTAGTTGACACTGCCGCGAGTTCCAAGTTGCTTATTGTGAACTAAATAAGCAATCACTGTTCAGTTAGTTCCATTGGGAACTTGGATCTTTCCGCTCTTAATGTTCACGTGTATGAATTGTTTTGAATATGCGTGCAGTCTGCAGTGTGGTGTCCATTCATTGTGGTAGTTCAACGAAAACTAACTGACTTTTTTAATATTTTGTGCTTAGTTCACAAGTGAGACAACTTAAGATTCTACTTTTGGTGGCAGAACAAAATTGAGTTACAATAGCGAACCTAATTTGACTATTGATTAACTTGCGTATTTCATTTCTGTAAGATGCGAAGTCCGACTTTGATTTAGACTTTAGAACCGAATTTAAGAAGAGGCAAAAACATGGACTTTATTGAAGAAAAGAAGAGGTAGCAAAAAAAAATTATATTTTAAAAATAATGAACTTCACTTCAGTAATACTTTTGTTGTTTATATCCATTAAAAGTAGATTAAAGGTGCAATATAATTTTCTTCCATATTTCACATAATTATACTTACCTATAGAAAGCACTATTAACAAAACCAGAGTTTAAAACGGATTGCGAACAAACGAATGTTCGTAGTTTCTGACATTTCTTTCACATGCAAACTTTTTAGTTACAGATACCCGCGATTCGGCTTCATTTTTAAAGGTTAAGCTGGAACGAATTTTTCATTCGTGGGCTTGTGGATCGCGACTGTATTATTTGGATTGTGAATAAATTGTAACCTTGGCAGTTAGTGCAGTAGTAACTTTTGCCTATTAATAAAACCATGCGACATACTAATCACAAATTTTAGTCTCGACTTTAATTTTGCCGGAACTCATAATTGCGAAATTGATATGGAAAATGTAGCCACTGTGAACTTAATTTAGAGTCGAAACTAAAAATGTTTATTGGTAAGGCCCCATAATGATGAACTAGTTTCAGTTCAAAAAATCTCCTAGTAAAAGTTTCAAATTGCAATAAATACTCATCCCGAGTTGATATATGGTTGTCATTTGTTACTCACATCAAGAGTGCGTTCGGTTTCTTAACAATAGTTAACATTGTAAAGATTGCTGTCTCGGATTCCATTTCTATAGTGATCGCACCATAAATCTAACACAACCTGTCTCTCAGTGGTTTTATTTTTGGTTATCACACACCCATAGAACATATTTGTCGTCAAATTGAAAACTAGTAGGCTGCATAAATTAATTTTTTTTTTCTAAATTAATAGACAAACGCAGTTCTTCGTTGTCCCAAAATATTAAAAAAAAAAAATGTAATTCCAACGGTTTTTTGAATAAATAACTTTAAATTTATGTGAAGTGCCGGTTTAGTTTTGACAGGCAAACATACATTTTCTGTGTGGGCGTGGTGAGGTGATGACAATAAAAAGTCAAGTCGGAGAGAGAGTTTTGGTTCAGTCACAATGGTAATGGAATACGAGACGTAATTTGTAACAAAATTAACCATTGTTGAGTAACCGAACGTACTGCTGCTCTATTAATAATCCCTGATTTAGTATTTAGTTATTCGTTGATTATTTAAACGTAAAATTTTAATCAATAGGCTTCGTTTGATAAAAAAGTGTTTTAACTTTAACCTCAATAGTTGGTTGCTATTTTGTTTTAATACTCGAAGTGCTGTCTCGTCGAAAACGAAACGGTAAATAACACGCTGTCTTCAAATGCGATTAATTCCAAACAAAGAGCAACAGCAAACAAAAACACACATAGCAGAACAGCTGTCAAATTTGGTTCGATGGGCATTTCATAGCATTCTTTATAGCAAAGAAGAGAATGGCAACGATCACGCACATGAAGAGTATCTTTGGCAGAATTGCCAAACAAAATTGTGCATAGTTATTAGGTAATTAGACTTCTTCGTGTTTAATTTTCCAATATGACATTTTGATACACAAAAAACACTTGAAGCGATAACTGATTAATTCAAATTGAAAATTTTGAATTGCTGAACAGCACACATTGATTTCAAAATTAATTGACAGCAAAATGACAGCTGTTCTTGTGTTTAAAGTGTTCTATAGATAGTATGCTATAAAGCATTACTTTTTATCGCAAGCTATGCTAATAAAGCTGCTATAATGTTTCTCCACTTGTGATAATGACAGCATGCTCTATTACTCTGAATTCATCGCAAGTGGAGACAGCGTGTAAGAACTCGCAATTTTTTTTTGCAATTCGAATGGAAACTACGTACCTACTAACACTAATGGACAGCTGTCAGATTCTCCTATATACATATCCGTATTTGTTTAATCTGGATAATACTCGCATGAAATCCTGTTATGGTTATCTCTTCAGACCAAGGAGTTTGTTGCACTTCTAGTTAGTTCAATATTCAATAAAAAATGTGAAAGACCAATTATTGTTGGTGGGAGCCATCAGAGTAAATGTAATCACTAACCGCTTCATTCAATGGAATGCAGTGACTGCTAGCGGGATATCATCAGTCTGTGCAATACCTCTGCTAATGACTAGATGCATAGCTATAAAATCCTCCATCGAACACCTAAACCGTAGATTAAATCCGGACAACAGAACAGCTTTTCTAATAAATTCATCTGTCAACAAGACGAAACGAAGAAGGAAAAAGAAACAAAATAAAATATCGTGTTTAATGTACACCAAACACGGGTCAACAAAAATCTGAAAGTACCTACTTTAATAGCTCGTCGCTGCCGTTGCATTTATTTCCAGTACATTTATGAATTTGATGAACGTGCACCTTACCGGCCATCGCACAGAGCTACCATAAACCACCAAGCACTCTGCCTGCAGTTGGGTTGATTTGTTCGACCGCACTAATCGGTGGAGGACAATAGTAATCATCCACCGAGGAGGCAGCATCACTGAAACCGGCAATAAAGTCCGCGCAGATGATTGTGTCATAACCAATGTTCATGCTTGTACCATTCGAAAGGAGGAAGCCGACAAAAAAAAAACTCACTTGATTGTCCGCGGATGCATCGCAAAGATTGGTCATTCGGTAATCTGCCCCCAGCTAAACTTGGAAAGACGAACCAGTATCCACATAATCAAATTGGCTGGTGAAAAAGTGAAAGACTCTGCTGGTGCTGGTGCCGCACAAATGCACAATTTGACACGAAGTAGGAAGGGAATATTGTTTTTCGTTGAGACCGTATCATTAGTACATATAATCAACACAATTAGGCATACCTGGGTGCAGTCTGTAATGATGAAGCCAAAGAGAACACTTACAAATTGGATCTGAGGTGGGTGCCTCAGAGCTCTGAGAAAGAGCAAAGAGAAAGGACGATCTATATGTACTACTGTGGTACTTACTTTCAATTATATTTTTGTCACTAATTGATGTGAAAACCGGTAAAGGAGGAAACGTAATTATTAAAAGTATTCAAGCACTTAAACTATAATGACAGTGATTTTTTAAACACGGGGCAAAGCATTTTATAGCGACCGTAATAATGGGGGTGTCAGTGACTGCCAGTGTCCTGCCTCTTTCTATCATGGAACGCCTGCATTGCGTAATCAATCAGGTGAGGCATTGCCAATTGACCACACTCCTAGTTGTAGTTGTTTTATCTTCCCAAATTTATGTAGCATCAGTGCATGTGGCGTTTTCGATTGAGGAAAATGATTCTTCTTTCTATTTGTTCCATTGGTAAAAAAAGATGGAATGTCAAGTTCCCCCGTTGTTAGAAGACAATTTAGAACTCTATTTTTTCAATGTAAAAGGCAACTGTCGCTTTTTACGAAAATCAGGCATTAAACAAACCTCAGCTAGCTTCACATATTGCTGAGACTGCGAAAGAATTGGGGCGTTTCGATTGGAACACCCGCTTGTAGTAAGAATTTATTGAAACTTTCTACCTAATGGTTCTTCATTAATTGAGGGCTTTCAGTTCAGTTTCATTTTGATATTAAAACGCACGCTCAGGTCTTAAATGTTCATTCTTTTCCACGCACCATTTAACTAAATGTGTTGGCAGTAGTTTTAAAAATGAAAAAGTTTAGGCAAACAAACGGCGAAATATCTAGTACAATAATAACAACTGCTAAAGAATAAAAAACAGTCTAACTAATTTTGTACGTTTGTTCTAAAAATATGTAGATATCCATTTCCAGCGTTTTATTCCTGGAACATTCCTTTCCCGAAATAAAAAAAGAGCCTGTGTGAGGAAAAGCCAAAAGCTGCTTTGACAAAATTTCTGTTGGGAAGTTTTGCCGATTTTTCTTTTGATGTGTTGGTTCCAAGTAATATATTTTGTTAATGAACAATTGGAATAATACGAGATACATCCACAGGGGATATTGACAGTTTCGATAGCTTATAGCTACAGTATTTCTTTCTACGTACCTAGGCACTCAGCTCAGTTTCTGTATCACGAAAATGGTTGAATGTAAGCACAAGAAAAAAATAAAAGCTAGCTAAAAACTAGTTGAAAAAGGTAAATGCAATACCTACATGAGACTGGATTTAAAAAATTAGTTTAATATTTGTTGGCCCCATATCCTGAGTGATATCAACAACATTGAGTGTTGATAGTTTGGGCAATGACATGACCAATCTTTTGAGTTCTATTTCAAATAAAATTGTGTAAAATCGAGCTTGAGAGTGAGCCTAGATTAGGAATTCAAGAAAGAACTGCGAGAACGCTGGTGGTGATGGAATATCAAACGGTTGGTAAATATTATGAAAAATGCAGGTAAGTGAAATAATTCGAAACGGAATATGGGAATTCGTCCGCTACTCCAGGACCAGGGAATGTAATTCTGTTTTGCTATCAGGAGCTCCTTCTTCGGATCTTATGAAACAATCTGTAAGCAATCCAGAAACGCCCAAGAACATGGGGCATTTATACGCTGGGCAGGAGTATAAAAAGATTGTAACCCTAGATCGAAAGAAGAAAAGGACACGACATGAAATTCGGTACCTTATTAAATAAATACAGAGAGAAGTCTTCGGAGTATCAAAGGAAAAAAAAAAGAAAGCCGGCTGAAATAAAATGCTTTATAGGGTCGAGGAAAAAACGTTGATTATGATTATATAAGTTGGGTAATATTGAGTTTTTTGATTAAAGTTATTTCAAAGAACAGCTGTCACTTATCCACTCTATGCCAAAATTTAGCTTGGATTTTAGCTACCTTTTGAAGAGTAACACGGAGAGAAGCTAGAATTTAGTTTGACCAAGAAGTCGAGCGGAAATGTATGTACGAACTGCAGATTATTCGTAGTAGGTTCCCGTTCCAAGCGTAGTGGCTCGACTCGACTTCTGCCTTCCTATTGTGGAATTCTGTGAAAATGGCTACTTGCGGCTTGTTATATTTGAGGGGATAAATCCAACTAATCATTTTAAGGAATCATCAATAGTATGAAGTGGTTAAAACAGTCCCCAACTTCACTTTGGAGTAGGTGCACATTTTACGTAATAGCGGCATACATACGAGGCTTCTACCAAGTATTTCCATATCACGGGGAGACAAAAAGAAAGCCCTTTTTGACCTTTTTTAATAGGTTCTGTCAGTAGTTGGCGCCCCCCTATTTGCACCACACTTTTTGAAAGTGTGCTGTAAATATCAGTCTCGGCAAAAACTTTAGCAGTAGATGGCAAATGGCTTTTCCTAAAAATATGACACTTATCTAGCGGTAATCCTGTTCAAACACATCTCTATGCAAATCCACTAATAAATCAACTAGCCCCAACTTCGCAGCAATCACCTCCGGAATACACAGAGTACAGAGATGTATTCTTCTGCCAACACAAACGACACAGGTAGCTTTGCCATAGAGAGAGCTTCGCCTGTCTGTCGAGCAACGACAACGACGTGTTTATTTCCGCAAGTCGTCGAAAACGTCGTCGCATGCAGTGAAGCGATGTCGCAATCTCTTGTGGAACTCCTTTCCCAATTGTAATTGCAAACTACAATAAATAACATGTATTCCATTATAATATTCACGAAATTGTACAATTTATTGCCGAGAGTATGCAACGCCACTGATAAGTTGATCGGCGGTAGTGGCTATCTAATCCTATTGACTGAACCGCTAAACGGTTGTCCATGTGTCATTACTATCTTGTGTGCCATGCCATAGGTAACCCTATTAAATTAAACGAAAGCGACGAGTTAATTATGATGTTAGTGTCTTTTGAGATTGCACATTACAGACGGTACGGTATTGCTGTTGCGAAGATGTCCGTCTGTTGGTGGATATTTAACTTTTACAAACGACTGTTTGAGATTTAACTGCAGATAATTAGGTATCAGGCAGGCATAGGAAAAACCTGCGCGCAGCAGAAGTTTTGTCGTAAAATGATGCAAGATCATTTTTCAAATAGTTTAAACCTGCGTCAATCGAATAGGATTTGCCTTTTTATACATGGGCCTCCGATTGGATGACAAATAAAACCGATTAAGCACGAGAGTATGAACGTAGAAGGTCTTATAGTTTTAAGGTGAGCCGACAATCCTGACACTTATTTATAGCTTAATTATTACATATGGCTATAGGTAGCAGTATTGAGCTTTAATGCAGCACAGCAACGAATAATGACAGCCAGAGAGCAATGACAGATGTCGACTCTAGAGGAAGTGTGTCAAAATTGGGCACCACAATTAGTAGTATTTTTGACACATCAGTAAACCAATATATAGAGCAGTTTTCGATAACATCAACGTCGAAATGTGGTATAATGCGAAAAAGAAGATCTCAAGTGACAGCTAAAAGACTTGTAGTAAAGCAAAATCGTATATTTCGCTTTTGTTCACAAAAATCTTATTTTGACACCTCTTTTTATGTCACTTGTGAAATTTGTCTGCCATTTTGCAAAACAGATAATTCAAGGCCATATAAATTGAGTCTAGATCCGCTTAATTTAAGCTCGAACAGAGTATGCAAATTAACAAGATAATATTGTCTCTCCTAAATATAGAACTCAAATCCACCAATAGACGTCAAACTAAAAACAGTTTCATTTTCTTATTCATATTCAGAACATGTGTCGAGAGTGAATTAGAATGAATATGTAATATGCTTAGCTGAATACATTTTAAAAAAGGCATATACCAAAAAACTGGAACTTTTTATTTGTTGTTTTTTATTTACTCTCTTACTCTTTTAATGGATTTGGTTAAGAATTTTCAGAAATTAGAGTTTGCATCATCCACGTAAACTTGAGAAACAGGATTTGGCACAAAAAGTAATTTAAACAAAAGCAAAACCACTTTCAAATGTTTATTGACAAATTTAATGTAAATGGTATACTTTATTGAAATTATGTCTTATTGTTATTTAGATGTATGCCTCCATTAAGAACAAAATATAATCTGTCCTACACAGGCCGCGTGTATCTATTGGATCAAAGGCTGTCCCAAACCGGCCTGACACATTCGCTGTGATGACGAAAATGTTGGCATTGTATGGAACAAAAAAAAATTGCGAATCTGCCCACTTTTGCGTCAGCCATATATAATTTTGTCTGTATGATCTAACCAATAGTGAAAGTTTAAAGTCTTCAAAAATCATCAATGATTTTGTTGGTGTCAATGCTTAATATTTCATTATATGAATATTACTATCGTTACATATTTAAGGTATGATTACAGTACATAATAATAAATTTAATAAACTCAGTCAGGCTCACCGCTAGCGCTGAACTTTCATCTAGAAAGCAGGGATGTTAAATAGTTATATTGGTATGATGGAAAGTGGGCACATTTAGGAATCTCGTTTTTTAAGTCGACTAGATGTTACCTGAACGCAAAAACTAGATTGGTCGGGAACGTCACTTTTCCTACATCATCCACATATCCGATCTGTCAACTTAGTACTCAGTCACGAATTTCTTGACTAGATTCGTCGGCTACTCCTCCATAAACCGAGATACATCTAGTCAGACAGCTGTCAGACTTACTCAACTAGATACTTGAACGTGCCCAGTACCTGTCACAACGTTTGATTTAAGGTTTTTTTTTATAAAAGCCGTGTTTTATTGAACAGCAAAAGTGAACGCCAATACAACAACTTCACTTTTCATAAAGCAGACCTAATATTGCAGTTTATTATTTATTCGAAAAATATTTCCGCAGGCATTTTATTCAGCAATTTGACTTACATTACTGACTTGAGAAATCTTTTCCATAGGAATTTATTCACGGTGTGTACCCCTGAATGTCTTTTACTTTTATGCTTTTAACTGATTCTTACAGATTGTAAGAATGCAAAAAGGATCATTTAAATCAGGTTTAATTTAATATTGCACCCGACCATTTATTTAATCCGAATTTTTCAAACCCGACAATGTAAATCTATATCCATAATATTGACTCGTAGATGTCAAAGTTTCACCAAAAATGAAATTTTTTTTTTTTGTTTGTCACTTGGAAATTATTTTGATTTGTTGTGTTCCCAGTTTAACATTTTAGGTGCATTATGTCGCAAGTAAATGTAAATAAACGTAAAATGAAAGGTGGCGGCGACGATGACAACGATAACAGCAACAGCAGCAGCCAGTGATCTCGAGAATGAGTCGAATATACATTTTCATACAAATATTATGAAATTAAATTTTAACACGAGTTAAAGTAGGTACTTAAACCGGTCTCCGGAGTGCAGTTTAAATTCAATCAGATTAAATACAGTCAAGCTTAAAAAATAGGTTTATCTTCGGGTTTAACGACCGAATATTATTAATTTTTGCGTAAAACTCACTTACAGCCGTGTGTCAACTTTAACCCGAACTAAAGAGAGTGACTAATATGGCCGTTTATGTAATATCGAAAATGTTTTGAGTTTGTATTTCGTTTTGAGTTATTTGGCTTTTCTTTTCAAAGCTTAGTACACTGCTCGAGCTAAATTTGAGCTGCCTTACAAAATTTTCTCCAAAATTTAGCTGAGCTGAATTTAAGCGAATCCCTTTAGCCGAGTGGTACTAAAAAAAGTGCACCTTAAGTATCTGTCAAAATTCAGCGTGCCCATTTAATGGGTTGGCACTTTTTCTCAAGCAAAATTTTGACAGATCGATTCGTTCTTTTGTGTTTTTGTGTTGCGGAAAAGTAAAAAAGGATGAGCTTTTTTAATGACGATTTAGACGAGAAGCATACCAAGACTTTGAAATGGTTAAAATAAGAGAGAATTCAATTTTCTAAAGAAGTCTTTTTTTAAAGAACAGTTATTTTCCTTGATACTTATCCACAGCGTACTCTTACTCTATGTCAAAATTTGACTGGGCTTTTAGCTCATGTTTGGAGAGAAAAGTTGGAGAGCATCTAAAACTTAGTTTAGCTCCAGCAGCGTCCTAAGCTTGAGCCTTGAAAAGCCTTTTGAGATAAGGGTCAGCATTCTGTAAGGCGAAAGTGTTCAAACGTTTTCGTGTCCACTTTGCACCCGTAACAAAGAGCAACAATTCGGTTCTGCGCACAAAAGCTTTTCAGAGTTTTCGACTTAGAGAATGACGACCAAAAGCAACACTGTACTCTACTAGCTATCTCTTGTCAGGGTTTTAAATATCTATGAGTTTTTAGTAATCTTCCTGTTTTTGATTAATAATGTGTGCTTTCTAAAGTTAATCAGTACGTGCATTTTTTCTCAGTGTATCTCTTGCCAGGGTTTTATATCTACGTACTCTTAGTACTCTTCCCGAACTCCACCGTTTCCCCAACTGTGAGTGTCTGACATTTTATACCGACTTTCGCTGAACCCAATTCCTGGCCGTGTCAAAATGTCGCCTTCTGCCTACGACGATAGAATTCCGAGAGGGTCTTTGAACGCAAATTAAAAACTTACGTCACGCTATGTTTCAGTAGTAAACTAAATGTGTTGATATGGCTTTAAGATTTAAGTCTATCATAAGCGATTATCAGAACCCAATTTGCTTTTAGCACGTCTTTGAATCCGCACATTCTGCATAGTGCTTTCACTTTCAGTCAGTCCAGACATCATCCAAAACTCGACTATAACAAAACAAAAGTCGAACTGGAAATGTTTATTGGAAGTTGATGACTTGCGTCTGGTGGCTGATTAGCACAACAGTGGCCCTATAACTGTAAGTTTCTTTATATTATTATTTACCAGGAAAACCGGACATTTGCCCAGAAATGACGCTCGAAGGACATAATTCCCAGATATCATCCCAAATTGAGAAAAAAGACCGAAACCGAGCTAACTAACAATCACTTAATCAAACGCTTTTTGTCTTTACTTTAGCTAGGATAGGATGTTTGTTTGATATTTCTGTCGATTTAGGGCTTGGAATATAAATTTGAACTGACCAAAGTGGAAAAAAATCGGTGCGTCCAATAAAAATACAAAAGAAAATATAATAAAATAAAGTAAAATGTCACCCCCGAACGGGGTAGACTTCCTTTTGAATCGGGCGCATATAAAAAATAAAACAGTGCCTACAGTTATAGGGCCACTGTTGTACCGAAAAGCCACAAGCCGCAAGCCAACAGATACACTTCCAATTCCAATAAACATTTCCAGTTCGAATTTAGTTGGTTTCTTTTTTGCTGTCCGCTCAGTCAGAAGCAAAACCAAAAGAAGATAAGTAGAAAAGTCAAATGCACACAACGAAGAGGAGGTAGAAGAATAAAAATTTTCTCACTCGCTGCTCAGTGTTTGTTTCTTGTTCGTGTGATTATTGTTGTTAGTTTCTTATCTTTCAGTAGATGCTTTACGGGTTTTTAATTTAATTTGTGTGTTCTTTTGGGTGTAAAAACAAATAAATTACTTAATTTCTTGATTTTCGGTGCTAAATTACACGGTCTAGTTCACCTGTCCAATGCAATTCATAGAGGAACTCGTGCTCAAAAGTATTCCTGTTTTCAAATTGTATTATTTCCAATTGGATTAAGAAAATTTCTCGTACTCCTGTTGTGAAGACTGTGGTTTTGGGAAGAACCTAATTGCAAAACTACACTTTGCGGAAACTAATTCCATTAGAATGTGAGTACATATATTTTATTATTGTTCAGTTAAATTCCCAGAGAAAGTACCTAGTTACCTATCTTCTCGTAGTCATGAAAAAGAAAGAGGTTCCCGTTCCCGTACCCTTATCCCTTTCCCATTGGTTTCTGTGTTGCCCGTGTCAGGCAATTTTCAGTGTCAACGTGTGCCATCGTACCAGAGCTAAAATAACTTGCAGAGTAAAGTAAATAAACGGCACGACATCAAATAGGAGAGATGGTCGCTTCAAGGTGAATCCGAATCGGAGTGGGGCGTCCTTCCACTGCTATGGTAAATAGTCACACAAAGGCCCATCTGAGAGATCGAAACACCTCCCCCAACTCTTTATACAGTCGCTGCTACAATTTGCGCCATCTTCCAGGGATTGCAAAGCGGGTTCTTTGTGTTTTTAACGGATACCATGCACTTAATCCGCAACAACTTACAGCGAAACAAGAAAACTGCAATCACCCGGACAGAGATCGAGGCAATAAGTTGTGCTTTGTGCATGTAATCCCCTTGTATTGCAATGTTATTCGGTCTGTTCTCCTCGGGATGCAATTTAGAAGCATGTAACGATGCACTACATCGACATGATTAGTTTTGTTTTAGAGTGCTCGCAAAAAAGTTTCTCCGGTCTGTGTAGTTCGCGAAACATTTCACCTACTGCTTGGAGTTTCCCAGTTTGAACCGTAGAGGGTATTACTAATATTTTTCTAATAAATTAACACGAGTGGTTTTTATTTATCTTAAAACCTGTATCGGTATAAAAAGGCTAAAAGGCAGCCGCAGCATGTCATGCCATCGTCTGGAATGTGGTTAGTTGTGTTCAGTCGAAATTATGTGGGTTCCTCATTCGATACAGAAGGCATTTATAGTGGCAAAGCAGACGTTTTCTAATGGACTATTTGCGCAACATTATACACAGTTAAGTTGTTCCATTCAGCAAGGTAACGAAAGGTTGTTTGGCCAGAAATCTCATCTGTTTCCTTCTCATCGTCTACATAGGAATTCTGTTCGATGATGCCTGCATTTTTAAGACGACATTGCAGTGCAGCACATTGTTTGCTTCGAAACATCGGTTTACATAATCTTAAGAGGCCTGGCATGTGTTTTTCTTGCCTCGTTGATGTCCTGCATGTGCAATTCAGCCTCTCGACACACTGTTAAGCGATCGTTTAACTGTCCGGCTTAAGCCACCCAGCTTGGGTTTGAATGATTGCCTAGCCTAGTGTGTTCAATACGCTCTGGGAATAAATATATCAATTGGGCACAAACATAGCATGTTAGTTAGTTGAAAGGGTCTGCTTCCTTCTCCTAAGTTGTTGCGATATCCTTATATGGTTGAGGCGTGGAGTTCCGAAGGAAGCTAGTTTGCACTCATAAAAAACAGTTTGCCGACATTTTAATGATCAAAGGTAATGGCTACATTTTACTAAAATGCTAGCGCTTTGCACCTTGTATCGTTTTTTTGAATAACTTTGTTTACATTTCGTTGCCCTATTAATCTGGAATATATATCATATAACTTTGGATTAAGAACTACATTCCGAGGGTTTTTCAAGAATGCAGTTGCGTGACCCTTTTTGTCTTGAGCGACGGGGTTTGACTCATTATTTCTATCTCTCCTCTGAGCAGTGGTAGGACCATGTAGGACCTTAGCAAATACAAATGCTTCATTTTGACACACGAGTATGGCTGTAAACAAATGAATAGCCTCTTCCGCAGCTTACACTTATAGAAGCTAATCCGGCATGGAACTTGGTTATAATACTTGCGTCCGGTTTTAATGGGTTGTTTTTGATGAGAATTTTAATAAATATCAAGGTTAATCTGAGCAGAAAACCGCTGTGTACCTAAGCAACAAAGATAATTTTTTTAAACTAAAATTACAGGGTAAGAGTGGCGAGCTGTATGAACACCAAAAAGCCCCCGAAGACCAGAATGCGAAACTTGTTTACTTGTTTATTTGTCAGTGTCGCATCGGCCCACTTGCCAGTCACTTTAACTTAGACAGTACTTCTTTACGTAGCCTGTACCATGATGTAGTCGAAACTGTTTCATTTCCACTATCACAATGTGAACTACTTTGAACAATCTAGAAATCGTCTTACAGTCAACTGCATCTAACCAAGGACTCCATTATATCCGTAACCACCGTGTTAAGCATGTCCTCACGTTGTCACGGTATCGCTTTTCTAGCCACGACTATCATACAAATGAATATATATTTGATTAAGCTCCTACACACTCGAATAACTATATAGTCCGCATAGTGTGTTGTAGGCTGTCGCCCACTCAAAGTTATTAACTCAATTAGTACTCGTACCTAATATTGTTTATCTATCCATTTCGAAAAAAAAAAAAATTCTATTTGTCAACATTTTCTTGCGGACTCTCAACGAGTTTAACATCTCGCTGCTAAGTGGGTGGTAATTTGTGTTGTAGTTTAGTTCACATGCCGCAACTTGAGAATTGTAAGTCTTCTGACAAATGCCATAACCGGCTTTATTGGTAAACGTTAAGCACTTAATTTGCTTCCTCCCCGCTGTGATGGCTTAAAAAAGACCTCGCGATATCTCGCTGTAGAAAGTAACCGCGTGATGAGTGCATCGAATGAAGAATTTGTACTCGTAGTCGTGCTGCGGTTTCGATGCACACTGTCTGAATTGGGTTTATGTTGTTCAAAGACTTTCCACTTTTGCGTATGGTGTGTGCAACGAATGCATTTTTCCGCCGAATGAGATCAGATTCTGCGAACAAGGAATATGAAAAATAAAAACCTGCGTCAACATTTCGTTTCTGGTCTGAGTGGTGTCTGAGTCATATGCTTTTTTGTTTTCTTTTGTTTTGTTTTGTGATATGTGATTTAATTAAAGACCCGTTTACTCATTCTTGACTTTTGTGGATACAGTCTGAAAGAGTTTTGCGGAAAGGTGAAGTTTGACAGACAGCTGTTGTGAAGAGCAATATGCAAGGTAGTCCGAGCTTCACCCAGGACTTGGAATTTATCTTGATGGGGGGTTTGCATTATATGCAATTTTCACCCAGTATCCATTGAGGCGCATTGTGATCATCCTTATATAGTACACGGTAGGACATGCAACACTCGGATATGTTGATGAATCCTCTTAGATCTGATAGAGCTATCGATGCTAGATCTTGCAAGCCTTCGAAGAACCGTGCTCCCAAACATGAGTAGCGGCGTTCTTGGAGGACTAGCCAGTGACACAGGAGATGATTCTGCTTCCTCGCTGAAGTCATTTGTAAGGATGGCCATCTTTTAAGGCATTTTTCAAATGATTTAGTGCCCTGCTATCACTACGACGAGCTCTCAGTTTAGGTGTCTAACAAGAGATTTTGTGATCTTTGTCCTATTAGTGTCCGTTGTGGACCACAAACTACGGGTTATGATGCCACCGTACGTGTTGTTCCATCGTTCTTTTTCTTAATTTGATGTGGCATTATCAAGGAAGCTATTAATTGCGTTGAAAGCGGGTATTACTTGTCTGTCAGCTGATAGTATGTCCATTTCAATGCCTCGTTCACATCCATACCAACATGTTCAGAAACCCCCATTGGAGTTGATTGCTTTAAGTGCTGCTTGGCTGTCCACGCAGACGCTTATTTCAGTTGCTGGTAGTTCCCTCGCTAAGACTGTTTGAGCACTTGCTATACTGCCTCTGCCTAGAAAATGCTTCCCTCCCCGTTGAGTGTCTTTTTGTAATACTAATTTTTTGTTTGAAACTCAACAGACATTATCATGTTGTATTTGCAGACCACCGGTAAGGAAGTGAAACAATCGACTTGTTTTCGAATCTAACCATTGTTTTTCCGCTTCCACCCACTTCAAGAACGTCTGTAAAAATATACACAAATAATTAGTTCAAACCAGTTTCACGTAATAAACTAAAAAGTGTACTGATTATATAAGTCGTGTGTTAGTTTTTCGAGTGCGTTAAATAAAACTCATCCCTTCGCAGTGCTTGGGAACAGAGAATCAGAAAAGGACACAATTCAAAAGTAGTACTCTTCGAATAATGCACAGCAGCGTTCTGCCATCACTTTTACAGTCTTTATATCTTTACAGTCGCGTGGTTAAACGTATTTTCAAGTCGTTTTTAATTGCTACTGCTGCATGTTACGTGTGTAACAATAACCGACGTTGTGTTTGGTCAACTCATGTCTAGGTGAAATTAAAAATGTACCCCTTTGTCGGCACCCTCGAAAAAAATATGTGGACACCCAAGTACATACTAATTACAAGTAAGTTCCATTAAAATGCATTAAAAAGGAAGAAGCACATGATGTTGGCCTGACACACCATAAGTCGAAGGGGTTATCGACCTATGGGGCGCAAAAGAGTTTTTGAGGGAATGGTTTTGATTGTCGGAGCCGACTTGAAAGCAAGTTAAATATGGAAACTTGACTTCGCCAAAAGTTTCATGTTTCATTTTTACCAGTACAAAGTATTGATCTTTAAACAGAAATTGCTCTACATGTTTTTTGCCCCTGAAACTTTATAAAAACATCACCCATCGGTTGACGTATTGAGTACGAACCTTCCGTAATGGATCCATGTGGTATCACCAACCTATGGTTAAAGCGTGTCTTGCGTCTGCGGTTTGTACCAGTTGCACATCTGCATCTGCATCTGCACAGTTGTTTTATCGCCTTTCCATTGACATCAATTGGAGTACACAACCTTCATAAATCTATTGGTACTCGAATTTAATTTATTTGTGTGGCAAGGCTCTCCGAGTATTGTCGTGCGGTCGATCATCTATGCTGAACTCATCGGACCATTTTAACATGGCTACACTGACAAGCAAGACCAGTGTAGGGGATAATCTCTTATGGAATATATTCTCAAGTTTCATATTCGTTCCGCTTGTGAGGACATTCAATTCTCGTGAATAGTTAAATGGGGTGTACGAAGATGATTTCGGTCATGGAAAAAAAAAAAGTGCTTTGCCTACACGGTGACGATGCAAGTCACTTGTTCGGCATATGGTCTGCATATCAATTATTTTTCCATGTTGTGCATTATTGAGGACGTTGTCCACTTATGAAAACCTTGTTATATGAGCAGCGGAAAGGCAATGGAGATGATTTCAAAAATATTGACGTTTATTTCGATCTGTTTGTTGGGAGCAAGACAGGGCTCCCATTGTGTTTGAAGTTGTAGTCAGCTTATAAACGTAGAACTTTCGAACTCTTGTTCGCATGAACTGTTCACCGACTTCATTTTGCGAGGTGAATGTAGCGTCGAGGTAGTCAACTACATAAAGGGTCCGCCATCTAACTTTTTTTTCAACTAGTGCTTATTTCGCGAATGGTAACACTTAGCTCATGTCTGATTTGACAGATAATTAGTTTTATCCTTCCGCTGAACGAACATGGTTGTTAATACGCTTGAACAACGCTGGGAAATATTGCGACATTACTTTGAAAATCATGGTAATGTTGCAGAATGTGTGGAAAATTGCGTACGGAATTTGGAAGAAGAGAAGCACCGTCAGCTCCGTATGTTCGTTATCTTGTGAAAAAAGTGAAAGAAACTGGCATCCTCATCGATAAACCAAAGCGTGAAAAGCCAAAAACAGTGCGTACACTGTTTGGTGCGGAATTTGATCCAGAGGGCCATTTTTCTTCGAAAACGAGCAAGGAGTGGCCGTTACAGTCAATGGCGATCGTTATCGGGCCATGTTGAACGAATTTTTGTTCACAAAAATTGAAGACGAGGATATTGGCAACATTTGGTTTCAACAGGACGGCGTTACGTGCCACACAGCCGAAGCTACACTCGATGTTTTGCGCCCTGTTTTTGAAGATCGCATTATCAGCCGCAGAGCTGATGTCGTTTGGCCACCTCGGAGCTGCGATTTGACACCGTTGGACTATTATTTGTGGGGTGCCGTACAAGATAAGTGTTACGCCGACAAGCCAGAGACAATTGACGCTTTAAAGGACAATATTCGTGAAGCCATTGGTAAAATACAGCTGCACACAATCGATAATGTGCTTAAAAATTGGACCGATCGTGTAGGCTACTGCATGGCCAGCCGAGGCAGCCATTTGAATGAAATTATTTTCCATTATTAACCGGAAGGATTGTACTTTCAAAGTAGTTTTTTTTTATAGCATTTTCAAAAAAAAAAAGTTATTTGGCGGGCCCGTACTTCAAAGTCGTATCTGTCCAATGTCAGTTTTGACCGCATGAGAACAACACCTCGTTTTGACAGAGTTGGATGGACCTCTGTAGAATTGCATTTCAGTTGCTGACTATTGGTTTTCGTACAAGGTGATTTTGAAGAACCTAAATGCTAGCGCGTCGCCTGCAGAAACAAGCTGCAAGAGCGTAGCAGTTACCGTAAATGAAGTCAAGGAATACTGCGTGTAATCAACTTATTTTTTTTTTTTTTTTTGTATGTCGATTTGGATTTGTTAACGCATCAGGGGTCAAATCGTCCGCAATACGCGACATAATTCTGTGAACATATAGCTCGTTCACGGATGTGGCGATTCGACCACAGGGTAAAACGAATCTTCCAATCGGAATTTATTTCTCAGACATAGAACAACGGTTAATGGAGCAACATTTAAATTTATTTTCTGATGCTCTACGCGATATAAGCCTTCCCCTTGTAGATGTCGGCTCCCAGTTATCTCTGATTGGAAAAAGTGTGCATCTGACCGAACAGTGTTTGTTAACAAAGTCAAGACGATGTTTTATTTATATTAATTTCTAGGGGCGATGAACGTAAACGGGTATGACGACACAAAAATCATTCAAAATAGCCGCCTGCTCCGCCAATTTAAAATTCTATTCGAATTGAATTGGATTATATTTTATTTGCTTTTAAGTTACTCTCTCAAAAGTTCACGTCTGAAATATTCAAATAAACTAGTATCGCTCAGCCATATGCGATATACGATATATATACCGCATAATTTTCTCTGAATAATATTTTCCACTTGAAATCAATGAACATATCTAAAAGTCAGTTCAAGTACCTAACTTACCACCGTGTTCAGTGTGCATGCTAACGATTTTCATGCCAGTACCACTCGACAAACTGGGTTCGATGTTGTTCTGTCCCCCAATGTTCTGTCCCACAGTCTATTAGAAATCTCAGATAATTGCTCTGCCTGCGGCTTTCAATACCTAGAGCTTAAAACTGGTTTATACTGCACGTGTGTCATGGTTTCATGCATTCGTGGTTCGTTGTTGCTGATTTTTTATTTTTTTTATTTCAAACGATGAGTTGAATGACGTTTGCAGGTAAACCCATTACCCGCACCGTGAAATATGTGCGACTAAACCTGTGTTCTGAATTGTGATCCAAAGGAAATTTGTTGTCTCTCTAAATTCATATCGCCGTTGGTTGCAGTGAGGCTTTATTAATTATTCATACGCCGGCCGGCCGGGAGGTGGTAGAAGTAATGTTGCATAAGGGGCGTTGTCTAACTTTTAATTAGAATCGATTACTGTGGTGGTTTATTGTTTTTTTTTTTTTGTTTTTTCCTGCCTTCAACCGTTTTGGGCGGATGTGACGGCATTTGGTATTGCTATGGTAGTAAATAGCTTAATGCACTGCGAATGGGGTATCAGTCAGTATACCTCTGGACTTTGTGAGTAAATTAGAATTTGCTTACGCCTTTCGGTTACTTCGAGCATTGAAGCATACACTGTAACAGTTGACAAATGAGTAATCACTATTATAAGAAACAGCAATTTTCCACTTTACGGTTTCCATTTCAAAAAAGGTTACAAGTTACCTAATTGTCTAGAGTGACAATTAAGTGGAACTGGCATTTAGTGGTAAATTCAAAATGGATTTCAAAATGTTGGCACCAACTGGTATTTAAAAGAAATTAAACGCGACCTTACAGAACACAGAACGAAAGACTATCCAAACCAGACGGTCAGCTTCCGTGCGAAAATCCTCTCTCGCTCGCTCGTTTTCTTTTGCTGTCTTTGAATACGTGTTGTGATCCTTTGAATGGCCGCCGGGTGTCACTCTTTCAATAACAAAAAATTTGTAAATGAATTTATAACAATAAATGTAATATGAATAAATGTTGAGTATGGTTTTTTAGACAGCTTCTTGTTCTCTATCCATATTCGGCGCCAAAAAAAAGTGTATATGCATAAAATTTTTGACAGCAGAATTCATGCAGCTACCTTGGGGCTTGTTCCAAAAATAGGTTAACAACATGCAAGTTAAACCCAAGCTTCCACTAGGAAATTGGTGAGTTTTAGAAAATATTTGCGAACATTGAATAAATTTCTATTTGTGCTAAGTGCTTTTACTTTGCTACAACCTTTTACTGATTGAGTTTTACATTGGATAAGTTTTCCCCAAATCAGTTGCGTTTTTTCCCCTTGTGCCCTCGATCACTTAAACCAAATTTTCCACATCTATTATTAAAAGTTAATTTTTATATAAACTTAGGAACAATGCATTTCTTAAATGCTTTAACAAGATCTCCAAATTGCCTTATTTAATGTCGAAATAATGGTTGTTGTAAGCTTCACTGCAGCACTGTTTTATGAAACCGTTTACATTTGCAAAAGAATGACCGAGAATTGCAGATAAATAAGGAGGAGAACAAACATTTTCTAATTCTCTTCAAGAATGTGGTTAAATTTTCCTGGGTACAACTTTGGAGCGATGTGGATGTATATTTTAAAAGAAACCGATATTGGTGCACATGCTACAGTAGGCGCTCGCAAAAAAGAACTCATAAAAAAATACGACGAGTTATCGATTCGAAGGGCTTCATCCTTGCAAGATATTTTTGTTTAGGACATTTTTGCGCTAGGAGCATACAAAAAAACAAAAAAAAATTGGGTCAGTTACAGATTTGTGAAGCTTTTGATTTTATCACTTCATGAACGCGCTTTATGCGATTCTCGAACTCATCATGATAAACTGCTGTCAAATGTGTACTGAAATGTACTAAATGATAAAGCCTGTCACCTTGTGCGCAGTGCCGGACTATCCATAAAAAAAGTTTTAAAAAGTGTAATCGAGTGAAAATTGAGTTTGAAGATTTGTGTCCTCAAGGATAATATTGTCCCTTGTTTTTTTTATATGTGACGTTGTCATATTTCAGATCGTTATGGAATATTTCGATATTTTCGCGACGATTAATCAGACAACGGTACGGCAAGCAAAATCAAGGTTTCGAAACACTCGTTCAGGTATTGCGATTTATGAGCTTAGCGACGGTGGATTTATTTTCGTTTGAGAACCAATCGAAATTGTATTATATATTATTGTTCCTATTTAATAAAAGAAAAAAATACGCATACTTTCCTTTCATTTGCTTTCTTTCGGTTTAGGGTGATGATGAAATACATCTCCTAGTAAAAAATGCGTATAATTATGATTTATAAATATGATTTGCATGTGGTACAAAAAATGTAATTTAGGAAGTTATAAAATGGTAGAGGGGCCCCGATAATTGCAATGGCTAGGAGCCCCGATATGGTATGGTCAATCCGGCCCTGTTTGTGCTCTTTCTGTTTTAATTTAATTTGTTTCTTCAGTTTAGAATGTCGGAAATAATAATATTAAGAATAGCCGTCATATTGAAATGGTGATTTATGAATTCGCTGTTTTGTTTTCAACAAAAATAATGAGTTTTTTTCCCTAGAAATAAACTGTCGATTTTACGACGATCCCTTCGAGATGGAACATATGACATAACCCATTCGAAGTTTCTACTGAGGAACACTTTATTCAGCTTTATAGTTACCTAAAAGATTTTTGTATTTCGCTATAAAATGGGTTAAAGTCAGTCACGGATTTAGGATTTCTGAAGCCCTTTGTCAGCGCTTATTTTTCGTTTCCGTTGTGGGTTTTATTTGCTTTGTCTATGCTTTTCACAGTTCTTCACAAATGAAACGGCTGTCTTAAAAAAGTTGTCATATGAAAAAATTCGGACATTTGATTTAATTATTTCATTGGTCGAGAAATCGAATTTTCACTTCACAGTATCACAGAATATGAATTGTTTATCAACAGGAAGAGTCAACTCGAAATATAAAAACCGATTTTGCAGAGCTTGTGTAGTTGGCGAAATAGTCTGACTAAGAAGCCAGCTTTATTGTTATTCATTCCCACCACAAATGTTACCAGTTACTACGTATATTTAACATCAAGGTCCTGAGACCTTGCTGACATTTTATAAAAAAAAGGAACATATACAAACATTTAAAAAAAAGACATTTTATTCTTTTTGAATGTTACTAGCGCAAAAATGTAATAAACCCATTCGAATCGATGACTATTAGAATTTTTTTATGAGTTCTTCTTTTCGACCGCCTACTGTAGCATGTGCAAAAATATCGACTTCTATTAAAATATACATCCACATCGCTCCAAAGATGAACCCGGAATATGTATCCACATATTCTCATAAAGGGAGACTTACCAAATGTGAATAAATAAATTCTAATGAAAGAAAACCAAAAATAAACGAATCTACCGAAGTTAGCATTGATGTTCGCTCATTACCTCCTATAATCGCTTTACTGACGACAGTACATATACCTAAATTGGTAAACTTTTTGTTTATAATATCTCTTCATTGATTGATAACAATTGCCAACCTACGTAAGAAGAATTATTATCTATAATTGGATTAACAGCCACATATGTGTGAGTATGGTAATATATGCGACGATGGTAGGTAATAATAACCTAAGCAAATACAACGCACCAAATAAGTCCTACAATTCATTACTGGATTATCTGAATGAAGCCGAATTTTGCCCCCCAAAATTCAAGTGCCTCAGTTGCACTATCCAACAGCAGGTGCAAATTATTAAATCAATAAACGACACATATTCACATGAACTGGAAAGCTTTGCTGACTTATACACGAGGACAACCCATAGAATTAAGAGATCGAATCAATTCACACCTATCACTGGGCGAAGTTAGTGGGTAGCACGATTTGCCAGTCGTGGCAAACTATATGCACATTTTTAAAATTGCCCCCTTGAAAGAGAGTAGACACCTGCGTGCCAGAAATGACTGCGTACTACTTAAGTTTTCCATTTATCTTAACAAAATACGCCGAGTGATGTAATATATATGAATATCTAGCTAACCAGTAAACAGGGTGGCTTGATAGACCGGTTAGCTTAAATTGAGGACATGTAGGCATAGGCAGTACCTATTGCTTCTATCACGCCAAAGTGTTCAGTACATAATAAATAACCGCATGCCACATATAATTAAGCAAAGTGTTGTACAGTCTGCCAGAGATACAATGTTCTTAATAAATTTTAAATTCGATGGCTTGAGGTTGATAAATTTATTTTTCTACAAACTATTAATATAAAACGAAGTCCATCTGGAACGGCTTACTTAAAGTGATTTTACGAAAATTAGGCATGTGCATAGAGGAATTGCCATACAAGTCCATGGGGACGCATTCAATTTGGTGCCATTTTCGTAATTATAATTTGTTTCTCTTTGTTGTATGGTGGCGATAGCCAAATGAGGTAACGGTTTAATTTGTTTTATTTATTTTATTTATTTATTTATTTTATTTATATCGTATGCCATAGGTTTAGGTAGAGTTGAATATAATTTGGCAAACACATCACATAGGAGAATGCTCGGACTGGTTCGATAATGGTGCTGAAAAAAAAATAGTCTGGTTTAAAATTAAAGGTTGCACTAGCGCATCCGTAAACACGGAACAAGTTCGTGGAACTGTGTCGATTTTTACGAACCAAAAACAAATTCCACGATTAAATTAAAAAAATAAATGATAACGATTTTTTGTAGAGGGGTTAAATACAAGCTTTTTTTACTATGGAAAGGTCTCACACAGTAGAAGAGATGGCCACACTAGACGCCGCGTCACAAGAAGCTTACGCGGTAGGAGAAAAAGTGTTCGCTCCGTTTAGGCAGGATGGGTAATTTAAAAAAAAAAAACACTTCAAATGACAAAAAAATATTAAAAATCAATGGCAACACTTACAATAAAGGACTGTTGTATTTTTGAAAGAAAGAAATCTGTTTTTGCAAATCATGTTTAAATCAAGTTATTTCTGCTAAAAGATTTTGAAAGAAATAATCTTTCAAACCTGAAACTTAAGGAAAGAATTAAAAAAAAAAATGCTGTGTGCTAACTTTTTTGAATATTGTGTTCATAGACACTAAATTTTTTTCGAGTATTAACTGCCTATAGTGAATCTCAATCAAACACTGAAAACCAGATTGAATTATGTCCGTTTTTGAGAAAATTGAGAATTACAAAAATTTTTTTTTAATTAAATTCTACATTAAAATATTAAGCTGTCATACTCTTCCCAGACACTCGATTTAAATGAACCTAATACTATACATCATCGGTGGCATCTTGTTCACTATATTTTTATTAAAAATCAATGAATTTCCGTACAGCTAGTAATTGATTTTTGAAGGAAATTATCCTGATGCGAAATGTAAGAGCTCGGGCCACCGTTGCCGCTGAAAATGGGACAAAAAAGGAGGCCGAGCCGAAAAAGGGACTTCCACATAAAATACTAATATAGCAAAAAAAAAAATATGTTTGGAATCTTTTTCGTTCAATGAAGAATAAAATCTTATCCAAGCTGAAAAAGGGGCAATTTTGACAATTTTTCCCAAAGTGGGGGCTAAGGGTTCTGAGGCTCAAAAAAAGGGGCCATTTGTTGCCTCGGGTTGCTTATGAAACGCAGTTTGCTCAGAGAGTGCAGAGAGAGTTAAGTCAGGAAAAATTTGCGCATTTCCCAAAAAAACATTGTCACTATTGTGTCACACTCGGATTTTTATCTTTTATCGCTCTAATAGAGAAAGACACAAACAATTCTTTCGATGTGGGGCCATTTGTTGCCTCGGGTTGCTTATGAAACGCAGTTTGCTCAGAGAGTGCAGAGAAAGTTATTTAAGGAAAAATTTGCGCATTTCCCAGAAAAACATTGTCACTATTGTGTTACACTCGGATTTTTATCTAATAGAGAAAGACACAAACAATGCTTTCGATGTGCGCCCACTACCCCAAAACAAAACCACGATCAAGAACAATCGCTGATATTTTTGGTTTGATTAGATAAATTTAATTTGATCCCTTAATGGTAATTTTTCTTCTTTTTTTTTACTGTAGTTAGATAGTTTAAATATGTTCAAGGCTTCGAATTCCTTGAAGATCTTGCCTATGCGGCTCATTTCAGTTCTACCCTTAAAAATCATGCTTATTTCATTGCCCGAGAGACTGTTACTAAAATAGCTGTTACCACCTTAACTGAGATTGAGACATTTATACTTGATAGAGATGTGCGCGCCCTTGGTAGAAACGATTTATGAACCTATAAAACTTCCAAATGCTAGATTCCTTTCAGGCAAATCTAAATGGACATCGTGTTGTGCTACAAAATGGGGATAAAGAGGGTCTAAAGTAAAACCTCTGAGCAGCTTCGAAGTCAGCCAGTGCCTCGACATATTTTTTGACAGAAAGCTACTCTACAAACGGACGTTCAACTATCTAGTTTAGCAAGTCTGACAGCTGGCTGACTGAATGTGTCTCAGTTTTAATTGGCTTAGATCGGTCACATGAACTGAGAACTAAGTTGACCGTTCGTATATGTGGCTGACGTAGGAAAAGTGGCGTTACCAACGAATTAGGGTGTTGTGTTCAAGGTACGTCTAGTCCAGTCCAATCTAGTCCACTAAGATAACTAGGATTCTAAATGTGCCCATTATGGTTGATTGCCCTTTTTGCAGTAGGACATTTCTCTCTTAAATATGGACGTAAGTCAAGGCGTGTGATATGAGAAAACCCAAATTCTTGAATTGCTAAACTACTTCTATTGTTTTGCCTACCTTAAGTTCAATGTTCACGTAAGCTCCTTCGAGTTGTTAATTGAGAAGCGATTTATTCATTTATGTGCAGCTCACGCAATAGCGCTTCAATTTGTTGATCACAATGTGTAAAGTAACAGTTTTATCCGCTGGAACTACAATGTCATCTGGATGCAATAAAAGCTTTGCTAACAGATCCCCAAACGGGTATACCGCCCACTTGCAAATCTCTCCTATGTCATCAACAAACATTGCAAAAAGAATTGGACTAACGGTGCAGCCTTGAGGGACTCCTCAGTTTTAAAACGAGAAAGTTAGAAAATTATATCATCCCCAGCAGCAGCTGAGGAATTGCACACGAATAGCTGGGAAAGCCTTAAAAATAGTAGGCACACCTAGATCTGCCAGTTTGTAAAGCATCGCACTCTTACCGGTTGTATCAAACGTTGATTTGTAGTCTAGAAAAGAGAGTATAATTACTCCCTTGAGCTATGACAAGTTAAAGGCGGTGTATAGGCACACAAAAAATACACTTGTTTAAAAACGATCTTAAAAAGTAGCAGTGGCAGCGAATGACATAACCTTTGCGGAGTTTACATGAAAAGCGGTAACTCACATAAAATGCCCCATGTTTTTTGTTTTTAATATTTAGCCATAGCAAATACCTTATTTCCTAAATTGGGAACACTGTCCAGTATTCTAACAAAATACATGATTTCTGTATAGCATATATATGTTTCCGTTCCAGTCTGAACTAATTAAACCTGCGCAATTGTCTCGAGTTCGCGCAGGTCACAGTTCTTTCTAAAAATGTTAGTCTGTGAAAAAATATTGCTCTTTTCAAAAATATTTGTCTGTCAAAACTCGAAAACAGAGGACAAAACTACAACCTTAGATTGTTTCTGAACTAGATGGCAATGTGTCAAAAAATGCCCGTGAGTTGTTATTTTAATCAACAAAAAGAACCGCTGTTTTTTGAAAGAGTGTCAGCTCTTTTATAACTAATTTAGCTAAATCTTTTGGTTGAATAAAAACTATAAACTATCTCATATCATTTATTATTTTATAATTTCCTCTCCATGTTGTTTGTCCTACAATACTGCAATTACACTCAATGCCAACTGTAGTAAACATAAACCAAGTGAAACGATAGCGAAAGAATGAATCGTACATCATTCGAACATTCACCTTTCATCAGACGTCAGTCTGTGTCTATTTGAAGTTGAAGTGTTTGTTCAAGGGGGAATGCGCAATGTCGGACGTGTGTTATTATTGATTAATTGCACGTAAATAAATGCTAAAACAAAATGTTTTCCACACAGGATGATGTACGTCGTCAGCTCATGTCTGACGCTGATATATTTATTGGTGAGTTGATTTAGATTGATTAAACCAATTTTAAGACTTGGCCTTGAGTTTAAAAAAATACAGCTGACTAATTTCACCGGGCAGACATATTAATCAGTATGCATCCCGTTGTGACACGATAATCAACTTTATTACTAAGAAATAAATTTCCATCCAGGAACTGTGACAGTGGCATCCAAAAGTACTTGCATTTCGCCAAAAAAAAATACTGGAAATAAATGTATATCTCATCCAAAATGTCAATATTTATATTTGCATTGGCACCAGCTGAAAAATCGCGTCCTTCATGAGGGACTTTTATCTGTATGTGCGACGTGCGTGTACTCATTTTGCTGAAAACGTAGCAGTTTCTTCTTATAAGTGTCGGTAGTGTTTATGGAGTGGCTTAAAGAAAATCTGATAGATGGCAACTGTTTGACAGTGTGTCAAAGTTTTTGTTTTATGCTTATTGTTAATACAGCTATAGGCGTGTTTTTTGAGCTTCGATCTCAGCAAAGTAAAGTAGGATTTTCAGTTGTAAAGCGTAGTTGTTGTAATTGCGTGCTGAAAATCCTACTTTATTTGCTTTGCTGAGAACGAAGCTAAAAAAACAGGCCTTATGTTCAGAACACGATATCGGTCAAGCGTCAACGACGGCTTTGTTTGCACTAACTCACCCAATAGTTGCAATTTTTGTTAAACCAATTCTCTGCTTAACAAACGTTGAGCACCTACATTTGACGTCAATTACTAGGGGAATATTTTTGATTGAACTTCAAAAAGTTCGATACGCGCCAAACGCATGATAGAACTTCAAACTAAGTATATATCGAATTTTTTGACAGTTGAAATTTAAGTAAAAACACGTAAAGTTTATTATTGAAAGATAAAACTGTCAGCCTTTTTGAAAGATCACATATACTATATAGAAGAAGATGAATTGTAAAACTGGTTTCCTTATGAAATTTAAAAGGAGCCTATGTAATCGATGCGTAAATATGGGTCCGTTCAGATCAGTAGTTTCCTTTAAGCTGACACCATTTGTCACTTTTTAAATTAGTATTTAGTATTGGCATTTGTGAAAAAAAAAACCAAACATCAAACCTAATAATTAATGGGAACGTTTGGATTTCTAGTTTAGTAAAGGTACGATTACATTTGTCCTGAATTTGGCCGCATTCAAGAATCTAGTTATCTTAAGTCGACTAAATTGGTCTGGATAAGATGTAACCTGAGCGTAAAAACTAGATTGGTCGGGAACGTCACTTTTCCTACGTCATCCACATATCCGAACTGTCAACTTAGTACTCAGTCACGAATTTCTTGACTAGATTCGTCGGCTACCCCTCCATAAACGTCAACTGAAACAACTGCTCATATGACCGATTTCAGCCAATCAAAATCGAGATAGATCTAGTCTAGTGAACGTCATTACATGTGATCGCCTGCCAAGCGACTGGTCACGCGGGCTGTCGCAGCGCACTCTCACGAAAAGTGACATTGACATTTCTAAGTGTCAAAATTCAAAATAAACCGCGTGAATAGAAAAACAATTTAAACTGATTAATCAACGCGTTCGCATACCTATTGCAGAGAAATCTAGTTGACATTTGACATGAACAAGGAATTACATCGTTGACATGTCGATGTGTCAAAGTTTCTCAACCAAAGTAGTTTTGGCAGCAAATTATAGTCGATTTCACTGTACGTATTTGAATATTATTTACAAAGCATGTGACAGGAAAGTCTACGACTACGTATACCAAATTGAGAATCTTATTAGTCACCGCATTCTTATTTGACAAAATTCCCATATAATCTTATTTTGTCAGTGCAGTGACTCTATTACTGTGCTCGTCTACGGACAGAGGGGTCTCCTCTCAGGTTTAACTCTCGGAAAAACACACACTGTCACCTCTTGTCTGACAAACATCCGAGAGTAAAGTTGTCCCGACAAAACTTGCATCAAACTGCAGATAGTACCACTTGCTGAAAGAATCTAAACTCAAAAGCCATGTTTTAATTAAACTCACTAAACGTATCTATTGTCGCGCTTTTCAGCAAATTATACAAAAAATATACCCACAACTTGTTTCATCCAAAAGGAATGACAGTCCCCACGATAGTTTCACTGTGTTTGTTTGGACTTGCAATTAAATGTAAATACCTCTAAATAGTATAACACGTTCGTCATGATTGATGCGCAGTTAAATTAAACCCCATTACCAGCAGAGTAGTTGTAACTTTCCAGTATAGTACATAAATAGAAATTTCACATCGGAGGCGCAAATCAACTGTCAACCTAACACTCTGTGACTGACGTAATCGTTTTTTTTTTTTTATGTAATTCAAAATCAACAATGATTTTAAATATATTCGTATACAAAGAACTACGTAATAAAGCTCTTTTATGTTGTATCTGCTGTGAGAGCTCTTATACAGATTATTGCAAACAGAAAGGTTCTTTGTTTGGAGTCTTCCCAAAACGGGAAGCCGTTCAATGACAAATCGTTAACTGTGCCTCTGTGGTTTGTTGTTTCTAGATTAAACCGGCATAACGTAGAGGAGACACGTATAATTTGTTGTCTACACCGTTAAAAAGTGTGCTCTGCGAACCGAAAATGTTTTATTTATACCGAGGTGAGCTTAGCACATTCTATTGTTGTGTATATTACTTCGCTGGAATGACTTCATAATTGCTATACACATGCAGGTGTGGACATTTGAATTTGAATTATATAAATAATAAATCATTATAAAATATACATATCCAGTGCATTAGTCATTCGGTCCATTTAAATATAAAATTAGATTCGTAGATTTTTTGTTTACAAAATGCGTCACTGGCTGAACTGTGAATCTTCCTATATGTTTGCATAAATGAGTTTGTTCTTTAGCAAAACATAAGTGGGGAAGGAGGCGAGTGACTTGACTAGAACTCCACCATTGCTATTGTTAACTTGACAACGGCTTTTCTGTATAACTTTTCTTTCTTTGGTTAGAAAATAGATTTGTTTGATGAGGATGACCAAGACCATATACCATTCTAGCTATTACCTTATCCTTAAGAGTGATGCTGTTATAGTTATATAAGGCGACTCCAGTTGAGCGCTTGAATTTCATTTCAAGGAGACAGCAGGGGGTGACTTCTTTACAAAGCCTTCAACAGCACCAAAGTCGCTCAAAGAATCCCCAGAAATATATAGAAACTAAACAAAACTTAGAAGTCTGAACTCAAGTCTTGAAGAAACTTTTATAGTCCAAAATCTGAATGCATCTCGGTTCCTCGCCACTAGTGCCACTACCAGATTTTTTTCTGAACGATATGAAATGATATGTCCTAATGAAGGAGCCTAAGAGCTAAATAAATTAATAAATGAATAGTTGGGTCCAAATGAATACCCTAAGCCTAGCTTCTCACAACCGTTTACTTTGTGTGAGTTTTTTTTTTGACGAATGTAAGGGCCCTTAGTGGTTAGTGTGTTGGACTACTAAGCGAGGGGTCCCAGGTTCGAATCCCGCAAAAACCCAAATTCCAACTTAGGGTTTTTTCCACTGCGCCGCCTCTCGCGAACGTCTGACAAACATCCGAGAGTATAACTGTCTTTAGAGCTTCTCAATTAGTCGTTTGGAATCGGCATAAAATTGTAGATCCCTTCCATTCGTTCCAAAAATGAAACTCACACAAAACGAATGGTTGTGAGAAGCTAGGCCTACAGACCTTTTGCGCCAACTATATATATATAAGGGCCCTACCACTTTACGCGGAGTCCGAAAGGCTTATCAGACCTTTGCGCGAGGTTGCGGTGTGGAAAAAACCTCAAGATGTAATATCTATTTTTGTCGGGGGTCCAACCTGAGACCCCTTACTCAGTAATTCACCACGGTATCCACTAAGCCACTGCACCAACGGCTGTGATAAACACACCGCCAAAATGACTCTTCCAAAACTTATTGGTAACTTGGCTTGCCAAGATTTTAAAGTCCGCCGTCAGGACTCTAGCGATTATTAAAACTTAGAAGCACTCGCTTGGAGAGCTGATAGGTAAGACCTATAACAAAACGTTTCCTAAATTCGCTTGTTGCCACGCCCACTTTTAAATGGGAAAAAATCAGTTTATCGATTATTACTTTGAAAACAAAAATGGTATGTAGCAAATAGTTTTCTATAAAATTATTTAGCCACGCCCACTTTTCGTAGGCATTGAAAACCCAAAGAACCGTGGCAAATGTTGAGTTCGCTGTTAAATATCCTTCTTCGAAATACATACGTCAAAACAAACGGGACATAAATCAAGTCAACGAATTTTGAAGGCACGGCTTCTGAAAATTTACGGACAATTCTGACTATAAGACGATCCAAAACCGGCGTATTGTAACCTTCCATTGTGTCTGCTTTGTTTTGGTTTCAACTTGCCAGTAGCAACTTCGCTGAGCAAGATTTAGCGGACAGTTTACTATCGTTTTCGGACCGTAATTGAACTTAAAAAATCGATCCTAATTGATGGGCTCTTGTAAAAGAACTGCTATTTAGCTAGCTTAGATTGTGCGAAATTGTTGCAGTTTTATTTGCCCTGAGCCTTACCCTCTTTTCGTGTGTAACTTCCCGCTCCATTCCCCCCATCCCTCTGATGAGAATTACTAGTATTTTCCAATCAACAGGCTCTCCTATACAAACACTAAGAAACTCTTTTCACATACAGGCAACGGCGAGAAAACAATTTCCATCGCTTTCTAAAATTAACACACCCATAAGTGAGGACATAAATTGAAATCACTCTCACCTCCTCTGATGATAGGGAAATCTCTATTCAACTATTTCAAAGAACCCCGTATGCTATATGCTCTGCAGTTGGAAAACCACTTGGCTCGTTTACAACACCTCCGTGTTTAAGTAAGGGACATTACATAGTCCTGCAGATGATGGTATCACCAGTATACCAAGGGGTGACGGGAAGACCTTTAACGTTTATTAAAAGCTCAATAACCAGCAATGGAAGTCTCTTTTCCAATTATGCAAGCATTTCGTCATCAGGCCGTCACAATAGAGCCAACTACAACAACACCCAGTGCACAAAAGAAAACCCACAAAGGGTGCTTAATCAAATTTACCTTCGGTCGCCTTGCCGGCATGGTGTCGGCGTATCGGAGTCGCCGTCAGCGGGAACCTTCATTTCCAATCATCGTTGCTCTCCCAGGTGATATTGATTGTGAGTTTGTTCTGCTCCCCACTGGTGCGACTGCTTTTGGCACACTTTCTCATTAGGAAAACCAAAAGGAAAAGTCTAACCGTTCTGCGGTATATAGTAGCTATACCCATGCTGGTACCTACTACTATTCAATTTCGAGTTTGTTTTGCACATATTCCCATGCCATACCCCCGGCAGAAATTCATTGATCCCATTGCCTGGCATCAGCATGCCGGCACCAGTCGGATTATGAACTCGAAATGTATGTCGCTTCTCAATGACCACCCACCCTCGGCTTATAGCGATATGGGGAGAGTTCAATTAATTCTGCACCGCACCCGCCTTGAATATGCATGAGGACAGACAAAACCAAGCAGTTTATTTCCAATGGAAACAAGGTCAAACTGGCACTTCCAAGGACATGCCGAATCGATAGACATTGCAGTCGAGGAAATGCACTCCTATCTCCAGTTCGGATCGTGATAAACTGTGCCATTGCGTAATTGGCCCCTGAGGCACGTTTCGATACGACATCGATTGGATGAGATTGGAGTGTACGTTTACACGCGGCCGGTTTCAATTAGACCGCAACATTACTTATTGGAGTGGGCGTTGAACGAGATACATTTGTAAGTAATATCCGACATGGGCGAGATTATGATTCCGATGCACCATTTGGACGATAGCCAATTTGAGGAGTTGCGCTGTGCATTCTCAATTGGACTAAGCAATATGTTGGAGTTGTTTTTGACAGACTTTTTTTTTAAGAGTATTGTATGAGAAATTATTGCAGACCTAATAAGCGTGCACTCTCAGTTTGCAGCACCGCCACAGAATCAATATTTCGACTGACAGGACAACTCCGACCATTGTGTACTCGGTGTTGACTCCAAGCCCTTTGTGTGTGCTTCCTCATCGGCCTGTGTCAGAGCATTCCGTTTGCGGTCGCTAAGCCTAAGACTTCTAACCTAAGAATTACCCTAACCACTAACCCGAAAATGAAGACTGCGATCTTGCTGCCTGTAACACTCGCAGTGGTAAACAAAACCTTTTTTTCATGGTCAATACCGCTTGATAAACAGAACCTGTACCCAGTTGTACCATGGTGGGGAAAAATGAACACAATTGTTGAGTATGAGGGAGTTTCGTCAACAAGCCACCGCCAAGTTGATCTAAATCCACTCCATTTCAAAAAACACTCAAAACGCTGACAAAACTTAAAAAAACAAGCTGAAGTTTGTTCCTACGCATCTCCTTACTGGGTCATTGCTATCTCAGCATAGGTACCCCTTACAATTCAATGGCCCCAGGTGACAAGATAATAGAACACATCAAGTCGACAAGTTGCACTTTATATTCCAAATCTGTCGCTTTGCGTGTAATTTGGCTGACTTTGTAATGACACTGCTTGTTTATGCATGTCTTTCTGTTTACGTATTCGCGTTTTAATTTCCACAGAGTAAACAGGTCGTTTTGACTTGTGACTGCCTGTCACTATACTCGCCCCATGTTGAATTTAAAAATTCCATAATGAAAAAAAAAAAAAAAAAAATAAACCCAAAGGGTGTGCTATTATCAAATAACACAGACTTGTACGAACTTCGAAGCACATAGTTGGCATTCCACTGTTTACACGGTACTTAAAGTAAATATTTGTTTAGCTTTCGTGTGCTGCATGCCAAATAGAAGTAAGGATTAAAATAAATTAGCGGTAACCACACACAATTTGCTACGCACGTTAAGTGCATTAGCCGCAATTTGTACGTGATCATAATAACCCGCATATGCAATTTAAGTAGATAGTCGCTTGTGACCTTTTGGATGTAAGGAATCATAGATTTTAAATACGACTACATGAAGCTAATGAAGTTATTAAACGCTCATTTGGGGAAAATAATAAGATGATTGGCTGTTGTCGGTTATCATTCCAACTGCGAAAAACGTAGGGACAACGCTTGAGGTGCCTTGGCAAGCTGCAGGAAGCTACTACCGAACTTAAACAATTATAACTCATTACATTTAGTATTAATTTCCCTCACGACACCTATTAAAATAAATTTCATTTTAAATTAAGATTTTCTGTTAGCACAATTTATGAGAACCACTTTAATGAAGTTGTGAAACGACAGCCTGACGTTTTCTTGGAACAAATAAGCAGTCATTTGTAAGGGCTAATCTAATCGATTGCGATAAGTAAGCTGCTGAAATGTGTGCTCATTCGAACACTGCAGTTGAAAATTGTATTTTATTTGTTTTGGATCTTACTTTACATTTTACGATGTAAACTTTTTATGCATTCGGCTACGGTGTTGATTTTGGAAGCTTGGTGGGACGCCCAAGAATAGCCACGGTGTTGTGTCAACTCAACCCAACAAGGTGGGCCAAAAGAAGTCATCCAATGTTGTTTGGCTCTAATTTTTTTTCTAGATGGAAAACTTCGATTCTGTTTATTTGAACCTTTAGAATTTTATTGGTCAAGTCGAGAAGATGATATCGGCCAAATGGGCGCCGTCACAATTGGCATTTTTCATCACTTCGCCGAGAACTTCGGGCGACAGATTCTCGCACTGGTGTCGAATGTTGTCTTTGAGGGCTTCTAGGGTCTCGGGCTTGTTCACGTAAACACGGGACTTCAAAAAACCCCACCAAAAAAAGTCTGGGACGGTTAAATCGGGCGATCTTGCGGGCCAGTACAAATCGCCAAAATGAGAGATGAGGCGGCCCGGGAGCGCCGCCTTCAGAATATCGGTTGTGGCTCGCGCAGTGTGTACCGTAGCTCCGTCCTGTTGGAACCACATGTCCTCCAGTCCTAATTCGTCCAATTCGTCCAAAAACTCGGTTAACATGGCCGTATAGCGCGCACCGTCCACTGTAGTCGTTTGACCAGCGGCGTTCTCGAAAAATGGCTCCTCCAGCGTGAACAGCGCACCATGCAGTAACTCTGAGCGGGTGTAATGGTTCCTCGTGCATTACTCGTGGATTTTCCGGTGCCCCAGAAGCGATAGTTTTGCTTCAGTTTCACGTATCCGCTGAGGTGGATTATGATTTTGATCGAAAAATCGTCCACTTCGTCTTCGAGATTGAGGATGGCGTGGGCGTAGGTCACACCCGTTTGGCGGTCGACAGGCAGCAGCTGATGCACGGACTAGACTTTGTACGGGAACATGCGCAAGTCTTGGACCAAAATTCGCCTTAGGGACGACCGGCTGATGGATAATCACGAGGCATTGCGTCTGGTAGATGTTTCCGGCGACAGCTCGACATCCTCGTCAACATCGACGATATTCTCGGCCGCTGGAGCTTCCGGCCACTCTTGGCAACGTCTCGTGTGGGCCCATACTCTTCAAGGTTGGTGGCCAAACGGCGCAGTGTTTGCGCAGTCGGTGTCGGACGGCCGTGGAATCGGCGACGGAATTCGCGCTGCACCAACACTACAGACGAATTGTTACGCAAAAAAATAGACACGATTATTCCGCGTTCTTGGGGAGTGTATCGCTCCGTGGCTTGTTCACTTGTATTCTACATCTGTCTAGTTTAGACATTGGCGGCTATTAGCAAAAATAAGAACATCTTCCAATAGGGCGATCTCTTTTGGCCCACCTTGTACTTCTAAGAAGTATTGACAGTCTTTTACAGAAGAATGGCAAATGAGTAAGACAAAAATGTATCTACTGACTATACGTCTGTCTGCTCCAAGATAGTGATAAGCTGAGCCAAGTCTAAGGAACAATTTGGTTGTGCATCATTACAACTTCGTACTCTTTACGCTGCAAAGGCATCTGACATTTTTTAGCATTCATTTTTAGATCTGTCACATAATTTGTACGCCATCACCAGGAAAAATATAATATTAGAAATCGTTTTTACGCAATTAAATCCGGTCAGCACATCTAGAGCGCTTCAGCCATGCGCAACTGGAGGCAAATAGCCGAAAACCCTACTACCTGTAGAGGAATCCAGCCTCACCCTGCAAAGTTTGATTCAGTTTTTATTGTTCGAATTAATACACGTAGTTCGAAACCATTGCCTATTATCTTATGCAATCAATTTCAAGCACCCCATTCTTATTTCCAGTAGATTGTTTGGGTCCCATTAAAGACAACCAAAACATGTCTAAGTAGTTTTTAAACCAAGTCGGGGGCATCTGAATCTCTTTCAAAATAAAACTTTACTCTGCATGTCGAACGAATCATATTTTTATTCTGAATTATCTGACGTTTATAAAAATATTTAATAACTAGTTTTATTTGTTCACATTTGCAGAGAGATGCGACTTGATTCTAACTCCAATGAAGATTTCAAATCCCTAGGTGCTAAATATAATGTAAGTATTCAAAGCAGCACCACAATCCACTATTAACAATTCTTTTTATCGTTCACAGAAGATAAAAGTAGACACTCTGCTGAAGTGGGGCGGATTGGAAAAGACCGTCACAAGGCTGCCTTTAAGCAATTACTCAAGTGTTGTTGGACCACGTCATAACACCAGTCCATTCCCTGTAGCACATAGTATTAATAGTCGTTTTGTTATTTGGCAAGTCATTATAAATTTCCCACAATATACAAACAATAACGCTATTCAACTAAATTGCAATTGCAAATTTCTAGGGATGGTGATATAACACTACTCGAAGTCGATGCTATCACAAATACCACAGATGAAACTCTGACCGAAAGCAATATCATATCAGATAGAGTCTTAGCTGCGGCAGGCAACCAACTCAAGGAGGATATTCAAAACAACATAAAAGGTAACAAGTAAAACAAAACAACAACAACAAAGCTAAGCTCCATTGCTAAAACTTAGATGGCTAACGTAAACAATTTGTTTTGCCCTTTGCTCTCCCTAACGCTTGCTTTACAGAGTGCCGCACTGGGGAAGTTCAGGTAACAAAGGGGTACAACTTACCAGCGCAATATATTATTCATACAGTCGGGCCTATATATAAAAACAAATTTAAAACAGCAGCAGAAAACACATTGCATTATTGTTATAGGTGAGATTTGACCATAAATTACATAAATAATTTAAGTAATCGTTTTCAAGAACATTTTTATCACAGGGGCTTCATGTTAAGTTTGACTTCCGCTAAAGGGAGCTATTACTAATTGCAATCGCTGTTCTCTGGTTTCCAAGTCCTTTTGCAGAAATTGCAGTCTTTTGTGAGCTTAATTAATCGGAATTTTCTATTCATACGTGTATAGAATGTCGTTCTATTGAGTTAAACCGACCTTGATGCAGTGGGCATTCATTCAGTGTGTGGTACTCACGGCAAGAGTGCGTAAATTCCTAGGAAACATTTTTGTTTATAGCATTTCTATGCGGCCTGCATTACAGCAAGTTCATAGTTAACTTTGCCGTGCTTTATAGTTTTCAAATAGACTGCACTTTCATGGTATATTCCGCCCTATAGGACCTGTTCTATTCATGGCATATTCTATTCAATTCACCACGAGAGATTCTAGTACATTTTATGATTTTACTGATTGGTTTATCCTAGTTTACTGAACGCTGTTTCAAAATTTAGTCGAAAAAAGTTGAAAATCGGAACGCGGGTTGAACTGGCAAAAGCCGGCACAAAAGTAGCAGATGGGTTTTTATGCAGTGCGTATCAGCAAAGGGCATTATATGACCATTGTGATTCCCTATGAGACTTTTAATCTCTAAATTGTTGAGATCGTTTTAATAGAAAGAAAAAAATATGAGGCATTTGTTGGATGGCGGTGATTTTTGCTTTACAGCAGTCTAGGGACTCTGCTCATTGATGAAAGCATGTAGCGCTTTAGAGTCCAAACATTCTAATTGTTAATCCGAACGTCGGTGTTTCTTTTCTGTTCTGCCTTGTCGTCAACAGTAAATTCATTCGTACACAAAACTTTTGGTCGTGCTTATGTGGTACTTACATCGTGGGTTAGGCAATCCCACGTACACCTCGACCAGACAATGTGACTCCATAGGAGAAACGGGGCCGATATTCTGGGTCTAGCTATCCACCCTATGGGCTATGTCGCCACCGTTTCTGTTTCAATACCTTGACTAGTATTAAACACTCTTGTAATGTCCTTATCTCCGTCTACGTTGAAACAAGTCATAAGAAAGCCACCGTGCTGACCTTTAACTATTTTATTTACTATCGCCCGATTAACTCGTGATCGACTTCTACGAATCGTCAGTCATTTTCGAAAAAAAGTCTTCTCCCTATTCATAAATTACGCTTATAAGTTAAGCTAGTTGTGTCCAGATGATACTTGTTTTGGTGTGTAAAGGTTAATCCTCTCTGCCACATCGCGTACAGCCTTAAACCAAAACTTTGTTGTTTTTTATCTTAAGAACTTTGATCCCTACAGTTATCTTGTGCTTACTGCCTTCATGAAAGTTCTTTCTGATGATTGTACAAACTGTTTTTGCTACCATTGCGAGGCTATTGATGTTTGACGCTCCCTTGCATCTCTTTTATTTGCCTATGTTGGTGTAACATATAAAACCCTAGGCCTAGATCCTCACAATCATATGTTTACGTGAGTTTTCATTTTCGAACCGAATGGAATTGAATGCAATATTTGAACTGCAGCCCATTCTTCGCTATCTGCAGCACAAATCCTTGTAGCCTTCAACACTTAGAGCCACATCCACAAAACGAAAGTCAGATACTACGTGCGCTTATTATAATCAAGTAGATCAATATTTCGTATTCCTACAGACGTCATTATAACTGAACCTTCCACGTAAACAATTTGTCAGCGATTCGCGGCCAATTTGTCATTAATCATATCGTTCTAACCTTAAACTCACCCAACAAATCCTGCTATTTTTTGTTTGTATTGGCGATAAACAACTTATCAATAAGATGTGCGATAAAACTCACTGTACACGCTGTTTAAATCATGATCTCATTTCTGCAATACTATCTACTGATTTCGAATTCGATTTCTTAAATGACTGGACTGTGATTGCTAGTGCTTACAGTATTCTTTAGTCACACCAATGACTAACGTATTTTGCTAGTGAAAGAGTCCTTGCATGCTTATTCAAAATTGTTTGTTCTGCATAACTGATGTCATTTCTCTATTTTTGTTTTTTTGTTTTTTTGTTTTTTTTTGTTCCAGAAACGTTCTATACAAATCAAAAGAACTGAATCTTAAAACAATCGCTTTATGTAATATAAGTACAATTCAAAGAAATTTTCCCTCGGACTTAGAAGCTCACATAGCATTACGTAAGTTGGTCTGATGTTTTTCTTTTAAGTGATTTTAATAATTTGTTTGTTTTGGCTTTTTTTGCAGGTACTATTCGTAGATTTTTAGAGAAATCTAATTCGGAAATTATTGTGATATTGTGTGTGGATGCACACGAACGTGGTATTTATGAAGTATTAGCGCCATTGTACTTTCCAAGGGATCAACTCGAAGAGGGCAGTGCACTTTGGCAATTACCCAAGGATATTGGTGGTGAATTTGGTGAACCCCACCATCCGGATCGTCAGATTCGTATTATACGTAATCCTCAGCACACAGTTATTATGAGACATAGTAAGATTACTGTTATTACTTGTTCCCCTTGCTTATCATACAATACGAGTTTCGATAAGATAACGCGCATTGACGTTTTGCGATTGGCATAGGATCTACCGAATCAAAAACACATTTCGAATCAGACGCTATTATTGCACCGGAAGGCTCACTTTATTCAGTTATTAGTCGAGTTCGGTTGTTATTTTGTTTCGATTTCGTTAAAACGCCATATCGGTTGTGATTTATACACGATGAACAGAATCAGTAAGAGAAGTTAGTGAACGTTTTGATTTGTTATTAATTTAATTAAAATGAAATAGACGCTTTATATGCAAACTCATTGGGTGAAAGATGTGCTGTTAATCGCGTGATAAAAATGAAAAAGACAATTTCTATGTGATACCTATCTGGGAGTTGTTTGTTTTTGTCTTATTTTTTACTGAATGAATGGGTGTGATCTATTTGTATAATTAATATCCACCTTTGTAGTATTTAAGAACAGTGGAAAGACTCTGACAGCGCGAGTTATCTTTCTATCATACTAAATATTCGAAATATTATTCATACACAATTGCGCCGAAACACCTTGCCCAGATTATTATTATCATACAACTTTTGATTATCTTGTCTGGTCTAGAAAAAGAACAATTACTAATACGGGATACGAAATTTCTGGGTGATTTAAAATTTCTAATCACCTCACTTGTTGTCTACCTACACATGCTAGGTAAATATCGTAGATGACAGTTCTTTCTTATAACAAAGGCGTGAACGCTAAGAAAGTGACTCGATATTATCTTGTAGGTAAATTCCACAAGTCTCAATCTCACGCACATATTTGCTTAATTTCGGTTTTGAATTGTATTTGTTACCGTTTATACATGGCTGAAAAGTGTAACATTGCTTAGGGCTGTAATTGACAGCCAGATTTACATTAATACAGATGTATTAGGCGCCGTGTAACTTAATCGAGGGGAAAAAAATCCGATACGAAAGTCTAATCTGATCGGAACTCAAATTCCGTTAGAAGTATCCGTTTCGGAACAAGATAAATGAAGCATATAAACGCGTTCATTTCACATTAAAATATTCCGCAGTAATTATTTGTCGGAGAGCTTCGGAAGAAATTTTCCGAAAGTTGTATCGGGACGGATATCTCGAAAGGAATTTCTCAAATTTGCACGAAATACCGTTCCGAACGGATACCTCGATAGGGGCGAATATCAGTCACTAACCGACTTTAGGTCCTCTGCATTTCGAAACTTCTCCCGAGTGCGTGATATATTTTTGTGTGATGTGAAGCTGCCTCATAATATCTCATATATAATGAGATGGCATTCGCCTGATGTGAGACAAGAATAACTAAATTTTGTGATTTGCTGACGAATTGCCCAGGGAAACCCTACGAAAATTAAAAGTGAATACAATCACGATCCTTTATATTTCAAACTTGTCTCTACCTCATTGCTTAGAATGTTTGTATTGAAAATGTTGCGGATGATGACTCAAAAACGATCATTAACAATGGGAATAGGAATGAAGGTTGACATAAATGTATTAAAGAAAGAACTTTGTTTGCTGTTTGCTACCAGTGACAAACCTTGTTAGCAGAGTTTCAGTTTCATATAGAAACAAATACTGACAACGCACTTACGGCCAATTTTAAAACATTAAAAATCAAATATATCCCTAAATTGCCGAGTTCTTGTGGTGTGTTCATTTCAGAGTGACAGACCGCTTTAGTTATTTAATTTGCTCTGTTTTAGATCAGCAAATGTTTCAAAAACTTTCGTAAAAAACGAAAAGAAAATGACTGAGTGGTGGTTTATCTTTAAGTACATTAACTCACACTTCTGCTGTGTAAGTAGCTAAGCAGTTGCTTGTTTTATAACTTTTTAAGGTTCCGTACCCAGAGGGAAAAAAAACGGAACCTTAATAGTTTCGCTTATGTCCGTCTTCCCGACCACTAGACAAATTTTGTACCTAGGTCTATCTCAGAAACTAATTGACGTAGAAGGCTGAAATTTGCACGACAACGATACATCAACTGATTTTAGAGTTATAAGTGATTTGGTGAAAAAAATATTAATCGATTCCAAATGGAATTTTCAATGAATACTCAACTTTACTCATTCTCTTTGGAACTTTTTCAATGAAACTCATTCTCATCCGCACACCGCACATATTGTCGATTGTTGTGCACAAACATCCTCTCGGTCATTCTTAAAGCGTGTTCTCTACACCTACGCTTACATTCATGTAGTTTACCTCATCTTCATCAAATCTTCGCAATTTCCAACTCTAAAGATGTACGGAACCTTCGGTGCGCGAGTGACAATCAGCCGGTTTTTTTTTTTCTATTTCACACACCGTGTCCAGTAGTTCGAGCAATGTGTCCATTCAAGCGAGGGTATAAACATTGAAAACAATATTAAGTCTGACACTGTCACAATTTTATCACCTTTTGCGTTACGATTACAAAAGATGGAAACTGTTTTCATTGCTGACAGGTTGGCTTAAAAAGTTTCAGGTGCATTTAGCTGCCTTCTTCAGACTGTAACTCTTTTCTTCAATACGTCTCCAACCAGCAAATTAAAAACTTTGTGGTTGCCTACCCATGTGAGCATCGTTACCTCATTGTGGCGGAGATTTACCAGCCATCGTGCAATAAATAGTGAGCTTGCGCGTGTAGATGACGCTCTTTGCTCTTTGCTTGCATTGTACTTACCGCTTCAAGATATCAAAATGTCAAAATTACGTCAATGATCGCTGGCAATATTATAATCCACTGCGCCACCTCTCGCGAACGTCTGAAAAACATCCGAGAGTATAACTGTCTTTAGAGCTTCTCAATTAGCCGTTTGGAATCGGCATAAAATTGTAGATCCCCTCCATTCGTTCCAAAAATGAAACTCACACAAAACGATTGGTTGTGAGAAGCTAGGCCTTGGGTCCCTATGGACCTGTTGCGCCAACTATTATTATTATTATACACACGCATCATTTTGTTGACCTATAATCATTACTTCTCTAAGCTTCAAATTGTTATATCAGGTCTTATACTATATACGAATTGTAAAAACTACACTTTAATTAACTAAACGTAGGCAAATACTTAACCATCCAACCTCCTCCAAGTGGACCGATTGCGTCGTCTGCTCTGTTTATATAAAGCCCGTTGACTTAAGCTGGATGACGCCAAAACTTATAAATTGTGTGTCTGCATTCGATCTATAAATTTGAATACATTTTATCTACCCCTTTGACATCTATTTGGATCTATCCTCTCCCAACAGTTTCTATAGGATGTGAACTGAATATCAACAATGGAACACAATGTCAGTGTCAACACTTACTCACCCATTGATCATTCCAGAAATTCGTCAAGTATAATCGCGCAATTTTGTGATCCAAAAATAAAACACACTGCGCCCTTCTATATATTTTGTCTCCCTCCAAAAAGGGTTACAATCGCGCCTAGAACTATGCCACACTTTCTAGTTCCAATTCATTGCAAATACCTACTGTCTGATTTTGTTTTTCAAATCCCACCGGCTTATATGGCTCATTTATCTCCAAACAAACAGATGGAAAACAACAATAAATTATCACAAATGCAAAGCAGAGAATAAATAAACCGCGAGCTATTTTCTACACTATTAGCACCCATTCGAAAGATAAACCCCGTTATCTGTCGCTACACCAACACCATTGAAAATGTTATTAAAAATAATAAACAAAAGGTTTTTTTCATCTCGCGAAGCCGATGCCTCGTCAGTCTTGAAGCTCTCTACCCCGACTATTTAATATTTAATGAAACAGTGATAGTACTTGGAATTTGTATGTCCTGCAAAAGGCTAGAGGTTGTGTCTTCATCAGTGTGGTTTCTGTTTGAGGCTTCGGTGATAAAGTTTGTTTTGAGACAATTTAATTTAATTATTCAAATAAATAATGCACCGCTTCTTGCATGGAAAACGCGTTTTTATCTCGTAAAGATGTGTTGAATAAGTCAGTCCATTCAACATTACAAATCGTCTTTGAAATTCGAGGAGATAGGTTTTGCATATCCCGAGGGGCATTGCCCAACCATCTAACAACGTCTGCTTTGACTCGCCTGCGACACATACATACCTTGTCCGCAACCGAACTCCAACCTTATCACACAGCACAGCAAGCACACAAACACCTTATCACCTAAGCTGCACACACAAAAAACCATACGGAATCCACTGCCGATGACGACACAGCAACCTCCAAGCTCCTGTGTCAGATCGTAAACATTCTAAATAGCCCAGATAAACTTATATCTTACTTGTATTCGCAATCGCAATACACAACAAAATACGGTGCGCGAGGTATTCATTTCTCCTTTCAGTTGGCTGTCATTCAGAGTCTGGTTTCTCAACGTGTGTCTCTGCAGGGACACACCAGACTCTTTACGGCACAGTACCTAGCATCGTCAGGTTAAATTAAATAAGTCGCGCAAAGGTACTGCAACTGCAAGCGAGTCACTAAACACGATACATGCGAAAAATCCACATACACTGTCCGCCCTTGGTATTCATTTCTCTCAAGTCGCCGAAGCATATCGTGCTGACAATGATAAACGACTCCTTTGAGTTCTCTTGTAAATATAAAAGCTTGCGTATTTTTTTTTTTTTTTTTTGTTTACTTGTATAATAAATTTAACTTGTTTTTTCATTTGTTTCAGCTGACGACGATTCAGACACCAGTCCACATGACTTGGAAGGCGGTGGATCGGATTTGGAATGCGGGCTGGCTGACTTGAATGGATTAAGCCTGAATTCCCATCAGAACAATGGACACAATTCGTTTGCTCAAATTCCGGTGAGTCGTGGCTTTAATTTTGTGACACATCGAAAGCTCCTACAAGTTGTATTCTCGAAAAAGGTTATCTCTCGATAAAGTTTTCGAATCTTAACGAATGTAAACATTTGCTGTAGACCTTTCTCTAACAGTGTATATTAAGAAGCAAATTCTTGTTTAAGTCGGTCCTCGTATGTTTTTTTTTGGCATCCATTTCATATAATATGACTAACTTGTTCATTGTTGACTCTAGCTTTCTAGTTAGCGCAAGTGCACTGTCTCTTTATGGCCTTATTGTTGTTCGACACGTTTAACCGCTTTGTTTTTAATTTGTTTTATATATATAAAAAAATGAGCTCAACAACATTTTAAATATGTATACATACATCATCCGTGATAGTGTAGAGATTTTGGAAATCTTTATTGCCATTGGTTTTTATGAGCACATCAAGTCCTTGTCTGTTTTTGGCAGCTTAACTTGTTTAGTAACGTTTATTTCTACTCAATTAGTCGTTTGTTTTATTTCTGTCTATCAGCTTGTCACAGTATCGTTGTCGAACTTGTCAGGTGTTTGAAAATTCAATAAATAGTCGCACGACATTGAAGCAGCTTGCATCTAGTGAGGTAGGTTGGTTTGTCTGTCTGGGTAGATGACAAATCTACATTTCGTCTTTATGGGGTGAAAATAAATATCAATAAGAACTACACTGGAGAATAGTCCTGCTATTGGTATGCATTAAGTTATGGGTTTCATTGGCTGAGTTTTTAAATATTTGAGGTCCATTGTGTTGTCACAGAGACGTTTATGTGCACTACTCTAGGTTTTTTGAATATGAAAACATTTCCTTATTTGACTGATGTCGCCTTTTCGGTAATTTCAGTAAATCCCTCGAAGTGTTAGGGGATGTTTTCTTAATAAACTTTTTGTTTTTACTTAAAACCGGAATCGATTTTGAGTTGCAAATATTATAGAATGGTTAAAAGGTCCTTTCACGGTTGTTCGGTTGTTTGTGTTTAAGCAAAGCCTTTTGGTCTAATTTAGAGCGATTTGAGGATCACCACTAACTCGCTCAATATAACCTCCCAAATGCTTAGCACAGCCTTACAAGCGTCACGAAAATACTTGTAAACTGGTTTTGCGATCGTGTACTAGGATAACGCTCAATCAAAACAAAATTCGAGACATATATGAACAAGGTGGGCCAAATACAAGTTTCTTTTTCAAGAGGGGTGAAACCGCAGCTCCGAGGCGGCAAATCGACATCGCCCAGAGGGCTGATAACACGATTTAGGCATTTGGTGCGCAAAAGATCGATTGTGGCATGGGCTGTGTGGCATAGCGCACAATCCTGCATGAACCAGAGGTCGTCCAAATCCATGTCTTAAATTTCAGTAAAAAAAAAGTCGGTTAATATGGCTCTGTAACGCCCACCGTTGACCGAAACGTTGTTCACAGCCTCATTTTCGGAGAAAAATCGTCCAACGATACCACCGCTCCACAATCCGCACCAAACTGTCACTCTCTGTGGACGCATTGGACCATGAGTGTTGTCCACCACCATACCAGTCTCACTTTTTGCACAAAATCGCGTGTAGCAGCCGAGGTGGGTGCTTCATTGCGGTCAAAACTTCTTTTCGAAAAACGCTCTGTTTGGGTTACACAGCGCTCACTTTGGAAATAAGTTTACAACATTTCCCAAAAAGCTTTACCACTGGATGGCCCACCCTTTACACCAAACAACCAGCTTATTTAACTTAAACGCAAATGATTGCATACCTGCATGCAGATTCGAAACAATTCAATTTTAATTGCGCATTTGTTTGTCTACTTTACTTGGTTTTGCATAGACAGATTTTCGATAAAACAAACCTAATGACAATTGGCAAAACAAACTGAACAAAATTATCAGAGAACTATCAAATATGACATCTGAATTTGAGATGCTTTTTAAATAATATCCATATATTTCTGTAGCTCATAGAGTTCTGCGCTATTATTTGCCCCCACGCGCACAGGACCAACAATTCTTAATTTTTCTTTTCAATTCAATGAGTTTCGTACCAGTTCTCCTTCCATGCTTAACGTGCAGCAGTTGACGCCATATTGCAGAACTGGTAGAATACTTATTCTGGTGCCTAGGTTATTTTACATGTGAATAAACTCTTGCACAACCTTAAAGTTGGTGCTTTCCTTGGTTGTCACTGGTCAACAACACATACGCAGTCTTCCTCACTTCAACCAGTTGCAGAATGTTTCAAAGCGAAGAGCGTTGTGTCAACTCGCTAACAGATGTCATTGACTGATTTATGTACCCACTTATAGAAGAAACGATCGGTGACAGGTTGACTGTCAGGTACAGGCCACCAAACAGCTGATACTTATTTTTTACGCACGATCTTACACCTCTTTATACGATCAATCATTAGGGGCAATGCTCAAACGAGTAGAGGAGATATGTCGGACTTGATCATTCAATCTCATTCTAGGGCTACCTAAATGATACCTAGCTGGTGAGACGGGCTTTAGGGTTTGTTATGACGACTAACAACCGTCGATGCCGCACCGAATGGAAAAATATCTGCTCGGGATTGTGTTTTTTTCTGTTTAAGACGACGGCTTCAGAAGAAATTTGTTTGGTATCTCGATATTTAAGGTACTTTTATAACTCACTTCTCACCTCATGTAACTGTTTGCTTGCGCTTGAAGTTATTTTTTGAATTATTTCCAGTTTCGAAAGAAATTTACTGTGGCGACGTTCAAGTAATTTACCCAACCCCAAGATGTATGCAAACTTCGATTAAGCCGATAGAAAAGTTTGACAAGAATTCCTACAGATTTCCTAAGACTTTTAAATTGACATTCATCTTCATTCTTGATATTTTGATGAACTATTCTCCAAAGAAGCAACTTTTTATCTCATTATATACTTTTGCTTGAGTTGCGTGGTTTAATGTTCGTTATGTGTTTTCAGCAATTTGACTTGGACCGGCAGCACCTACTCGGTGACCGACAGAGAAGCGGTGTCTACGAGAGTGTAATAGAAGACGGACTTGAAGGCCTGGAACACCAGGAAAGGTAAGTTAATATAATACGTTTACTTTTGCAATGTGATACCTAGCACACGGTGTGCATAAGACAAGGTAATTAAATCAAGTTTACAAATTTATTTATATGCGTAGATAGGCTGCTCTCTAGTAATTTAAATGCGCGCAAGTTGGCCTGCATTAAACGTAAACTACATTAAAATACATATAGTCATTTGCCGAAATGACATTTGACATGGGATCTAACAAGAAAGATAGAGGGGTTGATACCTCTAAGGGTTTTGTAATTTTACATAAACACAAAATTCTGATGGTGTCATTATGATGAGCGTAGATTTTTCTTTTTACTTTTCCACATTACATAAGATTGATGAACAATAGTATTTTAAAATCTGCGATTTTAGGATCAAATCAATCCACATCTAACTTATGTCAGAATGTGAGGTTGTTCAAACTCTTTTTCATAAAAAAGGTTTGCATGCTTAGATCAACGTCAACTTGGTAATGTCGTCATCAAGTAGTATGTCTTTTCGTCCAATGGGCCGCAAGCGATGAAGTTTGATCTCATAGGGTAGCAGGCCAAAGAAACAGCTAGTAATGAGTTCTTCCTGCATTATTAGTGATCTGATAACAAAGTGGAATCCTTCACGGGGACCTGCGACAATTGATTATTCACAATCGCATCAAGTTCAGTCCCAATTAATTCTTGTTTGAGTGAAAGTCCCTTCATTGCAGTCCCATTGTTTTTACTAAAGCAACAGAACTCAATTGTTTTGCTGAAACAAGGTCGCAATTGTTTGGAAAAAAGACTCCCAAAATTTGACTGACACACTGAGGTATGTCTGAAATGATTTTCCGGGCCATAATTGTCACCACATACCCAATAGAAATATTATCTAACTGAAAAAAAATACGTGCCTAACTTCTAATGGACGTAAACTCTCGTTTAAGAACTAATTGACATAAATTTCTGAAAAGTACCAAATAGGTAGGTTAAATTAGGAAACGTGTCTATGAATTTAAATCACCAATTCAAGAGGTATTCCACAAAATGTAAGCTGCACCAACAAAGTAAACATTAATTGATTTCTGTTCTGTTTCCCTTTTCTAAAATAATATTTTCTCTTGGCCACAAGCATAATAATACGTTATAACCAAAAAACTGAATACTGAACAGATGTATACCGCATCAAATAAAGTAAACTTGAGGATAAAAATACAAAGTTCGTATTATTTAAATGGAACGTTTATAGAATCGGCATAGTACGTATTTCCGGTAAAATTGGGCGTACAATTTTAATTAAATTTCGCCTTGCAATTAGAGGAGCTCTTTAAATAGTCCACCGATCACTTTTGTCCGGATGTGACTTTGTGTGGATTTTTATTCATTCACGACGTATTTGTTGTTCTATTCCGCATTTGTGTACTTTTAGTTTTGTACGTCTCAAGCCAAATGAAGAAATTCGACAAATAGTTGGAAAGTTTTTTCTTTTTTTTTCTCCGAGGCTGGTGTGAGATTTTTACTCACTAAAACCTCCTCCCACAATTTGTCCGTACTGCCACTAAGTTATGACTTATGGAGCAATTTTGTTATGACGAAGTTATACACGTTTGTCAGGCAACTATCCGGCGATAGTTCCTGCTCATTCCGCAATTTTAACGCGGTTAATAACTATCGGGCTAAGTCGGAAGGTTTAGTTCGTTGTAGACGCCGCAATAAAGTTGTTTCATCGAGAATTTATAAGCACATCAGGATGGCTGGACAAGGTCGAGTAACCTATAGGGGACACCATTATCGCCATTAACATAGGCTAACCCCCAACAAGGGCATCACAATGGGTCTAAATAGACCTAAGTGGGGTGCGGTAGGACTCGCTTTGCCGTGCCCACCCATAAATCTTACCTAACCTTCGTCGAGAATTTCACGGAGCGAGTTATTAACGTGTCCTAATAGACGATTTTTATGCTTTCGAGCGCAACTTTTCGTTTTATCCTTAACCGTGGTAATTCCGGGGTCTATATGGAGATCTTCATATCTAATGTACCACGATGCACTGATGAATGTACTTAACAATTTGTTTTGAAAAGTTTGTAAAATATTTAGATTTGTGTCACTGGTACAACGTCCACACAGGCTTTATCACTTGCTTATAAAAGAAAAGCTTGTTCTCCAGGTTAAGATTGGAATATTTTCCGAGTAACCAATAAAGATTTCTAAATTTTAAGTTATTCGCATTTCTTTTTTACATGCGGTCTCCATTTCAACTTTGTGTCGAGAGTCATTCCGATATATTTGGCCTCATTTGCAAACGGAACTTGGACCGAATTTATAAATACAGTCAGGTTATTTGTTTGCTTATATTGAAAATCCACTTGAACCTATTTCGTTTCGTTAAGAGCGATCCTCCAGGAGTTTGTCCATTCATTGACCCGATTAAGCGCGGCTTGTAATATTTTGTTAGTTTCTTTAGTCGTTGTACTAACTGTTAGTGTAGCAGTGTCATCGGCTACGGTAGTGCAATCTATTTGCGGTATATCACGCGTAAATAGTCAGTACAGGAGTGGTCCAAGAACGCTTGCTTGCGACACAACTGCCCTTATTTCCTTAAATTCGGAATATTTGTTTCCGTGTTCGACACGAAAAAGTCTATTCTCTAGAAACGATTCTATAATTTTCCATAACCATTCGGGTAGAAGTTGTCTTGATTTGCAGTTATGGCCATCATGTCACACATTATCAAATGCTTGCGAAACATCCAAGAATACGGCAGAGCAGATTTTATTTTCTTCCAGAGCGTTCTCTATTACGTCAGTTATCCGATGCACTTGATCGATCGTCGAATGTTTGCTTCTAAAGCCGAACTGGTGGTCAGGTATAAGAATGTTTTCTTCTATCAGTGGTTGTAAGCTTCTGAGTAATATCCTCTCAAAAATTGGAGGAAGCAAGATGGCTCTATAAGACTTTTTTTGCCTGGTTTTAGGACCATAATGACTTCCGCGACTTTCCATTGACTTAGAATGTATTGTAATCTGAGCGCGGCGTTCATAATGTGAAGAAGCTTAGTGAATGCTTTCCGAGGCAACATTTTTAGGAGTTCACCCGTAATCAGGTCGTAGCCTGGAGCTTTTTTGGGCTAAAGTTTCTTTATTTCTTGCCCGAGCTCGGTGAGTGTAGCGTTTCTTACTGCATTATTTTCAGTTGTTCTGTCCGACGCATTAATACTTCCATTGAGTGCTTGACAAGCGAAAATGTTACCAGTTTTTCTTTATTATTGTTGGGCTTATCTATTTTTTCCGGTTTCGAGGTTTTGGGTAACCGGGTTTTAAGTTTTGGGCTCTTCAGATGCTTCTGTGCCTGTTGCAAAGTGAACGAAATGTTGGAAAGTGATTAGGCAATTCATGAAAGGATATCGGAACTACTCCGAAAGGAACTGAGTGGATGACCGAGCAGTATGCCACGTCTTTTAGTATGATATCAGCTTGTCAGTGTATAATAGGTGATCAACGTTCTGCGACTGCCTCTGCGACGGAAACACGTCGTCGTTCAAAAATCTGCACTCGCAAATGCCAAAACCAGATGATTTTTATTGAATTATTTTGATGTAAGGGCTTTTCAGGGATGACAAGAGCTTTTCTGTGGGGGCAAAGCGGGGGGGTCCCAAGTTCGATTCTCGGAAAAAAACCTGAATCAATCTTAAGGTTTCTTTAAACTGCGCCACCTCTATCGAATGTCTGACAAACATCAGAGAGTGTAACTGTCATCAAAGAGCTTCCAATTAGCCGTTGGACTCGGCATACAATTGTAGTTTGTATATCCCTTACATTCGTGGCAATAATGAAAAACTCACATAAAACGAATGGTTGTAAAAAAACTTTTTAAGGGATTTTCATATTTCTGAAACTTTGAAGTGTAACGTAGTCTTCTAAACAATTATAATCAAACACTCGCCGTCTTAAATTTAGAAATACCATCTCATCGACGCAGTTCCTTGTAAATCTGTCAAACGACTACATGTACGAAAAATGTTCCACATACGCCTCCGAATATTTTCACAGCAGTCATAGTTTTGCTTGACGCTATGGCTCGGTGGTTAGTTTGCAGCACAAATATCTGTCTATTCCTTTATAAATAAGCCTCTCTTCTTTTCCTACACAACAACGTAATCGTAATCAGCAGAACAGCACTTGCTGTTTTTAGTATCTACATTTGTTGGAAAACAGATGACGCTGCAAACCGACTTGACGTTTGTTGGTGATTCGAAAAACAGCCAGGTGGCGTTTCGAATCCACTTGTAACTGCGCAATATGACAGATGTCATTTTCGTTTTATCATTCCAATTGAATTTGACGGACTTGCTATTGCAAGACGTCAGATATCTGTCGAAAAAATTGCATTGTGCTTGTGAGGTAAACCAACTGCATTTTATTTCGTTCCGATGCAATTGAATTCGGCTTTTTGCAGCCCTCCATTATAACTGCTGCCCATACTGTTTCAAAAGTAGGCAACAGAAAATCTCTCAATTATTATTTCGCCAATTATTATGGCTCTCAAAAAAAGGCTGTCGATCCAGCTAATGGTACCAGTTAATGCAGTTTAAATATCAAAAAAGCTGAGCAGTTCTTCAGATGCAAAGTTGTCAATTTCGTCAAGGGGCGGTTGTTGGCCCGGGATCAGTCTATGTCCTGAGTGTGGTGATTTTTCTCAAACATACTTCTAGACGCAGTAAAACTTATGTATACTCGCACATTTTTCGACACTCTAGAGAGCGTAGGTACACAAAGATTACAATTCCCTAGGAAGTTTCAAAAATTGAGATGTGCTACAAATCCGGGATATGGATTACATTCGAGCGAACATTCGCATGTAACGAACAATTTTTGAATTTCTTATGAAATTAATATTAAGCAGGGTTGTGCATTAGATGTCAGGCGGCCACAGCGAGCGATGTTGAAGTTTGCCCTCGGACGTACTGCAAAACTTCGGGGTTCTTTATACCGCCAATAACAGGCTTGTAAAAAATGAAATTTGTCCTTCAAATTTCAACCCACAATTGCTTAGAATCGAATGAAGACCAGTTCTTCTGTTAATCCTTCTACTCATGCTCTGCATTATACGAGTATGGAAATAAAACCCCTAGAGTAATAAAATGTAATAAAATTAAATTAAATCTCACACCGGTTAAATAAGCCGGTAATGCCTAGTTCCCTGCATTGCCAGGGGATTGTTTGTTTTCGTTTACACAACATCTTATATTTTAGCTGACCACTGCGGCTTTCCATCGCCCGAACGATTACAGCTAGTTTTAATTAAAAGACCAACAATTTGATTGAAGAAAATCGGCCTTAGCTATTTTCCGTCGGAACGGAAAATTCTCCGCAACGCATACTCCGTCGGAGGATAAAATTACATTCGATGTATTCGTTTTCGAAAAAGAATAAGCAAAATGCAATGACGCATTTAAGTGACGTCCTCGGTATTTTTTGGTGCTCTTTTTTTCGCTTGATCTTGACCTGGAAACCCAAATTTAAGCAATAAATAAAAGAATTGCACTGCTTAATTGTTTGTTCATTTAATTGCTTACATTTTACTAACAGTTCACTCCAAATCCGACTCATTCTTGTCAGAGGATAATGGAAAAAAATTCTCATGGAGCCACTCATAAACAAACTAATCGGAACAATGCTCCGAACAGCTGTTTGGAGGAATACCTCGAAGCAAAAACCCTCCCAATCGTATGAAATCGGAGAATTTTCCGTTATACCTCGATAGGGCCGAATAAGCTCCACCTTCATGGGCGTAACGAACCCATAAACTATACCTTCATCCGAGTCATATATTCCCTTCAGCCTTGAAGCTTTTTCTACATTTACACGTGTGGCCGCTCTATGGCACGTTTGCCATACTTCATCATCAACTTTTTTTTAAAAGAAACAAACTGCAAATGTCACAACAAATGAAATGTCCACACAATGTTGTGGTAAATAAATCCTTATCAAAATATGACAGCCTAAACATATATCTGCATTGTTGTTATCTGCCTTATGTCCCGTGTACACTTTTCGCCAACCTTATCACTTTGCCAACAATTATTCGTCTCCATCATAATTTTTATTGTAAATTAAATTTGAACAGCACTCAACTGCCATGCGTTTGCATGTATTTTGCCACTCTATTTACTAGCGGTAGGAAGAATTTATCTTATGACATGTTGCTGCTGCGAAATACGATTTCTAAACATGGCCGACACATTTTGTTTTCGCTTACAAGCAGCTAGTTTTTGAAGGCACGTTACGATTACGTCAAAGTTTTCAAGTAAATTATTCAACCGAATTGAAACTTGATAGGTGTCGTCACCGAGCAGGAGTTGGACGTCAGAGTCAGTGGCCATGACAGACACACACAGACAGACACAAGGCAGTCATAGCGACTTGCCTTTCCGTTGGTGGCATGCGATAAAAATATTCCTAATCGTTTTTGATTTGTCTAACCAAAAACAGTAAACGTAGCTCATTTATTCTTATCTTGGACAAGTTTGTTTTATACGCCAAATATTTACCACCGGATAATATTTTATTTGAAGCGGGACTATGAATTTGGAAGCCTTGGTTGGGGTGATAAGAACGAAGTTAGAAGCTATAAATATGTGGAAGGAATGTCTTTGTTGGATGGTGTATTAGCGTCACTCACTTCAATCTCAACTATACCAAAAGCTTCCGTACTCCTTAAGTCACAACTCGACTAAACACACCCATCAACTCTCGCCAATCGACTCTCTTTTAATTGCAGCCGACTTCCAGTATATCTGGAAATATTGCTGGTTGTTGTGAGGTTGGTGTGTTTAGTGCGAATTGAGTCGCCATAGTTTTTTTCTGTCGTAAATTGATATATACTTCTTCTACAGCATGTGCAGCACACGCATCTCCATTGGTCGTTCTTAAAATTCATTTCACTCTTGTAATAGAAGTTATTTTGTGGCGGCACCACCGCTGGCACCATCTTTACTATAGGATCTCGTCCTCTGTTGACAGAATCACCCTAAAAACCCCTAAACAGGTACTTAGTACGAAGTTGACCTCTTAGAATTTGTTTAGACGAAGATTGACCTCTGGAATAATGCCTAAAAAGAAGAGTCAGAAGAGGAACACCGCTGACCAATGGAGTGGTCATTCATATGGTTGATGGTAGTCGACGAGCTATTTTATAGGCACTGGAGCAGAAGCGTCTACGCCGATGACGTGAAACAGAAAATGTCCTATTAGTCCTCAGCGTGTGTATTAGAAAGTCGAAGACAGAAACCTTCTTCCCTACAAGGAAGATCTCCGGATCTCCGCTTTTAAGCCTCCCAACGTAGAGCTACATAAAGTCGGATCAAAGATGGATATCTCGACAGACGCAGTAATCGTCTGACAAAGTCGACCCTGAGCAAAAGTTGAACCAATCGGATTAAACAGGAAAAAATATTTGCAAGCTAATTGAAGCCTTTCGAGGACGATAAGTGTGTAAGTAAAGCACTACAACTACATCAAAAGTTTTAGGTACATGGGACAGACAGAATCAACCACTAACTAGGGGAAAGAGCAGCCGAATATAGATCAACGTTAGCAACGTAGAGATTTAAAGTCTTCTTGAATTCATATACACAGCTTTTAGCACAATTTCGAATCGTACTTCCTTCAACTTGTATAAATTATTACCTTACATACTTACTTTAACTACATTTTAGGGGGGTTCTGAGCTTAAACCGATAAAAGCGCAGATGGAGTAGTAATAGTAATAAATGCCTCCAGTTGCACCCAACGAGGTAGTTTCGATCGGCTTCCATAGGTGAGGATGAATTCTTCCTTTACTTAACCTCCCTGTTGGAATCAAAGGCTGTGTTCCGGAGCCTTGGTTTTAATAGTAATCCAATACGACTACCTCTCGCTTTTTTTACCTGCTAGAAGCAGACTATTGGACTTACTAATAAACAGTTTTAGTTATATATATAATTGGCGCAACAGGTCCGTAGGGACCCAAGGCCTAGCTTCTCGCAACCATTCGTTTTTTTGTGAGTTTTATTTTTGGAACGAATGGAAGGGATGTACAATTTTATGCCGATTCCAAACGGCTAATTGAGAAGCTCTAAAGACATTTATACTCTCGGATGTTTGTCAGACGTTCGCGAGAGGTGGCGCAGTGGAAAAAACCCTAAGTTGGAATTTGGGTTTTTGCGGGATTCGAACCTGGGACCCCTCGCTTAGTAGTCCAACACACTAACCACTAAGCCACTGCTTAGTGGTGTTCCGACTCTAAATTTTAGAAGTTCGCAGTGGCTTTATTTTTCCATTCAAATTTAGAAATTTTGAGCTTCCGTAAATTTAAAGTCGAGACTAAAATCTGTTATTCGCACAACTTCAAAGTTAAAGCTGGCTTTTGTGACGTTTTGTTGGATTTGTCGATCTTGTGCCGCTACTTGTTATTGGCACATATTTGGTTTTGTCCTCATTTACATATGCAAACATGTTCACAGACATTTGCAAACCCGGCTTCTGGTGTCGGCTTCCGAGCTCCAAACGTTCTCAAGTATAAAGTTGAAGAAGTAGCATGAGAGCTCTTTTTTTAGGCACCAAAGCTGTCAATGAGACCGTGTCGGACCTTGGTGTCATATGTGACATCAAATCGATAAACAAATGCTACCATCGATCTGAACTGCTACGAGTTGAGTTCGCTAGGATCTGTGACAGACGGTTGAGTTCCTACTCACTGCTCTTCCATGTGGTTCGGAAGTTATTGTTATTCGAGTTTTTATGACAAAGTAGAGAATGAGCACTTATACAGTCGTATTGTCTCCTGGACTTGGTGCAGTTAGTAACAAGCACGCGGTGTGAGCGGTGAATCGATAAACAATTCAAATTGATTAAGTGTCATGTGCCTCCTGCCCACGTCGAGTAAAGTCATTAGCTGGGTCACATACGTTACACATAGCTAAATGTCTACTCATTATTCACATACTCGTACATATATTTGCAATTAACTACTTTAATTGGACTGACTTTCCAAAACACATGTCCCATGGGAATATGTATTTTGTGCTAATGAGTGGGTAGCTGTACATTGACTTGCCGTCTACACACGACAACCAGGAATCTAACACATTTTCTTCGCTCATCGGGTGTCTGAGAAATTCACACACAGTCACACACCTTGACCTGAAACATCTGACACATGAATATTCAACTAATGTGAAAAACAAGATCCCCGCGAAATTACGTTTCTCTTCTCCGTGGGGTCGTGTTTTCGAACTTCCAAGACGCAGTAGCCTAAAATAGTTGAGCCCAACTACGTATGCCAGTGTTTATTTACCTTTCTAAAGCTTTCAGTATAAAAAAAAAACACAAATCTCCTTTCAAATTAATTCATTTTACACCGCCGGTCGGGAGAATGTTTTTGTTTGCATTTCACTACGAGAACCATATTAAGCTGCGGATACATTTGAATATTTATGGCTGTAAACACAGCCCCAGTCGTACGTACAAGTGTGAAGTAAAATAAAAGTAATCAATTGCCAAGTTTACTTTGCGTGAAAATGTAGATATATGGGATTTCGTTGTTGTTGTTGTTTTTTTTCTCCAGACCAAAGAAAATGTCAAAACACGTACAAAAAATTATAATTATTATATATGGGAGTATGGCATTAAACACAATGAAAAAGCGTGGCGATAAAAAAAAAAAACAACAACAGTCAAGTTGAAATGTCACTCATCGTCATTCACACCCAGCGCATTGTCATTGGACGTATGCGACTGGCCCAAAACCGCTTCGGCTCAGCAGTTTAACGAACTCGGTACATTGAATTATCAACCAGATTTAACAAGCAAAAAAGTCAATAAACTTATTAAGTCTGGGGCTATCACATCACTTAAGTCTGTTATGTTAAGTTCGATCAGTGATTCAATTATCGTTTGCATTGATGGTAATCAGTTGGCCATGAATGGTTACAGCTGACTTCATTAACAGCAAACTATGTAAATATATGAGGCTATTTACATCGAATCTATGAATGGCGGGTGGTAATGAGGAATTGTTTATTTGTATGTGAAACTATTAATAGTTGTACTGTTTGAAAACGCTTCTTCATTCGTTGCAAGTGGAATTGCATTCAACCTGACAGGCATAAGTCCACGAGAAATAAATCCATTGTGAACTTCAGTGGGACATATTTCATATTTCAAAATTATGTTTGGGACTAATGTCCTTCCGAAGTGAGACACGTAAGTCCATAAACAATATTTTGTGGAATCATGTCCATTTTAACATGGCTTGATCTTAAAGAAAGCCTGTGAATTTTAAATCGTTTTTTATATTGAATAATATTTAATTGTTTAAAATGGAAATCAAACCAAGATATTATTTTGGGCGATCACGAATTTTTGACTTTTATTTCTAAAATTTTCTGAAGCAACAACAAAAAGTTCTTGGAATCAATAAATTGAATTTTAGCTTCGGAAAATTTAAGAAAATAAAAGAAAAGACTGACTCAAAGACTTTCTTTGAAGCCCATTACTTTTAAACTTGTTTTTTTTTTCCTTTTCGTTGAATAAAGGTTAAATTGTTATGTATAAATTAAGAATGAGGGTTTTATTTTTATGGTTATTTTGTAAAAAACAAAAAATGTCTGAAACGTGGGGTTTGACTTTGTATTTTCTACTTACAAAATGTTGGAATTATGTCCTTTCTTTGAAGAATATATTATGGACTTAGAGCATAATTTAGGGCATAAATTAGGAACTTATGTCTCGTGGACTTATGTCCTTGCGCCAAGCTAGAAGGCATGGAATGCATTTGTGCAGCAGGGGGGTGTCAGCCACAAATGTGAGCTCATTTAAATCGGTGCTTATGCAGCTTGTATTTGGAATGGTAATCAGAAAAAAGCCACTGGGCTTCACTAGAATAGAGGCGGACAACTTTGGGAGGCAACATTTTTTATTTCTCCTGCTATATGATGAGGGGGAGTAGTCAAAAACAACGCTTTTTCTAGGTGAGGTTATTGCAACACAACAACAAAAAAAGAACGATTGCAGCAGTGCTACATAGCTCGATTTTGAAGAGACGCTACTTTGCGATTGTAATTCCTCGAAACAGCTCAAATGATCACAGGCAGCAACTGACTCCGTGAAAAAAAACTATAACAGTTCATCCCTCTGTGCACCTTCTCTTTTATTTGGCAGTAGTAGTGTGTTGGACTGGTATGTTCGATTGTAGATAAAGTTCTTGGCCAATTTGATGTTTATATACATTTCTTTATTTATTTATTTCAACAAATAATGAAGTTGTTACTTTGTTTTTATTTAAAAAGTTAAGTACACAATAAGGATAAGTTTATTATATGAGGTAACACAAAAGGAAACTAAAAGAAATAAGAGAAACGCTTCATACGATTGTTCGCATTCTCCTTGCATACCCAAATCAAAAGTTTCAATCGAAAAAGAAAACATGTACGTGTCGTTTTACTGCGTTTTAGCATCCGCTCCTACTCTGCCCAGATACGTCACAATAAATGAAATTACTGCGTCGCAATATTAATTTTCTTGCATTTTTTGTTGTCGGCTGTCTAATTTTGCAACTAAAACAAGGAATCAAGCGAATGTCGTGATCTTGTAATTCTTTGATTCATTCCTCAGCCACAAACAATTTCGTACTCAGCGATTTCTTTTCAAAATTTGAGTGTGCGTTTGATGCTTAAATTTAGACAAAATGTTACCATAGTCTTGTTGTTTTTTTTTTTTGTTTACAACATTTATATGTGGACTGGAAAAGTGACAGTGACTCTCTTAGGTCGACCATCTTTAATAAAAAGGCTTTTGGGCAACTATATACTTAAAATTAAAAATAGTGAAGTGCAGCTTTCCTCAATTGTTAAACATATCCTGTGAACCCGGAAAAGATGGTAAAATTCAACGGCCGGCGTTGTCGCTTTCCACCTAAATTTATTCACAATCTGCCAAAAAAAAATTAAATATTATTTTATCTGTCACTACTTATAATAAAAAAGTTTTGTATGTGGGTTTGGATTTGTTAACCCACCCAATACGTGTGGATTTCTTAGGTGTTTTAATTCTATCATTCCGAAGGTATTCGAATTTAAGTTTCTAAAAAAAAAAAAAAACAGTCAAAGCTAGACCACCCTGTACACATATGAAATATAAAGTTACAAATAAACGCTTGGGGGCCAAATCTCACTGGAGCTGTTGTGTTTGTTGTTATTTTTTCGTGCTTAAGCTGGCAATCAGTCGTATTAGGTCGCACGGCCATTTTATGATTTGTTTTATTGTTGTTATAAGCATTTTTTTAAATGTTGACACTTAACTACGTACGTTGGAGTTAAAAAAAAAAAAAAAAAACTGCCTTCTTCGAAATAGATTTCGAGTCATATGACGATAGCAAACTCGGTGAATATTCAAACTATTTCAACAAAATGAGCCAAAGAAACCGTCGTCAACCAGATTAGGGTCAAGTAGAAAGTAAGCGCACAGCAACAACTAACTGATTTCCTGCTGCGATAATCACGAACACATGTGTTCACATGAAAGGTTTATGAACTACCTTCCTGCCAATTCGATAGGGCACTCCTTTTTTGCCAAGCTTCCCTTAACGTGGCGTGTGCGCCATCCAACACAGATGCATACCGTTTGTGCCTTATTTTACGACAAAACAAAATAAAGCTACCCTCGTTTTACAGCTCTTTTTTTTTTCTTTTCTTTTAGTTTATGGCATGCAATTAGCTTACTACGGAAATAATAGAAAATCCTTTTATTGTTTTAAAACAACTGTTGCGAGCTATCTTTTCATTTGGGTCTATATAAAAGTACAACATTACCAGTTAGAATGGGTATATGGTTTTTATTGTATTTTTCTGCTCCTTAGATATGCAGTCCTTGTATGTTAATAAAGGGAGTAGTGGTTTTTATCAGTTGTGGTTATTCACTTTCATGGGTGTAATTTAGTTTTGCTTGTGCAGATATGAATGCCGTATGCGGAGGGTGTTGGTTTTTACAGACAAAATGTTAAAGACAAAATTTCCTGTTTTTGCTCTATTCAAAACACCAACATGGTTGCAAAAACATAGAAAAAGAAACTATTATGCCCAAAACACATGTGCGTAATTCAATGCGCAGCAAGATTAGAATACACACGTTTAAATGGATATTGCCACACGTAAATTCTGCACTCACTGAAGCACTGCAACGTGTCTCAATTTCTAAATTTGCTGCAAAATTCGAGGGTACCACAACACAAAAGAAAATAAATCGCAATTTCAACTATTTGGCTTCATCGCCTTTTGACTCTGCTGATCGTGTTTGTTTTTGTTTTGGTTGTAAACACATCAGCTTCTTAGTCGACGAATGACAGCAGCCCTGTTAGCCGATGCAGTGCATGTCAAACAATTTTCTGCACATCTGGGGTTGAATTACCGCATCCGTGATCGAGTAATAGGTGACTGAATTTGTTATTGTTTTGCTTGTAAAATCCACAAAATTCAGTGACGTGTGCCTCGCTCACGGATGCGGTCCACAATTTCTGCACATATGTTTTGGGCATTACACATCTTTCACTGCTTATTTTAACAAATGTTGGCATGGTTACACTGTTGTAAAACGAGCTTGAAAAGGTATTCTTGTCAGCCTATTTGCACATCTCGCTAACATTTTTCCTACCTCTTATATCGAAGCACATTTGTGCTTTTCGTTAAATAACAGCTGTACACCAAACTTTCATTGGCAACACTAGCCTACTTGCTGTTAACAGTCCTTTCTGGAGGCAGATCGATTATGTTATCACTGAACATGGACTCCACCTCTCTTAACCACATGCCCACTCATTGTCATGAGCGTTGTCTGCATCATTGTCGACAGGCGTATAGAACAGGGCGGCGATAATGTGTTTCTGTAATTTGAACACGACACCCTCTACTGAACATTTTCAAGAAACATACCCTGGTGCGTGGTGTGCGTCGATTATATAGAACCAACATACTAAAAATTATTAGTAATGCTTATTGCTGCCAGTTAAAAATGCCGCTACCTAAAATAAATATAAGAATGGTACAACGGACGTACCAAATTTGGAGAAAAGTAGTTTGTTAGCACTTCAGTAGGAACTCTTCACATACATTTTTGATGGGATTATTAATCATCCTCCTCTTGGAATAGTAAAATGTGCAATATTCTGTTCCTAAATGCATCAAAATTGGTTTGTTCGCATTTCACCAATTCGTTCGCTCGCTCTCATGTGAATAGTCCTTAAGAGACGTGCGACCTCCCTGATGAAGGTCAACAAGTCATTAGTAGCCGAGTGCATTAGATCTGCTGCTGTACGAGTCTCTCTATTAACGACACGTTTTCTCAACCAATGAAAAGCCGAGCACTCACAGAAAATATGTTTAGAGGATTCGACATCCTCCAGACAGATTCTGCATTCTGTTTCCGGACAAAGGTTTATTTTGTTGAGGTGATATCTCTAAGGCCCACAGTGACCTGTGAGGATTCCCACTAATTTTCTTATATTATCCTTACTGAGCGTAAGGGAACAAGGCTTACCTAATCGTTTGGATTGTCTTGGACCAGGGATATTTTCCCAGTGTTCAAGACGAAGTTGTTTTTCCCATCCATTAATTAGCCTTAGCCCAATTGACAGTGCAGTAGGGTTGGTTCTGGTCCATAGAGAAAAGATTCGGAACCAGCCCTAGCTGGTTTGTCTGCATGTTCATTGCGTGCAATACCTTGATGGGCGGGTCGGGTACCCAGCCAAGTTTTACCTTGCCTTATTTGGTACAATGGACTAGTGTTGGACGCTAAAGCTTGTAAAGCTGCCTGACTGAGAAGATTTGTATGATGGCTCATTTAATACCTTTTTTTTTTTGAGATTAGATCAGCTCAAACTTGGATCGCATAGATTTCCGCTTGAAAAACATTGGTACACATTCCAATGGGTATCGAGACTTTGGTGTTGGGTCCAAAGACACCAGCTCCAACTCCGAAATCCGTTTTGATCCGTCGGTTCCAACTAGCGCGAATAGTTTCCCAAAACTGTTCTCCCTAACCATGGTGTCCGGGACGGAGCAGTACATGTCCAAGTTTGGGATAGGATTAAGTATTTTCAGGTGTCCCACATGTTCAACTGATTTAAATCGATTAACTGGCCTTTGAAATGTTTCTTAAGACTTGATGAGATACTTTCATTGTCATGCCTACTTTTTGGGGGCATTTTTCATGAACATGTACTGTTTTTTTTAAACTTCACTTCCTTTTGCTTGCAATTACTCAAAGAAAACTTAAGAGAGCCACTTCCATAGCCTTTCAATCGGCTGTAACATTTTCTTCTGGAAAGTATTTTGAAGATATGGATAGATTCATGTGGTTGCTAGCTAGGGGGCCATCTAAACTTGATTAGTACTAAGTGATCCAAAAGTAATGAGTATTTTTACATGGATGCAGGAAATTTTTATTATTCTTTGAAAATGTCCGGCTTTAACTAAAATAGACTTCGGGAAAACTGTTTTTTGATCTCTTCTCGGATCAACACCAGACGTTGGTTTTCTTCAGCGTCACTCTAGATTCCTTCATTGCTCTTGAATCAGCCCATCGAAAGTTCTTCGATTCAATGCGAGTATGTGGGACTTAATGTTCCTTTTAAGTTCTGCAAGAGACTTAATTTATTTATTTTCGTAAATCTTACCCTAGAAAGAAGTGTGAAACTTCTACGTTCTTCTACTTCTCGAAAAATTATCAATTTATCTCGGGTTGTTGGGGCAGTAAAAAGCACATCAACACATGCAATAGGTGCCCTAGATCTAAATAGAACTCAACCATTGCTGCATATCCTTTTGATTTTTTTTTTTTAAATTCTGATTCGCTCGTCGACCTGAGTTGATCTATTGCGCCATAGGATCAGAAAAATTTGTTTGGGCTATTACAGTTTCTACTTTCCCAGTGTAGCTGATGATGCTTTCACCAGAGTATGTCCTTACTTCATCTGGGCTTATTATTTCCCTGAAGGAGAAATTCCTTCTAATACCACAAAGGGCTGGGCATCCACATAAGATATGCTTAGTATCTGTCAATCAGTTGTTGGCTTTATTGAATTTATGTGCAAACTAATGTAAATTTCTTCTGTAATTCCTCCGTACACAAAGCCCATGCGATGTTAAGCTTGGCTGAGTGGCATCTATTCTTGGTATAGTTAATAAAAAAATGTTTGCGTGTATAAAACGTTGATCATTTCGAATGTTTCAAGTGTTTGTCCCCTCACAGGTTTCACTTGAAGTAGATTGCAAATTATAAACTTAACAATCTGTCAAAAGATATTGTCCCTATCCCTCTATTTATCTATTTTTAACTCTCATTCTATACGAAATGCCAGTAGAACATCGAAATCGAGATTGTATCAGCGGCACTTACACACGTACGCAAATCATTTTTAGCCTCTCGACGTACTTTCACTCACATAAAGGCTTCACAAGTAAACATCTCCTGTACCTGTACCTGTACCGAACTCCTACACGTTCTGTGTTTTTCCAAACCCGCCCTATAAATATCTGTCAATCGTCTTCCTCCTTCCCTCTCTCTCTCTCTGTCTCTCTCTCTCTATGAATGAATATATTCCATTGAATACACATGGCTGATAATTTTAATTCGCAATTGCACTATGAAACGCACGCTTCATTTAGTTTCTTCTTCAATGGGACGTAAATTGCTCTTAACCTTGAAGACCGTGATGTAATATTAAGTGACACTTGGGTGACCTTATAAGCAACCCCGCCCCCCAAACTATTTTCATTCTTATCATGGAAACTTTCAGAAAAAAAAAAAAACCTTTTTAACAAGGAACTCAATTGCAATTGTCCTTAAAGAGCCCTCTTCTTGTACATAAGATATGTACTACGAGTATGACTGACACTGAGGCGTATGAGTAATATCTTTCGTCATCAGCAGTCTCTCTTTATTACACTGCCAGAGAGCACATAAAGGGTTGATATTTGTTTTGTGGAAATTTTCAAAACATTTATTTCGATTGATGAACATATTTATGAAGGTCTTGACATAATCGAGCGGTGCATAATGATTGTTCCACCCATGAGTATGACTGACACTGGGGCGTATGAGTAATATTCTTCATTCACTTTTTTTTATAATTCTCCAGGAATAATAGCCCTTTTTTATTATCAGCCATGATCCATCCAAATACATGCACTTACAACAACAGCATATGATCCTGCTATTCATCGAGATCACGAATCATGATGTGAAAATTTATTGTACTATTTCCCACTAGGTGGTTTGTTTCATTTTTCAATGTTGGTGTGCCTGTAAACGATAGCCAAGCCACACGGTCACGTTGCCAGACTAAAATAGTCAACACCCTTCATAACACAAAAAATCAAAAAGCATTTTTTCCACATCGAATAAATTCCCCGTCCTCCGAGATGATTTTGCTTTTTCATTCATTAAATGTATGCCCAGACCAGCTATATATTCTGTAAATATTTCAATAAATGTTTCATAAACATTTATTTAACAAAAAAATTTTTATGAAATGTTTCGCAGTTCGTGAATAATTTGTTTCAGAAGTCTCCCTGCGTAAGGTGAGAGTTCTTTTTTTATTGTTCCTTTAACATAAAATACAAATGTCCAGAAAATCTTGGAGTAATGAAAAGTAGTTATTGGGAAACACGTTTCTCTTTTATCACAAAATATCACAGAAAAATCTATTTCTAACTTCAGTTTGTTCTTCTGGAATTTCGTGCTTAAACCGCTGTCATTTACTTTGTCTAAGAATTCCAATCTGAGCGGGCCAGAGGTGCAAACTGGAGTAAGATTTCCATTACATTTCGAACTGATTGTAGGTAAACTCATTTCCTTTTAGAAACAAAACACACCATATTACGGAAGCGGTGTTGTTGTTTTCGAGCCGCTGGCCGTGAATTTCCGACAGTGTCATTTCAAATACTTTTAATAAGTACTTAATCGGCGTCCACACCGGTAAAAACAGAAATGTTTGACAAGTGTTTATGAAATGTTTCTGAAGCAAATCGAGAACATTTCATAAATAAAAAAACCATTCGCTCGCATGAATACACCGAAATATTAGCAGCAAAATATTCTTTATTTGTTGCATATTTGACCATCGAATTTTAAATTAGTTTTTTAAAAACAATATCGAAAAATAAAAATTGTTAATTTGATTCATATGGTAACACCCCCGGCAAGCAAATGAAACCTCATGTCAATTGACATCCTATTGTGATGTCACGTTGTACAGAATGTTTGCAATATGGCTGGTGGCAATATGAAGTTTGTCATTTTCATACATTATCCGTCGTGTTTTGAAAGCAATTGTTGCCACAACACCAAAATGAAATTTTTCTTTGATCCGTATTGTTTTATTTTCGTGATCTGATTCGGATCAGATCACGCTGATAATAAAATACGACTAATAATAAAAATTCTGCCAACCTATAATGCTTTTCAATGTGTTAGCGCGTAGATTTTAGTTTAGCACATGAAAATTTGTCGTCCCTTGCACTGCGATTTAACAGGACATCGATCTTCAGCTTTGTTTGGAATTTTTACCACAAATGCATTTAAAGTCGAATATAAATGGCTTGTTCTTTGATTGAGTTAATAGAGTTAAGGCCACGTATTTCCCTGCATGATTGATAAATATAACTTGTTTCTTTTAGAACTTAAAAATCGAACAGAACGAATACAAATCATGGGAGTACGTGCAACTTTATTGGAAGGACCATTTTATGTCACTACTGTTTTAGTATGATTTCGGGCGTATAGAAGCGACTGGTCAAATTAAGCGTGATTTGGAAGTCCAATGGTTTGAATAGCTGCGGGAAAAGTGTATTAAATCCGCCAACAAACCAAAAAAATTGATTTCATTTACTGACAGGCAAATGAATCAGGTTACCTAAAAAAGGGACTTTATATTAAATTGTTCTGACAATCAATTTTTTACCATATTTCGTTTATATACTTTGTGATGGAATCGGCTCGGTGTTAATAGGGTATAACAACATGATTCTGGCAAGCCTCACAGATACCTCATAAGTCAGAAAACCCTCACAAGGTGAGGCGATATTTATTTTCTGACGTTTTCGTATTCTGGCAGAAAACTCACAAGGCACAACTTGTGAGGCTCAATCGAAATTGTGATCTCCATTAGAGCAGGTCACAAAATTCAAAACCAGTTATGACGGCTCAAAAGTATATTTGTTTTAGATGGCCCTGGTTATCCCTATTCCAACACACTTTATGACCCACATATAAAAGTGTATGTTGATTTATAACCATTTCGGGAAAAATATATATTTGTATCAAAAAAAACTAAGGAAAGTGGGAACATTGATTTGTGACAAATGTCGATAATAATTTATTTCCTTCCGTTCTAAAACACGAGTATTTCGCCAAAACAAATATTATTTTATATACTTTTATTAACTTCGTGTACGAGTTCGGACTTTAACCGCAAATTTTGTGCCAATTTGAAACTAACCATGCTGAGGTGAATTTTAAATATCGCAAGAGCTTGTGACTGCTCGCAACGGCAGAAACGGGCTATAAGAGATATAACCGATGATCGTGTAAAACCACACCAAGTAATTAATTTTTGGTGGGTTTTCATAATTTGCTTCTGGATTTGCCTCTTTCCGGAAAGGGCAACTTAGATCATTCATAAACCGAGAGAGCCAAGTGAACCGTGTCACTAAACACAATTATTCATTAAACACACACAAACCTTAAAACGAGTTTCAATGATACGCAAGCGTTTTGCTGTTGTCATTATGAACTGTCAAACAATACTGAATACATGTGTCAAAAAATTGTCAAAAATGTATCAGTCTGAAAAAAAAAAAACAGAAACCCCTTTATAACGGGTATATTGGTTGAATTTTATTGAAGTTGACAGCTGTCTGTTTGTCGCTTATTTCGCGTCTAATTGTGAAAACTATTTATATACTTCCATATCGCGAACATAGTTACATTTTATTTTAAATTGACGAACGACAGGAAATGATGTTTGTATTTTTTTCTAACCTCTATCTTTATACTTTCAAATTGAGTACTGTTGTGGCATAAATTTGTGAGGCGTTTTTCACATGTACTTCTCCCTTGAACTCGCATTATCCACCCCCGTAAATTTGCATTTCGTTCCCTAGACAGTGTGCTTTACTAACACTTTTTTTCACTCATTTTGAACCTTCAGATATTTTGTAGGTCTAATTTTTTGGCTAGTTATATATGGAAAGTTTCGGCTTTGTGAGCTGGTAAAATCTACCCTTGGCCCGTGTTCTGTAACTCATGCGATAAGTGTTAAAAACTTAGGAATTTCTTAATTTATATCGTTTTAGTGATAATTATAAAGATGTCATAATTACAGAACAAGGCCCTGAACTCTAAATATGATTATTAGTACCGCGCAGTTTGTATAATCTTCCTGTACCTCGTATACATTCGAATAGGTTTCCCTAGGTCCGGATTCTTTTCATCTCTGCAATCGCCACGCCGCCGACATCAACTATTTTACACGAAACCTGTATCGCCAGGAATTCTTAGAAGAACTAGCTGGCGAATGATATGCGAATCGTCAAGTTTTCTGGGTGTAGTTCCCCGTATAGCCGGGGATTCTTAAATGAACTCGCTTTCGAACGAAATGCGAATCGCCAAGTTTGATGGGTCTGATTTCGGTCAGTAATTTGCGAGTGTATCATAGAAAATTACCGATGGAAAAGTGTACAAATTTGTATTAGCTTTTGTAGTAAAAAAATATTTGCACATGTAGTGCGTTGACTGAAATAAAGTTGGGCAGCACTTACAAGTTCCTAGTTTTTTGTTGCGCTTCTTGAAAAAGGGTAACCGAAGGAAACAAAAATTACCACAAATATTCGTGTGAAAAAAAGATCCAAAAGTGTCAATTGCTCTCACTGCACCAATTAAACGACTCAATCATAGCGAGTTATATGCAACGCACACTTAAACAAATTCCAAAAAGCTGATTTTTAAATTGAAAACTATTTAACTCCGTTTGATCGAACACCCCACCTATGAGCAAATACGTGCGACCCTGTCGCTCACTTTAACTTCTATTCTGCCTTATGTACAGAGTATGCGTACTTAAAGTGAACTCTCTCTCTCTGAGCGCGAAAATGATTGACGAGCATAAGCGAGAATGACTGATTCTTTTCACAATGCAGGTAAAAGTTGCCTTCAGCATGCAAATCGTAAGAAAATAAAATCCGAGAATTGCTTAGGTAAGATCTTCAAACGCTTTTAATAAATATGCAACAACGCAAACAATAAACAAACTTCATCCCTCTCGTGGTACTGCTGGTATGAGTAGGTCTTCGCACACTCAAGCAAAATACACGAAAAAGAGAAAAAGCATCGTGCTGCTGCTTCTGATGATGCGGCTGAGTCTTGAGGTTGAGGGTGCTACTAACAATTAGACGGCAATTCGCCTCAGTTCAGATGTTCACTTCAACACGACGAGTTCGGTAAAGTTTGCCTCTCGCCGAATACGAAAACCAAGAAGCGGTCAATAATAAAACAATAAAAAAAAAAGAAACGAATTTCTTCTTCATCTTTGTGTTGCGAATAAGTTTAAATTTAGTTTCACAACGACGTGGAATAATAGAAGAAGCTGCTACGCACCGGGCTCGAAATTTGGTTGCTTTTTTTATACATTTATAATCATCCCTAGATTCGGGCGTATCACGAAATGGTGTAAAATAGAAAGAAAATCGAGTATATTAATAAGTTGTTTGTTCAGCGAAAAGTGTAATACATAATAAGTTACAGCAAATAGAAAATTATAAAAATTCCTTGCACCATCTCTCGTAATCGATAAGTAAAAGTCTAGTAGAAAGAAAAAGAATACCTCTTCGGGTGTAATTTGTGTGAAATTTTGGGTTGGCGCTCGCACTAGGATACATTCATCGCACACAACACACAAGGATGGCGATGGTGGAAGGAATGACGTCTATCGATTTGGGGCCTATCCCACAAACACCACCCGAATCGGGCAGTGGGAGTACCGATGGTGGCCTACAGGAAGAGCACATCGAGACACCGGAAGAGAGGTTTGTTTATAGTGTGTAGCAATAATGTCGTCGTCGTCGGTTAATACCAATCGGCGAGGGGCAGGCCGAAATGAATTAGAGAATTAGAGAAATTAAGAGTGACGTCTATTTGTACAGGAGACGGGACCTCCCATCGATTCCGATAATAATTCCGCTCGTTGAATGACAATGCCATAAAAAGTATATTTACTGTCCGATGCGTCATTCAACGGTGGAGTGCTACGCGTGTAAGGATACGCCGCCGTCCTTTTGCCGTTGTGTGTCCTTGTTGTGTCAGTGTCAAGTCGGGTGTGTTACTCAAAAGTGATGTCAGTAGGTAATGCGACGGTTGGGCATGGGAACTTTTTGCGGTTGATAAAATGTGTGAAGGTCATTTGAAGGTTGTTATCAGCTTAGTGTTTGGCGATGGTGTGTTTAGTTTGTGGTTTTGTTATCAGCTTTGGGGTGTTGGACGCCAGGCGAGTAAATTTGGCACGCGTCGTGCAGAGGTTATTAATAGTATGTTTGAATATGGTGTAATAGGTTTAAGTTTAACATAAAAGTTGAATTTTCTTATCTTTTTTTTCATAAGCATAATTTGTTGGTTGTTCATTTGTGAAGAACTACTAGCTGCGGCATTACGCGATTACATCATAAAATGTTTTGGTGTCAAAGATTGAGAGAAGGAGAAATATTTTGTGTGCTATTTTAAGGAGACTGTGTGCTATTTTAAGGAGACTATTAATAGCATGCTTGAACATGTTGTAACAGGTTTAAAGCCAAACTTGTGTTAATTTCAGAAAATGTACTTTCGATAGACACTTTCGCACAGTGTTTGGATTTTCTTATTAGAATCAATTTAGGCAAACCACAAAAACATCCGTATAAAATTTTGAAGAATGTTAAGAAAACCGCATCAAATATTTTATCTTGTGGTTTCGAGAGTATAAAACAGTCAAACTTGTGTTAATTTCAGAATATTTACTTTCAATGGACATTTTCACACGGTGTTTGGATTTTCTTATCGAAATCATTTAGACAGACCACAAAAACATCCGTTTTTAAAAAAATATGAAGAATGTTAAGAAAAGTATCAAAAAATTTATCTATGGTTTCGAGAGTATAAAGGCTGATTGTTGCGAAATTATGAAATTAGTTTACATTTTGTGTTCAAACATCAGAGTTAAAGTTAAATTAAAATGTCGTTGCTAAAGAAGCTGAATGTTATCGGGAAGAAGCAGCACGCTAAGCCAATAAAAAGCCTTAAAGAGCTGAATCTCAAGGAAAGATACAGCATTTTAAAAGCTGACAAATGTGCCTCACAATTCGGTGAGCAAGTGATGCTGGAGCTCCAGGAGTGCATCATTTTTCTCCCGAAGATATTTACCAAGGAGCTGACTGCAGATGACCTACTAGAGATGGCCAACTGTGACATAGAGCTGTTGGAACCACTGGGGCAGTCGTTCTCAATAGCTTTTCATGAAAAGCTAATTCCTAACATCGAAGAGCAGGTACAGTTCGGATTTCTGCAATCGCAGAAGCATGCTTTCTACGGAAAATAGTGGAAAAAAATAAATAAAAATTTATATTGATTAAATCAAAAAATATGTTTTGTATTACTTATTTTCTAACTCTACTTGATCCTAATACAAATGGTTGCTTTTCCTCTATTTTCGAAAACACAAGTTCCTACTCCTTAATTGCATGCATTTCGAAAATTTGTTGTTCTATAATGCTTTCTATCTTCTCTTTTTAAATGCATAGCGATTCGAGGTGTTGAATGACTTGGAGTCTCGAGTAAAACGATTTGACCTAAAGGGTCGTAAAATCGATTTTAAGATCAAACCCATCCCCAACAACAAAGAACCAACTTTATGGATCAAGGAGGCCATAAATAGCATGCTTGAATATTCTGTAACAGGATTGAGCTCAACAGATAAAGTAGGAATTACTTTTTATGGAAACGGTTTTTCTACTGAACGGGGAAATGGATGGATTAGTTACCGAAACTGTTCAGAGCTAAAATTCAGTGATGTATGGGAAATGATATCTAAAATCTTCCAGAGCAACTCAGAAGGTCTGAGTACAGATAGTTTTTGCATGACAATAACTTCTGTTAAGCTCCCTTCAGGGAGAGGGAACAACAGAAAGTCCAGTATGATGTACAATTCATTCGATGAAGAATGTATAAGACGGAGAGGTATAATATTCATTGAAAATAAGGATAATTTATGCCTACCTCGTGCCTTGGTTGTCGCAAAAGCTTACGCTGACAAAGAAGTTAGTTTCAAAAGGCTTAGACAAAATATTGATAAGCTTCAAACCCTAAGAACTTTGAAACTAATAAAAGATGCGCAGATAAATATACCAGACACAGGTTGTGGAATTCCAGAGCTGAGAGCCTTTCAAAATCACTTGCAAGGATATAAGGTTACTGTATATGAATACGGAACTAAAGGCCGAAAAGTGATTTTTGAAGGAATTTCTGAGGAGAAAAAAATAAATTTACTGTATTGCAACAACCATTATAGCGTAATAACATCGTTAACCGCCGCATTTTGCTGTAAATACTTTTGCGAAGTCTGTCGCGTACCATACGATACGAAAAGTCATCATAAATGTGGGGGCTCCTGTCCACAATGTCAGCAAACACCAAGTTGCAGCAAATCGAAAGAAATTCTTTGTGGTGATTGCAATCGAAGCTTTAGGGGTAAACCCTGTTTCGACAATCACAAAGCGAGCGGTTCTTCAAGAAAAAATTCTGTTTGCGAAATAATGAAGAGATGCCTACTATGCTTGAAAACATACGGGGCAAATAGAAATCATGTATGTGATGAATACTTTTGTAAACATTGTCGCCAACATGTTGAAAAAGATCATCTCTGTTATATTCTCCCTGATAAAAGAACACCAAAATGTAACAACTGTTTGTACATATTTTATGATTTGGAGAGTCGACAAGAGAGAATAATAGGGGAAAAAATATATAATGGTGAAGATGATGATGAAACAAAAATTTCGCCAACAAGAATACATGAACCCAATTTGTGTGTATTTCAGCAAAAATGTGACCACTGCCTGGATTTTCCAAATTTGTATTTTTGTCAAAAGAGCAAATTGACGTTGAATGTCATTAAGCAAGAAGAAGAAGAAGAAGACGTGGTATCCAAATTTGTAAAACACATACTAAATGTTCGGCAAAATTTTAAGAACGTAATTGTGATAGCTCATAATGGACAGGCATACGACCATCAATTCATTTTGAGCTTTATACTGGAAAAAACAAGTCTGACCCCCGAATTGATCATGCGTGGTACTAAAATAATATTGATGCAAATAGGAAATGTTAAATTTATAGACTCGTTAAACTACTTTCCTATGGCTCTGTCAAAGCTGCCAAAAGCATTTGAACTATCTCCTGTTTTGAAAAAGGGGTATTTTCCCCATTATTTTAATACCAAAGAAAATGCTGGATATATCGGAAAACTACCTCTTATTGAATATTACAGTCCAGATACAATGAAAGCTGAAGATCGCAATGTATTTTTGAAATGGTTTGCAGAACATCAAAACGATGATTTTGACATGCAGCGTGAGCTGGTCGAATATTGTATCAGTGATGTTAAAATTTTGACAGAGGCTTGTCTGAAATTTAGAAACTTGTTCCTCAGTCAGAGTAATGTTGAACCGTTTTTAGAAGCAACAACCATAGCGTCAGCATGTAATCTTGTATTCAGACGTAACTTTCTTCTACCTAACACCATTGGCTTAATTCCTAAAAAAGGCTACAGGTGTGTGGATAATCAATCAACAGAAGCCATCAAGTGGTTGATTTTGGAAGAAAAGAAGCGAAAAATTGATATAAAGCATGCATCTAAAGGAAGAGAAGCAGTTGTCAATGGGGTAAAAGTTGACGGTTTTTGCGAAGAAAAAAGGCTAATATTTGAATTCCACGGCTGCTACTATCATGGTCACCCCCTCTGTTTAAAACACAAACGCGATGAGCCTCTATACGAAGACGCAAATGACACCCTAAATCACAGATATGAGAGAACACAATCTAAAACTGCGCGATTAAGAAAATTTAATTACGAAGTCATTGAAATGTGGTCTTGCCAATTTCAAAGTGTTTTGCAGTTAATGAACAAAGAAGATTTAAGTTTCTTAAACACACATACACTGATACAAAATTCACCATTGAATCCTCGTGATGCTTTCTATGGAGGCCGAACCGGAAATACTTTTAATTATTATAAATGTAAAGAAGGTGAACAAATTCATTATATAGATGTATGTTCTCTATATCCATGGGTTTGTAAGAATGGAAAATTCCCTATCGGCCATCCAAAAGTGCACACCACTCCCACTACAAAATTGGAAGGTATAAATGGACTTGTCAAATGTAAAATTCTACCACCAGAGCATCTATTTCATCCTGTCCTGCCTGTAAAACAAAATAATAAGCTTATGTTTTCTTTGTGTAGAAGTTGCAGTGATGAAAAAAATCAAGAACAATTTTGCAATCACACTGATGAAGAAAGAGCTTTATTCGGAACATGGGTAATTGATGAAGTTCTTAAAGCAATCGAAAAAGGCTACAAACTACTTTCCGTTCTTGAAATTTGGGAATATGATGTAGTCCAGTATAATCGAGATACTAATTCTGACGGTCTTTTCACTTCAATGATGAATAAGTTTCTAAAAATCAAGCAAGAAGCATCAGGATGGCCAAGTTCATGTACATCCCCGCAGGAAAAAGATAAATATGTTGCGGGTTTTCTTGATAAAGAAAATATTGAATTGGAATTTTCAGAAATTTGTAACAACCCCGGAAAAAGATCTTTAGCTAAGTTGATTTTAAATTCATTTTGGGGAAAATTTGGACAACGTGAAAATCAACAACAAACTTGTATTTTGAATAATCCCTCAGATTTGTTTCAACTGCTTACACATCCTTCTGTAGAGGTGTTGCATATTCTACCTGTTAATGAAGAAAATATCGTCATAAATTTCGAAATGAAAGAAGAAGCAGCTGAGTCTCTATCTACAGTGAACGTTTGTGTTGCCGCCTATACGACAACTCTAGCTCGCCTAAAACTGTACAGTTACTTAGAAAAATTAGGGGAAAGAGTTCTCTATTATGATACGGATTCTGTTATCTACGTTAGTCGTCTAGGGGAATATGAACCCCCTACAGGGGAATTTATTGGCGATATGACGGATGAACTTGAAAGCTATGGCCCTGGAAGTTATATAACTGAATTTGCTAGTGGAGGTCCTAAAAACTATGCATATAAAGTCTATAGCACAAAAGATAATACTGAACATATTGAGTGCAAAGTAAAAGGCATATTTCTTAACTATAAAGCTTCTCAAAAAATTAACTTTGAATCTATTAAAAACGCAGTATTAAATTCTTCTTCAGACAATAAAGGCATACTAATCAACTCAAACAATATTCGCCGAACACGAGAACATCAAGTAGTTACTGTAACAGAAGTGAAAACTTATAAGGCCAAAGCGGAAAAACGACGTTTCCTAGATGATCACAGTTCCTCCCCATATGGATTTAAAAGACAACTTTGTAATTCAGTCAATTCTTCTTCTTCAAACTTATGAAATAAAAACAGAAAAACATTTAAAATTGTATAACATGTTTTTTATTTAAAAAAATATTTCACATTTGTTTTACTTCACTTATAAACTTACTTAGGAGATACACGTTTTGAAGCGCACAACATTTTCCATGGTACATACATTTCATCATTATATTAGGGCAAATTCTTTTTAGTTCTTTTAAATTAGGGCAGCTGTAGCTATCTTCAACATTTATGACTTCTACGTTTTCGTTATTGAGTACTTCTTTTAACCATTGCTTTTTTTCAGTACCCTTGACGTAAACAACAGAGTTTTGAATATTTTCTCGAAGATATATCATTACTTGAGTAAAATTCGTGAATCCTCCATCCCAGGTTAAACCATGATGATTTTGAAATAACCAGCGAGCTTGTCTACTTAGTGAAGGTGGAAGTTGATTAGAACTAAAGGGGGGTGTAAGAATAAAATGTTGGTGATGTCCATCGTAAAGAACAGCTAATTCCTTTAAAATAAACTCGTTGTTTAAGCCTCTAAAGCCCTGAAAATCTACAGTATAATAATTCATTTTTATGATATGATGTGTTTATAGTCAAACGAACTTTGCAACTGTTTAGTTTTATGTTGAAATTACCATTTTAAGCAAGCTTACGAACTTCTCCAGTTATTGGATTGTATTCAATTATACGATCATGTAAAATTAAACAGTAAACTGTTGTTGAAGGTGGGACAGCTGTTATTGTTTTAAGTTCAATTTTTACATCAACGGGTCCGGTTGTAATTGATTCGTTTTGGTGGGAGCAATCAATGACTATGATTGGAGCGACATCCTTAAATTCTTGTCTAGATAAGAGTGCTTGCGAATGTTTCTTATAATAGGAGTCTTGAAATTTACTATACATTTCATAGAGAATGGCATATCGATCGTGCTTAAATTTGAGATTTAAGTCTTCTCGGGGGTATGTCTCAGAATTCAAATGCACCTTGACATTACTTAAATCACAATGATCGAATTTGCTAGCATCTTTAGCTTTTTGATTTTTTCGATCGGTTTGTAGAGCGATAATAATATATCTTGGCTTTTCAAGCTGACTTGAAGTTTTAACTGTCCATATATGATCAGTAACCACTGGTAATGTGGGATATTCGTACATTTCCCAATTTCGAAAGTGAATTTGAATCGGCTTTGATTGTATTTGTTTAAGTAGTGTTAGCTTATCTGAATCAGCTAAAGTAATGTGAGGAACTCTCCACTGCAATTTAAAAATTGAAAGCTTTAATTCCTCATTTTCTGTAGAAAAATATGCATTCTCATTGGACCTCGTTCGAATTAGTATCAACTCATGCCTTGCATTTATAATTATCTTCTTATAATCTTCAGCAAATCCTAATAGATTTTTTAATGGAACACAAAAATTAAAAGTACCCGAAGTAAGTGATATGTTATCTTTTCCAGCCCATGATGCGTTTTCCAAATTTTTACTTTCATTTTCATTTAAAGATATGTAATTTTTTAGGGATGTTGTGATGCCAACATTTTTATTGCATTCGATATCTACGCCATTAAGTTCATAATGAATTTCCTCGAAAAGAAATGCGATAGCATTATTACACAATTTTGCAGTTGTAGATTTGGTATCATCGGATTTTGTGAGACCTCCTTCAATGTAAATGAAGCTTTCGCTAGGTAAAATGCACAGGTCTTGTTGATGTATGGGTATACGTATTTCATCGCTTGGATTAAAGGTCTGAAGAAATGGCGAGTAACTGTGGTATTCAAATTTGGATATACTATTATCATAGCTAGGTTCTTGACTGATGGTTAATATTTCGTTCATAATTTTTATTTTACGGTAAACCCTAACGACAATAGAAATGCTGAATTTTTAGGGGAGAGCTTTGGTCTCGACAGCTTTGATGCTTTGGTAAAACTAATCGAATGGTCACTTCCGGGGTTGAATATATTATTATAGATCAACATTATCGAGAGGTGGGGGCTAAATGCAGACGAATAGTTATTGTTTCTCCTCTAAAATTTATCAAATCTCCGTCCTGGTCTAGTAGCTTTAACGTGAGCGATGTTATTCGCTTGACATTCACTGGTAAATAGATTACATTTCTTGGAACTTCTATGATTTTATACCCTGGTCCTGCTTCCGGTGAAAATTCATGTATTGTGTGCACGAGGGTGTTATTAAAATATGAACCAGTAATAATATTACACTCAATTCGAATAACATTAACTTTATTTATATCAACTGGTAAATCCGACAGATGCAATTGATTTGCTTGTAGAATGCGTTTACTGAAACCTAGTAATTTCCCAATAGTTCTTTTCGTATTGAAATATATATTCTCACTACTTGCGATCGCGCTTTCCAGAGTATTATTATTTGCTTCTATACTTACAGATGTAGTGGAATTTAGACTTAACAATTTGTTAGAAATAAATAACGCAATGTCATCGATTTCATATGATCCTATCGGGATTTCTATAACATGTTCCCCTACATGAAACAAATTGTTTCGCCCATCGACATTGGGTATAGAATTGTATGTTTGAAAATCAATCAATCCACAAACGTAATCCTGATCCAGGTTCAAAGGCGGAAAATAATCTGCTGTTAGATGAGAAGTATTCCCGCTTAACGTAAGTGTTAACGTCATGACGACAAAAAACATAATGAAATCGTTTTTTATAAGCTCTTATTTTATTTCTTTATTTAAAATAACACTCATATAAGAATCTTAGACATAAATGTCCACAATTTACTGAATCATAATCCTGATACTTAAGATAATTATATTCAATTTGTTCACCCAAATAATTTATTATTTCAGCTGGTGGTTGAAGATTTCCAAAACTATCGAAATATTCAATGTGTTTGTTTTTTTTATAATATGCCACCCAATGTGTTCCTGCTCCAGTTGATGAATCTAGATTAACTATTCCACATTCGTTTCTAAATGGTTTACCATTTGGTAGTTCATCGCGCATAAATACTCCTCGAAAATGTGGAATCAATTCTTTTGCAAAATTTCTCAAATCTAGCTCATTCAGTGCACGATTGGGTAGCAAACTTAGAAGTTTTTTGTCTGTGAACGCAAATATAGTCCAAGTCCTTTCCTATATGGTTTCAGATGTAAGCCATGCCCTACTGAAATCGTTTCCATTTTTTGATTATGACGTTTTTTTTCCTCTAGAGTTTTTTTAGCAACATTTACATCGTTAACAGCTTTTACAATCCCCGCAGCTCCCCCTGATAAAGCTCCAAGAGCTGAAAGCCCGGCAAATAGAGGAACAAGAAATGGAATTACTCCTCCAATTTTGGGTACTGAAATAACTCGGGGTGTCGTTATATTATTACTATTATTCTTAATTGCTCTCTTGGTAGATGACAAAGCTAGTTTTATAGCTTTTTCAAGGTTGTGCGGTTTTTTTATTTGAAGGATTTTTTCAACATTTTTAATTACTTTACTAAAAGCGATGGGCCTTTTAGACCTAGATTTCTTATTACTTTTTAAACAGCCCATACCTAATTTTAGTTTAGCCTTCATAAGATTAGTAACCAATATTGCATTTGTTCGCTCAGTTATACCAGCGTCCTTTGATATTACTCGTTGCCAGGCTTTTTCAGATAAAATCCTATCTGCTATATGTCGCTCAGATGAATTTTTAAATTTGGAATAAGATATATCATGCTGTTTACACGCTTGATCTAGTAAATTAATTCCAGGGTCCCCTCTTGCTAGGCGTTCCTGGAGTTTTGTTCCAGGTCCACAGTATTGATATCCAGGTAAATGTAATTCAAAAGGCAATTTATTGATTGCAGAGTTTAATAAACCACTTCCCTTCACGATAAGTCTTTGACTGATAGAGTTTTTCGAAAAATCAATCATTTTATAATATTTACCATCTCAATTCGACAGTTTAGAACGTAGTGATGTTTTCTAATATAATCTTCACATTTATAGGAATACATTTAGTTTTTACCATCATGCGATTCATTAAACAACATCACCAATTGCCAATAAAAAATATGGATTCGATAAATAATATTGAAACAAAACAGAAAAAACATAGCAAACTATTACCAAATAGTATCAGAGGGTTAATTGCAGGTCCTTCAAATTGTGGAAAAACAAATGTTATGATGAGTTTAATACAACAACCGAATGGTCTTAAATTTGAAAATATTTACATTTATTCAAAATCGTTGCATCAACCAAAGTATGAGTTTCTGCGCCGAGCCGTAGAACCTATCAAAAATATGGGTTTCTTTACATTTTCAAATAATTGTGATGTCATACCCCCCCCGAAGAAGTCAAATCAAATTCTATATTTATCTTTGATGACATTGCCTGTGAAAAACAAGACGCTATTCGAAACTACTTTAGTATGGGACGACATCATCATATAGATAGCTTTTATTTGTGTCAGACGTACACAAGAATTCCCAAACATTTAATACGGGATAATGCAAATTTTCTAATTGTCTTTAAACAGGATGATATGAACTTAAGACACATTTACAATGATCATGTCAATTCTGATATGACATTTCAAATATTTCAAATGGTATGTACAGAATGCTGGAACACTAAATATGGATTTTTAGTTATTGATAAGGAAAGTTCTTTTAATGAGGGGCGTTATAGGAAGGGTTTTGACTGCTTCCTAAAACTATAAAAAGCTTATCATATCAGCTATGTACAGCATTCGAACTGCTATGTTTTATCAGAGCAGTTCTAAGGTGTACAGCATTCAGTCCGTAGCAGTAAAAAGCAGATCATCACGGATCAAAAGTAGCTGTTTTGACTGCTTCCTAAAACTATAAAAAGCTTATCATATCAGCTATGTACAGCATTCGAACTGCTATGTTTTATCAGAGCAGTTCTAAGGTGTACAGCATTCAGTCCGTAGCAGTAAAAAGCAGATCATCACGGATCAAAAGTAGCTGTTCATCATTCAAAAACCGTACACTGAAGATCAAACTTAATTTGAAACAATTTGAAAAACTGTTTCAAAACCTGCGAAACTTGCTAAAAGGCTGTTGTAAAAATAATAAATCAACATCATGATACATTTAAATGAAGAGCTAACAAAAGAACTTATTAAGACCACTGATACTCTACGAAAAAAATATAAAGCTCTAAGAAATGGGCGAGAAGCTTTGGAATTTCATTTAGAAGAAACTTTCAAACCAATTACAAAGCCACTTAAAGAACTAGTCGAGAAATCCGCTAATAAACAGCCGAATAAAGAGCAGCAAAATAGTTTTGTGTCTCCGCTTAAGAAAGTAGAGCATGATACTAATGAATTTATCACCCCCGATGTCACCCCCATTTCAAACATCAGTGACATTACCCCTAAAAGCTTTACAGCAACACCTAAAATTAAAAGAAATAGGAGTGAACGACAGCGTCGACGACAGCTTGTTCGCGACTTTGCAGATCAATTAGACCTTGAAAACCTTGGGGAAATCCCTCGCAAATACATAAATTTATATCTGAATAATTCAAACACCATTGATGATGGTGCAAATGGTTTATTTGAACTAATATTCAAAAAAAAACCCTGTCCAAGTCTTTACAATAATGAAGATTTAAAAACCTACAAAACCATATTGAATGCTACCAATGCTTATAGACGTTATCACGATTCGGGAAAACAAGTACTTGGACATAGAGGATATAAATATAAGGCGATTATAAAAAAACTATTGGAAGATACTACTACTAATGCCACCTCGTTTACGGGAAGTGGGTTAATGCAATTATCAAAGAAACAAAAAGACTATATCTTCTGGGATGACCCCAATGAGCTCGTAGAGCGATTGAAACTTCTAATTGCTTCACATCAAGCCGGACACAATAATCTCTCTAATGAGATTGTTTCAATAATTGAAGAACTAAAAGAAGCCGATATTATTCAATAAATCTACAAATTATATTAAAATGAGCGTTGATAAGTTTGGACGTTTTTCGAATAGGACACACTCAAGAGTTAGTGTAGGACCAAGAGGAGAGCGAGGAGAGCGAGGAGAGCAAGGACCAATTGGGGTACAAGGGGAGCAGGGCGAGCAAGGACCAATTGGGGTACAAGGGGAGCAGGGCGAGCAAGGACCAGTTGGCGTACAAGGAGAGCGAGGCCTGCCTGGGCCACAGGGTGAGGGATTTATTAAAACCAAAACAGGAAATTATGATTTGAACTGGAAACGATTACAAAATATTCGGGATCCTGAAGAAAAAGGAGATGCAGCTACCAAAAATTATATTGACAAAGTAGAAGAACGAATTATACAATACATTCATTTTGAAATTAAAAAAAATATAAAAATGTAAATGTATTCTCAATTGATGAAAAACAAAGACAGAGAGGTGAGCCTCTCATTTTATTTAAATACTTATTTATTATTTACTTGCAATTTAGTCTCTGTTTAAAGACGGTGTGAGTAACAGACTGGTTGTGATGTTCAACATAAATATAAAATTGATTTTGAATGAAATCTTGGATTTCATGAAAGAACATGAACAAGAATTATTGGAGGAACACCATGAGTATGTGATTATATGTATATCATTCCTGAGGATGCTTGAAAACGTATCCACCACAACATCGAAATTTGGATACCATTTTGCTAACTGTCCATGGGCATCAGATTTATGCAGGACTGGACCAGATACTTGTTCATGTTATATGATTGAAAATAGAATTTTAAAAACTAAAAAGTTGATGGCATTATATAGAAGATTTAAATAAATATTTATATAATTTAATAGAATTATGAGAATACTACAGTTTATAAATTAATTTTGAAAAATAAACTATTAAAAAGGTTTGATGTTGAATTGTTTAAATCATTCTTTAAAAAGATGAGCAAAAGAGACGTTGTCGATGAACTACATAAGCCTGCTCGAAAGAATTTCAAAAGAAGACGTGTCATTATCAAAGGACTTGATGATTTATGGCAAGCTGATCTAGTTGAAATGGGTATTTATTCGGCAGAGAATGAAAGTTTCCGATATCTTCTTACGGTTATCGATACATTTTCCAAGTTTGCTTGGGCAACTCCTATTAAAAATAAAACAGGCATCAGTGTTACTACTGCTATGAAAAATATACTGAATGAGGGTCGTATTCCAAAGAATCTACAAACAGATGATGGAAAAGAATTTTTCAATACAAATTTTCAAAATCTTATAAAAAAATATCAAATCAATCATTACTCTACGTATAGTGCTCTTAAAGCTTCAATTGTTGAACGATTTAATCGCACCTTAAAAACACTAATGTGGAAAGAATTTAGTACCAACGGCTCATATCGATGGATTGATATGGTAGCAAAATTAACTAAAACGTATAATAATTCAAAACATCGTACAATAAAAATGAAGCCATCCGAAGTCAATGCTGAAAACGAAAAACAAATACTCTCAACAATATATAATCATATCAAGCTTCATATTACCCCTAAATTCAACGCTGGAGACTTTGTCAGAATAAGTAAGTACAAGCATGTATTTGAAAAAGGATATACTCCCAATTGGACAACAGAAATTTTTAAAATAACGAAAGTTCAACATACAAATCCTACTACATATTTGTTGGAGGACTATCAGGGTCACCCCATCAAGGGTGGGTTTTATGAGCTTGAACTGCAGAAGTCAAAGTTTCCTGATACTTTCCTAATTGAAAAAGTACTTCAAAGGAAAAAGAATGCTGTATTTGTAAAATGGCTTGGTTTTTCTTCTAAACACAACTCTTGGATACCCCGTCCAGCAATCAATTCAGCATAAAATTGAAACAACAAATGTAATCTTGAGAAATAAAGGTCATTTTTATTATTATGTAAATGCCTACATGTTTTATTTAAGAAATATTCATTTTATATGTTTGCTTTAGTGATTTAAAATCGAGCAATTCTACATCACTTTTATAATTAAGATCCTCTTTCATAAAGAGTTCCACTTCTCCATTACTCAACACTCTTTCTGTTTCATATTCATGGTATTCATAACATTTGATGCTTAGAGTTCGCATATTATAATTGCTGTCATATGAACATCGAATTGTTAAGGTTTTGTCATCATCGAATTCTAATTTAAAATGTCTATAAAAAACATCTTTACTTTGTATAATCCCCGATATTTCAGTTTCTTTTTTGATTAAGTCTTGCCTAAAACTCTCAATTGCTTCCTCCACAGTTATAATTCTCCTTTGAACGCTTTTTTCGGTTGTTGGAAGTAGTGAGTCAACATCATTTTGAAGTGCCGGTGTATCCGCCTTTGTGGTGTTGATTAAAGATTTACCATCCGAAAATGTTAATAAACGAAATGATAAGCCTATATGTACTGTGTCATTGTTAGGTAAGCTCAGTGAAAAAGAAAGGTCATTGGTACTGTTTGGTTGTTGTAAGTTAATATCCATCGGTAGGGGTAACCCTAAAATTAAAGATGGAACGATTGTAACAAAACACAGAAATGCTAAGTGAAACATATTGATAGGAAACTGTTATAGCTGGAGCTACTAATAGGTCAAGTGACAAATATGAACTAATAAATCAGACACCATGTATGTGAAATTTATATCATTTTATTTTCATCCTTCTACTATTCTTCTTTGCTCTTAAGAAATATGTGATTGAAATGTGTGATCGTTTGACTGAAAATTTTGAGATTGTCTTAGTTTTCCTTTTAGGATCTTCTGATCATCTAGTAAATCAGCTTCACCAAAAGGACAAAGTGCTGGATATTCGTTTTCTTTTCGCTTCACAGTATTCGAATGGGGAAAAATGGATCCAACCAAAGTTAACTCTCCCCCTATAAGGAAAATATTTTTATTAAAATCTATACTCTTTATCTTTGAATATATTCTCTTACCTAAAATTTTAAATTTTACATGTTGCATTGATTGAAACTGTATTTTAAAATTGAAAACAGGAGACATCGTTTCACCATTCCTTATATGGAATATAGTACATTCTGTTCCATGTTCTGGTTGTACTAGTAATTTCATAGTTTCATTGTAGAATATAGCATCAGTAAATTTTATATCCAACCATCCTGCTTCACAAACACAAAATGTTTCTCCTTCTCTCAATCTTTGACACCAAAACATTTTATGATGTAATCGCGTAATGCCGCAGCTAGTAGTTCTTCACAAATGAACAACCAACAAATTATGCTTATGAAAAAAAAGATAAGAAAATTCAACTTTTATGTTAAACTTAAACCTATTACACCATATTCAAACATACTATTAATAACCTCTGCACGACGCGTGCCAAATTTACTCGCCTGGCGTCCAACACCCCAAAGCTGATAACAAAACCACAAACTAAACACACCATCGCCAAACACTAAGCTGATAACAACCTTCAAATGACCTTCACACATTTTATCAACCGCAAAAAGTTCCCATGCCCAACCGTCGCATTACCTACTGATGTCATATATCAAGTTGAAAGGACCCTTTACTTGCGAGAATACAATGAAATCAGTTCGGTGTGTGTCATCGCCTTATATAATTTATTATTTATTATAAGTTGAACAAGAAAAATGCTCTTATGTAAATGTGAACCCGAACGTTTATTTTTTTTTTAAATCCTTTCCCTTTGAAATCGCTTTTCTTCTGTTTCACCGAAAGCTCTAACAAAAAGTGAACGTTCTCGCTAAACTTATATTCTACGTTCTACTTTTGTTGTCGAATTATAAATTTAAATTCAACTCTGTTTTTCGTCTACAGCTCGTGATGATTCCGTATAATTAAATTGCTTTATTATTCGGTGGGCAAATAGACGTAGACTTGTTTGTTCATTGCGTGCTCGTCCACTGCTCATTCATTCATAATTCCTGTACTATAGTTGCAGCTTCATTGATTGTTCTATGATAATTCTTTGGAGTGACTTGTGTTTGTAGTCAATATTAGAGCAAGTGGAAGTGTCCACTCGAGTGTCTATAATGATTGTTTGCCATCTTAAATTTTGCTCTTCGGTCCACATTGATAAAGCAGCTGTGTGCGGAAAGTTTTTCTGTCACTTCTGCGACACAGAGTTTGCTCTAGTTTCCCTTTTAATTGACTTTTCATCAAGCCATAGTTTATGATATCATATTTGATCTGTGCGACAACTTTTTGTATAGAATGTGGCGTCATGCCCCCAGTCACCGAGTACAAGCTTCATAAATCATGATGGATATAACTTGGGTAAATGACTTCTTGTTTTCCTTTCCAGTTCGTTTTTCGGATTGGATTTTCCCCTTAAGTGCGATGTGCGTCATTTTGTTCGCATCACCATGAAGTGGGTAAGCGATTTTCGGATCCAACTAGAATGCCATGGCATGAAAATGTTTAGGGCTTCATTTTGTGATGGCGGCATGTAAACCTTTAAGGGTTTTTTTTTAATTACCTTCGTCGGCAACTGATCCCGACTTTAATCTTTTGCTTTACAAACTTCAGGCAACCGTTTTGAACACAGATAAGATGAAGTGGAGTACAAGATGAAAGCATTTTTTTCACCTGTCGCTGTCGAAAATATTTCACTTGCACTTTTTCTAGCTGTACTTTGCGTTTAGGGCTTGGGGGTATCCCAAATAGTATTGCTTATGAATTGAAAAGAACGTTTTTTAGAGATCTATTCTTCGGGTAATTTTATTTCGTATCATTTTTGGTTGCCACTAACCCATCATTTGCGTCACGGCCGACGCCAAAATTCATTCACACCTTCGTTTCGATGTGGTTTGTTTGTCCTGCTTGAACACCCTAAGAAACTTTGTGAGAGCGCCACCTGTGGCAGGAAATCAGTACCCACTTTGGCAAACCCCAGCACAAAATATTAGTCCCTTGTTTCCTAGTCTAAGGCATCTGTTTACAAATTTTGTCAATCTCTGAAGCTTCTTCTTTCTTTTCTCCTTTGGTGCAAGTCTTAAGCTACTATCAGACGGTTTGTGGATATACACAAATTGCATTTGGTTATCGCGTCTGTGCACATTAAACATAAATTTATTCACAAAATTTTGCGTATACACAAACCGTCTGGTAGTAGCTTTAGTATTTTTACAGTTTCATACGAGACCTTGTTCCTGGGAACATTTTTCTGGCTGCACGAACGTAATAAATAAAAACGTGCATAACTTCTCTACTGCTGAAAGGTACCAATTCTCCTTTCTCCGAAAGTCGCAGTAATCTATGAAAGTCAGTCATTCTTTTATGGTTCTGGATGGCCCCGTTTTGTTTCTTTTCTGAGGATACAGCAAAAGTCATTCGCCACATCAGACGAACGTCACCATCAGTAATGCTGTATTTAGTCTTCTCTAAGACGCACAATTTCTTCAACCTTTCTTTTGTCCTGTTGACGTCGTGCGATACATGGAGTCTGCTTTTGCGGATCGATGTTGCCGATCCGATAGGCCTCCTGCTTCACTGATCGCAGTTGCCACCGGTCTCTTTGTGATCCCGCAAAATTTGTCCGACAGTATTCAACGATCGCCGCTCTTTAGGTGCCCACAAGTGGCCCCAATCTTGTGTCCTCCATTTAGAGCTTTTCCATGATGAGAAAGTTTGTTAAAAAGGCGTCTCACTCTTTGGGTGAGCTCGCAGATATGTAGCAGCGGCTTATGAATAGATATAGCCAGTGTTCCCAGACTTTGAAGACGGCTTTTCCCTTTTTTATCAGCACGAGTATTATAACCTATTCAAACCGAGCCGAAAACCGGGTTTTAATAAAAATCTCATAACCTTTAAAGTGCTCAAAATTAAGTACATATATAGTGCATCAATTTTGTGTGCATGTATGCAGACGTTCGATGGGCTGTTTTGTTTCATGTTCAATATAAACATTTCATACTAAGAAAACTTTGAAAATTGTTTGTAATGAAAATACGTTTTAATTTTTATTTAAAACAATTAAAGGTTTACTGAGATTTTTAAAATGTTTCCCCATTGCTTAAGCTTGTCCCTCGTTTCTCTCTCAACCTGTGATCACTGGATACAGCGTCCAACAGTGATCTTTTTTAAGGAAGGATGTTGTTTAAGTTTTTTATGCTTATTTCTTCCAATGTTCTGACAGTACTTCATCTTTTAAGCACTCCTAAACTGCCTCCGCTCAAATGTAAAGGCGACAGCTGTTTTTAAGCCGATGCAGGTTTGCACAAGCTATTGGAACATTTTCTGGAGTGCAGTTCTTTACTCCTTCAAAATGATCCCTATTTTTATTCCTGCTTCTAGTCTAAATTAAATGTAATTTTTCATGCATCTTCAGAAATTGTCGACCGATTGCGATGAAATTAAAACTAAAGAACAATAAGAGCGAATTGCGAACAAGCGAATATTCGTAATTTCTGACACTTCATTCACATGACAACTTTTTTTAGTCGCCGATACTCGCGATTCAGTCTCATTTTTAAAGGTTAAGTTCCAACGAATTTTTCCTTCGTGGGCTTGTGGATCGCGACTGTATTATGTGGATTGTGATTAAAGTGTGACAGTTCGCGAGAAAATTGCTCATTACTCAAAAACAACAGGCCTAATATGAATTGAAGAAGCTGTCATAATTCACCTGACTGTTGACAGATGATTTGAAATTTGACATACACTACACGTGTATATGTTTTAATTTAATAAGTATTCAAATGGTATTAACAGGCTGCAAAGTTAAATTGAAAGCTCTTCTCAAGACTCAAGTGGCGTCGAAATTCTTCCTGGCTGTCTGAAGGGACAATCTCCTCTATGTAATTTTTAATACAGTGTCGCTTTTTCTTGTATGAATGTATGAATGCTTGTAGTTCAGTCAAACTCTTCCACACACTCGGATTCATCAAAAATTAGTTCGATTAGTTCCGAATCACTTGCACCGCTAGACGAAACAGCTAATATTGCTTATAAATGAGCAAATTCTTCGAGTTTATCAGACATTTCAACGACTTTTCGTACCACTTTTTTGAACTACCTAATTACCTACCTTTGAATTACCTACTTACTTAGATATCTGTAATTCTTCATAAATTGCTACAAAAGCGCTCCCTAACTTTTTCGTAAGTGTTTCTCTGAATGTATTCCCACTACAGTCATTTTGACAGTCTTTGCCATTCTTACTACAAAAGTAAAGGAACAAACGTAAAATGTCAAAACAAGTGAATGCTTTCGGATACACAAAAATTATTTCTTGGACGTTCGATGAGTTGTTTTCTTTCATCTTTAGGACGGAAATTTCATTTTGAATCTGAGTAAACTTTGAAATTTGTTTGTAATGAAAATGCGTTTTAATTTTGCTTGTAGGCAATTTAAGTTTCGTATAGAGATTTTTGGTTTTCTCCCTCTTTTAAGTTTGGCCCTCGTTTTCCTCTTTTTTATAAGAGCGCCAAACTTGGCGGTCTCTCTTTTACGAATATTTCCAGGACCTTGAGAAAAAAATTCGTACAAATTCGTAAGAGTTAGTAAAAACTCGTAAAATTGTAAAAAGCAAAGGAACGGACCTTTTGTCTAATAGAAAAAGAAATCATTTGCAATTAAAACATTAATACGATTCAGTTAACTGATCCTTGTATATTATTTATATTTTTATTTTATCCGCTTATTTTAAGCTTGTCAAAAAAAAAGACTTGAATTATTTATTTATTTTTGTTCTTGTATGATGGTAAATTTAAAAAAAAAAAAATGGGAGCTTTTTTTCGAATTTAGGGGAAAACAACTGCCGTTGGTGTTGAAAAAAATGTGAAAACAGTCTCTAGATCTGGGAACACTGTATACAAGTATCGAAGAGAAGAGTTTAATTCGTATTGCATTAAAATCCATTTGCGTTGCACAAATTCCCTATCTTTATAGTCAAAATACCAAAAGTCAAGGAATCAACGACCGCTACACAGATACTGGCTGACAGCAAATAGCTTATTTTACTGCATAACGTCTGATTACAGTGTCCTTTCGTCTCCGATTCATAGCACTGTCTGGTTTTTTTTGTTTTCAATGGAAATTGCTGCCGATTGACTCGTACAATTCATTACAGATAGAACTTTCGACCGGAGACACTCCCTCTAGATATTTTTTTTAAGGCGCAGTCGTTTTCGTTTCTCATCCTCATACAGTTATGAGTCATTGCTTGTGCAATCGATTAATTAAAACGCACCAGCTGCCCACATGTTCGGTTTGCATTCTAACCCCGACAAATTCTCTAATCTTATTAAAGGGATGTGTTTCTTCTTTTTTTCTCCCCAACACAAACAATACCAGCTTCCCGTGTTTACTCGGTGCTCAAAATGGTGTCGTTCATTTTTTGTTGATTTATCACCTAGGAAGGTAGCTGTAGCTACTTAAACAAAAACGCCAAACAATCAGCACGAATCGCATTGCGCCACATGTTCGCATGATATAATTTATACATACTCTCAGATAACCAAAGACGAAGATGTTTAATCTCTTTTCGAGAACACGTCAGAAGTGATATACCACCGCATCAGTGTTATTTAGTACGTGACACAATTAATCACTGAATATGTAAATAGCTGTTAGCTCTTGTTATGACAACTAGCTATAAGCAAATAAAAAAAAATGAGAAAATCAGATCAGGCCCGATGTGTCACAAGCTCGAACGTCAACAATAGAGCTTGTGTGTGTGCTCATTTGAATGAATTAATTTAATTAGCAACTGTATGGATCTTAAAAGACGATCCTCAGAAAAGTCACAGGCGCACGACCGTAATTTATTTAGAATGGAAGTGGTACCTAATTTTAATAATACCATTGGCGTGTGATGCCAGAGAAGCGTTTTCTTATTCGCAAATGCGAAATCAATTCATTCGAACGTCCCCATCTAAATGTAAACAAAAAAAGCAATAGCACGACAAGCTAAGCAAAAAAAAAAGAAATTGTAGGTTTAGTACTATTTTCTACCATGACTCGTTTCCGTGGTGTGTTTACCAATACGGCTGCGATTACTTTCGAAAAAGTTGCCAGTCGGTTTTTTTTAGATGAGACTTGAATTTCCTGATTTCTTGCAAGTTGATTACTTGTTGAGCTATATAAAGTTCGGAATGTAACCTCGAATGTTTGTCATGGAATAGGTACACACTATATTTACGAGTATGTGGTGCATGATGCACTTTGCACGCCCCTGGGACGACATGGTGCTGACCCTGACTGATAATAATAATTGTGCTAAATGGTTCATTGTTTGTCTACTGAGAGTACTGGTTGTGGTTGGCGAGTATTTTTCGCTTATGACATTCGCTGGCATTTGTTTTGTTAACTTTCTGGTACATGCAGTGAGAGGAAGACACTTTTTTGGTCATTATTTGAACCAAAGAAGTAAATATTTTTTTCTCCTTCTGTGCATGTGCATCCAGTGGCTGCACAAATAGAGAGCTTGTGGTCTCACAGTTCGGGGCCATTTTAACTTCTGATTTTTAAGAAAATACATTGCAAAGAGATCTTTCTAAGGCAGTTTTTTTTACTTTGCTTAGATTTCCATTTCGACCAAAATGTATCATTCTCATTTTCCAGTCCTTTCTTGGTATTAGAAGTACTGCAGTTGAGGGATTCTCATGTAGACACGGTACCAGCATAACTCGTAGCAAACTGTATAAGGCTAGAGGAGAGAAGTCGGAAGTCGAACTGTCTCATTTGAGGTTAAAATTGACAGTTCAAGACAATGGCCGCGTTCCACTGCCCGCTAGATGAACAGCGGCATGAGAAACTCCATATAAAAAAAATTTACATTTCACCATTGGCGCTAGATGTCTAGCACTTTTTGTGAAATATCCCTTTCAGGGAAATTTCTCAATCTAGCGCAAAACTACCCGCTGCATTGAGAGAAAAACAAACAAAAAAACAATTTTTCAAAGGAAATCTTTCAAACGTTTACAAAATAACAAAAAAACGAAACCGAGCAAGTGTAATTGTGATAAAATTGGTAATAACGTAATTAAAATAGTAATTCAGACATTGTTTTCAACATATTGTATCATTTCTTTGATTGTAGTGTGGAAATATTTATGCGAAAAAGGGTGTCAAATTTCATTTTGCCGCTGGCGCTATCGTTCTAGCGCGGGCGTTCCTTCATCTGGGATATTTTGTGCTAGACGTCTAGCGGGCAGTGGAACCCGGCCAATCTGTGTTCTTTGTTTTTCGCTTGAATTGCGCATAGCCGTACCTCGTTTCGCTTATATTTGCATCTTGTAATGTTATTTTTTTTCACACGCCGAAGTACCATTCATCAAATGTCACGAACTGCATTCAGAGACGCATTGCCGTTCATGACTGCATTCAGAGACGCATTTGTTACTTTTGTGAGCGCAAACTAAAACTTCTCCGCATTTCTAGCATGCCTGAATTTGTGGTCAGCGTCTTGGACTACTGACCCGGGGATTTCCAGTTTAACGCCCAGAAAAACACAACGTACACATCTAAGCGAACGTCTGGCAATTCAGACATAATAATGTGTGTCCCATCTGTTTATCCCAAAAAATTAAAACCCTTGCGAAAAAATTGCTGTGCCAAACTAGAGTGCTATTGGTCCTGTTAATTTTATAGTGTTCATCGCTCAATTAGCGCTTTGTCAATTGACGGAAAAATGCAGGGTTCAAGGCACAAAAGTCTTTTCAATAGATCGGAAAGAATTTTGACTGCCGGAATTCAAATGTTCGAAACAATTCCAACCGCCATCCATCCATTTCCATCTCTCGGAAAATGCGAACAACTCATTAGGTTTATTCCTTTACTTTTGTAGTAAAAATGGAAAAGACCGTCAAAATGTCAGTGAAAGACTTACGAAAAAGTTAGGGTACACTTTTTAGCAATAATGGCAGATAAAAGAATTCAAAAAGTGGTACAGAAAGGTCTTTAAAATGTCTGATAAACGTAAAGAATTTGCTAATTTATTCTGCTCTTAACAGATTGTAAGTTGTAGTACTTTTGGAAATATAATCTTCTGCTTCTCTCAAACTACACATAACCAATGACCTTATTTGGAATTTAAGTAATGACAACGGAATAGCTAAACGTCAACTTGTGTCCTAAAGGCAATTTCCAGTGATTTTTATTAAGGAAGACGTACCTGTACAAATGTAAGGACGTTTTCAAATGTACGTAGCGTCTTTTGAAGGTTGTCCCGATTCAATTTCCATACACCAGTTTCGTTGCTAAATTTCATTTAATTTTTTTTTTTTTTTTTTGGTAATAAAAATTTCCAAAACTTCATATAATGTACAGTTACACACAACGACACACTATAACCTGCTGTTCGTTTTAAATGTACCAGTTGATTTGGTCGTGTCATTAAAACGAAAACATTAACTAATTTCACTTGATTGTGCTGGCCATTGTATACTTGATCCCTTATCGTTAGTATATCCCATATAGTCAAATCAAAATTAACCTGTCACATTCTGATTGTATGGCAATATATGCAGATACACATTCATAGCTTGTCAGTCTTTTAAAAAGGTCACACAGCAAAAACCGGAACATAAAGCTATTTTGATTGGTATCAAGCAATAATTGTTCCTCGCTGTCTATTTCATTGATCAGTAACCTTGTGATGTGACAGCCATGTGGACTCAAATTAAAGACGACAAAGAAAGCCTGTTGGCATTATTTTGTTCACCTTAATCTCAGTATAATTATTAACCATAATGGCGTCCATATGATTCCTTGCATAGTGTGGGAGAGTACCTCGTTTGTTATCGATTCAAAACTTTATTTATATGTGTGTTTTGTTATGAACTTTCTATCGAATACCATTCACAGCACGTATGACGAACATGTGAAGTGCTTGTGAAGGTCCTTCAAGGCATGCCCTACATTTCGTAAGTAGACGAAGATTTACAATAGATTGAATTGTACGCTGCTGGCGTTTTAATTAAAATCAGAATCTATTGAAGTTTCTGATCCTGACACGAACCGGGTGCCTCCTTTTCAAATATGTTCATACATGCACTAAGGACACGAGAACATGCTGTTCCCATTCAATTCTAACTCTTATCGAGCGGCATTGAGGTTTCATTTTTGGAATACCTCATGTACTTTCTTGTGTCGTTATGGAAGAAATGAAATTCATTTTATAGTGATTTGATGACTTTCTGAGTTGGCGGTTGAGATATACAATTTTAGAGCCGACCTGCAATAGATAGTTGAGCTCTTGAAATGTATTTTTGCGCCGACTGTGTCAGTTAGTCAGCTGTTTCGTTGCCAGCAAAGTCATTGTGGACTCTAAACCAGTGGAGAATGAGGATCTATCTGGTGAAATTTTCTGATTCCATGATAGTGTCAAGGATGATTCGCAGGTACTTGGTTTCCCGTGAGGATTCAATGAATTCGCAATACATAGTAAGGCGAATAAGGAAATCCTTAGTTTCCTTAGTTTGATAGTCGTCTTTTTGGATTCACAGAAAGGTTTTGTTTGCTAAACCATCTCAAAACAACAGATAGTACGCACCATTTCTGTATTCTGAAACCGTGTTTTCGAATTTTCAACTGAATGCGACTGCAACGTCGGCCGTACACATATCCTATGGCACTTATCCCTTGATTTATCAGGGACTGAAGTAGGCCGTCAATGACAAAGGACCACAAAATTCAAGTGACAAGAGGACACTCTCTCGTACGAAAACAAATACAAACCGCATTTGTCGCATTTGGACTCTAAATCAGTGGAGAATGGGGATCTATCTGGTGATGTTTTGTTAGCAATTGGTTGTTTAACTGATCCAGATCTAATTTTGTCTTCTATCACGCGTAGGCTTTGGGTTTTTTTAAACTCACCAGCTCCTAAGCTATATATTTTATTCATCACTACAATAACATCCATTCTTCTCTTTTATTTACAGATATGAAAGATTACTGCGACGTGCGCAAGTCGAGGACTTAAATGAAGTTTCTGGAATCGGATGCCTTTACCAAAGCGGTGTCGATCGGTTAGGCAGACCTGTGATTGTATTTTGTGGTAAATGGTTCCCAGCGCAAGATATTGATTTAGAAAAGGTATTTCATTCGAATTTCCCATGAGAGGAGACACATTAATATTTTTATATTTCTCAATTTGCAAAGGCACTGCTCTACCTGATTAAACTTCTGGATCCAATTGTTAAAAGTGATTATGTAATAGCGTACTTCCACACATTAACTTCGACAAACAATTATCCCTCACTGCATTGGTTACGTGAGGTATACAGTGTACTGCCATATAAGTGAGTTGGATTATTGTATTCTCGTAGAAGTATAATTCGAATTGATGTTTGTTTTGTTTTAGATATAAAAAGAATTTGAAGGCATTCTATATTGTGCACCCAACGTTCTGGACCAAGGTGAGCATAGTAATTTTATTTAGCTCTATGGATAACTTATTGTGTTTCCTTAACTGTGTTCGTATTTCTGCGTTAATTGTGGACTTAGTTACTACAGTCAATATGTCTTTCCCGCTGGCCGTCAATGCACTCATCGGTGCAAATCGGTTGAGTTCGGTTTTCACTTAAAAGAAGACTCTTTCTCGTTAGAGTCCGTTAATATTGGAGTATTTTTGGTATTCGTGTGGTTGAGTGTCACTTGAAATTGTAAATTTCATCTATATAGCTACGTTATTTGCCAAGCGGTGGCAAATCGCAACTTCATGTTCGAGCGAATAAATAAGATCATCGACAATGCAAAAAAACAAACGATACGCTTACGAGACATACTGTCCGTTCACGGATCAGCCGAACGCATTGCTGCCGGACGTGAAAATGTCGCTGGGAAGCCTCCAAACAATTTTAAGAAATAATTTGAACAGGCACGCTGACAAATTCAATTCAAACACAAGAATTGGTGCTATCTGTCCCCCTTAAGTTCTCTTCTTTGGGATTAATATTCACATAGTGAAATCTTTGGTGGCCTCCTCCTTATAAATGAGTCTTATCATGCCGCAATATATTTGGTTGAGACAAGTCTAACTCATGGGCAAAACAGTTTTACAATAGCTTATCCTCTCGGTTGTCAACTCAAGGTACTAAAAGATCTTCAGTCGTCTTTAAGAGTGTTCATATGTCCCAATTCGATGACATATTTCGCCAAGTTACAAGTCAGAAGTAAAACATCTTGGCCTTCGTGTTCAGTTTTATCGTTACATCGATATTACCAGAAAATAGACACTAATTTTCTTTGTAATTAATTTCTTGTGACCGAATGCATTTTTAATAGACGTACGTTTATTCAGCACCTTCCTACGTCTTCCACGTGGATATTGTACAGGACTTTACACTCTACAGTCAATCGACTATTTACCAAGGTGTTTTATTTATAAGTTTCTAATATTAGAATGAAATGAAAGTATGCTCTACAAATACTTATGAAATGCCGCAACCAACGTCATCGATGGGACCTACATATATTTGAAATTGATTTTAAAAGAGGCATTTATATTCTGCTACTTATCTTGTGTATTGTTGTAGTAATGTATTTCTTCTAGGTTCATTTGGTTCTTGTTGTTGGCACATTAGCGATTTACGCAAACAGACCATGGAATATTTTTCAAATAGATTCTTTCCATATGTAGTTATTAAGATAGCCAGGAGGGTGTCTGCCTGCGATACACTTAGATTATAGTGCGGTCCTTGAATTTCTCACTCAAAGAAGTGAAATTACTCAGTGTCTAGTTCCGTTAAGTCACTACCACGGCCAAATTGTTTCAAAATGCCTCATGGGTATGGCTGTATTTCGTGTTTCGTTTTGTCAACATTGTGTTGTTGCACTTAATATTGCCTTAGTTCCCAACTAAATCCACTTTTGCCGCTTCTGTTCCAAGATATTCAAACGCACAAGTGCTGTAGTTCTGTGTGTTTTGCCAATGATCTTAAAAAAATCGAAATCTGATCGCATTTAGTATTAATCATCGAAAGCAGACAAAAACTGTTGGTTATAATACAGAATCAATAAGAAGGGTATTGGCAATTAAAGCCAAAGTAAAAATTAGGAGAAGATGATGATTTCAACGCTCCTTACGAATTTCAGCAGCCAGCACTAATAACGAGATATTTTTACTAAGAAAATAAATAATAATGCATCTTTCTCTTCCAGATGATGACGTGGTGGTTCACAACATTTATGGCTCCCGCAATCAAAGCTAAAGTTCACTCATTGCCTGGTGTTGAACACCTGTACTCTGCTATTTCCAAAGACCAACTAGAAATTCCCGCATACATCACCGAGTACGATATGGCTGTAAGTACCAACAACTGAACCGATTCCTCTGAACTTTAACTCGAACATTTCACTTTCCCTCCTCTCTCTCAGACAAATGGACTACATTACTTTACCCCAGTGCAGACACCCACATAGGCCAGAGCACTTACTTCAATATAAACACCCGAAAGGACTATTATTTTTTAAGCTAAACCTTTTATATTTCGTACTTATTTTTGTGAATTAAAATTATCAGTTACTTAACATATTACTAAACAAACTTTTTTTTTAATTTATTCATTAAAACTTTAAACTTACTTACATACTTATTTAACAAGTAAATGCTTCTAGGAACCGTGAATACCAATATGTAGGTGATAAATCATTCTTATGATGGTAGAAAGTACATACATACTTAACTAAATTGTTATATAAAGAAAAAATAAAAATTAATTGTTATAGCTAATGCGGATCAAACAAAACGAATTGATGAAAGAAAAAAAAATAAAGAAAACAAAAACAACCTTATAATTACCTTACATCGTAAAAAGTTAACAATTGAACACGTTTGATGTTTCCTTTCCCCACTTAATAAACATATTTTTCCCAAAAACAAAATTTATTTCTTCCTTTCAATTGCTTACATGTAAATAAAACCATTGAAAACACAAACAAAAATTCTGATGATCAATTACCAATAACACTCAGGGATTGGTTTGAAAGAAAATTGAGTAGAAATAATGCTGATTCAATTAACTGAATACAATACAAAAGGGGAGCTAAAAACACAGAAACATAATATATATTTACAAGCGGCGTATATAATTATGTCAATAGCTACCAAACAAAGAAATATTATAGAGAAAAACAAAATTGGTGAAGCAATTGAAACAAAACGAAACAAACAGAATAGTAAATAAATATGTAAATTATATTTTATACAGAACCTTGCTATTGTAGTACAACCAAGACATTTTATTCACCACATACACTACACATATCGTCAGTATATTCGCTCGAGTCGTCATATTTCGAGTTGACTTCCTCAAAGTAGACCTGCTGCCACACTCAGTTTTCACCCACATAGTTTAAGGACATACGATTACGTATTCAAATGAACTCTTCTGCGACTTATAGTGAATATACAAACGATATCTGTTTTCTTAACTGGAACAAAAGAAAAAAATCCTTTTCATTACGGAAATGTAGATAGGGCCTTAATAATTTCCTTTTGACCGAAGGTCTCTATTCTTATGCACGTATTTGTTGTTATCTTAGATCAACTGTAGTATTAATTTAGCGTGCCAAGTCAATAAAATATAAAACACTACACAGTTTCATTTGGATTCCTACGATTTCTAGTATTTCGGTTAATATTTAAAACAAAAACAAAAAAAAAAAACATTAAAAACTTAGCCAATCTATTAAATAAAATGAGAAACATTAAATAACTACGATTATTGCGAAATTGGCCTTAATTAGAAATACATAAAAGCATATAATACAAATCCCAACGTTAATAAAAAACAAAAACTAACAAAAAATATGTTTAGAGTAACCTTAGTTTATTGATAATGAATTTATTGTTGCATACTATTTAAACGGTAGTAATGAATCGTTCCACCAAGTATTATATTAATAGAAAAAAACAACAAACAATAATACAGAAATACAAATAAAAATAAAAATCGTGAAAAAGTTACTATATTTCGATTGAACGTGTATAACTTATAGTTCTCTCATTCGAACTCTTATATTGTATAAAACTTTTGCTCATTTATTGCAAACGTAAAAGAAGAAAACAAAACAAAAGCGCATTTTCAAACTCAATTCTTATCGTCTCACTGCAAGAGTAGTTGATATATAAGTGAATATATTTTTGTTTTCTTTTTCACAACTTACTGTAAAATACATCAAAATTCATTTGGATTTTTAGATCTTTTCGGTGTTTTTTTCAATAATTCCATAATGCACACATTTCATTCATGTTATGCGTTTTTAATAGGAAAACAATACAAATTAACGAAAAATGCAAATAATGCTGAAATATTGAACGGAATCTATAAAAAATTGTTATGTTTTTCCCCTTTTACTAAAGCGTAGGTGGTCGATATTTAAAAAAAAAAAATCATTGTTTTTGTATATATACAATTTAATAAAATAAAGAATTTGTAATTCGGTTGCGGAAGTTAAAACGTTGTTTATTTTTGTTGTCTTTCATAAAAATAATTGGGATATATGCTTAAAAGGATAATGGATGGGAATGGGAAATAATCTTCTTACGGACATGTTGACGAACAGGTTAAGTAGCTGGGAAATTAAAAATATGTCCTATCGAACAAGATTTAAGAGTTTTTTCGCAGCCCTTCTAACGAAAAATTACTGCATTTTGGCCACGAACTACAAGTTGATGTTTTTTTTCCACAAAATCTTAAAACTTCTTAAGAGGGTTCTATCTTATCGTTAAGGATAGAAAAAAATAATGGAAAAAACGCAATTGTTAAAGACCTTTTTGAAATCCTTATTAAACCGAACTGGCTGGTTTCACGAATTTTAGTGTTTTTCACCTTTACAAACATTTAAAATGTATGTCCCCTTACGATAATGCATTCGAACACATTAGCCAAATTTTGTCAAACTTCGTTCCCTTAGGCAAAAGTTGTCCAGAAGTGAGCCAAAAAGAGAGACTAAAATATTTCGCCTCTATAAAAAACCTGCAAGAAATTTCTTTGGACTAGTTGGTTATTGCTGACAGATGGTTGTGAAATCCTTCAAATACTAATTTGGAACTGACTTTTTATTTGATTTTATTTATTTGTCTCGGTTGAAAATAGAGAGTGTGCTTTTGACCACACACTAGGGGGGCCCTACTCTCTATTTCGTTCCGAAAGCCAATGGGGACATTCAAGAATCTAGTTGGATAAGATGTAACCTGAAAGAAACACTAGATTGGTCGGGAACTCCACTTTTTCTACGTTAGCCACATATGCGAACTGTCATGGCGTTTTTCATTGAAGATACGAGAGAATTGCACCGAAATTCAGAATTGCTCTTTACAATGAAATTGGTTGGAGCACTTTTGCAATAGTGGTAGACACCATATGTGAGATTTGGTTTTCTGTTGTTATCTTTAAATAAATCAAATTTATTTCAATTAAAATTTACAATCACACGCTTAAATTGAATATTTTCGGATAACATAGTGCGAATTTCAATCTGACATTTTGTTAGTGTGTGTTGGTGAGATTGGGGCAATTCTTTAAAAATATCCCAACGGCACACTTAAGTCCTAAGAAGTGCCCTTTTTTTCTTCAATGAAAAATAGCAAACATAAAAGAGCAATTGTTTTCTTCAATCAAAAACGCCATTAGTACTCAGTCATCGAATTTCTTGACTAGATTCGTCGGCTATCCCTCCATAAACGTCCACTGAAACAACTGCTAATATGACCGATTTCAGCCAATCAAAACCGAGATACATCTAGTCAGACAGCTGTCAGGCTTGCATACTTGAACTGCTCCTATTCGAAATAGTTTGCCGTTCCGCTTTTAAGGTACCTACTTTTAGTCACCTACTCTGTTAGACTTTCGAAACGAAAAAGAATAATACAAATATATAACATTAATTCCACTTTCGGAATTCTGAATCCGACAGCAGTAAGCACATCATACCGCTATCCGCTTTCAAACGTCGTCCCACCACACTCAAAAACAACACCATTCAAAAATTGGCTGAAATTCGATGGAAAATTTTTTGTAATACACTTGTCGCCCAGCAAATCCAATAGGTAGAAATTCGCCCGTACAAATAAAATTTGCCTAATTGGTTCTTTTCGCTGCTAGAACACATCTCAGCGTAGACACTATCCAATGTCAAAGGCAAGGTAAATGTATTCACCTAGTGGCAGCGCTCCTATGAACATGCAACGAATAAGAGTCAACATACTCTTAGGAGTTCACAGATGGCTGGATTTCTATGAGTGAGTACACCAGCTACTTTTTCTGGGTGCCTGGTATTTTACGAATAATTTTCAATCGAATTTCAGTCCATTTTTGAACGGGGTGTGTGTATGTGTGGGTTAACGTTACTACGTTTTTGTACACGCCCCTCAATCATTGCCAGTTCCTAAGTATAAATTGAAGTGAAATTTTTTATAGTAGTGCGTTTGTTAGTTTGCCAGTTAGACACGAACAACAAACAACCTAAAATATAATAGACGGGCTGGGCTCAGAGAAATTAATGTCGTTTTCCATTGGGACCAGAAATCTTTTTCAGATCTCGGATTTTACGCTGCTAATCGAACGCGCAACGAAATTGATCTGCTTTTATAAATGTATTAGTGCGTTATTTAGCAGCAATATCAGCTGTTCGAACTGCATTTGTTTTTCCAAAAATTACAAATGGATATCGACACCAAAAATGTTTTTCCTGTTGAAGATACAAATTTAGTATTTTTGGCGATTCGTATGACGAGGAAGACTATGAAGATAACAATTCCTCCAAAACTATGTCCATGGCTATTTATGTATTTCGTTATTTTGGTGTTCTCGAAACTTTGCGCATTTGGCTTGAAAGCAAACTTCTTAAAATGACGTATAACAGCTGAGCAAGGCATATTGGTGTTGTGGCAGTATGTGTAGATCAAAAAAAAAGATTGATTTTTTGTCCCAATGGAAAACGACATAACATTCGATTACTCTCAGAGCACTTTTTTTGCTTTGCGCAAATTTTCCAGTGATTTAATTTAAGGTTTAACCAGTGAATGGAATGGGGAATGCCCCATTAGACACACGAAATCTGAAGATCTATTGTAGGTTGTCTGTGGTCATAAGCAAACTTTCTTTCTTTTTCATCTTAAAGATTTTCTATTGTTCGAAACTTTCGTAAAAAAAACCGTGTCTTATACATAAATAGTCGAATTCAAATAGTTAAGAACCACTTTCACTGCCTTGACCACAACATATTCGCTCGATTTTTTTTTGGGAAGATTTTGCAGAGATGCAATGCTGCCTGTAATTTGTTTTCCAATATGTTGTGCATAACCCAGGTCACTTTAATGGTAGAATTGCTACCACTGGGCGAACTCTAGCATAAATAAAAACACATGTATTCCTCTTTTCTGTATAGTGTATATTTTTTTATATTTTTTTTTCTGCTTTCTTGTTGTCTGTTTTCATTTCATCAAATTAACATTTACAATATATATGTTATGTTTATTTTTAATAAATATAATTGTCACTCATAACCGTTTACAATTTTCTTTATTTTAAACGTTATACTTTGAAACGAACGCATAAATTTGCAAAGAATCTAATAAAACAAAAATAAAAAATTATATTTAACTAAACAGTTCAATTAAAAGGTCTGTTAAATCTTAAACTTATATAGCTTCGTTTGTGTTTGGTACACTGCAAGTACATTGTTTGCAGTGTGTTTGCAATCATATGTATTTCATTAGAAATCAATCTCTCCACAATGCTAGAAAGTTACAAATGAAAACAGTGTCTATTTACAAAACGCGATAAGTTGCTAAAATTTGTTTAAAATGGAAAAGAAAATAAAGCAAGTGTATACTCAAAGAAAAACTTTTCAAATCGTCTTGTTAAAACTGTAACTTCCATTGTGAACGGGGATAGAGGTCAAAAATCTGCAATGCGTTAACAAACATAGATGAGGAGTTAAAACTATAATCTAAGTAGAATCCTTAAACTATTCAAAATTGATTAAAAATGTAAATTGTATTGGGTTGTCCGTATTTCAGGATAAACAAAAATAATAATTTCATTAAACGACTTGAGTTCCAGATCAGGTCCAAAAATTAAAACTAGTTGTGATCAAGTGGATAACTCCAATCTTTCATAAAATATGATTCATTACGATACGGGATTATGATGACAATGACGATGATGATAGTCGAGGGAGGGAGGTCGTGAATAGCTAACAATATTATTTTGTTTAAAAAGTTTCCTCCACTTTATTTATTATCGACGGCGGCGATGTGATCGGCTTCTTCGCCCATTGAAAAACGTTCCCACATCCGTGAGAAGAGCATCTCTAAACCTTTCGCATACTGCGAGCAATCGAACAACGGACTCTCCACACGCGCCTTCCACACTTTGGCACGCATTGCCTTGAGATATTCACGATCAGTGCCAAGACGGACCGCAATCTCTTGATATTCTTGACGTGTGCGAGCAATTAACTCGGGACAACCGAGAGTTGCCAGTTGTGAAGCAGCCACTCTGTAAAGAAGAATGAGTTAATAACAGGGATGGTGATTCTCGTGCTTATATTATACATACCTTGAAGCCAGTGTTTCGCCTGGAAGTGTCACGACCGGTGTACCCGTCCAGAGCACATCCATGGATGTAGTGTGTCCATTGCAAAGTGGTGTGTCAAGACAAACATCAGCCAATTGGCCACGTCGAACGTGTTCTTCCTTAGCCGCTACGTTTGAGAAAATGACTCGCTCGGAAGAAACTCCTACAAACATACAATGGGAATGCGTTAGCATTGCATAAACGAAAAAAAATTCAATTTAGATTGTGCTATGATTTTTTAGGAGTAAAGACTCGCTAAGAGCGGAATGTGTTAGAACAGGCCATGATAGTTTCCATAAAAACACAATCAAAACAGGTTCACTTACCCAAGTCCTCGACGGTCTTTTTGATGTTCTGCTCGCCCACAGCTGGGAAACGCAACAGCCACAGCACTGAGTTTGGCACATGCTTCAGCACAAACACCCACGACTGGAGTGTCAACGGATCGATCTTGTACAACTGATTAAAGTTGCAGTATACAATGGCATCGTCGGGTAGGAAGTACTGGCGTCTGGTTGTTATAACAATATTCTGCGGTACCTCCTCGCCGGTTGCTGCCTTGTTATTTGTCTGTGTGGTGGCCAAACCATTCTGTACAACGACTCCATTCAGCGAAGTCTGTACCTGTCCTTGGGCAATCATCGATGTTATCTGTGTGGTGTTTGGTAGTTCAGCAACTTTGAGCGAAATCTCCATTGGCTTTTGCGAGTTAATCACCTCGCGGATCTCCTTGATGTCAGTATTCTCAACCAAGGGAGACAAATCAGTTGCATTTATTACAGCAACATTGTCAGCTACTCTGGCGCCAGATCCGGCCTGCAAATCGCTCACAATAAGTCGCTCCTTTAAGTGGGGGAACATCTGCTTGTGGTCACCAATGAAATAAGTGTACGGCATATAGGCCAATTTCTCACTGTACTGACCGGCCAGCTTCATTGGGCTGGTCACCGAGTCGGTAATGATGTAGTCCATGAACGAGGCACCACTGGTGCCCGGATAGCCCAACCACATAACCTGCACTGGAGCTGGACGCAGGGCAAAGATCTCATTGCGTGCACCTTTGGTATAGCCGTTCATGTTGACCAAAATGTGAATACCATCGGCGAATATGCGATCGGCGGCCTTGCCATTGCATGCCACCTGTGACAAATCTATAAAATGCTCTGATTCGCTTAAAATCTTTCCGCGGAATGTTGTGCCGTCATCTGGACTAAGGGCATAGCAGAAGATCTCTACGCGCGACCTATCGTGCAAGCCGGGAACCGATTGCATTAAATGCGAAGTTGGATGATTGCCAAAGTCACTGCTCACGTAGCCAACCTTTAGGCGACCATGCACCTCTCTGGAGAATTTATACGGCGGCTTGTGTAGCACGTGAACCTTTTCAAGGCACAGATTCGCATGTCTGGCTGCAATAGCTCGACGGAATTCATGTGTCAACGGATACAACATCGAATGATGGGGATGCACCGATGGCAGACGATTCTTTTCCAATTGTTCGGCCACAATGCTGACCAATTTTTTCATGCGCGCCTCATAGTCTGTCCAGTCGCATACAATCTGTAGGCAATGTGCCAGATTGCAGTAGGCATCGGGAAAGTCGGGCTTCAGTTTCAGTGCCGTTCGATACGATTGAATGGCGTCCGGGATATTGCCAGAGTCCTTGTGAATGCTCGCCAAGTTGCTGTGTGCGTCGGCGAAGGCCGGATTTATTTGTATGGCCCGGGTGTAGCATTGAAGTGCCCCGGCGACATCCTGTAACTCCTTCAAGGTATTACCCATGTTTGAATAGGCATCGGCGAATGTTGGCTGAATGCGAATCGCTTCCTTATAATGCATGAGAGCTTCGTTTAGTTTACCCTGTTGCTGTAGTACTGATGCCAAGTTGGAATGTGCAGCAGCAAATTCTGGGAACACTTCGAGCGCCTTCAGATACAGACGGGTGGCTTCTTCGATGTAACCTTGTTCGCGTTTGATGTTGGCTAGATTGTTCAGAGAATCCGCATGACTGGGACAGAGGCGAAGGGCGGTGTTGTAGCATTCTTCTGCTTCTTTCACCTAAAAGACGAAACGAAAAGAAAAGAAAACTGTCATTAGGAAGGAGAATAAGGGAATAATGTAAATATTGATGGTACATTCTATTGTCGTGTGTTACAGATCATTGTTTTAATTCGGTCACAGCTGGACACTGAAGAAGTAGATATATTGCAAATGATTGCTGTTTCTTAGCAGGAGTTCGACTGATCTCCATTTAGCGAGAAACGCTGTTACATGTTGCTTTTTCACATTCACTATTAAAGCGCATTGAAGTATTATGGAGTTCTTTAGTCGCGATAGTGGATTTTAAAGCCGATGGGCTTTAGAAGCAAATTTTACCACTTGTACAGCGACATTCACCTAGTCAGAAAGGTGCGAATCAATCGTTAATCAATCAGGACATTTAGAGCGCACTGACGTTTATGTTTCGGCCCGAAAAATCTCCGAGTTAAACCCAGAGAAGTGGTGCAAGTGGATGATAACTTTAATTAACTTAACGCTACCTGAAGTGGCTGATTATTGAAGTCTACTCTAAGTAGCCAAGTAGGTTAATTGCATTCCATGCGTTGCATTTAGCAGTGAAAATATTTACACTGGATATACAAAAAGCTGCATGGGCTGCAACTCCCAAAAGAACAAACAAGATTAAACAAAACTCATATCCTCATGAAATATGTGAAATTATTACAGAAAAGAGGAAAGCTAGAAAACGTTGGGCGCCAAGCGACAAAACCACACTGAACAACTTAAATAATAAGCTCAGAAAATCTATAAGAGAATTTAATAACGAGTCTTTAAAAACGTATCTTACCAGTCTTACAAATGGCTAGTACCGACTACTAGCTCTGGAAGGCAACAAAGAAAATGAACAGGCCAACAGCTCGCATTCCGCCAGTAAAAAACAAAGAAGGTAACTGGGCAAAAAGCAGTCAAGAAAAAGCAAATTTTTTTGCAGAGTACCTTGAGAACGTCTTCAAACCTTATGAAGATAAAGATTAACAAGAAAACGAAGAAAGGTGCGAAGAAGACAGACCTATTCGGCCGGTAACAGCTAAAGAGCTTGCCAAAGAAATCAAAGAAGGCGTGTATGTGTATGTGTAAAAAAAAAGCCCCAGAATTCGATTTATTCACAGGGGAAATTTTAAAACATTTTCCTCGAAAAGGTTTAAAAAAAACTAGCGCAGATTATAAATGCTTCATTTAAATCGAGATATGTGCCAAGCATGTGGAAGGTCGCGGAGGTAATAATGATACCAAAACCAGGTAAACCACCTATCGAAGTAACCTCATATCGCCCAATATCGGTACTACCAATGTTGTAATAATTGATGAAAAATCACTAGTTCCAATTCACCAATTTGGGTTAAGAAACAAGCACTCTACAATTGATCAGGTGCATAGAATCACAGATAAAATCGAAAAAGCATTCGAAGAGAAAAATGTGTGCTCTACAATATTTCTTGATGTAGCACAAGCTTTCGATTAAGTCTGGCATAAGGGACTGATCCATAAATTTCAAAAAGGCAATTGCCGAAGCAGTATTCGACAATTCTGGAGTCATATATAACAGATCGATTCTTCAGAATTAAACGAGAGGCAGAGTTCTCAACACTAAGAGCAATTAAAGCTGGTGTACCACAAGGTAGTGTCCTCGGTCCAGTGCTATACACTGCTGTGCTTGCTGTTGGAGCAACCGTCGAAATAGCAAAAAAAAAATACTCCAAATGGCAATAAACGGTATCTCAGAATGAACTAAAAAGTGCCAGATTAGATTGAATGACCTAAAGTCAGTCCATATTAATTTTACATATAAAAACGTACCTCATATTCCAGTATACATTAATAACAATGTAGTGGAATACTCAAACACAGCTAAACATCTGGGCATGACCCTAGACGCTAAACTGCGATACAGTAAAATGTATTGGCTTCAAGTCTTTCAAAATAAAGTACTAAGGAATGCACCTTGGTACATACGCAACGCTGATCTACATAGAGATCTATATATTGAAATGGTTGAAGATGAAGTTAAAAAAGTTGCCCAAAGCCACAGAAGTAGGCTTCTCAACCATGTTAACGTAGAACTTACAGAACTATTAAATACTGACAATGTAATCAGAAGATTGAGGCGGGTAAAACCCCATGATCTATAAGAGTTAGCCAAGGCCAAACGATTAGGTAATATCTTCGAACAAAAAAGTTTCGAAATCCGACAACCTGTGGATTCTTCTTCTGAATTTTTCAAATAATTTAAAAATAAATTGCCGATTAGTCGAACGACTTGGTGCAATCGCATTCGGGATGACGACAGTCAGTCCCTCCCGGGAGGTTTTTTAGAGGTTGTTCGAGTCCCTCACTATTGCAGAAGCATCCCTCGCGTACTTGCTCTGCAATGTCTTTCGATGATTTTTCCTTCCAGCCCCCAAACAAAAAAAAAAAAAAAAAAAAACAAGAAATTTAACACCTACTGCAAGATAACACAAATTACACATTCCCTCGTGCAGTGGATAGGTGTTCATTTATCACCCCAGCAGTGCAGGTTGAAGCTCCACTGGAAGAGCCAATAACCACGAAGTGTCTTTAATACTACACGAAAGAAGCAAAATTATATCCATCGTGAATATGGAGCAAGGCGTTCCATAGTCGTTATAGTGGTCCAATACATTAGGCTATACTGTGTCAACGGAGTCAATCAATTTGATATTCAATCAACGGAAAACTTTCCTACCTCTTACGAAAGTCACAAGATAGATTTTCAATTCAGACGCACACACACACGTCGTAAATATGATGCTTAGATTTTATGATATACAAAAACGTCTTTCCATCTGTGCGGGATAGATAGTAATCGCCACCTCCTTTACGAATGATTCCATTTAAGACGAATATCTATTCTCGTTTGCATAAATAATGATGTGTGCCTTGGCTTAATATCCTGAAGTATGCATCTGTGGCTCTGCATCGACAATCGTTTACAATTCGATATATCCAAATAGAATTATTACTTCTTTAATCGCACATGGGATCAATGGATATTTTACGAACTTTGCCATTAAATCGCAAACAGATCCACTCAAACAGCATCTTGTCTTCAGTGTTTCAACTCTCCCTCTGACTTGTTGTTTATTTATGAACTTATGTCCACGATTTAGTTCCCGAAATTCCCCCTTTTACGGCTTCTTACACATACGCTGCCGATGCTACAGACATTGGCGCCATTCCTCTGCTACTCCCTTGCATATCGTTATTTTATTTTAATCGAAGTCTGCTTTTGTTACTTATTTCCGTGCTACACCATTCTCAAGATCGAAGTAAACAAACCGCCTCTTCACATGCGAAGGGTTCGATTGGTTTTCGCGGTAAACAGAGCACATAGTGTGTGGTATAAGACACCGTTGTTTTAGTATGTTTACCATAAGCGAAAATGGTATACTAAAAATACATTTTGCTTCCACTAAAAAAAGTAGCTAAACTATGCGGTTAGGGGGATGACACAAATACAAACTGTGAGTCGTTTATAGTTGAATCAATTTTTGTACGGTCATTTACAGCCCACTTCAAGGGTTTATTTTTTCATCAAATGGAATGGCGATCATAACGTTATGATGATGAAAAAATATCGTGAAATGGTTGACTAATAAAACGAAAGAAACAAGACCACACAATTAGAACCGATGGTCCTTCGAATATTATTGAGAACTGAATTTGGTTGTAATTTTATGACTTGCCACGAAGGAGATTGTTCTACAAATGAGATTGGAATTCCTCAGGAACTGAAGCGATAACAATTTTATACCGAATCCAAACGGCTGAATTGTGTAGCTTTTCCAGGACTTTTATTCTCTCAAGACTTTCGCGAGACATACTCTGTGATAAATCATAGTCGCATTCCAGAAAACTAATATATATTATATCATGTTCATAGCTAGAGTTATGGAATACCATCCTGTTATGGCAGGATTATACGGCCACCAGTCAAAGCACATACCTACATTTGGAACCTAATAAAGCAAGCTCTTTCGCACAATCAAACAAATACCATTATTGTCAAAATATTTTGCAGGTTATCTCCTGAACCACCACCATTGAAGGCATTCATTCACTATACACGTAAATATTTCTAGGTCAGAGATAAGTAATTGGAGACCCATTCGGGACAGTTCTCAAAATAATAGGTCATCACCTCATGCAAAGTCCCCTGGGAAATTACCCAACACTACATATTTAGTAAAAAGCTCATACGTTAGCATGCGGTATATACAAAATCTGCAAATATGTTTATATAATACCATCGGTTTTTGGCCATTAGTTGCGTCGCTTCTAGCTTGGGCGAACGATAAATTATCAAACCTGATGTCCTGTGTCTATTTTTAGAGCACGTGAACGCGCTGAGCCTTAAGCAACTTTCATCTAATTACAAAACTCAAATAGCCTTGTAATTAAGGTAAAAGGGTTAGCCACTCACTTCATTTGAGCTTTAAAATCAATACCCCACTTGTGTCGGAAGTTTGTTTCCGGTGACTGCACATAGTGGAACCTAATTGTAAGGTTTTGAACAGATTTTTCAAAAGATGCGCACTAAACGAACGAAATGAAGACGACATCTATTTGTGTCGCCTTTTCGAGGGGAAGAACAATTTTATCGGTTTCTAGTCGAAAGAAGACATATTGAAGTATTGTCGATAGGAATAAACAACTGGTGATAATATGAGCGACAGTGTCAGGGTTAGGTTCGATTTAGCCGAGAACATTTGAAAGTGTTATACCCTTTTCACGCCGAGCCGAAAACTGTGTTTTCGTCGAAAACTCGTCGATGCGTTCACAACGAACACCAACTAGTTTTCGTTTGACGTTTCAATCAGCTGTGAGACACTAGTCGTAAAACTTCTGCGTAAACTATTTTGGTTACAAGTTTCGATTAAAATCGATTAAAATTAACTCAGAGCATTTAAAAATAATATTAGCCAATTAAGTGACATTTGTTCGGACAGCCGTTCTGCGTGGTGTTTTCGTGGAAAACGACTTTATACGACTCGTTTTGAAAACTTAAATATGTATGGGAAAACTTCTGTTTCGATGAAGTTTTCTAGTGATTTCGGTTTAGTGTGAATAGGGTATAAGGCCCAATCGTATTAAAACTCTTTCCCATATTGCAGTGATTTCTCATAATTTCATCTTGTGATAAGGTGTTCCATGCATTGCTTTGGAACTGTAGCTTTTTTCTTAATGCTTTACCGGCACATGGTAAGGGTAGGTAAGGTTAGTTCCATGTGGACCCACTGTATTGACCTTTCCAGTGGTTAGGCGTCGATGAGTTTGCATTTTCATGCATCCTCCTTCTAAACCTGTTAAGAAGTGATTCATAAGAAAGTTCCTGTATGTCACGAAAGTAATATCTTCAAAGTGTTCTGTTCCTCAAGTGACAGAGACTTTGGCATTGACAGAGGAAGTGGGGCGTGTCCTCGTGCACCTCCTCGTTTCCGCAGCCTCTACATATATATCGGCGTCATTGTGATTTGATTACGTTGTGTGGTTTCTTAGGAAGCTATGTAAAGCACTGTGCGAACATTCACTTTCAACATTTTATTGCGAAATGTGTTTCTCCATATACCCATAACAATTCTAAGAACTCTTGAGTTCACATCCCATCTGCAGTCAATTGGGGTCAGGAATCAATCCCATTATCTGACTTCATCCTGATTCTTGACCGACACCGACCATCCTCAACACTGGAGAATATTCAATTATTATTCATGTCACGACATTTATATATAATGTTCACCGCAAAGGGTTCGGATTCCTCCATTTATGATCCACCCTCCAGATCCTATTTAACTTATTTTCTCATGCATGACTTAGCGGTGCCACTTTGTGTGTTCGCATTAACGCCAGGCGACGCGTACATCCATTGTCATTAAAATTTATTTCTCCCTTCGGGTGCTCGTAAAAGAATTAAGAAAACAAAAACCACGAGCAATGTAACAGCACTTAAGCCACCTCAAATGCAGGAGCGACTTTAATTAGTTTCTCACACTCTCACCGTTTCAATGACAAACTTAAGGATGCTTGTGTTTAACAACTCTCTTAAGGAAACTGCATCCGACTGCAATTAGCTCTGATAGGATACCTGCAAATGAGTGTAGCAACGGCACCGCTCACCCGAGAAAAATGTGATATTAAGTGACATCGTGTGGTGATGTGTCCTTGTTACTTCCGCCCACCATTTCCTTAGATGTCGCATTTTGAAGTCCTAATGTTGTGTATCGTGGGTTTTTCTCCCTGTTCATTATTTACTGCTGGTAATTAGACAGACAAATATTAAGTGAACGTTATTTATCTTTTCACAAGTGTAGGTACACATACATGAATTCAATCAAACCGAAGACAAATTTAATTAAAACGCCGGGATGATGGCATTAGGAATTATATATTTAATTTGTAACTCCAAACGGAGTAGGAATTGTCTCATTTCTTAAATCAATGTAATGGGTAAGGGTTTTTATGTCACCGATCTGTGAAAGGTAGGCGCCTTTTGCACGTTTATTTTGGGTTCTTTGTCTTTTGTAAATTCATTAAAAACATTATTATTTCTGGAGGGTGGTTTGTCCGAATGTTTTCTGTCAAAGGACAAACATGCAATAAATGAATTTACCGCAAAATTACGGAGAAAATTTTTCCTTCATGGACTTTGCGGTGACTAATTGTATTTCGGTTGACCTGGAGGCAGTTAAATTGAAAAACTCGAACCGATGTTGTGACATTTTAATTAAATTGTGGACCCTCAATCGCAAAACCAATAGAGTAGGTAGTTGCCAATTATGGCGCTTCTTAATTGCTTCTAAAGTCAGACCATAACCCTAAAGCTAGTTCTAGGTATTATTAAGGTAACAAGTTTATTTTTGGAGCAACTAATCAGAGTGACGATTAATTATTGTACCCGGTGTTTGCTGCTTATCTTTGTTTAGTCGTGAAGTTATTTGGGGTTTTTTTTTTGAGCTGGTTTAAGTCAGCTTTTGGAATCCTTTTTTCTGCGCCGTTGTGAAACACTTTGTCGTGACTTTTTTAAACGGCAAATCGACTTGATTAATAGAATTCGTTCTATCAGGAAACGTGGAAAAAGTTACTAAGTTACTAGTAACTAGTGAAAATATTGAAAAACAGAACGAGCTAAGATTTCTTATAACCTAATCCCAAATTGTTCTATTTTCGCCGCATAAAGCACTCTTTAAAAGCAGATTCCATTAGTTCACTGATTGTTTGCCAAAAACACTAAGAATCTGCGTGAGCTACGATCTGAATTCTGTTTTATAGGTTGTTGATTTGCTGGGTAGAGAACTCCTCTTTGCAGCGTACCTTACCCTAAGGCAGATGCGAAAAAGATGACTGGCAGACTGAAATTAAATTACTAACACAGAAAAATGTGTTCATTAATCCACGGGCTATCCCACAGAAGCAATACCGACAGGTAGGCAGTTTTATTCTACAATTATTTAATCATAACCACGAACTTCCATCAGCAATCCCATTTTCAACCCACAATAGAATTTCCTTCCACTTACCTGACCCTTTTCTTTAAGGGCATTTGCCAAATTGCAGTAGGCGTCTGGGAAGTTGGGTTGCAATTCGATTGCTCGCCGATAAGTGTCAATGGCCAAATCGATGAGTCCTTGCTCATAATAAACACACGCAAGATTGCCATGGACGACAGCATTGTTAGGCGATAGGTTTAGGGCACGGAGGTAGGCGGCAACAGCTCTGCAATGAATAAGAATACAAATATTATCAAAACATGTGGATACGCACTCAAAATAGGAAAATATAAGGATGAAATCAAATTACAGTGAGATTCGAGTGGCTCACAGTGCTTGGTGATCAAAGCAAAGTGGCAACTTGCTGTTGGTAACCGAAGAGTACACAAAATGTCAAAATGCCATCAACTAACTCTATTAAATATTATGAAGAGCATTAATTTTTAGATGCTGCGAGAGTGCTTCGGAGCCGTGTCGAAGGTAATTAATAGGTGGGTGTAGTTCATATTTGCTTAAATAGTTCCTTTTACAACACATTAACTTCAAAGGTGGCAGTCAAGTCAAAAAAGAAAAGAAAAAAGAAAATAAACTAAAAATGGGTATGTATAAGTTTATTGGACCTCTAAAATGGTTTCTGAAAATGTCACATCTTTCGAGTGGTCTCAGTTTTCTTGGTTTTGTGTGCGGGTTGAAGCTGCAAGCTTGTCCTGGCTGGCAAAAACATTTCACTTCCGAATTGTTTGTGGCTTTGTTTGCATAAGTTCGTCAAGACAAAAAATTAATTCAGTTACTATTCTCGACGTATCACCATTGACATATTTGAGAGTGTATCTTAGAACGTTTGAAGTTGTAACAAAAGAAACCCATGACCTTTTCGACAGATGTGTACGTGTAGTGTGCACAACAAAAAAAAAAACTCTTACATGGATTTGTTTCAATTACAATATCCAAAAACGGTTCCTCGCAGTAGTTTGATAACGAAATGAATAAACACAACCGTGTAATTGGTTGTTAAAATGTTCCCAGTTAACTCCAACGGCGACGGACGACCCTTTGCATCTGTTTTGAACAGAACCCTTTGCTACGGTCGCTCGTGGTCGACCATGAGAGAGTAAATTAATTATTGGCTTGATGTGAAAGTTTTGCGTTCACCACACAGGAGGCAAAGGATATGTACGTTTAATTCAATTAAATGTCTTGCCATGGTGTGTTTCTTCTTCTGTTTGGTCGGGAAATCCTTCCTAAGGGACGAACTAATGGGAATAAATGTTGGGCGTTGGCTGCGACGATAATACGAATTTCTTGCTGGATAATTAAATGTAATATGTTGACAGATTCAGTGTAATAGTACAATTGATCCAAAAACTTATTTGCGCCCACTTCCTGGAGAGACAGTACAGAGTAAGTCGCAGACGTCACCTTTAAGCAGTGGGTTCAAATTATTTTCCTTTCTATGAACTCAGCTTACGTGTTGATTTTCCAAGTATTCTCATTAATTGTCCCACATATACATACAATGTGGCTGGGAACGTGAATTCATCTCATTTATTGATCTCCTCGCCTCCTCGTGTTATATCTGAACTAGTTGGGGTATTAAATAAAATCCGTCCAAATCCAACTCAACATGTGCGATGACATTATTTTGCATCTGCATTCCATTTGCGAGGATCTTCGTAAATAATTATCAGGAAATGGAGCTTAAATGTAGCCATGGGATTATCAAGTGTTGGCGAACGCTTGATTGCATTCGAAACACGGCGACAGTCGACCGATTGTCATTTAATTATTCACCTTAATGTCGATTTAAAGGATTTCGTAAATTGAATTGGAAAAGGTCCAAATTCGTTTTGGGTTAAACACTGTATTTGCCTATACTCCTTTGGGGAGTTCCAGTGGAATGTGGAAGGCGAATTGAATAATTCAGGAGAATTAAGCAGAATTTTCAAACGGTATTCAATTTAAAATTTAAATCCACAACAGGGTGGATTTTTTACGGAAGGGTGGACCTACAACCTAGTAGAGTACAATTCAAAAACGTGAATTAAAACCAATCCGCGACTAGAAGCAATGTTTCCCGCAAACATCGGAAATCTCTCTTCTTCTTGTTTGTATAAAAACGCCCGTTACAAGGCTGATGGAACGGACGGCTTAACTGCCGAGCTTTTCAAGGCAGCGAGGGTTGACTTGGTAGAGATCATACATCAGCACGTCTCCAAGATTTGACTAGAGGAAGTAATGCCTGATGAATCGAGCCTCAGCATTGCAAAATTAAAATATGCATAAATGTTTCTAAGTACGTCGTTCATTGCCACGCTCACATTTTGACCAAAATCTGTTTTGTTTTTTTTTTCGACTTCACTGGCTTCAACTTGTCATTACACAAATAATTTTTAAAGCATCCAAGCGTCGTAAAATATTTTAAGCCAAAAACAAAAACTGACAAATGCGACACTGCTTTATCCCACTTTGCAGATTATTATGCAGTTTATCTGGCGCCCAACGAAGGAGAAAAAATCGCTTCGAAAAACAGAAATCTTTCGTTCGTTTTAACCCCCATGGATTACGCGAATATACATGTGTCATAGGCCGTGAAAAATACTCGTTATTGTCGGTTAAAACAAGGGAATAACACTGGGAACTGCAAATTATCTTTGTCCTTAAAAAAAGCAAATAAAATAAAAATATGACAGTCATCTACCACGAAAACATAAAACGCAACCACCAATGCCCTCCATCAGGTAGTGTTCGAAATTACATTGCGAGTGTAATTATGTGATTAATAATGTGATTAATAATTAACCGAATAATTAACTGGTAGCATTTTCTGCAACAAACCCTGGCAATTAGTGCGGTTTAATAAAAGAATTATTTGAAGGGTACACAGAACACGCTGTTCGAGCTGTTCGAGCTGTACTGTAACTCTGCCAGGGCCATTTCCATTCCATATAGTAATGGCTTTAAAATTACTGCATCAACTGGGGAAACAAGAGAAAAACAAACAAACCAGCATGTGACATGTCCTGATTTTGGGTCCAATTATATCCCTCTTACAGTTGCAATTGCTTGTGATTTTGTGGGGTTATGTAAAATATAATTAACTGCATTTGTCGTGTAATTCGTAAATCGGTCTCATTAAAAATAAAATTAAACGCAACAAGGCAACGCAACGGTTTTGATAATGATTACGAGATATTTAGGGAAATAGTTTTAAGCAACGTTACCTCAGGGATGCTTTTGTGTATTTTCGACTCCGTTTTGACAGCCCGGACTCCGGACTCATCTTTTCGGAAATGGGTGAAATTGGACTCGTTTATCAAATGCTAGGACGCTTTTTCTGTAATTTAATTATAAACTAGTGAAGCCCCTTTAATTGACTTTATCCGTGAACATCATCTACTTACGCCTACCAGTACTGACATATTTTTAGCGTTTTATCAAAATATATCTGAAAAAACCTACATGCTCTGCGTCTGTGTTAAGTTGAATTATAATTTCTGTGAGCAAGCCCGCCACCGAGTTTGACCAGGTCACAACAAAATGTGCCACTGTTGAAAAAAGGCTTACTGTACTGATTTCCGTACAATTTGATTTTTCCGAGTACGCAAGTACCGCTTCTCAATTTTGAGTAATGTTTGTACTATTTTAAATGTTTGAAATAAATCGAACGAATAATGAGGTTATTTTCACTTGCGGACATATTATTTATTCCAAATATAAGTCATTTCACCCGAACATAAACTGCACGGTGGAGAACGAGTATTTCAACTCGGGTTAAAACTTAATTTCATAATATTTACATTTCTTCTCGTTCAGGAAATAAGTAAAAGTGAAATAGAATTTAAAATGTAGCAAGAAGCTCAAAAAGTGGACTCAATTCATGAAGTGGATAAAATTTTGATGTCGTCCTACTCAGAAGACAAATTTTAGAGCTGATAGAACAGCCGATGGTGTATCATTGATTGCTTGCGTCAGTCATTACAATGTCTTGGAATTTTAGTTATATTTCCGGATAAAATAAGAGACATTTTGGAAGCTAAATTCATAATTAATACAGTAAAAATGAAACTCGCCCATGAGGAAATCAAATCAATTTCCAATTGAGAAAAAAAAAAATCATATTACGTGAAATTTGACATAACATAGGTTTAAAACGTGCTAAAATCGATTTTAACTGTTTTGAAATCAGTAAAAGTTTAATGCATCTTTATCCAGCGCTTCAATGCATGTTTTTGAGTCAATATTATAAATGCAAATTTAAATCATCGGATTTAAAAATACGGATCAGGGTGTAAAATTAGCTTAAACCTAGTTTACACTCGGAGTGAATAATATGGCAGTTAGATTCAATAAAATATGATTTTTTTTATTTTTCCTTGAATGCGATATTAGGCGTGTTTTTTGAGCTTTAAAATTAAGCTGCTCGTTGAAAATTGGGCGATTTGTTTAGCTATTCTGTTCGTTGCTTACTGCTGTGATCAAATATAATAATATGTATGTAATATCACACGCCACTTTAAACCCTTTATTGTTTGTTGTCAAATAAGTGTAAAATGTCAAAAAGATCAGTGTAGTATTTATTTGTAATAAATTTCAGCACACCAAGACTCAAATTCATCCAACAGCGAAATAAATCGGTTCATAACATTTTAAATTGGGGTCAGATTTAATTATGAACTTAGGAACCACTTAATTAAAGCCCCACATTTGATTTCCTCCTTTTATTTCCTGCGGCTTTATTTCAGGCAATACTCTCTCCTCGCTGTCTTTGCCTTGGACTGTAATTCATTTAATGGTTGATGGTGGCGTTGGCGTCATTTTAGGATATACCACGCAATGAATTGCCGACAGATCAAAAAAGGACACCGGGATAGTCTGACGTTTTTGCCAAATCTTTGAAGCGGATGTCATAAGTCTGACAGAAGTATCACCTTCTTCATAAACAGCTCAATAACTTCAAAAGAATTACAAATGCTTAAAATTATGAAATGCTATTTTATCTTCGTAGGAGTTATTAAGGACACAATAATCTGTATTGTACCATGTGAAAAATATTCTCATAATGAACCCAAAGCGTTGAAGAGGTTGCGTTGACAACGGGACCCACAAGCAACTTTCTATGCCACTGCGCAGGTCGCCAACAGCCCAGAAGCGAATTCTTTGTTGAAATCACTTCTAGTAGGATCTTGACAAGCTTTACAGCACACCAAGGCACAAACTAACTGAATGTGGTAAGCAGTGATCGTCCTCACCAACCCACTAACCTAACCCCTAACTGTCTTGACTGGCGAGGGTGGCAATTGTGTAGTGGATAGGGTCAGTTACCCGAGCAATACTCAACCACCCAAAAATACAGAGCAGCGAATTATATCTGAATTTCTCCCCTACTACACCAAAAAAGGGGTTTCTGCTTCGATTACAATAGACCTAGATTTGTCTGATTATTCCAGGATTTGGAATCCCCTTTTAAAAAAAAAAACTCTCAACTTCCTTGCTTTGGAGTGTTATCTTTATCCAAAGTACTGGGGTAGAATCGCGACATCCGTGAACGAGTTTACGAGTTACATACGTTCAGGGAATTAAGTCGATTTCGCATGCGAAACATAAACAAATTCCGTCACCTATTGCTCGTTAACGAATGACGCGATTTGACCCGAGATATTTGTTTTGCGGGCAGGTGACACCCAGTTTTCTCCACACTCATGTTTAACCAACAACTTGAACCCGTGCGTCCTTCTTATCTTTTTGCATAGATAATTTTTAAATCCGTTTTTTTTTTTTTTTTTTTCAATTACCATGCGGTAATCCTTGAACATCGTCTGCGTATTTGCATTGAACAAATTTTCCACTTCACTTACAGAAAATTGTTTCACATTTCATTGGCGTCTGATTCGATTATGTGAACAACATTGCTCCGCCGATGGAATCTGTACGCCCACCTGAGGGGCACATTTACAAATTATCGGCACATTTATATTTTTCGGCCGTTTTCGTTTTCAATGTGATTTCACGCGCCACCGAGCCAGAGAATGTTTATTGAACTTACCCATTGAAACGGTAAAAACATTTGCTAGCGCATACAAGGACAAAATGAAAAATAAAACTCGTTCTCTCCATGGACCCCATTGATTACTTTTCAACTATTTTTGAAAACATTTTCAGCAAACCCGACGCCTTGGCGCTTTTCCTTTTTACTGTACCAAATATTCGCAAACGAATGTCAGCATGGATTTGTCCTACATACGGGTTCAGTCTAGCAGACAGACAAAGTTCAAAGTCAATGAAGAGCATTCTTGTAGGAAAATCCCCAAGGCATACTTTCAAGCAAATCCCCTTTCAAACATCAGATTTTATGTGAAATAAGTATACCACTAACGGGTTGAGTCACGTTTCGCAAGGACACCCACGCGTATATTGAAAAACATAAATAAGAGTGTCAGTTAACTTGGCGCTGCTTGGCTTAAATCAATTTCGAACGGGTTGACAGTTATTAAAAGAGAAAAGAAAATGTTTCTGTTCGTTTATGCGCAGACATACGAGTAATCAAAAAATATTTCTTGTTTGTCTTCAGCTATGATATCGACTACGGAAATCGGGATTATGCAAATGACATTCCCCACGCTGGGATATGGGAAGAATTTCCGCCTTCGCCCGGTCTATTTCGATCGAAGAAGAGAATTGAAATTTTAATTTTCTGCCTTTGTCGGTTTGCACGGCTAGAAAAGGGACCAAGGCGATGCTTTGTTTCCAATTTGAATAACGCGGTGCATTGGTTCGGAAGCCATTATTTGATTTTGCTCTTTTATTTGGCGGTTTTTTATGCTTAAGAATATCAAAGAGTATTAGACGGGGTAATCCTCTCGAATTGGAAAACGTGATTGGGACAGACGAAATAAAATTTGTTTGTTATGCATACTTTGTGAAATAAGTAGATTTCCACGTGGATCGATGACCTTGCGATGCGATGGTTAAGTCGAGATTTTCTTTCATGGTGTTGGGAGTTTTGAATTGGAATTGGATTCTTCACTGGTGGGGTCGGCTGTAGTAGGTCGTGGGAAATGTTCCCCTTTTCGAGGGGATTTCGAGTCTCGAAAACGTATCTGGGAAAATAAATGTCAAAATCGGAAGGGAAAATACGCTGCAACGTCTGACTATCAATTAAAAGATTCGGGACTTCTTCTGCACGAAGAAATAGTTCAACTTAGATCACATGGAGAGTCAAGAGAAAGCGGCTGAGTAAGAAAATTTACACGGTACATTCACTGAATACAGAAACCAAGAAAAAGGAGTCACAGTCGACACCATCAGAGAGGTAGCTGAAATCACCAAAGGCCCACCAAGTCATCCTGGAGGAAGAGCGCGTGCTATTGTGATGGGCCTAAGCATGTGAAAAGCTACAGTCGAAGACCACGGTGACGGTAGCGACGGGAGCGGTTTAATGAGGGGAAAATACCGACTTGACTGTGAAGGAGACCTTATTAGTCTCCCACCAGAGAGAGAAACTCGTAGAAGAGTTTGGGGAATGGATACAATATCTGATGGTTTTCTAAAAAAGTCAAGGGCAACTGGACAGGCAGCCACTGTCTGTAAGAACGGCATACAGGCTTTCAAAAATATCGAAGGAAACCTAATTCTCGTCACCAAGGCAAAGAGAAAAGAAGATGTGTTTAAGCAGTCTTTTTGCTGAATCTTAATGTCGAGCTAGTCATAGGAAAAGAAGCCGAAAACATTTTACTTAAATGAAAACCAGTTCAACGACCCGAAGAACTGCACACAAGAGGTTCGCTTGGAGATATAAAAAGCAAAGCCAGAGTCCAGAAATCAAAACGCTGGCAAAACTGCATCAGACCAATAAAAACGACCTTCAAAGGTTCCACGGAGTGTCTGAGGAAACTACAGCCATTACTAACCACTGCGAGTAGTGTCAATCAGAAGAATACTTACATAAAAATACAAAGCAAACTTTCAAAGAAAGCGACGGCCACCAAGAAAATGCACCAGCTAAAACAACTCGTGTGTCGTTTAACTAGCGCCCTCTAACGATCCCACCATAAACTAAGTATTAAATAGTCGGCCAGCACCCACGCACCTACCCAATTCCCCCGCAAATTTTTAAAAGAAAATTCCCTCTTAAATTTCCTATCTCTGAATACGTTTGGAGCAGTCAACAAAAATATAAATGGAAGGGATATAATAATATAATATATATAATTTTTATACTCAAGGTTAATTTAATGTGAATTTCTTTCCGAACAATACAAATTTTACATTTAAGAAGACATATTTTTTCATAAACAAATCGAGGGAATTTAAGTTCGTTGAAAAGGCAAAAATGTCCACTCATCGTGGGAAAAATAAAGAGAGAATGCAAAACACTGACTGAGAGTAGGGTATTTGGTGAGTTTCTACATCAGCTGATGGATGCGTTCCCACAGTTTAAATTTGTTGTTTTTTTTTTTTCACCACGAAAACATGTACCTATTTTGCAAAATGGTTAATTACTAATGTAATCACTAATCAATATATAAATACAGGAGTAAACTGAGAAATATTCAGTCGTGGAAATAAAATAAGACATTTTTGTTCATACAATGATTACATATTGCGTCTGTTTTCGTTTGATGTTTTTGGCGAGAAATTATTTCGCCGGCGAATGTCGATAGGAAAAAGGCGAAACGAATTAAAAACAAAGCACTGATAAGGAATATTAAAATTTAAAATATGTTCAGCTTCAGGGGAGAGATATGAACATTTCTGATTGGGTATGATTTTTGAATTATTATCTTTCTGTATGTAATGTAATTTATAACAAAAGGGAACAAAAGAATTTCAAACTAACTTAATTAATGAAAACAATTGAGTCAGCAGAGAATATGAATAAAGTTTATTTAGAAAATAGCTTTTTCACCCCATCCATTGAATTCGGCCAGTTGTTTTTTATACTATTTTGGTGCAGACTACTAAAACCGCAATTTATGGAGGCTTCATTAATAATTTAGAATGTAATCTTGAATAATACAAGTTTATGTTTAAACATAGCACAATGAATAAACAGAAAATCATATCATTACCTTCAAAAATAATATATAAAACCTTCATGGCACTTAACAATTACTAGGACATGGCAAACAAATTTTTAGAAATTCTAATGACCAACCAGTTTGTAGTTGTAAATCAATTCATCGTATTTGTCATGTAGATGAAGTAAGTGCAACGAAAAAAGTACTAAACATCCAGTCCTATTTAGATTTTCTAGGTAAAATAATAGAAATCCTAATAACATATGATCCGGAGTAGCCACTTTTTTTTTAAATAAATTTCCCTGACTTTCCCTGACCAATTTTCGAGTTTTCCCTGAACATTTTTAACAAATACATAATTTATATATATAGTTGGCGCAACAAGTCCGTAGGGACCCAAGGCCTAGCTTCTCGCAACCATTCGTTTTGTGTGAGTTTTATTTTTGGAACGAATGGAAGGGATCTACAATTTTATGCCGATTCCAAACGGCTAATTGAGAAGCTCTTAAGACAGTTATACTCTCGGATGTTTGTCAGACGTTCGCGAGAGGTGGCGCAGTGGAAAAATACATAATTTAGCGAAAAATAATATTACGCATGCATGTATTATACATTAACTATTATGTAGATATGTATTTAAATGACTTTGTTGCCAATAATTGCAAAACTTACCAAAAACTTTATTATTCAACAAACGTTTTTCATTGGAGATCTTAAACAGAGATGCATGGGCCAGCAATATGGTTCTAAAATGGAATGAGATGTATGAGCCCGTTTACATAAATCGAGCCATGTTTTTTCAACGTTTATGTACGGGTATAACGTGCCAACTTGACGCACCCATAATTTAGATGGCAACGAATCCGCACTGACAAATCAGGAAGCACTGTAAAAGGAACATTTTTGGGCAAACGTGTAGGCCCTGACCCTATTTAAAATTCTCTGACTTTCTCTTACATTCCCTGACCTAATTTTTGTTCCCTGACTTTGGAGACCAGTGGCAACCATGTATTCATTTTAATGAAATATAAGTAGGTACTGAATGCACCACACCATTTTCACACCGTTTTCTTAACACGTCGCCGATTCGTACAACATCGCCAACATTTATTGAAAGTGTTTCTGACATTCGTATGAATTTTCCCATTCAAGCTGACGGAAATCCCATCCATCTAAATGCAAAGTACTACCTATTGTGTGGCGCAGGCTAGCTGTACCCTTCTGACGACTCCAATTGGTGTAAATCATTGATAATGTCAATCGCAAAATCCAAAACTTTTCAACATTCTAACCCTCAATCTCCATATTCAAAAACTCCCTAACGAAATCTTCGCTCCGTAGGAGTAACCATCAAAACCAGTTAGCTTACAACATTCACAGAATAAATCGGCCTGAATAATCCCCCAGGCGTATAAAAAAGTTTCGTATCCATATCCCCAGGATTGTACGTCTATTGTTCGTGGGAAAAATTCCGCCAACAGGATTCCCACAGTCCAACGAGGAAAATGCATGCTTCATGAGTGCAACGGAAAAGAAGGTTACTCATACGCCACAGAAAACGTATGATGCAGTAAAAAATAAAAATCGTGTTAGGAATTTCAAATTGTAAATGCAACTCGAATCCGGAAACATACTCTAACGTACACAACAATCATTAACACCAATTGTACTCGCTCAAAGGACTTGGCGTAGTTTGTAATGTAGACTCATCCCTCAGATAGGATATGCTGCCATGCCTCATGGAATGCTTGGCGCTGTTATGCATTGCCCCGTCGGTATGCGCGTTTCATGGTACTCCTCCCCAATCACGCATACACTTATTATTGCCCCGGATGTAGTACGAGTATCCTTGCCTCGAAGAGAAGTGTACACTGCACAAGTCCGAGGGACACACTCCGGCAATTTGCATACGAATTGAATAAAAGGCAAAATGTGATTTAGTTTATGAATTTTTTTTTAATTTATATAATATATTCGAGTCGAAGAGAAATTGTTGTTGGTAAATTCGTATTGAGGGAGACATGTGAATGCCTCCTGTGGGAGGGATAAGTTTTTATATCGGATTTTTGTTTCTCGCCTCCATAAATGGAAATCGTATTGCTGGAAGAAATTCACAATCTGCATACCACTTCGGTAGGTATATATGAAAACTGTGCGTAACAATGGAATCCGATTGACAAGCTTCAAATATTTATGAGACTGCCCATTACTTGCAGCTGATATAGCTCATTGTGTGCATGTGCCATCGGATTCTGACCAATTAGTTTAAAGCGAATTATGACTTAAACCGAAGAGAAGAGTGTTGGTACGTGCGCAAGATTTATTGCTTATTGAAGGAAAGTGCTTGCAAAACTATTTGAAAGGATTGCTCAGAACGCAGGTACTGTCAAGCAATATACTAATTGGAGCTCGTAACGTGATTCATGGCACTTCGTACATGTTATTCCAAAAACGTGACAGTCGGTCATGTTAAGCGTTGGTATTATGGACGTTTCTGGAAAACCAAGTGGGAATTGGAAGAACTCCAATTGACATAGCAGCTGTGTTCGATCTCTTAATATGTAACAGTTAGAGTTTTAATTTTAATGATAATCTAAAAATGATGTTCATTGAAAGTAAAGATTGAGAGCAGCGTCCAGTTGAGTCTTTGTTAACATTGTCTAAACTGTCGTCTTTAAGACGAAAACTTATTAAGGTCATTACAAACTCGAAAGAAGGTCGTTATCATGTGTGATCGCTGTTAATCGAGCTACGATGGTGTGAGCCGTCATCGTAGTTGCTGGATCTACCCATCTCATCGCTAATTTCTCATCTCAGACATTTTTATCGATTTCTAGTGGTTAACGAGGCCTGGGAACGTCGTCATTGCAGAAGTCGAAACGACTGAAAGCCTTGATTTTTAATGTTGCCAAAAGCAAACGACTACCTACATCAGGAACCGCGTTTTACCTCCGAATCAAGTGCAACCATTGAATGAATGAATTTAGTGGTTATCGGTTGCGAAAGCTTACGTCTTCAAATCAGATCGAATAGCATGAAGCGCGAAACATTGATCCGAATCCGAACGGCTGAATCAGTTTATGCTCAATCCGCAACATTTCGTTCCACAACCATTCGTTTGAGGTTAACCTCAAAATAGAAATGTGAGTGGAATTTATTTGAACACATTCATTTTGCCACCAAATGAAAAGTATCATCTGAATGGGCTGTGAAAACTTTTGAATACTCATTCGTTCGTGGGTAATTCGTCTCATATGAAAAGGATATTAGACAACTGAATCGTATGCATTTCTTCTTTTGCAAACCTCGTCCACTCCAACTCCGCGACCAAATATCACCCCAGAATTTTGCTTTCAAAACGCTTAGAGGTGTCTTCATCAGTCTTCGTTATAGTTCTGTGACATAGAGCAGGACTGAACCGATGTGGGCATAGTTTGTGTTTGTGACAAGGAATCGGCCAATGATCTCCTTTCTTGTGAGTTTGGCAAATGATCCTGAGGTGTCATAAATCGGGCATGCTGTCCTCCTACCAAATGGGATGAGATGGTGTGTGCTCTGAACCAAGTCCTCCGCTTACTTAAAACGTTCGGCCGGATGGTCCAGCAGTCTAGTTGGACGTCAGTTAACAAATTATAGATTACTTCATTTTGGTCAGGTTTGTTCTGCCTGACAACAGTCGTGGTTGTATTCACTGTTTAAAACTCTGCAAAAGTTTCCATATACGCAACACCGACTGTGACTCTGCTACGAGTTTTTCTTGCCGATCTTCCGCTTTCATAGGTCTTTGTACGAGCCTAGACGACTTCAGAGTGTTTGCTTTCTTCAAAAATAACGTTGTTTATCTCCTAGCAATTCTAAAAAGATAACTTTACTGAAGCTTTAAAAGAACGGAAAGAAATATAGTTTGTCAAAACAATTCTGTCCAAAGCGAACTTTTTTATGGCCAATTTATCTTACCCAGGCAACAGAGAAAGTATCAAAATGGGGAACATAAAGTACTTGTTGTCAATTATTAGAGCAAAAGGTGAAAATTATAATTGGAAAGGTTTGTCAAACTCTTTACTTTCCCATAAGCGGACAAATTTCTTCAAATCCCCGGTGTCCACAAACAGGCGCATATGACATTCTAGAAGCAACTCCTTAAAACCATTCGGGTGTGCGAGTTGTATCCTTGGCACGAATGGAAGTACATTTTCCAAGTTTCCAAGTTGGCTTCTTTGCATAATCATTTCTACGTTCTTTTAGAATAGATTCGACAGCATAAAAATGGATTAACTGAACAAAACGCCTAATTCCTACCAGATATTTGCACAGCCCTTGACTCAATTAAGAAAATAATTGCCCGAAACTGCTATAAAGTGTGTAAGCCCATCAGAAAGTAATAAAACTCAATCGTAAACTTGACAGAAAACGAATAAAAATGTCCAGCAACGACCTACCGCAAATCTATATTTATAATAAACGTGCTGTTGGCTCATGAACAGGAACACCCGCAACCCAATAAAACTCACACAAAGCAATAAAACATTTCATTAAATTCGTAATAAATTCCATGCACATACATGGAACTTCCTCCAATTCTCAGGATCCCTCCTTTGTCAGCATCTATAGTTGGATGGAAAGAAAAGCCAACTCAAATCTCCACCAGTCACGTAATTATAAGAGACATTCGATTCATCATCACTTTCGTTTATCTATATGGCTTATCCACAAGTGTGTTATGTGTGGTAAATAATTTCAAGCCGCGCATCATTCTATTCAGGAATTATCCAGCAACGCATGATGTACCTCTATAGGCTTAACATAATAGTTTACTGCGTTAACGGTACTGCTGAATCATAAGGCAAAGGAGCGCCGAATAGCCAGCTGAAACATGGATTAGCTGAAGGCAAATACGACTCATCACATGCGACGCAATGGCGAATGGCAGGGTGGGTAGCACAGGAAATCCCCTTGTCATCTTTTTGGGTGTCTATAATAAAGCTTTCAGCTTATTTTCGTCATTTTAATGTTTGCGACACACTATTTGTTTACGATCGACTGGGATTTACCAACGAGAGGCAATCAGAACCTCCCCTTCTCTTTTTGATGTTTGAGAAATGGAAATTACAACTCTGGATAATTTATGGGAATGTAAGTTAGCGACGATGATGGAGAGTAATTTCCGCCCATTGGTCAAGCAAATTCCTTTTATTTACAACCACACAGTTTGGTCTGCTGATGTCGGGGCTTATATTGCTTATTACAAGGCCACTGGGCGACAAATTAAGCGAGGAGCGATTACCCAACACTTGCAGGTAGGATTATTAAAGGACTATGTATGTGGGGGCTGATTTCTAGGAAGCGCTGCTACACCACTTCGTCTCCCACTTACGACTTGTTTAGTATTCAAGCAACTTACCTGAAAGGAAAACAGAAAAAACGTTACGTTAGACTTTTATTTACAAGAAAGTTGTTGAGCGAAATTTAAATTGTAGTCTTTTTGCAAGTGGAAATCTGTCTGTTGGATACTTTTTGATGTTTATTATACATTTCATTACGGACCTATAGTAGGAGAAATATTTCTAAGGCCTCGCGAGAGAAAACAGCAAGGAACAAAAAGTTTGTTTTTTTCTGTTTCAAAATAGACAACATCGCCCTTTATAATAATTAAAACTTGTCTCGCTTGTGGTCGAACATCGACCTTTTATAAGTATGTAATACTTTATTATTAAATAAGTATTAGTTTCACTACTTTTCTTTTAGGTTTTGAAACCTTGTTCGGAAATTTTGGATGTATGTCGATAAATGTTCGTTTCTATTGTAATATCAATGAACCGAAAGTATTTGGTCAACACCTAGCAGATAGTGAGTCAAAAAAAATGTCTCTTGGAATATTTTGCGAAAACTTACTTTTACAGCATCTTATTTAAAATACTGATGTTATCTTGAATATGCATTTTGATCAAAATCGTTAGAGCGATTTTTGGAAAACATGGCAGACAAAACAGTAGCAGAAGTAGTAGTTTGAAAAATACTATTGCTTAACTATTTAGCTTAAAGCTGAGTATACGACTTTGTTTGAAATGTAAGCAATACTTGATTTCTAAAGTTTTATCGAAATCGAAAATGGGGTTTTCGAGATATGAGCAGTTTTTAAAATTCGGTGAATTGAAAGTAAAGGACGCAATAATTTTGAAAACATCAATTTTACTCTAACTATGCATTTTGGTCAAAATCCTTGGTATACAGTTTTCAAGTTAACCAAAGAAAACTCAATTTTCCCAAAATCCATAATATATACAAAAAGATGAGTTTTTTATTTAGTAAGAAATGACAATATTAACTTAGAAGTTAATTTTTGTTGCTATCGTATGGACCGTTTTCGAGATATGTCCAAATTTCAAAAGTACCATTACGCCAAAATACCTAGTATGCAGTCATGTTAACCTCACCTACTTAAGCTCAAATATCCATTTTGGTTGAAATCGTTAGAGCCGTTTTCGAACAAATCGAACTGTTATGAACATTTTGTATGGGAAGTAATATTAATGTTGAGGTTACCGTGAAAAAAAAGGCCCCGAACTGTAGGCCCACAAACTACAAAATCGGAAGTTTGAACCAAATTAGGGCAGCCGTTTAGGCTGTAGGCCTCGAGAGAGACGGACAGACAGACAGACACTCGCGACCCACTTTTTTGAGTTGACACAGTTACTTTATTTTCAAAAATAATATCAGTTCGTTTTTTGCGGCAGCAGTTCGCCAATTTCATACAAAATTTCAAAATTTGGTCGGAATGTATCGACGTTACGTGAATCAAAACGTTTATGAAAGCGGAAAGTATTGAACTTTCTTATTTAACAGAATTTCACCCCTTTAAAAGGATTGCACAACTGGGCACCATTTTCCTCATCATTAAATTTCAAATCTGGAACATTATTTTATTAATATTTTGAAAGAAATTTCCAAACCCGCTTTTGTATTTGAGTTGGCGAAAGGGAAATTTCACAAAAATTAGTCATTTGCCATCCCATCAAAATCAAACGAAAGGTTTTTTGTTCGTATTAAGGTCCAGATTTCTTTTATTTAGGGATTAGAAGTTAAATAATCTACTCAAGTAGCTCTGAGTAACAGGACGCTAGGTCTATCTTCTAAAAATCAATCGTTGGTGTGAGTTTTTATTTTTGTGGCGACTGTAAGAATTTTGCTTACTATTTCATTTTTATGAGGATGTGCTACAAATGCGCCAGTTCAGTCCAGTTAAACGTCGATAAAAATAAAAAAATTGTTGAGAGAAAAACAGGAAATGTTTGTAAACATGAGTTTTAGTTGGAATTTCATTCAGCACTGAAGTAGATATTATCATCCATAACAAACAATATTTAGTTTTATTCTGGTAGGCAATTTCAAAAATGTGGTCAACGCTTAACTTAATAAGCAAAACGCAACCAACTTCAAGTAACTTCACTAACTTGTCTTTAGATCTGTCAGGCAAGAACTCCTTTCAGCGTGTCTCTATAAATAAGTGTAAACTTTTTAAATCTGCAAGTAAGCAACGAATTCAAAAAGGTCACCTACTGCCACAGTGATACTCAGCTTTGACAATGTGTGGGAGAAGATGTTTCTGACAGTACAGAACAATAAAAATATGTGCCAGCATAAATTGATAACTAAATCTGTAGGTGTCAATTTTATTTAGATGTACAAATATATATAAGTCAACAAGGTTGGAAGCCGAACAAAAGAATTAATTCATCTTTCACAATTCCAAAAAAGTAGGAAAATTTTGCAACAAATCCTGTTGTGTTAACAATCCTACAGTCATCCCCTTGACTTGAAAAACGAGCCCCGTTAACATCGGCAGCCGAACAACAGAATTAATTCATCTTTCACAATTCCAAAAAAGTAGGAAAATTTTGCAACAAATCCTGTTGTGTTAACAATCCTACAGTCATCCCCTAATGACGCCCCCCAAGGCAACTCATTAATTATCTTCTTGATTATGCTACAAGAACACTTTGTAACACAAATTACCACAACTCTACAAACTTTATGTTTATTATTTTATCCATTGTGCCGACGCCGGCAGTGGAAGAAAGTTTAAAAGCACTCCACAAAAGGATTTTCGTATATTAGCCGTTTACAATTGCTGAAGCAAGAACAAAAATAAAATTTTCATTCACCTCAATTAAGGACAACTGGTTGTTGAGGGAAGGAACAACAAAATACAACAAAAAGAACAAAACCTTCAACAAAAACAAAAGCTCGACCAACTTGAAAGCAACGATCCATCAACTAAGCCTGTCAACTTTTGCTGACGAAACATAATTTAAACGGAACGTATTTAAGACAAAGCGATGCAGTTGACGGCAGCAGCGAGATTTGTTGTGAGGTAAAATAGGAGATAATTACGGTTGGAAGTCGTAAAACTGTCTACATAGTACCTTTTTAAAGGCAACCACAAATTAAGACGCTTTGCCAAACCAATGTGTTGATTTTAAATATATTTTCCGACGTTTCCCATGGCTAATTGTTGTTGCTGTCGTGTGAGGCATGTTTTAATGAACATTAATCGCGGCAAGCAAATGAAAGTAGAGTATTCAGCGCGCAACTACAAAAACTGGATGTGATTTGAGAGCAGCTGAATACTGCTCACAATGTAATGTACACTTCAGCTACGATTACACATGCCAGTCCAATTTTGACATGCCGAATTCCCCATGACGTAAACATTTGTCCTAAATTTGTCACTAGCCTGTCAAGCGTCTGGTCACGCGGGCTGTTGCAGCGCACGCTTACGAAAGACACATGAGTGACCACCGAGTGCACTGGAAGAACACCGATTTCCAGCAAAAGCCGAGACATGCACCCAAATCACAAGCTACTTGGCCACAAGTGCTTGCATACCCGTAGGCTGATGCAGAGCAAGAATTGTTTTAATAGAGCTTTTTTGTCCACTTTACTTTACTGGGATAGATGTTTACTACAACAAACATGTCTCTGACAGACCAGCACTACTTCGTTGCGCACCAGCAATCCTTAAGCGATTTTATAAAGTATTTGCATGCCACTAAAGCCGCGAAGTAAGAAAGACTCAAACTTCCACTTCAAAAAAGCGCCCATTAATGTATTTCCTTTGGCATGGTGTCGGTAAATCCCCCCTAATCGCTTCAAGTCTAAAAATAGCACTCATCTCCATAATTCAGCGCAACTTAACCGCAATAACCGTACCGAATAAAAGTGGATTAAGTGCCCTAATCACTTGGCTGGCAAATTGTAGACTACGGCCAATTGTGGGTGTGGCTGTAGTTCAACAAAATTTCATCTGGCTGTGCGAGGCCACTCAAAAAACGGAAGAAGATTCGTGATTTGTCCCATAAAAGAACGGCACCAGCAATCATCCCTTGATCCCTGCGATTATTGCCTGTGTGACTCTACTTTTCCATCAAGACTTTGACTATTTTTCAAGGGGATTTGCATTTGTTCTCGGCAATTTAATTAAACGGACTCATATCCACTACGCAGTCAAAATACAAAAGAAACAGATTCAGGTCATGGCAGGTGTGCTTCTAGAGTTCTCCTTCACCTGGAAAATTCTGTTTATTAATCCAGCCAATATCTACTTATTCTTGCACTCAACCAAAGGGAAGTTGGCTTTTATTGTTCCGCCCACGTCTCATAAATCACTCGAAATATATCGTGTACTTATGGCATTTTGAAGAATTCACAAAAGCAAGGGGAGGACAATCAACGGGTACGAGTATAGTTTTTAAGGACTTTTACTATGCTTGCTCGGTGCGAACACAGCGACTTTATCACTTTTGGTATATTTTTGAAATGTGTCGGTTTGAAATATTGTGCTCTTAAGAGCACTCTATCTTAACGACCTAGTGGGCTCCGCTTCTGGCACTTAAAAATAAACCCCAAGCAAGTCCTTTTTGTGAGACTGGAATTATTAATTATTTTACGACCACAAAGGTAATCCGGTCTTGTACATTTCATGTGAGTTTTCGTATGTGTCGCAAAAGTGTTGATTAGATGTTTTCGACTTTAAGCAGCTTATGAATTTCTATGATCTGGGAAAATGCACTTTCACGTGGGACTGGATTAATTCTAGATATGCATTTGCAATAAAAAGTCAGTCAACCCTGCGGACATAAAATAAATTCATAGCTAGGTTCGTTGTTGTTGCAGGAAGATTGCAATAATACCTCGTGTTTCCTCCCACGAAAGCTTTGAGGGAATTAGAAAATATACCATCGGAGGATTCGAGTTTTTTTCATATTTCGATAATGGTGCATCGTAATGGAAAATATTAAATATTAAATATTTGTCTAGAATGTATACCATAACCAAACCTATACTCATTTTGAGTTCGAAAATTTGCGAGTTATTTTTAAAGATATTCGAAATGCTATATTTCCAAATTTTGTTCATAATATTTTAGTGGGATGCTATATAGTTGTATGTGAAGGGTGTTTCCTTCAAATACTTGATTTGCAAATTGACACAACGACATATGCCAATGGCAACTAGTATGACAGCTGACAGGCAAGTAAGACGCCAAAAACAGGCAGCTGTTAAAATATACTACATTTGAATGAATGTTAAATATTACTTTTTAGTCTTCCGACTAGTATTAAAAAAAAAAAAAAATCCAAATGCCAATGAGAAGATGGCGGCAGTGTCAAAAAAAATTACAAAAGATCGCTTAAAATCATCGGAAACTCTTTAGTAGATTAAAATCCATCCACCTTTTCAGTGCACTTGGGGGCGCCAATGATATCCATTAGCATACTCCCTAAGTAGTCTTATCATCCTGCCCACCACAATTTAAAGGATCCAATTCGTGATAGTATAAGAAGAGCCTCCTAAGTAACTTATTATTAACGTCCAGCAAAGAGCGACATTTGCACAAACAGCTTCCATTTCAAACTGATGACAGACAGAAAGCAGTTTCATATGGCCATTCGATTTTCATATTTGTCTGGTAGCAGACAAAACGGAACTGTAATCTTCTCCTACAATCATAATCAGACCAAATGGATCCATAAATATGTCTGCAAAGTTAAACCCCCTTCCGCAAGCCATTAACCATTTCAAATCATAGCGATTACAAAATTGGCGCCACCAATCCAACTATCAACAGCGAAAGGAGAAAGCAAAAAGAAAATAAACCACATCAACATCCGTTCAGTAATATCCGCAAAATGAAAGTCTAACTGTGAAACTAAACAGCAATTCAAAGGATATCGATTCATCCCCCCGTGCACAATGGCGCGACAGCCAATACGCTGATAAATAAAAAATTAGTTTTTCATAAACGCAAGCATCGTTCCACTCCAATTGAATTTCGTCGACTAAATAATCATTAAATCGAATCTGCTTGCCGAAGCAGAAAACTGTTCGCAGATACTTATTACGTTCGCTTTGTAAGGACAAGAAACACGAAAAAAGGAAGGAGAACGAGTGGACTTGGGAAAAAGATTCAAAGAGTTTTGCTACCAAAGCGTAGGAGTCCTTCAGGTAATGATATAGTTGAAGATTCAGATCCTGATACGCTCTTTAGACTAAAAATAGCTCTATGCCACCCAGTGGAGGACACTCATTGCATAGAACAAGTACTTGGACTTGCTAGTGTTTTCGTATACATCTTTGTGTGACAATTTGAAAAGAGTGTGGTAGTTCAAGTTCAGCATTTACAAAAGGACACTCGAAATTGAGGAGTTTGCAAGAGCTTGCAGATTGAAATCAACAGGGTTCGACAAAAGCATTGCGCTGGATTCGATTGAATTGCTAGGAATATCAACATAGTCAGTAAATATATCGCCACTGGACTGGTTTTGTGAAATGAATCACGCAGTTACCATGTGTACTAAAATGCAAGGTAAACTACTGTGAGTCGACGTGTCCTTCTTTGAAAAAGAGTTTCAAACGCCAATCGAAACTACTAGAGAAAATAGTTGTATTAAAAAACATGTCCTTATGATAACGCACACTAATAAACGCTTACAAATAATTTCCTAGACCTAGACGGGTTGATAAATGGATGATTGCTCTTGAAAGGATTGGTCTGTATGAAAATAAATCGTATCTTGATTCCGCACATACTTGCGCGCTTAAAGAAAAAAGTGTGCGATAAGAAATAAAGAGAAACTTTTGCGTGCAAAAAGGTTTACCAGTGACACTCAGAGGTTAGTGTCTGAGGTTCCACCACTGGAAGAACCTAAATTGCACTTTCAACTTTATTTAAACTGCCTCTTCTCTTGCGAACTTCTGACAAACATCCGAAAGCATTACTGTGATGGGAAAGAGTTTGAAAAGAACACTTTTCAATTGTAAATTTTTTATCGCACTCTCATCTGCGATTAGTAGTTCTTTCCAACTCATACAAGAAAAGACTACATTACATTAGGTAAGTACATATAAACAAATTTAAGGAGAAAAAGAAAACCGAACTGCGATGTATGGGTCCTGCAAAGCTCAAAAAGTTGCACAACTAGATCGCAAACAGATGTGCGCTTAAAAGAAGGTGTGCGATACTAAATTACAGATCATTTTTGTATGAACAAAAAAGCATCTCTAGACGTGACTCTCATGAGTAAGAGAAGACTATGGATGGAAAAAGACTATGTGCGATTCAAAATAAAGACAAGTCATCTATCTTGATTTCTTCGCATATATTACTACACTTTGTTCTATTGCAATTATGTGATATTCCAGATTTTAACACACTTTATCTACATAGAAAAGGATCCTTATTTCTTCTATAGAGAAGGTTATTTGGTTTTCGCACACATGATGTGCGCTTCAAAGAAGGTGTGCGATACAAAATTTCAGATTTATTTTGTATTAAAAAAATGCGTTTCCTGCAGTGTCTCTTATGAGAATAAATTTGGGCCAACTGTCCATTTGCCTATGTCAATCCCAGCGAAAAAGACGATTCAAAATAAAAAAAAACTCATCTTACTTGATTGTTTTGCATATGCTAATAGTTTTTTCTATTGCAATCATGTGCTATTCCAGATATTAACACCTATTATCTACATAGATAAGGATTCAATTTTTTTAGTTGGTTTTCGCACACACAATGTGCCCTCAAAAAAATTTGCGCGACACAAAATAATTGATCGTGTCTGCATCTGAAAATTTACTTTTAAACGTATTTTGTATGAGAACAATTTGTTCGTGTCCACCAAACTTCCCGAAATCTTTACAAAACGATAAGTCAATGAGCTTTTCCTGTCGCACACCCACATTCTATCAGTGTGCAAAATATTCTTGACACATAACAGATCAAACAAAACGACTTCAAGCTAGCATTCAGGGATCGGTTTAAAAAAAATATATCAAAAAGCGCGGATTGTGTCACAAAAAGATAACAGAATCCCCCCCGAAATTGAACTGTCAGTTTAAACGAAACCGATGTCAATAACACGATTAAAAATATTTTTCAACCTGTCCACCAGTCAGGTGAGGTTAATTGAATTTTTCGACAATATCCTCAAAAGAGAGCACGCACAGACACAAAAAAAAAAAAGAAAAAAAAAAAAAAAAAAACACACTAAAAAAGACGATTTCAAAAGAATAAACAATTTTTCAGACTGTCGCGTCATTTGTTCAGAACGACATTTACGTGACGAGATGATGAGTAAAATTAACTTGCACGTTCCAAGTGCCATGTAAAATAACAGGCCTCCCATTCAGAGTCAAAAGGACATCACCAATTCAACAAAGGGACTTTTTCCACATACTCGCACTGACATACCTTTGTTGTATTTTTAGAAAATTCAATCAGATTCGTCATTATTTTGCACCTACGCTCATCGTTTCTCAGTGGATATTCGCTCCAATGAAGTGGAAATGTTAAGCGAAGCATGTCCTTAGATACGATGCCATCAAATATTCATTTTGTACGTCTTATCCGGAGGGGATAGTCAACTTGTGGATAGATGTTAACATGTAATCCAAGTAATTCGTGACGAAAATAATATCACCAATATGTAAGCGAGAGTTGACATCTATTACGATTACTTGGCCCTTAGAGAACCTTTTCAGGTTCGAAATGAAGAACATAATCAAAGTGAAGATTTACTGAAGATTATGATTGGGAAGTCGTCAAATTTCATTTCATTCGTAGTCGTAGGTCGTCATGTTTCATTATGTCATAAGTTACTTATGTGTCGACAGGGAAATTAGCGAGGCGGATCGATCCATTAGTCGAAGTGAAATTAATATTTTATTTTGTCACCTTTAACCGGTAGGCTTTAACGAACAGGATCGACTTCCAAGGAATTCGTCTGCTTGTTTCAATCAAAAATTTAAATTGCTTTTGATGTTGCTGTAGTCAAGTAGTAGATGAAGTCAAGCTGCCAGCACATCTTACAAGCCACTGGATAGTGTGGAGTGAATTTAGTTTGGCAAGACTCTCGTATTCTCGCAACTTTTATAAAGCTTATAAGGCTCACAAGATTGCGATCTTTTGAAGAGGTTACACGAAGTGACATTATTTTTATCTGACGGTTTTGTGTCCCGAAAAGCAGCATGTTGCACAAGCTTCTTTAGAATAGTTACATCCCTGCCACTTCAGTGTAAAATTGTACTTGTACGGTCACTTAAGGTGAAAGCCGTCATCTGCGACAACCAAGAATCTGCCTCAGTTTGTGCGCCCAATTTTACAGGTAACAGTCACTCCAAGTGACAATGACGTAAATAACTTCCTACTAAATCACTTTAAAGCTTGGCCGGGTATAAGAATCACGCTGAATCACAACAAGCATATACAATCTGTCGAGTCAACCCTTTACTTTGTTTGTTCTCCCACTTTAAGTCCAAAAGAACGAGTCTAAATGAAAAAAAAAAATCAAATCATCACCCGTATTGTTTACATTCGACCCATGTCATGTGCCACATGTCATCCCATGAACATGTGAATGCCAGTGTAAACAAGGATGTTTCAGACATCGTTCATTTGGTATTCAGATTCACGCAACCAAAAAAGACGCCTTTAATGCTCTGTACAGCCGCCTGTCTATATGACCGCCTGTCCCTGTGTCTCACTTGTGCAAAGTGCACGAAAGTGTTCCAACATTGATTCGCAATTAATAATTGCAAGAGTGTATACTATCAATCTAACAAAGGCGATGGAAAGGTTGCATGAAGACAAATCACGTCCATCCAAACACTATAATTCTATTAAGAGGCGTCACCACTTCGCATGCGAAATCGATCGAGTGGGAAGCTCGACGACCCACGAGTCGAATGGTACGAGCATCCACACCAGTGAATTGTCTTCCGAGCCGAGTGGAACGTACACATCGAGATTTATTGACAATTCACAGATAATGTCTTCTGTCTAACACAGGCGGCAACAATGGCGACAATTTAGAGGACGAATATTGATTGTAATGTATGCATCGTTCACCTGTCGTCGAAAGGATATTGTTTCATAAATTTAAGACGAACGCTTAAGCTAAATTAAATAAAGTTTCTGTTTTACTGCGGGAGTTTATTTGTGTGTGTGTGTGATATATAGAGTACCTATATAAAAGGTTGTGACAACATGAATCCGCCAGTTGGCTTATGTGGTACTCGATTGGGCTTTTTCAGATTGGCTCTCAGATTTCAGATTTCAGATTTCGTGTGCCTAATCGAACATAAAAACGTCACTTGCTCTTTTTTGTGTTGATATTGGTGCGATTTGAATATGTGTAGTCTTCAACACTTTTCTAAGCGCTTTCCATTCACTGGATAAATTTTATATTAAAACATTCGAAATTTCCGTCCCGATTGATTTCTAATTATTTGTATATAAATAATTTATAAAAATAGATTCACCCGATGCAATGTCTATTCACGAAAATGTAAACAAACAAAACCAGTTGTCAAACTCAAATGCACTTGAATTGGTTAATCTGTAGCAAATCTGAAAAAATATCTAGATTCGCAAAAATGCTCTAAAATCTGAAAAAGATTGAACATTGAACATAAAAATTGCTCTAAGAGCAAAAAAAAGTTCTCTGAGAGCGCCCAATCGAATACCACATTAGAATATACAAAATGTCAATGGGCTAAAACGATTTTTTGGATTTTTGGCGAAGTACATTGCCAGAATTTCTAAAGTTTTGTTTATTCCATTTAAGATTTGATATCTACTTTTGTACTAGTTCTTTTTTGGTAATCATATTTTCTGTTGATGGACGCGGATGCATCGGATCCGATACGATTACACTTCACCCAATATTATACTAAGTAGAGTACATACCATTAAACCAATAAATTGTGGGTGCAAACAATCCAAAACAAAAACCCTTAGACTCTGTCAGAGCTATTGTTTAAAAAAATAAAGTGCACGACTGGACCGAATGAAACTTTCTCGTTCATCAAAAGTTTGGTTGTTTTCTAATTTTATTAGACAGGTAGGTAAAGATCTGAATAGCGATGCTAGATAAAACGGTTCATAAAAGATTTATTTATTTATTTATTTCATGCAAATCAAATGAGGGCATTCACTGCCGTTAATAAACTAAAGAAATAAAATCAATTTAAAAAAAAAATCCATTGTACGATAATATTGAGAAATACTGAGTTTGCAATTAAGTTATAAATGACCATGGACCGACGGACAGAATTTTGTCATCATGATATCATCGTAATGTCAGTATTGATTAAAATCTCGGGTACAAAATATTATCTTTCTATCTTTCTCACACACGTTTTTATTGTGAAGTGTTTCGGTAGTGCTTTTCGGAAATACTGTTTTTTTTCCGATGATTGTTTGCTTTTTTATGGTGCAATATACACACCAAATAAAACGAATCATAAAAAAAAAAAAAAAAAAAAACAACAAAGCAAAACAGAAAACGGTTTGTTCTCGGCCTAAATGACAGCGCCTGACACTGCCCCAAGTTGATAATGAAATCGCCGTCTATGAGTTCTGACACCAACGACAATAAAACACAATCCAAGGAAATACACCCATGCCCGCGTTTTAAAGCTTCATAATGCCGCACAGTTTATTCAACCGAAAGAGCACAAGAACTCAAGTTAAGTAACGGTCAAGGGAATTTAAAAACAATCTGACTTTCTCCATAGACCAATACGAGTAGCTTGCCCGTGACTGTGCACACATTTTAAACTACATAAACAATTATAATCAAAGGAACAATAAGGGGGACGAATAAATGAATGACAATTAAGCCAGTCAACATCAAGGCAATTTGACATTTCAGTATGCCCAATCTGACAATAACTAAACAAATGGTCAAAGAAAACCCAAAGAGAAGCACATACCAAAAAATTTATAATTCTGTGAATAAAGTCCAAGCAGTCCCTGTTAACACCTATACCGAAAATACCAAGCCTCCATCACTGATGCCCTTTGAAAAATAGCCTCATAACAAAGAACAAATGAACAAAGAAGCGTAAGGTAAGTGGATCCTAAAGTCGCATCCCTTTTTGCCTCAAACTCCCTTCTGATGTGTTAAATACACTTAAAATATACACATATACAAAAAAAAAAATACAAAAAAGGTATACCTTTTAATTTGTCCTTTAACCCAATCTAAGCATCCTTTTTGTCTCCCTGGCGTGGCAAAGAAGTCACTATCTGCCGTCACCGCTGGATAAAAAGGACTTATCCGAACGATTGTGTACACAACAATACACTGATAGTCCATTGCTGTTGTTTTTCTTTGTTTAATTGGTAAATATAGACAGCGACGATTATAACGAATATCACAACGATTAACGATAAAAAATTGTATTAAATTTAAAAGTACGACGACGACGACGACGACGACGACGATTATTACGAAGATGGCGGCGAATATTATACAATGAGCACTACAGTCGCGAGTTACCGACATATGGTTTCGGGGTGGGATAGGTACATATAAAAAGGTAGTTTTTGTTTTTATTTTAATTTTTATTTTATGTTCTATAAAACTATCAGCACATTTGAATTTTATGATTAGTTTTGTTTTAATTTACACAACCAACACAGCACAGCGATTTTTCATTAATTTTTTAATTATTTATAGATAGCCACGTATAATAGACATTTTTTTTTTAATAAATAAGTTATATTATTTGTATTTTTTAAACTACGTTATAAATGTTTTTATTTTGGTTTAGGTGTAAAATACTTTTGGACGGTGTTAACTTTCTGGTTTTCTAAAATTTTATTTGGCCACGAATGAGATTCTCCTTAGATTGTTGAGACTTCACAAGTGCAGAGCTCTTTTGTAAACATTTGTTCTGATTGTTTATTTCAGGATAGGCGGTTGTATTGAGGCTACGTGGTAAATGTTGATACATACAGGTGGAAATGGTGTTTATGTAGAATTTTTTCTTAGGAATAAGATTTGGAAAGGTAGGTGGAATCACTGTGAAAATATTTGGGAAGAGACTTTATCTTGTTAAGGTTTGCTGGAAACATGATCTCAATCGTACGCTCTAAGAACCTGAATGCGCATTGAATTTTAGGTGGTAAAAAGAGGTGTTTCGTACCTCGCAGTCGATTTATTGCGAAAAGTACTATATCTGATTGTGCTCCTCAGGGTTGAAAGTTTGGGGGTTTTTCCCCACATTAAGGGGTTTTTTTTTTTTAGTATTCTATTCAATTTTATTTGTATTTCGTAATAATATCCTTTTTGGTAGGCTTAAAATGTGCTTCCGCAGAAAAATTAAGATTATAGGCATTCTGCAAACGTAAGAAACGCTGAGTGCCTCAAAATTACGAATGAGAATGATTCGCCGTTCTGTTCTATGCCCACAACCATTTGACTCAAAATTGAGAATGCCAAGAGGTTGAAATAAATGTGTGTGTAATTTTAAAATGCTGCAAAACAATCAATGAATTCTTCAAAGCTATATACGCCAGTGAAAATTACTTCTTCAGATATCTTTGGACAATTTTCGCTCACAAAAAAAAACTTTAGGAAAAAGTTATAGTTCCTAGAGTATTGTTCCGGATTAAGCACAAACCTCATCTGTAAATTTTATAAAAAAAAAAATTTTTCATCAATGTTACGGAAGGGCTGTATAAATTCTTTCAAGGTAATTTCAAAATGCAACATGCGTCGACATTTTCCGTTGTATTTATTTGTTGCAGTCGGAGAAGCAAACTTACACCAGTCGGCAAACGTTTTTTGACATAAATGCAAGTCACAGTTTTCACTCAGTAATTGCATATGGTGTGACCTATGGTTGTATGTGTGAATGAGATCATTTGAGACCCGTGGCTGGATTTGTGGTTAAAGTCCGATTTTGTGACTGGCAAAAGTATTTTGACGGATTAATTTTTCAATATTTGGTTGGTTGGTTAAAAATACTGTCAGGTATCGCTTAAATTTAAATTAAATATGACAGATTCATTGTGAACAGGTCCATTTTGATTAAAATATGAGGAAAATGACAGAATTAAATATGGAAAATCGACTAGCTTTTGTAGCAAAACACGATTGCGGTATATTTGATGTTGCATTAAGGGAAAAATAATAGTTTTTCCAACACGAGAGGAGAGCGTTTTTGTAGTAACAAAGCAGAAATGCTGCAAAAACTCGTCCAAACGGTTGCAAGACAATTACAGAATGTTATTGAGGGTAAAGCAGACATATTTTTTGATAAAACAATTTTATTTGGTTCCTTTTTTAATTACAAAATATGTTTTAATTTTTTTTTTTTAAGTAAAACTTGTTTCTCAAAATATAAAGGTAATTTTATTCATTTCAATACATTTAATTTAATGCATTTAAAAATATCAATGGTACATTTTCACCCGTTAATTAAATAAGAAAACTGTGTATTGATTTTTTTTTTTAATTTCTTCCTAGAATTAAAAAAAAAATTGTCAAAATTGTCAAAATACTTCTGCCGATGAGTGAAAATACTCGCGTTTCAAATACGAAACTCCTACTTGTAAGTCGTACATAAAACATGTTTAAAAAAATTGCGAAAAAAAGTGGGGGGGTTTTTTTTTTGAAACATTTAGTCAAATCTAAGGGATTTCAGATCTATCAGTCAGCGTTTATTTATTAGCTTCTGGCAACGCTGGTGCTCTTCTCTTAATGTTTTAAAAAAAAACATAATTAAAGTTCCAGCTCAGTTGTAAATACTAAACATGAATTTCGTCGTGAGGTCGGTCCTCATCATGGCGGCAGTGTGCAGGAAATTCCTCGCACCGTGGAAAAGATCGACCGTGAGTACACTCTTTTGATCCTTGGGCCACCAACCTGGAAGACATTGGTTCGAAATGAGGTAAACATAGGACCAGTATCCAAGAAGACCCAGAAACGTCGATTCGGCGCTGATGAGCTTAAACATGGGTATCGCCAGATTGTAAAATTATTTTGCGCTTGGATTTGGGCCTTCATCCAAGAACTAAAGCGAGACGATTATAGACAACGCCGTGAGTTCGCTAATTGGGTGCTGAACTAAAAATATAGGCCTACGATCCGGGTTTTGCTAAAAATAAAAAACATCTTCTCGAACGAGGCCCATTTTTTAGCTCACGGATTATTAGAGCATCAATACAGTCACAGAGATTGAATGTTTGTGGCGGTCTATGGCATGGCGGCATCGTCGGTCCTACCGAGTTAACATTCTCTTTAAAGGGAGATCGCTCAAAATACGCACGCTCAAGTTAAGCACTAAAATTAAACAATTCCCTTGATAATCTTCAATAGGTAAAAGTGCCACGTGTGACTACTAGCGCAGCGTCGTTAATTTAGCAACGGTATTCAAAGCCGCTAAGCCCTTCTAAAAATGATTCAATCATTTTTAATCACATCTACACTTCCAGTGCCATAATCGTGACATAATTACCTTTTCTCTCCGTTAGCTGACTTTATTTCTAAAGCAAACAAGGCTCCGTTGTTTGCACCTATACACAGATATGTGTGTTTCGAGGGAAATTTTATAAAAGCAGTCAGTAGAATGAACAAAAATTATCATAAGTTGCAAATTTCCAGCTGAGGAGGACTGTATTTAACCGTAATAAGATTTAATTCTACCCAAGAGCCAGGGGGATATATCATTTGCTCCCTTGAATATTTTTACTACCCGATTGAGCCGTGCCCCAATGAAGGCTGCCTTCACTTGTCATTTACGTGTATGGCTATACGTTTTTATCAGCTCAACAATGAAAACAAATGGCGGAAGAGGCTGCTGAAAGGATGTCGGTTAGGAAGCGATTGTTTTTCTCTTACAGTAGAACGGGATTTCCTCGTAACACTATATAATGTTTATTGGAAATTTCTTAGTCCCTGGATGACGATCGAAAAAGGTTCTTACTTTGACGTTTTCTTGGATGTAAACGCACAAAGGGTACTACGACAGAACGCTAAAGCTGGCGACACAAATCGGAATCGTATCGCAGGGGGATAAAGTTCTCTTGATTTTGTATGTACTGAACGTAAAAGTGTAACGTTTACGTGTCTGTAAACGCCCGCTTTTAAAAAGTCTACAGTTTAGTAATTTCGTCAGAAATTGGAGGAAATTGTTAGAACACAATAAATGACTCATGAAACACGCCCACTTCTTGGGGGAGGGTTATTATTATTGGTTTATGTTTTGAAAAACATTCACGCAAACTTGCACGCGTATAGATTAAAACTCAAACGAAAGGTTGTGAGAAGCTAGGCCGATAGTCCCATTTTGGATCTGTCACATTATTTTTTTTATTTTTTTTTGTATACTGTACATTTTAACAACAAAATGACACTTGTGAGGGTTTATTTTATAGTTAAAAGTAATTTTAACTTTTGACACTGACAGATGGTTGGCAGCAAAAGAATGATAAATGCAAAAATTCGAATTAAAGATGGCGCTGTGTGCCAAGATATTTTCTTCACACAAAGTTCAATTATTGTCGTTCGGCCTCCTCAGATCTGTTACTTGACGTAGTTTGACATTTGTTTGTGTGAGATTTTGAAGATCGACGGCATCCGTTAGATCGGGACAATATTGATCGCACTTCCATAATGCCGCGTTGACAGATATATACGATCTAAAGTCGATCCAACGTCTAAAATTGTGAATTGGGCATACATATTAGCATTGTACAAAATTAGATTGACAAGTTCGGCTAATGCCAAGCCAGCCGACACATTCGTTGACAGAAGATATTGATATTGATACAGACATTGATTGTTGTCGAGAAGTTGGTTGCGGATAGTGGAAACAAAGTTTGAAATGTTCCTTAAAGAAAGCTATAGGACTTATAGATCAGCATTTCTCTCTTTCAAATTAAAAAACTATAATAGCCACGCCCACTTTTGAAAATCGTTTTATGCAATTCAGACTTAAATTAGGGACCGATTGTAGTAAAAAAGTTACTAAAATGAGTTGACAACCTCTGTCGAACCAAAACTAGTAAATGTTGTCAAGGAAGAGTACACCAAAGATTTTGTTTAATTATTTGATAACTGAAGTGTCATATCTTTGGTCTGAAGATCTTTTTCGTCAGCACAAATCAGAAAATCGTCGAGAATTTGCTGTGGCAATTTACGCATTTTTTTGACGCCACAGTCATGAGCTACATTTGATATGCAAGCTTTTTTAAAGTAGGTTGTAATTCGGTTAAACATTTTTTCCATGAATGGAAAAACAGAGTTTCAATACCTGGAATTCGAAAGTCTCGTTAAGTTGAAAAACCTCTCATCTAAATCACATAAGACACCACCCAAAGTCATATCTTCCAAAGTCCCTAAACCATTTCGTTTATATGCCGGGACAATAAATCGTTTTCTTATAGCCTCCCCGGGGGAAACAAATTAATTCTGATGATTTTCATCGCTACGGTAACGATGATTTAGCATTGAAACGTCCTTAATGGATAAGCACTCTTTCTAACGATGCCATTTTCATTTTCGAACTAGTAAAGTACCTGAAAGTGCTCATAAACGGGAATGTATTTTTTTTATTCGTTATTAAAGTAGATGCTGCGAACTCATGTTGCTATCTAGAGAGCTTTTAAAAATACCAACACTGCCTTCCATAGGTGCCTACTCATAAAACTGATTTTCAGGATTCTCACCTTTTACCGTATCACATTTCCCATTTGCATGGGTGGGAGATGATAAATCCCCGAGTACCAACAGAGTTAATTATAAAAGATTACATTGCGTTAATTAGAAAACTCGATTGCATTTTAATTCCATTTATGGGATTTACATTAAAAGAGAAAACAAGTAAAAAGCGTTTCTTGGTGTTTTTCCCTCTTAAGCCCCAAGCTTTTGGTTTTTCTTTATTTTGCCATAGGATTTCCATGCGGACTTTTCACTCAAATCCAGAAATCTCTCGGGTACACGTGTTTATTTTCTTGGAAAGTGAGCCCCTTTGTACATCTGACGCACATCAAATGCTTAACATACACTCTTCTTGACATTAAACACATAATATCTGACATATGCCACCGTTAGAGTATTCTCTGCGGGATGGATTAGTCACATAAGCACTGGCCCCATAAAAAGTACGAAAACTGTCTATTTTTGGGAATAACTGATCCATTCCATTCTGGCTGTGACATCTATGGAATGTCATTATCGAAAAAGAAAAACGGAAATCCAAACAACGCTTCACTTTATTTCCATTGTACGGGTATACGCTTGCAATTCGTTTTGTGCTCTGTTTCTCAGTGACACATGACACCGTTCAATTGTTCGAGTACGAAACATGCAGCTGTCAGTGTCAGTCAATACGAGATAAGATCTCAGCAAGCAATTTGCACCGTTCACACTGTTGACACAATACAGTTGTAATGATAGCACAGGCTGGCATCGTATCAGGAAAATTTACGTTTAAATTTCGTTTAAAGGACGAGGAAAATTGAAAACTATACAAATCATTAAATGCGAATAATCGCGTGTGTTAAAAGTCGCCAGTTTACAATTTGGAAAAAGAACACTGTTTCTGCAGCAGAGATTGTACTTGGCGGTGCATTGGATTGAATATCGGACAGATAGGCATTAGGTATACCTTGGACAAAGTCAGTACCGAGCAAAGGAGTGTAGGTTTGAAAACTTACAAAATCATCGATCCGGTATGGGTCATTATACGAAATGAGATCCAAAAAGCACAGGAGCGAACAATTTTTATAATGGGCCGTTGCCTTCAAAAGATCCCAAAATGAGCTGTCAAATAAATATTGGAGTGTAGGTACTCAACAGGTTCCACAAAGCGACTTTCTTTCACAAATGCGTTTACAAATACCAAAAATCGTGGTTGCGTTATTACGGGAGCCGCATAATAGAGTTTCATAAATAAGCCAACTTAAGCTATCTTGCGCTAACGTGCGATAACATTCGGATTATATTTCAAAACTAAAATAATCAGTAACCCGTACATGTACAATCATTTGCCAAACTTAAGTGAGTTTTTTTTTTTTTTTAAATTCTGACACTAGATTAAGCACACATAACCACAACCTTACTGTCCTCTACTGGCGCTCTGAAACGGCACATTAAATGTGTCCTAGTTTTCAGACAAACATCTAAACTTTAAGTGCCAGTTCCCTGACAGCCGTTTCCCGTAAAACTCACGTAGACTTTTTCAACACATCATCAAAGTTATAAGCACATAAGATATAACAATAAATTGACAACCGAACAAGTTTTCCAGAACAATTCAATAGTCTTTGGAAGTTTTGTTTCATTTGTGTCGTCGTGGTGAGGTCTTCCAGTCATCGTGAGATAAAAGACTTTTTTACCTGTGCGCCTCACGTTTTTAGTGGAGAATCACAAAACTTATGTTCGCAAATAAAATTGACAGCAACATATGTTTGAGACTTCAGATGATAATTATTTTCTGGATTGATGAATACCCTATGCCCAGTGTAGGACATTTAGAGACAAGAAACAGATAAGAGGGTTGTTCGAAGTTTTGTAATTAGTTTTGGGTGTGACAAGCCGTAAATCCCAATCTTCTTCATCAGGCGATAAATAAACGCAAGTATGTTTGACTTAATTAAAAGAATTGTAACAGTCCATAATCTGGTAACTTTTTTGTTAAGGACAATGAAAGACGAGTTGTATTTTCTTCCCGACGCAGTCGGCAAATCCCGTTTTCCCATCTTGAGTTGTAGCTTTAGTTAAAGTTCAAATTGTAGCCGGATTTATTTTTGCTGTGGAAGTGGATTTTTCTCTTGGAAATATAATAAGGAAATGGTGGCCTACTTTTAAAGTGGTTTTCCGCAAGCAACCAGATGCCACCAGTTCAACAGGGTGTGTATAAAATGCATATGCTTTGTCGGGTAGGGAAAAGTTTCGATGATGGAATCAATTTTCGTTGCCTTTGACTTGCATGCACTTGTGCGAAGCGCAGTCTCTATAGAAGTGCATTTCGAAGGTCTTAAAGCGGAACTTTTTGGGCCTGAATCGTATGGGATTTGTTTCTGAATACAAAATCGAATTAATTTCATGCGGTGATTCGAGATCTGGCTAACAATCTAAACCTACATAGCAGCATAGAAGATTTTGTTGGCGGCGAGTTCAATGAAATGAAAATGGCAATTCGCTAATATTGACACGAACAAAACTTTGCCAAATGCCGATGAAATTTATGCAAACGTCTTGAGGATATTTATGCAAACAACTTGAGGAAACTTATGCGAACATTCGGAGGAAGTTTATGCGAACAACTGGATTTTATATTTATAATAATAATAACTTTTCTTTGGTGCCAATTATGATGTAGGAATGCACACTAAATGGTAAAGTTTTTTGCACAAAATTTAAGGTCACTCGTCTTTCGAAGAAACATTTTGCACAGCCACTCAAGTATCACAACGTGTTTTTCTAATTTGGAATGAGGTGGCTTAGACAAACGATTTGTTTTATTAAATATCTATTTCCGCAAAGGAAAGGAAAGTAGACATACGCTGAAGAACCAAATTCAGAGCGATTTGATCTGAATGAACCTACACGAGCGCTTTAAATAAGGTGCTACAAACTGGTTATTTTGGTGTATGTCTCCACTAATAGTCTCCTAGTCTTCGCTCGCTAAAAGTCAACTGCGCGGTGTCATAACCTTCACTTACAAGTCACTTTTACCTATAGGCTGAATCTCAAAAATGTCAAATGAAGTGCAGGTGTTTTACTGAAGATTCTATTTTAACGCAACTGGATAAAAGTCCTTGTCGTGCTCCTTTGTGCTCTTTATATACACAATTCTACAATTTTTTTTATAACCTACCGTCTGTCTAAGGTTATACAAAAAAATTACAAAGATCTCATTTTCCCTCTTTGTATTGAATGTAACGATATTCGAAATCATATTGGGGCACGTGTTCGTCCAGCGGTTTACTGGGTATGAGTTTTGAAACTTCTTACATGTTGTAGCCTCTTAATATTCAACCAATTCTCGCTTATAAGAAACCTGTTGTAAAACGCTACCTATAAATATCAACTCGAGAAATGATAAATGCAACAGAAAACGAGTAAAATCCATCCAATAATATTTACGACCTACTTGTGACCGTGTCTCCTTTGCGATGAAAACATTTCAAAAAATATTTATACATGCCCCGCTAGGATTAATGCTTATTTTCCTCGTCGTCTGCATGATTTATAGTTACAGAGTGCAAGTAGTTTCGTAAATTCCCACCACTGCTTAAAAATAGTGCACCCCAAAATAGCATCATCTCTCGTGTAGTGTAAAAGTTTCAATACCACCCATTTTCAACCTCATACATGCTTCAATAATAATGATTTTTTTTCGAGTGACAACATCAAGCAAACTTTTCAACGGACCGAAATAAAACATTCGTCGTTCCTCACAATCTTCTTAGAAAATGATTTGTTGCTCGAGAGAGTTTTGGAATGATTCCATAAAGGTTGCGGATGATTTCTCCCATTAGACTTATTGGCGAATTCACTCAAATGCAAAACAAAAGAGAAATTTCATGTGAAATTAGTATTTTCCAATATCTTCGACTCTAAACTGTTATCCTTTCGAACGAGGCACGTTTCATATGACTTCATTTTTGTTGTAGTCCTTTTCGCAATTATTCTGAGTATGCCTAAGGCATCCAGTTTGAAGATGTCAAAATGAAATACACAACCACGTAGTTCCTTCTGGCAACAATGTATTATGTTCGCTCGCCTGGAAGTAGGGATTTAAAATTGAATTTTAGAAGTTGATATTTTGTATATAAGTTTTTTGGGGTTATCCTTTTTGATTTAGAGCAAAAGACGAGGGATTTCACAAATTTATGTATTGTGCTTAAATATTGTGTCGGATTCTTCTTCCTTGAGATGACTTCTGTTGGAATAGCGTTATGGTGTAAGTGGGTTTTGACATATTCCTTGAAAAGGATGAGGAAGATTTGGTATATTTGCATTTCTTTGAAGCCCTTTAAGTTGTCGTATCTTGCGAATCGAAGTCTGCAAATGACTATTTCTCCCTACGTACTTGTTGCCCCATAGCCAGTAGGCTTGTTTTGTTGTATATAAATTTAAAGTTGAACGCAGTTAAACCCATTTCACACGAGAAGCACTTTTTGGGTGCAGCACACAACGCTAGGCTGAAAAATTAGCTAAAAATGTTATGTGCTGCTTCCAAAAAATGTTTCTCAAGTGGAGTTCAACTTTAAACTGCGACTTTTACCAAACGTTGAATGTTGATTCAAACCAAATGCCAAGCCATACACCTTATTTACAAATGGTTGCATACCCGTAGGCTGATTTATTGATGTGTCAACATCTAAGCGCGCGTTGTTGGAATCTGGTCGAGTAATTCCACACATTTAACTTGCGGGAACGGAAATGCGTCACGGTGTTTTATCATTGCATACATTTCATCATTGCATACGTTTTTATCATTGCATACATTTATGAGCTGGGGCATATTAATTTCAGTTTTTTTTGTTATTTCATAATAAAGGGTGATTTTTTAGCTGGTTTGGTTTTGGCAACACTGGTTTTGACAGCTGACGTGTGTTTAGTACCTTGTGTCACTGTCAAACAGCTTCAGTTTGGTTTGCAATTTAACCATGGATCGTCTTACAAATGAACAACGCTTGCAAATTTTTGAATTTTACTATCAAAATTCGTGCTCGGTTCGAAATGTTCATCGCGCGCTGCTTCCATTTTATGATCGGCATTCTCGACCTTCTGAGCAGTCTATTCGGAAGATTGTGACCAAATTTCGCACCAAATTTACTTTGTTGGACATTAAACCACCAACACGTTTACGTACTGTGCGTAGTGAAGAAAATATTGCGGCCGTATCAGCTAGTGTGACAGAAGACCGCGAAATGTCGATTCGGCGCCGTTCCCAGCAGTTAGGCCTTTGTTACAGCACTACGTGGAAAATTTTGCGGAAGGATTTGGGCGTTAAGCCTTTTAAGATACAGCTGGTGCAAGAACTAAAGCCAGCCGACCTACCACAACGCCGAATTTTTGGTGAATGGGCTCTTGGAAAGCTGGCCGAGGATCCGCTTTTTTATCGAAAAATTGTGTTCAGCGATGAGGCTCATTTTTGGTTGAATGGGTACGTAAATAAGCAAAATTGCCGCATTTGGAGTGAAGATCAGCCAGAAGCATTGCAACAGCTACCAATGCATCCCGAAAAAGCCACTGTTTGGTGCGGTTTATGGGCCGGCGGCATTATTGGGCCATATTTCTTCAAAGATGATGCGAATCGCAGCGTTACTGTCAATGGTGAACGCTACCGAGCGATGATAACAAACTTTTTTTTTGCCCGAAATGGAAGTTCTTGACTTGCATGATATGTGGTTTCAACAAGACGGTGCCACATGCCACACAGCACGCGAAACAATGGCGCAATTGCGAGGCGAGTTTGGTGAACAGTTAATTTCACGTTTCGGGCCGGTCAATTGGCCGCCTAGATCGTGCGATTTGACACCATTAGATTATTTTTTGTGGGGGTATGCCAAGGCTAATGTGTATAGGGACAAGCCCGCTTCGATTGACGCACTGGAAGCCAACATCCATGCATTCATTCGTGAGATACCGGCCGGTATGTGTGAAAGAGTATGCCAAAATTGGACTCAGCGGATGGGCTACCTGAGACGTAGCCGCGGTCAACATTTGCATGAAATTATCTTTAAACATTAAATTGCAAGGTTCAAACTATCGATTCACATAAATATTTCATTCATTTTTTTCGAATTTTTTGTGTTTTTTTTTTTAAAAAAAGTTCTAAACCTCTTAAAAAATCACCCTTTATATCAAGAATACGGTTATTACGATTCCCTCTTTTCTCAATGACGTGTTTCAAGCCGCACACATGCCGCACGCACGGTGTTTACACATATTTCGGGACTGTTGGATGCAGTCGCACAATTTTTTTTATATCTTCTACTTTGCTTTGGTGGACTACTGAACGTGATGTCTCAGTTTCGATTCCCAAAAACACACAAATTACAGCTTCAGGTTTTTTCTTCAACGCGCCACCTCTCGTGAACGTCTGACAAACGTCGGAGAGTATAACTGTTATTAAACAGCTTCGTAATTAGCAGTTCGGCCAGGTATACAATTGCAGTTCCCATCCATTCGTCCCATAAATAAAAACTCACACAAACGAATGGATGAGAGAAGCCACACGAACTTGTTGCTCCAGCAATTTATTCTTTTGTTTTTTTTTTTCACATTTTTTTCCTAAGAAGGATACGCAATAAAACAGACCTAATACCAGTGACAGTAATTCCTGAGGCCGCCTTTGTGAGGTAAAAGCAACAAACCTCACAGCGGGGCCAGAAGCAATCCATTAATTGGGATACTTTGATCCAGGGGTCGAATTACCGGTTCCGTAAGCGAGCAATGCGTAGCTATTTTTTTTTTCACATGAAAAATAATTACAAATTCAGTCACGTAGTACTCGATCGCGGATGCGGTAACTCACCCCTGTTCATAACCTCACTCACTAAGAAAGAATACCAGAAAATCAATTTGGCCGAAAGTCGCCATTCTAATTAAAGTCAAAAACAACAGATGACTTATTAATTGAAATAGTAAATAAGTCAAATTCAATTTGACGTATACTCCTAGTTAATACGTCAAATTCAACTGTGCATCCGTTTGCAGATTCTGTGGAACTTCGCTTTTAACGTAATCACCACGGAAGAAGTTAAAATTATGTGTGCACTGAACACACCCCTCGTTTTCATCAATTTCATGCACTTAGAACGCCACTCAGGCAAAACCGTTGACGAAATTACATTAAAATGGCCACCACACCGCACTACTCAACTTTTATTAAACTGCGTTGGAAATCTAAACCCAAACCCGTGTCTTCTGGACGAGAAACTAACCACGCAGAAAGCCATCTCATTGACGTGCATTAAACTCAAAACAAATTCAATTACTCACAAGTCTTCAAATAACGAATTGAAATCATAAAACCGACTGTAAATGGCTGCGAGGGAAATTGTCAAATTTCAAATGAATTTGTTAAAATGCGCACTATGTACCGGAAAAGCTATCTCGTGAGTTGGCAAAAATTTTGCTACACAGGGACACATACAGACGATTGCCAAAATTTGCAATCACATTTTAGCGTATTAATTTTAAATTTATTTGACTGTCAAATTCACACTTGTTTGGTAATACTGTATGGAAAAAATCATTTCTATGAACTTTGCAAATGTAAACACAAACAAAAGAGGTGCGAGCGATTCGAATTGGAAATCAAAATACGAGTATAAGATCGACGTTCGGAAACGAATGCGAACACAAACTGATTAGGTGTGTCTTTCCGTAGCTGACTGAATCAGATGTGGGTATAGAATATTCCTGGCACGTTGTTACACTGCCTCTATTCGAGCATAGTATTTATGTATTCGAGGCTCATTAGTGGTCTGAAAATGAAAATAAAAAGGGTCCACCCCCTCACAGCTAATCAGATACAATGAGCTTAATTGCTGAAAAAATTGTTTATATCGGCAAGTCACTCTTGGATTTTCTGCTGTATTGAAATGTTTGTTGGGAGCCATTTTCCTGCAAATAGGACATGGTCCGTGGTAATGGGGAGCATGTTCTTTTATCGTTAACATTCATCGACAACGATTTTCCGGCGTTTTTCTCTCCGAATGAACAGCCTACGCACAGAAGGCGGCTATTAATCAGCAACTTTAGTTAGAAGGCAGAGGGGGACCTCTGGATGACCATGGAGATTTTTAAATACGGCGAGCATTTGTCTGGCTGGCTCTTCTTTTGCAAAGGGAATATCATTACTTTGTTGTGACTCTTCAGCGAATTGAATGTTAAGCCCTGTATAGGGTTAGATGTGAATTTTTGGGTTCATCATTCACATTCGGGTACCGAGCGGGCGTTGAATAATGTCTGTTCAAAAGGAGTCGCGTCACTGTGACTTTCAACAAATGTTGCAAATGAGTTACTAGACCAAAAAAGGCCATTGGTTTGACGTTGGGATCGACTGCCTTGGATATGTTTAAGTACTTGATCCCATTGTAATAGGAAAATGCCTGCTGATGGTCAGGATGAATTGCTCTTAGAACTATCAGTGAATATGCATTACGTGGCATTGCCATCATTAGGTTGGTTTTTCTGAACATAATCTTGGCACAGTTTATGTAGACAAATGCTCAATAAAAGCATTCAGAATGACTTGCTCCGAATCCGTCTGCAGGTATGCAAACCTTTGTGATAAACTAGTTATTTTGGTGTGTGATCGGCTTGATCCTGAAATAGGGGAAATAGTATTTAATACACAAGGACACAGCTCACTAGCTGAAAAACTGCATCGACAGTAAAACAAATTAAATTAATTGTTCATTGTTCTATCTAAAAATGAAATAAATAGTTGACGCAACTAGTCCTAGGCCTAGCTTCTCACTCGCAACCATTATTTTTGTGTGGGTTTTTAATTATTTCATTATTGGGACGAATGTAAGGGATCTACCATTTTATTTCGAGTCCAGACGGCCACTTGAGAAGCTCTTTCACAACAGTTATACTCTCTGGTGTTTGTCAGAAAGCAAGCGCTGCGTCAGACAAAAAAAGCCTTAAAGTGTAATTTATTTATCCGGGGATCGAAACCTGGCTTATTAGTCCCTCACACTAACCACTACAAGACTGTGCCTACCATGGTTCCATGTTTAGTTAGTAATCCACGCACCTTTTTAGAGTGTAGTTTCGATTTGGGGGTTACATGGCAGAATCGCATGTTTAATAAATATATCCAAATCAGCCCTCTTTAAGCTGGGTACTTTAGCCCCCCGGCTCCTTATCTATAGAGCACACGTTAGCCCAGGTCTCAAATATTGCTCTCATATATAAAACTCGCCCCCCAAAACATTTAACGAATAGATGACCAGTTCGACTAATGGGAGATGCAACCAAATCTAATGCCGCTTTCGCACAAAAGACTAGACACAAAACCTACTCGTAGGTAGTAAAGTCTGCCCCTTTTCAGATTTTAAGTATTTGAAGCAATTGTAGATAAATCGGTGTAATTTCTGCAGCAACTGCTTTTACCTTGTAGAAAACTAGGAGTGTTCTATGGAAGTGTCAATTAACCTACATATTCAATTACTCATCGCAGCAGTCACAGCGAGTAATTAAATAATGAATATACAAAAACTGTGTCACCACATTTCGCCGTCCTTTGATGCAACAGACTATTTTTGACAAGACACCGACAGTGTTCGACTCTTTTATAAGATCTAGAGAAGAGGTTCCAATGATATTCATTTTAAATTGACACAATGTCAGAAAATCATAAGTTCTCCACCAATCGAAACACAAGTGGAATTTCCTCCATCAAAGAGAAGTATCTTGTCTTTCTTTTTACGAAAGATCTATCAGGGAAATCCATTTTTCCGAACGCCAGACATTCGAATGATCTTCCATGTCCAACTCTTTACAGTTGGATAGGTAAATTTAAAAATAAATACAAATGACAATGACATGTTTTTACATTTTTCGATGGCGCATATCTTTCCTAGAATTATCGCTGCACAATTAGAGTGCGGACACGCAACCTCAAGATGTCCACGATGCAGTTTACTGCTGAATTGTAGAAATTCCTAGTCTTGAACTTGCATTTTCCGTCGAAATGAATTAAATTTTAATTGAAGGGGAAATGATTATTTTCTAGAACAGCAGCCATTAAAACCCCAAGTGTATTTTTGGTTTCTGGCAATGTTTATGGGAAAATGGGAAAAAGCGTTTCCCAAGGCGCAAATTGGTCATCACGATGTGTAATGTGGATTCGATCAATTAATAGAAGCTAATCGTTTAAATTTACCGCTCTTGGGGCGCGATTTGTGCGAATTGTTTTGTTTTTCTTACACACAAAACCTCTGTGTAAACACACCACCGATTTAGACAGTACTATAAATAATCCGAGAGTAAAGGATTTTCAATTTTTTTCAATTTGCAAACGCGTATTAATCACTGAACCAGACACCGGAATAGACGTCATTTTTGAAAATTTGTCTGGCGCAAGAAGATGAATGAAACTTTGTCAAAAAAAAAAGAGACAATAGCTGACAGAAGCTTTGGCCACTCGTATGCGTAGGAGTTGTCTGGTCTAAAACGATTTTTTTTAGTGATTGTTTTATGGCATTGGCCGGCCATTATGTGACAAGCGAGTGAGGCATAAAAATGTTTTAGCGTTTATAATGGTTGCCTCAGCAAAAAGAGAAAAAAATTGAAGCCGTTTGATGTTTCAAATGCAAGAGCTTAAGAGGGTCTACCCAGAAATCGAAAGAACAGAATTGCCTCTTCAAAAACGTCGAGGAGGTTTTTAAAAAAACATCTCAGTTGTTTTTAAAGAATTCCCAGAGGCGTTTGGGAAAATTTGCATAAAATTATTTACTCTTGGCCAAACCATGATAAGACGGAGTACGATACATCTGGGATCACTGGCTCAGCTAAAAGGTAATATTCAAAACACCAATAGCGTCAACAAAGATCTTGAAATTTTACACTAGTTTGGAAAATACAGGTGTTCAAAAAGAAACAATATTTTGAAATATTGAACTACGTTTTTCACGTGAATATTGATGAACGTATGTTTCAATTTTTACTCAGAACAACAAAGTATCACATCAGCTAACAGATCCAATAAAATCTTATATTTATTTACGTGCATTTTGACACAAAATGCCGAGCTTGAATTACATTTTTCCAAACATTTTTTGTACGTTACTGAGTTTATGCACTTTCGCAGAAATTCTGTTTTTTTAAATGCATTCAGTTTCAATTCAATCGCTCCAGCAATAATTTATCAGTCAGAGAAAAATTTTTTTTTACTTTTCCTCGATTTCTGGGTAGAGGCCTCTTAAATCAATTAGACACGGTTCAATACAAGAGGTTCACCAAATGATAACTAACTGATAAAGAATCGTGGAAACGCGATCAGTGAGTCAAGGTAGCACGATAAACAGAGTGCCTTGGAGTCCTCTGGATTGTCAATTTTTGGGGACAATGTAGGTCGAGATAGAAATACGCACTTTTCCTACAAGACTTACGGCTATTCATCATACAAGAAAAAAAAAAGTCAGATAAACGTCCACTGCAATCATAAGAACGCCGATCTGGCAACTATTTGATGGAGTACACTGTAAAAACAACAACGTCACCTATCGGATTTAATTCAAACAACTTTAAACACTACTAGCTCTAATAGGAATGAACTCATAAATTTAATTTGTATATACAGTATACACTAAAACCAAACAAATCTAAATGAAAGACCCTTTAGTTTGTATTCTCTCAATAGATGTCATGGCGGCGATAATGATCGCTACAAACTAACCTAACTTTATCTAACCTAATACGAACTATGAATTCCCCTCTCTTCGAATGGATTTAAATTAAAATTGTCTGTGTAGAACCACCAATTAGCACCATTAATGTGGTTCCTTGACGGAAAATATAACAACTCTAAAGACTGTGACCATATATCGAATTGAAAACTTTGAACCCTCAGGTGACAGACCCTCCCATCGATGTCGTAATTGCCGTCGAAACATTTTCTCGTTCTCTTAAGGAAATCGAAAAAATGTACAGTCAAAGGGACTCTTCTCTGGCAACTACTATTTTCTACAGCTTAATTAAAAGAGTATTCATCAACGATATTTTTATTTTTGCCTCCCAGCTTGCTTACACCTTGTCCTTAAAGGGACATACAAATTTGAAGAAACGAACTGTAATGATGTCTCATCTTTAACCCAAGTGATTTAGAGTCAGGAGTCAGAAATTGACCCTCAGGCGTTACACAGCAATATCTTCGTCTCTTTCATCTTCTGCAGAAGCAGCTACATACGTACACATTGGGAAATACAATTCAAGCTAATGGATATAGTCGTCGTCGTCGTCGTCGACGTTGCCGGAAAGTGCTCAGGGAAAGAGTATCGGAATGTATTTGTGCACAATTGACGGTATTGGGTGTATGCAAATGATGATGGAGATACATAAGTTTCCCTATTTTTCTGAATAGTTGTCATTCTGGGCAGATTGATGAGTTTTAAATTGAAAATGAGGAGGTAACCCCCAGATGCATAAATAAACTCAGGAGCGGCAACAACTATGCAAATTGCATAGAAATACAATTTATTTTGTTTTGTCTAGGGTTATTTGGTTTGAATATAACCCTGTTTTTGATTTACGGGCTAAGGACTTTGCAAAGTTTTCTCTGAATTGGCATATGTGGATTTCGTATTTTTGGTAACGTCCCTTGCGTCCTCATAAATGTCCTCACTAGAAACTAGACGTAAAACTCACTTCTGTAGGGTATCTGGATTCGTCTCAGAGGCGGTAAAAATTTTAAATTCAAAATACACATCTCTCGTCTTACATTCAATGTGAAAAATAATGCGTTTGCTGCCAATTTAAATTCAATCACAAAAACAATCAATTTTGCTGATGAACATTCTGCTGACAAGAATGGAAAAAATATATAACTGCCTGTCAGCCAAAACAGGTCAAATATAAGGCTGCGACCACACTGATGAGTATGGGAAATAATATTGCTCGAAATTAAACCTCGTAGGGACGGAAAAGTATACACGAATATGAGCTACCCAAAACGGATTAGCAGCCAGGCCATTTCGTACAAAATGTTTTGACACACAAAACCCCAAAAATTTAATCTAAGCTCATGCGTCCCTAGCTCCAACGGCAGAAAGAGGTAGGTACGCGAGGCTGTCTACAACATCTTAAAACATTTAACAGTTGAGCTACCAATTCAGTTAATTTTGCCTTCAAAAACAAACACATCCATCAATGTCACGCCAACAGCCTGCGTTGTGAAATGAGGACTTTAGGGTGATTAAAACATCATATCTCATAACCTGCAACTACCCAATTGAATTTTAATCAGGCCTTGTCGTTGTTGTCATCGCCTTCAATTCAAAGCCAAAGGAGCGCATGCAACGCCAGGCGGATACTACACACAAACACATAAATTTACCCTCGGGAAAATGCGTTCGGTAAACGAAAGCTGCGAAGAAGAGGAAGGACCCAAAATTGATATACATTTATTGCTCACGGGCTTATGGGTGTAAAGAAAAGCTAACTGTTGTTGTAAAGGCAAGTGAAGGCAATAAGTTCTGGTACCAACAGTCAAGTCGTGATTAAGTGGATTGCGTGGAATGAAATATTGTTATAAAGTGAAGTGGGTGAGGTTCTTGACTTGATTCATAATCGTGTTGGTCAGATTGTGGTGCAGGTTCGTTTTCTGAAATGTGATAAAAGAAAAGTGTGTTTCCAAGAGCAATATAATTTACGAAGAAGTGTAGGTACTCATGTAATCGAAGTTAATGATATTCAAAAGCGGAAAACACACAGATTGACTCTCAAGAACGCACAAAGTCACAATCACTGAAAGGAACCTAATGAGAAACTGAAGTGTAGTTTGAAAGTACCGGCTAAGCTTTTTTTCTTTAACAAAGTTGTTGTTTCTATTAAACAATAAACCAAATAAAAACAGAAATTGCCAAAAACCGCTACACAGTTTAAGCGAAAAACGTTGTTATTCTTCGCTTGCCTCAACATGTCAAGTTATTCTAAGGTTAAGTTCTCCTATTTTGTTAGTTAAATTCGCGCAACTCTTTCCACCCGTAGAAAAACAAACATCGCATTAACTTGACTGTCTTATCTTTCTAAATTGTCTAAGTTGAACGAAAACACTATAAAAATCTGCAACTACAGAAAAAACGTGCCTACATTTAGGCGCAAGTAAAAAAAACACTTTTACTATTAAAGGTAGACTAATTTTTTTTTAAATTTTTTTGTTCATGCTATACGCCAGCAATTAAAGGTAGGTATTACTTTCGATAGATGGCGGGGAAGGGATCAATATTTGTTTATTTGTTTGTCAACAAAGTACTAGGCCAGAACTTAACCTGCAAAAAGCTAAGATGATCCGAGAATCACAGCCCCAGCTTAAAGGCAACATGAAAGAACCTCCGATTCAAAAACCAAACCATCGCCAATGCAGGAGCGCTTGGTCTGTATAAGTGAAAGTAACTTGGCTACTACTTTTTACGGCTCAGGAGAACGTTATGTACGTAAGAACTTGTATCACTTGTCAGTTTATTGATGTTAATTTGTAAAATGCGTTTGGAACAAAAATTCTTTACAATTCAAAAGCTCTCGTAGTATTTTTTTAGTCCTGTATCTGCTGCAAATGCAGAATCTTAAGAGGCAGTCGAAAAATTCTCGAATCAGAGCTATTTATGTATCCTAATAAAAAGAGCTTTTAAGAAATTCATTTAAGGATTTCTTGGCTTTTATGTAAAAAGTTTAAACAGAGGGAACAAAAAAACAAAACGACGAAAGAAGTACCAATTTCATGGACAACATTGTAACCATTGAAAGAGCTGCAATAAAATATTCTATATCCGTAAGACCCTATCGACCTTACACATTAATCGGATATTCTTTTTAAATAATGTTTTTTATGTAATTTCCGCAAAGTGTCCTTAACACTCGCCGCCACCCACACACAATTTATATCATTGAGCTCGGTAAAAGCACTTCCATGCCACGCGATTCAAGCAACAATGGCAGATTGGATCCTTTGCCATAGAAGTAAAGGAATTTGTGCCAGCACACTTTTAAGACTCACCCTTTTCGCACTTTGCAGCTTTTACCGTTTTATGAAAAAGTTATAGCAGCATCATTGAAAATTGTTAATAGATATAAAGTCAATAGAATTTCGGTCTGCTTTTTTATTTTGCGAATCAATGTACCAAACCCTTTTAACAAGACAGCTTAACTGGGTATTTGGCAAAAGAATTTACCAACGGTTGTGATTCCATTTGTTCGTAATGTTCATTTGACATGCCATCGGCCATTTGGCGGTTTATGGTTTCGCTGGTGAGGGATGTACAGATTAATCGGACTTTTAACACCGACTCTTATCAGCGATGAGTCTCTTTGGATTCCGGTTATGTTTTCGAAATATACGGGGCTGGGGGAGAACATTTGTCATAATAATTTTATATATGGCCGTTTTTATTAGGGTTCACGTTATCCTAAATCAAGGATAACATTGTTACAAAATATTACCTCGGTGTTGTGGGCGAGGAGGCTTGTTAATAGATTCCCAGCAGTAGTGTACCGGTCCGAAATCGTCTATGGTCAAAAGTGTTATGACACCCACTCCCGTGAATTGAGGTTACATACATTTTGGGCAGCATACGATTTACTGAATGAGTAATTGATTTATAATTCAAGTTGATATTTATACTGGGCTTTGCCTAAACAAACGATTATAGAGATAAATATTGACTCGTGGGAGGATATATGGATTACTGTGTGCTGTGTGATTGACGTTGGATATCAGAATGCACTTGGTTTACCTATTGAATGTTTGAATAGGTATATATTTAATTGATCGCATGAGATATGAGTGTGTGTTCACATCAGCAGCGGAAGGACAAAAAAAAATACAAATTAAGGTTCCATAATATGTCGAATTTAATCTATGCTTATGTGGTATTCAACCTGATTCGCTCTCAGATTTCAGATTTGATATTCGTGCGACTGGAATATGTGTAGCCTTCGACACTTTTCTAGGCGGTTTCAATTCACTGGTTAAGCTTCAAACTAAATCACTCGAAATTTACGCCCCGATTGATTTCTAACCATGGATTGCATTCACTACATGGTTGGTGTCCCTGCTGGACAAGAAGTGCATTTTTTTGACTCAGCGCGTCCTCTGAAAGAATATTCGCATATTCTTCTGACAAAGTTTTTCGATGGGATAACAGAAACTAAATGTTGCTTATGTTCTGAGAAATTCATACAGACTTGTTTTAATGTAATGGTTTAACAAATTCATATGTAAGCAGAGAAATAATTTCCTTAATGTAGGAAAACAGAACCAAAAACAACTGGTCGGATGAAGTTTATTTTCTTTTTCCAAATGCATTTAGAAAGCAGACAAACTTTTTATTCATTCGTAATAAGATAAACATTTGTTTCCAATCGGTTCGTTTCTAGTTAGGTTTTTAAATATGAAACAATGTCCTCACACATTGAAGCTTAAATATTCGGTTATCCGTCCAATTCATCAGAACAGTCTGACGGCCTTATCAATAATCAACTTTAGCCTGACAGCTTACGCAAAGACTCCACACTTTCCGAAATCCCTTTACCAATAAAAAGAAATACTTGCCCGAGTATTGCTAACTGTAGGGTCAAATGTTAATGTTGAGAATGACATGTTTATTTAGCTAAATAAATCCTGCTTTAATGTCATTTTGCAGAGCAGTGTTGCCCTACCATCCAAAATGAGGGTACTATTTGATTTCGTAATAGGAGCGAATTCAATAAAATAATACCCTGCTGCGTTTATACATAATTATAAAATAATTTTAGTAAATTGTAAATGTTTTCTGATTTTATTCTTTGAAACACAACAATGCAAGTGGTTTTTAAGTCCAGCAAGCACAAATTTGTCCAAATGTATGCACAAAATTGAAAAACACTGCATCTAAACACCTACAGCCTTATTTATAAACCCGGCGTAGAGTCTGCTTATATAAACGCACCCTCTAAAACGCCCTTAAGAGTGGGTGTACCTCAGCTATGAACCCAGAGCTCATGTAAACATGCTTTCATGAGCAAGCTTATTATTATTATGTGAAAGGGGTTATTGTACTGCGGCCTTTGGTCTATTGTACGCCCTGCTTACACCTCAGAGAGGTATGTTCCCTCATAAGAGTTCCCTCACAGTATGATTCCTTTCGGAACCATTTTAGAGGTTCTTGGACTCTTCTTTCTCCTTGGCGGAAGAAATCTGTCCTATAGCACTCTCTCCAGTCCAGTTAGCTTACATGTGTAAAGAATTACGAATATCCGAGCACATCCTCCCCTACCAAGATCACAATTGTGACTACAGAGACTGCGAAGTGAAAACTCGCTCAACGTTCACTAAATAAAAATAACAACAAATTCGCTGCACAAAAAATCAAAACAAAAAACAACAAAAAGGACAAGATGGCTGCCTAAGGCGATAGGCTAGCTGTATTGTGCTGCAATCTCTGTCTGAATAGACTGAAACCGAAAGTGTGTGTGATATCCAGTTTTCTACGAATTACGTACAAATCCAATCGCAAATTTTCAGCTTGAGTACAAATCAAAATAATAATATGTATCCAAAATCCATTATTTCGGTCATTGGCTAAGGATTTTGGCTCATTATACAAAATCGGTTTGTGTTTGTTTGTTGCTATTGCTTTGTTTGCTGGTCTGGGATGGGTTTCTTATACAACATAAGATGGTACACTATTCATGGATATATTTTTTATTGTACTTCTACACCAAGGGGTTGCACAATCTTCCTTACCGCTAATATTAGGGGACCTTTTCTTAAATTTTAAATAGGTGAAAGTTGTATCAATTTTTAAGTGTATGTTGCTTTTTCGACCTTCGTAAGTAAATCGAAGTGCATGGCTGTTAGTATTCTGTACTACTACGCTTGTGCTTGCTTTTTGATTGGTGGCCCTTTCCAATAGTTTGTAAGCAACGAATGGATGCTAGTAAAAAATTAATTTTATATAAGTTTGGGATTTAGATATACTCGTAAGAATAGAATTGTTTGCACAAAATACAAGCGAAATAACTTCTGGAGGAATAACCGGCATTGTTTGTGTGAATTTTTTCTATTTACAAAAATATTCACTTGCTACCGATTCATTTTTGATCTTTCGAGAAACAATAAGTTTTGATTTGCATCATCACCCGAAGAAAAAAATCAAGACAATCTAATAAACTGTGTTCCGTTTATTGAATAATTTGAAAGGGATCTTATAAAGACATAAATAGTGCACTCATAAATCAATCGTGAAGGAGTATTAGTAAACAATGTAAAGCGTACTATGTTAGTACCGAAAAATGTGTCCGATCTAACAGTAGGGCATTACTGGTTTGTGTATGATATTTGACAGATCAGCGGATATTTTTTGCATTTCCTATTTTGTTTTTGTTTTTTGCTTATAATTAATTAAATGCCTTGTAAAGATATCTGTTGGGCAATTTACGTATTCCTTTTTTTAGAATAAAATCCTCGTGAAAGAAACCATTGGCATTTTTTTTCGCGAAAAGAAATTATGAAATTTTACCTCTGCGATGACAACAAATGTAATAGATTTTTAAAAAAGTTATCGCACTAGGAAATTTGGAGGTTTAATTGTTTATTGCTACCCTTTCACAAATGCTGTACATTTTTACTAAAACTGGCAGCCAACTAATTGTCGACATTAATGATTGATTGTGAGTAAAGCCGAGGGTCACAATGACTTTCTGTACTGAGAGGTTTGTGGTTCAATACTACAGTACCATTTTGCTGCCTCGCCTTTCGCGAACTTCAACTATGGCTTTACACAGACAAAATGCCGGACGGGTGAAACTAAGAACTAATCTCGATTTACCAGTTGAACAAACTGGTTCCATAAGTACAGTAGATTGCCAATTTCTGTTGGGAAAGAAAACTAGTTTGAGTGCTCTAAGTGTATGCTATGCTATTAGTTACTTAATGCAGTACGTGCCCGCATTGTGCAGTCTTCTCTAAAGAACCAACTTATACCGCAAGTTGAAAGTACCCACTTTCGGATTTAATTCCAAGGGGAAACGAAATGTTCCACATACGCCCCCGAACCGGGCGAACATTTTACTTATACAAACATTTAATAAAAACCCCAAAAATACAACAGTCCCCGAACTTTATTTTAGTTCACTGCAAACAAACTTTAAGAACAGCAAATAGGAAGACGAAGAAGACGACATTCTTTCTTGCGACAATCCCGACATTGAAAACAAATTTGCCAAAAAAAACTAGGAAACAACCATCACCATCATCATTGCTACAACATAAAAATAGAAATCTCCCTTTCGGCATTCCTTCGTGTCCGCCTTTAGTGCTGTCAATAGAGGGAATGGCCAAAAGAGTTTCCCATGGCGTCTGACAAAATACTCAAGTAAAAACTGCAAGTTGTTAACCCCAAACCAAAGGACCATGAATTGTTGTTTGCTTCGCTATTTTTTTCATTATATTTTAGGAGGCGCACAGTTTATTAGAGATTCTCGTAATAGGTATGAATGGAAGTGTAGTAAAAAAACACTTTCCAACACATGTCTGCGAAATTAGGCGCCGAAGAGGAACAAACATAAATTTCAGTTCAGACAAGTCCTTTCTGTTTATACTTTCGTATTGGACCATGATGGATAAGGGTGGTGGGAAACCAATATACATATTTCATACACACACATCTGTATACATTATTTACCAAATAGTCACCTATTAAGGACAAACACTGAACCGAGTGTCGTGTATACTGTGCGTGAAGAGACACTTGTAAAAAATATCCACGCTTAGACAAATTTTTGGCGGTTGCACACAGAAATTGACACATTTATTTAAATTTAAACGAGGCACACACATTCACGCACACTGACATCGGTAAATAAAGACAACAATATATAGGGAAACTTTAGACAAGAGGATAACTTGAAGTGGAAGTGAGTTTTCGTCTCTGGTTTAAATTCACATCAAGCCCGACCGTCGACGAAGGAATAAAATGCAGACGTAGACGAAGATGAAGGCGAAATAATTAACAACGATTCACACGCAGAAATACGAATATGCACATATAATAATCAAGCAACAACAATAGCGAATAATCAGAGCAAAAAACGCGAGAAATTATTTTAAGAAGTGAAAGATGAACAAAAATGATAAGTAGATTTTTTGTCAAGTCTCGCGACGTTATCCTTTTCGTGGTTTTTGCTGCTTAACGTCCGCAAGACAACTAAATTGGTATATGAATGGTGAAAAAAGTGATACAGTGATACAGGATACAGGTCCTTCTGACAGCAAAATGAGCAGAGGAGAGCACAAGCACTATATTATTGAGGGAGTCGCGGTACCATTCTGCTCTCGCTGCTCTCTTTTCTAGGGACACGTGTCCTGATAAGATACTATACACACAAACACTCAGTCAGAGGGCACTGGCGCCATCTGACACTTGCGACTGTTGTGTGTAGTGTGTCCCATAAAAGGCAGAGAATAGAATACATAAAATCACGCCCATCCCATCGGTGGGGTTTTTTTTCTCTCTACAGAGAGAGAGAGTGATAGTCTCTCTGGCGTGTTATCAACAAAATTGCATAGGACGAATGAGTGTTGGGGAAATGACCAGCAAAAAGAGAAACAGAAGGAAAGTTCATAAATCAGCTGTTTTTGATAAGGAATCTCCTCCGCAATGGGGATGACTTACAAGGTGTGGTAAAAGTTTTGCCGGAACTTTTCACCATACAGAGGGATGTTTTGTTATAATGCTGGCGTTTATTCATCGCCTATACGCGGAGTAGGGATAACAATTTATTGACCGGAAGTAATGAGGTGTAGTCATTAAAAAACAGAGGGCTTCGTGAGTTGATTGCTTTTCTGAGACTGACCAAATAAATGGCAGTCAGAGCATCTGAAATTCAAATTCAAAACTTTCGACCGTACAATTACATGACAGAAGGAGCTTCAGATGGGAACGCAAGTTGTTTTGTGATAAGTACGTTCAAGGTCCATTCCAATTGTTTGCGTTCGTATGGAATTTTTATTTTAAATTAAGGTTTTTTTTTTGTTTTTAAAGATGACGGAAAAGAATTGGTCTGACAAAATGGGATGGAAGAATCGGAGGTAGCGTTGAGTGTGATTTTTTTAATTTATTTACGTTTAGTTTTACTTAGGTTGTGGTACCTAGAAATAAGAACAAATCCCGAGCGCCCCGAAGCATCCACATGGTGTCTGGGTGAACTCTGATAAAAACTTCAAAACTGAATCGAATAAATCGTTTTCATATTCGCTTTCACACATTCCTTTCATTGCATTTCACTCGGTACTAAAGAGCGATTCTCGTTCAATAAGTTAAACGTTTGTGGTGAATTCAATATCACATACTTTGTTGTACGATATTAGGCTTTCAATTTTCAAACATTCACAAATACAGTCACTCGAAAATGAGAACGTGAAAAAGAATTATTCATACTAGTTTCGCTTATGGTCGAAAATCGACCCGACCTTTTATAAGGATGTTAAACTAAAAACCGTACCACTATTTTCGATAGTAATGTTTTTTTTTTGTAAAGCGATAGCTGGATATCGGAAAAAAATACTCCCCTTTGAAAATAGTTGTACTCATGATTAATATTTTAGTACTTCAATATGAAAATTTAGAATTTTAGAAAAATCTTCGTTTCCATGGTAACATCATTGAAACCAACCGTCGTCAACACCTCGCAGATATACCAATGAATTAGAATTAGGCACAGAATTGCCTACTTTTAGGGGCAGGTAAATTGCATTCCTTTGAAAATAGGTTCTAATCTAAGATGATATTATTATATTGGAATACGTTACTATGGCAATATGGCGGCGACAAGTTGAATATCACCAAAATGGTTTCAATAACTGATAAGCATTTTGTATGGGGAATTCTTAACTTCATTTTACCAGGCTTAATGGCGACATATACCTACGATTTGTTTGTACACATCTATGGCTTAGTACCTTTCGAATGATATAATTTTCATGATACTCATTTCATAATAAATACTAAAAAAGTGTGCGGAAACTTCGGATGTTCACATTAAACATTTTTGAAGTTTCCAAATTGCGGTTAAAGGTAAAAGGAACGAGAATTTACCCCTGATGGAGCAATACGTAACTGAATTATGCGGATTATACATGCAAAACAATTATAACAAATTCCGTCATGTAATACTCGATCACGGATGCGGTGGAAAGAGATGGAAACCTGGGGTCAGATTCTGTAAGGTGAAACGATCAAACGTTTTCATGCCCACGAATGAGTTGCTCTATGTTAGCCAAACAAATTTATTCGTTCAGATAAAAACGTTTGAACGTTTCGCCTTACAGAATCGGACCACTGGTTACGTCCACGAATCGTATAAAAAAAAATGCTTACAAAACATTTCCTCCGACATTCAGCGATGGTTGTGAACTACTTTCTTCGAATGCATGGCGAAAGCTTTCACTCTCGCCCTGGTAACCAAACCAACAACTTTGTTGACTCATTCCTAGTCAATTTAGTGGAAGAGATGTATTTTGTTTCATGAAGAACTTCAAGGGCGTTGCCATACGTCTAATGCATTCCAATTATCATCGAGTGAAGCTGTCTATCCCTCACCACTCTACCAGAAAGTGTTAACAGACATTTTAAGACCCGTTGCGTTGTGTTACCAGCTACAAGCGCACAAGTTCTGTGTGGGTATGTGAGTTTAAACAGATAATAACATCAGTATTGTACCTGTAACTCTGTGTTACAGAAATGTGTTACACTTGTTTAAATTCACTTGTGGAACTCGAAATACCTGTGGCAACATTTTATTGAGCCCTGGAATCTTGGGCGATACATAGTACAATCCGTTTGCGAGTCATGAATAGATGTTGCGGTACTTTGTTCTGATGTTGATGACAGTTCTGTTGATATCAGATTGATCGAGTTGTCTCCAAATGCTTCCAACTTGAAGAATGCTTTCGTTTCATTGGGTCTCCACTAAAATGCAGCCCGCATACAACACACGTTCTAATCGCGCCTATAACTGATTAGTTCTTGTTAACCTTCGACAGTTCCATTGCCAGATTCTGGCGGAATAACAGGTAGTAAATACATAGTGGAGAAAACATGACAATTGACGTGCACAAAAATGGAAGCCATGGCTTTATATTTTCTGTGAAAATTTGAAATTGTATCGCTTTCCTGAATTAAGTAATATATAAGTCATACAAAGATCAAATTGTATTTATTTTCAAAAACGAAAGCAATAATTTCTTATTTATTCTGAAATTAAGTAGCAGGCTATTATTCCTATTTTCAAAAATATTGACTTTCTATCTTTGTGATCTTTAAATCAATCCTGAAGTATTAGAATACAAACAAAGCGTACTATAAAAAGTACTGCAAATTGCGTCCGATGGAACGATAGGGCATTACTGATTTGCATGATATTTGACAGGTCAACGGATATTTTGTGCATTTCCTATTTTGTGTTTTGTTTTTTGCTTATAATTAATTAAAAGCCTTTGATAGATATCTGTTCGGCAAATTTAATTGCAATTTATGTATTCCAAAAGCATTGAAACTTCAAATTGCACAATCAAAGTTGTGTACCACTGGGTCTTTCATAAACGACTTGACAACTTCAAGCTTTCAGTGTGAACGCACCCTTAAACCGATTACCGAGTTGTCAATGTCAAATTATTCAGTAAAATCCACATTTTAACTATAGTGGAGTACACCAAGGTACAACATATACAAATACATAATTGAAATTTACTGCCGAAATTTCAATTTAAAATTTTCAGCGATGAAGCGCATCTTTTGGTTAAACGGCTGCTTCGTCAATAAGCTAAATACGCGTTACTGGACAGTAACGCACCTCATCCGCAAAAAGCCAACCGTCTATTGGCCGCCGAGATCATGTGATTTAACACCTCTAGACTTTTTTTATTAGGCTACATTAAATCATTGGTCTATGCCAACAGCCGGCAACGTAAGAGGAGCTCAGAGGCGATATTGTACGAGAATCGGTCGAAATGTTCGGCCGAGTCATCGCAAATTGGGTTCAACGTATCGACCACTGCATACGTTCCCGTGGTGGACACATGAACGAATTCAAAAAACATTCATAAATATTTTGACAGTAATTGAAGCCAATACATTTTTCTTTTCAGATATCTCAAAAAGTTTGCATTTTATTTAAAAAGAAGTTGTCATGTCCTTAATGAAAGACCTTTATTAAGAACAAATTGAAAAATATATAAATAAAATAAAATCTCCCCAACAAAAAAGAAATTAATCGAATATTTTGTGGTTAAAGCACTGAAAGTGGTTCTTAACTATTCCTCTTGGCCTATTTATATATAAGATTAATAATGGGTATCTAGCTCATTAAGTCTGACAGCTGGCTGACTGGATGTGTCTCAGTTTTAATTGGCCTAGATCTGTCACATGAACAGCTTTTTCTGTTACGTTCTTGTCATGAAATTCGTGACTGAATATACTAAGTTGACAGTATATTTAGTTTTTACGTTCAGAGTTCATCTAGTCCAGGCCAATGTAGTCGACTTAAATTAACTAGATTTTTGTAATATGCCTAATACTGCATTTACAAAACTACGCACGCGCATTTTTCCACGAAACGGAACGCAGAGATCTCTTTGTCCGCAGTCAACGCTAATAAAGGCGTAAGAATGAAATTAGACGTCTAAAGTGTCATGGACGTTCAACCCATAATTCTGTTGCCACGAGCAAAAACAGCTAAAGTCGAGTTAAGACGAAATGAGTTTTTGATACAATTAGATTCAGCATGCCCAAATCTTCAAGATTCGTTTTTTCCAGCTTTTTATCTTCAAAATTGGAATTTTAATGCCGACGACTTTTAATAGATAGTCTAGAACCATTTGTCATTTTAAGCTTTTTAGCAAAACGTTAATATGCTCTCCTGAAAAATTATCAAATTCGACTTTAGCGGCTTTTCCTTGTTGCAACAGAATTATGGATACGTAAAACGGAAATAAACACAAATTTCGGCGACCAACATTTCTCCAATCACGTAAAAAATATTCTATTTTTAATTTAAAGCATGTGAAATTGAGTGGTAGTTAGTGGCAGTAAATTAAACGAACAATTCATCCATCAGTTATACGAAATAAATAAATAATTGCCCGTTTATCACTCCCAGAAGCCGTTTTGTTTAATAGGAAAGCGAAATTTCGTAGACCACGCTATAAAAATATCAACATGCTGAACTTTCCCATAATTCCTATCACATAAACAAGATGGCCGACCAAGATTCCTGTCACGTATTTTTCCGTGTTAGGTAGTGCTGTCCCTATCAGTCAGACGACTATTTAGTATTGGGCATCCCTTTAATCTGTTATGAATGTGTGAAGGTGTAAATGCAATATAATGCTACGTAAAATACTTTAAATACCAAAAATGTCAAAATTATATAAATTTCAGTTCTCTCTCTCTCTCTCTAGTTACAGACAGATTAACCACAATTTTTTTTAAAGAATCACAAACTGCTTGGAAAGAAAATAAATCGCCACTTACCGATCAAAAATTCTCGCCTCCTTTAGGACATTGCCCAAATTGATGTATGCATCCAAAAAGTTCGGATCAAGGGTGACGGCCTTCTCAAAGTGATGTATGGCCAACCAGATCTCTCCTTGAGCATTGAATACACATCCGAGGTTACTCCATGCGACAGCAAATCCTGGACACGTCTCGATTGCTTTTAAATAGCATGCCTAAATTTTGTGTTTTTTTTTTTAAATGAACATTTCAAATTTGTTTTTTTTTACACAAATGTCGATTTTTTTTTTTTTTTTTTGTAATGAAATAAAAACATAAAAAACTATGATTAGAACAATTCATACAACAAGTATTTTTTTGAGAGGAAACTAAATATAATAAAACAGAATTGATTTATGTGGAGAATATGATGGAACAAATTACAGATGTTTTTGTTTTCTTTTTTCTTTTTGTCGCAAAGAAAAATTTATGTTTAAGCCAAATTTTGAAAAATGTTGCAATTTTTCCATCGTAAGTAACTCCTTTGAATCCTTGTTTTATTTTTTGTTTTGGAGTATAAAGCAAATAAAATATAAAAAAGTGTAGTTGGTAAAATTGCTCCAAATTGTTGAGGACATCCCAAAAAATATAGCAAAGTTGTGGTTCTTTTACTTTTCTTTCTTTTTCGTTCGTAATTGCTATTTTGTAAATATTGTTAGAAACGTTTATTTTTGTTTATTGGGTAGATTTCGCGTAGGTTATGCAAGATCACGATGTTTACGCCGCACCTATATTATAGAACGCAATAAAAAATCTTAACTACGCACTATAGTTATTTGTATGCTTATACAAATAAATAAAACAAATATGATGAGCTACGCATATCCGGGGATTAACCGACGGTAAGCGATCTTGAGCCATTACGCCAAAGGACAGCACTACGCTTGACGCTACATTCACATCTTGTTGAAATTTTGTTACTACGGGTGCATATTTTGCACGGATGGGTTTTCGAAGATCTAAAGGTTGCACGTGAAAGAAGTCGAAGGCAGATTATGAGCAGACCCTACAACAGGTTTCATGTGGGATAAAAAACATTAGTCAGAGTCTATTGGACAACTTATGGGAAAGATTCAGTTTTCTGTTTGCCAAGATCAGAGAAAAAAGAGGCCAACTCTATAACAAGTAGTTTTGATTAGCAAAGGTTGCAAAGTCTCGCCTTTTGAATAGTAGATTGGGTCTCTAATTAATCACCCCAATCATTGAATCCGGCGGATTGACTGCGGAGGGAATAGCACTTGTTTTTTGTATGGTTTCAATCATTGAAACCGTCGGACAGTAAGTGAACAAGTGTCGGTAAGGAAGTTTTCGAACATTGGTATCACTGTAAACGCAGACCATCCGCAGCTCATACACTTGTTTATATTTTCAATCCGCACCAAAGTAGCTGCGGATTTGAAGAAGGGCACATCAAAATTAACAGTCTGATTTTTTTTTAAAATGAACAGGAAGTGAGTTAACGTGTAAAAGGTTTCAAGGTACAAATTAATTATCTAAATACTTCTATTTTTAAGGAAACAAACAACTCGCCCACAATTCCTAGCGATAGTAAACCAGATGAAAAAAAAATCCAGATATTGCTAGGAATTTAACCAAAAAAGATCCAGAGACGATCCAAAAGTTTTGGGAAAATCTGAAGAATCTGCTGAACAGCTTGGGGCCACCTGCTAAAGAAGTTTCAGAGTGGAAAAAGGTAAGTAAATCAACCAAATGTAAGTGATTTTCTACTAACATTACTTTACATTAGGTTTGGTCAGACCACAAGTCCGCTTTAAGGAAGAAGCTGTCCCAGAACAGACGGGAATTAAAAGCTACTGGTGGTGGTGAAAACAAGGAGATTTTTTTTACTCCTCTAGAGAATGAGGTTATAGAACTTGTCTGTTTGAAAGACTGCGTAGAGGGGTTGCCCGGAACAAGCTGCTATGGGGCCCCAACTAACGAAGCAGCCGTCACATCCGTTGTGCTCGAAGACTCAGGGGTAGTTTCGGAAACCGAAATGGCTGTGGATGACCCGGGAACAAACATCGGCTCAGAAAACAACCCAAACTTCTTCAATATTACCGCCACCAATAGCGCAGACCGGCCACAGAAAAAAACAGTACCAAAACAGTTGGAACTTCTTCAACGACAAATAAAATTCGTTTATTTTTAAATTTCTTACTGAGTATCGGGTAACTCCAGTATGTTTTCTGCTCGCATTCTTATGCCCCTTCGAACTTGCCTGCTATCAGTTTGATCTGCATTTGCAAAATTTAAATAAAATGCGATAGTATCCATTTCTAACTTTATTTGCAAATAATTTTCTTTGAAAATGTTTCATTTGACAGCAGAACAGCTGATTTCGAATTTTTCGATAAAGAGGTTTTACGGACCGATAATGCAGTTCATCCGTCGGATTCAATGATAGGGTAAGTGAACGGATGCGGATCGGATAAGGTCCCGCCGCAGTCAATCCGCCGGATTCAATGATTGGGGTGAATATTCCAAGTTTTCGACCTCGGGGAGCCCTGCGGCACTACTTCACCACCTTGTAAATATGGCGCCTAAAACTGTTTTCGAGGGATCATCACCCTTTTCTGACACTTCTACGTCACTCTATACATCTTAGAACTAGACAGTAAGATGCTGTTCGTATTGTTAGAAGCGGTGAATGTAAACAAGGGCCCAGGTTCGCTCCGAACTATAGCTCCATCAAAAATATAAAGTGGGAGGGAGACAGCAGTTTCGGAAATAGTTCTTATAAAGCGATTTTTGAAGTTTCCAATTCACTAACGATATAATGTGCTTTTGTAAAACACGAATTCCGCAATTAAAGCTGTCCCAAAAGATTCATGTAGGACCGTAAGCCTATCTTCTCATAAAAAGTCGTTTCTGTGTTTTTTTTTTTGATCTTGAGACGAATGGATATTTATATTTATATCGAATGTTTGCTAGACGGATGGCACAGTGGAAAAATGGGGTAAATAGTTTTTCCTGACACCTGCTAAAATAGTGTTATCAACTTGAAGACAACTATGCAACAGAACTGTAGTTTTAGTCAGTTGGCAGTATTCCAAGCTGAATATATAAATAGACTGGGATTATTTGAAAAGATTTCAAATGTAAGTTGTATTCAAGGCGGAGTAGTGAAAACTTTCGTTCAGTAGAGGCGGTGGTCGAATATTTTAGCTTAAAACAGACACTAGTAAATGTCGACACTAAGAAAATATTTTTATTTATTTATATTTTTATTTGATGAGCGATCCAATTAGGATGTAGGTGTTCGTTGCAATGCGCGCAACTATTGTAGACCCTGCCTCCCATAAATGGGCTCCGAAAATCAAGAATACATCATAGTTTCAGGACAAACCGAAGGATCGAGGTACTACTTAAAACTTTTGTTGGATTTTGGGCTTTTGAAAACACGTTTAAATACAGCAACGGTGTGGATTCGCTTCAATCGGTGAGATTCGCCAGCAGTTCAATAGAAAGACAGTAAAGCGGTCAGCAGGTCATTAACAATATATTCGAAAAAAAAAAATTGCCAATCACTATACCAACCGCAATTTCCCCACAAATGGACAAATACTCGGACGGCAAGGGCATAAAAAAGTTCAATGCTTCTGGGGGGAAATGGGAAGTAGAAAAGGCGCATTTCAACAAGATGGCAGCGTCACCGATAGCTCACCGAGGTCGAAAACTTGGAATTTTAATTAGAGACCCAATCTCGACAGTATTTCACCAGAAATCGCTACAAGTTGTAAAGTTTTTGTGGAGCATTCTTAACAGCGCCATCTTGCTTGCACAGCTGAATGTAAACAAATGCGTGGATTAAACTGAGTATCATATTCGTGCCATGGCCATATCACGGATAGTTGCCCTCAGACTAGGATTTTGTTTTTCATTTGTACATCTACATTAGGTCTTCGAAAACGTTTTACTATTCGGCTCAAGGTGTGAATGGTTAAAAATATAACAAGATTAGTAACAAATATAATAAAATGAGGTGGAGGAAAAAAATTGCACTGAGTGATCCAATCATTAGAAAGGAGTTCCAAGAGGACACTTAAAAATTGTTATTTGTTATAAGTTATAACCTTTCTGATAATTCAATCACCGCATGCAATTACGCAGAATAGTAGCACAACGCAGATACGGGTAAAACAATTTTACTGGTGGCAACGCATTTTTCTTCGTGACGCAGGGAATCTGTTGCAGGCAACGGCCGGCGATGACATCAGAGACAAATAGAGAAGCATGGAAATTAACTTGAAATGGTGCAAGTGTTCATCTGTAAAATTTGAGACCCTCAACAAATCTCTGAATAAATGTGGTAATACTCTCTTTTTGTTTTGGAATGAAATGAGTTGAAAGGGATTTTTTTTACAATGGGTGGGGGAAGGGAAGTGGACTATGATTTGGGAGAATTCTTTTTTTTTTTTTTTGTAACTTTCTTCATATAAAATTTTTATTTTTTTATTTGTATGTTGTCGTCATCGTGAAGCACTGTACTTTACCTGTTTGTTGAATCAATGAGGCTATTGGTATTTCAAACACTGTATACCACACTGTATTGAGAGCCAGGAAGAGTGTGTGTAGGAGAACCCATTACGTAGAATTTCATTTTCTATTACATTTTTTTAATTCTTTCTTTATCTTTTTTGTACAACAAAAAATAGTAGTCCACGATATTACAACTTATTCTCTTCCAGTTGGAAAATAAAGAAAAAAAACAACCGTTGAGTGGAAACAATCCAAAAACAATGAATTTTGGTCTTTCAAGAATTGGACGTACTAGATGAAGTATTGGTTGCTTTTTTTCTTCTTTCTTTTTTTACAAAAGGAAGAGAATATTCGCCTCTGATTGATTTATCGTTGAAGGCGATACTGTTTTATACACCACAATGGTTCAATTTTGTTTTGTTTTTAAAACTTTTTACATCATTCCTACTTGAACATTGAATTCTGTGTGTGAATTATTTTCTATATGACGAAATCGAGAGTTACACTGAAATCGATTAGGTGAGAAATAAAAAAAAATGTAAATTAGAAATGAACATCTTGATAAAATGGCATTTATGTTTGTCTTTCTTATAAAATTTTTGTTTGGTTTTATTATATTTAATCTTTTTTTTTTTTTTTTTTCATTTTGCGTGTTTGTGTTTTTTCTTTTATATTATTGTATTAAATATATTTGGTCATGCATTCAAATATCTACAGCATATAAGCGGTGATGTCATCAAAAAGCATAGGGAAGGGTGTTTTCATGTTCATTGTATTACTCTTCTTTCAGTTTTACTTTCGCTTTGTACTAGATTTTGCTCAACAAAGTGGGGTTAACAGGTTGCTAGAGCGAGGGCGAACACACTTCGTGTGGACGAGTGTAGGGTAGAGCATCACAATCGCTGATTTAGACACAGGCTGCTACTAGAAACAGGCGCAATAGTCACAGCCATTCACTTACACAGCATTGGAATGAATATTCACGAAATTAGAAGAAAAAGAAACGACTCTTTAAAAGAAGCTATGCAGAAGCACAGAGCATTAAATGGATTCTATTCCGTAAAAGTCAGAAAGCAGAATGAAAAATCTATCTGGTTTGGGGAAACTTCCAAAAGACAATTCCAAAGTGCTGGCTTTAGGTTGGAGCACACTATCTTCTAGTCGTAGATAAACAAGACCTGCATAGTTAAGGTATATATATTAGAACGCATGTGATGTGGTAATCCCTATAAGGACATGAAAGACCTCACTTAATCGGAGATTATGCAAAGAGCATTAAACTAAAGTTACAGAATCTGCAACACCCAGGATTTACGATTAATCCATTAAAAAATGTCGTTCTCAAATAAGAGAAAATACAGCAGATCCATCCAGAACATGTACGAACATCACCTCTTTGCTCTTTGGCGAAACATGGGGCTAAGGATTGTTTCAATCGTCTCAAATATTCGAGCTGTTGCCTGTCTGTGAGAGTAATCAACGCTTGTAATGACGCTCCTCGTCGTTTCGGATCATACACTCGAAAATCTGTAAATAGGAAGCTGATAACCTTGTTGAATACTGAACCCAATCCAAGGGCCAGAAAAATCCGCCAAGATTCATTAGTGCAGATCGAGAGAAGGCCATAATTTTACTTGCCATCAAAAATTAAGACGGTTGACTGTTGCCCTCATCGAATGTGGAGAAGGTGGAGCCTTCGCGAATGGTTTCGTGACAACAAACGTCAGTTCGTGACACGTCATTTTTGTCCAAAGTGGCAATGACCGGACAGGTGTAAGCCTCGTTTTGGAGGAAGAATTAATGAAATTCAGTATTAAATTTTCAATTACAATTTTCACCCACTTCGTTGAGTTCTCTCTCCATAATATTGTCTATCAACTAAGCACATTAAATTTCCCAAAAACAAAAAAAAAACAACCACTTTGAATTCATTTCAATTGAATGAATGATATTTATTTTGAGGCTCATTTGGGAATACCAACTAAAGCAACATTGCATGTTCTGTTTACTGTCCTTCGTATTAATGCTCACGCTTTATTTGGTATTCTTACATAAACCTTCACGTTATTGAGTAGAGAAAACAAAATATTTATCGAAACGCTTAACCTACCGACAGAAGCCATATTTTTTTTTGTTCTAAAACTTACGCATACAAAATTGCTAAAATAATTTTACTACATCAACTAAAAAAAAACACACACACACACCTTCAATTTACGCAAATTTACGCCAAGGGTTATGAGCAAACACACAGCATCGCATGGGGACCGCAAAGGAATGCAGCATTCCAATCATCAAACAGCTGTTCTCCATGCTTCATTTGATCCTAATCACAGTCGTGATGATGAAGGAAAGACGAAAACGAAATCAATACCTAACCGACAATAGTAACCATGGGAAAAATTATGAGCAAAATAAGAATGAAATAAAATACCAATGGAATTGAAATTGTATATGGTTTCGTTTCAATTTTGTTGAGAGGAGGATCTAACTGAAAAGGAATTATTTGGTTGTTTTCATGAGCTCTTTCAAAGCGTCACAATAATATTTATAATGTAGTTAAAGTAATAATTGTCATTTGGTTGTAAAACATAATATAGAATAATATAATAGTGGAAATGAATTCAAAGTGCTTTGACGGATGATCGCTAGACAGGTCAACGCGACACAGGCGGGCAAACTTAATGTATTGTGGTTTGTGGGAGAACGGCAGTGGCTGCTGCTACTTCCCTATGCTTTTTAATTCGAAAGTAAATTTATCAATTCAATTTAGCAAAAAGCTTAACAACATTCACTCTGAAAGTTAGATAAATATAATATATTGCGCGGTGGTGTGTGTATCACATTTCATTTATAGGAAATATATTTGCTGTCGATTTCATACCTTTGCCTCTTCTAGTCTACCCAGAGCTTTTAATAAATTTCCCAAGTCACTGCGAACACAATACAAATCCTGCAAGAAATGGAAAAACATATTGTAAAAAAATCTTTGGATAAACACATTAAAACCGCAGTGAAAATCAGAAAAAAAACGCCGGTTACGATTTTTAAAGATAACCAAATGAACGCCTAATAGGGTCTAACGCTTTACCCAAACAACAGTACCAAACTTTCCTAGCTATCTTTCGTTCAGTTCCCAGCTAGTGGTAATCATCCATAGCAAGGAGTTTCAGTTCTTTCAGCTGTGTATTTTCTTTCTTTCTTAAGAGGAACAGCCTCACACTCAGAAAGAGCGAAATTATTCACTCTGCATTTATACGATAAATTTATAAGATTTATTTAGACGCCCTACGGACACAACACAAGATAGGGAAAACAATTTGTTGGTGCTCAGTAAAAATCACTGTTGTGGAATTGAACAATTCCATTGAAATGGAGTTCTGTACAACCTCTTTGTCAAGTGATTCGAGTTTTTTGATAGCGGATATTGCGGTTACAAAATTAGTTCACCAATCTTGGGCATCCCAGTCGATGCCCGACATCTAAAATTGTCGTGCTCCCTTGTTGTATTGAATTTGAATTTTAATAAGCAAATATAGCTCATAATTCAGACGAATTTATTTGTTTGTGAGTAACACGTTCACTCATTTTAACTGATTTTCACTGCGGACATATTTTCAACGAAATGTTCTATACTCACTGGATTGTATTGCAACGCAGTCACATAAGCTTGAACCGCTGACTCCATGTCACGTGCGGCAACCAAAGCAGCTGCCAAATTAATATAACCATCGATAAAATCGGGCTTCAATCGAACTGCACGACGATAATTATCAAGTGCTTCTTGAAGTTGTCCACGCTCCTTATAGACGTTACCAAGATTACTGAAAAAAAAAAAATCGTAGTTACTTCATTGCAATTGAATTGGAACCATTTTGGCCATACCTATAAGCCTCAGCTAAAAGAGGATTTTGCTTGATGGCCAGCGTTGAGAACTGTGCCGACTTATCCAATCGTCGACATTGAAAATGAATCGATGAGAGCAGCAATAGAACTCCAGTGTTGGTGCTGTCTTGTCGCCACAGTTGCATACAATGTTTCTCGGCATTTTCATAGTCCACAGCCTGGTATTCTCGGTGGGCCAACTCGAGTAGACCTGACAGAGGATTAAATACTAGTTGAAATCGGATTAGGAGATTTATTTTTATTTAAATAGAAAGTTAGTAAAAGTAATTCGATCAAATTGCGTCATCGTGTGGAGAAGTTCATTGCGCAGATAACCCATTTTTATACATATTTTTCAAGTGAATACAAATCCCTCAGAAATTAAGAAGGGAACAGAAATGAAACACAAAATTTAAACAAAACAGAAACCGATGCCTAATTAAAGCGAAATATGGACTTAAAACTGTCTCTCCAAGCTGCAAATAAGATCGATATTCATATTATGTTAGATTGATGTTCGAAAAAACAAATCGCTGGAATAAATAAAGAAATGTGTAAGATTATTATGAGGTTCGTTATGTTTCATTTTATCGCCAGTCCTTCCCATTGAAGTTGCAACTTGTTTGCTTAATGGGTTGCAACCGAGGACATGTGTGTGTCCGATTCCCACCGTCGCTCTTTCTTTAGAAATAGAACTCCAAGCTTTTTCTCAAGCACGTTCTTCAACAAGCAATGGGATTCCATAAGTACTGCTATTCCTTGGTTGACGTTGGTTCACTTCTCGCACACTGAATCCATGTAAAGACTTGCACATTGAATAGGCGGCATGTTGCTTAGATAGCTGGAATAAAACGTTAAATACAAATGTCGGGTAGATCCAAATACATCCCTTCTAGATATATTTAGAGCATCAGGATCTTTCGTGCAATTTATTCATCACGTATCGTTATCGAAGTTTGATAAGTTTTACTGATTTCTTTACAAACATTTTTTTTTTTTTTCAATATCTATTTATCAACATAAACAACTCGCATAGCCAAAAATTATGGTAAAGATCAATTGTTCTCTTTGCGATCGATAAGTGCGATTGTTGATTAGTTGTTCATAGTGCTACAAAGAAACTACTTCCATCGCAACCAACTGCACTACTAAATAAGCAATAAAACCCAATCAACATATATCGAAATAAATTGCTAATTGTAAGTGAAAAGGGGTTGGTTCAATTCGGCCCTGATTTCCAATTGCTGTTTAAGAAGGCATAAGAGCTGCAAACGTCCTCTCTATAACATTATCATAAATCACAAAGGTTGGTTGTGATCCCTTTTAATAAAAAACGAAACAAAAACAAGTTATAATATATATTATCTGAGTTTTTTTTTACATATATTTAAAAGGGGACTAAAAATATCCGTTTTCTATATACGGCGGAGGAAGAAGAATACAAAAAAGATTCTAAATTGATAGATATGCCGCCACCTGTGGCCAATTTTGCGCTAGTTTCATTGCCTGATCTTCTGATCAGACTGCTTTGACCACAGAAAAACAGTGGAGCACATCTGCGGCAGATACTCTAAAGCAAGGTGGCTGGTAAAAATAGCTATGTTCAGCTTTGAAAAAAATAAACATGGGAGTGCAACGAAAAGAAGACAGACTCAGAGTAGGGAACCAAAACGAATTGGTGTATGTTGATCCCAACCTCTAAATAGTTGAGCTTAAGTTAGCTTTTGGTATGATTATGAGACGGACGCGAAAGGTGGGCAGTGCCAACAAACAGTTGTTTCCTGAATGTCACAAATAAAGGCAAAAGCTGATTCGGAATGGATGATGTCAATTTGAAAATGGCTAATGGCTAACTGGGTCTTTAGTAAGTGAAGAACGAAAGAAGTGACGGATTACTTTGAACAAATGGAGTACGTTTCTCGTCCGTATTAGCGTAAACAAATATTGGACAATGTCCAATGACCCGCACTCACTGATTGCTGCGACTCTTGCAGTTATAGCAGGAGTTCTATTGTTCGAAGATCCTTTTTTTGTATTCACGTGATTTTCCGAAAATAACATTAGATTTTCAACTAAAAGAACCTTCAGTCAGTTTCTGCCAAGCCGCATTGAAGAATACCAATACCACAGACCTGCCCATCGCTCCTAAAGTGACACACACACAATATCACTGTTTCTTCTAACAGAACACTAATGTGGTATTCGTTTGGGCTTCTTCAGATTTGCCCTCAGATTTCAGATTTCGTGTGCCTAATCGAACATAAAAACGCTCTTGCTCTTTTTTGTGTTGATATTCCTGCGACTTGAATATGTGTAATCTTCGACACTTTTCTATGCGCTTTCCATTCACTGGTTAAATTTTATATTAAAACATTCGAAATTTCCGTCCCGGTTGATTTCTAAATTTCACGAAAATGTAAGCAAACTCCGCCAGTTGTCAAACTCGAATGCACTTGTATAGGTAAATCTGAAGCAAATCTGAGAAAATATCTAGATTCGCAAAAGTGCTCTGAAATCTGAAAAAGATTTCTTCTTTTTGTACCAAACGTACATAAAAATTGCTCTGAGGTCAAAAAAGTGCTCGAGAGCGCCTAATCGAATACCACATAAAAAAAAAACCGGCCAAGTGTGAATGTCACTCGCGTACCGAAGGTTCGCTTCTTTAGAGTTGGAAATACCGAACAAACAACAATATGTGTGGATGAGATTGAGTATCAATTGGATAGGTTCCAATCAGAATAACGAGAGTTGTTTATTCATTGAAAATTCCAATTGGAATCGATTAAGACACACCAATAACGAAAGAAAAATGGTTGAAAGGAACCTACTTTATATAGTGATCGACAGTTATTGTAAATATCTTTTAAAATATTAACTTCCATGATCTCTAACTTATGAGCATGATCTACAAAAAAGGTATATATACATTTTTCTGTAAATCAAGAAATAAACAGCTTTTTGTTTTTTGTTTTCACCAAATCACTTATTACTCTAAAACCAGTCGATGTATCGCTACAATTGGTATGTGTTGTTTAACTAGAGGTCAATTAGTTTTTGAGATAGACCTAGGTACAGAATTGGTCTAGTGGTCGGACAGGCGGACAAAAACGAAACTAATAAGGTTCCGTTTTTCCCTGTAGATAGAACAATGATTCGGTATGAGATTTGTGTGGCCGATAATTTGCTTGGAAAATATCTTCCTAATGACATTGACTGTAAATGCGTAATATTCTTACTATGGAGACAGACAGTCTGTCCGTCTGGACCGACTTACAAGTTTGTTTCTCGAATGGATGTCCCGAAGGGACAACGCAGTAGAGGAAGACCTCACCTTAGGTGGCGCGCGCAAGTGGACGGGGATCTCCACCAACTTTGAGTGCCGACCTGGAGGCATTAATCATTTGGTGAACTGAATACTTTCCCGCTCTTGTTTGTAAAATTGAATATGCGCAACAAGAGCGACACTCTTTCAAATGTAATGTTAAACGAATTTTGGAAAAATAAGGGAGCTATGCTCATGTGTGTTATTCCTCGAAATCAAAAGTAGAATCTGTTAAAAAAAAATCCAATATTCCCACGTGCGCACACTGCAGAATGTTTCGGAATTCAGCGGTTTACATGTTGAAGAGATGCTAATCTAATGGATTCCCCAATGTGTCCATCAAAGTTTAATCGCACGAACAGAGTAACGACATGCGTTTGATGAAATTCGAAGATAATCGAAGATAGTGCTGTGCTACTGTCAGAGTTGTCCATCACCTGAACTAAGGGTGGTCACAATCGTACAGATTGCATCAGATGGTGAAAATCGTAATAAATTATCATTGAATTACGTTTTATAGTTTTTTCGACAAAGAAACTAGAAAAAAGGGCGCCGAGATGCCTTATGACAATGTTTATATAGACCTTGGTGATATTGTAGTTACCAACAGGGCTTGATAAATGTATTTTCTTTATATTTATAAGTCTTTACAATAATTCAGAAGACAGAAGGAGTTATTCCGATAATAATTATTAAAAAAAATTATTTTCCAAATAACTGAGAACAAACAAAATATGTCAGCTGTCAGATTAAGTATTAGCAGCAGATTAACTCCGACAGCAGCCTGTTTTTTGAGCTTCGATCTCAGCAAAGCAAGATCTCGAAGTGTCAAGTAGAGCGTAGTTATTGTAATTGCGTGCTGAAAATCCTACTTTACTTTGCTTTGCTGAGATCGAAGCTCAAAAAACAGGCTGCTGTCGAAGTATTGTTGGTGAGGCATTCAACAATTGGAAGGCTTGTTTTCCAAAATATGTTTGCCATTTAATAAATTACCAACGTTACCGGATCTTCCAAAATGTGAGCAACATTGATTTAAGCAATATGTGGTTCTAGCAGGGTAGGACTACGTACTAAAGTTGTCCAAAAACTATGTTAAAAAAGAATGACAAATGTTTGTCATTGTCATGATCATTTTTACATTCCCCCTATCTACTACAACGGTCCCAGGTATATGATGTTCAAGTGGAGAGTCTATAGCCGTCGATCTTCCGTCACTAACTCTTAACCATCAGGTCGGACTTGATCCTACCGTCAAGCAAAACTACCGGTTTTACCACACAAGTAAAAGAGGCTGTCGGATTTGATACAACCATCATTGATTTGTTCATTCATTTTCAATGTCACACTTATCCACTAAATGAATCACGGGTGTAGGAAGTAAGTTTGCTGCAGCGTTGTAAAGAACGCCTGCTATTCACCAGTTTGCTGTAGATACGCCGAGGACACGTGAACAGCTCCATCAACAACACCGACACGGACATTCCGACATTAGTCACAAGATAGATAAGAAACGAATGCAAACAATGAACGTTTTTAGGTAAATTCCTCAATTAGTGCCGATTGGCTAACAATTATCGAAGGAAGACATAACCAACAGTTTTATGTCTCCCGTGGACCTTAACAAAAACAAAATAGAATAGACTGCAACATGCTTAAAAAGCTGTTTTTGTGTTTTTGCGCACTTATAACAACAGCCCTTCCTTGTAAACAAAGAAATTCATATCGATAACGTGCGATGAACTACTGACAATAGAATTCAACTGAAAGAAAACAATATTATTTTTTTGTTTTAATACAGACAACAGTGTTCACAGCCAATCAACTATACTTACGTGGTTGAAAGTACCGTTTAGACAAAGCTGAAAATAGTACAAAACAAAGGAGTGTCATATTAATTAGTTATCGGACCAGGTTCGTTAAGTATATAACATTTGTTTATATTATTTAAGAATGCATTCAAATGTAGATAAAGAAAATAAACAAAACTTACGAAAATATTCGGCGCGCATTTTTTGTACAAATATTGTCGGCATTATCTTAAAAAAATAAATAATTCAAAAGAAACTAAAACAGAAAAAAAACAAAATCGACGATCGCCAAATGCGCCAATACATAACATCATTTGGTACGTGGAATTAGTGAAGATTATATTTTCTTTGAATGTAACTTACCCAGAAAACTTTTTGTGAAACGCTGAAATCTTACTCCTATACATTTCATTGTTCTAGGCTAGGGTACAGTTTGTTAAAATTGATTGCAAGCGATCCGTAATAATAATTGTTTTCTTGCAATCTTTGCACGATAATAACAGTGTGATTCGTTGAAGATTAGAAAAATCATACGACTCTGATTAAAAGAATAAAAACTACTACATACGTGTTGCACAATATTTATCTTTCTACTGTTTAATCATTCGAGGTAGCGACTGTGTAGTTTCTTGGATATTGAAATACTTACATTTGTTGGCCAACTTGTAGAACATACATACCGAACTTATGTTATATGGTTTATTTTTCATAACCGATGTTTCGTTTGTTAATTTAATCTGGTATCTGGAATTGAAAGCCGAACAAAAATCGAATCCAATGGCGTAGAAATAGGCCGAAAAATCGTGATGCAACTATTGATATGACGAATAGGGAACTAGTTCTCCATTAGGATCAACGGAGGGCTACATCAAGGGTCAGCAGAAATTGCAATATGACTGCCAAGAACAGGAACAAATAGAAAACACACTCAATGTCACCTAGTTCAGCAAGCAACAGATTTTTGCAATGTTTGAAATATACTTTCAACTGAACAGAAATAGAATTATCAAAACTCGGAGCAACCACTCCATTTATCGGAACTGAACCCTTCTGCGGAGTCAGCAAAAACCATTTCAGGAACAATATTGAGAACCTATCTCACATCGAGTCCAACGAGATCTGGCTCAATACAGCTGGACAGAACTGCACCAGACAATTTTTCCCCAAATTCACCTCCAAAAAATCACTTTTCCTGATTAATCTGGACAGAAATAACATGAGAATCCTAACAGAAATAATCAGCGGCCACGGTCTCGTGAAAAGACATTTTCACCGGATCCTACCTGCAGCCTCTCTCTTGAGAGTGACGAATCCTCTCTTCACATACTCACAGAATGTCCGGCTCTAAGTCGTCTCAGAAAAAAAAAACATCATTGGAGATGAAGTCGTCATTCAGCAACCCTTGCTGAAATACACCAGGAGAAGATCCTTGTCTTCCTGACTGCCTCTGGAGTGAAAAGATGGCTTTGGGAACCTACCAGTGAAGGCCCCATAGGCTCCTTTAAGAAGCCGCAGTGGCAGAGCCCCTTGAAGGATCTCCCGCTTTATAATCTAATCAAAACTTTTATGCATTTTAAATGTAAGGAGCCTAAAGAAAATTTTGTGGAAATGTGCTGAAATATTGACTAAGACTAGTCTAATACATTAAAATGGGCAAAAACACTTGAGATCTTTTAAAAATTATCCACAAAATTATCTACAATAAACTACCTGCACAGCAAAAGACAGTAGGGCCAGCGATGCGAAATGTGGGAAATTATTCACTGTATGGGGAAAATGGGGAAAAGTGCACTTCAAATGGGGAAAAACGAAATACACGAATGTTTATTAATTTTGTTTTAAAAATAAAACTCGTGTACCTAGTTAACTTTCAAATATCTCCCGAACATAAGAACTTCACCGAGTTTATCTAAACGCATTTCGAACTGGGCACCAACTTTACTCACATGTGTAATTTTCACATTCAGTTCACTAACTGCAACCCATTTGCAAATTCAATATCAGCAGTGAAGTTCGCCGTTTCATTCGCCGTTCAGACTTGTTTTTGTTTTACCACATTACCTTAATAATGCCAACCTCTTGTGAATTAATTATTCATGCTTTAAATTCACCAGACTTACTTTTTTTCAATGAATTAAATCGGGAAAAAAAAGGAAATGTAATGGGGAACATTTTCAAAAATTTCCGCCAAAATGGGGAATTTCGTTAAAAAAATTTGGCGTCATTGAGTAGGGCTACTATTTGATATAAAAATTCCCACCATAGCAAATTTGAACAAGCAATTCTATTTGTTTACTTGGAGTTTTACTGTTGCAGTCTTTTTTTCGCAGCAAAAACAGTAAAAAGAATGACAGCTAAATAACGGGTCAAAAATTTCTATCGACGATGAAAAAAGTTGTATTCGAAGAAGCCTCACAAGGCTGTGCACTGAGACAGTTGTTTTTTATTTACAGATAACAGATCGTACAAGAAAATCGAACATTTTGTAGGCATGGATGTATACAATTCCAGCTTTCACTATTTGCTTATTTCTAATTTTACGAAAAAGTAAAGGGAAATCTAAACTTAATTTTGGCAAATCAGAAAAAAAAAACTATTTGAGTTGAACTGACATTAGCAATTGAAGTGAATATGCCATAAGTAACCCGAATAAAACATGAACATTGTGAACAATTCGTGTGTTTAACTCCGAGTAATTTTAGCTCGATCAACTTACCTATTATTGTTAGTCTGACCTCTGACCTCTGACCTCTTTTTGGTCCTTTGTGCGAGGAGGGCGAATGGAGGAGAAGATACAACCGCGAACTCTATGAGCTGTATCAAGATGTGGATGTAGACCAAAAAGCCAAAATACGTCGACTACATTGGCTCGGCCACATCGAGCGAATGAACACTAATGCTCCAGCTAAGAGGATCTTCGAATCCCAGCCCTTAGGTTCGAGACGACAAGGAAGACCGAACCTCCGTGTCAAAGACCAAGCCATCGCGGATGCCAGAGCGCTTGGTCTGGAAAACTGGAAGCAGCGTGCCCGGGATCGTAGAGGATGGAAGGCTGCAGTGTCTCAGGCAGAGACTCTCCACGGGTCGGGAGCCCGTTAAGTAAGTAAAGTAGACAACTGACACAATATCTCAGTCGGTTGACGTATCAAAGCGTAACCATTTATTAAAATTCATAATTCGTCCAATTTTAGACAGTTGGTATTTTCTTATGGAAGGTTTGTTCAATATTGGTTTAATCAGAGGTTATTCCAGTTGGTAACAATCGAAGGTTTTTGTTAAGCAACATTTCAGTACGAGAAATCCTTAACCAGCCGGCTTTGTTAACGCTTTTTTAACCAATGATTTTCTTATATTTTTTATTTTTTTTTTTTGTTCCTGTTTGTTTGTTTGAAATAATAATAAACATAACCTTAATAATGCTTAATAACGCATTCTCCGATGCAATGTTTGGGGATCTATCGATTGGGTCCTTAAATCAGTTTGTGGAGGTGATTTATTTGATAAAATTATGTGAATCAAATTTTTGTCGCGCTTTTGATTGGTCTATGTTGATCACATGAGCAATTTTCACATTGCAATTGACGAACCCTACGTCAATCTAGTCAAGATAATCCTACATAATGTCGTCACAAAAAAAAACTCTTATTTTAAGCTTGTCGCAAATGGGAAACTGAGAAGCATTTCATAAATATTTCATTAGCGTCGAGGCCAGCGTTGCCAGACGTCCCGGTTTTAAACCAGAATCTCGGTTGTCCCGGGTTGCGACTAAAATTCACAAAAAAAAACAACTACTGGAACAATTTTTTATTGTTTACCACAACTCATTGCATTCTAAATTGACCTTAACAATTGCAAGCCCACTTAGCATATAAATGGAAAAAAAATTGTTTTTTTTTTTATTTTTTCCCAAGAGAAATTTGAAAATCCCTGGGTTTTTTCCATTTGCCCCGTCGAGTGCGAGCAAAACCTGTCATAAACATTTCACATTACGCCGTACTAATAACAAATTGTAGTGTCGACTTTAAACTTGCGAAACATAACCACTGCGAACTAGGTACTTCAATTTTGAGTCGAAACCAAAAATGTTTTATGTGTTTAATAAATGTTTCTGAAATATTAATGCATATTTTAATGATTGTGATGCCAAGCTCAACACTTGCACTTAAAAGCGTTCTCTGCGATAAAAGAACAGTCTGAATTGGATGGTCCTCAAATAAGCAATCTTTAGAAGATGGTATGCTGCAGTGTCTTAGGCAGCGACACTTCACGGGTCGGGAGACCACCAAGTAGGGAAATCAAAAACAAAATGACTGTCCAGTGCCATCTTAAAACTATAAAGGAATGTACCTAGGTATAGCGTTCGAGTTTTTTTTCTATGTTGTTACCTACCACCCAGCTATAGCTGCGCATTAGAACAATATCGAATATCTGATCCAATTTGGATATATCGATACATGCATTATGTTCGAAAGCTTGGCTCTAGTGTATATTTTCCAAGTAGGTAAACCAACAATTAAGGGGCGTAGCAATTTTAAACAATCCCTTGGCTTCATACCTATTGCATTTTACGCACAAAACACGTTTGTAAAAAAAAAAAAACTATAAAAACTATTAAAGGGTGGATTTTGACAATTTCCTCACCCTCTTTTTCTACATCATCAGCCTCATGCGTACATCTTACACCAATATATGCATTGCAACGGAAATGAGAAGTTACCTACGCACCACCTAAACATAGTTTAAACAAGTACAAGCTAGGAATCTAAAAAAAAAAATTATTTTGTCTCAGCCTACTACCTTGTGAAAGGAGTCCATTCAGTTTACATAAAGCTATATTATAAAAGTTGTTAGTTTCTTCAAATTAAATGATTCTTCGGTTAGAAAACCGCATGTGCTGATACTGCATACATGCGACTTTCATACCAATATTGTGTAGGTACCTCAGTGCGAATGTTTATTTATATCGCCAAGTACGGATACGTATCATTGGATACTCGCATGTGCAGTAAGCAACCCTCTGTCACACGAAGATAAGTCTAAAGTCTCCCTCGAACAATCCATTGTATTGTTGCTTTTTTGTAAGTGCATACTACATAGAAGGGGCCAGCAACACAAGCAAAAAGACACCATCCCCACCTCCAGTTGATTCGGTTTACTCCATTTTCAACCGAAAATGCAGACGTAAATGCATAACACACAAAATGCTTATATACCTAAGGCTATGAGCATAAATATGAGTTAATTTGTTTTTTTTTTTTTTCTATGAATCATTGTTATCGGTCACTATTTTTAGAACTAGGCGTGCATACCTATAAAAATTTGTTTAAAAATGTTACCCAAACGACCTTGAACTTCTCCACACAACCACAAAAAAAAGTATTAAGCACAACCTTTCCTTTAGAAACGGGTGTTTAGCAGCGCCCATTTTTGCACTTAAATTGAGAAAATAAGAAATTGGCCACATAAGTACTTACCTACAGAGGACAATGGCTGATTGTCGTTCATTTTGGCTGAACCTGCACTATTTGCGACTGCCGCAGCTGCGGCTGCCTGCTGCTGCTGTTGTTGGAGGAGCTGCTGCTGCGATTGGGATTGCTGTTGTTGCTGCTGTCCATGGTTAAGACTTTGTTGTTGGGACTGCATTATGCGAGCAATTCAAATTTTTATTTCTTCGAACAAAAAATCGATTTTAAAGAAATTTCAATATTCCGTCTTGTTGAAAGAATTGTGGCAAGTGGAATTGTTTAAAGAAAATCAATTCGTACCAACGCGTCAAATTTGCTTGAGTTTGTTGGTAGTGGTGTTTTTTTCCGCTTGTGTTTTCTGTGCGACTCTACATAAAAGTCGATGGAAAATTACGAAACATCCACCCAATTCGGTAGGTAGTTACTGGTAAATTTTTTTTTTTTTTATTATAATCAGATATGAATGTTTGTTGTTGTTTCACTTATTTGTCTATGACTGCTTTATGCGTCAAATTTCGATTTTCATTAGTTTTGTCTGGTATTGGGATTGAAGTTGTATTTTTTACTAAATTTTCCATATAGGCTGCTGTTGTATAAAGTGGATTTATGACTCTAATTTTAACACTGTCACACTTTTTTTTTGTGCGAATTTTAGGTAATTTGGTTGCACAAATTCACAATGTAATATGCACAATTATGATGGGTTGGCATGAAAAAGAAATTCTTATGATATTCCTTGCGAACAATTGCAGGCAGACCAATATTTTCACCAAAATTATAAGACCACACTATAACCTCATCCGTAGAAAAAATTCAATAATACAAATGTCTGAACTCTGAAGAACTGAATCAGAGAGCCCGTTATGCGTTGTTGTCTCGCTCTTGTCAGATATTTGATTTTAGACAGAGTTATCGTTGTACTTATGTGGTATTCGTTTGAGCTTCTTCAGATTTGCCCTCAGATTTCAGATTTCGTGTGCCTAATCGAACATAAAAACGCTCTTGCTCTTTTTTGTGTTGATATTCGTGCGACTTGAATATGTGTAGTCTTCGACAAAGTCCAACAGTTGTCAAACTAAAAAGCACTTGTGTTGATAAATTTGCGAATCTCGATTTGTGAGCGAGATTCACCTACCTACACTATCTGTTTGTATTGGATAACGAACAGAAAATAAGTTTTGATCTACCTTTTGATCTATTCCCAAATATTTTCATTATAAACGCATTAATAGGTTTATTGTACCCGTTAATTTACGAATGCCATCCTGCGTCTTCTAGCAAGATCCCAAAAAGTAGAACAATATTCTCCACACAAGTCTAGACGTGATAGCTGGTTTCACTGTGATGGTGCGGATTGAATAATCACCTTTAGGTTTTAAGACTTATAGCTGAATAGATTATTAATTCCGTATTAAAATATTACAGAGTTTAAATGTGACCGCAATTTAGAGCACCACAACATTCGTTTCATTACGCCGATTTGACTATTCGAACACATCCCTACCATATCGTAATTTTCGATCACGTGCCTACTACTTATCTCGCTCTATCGCTCTGTGCTCACATTTTTGTAAAATTGATTTTGACCATGGTATATCTACCGGTTCGTGTCTGTTGGCAACACTTATCCAATTAGGTATTCCGTATTCCTTTCTTTCTTTCACACACAGCCAAATCCGTCTATTTGCCACCACTTCACTGCTCTAGATGACGTTTTTTGAGTATAGCAACCGCCGACAGCAACGTAGCTTTGGCTCCGGCATTTTGATGATTGCTTCAATTTTGGCATTCTTCTCGTTGTTCTCAACAGCAATGGCAGCAAACAAGGAACGTACTTTCATCATGGTCAAGCCCGATGCAGTCCAACGAGGACTAGTCGGCAAGATCATCGAGCGTTTCGAACAGAAGGGCTTCAAATTGGTCGCCATGAAATTCATGTGGGTATGTATTACATATTTCCAATCCATATAATAAAAGAGAAAAATCAATTTTCCATTTCGTCGCCATTTGTAATTGCACTTGCCCCATCGTGATCCTAAACTGATATACAGGCGTAAGTGATGTCAACGGTAGTGCAGAACAGTAGTTTAGAATTGTGTAACAATGTGCAGTGTTTAAAACGTAATAAAAATGTAAAAAATGGCAACGGATTGGGTTGAAAAATTGAAGAATCACAAGCAACCGCATGTGATTATTCTAACCTCAAATGAACATCGTCTGTCGTCTGCTGTCAAATGCAACTGGTATACGTCATTAATTTAAGTTTTCTTTTTCTTTACTTTCGCAGGCTTCCAAGGACTTGTTGGAGAAGCACTATTCCGATTTGTCTGCTCGCCCATTCTTCCCCGGTTTGGTTAATTACATGAGCTCTGGCCCAGTAGTTCCAATGGTGTGGGAAGGTTTGAACGTTGTCAAGACTGGCCGACAGATGTTGGGTGCCACCAACCCAGCTGACTCTCTGCCAGGAACCATTCGTGGTGATTTCTGCATCCAAGTCGGACGCAACATTCTCCACGGTTCCGATGCTGTTGAATCTGCCAACAAGGAAATCGCTTTGTGGTTCAATGAGAGCGAATTGGTGTCTTGGACTCCAGCTGCCGAAAACTGGGTCTACGAATAAAGTGTAGCGGTACTGCATTGGTTTCGTCGTTCTTAGTATTATAAGCAGAAATTCGTAAAGCATTTCCAACTTTCTTAACAGGAAAAAGTCTTAAAAAAATCATTCTGCAAAGAATAAAAATCACAACTCAAGAAAACGTCTGCTTTTTTATTTTGAATTATCACTCCTTTAGCTCGTAATCGGCCTGATGTAGGATTCGTGTTTCATCGTTTCGCCAGTGGAAGTATTGGAAGTGATGTAAGAAGCGTATTTTCACAACTTGGGCGGCCGTAACTCGATTAGAGTAGTTTTCTTATTGATTACTATTTTACATAAGGTCGTATGAGGCCGTTATGAAATCGACATTAATTGGATTTCGATAAGCAGTTATAAACCATGGGCCATGTATTCACATAACTGTATAGACGTAACATAAACGACCCCTCGGGGCAAATAACCGCATCCGTGAGCGAGCAATACGTCTCTGAATTTTGTGGATTTTGTTTGTAAAACAACAAATTCAGTCACGGATGCGGAAATTTAACCCCGGTTCAATTTGTTTACTTTTAATCTGGTTGCCAAAGTGATAGTTTGCAATTGACCATCATTTTGAATGTGACCCTTAACAAGGACACAGATGATTGACTCATTTTATGAGTGTGAAGCTTCGTGCAGGTGCAGTTACTATTAAATTTATCGAATTATTAGTAATTTATTGTTCATTAAACGTCTATATTTTACATGTAGGTAAAAAGACTATCCAAACTATGCCAGACAGGCAGCTGTACCGTTTCTGGTCTGAGTTGACCATATAGTTTGGATCACCTTGGATGTACCTAGGTATGCGAGTTTGGGAAGGTATATTTTCGATAATGAGATTGAGATGTTAAAAACCAAATCTAAGCGATGAGCATTTGGTAGACTACTACTGGAAACTCAATTGCATAGAACCTATGTAGGTACCTATATAGGTAACATCTGTCTTAAATGTAATCAAAAGCCGCTAAGTTAGCAATTCAAACCATTTTTTCCAGGAATTTATTTTAATTTTTTATTTTGTGCAAAATATACTTTATGTTTGCAGTTTTATTGTAACAAGTAAGTAGAATGAATGATTTGTTCTTAATTTACTTTGCCCTAGACGAAACTCAATTCGATTGTAGATAGTTTAGAACCGATCTAACTGGGTAGACTTGGAACAACGTTTTCTTCACGTGCCACTTGATTACCTACCTACGTAAAATTCGTTCTTAAACCGGGGACGTAGCCACTAACCTGCAAGTTTAAATTTCTGCTCAGCTTCAAAACCAATCAATCGTTACCTACCAACATTTTTATTTGGTTCGTAATTTGGAATAAGCATCAAGTTATTGAAACTCTGCCCGATAACATACACATCTAGAGCTGAACACTTTGAGCTCGATTATTGAGCAATCGATTATTTTTATAATGTTTGCAGCGTTTGCAGCACACAACACAAGCAACTGGTTAAGATATAACTGAACGCGAAAGCAAACAGTTGGACTATTATTCCAGCAGTTTATGTGGTCCTCTGAAGTTGTCTCAAGTCATTAAACTATATATGAAAAGAATATATTGTTGGGTTGGAAATAAGACCCGAATTTAATTAGGAAATTATGTCACTTTGACACGAAGGCTAAAGATTAAAAAAAAATTTATCTTGATCACAAAATAAATTAATTTTTATTGTTGATTAAAAATTGTACATCAAATTAATATTGTTCTTGTTTCCAATCTTTCCAATCATACACGACATAAGTTATCGATGACTTCAGATGATCATCCGTGTCGATGACTTGACACCGGTAAAAAATTATGGAAACAACTGTCAATTGAATTTTTTGACACTTTTGTTGACATCGCTTAAAATCAGCAAGCAAAAGCAAACAACTGTCCGCCGCCAAAAACAGTACGTTCGATTGTATTTTACAGGAATATAATCACAAAACGGAAATTAAACATCCAAGTGAAAATGGTAGAAAGGATCGAAGATTTAAATTTGCCAACATCTGTTGTTGCTCGTCTCATCAAAGAATCGCTTCCCGATGGAGCCATCGTTAGCAAGGAGGCCCGCGCAGCGATTGCCAGAGCTGCGTCCGTGTTTGTTATATTCTTAACATCATCGTCCACTGCACTGGCTAAGAAACAGAATCACAAAACAATCACAGCAAACAACATACTAGAGGCATTAGAGGAGTTGGACTTTGAAGCTTTCCTCGATCCACTTAAAGCGGACCTCGAGACTCACCGAAAGATGGTCAAAGAGAAAAAGGACTCCAAGGCAAAAAGTTCTAAGGAAGATGCTGCAGCAGATATTGAGGAAGTGATTGATGACGAGTAAATGTATTCCCATTTGTTAAGTAAATAAAAATAAAAAATAACAGCACGTTTCGTTTACTTGGCCAATTGATAGACACCGCCGCTAAATATTAGTTTGTGCTCTCGTACCTTGCGTTGCAGGAAGTTTTTCAACTCTTCCTGTGAGAATTCCACCCCCGGTCCGTGAGATGCGAACATTTTTAACATTTGGTGTATCCGCTCAATTGGCAACGAGTCGAGATTTGTAAGCATTCCAACGATGTACGACCAGAAGACCTAAACAATTGATTGTTGAACTGCGCACACGGAAAAGTTTGCAAAACTGTTTTTTACCTGAAGTTCTTCCTCACGCTGATCACTTGCTGATGCCATAGCGCTTTCGCTCTCATCATCCTCGGCAATGTCCGTTGTTTGCATTTCCTCGATTGCACTACCACCGCTTTCATCCACTAGAACGTAGACGTCCGGCAGTGTCTCTCTGATAAGGCCGTGTGTTTGCCAAAAGACGATTCTACGTCGAAGAACAGATGGGGGTATCTTCATTATAGCACTCAGTTCATCCAGTGACCATTGACCTAAAAGAATGACGGCATGGGTTAGCTGCTTAGGCAATTTCACACGCTTTTTACTTTTCGTCTGGAAATGGTAGATGATGATGGCCTGCGTTGGTGCCGCTGTGATTTCCAACGTTCGATCCCCCAATTCAATCTCTAGCTCAACTCTGCCTGTGACATTGCGCCAGCAAAGTGTTCTATTCCCTTTATAGGCTTCATATGACTTGGTAAACTTTTTGAATTCCTCTTCTATCTCTTCAGGCAGTTCCAAGGTTTCCTTATTAAATGCAGGCCAAAACTGAGATGAAATTATCAACGACTTCAAGTCAAATTTCCTACCTAAGGAGTGAATCACACATTAGCTCGTTCCAAAACTATGTACATACCAAAACCTACTCTCGTTGTAGCCAATATCTCCTTGAATGTGCATATTTATCCGCTTGGAATCGCTGATGTCTTTTAGCATAACCTCACAGCTGTGCAAGAGTGTTTCACCAAACCTAAGCTTGAGCAGCTCTAGGTTTCGGATCTCCCTGTCGGGATTAAAATCAAGACTCGAAAGCAACCGATCGGCGAGTAAATTTCGATATTCGTTGACAAACAGCTCCTTGCTGCCATAGATGTCCACTACCATGGATATGATGTCCGCAGAGCGATTGCTTCGCGGGTTTTGACTGAAAACTGCTAAAAAATACATATCAATTCAGCTCCTTCAGGTTTTGATAGCCTTGACCCACCTGGTGTTGCGTCCACAGGATCCGGCTGCCAGTTTTCCCAATTGGCCATTTCGTCTTTCCCAGCAGCATCGATATTCTCTTTTAGTGCTTCACTCTTGGCCAACTCCTCGGCCAAGTCGGTTGGGCCTTCTTCGGTCAAACCAGTCACAACCCGTCTCACAGTGTCACTGCGTTTCCTCAAATACTCTTTAACCGGCTCTGTGACTGTCTCCAAAATGACTCCACTGCTGTCTAAATGACGAATGGCTTTGATTGCAGCTACATAGCCGGTGAGAATGTCCATTGTGTTAACGCCCGGATGGAGAATTCTCGCCTCTAGCGATTCTTTGAGCGATTTAATCAGGTGCTTACGCAGATCGATCTTCTCCAGACAGATTTTCAGATCATCGATTGCCGGAATTGAGTCGGGATAGTCTGCAAAAATTCAAAATCAGAGTTTTGAAGGAGGGAAGTAAGTGCATTCGATGGACAAACCAATAATAATGCTGAAGAACTGTTCGATGATGATGTTGGCGTAAGTTTCATACAAGAAGTACGTAAGTTTTACCTTGAAGTCTTGAATAACAGACTGTGTTTTGGTGTCACTGGTGTCGATTTTCAGATGACCACGATTGAAGATTCTAGTCAACCAATTTAAAACAATTACATCCAGCCACTGGCAAGATAAAGTACATACCCATAAAGAGAAACGTATTTAAGGGAATTCACAAAGGCTCGTTCTTACCTTCTCCAATCCCTTCAGGTGACACTTATCAAAGATCCCCAAACAAGTATCCCGCACATGTGTTGCAATGCGTTGCTGAATAAGGGTAGTCAGTGTGTGGCCAGCAATACGATCCAAGAGCCCCAGATTCGTTAAATGTTCATTGGTTTTGTTGAAAGAACAAACCAAATTCTGGCAACGACACACATCAGTTTCCCGATCGCATCCATTGCATTTTACTTCGTCAATGTCACCCATATCGTCATCTTACGAGGAGGAAAATCAAATCATTTTATCGTTTGCTCAACTCAGCCCACACTTACCATCGCCGCTCTGATGACTATTGGCGAATACCTTAAACGAGACATTATAGAACGCATATACGACGGTGTTAAAATTAGCGGGTAACTGCGACAGAAGAACGCTTCTTAACATGTCATTGATTTCCTCATTATCATTCCGTTTTTTATTTTCGGGATTCTCGAATCGACACATTTTTTTCAGTATTTCCACTCTGCGAATCAGTTCAAGAAGATTTCGATAGTCTCCTTCCAGCTTTATGATGGCCATTTGAAACTTAATAAATAGTAAATACTGGTTTTCTTCCTCTTCGTGTGTCGTTTGAAACTGTGCCCAGAATTCGGGAACAATTTTTCCACGAAGCAGAGCATTGATTTCAAGAAGAATGGATTCGTACACACAATCGGTAATCTCAAGTTGGCAGAGCTTTCCAATCACATATTCGAAATCTTCGTTTGCTATGGGATTACATTGTAGCTTGAATATTGAAAACGCTCTTAAGAATCTTTGCAGGTAGTAAATAAGTGCAAATACTTACAGATTTATTTAGAATTGGAAATATTTCGTAGGTTTTTTCCCAAATTGTTGTTATCTCACTCATTTTGATCCGGCTTTTTTTAAAACTTTAAAAAATCAAATGACAACAAGGTAAAGGTGTGTTGGTTTTAATGGCTTGAAAATGAGTCAATGCGTTCAGGCCTTTTTCCGAGTTCTGTTTCAGTGCACTTCATTGCGGATAGATTCAGAGCTTGCTATTTTGTGGTAGCTGGTACCTAGGTCCCTAGGTTTTCGATTAGGTGCTCTCAGAGCACATTTCATGTTCGTTTGGTACAAAAAAGCAATCTTTCTTAGATTTCTTTTCAGATTTGCTTCAGATTTACCAATACAAGTGCGTTTGAGTTTGAACACTGGTGGAGTTTGTTTAAGTTTATGTGATTTTTTTATACAGCAGAGAAAGGCATTGCATCGGGTGAATCTATTTTAGTAAATTATTTATGTACAGATATTAAGAAACCAATCGTTACGCAAATTTCGAATATAAAATAAAACCAGTGAATGGCAAACGCTTTGAATTTTGTCGAAGGCTACCCAATATTCGAATCGCACGATTGTCAACACAAAAAAGACCTACTTAGTACGTTATCTTAAAAAATATTGCTGGACTGAACACATTTAATAATTCTATTCTAGTACATTTCCCGATTTCCATGTCGAAAAAAAATGTTACACCCAGCTGATTGCATGACAAACAAACTTGTCACAAATGTGTCATCGTTTTAGAGAATAAAAAATAAAGTTGAAGCTAATTTGTTAATTTTTTTATAAATCGCGTAAAATGCAGGAAAATCCCGAACTCTACGAAGAAGTGAAAATATTCCGAAATGCTCGAGAACGCGAGAAGTACGATAATATGGCTGATTTGTACGCAATTATAAACACACTCCAGAATCTTGAAAAAGCCTACATACGAGACTGCATTACTCCGCAGGAGTACACAGCTGCATGCTCCAAGTTCTTGGTACAATATAAGGTCGCATTTAAGCAGGTCCAGGGCGATGATTTTCCCACGGTCGATACATTCGTGAAAAAATTTCGATTGGACTGCCCGGCTGCGTTGGAACGCATCAAGGAGGATCGCCCAATTACAATAAAGGATGACAAAGGCAACACAAGCAAATGTATTGCCGATATTGTATCACTGTTCATTACAATCATGGACAAGCTGAGACTTAAAATCAAGACAATGGATGAGTTGCACTTTGAGCTGAAGGATTTGGTCGACACCATGAATCGCCTGTCATTGATACCTGCCGATTTCGAAGCAAAAGCAAAAGTCGAGAGCTGGTTGTCTACGCTGAACGAAATGCAGGCGTCTGATGAACTGACTGATGGCCAGGTTCGACAATTTCTCTTCGATCTAGAGTCGGCATACACAGATTTCACTAAACTTTTGCACAATCAATAAGTCGGTCTTTTACTCGGAAGAACATTAGTATCGCAACGTGATAGGATTCATTATTCTCGTTTTTCCATTTATTAACAGTTTTATTTTTAATATTTTAAAATGTATTCAGCACTAATCGTTATTACAATAAAATTAAAGACTTGGATAAATAAATTGTCTTCTATTGATTTATAGGTCGAGGTGTCAATGAATTATGCCCAACGTGCATATCAACTTGTTCAGTATCATGGTAGAGGTTAAGTATCCATTTTTTACGATGTTGCTCTCCCAACTGCGCGAAACAACATATTTAAATAGTTTGACTATTGGTTGCTTCCTTTTAGCATTCGTTTTTTTGCAGGACAAACATTTTTAGTAGTAACGAAATTAAGGAAAATAATCACTTCCATTAAAAGATGTTTGATACTATTTATAAGGCAGCTGTAAGAATCTAGTTCAACAAATTACTTTAAAAGTAGGAAGTTTTGATGTGTAAACATCTGTACAGGGACCATGGACATTGGGGCGCAATAAACAGCGATTAATAGTGACTCTTTACACCCTTATACAATGATCTTTACAAAAGATATGCAATACAAATTGCATTGCCGAAACTTTACGATTATTTACATTACATACTCTTCGGCGTGCGAACACACTACATAGGCTTTCTCTTCCAATGTTTAGTTATCAGACCCCCAGAACCCATTTGTTTACATTGTTGTTTTTGTAAAGAATTTCAATTCCGGTCAATGAAAGTGTGAAAGTGAATAAATTATGAGCTACTAAAAACATGTAACGGTCAAACCATGATACTGAACAAGTTGATATCCTCTTGCTCTTATGGGCATCAATTGTTTCGTATTGAAAAATAATAAAATACACATTGCGAAACACCGAATTCATGCATTAAAGTACAATTCACGAACTCGCGTATTCTACAAAAGAAATGGGCATGGTTGCGTGGCTTCATGAAATTAACGGGAAAACAGCTTGTACTTCTAGACAACTGCATTTTCACTGGAAAGTTATGCATCTCTGTTGATTCGTTAATTTAAATTTAGTGTAAATGCAGAAACGTCAAACATTTGCGCAGTGATGCAGCATAACTGCTCATTTCCGATGTACAGTTTATAAGACGTTTGTGTTTTAGAACGCATTGTTCACATCAAACATTTTAATGTCAAGATTGAAGTTTTGTGTCGTTTTCCATTGGGACCACCAGAAATCTTTTTCAGATCTCAGATTTTACGCTGCAAATGGAACGCGCAACGAAATTGATCTACTTTTATAAATGTATTAGCAGCAATATCAGCTGTTCAAGTTGCATTTGTTTTTACAAAAATCACAAATGGATACCGACTTCAAAAATGTTTTCCCTATTGTAGATACAAATTTAGTGTTTTTGGTGATTCTTCGTCTTCAGATAACGAGGAAGACAATAATTCCTCCAAAATTATATCCATGGCTATTTATGTATATTTTGTTTTTTTGGTTTTCACGAAACTTTGCGCATTTGGCTTGAAAGCAAACTTCTTAAAATGACGTAAAACAGCTGTGCGAAGCATATTGGTATTGTGGCAGTATGTGTAGATCTGAAAAAATATCGAGATCTGCAAAAAGTGCCCCGAACCGAAAAAAAGATTGATTTTTTTGCCCAATGAAACATGAAAAGTGATTTAGATCAAAAAAAGATTGATTTTTTGTCTCAATGGAAAACGACATTAGTCTTTATCTCCGCAGCGCTGAAATACTCCCTGATAAAAATGTTTATTTATTAACTTTTCTTACTTTACTTTACTTTTAATGAACATTTTGCAAAGCATCATGAGCATCGTGATGCGTTACTGAATTTACACTTAGCTCATCGGAAGGCAACTATTTACAATTGCATGTCGTATGCCAACGCTTGTATCTATACTGCTGCTCGCAGTATTATACTGTTTTTTATATTCTAAAACTGCATACCGGTTTTTTTCTCAAATACTGCGTAATGCAACTCAAGATATTCATACGTTGATTTCTTTGAATACCTCAAATCAAAGCCGTAATTGCTTCAAACGACAAATACAAAAAAAAACAATCCAGGAGATATAGAAATGGAAAAAAACGAAGACGATTCAGGTGATGCAAATGAATTGCTCGGTGGTTAATTTGCTATCTTCGTCAATTTTCATTGAATAAAATGCATACTGCCCAAAATACTGTTTTTTTTTTTAATCGATTTAGCTAATGTTTTTTTTTTTTTAATTTCTTGGTGAAATATACTGTTCTATACTGTACTCTCTGATGTATTGTCTCAAACACAAAAAATGCTTTAATCATTTCTACATTTTTTCATGTAGAACCATGAACATGTTCATGTACATGCAATTGCGAATTACTGTCTTCTTTTTAATAATTTTAAATGTGAATAATATTGGTCAACATCTGCATCTGTCAAAATGTATAGCATTCTATCGCTGTGAAAAATTGCCTCCAGTTGCCATTATCGGCTAAGAAAACGAAACATGTATCACCAGGGATTTTCACGAGTGAATCGCACTGATCATTATCTAATGTCACAAAATGACGAGGGCGACAGAATTAATTTTTAAGAATATCATGCTCAACTGCGTCTGCAAAATACTTACCTTATAAAGTAAAATGTATTGTATAACGCGGCAACCTCAACCATTGTATATAGAGATTTCACGAACTAACTATGCACCTTCCCAAAAGCCGGGAATGCGAACATTCGGCTAAATGGAAAATCTTTTCAGGAGTTATGCTGTCGGACTTTTGTCAGACGTTCGCTAGAGTTTGCACAGTGGAAGAGACCTTCAGATATAATTAATTAGATATAACAAGTAGTCCAATGGCCCTACTCTCTATTTCGATCCGAAACCGAAATTGCTTTTAAGTTGGTACTCTGTAATACTTTCGGAGTTCTAAATTGGAGTAGTAGATAGTAGTACCTACATTTCATTCAGCTTTCGAAATAGAGAGTATGTACAAAACGTTCATTGTTCGAAAGGAGGTAGAGCGCCCCAGCACTAACCCCTGAGCCGCTTCGCTCATGCCAGAGTGGTTTACAATCGGTCGATTTAACACAAATTAACTGTGGTGATCCTTTTTTTTTTTTCGCATTCAGATTTATTTAAACAAAAATTCTCATTTTATTCCATTAAATTTTTTTGTTTTATTCTTGTTTCGTATCCATTATAAATATTCTCTTAGTATTTTTTTTTTCTGGTTGTGTTGTGTAATGTCTTTGAAAAGTAGCTTAAATTTCCGTTTGTATTTTTTTCACATTGAATTCTAATTAAAAAAAAATACTAATAAATTTTGTATGCATTCAAAAAGTACAAACTATGCTCATCCTCTTTATAGTTTTGTAAAATATTTTTTTGTTTTTTTTTTTGTTTTTGTCGATTTAAATCAAGTTTCTGTTTGATTTCTCTTTCTATATAAACCTTTTTTTTGTTTTAAACTAAGCAACTCTTATTCTACATAGAGTTTATTTTGTATTACAATTCTCTGTTTATACTTTTTTATAACTTCTGTTTTCCTTTTAAATGAATTGGTTTTATTCTCAATAAAAAAAATAAACAAAAAAGAATTATTTACCATAAAGCTATATATATATATATTTTGTTTGTTTAAATATAAAGATGTGAATATATAAAAAATGAGTGTTTTTCTTTATAATTAAATACATTTTCATTTTTATCTTGGTATTTATAATAATAGGTACCTATTAAAAATTGTATATTATATTAAAAACAAGAAAAAGAAAAACAAAACTTCAGACATTTAAAAACGAAATGAGATACTACGAAACGAAACAAATAAAATCGCCGTTCTCATCCATTGTTCGTCCTATAATAAGTCTCAAACTGAAACGCATGTGTTCTTTCGTCGATTTGTTTGCTTAACAAATTATTTTATTTCGTTAGCTACATAATGACAAACTGTACATATTTGTATTTAACTATCGGCAATTTGTTTTCTTGTTTTTTTTTTTATGGGTGTCGCGTGTTTGGTGTTATCTAGTGTTTTTGCAACATTTTAAATTCCACGAACTGTTTACTTTTTGTTCGCTTTATAATAGGGTGAAGAAGAAAAGAGTTGTTTATTTTTTGTTTATTTATTACAACTACACACACATATAGTTCTGTATTGGTTTTGTGTTACTTATTACATTTATTATCTAATAGAAAACAAATAAAAAATAAAGTCAATATAAATTGGTAGCAAAGAAACTACACATCAATTATCATCTTTTTTTAAGAAAACAACATTTTGCTTCGTAAAGCAAGACAAGAGGAATTCTTATGTGACCTATGTTTAAGGGGTTTTACTTTTTGTTTTGTTTTTACATAGATATCCAAAAATGTTTACAACATCTAAAAATATACATTTCATCATTGACAAATTATTTTTCGTATTTGAGTTCTGTATTTCTTTTGTTAAAATCCGTAATTCGTTTTGCATGTCGTTTTGGTTGGCATTTGCGTTCGAAATCGCCAAAAATTGAGTAAATTTGTGTAGTGAATTTTGTCGGGTATGTCCAAGAGAGCCACCAATCAGACGTATAGTACACTGCATACATATCCTTTTAAAAGATCGTATCAAGCAGGGACTTTCAATTCTTTGCTCAAGAGTCAAATTCATGAGTGTTTCGGGTTTTTACTAAAGAACCTGAGACAATCTTAATAGTGCCTCTTAACGTTTTGTACTCGACATAATTGTTCGTACTTCATTTATTTTTCAAGGAAGATCAATATCGAATTGGCTTAATCTTTATTATAAGACAGATATTATGGTTTTCTTTTATTAAAGAAAAAAACGGCTTTAAATGAGAAATTCCCTACTTTACAGAACCGCTTTAAACTACAGGCTTGAGATCATAGGAAACTGTCAAACTGTCAATTGAGCGTAGACAAAAACTTAAAAACCTCTTATCAATTGTCAGACTGCCAGGCCGCCAGCCAATTCCAAGGTACTATATCCGCTCACTTTCCCAAACAGCCTACTGCGTTTCAAGATTATTTTTTTTCTAACTTCCATTAATGTCGTTAGCAATGAGAAACTGCATCAATTCATGACAAATTGGTTCAACATATTCATTCCTATTCTGAGACTCGATTTGCTGAATGGGACCATTCTTTACTGTAAATATCCTGAAAAACTTCGGAAGACGAAAAATAATTTAGAAAACAGAAAATCACAAAGATCAATAAAGCACAAGTGAGTTTCGTCTATTTTATTTCCAACAACGGGGTCACATAACCAAATCATTCGTGGGCATTTCTTACCCCCATTTGTAAGCCTTATCTATGGGACAACTCATCCATTGATATTAAACTCAACTTTAAATATTGAATAGCAAGAGAGATGTATAGTTATGTCCGACAATGTTAAACTATTGGTTAAAGATCATAAAATGCCCACTAGCTGAGCTGGCCTGAAGGTCATTTGTCTCTTAGATTAGTTCTAGGGTTATGAGCTGACAATGGATGAGTTGTACGTACGACGGTTATCTACATCCGTCCCTAAATTATCATCATCACTGTTCCAATAAAATTTACATCTGTTTCCAAAATCTTTCTTCTGTATATATGTAATATGGATTTTTTCTTTCTTAATTACGCAGGTTGCAAGTATGTATTGTCCCTGGTGCAAGCAATGTCATTACGAACAATTATTTAATGAATTTTCGATATTTATAATCATAATTAGTTAGTTAATAGGAATTCCTACCAATAGTATGAACTCAGTGTATCAGTCTAAATTATAATCCACGATTAATTTCCCGCTGCGGATAATTGTTTTTCACGCAATTGACACAGTCTCAGTTAGGTTTCTGTAAAACATCTATACGATAGGGTATGGTATTTGATTGATGGTAAGTTTTTGAAATGAATTACCGCATCCGTCAACGAGTTTAGTAGTACGAGACGGACATCGTTTTCCTGTAAAATCTATACAATTCCGTGACGTATTTCTCGAACACGGATGTGAATATTCGATCACAGGGAAAAGGTTTACAATGTATCAAACTATGTACTGCAAACACGCGATCAGACCTTAACCTACACAGTATTGGAAGAAATGAAAATGTCAAAAAATCGGAAACGGCGATGCTTTCACAAAGGTAAGAAAGCTAAACTTTGTACGATTCAATCGTAACGCAATGGGAAGTATGTATAAATCGATTTTCGAGCTTGGTTAAACGTTGTGCACCGTATTAATAAACTCTGTTTTGAGGTTAAGTGATACTTTTGTATACTTTTTAAAAATGTTTAATTACTCCGTAGTAAGTGATTATACGGACTTTGACTTTGTTGAGAGATTCTGTAAACAAAATTTGGGTAACAAATAACTAATGAATGAAAAATTTGATATTCACCAAATACCCCGGGTTCCATTTACCGTGAAATGATTAGGGCCACGTAAAATGAATGTCGAACTCTATACAAAGATCTCTAGCCATTTGTGGTAGATGTCAATCATGTAGAGCATGACGTTAAATTAACGTTCCGCTAGTCATTGAGCGGTCCACTACAAAAGATCAATACAGTGAAATTCAGGATTTCCTGCGGTTACAAAGATGGTGACAAAATTTGACGGCCATATTAAAATTAGACACTTGTTTCAATTCGTCAACTTTCCGCACCTTTAAATTAGTATCTGCCTGTTTGGTGAAAATTGCATTACATACATTGTGTAAGTTTATAGCGCAGTTTTCATCGATTTTTCGTTCAAAATTTAGCACAGTTTGCGCAACTTCTTGGTTACAAAACGTTTCCGTCAATTGTAGGCATGTCAGAATAATTTTCAAAGAACTAAATAATATTTCCTTCATTTATGCGAGGGCGTTATCAATCTGGCAAAACCCAACTTTACAGAGAACCAATTTCCGTCGACGATCTTTTGACATTTCCGAGAAGGACATGCCGCAAACACCAATTTGACATGTTTACATTTAGAAATTAATGTATACAGACAGACACTTCATATACGAGCATGCCAATGATCGATTCTTTTGTTTAGATTTAATAAAAAATGTATCTCTCCTATCGTTAAGTGTATATAATATACGTAGAATTGTTTTTCTTTTTATTCTGTAATAGATACATATAATTAAATATATATTTATGTTCCATATATGCTAGCATTAAAAGACGTGTTACTAATTTTAATTAATAATTATTATATTTATGTTTTAATTTATATTTATTTATATATATATTAAAAAGTTAAACATTTAAAAGAACAGTATCCAGTTTTATTTGCTGTTTTTTTTATATATGTGTGGGGGAGGGAGGAGGATGTTATTTATATACTAATGTATGAATTTATCGAAATAAGGTGTTTTCTTTCTTTTCTAGCAAGAGCGCGCACATCGATAAATTGATGTATAAAGGGAACAACGTGTTTTTCTTCTTTTTTCTCAAATAATTTGCTGTTACCACGAGAGTGTACAACAATTTTGTCATTTCGAAAAAAAAAAATCTGTCCGTCGGTTAGTTTGTTTAAAAAGTATATTTGTTGTTGTTTTTATGTTTCATTTGTATTTTTAATTTTAAATAGATAAATTATAATCGGATTTGTAGAGTGTGTTAATGGAAACTTTTTCTTGTTGTTTTTGTTGTTTATTTTGGGGACTAAAACAGTGTGAATGGGAAAACATTTACGGCTTTCGGTTTGCCAAACGTGGTGGATAGACAAATTTGCTTTAGTTTTGTCCAGCCCAATAGGATGGGGAGTATCCCTGTTTGGTAGCCGATTTTGTTTGGTTACTCGACTGCTGCCGTTGTCCGGTACTGTTTGAATCCTGTGAAATATTTATTTTATACTTATTAAATACATTTGTAGTGTTGAACTGAAACAAATCGCGTTGTTTAATGGATTATTCTTTTAGTTGCATGGTATATTATGTATGTATTGCGTTAGCATAATTGTTATTAGTTTGGGAGTTTTCGTATAGAACTTTAGCTCTTGTTTGTTTTATAAAAGATAACAATGTAATAATGACACTATAATCGGTTGTGTGTGACTGCGACATTGCCTGACAACAACTGACCACACCCCAAACGTGAAGAACAGAATTTAAATGGAAAACGCCATGTTATTATTATTGTTATTGTGGCTAAAGCGAACTCCACACGGTAATAGACTGAACTCGACCCTATTTATATTGGCCCTGCCTCAAAGAGGTCGGAAATAGATAAACCCTTTATATAAAAGAGGAAACTACATATTTGATTTCATAAGATAAGTCATATGGAAACTATGTCGCTCTCACGGAAACGTTATTCTTTCACGAACGACAAACGGCGTGAATAACGAAACCCGAGTTATGATCCGACAATTGATTTGATAAGTTGTACGTAATTTTATATGAAAAAGCATTTATTATCGTGAAAATTGGTCAGAAGAGAATGGGGCAATTCATAAACGTAACAATAGCAAATAAAGCTCATGCAAAGCAAAGTGAATTAGTAAATTCTTCTTAAGCGCCATTGACCATTAAATTGGCATAACACATGATTGGAACTCAAGGCGAACGTCTTCTTTGGTTATAATTACGTCCTCCGCACATTCTATATGGTACCACCTCCACAGATGTTCCAATGAACTTATGCCCAATTCACAATGTCGCGGGTTGACAGATATGTAGAAACAAAGCGTTCACATGATGCCACACAAAACACAGCTTCAGGCGTTGAATCGACTTTAGAAGTTAAATATCGTAGAGTCCATCGCCACGAATGAGTAACTCAATTTGAACCATGGAAAGATACACACAATCGAGCAACGCGTTAAAGTTATTCAGGCTTATTATGAAAATGGGCGTTCAAATCAAAATGCATATCGTGCAGTTCGTGATTTTTTCGGTCAATTTAATCGGCACATTTTCACCTCAGTGGATTCGTCAATAAGCAAAATTGCCGCATTTGGGCGAATGATAATCAAAGAGTGACTGTTTGGTGCGGTTTATGGGCTGGCGGCATCATCGGGCCGTATTTTTTCCAAAATTAGGCCGGTCAGGGAGTTACTGTGAATGGTGTTCGCTATCGTGAGATGATAACGAACATTTTATGGTCCAAATTGGAAGATATGGATGTGGACGATATGTGCTTTCAACAGGACGGTGCCACTTGGCACACAGCTAACGAAACAATGGCTCTTTTGCCGGAGAAATTCAATGGCCGTCTTATCTCACGTCGTGGCGATGTTAATTGGCCGCCACGATCATGCGATTTGACTGCGTTGGACGTCTTTCTTTGGGTTATTTGAAAGAAAAGGTGTACGTCGATAAGCCAGCAACAATTCAAGAGCTAAAGGATGAGATAATTCGGCACATTAACGGCATAGAACCTCAATTATGCCTCAGCGTCATCGAAAATTTGGACCATCGGATGGAGGTGTGCCGCCGAGGTCGCGGCGGCCATTTGACCGGTATTTTGTTCCATACATAATTGAACCACGCCAATAATATCATAATAAAAATAAATGACAATAATATCCTAAATAATTTGTGTTTTATTCAAATTCAACATCGGCCCTTGAAACTTAACCACTCTTTACTATCACACGCGTTTAAAAAGTTTAGAATTTCGAATTGTTCGATTTGAGGTCATAGAGTGTACCGTTCATAGTTAAAGTGACACAGATCCACTAATGTTTATCCCACACAAGTTTTAAGGAGCTATTATGATGTTTTTAATGCAAATTAGTTAATTCAGTGTTTGGAAAGGAGGAATACCATTTTTTTACTGATTTCTTTATATTTTAATGGTCTTGCGTCTGTCAAGGTTGTTTTTTGCTTTGATATACATATTGTCATATATGATTTTCTTGTATTTTGCAGAATCCTTTTTCAATTCGTGCATAAAAATTGCAGCTACAAGAAAAAAGGCGAGTAGACTTGAAATTTGAATTCTTCTCTGTATTTCTGTTTTTTAAATAAAAACCAAACCGAAATTATAGTCTGTCATACTCTACCCACAAAATTGTTGCTCGCGCGCTTTGACATTTAAAAACGTAGTTTCGATAAAGCATGTCAAAGCGAGCGAACGCGTTCAAGGCCGAATTATGAATTGGACGTTACTGAAAATACTTTCCGAAGTGCGACTCATGACCGCCTTAAAAGACAGACAACCAATGCACATTTCCTAACAGTAGGTTGGTAGACAACCACCAACACGTAAGATGGCTGTAGCTTAAAACAATTTAGTTACGCTGGGGTAGCCATTATCTACAAACATTTCTCTCTTGAAGAGTTACGGGTTACTTTTCCCGAGTAAAGACGGCAACGTTCAGTAAACAAATTGTCTATGCTATTTGCAATTCTGAAGTTGACGGAGGGGTAGCCCACCAATATGTTTCAGAAAATCCTGTCCGACTACTCAGTTGACATTTCGAAATTCATAAAGACACCGTTCCAACTGCACGTTGCTTATTTCAATAATTTCTCGGGATTTGACAGCAAAAGCAGGGGAACATTACACTTCCTAACAACGTTGTTAAGTTTATTTCAATTTCATCTATAAGCAATCGACATGAAATGGAGTTTGTCTTCGGAAACCTACTTTACATGATCATACATGTCACATTTCATGGCTTGGCTTCTCTTATGAAGATCTGTCAAATTTTGCATATATACCATAATCTGTTTGCCAATGCATTTCATTTGAAACGTCATCCAAAAAATATTTTTCTATCGTTGTCACTCCCACAGAAATGTCCGTAATACGGAGGTTGCTACCTAAGTGATGAGATATGGCAACACTAGTTTAAAGTTGTCAAATTTGACATTTTTAATGGTTATCGTACTCAGAACGTGGTAATAAGTTCCACTCGCATGCATTCAATATTTCACAAACACTTGGTCGTCAAAAACACTAGTTCGCGTTGGATATTGCATGATTTGACAATCACACAAAAAAAAACTCGTGTCAATTGGTCCCAAAAAATCGCGACAGGCGATAAATCATAAATCTAAACATACGAACCCCAGAACTTAAAAAAAAAAAGAAAGACTGTATGAGTCTTTCAAGACGAGCAACTTTTGCCAAATCCAGCAAAAGGAGATCGTGCACGAAGCACGTCGAAGCAAATGGTCGCATGTTTTCTTCGGAATAATTGACATGTCGCTTCCGTGTCATTTTAGCAGTGTAAAACGGTAAGAATGGTACACCACCATTTGTTTGCCAGATGTGTTAAGAAAATATAAGGGAAACCAATCGACAATGCAAGCTCTCACACATCGGTTCAAACAAGTGAGCATTCATCCAGTCATCGGTCATACAGTCCTGGGGTCGAAGCACATCTTCCGTTAACGATTAGTAGGTGACGAAATTTGTTTTTGTTTCACATGTTGGTCAACTTTAGTTATTTTTACTTTTCAATCTCAAAACTCAAAGTAGCAACCGTCGCATATCTTTTTAAAGTGGCTTTTAGTTTTTGTAAATTTGTGTTGAGTTCAAATGTGGGGTTAAATATTAAAATCCTTCAATAACGTTATTCGATTTTATTTATTAAATAAAGCAATGACAAGAGAACAAAAACAAAAAAATGAAGAAAAATCAACAAATAGTCATCTAACTTACCCGACGGGATGAGTTATGAATTCTGCCGTCCATCTAATGACGAACCATAAAAAACCAAAAAAAAAAAAAAAAAAAACAATAAAAATAATAAATCATGCAAGAAATCGTTGTTTTCAGTACTTAATACTTTAAAGTATGAATTTGTCTGAATGAAGTTATTAAGAAAAAAAACAACAACAACATACAATGCGGACCAATTGGGGTGAGTGATGTGAAGAACGCGGATAGAAAATTAAGATTAAAATTTAGTAGGAAATGGTTGGTTAAGGTGTAGAATTATTTTTCTTAAACTTTTTCCATCGGTACTATTTAAAACGGCTTGTAGTTCGGTAACAGTCTGGCTAGTGTCAAATCGAACAAACATCTTGGACGATGTGCAAGTTCTCCGATGGGGCTTGATGTTAGGGCCCAATAAACTTTACTTAATAAAAGCCCGCAGTGTATTGTTACCCTTACGGGTGGACATTGTTAAAAATTCCAATGTTTTTAAATGGGTAATATAGGCAAGTGTTATTGGTAGCAGATGTCTTCTGACATGTCAAACTCTATAATAAAAAAAAAACTGCATTTAAAGAGCTCTGGAGGTGGAAATGGTGAGTTAAAGTTTTAGATTATATTCGTGCATGGGAAACAGGGTCGCCATTCTGTAAGGCGTTACGTTCAACGTGTTCGTGTGCACACACGATTTACTTCTGGAACTTAGCATATGATTCATGCGCACGATAACATATGCGTCTTACAGACTCCGACCGCAGTTTGTTTTTGCAGTGAAAAGAGACGACCTTTGGCGAGAGTTCGTCCATCTGGTGCATTATGTTAATGGGGCGCCATCATTAATTGTATGATTTTGAAAATAAACATAATTTTGACATTTTTTGTTGAAAAGGATTTTAAAACTCTTACTTCTCTGAGTTATGACGAATTATCATTCAGACTACGGTAACCCTGTGAGAGCTTTAAAGAGGGACCGAGACTGAGAGACAAACATCCCATCTTCCCTGTACTGACAATTTTTGTTGGACAGAGTATAGTACCGCACACAGTCGATACAATAATAGACGAAAGACCATCGCAAACGATAAGTATAATCCCCGAGCTTGGGAGGAGTACTAATACCCCCAACAGCAAGACACCTGAGCGTCATCCGAGATAGCAAGCACACCCTTGAAATAAGCACATGGAGTCTGTCACAGAAAAGGGTCTTTCTATTATGGGTTCAAATTCATCCTGTTGAGTTGGAAAACAGCCGCCACTATAAAAAAAAAACCGCGGAAGTACAGTTTGTTGTTGTGTCAAAGGGGGACAACAAGTTGCTTGATTTGGCTCTTCTGATTCAAGTGAATACCAAGCACTTGAATGTTGCCCTTTTCGTTCGTTTCATTCTTACATAAAAATGTGTCAAAAGTGCTCTCCCCAAACCCCAATAAGTGCAACCAATACTTTAAAAGGTTCTTAGCTCACTATTATGCGCGATGTTTTTCTTCTTTTTAATATTATAACGTCCGTAATGTTTTTGACGTGTATGCCAATTAGTACTCCTACTTGTGTGTCAGTATGATTAGCCACAAAGTTGTACTTTTACCAAGGTTATAAATAGATTTATCACGATACAACACATGCAACTAGCCGATTTTACTTTTGTTATTATTATGTTTTGTTTTCGGTTTATGATATCTGACGCCATTGATTGAGGAGATGGTAAGACTTAGCATATTAGATTGGGACAACTTACCTGGTGGATGGGTTGATGGATCATATTATGATGTCCTGTTGGCATCGGCTGAAGGTACATTCCATAGGGTTGGGCTGATGTTCCACCAGCAGTCTGTGTGTTCGGCATATTAAACGGTGGTGGGGTACCGGAGTGAAAATTCTGCTTCTCATATGACTGCAATTGAGAGAATGGCCATACATAAATAGTGTGCACACAGCTAATGTATTGTTGTTTTACTCACATTGACTTTATTCAGTGCTACATGACCCTTTCCATACATAGAAGATGTAATGTCGGAACCAGTTCCTGCTTGTGGCGGATTTGTCACGTTTTGCGATTTAGTCTGTTGATTCACACTGGATGGGTACGCTCCCTTGGTGTAGTCCTGTGTAGCCTGGGTTAGGGCATCGTAACTGGTTGAACCATAGCCAGTATTGTAGGACGGTTTAGGGAATTGACCACCGGATGCTGTGTTGGCAGCTGGAATTTGCTGCTGCAAGACACAAAATATGGCAAAAACAACTTATTTAGCAGTGCGGTGAGGTCATGCTTCGTCTAAACACCTACCGGATAAATTGCTGGTGTACCATATTGGAAGCTACCAGGCATCATGTTGCCTCCATAAAAGTATGCATAAGGAACGTTAAGCATTGGACCACCAGATCCCGCCTGTTGCGACATCGTACTTGACACCTACAAAAAAAAAAAAAAAAAAAAAAAAAGAAGCTCTGTTCATCATCCACTGCTCATGTAGACAGACGTAGTAGCAACTTACATTATTTACGGGGCTAGAGTTATTGTCAGTTCTGGTGAAGCGAGCATCAGTCATTGTTGAATATGCAACTGAGCCCAAATTATCACGCACACCGGCTGCACCCAAACTTGTTGGTGTGTAATTCAGGTCGTAGTACCCCTGCTAATACGGAGAATAGAAAAACAAAAATAATCCCGATTAGTATGTCATCGACATTAGTTGGCAAATGGAAAATGGAAATGCGTTCGTTAAGATGTTAAAGCGAGAGACAGAGGTTCGGGCTCAAAACACTAAAACAAACAGAAAGGACCAATAGTTTGGATAATGTTCGGGACACAAAGAGTTTTGGTAAATTTTTGAATTAGTCTTTGGTCGAAACGTAACTTGTGTTAGAAGAGAGGGGGGGCGTGGGTTGTTATTTTTTTTATGATTTTCTGCTGATGAAAAAAGAGGTTTAGTTATGGGTTTGGTATTTTATTATTATTTTTGTTTGTCCAAGAAAATGTGACGTGCATTATGCGTGAATTAGATGTGTGTGTGGATTTTTTTTTTTTTTTTTGGAATGTGTGTGTTGTCATTTGCATTTTAGCAGCAGGAACTCACCACATGTGGCACTCTCTGTTGCATAATTTGTAAATCCTCGTAAGAATATACTTGTGGCTGATAGTAGGGCAATCCAGTCTGAATATATTGACTAACCATTTGGATGTTGGGCACCATTCCAGCACTGTTCTTGTTGGCATTGGTGGCTGAGTTTGTTACTTTAGTGTTTGTCAAACCTAATGATGGTGAGCTCATACTGTTGGTAGTCGCTGTTGAACTGGGAACTGAACTTACGGTGCTACTAACGACGCTGCTTGATGTTACACTTGGAACACTATAAATAAATGTACATGATGTTACGTTTTGATTATTCGGTTAAATAAATATTTTGGCATTCATCCTTGGAAACGACGAATGGGTTTATCTACTATAATCGGTCAAACAGTTTACAAAATTTTACGAGTAAATAGAAATTGAAAGCAAATCTACAAGAAATGTGTATATACTCTGAATTTGGTAGTTTTTAAGTTGGTGGGCTTCTCTATACTTACCTGCGCGACGACCTACACAAAGTCTAGATTGAACTTGTTTCATGTTGTATCATGTTTAATGTTCGCAGAAGATTAAGACCCGAGTGTGCAAGGGGTTGTAGATCAGTAGCGCAAATGAAGTAATGACTTACAGACGTAGCACCTCGATCTGGTTAGCTAAGCAACAAGTCAGAAGAAGAAGTTAAACACATTGCAGTTCTTTCGAGAAGGTAAATTGCAGTGCAAAGTCGGTCAAGACAGGGTAAAAGCATGCTCACAGTCTGCGTTTAGGGTGGGGCAACTCGGATAGCCTATTCTGTGCATTGAACAAACAGATAAGCTAATAAACCACCCACTTTCAGAAGTTTTCTTTTCATTTTTGCGACGGATGGAAGGAATACATGTAACCAAACGACTGAGTTCAGAAGTTCTCTCAGGGCAGTTATATACTCTTGTCCTAATAAAAAATGGACCCAAGTTAGTTACCAGCTAGACGTAAGTTAGCATACAACAATTTTACGTAGCTGCTGTGTAACCAGGTGATAACTTTTCCACAGCCTCTATTAATACGGAAGTTGGTGTTTGTGAAACACTTTAGGTATTATTTGCGGTTTTCCGTCGGTTGAACCTGATACTAGTCACAATGCGTGCGATCCATCGACCTCTAGATGACCAGAGGCACGTCAAACTCTCTACTACAATGGAGTAATGGAGCAAAAGATTAAGCAAAAAGGACTTCTTATGAAAATCGAGTAAAGGCAAACAAAATTGGAAAACAAACAGAAGAGAATGTCGACAAAATTTGAAATAAAAAAGAAGTTCTTATGAACAACAAAATTGGAAAACACACAGAAATGAATTTCGACAAAATTCCAAACAAAGTGAAATAAAAATAAGCAGGCCGTTAATCCACATACTGGCGTAGATGTCTAGCTATCAACGGAATGCGGCCAACGTCAATGCAAAAATTCGGTACGTTTGGTTTGTTTATAACAAAAAAATGTCAATTCCCCAACAAACTAAACTGAATATTTCTTCGTTTACTATTTTCAACTGCGAATCTGTCGACATCTAATAAATAACTAAATTCCTCTACTACTACTTAGCACCGCATCTGGAAGTAAATAAAATTTAAAAAAAAATTCAACAAGAATGTGTGTGAGAAACTGGTCTGAGAAAGGCTCGTTTCGCACACTATCTTGTTGCTATATGGTAGATTATGATTACGTTTGATCAACTACATCGCAAACCCAAGCGAAGCATCATGCATTCTATACCCTAGATTACAAAATTCAATTCAATTCATTCACACAAATTCAAATAAACAAGAATTACGTACAAATTCATGCAGCAAAGATGCACTGTTTGCACCTGTCAATCGACAACTCTTACCTTTCATAATGAGAGCTAGACGATGTAGTGGAAGTATCCTTCAGTTTAGCACTACTAAAGTTACTGTACTGAGATGATGAAGTGCTTGTGCTACCAGTAAACCTATATGTGATGCGATTTGTTTTGTTTTTAGTAAGTTAATTGGGTCACACAATTTAGGAAATAGAATGCGAGTACAGGAGAAAAAAGAAACGAAAATAAAAAGTAAAAGAAAAAGGTTCTTAAGAGAAGGAAATCAAAGAACGTCACTTTGTGGGGTGAGACTTGAAAACAAATGAAATTGAAATAGCTATACGTAAAAAAATAAAAATATACCTATAAAAAATCGCGAATGAAATGGGAAGATTTGAGGTTAGGGAGGAAAGCATCACTCCTATCAAGGAGGGAACTATTTTTTAAAGCCGCCTTATGCTGTTTAAAAATTGAATTGTTGCATTTATTCTGGGGTAATTTTCTAACCACTAAATTGTTACGGTAATTTTTTTGCCAACAAATTATGCAGCCAAATCCAAACTTTTCGACATTTGGTGAGAGTGTTGGGAGAAAACTGATTTGAAATTAGAGAAATCTATGTCTGAAGACTGCAGAGTTTGGTGGGCTTGTTTTTTAAAACTCGCAGAGACAGAAAATATACAAGCCGAAGATTAAGCGCTATGATTGGCACAAGGCTGTAAATCATACTAGAGTTCCTGACCTCGATAGAGACGAGTCCTAAAGGCTCCTAAAGAATGTGCTTAAGGCTTGTTGGGTAACATTTTCCTGCCCAAGCACTTTCACTGCCAAAATGAAACAGGAAACAACGCTACCAGCTAATTATTCCGTGTACAAAAAAGGGCAAAAGAGAGGTTATGTTCGCTCAGAGTAATTTTCCCCCAGATGCACGTTATTTATCAGCTTTGTTTTAAATGTAGTGGCAGTGGAGAACGTGGATTGAATCTATCAAGCCCCATCTAAAACCGCGTCTCCACGAGCAATTTTTCATATCTTTATATCAGTCAGTTTTCATAAAAAAAAAGAACAATAGCATGCAATAAAATGTAGGGTGGGCATTTCATAGCTTACTATTTCATTCGTTCAAATGTCGCTGAGCAGAGCATGTCGTTGCATTCTCGCATGAGATGCCTAAATACATCGTCCATTTGCCACTCAGTCATCGTGAAAAAAAAAACAAGTGTCAAACTGCACAGAAATGACAGCTCATATCATACTATCGATAGAATGCTGAGCAATATGTTGCAAGAAATTTTGTATATCGTACTATGTGTGGTCAATTTCCATAGTATGATGAATTGCAAGATATGAAAAATTGTTCGTGGAGACACCGCGTAAGCCTTGAAAGAAAATTCAAAAGTGACCATCTGCAGGTAGGTGACCTTTATTAGATTGAATAATAAGTAACTGAAGATCATACTCTGCATGCTTTGGAGGAAAGTACCACATACTAAGTAAGGATGTATCGTCCATGGACCACTGCAAATTCTTAATATTCTCAAAGGAACTGCCTCTATTCAACTGATCAACGAAAAGTTCGACTACAAAAAAGTGTCTTCTTGACATGAAACGGTAGGACGATTATGGCTTGCCGTTAAAGAACAGAAAAATATATGACACGAGTGACAGATAAAGCTTTGTAAGTAACAAACATGTATTGCGGTTCGCACCCCCTCTGTTGATTTTAATATTTAGTGACCTAGTTCTCATCGTTGAGTTGCTGCTTGGGAAGCGTGGACTCACATCCTGAACGGGAACAAACAATAGGGTCTTTCCAATAGGTAGAATTCACTGTCAATATTTGACTGTTAAGGAAGCCAGATGATGAGTTTGAAATATGTACCAAATTACAACCAAAGGGGTAGTAAGTTGCTGTTCCCTCACACTTTATAAAAACTGCTCAAACATTATGCAAGAGCTGCTCCCAATTTAAGCGAGAAAATCAGCGATTTCTTAGTGCTTCAATGTCTATATATTTTCCAGAGCAATTCAGATCATATATCCTTTAAACACAATCCCAGAGGAAGTGTAATGCGGGGGCTCCGGTTTTGTCAGTTTTACTGTGGCGGCCATTGATACCAAATCACTTCTACCAATGTTCATCATTTGCTTACTGTATTTCTCGCTGCAGTCCGAACAAGGTTTACCAACTGCCTTCCTTGAATACCTATCAAATGTAGAAGTTCCGTGAGCAAAAACACCGAGAAACATCTACGAAGCAAATTACATTACAACATTTACTCTAACGGCGATCGCTACTCAAGCAAAATATAATCTAGAATGATGTTTGATGTCAAATGCAGATGAGATGTTAACAAAATATCGATCATCACGCTTACATTCATTTGTTTCAGTTAAATTGGATTTCATTCAATTGTTATAGCACTCGAAACGAATATTAATAAGCACATAATGTTTTTATATATATAAGAAGCGGTGAAAAATCAAAATACATAATATGTACATGTACACACATATAAATAAAAACATATCCAAGGGAATTGTGGTGGTAGAACTTAAAACAAACTTTTTTATACAACAAAAATTAAAACAATAAACAATTAAAATCAAAAGAATAGTTACAAATTAGTTAAACCGTGATGTGAGTCTTGGAATACATACCCTGTATTGTTTGAAAGGCCAGTACCACCGCCGTAAACACTTTGGCTATTTTGGTACGCACTTTGCTGTGATGGATAAGCCGATGTAGTTTGACTACTTTGGTACTGGCTGGATAAATATCCGGCATTGGAATTTGCACTGTTATTTGTTTAGGAAAAAAAAATGAAAAAAAAAAAAAAACAAATGTTCGTTTGGGATATTCTAGTCAATATGTTAAGTTATTAATATCAAGAAAGAAAAAAGCAAACATGGTTTTTAAAACACGCAAATAATTTTGTTTGAATTAGCAAAGAGGTTAATTAAGTTTTATTAGTCTCGTGTAGGTTAATGAGGAGACTGCTTCTGGCATTAAACAGAATGAGATTAAAGTCTTCTAGCTTCACCCCAGTAGATACAAAATTAGGGCTTGTCAAAACTTTATTTGTTCCAAATGTTGAAGTCTCAACTATAGTATACTGCAAACTTGACTCCCACTCTCAACGCAAGTTACTTGTCGCGTTCAACGATGCCATTAGGTATGTATGGGTGTTCACCGACCCCTATGTCCTAAAATCCGTGCAAATTCCGTCTGAACCACATATACAAATCGAATTTGTGTATAAACACAGTTTACAATTAGTTTACGCGAAACCCAAATGAAATTTGTGCATATCCATAAACAGTCTGATAGTAGCTTAAATTCTTACTTGTACTTTCCTTTATAAATAAATTGAATTGAATTGAAAATTGAATACCCATTCAGGCATCTAGAGTGAACTTTTGCTCAACGCCCTTTATTTCTTAGGCGTAATATACATCGAAGAAAAAAATCTTCGCTCATGTAGAATTCGTACACAAGCAGAACAGAGATTTCGATCGCGATAAAATTGGTCTATCTCCGTTTACGTGGCACAAACTAACCAAAGGATATCAGTTCTTCACGACAAGCTGTGACTTTGGTCAAAAGCAGGATTTCTGGATTTTGACTGTAACGTTGTGCCTAAGTCCAACCGTAGTTGTTTGCTTATATCGAAAGGTTTCAACGAAACAGATAGTGCTTATATTTTTCGCACGTTCAGGAAAACTCACTATTGTGTGCAGAAACTAAAATTTTGCTGTGCTCTGTACAAAATGTCAAACAACGAACCACTGAAAAGTGTAATATGGTTCAGGCATAGCACTCGAGTTCGCCTGCTCTTCATGCTGCACAATAACCAATACTGGACGTAAATTTGAAATGACAATGTAAGCTAACTTTCAATTCCAACCGGCAACACCGGACACAACCAATGGTCGTCGGAGCAGTAGATTTCGAACTAGAAAAAAACACATCCCGTGGACATGCCAGCGATAAAATTATGCCACTCAACTTGTTTCTTTAACCAGTACCTTCTTCTTAATTTTTATTCATGGAGGACGGTGGAACATTTGAAAGCAATTGGCTGCGTACTTGTTTGTCTTCGGCCAATGTGGTTACCCAATAATTCAATTAACTTCCCTTCAAACACACAAACACAAGTGTAAAGCAAAACCCCTGGCATTGTATGTCATCTCATAAAGTTTGCTACACCATTACGTACGCTGCTGCATTTTCTCCGTCTGTTTATATACATTAGCAGTCTCCATTGTTTTTTTCCAGTTTAGAAAAAAAAAAAAAAAAAAAAAAAAAAAACTCAACACAAACAAAATAAGAAAAAAAAAAAAAAAAATCTTCATACAGACCCGGCAAAGGAAACGAAAATAAAAACCACTTACCTTGCATTATTTACGGTGCTGCTACTGTTTCCACCCACGGGAATGTTTTGCGTTGAACCACTACTATTCACAGCGCTACCAGCAACAGAATTTGATGCATTATTCACAGAAGAAACATTCGCCTGTTGCTGATAAGAATTCACAGAATTCTGATTATACGAATTGTAGTTATTCGACGGTGGTTGGTAGGTACTGGCCGACGAAGCCTTGAAAACAAAAGAAACAACAAAAATCGTAAAGCATACGTTGATACAGATTGTCGTATAAGGAACTCACTTGTACGTTGGTGTAACTAGCACTGTTGTAGCCCTGGCCGGCTGCTGTCGGTTGGTATGATGATGATTTGTTTGCCGATGAATTCGAATTGTACGAGCTTTGGTAACCAGTCGTATTTGATGCATTCGACTGATTGTACGGATCGTTTTTGGACAATTGATCCAACGAGCTATTCGTTTGAGCATTCATTGAAACAACACCGCTTGTGTTTTGCTGCTGTTGTTGGACATTTGATGAGTTGCGCTGAGTGTAGCCCGATGTAAGACTGTCCGACTGTAATGAGCTCTTTTTAGTTTTAAGTCTTTTGCAATGAATGCCTTCACTTACGATTTGGGAATTCTGTAAACCAGCCGAGAGTACAGCTTGCTGCTGCGAGTTAGACTTTGGCTGGTAGTCATTCGAAACAACCTCTTGCGGTTGAACAATCTGCTGATTGTCAATTGTTGCTGCGGAATTGAACTTCTCTGGCAGCGCATCAAATGAGTCTTCTGTGCCAAAGTCCAAGCCACCGAATTGCACATCCAAATAACCAATGTTATTGAGGGTATCTCCGGGCATCTCCACTGCAGTCGCTGGAATCTAGAAAGTTGAATAGATGATTTATTGCTATCGCCAAGAGTAGGTTTAACATGAAAGTTGACAAGAGGAAGTATGCAGACGTTACCTCATGGAATAATTTTCCTACTCTAAGCCACTGTTACAGTTACATCCACTGTCGGCTGTTTAGACTTATGACTAAAATATGACCATTAAACTGTGAACCTTTAAAACCATATTTGAGGTTAACGACCACCACGCACATTACGATTTCATCACTGATTTGTCATACTACGCATACAAACAAGACTTTACATACCTTCGACGGTGGAGGCACCTTGGCTCTCGCCCTACGCACAGCTGGCTGCGACGACGCATTCTGATCCCCAAATACTGTTGCGTATGACGTCGGATATTGCACAGATGAATTTTGATACGAATTCACATTGACGGTTTGTTGAGACACGGCTGCGGCGGCCGCGGCTGCAGCTGCAGCAGCTGCATTCTGCGATGTCAACGAGTTGAAATACTGAGATTGTTCGGCAGACAATGTCGAGGAACTCTTCAATTGCTGAGCATCCAAGCTACTCAGACGGATATTATGACCTGCATTTGACGAGTGAATGTCCGGGAACTGTGCCGGATTCAGAGTACCAGCACCGGACACCGCTACACTCGAATTGTTGTTCACCACAGCACTGCTGTACTGCTGAACCAGATCATCGTTGCCCAGATGAGAAGATTGCTGCTGCGCCGGCTGTTGCACCTGCTGAGCGGCAGTTAGGTGCAGCTCCAGGCCAGGTGGGGCCGACAACTCAGTGCCACCAACACTGCCAGTACCACCAACAATGGGTTGTTGGCTCTGCTGCAAATTGCTTGGTGTAAACACCTTGCTATCCTTCAGTGAGCCAACATACTCCTCGTTGTCCCAATCGCCCCATGCGTCATCTTGCTGCTGATGCTGTTGCTGCTGTTGCTTCTCAGCGTTTGTGGCAATTGTATTATCCCACAATTCAACCTCTTGATGGTCTTGGTCTTGGTTGCGTGAGGAGTAATTACTACGACCACCTTGATCTCGGCCCATTCCGCGAGGACCAAGGCGACCACCACGACCACCTCGGCCAACATAGCCACCTCCACGACTGGATCCTCGACCACGATTGCCGCCACGGTATCCGCCATCACCGCCACCACCACGACCAGACGAGTCTGCGAGATTCCTTTCGTTTTCTCGAGCCTCTCTGCCCCGCCCTGCAGAACAAAATAAACAAACCACACTTTTAGGAAATTCGCCTGCAAGTAACAAATGTAATAACTTACAGCCGCGGCTGTCGTTGCCACCGCGTCCGCCACGTGTGCTACTCCTGTTGCGAGACTTTTCTCGTTTATCCGTATTGGCGTTGGCATCAGTCCATTCGCCATCGCCGGTATTTTCACCAGCTGGATTTGCGGGGCGACTCTTCTTCTTCTTTAACGTCTCAAATGCTCCCTACAATCGAAACAAATTCCATAAGCAACTCCCATGAATGCTCAAAGAAATCACAACTCACCACTGGAAGGGTTTCTAATAAGAAAACGACAGCTCGCTCCAAATTATTATCGCACTCATACAGTGCACAACAAACTTCTTCTTCCGACCTCTGAGTCATTTCGATCAATGTTGCGACCTTCTCAGGCATTTTTGGATCTTCAGCGACACTATTGATCTCTGCGGCCTGGGCGATACGAATCTGGTCTAATGTGGGCTAGACAAACAAAAAGAAACAAAAACATTAGTGGTTTGTCTTTGGGCTGGAAAGGTGTGATCATAGTTAACCTTTAGTACCTTTGGTTGTGATTTTTCTTTCTCTGTTTTGCCTACATCACCTTTTTTGTGGGATGTATCACCGCCACCAGAATTTGATTTCTTCTGGTTGCGACCACCGCCGCTAGATCGAGTTTGTGTGCTCATGTCTATGTACACTGTATTTACAAATTAGCTGCAATGAAAATTTGAAAAAAAAAAAAATAATAAAAATCTACTCGGACTGAAGTAGATGCATCGATTCACCATGATCGCAAATATATTTTGAAGGTGAGGTGAGTGCCACTCATCATAAATCAAACTACCAACACCACCACTTTCTGAGAGTGCCTATGCCGTGATACTCGGGTACTGTGAGAATATTCCACTGTTTTCTATTTGCAATGGGGCTAATCATAATGAATGCCGCATCTTTTTTTTTTAGCTAAGCACTACAGCATCGGCTGATAAACTAATCTGCGATCTCATTCCTGTCGGAGTGCTCTGAACTGTTTGAAAAGGTTCATATGAAATATGCTTACAAACTGGCAGAAGTCGTGCATCAAGCAAAGCTCTTGACAGGCAGCTCCATTCATCAGAAACTACAGACAAGTTCCCAGCCCAAAAAGTTGAAGTACCTCGCTATCATCAAAGACCCAAGTAGGAGCAAAGGTAACCGCAGCGATAGCAAAGATGGCGTGCGGTATTGGACGCAAGATACAGAAGAACACAGCCCCACACAGGTTGCCAGCCTAGTTATCTCTTTGTGTCCTTGTTATAAGTATGAGTACAATGAATATAAAAATAAACTAGGAATTGGAAGCACAAACAAAAAAAAAATAACTTGTCATCAACCACAGACGGAAGCATAAACGAATGACTACAGAAATAGGATGGGCGCACACAGCGTGGAACATAGAAATTCATCAAGAAACTGCAGCAGTATCTTATGTAATTCGAGTAAGGTACATTCGGTTAAAGATTTCCGCCACATATTTAACGCCGAGGTGATGAAAACCAACTCTCCGCTTTCTAAAGGAATGCTGCACGCAGATCGATTTAAGTCCTTCATGCAGGAAGACTTCCTGCTCGTGTTTGTAAGGCATAACCTGTCACATAAGAGTTTATGTATTAAGAACAGACTGCCAACAGACTCCGGATTAACGGCCAAAGATCGCCTGCAATATACAATCATATTGTGTCCGATCACAAAAATCCGAATCGGGTCGATCTTTGGCACTCGGAACAAGTGGCCTACCATTACAGTTTGGTTTGGTGCCAAACACCACCACAATTTAGAAAAGCTAGTGAGCGTACGACTTTTTATTGAATAGAATACTGAATTCTTCTACAGTAAAACAAAAATATCTGTTGCTGTTAGTACAATGAACCAGTATTTCTTTCAAGATTGATACGAACAATTACTCGATATGGCTGGTTCGAAGAAGCCAAGAAATAAATAACCAAGTAAGAAGTAGCTATAAACGCAATTAAGTGAAATTCAAGGCCAACCAAGTAGATCGAGGCTCTGTTCAAGTATGGAAAACCCCCAGGGAGATAAAATCTGTTCCCAAACACTCAAGGGTTTTTCTTGAATGAAACAGACAAACAAAATGACATCAGAGTCGATGAGACACGTAGCTCAGCACACCCCCAAAGGTTGGCAATTTGCTTATTCAAATCCCATCTATTGCACAAGCGGTGTTGCCTTTGGTCAAAGACGGGTAAAACAAAACAAATAAGTAGGTGTTCAATTAGATGTGACATATATAAACGGCCGCTGGTATTGATTTTATGCGTTTTCGTTCCAATTAGCATTCCCACTTCCGGGATAGCGTTTTCTCTTCGTCCTGCGTTTTGCAATCAATAAGATGTGGCCAACTCTCCTGCTGGTTATTAAAATAAAATAAATTCTCTGCAGACTAAAATATAAATTCCAACCGGTTGCCATTTCGATAACCCAAGCAAAAAAAAAGAAAAAAAGAGGTGTGAACCATATCATATCAACACAACACGACGACAAAGCTGATGAATCAGCGGCGTGTACATTGGCAGACGAATTATTTGTTACTGCAAATAAAATGCAATGGACACAATAACAAATCAACAATGGAAAAATGTTGAAAAACACAATTAAAATGAGGAGAAACGCAAACGAGATAAAATATTCCAATTTTTTTTTTTACTATTGTTGTGGGTGAAATCAAAACCTTTTTCTTGTTCACAGAAATGTTCCTAAAGAACTCCACAACTCTACGAATAAGCGCACCAAAAAGCAAACAAAAATTTTCATTTTTTTCTTCAACTTTTCACTTTTGTTCTTGCCGAGAAATCATAGAAGTTCTTTGATTTATGTAACATACTTAGCAGTTAATTGGAAATTTTCAATCAAATAAATTGCATACACAAAAATAAATTGATTTAGAAGAGAAAAAAATACTTTTTTATTGGAATCGCGTTCGTGCACCTCTACTCCTTTCTTCTGGTTTTTTTCTTACTCCCTCTTTCGCGGCTGGTTGCCGTCGCTGTGTTCCACACAAATTGCGCTATTTGCGTGAATGTATGCGACAGCGGCCAACACAGACGATTCCTTTTTCGGTCCGTTAAATTGGCAGACCTGTCGTTTGTCGGCATTTTAGAACACTCTATTGTGCTCGCTCTAGTCACTTGCCTACACAAATGCTAGTGAAAAAGAGGGCCAATGTTGGGCCGAATAGGAACAAAAAAAAAATATAACGCACAGAAAAGGAACAAAAATGAAGGCCGGAGATGGTGTCAAAATGGGGGTAATTCTCTGTGCAGAGAACAGAGACGAAGAGCTAACACAGTTGAACGAAAATCCATAAACTGAATTTTCTTTTTCGTTGTGTCATTATTATTTTCAAGAATTGCCGAGTTTATGACTTATCGGTGAAATATTCTCACATTGTGCAAGCATTGTTTTTCGTCAGACTTTTCTATTTCTTTCACCCCGGACAAGCTGGTTAAAATAATTATGGCCATGTGCCCACGAAGTATACACAGAGACGCCATTGCTCGGAGAATTTAATATGGTTTTCTTTTTCTTTTCTTTTTTTGGGGACAATTAGCGGATCGTAATGGCAACTTTCCACACTAGCGGCTCCGAGAGATGGTGATTTTCTATTTTCAATATTTCACTTAATTGTTTTGAATCGATTGGCATAGATTTAGCACTAAATTGTTGTGTAATATTAAAACTATAATTTACCACAATTGCTTGGATTATAGACGAATTATTTATATGAAAACTAAGTTGATTTATAGAGAGCGAACAAACCGTACCTGCAAACGCGTCGAGAAAACGCACTTCAATATGGAGGTCACGTGACCCCGCGGGCTATGTTCGGTAATATTTTCGTAATAATTTTAGTACACAAATGGAATAAATTATAAAGCACTTTCGACCAGATAATGCCGAAATTTAAATTTACATTTTGAATTGAATTTTTTAAGATAGAAGTTCAATAGAAAAACTTATTAAGTTTGTTTAGTTTTTCGGAAAGAAGCGTTAAACGTCTTTGTTGAACTTGTCAAATTTTTTGCGAAGTACTTTATCAGGAAATTTTTTTTTTTTTTTTTCATTTACTTTAGGCCTCTTTTTTGAGCTTCAATCTCAGCAAAGCACAGGAAAGTAGTATTTTCAGCACGAAATTACAACAACTATTGTGAGTCCTCGTAGTGTCAAGTAGAGCGTAGTTGTTGTAATTGCGTGCAGAAAATCTTAGTTTACTTTGCCTTGTTGAGATCGAAGCTCAGAAAAAAACGCCTGTTATGGTTTTTCAAAATATTTTTGTTTATTATTTTCGATACTACTAGGGCGCCGTTTTTCTGCGGTTAGTTTGTTGGGCTACTAAGCGAGCGAACTGATTTAATGTCTAAAAAAATACAAATTAAAGTTTAAATCTTTTGCACGCCACATGTATCGCGAAATTCTGACAAAAGGCAACAATATAATTATGTTAAGAAGCTTCTTAGTTAGCTCTTCAGAAAAGGCATATCATCCCAGGTCAGTTCAATTTTCATAAAATAAAAACTGACCAGCGAATAAGAAATAATATACATTGGGCTTTTTTACTATTATTTGTTCTTTGTGATTTAGGTAGGTATATAACTATGTTGTCCTAAGGCATGGAATTTCATGACAAAATAAAAAATGTACCTACCTACCGACCACCTAACTCTACTAATTTGAAAGGTATAAAAATACTTTTGTACTAAAACAATGTTTCTCGAACAGTCTACTACACTTACGTACTAAACCAGTCCAATGGAACAGACCCATTGAACCAAATGTCAAAAAAATTGACAACCCCACGAGTTGAATTGTCAATTTTTTCCTGGGCTCCGATCAAATTTCGAAAAGTAAATTAAACTTTATATAAATAAATAAGAATCATGTCACTGTCGCCGGCAAGTGGAATCGGTCGTTTCTATAAACGTTCCGCCAAAATAATAAGATGCGTGCGTTGGGGATGTACTAACAGGCCATTTTATCACATCGTTGTTATGGAGGTAACGTCTCAGTAACTTACCCTTATCTCTTACCCACCAACCATTATTTCAGAGAAGGAAAAACCAGCATCAACCCGTTATCGAACAAGTTGGCTCCTACGATCCTCTGGTCAATGAACACAACGAACGCCTGGTGTCGTTTAACTTTGAACGAATTCGCCACTGGTTAGGTAATGGTGCTCATTTATCCAAACCCGCCGCCGAACTCTTGGGTATTGCCGGATTTACACCAATTCATCCCAAAACTTACATGAGTGCATGGCGAAACAGGCAACGCACTGCCGAAGAAGAAGCTAAAAGTGAACATGAGACTCAAAAGAAACAAGAATAAACTAAAAGTAACTCACTAAAAAAGTTGTCTTTCAATTTCTTTATTTAAAACTACAAGTTTTGTTTTTTGTTTTACAAATTTTCAATCGAAAAAGGCATATTCCAGTAAATCACTGTGTACTAATATAATTGATTTACTCAACCAATACCACACAAAACGATATTCAGTTTTCTTATGCAAACATAAAGAAAAAAAAAATAGAATAAACTACACCGCAAACTAGAGATTGTGTGTGAGATGGAGAAAAAAATCCACCAGATTTAAAAATGAAAGCCACCCGCAAACCGGCGAAAACGATGGAAGGAAATTGTCGAAAAAATGCACTCCTACATATACTATGCAGCAATATAGTTTCTTTTTGACTTGTTGTGTTTAGTATAAAATGTGTGAACAGAGAGTTGGGTTTATTCATTTTTATAGACACTTCCTATGGATTTCTTCGCCTTGTCCATCATGTCGTCCATTAATTTATCAGCGGCTGCAAAGACAAAAAGAATGCATTTCATTGTTTGAACCATATATGAGAGGGCAAGCGAAAGACTACTGACCTTTGTGATGCTTCAAGAAATATGGCCGGATAACGCGTTGGTAGATTACTACCGAACCATTATTCTCAATTGGCAACATGCACCAGACTAGGAAGACGCACTGGAAGAGAGTGGAGATTATAAGTTAGTTCATTTGATTAATCGTTGATTTGCAGAGGTATTTTGATTTTGTTCTACTGGTAATGTTAGCAACAAAACAGTGAGACTAAAAACCCGCTCACGCTAATGTTCTTAACCGATCACCGGTCTATCGGAAAATCAACTTGAAAGTAGACTTAACTATGAACTACCGAAAAGCAAACAATGATGACTTATTTTGTCAATTCTTCATCCGAAAAGATGAAAGGAGCTTCAATTGCTTAAGATGTTCGACTTGCTGGTTTTTAATATGTACTATTAATTATTATGTCCTAGAGTAGACACATCCGTGGCGTCAATCGCAGCCTTCTGAAGTGTAGCGGAAACAGATTATTTTAGCAAGTGCTATTAGCGTGCAAGTTCTTTTAGCGTGCTATACATCATTCGGAAGTCAAGTCTGACGTGGGGTTCGATTTAATTCGTCAAATCCAAGCCATTGGCGAGAGTGTTACTTCTAGAAATCTTTAGTAGTACAATCGGAAAGCAAAGCCTTCACAGCGGAAAGTAACGTTGCTATAGAACCTATTCTTACGAAAATTTCAAATTGTTAGTTAAGCCACAACTTAACGGCAGCATTTTTAAAAATCAAAATACACACACAAAGATTTCTCGAAGTCATAATCGACATAGACTTACCTTCAACAGCCAATAGAGGGGAATAACCGATGTCAAAATCACGGAGAAATACTCAATAATTGATAAAATGCCATATGTTACCCAATAGGTTAACCATTTGGTGTCATCTAATTTTGTACTTGATTCAATTGCATGAATGGAGATGTAAGCCGGATAAACGACGCCAATAATGTTGCACAACAACTGTGCACCATAGCCGAAGATCAAATAGAGAGTACACAGTCCAGCGACGCCTGCAAAACAAGAAAGAAAACATCAAGTGATTTTGGGAAAATCTAAGATCAGAAGTAAATTCATTCCCTCACCAATTTGAAAAAGCCAACCATTATCACTGGCCAACAGTTCAATTAGTTTTTCTGTTAGTTTTTCAAACATTTTTAATTTATTAAGCGATTTGCTGTAGTTAAACAATGAAAACGCTTCTGGTTCGAGCTAATAATTTTATGAATTACTTTTTTCGCACAATTATTCGGCGCCGCCGGGAAGGGACATCATTCGGTCAGAAGAAATCGCTGCCAGCCTATGCCATTTCTATAAATGTTCCCTAGCTGTTGTCAAAGAATGTAAATATGCATTTCATATAATTACCGAGCGGACAATGCATTGCTACGAGATCTCGTTCTCGATGCAGACAACAACAACACACAAGCATAGAGAGAAAGATCAGAGAGCGTACGGTTGTAGTGTATTGGGGTATTTTTAGAAAGGGCATTCATTTATGTCCTCATAAATGGATTTCATATTTTTATTTAGATTGGCAAATTGCTTCAGATAATTGGCGATTAAATAGGCACACAGTGTGCTTTGGTAGTCTTTGGCGATGCATGTGCATCGTATTCAGAGTTGGGACAGAAACCAAATAAACCCTCAGGTGATTTTATAAAACAAGAGGATCGTTAGCAAATTGAAACCGCTTATAATTTACAAACCTAATTGAAGTTAGTTTCAGTTACATTTCAGATTGACTCTTATCCGCCTAAGCATTTGTCTGGCTCGACATGAATACGAAGGTAAGTCGATGCTTGTGTATTATGAAGTCTAATGAATCCATCAGTCTGCGGTTCTTCGAGATGGGTTTAGTAGTCTCTGTGTCACTTTAACCATATATATCTGGTGTCAACAAAACAGAGCTTTTGAGAAGAAGGTTCCAATGGCCCGTCAAAAGACAGTGATGCGGTAATGCCTCTGAATATGAACTCGTACTCTAACCTCAATTTTGATGATAGATGTGTCAAGCCGTAACAGACGAAGAGTTGGTGGTGGGTGAACTCATTGTGGACCAATAGAAGAGCTCATTTCCCGAAATCAGTGACTAGGACCGTTAACGCGAACGATTGCCCGGTCCGCAAGAAAGAAGACCCCCTAAAAAGGGTTGAGCGCGACTGTAGTTGAATGGCTAACAATGCCTAAGTCACGATCTGTGACTTAGCCGATTAGAACAAATTGGGATTCTACCCTCATTTTGAATGGCCTAGACAGTTTTCCAATCCTGCCCACTTTGATGCCATTCAGCGTTTCCGTGCTATTTGCAGAAAATTCCGTTTCGAAAGAACTGCCGCCTTATTGTTTCCTTCCGTCCCTCTGTGTCCTTTCTCCTAGTCCAATATCCGCTCATTGTAAGTAGCATATTTGTTAAGCTTTTGTACACACCCCAAAGCCTAAAATATGTTGGAGTTATACGCTTGATTACTGCCTTATCTAGCGCTATAATAATATTCTCTCTTTGCACGTATATTCTGCTTAATACTACAGTACCAAGCGTTTGAGTTGAACGCTACCGATGGCACCCTTAACATAACTATAGACGGTAGGTGTAGTAAAATGTGTTTATGTAACACGCAAAGTTAAGTAATTAACACAGGGCAAATAGATAACGATAAGGAGCTGGTCTCTATGTAGGTACACACAAAATTGCCCAATTGTTCAAATGCACGCGCGACAAAAAAATACGACTGCAAAATTATATTATCCCACGATTAGCCACATCATCCACTCCAATCATATGCAAAGTGAACAGTACTTAACTTCTACTTATTCTCGATCAAATATTTAAGTATGTTACCATCCGATTGCGGCTTAACGAAGACTTGTTTGTAATGTCGACGAGCATATCATTTTATGAAGGTATAACCCTTTAAAATGAGATTCATAAAAACTTACACATCATTGGAGTATCCATTATGGAGCAACACACGTTTATCAATTTGGATACGATTTTTCACAGAAAAAAAAAAAACTCCAATGGCAATTATCTTTTTATTTAAACAGAGGGCAAACCGGTTGTGACAACAGGCTAATCTATCGAGCAAAATAAACTTTTACAAGCCTAATTAGAGCCAGCCACATGATCATTAACCAACGTGAGATGACATTTTGTGCAAATTCCAACGTCACATTCCAATATGATTGTGATTACAAGCTTTATTTCGCTTCGTATTATTTGTCCAAAGTCTAATATGCACAATAGTGAGTGTAGCATATAAATAAGGTCGTCAAGGGACAAACAAATAAATACCTCGCCCACTAAAAACCTACCCACTTGTCCAGAAAATGATAAATATCCCTCAAAGGACGAGCTTGTTTACGAATAAAAAAAAATGATAACGTAATCACTCTCGCAACTCAGCATGCGTGTCACGTTATAGAGAACACCTACAAGCTTCATCTCATTTGATCGACTGCTGCTGCGACCTTGATCTTGAGCTGCTGTTCCCCTTCAATGATCTAAGTAGATGGAATTATGTACCTTTCAAAATTTTGATTATCAACTTTACGCCGGCCACATCGGACTTTGGATTAACGGCGCGTGGTGGTGGCGTCATAGGTAATACAAATTCGAATAAATCAAATAAACGTACAACTTCCACGCGAATAAAATATTCAACTACACAACCCAACCATATACGTGTCACTTCTATCAATTACGATTGACCTCCCTAAGGTATCCCAATGGTAGGTGCAGTGAAAATGCGATAGCTATGACATCGAACATTCTCCAAATGTGTCCACCCTGAGGGGAATATTGATAAAAATTGGAGATAAAGAAATTATCTATTTAATTTCAATTTACAAACTTTTCTGTCAAAACAGGTGTAAAGTCGATAAAAAAAAGGTTAAAAGTGGCGGCAAGAGCATGAGGTAAATTATCGTGACATTACAATTACCTACACACATTTAACTTTCCTTAAATCATGGGAGAGGTTTGATGGGTCACTGGGAGCATGACTAGAAGAGTGACTAGATTACTCACCAAAGAACCAATATAGTCGAGGTACGCTTGATTTTGATTCCAAAAATTCAAAAGCCTGTGTCCATGGTTTGGTGTTGTCTCGCAGAGATTTATCAATGGATTCCTTCAATTTTTCAACTTGTGCCTGTGCCGCTGCCATTGTTGATTTGGGTTCTGGAAAATTTTATTTAATAATGAAATTGGAAGAACGTATGGCAAATTTGAAAAATTACTTATTTTCGGGGAAGTCTACTAGTTGACAGCAAGAATAAAAAAAAATTATCGAAGTTAGACAGAAATATTTTCGAAATCGGTGTTGCTGTCACATTGCTGTGAAGTTGGAAGTGGTTCTATTGTGCGTTGCCAATAGGCAACTATTTTTGGAATAGTTAACAGTTCTAAGGCCCGATTCACCAGGGACTCCACCATTTTCCTGGTGAATTTCTTTAGACTGACGTTAATCCGGAGTTTTTATTTTCCACTTCGGTCCATGCAAAAATAAATATTCCAACCGCTAAATCGACAGAAATATCAAATTCTGAAGATTGGTCCTTTTTTGTTTGATTTTGTTGTAGGACTGGCTTGTAACTCGGTCTTTTGAGGTTTAGTTTTCGCACAGATGTAAACAGAACGCAAATAGCTTTGAGAATACCAATTTTTTTCCTATGCGAACATTTCAGGCGGATTTTCACAAGAATCGTTCTAATTACATGGAAGAGCCGCTTCCCTCCAACCATAATAAGAGTAAGTTTTGAATTATTACAAACTAAATAATTGTGTAATAAATACTTGAACATCTTTTTAGGAAAAAGGCAACACAAAATTACGACATAGCAAAAGGATATAGCAAAATAATATAATATTGGTTTTAAATGGAGCAAAATCCAATCATCTGTCAGAAAAAGCATTCCGATGCATCGGTACCATTTTGTTGGCACATCAAGATGTGAAGTACTATATGACCCATTTACCCGAAAACAGCTCGACAGCGAACAAGGGATATTTCGGTTGATTCGGCACAGGAATTGGACGATGCGATCGGTGCCGATGGTCCGAAACAAATACACATAAAACGCGAGAGTAGGTACCTACAGCACAAAATCTAGGTGAACTTGTTCAATACCTAATTGCGTAATGACTTTACATATATATTAATCAATGATTAAAACAACTGATGATGATTTCATTGAATTGCTAAACAGGGGTTAAGCCAATTAGCAGGTACAAGCTTGTAAAAGTTTTTTTTTCAAAAAAAAAAAATATTTTTTTTAAATAAGCATTTCTTGGCTTGTAACTCGGTCTTTTGAATTTCGTGAATCCAGTCGTTTGTGAAAACGGACTAACATTTTTCGGCAGCAGAAACTTGCAACTTCTCTAAGAAGACATTAACATACAAGAAAACAAATTTGTATTTCAAGTTTCTTTGTTTTTTTATTTATTTTCATAATTATAATATTCACGGGTTATCCAACGTAGTAGTCGTTGTCGTCTCCTCCATGTTGTTGTTGGCACTTGACTGCTTCAATTCAATCCTTTTGGTAGGGTCACCAGTTTTATCTATACCACATCTTTGAAAAGTGTGTATAAGATTTGTCAATGGTAATTCCACAAATAGGTACAGGAAGAACGCAGCAAAGAAAGACAGCACAATACTTGCTAAAACATACTGTGTCTTCAAATAAAACACCTGTCAGCAATTATTCATAAATTGTTCCTGCAAAATTCCTTACCACAATTATAATATTTAGGTGTTCGGGTTGACGAATACATCCAGCCAGACATCGAATGACGACAGTATGGATCAAAAAAACTTGAAACGATAACCGCCCTAAAGGCAGATATATCTGCAGCGATGAAAATTTGTACATAAGGACTACACAAAAACACAATTTTTAACGATAAGTTATCGAAAAAATATAGTAGTTGAACTCACGTCCCACTTTGAAGGTCATTAATAAAATTATTGTAGCACACATCAGCGCCCATATATTTCGATACAATCCCGCGTAGATACCCACCCAAATAGAGGGTTTTTCAAACTCAAATCGATAAAATATTTCTCCAGAGAGTAGGAGCAGAAAAGGCAGCGGTATTGATATGACGAGTATTGTATTTAGTTTCGATTTCCTTCCCTTTAGATTTACACCTTCATTCTTGTACTTTAAATAGACGAAAGCAGCAATTGTACCGAAAACAAATCCGCCAAAGTTTGTGTAAAAAGGTGTATATCCCTTGTATATTGTTTCACCATCTCTCCAGAAATTATAGCGATAGGAACTACAACGAAAAAGATTTTATTATTATAATTTAAGAAGAAACGTTAGTAGGTGCTTACTCTGGAGTTTCCTGATGGATAGCATCAAGCTTAAAGAAATATGTTACCAATCCTGTAGATAGAAATGATGCGGCTACTCCTGTACCCAGAATGTAGTTTCTTGTTTGAGGAAACCTACAAAATGGGAGTAAAACAATAGTAGGTAGATAGACTAGCAAACTTTTGTGGAACTTTAAAATTTAGCGGGCAAGCCATAGAAAATTGGAGCAATTTAAGGCCTGAGCCCATTTGCTGTAACTCATGTGATAAATTGTCGCATCGAAAACTTAGCAACATTTTGTTTCAATTCATATTGTTTTAGTGATAAATATATCGATGTGGCAATTACAGAACATGGGCACTGGTTTCTATAAAAACGAAAATGGAATACGACAAGCCATGCTTCGATCGTAACAATATTAAAACCATGAACGCAATAAGTCATTTACCTCGCAATGAAAATAAGTACAGCTGCAAATATAACATATAACTGAAAGTCAGTCGCAAGATACCAGGATTGATGAAGGCACTAGATGAATAAAAACACAGTTAACATTTCAAAGTTATATAAGCTAGTCTACTATTAGTACTTACACTTTTCTTTAATGTGAAGTTATTGATAAATAACAAATTACTCCACCACGTCTCTCTGCAAAGGATACTCTCCGAATCAACGACATGTCTCCAAAAGGGGCCATCTTGCAAACGTGGTAATATCGAGGCATTCAACAGTATTACGAAGCCCAATGACGGTGCTAATCTGTTAAATGAAAACAACAAAACTCACATAACTAAGTAGACAGAGCGCCAACTATATATAGTATGGTTTCAAACTAACCTCAAATATCTATATAAAACCAGTGTCCCCCACTCGGCGATTCCAGGTTTTTTCAATGCCATCGTCCGTTGGAAGCCAATACACATTAAGAAACTGCTCATTACCAAGAACACCTGAATGACCACGCTGCCGTTTATAATAATATTTGATCCAAATTTATAGAAGGTTTCTTCGATAAACTGCGGGTTTCTCACAGGTGTCCCCTTAAGAAAGAGCAGTACGTGCGCAAACACCACCAATAGAGTTCCAAAAAAACGATAACACTCGAGAAATCTTAAGTCTCGTGCTACTTTACTATGCGTCGGTAAAATTAGACGAAAGTAGTTGCGATACATCGAAAATGATGTAAGTATACTATCATCTAAAGTACAAAAACAACTATAGTACAGACAACTCAGTTTCGAATAGATTAACTTACGAATCGAATGCACCTTTTGTTGGTAAAACTCGTTTTTTCGCATCCCTTCAGGCTGTGCCCTCTTCAGCAATCGATCGTATGTCGAAGAGAGTGCAACCAAAAGCAAAATCGCCCCAACAACCGTAGCGAAAATGATCTCCAAATAGTCTAGAAAATGTATAATATCAATGAGCTATCCAACAGTAACTATATACCTACTCGGTACTGACCGAAACTTGATGGCTCATCATTCTTAACGCAATACTCAATAAAAGATCGAACTCGTAAATTGTACTGTTTCTCGAATTTATAGTTCAGACAAGTATTTATGACTTTATTGTGTCGAATCCTTGAGTCAGACTCATGTCGACTAACGTCAGTGAAAAACTCTACCAACTGAAAAGAAGAGATTTCTTAATACAAACCGAACTGAACTGGCGGAAGACGATTACCTCAGTGTTTTTAATGTTTCCCGCGTAGAGTTGATCCTTTTGAAGTGGGCTAAATCGATGGACCAGTTCCTTGCAAGGATTCAAACAAACCCCAAAATATAGATAGTCATGACGATAATGGCGCTTGAAGACAGCTGAAAAATTCTAAGCCAAAAGTTGGAGTTGTAAGTGTGTACAGAAAAAGCATTCAAGCTAGATCCTTCGCGTACGTGTACTTTGTGTATGTAAAAGGTAACCAAAAATATTATTTGCCAATTTAACGCAAGCTTAAGAAGACACTAGGGGCCATTGGGTTCTCCTAGATGAAAGTGTCGTGAACGCGGTTAGGTACATTTTACTCGAAAACGGAAAGCGACTTATAGCTATAGTAGTTCTGTTCCTTTACATTTTAATTTTGGGAATTTTAAGAATTTTTACCAGTTTTTACTCAATGCCGTTCCTTAACTCGAAAAATTCGTAAAAGAGAGCGTCATGGAGAGAGCACGATCTTAACAAATTTCTTGGTGTAAGAATTGGAAAGACTATCAGTTACCTGACTATTGACAAATGATTTGAAAATGGTTGTCCTATTTTGCATACGCGTGCATATGATTTTTTATTTTATTAAAATGGTATCAACACAGGTGGCAAAATAAAATGAAATGTTCTACCCTAGATTCTCTTCGAAAGTGGCGACGAAATTGTTCCTCGCTATAAGAAGGAGCAATCTCCTCCATGTAATTCTTAATGCAGTGTCGCATTTTCCTTTTCCCGAATGCTTCTACTTCAATCAGTATTAACTCTTACACATACTCGTATTCATCAAAAAGAAGTTCGATTAATTCCGAATCATTTTAATCGCTAGGTAGATGAATAAACTAATTTTGTTTTATGGTATTCCATTGGGCTTCTTCAGATTCGATCTCTTTTCAGATTTCGTGTGGCTAGTCGAACATAGAAACGTCACTTTCTTTTTTCTATGTTGATATTCGTGCGAATATGTGTAGCCTTCGATACTTTTCTACGCGTTTTCGATTCAATGGTTAAATTTTATATTAAAAAATTCGAAATTTGCGTCCCAATTGGTTTCTTGATATTTATACATAAATAATTTACAAAAATAGATTCAACCGATGCAATGCCTTTCTTCGCAGTAGAAAAACTTCACGCAAACTCCACCAGTTTACAAACTCAAAACCCACTTGGATTGGTTAATCTGAAGCAAATCTGAGAAAAAGTACAGATTCGCAAAAGTGCTCTGAAATCGAAAGATTTTTTTTTTCATACCAAAAGAACATAAAAAGTGAACTAGACAAAAAAAAAACGTGTTCCGAGAATGCCCAATCGAATACCACTGTAACAGTAAGCAAATTCTCCGAGTTTTTCACATATTTTAATGACTTTTCGTACCGCTTTTTTGAATTATGTATCTGTCATTTTTCACAGATTACTACAAAAGCGTTCCCTAACTTTTTCGTAAGTGTCTCTCTCGGAGAATCTATCCCTGTATTACAGCCATTTTAACAGTCTTTTCCAATCTTAGCAAAAAAGTAAAGGAACAAACCTATGTATGCGGTTGTCCTGCGAAACTCTACCTCAATTAACGGTTTTAGACTTACTGCAATTTGATGCCAAAGCACTGAGGTGTCATTTGGTACTATCTCTCCTATTACTAAACAGTAAGACGACGGATTTGAATTTTCCAAACATTCATCGTAGCCATCTAAGTCGTACAGCGGTGGCATCTGTCTATATTTCGTCACTGTGCAGATAAACCATTCTTTTTAATTATTCCTGAATAGAGATTTAATCGATGACTTACTATTAAATGTACACAGCGTGCCCAAGGGACACAGGATTAACAAAAACGCAGTAAATAATTTCATTTTAACGAACATACACCTTGAATAACTTTAGCTATTTTGTCAGTAACACATAAGTTTGCTGTTCAATTACTGTCACGCACTGCAGTTGTTATAGCTTGTCAATAGGGAAGACACTGACTTCACTACAATTGCTGGAGCAAGGCGATCTATCGCGTTTAAGACAATTTGACAACTAAAACCGAGAATTGACTTGAAGTTCTAACTTGGATTGCACTTGAATAAAGCATCGATGCGGTCTTTAATGTCCGCCCTTGACAGTGTGTAATTAGAGTTTCATGTCAAGTTTTAAATGCACAAAAGATATTCACAATCTACACGCAGTTCAGATATCTGTCACGTGCTCTTTGATCTTACGAATGATTGAGTGCAATTTGTTAGGTGCGCTATTTACGAGGGGTGATTGATAAGTACCTGCGTTAGGCGAGAAAAAATATTTTTATTTTTTTTGATAATTTTATTTGATTTGAAGACATAGTCTCCTTTGACATCCTCCAAAAAATAGTTTTTTTTTAGAACTCTGCAACATATGAACCAGTTTCGACAATGACCTCCTCGTTTGCTATGAATCTCTTTCCACCAACCCATTTTTTCATATTTGGAAACAAAAATAAATCACATGGAGCCAAATCTGGAGAATACGGTGGATGCGGCAGTACCTAATTCGTAGCCTAATTCCATCAATTTTGACGCCGCGACGTGACACGATTGAACCGATGCATTGTCGTGATGTAATAAAACTTTTTTCTTTGCCAAGCGGGGCCGTTTTCTCTTCAAAGCGTCGTTCAATTTTCCCAATAATTCAGCACATTATTGTCCTGCTATCGTTCTTCCCTTGTTCAAATAATCGATATACAGGGTGGCTGATGAATATTGCTACATTAAGAATCTCAAATAACTTTTTTTCAGTGTATGGAATTCAGTTTTCTTTTATTCATGTTAAAGCTCATTCAATTTTATTAAATATAGATTAATTAGTTCTTAAAATAATGGAATTTATATGCAGCCCCCCAGAGTTGAAAGAAATTCTCATTCGGCGTAATTCTGGATAGAAAAACTCTCTCAACATGCTCAAGCAACGGTCACCACTAACCATAACGGTGTGACCGTTTTTTTTCGAAGAAGTAGGGCCCGACAGTGCAGCGTGATGAAAGTGCACACCACACTGTGACACGAAGTGGATGCAATTCTGTCTCGTGGAGTATTTGTGGGTTGGAAGCACTCCATATTCGACAATTTCAAATCGAAATGGGCCTCGTCAGACATTAAAAGACAGTTCAACATGTTTCAGTCCTCTTCCACCATTTGAAGCATCTTCTGGCAAAATTCCAAGCGAATCGGAAAGTCTGCTGCGTTCAGTTTATTTGCCATTTGAATTTTATATGGGAATAAGTCCAAATCATTGTGCATAATTGACTGCAATGACTGTCTGCTTGTACCCATTTGAGCAAATAAGCTTCTTGTCGAAACTCTTTGATTGTTTTGTATGGCAGCAGCTACAGCAGCGATTGGTTCCTCCGTCCGAGCCGAAGGGTTTCGATGGTAAGGTCTTCTTCGACTGCCTCATGCTCGTCAAAATTGTAAACAAGTCTCATTATGATCCATCTGCTCGGAGGATTGACGCCAAATACTCTCTTTGAACCGAAACTACGGACTCCAGTGCGTGATAGCGGCGGACAATCCAAATTCTTGTTTCAGTGTCCCAGTTATCCATTTTTGTTAAATCTAAAAATCAATCTGCAAAATAAAAAAAAAAATTAACCAGATTCATTAAATAGAAAAAAGTTATTAATTTTTTTTTGGTAGCGGCTTTCATCACCCACCCTGTAGATTAGCTATGCCCTGAGAATCCCAAAAAACGGTGGCCATAACCTTTCCGGACGATGGAACTGTTTTCGGCTTCTTTGGTGCACGTTCTCCACGTGCAGCATTCTGTTTTGACAGTTCCTTCATTTTAGGCATATAGTGGTGGATCCAAGTCTCATCAACAGTCACATGGCGGCGCAGAAAGTCCTTTCGTTTGCGCTAAAGAAGGTCCTAGTTCAGCTGTGAAGTGGTCATTCGAATCCGCTTGTTGTCGACGGTGAGCAAACGCGGCAGCCATCTTGCCGATAGTCTTTGTCATGCCCAAATGTTGGTGCAATATATTCTGTACACGTTCAAATCAGCTGCCTATGATCTCAACAATCTTCCTTATCTTAACTCGCCGGTCTGCCAATACAATGTCATGGATTTTGTTCACAATTTCTTCCGTAGTCACTTCAATTGGATCACCTGGACGGTTGAATTTCATTGAACCAATATAAAATTGTTGTCATCGAAGGAGAAAGGTCCCCATAACCGGTGTCCAAATTATCTTTAACTTCACTACACGTTTTCCTATCCAAGATCAAGAATATAATCACCGATCGGTATTGCACTTTTTCCAAAATTAGAAAAAACTTACACTTGCTCATTCAACAGCTACTAAAACAAAATGAATCGATAAATTTATCTGTAATTTTGGGTCTTTGTTTGACAGATGACACTAAGCATTCAGATTGTTCATCAATGCCGTTATGTGTCTTAAAACACGGGTACCTACTTATCAATAAAGGTATCCATTCGGAACGGAATAATTCTCCGATTTGTACGAAATCTGAGAAATTCCATTCGAGATATCCGTTCCGATACCTGCAACGCAAAAATTCTCCGATTACATATAGCGCACCTTGTCGCATTCCGTGAAACCGCGTTATACCACTTTCTTTTGACAGTTACACGGCAGTTTTTTTCTCCAACAACAAATTGCTGCGGAATATTTAAATGTGAAATGAACGCGTTTAAATGCCTCATTTATTTTGTTCCGAAACGGATACTTCGAGCGCAATTTGAGTTCCGATCAGATTTGACTTTCGTATCGGATTTTTTTCCGAACGGATACCTCGATAGGGGTGAACATTTGTATTGTATGGAATACGACATCGTTCAAATTTCCGCCGTTGATTCTCGCGGTGGCACGGATCCGAGTGGTCCAATCGATCCGTCCCAATTGAAAAACCCTTTCTTTAGTGAATAAGGGACTTAGTAACCTCTTCATACAAATAATAGCACGATCACAACTAGATTTATTATATTTTTATTTACAAAATTATCTATTTTGGTGAAATACAGGGAGCTTATTTACAAACGTATTTTATTATAAAACATCATTGTTACAAAAAAAAAAAACTTGCTAACTCTGACAAATTAAAAGGAAAATGAAGTATTACTATTGCAGAGGAGAAATGCGTTAAGTACAGAAGATTATAAAAAAAAAAATCATACTAATTCTGGAATAGGCTTACTCTAGGTCTGCAACAACATTTTTTTTTTGTTAATGTACTTTCTTTAAAAATTTGTTTGTTTACCATTTAAAACATTACAAAAAACTTCACAATATATATTTAATTTTGTTGTTTTCAATAATAATCTTTCTTTTGCGTTTTATAAACAATTTTTAAACCTATCTATCTAACTGGTTTGTCATCTACATATAATATCAAATGGGCATTTGTTGGTTTTTTGTTTGAATTGTTGTTTTTGCTGTTTTAATTTTTACAATACGCATTAAATAACCATTTTACTTTACAATATTACTTTAAGGTCACATGGTATCACTCAAAAATTCATATATATACCTACATAAATATATAATCGTATCTATGTATATAGATTTATATTTAAAAATATCTAGATGCGCCCAAGTGGTGCCATTACATTCTAAATCAAATTGAAACGCAGATAAAACGAAACATTCATACATAATAAGAATATAATATGTACCTACCTACGCTCACTTAATATAGTTTTTATTTTGCTTATTATTATGTATTTTAAAACATGTCACTGAGGTTACCTAAAATCATGTGTTTAAGATTTCTCATTAGGAAACGTTAAACATTAAAAATGTGTGCGTGTACAAAGGTTGAAAGCAATGCTAGAGATTTGTTTCTTCTTTTCTTCATTTTGGCAATAAATAAATATATATAAAATATGTGTGGTTTACTTTGTTCAGAATTTTCTTAAATTATAATATCTTTGATTATTAATAAAAGGAAAATAATTATTTGTTCTAAAAATATAGATATTTGTTTATGTGGCTACTTTGTAAAATAATTAATTAACAGTTCGGGTACACGGACAGTGTATTATTTAAAGTTCTTATGGTTGGTTGTTTTCTAAAAAGTTGCTTTAAGGTTTGTTTTCCAAACAATAAACCATGTTTGTATGGATAGAAATTGTACTAAAATCTTTCAAACAATTTGAATTTACCGACAGTATTTGAAACAATTCCCTTGCATAATCAGTTGCAAAATTATACACATTTAAATGTAGTTCAAAAAAGCATAAATGACTTCTTCTTGTCGTGGAAATAGTTCAGAATTTTGCTGATTGAACAGCAGATGTCATCAAGGCAGGCAATAAGGTTATTCAATTGCCAGCAAAGATTGACGAGCCATGGACTGGACATACTTTCAATTTTTTTAATTTATTAGCAAAGTAAAGTAAAATGAAGTAGACAAATGCACAATTAAACAGTCTCAGTCGCATTTGCGATAAAGTGCTTTCAACTGACATATTTTGTTATGTGTCTGGACTGTCCGTTTGATATAAAGTTCTCCTAGTTCCGCCTAGCTGAAAGTAAGTGGCACATCAACAACATGAACTGCTGCTGTCACTACTGATAGGTACTGACAACTTTTTCAAATCCGGAAAGAATATAACTTACAATTCAATCCATACCTCAAAGAATAGTCAATGGCGAAAGCAGTTTGTTTAAAACTCATAGAAACATATGCATTAAGTATAGTTTTAACATCAAACCTGTCAAATGTTGCCCTGTAACTGTGTTAATAAACAGTTCGGATAATTTTGATTACCTCAAAAGTAACAATCCCCAATAGTCTTGTTCTCTATTTGACAGGGGTCCACCTTCTAATAAACTTTGCCTAATCAACCTTAAGATTATAACGAACAAGTAAAGCACACTCTATCCATGTTCCCACAACCGTAACCGAAGCTTTGTAATAATACAGTAGAATTAAATATAATGTATAATTGCGTCATCAGGTAGATCAAGTCTTAAACCATTTGAGAGATAAAAATAAAACAAAATGGAAGACTTATTAAAAAAAAATTTTTTTTGATTATAATTTTGATCGATTGAAGAACTATTTCTATTTTATAATTAAAAGAATAAGCTTGTAACAAGTTTGATCTTAGAGACTGTATGCAATTCAATCTGTTAAAATAAATAATAATTTATAAATGTACTTACAAAAATATCTAAGTTGGTAACTAAACAGTAGTTTGCACTCAATAAAGCTCGATGTTAAGGCCGCTAACTATACAAACACTCACACTTATTAGCATATATTATATATTGATCATAGCAGATAGACCCGATGACTGCAGTTATAACATACAGAAAGGGGCGCAGCAAATGTTTATATTCAGAAATTTCAAATTCAGTTTGTTTCGATGATGAATTGTGACAAAGTGACGTCCACAACTGATGAATCGTAATTTCAATTGAAGGTACTCATAATTCACAAATCCGTATTTTAACATTGGTTAAGAATTCTTGTCAAAAAAAGCTACTTATTCACATTCTGAATTAAGTTCTTGATAATTACTCGCCTTAATTCAAAAGGTTAATGTGCAATAACATATAACGTAAAGTTCAAAGATCATTATGTATCGCAAACTATATTCGCCACAGACTTGATTACAACATACTCTTATTTAATTAATTTTAAATAAATTTGTAAATGTCGGTGTAGTGTTATCAGAACTATTTCGGCTTCAAAAAATGTCCACGTATATAAATTATGTACCTGTATGCAGAGAGCGCACCCTGTTTAACAACTTTTAAGGATTTGCGCGGATATATCTCTTACAAAATTTGATTTTTTAGTCGACTGTTGCATTCAAACTCATAGAACCAACTGCAGTTTTAACAAATACTTGAATTAAAAAAGTGGGTTTTTTGAAAAACAAGTTCAACAAACTCTTTGCTTGGAATTGTAGCTTCAAGTTACTGCCACTTCTTACGGAAGAATTAAAGGCCGCTTTACAACAACTTGAATTGAAGAAATGGATAAATAAAGAGACAAAGCATACACAAATCAAATTGGTTGAATAGAGACAAGAAAACTCAGCCCTACCGAGTGCCGGCGTAAGATTTTAATTCTTCTCACCTTCTCCATACGCCATACTGCATAAGACTATTGTGGAAGCTGTGCGGCCGAAACAGTGTTTGTTTTGCGCCTACGATCAATGCGGCAAAAATGGCTTTAGCTGTTAACGAAAGCGAAAGTACAGTACAACCACACATAGCAAAGCTATACCTTCGAAATAGTAAGTGATTTTGTCTAGAAATCAAGCGAGGAGCTACACATGCCAACCGCTGTCTGTTTATAAGACCGTCAACTTTTCAGTTTATACATATGCCACAGCATGTGCGTTGGGTAATCCATCAACTGACAACACTCCATAAATAAGAAATATACTTAAGAAATTAAATTAAATTTTGATGTACCCCACGGAATCCGGAGGATCAGAATTTTAGTTCAGAATAAGGCATCACTGAATCCGGACTGTCTACTGTCCAGTTGCTGGTTTTCTTTTTAAAGTTTGGGAATTTACTTAACCTCCTGACTGAATGCAGCCTATGGCCCAAGTTTATTCATAAATTAATCCGCCTTTGTGACCTCATTTGGTGTGAGACATTGCTTTTGACATTGTGGTCGTACCAGTACCCAGACGGCAGGCAGGCCGGACAGTTTCGGCCGTTCTGCTTCTTATTTTACTAGAAATTGCATACTTTTTTGTTCGGTTCTACGCTTAAAACTAAAAACGGATTTTTAAATATTAGTTAACAAAATAATTAAATGATTTGGAAAAATAAATCTCAATTTTACTATATTACTGTGTTCTTTTCGTGTGTGTGTGTGTTTTTTTAAACTTTGTTCTTGAATAATTTCTTGGTTCAATTTGTTCTCGTTAAAATTTTTGTTCGAATCGTAATAAAATATAAATTTAACTGTACGTATTTGTTGATGCTTTCTTAATAAGGTCACAGACATTCGCCTGGATTTTGAGCACAATATTTCGGAAATATCGGTTCAGCTTTTATGCCTAATTCAACTAATCGATTACGAAATACAGACATTCTACCAAATACTTCCCTTGGGACGGTATCCATATCATGTTCGTCATCTGGATCACTCCAAAGTCTGCAAAAAAATGGTAATGGAAATTGCTTTATTTTATGTGAATGAAAGAAGGTGGTGATAGGTGTCAAAGAGGAAGGAATAGGCTTAGAAATTTTGTCATGATTTGAAGGATAAATTCATAAACGCATCGCGAATGAATCAAACTGCTCAATTATTGACTATTGCAATAAACATGAATTATAACGCCAAGTTTTAATTATTGTAAAAGTTTGGTTATTTTCTAAGCTGCAGTTAAAATACGGAAAAGAATTGATATTTATGCAAAATATAAACAATCCAAAGTTGCTGGGAGAAAAATTGCTTAAAAAATGTCTGCAAAAACCTTTCTCACTCCCAAAGTAGCTCTTTAAAATATTTGAGCTTTAGGTTTTGGGAAAATTGGTAAAATTTGGAGAGTTTTTAACCGCTTAACATAGAAATTCGGAAAGAAGTTGTGGATAAAGTTTAATCAAATCTTCGCTCGGGAGAATTGCTGAAGTTCTCATTGGTGAAAATAATCTCATAAGTAAAGATATTTTCAAACAAAAATTAAAAAAAAAAATCCTGCCACTTTGCATAAAAATGGATAAACTTGAGTAATTCTGAAACGGAAATCTTGTTACTTATAATCATTCTTAACCGTCAGCTCATATATGCAACATTTCGCCTTCGACCAAAAAAAAAGATTATTAGTATCGCGGGATTTGTTTTAAGTTATTAGTTAAAGCAGCGTCCTACACACAAAGAAAATAATATATTCAACCTGCAATCTGCGTTGTTTACCTTTCTCCTAAAGCAGCTGCCCTCGGCCACAATCTGTTGTCTAATTGCTCCTCGTCGACTTGTTCTGTCCAGAGGCAAACCTCACCACCGAGAACCTATGAAATCTCCACATTAACAAGCATTCATAACGAAATCTCCATCACTGCATACTTACTTGTTTTATCCTGAATTTATCCAAACGCATTCGCTCCCACGGTCTGTGTTTGTATACATTTTGCCACGTTCGATATGGTGAACATGCAGCATCACCTAAACGAAAAAAAAAAAATAACGGAGACACAATCCAAATTGAGCCACCTCTCAAAGAAACAGCCCACCACACCCACGCATTTACCTGTTGCTCTCCAACTGCCGAAGCCACAGTCCAAATACCATGCATCCACATGCGAGAATATCAAATTGAAACCGTTATCGATGAGATCGTAGTTCTCCTGCCATGTGCTCCCACCCCAGACTTGTACGGCAAATTGGCTTTTAGAGAGACATTTAGTGTTGGTCAAGCCACTGGACCACACCGACACCCATTTCGGTAGAGAATTATTGTTTGCGATTTTTAGTCTGCGACGGAACAGAACAAATATCAATTCAGTTAGGTTGAGTATGGGGTTGGTTATTGTCATTGTCAAGTGGATGATGAGTTGGAACTTACCGCCCCAAAGCTTGAAGCATGAAATCACACCACATTTCTCGTAAATCGGTGTCGTTAAAATATTGCCCCCAGCACTCTAGATTGACTTCATCTCCTCCCAAATGAAAATAGTCTGTCGGTCCGGTTAGATTTAGTAGTTCCTCGTAAAGCTTTTGCAGTATGAGGTATGTGTTGTTATTTTTTGGATTCAGTTGGCCGCAGGGTGGTTCACCTACGGAAATGAATTGGTTTTCGAGTGATTTTGTTGACTATGCACATGACATACCACAATAGAAGCTCCAAGGTTGTTGATTGATGCAGAGGCTCAGTTCGCCCAGACCTCGTTTTGGTCCCCAATCCCATCCATTGCCTGCATGGGCAGGTGCATCTATTTCGGGAATGACCTAGAAAAATAAAGAGATTTTGATTTATTGGTCATGCATTTCGGCTGCAACACTCGTACTATTCAGGAGGTTGGACAGCACAAATGTTGTGCACAAATGGTGGGAAACTACAAATGCAATGCAAGAGTTGGTTGAACCTTCCAGTTAAACGTGACTTATGAAGGGACTTGCTGCTTTGTATAAGCGAGGAGTAATTCATATTAAAAACAGGAGTCTGGCTTGTGTGCACAGACTTTAAACGGACAACGTTTGCTGCTGTAAATTAAACTCCACAATAGAGCGAACACGATAGAAAACCCTCTAATTGGGAAAAAAATATGAATATAGTGAGTCCCGCACTGGCGTTAGGGAACTAAATTGCCTGCTTTCACTATAAGGCTCGATTCCAATACCACTTTCGCTGTTCGTCGACGATTTTTCCATGTCTTAATCCATTTAATATGCAGAAACACCTTAACAATGTCATACAATCGAAAACGGACGAGAATAAATTGATGCAAATAGTTTTTACCTGTATGCCTCTTAGTTTCGCGTACGTAGAGACCTCTTTAACATCTTCATCTGTATAAGTCTCACGTTCGGAATAAGCCCCATGTGCCGCCAACTCTGGATAGAATCTCGAAACAAAAGGAAAACTCTGAGAATCGGTTATGTGCCAGTGAAAACGATTTAGCTTCGCCAGTGACATTGCAGCCAGCGTACGTTTAATGGATTCCACTGAAAAGTAATGCCTTGATGTGTCCAACATGAGACCACGATACCTGAAAAACAAAACAAAAGTTCACCAATATGAACGGTTCAATATTACCGCTCTGGCCTTACCGAAATTTCGGTGCATCAATCACCAACGACTTGGAGAGTACTCTCAGAACATTGTCCTCATCGTCGAGCCAAATCATTTGCTGCAGCGTCGAAAGGCCGTGTCGTGCTCCAAAAAACGAGTTCGCATAGATAATTGCCTTCATTTTTCGTTGATCATCTGCAACAGATTAATTTTAGTTTACAGCTTATCCTTTTACTGGACAGCTTTACTCACATAATGTCGTTATGTTGTAACCCTCGTCAGTGTCGAAACTTAACGTTGTATCACTGGATTTCTTAATCGTCACCTCGACTTCAAAACTATCTATATCACAGTTGCCGCGCTGCATCTTCGATAGAAAACTATTTCTATGCTCGTGCGTTGTCTGTTCCTTGCTGACACTATTTGTGTTGCTATTGCTTGTGCCACTACTAACTATACTGCTCACACTACCCCCACTAGTGTCCTGATAGTCGAGCTTTTGTATATGCCTCAGATCCTTGAGAAAAAGATTAAATGAACCGCGAAACAGTGTATCCACATTACGAAATGGGGTGTCCATTGTAAGGATTACATCTTCGGTGGTGAACTTCAAGGATTTCGAAGTGACTGCCGATTTGGTTGTTGGGTGTGGCCAGATGTTGATGTCGCCACAAGTCATGGCACAAGTGAGGAAGGAAACACGTTTCTCCGCCTGAATTTCGGTGAGATAATGATAACGGACACACTTGTCGCCCTCGCATTTGTATGTCCAAGTCTTTTCGGATGGTCTGCAAATAAAGTTGATTAGTAAGTTTTATTTCATACAACAGTGTCATCACTTACATAGTATACATATTAAGTTCGGCTCGGTTTTTGATGGATTTTTCAAAGGTACTTATGAAGGACTGATGCTTCAGAGCACCTTGGTTCCAATATAAAACTACCAATATGAACACAGTGGCGGTGAGCAGCATAAGTAGCGCCCTACGCAGAGATACTGCGAGTGCCATTTTCAACGCAAACCGTATCCTGGAAAGAGAAATTAAAAGAAAAGCGATAAGAATATTCATAATTGCTCAAATCGAAACCCTTTTCGCTGCAAGAAAATCAAAAATCAAAGAAATCCAAACAGGTGTTCGTATTTTATAAGTGAATCGATATTATAGTCATTTTCACACACACATTCCCCTTTTTGTAGCAGATGGGTAATATGCCAAGAGGTTTTTACACCACAATTTAATGTAACAAAAGATTTGGTTGCATCGAAAACGACTATTGCATTTTAAACTTGCACCCATCTAACTGTATTGAATACTGAGAGCTGTCTGTTTGATGCCCGAAGATAGGTTCCGCTAACGATTGAGTGAAAATCGACATCGACGGAAAGCGACGCCAATAAAGACGCCAGATTTTTCATAAAAGTTGTCAAGAGGGTGTGTGTGTGTGTGACGACGAACCACAGTCGAAACATTGCCTGCGTTTTACAAAGTTCTTCAAGAGTTTGCCTGTGTAGGATGCGTAATTTCAACATGTTTCATTTTTTATCTTCCGTCGCACCATTTTGAATGGCGCTGAGTTAGGACGAAGACTCTTAAAAGTGCGATCCCCCTTCCTAACTCTTTAAATAAGGCACAAGCGGGAAATACGAGGGGTAGACCAGGTCATCTGAGCAAAACTTGAAAATACCTTGGTATGGAATAAGCGACAAAACGCTACGATTCTAGGCTGACTTAGACTGCATTTGAAAAAACACATTACTCACTGTTAACGCCGTACCGACCCGAGACCCAACTTAGACAATGCAGCTTTGCATCCTCTGCCAGTTGAATTGAATTATTTAGACAAAGCGCACTGACTTGAAGGATCCCAAGGCATTTCTCGAGCTTTTTCGTATTAAAACAACTGGTTGCGAAACTCCCGAACTGAAATTCCATCTATAAAATAAAACTATAGTCAGTCAGAACGTGTTGTTAGCTATAGACAAATAGCATTGAACGCCTTTTATTAGTTGACACACGTTTTAGAAAATTAAATGCAACACGAAAGTAATACTTTTGCCCCTATCCAAAAATGTCACGTATACGCCACCGTGTATGCGATATTCATAATTTACTGGAAGAGGTGCTTAAGCAATTACCCTGTATTAACCATTCGGGTACCTGGGGTACTCACTAAGGGCGAATGTTCCTGCACTGTGTGCACTAGACTGCACATTCCAATCCACCAATTGAATAATATATTGATTAGAAGAAGATGGCACGTACATCGCTCCGTACCTACATGCAGTTCTTTTTTGATTATTAATGAAACTTACAACATACTGATTCCAAAATGGGTTATTCATTTCATCCTCTCTTGACAGCAAGCCTTCGAATCGATGGCTCGACCTTAGGTAGATTTCATGTCTGTTTGAGTACCAACCAAATGTGCGAAATCTTATCTACAACAGAAACCCTAAAAGATACTATTAAATTCCAATAAAATATCAACGTTCATTCACACAGTCATATAAAATTGAAAACGGATACGACATGCTTGCTTATGTTCGATTTCAATCTTTAACATCCTTCCGCTTGCTCTCTGCAACATATGAATTTATTTTATTGAATTTTCATAAGGCAGTAAGGATAAAAAAAACCCACCGACTTTCTGGCTGACAAATACCACACATGTATAATAATGGCGCTCATTCAATCTGTATAGTGTGGTCTAAAGAAAAATTAACAATGACTAACTTTAAGCTGTTCCCCTTCACATGCATTAAGCATAAGAGCCACTGGATTGTACAAATATGGCAGATTGTCCTTCAAAGAAAGAATATGTTTTCTTATTTGAAGCTTGATACTTCCAAAAAACGTTGCAAGTAAATGGAAGAGAATTAAATCCAACCGAATGGAGATGCAATATTTTTAATTTCATGCTTCATACTTTAAAATGAGTAATTCAAACATACAAGTCCACTATTCGATTGCGGGTAACAAAATGTGCATAGCACGTAATTTGCTACTTTGTACTTTATTCATTATAGTAAAAATTCCGATTGCGATAGATCTGCTCGCAGATATTCGTTTGGGTGAGTTTTTATTCACGGAACGAATGGAATGAGACCTATATTTGTATGCCGAGTCTGAAAAGATGAATTATGGAATTGGATATATTTACACGATGACAACCATAAGCAATATTATGCTAGAAAACTATTCAAAAACAAGTGGTGGGCACCATTCTACTATTAATGTAGCAGTTGAGTTTGTTTTAACTCATCGATGCGTTCCAGTTTCATTGATTGATTCATTCATTTATAGCTAGCTACTTGTTTCATTTCCACTTTGCACATCACTAACTTGTCATTCATTTCTTCCAATTTGGCATTTCTTCTTTACTTATTTTCTGTTGTTAATTTATAACCGCCGTATTAATAAACAAATGTGCAATAGTAAGTTAGCTAGTAGACGTCAGGTAGCATACACAAATTTGCCGTAACTGCTGAGTAACGAGTTGATAACTTTTACGGCGGTAGTACAGCAGTTTTTGCTTTAGATTAAGTAGGTGCAGTGGCTTAGTGGTGAGTGTGTTCGACTACTATAATAAAATAATACAAATAGAGTATTCAAGTTTTGGAAGTTTCTGGAAGAGTAAAAAACAAACCATTTAAATATAGATAGATTTAAGGCCGAAATGCAATAATTTTAAGGATATAGTTATGTTTAGAGACCTCGCTAAGAGCCAGTAATCTAGAATTTAGACAAATGTTAGCTTTAAATTAGATTCAATCGTTTTTGTCTAGTATTTAAGTTTAAAGAATGAAAACAATAAAAAATGATTTTAAAAGTAAACAAAGTAAGTGTTGGACTACTAAGCGAGGGGTCCCAGGTTCGAATCCCGCAAAAACCCAAATTCCAACTTAGGGTTTTTTCCACTGCGCCGCCTCTCGCGAACGTCTGACAAACATCCGAGAGTATAACTGTCTTTAGAGCTTCTCAATTAGCCGTTTGGAATCGGCATAAAATTGTAGATCCCTTCCATTCGTTCCAAAAATGAAACTCACACAAAACGAATGGTTGTGTTAAGCTAGGCCTTGGGTCCCTACGGACCTGTTGCGCCAACTATTATTATTTTTTGCTTTAGATTTTTTTTCCCGGTCATATCAACCAAATTTAATTCATTGTTAGAAAATTTCATTCGTTTGCTTGTTCCTTTACTTGCTGTAGCAACCAAGTGCTGATCCTTCTCTCGAATCGCGGTTCAAACCTTTTTGTTGACCTAGTATGGTTTTAGGAAGCAGTTTATTGGTATCTTCACAACCAAATAGAAACACGTCGATTTAGTGGAACAGTTATGAAGTTGGTTTTATTTTATTTAACTAGAAAAGAAATTAGAAACTCAATGTGACTGAAATAATAATATTTTTTTAAGTGTTCTCCAACACTTTTGCATGTGTCCAGTCCTTCCAACATAAAGCTAACTTGATAATGATACCTCACTTAACACACCATCCTACGTACTGTGTGAATGTCTCAAATCATTCTGAAACATACTATATTTCGGTGGCACTATAAACCGAGTGCACGTGGGCCTCAACCAATACGCCTCTCCAGCTAGAGCGATCTCCAGGTTGGTTGGCGCGAGCCGCCACCTTAGGCAAGGTCTTCCTCTACTGAGTTGTCCTTCCGGGTTGGAATAGAAGACTCTTCGGGCCGGAGCGTTGGTGTCCATTTGCTCCATTCCATTCGCCATCATAAACGACTGATGCGTACTCTTCTGACCAGGTCGCTGTACAGATTGTAGAGTTCGCCGAAAATCACTAGAAGAATTTTGCATTCGAAGCAACCAAGGAGTCTTCATCCGCCTTTAAAAACGTCCATGCTTCTGTACCACAAATCAGAACTGGTATGATGAGGGTCTTTTATAGAGTCTCCTTAGTGTTTCTCGACAAATCCTTGCGAATCAATTGGTCCCTTAGGCCAAAGTAACACAGATTGGCAAGTGTAACTCTTCGCTTGATTTCTGTGATCATGTGACTTCTTCAATGCAGCTCTGAAGCAGTTTTCCTCCTTTTGCCCGTATTGGGCCTCAGGCCCTAAGATAAAACGCACATCACGGTTACGTACGCCTTCTTCGATTTCGGGGAAAATGATTACTGCAGTTGAATGGAACAGCTTTTGAGTCACAATACTACCAAACATACAGAGTGTTCGAAAGAACGCGTTTCAAAGACTTTTTCAAGCAAATCTCATATGTTCTTACTCTAGGTTAGGTTGTTTAGGTTAATGTGTAATGAAATAAAACAATAGGACATATCCGACTTAAAGACATATTTTACTTTCAACCTTCGCAGCTTGATTGGTTTTTATAAGATATCAGACAGAAATGCGCTCAACCTCAAACAGAGTTACATACCATAAGATTCGTATTGCCATCTATAAGAGAGTTATATTTCGTGCGACCTCTCATTTACTTCTTTTCAATCGATAATGCTCACAACTCCCCACAGGATATCATTATTTTACCTCAAAAGAAGAATAGTGTCGAACGGAGTGAACTAAATGAACGCACCGTAACGTTAACCATTAAATCAAATCAACTAATATTGTCCACGGAACAAAGAAAAAATGTGTAACCGCCAGTAGTTAAAAGCGACAAACTGATTTAAGTGTCAGCAGGCATTACATGCAATAAAAACCACTTCAAACTGCATGCGTACATTTTTGAAGGACATTCAGGTTGATATACCTACGATCGATAATAACTCAAAGTGCACGTGCCTCCTGTGAATTGACCAACAATGAAAAAGCAACAGTTAGCTCGCTCGCTGACTTTCTGCTTGCATTTGTATTTTACTCAATTATTCACAGTGCAAAAAGGCCAAATGCCTAACTAGAGGGAGAAATGTCATGGGTTCTACGATTCGTTAGGGAAGTTTGAACAAAATTGAACAAAAAAAACTCTTTGGTTCAAAAAACTAAACCAAACATACCATTCACATGGAGGGGAAGAAGTACCTAAATGAAATTGAAAACTTTTATTTATTTCAATGTTTTGTTATTGTTCGGTTTTTGTTGTTTTTTATTTTTATTGTTTTTTTGTTACAATTTATGTAAACCAACGTTTCGTTGTTTGTCACCAGGAAGAACAAAGTAAATAACATAACGAACAAACAAGGAATTTGTTGAGACCGTAACTTAAGATGCTTGGCAACTTTGAGCAGAAGCCAAGAAGAAAGGACACACGGTTTCTCATGTAAATTGGGTACACTCCTCTGTGAAAGGTGGCTTGTGAGTTTTCCATTCTACCAGAAGAAAGTGTTAAGCGTTTTCGCTTAGTTAGCCTTCGTAGCTGCAATTGTTGTTAGTTGCTTGACGGATGGCTGGGGAAGAGCGTACTCATTGTTCACATGCAAAGTGAATAAGGTGTGTTTTCTTGTGTTGGTGTTGTTGTGAGAAAAAATCGAAACAAGTTGTCATGTTAACTAGAAAATGGTAAACTGTTTCGGGTCACGCAGGCCAAATGTTTTGAACTGCACTTGTCGGTTCACTGTGGTAAAAAAAATTAAGCCGGATACAAAGGAGAGCTACACGAACGTGATTTAAGCATAGTGAGCAAGGTCAGTGAATAATCAATTTATTTTTGTAGCTCTAGGTAGGTGCTCGAAGTTTATGGAGGGGCAGCCGTTAAGAAAATCCTGCCTCAGTTGACATTTCGAACTTCGAACAGTCAAATTCAAAATAAACAGAGTGGCCGCTGCAGAATTTAAAGTACAAAAAAGGACCGGTGATAGAATAAAATGTCATTCCAGAAGGTACTCTGCAACATTTATAATTTTCGTACGATATTTAACAAGCATTAGCTACAGGGTCCGCCAAATAACTTTTTTTTTTTGAAAATGCTATAAAAAAAACTACTGAATATTTTCTCAAATTTTTTTTTTTTATTTGAAAGTACAATCCTTCCGGTTAATAATGGAAAATAATTTCATTCAAATGGCTGCCTCGGCTGGCCATGCAGTAGCCTACACGATCGGTCCAATTTTTAAGCACATTATCGATTGTGTGCAGCTGTATTTCACCAATGGCTTCACGAATACTGTCCTTTAAAGCGTCAATTGTCTCTGGCTTGTCGGCGTAACACTTATCTTTTACGGCACCCCACAAATAATAGTCCAACGGTGTCAAATCGCAGCTCCGAGGTGGCCAAACGACATCAGCTCTGCGGCTGATAATGCGATGTTCAAAAACAGGGCGCAAAACATCGAGTGTAGCTTCGGCTGTGTGGCACGTAGCGCCGTCCTGTTGAAACCAAATATTGCCAATATCCTCCTCTTCAATTTTTGTGATAAAAAATTCGTTCAACATGGCCCGATAACGATCGCCATTGACTGTAACGGCCACTCCTTGCTCATTTTCGAAGAAAAATGGCCTAATTATGCCTCTGGACCAAATTCCTCACCAAACAGTGACTCGTTTTGGGTATATCGGCATTTAAATGTATGCGTGCGGGTTTTCTGTGCCCCAAATGCGACAATTTTGCTTGTTTACATACCCGCCAAGATGAAAATGAGCTTCATCTGAAAAGATGATTTTTTTTTTGGCAAAATCGGCATCTTCTCTAAGTCGATCGGAGGCCCACTTAGCGAAGCGAAAACGCATTGGATGGTCATTTCATCAAGCGAATATACAACCATATTCGTTCAGCGGAAGGATAAAACTAATTATCTGTCAAATCAGACATGAGCTAAGTGTTACCATTCGCGAAATAAGCACTAGTTGACAGTTGGTTGATGTAATGGAGCCAAATTTTGTATTGGCTTTGATTTGATTTATAACACGAACACATTTTTCATTTGACGCTTATTGAGCCAAAGGGCACATTCAAAAATGTAGTTATCCTTAGTCGCAGGTGCAACCTGAATGCAAAACTAGAATGGTGACTTTTCCTACGTGAGTCGGCCAAACATGCGAACTGTCAACTTAGTATTCAGGATCGAATTTCTTGAATATATTCGTCGGCTATTCCTTCATAAACATCTACTGAAAAAGCTGATCATGTGACCGATCCAAGCAAATCAAAACTGAGACATATCATGTCAGTCAGCTGTCAGACTTTCTACACTAGATAACTGAACGTCGCCAAAGTCGACAAGCGGTTTTTTTCTAATTTTTTTTACAACAACTACGCTCTTCTTGACACTTCGAGGACCTCACAGTAGTTGTCGGAATAGAGTGCTGAAAATTCTTCTTTAATTTGTTTTTCTGAGATCGAATCCCAAAGAAACACGACTAATACTTTTCAACTGAGTACTCAGTTGACATTTCGATTGTATACCAGTGACATAAAGGATCAAGCTAAGCAAAGATCTAGTCCAGATAAATTAAGTCGACTTTGGTTTTTTATTGTGTCTCTTTGTCTCACGTGTTAGTGCTTGCTAACGAGATAGTATTGTTAATCGTATTTCCAAGGAGGATGGAGAGCAGACCCTGTTACGATTACGTTACATTTAGTACACTTGTCTCATTCCGATCTATTGGTAAATTTGTTTGCACGAAAATTCCAAAACAAAGAAATAGCATCATGAAGCAAGTTACGTGCGACACAGTCGTGTACTCTTTTGTTTTCTTTTTATGCTGCGGTGTGGAACGTTAAGAACAGTTTCTAGTGCTGATAGTCGTGCAGTTTCCTTGGCATAAGTTAATGACAGACACAAGCTTACACGATTTCAACCAATGTTGATATTTGAGCTTAAGTAGATGGGGTTACCATGACAGCGTACCCAGTTTTTGGGAAAAAAATATTACAATGGTACTTTTGAAATTTGGACATATCTCGAAAACGGTCCATATGATTGTAGCAAAAATTAATTTCTAAGGTAATTTTGTCATTTCTAACTTAAGTTAAGTTTTTGTCTATATTATCGTACGATGTATTTTTAAAAAAAGTATTTTTTTTTTTAAATTTGGTTTTCTTTAGTTTACGGGAAAATGACACCAAAATACATACTTAACTTAGAGTAAAATTGATGTTTCCAAAATCATTGCGTCCTTAATTTTCAATTCGAAAACGATAATTTTAGAAACTGCTCATATCTCAAAAAACCCATTTTCGAGTTGGATTAAACTTTCAAAACAAGTGATGCCTACATCCCAAATAATATTTCATACTCAATTTTCACCAAAATAGTTCAGCAATAGTATTTTTCAAACTAAATATTGAAAAATTTGTTACTATTTTCTCTTCATAATTTTACAAAATCTGCTCTCACGATTTTGATCAAAATACATATGTAGGATAACAAAATAATTCTAATTAAAATCGCATACTTAGTTTTTCTCAAAAACTGCGATTAAATCCGTTCCTTAATTGTTTCTCAAAAATGTCTTCCCAGTTCCCGATCTGTAAAACTCAATACCGTACACTGCCGATAAAAACGTAATTCCAACTACGAAAAACTTCTTTTTCGCAAATATTTCCCACTTCATACTTTTTTGTTTTTTTAACAAATTGAATATGCACCTTAAAAAAATTCCAACCACTTCCAGTTCACACAATCAGAAACTCCCCCTTCATTTGTACCCCAAACACGTCCATCGGCATATTCAGTATAGAACTGATTGCTCATGCAATTTCAAAAAAACAAATCCCTGAATTCTAACATAACATTTCTATGTAAGGATGTCAGTCTATGGCGAACTCTAATTCCAATTCCAATCATAGACACCTTAAACTAGCAGATCAGAAAACAGAAACCCCTCCTACGTGTGTCCTTGTATTCAAAAATCTTGCAAAGTGTAAGAGCTTATGAAATAAAGAGGTGTGATTTTGGTATTCAAAGAAAAATGTCATTTTTTTGAGATAAATGATCGGATGTTTATTTCATAATAAAGAGGAAGGTTAATAATGAAAAACAACATCAGCCAAATGGCCACCACGAGCACGCATACAGGACCATATCCTTTTCATGAAATTTTCCATAACCAAATCGCAAAGTGGCTGCCCTATGTCCTCAATAGCCTCACGAATTTTATCTTTGAGATCTTGATTCGACGCTGGGCTGTTGGCGTGGACCTTATCTTTCACGTTGCCCCAAAGGAAGAAGTCGCAAGGTGTTAAATCAAAAGATCTCGGTGGCCAATTGTGATCACCTCTTCGAGAGATAACACGGTCCGGAAACTTTTCCCGTTAAAGATCAATGCTTTCGTTGCTTGCGTGGCACGTAGCGCCGTCTTGTTGAAAGTAAACGTTGTCCAGATCAATACCGTCCAACTCCGACCATAAAAAATCATTAATCATCTCTCGATAGCGCAATCCATTCACCGTAACTGTTGATCCAACCTCATTTTCGAAAAAGTAAGGTCCAATGACCCCGCCCGACCATAAACCGCACCCAACAGTCACACGTTGAGGATGGAGAGGCTTCTCAACAATAACTTTTGGGTTTTCCGAGCTCCAGATGAGACAATTTTGCTTGTTGACGTAGCCACCGAGGTGGAAATGGGCCTCATCAGTTAAGATGATTTTTCGATGGAATTCCGGATCATTTTCAAGCAAAGACACGATGTTGTTGAAGCGTGTATCGTTCCATTTTTAGTAGTGGCGTGGTTTCTACTTGTCAAATGTTAAAGAATAAAAGCTTCAAAAGTGACAGCTACCGAAATAGCAGGTCATTCACAATAACACCTCTCATTGGAAAACCCTTTAGTATAGAAGCCGCTTGTAACCAGAACTTGCGACAGTTGCCTGTTACTGACAGCTTCAACTTTTGAAAACTTCTCATTTTTATTTGTTATATCAGATAAATAAGCCAAAAGTGATTTTATTTAACACCATTCCTATATTTTATGCACCGTCTTTTACCTACACACATATTAAAATAAGAAAACAACCAACCAAACTTTTGATGAACGAGAAAGTTTCGTTCGATCCAGTCGTGCACTTTATTTTTTATTAGATATTAGTCATAAAAAGACCGACATGCAGACCGACTGTAACAGATAATACCTGATCAGTGTTGACTATTGCATATCAAGAGTATGTGAGTTTATAACTCATCCTACTTTGGGAAAATATTCCTCAAACGTGAGATACGGTGGTAACCGAATTAATTTTACATTTTCTTCCGCCGAACTTTTTTAACCACCACTGGCCACTACCAATTAACTACGCCGGATATTAACTGCGAGTTCTTATAAACATAGTCCTTTGCTGATGTAATAGACTTCTACAATTTCCACCCCTGTGGACAGTTCACTTGAATCCCTACTTTAATTGTGCCACGATCTAAGGTGCTTACAAAAAATTGCGCCAATTTCAAAATCACATGTCATTTATAGATTGTACAGGAAAAACGTGAATTCGTGAATGACTTCTCATTTTGCAGCACACTATACGACAGACTCACACTCGAAAATCAAGTATTTTTCACAGCCAGCGGCTTGAAATTAATTTTCCGCCGACATAGAAAAGAAACATATCCTTACCCCACTACTGCGACTGTTGAAAAAACTTTCAATTTCAATTTCATCGTGTAAACAGCATTGCGTTGTGTCATCATCAATATAGGCGGGCGCGCGTTCAGTCTAAACGAAAAGTTTAGAACATTAATATAGCTTTGTCCATTGACTGTAAGCAGGCAACACACTACACTATAACAATTGCACTGCGTGTGTACGGCGAGAGCACACTCTTTCGCGTTAGTATCCTTCACTGTACTAACAACGCACCAGAGCAACCGAAATCTCCACCTCCGCAGTTCCACACCTCGTTTCGACGGGAATATCCTGTTTCAGTTCTTTCAGAGTGTACTATTGTCGCAGTCGTCTTCGCAGCGCCGCCTCGCCACGACGATGAGGAGAGATATCCTTTCACACACAACAACACCAAACAACGTGGTGTTTGTGTTTTGGCTTTTGCCTTGTGCTCCTTGCTGTCAGTTGAATGTTATAAATTTTTTTTGTTTTTTTGTTCCTCGTTCACCATCGTCGTTTCCTGCTCCGACACAACTCTGACTAGCGCAAGTGAAAGTTGAAGCATACACCCACCACCCCCTAAGAAAGGCAAACGCCATAACAGAGTACAAAAAAAAAAGAGAAAAAAAAAACACTCAAAACGAGCCCCAAAAGGAAACCTCCTAGTCTACTACCTTTTCGAGTCGATTCAGTCCGACTAGAGTAACCAGGTTGGAAGGTCGACTTCGACAAAGGAAATTCTTCGCCGTCGGACGCGCGACACGACTTTACTCGTAACAAAAAGAGATGTGTGCCATTCGGATTTTGAGCCCATCATTACGCAAGCATACTACGCAAGGGAGGATCTTCTAACTTCAAAGAAACGTTGGTCGTGTGTGCATGTGTGTACAATGGTGTGTATTTTTAAGAAATGATAAGGATTTCAGCAAACACACGACATCAACAGCACAACATCCTTGGATAAAAATAAATTAATTACGTTTCGTGAGTGAGTGTCTGTCTAGTGGAATTATGAGCCTTAAAAAGTGTCATCGAGAAAGCCTACTATCTACCGACGAGATCTAGAACTCGAATTAAAAGTGAAACAATTGCAGACTAACGCGCGCGTTTTCAATTATCTAATCCAATGTCTTTGAAACGTTTGCCGAGTGTTGGCCACTTTAACGGCCACTCAAATCATCATTCGCCGACTGCCACAACGACTGCGACAACGAAAACGGCAATATCGGCAACGACTATGTCCTTTGCCGCAATTTCGACTTATAATCAAAATAGTGACGATAGCTACTCACAAATTGGCGGACTGGGATTACTTCATCAGCAGAATTTAAGAAGTGGTGCGAATGCTGTCATCGGAGGAGGCATTGGTGGCGGAGCACCTGTTATGGGTGGCAGCAGCGGTAGTCCTGGTGGGCCCAACAACATAAATGGAAATGTTAACGTTCTCCTTGGATGGTGCGTATACAAATTGTGTGTTTCAGCTTTTTATTTGAGTTGACTCATTGAAATGTCTTCATCTCGAAATAACTGCAAAGAGGTGGCCAAAAAAGGATTGCCAACTATTTGGACACTTGATTGTGCTGGACTCTTGATTTAGCAATGGCACTAGAAATTTCATTCGGAAATGAACTTGAATTAATGGTGGATTTTGCTGTGGGAAATTATTTGAAAAGTTTTTAATTTCTTCTTTTTTTGCCTCCAAACGGTCAGGGGTGAACGTTAAATGCGCGTGATGTGGATAATGTGCTCGTGCTATTAATGTGAAGCGATAGCGGGGAAGATAGCTAAAGTTGTGCACGAACGAACTTGGTGTTATCGATTTGAGGCATTTTCCACAATTTAAGGGTGCTACCTATGTGGAAAGACTTCTTTCGTTTTCGATATTGCAGATCGGTTTGGGTGATTGCATATCCGTCAGTCCTTGTTGAACTTGCTTTTAAGAGAGTTCGATATGCGTGACATGCATTTTTGCATTCACTACCGCAAGTTGGATGGCTGAAAGGAGGTTTTAAGTGTGTCCGTAGGTTTCGGAATTACCAATTACGCTGAGAGGAATTTCAAAGTGGACTTCTCACGGTTATTCATATAATTCTATGAACGGCTGAATCTCATGGTCGGTGAAACATTTGAAATGAGAAGAAAAGGGGTTGACAACACATCCATTCTCAAAAATCATTCACCGTATCTATGCAATGTTTCGTTCTCGAAAACAGTTTTACCGATCGTTAACTTTGACTTGTCTTCCGAAAAATACGTTCTCCCATATTAGGCCCTATTTATAGCCATACGTAAAACGAAACCGTAAACATTTTCTTTTGCTCTTTTTGACCAATTAGACCTAATGATTGAACTCAATCTTGGTTGCTTACGAATTATTAAATTAGTCTAGCAAAAAAAAAAAAAAACAAAGAAATATTCTTAAAATTTTCCAGAAAAATATTTCATTCATTTTTCCGTACGAAAAAACTTTTCTGATCAACTTCTCCGTCAATTCCACAAAATCAATCCAAATCATTCCACTGAAATATTTCATTTCTTTACTGTTCCATCTGTCAGGTTTTTTTTTTCCGATGGATTCCCATCAGTGGTGGTTGGTTTGTTGTGGTTGTTTTCGCAGGGAAATTTTTTTCGGATAGAATTTCTGCTACGACCGCCTAATCTAAAAAACCTCATTTTCACACTGTTCCAACTTTTTCGGTTGCATTTTACGTATAGCTATAACTAGGGCCTTGTGTAGATCATAAAGTGTAAATCAATTGAGTTTAAAAATGGCTAGAAAATATGATTGTTAAATAGTTTTTCCGTACGTGGTGGTTGATTGTTCCTTATCGTTTTCGTAGGGAAAAGTAAATGAATTATTTCGAAAATTTAAATCATAATTCATAAACACGACGATCTTCGAATGCGCTGTCTATCCTGTTCTAAACAATTATAAAATTTGCAAGAAAACACAAGAACGATAAGATTTAATTTGTACCGACACCAAAGTGACAGTTAAATTTTCTGACATGGTTTTTGCTATGACCGCCTAAACGTAAAGAACTCATTTTCATACTGTTCCAACTTTTCGGTTGAATTAACCGTATGGCCTATATGGTTATGCCTGAGGCCTAGTTCAGAAAAGTGAAACAAGTCGTTTTCATTTTTGTTCTCTTCCATCTAAAAAAAGTTTCTTGCAGTTGGTTTTCTCAGGAAGATGTTGATTTTTTGTTAGCATATTATATCTACAATAACCCTTGCGTAAAATGTTTAATTTTTCTACAATTTCGTGCTATTCTACTATTTTATACTTTATAAAAGAAAGTTGTTGTGTTTTCAATGTCAGTGTTTCCATAACTCAATGACGCTTTGTTTTTGTGTGGCCAATACGTTCGTTAGACAATACTATAGTTATAGGAATTATAACGAAGCATAGTTTACTTTTTTATGGCGTTTAAACGTATTGAATCCATTAAAATATGTCAATTATTCTTAAACCTTAACTTCTTCTGAAAAAAAAACTATTTAAAAATATGGCTTGTTCCAGTGAACATTTTTGTGAAACATTGATTGTTATCATCAAGAAAATAGAACAAGATTATTTCACTAAAACGTCACTTCGTGTCCATCAAAAAAAAATGTTCCATACTTCAGTCGTAAGTTAGTTTTCTTTCACATTTGGCTGATGTTAACACATTGCGGCCTCAGTTATAGTAGCCATAGTACGTAAAATGCAACCGAAAAAGTTGGAACAGTATAAGTGTGAGTTTTTAACGTTTGGCGGTCATAGCAAACATTCTGTCAGAAAATGGAGCACCTAAGAAAACGATTACAACAAACCAACCACCACTGAATGGATTCCATCAGAAACAAAATTCCTGACAGGTGGAACAATAAAGAAATAATATATTTCATTGGAATGATTGTTTTTTTTTTTTTGTGGAATTAACAATTGACTGGCAGATGGAGCAGTAAAGAAATAAAATATTTCAGTGGTATGATTGGGCTTTTTTTTTTGTAGAATCCACTGAGAAGTTGATCGGAAGGAGTTTTTCGTACGGAAAAATTAATAAATAAGTTTTCTAGAAAATTTAAAGATCGTTTGCTTATTTAGTTTTGGATATAAATACTAACTTTATAATTCATTAGCAATATTTAAAGACCAAGATTGAGTTCAACCATAACGTTGAAGGGGTCAAAAAAAGCAAATTTGTACGGTTTCTTTACATATGGCTGTAACTAGGGCCTTGCGTAAAGTAAACTGTTTGGTGTTCGTGCTTGTTGCTGAATCTGTGTTTTTTTTTTGCGCTGTTGCAAATAAGGGTCAGCACAAATGCAGTTATTTTTGAAACAGAATTTTGACTGAAAGCGATCTACAGTGACACTTAGGCCACCTACGCAAATGCGATTTCCATCGTACGATGCGACTTGAATCCGCGATATTAATAATCGTTTTAAGTGTCCATCCCAAATTTTTCGAACTCACAATGGCGAAATTTTCAATATAAAATTACCCATTGTGACCTACAAAATATTTATGGTGCAGGTTAAAAATGATTATTAATAAGGCCCAATGTGTAGTGGGTGTCCTCTGCTCTCGTTGCAATTAATTAAAATAATATCCACGTTAACCACAAAAATGAGTCTAACTTTAAGCTTCTCCCAGTGAGAGCATCACTTCTAGACCCCACTGTGCACCTTTAGTTATCATTTTAGGATTGGCACCGCTTCATGTAAGCCATCCGCACAATTCACAATTTATTTGTTGTATCCTTGCCTTCTGGATTTCGTTCGTTTGAATTAGGGAAATTGCCGATAATTTATGTTTTACGCTCGCTGCACAATCAGAAACTCAGCCTAAAGGGCAGGGGGATTGGGCTTGTCAAAGCGGTGGACAAGAAATATATCATTAAGCCTGATGGGTGCTTAAGACTTCTTTTATATTCAATTTAAATGTTTCTTTTTATCATCATTACACACTCTGTGTATATTGTATGAGATTGTTGATATTTGAATAACCGCTCCTTGAATATGGGAACGATTATGCGATGACAGCTCCTTGAGTTTCTTTTCATCGAAAAAATTCCAATTGAAACGCAGTCGCCAAATTATGATGATCTATTATATTACACATTCGCTGTCATTGTTGTTGGTCTTCTTTTTTTTGTTGTTGTTGTTGTTGTAGACTCATACTTTATGTCGCGTACTTTATGGCAGCACACGCAGCAGTGCTATTCTGATGCCTAGGATAGGGTACAATTTGCATAAAGATCCTTGTAATGCGGATGTGTAAATTTATTCAATCGTGCAGCGAAAACTACCTCCTCACGATGTAGACTCCACCTCAGAGCGGAGCTCTCATTGGTATATATACGTAAATGCTCTTAAAATGATACGTTTTATGGTTTTGATTTTATGTAGCGTAGCTTAGCACGGCAGCTACCCAAGAAGGGTCTCGCTTTAAGTGCACTGACGTATAGGGAGGAAGAAGCCATCGTTAACTCGAATTATCCCATCGAATGTGTGAAGAAGTACAAGTGGCATAACAAAGGACACATTTTCCGTTCATACACAAATTAGACTAATAAATTGGTTACGCTTGAGTTAAGTAGGTTCATGTAGCTGGGAAAGTTTTCTCGAAGCCCAATTATCGGACTCAATGTTTACCAAGGATTTTTTTTTCTTAAGCAACACTTTTGGGAATCGCATGCAAATTTACTATTAAAATGGTAACATAACCTATAAGCTATAATATATGTGGGCAATAAATTGGAACGTTTTACAACACCCATGGAGATGTGCACATGGAACACTTTTGAGGAAATGGGATTCTATTTTGGTCGCCGAATCGATCCTGTGTCATGAAATTTGCAGCAGTCTTAGGCGAAGTACGCACATGCGATTATACCGGCGCAAGACTACCCGGTCGCAACAATTTGAAAACGTCACTTTCAATGTGAACGAGTGCACCTGAACGTTTGAAAATTCAGTGTGACAGCAGTCTGAGAGGAGCTATGTTTCCGTGTTGTTTGATTGGTGTGACGTTGATAGAAATATTATTTCATTTTATAAAGTTCTAATAGGTTCATTCGTGTACGCGATTTAAATCGAACGTAATCGATATGAACCAATCGCAATCGGACAAAGTCTATACGGGTTCTCATCAAAAATGACAAAAAAAGAGATAATTAGTAAAATACCGAGTAACAAGTAGTTCCTCTCTGGGCTCGAAACAGCTCAGAGAATTTCAACAGGCAAGTACTGATAAATATGTCAAATGCAAAAAGTTCACAAGAAACAAAATCAAAATCTGTCTCAAAATTCAATTCCAAAGTAAAAGAAACTCTGTGAAATGTTTGATATGTTGCAAAATGGCATGTTTTATAATTATTTGTGATATGGATTAGATGTCAAAGATGAAAGTGGCTCGCAAAGTAGCTCGAAGTCTCTCCACGTACTTTGGGTTATTTTTTCAGCTCTCTGAGAGAGTTTCGCTCAAATTTTTATGTTTGACAAATTGTTAGTGTTTGACTCGGGAAAGTACGCGAATAGACCTAATAAAAATCTGTGTGATTTTCGCTTTATTTTCTTCGATTTATTTTTCTATACAAGATTATTCTTGTCCTTACACTTTTTTTCTGTCTTGGCGAAAGTGAAGTTGGCTCCCATCTGAATTCGAGCGATGTCATCTGTTTAAGCGAGATATCAAGCTGCTTAGTCTAGATCTACCGACAGATGGCGGTGTACTCACCTTGAGGACAGGACCAGCCGCACACAAATTGAGACAGTTATAGCCAGTGAGTGAGGTGGCTTGTTAAGGACTATTCACATGAGAGCGAATTCCGAACTGCGAACAAGCGAATATTCGCAGTTTCTGACATTTCGTTCACATAAAAACTTTATGCAGTCGCAGGTACCCGCGAATTAGTTTCATTGTTGTAGGTTAAGTTCGAACGAATTTTTCATTCGCGGGTTTGCGGATCGCGACTGTTTTATGTGGATTGTAAGTGTGACAGTTCGCGGCAAGAATGTTCAATTCGCTAGAAAATTGTTGTAATTGTAAATTTAGCTATTGAAATCAATTGTGACGCAGTTTTTTTGTAGATTAAATGTAAGATTAATTAAATATAATGCTTTTGCAGTAAAAAAAAAGCAATTTTGAATTAATAAATACAGCTATATTGATTTCGAAGTTCGCGCTCATGTGAATGGTCCTTTAGTTTATAGGTTATGGAACACCCCTGTCTGTAAGCACCATGTTAATAAAATTTTACAGGTGAAAGTTTAGCCGTCGCTACGAATACATCACGTCGGTTTGGGAGTTTTCGAGTCATGAACCACTTGTTTTTCAAATTTAAGGACGTTTGTATTTCTAGTCTACTAAGTCTGACAATCTCTCCAATTATCTTTTTGGGTTGGCCCATATCGATCACATGAATAATTTCCCAATTGGCGCTGACGCTGAGAACTTAATTGACGTAAGCCAACTTGATATCCAAACGTCCCGACATCCAACATGTTCGAAATGGTTCTTATGTTAGCGAGTGAACCGTCGAAGGGCACTTTGGCTTTTCGGGGCTTGTGTACCTCCTAATGGATAAATAATACCCACAGAGATAGCACACGAACTTTTTCAGCTAAGGAGAGTTGTATTTCAACTACTTCTACAAACCCAACGTACACGTGGTGCTGTTATTTCTGAGCTACGTCATATACGGCCTACTGAGGAAATAAATTCTGCTACAAGTGTGGGTTCAACTTCCTCTGTGCCAGAACTTTGTTAATTGAAGTAATTTCAATAATAATATCCTTAATTGAGGTTACAATGGCCATAAGAAAAGATCCACCCAATAACAAGTACAGCTGAATGACACAGCTCATTCCACATTTCACAAGAAACAGACACGAGAGTCCACGACATCGAATCGATAGGAACAAATTAGTATATTCTACAAATATAGTCTCATAACAACACACATAGCGATGCACCGCCATTGCTACCTCGGGCAAATCACCTTATGTGGATAATTTTAATTTCGAAATATAGACACGAAGCCCCTTTTGCGGTACGAACACGCAAACTGAACTAATGGCCTCTCCCTCAGCCCCCACAATCTATTGATTACTATTTTTGTTTTACTTTCTACCGAAGAACGGGACTGCTAACCTCAAAACTCACATAACAAATACCCTAACCTTCGATTTTGAACCCACACCAAGGCAGGCGGCTGACGGAAAGACGACTAAGTAATCCACTTTTGATTAGCCATGATTTCGGTTTCGAATTTCATGGCAATTGCGGTTCATTTGCGCAACGATTGCGTCGACTTTGACAGTGGCATATTGTCACCGTGAATTTAATTAAATGCTAATCTTTTGGGTAACATTAACACCACCTGCGCTGTTCATACGTATGTTCGAGAAAACGATATCCTGCGATCCGCCTTACACCAATTCGATTGCCAATCAAGCGAATGAGATATTCGAAATTTGCATGAGAAAAGGTGGACAGGTTTATAATGGGCCGTGGAGGAAATGTTACAATTTCACATTGAATGACGAAGCAGAACATACGAGTATATAGGAAACAAAAAAAGTTGAAAACAGAAAACACATTCCTCACTATCCTTGTCCTCGGGCGCTTCATGCGAACATAGACACCTGTGGTCTATTATGTGTTCGAAACAGAGGGTTGGCGATACCGGGAGCGCACATATGTCGTCGTGGTATAGACGGGCGTGCTCTTAAACGTGCGTAATAAGTTAAAGTGGAACACGTCCATATATAGAGCTATTAGTTTCATTGTTCTTAAAATACCCACCCACTGACACACTAAAGAGTCCTGTGGATTATAGATTCCTTTTGTTCTGTCGGTTATTAGCTGAAAATACATTTTACTAATAAATGTTTTATGCCTTTTGTGTGTTTGCAGTGCTATGCTGTCTGTGGTGACAACTGTGTTGTGTGTCGTTTGCTACTGCTGTCACCGTAATATAAAGAAGCGTACCGAGGCCGCATACCGCCAAAGGTGGATGGATAATGACGCTAATATGGAAATATACAGTGTGGAGCAGGTGAGTGGATAATAAATTTAGTTATTTAAAGAAACGTATGTGGATTTTAATTTTATTGGTGGAAAGGAAGGCGCGGGGTATCCTTAATTATTACTGCCTGCGGTGTATTCAAAATAATGTTGTTTTGCTTGGAGGACTGTCCGTGAGTGTCTGAGTTTTTGTCATTAAAAAAAAATGTAATAAATATCACAGTGATGAGGAGGGTTACTGAAGGTCGTTATAAATTCTGTAACCAGTAAGAGTTGACGTCGTGGACTGTGTGAGAACGATTTTTTATAGCGTGTTGTCATTATTGAGGTTATGCAATGCAGTCACACTTACACACAACGGCATCGAGCGTTATATGACAATGGTTTAGTCAAAATTTTGCGTTCAGTCTGTCGTGATTTTCTTTAATTCACGTTTTCCACTTTCTGGAAGCAAAACCCTGATTTTGGCGAATTGCGTTTGACACGGGTAATATTCAAACAATTTAGTCGTTTGGGAATTAAGAATGATTCCTTTAATTTCAAGGCTGCGATCGCAATCATAAAACCAAGTAGTTTTATGTGGGTTGTAAAACGAAGGAGGAAAATAGAGACCGGTTTTATTTAAGTCCGGACGGGCGAACCATTAATCAGAACACACAACTGACTATTTTGTACACAATTCCCTGAGCTCTATACACAATTTAGATAAAACGAGCAGGTATTGTGAATCATGCATAATAAAAGGCAAAAACGACCTCTCTCCTGAATTAACAAAAAAAAATAGGAAAATCGATCGTCTGAACACACTCATAAAATTAATATGAATTGTCAAATGAAAAAACAACGTTGAAAGCTTAACAAAAATGGACACGATTAAGTACATATCTTGTTTAGTAAGTCTGATAGCTGGCCGACTTGATGTGTCTCAGTTTCAATATATCGGTCACAAGTACAGCTTTTTCAGTCGACATGAATATGAAGGATTAATCGGCAATGCATTTGAATTATTTGCCTCAACGCTGAGTATTTGCGTAAACTCTCAATGCATCCCGATCCCGTACCTTAATAGTCAACAAAAGCATAGCATACTTGCTCAAAAAAAATGTATCCAGCCTTCTTCACATCTGAATGAATCTTGTGCATTTGCCAATGAAATGATTTTGAAACAATTCGACAACGTCAACTTGCTGCCTGATTCATGCTGCATTTACAACACCACACATTTCCAGCACGAAAGATTACAGGAATGAACAATACTAAATAGCTGTGTGACTGAAAGGGCAGCATTAGAGGTAACGCAAAAATAAGTGACGTATTTTGGTCGGCCATCTTGTTCACGTGGTCGGAATTATGGGAAAGTCCAGCATGTTGATATTTTTATAGCGATGGCTTAAGAAATTTCGCTTGAGCATAAAACAAAATGACTTCCGGAAGTGATGAACGCACTTTTATTTATTTATTTCGCATAACTGATTGATGAATTTTTGGTTAAATTTACTGACTCTTATTAACACTTCAGTTCACATGTTTTAAATAAGAAATAGAAATGTTTTCAAGTGACTGCAGGATTGTTGGTCGCCGGAACAAGTTTTTATTTCCTTCTTACGTATCTATAATTATGGGTAGCACATCTATGACACTTTAGGCGTCTGCTTTGTGATCCCATTCGAACGCCTTTATTAGCATTGACTGCGGCCAAACGGATCTCTCTGTCACCCGCCTCGTGCAAAAATGCACGAGCTTTTTTGAAAAGCAATAATTATTTCATTACAAGGGCTTTACAAAAAGCTTTCATATAGCTTTGAGTATGAAATCGTAAACAAAGAACATTTCCAAGATATGTCTGGAATGGATTTATGCTGAACGAAAAATTTTATTTGTCGCTAACCTCACTTTTACTACCTAACGCATACACTGGAGATCTCAACAAAATCCCGACATTCTTGACTAGATTTGTCGGTCACCCCTCTGTACATCAATACTTCACACTAAAAACTGTTCACCTGATCAATATGGACACATCATGTGCAGCTAGCTGTCATTTATGACATTTTGAAGACATTTCTGTCTTCTATCTTTCATTGAAAAAGAAAATTCCCTTCCCAGGTCAATTCTTAACACGACAGGAGAGTCCGGACCATTTTTAAAGAATTACCCTGACCTCACCAAACACACTAGCCAAATGTCAGATTGAAATGTTTGTTGTAAATTTGGAGCTTTGCGATCCGAACATATGCAATTATGAGTGCAAATTGAAACGTTAATAGAAATATAAGTCATATTTACTGTAGAAACAAAAAAAGTGAAAACCAAATCTGTGGATATGGTATCTACCAGCAAAAGTGCTCCAACGAATTTCACTGAAAAGAGCAATTCTGAATTCCGGGGCAGTTCTCTCGGATCTTAAATGTAAAACGCCATTAGCGAGTTAATGTTTTAAAAGTCTCCAATAGAAAAAGGTCGGAAGTTTGATTTGAGACAAATGTCGTTCGTGTTTTATTGCCTTCACTTTTGAAACAAATATTTTAAAATTTTTCTACTAATTCCGTGTACAAATTCGAGCTTCTACGGAAAGATTTGTGCCAATTAAAAACTAACCTCGTCTTTTTTTTTGGTGAGTACTGTAAAACATTATCGAACTGAGGACTCAAGAAATAAACCCCACAAAAGCCTGTGACTTGTGAGTCATCACAGAAGGCAAAATCGGTGTAAGTGTGAAGTTACTCTAATAAAAATTTTATTTGAGTTGCATTGTCGTCCTCCACTTGGGTAGTAGACAACATTCTTCGCAATAAATTCCCGAAGTAAATTGTTGCGGGATTGTGAAATTATTTCGAAGCGTTATATAGTGCTCTTCCTATTCTAATTGAGATACTGGCCTCTTAATTGTATTAACTCAGGTTAATAGTGTGTTATTCACAGATGCCTTCATCCTGGCAATATTATAATTAATGTTCGCTGTCGCGTTGGGTTCATCAATAAATACGTTGGGGCCATTAAGTCACACTCACACAACAAACGTAAAAAAAAAAGATAATTCTTCACAAAGTCATTATGAATGGTTTTTGCAAAGTCATATTTGTGTAACCCGATTACAATGAATTGCGTGGCACTTTTTATGCGCCCAATTGTCAGCACTTCGATTTTAAAAGTTATGTGTAGAAAGATACTATACAGAAACTAGCTTGACCGCATTTCGATAACCAATTCGACAGAGTTTATTTCCGACCAGATCCATTTCAGATCCATTTCCGTCTATGGGTGAAGGCGTAAATGTTTGCTCGCATTGTTCTGCCGATGATGTAATGTAAACGTAGTAGTAGTAGGGTGTTCTTTTTTTGAGGGTATAGAACTTTGAAATGGAATAAAACAAAGATGATTTTTTTTTTAAATTGACATGAAATTTTCTTTATTCGAAAGATAATCTTCGGGCATTATAATTTTAATATGATTTCTGACATATGACGGCTGGCTCGTACGTAGTCTAATCTGGAGGTCCAATTTTCGATGACATTTTCCAACATAGCCATATATCGGCAATAACGCGGCGAACGTTGTCCTCCAAGTGGTCAATCGTTTCGGGCTTATCGGCGAAGACTAGCGACTTCACATATTCTCACAGAAAATAGTCAAGCGGCGTTAAATGCACGCAAACCAAGATCTTTCCGCAAAATCTTCCATAAATTGGATGGAAACATATCCAATTCCTGTGCACGATGGCGGATAGACTGATTCGGGTCATCCTCTACGCTATGCTCTACAGCACCAATGACTTCTTCTGTACGCACTTTACGACGTGTCTGTGGATGCGTATTATCATTTAGAGTAAACGTGGTGCGATTAACGTTCCATAGTTGATCGAATTAATTGCTCTGATGGACGATTATCTTGAGCGTAAAATGGACGTACGTATTTCGAACAGAACCCTGATTTTCAAAATAGATTTGCACAATATGGAAGCGTTGTTCAGGCGTATTGATGTTGAAATGCAAAACCAAACTAAAAATAAATCACTTGACAGTTGACAAAATGGCCGCCAGTTAAAATAGTGTTGCCAGTTTAAAGTTCTAGACCTATAAAAAACACCCTTTAAAAAAGAGTAGTACCGACTTTTGGAAAACTGATTTGATTTTAATGATTTTCTTAAACACGATTTTAAGGAGACTGAATTTGATTGTTGATTTTTCGGGCCTCTGTAGAAGTACAGTGATACTGGGGGCAGATCAAGTTTCTGAAATTTTGATGAACAAAATAAGTTATTTTCTGGCCGATTTTTTTTTTTGTGATTATCGTCAATTTCATTACATTTGGGTGGAATGAACTGGTTGAAGCTTTCAAACTCGTTTTTTTGGCACTTGTTGCTAGTTTTGGAGGTCTGTCGTTCAATCGTACAGTCGACTGAAAAGTTACGTGATCAGGACATTGGTTGTTTTTTTTTTTTTTTTGTCTCTCTTATGGTGTAGTTTATTTATGTGTCAAACATTTTTTAGGAATTGTTATACAGTATTCCTGCGCAGTCCATCAATATTGTTATTGAAAACGCTTCTAGGTAATACCGCAAATGTTCCTAATAAGAGCTGTTTTTGCAGTTCAGGCGGTCACATTTCGGTTTCAAATCTTGGTACCATGTATAATGAGTTGAATTGATGGACACTCCCTACCAAATCAGAAGCACAATCAATTTGAAACACTATCACCACCTCATAACGATATCTTTCAGTGATTCCTTATCAGTCAGCGAATGACAGTACATTATTTCGGCTGACCAATAGACATACTAAATAAACACTGCATGTCTGGGAGAAAATATGTTCCGCACCAGCACAGGCGCTACTGTTTAACAGCGGATTAGCAAAGAAACACATGCCGCCGTCGAACTTTCAGGTTCTAAAAATCGAGGTAACGTTGAAACGATGTGTTGTTGCCGCTAATAAAATTTGCATACTGGAGATATCAAAAATAAATAATCAAAGTTTTACAAATTAACGAAAATCCAATAGCATTAACACAAGAAATGGTTTCCGTAAAGAAAATCATGCAAATCAGGCAGAACTTTTGACAAACACGATCTCAATGTATATTACGATTAAATTAAACAAAATCAATTCGTACGAATTTTTCTGACAAACATCCGAGAGTATAACTGTCTTTAGAGCTTCTCAATTAGCCGTTTGGAATCGGCATAAAATTGTAGATCCCTTCCATTCGTTCCAAAAATGAAACTCACACAAAACGAATGGTTGTGTGAAGCTAGGCCTTGGGTCCCTACGGACCTGTTGCGCCAACTATTATTATTATTATTAATTTAATTTAAATGCGTCTCACTGGGCCTTGCCAATAAAGATTTTTACTTTGGACTGTAAATTTTAGAAGTTCACAGTGGTCATACACATTTCGCAATTGTGAGCTTCCGTGTACTTAAAGTCGAGGCTAAAAGTTTATGGAAAATTTATTTTTACGAGTTCTCCAATTTTCTTTTAAAATTTTCCAATTTTCCAATTTTCTTGCCGCATGAACCTTCCTTAGGCGTAGACAAACACAACAAAGCAACCATAGCTCAAATCGGACGATCCGTTTTCGAATTATGGGCGGTCTTACGGATGTTACTTTGTTTTACAGAAAGATAAATCAAAAACACTAACAAATCCTTTATTAAGTTGTTATCACTCATTCAATGCATATATGATATACTCGTACCATACATGCAAGTTTGTAATGAAAGTAAACTTGCTCGTTTGAAGTTTACTTTGTATTTTTGGAACCTGCGTGCAGTTGGCTACTAGCAGTTCATTTATGTAATAAATCAGACGGCTGAGCACATTTTTAAACGAAGTTTTCGGTGGCAGGCTTTCTTTTAATACACAGTGTGATTTTAATCTTCAAAATTCCCTTTCAGCATACAACTTTCGACTTTCGCATCAGTATTTCACAGCACATTTGTTTTGATCTTTAAGGATTTCAGTTTATTTCCAAGTTTGACTAAAGAAATCTGTTTAAAAGGTTCCTCGTCAATTTACAAAGTCTGCATTGATCCACCGAGTGATTAAAAGTGGTGATCGAGCTCTATGAGTATTGGACATGTCAGTTCAATATTTATTTCCGTCTTGTTCTAAGTTTAGTGTGGAGTTTGACAGATCTACAAATCTCTTTACTAAGACTCGTCCAATCTGTCTTCGAAGAGCTTCATCCCCTCTATAAAATGATCATCTCACATTCGATGGTAGACCTGCGCCAAAAGTATTGTTGGTAGGCCGAGCAATATGGTTCTTAGAATCGCATTTTTTGGTGAAAACTAGGTCGTTTGATTGGCTGGATTCCTTTCACAAATTGCACGTCTCACCCTTATGGGCTTTCGCAAAACACCTAATTTCGATTTCGCTCTCTATTTAAACGCGTTAGATATGGTAGTAACCTCACTTTTTATTGCCCAATTAAATACAGTCAGCAGTTTCAGGTCACGCGAAAACAAATTTGCGGATAATGAGTTTTTGATTTAATCGTATCATCTCATACCTCGCCCATATAATTTGTAGGGGAAACGACTATTAAACAATGTAAAGTAGTAACTTACAGACATAAGAAAAAAAAAAAAACCATGCAGTATAAAGTACTGACGTAATTACACTGGATCCACACATCTTTCTTGCTCTAATGGGTACGTACCTTTTGATTAGCCCTCCCATTTGGATACTGTCGTCAACTTTGCGTTATGTGCTAATGACCTTTTTTGTGATCGTGTTGCATATGCTGCACATTTAGAGAGAACAATGACAGGATGGCATGGAAGTAATCCGGCTCAAGTCAATGTGAGACTGCATCAGAAATGCTTTTCGTGACATCCATCTATTAATGAAAAGATCGTGCACCTACCCAATTTCAGACGCAAACTTTTAAATGGATTCCTCTCTCCTTTTTCTGATGCGTATAGGTGTGGGAAATATAAATCTACATGGCTGGATCGCACGAAACTTGCTAAAGAAGTTTTTTTTACAAGTAAACACTTTAAAGTAAACAAAACTAGTACAGGAACTTGTATGTCATTACTGTTTAAGTATAAATTTAGGGACATAAAGAAGCGGGGCCTGGCCCAAATCGACCATCGCGTGGTGTTCATCAGTGCCACTTTACGTAGGGGAATACGGGGATAAGATAAGAGAGTTGTAACATTTAAAAATATGAGGGTTCCCCTTAAAATTTAGAGTCGCGTGAAAGAGAAAAATGTTGGTTTTGTATTCAAGAAAACAGTAAGAACAATTTTAACCTATACTCGAGAGAAACGACCGTTTCTGAGGAACAAAATAAAAGCAATAAAGGTCGCCAATATCAAATCAGAAAGGCCTTTTTAATTAATTTTCTTTAAAACAGATGGCACAAGTTTTTGTTATCATTTTTAATCTTTTTTAAAAAATGGCAATATTTTGACATCTTCTGTGGAGACTTTATTAGACTTTTTTGGTGAATTTTGTAGATTAAATATTGCTGTCCCTTTTAAAATAGGCTTGGCTCTGTTCCTAGCAAAATCGCAGGAGCAGCAACAAATTTAGTGGAAAATTTTACTTCTAGCCAAACTCTCTCCTACCCCAAAAGAAAATTATTCAAGGGCCAAAAATCACACGACATTGGAGGCTGTCTTGAAAAGAAGAAAGTGTTAGAACTAAATACAAAGATTATTCTATTAAATGAATTTAAGAATTGTACGTACAGCCGTTGCTGTCAGATAAGGGAGGGACCGGAAAAGGTTAATGTGACAGCTGGAAATAAGATGGTTATCGTAGTGGAGAGCTGGCAGTTGTTGTGGCTCTTTTCGGAAAGGGAAAGAGTGTTGCGTGCTGATTCGTCACAGGTTCATTTCGCGGAATTAAACGCTTATCGTAAGTTTCCTGCAATAAATTGTATGTGGCAGGCGCTATGTGTCATTTTGCGCCATCTTATTGAATCTACAGGTCTTCCACGTTTGTAACTGGGTAGAGAAAAATCATGAATATAGTGCTCTGCATTGACAGTAGACTTTTTATTTGTTAGTTAATGCGATCGAAATTTGTGACCAAAAGAGTTTGCACCGAATTTTAACGACTAGTGTCTGCTGACAGCTGATTGAAACGTCAAACGAAAACTAGTTGGTGGTGGGTGTGAATGCATCGACGAGTTTTCAACGAAAACACTGTTTTCGGCTCGGTGTGAAAAGCGTATTAGGCTGCAGTTGAGTGTAGTTATGAGAAAATTTGTTAAATCGAAGAATTGACACACCCGTGTCTTTGGGTTCGTTGGTCGTGGTAATTTAAACCGCAAGACCGAGATTTAATCGCTTAAATCATTCTCGTCCTGTATAGTAGCAAGTAAAAGAGGTCGCGTGGTGTTCACAACAAAGTGTCATCGTTGTATGCATTTTCCTCCGTGTTGGCGGTCTATTCAATTCGCTTAAGCTAAAGCCCACCTAGTCCTAGCATTATTTACTACTCAGCTTTACGCCAGATAGGTCCCTCTTCTCTAAAAAAAAATTTAACCATGTCCCTCTTTTAAATTCAAATTCAAACACACACACATGGGCGCATCGTTATCTCTATGCTGTCATCAATGTATGCCCAACTATCCATCTATGTGCTGAGCAAACAAATTGTCTAATAAAATCGAAATAACGATACTGCATCAAGTCAAACGTGCGATACAAATCAACCCAACAACCTGAAAAGCATATTTAATCAAGACTGTTACCAGCAAATGAACCTTACATTCAAAAATGAAAAGGTGAAAGCAACCCCTACAGTGATAAATCCGTTTATATATAGTAACCCTTCTCTGGCATCAACTCCTTGTGACTCATAACCCGCCCGCAGCAGTCAGAAACGAAGGACTCCACTCAGCAGGTGTGGAAAATCTCGTAAGGTCGTTGTTGTCGTCGCTCACTCGGTCGGCAATTAATTTCAAAACCGAAATCTTGCAGAGAGAAAGATGAACCTAGATCTGGTTTGTTGTATCATCCACCCCCTCCTCCGACAGAATGTGTCACCACGCCACTGTATAATTAAAAAGAATGTCGTCTCTCCACTAATTAAGTGATTTATGCCTGGAAAGAGGGTGTCTCTGTCCGTATCCCCTGCACCACCACACACCATTGCACAAGTTGATTTCCTTAATGTCTCAATTAAAGTCTTTATCTTTTGGCAACTCGTTACAGTGCTACGAGACATCTGGCCTCTTCATGGAGTCTTCGGAAGGACTGGCCGTACCGGCGCTGACACACGAGCCGCCACCCTCATACGATGCAGTTGTGGCCATACAGGAGGACAGCCAGGCGACCAGAATATCCCCGCCACCGGATTATCGGTCAATGAATGATGTATCAGGGCCATCGAACCCCGGTGAGATTCCCAAGTTCATTAGGGAGAACTATTTCCTGGGCATGCAGCACAAAAGGCTCAGTGCCCACTCGTGCTGTTCGTTGCAACGTGCAGAAGCAGAGAATCGATATCACATGGGGGTGGCTGCTGTAGTCCCTGCTGCCACATCTGGACGGTTTTGTATGAGTGCCTTAGGAAGGAAATCCCTGCTGTACACCACTGCCCGCGAGGGGAGACCCGTAAATCAACCATACTACCGGGGATGCCCGTTGTGTGGGAAGTTTCGTCACGACGACTCCATGTCGCTGTCGAGCGACAGTGGCCTAGATCAGCAGGTCTTAGCTGTTGATGTTACTAATGGGAACACTGCTGATAAGAACGCATGCTACTGTACGCCACTGCAGAGTCCAATAACTGACGATCGAAATAATAACGCTGACAGTCGCGAATCACACTTTGCGCTCGCAATTGATGATCGTAGGAGTGTGTGTTCATTTCAAGCAGTCGACGCAGCAAATTGCGAAAATACTATCAACAACAACAATAATGTCGAAGGAGACAACAATACGCCCACCACTGGCGCTGCATCTACATCGGCAGCGGCACCGTGTTCATCGGCGACGGCGGCCAACGCACTCGCAAGTGACAATCATCGTGCCGCCGACGATGTGACGCTCGATCTTGACTCTATAAATGACAACGGAATCATACGCTTGGACATGAGCAAAATTATCGATAAAACTGGACTACCTACTTATGAAGCGGCCTTAAAATTAGAATCTAGTGGTTATGTATAAGTTTTATAAGCAAAGCGGGGAGTTTTAAGCAATTTTCAAAATTGCCGCTGAGTTTTGTTTTTCTTGCAATGGGTTAGTTAGTTTTTGCGTTTTGTTGCGAATATTTGAAAGGACAAAGCATACATATCTAGCACTTTGTAGAAAACCGAAAGTAAGCGATTGTATTATGTAAATACAAGTGTTGAATGAAATAAAATTATATACACACGTGTTTTAGACAAATAGTTAAGTTATTATTAGGGCATGCACGATTCCAAGTAGCCACAACCAAATCCCTGGCGATGGCGACACCTAATGTCTCGAAGTATGTTGTTTTCAGAAACGCCGTAACCACGAGAATGCCCAAAACACATGTTGTGCTGAAATTGAGGACGCAGCGCAGTGCTGCAAGTAAAACAGATGTGCAGAAAATTGTTTGACATCCATTGCGTCGGCTAATACGGCAACTGTCATTCGTCGACTAAGAAGCTCATGTAAATGTCAAAAGGCGATGATGACAAATAGTTGAAAGTGCAATTTATTTTCTTTTGTGTTGTAAAGGTTTTCCAATGAGAGGTGTTATTGTGAATGACCCGCTATTTCGGTAGCTGCCACCTTTGAAGCTTTTATTCTTTGACATTTGACAAATAGAAACTACGCCATTACTAAAAATGGAACGATACACGCTTCAACAACGCATTGAAATTATTAAAATTCACTACAAAAATGTTGAAAATTTTGCAGTCACAGTTCTCCTTGTCCTTGTCGGACCGCAATACAGAAATTGGTGGACAAATTCGAGCTGCTAGTTAGTTAGGGACAAGTTAGTGATGTGAAGAATAAAACCCGTGCACGTCGCTCAAGAACAACTGAGAATATTGCTGCTGTAGCCCAAAGTGTTGAAAAAAACCCAGGTTTATCCACTCCTCGTCGTTCTTTGGAATTGGGCATTCCACAAACGTCATTTCACCGTATTTTGCATAACGACTTGGGTCTTAAGGCTTATAAAGTTCCAGAACTCAAGCCGGCCGATCATCAGCAACGCCAACAGCCCAGCGTCGATTCAAGACCTCAAAGATAAAATTCGTGAGGCTATCGAGGACATAGGGCCGCCACTTTGCGATTTGGTTATGGAAAATTTCATGAAAAGGATATGGTCCTGTATGCGTGCTCGTGGTGGCCATTTGGCTGATGTTGTTTTTCATTATTAACGGCACACCTTCCTCTTTATTATGAAATAAACATCCGATCATTTATCTCAAAAAATGCCATTTTTCACCATTTTATCACCTCCGCTTGAATTTTGCAGTACATTTTGAAATAGAGAAATGTTGCAGTGCTGCAGTGAGTGCAGAGTTTACGTCTGCCTATATCCATATAAACATGTGTATTCTAATCTCGCTGCGCAGTGAATTCTGGCACATGTGTTCTGGGGATTAGAGCTCACTGGGTGTTTGGTAGGTTCCACGAGTGTCTTACAAACTGCCATCCCCCAGCATCTTAATTCAACAATTCAGAGCTGAATTGTAGAACTGTATTCGCCATCTATTGCTGGCATAATTGCCAAATTTTTTCTGATTCTCAAAGAGTTTAAAATATATTTTTTGTGTTATTTAAGTGTAACCAACAATTTTTGTTACGAAAAAGTATTTTCATTCTGAATTAGCAACTATGTACTTTACTTACTTACTTAGGTGGCGCTACAGTTCGGGGTGAACCAGGGCCTCAACCAACAAGCCTCTCCAGTTGGCCCGGTCCTTAGCCAACTGCCTCCAGTTGCGCACTCCAAGTTGGTTGAGGTCCTTTTCTAATTGTGCACGCCACCTAAGGCGAGGTCTTCCTCTACTGCGTTGACCCTCTGGGTTGGAATCGAAAACTCTGCGGGCCGGATCGTTGATGTCCTAGCCATCTCAAACGTCCAATGCGCAGTTTTTTGACTAGGTCGATGTCGCTGTACAGCTCGTATAGTTCGTCGTTGAATCGTCTCCTCCGAAACCCGTCAACGCAAACGGGACCGAATATCTTACGAAGAATTTTTCTCTCGAATCGACCAAGGATATCTTCATCCGCTTTGGGAATAGTCCATGCTTCCGATCCATACAGCAGGACTGGGATGATGAGGGTCTTATACAGAGTCTCCTTAGTCTTTCGGGAGAGGGCCTTACTACACAGTTGCCTTCTCAGCCCAAAGAAACAGCGATTGGCAAGAGTTATTCTCCGTTTGATTTCTGATGAGATGTCATTTTCAGATGTTATAACAGAGCCAAGGTAGACAAAGTCCCTTACTACCTCAAAGTTATAGCTGTCTATTGTGGCGTTCTGTCCGATTCGTCGATGTTGGGTGTCCCTTCTTGTTGACAGCATATACTTGGTTTTGCCCTCGTTCACCGCTAAACCCATTGTAGCCGCTTCTGTGTCTATACTTGCAAACGCGCCAGTGACAGCTCGCTGTGTTCTTCCAATTATGTCAATATCGTCCGCGTATGCAAGTAATTGTACAGACTTTTGAAAGATCGTACCTCGTATGTTGGCTTGTGAGTTTCGCACAATTCGTTCAAGTATGATGTTAAAGAAGTCACATGACAGCGCGTCGCCTTGTCTAAATCCTTTTTTGACATCAAAGGTCTCGGTTAGGTCATTACCGACCTTGATGCAGCAGCCAGATTTCTCCATCGTCATCCTACACAGACGGACGAGTTTGGTAGGGATGCCAAAACTAGACATGGCTCTGTATAGCTCGTCTCTATAGATACTGTCATAGGCGGCTTTGAAATCGATGAAATCGATTAAACTACGTACTTTGTAAAGACTAATTCCACGTCGATCCGCATATGATATAGTTGAAATGTAGCATTTCACATGAGCTGTAAGTGGGCCATCAAAATGATTCATTTCTGATAACCCACATGGGTTTATTTGTGCCCACAATACCCGCTGCAAATTGTTTTTGTTTTTTTTTTTGTATTTGTTGGTTTGTTTTCTTTGTGTCGTATCACACTAGGAAACAGTTGTAAACAGGTCAGTATATGTATGAAATATGCTGCCCGGAGCAAAAGGGGTTATGCCTGACCAGTCGGCAAGGCTGACCGATCAGCTGAGACCAGCGAGATCACTGAGAACAATTGAGAAGTCTACAGGTAACCAGAAGTGAATTCGCCGCGAAGTTTGTTGTAGATTTCAGTGGGTGGGGTCGCATAACAACACCCTAAACTTTTAACGTAGGTTTCTAACCATAAAAAAAAAACATAACTATGAAAGATTAAAAGTTCGTTTTGGTAAAACAACTCCCGACAAGAGGTCCACAAAGCATGAAGAATAAGCGTTCCCTGAGCTCATTCATTGTACATTTGAAAATAAACTTGGCGCAGAAGATATGAGAATAGATTAACCAGCAAAGCGACGCAGCTAACCAGAAAGCGCAACTATATGTCAGTCAAGAGCTTCTTAATGAGGGTTCTACCGGCTTTTTTCTTCTCAAATTTCACATGTTCCACGTTATGCATCATGTGTACACTCACTCGACAAGGTTGCTGGGGCTACGGAGAATAATAAATCAGGTAAAAGGTATAATAGGGACTGTCAGTCAAAATGGAAACGCCAAACCAAAACATATACCATAAGCACAATATAATATACAATAGCACAACAAGTAACAATAATCCAAAATCAATAGCACTCGCATAATATGGGTCATTGGCAGTTTGGTGTTTGGTTCGACGCGCATATTTACTTACAAGCCTTAAGGTTGGAAAACAGAACAACAACAAGAAAAGGAATGGAACAAGTGTAACGCTATAGATTTGGGTAAAGGTGAAATGTACGATGGTTATGGATGTGGTTCATTGTCGGTTTTTTTCATCTTTTATTCTTGTTCTTTTGTGACACAAACATACTCGTTGTGCATGCAAAGGTTGGCCGGGTTCCTTTTTGTTTTGTGCAAGACAATACTTATGACCCACGGGCATTCGAAATGAATGCGTATTTCGAAATAAAAAATGTCGGCCATTCACAGTAATTTATGACAAAATGCGTGGTAATCAGTCATGCAAATTTTACGATTTTTTTTTAGCAAAAGTCGGACAATCAGCTAGTTTTTTGTTAAGAAAGTTGTGAAACGTTGCCAAAGGTAAGTTACTTTAGTGAATATGGTGATCACTCTGAGCGAAGGAGAAGATAATTTAATTAAAAAGCAACAAATGTTGCTCATCTAACGAAGTCTGCTTCAAGGCTAAAGAGTTTGCCATAATAGCCGTTCAAACTCCAAACTTCCTTGTTTAAGCCAAGGCACGAATATACAGAATGTACACCAATAAGAGGTGTTATTTTGGTATTCAAAGAAAAATGTAATTTTTTGAGATAAATCATCGGATGTTTATTTCATAATAAAGAGGAAGGTGTGCCGTTAATAATGAAAAACAACATCAGCCAAATGGCCACCACGAGCACGCATACAGGCCATATCCTTTTCATGAAATTTGCCATAACCAAATCGCAAAGTGGCTGCCCTATGTCCTCGATAGCCTCACGAATTTTATCTTTGAGGTCTTGATTCGACGCTGGGCTGTTGGCGTGGACCATATCTTTCACGTGGCTCCAAAGGAAGAAGTCACAAGGTGTTAAATCACAAGATCTCGGTAGCTAATTGTGATCACCTCTTCGAGAGATAACACGGTCCGGAAACTTTTCCCGTAAAAGATCAATGCTTTCGTTGCTTGTGTGGCACGTAGCGCCGTCTTGTTGAAAGTAAACGTTTTCCAGATCAATACCATCCAACTCCGACCATAAGAAATCATTGATCATCTCTCGATAGCGCAATCCATTCACCGTAACTGTTGAGCCAACCCTTTTTTCGAAAAAGTAAGGTCCAATGACCCCACTGGACCATAAACCGCACCAAACAGTCACACGTTGAGGATGGAGAGGCTTCTCAACAATAACTCTTGGGTTTTCCGAGCCCCAGATGCGATAATTTTGCTTGTTGACGTAGCCACCGAGGTGGAAATGGGCCTCATCAGTCAAGATGATTTTCCGATGGAATTCCGGATCATTTTCATGCATTTCAAGGACCCAATCAGCAAAGACACGACGTTGTTGAACCGTGTATCGATCCATTTTTAGCAATGGCGTAGTTTCTACTTGTCAAATGTCAAAGAAAAGCTTCAAAGTGACAGCTACCGAAATAGCGGGTCATTCACAATAACACCTCTGATTGGAAAACCCTTTAGATGTCTCCACTCAAAAAGAATTAAGAAAATCTGTGAGACGCCTTGCCCTTAACCTCTCGAGGAGGGTTAAACATATTACACAGCATTACAAGAGCTGAAGACCAGTGGCCCAGATGAGTGTGGTGAGCTCTACGAAGCTCCACGAAAGAAAGAACATCGCTTTCTTTATAGGAGAAGAGCGAGTTGAAAGGAATTTTTGCTATTCCAGGTAAAACGTTCGGGGGTTTTCCAAAATAGTAGTAGAGCCACAGTCGATGTTGAGTATTTAAAAAAAAAAAAAAACAATAAATGGGTTTCAGAAGGCTACATCTGTCAACTTGCGTGCAACGTTATTCCAAATGCATAGTAAAATACTGCCGCATTCCAGTACGTTACAGAAAAAAAAATCAAAGTTCGCCGGCAAACGTAACAGTAACAAGTTAAACCCACCTTCGAAACGATACCATTTCATCAACAATAGCGCAGCCAGTTGTTATTCACGTAACTTTACTCTATTGCATTATTTTGTGTTAGAAATGCACTTTTAGCGAAACGGCCTGTCACACACGAATGTTCGCTGGCATCGAAATTAAATCGAATTTTCAATGTCGCACTACACAGAAGCGCTAAACTCGCGATTATATCACATGGCTACACGGTGATTAATTATATCGAATAAAACTCAACCACAGACGACATTCGACGACCGACGACGACGATGACGGCAATATACTAGTTTGGCGGATCACAGCAAAGGGAAAACTCTCTGTTTACTGACACACCTCAGGCACTTGTATTATTATTATTGCTCTCTGTCTCGAGACTAAATGGTGCTAGATAGTAGATACACAACGGGACACTCGCGAATGAGTAAGTAAAACCTGCTAGTCGTAGCTGCTGAATCACATCCAAGTGCCTCTATGTTGGCAACAGTTCTGCCTACACCTCGACTCAAGTTAGTTGCTTGCGAAATGCTTGGATATGGCCAAGTGCTGAAGGAAGCCCTTGTAATGACGATTTGTGTCGGAGACCTGAGGGTTGATTAGATTGCTCATATTTATTTCAACTACCTTTTATGACATGTTTTTTGCTTTTTTTTTCCTTTCTTTTTCTATAAATGTTACTCAGGAGAGAAACTAAAAAAAATAAAAAATAAAAACATATCTTTCTCGCAGCAAATTGCCGTCTTATTTATAAACGTTGTAGACAGTTCTCGGTTCCTAATTTTAGAAATAACTTTGTGTGTTAATTTTAATTAGACTGTCACGGGGGAATATATATATATAGTACACCTGCTAGGGCATATTTCGCACGCGCCAGCGTACGTCCCCTGCTATTGGCTGAGACGGACGCATAAAGATAAAAAGTTATTGTTTGTAAGGTGGCAGCGGCGGCGGCACTGCGAATTGGCACTATTCTCAAGGCATTTCTTTGCATCTGTAGATCGACTGGATTGGGAAATTGTCCTGGCGTACATGAAGCTTTTAAATATTCGAAAATCTCTGAATGCTTCGATTTTGGTACGTGATTGTGATAGTTTGGCATTTCTGAATAGCTTTGTTTATTTTGAAAAGAAAATCATTGAATCTGGCCCACAGATGTGATAGTGGAACACAAAACTGTAGAAAGACTCGTCGCAAAATGATTTCATTAATATATTTGCGTGAAATGGCCAGTTGGCATGGGTAGTTTAGGAGAAAATCTTAGAAAAGCGATTTTAAAAACAAATCTCGTCCTTAAACCATTTAGTGGAACTTTTGGGCGACTCAGTATTGAGTGTATAAACGGTCTACTGCTACTTGTGGGTACATTAACAAGAGATACTCGGAAACATTGGTAATCTTCTTTTTAAATTTAATCTAGGACCGCATCGTTGCACTGATCATTTCCATGCACATAAACCAGGCAGGCTTAACAACACCACAATCGGAAACGAAAGCCCGGGCAGAGTTTTGTGTTCCGTTCGAATCATGAACGCATGAATGGAATGAAATGAGAATCGAAAGCGCAACCGAGCTTGACTTGACAAACTTATAAGCATAGATTAGGCGTGTTTTCTTGAGTATCTATCTCAGCAAATCAAAAATTACAAAAACTACATCCTACCTGACATTTTTGAGATTCACATTACCTATTTATACCAGCAGTTTACGTTAAATGATGTGTGTGGAAATATCTATTAAACTGCAAACTAAAAGTCGAGACAGACAACATTTTATACTAGTTTATACCACTCAAGGATTCGACTACTTTACTTTGCTTTGCGGAGATAGATGTTCAAAAAATACGGTTATTGAGTCAACAGTATCCGTGTCCTTATGACCCAACGGCACCTGCGGGCTGATGGTTATTCAGGTTGAGGACTGTGCAGTCGAAGCCCATGTCAAAAGGAACTATATAAATGAGAGAACTACCGACAATGAGCCTAATGAAACGACATCTAGACCCTGAGCGTTCGTATGCATTTTGAGTTTGACCTCACACTTCTGGACTATGTTGGCAGTTTAAATTAAAAATTATGTTCCGTGATTGCAATGGTAAGCAAGGCCTAGCAGGTAGTCAAATCCATTGAGTTTTACCTCTGCTCTAGACCAAAAAGTACATCCCAACCACAGGCTGTTCACGGCCCACTATATGCCCTCCTCGTATATGGACATCGAGCAAATGGGCAATAATGCTGCAGCAAATATATTTCCTTAAATTAATATACAAAGGAAGGTGATCCTTAGACCCATGCATATCAACTCTTTATTCGATATGCAATATACCTACATACTTACCTCCGGAATTTGATGCTCAACCCGAATTTTTTGATAGAAATGTAGGACACAGTGTTTTGCTAGCAAAGGCGCCTCAAAACAAATTTGTCACAAAAATTATAATCAAACTAGTCAACTATATGCGCAATTTTCCTTTAAACAACATCATATACCAACTACCTACATTAAATTGAAGTTATGTATACGAAATAATATTAACTCCAAGATTTTTAAGACCATTCCCTGTTTTGATAAGCCGCTGAGTTTTCTGGTAGCCTATGTACATTGCATTATTAGATAAGAAACTCTGTACAAAAAAGAGATCTTTCCACTTGTATATTCAAATAGTTTTGTAAATAAACACTGCATTGTAACAAGCCAACGCGCACAAATCGCTTTCAGTGTTATCGGTGACCTCACTGCCCAAAAAGTGCCATAGCTGATAATCAACTCCAAGCTGTACTTATCTCGCTTGTACTCAATATTTTTTTTAAAATTGTTCTTCCCAAGATGAGTTCGTGCATAATATTCAAATAGGACATCTGCAGTATGAGGCACTGCATCTGGTTAACACGCCAACCCATTCTCCCACCACCATGGTAACTTACAAGGTGACACACAAAAGGGGGTCATCCCATCCCACTGACCTGTGTCCTACAAATACAATCATTGTCGTTTGTGGAAAACACAAGAGTGGCAAAGACTACATCAGCAGCGCAATATGACTTACCCTCTTTTCTTGAAAGATCCTTTACATGTCCTAGTTTCGCCCGAGATTGAATTCCCCGATGAAGTATCCGTTTTCGAATTTATTTATGCACACTCGCGTGTATGATTTATCACAATGAAATGGATGAGTTTAATGTTACACTTTCTGGCCTATACTCACTACTCAATTTGGCAATTCTTTAATAGTTACTGCGGCTGCGGTATACCGAATATAAGGAGGTTTGCGGCAGGTTTACGCGAATACAATCCCAAAAGTCGGTAGGTACATGTGCCGTGTCGTATCAACCGTGTAAAAACGCTTTGGGATCTTCTTACCTCGCCGCATCAGCACCACGAACTTTATTCGTCAGCACAAATTTCAAGAAAAAATTAGCAAATTAGATGAAGGCAGTGGATTTCTTTTTGCATCAGTGATTAGCAAACAACAAGCAAGAGAGAAACTAACAAAAAAAAAAAAGTGTTTTGTGCGAAGAGATGCAAATATTTCACTAAGGATGCCAACAAAAATCACATTGAACACTTTGAGCTTAGACTTTGTGTGCTTATAAGGCGAGCCGAAATGATTTGGTGCGATTACTATATGCGTTTTCTTACAGAATATACTTTTACCCGAGGACAAACATAAAATTTGCGCTAATTATTTACTTTTCGACAATTTGCTTGACTGAAAGTGACGTCTAGTTAGGCACGAAACGATGTTTCATTTTTTTTTTTTTTTGTTTGACAATTTTACCCGAGGATTATGGAAATGGAACAATAATAAGAAAGTGTTCATTGCGATTCATTGTTCATCACCTCGAGGAATGCGATTGGATTCAATGATTTTCGGTGAATTTAAGTGGTGGTTAAATTTGAAAACACGAATAGTTTCCATAATTTAAATGAAAAGTAATGGTTCATCCGATATTTGTAAAAGAAACCTTAACAACTACTCTTGCTGGATGCACTGCTTCTGTCCTTTATTACATCATATGACCCGGTACTGTTTAATGTAAGTGAAACTAAATGTGAAACATAGTCCGACTTTTTAAAGACACCGACACTTGTCGGATAGAGAATCCAGAAATGTTTTTTAGTAGACTCTATAGAAATTTGTAAAAGCAGAGCAAATGTGACTGTTTCTTTGTCCAAGTCTGCTTATCCGACGATAGAGAAACGCGAAAAAGTGGGTCTCGCAATTCTGTCTTTATAAATTTACGACAGATTTGAGAGACTCAGTGCAATCCGATTTCCTGTTTTCGTATTCTTAAAATGTCCAAAACGTTGTTTTATGTGATAGTTAATTACTCCGCCTTTGACTTAATCAGGGTTATTATTTTATTTCGCATTTTATCATAGCAACAAATAAAATGTGTATTTTTATAGGTGACTTAAATAACTACTGTTTAAATTAATCTGAGTAGCTGTTACGAAAATAGTAGATATGACTCTAAATGTAATACAGTTAAATTATTTACTAATAAATTGTCTTGTAGAACTCGCACACATGCAAAATCTGTCTCATCGCATCGACACAAATGCGCCTACTCATTCTTTTTACTTTCGCCAATACTGTGCAAGTTTATGTATCTGTTCAACTAGCGCTGGCATCACAGCCGTTATGGAAACATCCAGCAGCGCTTGTAAATGCTGTACCGCCTCCTCGTCAGTCAGTCCCAGCTGCAGATTCTCTTCGACTTTCTTTACGGCCTTGTCCGGCTCGAGTGCTATATCTGGCACTGAAGCATCCACCATCAATGAGAATAAATTCAACATGACATTGGCATGCCGCCGCAAGTGCAAGTAGGCAGTATAGCATTGTTTGCGAAATTCATGATGATGCTCGGAAGTCACCCCACCCATCGCTTCGACCATTTCTTTGCTGAGTTTCATTGGGGGCGGCATCGGTTTTGGATCGCGTCCGAGAATGTATCCGAAATCGATGTGGAAAAGTTTGCCATTGGTCGTTAGAAGCAAGTTATCCAAATGACGATCACCGACGCCTGGTTGATCGAAAGAAACGAAATCATATATCACAACAATGGAGTGAGCAGAGGCGAAAGTGGAACTCACCTAAGAGGTATGTTATAACGCAATATCCAGCACAGCTTTTGATGTATGTATCCATTGTTTCAGCGGTGATGCCGTATGGTCCCGTTTCGCATGGATTGTGCTTTCTGAAGAAATTGTGAATGCTACCCTCTTTGGCAAGGACATCGGCGACTGTGTACGAATCGATGTATTGCAGAAAACCATGCTTGGAACTAGTCGCCAGAACTTTGTAGGGAGTAAGTTTAAGGTCGAGGTTTTCTCTGCGCAGCAGTTTGTCCATCAGCGTTATCATTTGAAGAATAAGTTGATCTTGCCGGAGATCGTCGCCATGTTTGAATATCGCAACATACTCGTGCGATGCAATTGAGGTCACAAATGAGAGTCTGTAAATCAGAAAACAAAAGGAGTAGTTAAATACAAGGTGCAAGCCGTTTGTATCTCTTCTTAGAGATTTCTTCGATCTCCAGAAGTTTTGACGTAATACCAGAGGTATGGTGTTTAACACTAAAACTTGGTTAAGAAAATCCGTGTTGGAAGAAAGTGCTTGGCGTGTTGCGACAGAGCCCTAGACGCGTTACTACATCTGTCAGCAAACGCACCCCTGGTTTGTAATGTACTTACTTGGCTGGCATCAGTGCACTCTTAAAAAGCGACGTATTATTCGGCAGAATCTTTCTTATATATATATCCGGATCCAGCGGGAATGGAATCGGTTCGAAATTCGTAAAGTTAATCTTAAATGCATCCGATTCCGCTAAGAGATGCTTAAATTTCTCGGTTTTCTTGTTTCGGTTGCCTGGCTCTTTGGCAACCATTTTTACCAGCTTAACCAGCTCGTCTATGAAGCGTTGTTGTTTCTTAAGATTGCTGCATATATTCTTCAGCTGAATATTACCTAAAAGAAACAGAAGACGGCATTAGACCTCAAAGGCAACATATGGAAGGCCACCTTATTGGACTCACCATTTTCGAGGACTTTTAGGAACATTTTCAAAACCATCGCATACATGTTATGCACTCGTTCGTCCTGTTTCCTAATCGATTCCTGATCTTCCACCTCAATCGATAGATACCAATAAAAGTAATTGGCCAGGGTCGGGTTCTTGCAGGCTCTCTGAATAAGGAATGTCGATAAATCACTGGGTCCAGCTGCACTGTTGTCACTCATCAGCGTATTCGAGGCATCGGATGTGACAGAAGCAATCGAAGCACTTGTCGCTGCATTATCTTCATCGCCTGAGTTCACAGATATCGCCATGGGCAAAGAACGTTGTGACACGTCCACTTGCACAGAGGTCTTCTTCTGTATGACTGATTGCTGTTGCTGCTGTTGTTGTTTAGTGCTTACACTCATGCTAACATCAGAGGCTGAACTTTGATCGAACACATTATCGTCAAGAGACTTAACGATATCTCTGTCGGGAGCGATTCTCTTGTAGGATTCTATGATGTCATTGAAATTCTCATACTTGAGCGCTTGCACAAGTTGCAGTAGGTACAGCAGAAGATCCTCATCGGGTGCTTGCATAAGGCGGGTTATAGCATACTTTCGGACATCCGGATGAGAGAAAGAGGGGCTTAGCAGCTCGAGGGCGTCTTCCACGTCCATCGGTGTCCATTTGGCAAGCAGACTTAATGCCTGCAACACTTCGGCAGGTATTTGCCAATTGATGCATTTTAGGAACTTCGTTAAAGCCTTCTTGTGTGAACTCAAGTAGAAACGGAACTTCCAAAGGAGATCCTGCTCTTCGCTGCTGAGCACGCATGTTGGGGGGTAACGATAGACGATTGTGTGCAATTGGTCGCGAATGCTATCGCGAAAAGAATGTGTTATCAGTGGTTCTTCATGTTTGAATTGATGAAGACTTACCTTGCAGTTGGTTTAGCGTCACGATCCGATATGCGGGATCTCTCTGAACGTGCCAGCCGATGGTGTTTGCGTTCCACCAAGTTCTCCTGCAAGCAAAATTAAATTCATTCAATGTGGCATAAGACAAAAGACAATAGCCTTCGAGTATATGAACCTTGCGTTTGTGAAACCATTTCTGAGTTAACAACTGTTTTATGGCCAACCATAAACGAGGCCATTTGAGTTTGAATCTGATTTTAAAGAAGAAGAACGAGAGGGGAACCATATAAACAATGGGTCGGTCATCAACGGAAAACTGCGCATAACTATTAAGCACGGAAGAGCGATGTGACACTAACGCGATGTAACGCAGACTGTGTGTAGAAACAAAAGCACAGTTCTATCGATGGAACGCAAATCGAACAGCCAACAGCTGAAATGCAACTGAGGCAATGGGAAATGTTTAAATCGAAACCGAGTGGTGTAGACAACCGTGAACAGTAAGACTTTGTGTAATTCCGTTGGGGGTGTGGAACTATTAGTAGACTTCTGCAAAAAGGGGGGTGTGGGAAATGACTTTCTGCAGTTTGTAATAATGTACAGCACAGTGGGGCTCGGGACTACATCTTATCATCAACGTTGAGCTGTGTTCTGCACATCATACAAACGAGCTTTAAGATTTCCTTTACAGGGTTCGCAGTTCTAGTGCTTACGGCTTTTCTTATTTATCAACCAGCGCTAAATAGAGTGCCCAGCCTTATTGCGCTTTTCATAACTTTTAATAAATGTAAAAAATAAAATTCCACCAACCTGTAGTATCTCCGAATCTGGAACAGTCACCAGCTTGGGCTTCGATATGATTTTATTTGTTTTGTCACCCTCTGGCTCAAAGTACACAATTGAGTACTGGAAAAAGAAAAAAAAAAACAACATAAATATTTTCTAGCTAACGACAGGCTATAACTCACATTGAAGTCGTCCACAGTGACGGTCGGAAACTCAATCATTAGGTATATGTAATTGGACAAGCGTTTCTCTCGTTCATTTATCAACTCAATCTCGCGAAAAGTAAGGCGATCCAGCCAATCGACTTTCTGCAAGTGGCCATTGCGATGCATCTTGGCTAGCTTACCCAACCGTTGCATTTGGGATTTACTTGACTCCTTGCCTTTGCCGGGGGTTCTTGATGGATAATTACCATCACCCTCGACGTCCAACCAAACACGTAAATCGTACATACCCTGACGAAACATACCGTTTTTGCCGAACAACGATATTGAAGTACCACCAATGATTGATGTTTCACCAGCGCCAGCGCAATCCAAAATAGTCAACACCAAAATTGCTGTTCTTGGCAAATCAGAGAATAGCATCGGCAACGATATCCATTCGTTCCAACTCCAGCGTTTGGTAAAGGCTTTGTACGATGTTGTCACAGGCAGACAGTATGGTTTGCCCTTGTTGAACACTTGAAGACGCACCTGAAATGGTGGACATGATTCTGAATACAGTCCGGAAAAGGCCAAAATTCTATTTTCCAGAAGTTTCTCGTAGTCGGGTTTTTGTTTTTTACCCTCTAACGTCCCACTTTTTGGAGCAAGGAAAGAGAAATGAGAAAACATGATAAAATTTGGGGAGTTTACTATTTAGTACAATGGTTGTGTACTTACATTTTAATTTGTATACGTTCGTTTAGCGATGAACTGTAGATGTAGCGAAAATGGTCGTCGGGTTGATCCATGATGTGGAATATATTTGCACTTTCACAATAAATTGAATTTTCGCATTAAATCCGCTGGGTTTTGTTATCAACAAATAAGTGCAAATTGAAATGAAACCAAAAGAAAGTATTTTTCATATTTGACAGGTGATATACACAGCTGTTTGTAACTGTTATACGATATGTTTGAATGCGAAATTCTTTAAGTATCAAACAGAATGCAAGTTGAATGTTTTTAATATCGTTTTCCATTGGGATTTTCAGATTTTGCTCTCAGATTCTTGATTTTTCGTGCCCAATGGAACATAAAAAGAGATTTTTGTTTCTTTGCATTTGCGTTGGTGCATGTTTTAAAGTTCAGAGGAGAACCTGAACTGTCTTACAGTTCGGACTTCTTTTGTAATTCTGACACTTCAAAACTCAGATTTGTGTTTTTTTTTCGTTCAGAGCATGATCAGCGCTCATGTAGCACACTTCCAGTCACATTTGACACAAAAAAAAACATCAGAACGGTCTGAGTACGCTCGGTTCAGAGTGCGACTCGTCGCATTGAGCTCAAATTCATATTTTTTTCGAAAACGAATTTCTTAAACAAACTACCTAATTACTCTTTTATGCTCTACATCCTGAACAGCCCCATGTAATTTAGGTATAACAGTTATGTCATAGATGAAAGATGTCTTCAAAAATCAGCTGTACAAATAACATTTGTGTTTTCAATTGCATTCACAAATTGTTTAAACCTGCGGTGAAATAATGACTTTAGAACTATCCAAACTAGCAATCGAGGGCCTGAGACATCTCGGGTCAACGATAAACATCGAAATTAGCCGAAAACTAATCGCTAGCACCGTCAAACTATCTCTCTACGCCGACGCAAGTAAGCACTCATTTAATCTCATCAGCATCGTTACCCACCAATTTCACTTTCAGATGTGCCGCCCAATCCAGAGATTTATGCATCCAATGCAGACTATGCAAAACAAAGTGAATTCGCTGTTGCAACCCTGCTGTTTCTCTCAACCAAGCACGGCTACGATGGCACTAAGCTACGCAACTTCCTCGAGCAACATTCAGTTAATGCAACTATCATCGAAGAACTCGCCAAAGCGTACGAAGCCAATCGCAACGAATTTCTCATGAGACTCCTACGAACCGGCCACGCATTCCCGCACATCACTGACATTGACTGGAAAATCGTCTGTGACGTCAAGTCTGCCATGTCTGACTGTAGTTCGGGTGAGCTCACATTCCATGTGAATCTAGGCAATTATAGAGAAAAAACCGGCGAACGCGAGACAATCGTTGAGTTTGTCTGCAACACAGAGGAGCTGCAATCGCTGATCAATAAACTAAAAGAAATTGAACGCCACTGTGCCAAGCTATCGTCCGTAGAGACACCAGCAAAATAGCACCAACCACACGCTTATCGATCTGTACACATCAATTTATTTCAATTGCAGCAGCAACGTTTTATAATCACAAAGTATAATTTCGAAACATATATATTTTATATAGTATTTCACATTCAATCTGAATTGAATGAAATTTATTTATCTAGCTTGTAGGGATGTATAGCTCTAGATGTAGGAAGAGTGTTATAGAGTTCTAGCCTAAGTTTGTTCGTCGATCAGTGACTTTAATAAATCAAAATTGGACGGTGCATTCGAGTAGATCGCTCCCGAGAATGCGCTGTCTTTGTCCGAACTAATTACAATACAGTTGTTTTGTGAGATGAGCTTCATGCCAATTCCACGAAAACGGTCGTCTATTTTGTACAGATTCTTTCCATTCGCCCACGAGTAGAATGGCTTGCCGCTGAACAGATTCATAAAGTCCGCCCAATAGCCGTGCAATCGAAGGCGGGACGTTATCTCTCTGGCAGCGAGAACAAACTGAAATGGAGAAAAGAAAACTATTAAGTACATATGCGTGGGAAAAAATCATAAATGAATTAAAAAAGTCAATTTTAACTTGTATTCTCCAGCACCGTAGTGACCAAATACATTCCGGTTTGTGGGGCTATGAAAGGGCAATATAAGTCTCTATACCTTTTGCCGATGCTCAACTTTCAATGTCGGTTAACTAGCAGGGATTATGATTAAAAGCGTACACTTGGTACACATGTGCGACATTTAAAAATCTTTGGTGAATTGGTAAGAATAACTGATAGTGTCAAACTTTGATCTTTATTGAGTTACAATCTCAAAAAGACCAAAGAAGCGACCGGAGCCATCAGAAATATAACATTGCAATGATGGTGCAGTCATGACACTGCGTTTGGTTACTCACTAGAATTCAGGGTTTTATTCCCAAAATTTCCACCACAGTGACCCGCTTAATTTCTACGGCGCGTTCAATCACTTCCTTTCTTAACGGATCGTAAGATCGTAAATTCAAGTGTCGACCTTTAAATTAAGCCCACAACCTTATGTACACAGTACATACGACCAATATGCATCTCTTGCGCCCTCTTTGCTCCCTGCTTATAAAACCAAGCACCCGAAACGAAAGGAGACTATGCAGACCAAAAGAGGAAAAGAAAAACTAATAAAACAACTCACCTTACTGGCTCCCTGTTCAATATCTCCTTCATATCTGAGGGTCATTAAACTGAGTTTCTCACTTGACACCACTTCCGGAGCTGGAAACAGCTCGTGTAGGCTTTTCTTTATCAATGACGGACATTCCGCAACACTAAATTGCAACTTTGCGTCCTCCTAAAATTTAAAAGCAAAAACAAAAACAAAAATATTACATAACCATCGCGCATAGCACATAAGCAATTAAATAAATAACACTTTGTAGTGTTCACACGAGTGTCAACATTGTGATCAAATACAATTTGCGTCGCATCTATAAATAGTAACGAACACTGGAAACAAACATTTACCCACCTTTCCATCAAAGTCGACTAAATTTTCTAGCGGGACTTCTATTGGTATTGTTGTTGCAGCACTCTGCCACGCAGGTCCCACTGAATTTGGAAAATAGAATCTATTGCCTCTGGGTGCGAGCAGCTCCCAGTTGGGACCACATTCACCACCTAAAAAGTCGCCGTTCTCTAACAGAGTAATAAGCACAAAATAATCGCAATTATTGCATCATAAGTAGATTTTTGGCACTAGAATACTGCAAGTAGTGCTAGTGGATCAACTAACCTTCAACGCGAGCTTTGCTCTTCACCACCTTGAATGCACTTTCGAGGTCTTTTGAATCACTTCGTCGTGAGTACAACGCCACACTGGACGTGGACAGGATGTTTATCTGGGAGGTTAAAAGCTGTTTCTTATCCAAACCAGCACTGAATCTATTTAAGGTTCTTAAAATCGTATTAGACATAATTTCATTGCTGCACTCGCACTCTTTTTTAAGACTGTCTCTCGATTATTTGGCTAGTTGTCAGCAAATTTAATTTCTTTCTAATTATTTATTACACTCTATAATAATTGTGAATTTGATTTTGTATTTTAATCTGAGGTGGAAAATTATCAAAATATTTTTTCCTTCGTCAATTTTTGTCTAGTCTCTAGTATCAGCTGTTTTGACTTTTCTGCCAAATGTATTTTGGCAAAATACGGAACGGAATGGAAATTGAATATGGGGGTTGTTCGGTGACACGAAATAGGTAGGAGACAATAGCCGTTTTTCGTTTTCAGAGCTGCGTTCTGAACAGGGGTCAGATTCTGTAAGACGAAACGTCAAAACGTTTTCGTGTGCATGAGGGAATTTGCTTGTGTATCATAGGACAAATCATTACGTTTGTTTGACATGCCTAGCACTAGTGCCCACTAGTGCGCACTGAGAAGTGTCAGCTGATTTTCACACCTGTTAAAAATCCTGCAGAACCCTGAAAACTCGGCTACTAAATATATCGAACGGAAAATATGTTGCCCTGAAGTCCGTCTGTTTTTGACATTGAAAAATATTTATCTTTTGGTGAACGAAGTGTGAAAATATAAAACTATTTTTTGTTTATTGTTAAAAATTAGTGAACTCAATTCTTTTGAATACCAAATTTATTTGTATTTATCTTTATCAAGATAAACAAGTAAATGACAGCAAGCGAAATGACAGCGCAACTCAGCACTGAATTCTTGCCCCGACAAATTAACTGGGGTCAGTTCAGGGCACAACTAGGACGCCCTAGAAGTCATGTCAAACACAGGTTTTCAGTACCAAGGCGAGTTCAGTGCTATATCGAACACATTCGGGTTAAACCAGTGCGCACTAGGGCCCACGTCAAACCAACCTATTCGTGCACACGAAAACGTTTGTTCGTTTCATCTTACAGAATCTGACCCTTGAGCTCGAGAATTATGTGCGCGCTCTGAACCGAGGGTGCTCAGAGCATTCTGTTGTTATTTTTTTTCGTTTTTCCTGTTTTTTTTTACTGTCAAATATGACTGGAAGTGTGCTTGTACATGTGTAATCAGCTTTTTCCTCAGCCTGCTCAGTCAAATTATTCTCAGCTCATAGAGCGCGCTCTGATCATGCTCTGAGCGAAAAAAGAAACACAAATTTGGGCACTAATGTATCTAAGCTAAAAAAGAAACACCAACTGTTTGTATAACAGTTCAGGTTCTGCTCTGAGCTAAAAAAGAAAAACGCCTATATTTCGATTTCATGAGTAAATTTTTCTTAAATAACTCCGACAGCGGAAGAGATTAATTTTTTTGAGAGTGTGTCGGTGAGCCGGTTTTTTTTTTTGAAGTTTCGTGACATTTGTCAATACGAATTTCTATGTATCAATTCTAGCGCACCCAAGGCACTTCGGTAAAAATATAGCTTGTAGGCCAAGTAACGGGAAATCGGCCAAGTTGGAGGTCAATATTGGGCCTTTTTCTTTTTTAGTTGAACTAAGCCACTCGAAATTTCCGTCCGCATTGATTTCTAAACATTTGTACATAAAATATAAACAAAAAAAGTTTCACCCGACGCAATGCGTTTCTTTGCAGTTCGAAAATTTCACGAAAACATTAACCAACTCCACTAGCTGTCAAACTCGAACGCACTTGGATTGGTACCTAAATCTGAAACAAATCCGAGAAAAAAATCCAGATTTGTTAAAGTGTTCTGAAATCGGAAAAAGATTGTTTTTTTTCATACTAATCCAACATAGGTAGGTAGATAGATAAATGGGTGCTCTTGTGGCGATTTTGCCACAGCTTCAGTTAGACCATCAATTGGGTCCATTGTGTCCAGTTACGGGAACCATCCAGTGTGACCTGTTGAAAGACAAGAAATAAACCGCTTTTCATATTGGAGCCACATAGATTAGTATGAATCTCGTGGGCTCTTGAAGCTCCGTTGTGCCATGATCCTCTCTAGTTCGTCCTACGAGTAGCCAATGATATGAAGTTTGTTTATCTGCTACAACCACCCAGATTTGAGCATGAATCTCAGGAGTACTTTGAGATCGACATTCTTCAAATCATCTAGGTCATCGAAGAAGTAACTGTTGAGAATCCTCTGTCTGCTGTTTTTAAGGGCTGGGCATTCGCAAAGTAGGTGGCGAACAGATTCTATTTCTTCAACAATCCAACATAAGAAGTGACCTAGAGTAAAAAAAGTGCTCTGGGACTGCCCAATCGAATACCACATGAGATAATTGCTCAACAGACACATAGTAACGGTGACCAACAAATAACTACTTTATATGACATTTTTAAAAACTTAAAAATGCAACAGAATTCAGAAAAGAAATTAAAAATGTTTATCTATGTAAATGGTCGCATAAACCATGCACATAAAAAAGGCGAATGAAGGCAAAAAAAAACTAAGAAACATCAAAGAATGGATATAAATCAGGGAAATTTATTTCAATTGAATCTGTTCATGTACCAAGCTATTTGAAATCAATTTGTTTTGTTGATACTTATTTTAAATTCGAGATAGTCTCACTGTAAAAATACTCGTTTTTGTTGATCTTATAATTGTGCTTCTGATTTTATTAGGATGAGAGACAGCAACACTCTCTACAGCTCATTCTTCGCACAGATGTGCACAGTTAGTTATACAAGAATGTAAATGCAAGGAGTTAGGTACAACGTATTTCGATGGCAGCCCAACAACTAATTGTGTGCCACCGTATACACCTACTGTCAATGATGTTGGCTCGTGAAACATACCTTACATGTTTGTACCATTACTAGGTATTTATCTATTAGCGTCTTATAAAACTATGTATAAAATTTACACTGAATGATCCTATCAGACACCTATCACGTAAGATGCTAAAAATCAAACCAAAAAATAATTTTAATGAACAAAAAAAGGACGATCAACGTTTAAATCTCATACACCTTGAATCTTTTATTAAATCAATTTTATTGGTTTGGTTACGCAACTTAATATGATTTCTCTCGCATCATTTGTTTACCCGCTTGGGTTTATATCTCTCATTTTGCCCACAATTAAGGAATGTGGTCAACCTTTGAAGTGCGAGATTCTCAACCGTCCGATAGATGTAAGACTTGCTGATGTACTTGCCAGAAGGTTGTGATGAAAAAAATACTGCGAATTGAAAAGGAAAAACAATAGGAACAACACTTTGAGTGCACGCATTCAGGCTCAAACCGGGTTGGTGAACAATCTAGTATAACAGTTGCCAACAAATGGGAAGTGTCTTTGATTTGTAATGCACGATCCCTATTAGTGTAACCAGGCTGCCGGTGTTCTGTTTATATCTAAGACCCGATTCGCCAGGGACTCCTCACCATTTTCCTAGTAAATCCGGAGTTTTTATTTATTTTTATTTTTATTGGTCGCCCCGGGTTTTTCCACTTCGGTCCATGCAAAAATAAAGATTCCAACCACTAAAACGACAGAAATTTCAAATTCTGAAGATTGGTCAATTTTTGTTGTAGGACTTAAAACAAACATCCTATATCAGCGAAAATAAAGTACAGCAACTAATGTCACCTCGTCTGAGTCAGTCTGACATTATGCAAGCATTGGATTAAGTGCTAGTTAGAAAGGTATCTCTGTTTTGCTTCTTTTTATCTCAATTTGGGGAGATGTCTCGTAAATCGTCTCTTTAGGGGCCGATTCTGGGTCAAATATCCGGGTTAACTGATGAATTTAAATCCTTAACTAAGTAGGTTCAAAAAGTGGAAAACTGAACAAACAACTGTGATCTACAAAACATTTCAGATCTCTTAAGGGTTCCAAATAATTGGTTGTGAATATAAATGCAATACAGTTATTATTAGTTTGTATCGTTGAAGAATTATTTTAAGTGATATTGTTTTGAACAAACCACCATAAACTGCAGAAATTTATCACCTCGTAAAAGAACTGTCAGATTTTGTATGGAGAATAACGCAAGCATCATTATTTTCCGCGATCAATTGGAAATCGACTACGGAAAGTTGCGCAAATTTACTAATGTCAAACATGCGGTCGAGCATATTGGTTTTCATGTTTTTAGAGTTGCAGCAATGATTGTAAGAATTTAAATAAATAGATCTAAAATGATGCGATTAAGTGTTTGTAGTATTACCAGTTAACACAACGTGTAGGCTGGGATTAATAAACAATTGTAAATTTTTTGATACAATTTTCTTTGTACGAATGCACAGTACATTTTTCTATTTAGAGAAAATAAATAGATTAGTCCAAACTCGTGGTGAAACACCTTTCGAAAAACCGGCTCCAAATTGAGATAAAAAAGCAAAACAGAGATACCTATCCCAACTAGCACTTAATCAAACGCTTGCATAATGTCAGACTGCCTCCGAGGAGGTGACATAAGTTGCTGTACTTTACTTTCGCTGATGTAGGATGTTTGTTGTCCTACAACAAAAACAAACAAGAATAGACCAATCTTCAGAATTTGATATTTCTGTCGGTTTAGCGGTTGGAAGTGGAAAAAAACCAGAGCGTCCAATAAAAATAAAAAAATAAATAAATAAAAGAAAATCCGGATAACGCGTTTTTAAGAAAAAAAAATTGGAGTCCCTGGCGAATCGGGCATTATGCCAAAAACGATTGTAGCAGCTACTCAATATAGCACATCTCTAGAATGAACAGTCACATAAAACAGCTGATACGACTTGTTTTGATCCACTGCTGTTTTTTTTTTGTCTACAAAAGATTTTAACTATAAACAAAGAAAAAGGCATTTCGCTTCATAAACACTTAAAAGTTAAAAATAAACAGATTATCTCTATATTTCCAAGAGGGTAGGCCGCACACCTTGATTTTGAACAATAGCGATGTCAGCGAACGAAGATAAAGACGTCCTCCAATTCATACCACTAAATTCATTTGTTAGTCCAACGTTTTGGCATAAATTATCTGAAATAAAAATCGAAATCGATCGCTTATCAGATGCAGCGAGGCCCGTATTTGGATATTACACGAATTTCAATTCAAAGTCATGCTTGTTAGAAGTAGATTATAGTTCTTTCAACACGTAAGTAAACTGAGATCTATTCAAACATTTGGTTTCCAATGAACTTATCGAGCTTTTAGGTCATTCAAACCACCAAAAAATTGCCACACCTCGATTGGGACTCTCTATAACAAGAACACAATCGAAGACTTTAAAGAGTGCAATAAGAATGACTTGCTGCAAGCAGAAGGAACCAAATTCATGGATGATGTCAGATCGGGAAAGGTGCTGGAAGATCCAAGATTGCTGGCGCGGTTTATTATATTGTCATTTGCTGTAGGTTCAATGTCCACAATTACGAAACTTTGATGTTAGGTTATTTTTGTTTTAGGATTTGAAAACCCACAACTACTACTATTGGTTTGCATTTCCGTGTCCTTTGAAGCCATCATTGCTAGTTCAGCCCGATACGAAGCCGAAATCACTGACAAATCTGCCTGAGCTAGAGCCTTTTTCAGAGATATTCGCTTCCATTCCCGATTCAGAACGGAGCTTTTTCATTCTAAAGCGTTCCGTAGGTGGGAAACATTACGCTTTAAAGGAGCTCATTGATGTAAAAAGCCCGGAGTCGAATTTTAAGAATGAAAATCTTGAGGAGCTTTATTTTTGTTATGCTGACCCAAGTACACATGACAACCCCGCATGGATTATGAGAAGTTACGCTTCATTTTTGCACCTCATGTGGTAGGTCCTAACACTTTTCATATGCAGCAGTAGCTCCAAATGCTCTCTTTGTAGCCCGGCTTTGGGAGGAAAGGATTTGAACTTCCTTGGAGTAAGGTACAACTCAGAGGCGTCGTACGGCAGCAGCCTTCTGTGGAATGTGCACCTACCAGCGGATAATGACAGTAGCAATCAGATGCAATTTGTTGGCTGGGAACGAAATAAGAACCACAAAATGGGACCACGAATGGCCTCCATGAGGGACAGCATGGATCCGGCAAAGTAAGTAGCGCACTGCCTAAAGTGTATTATTTTAAAAGCCTCTCCTCAGGTTGGCCGAAAACTCTGTAAATTTGAACCTCAAGCTGATGAAGTGGAGACTTGTGCCTGATTTGGATCTGGAGAAGATGGCAGAAACCAAATGTCTGCTTTTTGGAGCAGGAACTCTCGGCTGTGGCGTTGCTAGAAACCTTTTGGTTAGCTACCATCGCCTCGCACAAGCATGCCTATATAAATTGCCTGTCTATTTCAGAGTTGGGGATTCAAATACATTACCCTGATTGATAACGGGAAAGTTAGTTTTGCCAATCCTGTTCGTCAGAGTCTCTACACTCATGATGATGCTGTTGTGGGCAACATCTCAAAGGCCACAATTGCCGCCGAAAGATTGCGGCAAATCAATCCAAACGCTGTGAGTGTCCTCCAATAGCAACTAATTTGGCTAACTCATTGTTGTCTATTTTTCAGGTAACAGAAGGTTTCGTCATGCAAATTCCGATGCCGGGTCATACTATTGGCGATTCAATTAAAAAAAGTGTTGTCGACGATTTAGAGTTTATTATTTCATTGGTGAAAAAGAACGATGTCCTGTTTTTGCTTACTGACTCGAGAGAAAGTCGATGGCTGCCAACAATGCTGGGCGCTACATACAAAAAGGTTTGACCGAACACTAAATCCTTTTAATTCTGATGATGAAGTTCTTCCTTGTCTTTAGATCGTGGTAAATGCTGCCCTAGGGTTTGATAGTTATCTGGTTATGCGTCACGGCAATATGAAGGGAACACCAAATGCCTCGAAATATGTGGACATAGATGACCTGAGGTGCATTCCGGGTTCAGAGCTGGGCTGCTACTTCTGCAATGACATAACTGCTCCTGGAAATGTAAGTACCTACAGTTTGTTTTCATAAATACGAGTACCTGCAGAATAAGGTATGATGACTTGTACTACTCGCAACATCATACTGTAAACCATATGAATGATCTCTTATAAATATCGCTTAATATTTCAACTCAACAAGGCGATTCCCAATTCAAGATCGCTTGCCAAAAATTTATTGAAACAAAAGAAAAAATAACAATTTACGCAGACCCATCCGAGTTGTACTAGCACGTTATGCAATTTCATAATCATGACCCGAGTAGGCCACATATCCTGTGCACGAGGGATCACCCATTTGCACGTGATCTACTCGCGTCACATGCATCCTTAGGCCATTTATGCAAGTGATCTTGAAGCCACACAAATTCTGCAAAATATTCGTAGTTCTAAACGCGAAAGTGCAGTACTGTCGTCCGTCGATGGCGATCAAGAATTCGTGTTCCGTAAACGCTATGGCGATATTGAATTGCTGATTGAAAGTGAACGGGAAACCGCCGTGACGTTCTTCGTGGCCAAATCTAAAATGCATGAGAAGTTGTAGTTATTTTTATCTGTAGCAACATACAGACTGATGGACTTACTCAAAGTTCTTGTTCATTGAGTTCCTGACGATGACTTTCTGATCGAAGCGCACACTGAAATGTAACTCTTCTCGTTTGCTATCACTCTCCATGAATTTAATGATAAATTGTCCCTTTTTATTGTCGAAGCATCTTCCAGTTATAACAACTACATGTCCCGGACTGAATAGAATAGGTATATCGTTGCTGAAGGCCTTGCCAAAGTCAGACGCATGCAACGCTGGCCATGGCACTGGGAAGAGCGATCGGTGATCGATTTGTTTTATCGTTTGAATGTGCTCTCGGATTTCAAGCGTTCGAATCAGTTCCAGTGGTATGCGATACGGGAAAGTGCAGAACGGTCGGCTGTTAATGGAAATGTGGAATTTTTCCTCTGCTGCTAGTATGTAGATCATAAAGAAATCTCCTGATACGATTGGATTCCGAGCGGTGTGCTCATCCAACCGAATTTGAGTCTCTTCTTCGCCCCAGTTTCCATCTATGCGGGCATTTCGTATGATGCAATCTTCGCGAAAATAACAGGATAACCGCAGGCCAATGTCACAGGCGGGATTTGTCCCAGTTTTAGAGGTACACAAGTTGATATGGAATCTGTGGAAATATAATTTGTTTGGATATGTAATTGAGTGGGTTAATAATTAAATATATAGTATAGCTGGCCTGACAGCCATTTCAAATAACAGTTCATGCACAGGTAACGGCAATGAACTAGCTGGAATCTGCTTATTGTCTTCAATTTGTGCAGTTTGGCCACCAATCCAAGGAGACAATGTGTCGAAAGGAATTGTAATCAATGAATGTATCCAAAAAAAAAAAGTTTGCTGTGCTCAGATGCCGATTTTTCTTTTCCACTTTAAAACAAAAACAAAGAGAAAAATGATTACCACGAGCCAAACGCAAACATTTCCTATTAGAGAACGAGAAAATCGCTCACACTTGGGAATGTCTCTTCGAACTGGATCTTCCGGATTTGAAAGTTAATGACAACTCCGTTTGTTCGCTGACTGGGCGTTTGGACGAGGTCCCCAATTTTAGCCGAAAAATTATTTTAAGCGACGAGGCGCATATTTGATGCCAACAGACATTAGGTTCACCAAGTGTCAATGCATCCACAAAAATGCTGGTCGGATTTTGGGCTGGTGGCGTTGATAAATTCATCAATCATCACCATCAACGGCGAGCGCTTTGGAGCGGCAGGGCTACATGCTACACAGAAGACGCCATGATGGACATTCTGCATGGGCGATTCGAGAGTATCTGGTTATCTCTTGCAGAGGTGACGCGAATTGGCGAACAAGATCGTGGGATTTGACCCCGTTCGACTTTCTTTGGGGTGTTATCACGCACAGCTTGTTTAATTCCATTTGTAAATCGACCAATCCTTATTGAAAAATCATTTATTTATTTCATCACTTGTTGATATAATATTAGCTAAAGTCGTATGCCTCGGACTTAGCCTCTCCTTGCAACTACCTAATGTCCTTTCTCGTCAAGAGGTCGACTTTATGAAGGAATTTGTCATTTAATCCATTTCAATGAACTGTTTCTACAGGCCTGGCAAATACTTCATTCTAAAAAGACGCTTCTTCTTAAAATAATGCGACTCCTGAAGACTACGAATCACCAAAAATAATCCATTTGTATCTACAATAGTGGAAATATTTTTCATCCATTTGTGATTTTTCCAAAAACGAGTGCAATTTGAACAGCTGAGAATAAATTAACATTGCTGTCAAATAACGCACTAATTCATTTACAAAAACAGATCAATTTCGTTGCATTTTCCAACAGCCGCGTAAAATCTGAGATCTGAAAAAGATTTCTGGTGTTCCAATGGAAAACGACATAATTTATAAACAGCGGTATGCAAATAAATTGACACAGTCGCATTATGTAACAGGCTTCTCACACTCGGCGTCGAAGGGGTGAATGTCGGCCCCTCATTTTTAAATTCGGCTTTTTAAAATTTAAGAAACATTAGCAAAACATCTGTCTGTTAGTACAATACGCACGTTTTTGAGACTTAGTCCTCCGAAAAATATACAAAGCTTCATACAAAAGTGAATCGACGAGCCAAGCAACTGTGCGGTGTCTCAGCGAATATTCGTAAACCACTGAAAGATGCACCCGTACAAAGAAACGAACATTCCATCTGTTAATTATAACCAGGAGACCGACAATCGTGTGCAAACAGAAATCTTAACCTCAAATAGGAAGGTAGGCATTGGTGGCCCTTCAAGTTCCCAAGTAGCACAGTGAATTCAATTCGAATTAACTTCAAAATTAGTAGCCTAGCTAGTTTTAGTTTCCTTTTAGAAAACATACTACTATTTAGATGGATCATACATTTGCACTTTTCATTTTACTAGAGTTCGTACAGTGGTAGCAATTCTACCATTATAGTAACCAGGCCTATATACAGGGTCCGCCAAATAACTTTTTTTTTTTGAAAATGCTATAAAAAAAAACTACTGAACATTTTCTCAAATTTCTTTTTTTATTTGAAAGTAAAATCCTTCCTGTTAATAATGGTTAATAATTTCATTCAAATGGCTGCCTCGGCTGGCCATGCAGTAGCCTACACGATCGGTCCAATTTTTAAGCACATTATGCCTCTGGACCATATTCCGCACCAAACAGTGACTCGTTTTGGGTATATCGGCTTTTCAATGTATGCGTGCGGGTTTTCTGTGCCCCAAATGCGACAATTTTGCTTGTTTACATACCCGCCAAGATGAAAATGAGCTTCATCTGAAAAGATGATTTTTGGCAAAATCGGCATCTTCTCTAAGTCGATCGCAGGCCCACTTAGCGAAGCGAAAACGCATTGGATGGTAATTTGGCTTCAACTCCTGAACCAATTGGACTTTGTATGGCGTCATACCAAGGTCTTTATGCAAAATTCATCTCAATGATGTCTCCGAAATGTTCAATTGTTGAGAACAACGTTGAATTGATGTTGATGGCGCTTCACGCACACTTTCTGCCACAGCAGCAATTTTCTCGGGTGTACGCACTGTTTTTGGCTTTTCACGCTTTGGTTTATCGATGAGGATGCCAGTTTCTTTGACTTTTTTCACAAGATAACGAACATACGGAGCTGACGGTGCTTCTCTTCTTCCAAATTCCGTACGCAATTTTCGCATGATTTTCAAAGTAATGTCGCAATATTTCCCAGCGTTGCTCAAGCGTATACACAACCATATTCGTTCAGCGGAAGAATAAAACTAATTACCTGTCACATCAGACATGAGCTAAGTGTTTCCATTCGCGAAATAAGCACTAGTTGAACAAAAAAAAGTTAGGTGGCGGACCCTTTACAACATATTGGAAAACAAATAACACACATCACTGTATCTCTGCACAATCGTTTCAACAAAAAAAAAAAAAACAAAAATCAAGCGAATATTTTGTGTTTAAGGCAGTGCATACTCGGCAAAGTCACTTCAAGTAAATTATTGAGCATTAAAAATAGCTTACAACAGGAAGTTCAGTGACGCTGTTAATAATTTTCAGGAGGTCAGGTCCGAAAGTGTAATTCTTCAACAGGGTGAATAGTACAACTGTTTTGAGAAAGCTTTTCAATTCAAAAAAGGGATGAAAAATAAACGGTTTTGACTAAGCAAATCTTAGCTTAACTCGATGACGTATGACTCAAATCAATTTTGTACATTGGTTTCCTATTTGTTACAACAATTTCATCCAAAATGCATTTACAGTTTATATTTTTGAAAAGATTCCCTCTTTCGTTTTCTACGAATACCTGTCACTTTATTTGCGATAACATACAAACTTTCATTTTTAAAGAATTAAAATTCGTTCAATCAGCATTTTACTTTTAACTTGTTTATCTGTATAATAATGAACTTTCGAGATTTTGAATTAAATATTTGCTTTCAGAAATAGAAAAACAAAATTCGGCTCTAGAGTCGATGAAACAAATTTAATAAGAGTCAACTTCTGCGACCTGTGAGCTATTGTGACTCATGTCGTTTTCCATTGGGACCACCAGAAATCTTTTTCAGATCTCCGATTTTACGCTGCTCATGGAACGCTCAACGAAATCGATCTGCTTTTATAAATGTATTAGTGCGTTATTTGGCAGTAATATCAGCTGTTCAAACTGCATTTGTTTTTGCAAAAAACACAAATGGATATCGACTTCAAAAATGTTTTCCCTGTTGTAGATACAAATTTAGTATTTTTGGTGATTCGTAGTTTTCAGATGACGAGGAAGACTAGGAAGATAATAATTCCTACAAAATTATATCCATGGCTATTTATGTATTTCGTTATTTTGGTGTTATCGAAACTTTGCGCATTTGGCTTGAAGCAAACTTCTTAAAATTACGTAAAACAGCTGTGCAAAGCATATTGGTATTGTGGCAGTATGTGTAGATCTGAAAAAAATATCGAGATCTGCAAAAAGAGCTCCGAATCGAAAAAAGGATTGATTTTTTTTCCCAATTAAAAACGACATCAATTTTGTTGTTTCACCAGAGGCGAGCTTCAAGATGTCATTGAACCAAATGAATAAGAATGTGTAGGATTTGACATAAGTTAAAACGTATGTAATTTGTGTTACTTTTAGTGGTTAATACATGAACGTGCTACACTTTTGACTAAATAAATATTACTTTACTAATTTAGTTAAGAATAAGCAACTTGGAACTCACTCCAATGGGAACTTCAACTACAATGTTGGATTTGACAGATACCACTTTACATTTGACTTAGTCAGCCGTGACTCCATTCTAACTATTTTCTAACTTGAAGTCAAATTAAATGCTTTACTTCTTATAATTTAGCCTTTGATGTGTTTTCTTGTCAAAAGTCGTATCTAACATGACTTACTGCTAAGGGCGCGTTTTTTCAAACTATCAAATAAGTGCTTTCCATTTGCCCAAAAATAAAAACTTGCCGAATCGAAGGGTTGGCAATTTGTAGCACCAACTATTTATTTATTGTTTTTTTGTTCACGAGATCACACCATTCCCGATTGCATCGCACTTAGTGCTCAAAAGTGTACATTTAACTGATTTATGACTTGCCGGCCGCCCGGCCGGCCATCATCCAATTTGAAATCGGGAATGATTTTCTCTAAGTTGCAGAAGTAAATCATTGGTGCACACGAAAACGTTTCACCTAACAGAATGCCGACGCAGACTTAAGCATGTCAGCAGTAAATAGGTTCTATCTAACGACACTTCATAATCTGCTGTTTACGTCACTTTCAACTGTCTCTGCAAAATCATATTCCCAAGGCATTAGCCTCTAGATCACTATAACTATAAGATACAAATTGGACAGTGCAATCACGTCCACAGAGAGTATAATTACTTCCTTGTGATGTTATTCCAATGCGTTTAATACAACTGATATCTACGTTACGTTAGTCGTGCAGTTTATCAACAAATTTTAATTCCAATTACAAAGCTCCTCTACTGTTTAAATAATTGGTGATGGATAACTTACACGAGTGCAAATCAAGTTCGCGGCAATTCAACACCACCTGTCTTACCTAGAAGCTCCGTCGATTGTTTTTCCCACAATCACTAGAGAATGTCCAAACTCCAGATGGTGGGAAAGATTTCCAACAAATTCAGTCAGCATTTTATATACTATTTATATTTATAAATTTATGGATACTTGTTATTTTGTAAGCAATTTGAAATGCAAACATCAACTACACACATGCAGGCTAACTAGCTGTAGCTTTTCAGTTGACTGTCTCAGAAATTTATTTACCTATATGGTGGCTGACGGCAACCTAGTGTTATCACATTTTTAGAATTTCACCTTAATTTATCTTATCGCACGAAGGAACGAGTATATATACTTTTTTCTTTTTGTAAAACAAATCGAATTGCAATTGTGTTCGAATACTATGGGGACTACACTTATCAGTAAGTTTCTCATTGAGTTGAAAACTCTTTAAACTAATCGGTGACACAACACGGTAGAATATGACGCGTCAAAGTAATATTGATGCTGTAACCGCTCAATTCGAAAGAGTTAACAATAAGAACGCGATTATGGTGTTAAGCTTGAAAGGTATTCAGATGGAAACCAACACACCTCGACACAGATGTTTTGTTTGAGAGGCAAAGCGCTTTGAGATACCTACCTAGTTTCTAGTTATATTACAGCAGTAGGGTCAGTGCTTATTTTTTTATCTACTAAGAGACAGAGTGAGAGAGAGCGTATTGTTTTGGAATAATTGAGTTGAGTATGTTTGAAAGCTTTTTGAACCTGAGTGTATAAATGGTAGCATCAACAACTACAAGCTGTGTGGGTGCGCGGGTGGGTGGCGAATAATGAATCAAAAAAGTAATTCTCGGCCAGGGCCGGCACGATTCCAATTTGCTCTCAGTCTTGAATTTGGGCCCCTCATTCGTGGTAAGTGATTCAATAAGTCTTTTTCCAATTGACGCAAGGGGTAGATTTTTCAAGGCATTGATTTATTTTAATTTACCCACAGCTCACGAGTCACTACTGAATAAATTAAGCTTCTGACTGAATTATAATGTGAAATATTTTTTCTATTCAATTTGATATAATGATGTCACGCCACGAAAAGTAAAAAAAAAACAACAGCTACCCCATGCGTTTGTATTTCAATAAGTTTTCCCTTGGCGCCCATCGTCTTCCAGCGCCCTACGCAGTTACACGCATTAGATATATAGCTTCTCCGGCACTGGTTCTGACAACAGGTGGAGTCTTAAAAACTAGCTTTCGCTATTGCGCGTGTTATAATTAAATTTTATGTAGCCAAAAAAATCGACAACATTACACGTGTTGGTTTGAATTTAAAATTGCCGGATTTTTCCCACATTGACGTCAGACTTTTTACACAGAACGAAAGAACTAATATTTGAAATAGAATATTGAATAGAGAAGATTGAAAAATAGTTGACACGAAGTCTGTTTTGATAGGTCACATTACTCACTTGATCTATAGATTTTCTCCTTCAACTGAGAGGCTCATACAGCCCGACTTGTAGCAACCTTGACGCGTTCATAACGGCTAGCCATATTCGTTGAATTGTACATCGTTTTAAACTCCTTAAGTCGCCAGGACCTGTAGACATAATACCAACCGTAATTTAATAGTCCCTGTTTGTAAGTTTATCTTGAGTGTTGGTTATTCAAGAGACTGCTGCAATCTATCACTTATTCAAAAAATATGAACGCAAGTTGTAATAGTTTTTATACTGAAAGAAGTTGTTTCGTTAAAAGAACTCCAATGTTCGCATCGGAATGAAGATAAAGAGAACGCTTGCTGTTTCATCGAGGTTGGTACCGATTCTACCGAGTATTTTCGATTCATAAAAAAAGGTATTAACCAAAGTGACAAGCTGTCGTGTGATTTTTTTTTTAAATTATTCTCACAAGTCAACACAGGAGGCTCAACATTTCGAAAGTGATCATCTTCCGCTATCTGAATTAACTCCACAGATTAGATGTTCCTATTCTCACTACGTATTGCTCGAGTGCACGAAAATCTAGAGGTTTTCAAAGCGCGGGTTAAATGCTTCATTCTTCTTACAAGAGAATTCATATCGTCTTCTCGGTATGACAGTCTGTAGAAGTGGTTTATCCATATTCTAAACACCGACTGTGGCTCTCTTCTAAAGGTTCCCATTGATCAAATATTCAAATAAAAGTCCATTTTAATTGTGTTCATGTTTATTTCTATTTGCAGTCATTGAAAGACCGAACACTAGATCAACAATGTACAGTTACTCGCCCTGGTGTTTCTAACATTGCTGCAAGCTATGCAGTAGAGCTGCTTGTGTCGATTCTTCAACATCCAGATAAGGATTCAGCTGCAGCCTATTTCTGTGCAAGTGGAAAACCAAACGCCAAGGTTCCCGAAGGTCTTCTTGGAATCATCCCGCATTCGATACGTGGAATGCTTTGCAACTATGAGAATATCCTACCAGCTACTAAAAAGTTCACACAGTGCATCGCATGTTCTGAGGTACGAGCTGGCAGTGTTTAATATTTTAAGTGAAGTTGTGTTTGAAATGGTAAAATCCAATTTTGTCAACATAAATCAAACAGACGTCTAAAGTTAAAAGTCGCTTAACCCAGTCCAATTCCTAGTTCACTTAAAATATGTGTCAAAGCAATGTGCCCAAACGAGGAATACTGTCCAAAACGAGTTGCACTAATATTATTCGTTTATTTCTAGAAAATTGTTAACGAGTTCCAAGCAAATGGCATCGAGTTCCTCTTGAAAGCGTTCGAAACGACCAAATATCTCGAGGATCTAACGGGCATCTCCGAACTGATGAATCTCGATGCTGATGTAAGTTTGTTTATATCTTGAAGCAACCTCTATTAATGCTTATCCCTTCCAGATAATCGAATGTTCTGATTCCGATTTTGAACTGTCTGACGAGTAATTCCGCCCGCGCTGCTCAATATATGCATTTTTCAAATCCTATTCTAAGTCAAATAAAAATGTTCCAATAACGCTTATATTATTTATTCCAGTAAATAAACGTAGAACAGTTTGTAATCATTTTAAATTGCTGTACTCAGTCAATCTTGAGAAGAAAACAAACTAGGTTACCATGTTATGCAACCGAACCAAATGACTTTGTGCCGCATTCATACAATGGATTGCTCCCCCACCGCGCATCGCCATCCATCCACACATTAATCTATTTGCAAAGAAGATGAAGCAGAAAAAATCGACTCTGGAAAATTGAACCTCAGCAATGTGGTGTAGAGAATCTATCTATGAATAGTTTCTTGTTATCGGGACCGAAAATATCCTGCGGGCATAGTGAAGAAGCGAATGAAAGCGATTCTGCTTCCACTTTCCCATTTGTCACTGCTCCCTTAATAATAATGCCCTCCGCGTCGGCTGTGTTTATCTGTGTGTGTGTATGCGCGTCGAAAGAGAAGAAGGGTCGCATTAAAACCATGATTGAAAATGCATCAAGTGTTAGTACCACCTACCAACATTGCCACCCCATTGTATCAACAAAAGATCCAAGCTCGGAAATGTTGGTATTTTTTTTTATGGCTTTCCTCTTCGCAATGGTAATGTGTTGGGAGCAGCGTCGCTTTTGACGACATGGTTGGATCGGTTTTTGCACATGTACATCTAATATACAGGATGCAGTCGTGATTCGGGGTGGCACACACACTCGATGTTATAACTAAAGTCAGAGCAATTGGATTTCATGTTATGGCAAACATTGTCTGGGGTGATGATTTCACATCGATTCGATTTCGGTGATGTGCGCACGTTGAAAGGACTTGTGTTGCATCTGATTTTAGATGGGCGCACGTATGTTCAGTAACAGTTAGAAAATAGAAATTTGCTGTAAGGTACTGGGGCTTGCATAGTGCAAAAGGCGGTTAGGAAACTTGGGTTTGATTATGTAAACTTTTGATTTTAATTACCGTTTACAATTTGTGGAACTGTTTGACAATGTGAGTTCATTGACTATGAACGGAAGGTAACCATGAAACTTGTGTTTTCATATTATAGATATTGTACATCATCTGCCGGTAGATAAAAAAAATGTGCACTGAGTTGGCAAACACAAATTTTAATTTCATAGTTGGGTTCTTAAAGCGAATATGTCATTTTTTTTGTCATCATTTCGATTCTAATCACTTTTGTATTTATCGCAAGTAGAAGTGAATTATGTTCATGTAAAAGTAAGGGGCCCTTTCATATGGAGGAAGCTTGAACAACGTTGAATGAAACTAAATGTCGAGACACAGAATAAAATATAACAGTTTATACGTTAAACCACTTTATCAGAAGTACGACTGGAAATGTTTTACTACGCTGTCTTCTACTTTGCTGAGATCAATGTTCAATAAATCAGGCTTTTTTTTTGTACTCTCTATTTCGAAAGCAGAATGAAATGTACTACTACTCCGATTTAGATTTCCGAAAGTATTACAGAGTACCAACTTAAAAGTAATTTCGAACGAAATAGAGAGTAGGGCACCGGGTCAGTCATTTCTAAACCATAACGGTTCACAAGTGACATTATTTGTATTTGATGGCCCTGGTTCCCTATTTCCACACACTTTATGAACAGAACATGACATTTTATGCTATATTTATAGCCATTTCGGGAAAAATTGATCTTTGTATAAAAAAAGGTGGGGAATTTGTTTTGTGACAAATGTCGTTAATAATTTATTTCCTTCAGTTGTAAAACATTTCTGTGTTAATATTTCTCGTATTTTGCGCAAACAAATTTAGTTTTATATATTTTTATTAACTTCGTGCACGAGTTTAGACTTTTACGGAGAATTTTGTGCCAAATTGTAATTAACCATGCTGAGGTTAATTTTTAGTAAGTTGTGTTTTGAGGAATATGGTAGAATACGGAAAATATTATCGAATCAAAAAAAAACTCACAAAAGCTTGTGACTTGAGGTTTCACAACCGCAGAATCGGCCAGTTAAATGTCATCAACCATTCCTTGTAATAAACTACGTTTTTTAATTCAAATCCATTCCTGTTTGTTACAAGTTAAGAAAAGAAGAGTAGGTAATTCTATAACTACTCATTGAAAAACACTCTACAAATGCGCAACGAACCTATCCATCCCAAGGAATCCATGCAGCATGCAGCTATTGCAGTTACAGTCAATTGGCAGGATAATATTTAACTCAAATCTAATTAAGAACAAACCAACTCGCATTCCTCTCTATAAAGATCAGGCTACCAGAGGTCCAATATTACTTCAACAGGCTTTGGTGTGCATGCACACAAGCAACTCTGTATGAAACTTACGAAAGGATCCAATCAAATGCAGTTGGCATCGCAACGGAAAAGGACATTTTTTGAATGAAAAAATATTTGTGGATCTAATGTCCACATGAAAAACATCAACATCAACATCAACGCTTACACACACTAGGAATAACAAAATGTACAACCTTTAAAATTAAAGTAACAATTTCACCTCCGTGCTAAAATATCCCTCTCATTTACTTTTCCAGCTGGCTCAACTCTGTATGCACAGCGGAATGACTGCAGCCCGCCTAGTGTTATTTAAACTACACAACTTTGATTGGAATTATCCCTTTTTGCTGCGAGTTCTCAGGGTACACTCTCCTCAGTACACATAGGAAATTTTTAACAGACATGTATTCACTCCTCATGCAAAAACATCCCTGCGCGCTTAGAGCTCTCTCCTGAATAAAGGGAACATTTAACATGACCACATTTACACCCTTATTTCCTCCTCCTTTACTGGGATGAATTCCCCACCGAAAAGGAAATCTGCGAACCGTTTCACGAAGGAGACCATGAGCCATGACCAACCCCAAGCAAGGGTGCAGGGCTTTTGCAATTTTCCACAAGAGGGCAACATTGCAGTTTCCCTCTATTACCGGCGCCTTCTCCATTCGAGTTTAGTTCCTGTTGAAACGCTGTGCCAAGTGGATAGCATTGGATTTTCTCTCTGTTCTCATACGACTAAATGTATCTATTTCCAAAAGCCACGTACACTTGACGACAACACAACCATGTTCATTCATACGTTTATTGTTTTTCTCACGCGCCCACGCGTTTCAACTATGGATGCCTTCGATATAGGTGCATGAATGCTGGAGCCTTGGCCGCCCCACTTTTTTTTATTGTTCTCGCTTCCACAAACACACACTGCTGATTGTCGTATATGACCTACACAACTACGTACAGATAGTATATGCCATCCGCTTTACATTTGACGGTGTAATTTATGTTTTCTTTCGTCAAATTTTCATCACACAATATTCTTCACAATATTGACGCAGGGAAACAAAACAAAACCCAAAAGGAACAAAATATAAAGTATTCACAGTCGCACACCTTGAGTCTGTTTTGTTACTGTTGTGTGCGATTAATTAGACAAAACGAGAGAGATTTTGTCGCGTGATATAAATATTTGAATGCCCCCACAGCCCAAAGGGCTCACTGTCAGCAGGGTCGTCCTGTTGCAGTATACGCTATAGCTTTGGCTTCTTTGTTTAGATTTATACGGCGTGTATCTGGGTTTGAAAAGAAATCACTATGTGAAGCAACTTTTTGTTGCTAATAGGAATAAGAGGACTTTTCTAGGACATTCGGTGGTATGGATTTAACAGTTTGATTTATGCTAATTGCCATTTTTCGGGAAGATTTAATTGTAACCGTTCTGTTGTGGTTAATGTAGGAAGTGTCCTTAAGACATACAGTCATACGACTTGTGTGGAGTCTAATTGGATTCACACGTTATCCTTGTCTTCAAAGTTAGTTAACGTGTTAAAGCTATCTGCCTTTGAACTTTATGTTTCTGCAATGACCTACTTTATGTAACTTCATCCACTGCATTGCAAACTTCTGTTCATCTTACTGCGTGCTACTGATGCATTAACCTTTGTGTTTTCATTTGATTGCATTTGTTCTGTAGAATTGTTGTACTTGTCGAGTGTGTAGCTTTCAAATTGGTGCATTCATGAGCGGCGTGACATTTTCGAGAAATGTTTCCTTTTGAATGTTTGAGTGTGTCGCATAGTTTCTTTGAGCTACTTCGAAGTCGCAATTGCTTCGGCGTTTGCATTTACACATAAAATGTGTCGTCACTCGTTAGACATCGTATTCTTCGTTGACAGTAATTTTTTTGACTTAAATTGTGAATTCTTTTCTTGAATTAGAGCACGAGATTTTTGAGTTGTTACCCGCGCGATAATAACTATATTATTACTGTCCATATAAAATTAACCATTGTGAACTGCAAATTATTAAATTTGAAGGTTAAATATGATTATTAGTCAGGCCCAAAGTTTTGCCCTAAGTCAATGCCGCTGTAGGGGAAACTGGAACCAGTAGATGCGTTGAGGTAACATGTAGATACCTACCACCTAATCTAACTATGCAGTATCCACAGTTTTACGACTCGAGACTCGATTTTCCTTCCTTACATGCAAGTGATAAAGTTCTTCTGCTGTTTAATTAGCCTTAAATTCTAATCTCGTGCTGTTCTATCTCTGCACAGTAATAGTTCCCTTTGGACTTGTAAAAGCCTCTTCTTGTGACACATCCACCTGCTTCGTATCCTTCAGATAGTGTGGATAAATAAATGTACTAACCATTGTGTGACATTTCCCTGTGCCTCGTGGCTTTTTCACGACAAAGCTCTTACCCCGACAGCGATGTACATCGACCTCTTCGAAAGACCTACCTTCGGGTGAGCATCTACCACAGTTTGAACCATAAAACGTTATCGCCATGCTCCTCATTGAAGTTAGAGATAAATGCAAACTTATATACAGTCCTGCAGCATGCTATAAGCACCGAATTTAACTCAAATTAAAGTTTAAAGTTGCAAGTGCAACACAGAACCACACACGAGCAATTCTTTTGAAGGAAATTCAACTTTGCCATCCGTGCACGCTCAAATAATGCCTTCAAAACATTTTGAATGTAGGTGCAGTCGAGTCAAAGCAATTCACTATTCGTGCCGCTGTTTGGCCTCTCCCCACCCGCCCAACTTCTATGAAAGATCCAAACGAAAATAAATGAAACAAAATACAACAGAATGTCCTTGTTTGGGTTTTGTTCTCGTCAATTGTTTTTCTGTTTTCCAGCATCTGATGCTTGCCATTAAAATAGAAACAAAATATTAATGCACACACAGAGGCATTCAAAATAACAAATGCGTAGGATATATGCAAATTCCTTTTGTCTATCAGTAGAGGAAAGGACAAAAAAAAAAAACAGAATTTGTCCCTAATGAAGTGGAATACGATGGAATGTTCCACATACGCCACAGTGAACTTTTGAATTCACAATTTGACTCCAGCTCGCATACGAACTTGATGCCTATGTGTTGCATGGTGATGATAATTATTGTGGATTGTGGATACTGCGAGTACATGGTTTGTGTTGAAAGTAGGACAACCAAAAAAAATGAAATATTCTTTTTTTTATTTTAATTAATCAAAGAGTGTGCAGGAGGACATATTGTAGTGATTGTGCATCGCCCTTGGAATGATTCTTAAGCACGGCACGTTTTGTTGTTTGCCAACGGTGACTGCTTTTCACTTCAAACTCAACGTTGTCATCATCATCGTCGTCATCGGAAGCAGCAGAGTCATTCGAAGTCATTTTATTCTTTCGAACAAGAACGACTGTGTTCTTTCGCATTTAATGGACTTTAACTTGAAGACAATTGCAGTTAGATACTAAGGTATGTATGCATTACGATGGATGCTTTTTAGTTTGGAAGTACTCTGCTTAAAGTGTAGAATTGTCATTCAAATCTGAAGTAAAACGGGTGGTACATCTGCCGCGAGAAACCAGCCATATGACATGTAATTCTGATACTGACAGGTTTTATTTTTCTTATTTATTTATGCAATGCATACTCCCATTGAGACATCTTATAATTTAGTGGTAAGCTACAATTTAACATTATGAGAGCTAGCGTTTTACAATTTCTTACAAAAAATGAATTCTAGGAAATTATGTTATATATTTATAACTAGCCCGGGGAACTTCGTTCCGGCCTAATTCGTTAATGTAATGAAAATAATAATTCCGAGCATGCAATATTGATGCCACAAATATCCAGCGATTGTCCTCGCGACTTATTATTTTTTATATTGAAAGCTAGACATACGTAAAATTTAAGACGCTTAAATACGAATGGAAAATCGTTCTGAATAAGCGGTACCGCGGAATGGGAATGTTTGCCTTTGATTTTTCCCTTCAAAATCGTCGCTTGCATGACATTTGATTTGAGATTCTTCACAATCAAATCAAACGCGATCCGTTAAAATGTTTCTGTGGACTCGGGTTGCTCAATAAAATTATATTTGAGCCGACTTTCGGTTTAAATTGTGAAGCGGTAAGCCCGGAGCATCCAAAGAATCGAAGTAAGTTGTATTGTTTGTATTATATTGTAAGTGACACTACCCGTTTTTATATCCAGTCTAATTTTTTCAAAGTGCGGTTCCCCATGCAAAGTTCTATCGCTAATCTCATCCCCTTCAAATTTTTATTTTCACAACAAAAAATAGCGACCTTCCTTGGGCCAATTCGAATCCACCAAGCCCAAAATCGTAAAAATCGAAGGATCCATTCTCGAGTTATGTGTGTACACACGGACGTCAATCTCTTTATATATAGCTGTACAACCACCCGGCTTTGCCCCGGATCTAAAACAATCTTATCTATTATACTGGAACCAACATTGGAATCGGTTGAGTGGTTTCGGAGATCGATAACAGCGCCACCTATCTGATAGCCCGGCAGCTCCCGCGCACCTACCCACTTTCCCCTCATATTTAGAAAGTAAAATATTTCCTATCTGTGATCTGTGAATACGTGTAAGGAGAAGAGTAATCTTCACTTATCCCTATAGCCCTACTCTTATGACTGTAACTTTCTTCGGCCGTCGACTCTCTTTAGTGGCGTCGTTTTTTCATGAACCATCAAAAATGAAAGCAAAGTATTTCCCGAAATCAGAGTTTGTACCCAACTGCGTAGCTGAAATTAAATGTAGTAAAGTTAAACTTTTTTCAATAATTGTTAATATTTAAAAATAGTAAAAAGGCAAAAATAAGCACCCAGAAAATCTATTTTTATTAACACTTCATTTGTAAGGATTGGTTGAACGTGTGAACCAGGTTAGTAATTATACACTACAGAAACTACAGAAATATGCATAAGCATACTTATATTAAAATTACTGAGGAAAAAAAGTCTAAGTTTGTTCTTCAATCTTGCATAGTCGTCCATTTCTTTTATAAAGCGCGGTATCGAATTTCTATGGCGGATTGGGAACACAAAAAATTGGCGTTCGGATGTAAGGGGGGCATGGCGCGGGTGAATTAGCATCGCGACGATCCGCCGAAATCAAGTCAAGATAAACGAAGAAACTAAACGTCATATCGAGTTATATGTCTCTCTCGCTCTAGATTGCAATCACTATAAAATAACGACAATAGTTGTTGTCACGCGAGCAAAAGTCATAATGGCCGAAATAGTAGAAGACAGAAGCAAGGAATATGATTGCACTCCAACAACAGCCTCGTAATAGGGGCTATAAATAGATTCAGCACAATGTGTGAATGTATTAAAAGAGAAATATTATAATTTGTAAATGTGTAATGATAGGGGAATGTAGAGTTAAAATCAATAATGTAAATAAGAAAAAGGCAATGACCCCCAGTTGCGCACAGCTGACCGTTATACATAAGGCACCGAGATGACTTCACAAGTTAATCAGGAAAATTTAACTGACTCGTTAACAATACCTTAGGCTATAAAGAATAATTTATAACGTTTTAGAAAAAGGGTCTTTATTTTACCAAACCAAATCTCCGGAATCAACTAATCGGCTCCAAATTCAACTCGTATTGGAACAGCGAGGATGCATTAGTAAGCATTTCATATAAATATTGCGGTTAGGGCACGATACTTAAGGAAATTTTCAAAGGTCATGTGGAGCAGACGTTTAGAAAACTTTGATACATGGTTGTAACTACGTAGCCCGAGAATATAGCGTGTTATAAAGGGTTTTTCAAAAAGAGCGCTACAAAAGTTCTTTTAAATAAAACAAAAACGGTTTTGGATATCAATGAAATTCTTTATTTCTGTGAAAGTACGTTTGATGCCATTATGTATGAAACTCGATTTCTTTTGCATGGCCGCCACGGGCATGCTTGCAGAAGTCCAGACGCTGAACCCAATTTTCGACGGTTTTCAAGCATAAATCGGCCGATACTGCTGCAATTTCACGTTCGATATTCGTACGACGTTTATCAATCGTCGCTGGCTTGTTGGCATAGACCATAGACTTGACATAGCCCCACAGAAAATAGTCTAACGGCGTCAAATCGCACGACCGAGGCGGCCAAGCGACTGGACCATTTCGTGAGATAAAACGTTCTCCAAACTTGGTTTCCAATAAATTGATTGTGACTTTCGCTGTGTGGCTTGCGGCACCGTACTGTTGGAACCACATGACCTCCAAGTCCATATCATCCAATTGGGGCCAAAAATATTCGGTTATCATTGAACGGTAGCGATTCCCATTCACAGTAATGTGCCGGTCTTGATCATCACGGAAGAAGTACGGCCCAATGACTCCGCCTGCCCATAAACCACACCAAACCTTAATTTTTTCGGGATGAAATTATGACTTGTGGAGTACGTGTGGATTGCTGCCTGACCAATACCGCATATTTTGTTTATTGACGAAGCCATGCAGCCAGAAATGAGCCTCATCGCTGAAGATGATTTTTCGATGCAAAGCGCTCTTAACGTTGAGGCCACTGACTCCGAATTTCGGTAGTAGATTTTAATAATTTCGACTCGTTGTTGGCTCGTATATCTTTCCAACATGAAATGGCAAACCTTACTGAAGAGAAATGTGAAAAGAGCGGCAAGAAATTCGCCGTTGTTTACTGTCTCTGTCGCTCTACTTATGTAGCGTCCCTTTTGAAAAACCCTTTACTATTAAGTGCCACATTGAGCCTTCTTTTACCTTCGTTTACATAGTAGCACTGTTGAACCCAACCATCAACGCATAGCCCACAAAAATGCGCCCCTAAATTAAAATTAGGTATACAGTTGCGTACTTTTAGGGGTAGGTCAATTGCATTTTCGAAAAAAAAGGTTCTAATCTAAGATGGTACGTTTCTATGATAATATGGCGGCGGCAAATTCAATGTCAAACAAGTGCGTTCAATTAACCCTCTAATGGCTCCGGCCGCCTCCACGCAGGGTATCCCTTATGGGTCGTAACTCATGTGGATACATTTATATTTTTAAATCTGCACAACTTACTTACAGCCGATATGCCGTTCTATAAATTTGTATACCTCCGATCTATTTGATGTGCTCCGTTTACCAATAAATAATAGTGGTTCATTTCCTTAAAAGTATTTATGTACTGTGCCATACCTAGATGAGCACAAACAACAAATTGTGGATGTATGCCATCATTAAGTCTGGTAAAATGAATTAAACAATTCCCCATACAAAATGTTTATCAGGTTAAATGAAATCATTTTGGCAAAATTCAATTTGTCGCCGCCTTACTACCATAGTAACGTAAATCCAATATAAATCATCTTATACCATGTTCCCACCAACGTGATTTAGCTAAATCAACTTGATTTACCTAAATCATCTCATAAATTACGTGATTTATCATACATTTTCGTGATTTACGCGTGTTTAAATTTTAATAACATATCTGTCATAGCAAATACACACAAAATAAAGCCGAGCATATACCTGTTATTAAGCTCAGCACTTCATTTAGCAAACAAAAATCAAAATACACAAGAAAACTGTTAAAAAAATTATTTCAACTTCAATTTTCTTCGCGTTTCGGTGAGATTTGGTATTTTTATTATTTGGATTCCCAGTTTAGTGAGTCTGACAGCTGACTGACTAGATGTATTTCATTTCTTATTGGCTCAGACTGGTCACGTGAGTAGTTTTTGCAGTTGGCGTTTATGGAGGGGAAGCCGACAAATCTATAGTCAAGAAAATCCTGCCTGCATACTCAGTTGACATTTCGAAGAGTCAAATTTAAAATAAACAGAGTTAGTTTTAAATGAAAACAGAGTGAATTCGAAAATGTCCATAAAAGGGCCGGTTTGAGAAAAAGGTGTCATTTCTGAAGCTACTCACGATGTTTAACAATCATAAGTTCGCATAACACCATAAAAGTGTTGTAATGGAGAACCGTGTTACGTTTTAAACGTACTTATTTGGAAATAACAATTTCTGAAACATTTTGAAAACGGCCGTTTCCAAATAAAAAGGGGTTTTGTGTCCGCGAGGACACAAAAACAATTCAAGTTTCGGATACCTAGTCCAGACAAAACTAGTTGACGTTTTACATAAACTTGGAACCAGAACGTCCCCATTCGCCAATCACAAGTTGTTTTATTTTTGGCATGTATGGAAAAAAAACAAAAACCAAAAAAAAGTAGATACTATGTGGTCCGAAGTGGACGAATTCTTTCTCCTGGAGCTTTGGGAAGAAAAGTTTGAAGTAAATGACAAACTAAAACGCATAAAGTTTAGTGGAGACGCCTTTCGTGACTAATAAATCACGTCGGTGGGAACATGGTATTAGATTAGAACCTATTTTTGAGGGAATGTAATTCACCTACCCCTAAAAGTAAGCAATTGTGAACCCAATTTTAGTTCAGTGGGCATAATATCTCCGAGGTGTTGACGGTTGAAGTTGTCCTTTAACTGAAATTTGTTTTCTTGTTCGAAAACATGTAAATCCACTTTTCAATCAGATTAAGGAATTCCTCGTAAGCTTAGAGGAATTCCTTAGTTCTTTATCCTTTGCTTTCTCCCAGTTCCTTGTGTTGTATTAATCGATTTTAAGGAATGTGAAGGGAGCTACGAATTTTATTTCATTTTCTTACCTTTAGCAGTGCATAAAACTGATGCGTTACGAAATTCCATTGAAACTTACAGCAGCAGGTGAGCGCGTCTACCTACATCCTGTTCTTGGAGGCATTCCTTTGAAATAAGCACTTCAAACAGATTTGCTGGGAAAACTTATTAACTAACAGGAAAACTTGATGGAGGAAACAAACAATTTATCTCAAAGTTTTTAATGATGTAAAAGTTTTCTATGTTAATTGGATATCAAGAACAAACTACTAGAATCGATTGTAGTTTTTTTTCTCTTAATCTACTGTTGTAGATCAATTACATTCAAGAAGAACAACAGTTTTTATTGTAAATATTAATGATACAACAATGCATCTTATTTTCCTTATTTGTTATTGGGTAACTTTGGAAAGCTGATGGTTTGTGCATGACATAAGAATACGAATCTGAAACAAATTTGAACGAAGCATACTTTTTCGCAGTCCTGAGTTTTTTTTTTTTTTAAATTCAAGCCTTTGGAAGGAACCAATCAAGAGTCCAATTATATTCCTCGGCCATTAGAAATGATTTCAGGCGCTTCACTTATTAGGTTTAACAAACGTGCAGCGAATTAAACGCTTTGTTCGAATTTTCGAACATTATTTACTGATTTAAAGCATTTGATATGTGTTTTTGCTTTGCTATAACCTTCTGCTCAAAGCAAATGCTAGTTATTATTGAGAATGTCAAAAGTTTATCTAGTTTACTAGGTCTGAAAGCTGGTTGACTTGACGTGTCTCAGCTTTGAGTGGCCTAGATCGATCACATCCAGTTGACGTCTATGGAGGGGTAGCCGAAAAACCGGAATTTCTTGACTCAGTACTTAGTTGACAGTTCGTATATGTGGCTGGCGTAGGAAAAGTGGCGTTTACAACCAAATTCAGTTTTTGCGTTCAAGATACATTTAGTCCAGACCAATCTAGTCGACTTATATCGTCTTCGATTTGGCTTTTCAGGCTCTGATCTGAGATTTCAAATTCCTGCAAAATCGAAAATTTAATCTGAATTTTATTGGTTTGTTGTGTGTATTGAGTTGACCATTTGCACTGCAAATCCATTGTAATTCTTTTCACAATTGTTTTTCACACATTTATGTTTCGACTCTAAATTTTAGTAGTTCAAAGTGGCTATATTTTCCATACAAATTAATTCTTTTCACACATTTATACCAATACAATGGCATTTCGAAATAATTTAATATAAAAACTCGCTTCCATACGCGTAAAATAAATAATTCAGCTGAAAAAGCAATCCTTCCAACGATAAACAATTCGTAACCGCCAGCTCAAAACTGACCCAGATCAAAAAAAAATTATGTGTTTGCTAAATTGAAATCTTTTCTTTATTAGTTTTTTTTGTTATAATGTTCTATTACAATAGCTCTTTGCAGTCCTTTTCCGAATAATCTTTTTCTTTCTTTTATTTTTAGTATCGTATGTGATTTAAATATTTTTCTTTTGTCCAATATTTTTTTTTGTGTAGTAGATTGCTTACATTAGATAGCTAGATTTTTGAATTTGCCCATTCATACAGCCAAATGTCAAACGCAGCTCAGTTTGTTTCTTATTTTTGACATCTCCAGCTGTGAAGAGAGTGTGTTCATAAACCAGACTCTACATGTAAACCTGGTTAGTTTTCCAGATGAATTTTTCCTAAACGAAGTAGATTGGAGAAATAGCATTAGAATTCAAAAAGTAATGAATGAAAATAAATTTCGACTGAAACCTAGTCAATTGAACTATGTAGATTCGAATCTCAGTAATGGCGTGACTATCTTTGAAGTCAAAGCGCAGTACTAATAACCAATTTTAGTCTCGACTTTAAATTTACGGAAGCTCACAATTGCAAAATTTGTATGGAAAATATAGCCACTGTGAACTACTAAAATTTAGAGTCGAAACATAAATGTTTATTGGTGTCTTAATTGATTATAGTATTTGAAAAAAGCGATTGTATTGTTTTATATTTTGGCCTGGCAATGTGATTGCTTGGCTAGCATCGACAAAAATTATATCGAAATAAGTGCTATAAAGAGAGAGTAGAGGGGAATTACTGCATTTCAGATAATGAATAGTCTTGATAATGAGCTTTACAGTTGCATGCAATTGGGAGATCTTTTTTGGATTTAAATATAATTCTTCGCAGACCTATTCATTTTGCAAATAGCAAACATCAACATCTCTTTCTTGAATTACATACGACAAAAAAAGCTTTTCAATATTCAAAATAAAATCGCACCTACATGACGTTAGCTTTCTTATTCACGCCATTTGAAAACGTGTGTCAGCCGTCTTTAATCATGGGCTGCCATCATTGTTCCAGTATCTAGTCCAAGTCCTCTTGACGTACAAATTCCTCTCACGTAAGAGATACATTTTTCCTATTGAAGTTTTTCTATTACGAAATGTCTTTATGTATTGTGTATTACCGTCTCGCGTTCTTAAAGATTACGAGAAAACGAGACTAGGTTTTGGTTTGTTTTGTCGTTGGCATCTAAAAGCATAATAAAAGGAAAGCGGAAGAGTGTAACTCCATTTATTATTCCAAATGGAAGTACACATTCCGCAGCGCGTGAGTTGAGGTAAATTTATCTTTGGAATTATGGAGGTGGGCCTATGGGTGTGATGCGGTGAGAGGATATGCGGCGTTCTATTTGTACTGCTTAGGATTGATAAAATTCGATATATTTTTGCGAGTATTTGCCTTAGTAAAGAGTTTCATTGATTGGAATATTTACACGGTAAGTGACAGAATCCTTGCTGATATTTTTCAGTTAAGTCACATGTGGGCGATACGTTTGGCATTTCAGTCTTGTCTCATGCAATCGATATGTTATGAAAGCCATCAATTCGACATGTTTCGAAACAAATGATCAAATTGACATGCATAGCAAGAATTTGAATATTTATTTTGAAGTTTATGAAAACAGAATTTTCATTAAATTCCTACATCCAAGCATCCAAGCTCTGAATGACATCTTTTCTTTGCAGACAATTTGAGAAGCCGTAAATTTACATGAACGAGGCACATTTCTTCCTCATGCCAAGGTATATAAAAAAAAAATGACAAAAGAATATTTATACCACCTCGGAGGATGTGTCCTGATTATCACACCCCAATTCGAGAGTTCTTCTTTGTAATTTAGTTTATATGGTTTGCATAGTCCTTCCTAAATTTCTATTTCTTGTTTTACCTTTAAGTCTCTCATTAAGGAAAGGATACGACATATTCATCATTTCTAAATCTGGCAGTTGCTGCAATATTCGTACGCTCCATTCAAGAAACATAATCAGCTGAGACCGCCTGAGTGTACGATGCTATCCAACAAAAGGACGACCTCATTTCGAAAGGATGACACAACATACGGGTATCAGTGTACTGTATAGGTATACAGTATACACATCATTGCAGCAGATTCAAATGGATGAGAGACCATCAGCGGTAGAGGGCTGAGGAAAACTTTTATCAGGATCAGATTACAAATATTAAACTCTTGTGTATAGAGTGCTCGAGTGGAGTGGAGCGATGATACGAGTAGAATCATGTTAGACATGCACTTGTATCCACGAGGAGGGTTAAATTCAGGAAATATTTATTTTATTTTTGTTTTTATTTTGAATTTTTGTTTAGACTAAAGCAGAAAACTTATAGTTTTGGGTTTCTCAGGGGTTTTCCATTACGCAGGGGACTCTTTATGTTGTAATTTGGATTCATTTGCTGTGTGCAAAATTATACTACATCCCTTTACAAGGTGCTCGAATTTAAGTTTTAATTGCCGTATGTATCGGGAAATTTATTTAGAGTTTCGCTAATGCATCCATTTACTATAGGCACCAATAAAAGTTTATTTTGTTAATAAAGTTGAATCTTTTTACGAACTGTCTTTGACTGTAGGGTGGAAGAGAACTCTTCGTAATTTATAGAAAGGAGGAGTTAAGGTAGCTTGGGCAATTCGCGCGAATAGACATTAACGCTCCGTATATAGAGACTGTAGGGACTGATTTTTTGTTTTGTCACATTCACCGAATTCGTCTGTTTTTGCAGGGTGACGTTGAAGAACTATTCCTGCTCCATAAAGAAGCAGAGCTTTTGACGTCTGAAAAGCTCTTGGATGGAGGGACGTGCTACAAAATGATCTTCTTGACATCATACTTGAAAGATAAGTACGAATCTCACAAACCCAACTCCGTAGATAAAACCCTTTGAAATATCTGTGCAAGTAACCCGCATACACCGATGACATTGACATATGCGGAGCGAGCTGTCAGTGTTGAGGTTTTTATTGACGTGAAAACTTCTTTAGGCGCATTGGGCACTTTTGAGATGGGAAAAAACCATTGAACATTGAACACGCGAGTCGCGACACTGTTACCGACACCTCTGTTCTCTTCATATAAGTAAGAAAAGAGAAAGAAGATTATCATTATATTAATACGTGAACATCTAAAGTTTCTGTACACTTTTTAAGTGTTTATTATTAAATGAGGAAAATGAAACTTATATCATTCGAAAGGTACTGTGCCACAGATGAGGACAAACAAAAAATCTTGGGTATATTTCGCCCTTAAAACTGGTAAAATAAAGTTGAGAATTCCCATAAAAAATGTTTATCAGTTAATACAACCCATTTTGTTGACATTCAATTTTTCGCCGCCATATTGCCATAGTAATGCATTCAAATATATATCATCTTAGACAAGAACCTATTTTCGAAGGAATCCTACCCCTAGAAGTAAGCAACTGTTTACCTAATAATTTTAATTCAGGGGCATAATGTCTGCGATTATTGACGGTTGGTTTTCAATCATGTTACTAAGGCAACAAGCATTTTTCGACTTGACGTATTAAATGTTAACCATGAGTGAGACTAACTTTCAAAGGGGCAAATGTTTTCGATATCTTGATGTCGATTATTGTGGTACATTTTTTTAGTATTACATATAAAAGGTGTAAGATCGATTTTCGACCAACAACGAAATCTAATTATTATTATTATTTTTGAAGTTTCAGTTGTGTATCTTTACCTCTTGCGGTTCACGCGCTCAACTAATCTTAATAAATGAAATGTCAAAAAAATGGATTTTCTTGGTGCTTATCTTCGCATTTTTCCTTTTTTAAGATATTAACAATTGAAAAAGTTGAATTTTACTACATTTAATTTCAACTACGCAACTATGATTCAGGGACTTTTTTTCATTCATAATAATATGCCCGTACAAATATAAACAACGCCACGAAAGAGAGTCGATGGCCGAAGAGAAGAGTTACGGACATAAGAATACTATAGTGAAAACCTACTACTCTAACTCTTTATGACTCTTCGCACGTATGAGTGTATGACTGACGTCTTCACAGATCACAGATAGGCTTGCCAGATTTTTATAAGTAATTTTTAGTTATTTTTTCGCAATAAAAACCGTAAAATTACAAAAAAAAAAATGATCGCAAAAATCCTTAAATGCTTAAAAATAAATAACAACATATCAAAATTGATTTTCACTTGATTCTTAATATTGTTAGTTAGATAACAGAAAACAATAAAAAAGAAAAAGAATTTTTTTTTTTAAAACTGTCGATGTTCACGTCTTCTTCAGCTTCAATGAAATATTGTTCGTACGTATTCGAGTTGAAGGCTTGAAGCATTTAGAGCAATAATGGTTGTATTCAATGTTTTCAAATGAGAAGAATTTTATTGAATTAGTTTTTTGTTTTGTTACAATGGTTAATGAAACAAAATATCGCAAATATTGGTAAAAATAAGACATATCGCAAATTCGAATTTTTCACCGCAAAATAGAAAAAAAATAATGCGCGTTTTGCGATATATGTCACAATCTGGCAAGCCTGATCACAGAGTCACGGCAATTTACCTTTTCGTGGGAATTTCGATGGTAAGGAACCATCTCGTGGGAAAAAGTAAGGTTTCTGTAAGATTTTGTGGGAAATTTGGTCAACTTATAAAAAAATCACGTCTTTATGTAATTTAAGAACAAAAAATTGGAACATAAACACAATTCATAGTTTGAATTTTGAAACACATTTAAATTTTTTAAAACGTAAAAGTTCAATAAAAAAACTGGAGCGTGATTTGCCACCCATAGGTGGGTGATATGGTACCATAAGATTTCTTGGAGTTTTTCGTCACACACCTGTTAAAAGTAGAGGCACGCTAAGGTTGTGCGACTAAACGTGGCATATTAGACACTGAATCCATTCATCTGTTTTTACAGATAGGGGGAGAAACTTTCATATCCCAAACTTTATAGGTGCCATATCTCCCAAATGATTTTTGATTTTGTTTTCACGAAAAACATGACCAAAACGCGTAGGTACGCGCAGTACTAACTGTAAGTGGAAAAAAAAACACATACGATACGCTTTCAATTTGTTTGTAACAACGAACACCGGGCACCGAATACTTATCGTTCTAGGTAAACTTTTTTCACTCATTCACACAAAAAAATTTACACGACAGTTGAGTTTGGGTTAAGATACATTGATAATATAATAATATAATTTATAATGTAAACATATATTTATTGTGTATAGTATATACGTACAACACCGATACATATTATGTCGGATTTTTTGGAATTCATTTCAAGGAATATCAATTAATTTAATTTCATATTTCATGTACATATTTGTAAATTTACGTTTTAAGCAATTGCAATTTATGCATTATCTCTCATGTACAATAGTGCATTAAATGAAAACTGACTATTCAAAAAATATTTCCTGACGATTTAAAAAATACACACTTAATTGTTCAAGTTTTCACTTTTGTCGGCACTCCCGGAGTGCCACTGTTTTTTTATCCACATGATCTATATAGATTATTGATTTCTATTCTTTAAAACAATAGAACGCGATCCAACTGTTGTTGTAAACCGATGATACATTTTTGATCTTTATTATAGATCATGTGGGAAAATTAAAAAAACGCCTGGCCTAATGCAAAAAGTAACACACAACATCGACGCTATACAGAATGTCACAATCGACAGGCATAATTTTAAAGTAGTGAAAGGCCTTACCTGCCTTAACTCGCCGTGAACTCAAACAATGACATTAGAGCTGAGATCAAGCAAAGGATTTGTATTGCCAATCTCTGTTTTTACGGCCCTCGAGACTAAGAAATCCTCCTCAAGAGTATGGACACTGAACACACGTTCACGCTTACTATCCCAGTTCTGCTTTATGATACCAAAGCATGCACCCAGTGTGAGCAAAGAAATTCTCCGTTTGATCTTTGGTGCTGCTTATATCGAAGGACTTTAAAAAATAATTTACAATGAAATACTTTGCAGACTTTAGAGCCATACTAACCTAGTTAAGAAGTTCTTTATTTCAATAAGTAAATTCTTATGAAATTTAGACCAAATAAAAGGTAAATTTCCATATTGAAATTCTCGCAGTGAAAAATAATCTTAGAACGGACTCGCACTTAACACTTTTCAATTTATGCCCCTTTTACCAATAACTATACGAGCATCCAGCTCTAAACGTAGCTTCTCAGTAATACATTTCCGCTCCAAATCTCTCATTCATAAGTATGCTCCTTGACACATGCACTTTTGCACTTTTCCATACTCAGTCGCAATGACACAGCCACACAGGCCATTCAAAAAGAAATCCAAGATATATCACAAATATTGACACAAACTAAAGACTTTTACAAAATTTCAAATGTTTGCATAATTCTCACACATTACTGTCACTTTAAGAGTTTACCAAGCACATCATATTGAACGAACAAAATCTCTGCAGTCCTTGCAATTTCCTTACACATTTATGCTAAGCTATACGATGATGACATTTACCATTGAAAACAAAAATCGTCGCACGAGAAAACTTTGTTAATATAAATTGAATTCTACACCTGTATGTGGGTATGGGTACAAGGAAACATACTCTTGCATACATATAGTTGGTTTGGTGGCGGGAAGTACGAGTTCCTTCTTATGGGGAATGTGTCACACTTTCAAGAGAGCTTTCAAGATGCTATCATGACAGGTAGGGCGATAGAAATGTGCAAAGGAATTCTAATAGTATACATATATGAGAATATCGAGGCAAGTTTTGCAGGTGGTTGAGTATTTAAGACTGTTGGAGATTTATTTTAAGGGGTGCTAAGAGTAAAGTGCCTGTGCGAATGAGAATACTTAGTATATCGTTGAATAGCTGTTTTAATTAGAAGTCAGTTGACAGTATGTACGTGTCATTTAAATAGATTATTAAGGAATGATTTTGAAAAGCTATACAGCGCATGAAATGATACCTGTCCACCACAAGGCTTTAGGTTGGCTAAGGCTTAGTCCTTCAGAGTAGATCTTCTTCATGCTTGTGCTTTTAGTTGACAAGAACAATCTTGACCCTGTCTGTAGAAATGCTTTGGTGGGAATGCAACCGACCTACCGACCTCCTGCAGGAACAAAAGCTCTGCTATCGCGCAGGTCTAACTATCACATAAACCCCGCGCCACTTCTTTATTCTAATCCTAACCGCCTTGAAGGCATAATTATGGCTGAGTTGGCATCACTGGGTGCAACAGACAGAAAAGTTGAAAATAAATATAACGATTGTAAGCGTCTTTGTGACTTCCTAAAGTAGGAGAAAAAAGTAATAATTTCTTTGCAAGAGTTATGTATCCCGCAAACCGACTTTCATTTGAGAAGTAATGCTCGATGAGGAAAGTTGCTCGCGACTCAGTGGTGCACTTTATTTCTCCAGCTTTGATAAATAGGTTTCGTTTTATTTTTATACATGGCTTATTTTGTTTACGTACGGTAGAGGAGAAATGCCTAAAGATGCCGCTCTTGCAACCACTTCTTTAACATAAATTTGACACACAGAACAAAGAAGTAGAGGGTCTAAGGGGCGTAGATAGTATCAGTTGTGGGTTTCTATTGCATCCAGGGCTTGATGTAAGCTGTTTGCCTTCAAAATGACCCAAGACATTCTATATCCGCTTGAACTAAATGTCAATGTTTCTTGGACTTGAGTACTTGTTTATAGTTTCGTTTATATTATTTGATACCTTTACTTCCCTGTACATTTTAAGAAGTGTAACTCGTTGATAAATGTCCAATATAATGTCGTTGTCAAAGTCAATATAGACAAGGTCCCTAGCACTTTGACATCATTTTTATTCTGTTATCGAGCTTTTTGTAAGAGTGTTTCTTGTAAATAACCCACTCTGACATCTCTGTACCCATTTTCGCTGTATCTGTCCCAATTATTGTCAAACGCGACAGTGACAGCTTTCAGATATCTGTCAATGAAATGAATGCCAGCGTATGCCAGTAGCACAATCTTTTGGAAAATTGAACCTCTCGTTTTGGCTTGAGTAACTTGCAGCATAATAAATCATTCTAGAAGATGGAACTTTTTGGTTTACACGCGGCTATGATAATTCAAACGAGTCATTGGGATGTGCTTCTCCTCTTATCCGCTTGAAAATAGTAGCGCATCTGTCGTTTTGATTTTGTTTTGTCTCCCAAACTGTCGTTAAGTCATTACAGTTCCCAATGGCTATTTGCAACTAAAAATGCTTATTCAAAGCTATAGTACTATCGTCCAAGCACGAATATATAATTATCAAAAGGCAAAAAAAGCTGCGTGACTAAAAATTCACCCCACATTCTGACCGTTTAAGAATTCTCCGCGGAACTATTATAATTGATATATATCGGGGGCTCTCTCCTCAATTCAACACATAAACAATATAGCCTCCGGGGACGTGCCATCAATTTTCTTCAAACTTCAATGCTGCGTGGTACCACTTGATAGCATAACGGAGATAGCTGGGTCACCCAATTTAAGCTGAATTCGGCAGACAGTATGGCATCTGGGGGATTAGAAAGACTTGTGCCAGTCTGCACCAGTCACTCAAAGTAACTGTTAAGGCCGGATAACAATAACAAATATTAACATTTCATTTTTGAAATTTATGTAAACATTTCTGATTTACGGTAGACATGAGAAGAAAGTCCGAAAACAATAAAAAAGCTAACCACAGACTTATGAACAGGGTTGATGAACCTCTGTCGCCATCAAAACAATAAACTACCGGAGGGTTAAGCACTTTGACCCAAAGAATTTTAATACATAGCTAATTGGAAGCAGCGACGAATAAAGGACCCTGTGCGTTAGGTAAACTTGAAAACATAATTAGCTCGACATATAAACAATACACATAGAAACAAACTGTCAAACTTTTCATGTGTCTCTTTTCCAGATCCAAACAAGAAGACGCAAGCGGAAAGCAATCCAAAAAGCCAAATTACATAATTCGCATTAATGACTACGGAGATCATAAAACGAATTACGTCCCTTGAAAAACAGTTCCACTTTCTTCCAATTTAAATTTGGCTATTCCCACACAACGAGATGTTCGTTTTGACGTTCGTAAAGAAGGCCCATAAATCTCCCCGACATGACGTCTACTATCATTCCACGTAATTAAGGTTGGCATTTTTTTTTTTTTTTTTTTTTTGTATATTCTGGACACGCTTTGCACTCAGAACACCATGCATATCGAAAGAATGAAACAACAGAGCAAAACAAACAATAAAACCACTACACCTTGTGGACAGGTGGAAAGTGGTACAGTTGTCGATGAGGAGACGATGGTCACAACAAAAAGAGTAGCACGCCTCACAGTCACAGCAAGACGTCCCAAAGAGATTTTTGCTTTTGTCTGCACGGTATACGAGTACTAAGCCATGTGCTTACACCTTTATCTTGACGATGCATAAATAGTCGGTGGTGTCTGGTGAAGAAATGCAAAAAACATTTCTTTTTCATCATCAATCGATTGGTAGATACCAACAGGTGCGGTGCGTGTACGCGTGTGGCCTTAAGACTTTCGACAAAGTATCGTTACTGTATGTAGTATATCCAACACAAAACAGACTGTGATTGTTGCTATTACTGACCCAAGCATAGTGTGTGGAAAGTGAAACCAGTGTAATTCGCACAAGAATTGAACTTTGATTAACGCCAGAGGCCGGCAAACAGCAGAAGACTTTATAAAGATGGTAAGAATTTTGCAGAAGTACTTTTTTGTGTAAATTGACATTTAGAGAAGTTCAATAAATTCCCGCAAAAATTCGAAATGGAGTACTGAACTTTGTATACCTAGAGACTTTGTTGTTTAAACACCTAGGATTTGAGAAAATTTCGTCAGGCATTAATGACTTTGCATTCTACTCTGATTTGGGTTTCTGTTACGTAAAAAACAATTCAGTTGCACAATCCACAGTAACGATATTGATTTTGAGCGGTTTAGGTTGTGCCAATACGTGACATGAGCAAAGTTATGTGCAAATTAAAGGTACTTGTCAAAATGGGATCCTCATGCATATTCGACACACAGAAGCTCGAAGGTTACATAGGACTTTGGAAAAGATATTGTGATCTCAGTAAAGTTTCATTTTGTGCAAAAAGATAAGTAGGTACCTTCCTTATAGAAAATGTTTTCGTTAAGGTAGCTTATTCAAGATTCATTTGTGAAACCGAAAAGTAGATAAATGTGGAATCCGTGCCAACATTGAAAAATCATCTTAAAAAACGTACAAATCTCTTAAAAAATATTCGTATATTCTTCTTCTGCGAGCTCGTTGAATTCGATGAGTAAATTCTCATACATTTCTTAGAATTTTTGCATAAGCTTCTAATGTTTGCATTATTCTATTTCGAGCTGGTTTTGGCGAATCGCAGCCAAAATTTTCACTTATATCTCTCAGGATTCTTAAATGAATTCGCCGACAGACTAAGTTTTTATCTGATGTCTCGTGTTTACGTGAACAAGCCCGAGACCCTAGTAGCCCTCAAGGACAACATTCGACACGAGTGCGAGAATCTGTCGCCCGAAGTTCTCGCCAAAGTGAAGAAAACGAGCCCGTATGGCAATCAATTGTGACGGCGCCCATTTGGTCGACATCATCTTCTCGACTTGACCAATAAAGTCTAAAGGTTCAAATAAACATAATCAAAAAACAGAATCGAAGTTTTTCATTTAGAACCAAACAACATCGGATGACTTCTTTTGGCCCAGACCTCTCTGGTGCGCCCAGACCAGCGAAATATTTCGTTAATATTTAAGTAAATGTTATACATATTTATTTGACAAAAAAAATGTTTATGAAATGTTTCGCAGCTCATAAATAATTTGTCTCACAAGTGTCCCTGCAGAGAGGACATTTATTTAACAAAAAATGCAAATGTCTAGAGTTAAATCTTGGAATAATAAAAAATTAAAACTAGCAGGCTGCTTGAATTTAAATTATTTTCAAAACTAATTATTGGGAAACACATTTCTTTTTTATCACAAAATATTACAGAAAAATCTAAGTACAACAGTTTTCGCCGAGTTTTTTGAATTAATAGCTTTAAATTTATGTGAAGTGACGATTTAATTTTGCCAATGTAACAGAAAGACCAATCTCTGGTCTACCAACGAACACAACTTGTGAGAACGCCATCTATATATTATTATCAAAAGTAGAATGTGTAGTTTTAACTAACTTCAGTTTGTTCTTCTCGAATTTCGTTCTTAAGCCGCTGTCATTTACTTTGCCTAAGAATTCCAATCCAAGCGAATCAGAGGTGCAAACTGCATTAAGATTTCCATTACATTTTGAACTGATTGTAAGAAAACTCATTTCCTTTTAGAAACAAAACACACCATATTACGAAGAATGCGGTGTTGCGGTAAAAAGCATTTCATAAACATTTAATAAATACTTAATCGGCGTCTCAACCCGTAAAAAATGAAATGTTTGACAAATATAAATGAAATGTCTCTTTGATAAATGTTTAAGAAAATCATTCGCTTGCCTGGATACACCTTAACATGCCAAGAAAAACCGAAATACAAGCAGACAAGTATTGTTTATTTGTTGCATATTTGAACATAGAATTTTTAATTAAATATCAAGAACACAAATTTCTAATTTGATTCAAGCAAATGAAATCTCATGTCGATTGACATCAGATTGTGACATAACGTTGTACAGAATTTGTTCAATATGGCTCGTGCCAATGTGAAGTTTGTCATTCCCATACATTATCCGTCGTGTTTTGAAAGCAACTGTTGCCACAACTCCAAAATAAAACTTTTCTATGATCCGTATTGTTTTATTTTCATGATCTGATTCGGATCAGTTCACGCTGATAGTAAAATACGGCTAATATTACAAACGCGACGTCGTCGAATCGATGAACATTAGTCTTTAAGAAACTCAATTTAAAATCCAAATCTTTATAATATTATAATCTTAACATAGCGCAGTAGATAAGTGTATTCATTCATTGAAAAAGTTTTCATAACGCAATCCAACCCAACGTTTTCTATTTCTAGAGTTTTTGTTTTGCATTTAGGTTTCATGTGGTTATAACTTAATTTAATTTATTCAACTGATTCGGTAGTAGATTAAGTAGTAGCTTACGAATTTTGCAGTCTCAGATTCAATTCCTTGTTTAATTTTATGAATTAAAATTCGAGAGGATTCACTTCCGTTGCTGGCCATATCACAATTTCCGTAGCACATTCATCAGTTCACTCCCCGGCTCCAGCGTGCCCATAGAAGTATTCACTTCAAAAATTAAGTTGAAAGAATATAAAATATACAGCGCCACTTATCCTTAAAGGTATAACCATACACAACTTCAACATTTAATTGAAATCAATTGAGTGGTTGCAGAGTTCGACAACACCGTAAAATACACACAAATACACGTGTGCTTACTATAACTATAACTCATGAACCCATATACTTACAAAGATCGAATGTACATAAAAACCTTTGTATTGATGTCACCTTTCATGGGAAATTTAAAGAAAAAAAATCGGCTCACTCATAACAGAGAACATCAATTTCAAATACAATACAATTTATTTTTATATTTATAGAATTAAGATTTAAAATTCAAGAGTTAATTAACAAAAAAAGACTTTAATTTTCCTCATACCGTGTTATTAATCTATTTAGAATAAACTACTCTTGTAACTTGTAAAATGACCTAAATAGTGGATAATTCGCTTAGCATACAAAACAAACAAACAGATTTCAACTTTAAGATGAGAAGAATCCAGTCAAGACCAACTCGGTTATCTTATAGGTATGGAAACAATAGCAGTTGGAACGTTGTCCTCATTCTACTCTTCTCACTATATGACGGTAACGAGTCATACTCTAGTCCGACGACGAGATCTCATCATAACGCTTCTGTCAGGAAGTCAGCCTGTAATTTGTGCAAATACGCAGTCTCGTGCACGTCCCTGCACAGGCAAAACGTCAAGCGCGCCTATGACTATTTTTGTAACTCGTAGGTAGATTAATGATTACTTCTCATTATAAACAAGTCAAACAATTTTAATAAAATCTAAGATTACAAACGAACTCGCAATTTGTTCTATGATCATGTAGAGACGGAATCGTCTGATAAGACTTGGGCCAACAGAGGTGAACCTATACGAGATAAACTAATCCCAATCGTAGTCTTAAAATTATTAATCAATTATGTATCTCTTAATATTTATATTGCAACTGATAGTGATAACAAATTCCGCAAGCAAGCATAGATTCTTCAAATGGCAATGATCTCGACGCATATAAGATCACCTCAATTGAGGACATTTACCAGATAATCTTAGCTTTTTCTTTCACAGATTACGGCTCTTGGAAAACGCGTAATTCGCATTAACCTTTTTCCAGAGAATTTTTCCGTTTTGCTTACACGTATTCAAAATATTATTGAATGAACAATAGGACGACGCCTATGCCTTTTGCTCTTATTTCTCTTCGACCCTCTATTCCCCAAGAGATAATAAGTTCAGATTTTAATTTCGAAAAAAAAAACACAACCAACGTTCGCTCCAGTATTAGCGAAGCCAGTGTTGGAGCGAGAAAATATCGCGATTGCAACTCTTCGCAAAAAAAACTGCTGTTTTAGTCATTAATCGTTTGGTCATCGAATTGAGAACGCGGATATAATTCACGTCGGTAGTAGTCAAGAAGTGTACTCGTACTTCAGAGATTCTTCTAAAGTGTGTCGATACATCAAAAGGATATTGACGATATTAGCAGTCAAGGGAAAATATTTTTTATTTTATTTGACGTTCTTAAAGAGAGGTAGGTAAATATTTTCCTTGTTGTTGTTTCAAGTGAAATTACTTTTATGATTTCCAAAACGGATTAACGATTATTTTTTACTTAGTAGTTTTCTTTTTTTTAATAGTTTTACTAGTAGTTAGGGGAAACACTCAGTGCTGCCAAAAAACTGTTAAGTGAAATACTCAAATACAAATTCAGAATCACGTATAAATACTTAATTTTATTTTTCGGAAAGACAGAAGAAGAATCATACAAAAAATCTTTTTTCGAAAATGGTGAATTTACCTACCGGAAATCCCGCATTGGAGTTTTTGTGATCTGCATAAACATCGTTCGAAGTAATTTCAAGTAGTTTCTGTTTTAGTACTTTTAAGATTCTAGATTAAGTGGAGATTTCATTAAATTGTCCTGCATCAGGGAGCGTAAAACTAATCGTGTGGTTCTAGGTACTGTTCTAGGTACTGTGGTTATAGGTACTGAAAAATTCAATGCAGATGGTAACATGGCAATTTCTTAACGACGAGTCAAGAAGGCAGTTAGTTGGGAGTCCCCATCCCCGTGTGCACTTTTATCATGCGTGGAATCTAATCTACTCCAAATTAATAAAATCTATGTCCATATAGATCTCTTTTGGTACAACAAATAAAAAGAAACTTTATCAAAAACGTCATTAAAAACACTTGGGATTTTGTTAGTTAATGTCTCTCGGACAGTTTATATTCTATTCCCTTATTGTGAGACGGTTTTTATTTCCTCATCTTCCTTGCTAAAGGGATTTCTGAGTCACACTTTTTGCCTACAAAAAAATTGATAAATCCGTGATCCTCCCTCTCTAGACTGTAGTGTGAGTGTGGGTTACAAGACAAATACCTGAAGGTTACCTTAGAGATCATGTGCTCAGCTTAAATGTTCTTTGGATCACAATTATGATCAGTGGAGTTTCAAAAAGATAAGATGGGAAATGATCTTTTTTTTTTGAAAATTAAAAATAATTATGTAGCTGGTCCATATAAAACCTACAGCTCTTCGTTTTGTTACAGAATTTTAAAAGTATTAACTTAAACTAATTTTGATTGTATGATTTGATACGTTTTAACAACATTTGCTATGGAATTAAAATGTCACATGTTTCCTTAGGTTAGGTTAGGTTAGGTTAGTGGACTGTCCAAAAGTCGTGTTTATAAAAATAGGTGTGTTTTATTGAACATCTATCCCAGCAAAGCGATTACAGGAACTATTTGACATTTCCGAGATTCACTCTAATGTCGTTTCCATTGGGACAGAAAAAGCACTTTTTTCAGATTCAGAGCAGTTTATCTGCTCTCGAAATCAGATAGCTGTCAGATTTTATGTTGCATTGGTCGGAAAAAATAGCTCCTTTTTTTCAAAGTCAGAGCAATATGGCAAATCTCGATTTCTGAGCGCGATTCACACCTACTTACACTAAAACCAAAACATTTGTCAATTGTCAAACTTTAAAGTGTGTGCAAAATGCAAGGAAAGAAAAATCTCGTTTTATGTTCCAATGGTGACGAAAAATCTGAAATCTGAGAGCAAAATATGCCAATCCCAATGGTAAACGACATAAGTATTTATTCCAAGTGGAAGTGATTTGACAACAGCAGCTTTTCCTAAAGCCTTTTAGAGATGTGTTTTTCATGGCTGTGTTAGGAAACTGCTTTCAGCGAAATATGCCTTCCACGAGGGGGATTCTCTTAATCGACGAATCAAACTCAAAGTCAAGCCATACAACAACATAATACAAGCTTATAAAATTTGTTCACAAAAGTGACTGAGACCGTCTTATTGCACATTCTTTAAAAAATTAAAACCTTATCGCCAATAAGACATGCAGAGGAAAAAACATCAGCAAACAAATCACCTAAATTCATGTCTATCAAGCTCAAGCCAGAATTAACTGATTTAAAAACAAGTCTTTGCAAATACACATTCAAACAACCGGTGACCTCCTGATAAGCATACACTACTTTATACTATGTGGAATGTGCACTTCTAAGTTCGAACGGATGAACTTTAACGTATTATGTCTTGCTATGCGTAAAAGAGAGCTCACATGTAAGGTCTCTGACGTAGTTGTTCTTTACAAATCAAAAACAAAAAAAAAAAAAAAAAAAACACCCCATGTCAACGCATTATCGTTGGGATGTTCCCTTTTTTCTAGAATTCGTCAGCAAAAACAAGATGGATGATCTAATAAACAACAAAACAAAGGCTCGACTGTTACTGGGACATACCCAAAAAAAAAAAAAAACATTCCTTACTAGAATTTTTTTTTTTTTTTAGTTAATCTGATCGAAAAATGTGAATGTGTCACCGAGTGTTATCTGAAGAGGTGGACCTTACTGAGATAACATTGTGTAAAACTAGTCCCCCCATTAAAAAGTCATTGATGACAAGAATTTTTAAATGGAACTACCTATCTTTGAGTACAGTAGGTGTGTTTTTTTGAACTTCGATCTCAGCAAAGCAAAGTAAAGTAGGATTTTCAGCACGCGATTGCAATAACTACTGAGAGTCCTCAAAATGTCAAGTAGAGCGTAGTTGTTGTAATTGAGTGCAGAAAATCCTACTTCACTTTGCTTTGCTGAGGTCGAAGCTTAAAAAACCCTGGCCTTAAGTAAAAAGTCCCTCAATTGTGGTTTATTTTTGCAAAAAGAAAAAAAAAAACTAAGTGCCATTATCAATTCGAAAATACTAAAACAAAATAAGATCAGAATTTATTTTCCATTATCAATCTTATTTCAACATTTAATACATGAAATGTTATTCTTATATTAATTATTATAACATGACTATTATCATTTGTTTGGCTTATCTCTGGAAGACGTACGTAAACGTTTGCAAACAATATTATTCTCCAACTTACAGAAAACTGTTAGTTCAATTTGCATTGTTCTTCCTGGTGTTTTCCGTTTCGTACAGTTCGTAACATTTGAATAGCCTCACACATAATTTATTTTTAAATTAACTATTTTTGGTATCTTTTTGATCTGTACATATGTAATTGTATATTGGGTTGAAAGGTACGACTGAGTTCTTTAGACTAAGAAAAGTTTCAAATAGTTTCGAAAAGCTAACGGAATTTTCTGAGGTTATTTCCTTTTTATTCACTAAAATGTATTTTTTTGTAACATTAGAATAGAATCACCTGTTTTTTTTAGTCAAAATGAAAACGAACTATTTTTTTTAAAGAAAAGTATTTTTTTTTATTTACTTTAGCTTACACAATTATTTTAGTACTTTGTACAACCTCTCTTTTAAAGAATCATACAATGATCAAGGGAAATATTGGCCCAGGCCACTTTGACACCTTCACTAAGGTCCTCTTTGTTCGTTTGCTGCTTCCCATCTTCGTACACCTTTCATGTCAACTAACCCCATACATTTTCGATGATGTTCAAATCGGGGAGTAGGGTGGAAAGTTGTTCTATATTTTGGTCTCGAAACCAAGTCTTAATTATTCCAGCTGTGTGAATTGGAGCAATGTCCAACTGGAAAATGATCGTCAGTGGTCCGAAAATATCCTAGAACTGGTAGAGCCGTTTCCAGTACAGTTTTGTACTAAGGTGCTGTCATTCTGCAGTTCACAAAAACCAAATCGATCGTCCATAATATTGGCGCCCCACACCATAACTCCTCCCTCACGGCTGTGGTGTCGGTCCAAAAACAATTTTTCTTTTCTTAATCATGGTAGTAATAGTTGTATCCGTCGGTCCCTTCGATGAACTTCTTTTCATCAGAAAATATCACTTTCCGCCAATCGTTTGAGTGACTGCTACCCTCAGTGTTCCAACCCGTGTACGATCTTGCAAAACGAAGGCGCTGTTGCTTTCGAGCTTTGTTAAGTAGTGTTTTTTTTTTTTTTTTTTAATTTCAGACGCCAGGCACTTTTATTTACTCTACTAACGGTCATTCGACTAACTTCTAGCCCAGCTTCGTGTGTAATCTAACTTTGAGAATGGGTTGAACCTTATAATTTGCCGTACGTCCTCTGTAATTTTTTCCGTAAAATAATGGATTTCTTTAATAACTGTCAATTACTTTTGGACTTCAATCAAGTTTTTTAGCTATAGCGCAATTAGAGAGATTTCGCTCATGGCAAGCCTCTATTTTAGCAAATTCCGTAACATTTATCGAATTTTTTCTACCCATTTAAACTATTAAAAATAAGCCGCTTATCACTCCCGATAGCTTTCCGATGATCACGCTGCAATGAGTAAGAAACTTAGTTGGGGGTATTCTAATGCTACAAAGAAAAATTCACATTAAAATTAATGCACACAAAACTTGCACAAAGAGCCCCGCTAACTTAAAAAAAAAAAAAACTGAAAAGCTCTCTTAATCTCAGAAACTCTCGCTCTTAACTAGTCACCCAATTCATATTTCCTTGCGTACACATGAAAGAGTTCTCAAAACAGTTTGCTACAAAAAAAAAAAAAAAACAACATGTGAGGCTATCCAATTGTTACGGACTGTATATGTATGTAATAGATTTCCGGTACGTGAGGTGAGCGCTCGGCAGAATGAGGCGATGGATTTATGACAGAACAGTAAAACAATAAAATTAACAGAATTTCGTACTTTAGTAAAATGACAGTTCGGTGCTGCCAACTTCTCTACTAGTCTAGTTTTACCTTTCATATAGTAGATCTAGTCCAGAGCAATGTACTCCACTTAAGATAACCAGGCTTTTGCGTGTACCCACTGTTTATCGCTCTTGTAAATCGGAAAGACAGCTCAGTAATAGGTCCTTTTCCAAATAACTACGGAAACTCTAAAAAAAGGTTACAGTCTTAACAAATTTGATACAGTTTATAAACAAAAGGTTAAATTCATGGCATTCAATCCACTTTTTGACCTTAAGTTAAACGGCTTAAGCCGGTTCTTACAAAAAAAGGTATGAGTGTAGTTTTAATCATGGGATGTTTTGTATTTTCTGCATTCAAAGGAGACGTTTTATTCTTGCCATGAATTTGAGATCAGTGGTTTTGAAAATGTTAGTATTATTACATGGCGTTCTGCAGTGAGCTCTATTTTAATTGTTTAAACTTTGCACCATTACTCTCCGTTAAAAAAATGTTGCCTCTTCTCTAACAGTTCCTGTCTATATAATTTAAAGGTTCGCTCAGCTTTTGAGATGGCCTTGTCCAAAGTCAATAAAAATGACAACGAACAGGAGAAATTTCTGCGGGAAGCAACACATCACTTTCGAGGGATCGAAAAGCCCCTGAAATATGGGCCATCCGTGGACAGTTTGCAGGACCTAATAACAGCTTTGCACAAGGAGTTTGAAACCAACTATGTCAATATCGAAATGGTGAACCACCTACTCCACTCGTACAAGTCAAATCCGAAAGAGTGGCACAAATTCGCAAAGTTCGATCGTTACAAGTAAGTGGAGTAAGACAAACTTTTTGATGATTTGATGTATTCTTTTTTTTTTTTCTCCCCCAGATATACTCGCAATCTTGTTGACGCTGGAAATGGCAAATTCAATCTGATGATACTTTGTTGGGGTGAAGGCCACGCCTCAGCTATTCACGACCACGCCGACTCGCATTGTTTTATGAAAATTCTGAAAGGTGAACTGACAGAGACGCGCTATGAATTCCCAGAGTCCAAGGAGACGATCATAAATGCAGTCGCTGATATTGGTCGCAGTGGTGATGAAAACTCTGAAGAGAATTTCGATGGAAGTCAACTCAAAGAGTTGGAAAAGTCATCGTTGGCATTGAACGATGTGTGTTATATAAATGGTGAGTTGAAGCATCGTATATAGGAACTAATGTTTACATACAATGGTTGAAGTAAATACTATTGCGGGCAATTTATCTTTTAACAAAGGTTTTTTTTCCCATTGTAGACAATCTTGGCTTACATCGTGTGGAGAACCCTAGTCATATAGACGGTTGTGTATCCTTGCATTTATACTGTCCACCCTTCAATTCGTGTTCGGTATTCCAGAAGAACTCGGGAAAGAAAATTGAATGTCAAGTGACTTTCTGGAGTAAATATGGAGTACGTCAACCCCAAAGCCAGTAGTGAACAATTTGAAACCGTGGCTTAGGTGGACCATGTTGAAGGTGTTGTGCGGGAACCTTTAAACTAGAAAAAATAAAATAAAATAAAAACTTAATTAGAATATAGGAAGTTATTAAGATTATTGACAAAATGAAAATATTTTTTATTTGTCTCGCTTATTTTATTTGTTGCTAAGGTATGTAAGTATATGTGTAATATATATGAATAGAGTGGTTTACCGGGGATGCAGTGAACATCCCTGATAGCCGTTTATAAAGATTATTTATTAATGTATACGTTTGAAGTTTTCATTGAGTACGCGCTGCTTTCGATTACCTAGACTTTGGCATCGGTGATAGCTTGGTCTTGAACGTAAGACGTGATCACAGACTCAGCCCTATCGAGGTATCCGTTCGGAAAAAAATCCGATACGAAAGTGAAATCTGATCGCAACTCAAATTCCGAGCGAAGTATCCGGTTCGAAACAAAATAAATGAAGCATATAAACGCGTTCAATTCACATTAAAATATTCCGCAGCAATTAGTTGTCGGCGAGCTTCGGGAAAAATGTGCCGTGTAGCTGTCAAAAGTAAGTGGTATAACGCGGTTTCACGCAATGCGACAAGGTGCGCTATATGTCATCGCAGAACTTTTCCGAAAATTGTATCGGAACGGATATCTCGAATGGAATTTCTCCGATTTCGTACAAATCGGGTGATTATCTTCGGCGCAGTACCAAAATGCAAAATGGCCAGCCTATTCGGTTGACGTGGTTATTCCGTTTCCGATGCAATTGACACACGGTTACCTTGATGATTGTCGGATTTAAATTATATGCATTCTTCTAGTTTTGTCCACTGCTATGTTTAGACCTAACCTAAGCATAAATGTAATCGAATTCCATAGAAACGAAATTGACACTCACCCAGGTATCCGTTCGGAAAAAAATCCATCTCAATTTCGTACAAATTGGAGAAAATTCGGTTCCGATCGAATACATCGATAGGGTAGAATTAATAGATTTCCCCTAAAGAAAATCTAGCCCAAAATTTGGCCGAAAAACTACGAAAATGGAGAGAAATTGTGAAGCTTTCAATGGGCTCGTTCCATTGAGTGCAAAACGGGAAGCATCCATATAAGAATAAAAATGGCGGTTTTTTAATCTTCCTTTTGTAAACCTTAAATCGAGCTTCTAGCGACATCTCGTTTTTTCAGTAAAATTTCTGAATCGAGCGAGTAGTTTTGCGCTAGATATAGAAATTACCCTTTGAGCAAAATTTAATCAGTTGTGCAGAGAGAGAGAGCTCTACCGCAACAAAGTGTAAAATCGAAACAATACCCACTATAACAGATCAACATTTAGAATTACACCCAATTCTAAACATACGTTTCACTATACCCCTGCAAACCAAATGTCAGTAGTTTTTTAAAAAGACTACCGCAGAGAAACATGTTTTTGTGAATATGTTTGCGTTCTCTTATGTGGTATTCGTTTGGGCGCTCTCAGAGCACTTTTTTTGCCCTCAGAGCAATTTTTTTCTTCGTTTGGTACCAAAAAAAGCAATCCTTTTCAGATTTCAGAGCACTTTTGCGAATCTAGATATTTTCTCAGATTTGCTTCAGATTTACCAATACAAGTGCATTTCAGTTTGACAATTGGTGGATCTTGTTTACATTTGCGTGCATTTTTTCTACAGCAAAGAAAGGCATTGCATCGGGTGAATCTATTTTCGTAAATTATTTGTGTGCAAACATTTAGAAATCAATCGGGACGGATATTTCGAATGTTTTAATACAAAATTTAACCAGTGAATCGAAAGCGCATAGAAAAGTGTCGAAGACTACACATATTACAGTCGCACGAATATCAACACAAAAAAAGAGCAAGAGCGTTTTTATGTTCGATTAGGCACACGAAATCTGAAATCTGAGGGCAAATCTGAAGAAGCCCAAACGAATACCACATTAGAGTATAAGTATTCGGATTTATGTACTCTGCAAACTTTTATTTTTGCCAGTTGTTTGTTGTTGTTGAAAATAAGAATCGCGACCGATGTCTAGACACTTTACAAAATATCCAAAAGCAGCTGAAATATTTTAAAAGAAATCGTATCATTTTCATTGTTGAATTATTTTAGTTCGGTCGGCAAGAGAAAGAAAGTAAATAAGGAAATAAACAATAATAATTGATTAATTTTTATAGTTTGCAGTTTGAAGGCACCAGCAGACAGCAGAAACAAAGTATGTAGGTACTTTCTTACGTTGAAGACAGTACATCTTTAGTACTGCCTTTTATGTAGAGACAAAGTACTTCTTTAGTACTTCCCTTTACGTAGGTACAATGTACTTCTTTAGTACTTCCTTATACGTAGAGACACGGATTCAGGCAGTACTTTTTTCAATATATTAGAAAGGGATGGGTGCTTCACGCATTCTCATATACATCAGGTACTTACTTTCCCAAGCCGCTATCCTTTTTCAGTGAAAAGAAAGTACCTACATACTTCCTTTCTTCTTTTGGTAGTTTTTGTTTTTCTTTGTTGTTTCATCGTCCAGGATGAATGGTACGTTTTTCTTTTAAATTATTCTTGTTATTATTTTCTTAAAGCGAATTCGTATTTACAAATTCGTTGTAAATTTTAATTAAACATTTTTTGTTATCAAATCACCTAGCGATTCTAGAATATTTTTTTTTTTTCTCTCTTTGTAAATATTAAAATTGTTTTCTTTTTAATATTGTATTGTAAGTATTAGGCCCTGTACACTGCGACCAGAAGAGATCTATCGTGTTGGCCCCTATTGTTTAACCCAGGGAGCTGTTAAGGCTATTTATAAACCTCAGTAGGTACCCTTCTTGGTTCCATGTTTGCTATATCTGCAGGACTTAAAAACGCCCATTGTATGTGGATATTTCTTCTCTTTAATTGGCACTCAAGAGAATTGTAAGGCCAGAAATAAATACAATATCTATTCAAATGTGTACTGTCGTCTTAGTGACTTTCAATTAGATTGAAGTTCCTGTCCTGACTGACCTTATAGGAATATCGAAGTGTCTGATTTGAGCGTTGACCTTCACAACTTCAATTGTGTTGACTTACTCTGTAACCAATCGGTGTAGGCACTATCAATTTCGTCTCCTTACGCAATATTTTGCTTAATGGTTCATTTTAATATGCACGTTTTCACAGTTTAATTACAAAGAAACGCAAAACAACACCCAAGTAATAGCTTCCATTGCATAGACCGCCTTATTGGACATTCGGTATACCCTCTGGACCCTTAGATAGCACAGCCTTCATCGTTTTCATCATAGTAGGTATCAAGCCAACATTCTTGTCCACGCATTGAACCGCGCATCGCTCAAACTGGTCAGTGTACTTTGCTATATCCGCTTCATTAGGACTGGGAGGCATCTTAACTTTCACGTCATCATTGCATTGCTTTTGAAACGAAATAGAATTAAATAACCCTCATCGCAAATATTCGCATTCATTGGTTACCATAACGCATCTTTGCAACCTTCCCTGGAATTCAGCCAATTCGTGTTGTACATAGTTTTGAGCTCTGGAAATCGGTTGTGAGCATCTGTCGACGCAATTTTGGACAGTGTCAACGCTTGAATTCATATCCTGACAACATCTTGCAGCACACAAATGCATGTCTGTCTGTAAAAAATAACAATAAGTATTATTATTCTTGGCTTTTATAACACCTTGGGGGCTTCTTAATCAGCTCCAGCCATCATAACCTTACAAACAGCATGCAATTTTTTCGCATATTACCTGCATTTTACGCAAGTGTGATTTATCCATGTCATCGATCATTTGCGTGACCGCTTGTTCAATTCTCTGGCGTTGTTTTTGAATCATTTTGTTTAAGTTGGCAAAAGTATTTTAAATAAAAATGCAATTTTTCGCCGCACAAAATTTCACAAAAGTAAAGTTATATTTCTAATGTCAAAAGTCAAGAAGATAACTAAACAATGGCCGCGTTCCACTGCCCACTAAGATGACTAGCGGTAGCGGCATGTAATGTGGTATTCGATTGGGCTTCTTCAGATTTGCTCTCAGATTTCAGATTTTGTGTGCCTAATCGAACATAAAAACGCTCTTGCTCTTTTTTGTGTTGAATACGTGTAGTCTTCAACACTTTTCTAACCGCTTTCCATTCACTGGTTAAATTTTATATTAAAACATTCGAAATTTCTGTCCCGATTGATTTCTAATTATTTGTATATAAATAATTTATTAAAATAGATTCACCCGATGCAATGTCTTTCTTTGCTGTAGAACAAATTCACGAAAATGTAAACAAACTCCACCAGTTGTCGAACTCAAATTCACTTGTATTGGTAAATCTGAGGGCAAATCTAAGAAAATATCTAGATTCGCAAAAGGGCTCTGAAATCTGAAAAAGATTACTCATAAAAATCAGAGATAAAAATTGCCATGAAGCAAAAAAAGGGCTCTGAGAGCGCCCAATCGAATACCACATAAATGAAGAAATAGACACCTGATAGCCACCTCTGTGAACACTGTTTTTCAAATGTCATGTTTGACATTCTATCAAATTATATCAGATGTTTCCGAAAGGGCGATAGATATTTCTTTGAAAATAGTTATTAACTTAAAATAAAACGTTTGAACAAATTTTTTTGAAGTTGTAAAATAGACTTACTTCCTCTAACTAAATCAACAACCGGCGTGGTAGCAACAATACACAAAAGTCTTCAATAAACCTAAACATTTATATTTACCAAAACAACAAGTAAGAAGAAGCAGAACTTGTTTCTTCAAAGGTGGGTAAAAGATGAAGAATTTCTTCAAAGAAGAACAAGATTGGTTTGTTATTATTTTTGTTCGATTATGAAAAAGGCCGGCATCGACGAAAATGTATAAATCTTTGGGTTTCGTAGGTCATGACGCCACGTAAAATGTTTTCGTGGAATAATAATATTGCGAAATTTTTGTGGGCGGGTGGGTGTTTGATGCATAGTATGTATATTTTTTGTTTTAGTTTTAGTCGTTTGTTGGATACATACATACTAAAAGCGACATTCATACATATTGAAGAACGCACTGAGGTTAAATGCTTTCAGATATGAAATGTAATTCGGGAGTAATAGGTCTATGTGAGCACCTTCACTGATGAAAGCCGAGAAACCGTTTACCTCATTTTTGTCTATTGCAATTGAGAGCGCACTTGGTCACTCAGTAGTAGGAAGTTCGTGGCCCATCTTTTTAAATTGCCCAGCAAATATTTACTCTAATTCTTGATTTGCTTTCGTCAAGGATTTTTCAAGCTCTTAAGATCCAGTCTGTACTCAATCAGGGATAATTTCCGCTTTTGTCCTGTCTGTCTATCCTTTTAGCGATGCTGCCGCCTGGCATTATTTACGAACGTATGCCTTAGCTTCGCACTACAACCGGCATTATATTTACGTGCAAACTATTGCTTTCAGATAAACAATTCGCTTTAAATGATCTACAACAAAGCATAGCTTATGGCGTCAGAACTTTTGGACGATCTGTGCAAGCAAATATATACCTGTCGTCGGTGTAAACAGGTAAAGCAATCTAACCACGCACTGAACTTTACTATTTTCTTGAACTTTGCTCTTATTTGCAGACGTTCACCTCCAAACACGACCAGCTGATGCATAAAAAAGAAAAACACGATCACAATCCCGCTGAGAATGCCTATGAGTGCAATTTGTGCCAAAAAACGTTCGCTAATCATGGCAACCTAGAGCGTCACATGAAAGTCCACAACGATGTCCGCCCGCATATCTGTTCCGAGTGCAATAAGTCATTTGCTCAGGCCGTCAATTTGCAACGCCATTATTCTGTACACAACGGAGAGCGGCCATATCGGTGCCAATTATGCGAGAAATCCTTTACTCAGCAGGGAAATTTGCGTCGTCATGAACTCATCCATACCGGAGAGAAACCATTTCAGTGTGAACGATGCAATCGTTCATTCTCCCAGCGCATCAATCTGAAGAAGCACATGATGGCCCATCAAGGTTATCGGCCCTATGTATGCGGCGTGTGCCAAAAGTCATTCATACAGTCGCAAAACTACAAGAAACATCTGGCCAAACATCAAAAAGAAATCGCAAGGCAGGAAGCTGCGGATGCCGCATTGGCAAAGGTTAAAATAGATCAACCACTTTGAGTCACAGGATGCCTTTGTATACTTATTCTATATTTTTTTACCTTACAGAACGTATGGCGCTGCATTATCTAAGCTTAAATTGGAGCCAACGTGGGTTTAGCGAACGCGCTCTTGTCCAAACTGAGAGAGTAACATTGAGTTTTTCTTTTGTCATTGCAGAACAATGTATGAATGTGGTGTGTGTCGGGCGGTGTTCGATCAATTCAGTGGATTCGAAGCGCATGAGTTCTGCGGTAGTGTGGTCAGTGTCGTCGAAACCGTTATGGAGCACAGCTACAGCCGGGGCTAAGCAAAGCAACCAAGTCGTTAAATGTTTAAGCAAATTTTATTTACATCAATAAGCAAATGTTCTGTATTAAGTGTTCACGGACTAATTGTTGTCTGCGTTTTGAATTGTATGTACATAGCTATATCAAATTATAAAAGCAATAGAAAAATATTGAAGCATTGTTAAGGGGGTGTTTTATTTAAAGAACTTAGGGCAGTCAACAGAAAGATCCAAAATCTATGAATCTCCGTGCAGCTGGTCACTATTAATCATGTCGAAGTGGGTTTTTAATTAGAAGATATATCGATCCAGACTTTTCGCAGCATCTGTGTGAGTGAATAATTGGTCAACGGTAGACTTTTATGGAATTTCCCGATGACCTACCGCCTTGAAAACTCAGGTGATTAAACCGGATGCTAGCAACAACAATGAGGCAAAGTTCGTTTCCGTTCCAAGCGTGGCGTCGGATAATGTGTTCATCCCAATTTTGTAGGGTTACCAAATAAAAATAATAATTTTTCCACTTGTGTTTTACCAGCTGTCAAAGTTACCAATGGCATTTAGGTGTAATAATATTTAGAGCTTTCACATTTCAACATGCAGCATCGTTTAACACTTGCCGAAAGTGCGGAAATTATTAAAAATCTAGCTGGACCCGGCAACTCTTACCAAAATGCAGCCACAAAAAATGCTACGGATGTTTCTCGTTGTTTTGCTTTTGCCCTCCGAATAATGACGATCGATCTCATGCTGGTTGGCCAAAATTAAATCCTATCCGTCGCATTGCAACACGGAGCATTCCGACTTAGTATATGCTGACAGGGGTTTACTTTGTAGATAGTGTTCCTACGTGCCGCCCTTTAGCGCAAACGGCTTGACCGATTTTGAAGAGTGAGGTGTCATATGATTCTTATTCTGCCCTGGAGTGCCATAGCTAATATGATGTCAGCGTGACCTCAGAAATTTATAAGTCTTAAGGCTAGAAATAAAAAAGTTAATTTAAAAAAAACCAAAAAACCCGACTGACTGTAAAAAGATTTAAAAAGATTAAAACAAGACCTCGAACAAGACACTTTCAAGTATAACTAATTGGCAGTCGAAGGCTGCGCATATTTTTGTCAGAATGTGTAGGTAGTCGCCGATTGTCAATTTAGTTATACTTGAAAGTGTCTTGTTTTAATCTTTATTAGTCAGTCGGGTTTCTTGGTTTTTGAAATTTACTTTTTTATTGCAAGAAACACTAATGCGCATCAGTGAGTTGTGCGCTTTTCCACTGCAGGTTTCTGTTCGCCCTTTTTACAAACGCATCTGCGTCGAAGAATGCGTTTTTCCACATCGGCCCTGTTAGTTTGTGGCTCTACCTCTGAGTGGCTTCGTCCCCTTCGAATATAATTGCGAAAAACACTGCTGAAAAACTGTTTTCTGTATGTTCGTTCCACTAATCGAATGGCACAGCTATCACAAATCAAATGAAACAAACAAATCTCTTATTACATACACTTTATTTTCGGTCTTAACTTCCTTCAAACAATCAATACCTATTAGTTTCAGTTTCAGTTGCAGTTTTGGTTTTGGTTTTTCTTTTATTCAGATTTAGCTACTAGAAAACTTGTGTATTCTCTGCTTTTCTGTTTTTCTTATTATAAAATCAACTAAATAATTAATTTGTTCTTTAATAAATAATCTATGATTTCCTCCGCTATCTTAAATCCTTCACATATTCTCAATTGCATTTAATATAATAATGTATCCTTAGAAACGATTACACTTACATGCTAAAGGATAAAAAAAAAAAAAAAATATATGAATATAATATGTGTATAATATATGATTTTGTTAGAAAGTATAATGAAATTATAATTAAAGTATCATTGCAAAGGTTAATGTGTGCACAAAAGAAGCACAAACAAAACCAAATCGAACGCCCAGATCTGGACTGTTACTTGAAGCGGCTGCCATTTCGTTTGTGTTTAATTTGCTTGTTACGCACTCAGTCAAACTGCACTTAGCACATAATAATAATACTCTTCTTACTACCTTCTCCTTTAGCGTCATAACACGATCAGACTGATAAACAAATATACGCGATTCTGATGAGTAAAGTGTTACGAGCACGAATAAAAAGTTAAACCAAAATTGCTGTTAATCGAAAATTTGTACACGCAAGGAAATAAGTTTTAAGGATTACAAATATTTTTTCACTTAGCATACGATATAGCAGGGAAGAGTCGGAAAATATCGGCTCTTCTGCGTAAATAATTGAAATTGTGTCTATGTATACGGATGATCGATCATGTTATGGTTGTACATTGTAAAAACTTATCTATGGGAAAGATTAATGTGAAATGGGGAACTTTGGGTCGGGGGAAGTTTATTATAACGCATCTGTTGGGAAGAAGTCCTTCAGGAGTGTTGTCCGCCGTTTTTCGGCGATGTCCATTTGATTCTCCAAATCGCCTAGATCAGTCGTTTCGGCACGCTCGATTTTCCACGACAGATTCTCAATCTCGGCTTCGAGTTGAGCCTGAAATTTATTGAAAAAGACATTAGTGTTATAGCGCAGCTGAAATGAATATGAAATGCAGCTAAATCTGGGTATTGACACAAGGGTCTGCATCTGCAGCATCGGAAATGTTTCAGTTAACCAAATTGGACATACCCGTCATAGCATTCCGCTAAAGTAGCGTCTATTGTATTTCATGTTAGGGCGACTACGTTACAGCATGTAACCGCGAAAGTCACTTAATTGAATCCACAACAAAATGATTTAAGCATTCTCTCGGACTGTAAGGATGCAACTGTCAGCTATCAAGAAATACGCTCAAAAATGAATCAACCTCAAGAACAACGTGAGATACGACCCGTGCCGACGATCAACCTGGCTGAGGTACCTATAGCTCAGTATTTGGTTTCCAGTTGACAACCGGCTGGACATGTCAATGAACAACCAAAAAAAGTCTTACGTTTGAACCCTACTCACCGTAAAGACTAACTCTGTGTTTAGCTGACGCATCGACAATCATTTACGTGAAGTATCAGCACCAAATACAAGTGATAACAAAGTGGTAATCAAATGTATACCAACTGCGACACATTTCGTGCAAAACAAGTGAGCCGGATATGGCGAGATTGTAAACATGTGCAGATAAAAGCCATAAAAACACGTTGTGCGACGGATTTAGATAACACAAAAACAATTTAACAAACTCACTTGTTGATATTCGAAGAGAATCTTCCTAGGTCCGGCCTCCATGAAGTAAGCGTATGGGTAGGTATACTGCAGTGTATATCTACACCTGGCCAACAGTGAAGCCGCATTGAACAAATACTGCCAATCGATCCATGTGCCGCGGCCCTTCATCACCTTCTCGTTGACTCTGGCCTTGAGACGATCCAGTGTCTGTTGTTCCAATTGCAAACTCTTCGAGTGATTCTCCCAACGCTCGTAGTAGTGGAGGTATTTTTTGAGTGCTTCGCGCGCCTGCACATGCACCGACTCATTCGCTATGTTCGGATTGTCCTTGTAGCGCGAGCACTCGTAATACTCCGATCCGTGAGTCTTCCAATCGCCAAGACACATCCAGCAAAAGTCATGTTTGCAGTTGAAGCACTGCATGTGGTTGCAGCCACCGTTCTTCTCAATGCAAATATGACACTTGGGACAGTCTTTGGTATTGGCACTAATATAGTTTGCAGTTTCGCTATCGTCGGCGCACTTTGTCAGCCACTTCTTGATCACCTGACAGTCGGTGGGCGCGTGATAGTCCATGCTGCACTTGAAGCAAAACGACGTTTTGCACACCTTGCAGATTGCTCGTTTGGCGCATAACTCGCCAGAGCGAACGATTATGTTGCAATTCGGACCCGGACAGAAGCGCAGCTCTGGATGAGACTTCACGTAGTCTTTGAACGCGAACTGCTGGTATTTGTCACGCATAACTGGTCGCGTGACCAGATTCAGGACGAGATCTTCTGGCACACGAACATTGCACTTTTGAGCCATGCAACCGATCTGAATCGATATGCCCTGACAGATTTGTGTTTCGAAATACATCGACCAGCAGTCTTTGCAAAAAGAATGACCGCACGACAGCGCGTAGAATTTGTCATTGAGTTGTGTGGTCGCGCACACGGGACACATTTGGCTTCGGTAGATGCTTGTCGCGCTGATGGACGATGTGGGTGCGGCTATGTGTCTATAAGAGGAACTACTAAACGATGCGAACGAGGAGGTGGCGACGGCGGCGGTGGCACTCGATGTCGTCGTTGGAGGCGGTTTGATTCGAGCGGATATTAAGAGGACTGATGCATTTTCACGGTATTTATCTACAATTGCTTGATTATTCCATTTGTGTTCGAGTAGGAGTACTTTCGCCAATGACGGTGTGATCTGTAGGATTGTGTTGAGCTTCTCCACGGATTCATTGAGCAGCTTCTCGACCTCTTCGACTGTCAGGCAATCATATTCAAAGTATTCGGGGTCGGTTTTCCGCGGATCGATGCGCTCAACGTCGCAGTCTTCTCCTGAAATTAACGTAAAAGCATAGGTTTTCAATCCTTTACATAAATATAGTAAGATATAGTTCAATGTGTAAGTGATAGATCGAGTTTGAGCATAGGAATGACCTTCTTGTAGTAAAACATATAAGCAAAACAAATGCTCCTTCAGGTGTTTAAAAACATGCCTTCTGCTCTTCAGTTTGAGCTGGATTTGCTGCTCAAAGTTATGGTCTTCCGAGGCAACCAATTGCAGTGAGAGATGTACTTCACGCTACCCATCGCAAAACAGATTGTGGGTGATAGCAGGCTATATGTCTCACTGTTTGTATTTGTTTGTTTACATTACACCTGTCTGAGTGCTTACAAAAAAGTTCACAGACACTCAGTGCGGTAGTGGTTTTCTAAAAGTGACGTCAAATATTAGGCAAACTAATCGCTTCAACTATGTAAACAATTTATTCACTTTTATGTAATTAAAAACTGACAGAACGTAAACAAACAATTTGATTTGTGTGAAATCATTAATAATAGCGGAAGGTTCCTGTGGCCCATACACAAATAGCAGTTGATCCATCCCGACTATTTAACTTGTAGTTATTTCCATAAATATGCCATTAAAATGTTGAATCATGCATGATTATGATTCTGTGACGCTCTTTGAATATATGCTGTTTATTTGTGTGCTTAAAATGTTGCCCTATCGGCATCGGCAAGTCCAAATATTCGATTGTTGTCATTTATAGAACGCTGTTCGACATCTGGCACACGTACAAGATAACTACTGTCATGGGAGAGTAGAAGAATTGTAAAAGAATATGGACACATGAACGGTTGCGGGTTAAGGCCTAATGTTATAATAAAGAGCGGTTGCAGTCGAGTTTTTATTTTCTCTGTTTTGCAATTTTATGACTTTTTTGAGGGCGTAATCGTCTACAGAAGAAGTATTCTACGAACTTCTGGGGAACCACCTCTATTCAATGGCCTTACCTCCTGCCACAAAAGGTTTTGCAAACGTTTACCAACATTTGGCGAACATCGGAGCACATGCATAATCGCCAAAATGCGTCTCTGGATGTAGCTGTGAACGATTTCTTGCGGTAAAACGAAAGCCTATTGGACCTGATCGGCTTTAATGTGTCTCCAATATCCAAGCATCAAGTTGACATTCGAAGATGAACAACTATATCAACTCAATAAACAATTGAGTTCGTTGCTACTCTGCCGGGCAGTGGTGCGAAAATGTCAATTGAAATAACCTTTGCGAGTTCAGGAAAATCGGTTATTAAATGCGAATTGATGTGAATAATTAGGGTGCGCGAATATAAACGATCAGCAAAACGACGGTGCGTTTAGTTTGTTGTTTCTTTGGACGACTATTTTCCATAATATTTATAACCTCAAAAAGGTTTGCAAAATGTATGTTCTTTACAATTAGCACCAAAAATGTTGTTTATGTCAGCCAAATTGAGGGAAATACACCCAATTGCTGCAAATTTATGTTGCTTCCCTGCTAAAAATGGCCATTACTTTTTCTAGAGAAGGTCATGGCACTACACAAAAACAACACGGATCAACACATCCACGTGACTGGTGTGTTGTGTCCATGTGGTAAGATACCTGCTTACCCAAGGTGTTTGTTTACTTGCTTTTTGATTATCTGAATACTATCACCGCACTTTGTGCCTACTCATTTCAGAAGCATTTTTGTCCAGTTCATTCAGGTTGTTTGACCAAATTTTGAACTTAACGCAATTGTAACTTAATTTAAATTAGAGACTAAGTACTGAAACCAGTTTTCTACGTTTAACGCATGCTAGTCCAGTTTCAATCGAATGAAAAACCGAGGCATGTTGACTCAGCTGATTTTACATTCGCCAATTTATTGAGCAGCACAAAGGTGTTTGAACTCTGTTCAATATTGCAAACAAATGGCAATCACCCAAGAACGAGAGACCAATGATTTTATGAGCAGATTCACATGCTTGTGCACCCTGACCTTGATGTGGTCTCGATTGCGGAAGACAGCGACAAAGAAAATATTAATCATATACATACGTATGAGAAGGCAGATCTGGTATAATTGGAGATTGCCTACCTGTTTCTTTGGAAACCCATCGATCCCACTATTACTACTAGGGCAAGCAGAGTTTTGCTTCACATCGCAGGCAGAGTTAACGAAATGGAAACACATACATGATCATCCAAAGCCAAATAACCGAAGGCCAGTGTGTGTCTGGTGTGTGCTGCGATTAATTTTGTGAATTTGCTTTCTCAATGCCAATAAACTTTTTGAATGTCATTATACTGAAATTCGAAGGTTCAGGGTTCAGGGAAAACACAGAGAACACACATGTAGGGTAGCAATTGCTAGTATTGATTTTTCGATTAGCATTTTCCTCTACAATTCACCCTACGAATAGGATGAAAGCAAAGGGAGATAAAAATCAATATTTTTATTTGGAGTTAAGGAGTGCACTTGCACTAGCACCGCACTTCGTACGAAGGTTATTTTGTCTTTCATGTTTCACTGGAAAGATGCAAGCTGGGTGAACTCACCTGAATTGTAGTAATCGTCATATTCACAGTCATTATCCGAATAGTCCATATCAGAGTCTGCTGACATCTTGAATTCTGAGTTTCTTTTCTCAGCTGCTGTGCACAATGGATGTTTCCAATAAAAATCATCAAATGGTGGAGCAGCACATACACGGGGCAAAAATGCACTCACTGCATTTGGGGTTGGGTTGGCACAAGAACAAAAATAAGGAAAACACAAAAATTGGCTATTTATTTGAGCCTATGAATTCTATTGATATGGAAGTTTTAAACGGAGGGAATGCTGTATATATTGATTAAACTACAGCGAGTAGCAATATTTTCTTAATATCTCCACAGCACAAACACAAAAGAAGAGAGTTGAAGAAAAAAAATAAGAACCCCACTTGATCTCAGAGTAGACCTTTATTCTTTTTTGTGTTGTATTCAACGAAAATTACTTGACAGTCCAGATGTGAAGTTGGATATGATTGAAAAATGCAGATATGGTAAGAGTAATCGTTGCGATTCTCTAATGTGGTATTCGATTGGTATTAGATTTGCTCTCAGATTTAATTTACAAAAATAGATTCACTCGATGCAATGTCTTCCATTGCAGAAAAAAAATCACCAAAACGTTAACAAACTCCATCAGTTGTCAAACTCAAACGCACTTGCATTGGTAAATCTGCAGCAAATCTCAGAAAATATCTAGATCTGCAAAAGTGATGTGAAAGCCGAAAAAGATTGCTGTTTTTATACCAAACAAACATAAAAAATTGATCTGAGAGCAAAAAATTACAACAACTTGACACTTCGAGACTCGCAATAGTGGTTGTAATTTCGTGGTGAAATTTACTTTGCTTTGCTGAGATCGAAGTGCAAAAATGTGGAGAGGGAATCCGAAGAAGCAATATGGACTAGGCATCATTATCACTGATAGGTACTTAGGTTTTTTAATTTTAATTGCAAGGGGTCTATTTCGCTTTTTTTTTTACTTTTGTGAAAACATATATTTCCCTTACCTCATTGAACACTGTGTGTCTACTGAACTGTCACTTCACACTCAAACGTCATTATATTAGAAACAAAAATAAAAGCACCAGCGCAATGTCGGCAAGTGGAAGTTCATTTACTTTCAAAAAACGTAATATCAAGAAGCAACAAAATCGAAGAAAAAGAGAATCCACTTCAGATTCTGGTATATATATTTAAATTTCTAAAATCCTTATTTTGAGTTTATTCATTTACTCCAGGTAGTGACAGTGACGGTGAGAAATCGGCAGTAATTCGCACTGAAAACCGTCGCAAGAGGACGAATCCTAATGTTCAGAGTACCAAACTGCTCGGGGGAAAACGTGAAAGGCAAGCCGCTCAATCATCATCCGATGAGAATGCAGAGGACGACAACGTCGTCGTGTCATATAAATCTAATAAAAGCGCAATGCCACAAGGCCCGTCCGACCAAGGAGCAACCGCGATCAATGAATTCGAAACCGAGTTGGATAGAGATGCTCAGGCCATCCACGCAAAGGCAATCAAAATCAATGAGGAGCTGGAGGGTAAGGAAGACGATAAAATATATCGTGGCATAAACAACTACGCACAGTACTACAAAAAGAAGGACACGGCGATGGGTAATGCCAGCTCGGGAATGGTTCGTAAGGGCCCGATGAGGGCTCCAGCTAACTTACGAGCAACTGTTCGTTGGGATTATCAGCCAGATATTTGCAAGGACTACAAGGAGACTGGGTTCTGCGGCTTCGGTGACAGTTGTAAGTTCTTGCACGACCGAAGCGACTACAAGGCAGGCTGGCAGTTGGAATTGGATCATGCCACTGAACAACGCGGCGAATGTGAGTCTGATGGTGACGATACGAAGTACGAAATTCATTCCGATGACGAGGCGCTGCCATTTAAGTGCTACATATGCAGGAACAGTTTCACCAATCCAGTGGTGACAAAGTAAGCAGCATTTGCTGAAAGTGAAGAGTAAAATTGATGGTACCTAACCTTCTATTTCAGATGCAAGCACTATTTCTGCGAAAAGTGCGCTTTGGAGAATTTTAACAAGTCATCTCGTTGTTATGTCTGCACACTTCAGACAAATGGAATATTCAATCCTGCCAAGGAACTGATAGCTCGATTAAAGAACAGACCGGACCAGGATATTGGAGTGTCGGATAGCGATTGATGACTGGTTATGCTAAGATTGCCTTTGAATAAAGTTGATCTAATTCAAATGCTAATGCACGATTTTCATTGTTGATTAGACATTTCCTGTTTTACCTAGGCAGCTGTCTTCTTCGGTTTTTGTTTGCTCTGTTTATATGGTGTCGCTGTGGTCGTTGAGAAGAAATCAGAAACAAATGGGAATAGGATGTCTTGTCACTTTGACGTTACGGAAGAAGTGTGATTTTTTTTGGTTCTCTTGTAATTTCGGTTTATAATTTATTATTTATTTAATAAAGTACGGGCCAATTGATTAAGAAAAAACAGCTTAAGATTTAGCTGTTTGTTGTGTTACCTTTTTTGATTAGTTCTTTGTATTAGGTAAGTGAGTGGCGTTTTATAAATAAAACTATTTGTTTACAATTTGTCATAAGTTGACGTTTGTATCGTGTGCTAGTGCTGCCAAGTACCGTTCAATATATGTTCAGCTGCAGCAACTTTGAAGTGATTTTATTTTTACAATTGTGCTCAAATTACCTTTTTTTTTTTACTATGTGTTAGGTACCTTCCAATTTGATTATTACTTTGCCTACCTTAGCTGAACAGAAATGAGCATTTTTTGCGGGCTTAAAAGAAGTTGATGCGTTTGAAAATACAAATTTAGAAATTTGTCTTGAAGCTTAGAATTTGCCCACTTTTGTAATACAAGCTGAGACATAAAATGCGTATGTTATCCCATATTTGGTAAACTTGCTCTTAATATACAGACGCCTCGAATTACACATTTTTTCTCCAATTTAAAATGTGTAACCTTACTTATGTCGTTTTCGATTGGGCTTTTCAGATTTTGATGTGATATTTATGTCGTTTTCCATTGGGACCACCAGAAATCTTTTTCAGATCTCAGATTTTACGCTGCCAATGGAACGCGCAACGAAAGTGATCTGCTTTTATAAATGCATTAGTGCGTTATTTGGCAGTAATATCAGCTGTTCAATCTGCATTTGTTTTTGCAAAAAACACAAATGGATATCGACTTCGAAAATGTTTTCCCTGTTGCAGATACAAATTTGGTATTTTTGGTGATTCGTAGTCTTCAGATGACGAGGAAGACTATGAAGATAATAATTCCTCCAAAATTATATCCATGGCTATTTATGTATTTCGTTATTTTGGTTTTCACGAAACTTTGCGCATTTGGATTGAAAGCAAACTTCTTAAAATGACGTAAAACAGCTGTGCAAAGCATATTGGTATGTGTAGATCTGAAAAAATATCGAGATCTGCAAAAAGTGCTCTGAATCGAAAAAAAGATTGATTTTTTTGCCCAATGGAACATGAAAAGTGATTTAGATCAAAAAAAAGATTGATTTTTTGTCCCAATGGAAAACCACATTAATCTTTTAAGCAAGTTTGTAACTGTAAATCGGTCGAAGTGTGGGGTCTCAGTAGCAATGTGTCGCTTCTGCTTAGGTTACCAACGATTCTCCAGTCACCGTGGCTTTAGGCTAACAGCCTCTAGTTGTGCATTCTATGTTGGTTGAGGTCTCTTGTGATATTTTTATTTGGAATCGCTTGTTATCTTTGCCCCTTAAAAAGGAATTATTTGTATTTTTGTTTTGCTTATCACAGCACATTTTAACTGTTATTTCCAATTGGTTTACTCTGATGGTGTTTTATGGTAATTTTTTGGTAATAAATTAAATTAGCATTTGAATTTATTATACAGCAGCAAATGGAAGTCAAAAGCCGTATTTTATTATCAGCGTGATCTGATCCGAATCAGATCATGAAAATAAAACAATACGGATCATAGAAAAATTTTATTTTCGAGTTGTGGCAACAGTTGCTTTCAAAACACAAGGGGTAATGTATGAGCATTACAAACTTCATATTGCCACCAGCCATTTTGCAAACTTTCTGTACAACGTGACGTCACAATATGATGACAATTGACATGACATTTCATTTGCTTGTGGGGGGTGTTACCATATGAATCAAATTAATAATTTTTATTTTTGGATATTGTTTTTAAGAAAAGTAATTTAAAATTCTGTGTTAAAAAATGCACCAAATAAACAATATTTTGCTGCTGTATTTTGGTATTTCGGTGTATTCATGCGAGCGAATGATTTTTTTAAACATTTATGAAATGTTCTCGATTTGCTTCAGAAACATTTCATAAACATTTGTCAAACATTTCTGTTTTTGCCGGTGTATACGCCGATTAAGTATTTATTAAGCGTTTATGAATTACTTTTTACTGTCGGAAATTCACGACCAGAGGCTCGAAAACAACAACACGGCTTCCGTTATATGGTGTGTTTTGTTTCTAAAAGGAAATGAGTTTACCTACAATCAGTTCAAATTGTAATAGAAATCTTAATTCAGTTTGCACCTCTGGTCCGCTCAGATTGGAATTCTTAGACAAAGTAAATGACAGCGGCTTAGGCACGAAATTCAAGAAGAACAAAATGAAGTTAGAATTAGATTTTTCTGTGATAAAAAAGAAACGTGTTTCCCAATAACTAGGGTCTAAAATAATTTAAATTTATGCAGGTAGCTAGTTTCGATTTTTTTATTATTCCAAGATTTTCTGGACATTTGTATTTTATGTTAAAAGAACAAAAACACACCTCTGAAACAAATTATTAACGAACTGCGAAACATTTCATAAACATTTTTTTTTGTTTAATAAATGTTTATGAAACATTTACTTAAATATTTCGCTGGTCTGGGCATACCTTTATGGAATGAAAAAGCAAAATCATCTCGAAGGCGGGAAATGTATTCGATGTGAAAAAAATGCTTTTTGATTTTTTGTGTTGTGAAGGGTGTTGAATATTTTAGTCTGGCAACGTGAATGTGTGGCTTGGCTAATGGCTATCGTTTACAGGCACACCAACATTGAAAAATAAAACAAGCCACCTAGTACAATACATTTTCAGATCATGATTCGTGATCTCGATGAATATCAGGATCATGTGCTGTTGTTGTAAGTGCATGTATTTCGATGATCTATATGGATCATGGCTGATAATAAAAAAGGGCTAAAGTCGCTAAATATATTTTCTTCCATTGGGCGCCAGTTGCGTCAAATGTTTATTCAGACGTAGGTATATATTTGAACAGTGTTTCTCATAATGATTACTGCACTTCATTGGCCAAAGTGAGTGTTGAAAACTTATGCAAAATGAACACTTAAAACAGAGATTTATCTGAATTCATACTTTTAATCTATTACAATTCAATGTATCGTCAAATCCCTTCACGTGTACATTTTGATTATTTTTATTTTCAGATAACATATAATGGAAGAGCCTTGCGCTAAAAAACAGCGAATTGAATCTAGTCGAACCGTCTTCCAAGCGAAAGCCATTCTATCCGATGACCTAAGAAAACCGATTCCACTCGATTTAGTGATAGTCAGTACAATAGAAAATAAAAAACAGATATCGTCTATCATGCTCGAACTTAGCCGCTGTGTGCCATTACCGAACCTCCAGCATCTAAAGAGAGTGCGACACAATGAAATCATCCTTTTCAATGAACTAGATGCCGAACTACGGACAACCAACAATTGCCTTACTGAGAATGACAACCTCAAAATTAAGGAATACCTTATATCTCGAGGTATTCCCACTGACTTGGCGACATCACTTTGCAAGAACGTTCGTATAGTCGGGGTCGCATCCATACCAACTAGACTACGATGGCAATATGAAGCAATGAATCAGTTATGGCCCTGCAAGTTTCATCCAAATAAGTATTTGGAGTCTTTGTTCACTGGGAACATGTTTTCAAAAGTAGAAGAAGAGTTTCACGACAAAGTTGCTTCAATAGTAACAAATCTATCGGATCGTGAGAATAAAATGTTTGGGGTCTGTGTAGATCCGAGGACTAATTCAATTGTGGCAATTGCAACTGAAAGGGTTAGACAGAACCCCGTGATGCACTGTTCAATGGTCTTGGTGGACTTTGTCGCTCGAAGTCAAAATGAAGGCGCATGGCAGTACGACGATGAAGAGTTCCACGAATCTGACGACGAGAATCTGAACTTTCGAGGACTTAACGAGGGCTTTTATAAAACTGTTGTGGACACGTTTAAGGAGGATATCAATTTTGGAGCCGAAAATGTTAACCTTAGAATAGGTAGGCGTGAAGTCACTGACGAAATGAAGAATTCCAATAATTTAGAGAAATACGGTCCATATCTTTGCACCGGCTACGATGTTTATTTAATGGTAGAACCATGTTTGATGTGCGCAATGGCCTTGCTGCATAGTCGCGTCCGAAGGATATTTTTCGTAGAGGCTTCCGAAAATGGTGCTCTGCAAACGAAATTGAAATTGCATACAATTAAGGATCTTAATCACCACTACGAAGTCTTTCAGCTTTGTAGCGATAGGCAAAGAGTTTTTAATAAATGTTGCTAACAAACAGTTAAGTTTTTTTTACATTTGAATTGTATAATATGGAAACTAATTTCTATTGGTAAATTTCCGAAAATGCCAAACAGAACAAGTAAACACCTTAGATGCTGAAAATCAGAGACAATACTGAGACCCCCAACTCCGGCCGATTTTCCGTTACTTGCCTACAAGCTATATTACCATGGGGTTGTAAACTTTAGGTGCGTTAGTATTGTTACATAGAAAATCGTATTGACAAATGTCACGAAACTTCAAAAATTCCGGCTCACAAACACACTCGCACCTAAAATAAACAACTTCCGCTGTGGGCAAAGTTGCTTCAGAGCCACTTCCGCTGTGGGCAAAGTTGCTATCAGCGTTCATAGAATTTTATCCGTTAAATTTGAAAATAAATGCTACAACTAAATTTTGTGTGGACAGTGATTAATTTCACAAAATAATTGTATATTTATGCGAAATAAAAGAAAGATGAGCAATTTCTGTAGAATAATAAACAAATTAAAACATTTTTAGCGAACATTCGTAAGGCATTTAACATAAATCGAGTAGAATATACTTATCACATACGTCGCTTAGTATACTTCTGGAGTTTAGTTATAATTTATAAATACCAAGATTAATATCGTTGCTGCTATTAAGTTTAAATTAAGAGTTCCTCTGTTAGTCTAAATATAATTTAAAATATTGTATACGTGTGTGCATTTGTTTTATATTTACGTGTCTCGTGTTTCAAAGCCTACATTTATATTTTTTATTTATTTTGGTATTATAATGGAACAAAAATGGTGAATGAGTACTTTGGTTGAATAGAAATACTAAATGTTATGAAAAAACTAATATGAAAATGTACTGAGATAATATACTTATTCACCAAATTTGAGTTGAACTTCTCTTAAAAAAAGCTGTACTTCTGAACACTGTCACAGCTCACCACGGTTGAAATCTGACACTGACACTGACAACTAGTCTAACTTATCCCAACTTTTTTTTTCGCGAAATTCGCTGTCAGGTACCGATTGCCTGCACAACTTGTCCAACTTGAAACGTCTCAACCTGGTCTCAACTTGAGCGATAATGAAATAAGCGAACTATCATCAGTGGTCGAGTTTTGGCAAAAGCTGGAGATCTTGAATGTGTCGCGCAACCAGCTGAAAGCTGATGAACCTACGCCGTCTGTATTTGATTGACAACAAACTGGATTCCCATCCCTTATACATGAGTTTCACCCGACTTTTCCTATGCTCCAAAGAAAAGGGCTACTTCACCGTCGTCTAAAATTGCTCCGACTTCTGCCAAGACGATTTAACAGACGACGACATCATGATACTGGACAGCGGAGAACAAGTATTCTTCTGGCTCGGCTCCATATGCAGTGAAGTCGAAATTAAATTGGCCTAGAAAACCGCACAAGTAAGTAACACAGCCGACGACAGAAACTCTTTCAGTTTACACAAATATGCATTTATTAACATTTATTCCAGGTATTCAACACAACATCTATCAAATAACCAGAAAGTGCGCGCAAACTTTTCCTCACTCTGAAGAAAGAGGAGTCGAAGCGTCCCACAAAAAGTTTCCATGGCTGGAGTGCACACAAGGCTCCACCAGAACAGAGTGCAGATTCGTTTCATCGTTCATATTAATAACACGTACTGATAGTTTTACATGTAAATTATTTTATATTCAATACATATAATAAAATGTTTCGGAACAACAATAAACTACGATCACTGGTGTTGGCCTAGTCGAAGACTTTGTAAATAGTTGTGACGCCCAGTTGCTCCCTTGGCAGACCAGCAGCAGTGCCTTTAGACGAATCTGTTCTATGTTGATGTCACGATTCTCCCTGTCGACCTGGGCTTTAGTTCTCATCTCGTACTCGAATAGTTTAAGACTGTTTTCCTCCTTCATTTCGATCTCGTGTTTGATGGTTTGCCGGCGCATTGCCTCTTGGAGTGCGACACTTTCCTCTTGCCTAGTAAGTGTTACCGTTTAAAGAATCAATTCACACAACTTTTACAATATACTTACTTTTTGAAATTGTCCTCCTGGATACGTTGCTGCTGCGACAATTGATCCTCATAGCGACGCCTTGCCAATTGGTCTTGATATTGGGCACGATACTATTGTTGCTTGGTCTCTTCCTAGAAGTGGATACAAATGATTAGCAATTCGTCGTCAGGTTCATATTAATTCAAATCCAACTTACAATAAGGGTCTTCCTACGCTCTTCGTGATCGAAACGCTTGTGTTCAACTTTCGCCTGTTCAATATGTGTTTCGTATTCCTTGGCTTTGGCCATACACTCTTGATGGCGTGTGTTCTCCTGCATCGTGGACAAATCAAGGGCTTCTCTAGCATGATCTTGAGTGGGAGCTTGTGATTTAACAAACCATGAAGAAATATCTAATAATTAAATATATATAGTGAGACAAATTCATTGAATAGTATGGCTTACTTATATCGATTCCGATTGATATTCATCGTTGTCTCCAGTGCGATCCATTATATTTGGTAAGGTTAGCGAACACCTCAACGTCGGCTTCTTCCTTAGCTGTAAGATAAATGTATTTCATTATTAATTTAAACACTTAAAATACGTGAAAACTTACATTATTTCAATTTGTTGGAGGAAAAATACAATTTGTTTTCCATATTTTGACAGTTGTCACTCGACTTCTGTCAAAAGAAATTCACCTCATTTTTTTTGTTTTGCTTTTTTTGTTGAAGCTCACACGGATTCCAAATTGACATAACACCGATAGGAAAACAAAATGGCGAATTCAAAAAAAAACTGAGGGGGCCAGCGGCAAGAGGATTGCGAGTTGGGGGTCTCAGTATTGTCTCTGCTGAAAATGTCCTCACATTTTTATCAAACTTCTTCACCGCACCGGAATTGGTCATTTCATCTAAAGTCGTTTTCCACGAAAACCAACCAACAACCATCGTTGGGTTGTTGAAACAAACACAGCTTTCGCAATATTTAGCAAATTCAGCAGAACAGTTGACAAAACAAATGTCACCACTTACAACTCATTTTCCACACTCAATTGAGGGGCTAATGAATTTATTAATGCGATCGAAATTTGTAACCAAAATAGTTTACGCAGAAGTTTCACGACTAGTGTCTCACAGCTGGTTGAAACATCAAACGAAAAATAGTTGACTGATCACTAACATGAAGAACAATATGAATTAATTTGCGTGTTTTTTAATTTACAGCCGACATCTTGTAATTTTTTTGAACATCACATCACATGACAACTTCTCGACAGGGCACGCTCTTTTAATAACAGCCTTCTTATAATAATATTCGATGATCCTTACGAATCTTGATTGACCTCACGCACATTTCCACTCAGTTGATGACTTCATCACACACCCATTGAAATAAAAATTCAACTTTACATTTGAGTTAATTAATTGCAATCGTTTTCAATTTAAAATATTCGCAACGGATCACAGTGGGATAATTGACTGATACAGCCGGCCAAAATGTTCTATGCTCTGGTGTACTTTTTTATCATGGTTAGCGCTAAATTTGACTTATCAATTATCATTCGAATAGCATCACAAAAAGAACACTATTCGAATGAGTACCTACATAACCAAATGGACAAACTTAACAATTATCGTATCGATTTCTTTATCAAAAGGAAAAGCACTTCTGCATTTTAAAAAGAAAAACAAATCAACCCAAACCTAGAATTTGCTTAATGCAGCTCCATTCGTTTTCTTCTTTCTATTTACAAATGTATAACAAGCAATGTGGCTAAAATACTGCATAGTTTTGGTAGCAATTCAATTGGACGTTCGTTTATTGTGAAACAGGCGAGTGGTTACATTTCGATTTATTGACGGCTATTGTGGTCGATGCTTATGATTCTTTCTATGTACTCAAAAGCAAAACAAAGTGTCAAATGGACTAACTATTGGGTGGATTTTTTAAAACATAGGTAGAAATTTCTTTTATTCGAAAGAGATATCAAAACCGAAGCAAGCTTTTCTTTAACTAATTGATTAGTGTGTCAAGAAATATATACCGAACAAATCACCCCTTTTGCGATTCCGAAAATTAAAACGCATCAATGTAAGCTGACCTTTGTTTCCTCGATCACGAATTCTGCATAGATTACCTGTCTTCTGTCAAAATGTCAAAAGTTGCAACACTTTATAATTTCATTGTCCCTTTAACCTTAGGAGTAAGAATTCAATTGTATTTGAATAATTTCTTGTATTATCTTGTTATTTTATATATTGTTTAGAAATACAATTTCCACATTCAATCGAAACGAGGTTATATTTTGAGTCCTTCGAAAGAGCAACAACCCCACTGTGCTAGTTCGCCATTAGGCTGATGACACTTTACGAACTACTAACCCGCAAGGAAGATAGGCAGGTACACCCATTCCCAAAACAATTTAATTGTCAACCAAATTAATATTTAGACAAATAAATTTGAAAACGTTCACAATGGTTTAGTAAGTCTGACAGCTGACTAGATGAGCAGTTGTTTCAGTACACATTTATGGAGAGGTAAGTGGCATAAAATGTCAATAAAATGTCAATTTCTGACAGTTCTCCTGTCAAAATAAGGTCATTCAATGTAATGGGCACATCTCATATGCTGTTATGACATGAATGCCACATATGACCAGGCTGATTTTGATAGATAAAAAAAATCCAAAATAGCATATAGTGTAATCGGACAATAAGCACGAATGCCAGCATATAGCCTTAAATGCCAAAATGCACTTTATTGAAATTTCGTTATGGCATTGATGGTATTTTTGACGGAACAGGAATTATTTCGTTGTCATCGGTGTTTGAATTCGTGGAATTGTGATTTATTTTCATTTTCGTTCTCTTTTTGGTAATAAATAACAAATGCCTTAAATGACCATAAAGGCAAATATTGGTAATTTTGGATTTATATTCTAATATATACTCTTTTGATAATCCTGACGTTTTGTTCATTTGACATCTAGTGTGGTCATTTGCCTTTTGGCATTCATATGCATAATTGGCATACAGTCTAATCTTAGCTTGAATACTAAGTTGACAGTTCGCATATGTGGCTGACGTAGGAAAAGTGACGTTCCCAACCAATCTAGTTTTTGTGTTCAGGTAACATCTTATCCAGACCAATATAGTCGACTTAAGATAACTTCATCTTTGAATGTGCCCAATTTGAAATACGCGTAACGCAATTTCATTCTCAGTAAGGCAATAACTATGGAATATTCCACTAGCCACTGTTGCCAAGATATTTAAAAGTAAAGAGCACATCTTTCTGTATGGTTTGTCAAATTAATTCAGAAGGGGATTTTGTAATGCTGTCGTCTTTGTGGAAGGATTGATTTTCGCTTTTAATCCGATAAACACGATTTTCACTCATCTGATCCAATTTTAATAATAACTACACGACTTTTTGTCTTCTCCGAAAGCTGGTGTTTGAAATAAAATATCAAGTTAATTAATTTATGAATATCATGGTGATAAATTCTTGTCTCATCAAGGGTGCGTATATACGTATCATTACAGCACTATACAGTAGCGAATCTATAATCAACTATGTGGCAAGTCTGAGCGATGGTTAGCATCAATTTGTGACGTTTCTTTATTAATTAAATATATGAAGATATTATTCACGACTTGAGAGTGTTAATTAAATCAACTAATTACATGCGTTTATAAGGTATAAATATTTCATCTAATTTCCTATTCCATCCGATAGTCACTGTGTAGTTGGCAAAGTCCTGAATTTAAAAGCTTTGTTAGTTAGATAATTAATATCTAATTCCGAGGTTCCTTTTGCCCGACCAATGAAATTTATGTTTCGATGTCGTTTTTTGCACTCAAAGACTTTTATCTGTTATTTCCCTCTCACTCACTTAAAACACCAAACAAAAGAAAGGAACGGACTATCGAAATCATCGCGACACACGATTATTTATTTATCACCAGTCCCATGCGCAAACATTTTGCAATGGAAGACACCTGTGTGTGTTGACATCTGAAAACTGAAATACCTAATAAAGTTTGCATCAGAATAATTATCGCGTGAGGAAGTATGGCGAGTTCCAAAACTTATATAAAAAAATTAGATGCTGTATCGCTATACTTGTCATTCGCATCTTCAATGTTTATACTCTGTTCAAAACCGTGTTTTCATCGAAAACTAGTCGATGCATGCTAACACTAGTCGTGAAACTTCTGTGTAAACTATTTTGGCTTTAAATTTCGACCGCATTAATTTACAACTGAGATGAATCCAGAGAATTTAAAAAATAATGTAAGCGCATCAATTAAGCGTGGAAAATGATTTGAAGTTGTGATTTGTGACATTTGTTCGGTCAACTGTCCTGCTGAATTTCCTGAATGTTGCAAAAGGTGTTTTTGTTTCAACAACCCAACGATTGGAAGTCGTTTTAGTGTTTTTTTCGTTGAAAACGACCTTAAACGACTCGTTTTGAAAACTGAAACACCTATGTTCCTATTGGAAAACTTCTGCTTTCGATGAAGTTTTTCCAGTGTTTTCGCGAAAACGCATACATGTTACGTTGCGGAAGTTTGACTTTTCGAAATGCAAATTTTAATACATTTATGGTTAAACGTGCAATTTTTTTCTATCTGTAAACTGTAACCGCACTCGGCAAAAATGGCATTGCAAGTGCATTTGATAAGAACTGTGCATATAACGTTATACTAACCATTTACTGAGGTTAGGTATAGCTTCATCGAAATTATCCCGATAAGAAACGGTATAAATACAGTGGCAAGAATATTGTTGAGTTAGTTTCAATTTTCTTTGAGCTGCAAACAACAAACATCAACGATGAACAATCCATGGTTACAATTACAAGGACAACGACACTCTGAAGATCCTCAAGAACATAAGGGTAATGTCCTACGTATGGATCCCACATCGCTTGCCGCATTGGGGCATATATCCCTATATCCTCAGGAATATGTTTTTCTTCCTCGCGGATCATTTGTGTTGGATGTGCCAAATAATTACTTTCCGCCACGTCTCATCAATAGGGCCGACGCGATACGTAATCAATTAACTTCCCACATAACTCAAAAGGTTAGAAATTGTAGTTACATGACTTTCCTTAGTATTACTTATTACAACACAAATTCTGAACAGTTTAATGTACGTGATATCGAAAAGCCGGACCTAGACTTTGTAGCCAAATATGGAAGAAAGTCATCATTTTGCCTATTTAATCCCAATGACAGGAATGCCAGTACTCAACTAATAAGTATGCTGATGGATGCGAACGATTTGGAAACCTTCATTTCGACGGCGGCCTATGTGAGGTAAGAAAAGAAGTACATTAATAAAATTGGAGTTTTCTCTATAAAGCTAAGATTAGACTGTATGCCAATTAAGCATATGAATGCCAAAAGGCAAATGACCAGATTAGCTGTCAAATGAACAAAATGCCAGGATTATCAAGAACGTATATTAGACTATATGACCAAAATTACCAATATGGTCATATTTGACATGATTGTCATTTGAGGCATTTGGTATTTATTACCAAAAAGAGAACGAAAATTAAAATGAATAACAATTCTACGAAATCAAACACCGATGACAACAAAATAATTCCTGTTCCATCAAAAATGCCATTAGTGCCATAAAGAAATTTCTATTAAAAGCATATGGGCATATAAGGCTATATGCTGGCATTCGTACCTATTGACCCATTACACCATATGCTATTTGGGCATTTTTATCTGTCAAAATCAGCCTGGTCATATGTGGCATTCAGGTCATTAGAGCATATGAGATATGCCCATTACATTGTATGACCATGTTTTGACAGGAGAACTGTCAGAAATTGGCATTTTATGACCACTTGGCATACCGTCTAATCTTACCTTAAGTCAGATGTGGCATTTCGGGTATGCTTGCTTGACTATCTGACGTTTCGATTGTTAACGTTTCTTGGCAATTTGAAATTATTTATTTTTTTTAAATCAAACCCTTATAAGACCGTTGAGATTTGTATGATCAATAAGTACAGTTGTTAGTTGTTGTCAAATTTTACAATTAAAACCTACCTCGCTTGTTCATTGAAGCTTATCTTAAGCGCCTTTTCAATGTTTCTTGCCACAATTTTGCTAAGTGTTCAAGTTCAAAGTTCAGAGAAAAAACGAATAATAGCGATACCTTACGAAATGTCGCTTTCGTGTAAAACAAAATGGCTTCCGGAAGTGAAAATCCGACAATTATTTATTGATTTCGTATAACTGATTAATGGTTTAAATCAGAAATAGAAACGTTTTCAAGTGAATGCAGAAATGTTGGTCGCAAGAACTTGTGTTTATTTCCGTTTTACGAATCTATAATTAAAACATTCATGACACTTTAGGCGTCTGATTTGTGATCTTGTTTCTACGCCTTTCTTAAAGCCTAGTACGCAGGTGCTCCGGAACGAAATTTTGCGAAAATAGTTTGTGGAAAGTTCCATCAGCTGCTACACAAGTAGCAATGTTACCAGCATTGGCTATTTATCTCCTTCCAATTGTCATTTGGGAATTATCCTAATTTCGGACTATTTGCCTTAAAGTTTGGCGAGTCTTAGGCTACTTAGGTATTTATAAAAAAAAAAATGTATGCTTCAATTGCGAACGTATGCGGCATGTATGCCTCCTTCCAGCAAAAGTTTTTTTTTTTTGTTAACATTGGCAAATGGAAACTAGAAAAGTCTCTCATTTACGAGTTTGTGTTGGTTTTTTTTAAATTAAATACTGTCGTCCTTAAAAACAATTTAATCAGAATAAGTGTGCCTATGAATTACACAAAAATGCGCATTTTTGATCTTCATATTTGAGTTTGGGTATTTTTAGCCCCAACATTTTTCAATTTGGCTCCATCCTAAAATAGCTGGTAACCCTGTAGTACAAATGTCAAATTTTCGCAAGCAATTAATGCCCCGGACAATAAACGTGTGCGACAAGAGAGTGGAGAATTGTACCAAGCAATCTACTACAAGTACACACTTTTTCGCCATCACTTCGCAGCAGCATCGAAACGAAAAGGAGAGCGACATTTTTCGTTCATGATTTCGTTGTGTCACTTTTGTATGGGTATTTTCGTACCTGAACAGTTGCGTACTAGGCTTTAACATTGACTACGGACAAACGGATCCCTCTGCCCTTTTGCAATGGGGACGTTCGGCTTCCTAGTTTAGTAAGTCTGACTAGATGAATTCCAGTTTTTATTGGCCCAGAGTGGTCACGTGATTTGTTTTTGCAGTTGACGTTTATGGAGAGGAAGTCGACAAATCTATTCAAGCAAATCCTGTCTGCATACACAGTTGACATTTCGGAGAGTCAAATTTAAAATAAACAGAGTGGCCGTGGCAGAATTCTGAAAAAAGGGCCGGTGAGAGAAAAAGGTGCCATTTCTAAAGCAATTCAGCAAAATTTACAATTTCGCACGATATTTAACAAACAATATTTCGCATAAAACTATAATAGTGTTGTGATATGCAACCGCGTTACATTTTAAATGTACTTATTTGAAAATAACTATTTTTGAAAACTTTATGAATAATTTCCAAATAATTTCCTTTTCCAAATAAAAAAGGGCAATATCAAACAAGAGTAACGCTGACCGCGAGAATACAAAAACAATTCGCATTCAAGTTACCTAGTCAACGCGTTCGGGTTCCTTGTCCCGACAAATCTAGTTGACGTTTTAGATAAAGTAGGTATCCGAACGTCCCCAATTATTCGCTAGCATAAATTTTGTGAAGACTATTTTATTTGTGATGAACAGATGTTTCGAAGGCAGGCGCAGTGGCTTAGTGGTTAGTGTGTTGGACTACTAAGCGAGGGACTCAGGTTCGAATCCCGCAAAAACCCAAATTCCAACTCAGGGTTTTTTCCACTGCGCCACCTCTCGCGAACGTCTGACAAACATCCGAGAGTATAACTGTCTTAAGAGCTTCTCAATTAGCCGTTTGGAATCGGCATAAAATTGTAGATCCCTTCCATTCGTTCCAAAAATGAAACTCACACAAAACGAATGGTTGTGAGAAGCTAGGCCTTGGGTCTCTACAGACCTGTTGCGCCAACTATATATATATAGATGTTTCGAAGGGTGACTTAATTTAACACAATGGATAAGTATTTCCGAGTAGTATGGCGAACGCACTGCATTTCCATTGATTACAACTTCTCATTGGTCGGTCATAATGAAATAACTATTGTACTATTTGCATCTCTCCTCTTAGGGATCGCGTCAATCCGTTTCTCTTCCAATATGCATATTCGGTAGCTGTTCAACACCGTAATGACACAAGTGGCATTGAAGTTCCTTCTATTGCTTCACAGTTCCCGGGAAATTTTATCGAACCATCAACTCTGCACGATGCCAGAGAGGAGTATAGAATTTCTCCTCCCACACAAGCTAATGAAAAGGTTTGTCCGCAAACCTACACCAAACTACGGCGCTTGCTATAATCTATCCCCTTGTATAATAGGTCGCCTTTGAGGTACCGTTAAACTACACCGCTTCCGATCGCGAGGAGGAGCAACGAATGGCATATTTCCGTGAGGACATCGGTGTTAATATGCATCACTGGCACTGGCACCTTGTGTTCCCAAATGCTGGACCAGACGATGTCGTACGCAAGGATCGTCGCGGTGAATTGTTCATGTACATGCACAGCCAGATACTCGCTAGATACAATCTCGATCGTTTCTGCAACAATTTGGGCAAAACGGTACCATTGGCCAATCTAAGAGATCCCATCCCAGAGGGATACCATCCCAAGTTGCTGCAGTCAGTCGCAAGTCGAACATACCCAGCTCGGATGCCGGGCCTAAGGCTGCACGACATCAACCGACCAGATCTACTCGTATCTGTTTCCGATCTCGAACGCTGGACAGATCGAATTTCAGCTTCTATTGATAAAGGATATGTATTTGATGTAAGTATTAGGAGTTTGTTACTGAATCCTGTTTCAATTACAATATTTTGTAGGCCACCGGAGAGAGAATACTTCTTGACGAACGTAGCGGGATCGACATTCTTGGCAATATAATAGAATCATCGACGCTGTCGGTGAATCCGCGGTTCTATGGAAATCTTCACAACTACGGCCATCTGATTATCTCTCACATTCACGATCCGGACTTGAAATATTTTGAGGATTACAGTGTTATGGGCGATACTACTACTGCAATGAGGGATCCGGTCTTCTACCGCTGGCACTCGTTTATCAATAATTTGGGCAACAATCACAAGGCCCATCTAAAGTCTTATGATCTAGAGGTGAGCACAGACGTTTTAGGTTAGGGTTTCCCTACACATACTTCTATTATAATTTACTTCAAAGTTGAGCTTTAATGGAATTGTGGTGGAAAACATCGTTGCCAAGTGTATGGGGAGCTTGAGCGAACCAAATGTGATGCGAACCTACTGGGAAACGAGTGACGTCGATATAGGCGTTAATCTAGATTTCAGTCCAAACCCTAAGGATGGCTTAGCCACATTCAGATTTACGCACCTGATGCACGAAGAGTTTAAATACAACATTACAGTTTCGAACAAGACCACGGACAACGTTTTAGCAACATGCAGGATATTTCTTTTGCCCAATGACGATGAACGTATGGTTGGACTAACGCTTGAGGAGCAACGTTTGTTGGCTGTCGAATTGGATCGTTTTCCCTTGAGATGTATGTTATATTGGCTGAATTACTGTGTCTCCATCACATCGAAGTGTTTTCGTTTTCAGTGACCCCAGGCAGGAATATATTCAGTCGCCGATCAACAGAGTCTAATGTAACTATTCCGTTTAACAAGATTTTTCAACCTCGTCCTTCTAAACCTGGCGATCCACATCCAATAGAGAAATGCTCTAAAGACTTCTGTAGCTGCGGATGGCCCAGTCATATGTTACTTCCGAAGGGTACAACCGCTGGAAAAGTCTTTAAGCTCTTTGTTATGCTGTCAAATGATTCAATTCCGGGTGAATATCCGTACGTTGACATTGGGTAAGATGCCATTCGGAGGATAACCTTATACAAAATTATATTTTAGATCTGCATTCTGCGGCCTGAAGAAACAGATGTATCCCGATAGCCGAAGTATGGGCTTTCCGTTTGACAGAAAACTACCAGCACAGAGTTTGGATGGGCTTCTAAATGAATACAGCAATATGAAAACGAGTGATCTGAAGATTGTCTTTCACGAACACGAATGAATAACGTAACTCGAGATATAATAAATAATTTTACAACCAAAGCAGTATTTGTTTTAAATACTCCGTTAAATGCGCATTCAGTCGCACAGAATGAACGTACTCAAAACACTAGAGTGGTCTTAAGTCGACTAGTTTTGGCTGTACTAGATTTTCCCTGAACGTAACTAGATTGGCCATTAACGTCACTTAATTATTACGGCAAGCATGCAAATGTCAACTGAGAACTCAGCGAAGAAATTTTTGACTAAATCGGCTTTTCGGCAACTCCTATTAACTTCAACTGAAAACAAATGGTCGGTCACTTGATCATTCTAGGACAATGAAAACTCACCCCAACTGTCAAACTTCATAAACCCAGGATTTGAATGTTCCCAATAGGTTCGTTTTATTGAAAATAGATATATATCAGCTAAGTGAAGCAAGCAAGTTAAAGCAAGCAATTGTAAAGAAAAAATTATACCTTTATACCTGTTCGAGTGTTGTATTGAAATGTAATACAATCTGATTAGAAGATAGAACTCAAAGTGCGTTTCGAAACAAATTTCGCTAGTTTCTATTAAATTTGGGGCCACGCTTGGGACAGTATAATTTATATCCAATAAAGTGGCTAGTCATGGAACATTTTACAAACCAATATGCATGCATAAATCAAACTCATAAATGTAGGCAGGTAGTTAAAACTTCAAGCCAATCTCAGGAAATTAGCATGCTTTATATGAATCCAAGGAAAACCATCAATGCTGGGTCAAAATGAAATCAAATAAAAATATTCGCCGACTAAAAAGAGAACAACCAATTGAGTTTATGGTTGCTGCGACGGAGCCATTCTTATTTTTTTTTTTTATATAATCATAAGCCTATATACTGTTCCACAACCTTATCTAAATTTGACAGTTCAAATTTCAGCGGAAAACCAAAAAGAGTAACTACTACATCACTTTGGCATTTGTTTCATTGTATTTATAAGAAATTACTGTTTACAAATAAGTTTTGTAGTTAACTTGACATTTCATTTCTAAGTAACGTTCAAAATACTAGAACTTACGAGCGGATGAGACGATTGTCGGCTATTTTCTATTGGTTTGAATTGATCACGTAAAAAGTTCTTCAAATGAGGAATACTCGTACGAATGGGCAAGTAACTACTCAAGATTTTTTGGAAAAATTACTAATCAGTTGGAAAAGGAAATGTTTGGCATTACAAATACGAAATGCTATGATTTTGCAGAAATATTTGAGCTAGTTCGGATTTCTACTTTGGTAAGTCGATCTAGATTTGCCAGACCTCAAAATAGCATCGACTGATTACATTTGCCATTGTTCACAATGCAGTCAGACTAAGTGAACATCTCTAATGAAGTGCCTATAGATATGGAAAATTACGTATGACAAACATCGTCTAGATGATTGAGTTGCTATAGCTCTAGAGCTCCATTGGAAATTTGTGAATAGGTATACTTACCAAAAATGAGAATTACATATCAATCTAGTCAATTGCGATAGGAGATACAATTAAACCAAAAGCACGTTTCAAATAAATAACAAATATGCAGTAACAAATTGGTATACGAACGTGGGTAGTAGATTCATTAATTTTTATTCTAATAAATTTCGAAGTTCGGTTTTCGTTCTAAAACACGACCTTTATTCTGGAAACAATCCAATCGTTTGGATATAGGTAATGCGCTTAATTTACACTGTGGACTGCGTTCTTTAATTATTGTGCAAGCGCAATGGGTGGCTGTGGCAGAAGCATGTATTAGCATAATCAACCTCACATATAAAACAGAATGAAACTGACCACAGTGCACCTGCAATTTATAATAATGAACCCTGCCATGTAAAAAAGTTGTCTTACAAACGGGATTAAGGAAAGGCAAATGGAATGCGAAGAAAAAACACCCTAAGGACGATGACCTCTACCTCCGTAAATCAGGCAGAGAGAGCTTCTTTATCGCATAATAAATTATACAAATTAAGTTGCCGAATGCTGCCAGTGCAGAGCCCTAGTCTCACCCAATCAAAACGAGGTTTAGTTGAATGCAGAAAATTGAATCTCTATCAGAAGGGAAGTCATTTTGGCATTACGATTGTTGTTACTGTCACTTACAAACACAACTGAGGAAAAACTCATCGTAGGCGCAGTTATTTAAAACGGAAACTGCCGGCTAAGGGTTTTACAAACCTTAAAAAAAATGAATCATTTCTATGTGCAGTAAAAATGGGTAAATACAGATGCAACTACCAACGATGTTTAAGATTAAAATGCTAATTATATATGAATGAGAATTATTTAAAATTTCCATGTGCGCACCTTGCTATTCCAACTGATAGTGTTCACCAGTGTGTACTCATAACGTTAAGGCGATACTACAAATCAATTATTCTTTGAAAACTTTGATAGAGAGTGCGAGATGTGAAAACGCTTTCAGCGACATTTAGCATCTTGCCTTATATTTGCTTTAGGTACATGTATTTAGGTGCAAAAAACCAAAAGGAAAAGTTAAAAACATTCCTTTACATAAATAACAAAAAAAAACAATTACCTACAGATTCCGAATTTTTTTATTTATGGACTAAAATATAACTGTATACGACGTAGTATTAACCAATTTTAGTCTCGACTTTAAATGTACGGATGCTCACAATTGCGAAATTTGTACCACTGTGAACTACTTAAATTTAAAGTCGAAACTAAAAATGTTTATTGGTAAGGCCGTAAATGTTTCGTCATTGGTATTGTGGGTAACAAGTAAGTGATGCGTTTCTCTTGTTGGCCGTCGCTTTTGGTGCACTTAAAGTGCTAGCAATAACTGCGCAAGGGGGATCTTTATATACGTGTTTAGAGATACTACAAATCAAGTTATTTATTAATAAGTCCTTCAATTTAACAACAGTAACAGTTAGTTAACACGGTCAATTAGCATATCAATAAGGCATAACTGTGAATCAATTGATAATTTATTTTGCAGCCAACTTCAAAGTGCCAATAGAGACTGATTGATAGAGCAGATCGAAAGAAGAATAATATCGTTTTCCGTTGGGATTTTCAGATTTTGCTCTCAGATTTCAGATCTTTCGTGCCCAATGGAACATAAAACGAGATTTTGCGTTCTTTGCATTTGGGTGGTGCGTGTTTTAAAAGTCAGCTGTTCTTAAATTGTGATTTGTAATTGTAAAAAACAATTTATTTTATGTAAATATCCATTGGAGCCGCCAAATGTGAATTTTTCTCTATTTTTCAGAGTCTTGTCGTCTTTAAAATCGTTAAACAACACACTTTAAAGTTTGACACATGACAAATGTTTGGGGTTTAGTGTAAGTAGGTGTGAATCTTGCTTTTTCTGTCCCAATGGAAAACGAAACGACATAAGTTGTTTGATATACATACATAGGTATAAATATTTTTTTTTGCTTCCCTTGTCAGGGCTGTATACATTGGAACAGCATCCTAAGATATGGTTTCATCTTTCAGTGAATTAAGTCAAGAGTAGGACAAAAGTAGAGACAAATTTGACATGCAAGACTTCAGAGTTTTATTAAATATATACGTATTTTACTAAAACAAAGCAAAGTTAAGTAGACGGTTCCAGTTGATAAAGTGTTATAGAGTTATAAGCTGCTATACACCTATTTTGCTGTGTTTCTCCACTTTTGGTTTTATTTGACGTTCAGTCAGAGAAAAATAATACTGACACCTCTCGCAAAACTTTTGCAGCTGGCCCTCTGAATTTTTTTTCAAATTCAGGCATTTAGTTTTCCTATCGGTATTATGACAGTTTGAATATTCGGTGTGAGGTGTAAAAACATAAAAGAAAAATAAAAAAAAATGCTGTCATTCGTGTTGAAATGGCAGCTATACTCTCGGATGTTTTGCCAGACCTTTGTGAGAGGTGTTGGTTATTGATACCTGGAGGTAAAATAAATGTTTACACCACCATCGAAAAACCCTCTCTACAGTAGCCTTTCTATTACATATCTGGAATACAGAGTTACAAGTTCAATGCTTATCTAATCAACACATTGTAGACATGGTAAACAGGCACTTGTAAGCCCCCATGCTCTGGCAGCTAAGAAGTGTGCAAATAAACTCCAAAAACTTGAAAGATATTAATTAAGCAAGTGTTTAAAAATAGGTTATTTGATTTTCTAACGATTTAATATTTGGGTAGGTGAATATGGCTAATGATAGCTTCGCAATCTATGCAATTAAATAAATAAAAGCTTTCACTCGAAATCTTATTCAATGTCTCCTTACGTAATCGCTTTTGTTCAATCTAAACGTTAATTTCCAGTTAACAATAGTATAAGAATTTATTTATTCTATTTACGGATGTTTTTGCCTGATTTCTTATCAATTTCCGTAAAACTCAAAGAAACAAGATAGCACTTCATGTGCAAAAACAAAGACTTGAAATAAAATTTAATAAAACCCATCCCCACACTGTAGGACAGCGTAAAAATTTAGACCCGCTGTAGTAGTTTTTTTGTTTTCAATTCTAGTATTGCTAGTACAATATCAATAACATAGATAAAAATATTATTCCCTTTATAAATAATTATACAGTCGTTTGAGTTTTGATAACGAAAATTACGTCAAACCGTGCATGCATCATAGAATTTTTGTAGTTCAACCAAATTTATGTGTGACAGTAAAATAAAACCGCTTTGCAGAAAAACAAAGGTCTAGATAAATGTACAGCTTTGCGTGGGATAGTCTGGCGTGTTCCCTTATATTTCGTATGCATACGAAGATAAATTAAAAACTTACTACAGGTGATTCAATCAACTAAAGTGCAGCACATAATTAGGGATTATATAAAATAATTGCGCTGTGCTATCGGCTGTTTCGTAATACCATTAAGACTGATGGTTGTCATAGTCAGATAATTTATTTAATTTGAAAATAAGTAACTGTCTGATTGAAACTTAGAAGAGGTATTCTTATTGAAAAGGAATACAATGTAATGTATTCTCAATGAGAGCTAATACGTTCCAATTGACAATTGTCAGCCAGCTGTGTTTTTTTCCGGTCGAATTTTGCTTGCATGCCAAACTGTCTACAGTAAGAGAACAAATAGTTGCGTTGAATGGATGTTCCCCTATTTGCTGGGTGATGCTCTTAAAATTACTAACTTATTAATTTATTAACTTAGGTGGCGCTACAGTCTAGAGGTTGTGAGCCCACTGATGCTGAAATGAAATGTGTTAAAGATCTAGTACAAATAGATAGTTATCATAAAATTTGAAGTTTGACATATTAGATATTTAGTAAAAGGAGCGCGGCATATTTATTTGAAGTTTCACATATTGGGGACGTTCGGATTCCAAGTTTAGTAAGTCTGAAAGCTGTCTGACATAGGTGTATTTCAGACTTTACTGGCCCAGAGTGGTCACATGGATTATTTTTTTGCAACTGACGTTTATGGAGGGAGCCGACAAATCTAGTCAAGAAAATCCTGCCTGCATGCTCAGTTGACATTTCCAATAGTCAATTTTAAAATAAACAGGGTGGCCGTGGCAAAAAAAGGACCGGTGACAGAAAAAGTTGTCTTTTTTAAAGCTAATCTGCAAATTTTGAATTTTTGCACGATATTTAACAACCATTAGTTCGCATAACACTATAAAAGTGTTGTGATATGCAACCGTGTTACTTTTTAAATGTACTTATTTAAAAATAACCATTTTTTTATAGATCAATGCCTTTGATTTAAGGCCTTTTACAAATAATAACGGGCAATATAAAACAAAGGTAACGCTGACCGCGAGAATACAAAAAAAATTCAAGTTGCCTAGTCAACGCGTTCGGATACCTAGTCCTGACAAATCTAGTTGACGTTTCACATAAACTAGGTATCCCCATTATTAGTCAAAGAAGCGCGGCATACATAAAGAAAATTAAAAATTATAATTTTAGATATTTGAGAAAGAATCGCAGAAATGTGTGGATATTAAAAAAAAATAAACGATGCGTTTTATTTGACACTACTGTAGATAGATATGTACAATATTCATACTAATATTAATATATTAGTTCTAGACTTACAACAGCATAGTAACGTACGAGGTTATTCTTTTATAAGCAAATACGAATTTTCGGAAGGAAATGGTAATAAATTTCTCTATTTCACGATTCTTGTGAGTATGAGAATAAAGTCTTCTGAGAATTTCAAGGGTATATCTTTAGCCTTAGCTGTAAGAAAGTTAATAAATAGTGTACTAAAGTGTAACTAAAATCAGTCACTACATTATATTAGGTGTTTATCAAATGTAGTAGAACTGTAATCTTCCTGTTGCTTTTTTTTTTTTTATACAATTCCTCCATTTTGTTTTATCTCCCAATTCTCTTTCATTGTGAGCTGCGCCCTGCACGTCCGCGTATACTTTTCTTTACGTAGGTACATTTTGTTATTTCAGCGGCAGCAAAGGTAATAGAATTCTCTCGCACTGAGGAAATACGGCATTAGGCCAATATAGTACTGGAATAAAACCATAATCAGATGCGTTTGAATTAGTTGGAAAGAATTTGCGTGACATTTGTTGAAAAGAAACTGCATATTTTGCATCTAATAACTTCAGAGATATCGAATTTAAGTTTGCAGTCAAGCAAAAACTGTCACTCGCCCTCAAAGTTTTCTCCGTATCAGCATAGTTTGCTTCTGGTAACTACATCACCTACAAAAATAAGAGATAGTGTAAATTCCGCTATCTAACTATTTGCAATTGCTGTACGTACCATCTTTGCGTTAGGTATAAAAACTACATTGTATACCTATACTTCTACTTCTCGCCTCCTCCCTGCAAACAGCTTCACTCAGTTTAAAGATGCCTCGACTGTATATTACCCGTCGTGACAGACAGCAACTACAGTAGCAATTTACAATGTTTAAGCTAATAATAAAATATTGTCTGACGCGCAGTATCGCTTAACTGCAGTTATGCAGCCAGTCTTGAAAGCTGACTAAAGGGGACGTTAAAACGAAAAAAAGAACTTGAAAATTGCAGATTTTCATTGTTTAGATTGCAAAATACCAACTATTGCCAATTAATGGACGGCCATTGAGACAATTATTATTGTTCTTGTCACCCAGCGGCCATAAGCAATTCAAGCTTAATTGGTTTGTTTATTGATATGATATTGTGGCGTTTGCCATTCAGGGCTTCTCTACTATGTATACGAAGCTTTCGCAAGAAATGCGAACGTGGACATGCATTCCTTCATTTGTGCGCTTTGAAATCTTGGCTCGATTCCGACATTCCAATTTACTTGAATTGACTACAATCTGGATGGAGACTTAAATGAAGGCACAAATTCAAGACGGGAAAGTAACAGCAAACGCTAAACTTTATAGCTTCTTCCTAATTAATTCATTAGCGCCTATATTCGCGTCAGCCGACATTTGGTGGGATGGAGACACGGCGACATTGAACGACGAAACATGTGCGAAAATCCCAATTGTCTAAGTGTGAAACTGTTTTTAGAAATGATCGAGTCTTGAGAGTTTGTCAGCGGGCCGTGTATATATTAATTGAAATTAATTACCAGAAGTGGTTAAGAACGTTATTGTCCAATATAAAGCTACCAAAAATTAAATGGGGGCCTGTGTTGCAGATAGAGGCTGACACCCCTCTACTGCCAAAAAGGTTACGGCCTCAATTAAACAAACCCTTCTTAGCTGTCAAGCCCAATTGGAGACATTTTTGAGTTGAATGGCGATCGAGCCGCGAAAAGTGTAGATAGGCGTAATAATTTACCGATGACGAGTTGTGGGCTTATTTTCTTCATTCGACAAACAAAGTCATTAGAAGCAGAGGGTGATTATTCCATTGAGATATTGCCTTGGCAGTTCCATCTGGTCGAGGATAACTACACGAGTTAATGAATTTATTTGGAAAACATAAAATTGTGGCTGTCTAATTGATGGATTGCTTTTGGTTATTACATTTGTAAGTTATTGCTAGAAGTTGCCCTTATACGGAAACTGTCTCGGTCCAGGTAAATAAAAAGTTTACAAAGTGCATATAAAGTTCGTCTTCTGAAGAACACGTTTCATCTGTCCTGAAAAACAAGCCATCACTAATCTGAATACGCGCACAGTCGCACGCATGATGATCTCTTGCCAGATGATGTTCGGCAAAAAAACAATTCATCGCCGTCAAGTTCCTGTATTTCCAACACAACATTTATGCCACATATTATGTCAGTAACTCGTTCTTATTTTTGTATTAAATAAGATGAATTTAACAAATAAAACCTACCATAGAATCTTCTTGAAATCGTAAATAGTACAAATGGGAAACAAATTCAAGAAACCTAACAAATACACTGAATACCCTTAACGACCTTTAGACCCTTAGTTAGTATAAGACTTAAATATTTCTAATTGTTTGTTTATTGATGTAATTATTTTAAATTCTTTTGTAAAATAAATAATAAAATGTTAAATGTCTATTGAAATGATTTGAGAGAAATTTGTTCTTGTTAATTTTTGGAGAATTTTCAGGGAACTAATTATTCGTCTTGTAAGTAAAAATATATCAGGAAAGCATTTCCAAAACAGGTATCGAAGGTGACGATATTCAACGTCATTCAACGACTATTCGATAAAGTCAACTTTAACTATGCACAATGTTAAATGTTACTGCTTAAAAGCAAAATTAGTTATTAAAAAATTGATTCTAAAAAATCAATTGGCAAGCAAAAAAATTACAAACAACTATTATTATTAATAACATTGACTACTGAATAGCTGATTTTGACTATCGAATAGTTAGCTTTGAAAAAGATACCAACTGACAGTTAAAAAATTAAAAAGAACTATTTTATTTAGTGATATGAACTGAATTAAGCAGTTGATTTTACGAATTCTATTAGTTGACAATGAAAATAGTCATAAATAAATATTTTTCAACTATTTAAAATAGTGTTCCCGATTTTTACTGAGAAAACAGTTAAAAAATTGTTAAAAGTAACTATTAAAAGTAACTATTTTTTTCTCTGAGTGATGGGAGCTATGATGAATAAATAAATTTTCAAATCGACTGGAAACACAAAAAGCATATTTAAGCTATTATTCGCTACAGAACTTTGTTGCAAATTGTACCAATGAATAAAGATAATTACTTGCCTATCCCTTTTTTATTGTAGTCTGTGCCCCGCAAAGGTATATGGTTCTACATGAGACATAATATTCTGTAAATAAACCGCAACATCAAAGTAGTACTTACGTGCCAACTCCACTTACGCTGCTTATTTTCACCACCAGGTGCACTCGCAGAGATTATTTTCCACAATTTTTCAAAACCGGTCAAATGCATAAGTTTGCATACATAATTAAACTATTTTATTTTTCTGTTTGTTGTAAGAAAAAGACGATACTGTACAAAACGTTACGCTCCATATTTATTGTAAATGTAAAAAAAAAAAAAAAACAATCAATCATTCACGTCCATAACTAACATAACTACGTATTATTTACAACGAGCTTGTTCTAAGTCATTTAATGGTAGCAAAAATAATACAAAAAAATTCCTATAAACAGAAATACATATAAACATATTACACATGCAAATGTACGGTAGGAGTACCCATTCTATTGGCAAAGTAATGCGAAATCCATTAAATAATACAGCATACGAAGAAATCCGACGAAACAGGAACTGGAGTGTTTTATTATTTTTTCTTTTTCTTTTCGTCATCTCATGGCAAAGATACACAACACCTCTTCTTAACAGGTATCTGTGCCTCATTTGAATAATTATTTCTATATCTACCTGTTTCAAAGTGACGAAAACAAAAAAAGAGACAAACATACTCGGAGTGAGAGGGAGCTTGCGAGGCGACCGCAGTTCATACGCTTGCTCGCACCTTGCTCTCTCAACTCTCCAGAGTAAACACAGTAAAAATATTGTTAATCTATAATTTAAAACCGTCCAGGCCTAGACTAGGTACACTTAGTTGCTGTGTGTGGATACAACCCCCTCAACCACAAACACAAAGTCGCTATAGTCACCAAATGAGATAGCGCCGGATTCTATCTGCGAAGTGATGTGTGTATGCGATCAATTCAACACACTGTCGTGGAACTTATCAAAAACCTGATACGCGAGAGAGAAAAGCCGCAGTGGTTTTTCAATCCCCCATCCACCCAACTGAAAGCACACATTCAAACTCACATCTATGGTCTGCAAATGTTTTCTTAAGAGCAATCAAACACAGCACAACAAAATCATATAAAAAAAACTCTGTTCGGTCAACTAATACACCGATCAGTTACTCGTTGGACTGTGACGATATCACAACGTATCTAGTACGCGCTGGTAATCAAATTGATCGTGTTTAAATCAAACCCCCTCGTATTTCAAACGGAAAACTTGATCAATTTAAAAAGCTTCAAAAGAAAGAGTTAAGCCTACACTCGACTGAATACATCGTTTTCGTTCCTGTTTAAGGGATTCTGAGCGTTTTTGTTTGTTTGCAACCAGCACTCCAAGTGTGGCATACCACTTGTGCCCAGATACCCATCCGTAGATCGTTTATTGATCGTGTTGAGCTTTTAGCGGGTGGCAGCAGCATTGCGCTGAAACGGACGACGACGGCCATTGATCGCTGATCGTTCCTCACAATAAAATATTGTGTGTCGTGTTTGTTCGTTGTACGTCATATTATTGTCGTCTTCGTCGTGTCGGGTGTCACAAAATCTTAGGCTCTGCAAATATTGGTTTGTCCCCTTCGCGAAAACTTCTTGTCGTGTCGCGCAAGTCTACTTTGCTCCATATAGTTACACGATCGTGTTGCTTTTAAGTTAAAATAATAAATTCTTGATCGATATCAGGGCGAAAAATTCAACTGGATTCATTGTTATTTAAACCTCGAATGCGGTTGCTACAACTCAGCCTTTCGTTTTGCCTTAAAACATGATGTGTTTGTATCGCAATGCGAAGCATTGCTTCGTTCTAAAATTGCTACTATAGTACAAAGAGCGACTATATTAATATAATCTATTAGATCTTTCCGACCAACCAACAAGTTGTACATCTTATCAACAAACAAAATTCATCGCCTATTAGTGATCTAATTAATGAATAAATATCGGAAAAAAACGTGATTGCAAATTAGAAAAATTGTTAATTGAAACTAATAAATTGGTGCATAAACATAAAAAAATATACCTATACAAAAATTTAAAAAAAAGACCAACCAACGGCCGCGACACAAAAAAGTGATAAAAACTGTTCTACCAAATATATACAACTGTGCTAAATACTCACATGTACTAATTGAAAATAAATAATATTTTATTTGCTCAATAATATAACAAAAAACCGTCTTATCTTTGCTGAACGACGCGACCGGTTCTCAGGCAATCGTCGTACTCTCCAGATTAGAAGTGTTTGTGCTCTCGTGAAGTTCAAAACTCTGACATATCTCCTTCGCTGTGTGTGCTTCCTTATCGAAAATCATATACTTTGTCTGAAAATAATCAAATAAAAAAAATAAAGAAATCAATTCTTTTTGGGTTAAAAAAAAAAAATAAAACCGCAAACAAATTAAATCGACACAAATTTTCACAGCCTGTTCATAGATTATTCTATTAATCGCAGCTAAAATTCATCGAGACTCGACGAAAAGAAATTTTTATGAATTATTTCTTAGAATAACAGTAACTGATATTATTCGCCCAATAAATGGAGACAAGTAGTAAATATTCCAATGAATACAATCAAAGTTTTATGTGCATGATTAACAAGATGCTGCTTAAAATAGAGAATACCTTACTACGGAGCCATCGACAACGTGAAACCACTGGAATTAAAAAGCTGTATAATTCGTTCTTCGTTTTGTTTTAATCAATCGGACTTAAAAGGATAACCACAGCCCACAAATAAAGAACATTTATCGTTACAAAACACAACCAGAAACCACCCCAACTAAAATTTCCCTCATCATCTCTAAACAAAAGAAAAAAACAAACTTTGTGCGCCCCCCTTTCGAAAATCTAAACTCTGTCTATACTCGTACTTAGAAAGTGATCTTTTCCGTTAGTCAAACAAAGCTAAAGAAATAAATAAATAAATAATATATTAGTTAGAATAATATTAGTGCTACATGCAATTCATTAGAAAGTGCCTTATTAGTTTTGTTAAGTGGAAACAACAATTTTCGATGAATACTCAACGAAATGTAATTGCTTTAAAATAAAGAATAAAAATAAAACGAAATTTAAAAAAAAAAAAAAATTTGCACTAAATAAGAAAACATATAAATTTATCCTCTCCGGAAGTGATCGTTGGACACGGTAAAACTTTTCGCCACCAAGCTAAACCATACACAAGACTCAATTTGATATTATAAACATTTTGTGATTTGATTTAAATACAACAAGAAGGCAAAAACAATTCCAAAGTAAATTGCGCAAAACACAAAAATTCAATTCAATCAATAAATTTTATTCTTAATTAGTTAAATTTTGCAACAGATATTGGTTTTTCAATTTCGAGTAACGAATGGCTCTATCGCTACTTTCGCATCCAAATTTTACGGATTTACAGACGTTTCTCGACCCAATACGTTCCACTTTTGACTTTTCGCTCAATACCGATCAAATGGAATACAATAATAACAATTCAACAATTAATCAAGTAAGTTCGAGCATTCAATTTGTGTCTTTTGACAATTCCGAAATATTAGACTGTCTTTTGTAACCTTTTTGCTGTTCCGTCTTATAACTTCTCAAATAACACAATACACAACTGGTGTAGCATCCACTGACGATTGTTTTTAAATTTGCGGAAGGCCACAATTCCGACACTCGTATGAAAAATACACATAGGTACCTTAAAATTCAATTCAATTTAAATATTTTTATATCCATCGCTGTGGTCCTAATAAGTAATAATAATCAGTTTTAGTCCTTTACTTAGAATTAGCGTAGGTCGAAATAGCTAATTTTATATCAAAAATATTGCCATTGAGAATTCGTAAAATGTACCCTTCTTAAGGACCCTATTTCCTAAAATTGACAAGTTTGTCGCTCGCAGATTTGTAGCACGCTATTTTGTCCTTTTCTTATTTTAACTAAGTTGTAAGAGTTCCTTACCAATAAACATTTTCAGTTTCGACTCTAAATTTTATTAATACACTATGAATTTTCTATCCACAATTTAAGTAGTGGGTCTGTTTTGTTTGTCTGAGTAGTGCGTGGCACAGAAAAGCACATATCTTAAAGTTCCAGGAGTATGCCCTAGATATACCCATAACTACCTATGTATACTTTTTTGACCACTTAAACCTTGTGGTTGAACTCAATCTTGGTGTTAAAATGTTGCCTTTGAATTATAATGTTAGTTTATAAAAAAAAAATAAGCAAATAATGGTCTTTAAGTTTACTAGAGAAATATTTTTTTTTCATTTTTCCATATGAAAACTTTTTCCGATCTACTTTTCAGTCAATTCCACAAAAAGCAAACAAATCATTCCACTGAAATATTTCAGTGATGGATTCCAATCAATGGTGGTTGATTTGTTGTAATTGCTTTCGTAGGGAAAAATGAATAAATTATTTCTTTTCGAAAATTTGAAGACAATTTACTCGGTTTTTTTTTTTTATCCTGTTCTAGACAATTATAACATTTTCAAGAAAACACGAGAAGGATGAAATTAAATTTGTATTGACACCAAAGTGACAGAAAATTTTTCTGACAGATTCTTTGCAATGACCGCCTGAACATAAAAAAAATTTTCATACTGGTCCATCTTCCAACTTTTCGGTAGCATTTTACAAATGGCCTGAGGCCTAGTTGCAAACTCCGTCCGGAACTGTCCAATTCATGTTTTTTTGCAGCTTTACTGTACTGCCTCGTGCACAATTTTCTGCCGCTGCTTTCAATCTTTGTCATTGTTCAACAATTTTGTGAGAGCTTACCGTATTGCATTTGCAGTTTAAGCAGGGACAAATATAAACTTAAGTGCTTCGATTGTATGAGAAATGTCACGGCCCCTAGTACGAAGATCCTGGAAATGCCACTTGTGACCTCCTTCAGAGACAAACGCATGTATGACAAACTGGTAGATAGACTGCTAGGGGATAAGTGGTTTTTGTTTATATGAATGAGGAAAAACATACAAATGGAAAATTTAGTACTAATAAAAAAAAGATCTATAAAAGACCTTGTGTGATTCATGAATGAATCACATGAAAGTGCGTCGTCTTGTGCAAATCCTTTTTTTAAGGACTAAGATTAGGTCTCTTTTAAGGTCTTGATTCTTTTTGCCAAGTTATCACCAAACTCTTGGCGGGTAATCCGGCTGTCGCGAGGTCAGCACAGTTAGCGAAATGTGTTCTAAACTTGGATATTTGTATATCCTTATTAGGTAAACGAAAGTTTTATCAATCATTTCAGCGGAGATGCATAAGCAGAAACAGAAAGGTATTCAGCTGCCATGACTGTTCCCACACTTACTTAATTTAAAAACGGGATCACCGATAATTCTATTATGAATTTTGCATTCGTATCGCCTTTCTTATGGAACGAAACTTGCAATTAAAATAAAATGCATTCCAAATGCCATTACGCAGTAATTGAAACAAGAGCTGGGTCTTTGGCGTTTTCATCCAACGTATTCTGATGATTTCCTTAGAAATGCGGTTCCATTTCAATCGTTTTTCATTCTCCACTGGTCTTAACCCTTAAAAAGGATAATTTTTCTACACAATCCATCGATTTTTACTAAAAATGTAAAGATATGTACTAAAAACAAAGTAATAGAGCGAACAACTCATATATGTACTTCCAGGCAGATAAACGTTAACGTGTAACGTGATTTCTACTTCCTTATATTTCTGTCTTCTATTACATAATACGTTTCGAGTAGGTACAACGAACGATTGCACGTTAGCAAGTCGAAGATAACCATCTTAAAAGCATTGATGAAACTTTAAATTGCCCATACCTAGTGCTACTTCTAAAATAATAAGGGTAACCACAACAGAGTAGAGAATACACAATTCAATGCAGTGTATTATTTGCCTCATCACTTGTCAATTCTTCTCACAGGTGACATTATCACTCTCCATGTATGGTGTTAATTTATGAACAAAATAATTATTGAATAATCAGAAAAATAATTATTATTACTCATCACGTTGCTGGAGTTGTTCAAGAACGCAATGAATTCGAAATTCATTGAAACTAATCTACCCTTGCAGGCAATGTGGGGATAGACGATGCCTAATGGATACGATTGTGTAAAATACAGGTTTTGTTATTTTTTTTTTTGCCTTCCAAACATTAATTATCATTATAGACAGAGATGTCAGTTTCGCACCACACAAAGTCGTACCCTACTAATTGCGATCGCAAGTGGTAGCTTTTTTTTATCAAATTCCTTTTCCGAAATCTAATACTTCGATGTATACATGCGGTTCGTAACTTAAATGACACTCGCTTACAGGGTAATATGTATTGCCTACGTCATTCACAAGTTTTTTGCGGATTTGAACACACTCGCTTTGAAAATAAACACGAAAGGTCAGCTTAACAAAAATTGATTCTTGGTGGTTTATCTACTGGTAAGATTCCGTTGAAACACGTGCTGCTATATGTTTGCAAATTTGATGACGATTGTGTGTTTTTTCGTAGACATTAGATAAATCGTTTGATTGTGTGATTCATTGTGATCGTGCGTTCTTGTTTAAAAATAAACCACCTTCAGCTATGTATTTGCTATCTTACCAACCGGACAGCCAATCGCCTTACATTTTAAGAAAATATTGATAGAAATTATCACAAATTGATAGCAATATAATTTTTTTTTAATAATTCCGCCTCTGGCCACTGATGGCTACTCGAGTGCAGAACAGAAATTGAAGAGCCTCCTTTTAAGTAAGTTGGCTGTTACTATGTCAGAGAGATAACAAATTCTTGCTGATTTGTGTCAAGCATCAAGAGCTATGTTGGTTGAGTTCGTTCTCAAAATCAATAGATACAAACGTCTAGAGAAAAATTGAAATGAAGTCAAGAAAAGACTTTTGATTGCACGTGCAGTCCTATTTCTTGTAAAACTTGTGGTAGAGTGTGGACCAACCATTTTCAACTTTAGAGAGTAATACCTTTCCGCCATTTTGGTTTCGCAAAGTCTCAGTCTGAAGCTTAGCTTTATTTATTTACCAAGTTTGTGGTGTTTAGTTTTAGCTGTTTGGATTCGGCATAAAGGGAAAAGACATTCCCAAACCAAATGGTTTGGTTGCCAACAGCTAAAGATAGTCTTTAAAATCTACATCTATATCGAAAACAGTCGTTTGATGGCTTGGTTTGCCAAATTCGCATTTTGTTCGTCTTCAGCTCATCTGAGAATCTCAGGCGAATTATGTTTCGGTGGACAAAAACTGACTCTGCCGCAAATGCCGATGAAAGAATTACGGAGGTATATGTGGAGAAGGTGCAAAGAAGATTATGCAAACTTCAAGACGAACGTTTTGCAAATGGATAGTCATCGAAAATGTCTAAAAATTGGCCTTTAAAGGCTTTAATACCGGAATTTATAACCATATTTATATGTACGGAGTATTCTTGAAGGAAGTGGAGTTCTGCTCTGACACGCACTTGAGTTTGTCCCTATTGGTTGGTATATTGAGTTCTTACGATTGGTATGCAATTTATACAGCTGTCAAAGTAGATATTTAGGCCTGTTCCCTAACGAAAATGCATTCGAATACATGAGCCAAATTTAGTCAAACTTCGTTCCCTTACGAAAAAGTTGGGCAGAAGAGAGACAAAAAGAGAGAACAAAGTATTTGCCCCCCCATAAAAAGCGGCAAATATTAGCGCAAGAAATTTCTTTGGGCTAGTTGGTTATTGCTGTCAAATCGTTTAAATGCTAATTTGTAACTGACTTTATATGATTTCATTTATATTTTGAACTTCAATAGCATTAAAATAGATGTAAAAAGCAAAAGAATTAAACGTTTTAATTTCCGCAGTAAAAAGAATTCAAATCTTTGTCTTAAATATAAATTTGTGGTTCTTTCTACTGATATTTGAATATTCCCGGCCGGAAATTTTTTTTATTCAAATTCGTGGTTCAACGCGTTCCTTTTCTTTTTGGTTATATTTCATTTTGGTGAGCGAATTTCTCGCAATGAGAGAAATGTGACATATTGCTAATATTGAACCAGAAAGCAAAGCTTAGATTACACGGTGTCACATTTCGTGACAAATTTTGACATGCCGACGTCATTATAACGTAAACAGTTGGTCACGCTGGCTGTCACAGCATACTCTCACGATAGACACACGAGTGACAATAGAAAGAGCGAATTTCGACACGTTTAATCTTAGCTTAAGGGAACAGACCTGCTAGGTTCAGGCGCGCAGCACATTTGCGCTGTTTAATTTAAAGCTTGATTCAATTAAAAAAAAAACCTGTCCCGCTCATATTACGGCTCAACCACGCTTCAATGATGTTACTATATTGTGTTACAGACGTTATTAGTTGTAGCAGACAAATTATTAGAAAAATTATCGCCTCTTAGCACTGTCAGTGTCAGTGTAGAGTACGTTGAGCTATATTCACTTTCGAGGAGCTTTGGGAAACCTTGATTCCCTGCTAAACATACGATTGAAATCAATTTTACGCTATTACCATTCGTCGACTGTGTTTACCCAGTTGACTGCATTGTTCATTGTTCAATTCAAAAGCGAATTAGTCATGAAATTCTAGTTAAAACTACAATTTGTGGAAAATTGTGTGCAAAGCTTCGCGTAGGTAAATTTTTTAACAACAGCTTTTGGAAGTTGCGTAGTTTCGAGTTACATTGCAATTTGTAAACCGTACTATCTGCCGTTGGGGTCAGACGATTTTTGTTATCAGTCAGTGATAATTTTCAATGAAAATACATCTCTAATATGTACGTATTTCTATGAAATTATTTATTTAAATGGTAACATAACAAAAAATAGGGTTCATTTAGGCAAGCCTCTGACAGGCAGTGCGGCTTAATCTAATTGGTTATAATTAGCCAGTCCTACAACTGTTGTTTCGAAAATTGGTAGAGACAGTTGCAAATTTGTTAGAACAATTAACGATACCTTAAAAATTTATTTTCTATCCTTTATCATATTTTTGCTACGCAGTTGGGATAGACTTGTCTCTTAATAATGCTAATGGGTATAACGGTTCTTTTTATTCATGGCGATGGAATGGGAATCTACCTGCCTACGTTTTAAGACTGGTTAAGCTAGTTCGGTCTTAAGCGGTGAATTGTTGGGCTGACATTTATTAGAATTATTTGGATGATTTTATGTATACGCCTGCATGCAAAGCCAAGCAGTTAATCTAAAAGATTGTACTTAATGCCAGTTGCTGTCATTGTGTCTTGGTTTACTTTAGTTCTTCTATTTCTTTTTGTGGAAAGTTTCTTATAAAAGCTAACTGCGTTGCTATGATCTTTAGCACAAAGTATGCTAGGATGAAAAATGGAGCTGAGCCCGGATAATGTTACATCGTTTAATAGTGGAAGCCGTTTAATGTCAAGCTTAAGTCAAGCTAGTTGTCTTTTGTCACAACCCTGTTAAAGTCACATCGTTTTGTTGCCCTTTTGATGTGACATTACGCTGGTTTGAATGTTTTTTACTCAAACTAAGTAGTCATGGGAGAATATACACCTTTTTTAGTTTATTTCAATTTTAATGTCGACTTTATTGTTTGTGTCCACTTATAATTTACTTATTTTGACATTTCCGAAACAAAGAAAATGCGAAATGGATTATTTTATGGGGTATAATAATGTATGTCTTAGACATACTAAATATGGACTGCTAGTGAAATATAATTTTCATACACTTAATCGAGAAAATACTTTCCAAAACAGCACAGACGCTACTGCCTTTTAGCGGATTAGCACAAAAAAACAATGAATATTTGTTCTCACCCTCTCAATTATCAACCCCATGAAAATTTGCAATGAAAGTAAACTTGGTTGTTTTTTTAGTTTACTTTGTTTTCCGCCGTATTTTTGGAACATGCGTTAAGTTGGCTACCATGTATAAACAAGTCAATGATGTGTATACTTTAAAAAAGGTATATAAGGGAGTTGCACAAAATTGTCCCATTCATTTATGTCGTATAACATGTTAAGCTGGCATTCGTAAGAACGAAGAAGAACGATTGCTAGATCTAGAGCGCGCAGGTTGCTGAACTTTAGATGTAAAGTTGTTTATGAGAAATTGTGCCGCTGGTTTAACGAACGTGGCCATTCATAGCACCGTCTGATTATGATATCTACCGATTGACACAAAACAACCTTAGAGTATCTTTTCGAAAAAGAGAAGAGGCTGTTACTGCAAGGCAGTGCTGTAATCTTAAGAATGGAAAAAGCAATAAATACATTTGTATTCCAGTCAGTAGGCGCAGTGGCTTAGTGGTTAGTGTGATGGACTACTAAGTGAGGGGTCCCAGGTTCGAATCCCGTAAAAAGCCAAATTCCAACTTAGGGTTTTTTCCACTGCGCCACCTCTCGCGAACGTCTGACAAACATCGGAGAGTATAACTGTCTTTAGAGCTTCTCAATTAGCCGTTTGGAATCGGCATAAAAATGTAGCTCCCTTCCATTCGTTCCAAAAATGAAACTCACACAAAAACGAATGGTTGTGAGAAGCTAGCCCTTGGGTCCCTACGGACCTGTTGCGCCAACTATTATTATTATTCCAGTCAGATCTGCAAGAGTAAACAATAAGGAATTTGATTGGAAACGTTAGTCGAGATTTATCGGCTACTCCTTCATCAACTTCGACTAAAATCAGTGTCATAACAAAAAAAAAAATCACTTCAGCTTTCTGACTTATCAAACCAGAATCTTGAACATCCTCAATAGCTTGCTTTTTCGTCTGTCAACATAAGAAAAAATATTTCGTACAAGTACTACACAAGATAAAAAATTGTAAACCGAATTTTGTACAAACTGAAAAGAATGCTTGTTACATTAAACGCAGAGTGCCCAAGTGTTCGGCTGAAATGCTTTGCTTGATTTTCGCTGGGAACTCTTCGTAAGGATGCTGTCATAGAAGGTTTCGAAATCATTAAAAAGTCGGTGAGCGTCGATCTGGGCCCAAAATCGCACTGACAGTGGCTTTGACACAAGCTAAAAAAGCTAAAAACAAAAAAGCCAATCGATTATCAATGGATCGGTTCATGCTCTTTGTTGTTTTGTGTTTCTTAGTTTTTCATTCGAGTAGTAAAATTTTAATTGTTTTGTACTTCTGGCTATACGTAACTATTGTTACGGACAATTTTTATATTTTCAGACTCTAATGCGTCATTAACCACTGAAAATACTTTGTTATTTATCACACCGAAATAATAATAAAACAGAAAGCAGTAAGGACCAATCGCTTTTTTATATAAAACTTCAACGTTACACATTATTCAAGTCCATTTACATATATCGAACGCGTTTTCTATCGTTTTGCATGCAGGCATCCATTACTTGTCACTGACTTGTATTTATTACAGACGCGTACGTACATCTCATTCAAATAAAAGTCTTAATTTTGTCAATTCTATCACCGGACAAAAGACGTGCACCGTCCACAAAACACAGGTAAACTATGAAGGCTGTGTCCAAGTTGTAAGCATTTTATATCTGCAATAATTTAAGTGCTTCTGCAATAGTTCAACAGTGACAATCCAGCGTTAACCTGATTTGTCTAGATTGTGTAAGTACCTACCGGACGATGCACTTTAAGAGGTGCTATTCGTCATGAATATTGTATTGGCTTAGCTCAGCACCATTATATTTAGCTGTACTTGAACCTGAGATTATAAATGAGATGGAACAGCGTTATCCAGTTGTCTCTAGTTTGGTGCATTCGAGTATAATAACTGTCCAATGTAGGTAGGCAATTGCAGTCATGTTTTGATGCTCAAATGGAACTGTTATCGAAAAGTTCTGCAGTCACCTTAACTAGGAGTTGTTGATCTAAGGCATGCTCATACAAATCTGTAGACTCAGGCGTACCTTGATTGTTCTCCAAATTTGCATCTGCGTGGCGTAGCAGAAACAGAACTAAACGCCGCTTCTATATAGATAATGGCGGTGCATTCCCTGTTCTAGCACATTATGCGCTGGATATCTAGCGGTTAATGGAACGCGGTCAATACTAGAAGTAACCACGTAACAAGATGTTGACAAAAACATGTCACGCTTGTGGATTTCTAATCTGATCACTAGAAACATTCAAAAGTTAAGACGACTTCCTACATTTTCCAGGACTAGACTTCTCTTTCTACACTAGATTGGCTACACTATTACTACTTCAAAGGCAATCCTATGACCTGTAGAGAAAGTCATTACTTGATTTGCCCCTCAAGTGATTAATGCGAGCGTTCAAAATAGTAGATTACTAGCTAAATCTAAGAGCTAGCTGCTGTGACGTGTCTAAGCGTCTGGGCTTAGATTGCTTGCGTTCCATTGACTGCTAGATAATTAGCGACCCGTTAAACTTAGTTGACATACCTAAGTTTAACGGGTCGCTAATTCAATGCTAACAAATTCAGATCTTACCATATGTTGACATTTAAATTGCATGCCTGACGTTTATTAGGTGACATTAACTGTCAAGTTCCTGAGTTTAGAGAAAATCTACACAAAAATAGGTAGCCAACTCAAGGGGACTTAGCATTTGAGCTTTTAGTCCGAAAACTGACACTCTCCACCACTGACGTGAATGACATAATGAATGAAATAACAATCAAAAAGACAGTTTAATTTTTTCAAATATTTCATTCCTCTATTCCATGCAACAGTTTTGAGTAATCTTCCATTAAATTTCCAGCATTTGACACACAACAATAATAATAATAACAGCAACACCAATCGCAACTACAACAACTTCGCATCAAATCAATCACAAAATGGATACAATAACGACTATGACCAAGTGATCAATTTTGTAGACTCCCCACCGAATTCTGAAGAATCGTGGACAGGTAAGTGATTCAATTTTCATTCCCTTGTTTATTCCAAACGAATATTCCTTCGAATTATGTTTAGTACCTACACGTGTTAGCGTAAAGGAGCAATTTAAGCTTTATTCCAATTCACAGACGAACAACATCAGCAACAACAACAACAACAACAACAACAACAACAACAACAACAACAACAACAACAACAACAACAACAACAACAACAACAACAACAACAACAACAACAACAACAACAACAACAACAACAACAACAACAACAACAACAACAGCAGCAGCAACATCAGCAAACTGCAAAGATCCCACCAACAGGGCCGACCATCATTGATGTTCAAACGATTTACGGACAACAACAGCAACAGCAACAACAGCAACAGCAACAACAGCAACAGCAGCAGCAACAAGCAGCCGCAGCAGCAGCGGCAAGTGGACAACGTAAAAGGCGAATGGATTGGAATCCCCTCGAAATTAGCCAAAATGCAAACAATGGCGCTAATGGGCAACAGCCAGCGTCCAAGATTCCAAATCTGACGAACGGAAACACCGCCGCCAATAACAACAACAGCACAGCCAACAACAGTGCCATCAAGGAGAAGGAAAAGAAGAAACTCTCTAACGACAGCACTAATGGTAAGTCACACACTTTGCCACCAGTCCTTGTAAGTTTATTGTTGATAGTCCGAACCTATCCTACCCAACTCCTATTGCTGTTGACCGGTGTTGCTTAATTGATGCGGCTAATACTAGCTTTGGACAAGTTTTACTGACACATTTCTATTTAATTAAATGCAATTCGAAGCAGAATGCGAATTAGCTCCACGCTGGACATTCGAAAGAAAGATGCAGATGCATTGTTCTTTAGAACGAACCAGATACTTTACTCAACTGGTTTTCTGGTTTCCTCGATTCACATGTTAATGGATGGAGTAAAGTTTATTTTCGGATGCGTTCAACGGAAATTTCAAAGTTAACTGACCTAAGGGTGGAGCTGTTTCATTTTAGACTTGCGTCCGTCTTTTCTTCTTTTTTTGCAAGGTTTTTCAATACCTTCCCCGATCGGTTAAAATAGAATTTTACTCCGTGCACAACGCAAGGAGTAATTTTTGTTTTTTATGTGCAACTGTGACAGTTGCCTAGTAGGTGGTTTAGATTTAGACACAAGCCAAAGAAAGGTAGAGAAAATGTTATATATTTAGTTTGGAGCATGCTTTTGTTTTCAGTTTTGTTTAATGTAAGTTTGTCGCTTAGCTTCCATTGTTCTTGGTATTTATTTTATCAGTAGGAATCGTTTCCACTCATAGCAAGCGGACACATTTAATTGCTAATGTGCTACGTCAGGCATGGCCGATGCCCGATGGCGATGCGGTGGTAGTGTTACCAGAGTGTCACGAATTTGAAAGTATTTTTGCGTGTATTTCCTTACGAAGCTCGAAACACAAATTTGTTGGTTATATGGAGGTATTTTTCTATTTTGCCAACACTAACAACAGTCTCACTTAGATCAGACTCAGTAGGCATTTTGCCTTTCAAAATGAGCTAAGAGGGCGAAAGGCGTTCAGAACAACAAGAAATAGTGTATTTTGTTGTTTTTTAACGTCGGAATGGGCGATAAGGGCATTTCTGGTACCTAATCGTCGTGTGCAATGCAGTCCGAAAAGTCCGCCATCACTGTACCCGACTGCATAGTGTCTTGAATTTGACGAAAGCACTACCTATTTCAGAAGCACACATTGGCATGCATGATAAGATCCACTAAGAAAAAAAAAAAACATACTTAGACCGATAACTCGCATTCCGCTTGCCCCTGACCTCTCAATATTTTTTTTCAAATTCGCCATTTCCGTGTGACATAGACCTACAAAAACATACAAAGAATATAAAAAAAAATTATGTCAATCGTGGGGGTGTTCGGGAATACCACAATTTTAAATTACTAAAACCTATTGGTTTTGTTAAAAGGCGAATAATTTCATTTGTTTGGTTAATAGAATTACCTAAATTAGATTGTTACATGTTAGAGATATGTTAGGACAAACACGGTTATGTATTTACCACTTTTCGATATTATTAACATCGATTTCATGTGCATTTATCTTGAATAACTGATTAAGGTTCGCTCGAAATATTTTTATTTTCCCACTATTTTTACTATCCATCCACACGTAACTATGAACGCTGCCAGTAACTTTTCCCAGAGCGGAAGTGGCTCATATTTGGTGCTAGTGTGTTGGTGATATTTGTCAATACGAATGTGTATGTAACAATACCAACGCACTAAATCGTGACCCCTCCGTAAATATATAGCTCGTAGGGAAGTAGCGAAAAATCGGCCGAAGTTCGGCGTCTCAGTATGGTTTGTGTATAGTAAGAACGTCGGGAAATTTCTGTTCAGACTAAGTAAATACTTATCACTTTTTATAATCTACATATACTGGCAGCTTCTTCGAATATATGTGTATTGAAAAAGACCAAATACCCAATACCCATATTGATGCATACTGAGTTGTGGTTCATTTTACCCTGGAGTGTAATTTGAGTCACATCTTTAATAACCTATTTACATTGAACACGGCCTACTCAGATGTATATCTTCATAACCACTTATAATTATTTTGTAGTCCAATAAAACAGAGCGCAAACAAATTCGAATAAAGCAATCGCATCGCACTTCACACCACAAATAATTGCCACAAATTCCAATGCACAATAGCCGCATTCATGAAACTAGTTATCTTAAGTCGACTAGATTGGTCTGGATAAGATGTTACGTGAACGCAAAAACTATAGATTGGTCGGAAACGTCACCTACGTCATCCACACATCCGAATTGTCAACTTAGTACTCTGTCACGAATTTCTTGACTTTCGTCGGCTACCCCTCCATAAACGTCAACTGAAACAGCTGCTCATATGACCAATTTCAGCAAATCGAAACAGAGATACATCTAGTCAGACAGCTGTCAAACTTACTAAACTAGATACTTAAACGCGTCCGCATTGCAGCAATATGCAGCAATCAACTTCATCGAATCGATTGGTCGCTGTCAAATAGCTTTAGTTGCGACCGACAACGAGCTAATTTCGCTAAATATCAAGGGTTTTTTTCGTTTGATTTCTAACGAAATTTCGCTCATCGAGGTTAAAAAAAACTCCTCACTACATTAAAATAAAATCCATGAAATTCCAATGAATCTATTAAATTCTTTCGATACACTTTTCATTTACCTTCAGATTAATTCTGTGCACCGTTGTATAAAATATGAATACATGCAGGGTATAAGTATCACAATTGAGAGGGGTCAGTTATACTTTTAAAACTTACTCCTCAGTCTCTGTAAAGGGCAATATTTACATCAACAATGTGCAATAAAAGCTGCTCAAAAATTACCAACCATAGTTACAAAGCAGTTGCGTCAAACTGTTGTATGTCATCGACAACTTGTGCAAATTTGTTGATTTATCGGGTCAGTGAACAAGCATAACCATTCCCCGCAGCAAAAGCTGGCCAAATTAAATGAAATCCAATCTCACCCAACTGCTAATTAAGTGTGAAATATTTTCCACATTCTCTTTACTTTCTGTGGTTGTTGATGGGCACGACGCACAATTTTTATGTACTACTTATTTATTTATTTACTGGATTATCACGTTGGGCTCCAAATAACCCTTCTTTTTGCAAACTTCAGAATAATATTCGACTAGGACTTGATTAACATGCAATATTTAACCAAAAAAACAAAAATCACCCCCAAACTCTTCAGCGCTTAAATTGCAAAAAAAATAGTTGTTCGCCCCCACTGCCAGCCATGTTTAAGACGGACACTGTCCGGAGAGAAAAACATGCTAATTCCCTAGGTCCACTTCAAACGCATCTTCAAATTAACTAAAGTAATGAAATACTCGTGGCACCCGCTTATCATACAACTGTTTCTGATAGCAGTCTAAAAATATCTTCGTCGGCGTCCGCGTCGCTGCGGCGAAAGCTTGTTGTTCGATTGGAAAAGCTGGCACGAGGGGTTTAAGGTTTTAGCCCGAAGCCGAACTGGTATATTTTTGGAAATACACGTAATTTGTGCAGTTTTGGCCAAAGTTAATCGATACCGTACATTGAGCGCGCCATGAATTAAAAAATCATGACGTGATGCGAGAAGTTATCCAAGTTGACAGACGTAAAATAAGCCCGTTGACATCTTGCTAATAAAATCAAGCTCAGTTAAACCAGTTTAGAAAGTCTACCTCAGAAGGAAGACACGTTAGAGATGCATTTTAGCATTTCTCGCAGTACCTACCTCATTTATTTTATTTTGCTCTTATTCACTTAAGCATTTGAAGTTAACTTATCGAATGGCAAAATAAATGAAAACTCGCAGCCAAAATTCGAAGCTGCCCCAGAGCAGAACATGTTTGATGAGCTTTTACAAAAAATGTATAGGTATCCATATAATAACGTCAGAGCGTAAACAAGGCATTTGTTTGACATTAATGAGGTGATTAAGAGCAATTAATTAGCAGGAGATGCATACATTTCAACTAAAGAGGCTTATTAGCGGAGACCGATAGTTTCACGTCAAAAATTAATTATTGAAACGAGTGGGGAGTGGCGACGAACACTGTTTAGTAATTCTGACAGCTGACTGACTTGACGTTTTTCAGTTTGGTTTGGACTAGATTACATAGAGGGAGAGATGACCGATTGAGTCAAGAATTTCGTGTAGCGTCACTTTACAGTCAAATTCTGAATTGAAACAGTTTTTGGTCCTTAAAAGGTTTTGCGGAGGCGCCTTTATTCTTACTCCTACCTACAGTGGCTTGTGTCAACATTAAATTGCCAAACTTATTTCTCGATAATTCGCCTTTGTAATTGCGGAAAATAATAATCGTATTACTGCTGGCTTTCTGCCCGCTCCATATTCAAAGTATCCTTCCAAATTTGATTACCGCACAATCTGTTGGACTCGCCAATCGAGAAGACTGTCAAAGTTGAGCTTAAAAGTTGGTTACTAGTCTCGTGTTGCTTCGCCTTATACCTACTTAACGAACGCTGTTGAACAAACCTGTTTTATGATCATCCAGACCGACTGTGATTTTACACTAAGACACGGGTTTAAAGTGAGTTTCTACCTGCGTCATAACATAATACATAAAGTTATAAAAACTCTTAGAACAGCTGGGGCTGTGTTCCATAAGTCTATACTCATCCTGAAGTTGCAAACCAAAATGAGCACATACGAGCTGTCGAATTGGTTGCCAATGGAAAAACCTAAAACATATAAAATTAACTCTCAGAAGTCAACGGCGGTTTAGTGTCTACATTTGGAAGCGAATTATTTGTTAACAAAGTTTATGTTCATTGGAAAGCAACACGACAAAAGTTCCCTACAACAATTTTCAGAGGAAGCTTAACAATTTAATGCATGGTATTCGATTGGGCTTCTTCAGATTCGCTCTCAGATTTTAGATTTCGTGTGTCTAATCGAACATTAAAACGGCACTTGCTCTTTTCTGTGTTGAAATTCGTGCGATTTGAATATGTGTAGCCTTCGATACTTTTCACTGGTTAAATTTTATATTACAACATTCGAAGTTCGGGTCCCGATAGATTTCGTAATATTTATACATAAATAATTTACAAAAATAGGCAAAGCCTTTCTTTGAAGTAGAATTGTATTGGTAAATCTGAAGCAAATATGAGAAAAAATCCGGATTCGCAAAAGTGTTCTGAAATCTAAAAAAGAGTGCTTTTTTGTACCAAACGAACATGAAAAGTGACCTAGGCCAAAAAAAAGAAGTGCTCTGAGAGTGACCAATCGATTACCACGTACGAGAAACTATTTTACTCTTTCTCTCAAAATTGTGTTCTTGACAGAATAGTTAAACAAAAATACATAAAATGTATTGACAAATAATTGTATGTATCTGTAAAGTTTAGTCATTTTATGAATGAATATTAACACTTGGGAAAACTGTTCTTCAATAAGAAATGGTTGTCGCTCACGCCAACGAGTGACAAGAGTTTAGCATAGACCTCGTAAACTTCACGATCATCCACATGGTTATTTATAGTTTTGCATATTGTCTGTCTTGGCCCATCATCGACACCCAACAGTCTGACCAACTAACACGTTCGCATGGTTCGCAGGCAACATTTTCAAAACAATAAAAAATACGTCAACCATAATAACTCTCCGCTATGGCTTTGCGTATCAGTTTTAGCTATCACCTACAAACATATATATAATTATATACTAATGATAAGCTAATCTTATATTTCCCCCACACAACCAGACAATCACTCACATAAAATGATCACTTCATGTTCTCGAATAATATTTTCGACTACAATAATACTGCTACCGGTAGCAGTTACTGTGATTAGTGCCATCTCCCGTTCAGTCAGCTTGCCGCTTCACAAATCTCGATTACAAGGTGCTAAGTGGGTCGTCCATAAGGTCAATTTGTCTTCGAAGGAGAAAGAGATAATAAATACACTCAAGGTTTTGAGTGTCACACATTGACATAACAAAATCTTTTATTTGTACTTGTTACGATCTCGGTTCTACACACACAACAGTTCTATAAAAGCTTATACATTGTTTGTAAATCAATTCACCACATAGCTAATCCGTGATTAAATGTTGTTCATCAAAATTATTGTGGGCCGATCTGTTGGATTCCGTTCCCCTTTCTCATCGGAACTGTCACTTATGGCGGAAACTTCCTCAATTTGTCGGTGAATTTTCGGTAGTTGACACTGAAGAAAGCGATTCGTCTTTAAACCCGTTGCGTATCAGCTGTCATTCGTAATTGTGTTGCGTGTGTGTGCGTGTACCTGCTATCAACTTATCATCTCAAGTGTGAAGGAGCAAATAAGACTACAAACAAATGCGTGTAAATAAAATAAAGGCAACATTGCAATACGTCAACAATAGATCTGTCATTTAATCTGTAAATACAATCAGTAGATTTGTTAAACAAAAAGGAATGACTGCCTTTGAGACTTTGACAACGTTATCGCATACTTCTTAATAACTCAATCGAAGTTTCCAATAAACCCATAGAGTTAAAAATTATGAGTGTTGTGAATTGTTGATATTTTCATGGGGCAACGGAAAATACTGAACGCAGACGTTTATTAATGTCTGATTAAGACTACGTAATTTGTGCGTGCGTTTTTGAATTGTTTGCCTGGCCTCCGCAGCTTGGTCTGCTGTATGAAATGCAAAACTTTTCAAATCAAAATGATAACAATCGACGTTTCAGCAGATATCAGAGCATTGGTGGTATGTGTTCAATGTACAATGTACATGAGCAAAGAAGTATTTATGCTTAGTCTATGTGTATTGGTTTTTGTTTTGTATTTGTTTGTTATGTAAACTCAATATACAAGCGCTTAAATTAAGGAAAACATGCGTTCGAACTCGAAAGGTACACGTCCACCTACTGTCAATTATAGTGCTTCCTAACACCGTTTGTCAAAGTATATTGAGTTATTGACAAGTAGGAAATGAAACTAAATGTGAGGTTAGAGTAACCTGGCCAGATTTTCTTTTGTCCTTAGGAGGTGTAATGTTTCAGGTCTTATTCTTTTATATTTATTTGCCACAAAGATCGATCATCCCGTTGAGTTGAAACTTTCGGAAGGCGACATTTAAGCCGTGTGTCAATTAGGTACCCTAAATAATTGTCCTCGGTTAGTTTTCTTGGAAGTCTTGAAAAGAAAATTGTTCGACAGTTGAAATTTTGTCTCTTCACCAGTATAGGAAATTATTATTATTTACGTCTTTCTATATTTCTATGTATTCCTGGAGGTTCAATCATTTGTGTCATTTATGATTTTGCTAGATTCACATCTAAAACATATTTGTCTGCATTTTTCTGAACCGCTAGAACCATGGGACAGATCACATATAACACTGATTGCACTTGACATCGTTTCGAATTTTTGGTTTCCGTTTAATACAGTTTTCATACCGAGCCGAAAACTCGTCGATGCATTCAGACCGAACACCAACTAGTTTTCGTTTGACGTTTTAATCAGCTGCGAGGCACTAGTCGTTAAACTTCGGTGCTAACTTTTGTGGTTACAAATTTCGATCGCGCTGATTAACAAATAAAATGAATTTAGAGCATTTAAAAATAATATAAGCCCATCAATTAACTCTGCAAAATGATTTTAAGTTGTGAGTTGTGACATCTGTTCGGTCAGCTGATCTGCTGAATTTGCTGAATATTGCAAAAGGTGTGTTTGTTTCAACAACTCGACGATTGGAAGTCGTTTTCGTGGTGCTTTCGTGGAAAACGACTTTTAACGACTCGTTTTGAAACCTGAAATATACATGGAAAACCTTCTGTTCACGAGGGTTTTCGCGAAAACCCGGTTTCCGGCTCGGTGTGAAAAGGGTATAGAGCTCTATCCGATTAGTGTTGGAACTATCCGCCGCCGTTTTCATTAACATTGTGGAGAATGAACTCGGTGGTACACTTAGGCTTGGTTCTTTGCACTGTCTTGTCAACAATCGTCTTGAAATTAACGTGATTTGACCAAGAGTCACCTCCAGCTATCAAACATATAGACTGGGGATGTCTGAAAATGTTCTAATTAGCACAAAATTCTTAAGTAATCAGTCGACACCTTCAACCTGTAGAAACTTCATTCGATTTTGGAAAAGGGCATTTTAAACCACTTCTTTAATTCCTTTTATATAGAATTATTTCATTACCACATTTCGGAAAGAACATTAATATTTGTCTCTTTCTTTCTACCAGACACGCACTTCAGCATTTCAGAGAAGTTTAATACACTGGTTAGGAAAGCAGTTACTTCCACGTACATTATGTATTTACTTACAACAACCAGAAAACTATAAGCAATACAAGATACTAATGAGCTCAGATTTAAAGTTTTCTTTAATAAAGTGAATTCCCTAACCAATTTCAACCTCAACGCTATTTTTTGTCGAAGAATGTGTCTAGTACTGAGACAAGGCCAACTACAAACGCGCTTTCTAACCTTCAGTAGATAGTGCGATTATTTTTTTCAGCTAGACTTCTTCCACTTGCCGCTTTTCTCGTGACGTATGTTGCTTTATGTAAATGAATAAATATCTAGCGCAACTTGGACCCTAAAGATGATGATGTGTACTGTCGAATTTGTGCTGGTAAATTGGTCACCGTCAACATACGAATGCATCCCCTGAATACTAATGACTTGCACTTATTTTTTCCGCTCTTTACCCATCGGATACGAATGTACACTTACTCGACCCAAACAAAGTCGGCTAACTATACAAGTGCATTGAAAACGCATTTCGTCTGGGCCCCGATACCATTTTAATAAGACCGTCACGAAGTGTGTCGTTAGACAGAGAGGGGGAACAACAAAACCAACAATGTCGGCACGTTACGCCCAATAAATAAATTTTGGATTTTTTTTTATTTTCCTCCAATAAAAATGTTTACTTACAAAAAGTTGTCACGATGTTACGCAACCATGTTATTACTATCTCACGCGGATCTTCGAGACTCTATTCTGACTTGTGTGCGTTGTTATACTTAGGCGTTCAGTTTCCCTTTCGCACGATAATCAGTTTGTAAATTTCATTCCCATTCAGATGCTACGGCCAATATATTTGACCCATTTCGAATTTGATGTCAAATCCATTTAATAAATTAAAGTTCAACATTTTTTCGTATTTATGTTTTACACTCATCCTTCTGTGTGTTTTGATCAATAATCGTAGATTGTGATCACGTTTCGGTGGCGTGCTTCAAATAAAAACCAATCACTCAACAAAAACTCAACACGAGATACGAGGTGAGTACAGCGGCTGTCAGATGAAGTGCGGTGGGAAGAGGAACTTCTGTCTATTTGGGCGTGGGGCAAGGAGTTACCCAAAACACGTTGGAATCTCATAATGAGCTTTCGTAAACTTGAAATTTGTTTTTCTGTAATTTTTGAAATATAAGATTGATGACGGCGTATATGGATGGATATTATGTTGTGTTTTTTTGTTTGGAAAGCGAAAAATTTGGTGAATAAGAAAAAGTAGTTTTCTCCATTTCATGATGACGCAGATTCTATTTGGTTAAGGGGGAACTTTAGGGAATGGGAACAGGGTAACGGTTTTGCCAACTTAAGGAGGTAACGATAAGTGAAATACTTTTAAATACCTACTGCAAATGCTTTGTACAGAAAACCTATGTGACACAACTACATTCTTTAACCTGGTAAGGTAGGTCATTCTATAAATCTCTGTTGCAGCGCCTCGAAATTTTACAGAGTTTTCGTTCAAAGTCAATGTCAGAACTTGCTAATAAAATAAACCCAACAGCTTCCGTGGACAAATTTAATTGGGAAATTTTGAAATAAAATCCTCTCTCAACTTATCAACTTTTCTTTCTGTGAAAGTGTATAAAGGGAAGCAAAAATGGCTGCTTGCTGCTCACAACGAACTGTCACAATCGTAAGGTGCATATACGCCGTCCCGTTTACTTCAAATAATTCCCGTGCTTTCCTGTAAAGTTTGAAGGCTTATTGATACAGAAGTTTGTGTGAACTTATACTAGGACGTATCTGCACAAAGTCTGAGAAAATGCAGGGCACTTGTGGCGGAATTACTAGTAAAAGACAACGTCATACGCATGTTGGTCTTTCTGTCTCTTTTCTACGACGGTTTATAAACTCTGTATTAGCAAAGCAACAATGGCATAGAGATCGCCCTTTATGAACCTATATGCGGCTCACTATCCGTTCGACTTTGCAAAACTTCTTCGAATTCAGTTAGCCCATGCGATTCTTTTCAGCTGACCACCCTTTTTTCCTAACCAAACCTATCCATATCTTGTTGTCATTTTCCTAGATAAAACTAAGCAGTATACATCTACCACTATACAGTTTGAAATTGTTTTTTGTCTTTCAGGCCGCGGAAGTTGGGCTGACGACATTGATTTCGATTTAAACGGAGACTTCAACAGCAACGGCTACTTGAACAAGTACATAAACATCCCAAATTCTATTCAAATATTTGAATAACAAATTCTATACTTTCAGTGAACCCTTTTTGTCATTTTCCCCGGCACTATCTGTTCTCAAGCAGGAAATTCACTCTCCTCAGGCATCAGATCAATTGAAGGGTAACAAGAGCCCCCTGAATCCGGTCAACCAAGAGAACTCCCTTAGTTCGGACAATCATGATTCGGATCATCAAATAATTGGAAATACCGCCGATTTGAATGAATCTAGTGCTCCGATTGGATCGCCGCAGCAAGTGAATAAGCCAAGTTACGACAGTTCGAAGGCGATTTCGGTCAATGGGCTTGGCGTTGGCACTCAACCGGCTGATAAACCGGCCAACAACGGTAAGCTGTTTGTGTTGATTGGCTAAACTTTATATGCATGTATGATTGTGTTTGTAATCTTAAATAGCCCGAAAAAGTCCAATCTTACCAGCTGCAGACTCTTCTAAGAGCGAAACTGCCCTAGCGGACGATTACAAGTAAGCTCCTCACCGGCACTCGGTTCGCGTAACTTTTGAGCTTTCTTCTTGCAATCTTTAGATTCCAGTACATATTGGCTGCGGCTACATCGATTGCAACCAAAAACAACGAAGAGACTCTCACTTACCTAAATCAGGGACAAAGCTATGAGATCAAGTTGAAGAAAACTGGAGATTTATCATTCTACAGGGATAAGATATTGAAGGTGAGTACTACTTTGTTTTGTTAAATCTTATACGAACAGGATATGAGATTCGGAATTGGAGGACAGCATCGCCAGTCAGAGAAGGTATTTCTCTAGTAGCCTCCTAACGTCGTAGAGAATCTCTGCCGGAGACACTGCCTCCTTGGATCTATTGCAATCTCGGACACCTTTTTGCCCATTGTACTAACCAAGTGCAGTGGCTTTCTCTCAACACGAAGACGAGGAGGGACTGATCTTGGCTATAAACTTGGCCTTGTTGAGCTTATAAACTTTCTGTTTCTATTTGTGTCTTATCCTTCATGTGTCAAACAAATTTACTTTCGACGGAGCCCACTTTGTCTTCGTTTATCTATTCAGTACTAGACGGCATACGCTGGGGCTATTTCCTGGGGTTGTAAATATGTCGTCAAAGGATTTTAAATTAATCCGCACTTAAAGACCTCCACTCCTAAACCTTAGACTTCGGATATTATTGTTCATATTTTTCTCTTTTGGCGCTCTTTCATCAATCTCCATCTCCATCTCCATCTCCATCTCCATCTCCATCTCCATCTCCATCTCCATCTCCATCTCCATCTCCATCTCCATCTCCATCTCCATCTCCATCTCCATCTCCATCTCCATCTCCATCTCCATCTCCATCTCCATCTCCATCTCCATCTCCATCTCCATCTCCATCTCCATCTCCATCTCCATCTCCATCTCCATCTCCATCTCCATCTCCATCTCCATCTCCATCTCCATCTCCATCTCCATCTCCATCTCCATCTCCATCTCCATCTCCATCTCCATCTCCATCTCCATCTCCATCTCCATCTCCATCTCCATCTCCATCTCCATCTCCATCTCCATCTCCATCTCCATCTCCATCTCCATCTCCATCTCCATCTCCATCTCCATCTCCATCTCCATCTCCATCTCCATTTCCATCTCCATCCATCCTATCGCTATCTCTATCCATATCCATATCCACGTCTCTTTAACTTTGTAAGTTCGTCGGTGTACGCCCGAGAATTCTTTCGCCTTAGTTCAACCTTTTCACAATAGATAGCGCATGTTTTGTGTATCAAGACGAGCTTTCAATTATAACAGATACCTAGTTCCAATCGGAGCTTCTTTACCAAAGCACTTGGTTCAGCTCTCCATCTATTGATTAATTGAAATTCTTATTGAAAATTCGTCGTAAATTCAAAATAGTTTCGCCATAACTCCGCCTTGCCAATAGTAAATATCTCCACCTATTTCGAGAAGAATCCAGTCAACACCACACTGGCTGATGGTTGGTCTCTTAAATAGGACAATGGCGAGTTAACTGTAACCTACCCCGGCTGCCTCTGCATAAATGTAAAGAAATATCACATATCTCCAACTGGAATTGGCTAAATGAGTTTTACATTTTGAATGATGAATAAGATCCCGTCAAACAGATTTTCATTCGCACATAAAGACACAACTCTCCCATGACCGACCGTCTCTCACTATACACTTACGCTTCCAATCGAGACTAATTTGCATGCATCATACCAATCAATTAAGCTCAATTGAGTCCAATTAAGCCACTCAGCAAGGGGATAGAAAATCCTCATCAACGGTACTATACACGCCATCAAACCATTTGACCTCGAAAGACTCTTCTCTTCAGCTTAAACGCGGCGGCAGCGTCTCGTCGTCGTAGATCCCTCAATTCTGAGTTATTGTTAATCAAATTCTTTATTAATTTATTGTTTATATTTATTTTTTCACGTTTTTTTTCCATTATTTGTAATGCGCGACATGTTCTGTTTGTTGTTGTTCCTCGCAGAGCGTCATTAAGATCTGTTTCCATGAGCGTCGTCTTCAGTACATGGAACGTGAGCAAATGCAACAATGGCAAGCATCGCGTCCAGGTGAAAGGATCATTGAAGTCGATGTTCCGTTGTCCTACGGCTTGTGCCATGTGTCACAGCCGTTGAATCCAAATTTTTTGAATACCGTTGAAGTCTTTTGGGATCCCCTCAAGGAGGTGGGCGTCTACATTAAGGTCAATTGCATCTCAACAGAGTTCACACCAAAGAAGCACGGTGGCGAAAAAGGTGTCCCCTTTAGGATACAAATTGAAACGTATATAGAAAATGCAAATAGTTCGCCAATGGGTGATAGTTCAACGAATTGTACTAATTTAAATGGTGCCAATGGAAGTGGCAATGTAATTGGAAAGCTACCAATCCATGCGGCAGCTTGTCAAATTAAGGTAAGAGAAGGACAACATATCTGACTGTTGCGTCAGTGCAAGTCTTACTGGGTGCATTTCTTTGTACAGGTTTTCAAATTGAAAGGAGCCGATCGAAAACACAAACAGGATCGCGAGAAAATCCAGAGACGACCACAGTCTGAGCAGGAAAAGTTCCAACCAAGCTATGAGTGCACCATCATGAATGATATACCATTGGAATCAATAACCCAATCGGTTGGTTGCTACAGCCCTGAATAGTAAGTTGTGCTGTGTGTTTTTTTTTGTTAATTTATTAGGAATTTGTTGAAAATAAGCAATCGCATTTACTTTTTGCTACTATATTGGAAACCTGGCTCTCAATTCCCGATCTGTCAAGTGATAAATAATTTATCATTTAAGTTTTCACAGCAGCTTTTCATTCTCAAACTCATCACGATAAACTGCTGTCTAAAATATACTAAATGATGAATCCTGTCACCTATTTGCCATTTGTGCACAGGGCTGGACTATATCCATAAAACTGTTCGGGCAGGGGGTCTGAGAAAAGCTTGCAAGTAAAAGTGGGCATGCGGCAGGGCTACCAACTGCGTGGTGATGATTGGATAAGATAGGTAATTTGGATGATGAAGTCTTTTTTTTTTCAAATTCATTCGGTTTGAGATAAATTGTGAAATAAAGGGAAAAGGCGATTGCCGAACGAAGCAGACCTTCGCGAACTTTGTCAACTATTACCAAATCTCGGACTCTTCAAGGTGCCATGGGTTTTATAAAATGATAAAAGCATGATTTTTACAGTCAAAAAAGCTGAATTATGGTTTCTAAGCTGGCTTTGTCGTTTCTTTTGTTTAGATTTTTTTTTCAGACGGCTCTGCTGTTAATTTCGCACAATCTGCAGGCTTACCATACGCTGGGAGTTTTTCACAAGTTCAAACATTATTTAGTATAAAAAATTCATAAAAAGCAATTTTCCCAAGTTTTGCTAATTGCGAAAAATGTTGTCATGCTGTTTTGTTGAACATGCCCATTTTAACTAAAATATGGACTTATGGCAAATTGTTTACGGCTTTAATAGCCTTTAAACCGTATTTTTGTTGAATACAACAGCGACTTAGCCGCAAGGGGGAAAAGGGCAGCCAACTTTATGTTTTCGATATATTGGGCCTTACCAATAACCATTTTTTGTTTCGACTCGATTGTAGTAGTTCATTTTCTATAAAATTTCGCTACTGTCGGCTTTCGTAAATTTAAAGTCAAGACTAAAATTTGTTACTAGTACGGCGCATTGTCTTAAAATTTCGCAAACGGTGTCTAACAATAGATATTTTTAAAGCTGATTGGTTTGCATATAAGTAGGTACTTTAATTAAGTATTTTTGTATCAAAACGACGTTGAATAAGTTTTCTATTCATTGTTGAAACTGTTTATTGCATTCTTAAGTGTCTTATTTGTGCGGTCAAAATGGAAAGCACCAACAGTGAATTCAAATTCAGAAGGTACAGAAATATTCTTTAAAAACCGTTCTTTTCTTTCGGTAGAAAGTAATAAAGAAACAGTTACAAGTTTCATAAATATATCAGGCTTTAAGAACTATACATAAGCTTTAAACCAGATTACGAACCCGACAATAAATTAAATGAGATATTTATAAAATAGAAAAAAAAAAACATTCCTTATTTTCGGTTCAACAACAGAAATCTGACGTCCGGGTCAACTAAATTTCTTTTTATTTTTTGATGGTTGTGTTTTTAGTTTCCTGCAAGTCCTGTTTCGGAGCAAGCTTCTCTGAATTGTTTTGTTTATCATTTGTCTACTTTGCTCTGCTGGGACAAGTGTTTCATAGAATAAACCGTATAATGGTGTTTTAATTCAAATGTCGAGACAGCACAAAATATGACAGTTAATTCCACTTGATCGTAAATGTTTGCGGGCTAGCAGGGTTGCAGGATGAGACAAATATTCAACAAATCAAGTTCGAAATAATTATAAAACATGTTTCTTACTGCGTAAAAAATGCGAAACCTACTACTTAATATAAGGGTTATATTTTTAATTTTTTAGAGATATAGAACTTTGAAATGGAACAAAATAAGGATGACATTTTTAAATTGACATGAAATTTACTTCTTTCGAAAGATAATCTTCTGGCATTATAATTTAAATATGATTTTTGGAATATGACCGTATATCGGCAATAACGTGGCGAATGTTGTCCTCCAAGAGGTCAATTGTTTCGGGCTTATCGGCGTAGACTTGCGACTTCACACATCCCCACAGAAAATAGTCAAGCGGCGTTTAATCGCACGGTTACCAAACGTTTCCTTCAATAAATCAATTGTGGCACGACCTGTGTGACATGTTGCGCCGTCTTGTTGAAACCACTGCACATCATGGTTGTCCAATTGATGAACGAAAAAGTCAGTAATCATGGCTCTATAGCGGTCACCATTGACTGTAACGTTCTGGCCAGCATCGTTTTGAAAGAAGTACGGGCCAATCGGCACATTTTGGAAGCGTTGTTCAGGCGTCAGTCTATTCATGTTGACCAAAACAAACTTAAAATAAATCACTTCACAGTTGATAAAATGGCCGCCAGTTAAAATAGTGATGCCAACTTAAAGTTCTATGCCTATAAAAAAAAAAAAAACACTTTATAAACCTCTACTAGGTTTGTTGTAAAAATTCATTGAATTTTTCTAATTTTTAATACACGATACGGACATCGTTTTCTTGTAGCGCCAAAAACGAATAAATATTTGGAAACCAGTTAACCAGTTCTTTCACTTGTTTATGTCAAATCCAAAAATTGTTTTATTACACCAACCACTTTTGATCCGCTTTTGTTTGGGCCTGGATGGCTTCTATGCTTTTTGGTCCTTCGGCGATTCATCTATAGGCGTGTTTTTTTTAGCTTCGCTCTCAGCAAAGCAAAGTTAAGTAGGATTTTCAGCGCGCAATTGCAACAACTCTTGCGAGTCTCGAAGTGTCAAGTGTAGCGTAGTTGTTGTAATTGCGAGCTGAAAATCCTACTTAACTTTGCTTTGCTGAGATCGAAGCTCAAAAAAAAACAGGAAGGAAGAAAAAATTTACAAATTCTACCATAAAATTTACAAAAGCGAATTAATTTGGCCAAAAAAAGTTCTTCTACCAAATATGTCCAGTCCTAGCATCAATTGGATAAAGTCTAAACGGACAGACGAAAATATTATAGTATTATAGTAAAAATTAGTATACCCCACTTGACACTTGGCAATGGAATTGTTATAGCATTATTTCTCTCTTACTCTTACAATATTCTCTATTCCACAGAACGATTTTTTAAGAAACACTTGTACCAACTTAGAAAACTATTTTGTAATTTGCCGCGAGCATATAGCTGACAAACAAACATAATGCGAGTTAGATTGAAATTTGACGCTGTAGTTGTTCATGACGTACAAAATTTAATTAACATAAACAAAATCAATATTTGTATGCAAACGCGTGATTGACATTTTAATTTCACTTTATTCCCCAGTCGCTGAAGGGTATTAATTTAGAATCACCGAAACGTAATTGTGCAGCTGCAACATTTTTATGTTCTGTAAAGTTGATAGTGTGCGATTTCGGATTAAATTGCGTGCACAAAATAAGTAAACTATCGCGTGACCATATGGGCACAGGAACATGAAAATTGTGAAGCAAATTTAATTTATAACGCTTCTATTGAACTTCCAATTGAACAAAACAAAACTGACGCGCCGTTGAAATGGCGCCCGGCGTACGAGTGCTCTTTTAAATAATAAAAAGTAGACGAGTTGTTATGACTTCATAAGTGTAATCTTCTATCATGCAACAATGCGGCGATATAATCCCGTATAGGGTGTTACAATATGAACCATCACGGCCGCGAATTGTAATGCGTCTAGTGAGTAGCCTTCATTGGTTTTTGTTTGTACGTTGGCCGCGATAGATGTGCATCTTCTCGGAACTATTTTTTATAAGCACTGTTTAATTTCAGACTGAATTATTTGAGGAAGATCAGGAATATTGAGAAGATTTAATAGGTTTTGGGAAAAGTGAGGAATTGATGTAGGTACTGTGGTCAAAACAGAATGTGTTGTTATGTTGAATGTACTAGATGTTCGGATATACATAATGTAGACGTTTTGATGACACATTTCTAGAAAACTAGCAGACCCAGCCTGTTGAGCTAGGCATTAAAAATCGCAAAATTATAATTTTATCAAATGAAAGGCTATTTTTTTTTTTATAAAAAGTATCGTTAAACCTGTGCATATTTATCTCATGCATTTAAAAAAAGGATGCAATAGTTCGTAAGATTTTTGCAGACATACCTACCACTTTGACATTTAGTTTTATATTTATGGAATTGGCGGCCAAAGCATATACGTAGAAGAAGTCTTCACTTCCTGAAGCAGTTTCTATATATTATTCTATTTTTTGCCATCTTTTAGCCGTTTTTAATTCGTATGATATATTTTCCTAGACTGTTATGCGTCTGATTTTTTCAAACCCTTCCCGAACTTCCACAACTTATCTCTTCAACGTTTAAATTGATCTTTAAGCAGAGCGAACGTCTGACAAGCATCCGATATTCCAACTGTCATATTCGGATTCGGCATAAAATTCTAAGTCCTTTCCATATGTCCCAAAATAAATAAAAAAACTTACATTCTCACTCACCTTTTGCGCTAACTATTTATTTTTGTACAACAAAAGCAATATGGCGATTTAAATTTGTTTGACAGCTTTCTAGTGTCAAATTTAATCCTTTATACTGGCTACGTGAAATAAAATCACTGCGTTGCAGTCGATATGTTTATGTAAAGATGTGATCGTTATTTGACGCATTGTTGAATAATGATCCGCCAAGGAGTTGATGTTTTCGACCCAGCGGGACACAGGGTGAACATCGTACTTGTTGGATCGATTTTCTTAAAATGTTCGTGAAAGTGTTTAAGAATTTTGTGTGATTTTTCCAAACATGGTCTCAGCAATCTGTTCATTTATATTATTTAGTTGAAGGTGCACTTCTAATATCGAATACCAAAATAGCGTCTTGCAAGAAATGTTTTCGGATCCATACAAAATTATGCTTTAATAATTGCTCTTGCGCGATCAGTTTCAATGGCCTTGTTGGGTGTTGGGTCTCAGTAAAGTTTGCTAAGGTTTCTGACAGGTAGATTAAGCTTGAGCAAAATTCTTGAGCAAAATTCTGCGCAGCTAACAATCTGACTATTTTTATTGCAACCGTAACCTCACTTATATATACGTGAAACAGTAATCTAAGCGTCACTGTCTATCGCTGTCGCGTAGTTCCAATAATCGCATTAACAAATTGTGTGCCATAAACTGATCCAATACTCGACAAAGCCATTTCAACCAAAGGCATTTTTGTTAACAACTTGTAGGTACCTACAACCGCATTCCGGCTCATCCACCTTGGTAGCGCTATGCTAATCAAAGTGCAATCAATCTAAACGCATGAGCATGTTACCTTGCCATCGTCTGTATGCGAACCTCGATGCAAACCACAACAACCGCATCTAAAAATAAAAAGCAGTTGCTGGCAGGCGGCCCATAAAAACTCGTTATGCGGGCTATCGAGTTAAGACTCCTTCGTTGCATTCGTCTGCCATATTGTTGTTGCTTGAAAGCCTTATCCAGTCAAGTGGAGTATCTAAAGCAGACGCACTTGTGTGTCGCTTTGGACTTGCACATGGATTTGGGTCATCGTTCAAGAATGGTGTACCTAAGCGAAATTAAACTCTGCAAACCGGTTGAATTTGTACCACCATAATGCAGCAGAAGAAAAAATTCTATTATCTGCGAGGTATTTTTTGTTTGCTTGCAAAACAAATATCCCAAAGGCGGGGCTAAAAAGAAGGAGGGAGCCAGCTGCTGGTGAAACTCGTCTTTGGCGTCTTCGCGCGAACAACAGTCAGAACTCAGAAGAGGTATCTGTTAGCTGGCCGTAAGACGACTTGTTGTTCGAAACATTTATTGCAATGCAGTTTCCATTGCGGAATCGGTGTAACCGGTGATCGTGCTGTCAGAACGGTTTTAAACTTATTCTTAACTTGTATCCGTATTTGCTTTAGTGAGTGTCTTTGTAATTTGCTTCTTATTTTTTCCCATTTCCAGCATGAAACTTTGGCCAAACTCACCAGTTCATATACCGAAATACGATGGAATCATTCCTTATGCGAATGTGTCGCCAGCTGCCAATTCTAGCCCGATAGCAATAAACAGTGTGACATCGACGAATACAAATAATTTGAAGCTAATGGATGCCAACATGGTGTCGCCGCAACAGGCGGAAATGGACGATTATGTATGTTTTTATTTGCTTGCCGGTATTTTATGTGATATTTTTTTATTTTTGTTTTTTTTTCTTTCGATTTGCAGCAATCGCCTAATATTATGACAGAGTCAACACCGGCTCAGGTTACTCAATGGCTAACCTATCATCGATTGACAGCGTATGTGTCCACGTTCGCGCACTTTTCCGGTTCAGATATTTTGCGGTAAGTTTTGTTTTGCTTTGATTTCACTGTCGGCTGATAAAGATATAATGTAAACAAGTCTGACTTAAAGCGGTCTCTGTTATGGCGCCATTGCCAGATTTGAGTTATTTTGAGAAATAACGCGACTCGCAGTTGAGGTTGGTTTTAGTGGTTACTTACCGTCCACTCTGGCATGTGTCACGTGCACTTGTGGCGAGATTTGATTTGAGCCGACCAGGGAGAATGTCACTCAGTCGGTGATGTGTTTTTATTTCTTAAGAAAAGGTTGGGGTCAGTTCTACTAAGCTTTGTTTTGGATATTTCAAAGATGTCGTCAAATCCCTTTGCTTTGCAGAGCCTGCAATGTTTGGTGTTGATAGATATATTCATGGAAAGAGTCACAAAGTTTCCCTTTCCTTTGTATTTTTGCAACTTCATGCCACCGTTTGAATTTAATTCATCACATCTCAGATGGTGCGCCAATTGTTGATATTATTTTGGGCGTCTTCGATCTTTTAATTGGATCGAAGATTCTTATTGTTGGATGTAACACGGCTCTACACAGTTCTCTTCACCTTGATGTAGTTTTATTGAACAAATACGGGGCCTTGTGTAATCAAAACCAGATCCAGTGTACTATGATGACCTCTGAGTTATCCGGGGTTATCATTTCAATACGTCATCAAATTTCACAACACCACAGGTCGGTTTCGAGTTTTTATAACATTCCTTTCCCTCAATGCTAACATTTCCCGTGAGTTGTGGTTGTGGCCCCAACACGACGCTCAAGGGTCAGTTTTGTTTTCTTAAAAACAAAGGTCACATTAGCTAACAAACCAACCAACGGGGCCTTGGTGTTTCCCTTTGCATTTCTTGGGGTACCCTCTGTTAGTATTAAAACGGTCGCTTACCTCGGTCACTTATTTTTCCCATTGCTGATAAGCTTAATGAAAGTCTTAAGAAACTGCTCTTTAAAAAGGTCTGCTGTTGAAGACGAAAATTACCATCAAGGATTTTTACGCCGAGGGAGAAGGGAGGTTTATTTGTATTGGATACCACTTTTCAGTTACAGTAACAGTCGTAAGTGGGTCGCGGAAAGACTTGTTCATGCTTCGCTAAATAAGTCGGCTCGGGGTTTAATAGCTACTTTTAAGGAACAGCTGAATCCTTCTTACAATTGCTTGGAATAATTCACTCGCACTTTGGCTAACCAGGTCCCAACTACAGCTCGTAACAACACTGGTCGGGCTGCCCCACTCCAATAGTACACTTTCAATTGATATTACTCATCTAACGAAAACAAATACTCAAATATATACATCAAATGTTTAATTAAAGAATGTTTTTTTCTTCCAGAATGTCCAAAGAGGACCTCATTCAAATATGCGGACTTGCCGATGGTATTCGTATGTTTAACATTTTGCATACCAAGTAAGGATCGCTGTGACGTATCTGTCAATAATATGTAATCTTATTTTAGACTTCCGAAACATTTCAGAGCCATAGCCCCACGACTCACCATCTATGTTAGCTTAGATGGGAGTAGCTACAACGCCATTTATTTAACATCGAACTCTTCAAAGGAACTAACTCAGAAACTCTTCAAATTGCCGGGTTTCTACGAGTTGAGCGCCAACAGCTCAACCATGAATGGTGGGGTTGACGGAGGTGTCTACCCAGGTTGGGGTGAGTCTATAACTCCATACTTTCCCTCCACTTAATACTATTTTACTATTTTACCATTTTGCTCAACCAGGCATGCAATCGAAATACTCAGGAAGTGGTTCAAATATATTTAATGACGCATCCAAAACCCCTATCTACATTCATGGCCCATCTGGTGTCCACGTCACTATCACCGATGAAGTTCTGAACAATGAAATTAAAGATGGAAGTCTATACGCACTTGAAGTACAAAATGGAAAAGTACTTATAAAAGCAATAAATAAAACTGATAATTAATATACAAAATTCGGAACAATGAAATCGGTTAAGCAAAAAATTCAAACTTAGTTAAAATAAAATTGTAAAATTTTTTTTTTGGATTAACAAAAACAACTTTAATTCGCTGGACTGATCAATAATTGAAACAAAACAACAAAGAAAGTACAATTGATTCTTTCAGACTTTTCCATATGTTTGCATTTTCTATATTACGGAATAAAATTTGTAACCTAAATTAAACTAAAAAATCAAAAACGAAAAAAATTATGGTGAAGGAGAATTTATTGTTTAAGTGCAAATTTTTTTTTATAAGCGCATATATACCTATCTTTCATATACATATATGTGAATAAACATATTTCAAAAATATCTATAAATTCAATGAATTAAGATAATTATTTTATTATGATAACATTCGATGAGAAAAAAAATAAAATTAAGGCAGACCAAATCCAAAAACAATTATTATACAAACTACTTTATTGTAAGGAAAAAAAAAGAAAAAAAATGAATATCTTTAATAAATTTGGTCTGCACAAAACCGTCAGATGAGTTTTGTTTTGCCAGGAATGACAGGTGTCTGTTCTTGGAAGTATGGACAAAGTGCTCAAAAACAAAATCCAAATAAAGTGAAGTAGAAGGTAGAACAGCTTCCATCTTATTAGGCCTTATTTAAGGCTTATTTGTCTGGAACTATGTATTTCTTAGGAAATTCAGCGTTTCAAGCAGTACTGCATACTAAAGCGGATTTCATTTAAGACAGGTTCTTTGTAATTTTCCCGGAAAAAAAAACTGTTTCCTAAAATCTGAGAAAAAAGCCAACTGTGCGTTAACACTGTTTCCATCTGATTGGCCATCTTTTTGTGGTTCCTTAGCTTGAATCTCTTACAAAAGACAGCGTATTGGCAGTCTCACTCGTATGGGGATTTGGTCCCAAATTGCGGTTCTTGGTTATATTTCACCAAAACACACAAATTGTTTTAATGGCCATGTGAAATAAAGTAGATAAATTAAACAAATATTACTTGCCTTTCGGGTCTGTTATTTAATAAAATACCGTTATGTAAAAAAGAGAAGTGTTTTCTTCGGAATCTCGTCGATGCATTCACACCGAACACCAACTAGTTTCCGTTCGACGTTTCTATCAGCTGTGAGACACTAGTCGTGAAATTTCTGTGTAAACTATTTTGGTTACAAATTTCGATCACATTGATTAACGAATAAAATGAATGAAGAGCATTGGAAAATGAAAAATGATATTATGTTGTGGGCTGTGAATTTGTTCGGTCAGCTGTTCTGCTGAATTTGCTGAATATTGCAAAAGGTGCCAACGATGGAAAGTCGTTTTCGTGGAAAACTGTCACACTTTATTCACAATCCACATAAAACAGTCGCGTTCCCAAACCCGCGCATCAAAAACTCGTTCGAACTTAACCTTCAACAATGCAAATGATTCGCGGGTAGGTACCTGGAACTAAAGCTAAGATTAGACTGTATGCCAATTAAGCATATGAATGCCAAAAGGTAAATGACCAGATTAGCTGTCAAATGAACAAAATGTCAGGATTATCAAAACTGTATATTAGACAATATGACCAAAATTACCGATATGGTCATATTTGACTTGATGGTCATTCGAGGCATTTGGTATTTATTACCAAAAAGAGAACGAAAATGAAAATGAATCACAACTCTACGAACTCAAACACCGATGACAACAAAACAATTCCTGATCCATCAAAAATGCCATTAGGCGTTTTTCTTTTTTAGTTCAGAGCATAACCTGAACTGTTATACAAAAAGTTCGTGTTTCTTTTTTAGCTCCGAGACATCAGAGTTCAAATTTGTGTTTCTTTTTTCGTTCAGAGCGTGATCAGAGCGCGCTCTATGAGCTCAGAATAAATTGACTGAGCAAGCTGAGGAACAAGCTGATTTCACATGTACAACACACTTCCAGTCACATTTGACAGAAAAAAAAACATGAAAAACAAAAAAACATCAGAATGCTCTGAGAACGCTCAGTTCAGAGCGCGCTCATAATGCTCGAGCTCAGTTCAGTGCTCAGCTCTGAACTAAAAAAGAAAAACGCCTATTAATGCCATAGCGAAATTTCAATTAAAAGCATATGGGCATATAAAGCTACATGCTGGCATTCGTACCTATTGTCCCATTACACCATATGCTATTTGGGCATTTTTATCTGTCAAAATCAGCCTGGTCATATGTGGCATTCAGGTCATTAGAGCATTACATTGTATGACCATATTTTGACAGGAGAACTGTCAGAAATTGTCATTTTATGACCACTTGGCATACCGTCTAATCTTACCTTTAAAAAAGTTTTCATGTGAATGAAATGTCAGAATCTAGGAATATTCGCCAGTTCGCAAATCGCGATTCGCTTTCATGTGAATACCGCATAGTCCTTTAAAGATACACACACGATCAACATACGATACCTACAATCTACAAAACCCGTTTCTCATGCCATAAGGGTACGCCCACTAAAGACCTTTTGCCAGTGGATTGCAAGTGAATGCTATGTTGCAAATCAAAGAGATGGAGCTTAACGTTCCAATTTTTGTAGAACATTCTGGGTAGAGGCCTTTTAATAGGTTTGTTTGACGTGCCTAGCACTAGTGCCCACTAGTGCGCACTGCGAAGTATCAGCTGATTTCCACATCTACTAAAAACCCTGCACAACCCTGAAAACTCGGCTACTATATCGAACGCAAAATATGTTGCCCTGAAGTTTGCCAGTTTTTGAAATTGAAAAATATTTATCTTTTGGTGAACGAAGTGTTATCTTCACTTTATTTTTTGTTTATTGTTAAAAATGAATGAATTCAATTCGTTTGAATACGAAATGACAGCAGCGAAATGACAGCGCAACTCAGCACTGAATTCTTGCCCCGACAATTTAACTGGGGTTAGTTCAGGCACAACTAGGGCGCCCTAGAAGTCATGTCAAACACAGGTTTTCAGTGCCAGGGTGAGTTCAGTGCTATATCGAACGCGTTAGTGCGCACTAGGGCCCACGTCAAACAAACCTAAAATGCAGGTGTACAGAGTAAGTGAATACATTACTCGAATTAGGGAAAAGGTAAATAAACAGAACGCATTACATTACAAAAGAAATTATACCTGCACCTAAACTTAACTGGTATAGTAGGTTTGTTATACATTAGGCGTGTTTTTTTGATAATTTATCTCAGCAAAGCAGCTGCTGTCAAGTCACTTCCGCTCTGTGGAATCTCGGAAATTTTAAGTAGGACATAATTGTTGTAATTGCGTAGGTACTGAGGATTCTACTTTACTTTGCTCTGCTGAGATAGATGCTCAAGAAAACACGCCTATTCAAAGAAAGAAATAAGTGTTTAAATTGACACTTCAGCGTTAAAAAAAGCACTGAAGTATTTTTTTAGCACTAAAAAACGCATGAGCTCTAAATCGACTGCAGCTAGGCCTTGTGAAATATTTAATTATATATATAGTTGGCGCAACAGGTCTGTAGAGACCCAAGGCCTAGCTTCTCACAACCATTCGTTTTGTGTGAGTTTCATTTTTGGAACGAATGGAAGGGATCTACAATTTTATGCCGATTCCAAACGGCTAATTGAGAAGCTCTTAAGACAGTTATACTCTCGGATGTTTGTCAGACGTTCGCGAGAGGCGGCGCAGTGGAAAAAACCCTAAGTTGGAATTTTGGGTTTTTGCGGGATTCGAACCTGAGACCCCTCGCTTAGTAGTCCAACACACTAACCACTAAGCCACTGCGAAATATTTAATTAGCAGCCTTTTTTAAGTTCATTGCGCCTTACCAATAAACGTTCATAGCTTCGACTCTACATTTTAGCTGTGCACAGTGGCTATATTTCCCTACAAATTTGGCAATTGTGAGCTTCCGTAAATTTAAAGTCGAGACTAGAATGAGTACGGCGCATTGCTAATAAATAATTATAATAATAGATACCAAGAAAATTGACACATTTAAAAATGTAACCTTTTCCGAAAACACGCATTTTCAATGCTTCCACACAATCTTGTAATTTTTTATGATGGGATTATTAATTCAGGTAGGTACATAGAGTTTACTGAGGCCTAACAAAAATGTGTCCTAAGGCCTTCTCCAAATTTTATAAGAATTTGTAAGAAACCGAACCGTGCTTGCATTTAAACGATGAAATTTAAACTGAAATAGAAAATTTCAGAAAAACTTAACAAGTCGAGGTGTGACTTAATATTTTTTTTATAAAAATGTATTGAAAGGAATATAATTCCCTAAGTTAGCTGAATCAAAAGAACTTATTTAATAAATCACAGGTAATCCAAAAACATCAACAGAAACTGTCTTCTGTCTCTTCTGGAAAGTGTGACTCTATGATTTGTGACGTTTTTTTTCCAGTCCATCATCTGGCACAGCCTATAGTCTAATTCATAATTAAAACGGCATCCTCCGGTTTTTGCAAGTACTTTGCCTTGTGGGTCTCAAAGAGATTGACCAAGCTTTCCATAAACAGGCTATGCAGCTTGTCAATATCTTCTGCGGACGGACAATCGCTCTGGGCTACATCTATGGGGGCTCCCACTAAAATGCAAATATTAACAAGGCACTTCATATAGTCACCCTTATTCCGAGTGGAGTTTACGATGATTTACGATGCACTATACACTATTCATTTTTAAGATACAACTTACAATAATTGTTGTCAAAAATATTTTTCTTGTCTTTTTGTGGCGTTCAACGCCTTATAGAATGCGGCAGTGAAGTTTCTCATATGACGTTCGCCGTACGCCAATACGTTCCACATGACGTTCAGTGACAAATTGCGTTCACCGACTCAAAAACGCCTCTCGTAATTCCAAATAGAAATTGGCGTTTCTTAAACCCTCGTAAACGCCACTCGGAATGTGAATATCTAGCAGTGGCGTGGCGTGAATGTTTTAAAATGGGAAGTCGAAGCAAAATTAATCACATATAAATATAAGAAACCTTACACCTGTGTACCTTGAAAGAAAATCATTCATTGTACATTTGCAAATTGGGTTCACATTACTAAATTCACTAAAGTCATGCACTGCAATCTGCCAACTGAATTTGTAAACCAAAACACTTACACCTACCTCAACATACTACCTGCAATTATCCTCACAATCAGACAAGCAGAAGTAGAATAAATCGAATAACTCGAAGAAAAGCCTGTTATTTTGTTCATTTCATAAGCAAACAAACACATACGACATACCCAAAACACAACCCAGTGGCCATGGCCTGGCCAGTACCAGTACTCAGCAATGTTCACTCCGTATTCGGCAGTCAAAATGAACTTTGTGAGGACCGCGACTAACTCGAAGAAAAGCGGGTTATTTTCTACAATGGGTGTTGAACAAAGAGGTGTCAGACTCACACAAAGTACTCAGGGAAGAAAAAAAGAGATAACAAGCAAATTTTCTCTCAAAATGAACTATAAAGTGAGAACTTTAATAACCCGACTTATTTTGGGTTACCTTCGCTTTGTCGCGACGAGACGATGACGATGTTGTATGAAAATGGAACACACACAATTTTTATACGAGTGCTTTTATGTGTGTACCATTTGGTGAGTATTCAAATTCATTTGGTAGCGTTTCATGTATATTCGGTTTTTGGTAGATAGATAGTGTTACCTGGTGGAGATTTCAAAAGGTAACTCGGTAGGAATCGAGTTATATGGACGCCACGCCACTGATATCTAGAACTCTTACCAACTTGGACTATACGTCTACGGTGCGGCAGTAAACCGAAAGAGTATTGGAAAAATCCCCTTCCCTTGAACAACAATGGAGAGAGGCCAGTGATGTTTTTCACGACTGTTTGCATTTTTCTAACAAGCGAACCTGGCGGATTGTCTACCTGGTTATAAATGTCAACTTCTCCGAAAGAAAATGATGGCACAATGGCAGCACTAAAACAAAAAATTCGAATTATTTCTTCTTGCTTTCGAAGTAATAGTTGGCCGCACCCTGATTGCATGGCAAGTTTAATAAATCCCTTTCGGTTCTTCACGGTGAGGATGTACTTTCCTGGCCTCGCTTCCAGAGCTTCCTCAGCCCCTCCAACAATGACCCCGACCGCAGAGGCAGTACAGCCATCGGCATTTACCGGATCTTTTGGATCATGCGAAGTTGTTAGATTGTTAAGAAGTGATTGTTTTGAAACCGAGATCATTGCCCAGGCTTGTATAACCTCTCGCCAGACGGGTGTATTGAAGTGCATTGCCAAAGTTCCTAAGTTTACACGAACTTTCGGGAAAAGCTCATTCCACTTCCTTATGTCAGAGCACATATTTGTGAATAAGCCAAAGCTGTGAAGAACTTGAGGTTAATGAAATCACTTGGAATAATGTGGTGATGTGCCGTTATTTGCGAGGCCACCACCAGGTTACTCACCTGAGAACGCCGTGTGGAAAACATGCCAGTAGGTAGTGCCGGTTGGGTGGCAGCTCTGCGGTTTTTACCAACTCCACAGGGAAGTAGTCGCGAAAGTACCTAAAAAAGGGGTTGTCCCTCATCCATCTTACACTGTATGGAGGACAATAAAAGACAATTGTAAATAAAATCGCATTTAATGTGAATTCCTACCCTGATCCTCTTATGCAGTATTGGGCTCTAATGCGATCGGAGTAGATCCAGATAGCGTATGCAATCACAAGGGCCTTGAGGTAAATATTCCCCCAAAACTGGAAATAGACGGGGAAATATATAACGTTGGGGCAACACTAAGAAAAATGACAATTAAGGAGAAAGAGAACACAAAGAAGAGAGACTGCTGGACGAGCTATTGAGCAAGCATTATAGTCCGTGCAAATCCAAAGTTTGAATTGGATTCCAAACTTAATTTAAATTTTCACGCGCAGGTCTTTTTACATGAGACAAAAAAGAGTCTTGCAACAACAAATCAGGCTAAAAAAAAATTGTGTGCACCTCAAACTATTAGTAAATAGGTATACCCCTGCTTCCGAAAATGTCTTTATGGATCGACAACCAATCGACACAAAACTGATTTCAAAACAGCATCGCCGATGGCGTAGTGGCGTCAGTGATGCCGGACTTAAGAAGCAGGTTATCACACGGTTACACCCAAAAAATCCCTTCATCCCTCGCCAAAATTTAAAAAATCCCACATTTATCCCACAAAATATTAAATGAAAAAAAAAGAACATTTATGTCATTAAATTCAGTCTTTTTTATTATAATACAATACAAGTTACATTATACATTAACTGTGCAAGCTAAAAAAAAAAACTAAATAAATAACATATGATTGTTTATATGTAATACAAAAATAGAAATGTAAGTACATCTTTAATTAACATTTTTAAAACATAACAAAAAGGAACATAATTGCATTCGGCATTAAAATAAAAATAATATTCTGCATAAAATAAATATCTTTTGGATTATTTGAAAATGACTGATGGTATTGAAAAAACTTTATCTAGGTTTCAAGTCTCATTATTCTCGATTTTTCATACAAAAATTTGATTCGAGACTGCGGTAAGGCTTTTTGCATACATTCCAATGTTTACAAAATATTTAATTTGATAATAGGTTGACTAATTCTTTTTATTTTTAATAAAACTAGCAAATTAGGAACAAACATTGACCAAAGAGTAAAATCCCTTTTTTTGTACTATGAGGTTTGAAAAATCCCTTTGCCCATTTTAGCTTATTTTAAGTCAGAATATCCCGCAAGAAGGGTAAAATCCCCTGATCTGGTTTCACTTATGTGGTTTTCCATTGGGACAAAAAATCAATCTTTTTTTTGATCTAAATCACTTTTCATGTTCCATTGGGCAAAAAAATCAATCTTTTTTTCGATTCGGAGCACTTTTTGCAGATCTCGATATTTTTTCAGATCTACACATACACATATGTTTTGCACAGCTGTTTTACGTCATTTTAAGAAGTTTGCTTTCAATCCAAATGCGAAAAGTTTCGTGAAAACCAAAATAACGAAATACATAAATAGCCATGGATATAATTTTGGAGGAATTATTATCTTCATAGTCTTCCTCGTCATCTGAAGACTACGAATCAACAAAAATACCAAATTTGTGTCTGCAACAGGGAAAACATTTTCGAAGTCGATATCCATTTGTGTTTTTTGCAAAAACAAATGCAGATTGAAGAGCTGCTATTACTGCCAAATAACGCACTAATACATTTATAAAAGCAGATCAATTTCGTTGCGCGTTCCATTTGCCACGTAAAATCTGAGATCTGAAAAAGATTTCTGGTGGTCCCAATGGAAAACGACATTAGTGGCGTGTGCAAAGAATACACATTTTTCTACCCTTGAGAAAAGGGAAATTTGGGGAAAATTGACACTTCTCAAAAGTGTATGGATGAACACTTGAGTGTTGTGTTCATTGAGTATTAAAGGTAGGTATCGAACAGCATTAAAACCCACTATTAAAAAGAGTTGGAAGAAATCTTTTCTAGAATACATTTTTAATAAACTTCTAACGGATAATCTTTCTTCTCAAGTCAACAACAGGTGGATTTCACGGGTTTTTATAATTTATTCTTAAAAAAGGGTAAAAAATGGCAAAGTGGAGAAAAGCATTAACAATTTCATTTGATCAAAAATGATTCTAAGAGAAAATATCCCCTTAAATAAATGGCTACTGCGCATCGAGGGAAGTTTCAACTCCTTTGAACGGACTTTATGTGTTGCATTTCTGTGACGTTTATTACAGGGAGCAGAAACAGCGCTCATTTGAATGTGGATTTAAGATACGCCGCAGATTCAGGCAGGAGGTCTTGAGCATTCGACACCTGTCAGCGAATACTTTCTGACAATACCCACACCAAAACCATTTTTTTTCATTTCACATTTCAAGGAAAGGATTGACCTCAACAAGGGAATTAATTTTGTATGGAGAGGCACTTCTAATTCACTGAATGACATGTTCGTCTCATTAAAGACGATAGCAGATATTGTTTTTCCTTTAGCTACCCGAAAAAGCGGTAAGATTAGTAGCGGAAGTAACTAAACTAACGTGGTATTCGATTGGGCACTCTCAGAGCACTTTTTTCTAGGTCACTTTTTTTTATGTGAGTTTGGTACAACAAAAAACAATATTTTTCAGATTTCAGAGCACTTTTGCGAATCTGGATTTTTCCTCAGATTTACTTCAAATTTACCAATCGATGTGCGTTTGAGTTTGACAACTGGTGGAGTTTGTTAACGTTTTAGTGAAGTTTTTCTACCGCAAAAAGAGGCACTGCATCGGGTGAACCAATTTTTGTAAATGATTTATGTATTAATATTAAGAAATCAATCGGTACCCAAAATTTCGCATATTTTAATATGAACTTTAAATAGTGAAAGGAAAACGCGTAGAAAAGTATCGAAGGCTACACACGAATATCAACCCAAAAAAGAGCAAGTGACGTTTTAATGTTCGATTAGACACAAGAAAACTGAAATTTGAGAGCGAATGTGATTAAGACGCCCAATCGAACAACACATAAATTTCACGTCGCGTGTAAAGTGGCACAGCTATTGATAACTGCAATTTTTTGAAGGTACAACGACGCAGAAACTCTTCTGCGATCGCGAACAAAAACCGAATGGATAAGGTACGAAACCAAATTCAGGAAATTGTGTTGACCTATCAGAACGAAAGTACTACGGTTGAAGTACACTGTAGTCTTTGACTGTATTTAACGTCGGGCAGGGGTACAATAGACCAAAAGGTCACAGCACAACAAATAAATAAACGTCTTCGAACATCATAATGATGATCGATTCAAATAATACCATCGATCCTTGCACCACATACTCACCAGGATGAGAACACAAAACAGGTATGACAACAATCCAAAAGCAATCAAAATGGCTACATACACGCTGACAATAAAAATTTGCAACCGCCTGCGAGCTGGAACTGTCAACGGCGCCCATTCAATTTTGACCATAGTTCTTGTACAGTATTGAATTGATTCCTTTCACTGCACACGCGTTTATTTTTCTAGCCCGAGCCGAAACAATCTTAACCTTTAGCGTGACAACTACTGTCCAGCATCGACGAAGTACAATTTTCAAATCATAAGCCAGAACGTGCGACAGCGTTCTTTTTAATACAGACACTTACCTGTGTTCCAAGGTATCAATAGATAAGAGCAAAAAAATAACAACAGCACTGCGTCCATGTATACATTACAACGATCAATAGGCGCAAGTCCACAGTGACAAGCTTTCAAACAATGAGGGTGATCGCATTAAATCAATTATGAGTAGATTGAGATCGACACTTGCTTACAATGATGAAGATCTACAAGTCAATTGAATGCGACTGCCCTTTACTTCGACCAGTTTACGCGAGTGTGATAAATCTAGTCGCTCATTGGCGATACAAAGAGTACCTACACACTCAAAGTAATTTTTGCTTTGTTTTTTGCTATGAAACTTTGGTCTTATCGCTAAACTGTGCGATTACTAGAACTCTTACACAATTATTATGACAGGCAGTAAATTTGCTTCAATAAAAACAGCTGAGACTGTAACTAATTGGACTTGGACTACATTACGAGAATAAACGTATAGGCCAGTATGTGCCAACAATTCTTAAACTACAAGTTTCGTAATCATTCTCACGAATCAGGAAACCTAATGGGCTATTACATTCTCGTTAAACTTTTAGGGATATTGTTACTGTTGTTATTTTAATTTTGTTTTTTCTTTTGTCATTAATGAATATACAAATTGGTCATCTGTTTGCTTTTCAAAAAGATCTGTTCCTATATTTAACCTTGAAAAAATAGTTGGCGCAAAAGGTCTGTAGAGGGACCCCAGGCGTAGCTCATCACAACCATTCGATTTTATAAGACGAATGGAAGGGACCTTCAATTTTGGTGCATAGTCTTAATGGCTAATTGAGAATCTATTTCATTTATACCTTATTCACACTACCGAAAACCGTGATTTCGATGAAATCGTCGATGTATTCACACCGAACACCAACTAGTTTTCGTTTGACGTTTCTATCAGCTGTAGGACACTAGTCGTGATACTTCGGTGTAAACTATTTTGATTTCAAATTTCGATCGCATTTAATTAAAAAAAAATATTAGCCCATCGATTAAGTGTGGAAAAGGACTCTAAGTTGTGAGTTTAGACATTTGTTCGATCAGCTGATCAGCCGAATTTGCTGGATATTGCAAAATATTGTTTCAACAACTCAACGATTGGAAGTCGTTTTCGTGGTGTTTTCGTGAAAAACGACTTTAAACGACTCGTTTTGAAAACTGAAGTATTAATGGGAAAACTTCTGTTCCCGATAAAGTTTTCGACAGTTTTCGCGAAAACCCGGTTTTCGGCTCGGTGTGTATAGGGTATTAGACTCTTGGGTGCTTGTCAGACGTTCGCGAGAGATGACGCTGTCGGAAAAGAAACCTTATGTGGTATTCGTTTGGGCGCTCTCAGAGCACTTTTTTTGCCCTCAGAGCAATTTTTATGTGCGTCTAGTACAAAAAAAGCATTCTTTTTCAGATTTCAGAGTACTTTTGCGAATCTAGATATTTTCTCAGATTTGCTTCAGATTTACCAATACAAATGCATTTGAGTTTGACAACTGGTGGACTTTGTTTACATTTGCGTGATTTTTTTCTACAGCAAAGAAAGGCAGTGCATCGGGTGAATCTATTTTCGTAAATATTTAATGTGCAAATATTTAGAAATCAATCGGGACGGAAATTTCGAATGTTTTAATATAAAATTCAACCAGTGAATGGAAAGCGCATAGAAAAGTGTCGAAGGCTTCATATATTCAAGTCGCACGAATATCAACACAAAAAAATAGCAAGAGCGTTTTATGTTCGATTAGGCACACGAAATCTGAAATCTGAGGGCAAATCTGAGGAAGCCCAAACGAATATCACATTAAGATGGAATTTGGTGTGTGTAGTGCTTGCACAAATCTTGTGCAAGAACCAAACCTAACTTAACCTAATTACTCATGTGTATGTTCGGGGTAAATTCGGAAATTGCTTAACAGATTTGTATAAATATTGCACTTCAACTGATTACGAGCTTCACTGCGTTGTAAAGGATATACGATATATTCCTCATTCCTTTTATTACAAAATACAACCTTTGAATGTTTCAAAATTCCAATTAAATTCCAATTAAATTTCAATAAATTTCTTTTTTATTTTGACTTTGCTTTATTTAACTTGTCAATATTATTATACGTATAAATAAATGCAAAAGAGGGCACGTTACACTTCTTTGAACTGTTTTTGATAATATGATATCAATTTGGCATCTCTGAACGAGTAGCTGTGCTGTTCTCGAAGAAAATGCAAGTCAAGAAGACGATGTTCCTGCCATTTAATTTTGTATTATTCAATATCATTACTTTATAATCTTAATAATAAAATTATACTTTACTCAAAAAATAGATAAAAATTGATAAAAATCAAAATTGTTTTGCAGAGCTCACTTATGACATTTTTACTCTCAGATTTCAGTTTTTACGTTCCCAATGGAACATAAAACGAGATTTGTCTTTCTTTTCATTTGTGCGTGGTGCGTGTTTTAAGAGTCCATTCAATTTATATTTATATCCATGCAGCGGCCAAATGCAAATTTATCCCCATTTTTCACAGACTTGTAGTCTAAAAACGTCCTTAATACAACCTTTATGACAAATGTTTTGGTGTAGTGCGTGTAAATGTTTTGGTGTAGTGCGTATAAATCTCACAAGAAATCCAGATTCGGAAATTGCTCTGACTCTGAAAATAAGCGTTTTATTCTATCCCAATGGAAAACAACTTAAATAGCTTCGCTCATGTCATATTTGAAGTACAGTCTTTACTTATGGAAGGTTGTCTTGTGGTGGGCAACTTTTTTTCAAATTAGCGCTGTATCTGCTCCATCGGGGTGCTGAGCTACAAAATAAATTATAAACAGATCAATCGTCAAATGCGAACAAATGTTAAAACTATTCTTTTCGATTGTAGAATTGATGAAAATCAACTATTCTTATTTCATTTATACTTAATGCTGATCAACTAAGAGTTGTTTAATAAATAAATAAAGTGCTTGGGCCAACATTTTATATTTCACTGAACGTTTATGTTTGGTTTCGAAACCAAAAACATGCTTTCGGCGAATATTTTGTTGCTGGTGCAATCGGAAAAAAATGCATCTGACATTTAAAGGATTCCTCGGTAATGTGTTCAATGAAATGCAGTTGTCGGTATGGAGGCAGAACTCCTCAAAAGATGTGTAAACAAATTTAAATTTTTGTTGGTAAAGTAAGCGAGTGATTTTTCGCATGTACTCGTATTGATACTTCTTCAATTTTTCATAAAAGTACCAGAAGGGAGCCTTACTCTTATGACTGTTATATACCATTAATACAACGTTAGTCAACCAGTATTGGTCGTGCTCGTGATGGGATTCTAACTTGACACGTTCTATTTACTCAGCTGCAATCATTAGTCACTATAAACACTGCTATTCCACGACACACAGCTACTCCAAATACTTTAAATACCTATTTAAAAGACACAATTCAAATAAGTAGCGTCATACACGTCTCCACTCTCCACCACTCTTATACTTAATTCAGCTTTTCGCATCGAAGTTAGATTAATTACGTAAATAATGTACATATCTGTACCTACATGTTCAGGCAATTAACTTGTAAGTTGTAACAACAGAACACTATTGGCACTCATTTTAAATTTTTCGATTACATCACACTCTCCGATGACAAAAGGGGGCATAGTGCGTCCGTTTTTCAAGTATTTATGTACTTGCAAAATACTTAATGGGTGTAGGTAGTAAATGTTTTTTTTTTTTTTTAACACTGACCCAATGCTAGGTCGCACTAAACTTGAAGTGTGTTTTTGATTTCGTTTGTGCGGTGTTATCTCTATATCGTTGAGTAACATATAGTCAGACATGTCTAAGAATTTGTGTTGCCAGTTGTTTTCGGTACTTTGGGTGCGTCGATGCGATATTTTCGGCTTATGCGTGGACTTTTTCGATTCTTATTAATATACCCTAGACCTTGATAAAGGTGTTTGGAAATTTTTAAGCACTTGAAAAGAATCTGGTGCAGCGATTTTGAAATAGTACGTGGTGTTGACCACGATCGCTCGTGACTCGTATTGTTGCGGGGAAAAAAAGGGTTGTGCAGTGGAAATTGATTTTATTTTTTAGCATTATTTAAAAATGCCTAAGATTGAATGGGCGCCGGCGAAAATTCCACCCCGGCGAAGAATGCAAACCTTCACAGTCGGAGTTTACATGTTTCTCATGTTTGCGGTTGTAGTAACATCGTATCTGGTATGCGGCCTCATTTTGGTGAGTATGCAGATAGATTATTTTTATTTTTTTTTTACCCTAGCGTGATTGTTTACGACATTTTCAGTATCGTACAAAGTTGATGTTTTTTTTAATTTGGTAAATAAATGTATTTGTTGAATTTTCACTTGTTGTTATTGCCAATGTTTTACAGTGAGGTTGCAATTGTTGGGCTTTGCGGAGTTGTAGCTTGTTTGAGTCTCTGTTTGCGCACATTGATTTTTTACCAGTTACCATACTTTTATACCTTTATAAATATAAGCTTTTCCGAATTTAGGCATGATTCCAAGTCCAACATAAAAGAAACATCCGCATCAGTTATACTCAACTCGATGCAGAGATATCAATCCGCGGAAATGAATTCCACTTGGGAATTTGAACCACCCGGATTAAGAAATAAGTCGTAATATTTACAAATATTTGTTCGTATGTACATAGCACAAATGTATTTGTGGAATAAATAAATGGATTGGTAAAAATTTCACGAACGAATTTTTACATTTGTCGTATTTATTAATGTTCGTTTGCAAATTAGGCAAATGTGTTTGTAAAAATATTTTTGTTCGTTCGTTTCGCACATTGTACAAACAGCCACATGTAATTTGTACACAGGCTGAAAATTACAAACGGTTTCGTACAAACGTAATAAATATTTCGTGCATATAACGAATTTTTGGGTGTACTCAACTCATCGTCATATTCGCGTGCAACTTTCCGTCGTTGTTAAACTCGAATAAGAAAGTTTTAGCTGTAGTTTAGTTCTCACTTGGCATATGATATACTTATCGAAAGTAGTCAATGGCGCACATCCAAAGGCGAAGTCTTCGTAAATTGGCTGGACTAGATTTTCCAAGAACGCGATTGACATGCAGTTGGCATTTCGGATGTATATCATCTTCAAATAACCTTGTGGTCGATATGTTTACGGCAAAGGTAAACAGAAAACCTAATAAAAGTAAAAAGTCACTTAAAACTCCGTACGTTTGTTTCAAATTTCAAAACTTTGCTTGTCCATCAACGCAACATCTGTCTTCTACTCAAGGTCATAGATCATACTGAATTATTCACAAAACAAGTTATAGTACCGTCGGTTACCCTGTTATCCTCTTTCTATCTTCAAACGATTGTCGTACCATTGTTCTGGGTTGTGGCTTGTCTAAGCCATTTTCGACCGTACCCCTTTTATATAACCTGTACTGTACTTATCTTTCCGATATATTGTTTCGCGAAGTCCATCCTTTCATAAATGGACTATCTTTTGGGTTCAAACGGCAAAAAATAATAATAAAGCTGGTTTATAATGGCCAGAGTAGTGTTTTATTCAAATATTGTAAAAAGCTCACAATTCCCATAACTATAACTTCTCAGCTTTTACCAAATACATTAAAAAAACATCATTTTTCAATCCTTTTATGATTTTGTCCGGTTTTTTGAACTTTATTATTATTTTTTCAATCATTTTTTTACATAATTATGCTACGGCCATATAAAATCTATTTTGTTTTACTACAAGTTTTTTAACTGTCACTTGGTTTTTTATGCTTCTTATTTGACACTGACGTTACCGCAAACTACCTACCCTATTGGCCTATTTCCTCTAAAAATTTACTTACTTACTGTCTGTTTGTTAAATGCTGCATCAATTTTAAAACAACTCAAGTGAATGCAAAACATCTTATCTTCGGTTGTTTTAATCGAATTCGATACATTTATTACGCAGCGCAACGTGCCAAACTGATTTCATCAAATCAAATACCCGATTACCTTTGGCAAAACTGTACGTCTGTTGATCTATTTAATGTTTATGAATATTCTTTAGTAATTTCTTTATTTTTAACTCAAGACTATTACTAAGATATTAAGTTATCGAAACTGTAATTGGTATCAACATTCCCGATACGAACATATTTACAATTTTGGGAACCGCATGCATACGAGTATCCAACCCAATTTAGATTAGATTGGTTTTTAATTGCTAACTAAGCAATTCGTTTTATATTAAGCTTCATAACCGTAAAAGCGGTCGAATTAGAGAATTGTGCAGGAAAATCAATCGAAGCACAGTATAAATGTACCCACTTGTATGGTACCGGTTGAGCCATATCTTTTCTGACATTCACTCTAGTTGTTGAACAGAGATGACTTTGTCTATTTGTTAGATAATAGTTTGAAGCTCAAAACTTCACAAAAAGGCATTTCAACTGGCCGCGTTCCATTGACCGACATCTAGCGCATAATATTGTAGACGTATAGAAATGGCGACTCTATTTCTGTAGAGCCAGGTGAACAAAAGTGTCATAATTTTGTTTAAGCGTTTCTTTCTTTCTTAAAAAATATGCGTACAATTTTTTTTTTTATTGACTTTATTCCGACACCGCTAGCTATCTAGTGGTGAATGGAACGCGGCCATTGGGATTTGTGTAGGCATCGAAAGCTAAGCTATCGGTCAATTCAATGTTTGTTCCAACTCTAACTTCTGGACGAGAGTTTGGTTACCGGCAGATTGAATAAAATCGTGGATACAAGCTGCCGAAATGACACGAAAATCGTTCTAGGAAAACCAGAATAAGTGAAGTGAACTTAATATGTACCTGAAATAGTTGAAATCAGAGAGACTTGAATTTGTAACGGAAGTTTTTCAGGGAATTGCTGTTTTCTGTGACACTAATCTGCAGGTAGAGTTTCAGCTAAGGTTTAGAGAGGAAAGTTGGAGAGCGCCAGCTAAAATTTGAAGTCTAGCTTCAACAGCGTTCTAAAAAACATAACTCGTTCTCAAACGATTGGTTGCGAAAAGTTGTTCTCCAAGAGCTATGAAATAAAATATACTTACCCGTAAAAATTAAGTTAAGAAAAAAAACTCTTTACCTATTCTGCTATGTTCATAATGTCAATTTGTTTTTTCTCGAGATCAGCTTTCTTCAGACTTTTTACGAAAGAATTGCAGTCTATTGGTTCCAACGAGAATATAAATAGATTCCCTTTTATGTCTTTCCGACACGGGTCAGTTGCACACATCTGGGAGCACTGTGACCTTTAAAATAATATGCCTAGTCACATTTGAAGTATTTTTGTTTCTTCTTTTAGCTGCGTGGAAATATCTACTTCAAAGCACTCGTGGTTGCATATGCCGGCTGGATCTACTTCAACCGTTACAAATCTCAAAATCAAGTAAGAGGATCTGGGTAAGCATACAAATGGGAAATAAATAATCTTTTGTTTATTACTAAATAATACGCTTTCCAGAGTCAAATGGATGAGGGATAACTTCTACTGGAAACATTTCCGAGACTATTTCCCGGTAGAATTGGTTAAAACCGCTGAACTGCCGCCGAATAGAAATTACCTTCTAGCATGCTATCCACACGGTGTCATCGGGTAATATTAACAAAACACAGATCGAATTGAGCCAATAACACGCATTACCGATATCGTCTACAGCATTGGGGTATTCACAAACATGGGCGTCGATATTAGCCATTGGAATAAATTATTCCCGAAAGTGAGGCCCAATCTGGGAACACTGGCATTGCATTTCACTACCCCTTTATGGCGGCAATTTGTCCAAGCCTGGGGTATGATCTCAGTGACGAGAACGTCGCTTCTTAACAATCTTACAACATCAAACGACTCCAACGACCCAATAAATGCAGATGGTTGTACTGCGACGGCTGTCGCTGTTGTAGTGGGTGGAGCGCAAGAAGCCCTAGACGCCAGACCTGGAAAGTATATCTTGACCATCAGAAAGCGAAAGGGATTTATAAAGTTAGCCATGAGATCTGGGTGAGTTTGTTTCTTGTTTAATTTTAAAACAAATGCTTGATGTCTGGCCCAATTTTATAGAGCCGCCATTGTTCCAGTCTTTTCCTTTGGGGAAGTTGATATCTTTGATCAAATCGATAATCCGCCCGATTCGTTAGTGAGAAAGATGCAAATTTTCGTGAAGAAAGCTACTGGCATCTCTCCGACTCTAGTCCTGGGGAGGGGATTCTTTCAATACAATGTGGGTTTGCTCCCGCACCGAAGGCGTATCGTTCAAGTTGGTGAGTTGTTTTCCTGCGAAGGCTTTGGGTGTAGATTTCACATTAAGAATTTGTCGTTTTCTTTAGTGGGAGCACCTATTGATGTGCCAAGGACTGACAATCCTAAGGAAGAAGAAGTTGACCAGCTCCATCAGAAGTTCATGGAAGACTTGAATACACTATTTGAGACTCATAAATCAAGGTACATTGCAAATGCAGAAAGTATTGCTCTTGTTATGAAGTAGTTTTAAAAAAAGAGTGACAGTATTGACACTGTAAATTGTATTTTAAATAAATGAAAGGCCGACTTGAGTTTTGTATGAAAATTAAATAAATTAAGTTATTTTTGCTACGAATGTAAGGGAATCACAAAGTATAAATAAAAAAACTGTTTTAGTACTTGCTTAAAACAATTTGTCAATTGGTTTGATCTACTGTTGTGCTCAGTTTTATTTTCGATCACTCTGTTAACAATTTCTTTCAAAACTCGCAAAATTTGTTTCTATGAATTCCCTTTTTTGTGATAGACTGTTACTACCATAGATTCTGAAACATCCAGAACAGTGAGTGTTTTAAAAGTTAGCTGTTCTTAAATTGTAATATGTTTTTGCTAAAAACCCATTAAATTTATGTACACATCCATTGCAGCGGTCTCTATTTTTCACAGACTCGTCGTCTAAAAACGTAATTAATAACACACTTTAAAGTGACAAATGTTTTTGTGTTAGTGCAAGTAGGTGTAAATCTCGCTCAGTAATCGGGATTCGCAAGATTGTTCTAACTCTGAAATAAACTGCGTTTTTTGCTGCCAAAGGAACATGAAATCTGACAGGCTGCTGATTTCGAGAGGAGAAAAACAGCTATGAATTTGGAAAAAGGGTTTTAAGGGCTTTTACTGTCCCAATTGAAAACGATAGGCTTGTTTTTTTGATTTTTTTTTAGAGCAAAGTACGCTCTTTTTGAGACTTCTAGGACTCACAGTAGTTGTTGTAAGTTCGTGCTGAAAATCCTACTTTACTTTGCTTTGCTAGGATCGAAGCTCAAAAAAACACACCTGATATAAGATAAGCTACTGTTGTCAAGTCACTTCTAATTGGAATAAACATAGTGTGAAGTAGAGTAGAATGGATTTGTGTCCTGAAGATTATATTTCATTTTAAATGTCTAATAAAACACGACTACTGTTGGAGGTAAGGTCTATGTTAACAAGGCTCCGCCCGTACTGAGGATATGACATCTTTTTAGAATGTCCACCTCCTGCCAGATTTTGGTACACAGGTTGTACATATTTCTTACTTTCATGAACCCTGATAGGGCTTTCACTTCGCGTCTGAAAATTGATCGCCCGATTTTCCAACACATTATCTATACGCACACTATGGCAAGTGGTCTATTTCTGCGCTCAACACAACAACACAAGTCTCAGATTTTTGAAGCACATTTTATCGAAATGTCACATAATGCTGACGTTTTTATCCCACTTATATTATGTGGTTTTCCATTGGGACAAAAAATCAATCCTTTTTTTGATCTTAATCACTTTTCATGTTCCATTGGGCAAAAAAATCAATCTTTTTTTCGATTCGGAGCACTTTTTGCAGATCTCGATATTTTTTCAGATCTACACATACCAATATGCTTTGCACAGCTGTTTTACGTCATTTTAAGAAGTTTGCTTTCAATCCAAATGCGAAAAGTTTCGTGAAAACCAAAATAACGAAATACATAAATAGCCATGCATATAATTTTGGAGGAATTATTATCTTCATAGTCTTCCTCGTCTTCTGAAGACTACGAATCAACAAAAATACCAAATTTGTATCTGCAACAGGGAAAACATTTTCGAAGTCGATATCCATTTGTGTTTTTTGCAGAAACAAATGCAGATTGAACAGCTGATATTACTGCCACATAACGCACTAACACATTTATAAAAGCAGATCAATTTCGTTGCGCGTTCCATTTGCCACGTAAAATCTGAGATCTGAAAAAGATTTCTGGTGGTCCCAATGGAAAACGACATTAAACTTCTCTTAAGGCAAAATAAGTCATCTTTTATAAAATAATTTATTTAAATTCGACATGTAATACATTGTAGAAAATTCAATCACAATAAATATAATTTTAGGTGAACATATTTTTATTTATTGGTTAGGTATGGATTTGTTTCTATCACGGATGTGATCAATTCCGACTGGATTTGAATTTTTGCTGATTTCAAATTTTCGGTGTTCTTCGCATGTATTCACTTTCGTATTATCTACTAAAATGTTTTTGGTCTGCAGTGGTACAAAAGTTGCCTGGAAGTGAACACAAAAAAGTGAGTACACCGAAAATTCGAAATCAGCGCGAATTCGAATCCGATCGGAATCGATCACAAGTAATGGACTATGATTTGACAATGATTTAATTCTACTTAACTATACTATTTAAAGTGATGGTGAGTTTTCACACACAATTAAAGGGTGATTTTTTAAGAGGTTTAGAACTTTTTTTTAAAAAAAAACACAAAAAATTCGAAAAAATTAATGAAATATTTATTTGAATCGATAGTTTGAACCTTGCAATTTAATGTTTAAAGATAATTTCATGCAAATGTTGACCGCGGCTGCGTCTCAGGTAGCCCATCCGCTGAGTCCAATTTTGGCATACTCTTTCACACAAATCGGCCGGTATCTCACGAATGAATGCATGGATGTTGGCTTCCAGTGCGTCAATCGAAGCGGGCTTGTCCCTATACACATTAGCCTTGGCATACCCCCACAAAAAATAATCTAATGGTGTCAAATCGCACGATCTAGGCGGCCAATTGACCGGCCCGAAACGTGAAATTAACTGTTCACCAAACTCGCCTCGCAATTGCGCCATTGTTTTGCGTGCTGTGTGGCATGTGGCACCGTCTTGTTGAAACCACATATCATGCAAGTCAAGAACTTCCATTTCGGGCAAAAAAAAGTTTGTTATCATCGCTCGGTAGCGTTCACCATTGACAGTAACGCTGCGATTCGCATCATCTTTGAAGAAATATGGCCCAATAATGCCGCCGGCCCATAAACCGCACCAAACAGTGGCTGTTGCAATGCTTCTGGCTGATCTTCACTCCAAATGCGGCAATTTTGCTTATTTACGTACCCATTCAACCAAAAATGAGCCTCATCGCTGAACACAATTTTTCGATAAAAAAGCGGATCCTCGGCCAGCTTTCCAAGAGCCCATTCACCAAAAATTCGGCGTTGTGGTAGGTCGGCTGGCCTTAGTTCTTGCACCAGCTGTATCTTAAAAGGCTTTACGCCCAAATCCTTCCGCAAAATGTTCCACGTAGTGCTGTAACAAAGGCCTAACTGCTGGGAACGGCGCCGAATCGACATTTCGCGGTCTTCTGTCACACTAGCTGATACGGCCGCAATATTTTCTTCACTACGCACAGTACGTAAACGTGTTGGTGGTTTAATGTCCAACAAAGTAAATTTGGTGCGAAATTTGGTCACAATCTTCCGAATAGACTGCTCAGAAGGTCGAGAATGCCGATCATAAAATGGAAGCAGCGCGCGATGAACATTTCGAAACGAGCACGAATTTTGATAGTAAAATTCAATAATTTGCAAGCGTTGTTCATTTGTAAGACGATCCATGGTTAAATTGCAAACCAAACTGAAGCTGTTTGACAGTGACACAAGGTACAAAACACACGTCAGCTGTCAAAACCAGTGTTGCCAAAACCAAACCAGCTAAAAAATCACCCTTTATTTGTTGATGCCAGTAGTGTTAAACAAGCGCGGTAACTTCGTAAAGAAAACTGGAGAGGTAAATTCTTATTACGTGCAGAGATCTTTATGTGGTATTCGATTGGGCGTTCTCAGAGCACTTTCTCCTATCAGAGAAATTTGTATGTTTGGTACAAAACAAAAACAATCTTTTTCAGATTTCAGAGCACTTTTGCGAATTTAGACATTTTCACAGATTTGCATCAGATTTACCAATACAAGTGCATTTGAGTTTGACAACTGGTTCAAAGAAAGCCATTGCACCGGTTGAATCTATTTTTGTAAATTATTTATTTACAAATATTTAGTATATCAATCGGGACGCAGATTTCGAATGTTTTAATATAAAATTTGAACAGTGCTTAGAAAAGTGTCGAAGACTACACATATTCAAGTCGCACGAACATCAAAACAAAAAAGAGCAAGTGACGTTTTTATGTTTGATTAGGCACACGAAATCTGAAATCTGAGAGTAAATCTGAAGAAGCCCAATCGAATACCACATTACATGCATGAGAATGTAGCTGCCTCTTCTGGTGCCAGCAAATCATTGCGTGTGTGTGTGTCCACCATTACTATACCACAGTGTGTATTAAAGTCTATGACTGCGCATATATTTATATGTATTCATACAATTAAATCAATCTTGAGTTGTACTATGACTGTGTTAATATTTTAAAAATAACTAAGGCTAGTGGCAACCTAAATTAAAGTTGCAATGTTTAGGTATTATTATTCATAAATATAATCAACTCTGGCGATTGTCGATTGTCAATCGACTCAATTTTATTGTCAATTCCGTCCATAGCTTTCTTGTTTGGTTTTGTATAGTTTTTCGGGCTTTACTTTTCTTTCCACTTAAGCTTTATAACTTATTTATATATTTGTAAATAAGAATTTTTACTCATCGATTAAAATAATCAAAAAATTCCGATCTTTATCTGTAATCGATGATTACCATGGAGGCCTTAATAATTTGATTATTGTGACTTTTAACAAATTGCGGATTAGTCCTTATGTAATCTGTTAGACTGCGACCAAAAATTGTAATACATTTTTTTAATTTTATAAAAGTTATACCTAACGTAATTTCGGTTTGAACAAATAAAATTTTTAGAAATTGAGTTAAGTTTCTGCTCTAAATTTAGTTTCTAAAAATTTTAAATTTAAATTTGCTAGCTTGACAGCTTCATTAATATTTTTAGGTGTGATTGGTTTTTGCTACAGTCTCAATTATATTTGTATGCATCTATTGTATATCATAGCTTCATCAATATCAATCGTATTAATCGACTTAAAAACTGAAAAGCTTACTATAGGTCGGCTTAAAATGTAATTCAGAGAAATATTTTAGTTCTTCCTGTCCCAAGATACAATATTGTTCATTTGGTTGGACACACTTTTAACATACTTTATGAATAATATATTAAATGTCTTAAAAAATGTTTTGTTTTTTTATTTTGGAAGGTGGATACTACAAGTGCGTTCACACGATTGTGTTCTTTTTTTCACAGACTACAAGAGAAGTCGAATAACCTTGGTTTTCAGATATGCATTTACTTATCACATAACGTAAGCCAACTGATCAACTACTCTCTGCGGGCACCGAATTAAAGGTGTTCAAAATTACGAGATTTGCATGAATCCTTGTTTTTGTTGTAAGATTTGACAGCTTGGCGACACCGAAATGTATAGAACTATATATTGTGACAAAAAGTCTTTTTACGTACAAGAATGTAAAAAAATGTAAACCAGGTATCGTAATTTCATATTTCCTTCAATCGTGCTTGGTATATTATGTATCTACTAATTTTTTCAAGACAGAATTTCATTATTTAGCGGTGGGTGAAATCTGGTAGGTGCAGGTGCACGCAAGCTATTGCAATCTATTCATAAGTAGTTTGTGGACTTTACACTCTTTAAATGCATGCTAAGACTAAATTTATGTACGTCAAACACAACGATCCGAACTCTTGTAAATATCTACTAAAAACATTATCAACCGACGATAGTTAGTTAGTTAACGCCTTTGATTTCGTCCCCGATCTGGATTTTCGTCGTTTGAGCTTCTAAATAGTCTATAAATACCAGTTGCTACAGCAGAAACTGCTAAAATACCAAATCCAGCAATAACAAAAGGCTTTGCTTGATCCCAAAAAGATCTTTGGATGATTTCCTGCTCTTCTTCTGGCACATCGTATTGCTCATCTTCTGTCACTATAGATGATAATTAGTTTAAATATTTTTTAAATAGCAACAGTGATGAGTAGGGCTTACAGAAAATGTCAAGAATGTCCTGTGAACATGTTGCGGCTTCTAAGGTTTTTCTAGCTATCCTTACTACGTGATACATACTTTCAACCTGAAATGGTGTCAAGCTGCTCAGCAAATTCAAGTCATCGTCCCAAAAGTATTTTATATCATTCTTCTTCAAGGCTTTCTCAAGCTCTTCAAACATCTTAAAAGATAAATAAATTTTCAATTATAAAAAATATAAAATTATCGTAGTTCAGTTCAATCTACAAAATCGCGAGATATCAACGCTCCGATTAGGTGATTTAACTGGAGCTATAGCATATTTATATTATTATGATGTATTTAATATATTATGAATATGTATATGACTACATAACTTATGTGGTATTCGATTGGGCTTCTTCAGATTTGCTCTCAGATTTCAGATTTCGTGTGCCTAATCGAATATAAAAACGTAACTTACTCTTTTTTGTGTTGATGTTCGTGCGACTTGAATATGTGTAGTCTTCGACACTTTTCTATGCACTTTCAATTCACTGGTTAAATTTTATGTGCTATTCGTTTGGGCGCTCTCAGAGCATTTTTTGCCCTGGAGAAATAGCTTTTTCAAAATCAGTTAAGCCCGAAGGAGAAAAATGGCCTGGAGTTCAGTATAAACAAACTAAATCTTGACATATACTTTATATTGTTAGTCAAATGTCAGTTCCATACAAGTTCTGCCCAAAAAATGACGCCAACATAACTAGCGCTCTTGCTTAAGAACAAATAGAAAGAGTTACAAAATGCCAGCCATCTTTTCCCAAAAGAATGCTAGAGACACCTTTTGTATGAAAGATTTGCTAAGTAAAACGGTTTTGCAATAGCTGTTTATAATTGATGTATGTACTATCAAAATTTCAATAAAAAATCGTATTGCCCAAAAATTGCACAATTTTCTTATGAGTTTTTCTGTTATTTTCCTTTTTTTTCTGTGGAAAAATTACCACTACCACTTTTGCATATTTCTGCTTCTTATATTTTTGTTAACAATTTATTCCGCTCTAAACCAAGAGCGCTACTACTAACTATTTACAAAACCAATCAATTTGCATATACATTTTTAATGCACGTAGTAATCTTTCAAGGCTACTATAATTCGGCAATAAATGTTTTTATTACATATATATTATTTCAAAACCTCGGTAAATACTTTGTTTTTCTACATTTTGGTACTGCACGTAGAAATAAATTATAACGTTTTTGATTTAAAATGAAGATAATAATTGTTATGCATCACATCAGCACATAATGCTTTCGTAATGTTATCAAAGTTTTTATAATTTGAACCCTAGAACACAAACCACTATTTAAAATATATAAATTCATCCGCGTATAAAATTAAATATTGTCAATAAATAATTTTACATATAAAAACAGTCGTTCCTTCCAGTTGGATTATTACAATGGGGTCATTGTGGAGGTAACCGAAAAATCGTATATCTTACGAACAGACCTGTCTCATAGAGAATGTGCCACCCTATGGTGAATACAAAATTATGCTGTTTTATGACATTCGGCCGGCGTAAATAGAACTCGATTTCGATTGTGATGGTTAAAATTGTTTCCAAATATCCGGCGAATCATTTGGTTGTGGACAGAACAGAACGAGGTTACCTCATTCTTCGGTTTAAGTTACTCAGCGTTTCTTTCGTTCGCAGAATGCCAACATTTTTTTTTTCTGCGGAAGCAAATTTTAAGGTTATGATAACGAAATACAAATAAAATAGCAAATTTTAATAAACCCAGATTTTTCCCTAAACATTTTCTCCCCTAAGAATTCCCGCCGTCGACCAAAAAAAATCCCCCAAACTGGGAACCCGGGCTCTGCACCGTATGATTTGCCTCTGACTAATGGAAGATAATTGGTAAAAAAATAAATCTTTAATTCATACTTACAACATGAACAATGTCAGTGATTGAAGAGTTCCAGAAACATTGAGGAGTTTTTTCAAAATGCCACAGGAAAATCGTTTTTAGGTAGTAGCTCTTTAAATCCTTAAGCTTTGGATTCATATCGCGGAACTTCTTCATTAAACGTAGAGTGTTCTTAAATTGGTTATGATTATGGAACATTGGCCTCTCAGAATCCGTATACGAAGCTCTGAATGATGTATTAGTGCGCCGTCCATTCGTTGGTTTTGGTATTGCTTCCCACCAGTCTGCAGTTGGTTTCCTTTTGGATTTACTTTCTATTGCACGGAATCGAAAACCAGGAACGAAATCAATTGCAAAAAAATTTACTCCATTATTTACTTCAATTGTGTGTGCCGGTCCTTGCTTTCGGTATTTCAAATTATACTTTTTACCTAAATGATACACAAGAGAATCGAATTTCTTAAGAACTTTTGTTACTCGTCCTTCGAGCCAACTTTGAAAACGATCTAACAGGAAATAAGCATTCGTATCGACAAAATTCTTTAGGAATGTATGCATATCGATATTTTTATCCTTGATGAGTTGTGCGAAAACATTAGACAAGTCGATTAACACATTGCCGATGATGGAAGTATCCTCGTGTATGATGACTTTGTCATTATAGGGAAATTCGAGGTGTAGTATAAGATCGAATTCATTGGGTTTTGAGATTTTGAGATTATCAGCATAGCTTCCTAGAAATAGATGAAATTCATTAAATGCGTTCTTGTTTTCTTTGTAAATAGCTGTGGATATGAATAAATAAATGAAGATCACAATAAACAAGTTTTTTTATTTGTACTTTATAGCCGAAACTAAAAACGAGTGGTTATTCGCAGGTTATTTTTGTACAGACAGACGTTTGACCGGCTTCAGCACATTGCTACGTATTTGACGTAACTTAAATTAGTGTTTTAAGAAATAAGTTGGGCCTTAAAACGTACAGGATCGTGCCCGAAAATGAAATACTGGAGTTTAGAGTTCTTTTAACACACACCTATTCTACGCGATGAATCTTTGACATTTCGTTAAGTAGCCGTGTCCCGAACGACGTGCGAATAGTAACAGACGACTAAGAAAGACGTTAAATTTGTCTGCTGTTTCAACATGTGCACCACTGACTTGCTCGTAACTTTCTCGCAACCGATGATTCAGATAGCATATCATAAATAGCCAGGAACAGAATCGGAAACCGAACGAAAAGAACTGTTCCGAAAGTACGAGCGACAAATAATTTTAAAACGATCGACAATAACACTACATAATAAGAAATGTATAACTGTGATAAATAAAATGTTAGACTTAGGTTATGTTAAGTCGTGGTTGTTAAGTAGAAGTACCTCTAATACATTTCTCTTAGATTCTTGAATCATTGTGATACTCTTCAGTTAGGTAAATTTGGTAGTTGGAAATTATAATAACGTACCGCACAATTTCATACCACAGCTTAGAGCCTTAAAATATTTATCTTTCTTTAGTTCATCAAAGACTTTGTGTCTTACGCAATCATATACTTTGGTATATTGCTCTCGTTCGTTGTCAATGTTAATGGCACGGCAAATCACTTGGTAAACTTCGTCCGACTGGAACAAAAAAAAAACAGAAATATCTATAGATATGTGTATTGTCCATCGAAAATGAGAAGTTCGTTCTCTTATATTTTTTCATAAGAATAACTTGCTCAATTTAAATATAAATAAAGAAAACGTGAAAGAAGAAGAGTAAGTTGGGCGTGTTAAGCGGCGCTGCAAGAGAGGAATAGAAATAACTGGAATATCCCGCGGATGTACGAAAACAAGTGCAATATCTTGTCCCCTTTTGCCCCGAGACGGTTTTTCATCATCGGAATTCCCTCGAAAAGGAAAATTTCCTACCCCATATCAACACCAGTAACATTAGACAGTGTTGCCTCAAGATCCTTGGCCCCCACTTTCTTAAAAATGAGATTTTCATCTTTATTGAACGAAAAAGAATGCAAACATAATAATAAATGTTTCGGAAATTCGACTCTTCCAGAAATTAGAACTTGGGTTTTAATGCATTGTTTACTCTAAAAATAGAACTTGAGTTTCTTATTTCTGAGCGAATTTTTTCTTAGGTTTGTAAACATCGGTGCATCCCCCTTTATGTGTTTATTTTGCTTCGCCAAGGCAAAAAAAAGGGTAGTCCCAAAATTATATATGTGGTGATTCCCTTCGCGTTTTTTTTTTTGTCATATGTATTAGACTACTGGGTAAATATTTGGTTATACGACTGTGAATATTTTATTCGCATGTACATATTTGGCTCTGTCTCGATTACAAAGTGAACTTAATTTATTCAAAATTTATAAAATTTATTTTATAATTATAAGTAAAAACACGTCCAGAAATTAGAGCATTTCGGAAATCAGAATTACCCCAGGAACAAAGTGGTTCTAATTTCTGAGTGTCCGCTGTATTAGTATTTCGTGTGGTTGCCCCTTTTTTGGGTTCGAGTCCCTCTTTGAAAACTTTCAGCGGCAACGCTGACATTAGGAACTATTAGTACGCTTCTGGAGATAAATTGTAGCTCCCATACAAAATTCTCTCCAAAATTGTAGCTACCTGAATAATGTTTGTTCTGTCAAAATTTAGTGCGCACATTTAAATTGGTTCATTGATCGCAATCGCACAAAGTCTATACACGTTCTTATCAAAAATGACAGCAAAAGAGAAAATGCAAGATAACCAGTTACAACTAACGAGTAGTTCCTCTCATGGCTCGTAAGATGTAAGTGTAACAGCTCATACAATTTCAACCGCAAGTAAGTACCTACTGATAAATATGTCAACTGCACAAAGTTGACAAGAAAAAAATTCCAAAAAAATCGTAAATTTGGCCAAAAACTTTTCACTTGTGTTCTGGCATGCACATTTTTGACTGATAAAATGTTCGTCCCAATGAGGAACTAAACGGGGATTCCATCAGTCAGTTGGCAGAATTTCGTACATGAAAAGACGGACCCGTCGTTTCTTTTTCCGCTGTTTAATGTTTTTTTTTTTCTGATGTTCTTTTGTTAGTGGCGTGCCTAATGTCGTTTTACATTGGTTTCACTCGGGGATCCACTCATTCTGTTATCCAATGGAACAAGAAAACTGCTTCTGATTGAATCCGCAAAAGTATTGGTGAAATGCCAAAAAAATTTTCTACGACAGCTGTCAGCAGACTTGTGTAAAATACATAAATTACACATGTCCGAGTGCTTCTTGAGTGGATTCTGACTTCAAATCGAGAATCACCAGAAGAGTATTTTTTGTGTCAATGGAACGGTTTCAGAATTGTTTTTTTTTTTATTCAGGACTATCCCGGACGCTTCCTTTTGCCCAATGGAAAACGACATAAGTGCTGAAAAGTGAAAAAACATAGACAATTCTTACGCAGGCACTCAATTTCAGCCGATTTACAGTTACATATCTACAAGCTACATTTTTACGGGATGGCTAGTATTGTAACATAGAAATTTGTATTGACAAATGTCACGTAACTTCAAAAATTCCGGCTCACACACACTCGAACCTAGCATTTATGCCACTTCCGCTCTGTGCAAAGTTGCTGGCAGCGTTCGTAGAATTTTATACGTTGAACTTCAATTATTCGTTACGTGTGGATATTAATTATCAGCCGTATTTTTAATTCGCTCTCGAGAAGAATACACCTATTCAGTCTCAGCACAATGTATGCATGTTTTCATTGGTGTTTAGTTAGAAAAAAAAAGGATGAATCGCAAGCAGCTCCCAGAAGTGTGCATTTGCAAGTTTATTGAAGCCAACACACATGCCTAAGATGCACACTGTACAACTAATGTCACTGTCAACTGTCAAGTGGGCAAAAATTCAATAACGACAAAAACAGATCAATCTCATTTTATTTATGTTCCATGTGCGACGACAAATCTGAGATCTGAAATAAAAATCGGATGAATGGAAAGCCATATACTGATACTGACACCTATATACAGCTGCTGTCGCACGAAATCGATCTATAATTACAACAATATGCAGTTTAAAAATATATATGTGTGGTTATCAATTGCAACTAATCTTCAGCAGTTTCTAGCAGTTTCCACCACCAGTGTTGCCAGTTCGTGGGGAATTCCCCTTATTGTGGGGGATTTTAATAACAAATTTGATGAAAGAGTAAAAGGGGAATCTTGCCCCGTGTTATTATATTGTGGGATTTATCCCTTCTTGTGGGATTTTCGATGTCTAAAAAGCCTTTCGTGGGATAAAGGGAAACAGCACGAAATCATGGGATTTATAGAATTCTAACAAAAAACATCCAAACTATAAATGTTTGCTGCAATTTCATAAAAACATCAACATTTTACCATGAAAAATTGTATTTTATGGACATTTTCTTGTGCCACCAAAAATAGTTATAGTAATGTTAACAATCTGCGATTTCAATACTAAAGGTTAATATCATATAATTTGTTTCCCGTGTAATACAAATTATGCTTTTAAAATTCGAATTTCACGCCACAATTAAAGTACCGTGAAATGGGGAACAATGACTACGCTTCGTGGGATAAATGAAGAGAGAGTCGTAACAACACTGAGCTTGCCTCTTCTATAACGAAATGTGGGGAAAATAAAAAAATAATACAATTATAATCTTCTTTACATGTGTGCACAACCACTTAACTGACATGTCACACATGAATTCCTCGTGTGCAAGTAGCTGCTGTCAATGCAATCGTATGACGGAAAGGAATATAAATCATTTTCAATATGCATATATTTATTCTAACTGTATTTGAGTTGCATTCGAACTGGGTGAAAAATTAAAAAAAAAACTGTCAGTTTACACAATATTATGATTGTAGGGAATCCATGGGGAATGCCACCACGAAGAATGGGGAAAAGGGGCAATTTTAAGGTCTGTGATGGGAAATTTCACATAAGCGCCTGGCAACACTTCTCCACCGTTTATGAACATCGTAAATTATTGTATGAATATTGAATATCTATTATCGTTCAGCTCTTAATTCAGATATCTGTAGTTTTATCGTATGAGCTAGTTACATGTATTCGACTAAATTGTAGTGTCGCGAAAGAAATTTCAAACACATTTGTTCAGAAATTTCTAACACAAAATATTCTAGCAACATTAAAAAATAAAAAAATACTTCTATCACATTTTTCACATCCATTCATAAAACCGATGGTTCACTGCGGTGGCAGGCCGGGCCGCGTGACAGATGTACTTTTTATTATTATACAACAAATCATCAAGGTGGCATAAATTCTGCTTTCTGCATTCATTTCATTAGCAGATAATGTACATTATCGAGGAAACGCAGTATCAATACACATAGAAATATTTATTTTGGCTTACCGTTCTGCTGTACGCACTATTTTTATTGCTTGAAGACATTGTAAATATTCGTGATCAACTACAATTCACAGCACAAAAATGTTACATTTATAGTAAACGTCTGGTCTATCTGAAAGTTGTATGTCAACTGATGTGAGAATTAAGAAATGAAGCAAGTGTATACAAATCAGTTTTCATTGTGTAGGTACCTACGTGGAGTGGCAGCGGATTCGAATTGTTTTGTGGGATTTGGGAACAGTGATGAAAAATTAACTTTGCAGATCATACTTTTCCCAAGTTTAAATTGTAACTTTTAAGACTGAAGTGTAACTTTGTCGTTGTGGACATTCGAAGCTATAGGTATATATATACTATAAATTGCCTTAAGTCATGATTTAAGAAAACAACTATATTCCCTCCTTGGCCTTGGAATAAAACAAATCGATATTTTGAAAGGTTTATTGGTGAAATAACATTTGACCATAATAATAAAAAAAAAAAAACATTACATTATTTTTGAACGCAAAGGAATTCTGACTTTCAAAAAAATTAAATAATAATAATCAGGCCTATTCGGCAAAATCTTTGTTCCATTTATTCTGTTATTCTGTTATGAATTTCCATACAAAAGTCAAGACAAAAATTACAGCCTCTAGAATTGGTATTCTGTGTGGAAAAATCTTTTATGAAGTCTGTTGAAAATCATAACAGAATAAAAGAAAGAATTTTGTGACTTTTATTGAAAAAAAGGTTTCTATACGAATTTTGGGATTAAAATGGATCACTATATAATTCTTCATCAACGAAATGCTTACAAAAGGAGGCAAATAATAATAATTGAAAATAATTTCTAAACTTATATTTTTGTATGGTCGAAAACATTGATCACTTTTGCTGGAACTACGATTTTTTAAAGTAACCCATTTGATCCTCCTGATGTGCGTGATAATTCAAAACTTACTCTTTTCAGCCGAAATTTTAATGTTTTTGCAAATATTTGATCAGGCCCACTTACTATTTACAAAAAAAAAAATAAAAACAAAGCTGTTTGTTTTGAAAGCTTCGTAACAGATTTCAATTTTCGAGGTTCCATAACTGAGTTCCATAAAAGTGTTCGAAACCCAGAATACGATTTATACAAGATCTTTTATGGTCGAGACCTTTTATGATTCATAACCGAAAATTCATAACAGAATAAAAGATTTCGCAGAATAGGGCCAAATAGTTCTGTCTACCCTCAGGATTTATGCTTATAAGTGCGTCTTGATCAATATCACTATTCTTTGTGAGTTCTTTTGTAAAAGACAATTTTCAATTTAAAAGTTATGACATGCGTCATTTCTAAATAAAATTCGCGGTTTCAAATCACTGGGCATGATTCAATTGAAGCCGATTTCCGCATAAACTTGTATATTAAAAAATTCTTACCACACAAGCCGAATAATGTGGTATTGAAAGTATTCTATATAGTTCGTAAACATAAGATCACCACAATCACTTTTATGGTACGTTAGGTAGTCATTATTAAATCTATCAATTTTCTTTAAATTTTATCATCAGCAAAAACAAGTCTACTACCTAGTAAGGTAATAGAAATGAAATGGTTTCACCTGAAATAACATGGTTTGGCGAAAAATATTCTAAAGAAGAAACACTTCGTCTTCGAAATTTCTTCTTCGCCGGAAGTCTTCCACAAACGACATGTAATAATGTTTTGCATGTAGCTTAAATTGGTGTATCTCATGATTTGGCACATTGTATCTATCTTTTAAAGAAGGATTGCTACTGCGTAACTTTTGAAGCAAATATATGTTTGGTAAATTGTAACTTTTTCGAGTGGATTGTATCTGCGTAACTTTATTTTCTGATTGTATCCAATAGATACAATTGTATCCGCTTTACCATCACTGTTTGGGAATGTGAGATTCGAATTGGATAGGTTGGAGGAACTCAAAAAGTAAACATTGCAATTGTGTAAGAAAGAGAAACGGAAGATGAAAAATACACTCATTGTTATATATCAGAGATGTGAATTTGTTACTAATATGTAGCAAATTGTCTACAGTCTGAGTTCTCCACACACAAACTAAAACTACTAAAGGTAAGATTAGACGGTATGCCAAGTGGTCATAAAATGCCAATTTCTGACAGTTCTCCTGTCTAAATATGGTCATACAATGTAATGGGCATATCTCATATGCTCTAATGACCTGAATGCCACATATGACCAGGCTGATTTTGACAGATAAAAATGCCCAAATAGCATAATTATGGTGTAATGGGACAATAGGTATGAATGCCAGCATATAGCCTTATAGGCCCACATGCTTTTATTTGAAATTTCGTTATGGCAGTAATGGCATTTTTGATGGAACAGGAATTATTTTGTTGTCATCGGTGTTTGAGTTCGTAGAATTGTGATTCATTTTCATTTTCGTTCTCTTTTTGATAATAAATACCAAATGCCTGACCATCAAGTCAAATATGACCATATTGGTAATATTGGTCATATAGTCTAACATACAGTTTTGATAATCCTGACATTTTGTTCATTTGACAGCTAATCTGGTCATTTACCTTTTGGCATTCATATGCATAATTGGCATACAGTCTAATCTTTGCGCTATGGATTTCGGACTTAATGTTTTTGATTCCAATCAAGTTTAGCTTGTAGTTTTTAACAGTTGTGTATATCTTAAAAAATATTATATTTAATTTGGCTGATTAATTTGATGAAATCGAAATTCCAAGGCCGTAAGTTCAGCACAAAAGATGAGATACCAACAATAGCGGACCGCTCACCATCTTCAGTGAACCATAACTAATTCGCCCAAACACTTTATGTGCCTACAGAATCTGAATAAAGTCTCAATTTAATATTAGAAATCAACCTCCTGTAAATTACCAAAGACGTGCCTTCCGAGGTTTTTCTCACTCCGACACGCAGATCATATAATGTTCCTTGAACAATTCGCGGCAATTCCTGGGTAGTTCATATTTCGTTACGTATCACTCTATCTCCATAGCCTTTAACGAAGTAATACAAATGGCGATATAATATGATAATCGATTAGTTTAACTATCCTCTAGTTCAATAAAACTCTATGACTGTCCTTTAAGTCAAGTTATATCTGCTACAATTTTTTGCGATCTACTTCTTTTTTCTGTAACAACTTTTGCATCACTGATTGTTTTATCTACCTATACTACGAGAGTACGAGCTGGGCGCTGCGCGCTGGGTCTATAGTCTAAAGCGAACTCGAACGTGCTCATTTGTAATAGGGTATGTTAAAGATAATTTCTAATAGGTAACGCAATGAAAACAAAATATGTCTTTAATAACAAATTTGTATTTGAGTTGTTTGGTGACGTTATGTGTGATGGGATGGCAAAATAAACGGAAGCTGAAATATGAAATAAATCACCAGAGTTTATACACGTCCGACACACTTAAGACTTAAGCCAAAGCAAAATTAAAAGTAAAAGTAGCAGATGAATATTCTACATTAGGAAATATAAAAATATATATGGGTACATCTGCAAGAATCAACTCAGTTTATGGTGCAAACACAATTTGTGTTGAGTATCTTAACAATGTGTACACGCAGAAGTATGGCGAAACGTGTCATATAAAACTAATTACATAGCTTGACCAGCAAAATATTACTAACATTCGTCTGTTCTTAAACGGTCGGTAAATTTCAATATTTGTTTTTACAAATGCGCTTAAAAGTCAAATTATAGCATCATCGTTAAAGCAAAAGCAAGATTGCTGAAACCTTCAACTCGCTGTCCTTTTGCCTCAGGTTGGGCCTACTCAATTTCTGTTAGAATCCGACATTTCTTTCATTTTCGGAATAAGTTCACCGAGTGCGAGTTCACACTGCAAGGCGAAACGTTCAAAAAGAATCTAACCCCCAGTTATGGGCAACTCTGAATCTAAATCAAATAGGGTATATCGCGATTTATCCCCAACCGTATGTATCTGCTGCATGCCTTTTAGCATTTCCAATTACACAAGTCCCAATTCTTATTTCAAAGCAAACTTGTTTTTGTTTTTGTTTATACACACTTTCAGACTGAGCGAAAATCTAGATGTTTCTCGAACTAACGAAAATAATTATGGAAACGACGATATCTAAGAAACTGGTAAATAAACTGATAAGATTATTTATACGACTAACATCCGTGCAAAAAGTGCACTTACAGGAAAATTATCGCTGAAAATATGCATTGAACGATAAAAGTAAGAAATTGCGTTAAGGGCCGGCGGCAGGTGGGGCTACTTAAAATGCATTACCATGTTTCCGGAAAACTATCAACAGCCACACTTATGATAAGAATGTGTATATGTACAACCTAAAATGCTATTTACAGCTGCTATTCACTTAAAATTATGCCAGATAGCTTTCTTACAATTCCCGATTGCTGGCTGCTTGCATACGAGTATCTGTTGATTTACCGACTCTGACTAAGGTGCATTTTTTTTTTTTATATTTATGACATTAGCTTTTTAGATGGTACAATTATTTTTTATCGTATCAATGTTATCATGCTCTGCGAATTATCAATTCTTAATCTAATACAAGTATTGGCTCGTAAATCACGTAGGTATCTACATTGTAGGTAGGTACCTACCTATAGTGCGAAGAAGCTGTTGTCTTCACTTCATGAATTAACTATCTTTTTGCCAAAATTTGCATAGGTGAGAATAAACTAAAATTATCTTATATAGGTACCTATAATTAGGCGGAAGAAAAGAGCTTTCACTGAATGAAACATAACGTATTCGCTTGATTTGTTATTAGGAAGATAGTGCAGAGATGCAATGATGTCTGCAATTTGTTTTTTGATGGGTGTGATAAAATGGCTAATGCAATAATAATAACCTCATAGAAGTAAAAAATTTAAAGAACCTAAGTTATTTAAATAAGTATTTGGTTGAATAGTAAGAAGCAAACATTTAAGATTTTAAATCAGAAGTGCCATCAAGCTGTATTTGTTCCAAATTTAGTGCGAAAGGCAGCTTCCTGTTTATACGTACTGCATTTACACCATCACACTAAACCGAACACAGAAGATTAGAGGGATTAGAGGAATTGTAGGTAGGTACGTAAATAGCCATCTGATTAAAGTGAAAGCATTAATCTTTTTTTAAGATTTTTTTCTCAAAACTTTTATTTATTTCTGCGACAAAATTATAGCAGGTAAAAGATACCTACACCTACATACTTACATAAAAATATCAATAAACAAATTATGGCTGATAAATTAATGTTATTGCTTTTTGACATTTGCAACATATTTATTTATGACTTAGACTTTCATTGCTTATTTCTATCAAGATCATAGGAACTCGCTTCATTAAAACGCAACAAATTCTTTGTAAAGGTTAAAATTTCAACTGATTCAGCACTCAACCGATTATGATTTTTTTGTTTTAATAAACTTACAACAGAAAATATAGTTTCCACATTTGCAGAGGCTGGCGCGGGCGCACATCGCACACCCACATTCATTTGAACAAAAACGAAAGAGAAGTATGCGAGGTGAAAGTGGATGTAATGTAACATGTAAGATGTCACCTATATTAATATTAAAGAGAACGACGTCTGTGTGTGCGCATAACTCGATAACGGATTCATATAGGCCCAAATAAGGACATATATATATTCATTTTGTCGTGGAAACAAAACTTCAATTGGATAAGATTAATAATTTTTTTAAGTCTTTGGATGTTTCGGTTGAAATTGAAAGTCGGCTCAGCTAAAACTTTGCTACGCCACCTCAATCCACCGAAACGGATCGCGTTTGATTTGATTGTGAAGAATCTCAAGTCAAATGTCATGCAAGCGACGATTTAGAGTGTAAAATTCAAAGGCAAACTTGGCTCCATAACACTTATAAAAGCTGGTAACACTGCATAGTTCATTATGCCAACTATTTAAAAAAAAATAATTTCCCCGACTTTCCCTGACCAGTTTTGAAGTTTTCCCTGACCAAACTTTGCAAATATAGCAAAAAACACAATGCATTAAGTTAAGTAAGCCACACAAAGTTTATTTTTTTGTTTGAAACAAATCACAATCAAGATTTGAGAGGGTCCGGAACCGAAAAAAATTGGCACAAACAATACTCTTCTGGTGATTCTAAGAAGAGATTTGAATGCAGAATCCTATCAAGAGGCACTCACACAAGTGTAATTTATGTATTTTACACAATTCAGCTGACAGCTGCCGTAGAGTATTTTTTTGGCATTTCACCAATGCTTTTATGGATTCAATCAGAAGCAGTTTTCTTGTTCCATTGGACTACAAAATGAGTGGATCCCCGAGTGAAACCAATGGAAAACGACATTAAATATCTCGCAAGTTAACAGAGATGACGTTTAAGGAACTGACATAAATAACAATTGACATTACAACGTTAAATTTATGTATATAACGCAGTTTTCGTTATTTTTGATTTGATTACAATAGCCCGAAGTGATCTGCATAGAACAAAGCCGTACAAATTTAAGAAAATGGGCGACTTTTTGGCACCGCTTTATATATTGAATTTTGGAGGTTAGAAAGTGGCGGCTTATCTCTTTTAATATTCGGCACTGTGGTCGTATGAGCCGGACCCCCTCTTGTATAACGCAACTTATATTGCTCTCCATTAAGGTCGATGTTGTATTTAATACCTTTAATCAATTTGGTGACGCAGCTCTGAAGCCATGCGTTGATTTTATTTTCTAACAGAAAACCTTCCTCGTTAGTATGGCGATTAAAAAAGTCGTACAGTTTAGCTTTGCCGTTTTTTTAAGGTGTGTCAATGCGTCTGTCAAGTCAATTTTAACATTTCCCTTAGCTTTAACGTCGTATACGATATTGACTAAATGGGCTTCTGGGAACTTGAGTCGCATTACAAGATCGAACTCGTCGGGTGAAGATATTTTCAATTTATCTGCTTCCTGAATGGATGGTTTTAGTAATAAAAAAAAAAATTCTTTATTCAATAAAGTCTCGTGGAATAATTGCTTGAAGAACACGTTATACAGACGAGTATACTCCTTCCGTTGAAGATCAATACTAATTTCTCCGCAAATAATTTGATACACCCTATCCATCTGAAAGAAATGTAATTTGTGAATTAATCTCACGATACGATAAGCTCAGGGCAAACATGCGGCAAGATTTAAAGCTGTTTAAAGAAATATGTCCCAAAACAAAAGAGACGCTACTGATGTTTTCCATTATAATTTACTCGTAACAATGTAATATTGGCATGTTAGGAAGCCGTTTGCAGAGTAATATATAAACAAGAATACAACATCTATTAGAAAGATGAAATTAAGACCTATTCACATGAGAGGGACCATCTACTTGAATCAGCAAATTATTTGAAAGTCTTGACAGTCCGTTCACGTGTTTTGCACGTGATACATTTGTGGTTGCAAATGCATGAATATATTATAAATAAACAAAAAAGGACCCGGTTAACTGCAGGGTGACGGGGTTCAAAAGTTTTTTTTTGTGGCAGTTCAAGAAGATCTAAAAGACCTATAAAATAAAAAAAACTTCGATATTCAACTTTCGCACTTTTATTCTACTAAACAAGAAAACAGCTGGAGGAAACAAATTTGAATCTTAACCTTTTGTGAATCATGTAATACAATAAAATGTATTGACGTATTGGACGATATTCACCCATATCCATCCACGATAAGTTATTGCTATACAATCAAATTCTAAAAAATGAAGGTCTTTCAAGATATATTACAAAGGAACATAGTCATAGTCAATGGACCTTGGTACATACAAAACGCTGATGTACATAGGGATCTCAATATTGAAATGGTTGAAAGAGAAGTTAAACAAGTTGCTTAAATGCAAGGAAGAAATTCCGTAATATTTTCCAACAAAAAGGTTCAGAAATTCGACAAGCGAAGGATTTTTCTTTTAAGATTTTTCTAATAATTCATAAATAAATTGCCGATTAGTCGAATGGTGAGGTGCCATCCCATTCGGTATGACAAAAGTCAGTGGCATCTAGAGGTGTTTTAGAAAGCACCCTGCTTATGGAAAAGGTCATCTATGCCAGCAAACTGGTACACACCAAACATTATCGCACTATATTCAATGAAAAGACTATTTTATAAGTGCGAAAACCTTAGCATTCATTAACTTTTTGCAGTGAAAAAATTGTATGGAAAATTAGATTTCACTTGAACTGCGTACCAGCCTTTAACAAGTCTCAATTGCAGTGGTATTTCGATTATGGGCTGGGGTAATTTCGAAAGCATTTTGTACTCGCTTGTGGAACGCGTTCTAATGTTGTGGATTGTGAATAAACTGAAAAAAAATCGCGTCATTATTTAAATTATTTCAAAACTTATTGCGCCGTACTAATCACAACTTTTAGTCTCGGCTTTAAATTTACGGCTCACAATTGCGAAATTTGTATGGAAAATATAGCCACTGTAAAATTTTAGTCGAAACTATAAATGTTTATTGGGGCCTTACCAATTGTCATAGACAAACCATACTATAGGACTGTTTTTTTAGCTTCGATTTTAGCCAAGTAAAGTGAAGTAGGATTTTCAGTACGAATTACAACACGCTCTACTTAACAATTCGAGAACCCACAGTAGTTGTTGAAATTGCGTGCTGAAAATCCTACTTCTCTTTGCTTTGCTGAGACCGAAGCTCATAAAATCACGCCTTATGTATGATTTGTCAATGGTTGTTGTCTTAATACGTTAAATTGGATTGCTTAATTAAAAGAGTAAAACGTGCAATTTTCAGTTTGTAAATAATGGGGACGTTCGGATTCCTAGATTAGTAAGTCTGACAGCTGACTGACTAGATGTATTTAATTTTTTATTGGCTCAGACTGGTCATGTGAGTAGGTTTGCAGTGTTGACGTTTATGGAGGGGAAGCCGACAAATCTAGTCAAGAAAATCCTGCCTACATACTCAGTTGATATTTAGAAGAGTCAAATTGAAAACAAAAAAGATTTGCCGCTGCTGAATTCGAAAATTTCGCAAAGATTTCACTGTCGAAATACCAGAAAACAACAGCAGCGGAAACCCCTTTAAACAATTCCTCAATCTAACATACCTAATCACTGTGAGTCCAACATTTTGTGGATCGTGGAATCCATTGGAATTAAATGTAAATTGTCAGAAATTTGAAGCATCATCGTCGTGTCTCTTTCATTCTATTGCGAAATTCAAAAGAGAGCCGGCTGCCTGGAAACAAGTTTAAAATATCCATTTGTAACGAAAAGTGCGACTATTTCATTTGGAATCATAAAAAAAAATTATTATTAGACGTGTCAAGTAAGATTTTGTTGTATTATTACCAATGTAAGTATATATCTGTTGTAAGCGAATTCGTTGTCACTAAATTTGGATATTTTTAGTGTATTTCTGCGTTCGTTTGTGACTCAAATTATTACTAAATGTCGGACGACAATTTGGAAGCTCTCGATAATGCGTCACTTCGCAAAAAGTGTTTGGAATATGGTCTGCCAAATGTGCCCATTACAGATACAAGTCGCAAATTACTAATACGCAGATTACGAGCTGCTATAACCGGTGAAACGGCGGACAAAAAAAAAAGTCGTCGCGAAACCATTCACGTTACCAAAATCCCATCACCTGTTGAAACAGTAAATGCTCAAGAAGAGGAAGCTCCCAAGCGGCCGCCCAGTCGCATCAACCGCCGCACAATTGCAGCGGCAAGTGTGACTTCCACCGTAGATGACACTACTTTGCCAACGGCAACGGGACCAGTCAACGATAGGAGGCGTTCTGTGCGCTCACAGCTGGACGCTCACAGCTATGACGCTCCAGTTGGAATTCCGGTGTCACAAAAGCGCAAATCCGCAATTGTTCTCGAGGAGGAGGAGGATGAGGACGACGACGAAGATGATGTGATTTTGTTAGAAGCAGCTGAGCGAAGCGAACGGCAAGCCAAGGAAATCGTAATACCAATATCCAGAAATCGACGCTCAGTTTCACTCTCAAAGACTGGCGTTGTGACCACATCATACAGTCAGGAATCGGTTACTACTCCATCAATTGTCAACGAAACCGAATCGGAGTCGGATAGTGATTTTGTTGCAAAGTACGCCAGTACATATGATTCCATCACACGCCCAGTGGCACAAACTCACAAACCCGAGGACACAACTTATGGACTCTCGAAGCGGGAAGTATTAGTAGAACCAGATCGTACCTCGACGTACCGCACAGTCACTGTGAATAGGACCTCTATCGAACCAGAGCCGTTATACAAGCCGTCACTACCTCAACCACGTTACAGCTCCCTTGGTTCGGGGTTTTCAACAAACACCTCTCAGTCATCAACTACCACTCGTCGTTTCACTACTGGAGGCTATGGTCCTCCCACTGATCTGCCATCGAAGTACACTAACGTTTATGGTGAAGAAGAAGACGATGAAAATGAGGCTGAGACCCCCTACCTCAGTGACTTTGCCAGGAAATTGGAACGCCTCAAGACGGAACCACTAGGAAAAGGAGTGGACTCTCCACGACACATTCCTATCCAACGCGACACTCAACGCTACCAGTCGTCTATCAGGGGTCGACGCAGCACCACTCAGCAGAGTTCCGTGGCCGATTCGTTCAGGGATTTCCTTTTTGCCTTGGACCGCAAGTACAAGCTCAAAAGAAATCTCGCGATTGTGTTTGCCGCCATTCTACTTCTTTTCATATACATCGTTTTTATTCAGTAAATAAATATGCACTCTCGCTCATGAGTCCGCTATTGTGTCTCATAGTGTTGGCTGTATTTACAGTGTCTTTTTTCCCTTAATTGAATTTATATCGCCCTTTTTACTTTGAATGTTAAATGTTATTAAACAAATAAAATGTAAATTTGCGGTTTTCTCATTTGAGTGCTTTTACTTTCCTGAAACGGATATGCGAAGATGTGCACTATCCACTGCATGTAATACAGCGATGACGTAAGTTTTTTGGGTCAAATAGCTTGGTCATGTCGATTTCTTAATAAAGTGTACCTATAATTATTATGAAAAAATAAAAAATTAAACTGATGCCAACAAGACAAAAGATTTACAAAGGGGACACCCGGGTTTGAACCGGGGACCTCTCGATCTGCAGTCGAATGCTCTACCACTGAGCTATATCCCCACTTATACTACTTCGTCGAATGAGGTATTATAAGAAATAAAAATTAAAAAGACTGTTGAAGTCCCACCATTAGTAATCACCCCTATCGAGGCGTAGTTTAAAGCGCTCGGCCAGTAAGCTAGATTAACATAAATGTTAGTTTTAAATTAGATTTAATCGTTTTTGTCTAGAGTATAAGTTTAAATAATGATAAAATAAAAATGAATTTAAAATGAAAAAACCCCTATCGAGGTATCGGTTGCGGTTCGGAAAAACTCCGATACGAAATTTAAATCCGATGGAAACTCTAATTGCGTTCGATGTATCCGTTTCGGAACAAAATAAATGAAGCATATATTTATAAACGCGTTCATTTCACATTAAAATGTTCCGCATCAATTAGTTGTCGCAGAGCTTCGGAAAAAATATGCCGTGAAGCTGTCAAAAGTAAGTGGTAACGCGGTTCCACGCAATGCGACAAGGTGCGCTTCATGTCATCGGAAAATATTTCCGAAAAATGTGTCGGAACGGATATCTGGAATGGAATTCCTCTGGACAAAATTCCGTTCCGAACGGATAGGAGTGAATAAACTTAATAATAGTGTGGTACAACCCTTTTTTATATGTAGGAATTTCGCTTGAATAATAAATGGAGTGCCTAAAATAATCGCGAAAACAACTGGCTTCATAACTCCGTACAATTTGAGGTTGTGTCATTTAAAATCATAGATTTTCTATACTATTCTGTTGTCCTATTCCACGGAAAGACATTTAAAACTTATACCGTACCGCTGCGTGCCCGCGAAAAACTGAATGGCTTAAACACGATATAGAAGAAAATCACTGTCTTGATTATTTGATGGACATTCACACAAATAATGTTCAGGAAAAGAGCAGCCATCCCATCCTGTACAGCACATAAAGTTTATTAACGCCATCCTCAACATGTGTAGACAAACCATACCGTGTGAATCGTCTATGCTCTACTGAACTGAATCCCATAAACTCACCGAATTGAATTTAGACTCAGGTTGGTCTTATCAGTTCGATAGAGAAATCTTGGTAAGGTCAAAAGCAGAGACAATACTGGGACCCCCAACTCCGGCCAATTTTCCGTTACTTTCCTACAATCTATATTACCATGGGGTTGCAAACTTTAGGTATTGTCTCTGGTCAAAAGGTGCATTAGAGGTGCATTTCTGTTGCGCTAGCTTTTACTCTGACTTCTCTTATTGTACTGTATCACTTTCATGTTGCCACAAGTAGAACATACTTATTTTCAAAAAATTATCTGGTCACTTTTATATATTTATTATCTGATGAATTGCATCAATTATTTTTTTGTTTTGATTAGGCATTGAAACATCAACCATCGCCATAGACTCTTTAAATTTTTTCAAATAGGTATATTTAATTATGTAAAACACAACATCTAAGAGTCACCCTATATGCCTATAGCTTTCCACTTTTGCAGTTGCTCACCCTGCTTTTTGGCATTTAACTGACAAGAGAAAAAAAAAAAACATTTTGTTTGCATAAAAACAGGAAAACATACACATTTGACCCTCTCTGGTCTCTGGCACTTTCTAACTTTCTTTTGCCATACTACGTATCTATTCATCTCCCTTCACTCCATGCAAATGTGACCAAAAAGCTCTCATATCATCTCTTTTCATGACTGGAGTACAGAGCAAGAGAAACAGATTCAAAAGAAATGGAAAATCGTCATCGTCGTTCGGTCGTTGTTCTTCTAATCTAACGTCAGTGGTGCAGTCAGTGTTCGGTGCAGGTGAATCTTTGTTTTTTTGAGTTCTGCTTTCCAAATGAAAATTTAATTGATTACCCTCAAAAGAAACAGATAAAATTCATTCCGTGAAATTGCCCAAAAGACTATAAAAACAGTTTTGCTAACAAAATCCCCGTACATTCCACTGAGCAATTGGTGAGTAAACCATGCAATAAATCTTGGATTTTCGTAGTTGTGGGCATTTTATATCCAAATTATAATTAATTGTACTAACGCCGAAAGTGGATTAACATGTTTTTTATTGTCTCTCTGTTGTACCATATTTCATTCTAATAACTTAAGAGATTTGTAAATAATGGTGTAAAGATCGGTAACCAATTGGTGAAAAAATGGGAATAAATAGTCGTAAAGCACAGCAAATGGAAATCGATACTTTACGACCCTGCTATTGTTTTTTTTTTTTGGTCTTGAGCTGGTTTTGATGTTGCATTTGCGTCTGGGTTCTGGTTTTGCTTGCATTGGAAGCTAATTTTCATCTGAACTCGTCATGGTGGCATAAGTAAATCATTATTTTGCATATGTAATTTTTATATTTACTTCCGGTTTTTGGATCTCGCATAGAAACATAGTTTGCATACGCCCAACACTCATGCCAACCGCAGGAATATTGATCGCCGACACTATGGGAAGCACAATATCGATTTTGTTGTGCAAAGGATATATGTACCTACATTACAAAAGTCGAATGAATCACCATTATAATCCGCAATCCGCATTGCTCTCTTTGTTTCGAAATGGGATGCGAGTTTGATTTCCATTCAACCACCCAACACATACGCGTAGTCTCCTCTATGGGCTATGGTAATTTTTCCAGCCTCGATGTGCCAAGCGTGACGGTTCAACATTCGATGAACAATAGTTGACGGTTGAAATTGTCATGGCAATTATTGTTACAGGTGCCCAAAAAGGTGAGCTCCGGAGTCCGGAACCTTCAATGGGTGACGACGTTCAATTAATAATGATTCAATTGGGAATCGTTTCTCGTCGTCACGTTATGTAAGACCAATCGAATTGGATAGCTACTAACACTCCAGTTCCAGCGGAGCGGAGAGCTATACCAAACATAATTCGTATTTGGTTATATGTACTCAGATTCATATTTTTCTATACAAATAAGGCAGCGCGTGCATATTTTGCTTGTAACCCAAATACCTATACCTCTCAGTTTACTTTGACCGCGTACAGTAGTGCAGAAAAGATTTAGCCTGCATTAAGGTTGGACAGTTTTCGATCATAGCTTGGTATACATTGATTTCTAACAATTGACTGTATGTTAACTAAAAAGTGGAAATGCCATTTCTTGTATTACAATTTAAGTGTGTAACATATTTCCTGCTGTTAGTCGTGGGAGAATAAAGCTGAAGGTAAATGGAAAGCTTAAATTTGTTCTTCAGTTTTTTTCTTGCAGAAATATTGTATACATGAAAAGATTAAGAGATTAGTTGCAAATCTGTTTGATTTGTAGGTATTATAAGTAGGTCTTCATATATTGTGTCCTATTTGAAAGTTTGTCTATAGGTCCATATCGATCCCTAACCCTAAATTGATTATAGGTAGGTGAGCAACAAAATGTTAATTTTACATGACACTTTGGGACTATTCCCTAACAATAATGCATTCGAACACACTCGTAAAATTTAGTCGAACTTCGTTCCCTTCTACCCAACTTTGGCGTGATGGAACGACGTTTGAATTATGTGTTCGAATGCATTACCGTTAGGGAACAAAGATATTTTTCGACAAATTTGGTACTCAATTATGTTTGGTCTTATGGATTTAAGCTTTGTTCCTAACAAATAAAGACTGTGTTTGACGTTTGCGATATATTTTGTTGTTGTTGCTGTGAAATAGGCTTGTCGTATCGCAACTGCTCATTGCTCAATAGCGTTTGTAATATTTTGAGCTGGTCGGTTCTCTGAAATCGAAAAAAGAAATTTATTCTTATCAATCGAACACAAAAAGCCACCTAGAGTTGACAGTTCATATATGTATGTGGATAACTTTTTAATTTTTGCATGACCAAAACTTTATCATTAGCTTTCGCCTTTTACTGTTTCTCTTTCTCCTTATTTTTCCTTTATCTTTTTCCTCAGCTAGTTCGACTGGTTGACGTTTCGTAATTAGTAGGTATCTGATGTTTCATAAGGTATGTTCCGTTACGATAATGCATTCGAACACATTAGTCAAATTTAGTCAAACTTCGTTCCCTTACGCAAAAGTTGGGTAGAAGAGAGCCAACAAGAGAGAAGAATACATTTCCCCTCCATAAAAAACCTGCAAATATTAGCCCAAGAAATGTCTTTGGGCCAGTTGGTTATTGGTTGGTTGTCAAATCGTTCAAAAGCTAATTTGTAACTGACTTTTTATTTGATTTAATTTATATTTTGTGCTTCAATAGCATTAAAAAAGATGTAAAAAGCAAAAGAATTAAATCTTTTAATATCTGCAATAAAAACAATTCAAATCTTGGTCTTAAATATAAATTTGTGTATTTTTTGTGGTTCAAAACAGTGACGCAAATCGACTTTTCTCCATTGTACTGAAAACTGAATAGAAATAGTACTGAAGCGTACGAAATAGTCCATAATTTATTTTGATTTGACAACAAAAATTCATATTCTTAAGCATGTTAAAAACCCACTGCATAAAGATGCATTTAAACGCGGCTTTAAAACAGGTAAAATGATTTTAGACCGTTTTTAACCTACGCAATATCAAATTTCACATATAATGGCATTGTTTTCGTCAATTGGAAATTGATTTGATTTGATCGGTGCCGATTGTATTAATTATTAATTTAGCCTTCAAAATGTCTCTTTTTTAGACGGAAATATTTCCAAAAATTCACGATATCGTAAACACTGGCGCAAGCAATCCATGATTCGCTATCGGCTGTTCTATCAGCTTTTAAATTTTTCTTTTTTTAGCCATCCATTGCTGCCGCCTGCGAACGAAGAATAATTAAAGTAATTAAATTGAGTGCAGCTTTAATTCAATTGGATAAACTGAGTTTATGTTCGGGTTTTATGACTGAATATTATGGACTTGGGTTAAATTATTGGAGTGAATAACATGGCCGTAAGTGAAATTAGTTCATATATGGTCGATTTATTTCAAAAATTAGGAATAGTACAAATAGCACTCAAAATTGAGAAGTGGTACTCGCGTACTGGGGAAAGTCAAATAGCACTGAAATCAGTGCAATAGTAAGCATTTTTTCAACCGTGGTTCAACGCGTTCCTTTTCTTTTAGGTTATATTGCATTTCGGTTACATATTGCCAAAATTGAACCAGAAAGTAAGGGAACAGACCTATGCGTCTAAACATAATTTTCGACGGCAGGCATGTGGAGTGTGGTTTATTGTCTTATTTAAATCATTATAACTTCGCTTACTCAGATAAAAAGTCGATAACCATGCCGTTGGCGACGACACCGAAGACTGATATTTGTTTTCGTCGCTTGTGTGACATTAGCATGTGGTACTACTACCAACATGCATCGACGAAAAATCTTGACATTGATCAACTGTTTGGGCAGTTATCAGTTAGAACTTATACGATGCGATTTACGCGTAGGTAATAATTAGTCAACCGTTACCAAACGATCTACCGAACCTAAGCTAAAACTGCCTTTTCTGTTTAAACATAGCTTCGTTCAATTTCAGATGATGTTTTTGACTCGTATGCACATTTACCAATGGTTATCAATTTTCGAAAACGTTCCGTGACATTGGTTACATTTTTTTCATGAGAAATGAGTCTATTTCCGAAGACTATTTCCGCAGTCTTGCTGAAGATTTTATGTCAAACGAATGATCGTTAGCGTCAATCGATGATGGTCATCAAAATGACTCCGTCACAAGATTTTCGTCTAAGCTGTTGCGACATAGATGGCAAGAAACTGGTTGCAAGCTTGTAGACATAAGCCGAAAACAACATCTCGACCATTTATCTCTTCACGAACACCTGATTGGTGACCTCACCTAACCTAACACTTAGTGACAGTTGCCTATGAACTATAGTGCCAGTGCCAGGGTTAATTGCCCCTCGTAACCACATACAAATAAAGCAAAACGCAATCGAAGTGACTTGGCCGCACGCAGCAACTGTACAATTACACCACAACGTACACTCCCGATGAAGTTTAACAACCGGTCTGTGTCAATTTCTTATTCCATCCACCTCTATTAAACTTGTTGGTTTTTACACGAAAAATGCTCCGAGATAGTGTTATTGTTATTGTCTCGCTATCGCAGCATGTACATTGTACACATTACACATATGAACGTGTATCTACGAATCGTTGCGTTTGGCTAATGGTTTGAACTTGCTCCAATTTCGTTGATTTGACTGAGTCGTAAAAAAGTACTTGCATTTTTTACTATTGGTCCAAAGTATTCTTATGAGCGTATGTGTAAGTGCAGACTAAATATCAATAAAAAGTAGACAGTGAGCATGTGGGATGAGCCAAATAACACAACGCAGTAGTGGCAGCAATTGCTACTTTGGGTACTACATATTATAAGGCCTATACGTTGTGAATAGTTTGTGTGCCAGTCGTTCGCAATGTCAGGCTGGTTGACCGCTACAGAAAAAAAAGTGCCGACTGTCAAGGTATTCTACAAATTTAGTATTTTTTAACGATATTTTGCAAGCATTGGCTCGCTAAGCATTATTATAGTGTTGTGATAGGCAACTGCGTTACAGTTTTAAGGTTTTTATGTGGAAATATCAGCACTTAAACTAATAAAAATAGTAAAATAATGTGGCAGGCTGTCAAAAAAAGTGCCAAATTGCAAGTGTCACCCTGGACGCTGATAGTTAGAGCTTAAACTCATTCATTCTTAATAGAGAGACAAAACTGGATAGTTGAATTTGAACATTGAATATATGAAGTACATTCCAGTAGTGGTAAACAGAGTCAGAATTTTGCATTGTAATGCAACTTTTAGTAGCTCCAAGGCAGCCTTAAACCCGATTATACCCGATTGCTTAGTAGTTGCTAGTTTTTTTCTTAATATTTAAAAAAATATTGTCGCTTCAGGTGGCTAACCAGAGTACTCGCATAGCATATCCTATCGTATTGTTCAATAGACATCAAGCAAAATAAAACATTCGCTGGAAAAGTATTAAGTGCGCTGCTTTATTGCTAAAAGTGCACCTGTCAAATATAACTCCCAGCCAACAGTTACTTGTTCTCTAATTTCTTTTGCTTCAAACAATTGCTTGTGTGCATTTTAATATTTCGGTTGTCAAGTCATGCTCTCCGTCTTCAGTCGAGGTCAATATACTCGACTTGGATTTCGCAGTCTCTACGTCACATTTTGCTGTGTGCCCACGAATTTTTCTTTGCGATATTACTACATAGCAGATAAAGCTCATGCAATACATATGTCAATAATGTCAATAAGTTAATATACAACTGCGGTTACTTCGAGACTCAAGGTCTTTATGTCCAGTAAGAAGAAACCCGAACAAATCGTACGATAATTCGACTTTGGCGCCTCAAAAGTTCCACGTACCAAACGATCCATATGACCTAGACAATGTAGCTTTTTTTAGGCTTTTTTTTTTTAAATGTGGTTGAGCTTTCAGAAAAAACAAATTAAAAAGAGACTTCGAGTTCGATGGCTTGGTGGTGTGATTGAAATACAACACACCGTCGTTTTGTTTTAATATTTTCTGTGAAATTATGAAATGAACATTAAAACAATAAAGATTACTTAGTACAGCGTCAATTTGAGATGTATATATACGTGGGTTGCTGTGGCTTCCGCCAGGTAATACTTTTTATGGACACAGCCAAATGGGATCTCTAAAGAGCTTGCTGAAATAGGTTCGAACGATGTTTTTTCTCAGCTCTTAAACTGGTTGCATCCGTCGGCATGCCTCGCACTCTCGCAGCACCGATATTGATGACTGAGGGTTCTTAAAGACCTGGACCTTCGGGCTGCTGCTCTTCTTCTTCTCCGCCTAATTCAAAAATCCAGTTGTCGTAAGTCGACTAGACCACTAGATTGGTCTCAACTAGATGAACTTTATTTTTTGCTCTAGGTCATTTTTTATGTTCGATATCGATATCATTTTCCGATTTCTGAGCGCTTTTGCAACTCTATATTTTTTCTTAGAATTGCCCGAGATTTACCACTACAACTGAGTTTGAGTTTGACAAAACTATTGGAGTTTGTTTACGTCATAACGCATTGCATCGGGTGGATCTATATTTTGTTAATTACTCATGGACAAATGTTTAGAAATCAATCTGTGCGCAAATTTCGCTTGTTTTAATACAAAACTAAGCCAGCGAATGGAAATCGCTTGAAAAAGTGTCGAAGGCTACACATATTCCACTGCGCCTGCCTAATCGCAATCATATCAACAAAAAAAAAGAGCAAGTAAAGTTTTTATGTTTGATTTGACACACGAAATCTGATATCTGAAGAAGCCCAAATGTGAAGCCAAAAGTGACGTGTTTGATGATCTCGTTCATAAATTCTAGCGAAAGGCTGCCTCCAGCCCGAAATATTGAAGTCAAGAACTGACCCACCGCGTTCCATTTATTAACTTATAATGTACATACTTTAAATGGGCATACTATGGTACATATTTGAAAAACTGTCAAAGAATATTTTTCAATTCTTTTGTGTAAACTTAAGTTGGCTTTTTAAAGTGCTAATAACTAATCATTCACTGAGCGCAAAACATTTTCCATCAAATGTGGCGTGATCAACAAAATGTGTCAACGCACGAGTCAAATCAAATTGAAAGCGTTCTCTCTCTCCCTTTGTGAAGCTTTTGACTATATCCACGCGATTACACAGAAACAGAATACAGACGAAGAGAAACAACTTGTTATTTGAATGCCTCAAAGAGAATAAGGAAAGCTTTATTCCGGGCTAACATCGAGATGACCGGTCTTTTTTTAAACAAAAAACTAAACTACATACCAGATGTATCACATTTAGCCCGGGGAGGGGGGGTGGTTGATTTCATTGGCGTCAATAGCACGGCTAGACTTTGCGTTTTCATTTCCGTAAACACGATTGGCTACAATTGGCGGGCCTGGCTCCCACACATGAAAATACATTACAATGTATATACGACACCTACTAATGTCATACATTGAGTTTTAAGATTTTGTTCAATAAACTGAAACACGTATGCAGACAGTTCAATCTTTCATATTTGCATTTTTAAATTATTCCGATTCCGATGCTTGTGATCATTTCGCATTTTCCGTAGTATTTACTGTTTTGTTTATATGAACATTCAGGGTCTGAGAATTTTATTTCTTTTGCGTTTGTTATCTTTATGACAATAACAACAACAGCATTAGTATGCAATTGAAAATTGTTGTTTTGAATGCAAACGCTCGCGATCTACGCTGCATTTATCTTGAGCAAGTGTTTATCGTGTTTATTTGAAGCGCATTAACCGCAGAGGGCCTGCCTCTCGCTCTCAATGTTCGTATTTTATGACGTCTCTCAGTTACGCGTATATAGGTGTTGAATGACTATACCTCCGCATCTCACAATTAATCCGGTTTGTCGATTATTTGTTCTCATTACTCAGATGTTAGGTAACTGGAGCCGATTAGGACGAACGAGCCTCTTTCGATTTCGGAGTGGCTTACCATGTGTATGTGTTTTTGTCGTTTGAAGGCCGAAAATATATGTCACGCGTTCCGTATATCGAATGTTAAAAACAAACTAGTAAGAATATATTTATGTACATTTGTGTTGGTGATAAAAAAAGAAAGAATTTATGACAATCGTGCGCAGTTGCTTTGATGATTCGCACGTCATTTCGGCTTAATCGGATCATGTGTACCCCCAAGTGGTTGCGAGTTTTAAAAGTTCGCAGTAAAATCCTTATCAAAGATCGGCGGAGAAGAGAAGTTCGCACTCGCTTCAGTTCTAGATAAAGAGCAGAAATTTAAATACTCTCACGCATTTTATCGATGTTTTTGTTTTTAGGGACGCGTTATCTGTATCGATATCGGATAGTTACGTGACATTTGTATTTTACACGCAGTTTGGTGATTGATTACTGAGATTACCTACTTTTCCACCTATCTGGGCCTCGAGGGCTAAAGATCGTACTAAATTATTTCAATCACTTTACTAGTGTCCGTTTTCCAGATCATTGAACGAACTTATGGCAAAAAATATTGTAGGTACCTAACTTTTGTAAATGTTTTGAAAGTACTAGGTACATTTGTGGAAGTTGTCGAGAAAATATTGTCGTTGGATTAGTTGAAACGTCACGTTTTTTGTGCGAACTCACCCAAGGAATATTAGGATGGGTTAGGTTAGGTTGAAGTGGCTGTCGGCTAGCCGACACACTTAGACCATTGTGAGGTCCCTTGTGATACCACATGAATCCTAAATTTAATTCTTCCTACTCGTTGAACCAATTGGAGCTTCTGAAGGAGATTACGAATGGCTGTGTTTTTTACATCGTTCAGATCATTATAGTAGAACGCTCCCAAATGGAGTGTGAGAGGGCCGGACAAGTATAGAGGAGATGGCGAATAGTTTCTTCCTCCTCCTCGTCAAGACAGCTTCTGCAAAAATCGTTTGCAAATACGCCAAGCCTTGTTGCATGCCTGCCTATGAGACAGTGTCCTGTGATCACATCTATTCTAGCACTGATATGCTTCCTATCAATGAAGATCAAGTATCTAGAACGTTTTAGATCCAGCTTTTGGCAAATAAGTTTTGTCGCTGGACATGTCGAGCCGGTTGTCAATCTAAATTTGTTCTTTTGATAGCATCCTGCTTTATTATGAGTTTACAAGTATCGATTGGAATTCCTAATGAAAAATTCGTACCAATGAATGCTGCGGACCAAAACAAGGGTTGTTGCGAGGAAAAAAAAATTGAGGAACATCGAGAAAAAAAGAGCACGGTGGCTGCAGAGAAGATAAAATGATTTCCCCAAGAAAACAATGTCCGAACAGAAGCCTGCAAAGACGACAATTGGAATACGCTAGTAATCTCACCGTCAGTGCTGAGGCTTTGGAAACAAAATATCAGCAGACAACATCGAAAATGGTATTAAAAACCAAACGGAAAGTTGCGCTTGTCAATCGCTGTTTCTTTGGCTTAAGAAGGCAATTATATGTTGCTGTCGTCGCTCGGGATGACAACGTCTCAGCTCGATGGTGATTCGGTAAACTGGTCCGCTATCGGAAAAACCGTTTATTTAGTATCTTCCATAGAGCACTTGCTATGCTTTCCACTGAAAATAGTTTTCGCTCCAATAACATTGAACGGCGCTTCGTTAGCTGCTGAGTACTGATTGCTTCCACTCCTTGCGAAAGGCTTCACACTAAATAGAGTCACGCTGAGTTTTACCAATTGAAGAAGAGTATTCTGCCGAATTTGTAACCATCAGTGATTTTTCCTAGAAGGTAGGTATGAGCACTCATTCCGTAACTCAATAATTGATATCGTTTCGACGATACAACATTTGCTTCACGTAATTCAATAAGTAGGCGCAGTGGCTTAGTGGTTAGTGTGTTGGACTACTAAGCGAGGGGTCCCAGGTTCGAATCCCGCAAAAACCCAAATTCCAACTTAGGGTTTTTTCCACTGCGCCACCTCTCGCGCTTCTCAATTAGCCGTTTGGAATCGGCATAAAATTGTAGATCCCTTCCATTCGTTCCAAAAATGAAACTCTCACAAAACGAATGGTTGTGAGAAGCTAGGCCGTGGGTCCCTACGGGACCTCTTGCGCCAACTAATTAATATAATTAATTAAATTCAATAATCGACAGATTATTGCTATCGTCCAGAAGATAGCGTTTGCGCAATAGCTAAAGAGGTGTCGTTTTGCATTGATTCGTGTATTTTGCCAACAATTGACATTTTCTCATGAATGTTTTGTAATTTATTTAATGATTTCAAATACATAAAATATGTAATATATTCCTTATTCCAAAATATCGACTTTGTTTCTTAGAAATGAGAAAATTTGTTGGTAATTTGATTGGAAACAATAAAACCGAAATGGTTTAACAAATGTCACTAATGACAATAGCTGTGACGTCTTGTGCTTATTCCAACTACAGTTTGTAAGCTTCTGAGAGAAACCGAAAGTTCTCAAACTTTGTATATATTGCATAAAATAAAACGATGGACGACATACGATGGTAGTAGAGTTACGTGAAGCAAATTAATGAATCGTTGACTACTATCGCGCGGACGATTATCGTTCTCATAGTTACGGGATGTGTGCCGTAAGAGCTAGTGTGGAAATAATTATGCGAAAAAGAGTGTCAAATGTCATTTTGCCGCTGGCGCTATCGTTCTAGCGCGGGCGTTCCTTCATCTGGGATATTTGGTGCTAGACGTCTAGCGGGCAATGGAACCCGGCCATTATAAAAGCAATATCTGAATTGCTATTTTAATTACATTATTATCAATTTTATCGCAATTACCCTTGCTCGGTTTCGTATTAATTTGTATTTTATAAACGTTTAAACGATTTCCTTTGACAGGTCGTTTTTTTTCTCAATGCAGCGGGTAGTTTTGCGCTAGATTGAGAAATTTCCCTGTGCTAGACGTCTAGCGCAAATGGTGAAATGTCATTTTTTTTATATGGAGTTTGACATGCTGCTAGTCATCTAGGGGGAACGGGAACGCGGCCAAAGCCTTGAGCCATTTTTCGTAATGAATAAAGTTTTTATTTGAGACGTTTTTTTTTTTTAACAAAAATATCCAAATATTGTCAAAAAGCCCCCTCAAATCTGAATCTATGTGCAGACGTTTGCTTATGGGTTCTTCTCTATGAAACTCGAAAAACGTCCAATCCCAAAAAGGCAAACAACATAAATTGCCCAAAGGCATTCCACACGAAATAACGCCTTGTGTACACTTTCCAATATAATATTCCGTGTACTGTTAACTTATGTCACCAATTAGGTTGCTCGCACATTTCGTAAGCACACGCTGGCAAGACACCGATAGTAAACAGATAACGGGTATTGTTTTATTGTTTTACTGATACAAGATACCGAATGCAGAAAGAACATACACCTGATAAGTGCACACACAACTGCGCTATCAATTATAAATAACCAATCGACTCTGAAAAATATTCTTGTTCTTGTTGTTCCTATCGAACATACTATATATTTCCATCACTGGAGTCGGGGGTTTTAAACAAAGTCAATCAGTAACCATTTGGGAAATTTCTTCTCGCAAAAACTCTGACATTTCATCAGTAAAAAATTTTTTGTTGCGCCTAAAATCGTTCTCTTTTCGTTTGGAAGAAATATAAAATTCGAAATTTCATACAAATTGCCGTGGATTCGAAAATCAGTAAGTGGCCATTACCGTTAGTTTACACAAACCGCAGCAAGTAAAAAATCGCTTAATGGTATATGGTGGCATCGGAATTATAGTCAAGTTATTGAGACATTCAAGTGATTCACATCAGATTGACTTCAATGTAAGCCATTTTTCGTCAACGTGCCAATTCAGGGTTATTTGATCACACGGTTGATTTATACTTTTCAATTTTACTGCAAGGCTCACTTGGAATAGTACAGCATCTGAGTTGGAAGCGCTTTCAATCCAAACAGACTGTATGTCATTGCATCGCCGCCTCTGTGTTCCAACTGCACACTGGGACGCCATTAATTATGCCGATTCCATTTTAAGAACAACAAAAATGAGGACGCCAACTGTTTTGAAAGCTCAGCACTATAGTGAAGCTGAACTCGTCGGCCGGCATTCATTTCCAGCATGAAACTGTGTGAGTGTGCTGCGTTGAATGGCAATTGGAGAACCTTATCTTGTCCCGAGATAAGACCGAATGGCCTATTCCAGTGGAATTTTATTTCTCGTCTAAGAAAGATATTTTTGGTGCGATAATACGTGAACTAAGGTCATTCTTTTTGTCTCTGTAAATAAAATTAGCTTCTAATATAGTACTCATATAATATTAAAAAAAAAAAAAAAGACAACACTAACCAATTAATTGTTTCTTTTAATACACGGTGGTGGATTTTGTTTTTCTCAGTACACTCATGTTATCTAATTAAGTGATTTTTACTTTCGAAAAAGGTGAATTGTGGTACTATTTGTGGAAATGTGTGTTTCTGTTTTTTTAAATTATATTTATTTGTTATTTTGTTATATCATGTGGTCTCGAGTTCTTTTCTTTGTTTTTCGGTGGTATTTTTGAGATATTTGTTTGACATAATAGTTGAAAAGGGCAAAATTCCCTGTAGTGGGACAATGCAATTGATTTTAATGAATTAATGTAAGACGCGTGCAACGTCCCCTTCCCGGCTGAGATATGTTTTAGTAGCGGAAGTTGTGAGTGTGCGTGGGGTGGAATTTAATTCAGCGATTTTCGACGGGTGCATTCATTTGTTAAACAAATATGTACTCGCAATGTCGTTGATGGTATGATTTAGCACTCATGTTGTGGGTTCAAGGTATTTATTTTCTCACATTTTCATCTGTCATGCTTAGTTGAAGGGTCTTCCAACGCGAATAGTATTTGCGACTAGGATGAATTAGAAATACATTCATTGACTGTCAATTTGATCATACTTTTCAGCAGCAGGATCTTTTTGAGCGTAGAAAATAGGCTTTATAACCTCAAACCTCTTTCTGAGCCCCTTTCGGTCAAAAAACGGAGTGTGAGAGGGTTGCAACCTGCAACCTTTAATGCTTGTTATTTATTTTATTTAGTATTTTTTCTGCCGATACCCAAAATAAAATCCTTTGGAAAATATGTATTTTTTTCTCAGCCTTCCTTTTAATAGTTTTTTTTTTTTAATTGAAGTAGTAAACCGTGATCTTACGGAATATTTATACTCATTTCATTTCATTTCAAAAGTAGTGTAAAATATTTTTTGTTTATTTTTTAAGACTTCAATCAACGGTTGTCAAGTTGAGTACATTTGCTTGCAAAATTTAACATTTACCGGACTTAGTTAGCTCATAGTACTCCAGACATCTGACATCTGGACCCTTTTCGACTGTGTACACACGTCCTCATAACCTTTTTTACGCTTGCAGTCACACTCTATACACAGTGCCCCTTAGAAATAACAACAGAGATGAACTGGGTTGAAAGGGTTAATAACTCCACAAAATTATTTTGGGCGGTGAAAAGAAGCGGACTTTTTCTGTAGGTGCCTTGTATCTTACGAATAGTTTTAGTTTTGGGATTGAGTAATTTTTCAACACTGTGGCTATGTGCAAAGAATCGTTTTTGAATTGCGAGTGAATAGCTTCAACAATTTCATGAACAAAATGACCAATTTTATACACATCTCCCTCTCAGCTTCCTTTCAGCAGATTACCTACACTTTTCGTTACAGACTCAATAGTTTACTCCTAAGCTCCAACGTGCCTGACGAAGTTTCACTTCAAAAATAAAATGAAAACATATGTAGAGTTATAAATATTGGGGATTTTCGAAATAAAAACTGATCACTTTTCTTTCTTCAAGTTTTGTTTTATTTTCACTCAACCTTCTCGACTTACGTCTTTCTTTCTTCTCCCTCTTCCGGAAAAAAACCCTCTCTCTTACAAAAATGTTGTCTCTTCTCTTGTGAAGTTGTTGCTGCTGTTAGTTATTAAATCAATCAACGGCCTACAGAGGGCGCATAAATCAACAGAAAAATTCGTCTTATTTAGAATTTAAATATTAAACGTTATGATATAATAATTATGTTACATAGCCTATAGCCTTGTCTTGAACCGAGCTGCAGTTTCCTCCTCTGTAGTATTGGGCCTCTTTTCTAAGAACTATCCACTTTTCCAAAACGGTGAAAAACGGTTCTATTCTGATGAACAAAGGCTTAAGAAAGATCAAAACCAACCTCTTTTTTTCTGACATTTCCATACAAGTTATCGATAACATAGAAAAAAAAAGGTTTGGCTACATTTTTCCTTGAGACTTCAACTTTTGTTTTTATCGAGGTTTATCATTAAGTTTTTATAGGGTTTTTATTGCGAGTAATAGAATTTTAATTTTATGCAAAACAACGGTGTGACGCATAACTTTAATTTTTGTGTGTTTTTAAGGACTATTAATTCTAATATTCTCGGTTTCGACATTTCATTAACATGTTTTTAGTCGCAGATACCCGCGATTCAGTTTCCCTTAAAAATAAAAGTTAAATTCGATCGAATTTTTCATTTGTGGGCTTGTGGATCGCGACTGTATTTTGTGGATTGTGAATGAAGAGTGACAGTTCACGGCAAGAATTATCTAATCGCGGGAAAATTGCTTTAATGTAAATTCCGCTATTGAAATCAATTGAGGCTGAGGTCTTCTTAGACTAGAAATCAAATAACAATTTTCAATTTATAAATGCAGTTAAATTGATTTGTTCGTAGTTCGCCTATGTGATTAGTCTTTTAAAGAAAACCAGATCAAATGTCTGCCTCGGATTTTTCTTTCCTTTCTTTTGACGTTGGCTATTTGAAAGGAAATGTTGCTATCAGGCACAGACTAAATATGGGCTTGTGTATCTATGTCCTTAAATCATATATTTAGTATCAGAAAGAATGTAATTAGTTGTAAATTTAGCTAATGTTGGCTAAACTAACATGGTAGAGCCGTCATACTTGACGGCTGTTTACAGTTTTTCCAAGTGAAGTAATACATGACGTATATACGTATTATCGTACACACTTTTGGCCGTAATATTTATCATGAGAGAGAGCTTACCAACTCCAAGGTGCCACCTACAGCTATTGTAAATTTCCCTACTAAATTTTGTACATACCAAAATATATATCTGTAGATCAAACTAAAAATATCTACCACCTAAAAAAAAAAAAGTTCTTGAGACGCACACACAATAAAATGTAAATTAACAACAACACTGAACTCAAACCACACACACCACATGCTAACAATTGTACAAAAACTGACAGCAAAAAAACAAACGTAAATCTATACGAGTTCCAATTTATATACAGATATGCCGCTATTTGCCAAGAAGTCCAGTAAACCTACGGCTGACACAATCACAAACCACGATAACAATAACAAACTGACAGCAGTTCCTGCAAATGCACCCAGACCAGATTCCAATGTCACGAAACCACAACTGGTATTCCACTGTCAACTGGCGCACGGAAGCCCCACTGGACTGATAACAGGATTCGCCAGCGTCAGAGAGCTTTATAAAAAAATCGCCGAATGCTATGACATTCCGTTCGACGATATTCTATTTTGTACATTGAATTCCCATAAAGTCGATATGACGAAACTTTTAGGCGGACAGATCGGTCTCGATGATTTCATCTTTGCGCACCGCAAGGGCAGGCCGAAGGAAATCGAAATTGTCAAATCGGAAGATGCCCTCGGCCTGACAATTACTGACAACGGCGCTGGTTATGCGTTTATAAAGCGAATCAAGGAGGAGAGTGTCATCGATCGTATCCAGCACATTGCCATTGGGGATCACATAGAAAAGCTAAACGGTGTAGAGATGGTGGGCAAACGCCACTACGAGGTTGCTAGGCTGTTGAAGGAAATCCCCACCGGTGCCACATTTACCATTCGACTGGTCGAACCAATGAAGAGTGGATTCCAGGGCATAGGTCCCAGATCACAGCCCAAAGCGCCGGGCAAAGGATACGGCAGTGGTAAGGAGACGTTACGCTTCAAAGCGAACGGCAATGTAGAGATCGAGGAGAAGTTTGACGACTCCACGCAATGTGGCATCGAAGCTATCAACAATTTGCTGGAATCCTTTATGGGGATCAATGACGCGGAACTGGCCACACAAATCTGGGATCTCGGTGCGAATAAAACAAACTCAATGGACTTTGCGGAGGCGATCGACAACTCGGATCTGGAGTCGTTTGGGTTTACGGATGACTTTATTATTGAACTCTGGGGTGCTATAACAGATGCTAGACGCAGGAAATCGAAAAACTGAAAGCGCGAGTAAATCTTGATCTGTTTTTTTTTTCTTTGAATTTACAAAGCAAATGGTTGTATTTGAGTTATTAAATTATGCAAAGTTTCACAAATCGACATAAGTATACTTGATTTTTGTTTACTATTATTATTATTATTATTATTATTATTATTTTGTAAAAAAAAGAACATACATATACTTATGAAGAAGAGAAAAAAATATATCAGTGCATTTACATTATTATTTCATTTTGTTGATCTTTATTTAGCAATGACACCTCTTTGGTGGAACTGGTTTGTTTGTTTTGATTGGGTTGCGTGGTTCTAGGTGATCCAAAGCAGGTCCACTGTACTGGTGGGTCCCACGATCCGCTTTTCAATCAACTCCTAAAGTGTATTATTCGATACCGGAAGTATGTATATTGGCGAAGTATTTTGAGGTAAAAGCCTAGTGCGGACCTGTTCCAGAACAAAAATGTTCGGGTCGTCTCCTGGACAGCGAAACGTCTGCGAAAAGGCAGCGTAAAATAATTTGTGGAGGGTTCCATCAGCTGCTACACAAGTAGCAGTGTTACCAGCACTGGCTGTTTATATCGGATTTGGATACTCGAACTTTTCGCTGGCTCCTGAAAGTTGTCATTTGGGAATGATCCTAATTTTGGGCTATTTGCCTTAAAGTTTGGCGAGTCTTAGGCTCCTTAGGTATTAATAAAATAAAAATCATGATTCACTTGCGTACGTAATCTGTCGTATAACTTACGTTTTTTACAGTTAATTTTAAATGAGCCATTTTCATACAGTTTTTGAACAGGCTCTCATAGTGTGTGGTTTTTTTTTTTTAATTTTATCTTGTCGTCTTTAAAAACAATTTAATTAGAATTAGTGTGCCTATGAATTACACAAAAATGCGCATTTTTGAGTTTGGGTATTTTTGGCTCCAACATTTTTCAATTTGGCACCATACATCTTATATAAAAGCTGGCATTTAATGTCCCGGACAAGAAACGTGTGCGAAAAGAGAGGGGCGAATTGTACCAAGCAATCTACTACAGCTGCGTACTGCAAACGAAAAGTAGAGAAACATTTTTTCGTTCCTGATTTCGTTGTTGTGTATGGGATTTTTCGTTCCGGAACAGCTTCGGACTAAGCTTAATAAGGAGTCAGTATATACCTACGAGTACTTGTAGCACTGGCAGACTCTCGGTGTTCAAAAAAATTAATTAAATTCAGCAATATTATTGTAGAGATGACTTCTTTATAGAAAGAATTCTAGAAATGTCTCTCTCTTTTTTTAGATTAAACGTGCAGACATTTCTTATAGATATCGTATCGTATGGCCAGGATTTTTTTACGCAACACCAGTGAGCGTTTTAATTCTAGCGATGTCAGTTTTGAGTAAGATATCGATATTGATTGCCCAACATTCGTCACTGTCAGGGAACAGTTTAATTAATTCTGCATTTAAACCAACACACATTCCTAACACGGAAGATTAAATTGATGCCCAATACTAAATATCCGTCTGACTAAAAGGGACAGATTTACCTAACACGCATTCATACGTGACACGTATTTTGGTCAGGCATCTTGTTTACGTGGCAGGAATTATAGGAAAACTCCGCATGTTGATATTTTTACAACGATGGCTAAGGAAATTCCGCGTTCCAGACGTGATGAACGAGCAATTATTTATTTATTTCGTAGAACTTATTGATGAATTGTTGGTTTAATTTACTGGCACTATAATTGCCACTCTCATTTCACATGTTTTAAACCAGAAATAGAAATATTTTCAAGTGATTGTAGGAATTGTTGGTCGCAGGAACCTGTGTTTATTTCCGCTTTAAGAATTTTTAATGTGGTACTCGATTGGGTTTCTTCAGATTCGCTCTCAGATTTCGGTTTTCGTGTATATTAATCGAACATTAAAAAGTTACTTTTTTGTTTTTGTATATTCAATCCAATATGCATAGAAAGGATGAACTGTCAAACGAAATTGTATGTTTCTTTTTAAGTTCAGCACATCATAGTTCTGATTTCTTATTTCTTTTTTTTTTCTGTTTTCGTTGTAAAATTTGAAAGGTTTCCAACAATTGCATTTTCGATGGCGGCAAGTTGTCAATTTTTACTCTGACGTGTGAGACGTTGTAAAAAAAGACTTAATAAAACTGAATACCTCAAAACATCCCGTGGCTATGATAATACGAATGGAATATTCATGAATGAATCTTGAGGCTTTTTTTAAAACAAGATCACACGTCTAGCTACCAACTTCTAAAATTTATTTCCTGACCAATGGTGGCCACTAGCCAAAACTTTCTTTTTTTTTGTCAACAATTCCAGTGGGCTATGTTCAAAAATAAACGTTTGTTTTTTTCCAATACCTAATACCTACCAATATTTTTTTTTTCTCGGAAGTGACAAGAACAAAATGAATTTGAGGTGTATTATGTATTTTATATACACGCATATATACATGATGAATTAGGTATTGGGTAAATTGCACCTTTTCTTTCCTGGCAATGATTTTCTTTCGAATTTACTCCATACTGCACAAATCCGTTGCCCCCTTTCTGGTTTTAGAAAAGCGTAGTTTGCGTATACGCATGTTATGGTCGGACAAAACAAGAGTACATCCTGAAAAGATGATGATAATGATTGTTCTTTATGAGGCGCTTTACATTGAAGTGAAACTGAACCTCAAGTACTGCTAACTTCAGCGCCACCTTTTTTTTGTGATTGGAAAATAAGCTGTGTGAACAATTGTTTCAATCTGCCGATGACGTCTAATAGACACAAATCGCTAGCGAAGTTTTTTGTCAAAATAACATAGAAAGTCAGCATTTAACAAAATAGCTGCGTAAAAAGTAAGTATTAAATAAGACAGCACTATAGTAGCAAACTTAGTACGTCATAAAGTTCAGAATATTCATTTTTTCCTTAATTTTGATTTTAATGATTGATTTTTTTCGTTAAATCCTAAGTACCGTTTTCGAAAAAAAATGGTCATTTTTTAACAAAAAAAAAACCCAAAAAAGGTTATGAACACGCCTTGTAAAGGGTTTTCCAATAAGAGGTGTTATTTTGGTGTTCAATGCCATTTTTTGAGATAAATGATCGGACGTTTATTTCATAATAAAGAGGAAGGTATGCCGTTAATAATGAAAAACAATATCAGCCAAATGGCCACCACGAGCACGCATACAGGACCATATCCTTTTCATGAAATTTTCCATAACCAAATCGCAAAGTGGCTGCCCTATGTTCTCGATAGCCTCCCGAATTTTATCTTTGAGGTCTTGAATCGACGCAGGGCTGTTGGCGTAGACCTTAGACGTGGCCCCAAAAGAAGAAGTCGCAAGGTGTTAAATCACAAGATCTCGGTGACCAATTGTGATCACCTCTTAGATAGATAACACGGTCCGGAAACTTTTCCCGTAAAAGATCAATGCTTCCGTTGCTTGTGTGGCACGTAGCGCCGTCTTGTTGAAAGTTAACGTTGTCCAGATCAATAGCATCCAATTCCGACCATAAAATACGGTGTTATGACGTTTGTGGAATGCCCAATTCCAAAGAACAACGAGGAATGGACAAACCTGGGTTTTCTGCAACACTTTGGGCTACAGCAGCAATATTCTCAGTTGTTCTTGAGTGACGTGCACGAGTTTTATTCTTCACATCACTAACTTGTCCCAACAGCTCGAATTTTTCCACCAATTGCGGTCCGACAAGGTGCTTCACGACGATCAAAAAATGCTTATGTTTTGCGAACTGTGACTGCAAGATTTTCACCATTTTTGTAGTGAATTTTAATAATTTCAATGCATTGTTGAAGCGTGTATCGTTCCATTTTTAGCAATGGCGTAGTTTCTGCTTGTCAAATGTCAAAGAATAAAAGCTTCAAAAGTGACAGCTAACGAAATAGCGGGTCATTCACCTCTTATTGGAAAACCCTTTATTGTGATTTCTTAAGATCGCTACAGTCGTTTTTTGAGAAAGTTGAATTTACCTAATAGTGGAAATTCCCACCGTTATTATTGGGGCTAACATGGAAATTAAAATCCTGTTCCGAAAGGTTAGAACCCTGAAGTAAGTTTAAGCCTTTCTTTGATACATCCCGTCAGACGTTCCTCTATCAGCGTAATATCCGAATTGATTCATTTATTAACTTGAAAATTCTGATCCACAACAATACAACATACTATACCTATGCGTAAGTACGACAAAGTTGAAAATGCCAAGTAAGTAGAAAAAAAACGTCCATCTTGTATTGCTATTACAGAATTGTTAAGTTTTCCAACGTAAACTTATTCAACTGTGCGATGAAAGTGAATTAATCAATGGGCAATTTTTTCCACAGTCGCCTACACTAAATACATACATATGCTACATGCCCCCACGTTTGCACTTTTCTTATGAAAGCATCCAAAGGTTGAAGTCCACGATGTGACATCATACGGCCATAAAGAAAAATTCAATTTACGTCATTTTCTTGGCAAATAAAGTTGTAAATTTCCAAACGCATTTTTCACAATAAAAACTCAATACATCTGAATCACAGAGTTCTTTCTATCTTCAATGACAGTGTGATCACATTAGAGTTCAAAATTGGAAAACCAATGGGAAAGTGTGACTTACGCTCGTGGGAATATTAGCAATGAACATATCATTTTATTAGGGTAATCAAGAATCGGTGATATTGTACTTGTGCGGCACACCGATTGTATTATTTATTTTACCATTAATGACGGACACCGCCACATTTTAATTATGTACGCATACATATTTCCATAAGACTATAAAAGCGCTTTATTTATCGGACGTAGAATAAAGCTTTGTTGTGCTGACACATCTGCTGTGTAAATATATCGGTACTTAATAATCGCCTTTGTGTTCTACTCTTAAAATTACACTAAAGGTGAATAAAAATGCATATCAGCGTGTGATGCACTTACGTAATTGGCACGTTCCACCATTTATAAAACTGCGACAGAGAATTTTGTTTTTAATCGTGAATCAAGGGGCTTCCCGGTCGTTACTACCTATACATGGGGATTATTACTAGCTTATTTAAAACCCTAAACGAAACTGTATTACTGAGAGTGTTGTTAGGGCAGACCAATTGGCATTTCGAAGTTGCTAACAAAGGTTTCAATTCAAAGTAACCATCGCGGTTCTGGGTATCATGACGAGGCAATGGGTTAATCGTCAGGCGCATGTGCTTATCTTGTGGATGAATCATTAAATTCATTATTTCAGGTTGATGAAGTTCGAACACGACTGAGCAAAGAATGTTATGTGATTGCTTTAATGTTTAGGTAATTTAGTCCAGAGGCATAAGTTATAGCCAAACGTAAAATGCAACCGAAAAAGTTGGAACAGTATGAAAATGAATTTGTTAAAGTTTAGGCGGTCATAGTAAAAAATCTGTCAGAAAAATGTTTCCCTACGAAAGCAATTACAAGAAATCAACAACTTGGGTTCCACCAGAAAAAAATTCATGATAGATGGAACAGTAAAGAAATGAAATATTTCCGCGGAATGATTTTTTTTTTGGAAATGACTGAGACTGAGTTGATCGGAAAAAGAAAATGTAAATATCATTTGCCTAGTTTTTTTGATAAACTAACTTTATAATTGATAAGCAACATTTTAAGACCAAGATTGGGTTCAACAAAACCAAGATTGGGTCAAAAAAAGCATATGAAATTTTTTACGGTTTCGTTTTACGTAGGCTATAACTGGGGCCTAAAGGCAAATGGGCAGTGCAGCTTTTTTTTTAAACCATATGAAACTCCTATCTGTGAAGGTAGTTTGCTTTAAAACTGAAGTTTACAACCGCATCCTGTCGGAAAAAACTTACTTATTTAGAGGTATAGCTGCAATTGGGGATACATCCCTCTGTCATGGAGACAGTTGAATGTGATCTGATCAACCTGATTCCAAAAGTAGGTACGCAGAGAAATAAACTTGGGCTACAAGTACTTCTGTTATTGTACTATTGGCCCTGGCAATTCATGGTAAATGTGTGTAACCTTAATAGATACCCTGTAACATAACGCGGCAAGTACTTGTAGTATATAAAATAGATATGTTAAACACTTTTCAAGATTCATTCATTCAATGGATCCCGATGTTTCTCAAAACTTGTAACGTAACTCGTGATATTACATCTGAAGTTACTTTCCATTTTCTTAGGAACGCGCTCCACATTTCTACGGAATTTTTATCGTCTTCAAATCATTTTCAGTCCTGTTCTGCTGACGGGAGTTACAGAACAAGATTTAACAGCGAACCCTACGAGCTATACAGCGATATTGACCTAGTTATAGAAAAAAAATTACTGTGCACTTGTCATTTGAGATGACTTGCAAATGAATAAGTGGACACAAACCTTCCGGTCCACAGAGTTCTTGATTCCAACTGGGAGGGAAACATTAAAGGTGCAATACTTCGCCCAAGGCGGCGTGCACAGATGAAAGCAGACCTTTAACGACTTTTCTGCTGCAGCCAGATAGTCAACGATCGCGTCAACTGGCGTATTTTTTGAGGCCCAGGATCATCATAGAAGTAAGTCTTGCATTAGTTCCCTTTGATAACTCGAGTTGAGCTGTGTATATCCTTCAACAAGCACTACGCTATTGGCTTTTCTGCTTTGTACATAAACCTTAAAGTGTAGTACACTCACAGGTGTGCCGGTACCTAATATACACAATATATTTTCTTTAACAAATTTCATACATTCGTTTCCATGTAAATTCGCGAAGTGTAGGCAACGCGTAAAACTATTGATTGCTGCTACGCCAAGCACACTCATATCTTCCAATGTGTGTGCACAGCTGATAAATGCTAACCCCGTTCCCAGTAGTTTTGTCCGACTTTTTCTGATTTTGCGTCACAAAAAGCTCGCTCCAAACAAAGTTGCAAAACCCCCAGAAGCTTTTTGCACCGTGCTTTCGCACAAATGTCATTGATCGTGTAAATACTGTTCCGCTACCGTTCCAAGCACACAATTCGCATGAAATGTGCCTTCCCTGCTCTTCATCCCACCAACTGACTGTTCAACAATCCGGATCCATTGATGTAAATGCTTCAGCAGCAGTACCAGCCGCAGTACTGGGTTCGTATTCATATCAGAGCATACAAGATACAACCCTCTAAACATCAAAGGCGGGTGGTGGACGCCCGGCCGTTTCTGTCACACCGCTGTGTCCGGCGTTTGCGTCTACAAATGATTTTTTTTTTTTTGTATACCACGTCCACCACCGTCTACCGACTGACTTTTTGCGTTTTCTCGAACTTTTCTTTGCTCAGTATTTAGCTATATCTCGTCGGGCAAATCGTTCAGTCTGAGATCCGCACTTGTCGGAGTTGTTTCGACGAGTACAGTCAAACTATCTTATAAGTCGCTTTCGCGCGAGTATCTGAAATAGAAAACAAGACCAAACGAAATAACAAAAAAAAAAACCTCTCGCTACTTGCTCGCCCCCTTTGTTATGAAATTGCCAAACGAGTTCTCACTTCTCACTCGAAGACTACCTGTCGTCGGTGGACTTTAAACCTCTTTAAACGACAGTTACAATCTAAACAAATGCAATTTAAATATTAAAAAAAACAACGCGACACAAGCCTATGTCTATAAATTGATATAGTTTTAACAAAAACAAGAGAGCTGCTAGTTGGTTTGATATTGTATGTGCAAATATGGTGCATTTTTTCAATAAACATATAGAAACGTGCGCTACGTAAAAAAGAAAATCGAGCAATTTTTGATCAGCTGAATACATTTACACATATAGAGTAAACATTTGTACGGACTTCGAGCTGTCAGAATAAATTTGATTGTATCTAGGGCTAGGTACGTTTCTGTTTTTGTGCATTTGAAGGTCAAACAATTTTGGCCGACGCGACGCTGAAAAAAACCAGGAAAATATTTTTATTTTCCTAAACAGATATAGCATATATAGTTTTGTGCGAGTGTGTGTACGGATGAGATATCGGTAGTGAAAGTTTTGTTTGTATCAAGTCAGCCAAAGCTACCTTTCTGTTGGGTACAGATTTGGAGAACGTCTATCGTTTATCGCTTGTCTGTGGACTATTTAGTTACTTCATTGGAGCTGCAGCTGTTAAAAAATATAGACGTAAGTTAATTTGCAAATATTTTGTGGTTAGGTTAGGCTTTGTAACGAACTAGGCTTTTAGAGATACCCGGCATCAGTGAGATGTATTTTGAGTCTTCTATTGTTGGACAGCTCTGTTTGTTAAGTCAAGCAAACTGACGTGTTTCTTGCTACCGTTATTGCAGTCCGTCTATTTTATACAAAACAGTTCACTGAAAAGGTGCATAATACGCTGGTCAATGTCGAATTACTGCATCCGTGAACGAGCAATACCTAAAGATTTTAAATGCAAAACAATAACAAATTCAGTAACGTATTTAGTATGGATACTCGATCAATAATTCGGCTCCTGAATTTTTGCAGCACTAGAATTCGAAGACACGGAGTTTGAAGAGAATAACTCATGTTGCTGATAACAGAAACCCCAATAAAATTGTTTTCTCGGAAAACTTCTATGTAGATCGGCTTGATCGGATTAAACGCAGGTCTTAAAAAAAATTGTACTAGAGTATCCCTTATCACTCCAGCGGGTTTACTTTTTAGTTTCTCAGTCTGTTATACTTTTTATGTGTTATTCGTTTGGGCTTCTCCAGATTTGCCCTCAGATTTCAGATTTCGTGTGCCTAATCGAACATAAAAACGCTCTTGCTCTTTTTTGTGTTGATATTCGTGCGACTTGAATATATGTAATCTTCGACACTTTTCTATGCGCTTTCCATTAACTGGTTAAATTTTATATTAAAACATTCGAAATTTCCGTCCCGATTGATTTCTAAATGTTTGCACACAAATAATTTAAGAAAATAGATTCACCCGATGCAATGCCTTCTTTGCTGTAGAAAAAATTTACGTAAATGTAAACAAACTCGACCAGTTGTCAAACTCAAATGCACTTGTGTTGGTAAATCTGAAGCAAATCTGAGAAAACATCTAGATTCGCAAAAGTGCTCTGAAATCTGAAAAAGATTCCTTTTTTTGTACCAAACGAACATAAAAATTGCTCTGAGAGCGCCCAATCGAATACCACATTAGTTTCTCAGTCTGTTATTTCAACAATATCGTACAGTTTGAGTTGATTTAAACTGTCGACAACGTCAATGAACGTCATGTTAGGTGGCTCCCTTTTTCCGCAAGCTACTCTTTCGATTTATTGGTACTCTGTCACTGATCACAATAGATCTGTTCCTTTACTTTTAAATCTTACGAATTTTTACTCAACGCCGTTCCCTTACTCGAAAAATTCGTAAAAGAGAGCGTCATCGAGAGAGCAAGATATTCCCCTCCATTGGAGTGCTACGAATTTGTACTCAATAAATTTCTTGGTGTAAGAAGTGGAAAAGCTGTCATTAAACTAACCATTAACAGCTGATTTGAAATTTGTGTTCCCATTTGGCATATGCGTGCATTTGTTTTGATTGCTTCCGTATTAAAATGGTATCAACATTGGGCGAAATAAAATTGAATGTTCTCCACAAGATTCTTTTCGAAAGTGGCGACGAAATTCTTCTTCGCTGTAAGAAGGGACAATCTCCTCCACGTAATTTGTGTCGCTTTTTCCTCTTCTCGGGTGTTTGTAGTTTAATCAGTACAAAAAACTCTTGCATATACTTGAATTCATGAAAAAGAAGTTAATTTAATCCCAGATAGCTTTCATCACTACGTAGATGAATCACCTAATTTTGTTAGTACATAAACTAGCAAAATCTTCGAGCTTATCAGATATTTTAACGACTTTTCGTAGCGATTTTTTTTAATTGTTGAATTATGTATCTGTCATTTTTCATAGATTATTACAAAAGCGTTCCCTAACTTTTTCGCAAATGTCTCTCTCTGTGAGAGAATTTATCCCCACCACTTCCATTTTTACTACTTAAGTAAAGGAACAGACCTAATATACACCGATTAATTATTTATGACGCCAACAAACACTCAACACACATGTTTATAATAATAAAAAATTGTACTACCAGCCATCAACGACATGATTCAAATTTAATTAGTTCTATTTGTACAACAGCCTCAGATAAATATTTGTTAACAATTTGCATCATTCAGTGTGTGAAATTATAGCACAAACAAACTTGTAGGTACCTAGAAAATGTTAGGCAACAAAAAAATTGTTTCTATGCAACAAATTGGTCAGTATCTCGAAAAACGGGATGAAACTTAGTTCACCCTTAAAGCACATGCTGCCATGCACTTAGTAATTTTTAAATAAAATCAACTCACACAATCGAATTGAAAATAAACGTCAACGTTCTTTAAAATGTATGCAATTCAGTGCGAGCTTTATGTAATTGACAATACAAATAATGTAATGACATGCATTACGGTATTCACGTCAGCTGTTGTTTTGACATTATATTTGCGGTGTGTTTTTTTATCGTCAGAGTTATTGTAAACGGCAAAACAACATCATTGATAGTGGCCTATCTTTTTATATTGAATACCAAAACTGTCAGCAGCTGTTTTATATCTCAGGTGTAATAACTGTCAGAGGCGGCGAACTGTTTGTAGTACAAACGTTAGCAATGCTTAAATTAAAGTAAATACAAAGTCCTATTTCCTGAAATTAGAACAACGATTTACATAAGACATTGGGCGCAATTGAACTTATAGAATTGGGTTTGGGGTCGTTACCTTAGTCCTATATGTTTCTGCTTTGTACTCTATGTATGTACATAAATATTACTATTCTAATTCATACTAAATATTTTGTGTAATTTTATGTGGAAAATTTCGCCATCGTGAGTTCGTAAAATCTAGCCTGGACACTAGATATAACTATAAGCATGGCGGAATATATATTGTGTTATTTATAGTAGTTATGCAGAAGTGTCTATTTCTGTGATTCAAAAAGGTTTTATTTGGAATCGAGATTTACGAATGTCATTATAGAAATTCGGAGGAAAATGGGTCAAATAAATAGTTCTTTCGAATAGAAAGACCAGAACCATTCACTGAAGCAAATAAACTTGCTGTAGCCTTGTTTGAAGCAAATTAATCATAAATAATTACTTTTTAAGTATACCTACCCATAATTTACAGTCTGTATTAATTTGGCATTCACCGGTAAAAACAAATTTTCCACTCAGAGTATATGTATTTTAAGAATTGCGCGGAAAATCTCTAAACAATTTTTGGCAGCAATACCTGCCCCATGTGAATATGTTTTGCTCTTTCGGGAATATTTTTGGCAGAAAACTCACATGAATGACTGGCACAGATATTATTATTGAGAATAAAGTCTAGTCTCGTGATGTTCCAGAGCAGACAGCGACAAACTTTTTGCGGTGACACGTCAAAGTTATACTCTTTCCATTCACTAAAGGACTGATGAGTTGATCTTTTGTACCAAAAAAATGTACTGCACATAGAACAGTGTGAGAGAAAAGCTGTTATAAAGTACAGAAATCGTCGGTTTACGGTTTAGTGACATATATTAACAATTGTTCGTCTGTCAATACTGACTTTCACACAGCAATACCAGCGCATCTACTAACTTGAAGAGAGAAAATATTACCTACAAGTTTACGAACTGTCACTGTCGTCCTTCTCAATATTAGGGAGCTTTTTGACAGTTGAAGACAAAAGAAGATTAATACAAAATTTGAGCAGAAAGGAATTAGAATCGGGACTCATATTTATCATATTATTTTCTGTATGTTCTTTCAAACGCGCATAAATTATCATGTTGTTTCCCGAAAGTTTACAATATTTGTCTTTGCATTCAGATTTTGTTCCTTGACATGACGAACCGTCAGCGATTAAACTTAGAAAATCTTTAAAAAAAATTGCCAATCGACAACGTACAATTTGCTAATTGGGTGTACGAGTATGTTAGAAGAAAAACAATTGAATGCCGTGTTCTTAATTGTAATGCTGACTTTATGCAAGATCTGAACGATAAGTGAATTATTTCATTGTTTGCTCATTTAAATGTACCTATCGATTGGAGGACACCCACTTACAGCGTGTTCTGGCTCGCGGGCCATGGCTTTGACTGCTTCTGTATCTAAATCAATTCGTGGAGGTGTTTTTTTTTTTTTGTAAATAATTCACGACTTCTGGTTTGCTGTTTGTTTTGTTTTCTTCGTAAAATATGTATAGCAGAAGGAGGCAGTCTCTCACATTGGAAATCCAATTAAAGTGAAAATCATTCACATACACCTATATGTTTGTGTTATATGTTTGTGTGCAAGATAATGTAACTAATTGGCACGCTGGCGTTGTTACTATGCGTGGAAATATGCTTTGCCTTGATAATGAAAAGTGTATTTTTAAAGTTTTTCCGGTGCTAAATTGTTTTCTTTGTTTTTATTTTAAAAATTACAATAAAGTGTTCATCAACTGAAATATGTTGTCACGCAATACGTTTTGATCGGCTAATGAACCTAGCGTCAGTCAGCAATGCGTGAAACCCAAAACGAATATCATAATAACATTATTTGCTCTAGTACTGTTTTATTGTATAAATTCCAAATGATTTTTTATGGTATAAAATGATCTGTAAATTTCCATGACTGTATATTTAATGATTATTCACGTTAAAATATTATAAAAACTATCGGAAAAATGCTCTTGGGGTTTGCCAACGAAATCAATTTTGAACAACCGATGCGGTGATGGATAATGCTAATATGTCTGAAGACATAGGTATATCTTTTGGCTTCGTTTCCGCAATTGTACTGAGCGAGCGACCTGAAGGTCGGAATTCCTCACGGATTATGAAAACCCATCATGCAAAATTGTTAGTTGTGTATCAGTGATACCAACTTATGCATAATTATGCCTTTTCTTATGTGTATTTTCCAAGTCTCTGCTTTACTTACTCACGAAACCCAAACCTGTTAACAAATTTTAATCACCTTGAAGGTTCGTTGAACTTTTCCTATTTGATTTTTTAGAAAAATAATTTTTTTTTCGGGTTGGCTGGTAGTGTTGTACACTTCACTCGTTGTCGATCTTTTGACTGTAAATTTTATTAAATAAAATAAGAAAAGCCAATGAAAAATAAACAAAATAAATTAGCGATGATAGTTCAACGAGTTTTTTTAATGGTTTCTCAGTCGCAACTTGGAAGCTATTTTGTAACCCCTTTTTATAGAAAAAGTCCTTTGTTTTTCATCAAAGCTCTAAACCTCTAGGCCTAGTGATGGACCTATAGCTAAAAATCATTTTAAAGGTCCACCTTCAACTGATTATAATTCGGAAGAGGTTTACATGAAAAATGCCGCTCCTGGCGGCCAACAAAATGTCCAAGCAGCAACAGGGGTCTCCAAAAAGTAAAAATCAACATAAGCTCTGGGGTGGGATTCTGTAAGATGAAAACGTTCGATCATTTTCGTTTGCACGAACGGTTTGCTTCTTGTAGCTACAAAAACGAAAGGAATTTTCGCTTGCACGAAAGCAAAAACACGAAAGCCATTTCATTGACGTTTTCGTTTTCTTTGCTTCATGTAACTCCAAAAACGCAAGACATTTTCGTTTCACGCGAAAGGAATATAGCGAATGCTATTTGTTTGACGTTTCTCATTATTTTTGGTTGTTAATAAGTGGTTGTGACTAGTTTTTATTTCACGAAAAATATGCTGGCGAATTATTTATTAATAGCAAGCGATAGTGATGATAGCGATGTGGAGGATTGCATAAATTTAAGAAAATTCCGAAGAAATCTTCGAGACTGTTCGGATCCTCTTACGATGCCCGATGAAAGGTTTGTTTATTAAACTGATGTACATTGAATATTTAGTTTATGATAATTATTTGTTTTTTAGTTTTGTTCAACGCTTTCGGTTGAACAAAAGTGCTTTTAAGTATGTGCTGGACAACATTAACCTTTGCACAGGAACGCGAAACACATACGTCCCTCCCATTTTAAGGCTATGTTCCACGCTTGAGGTACTGGCTGGGGGTGGTTACCAGTGGTTAGTTGGGAACGATTTTGCGTCTCCTGTCGCACAGAGTACACTGTCGAAGATACTACACGAGACAATTGATGCAATGGAAAATGTTTTCTGCTAGGAAGGGATACTTCTCCATCCACTCGATTATGATATTTTGTTGCGTTTGTGTTGTTGTTGACGTCCTATAAGAATGTTATTAATTCCTAATAAAGTTTGTTTGTCGGTAATTTTTAATATTGTACTTACATTATATCCGATTGTTCACCTTTACGACCAAAATATCAACAAACGAAATATTTACATAGAAAGCGGTCAGCTGTTAGCTGTCAAAACAACATGTCTGATATAAACACAGCTTCTCAAACTTTAACTTTTTTCTCACATTGCTTCTTAAACCCATGCGAAAGAGGAAAAGGAAACGAAAGGAGTTACATGAAGCAAATTTTCGCTTTCGCGTGATTTCTTTCGGTTTTTGAAATGCGAAAGTGATTTTCGTTTCGTTTTTTACAGAATCCCACCCCAGATGCGCTTTCAAATTGATTTCGTTATTCTTGCTATTTAGACAGTGGTTCCAAAAACAGGTAATGCGTTTGTATTAACGGAAAACGCACAGGTACAAGTTCAAGCGTATGGCATGGAAGAAACATGGCTTTCAGCTGACATTGCTTGGGTGAATTGTTTTGTACGAAGCCGTACGTGTGATCTAATTGCATTATCTTTCGCTGACCGACAGAAAGACAATGCACCCACGTTGCAATGAATAACGGCACAGCAAGAAATCAATATCACCAGACTTCGGTCAATAAAACTTTGGAAAAAGAAAAACTGATGTTACTGAAAACTTTAATAATCTTTTCTAACTTAAGTGCACTCTAAATAAGTTGTAGAAAAATCATGAGCTACGCGATTTCTGATTAATGTCTAAATGACTAGAGCTACTTGCTAGTTTTAAGTTTTATATTAAATTAAATGTTGTTGGGGAGTAATCGTTATCAATTGCAAGAAGGCAGATGCTATACGTATAACATAAGTTTTGTAGAGACCATAAATATATACCTACTCGTACAAAAGGTTATCACTCGATGCATTATGGAAGTAATGAGACCGCATCGGCTGAAGTTTATAATAAGCTGTTGGAACACTTTCGGAGCAGATATTCGTATCTTCTCAACAACGATCCAGATCCAGACAGTTGCACTTTGATCATTTATATTTGCTGATCTATATATATAACCTTAAATATTATAATCGTATTTTTAGTATTTATTTTCTGTTGAACTTCATACAGCTCGGTGGTGAAAGCGGGGGCATAGAGTAAAGAGAAATTGTGAGATAACGTTGAGCGTTTACGAATCATATAGACTTCTAAAGCATAGATGAGGCAAGAAATATCTCCTAGATTTTGTTTGCTCCCTAAAATGCAAATCAGTGAAAAGTGGGATTGGTCTTGGAACTATTTAAAACCAGATAATGGGTCAACATGAAAAAAAATACTACTTTCAAGTTACAACGTCTCAAAGCTGGTTTTCGAGTATCTAAAATGCTGCCTTTGATTATTCAACAATTAACGGTTTAACGGCAACAGTACACGCTAACAATTTATTTAACATCTGACAAAACCTGACATCTTTAGAAACAAAAATTTGGTATACTAAATTGGGAAGGATTGTTTTTATAGGAAAAGAAACGCAACTATCTAACTATCGCTGTTAGTTTATGGACTGATTCCTACTGTATCAATCATATCCTTTTTATTTTTGTTAATTCATTTAACAACGGAACAATTGGAACTTTGTCTATTTGAAATTCGAATACGTAAATTGGCATTGCGAATGTATGACTTACGCAGTAAAGTGAGCTTACCGACCAATCTAGTTTTTACATTCTGCAAGCGAGATAGTCGACTAGAATAGTTTTTGTTTTATGTCTTCGATTAGGCACTACAATAAAAAAAAAAATAAAAAAACAATTGCTAACAACAAAACCAATAACAATTTGAATAAAAAATTAAAAAACAATTGCTAACAAGCAAAAAAATAACAATTTCAATAAAAATGTTGACAGGAGAAAGAATTAATTAATTAATGTGACTGAAAAATTGCACTAAATATAAATGTCAAGGTATTTTATTTGAAAGTAAAGCATTAATATTTGTACAGAGCTTTAGCGATCATGAGCATGACCACGTCAAAGTACTTACGCATTTAATCTCATTCAAAGCACTCACAGTCTTCCAACGGCAATTGGGCAGGCTTGTCTGTTTCTAGAGTAAATAAACCAAATCGTCACCACGAACAGCGCTAATAGCTCATTAGTCTGTATAGCGCAAGTGACCGTGAATAAATTGTAGTTGAATATGGCGATATTTCATAACAACAGTTCAATGAAGTCGTGTGCTCTTTTATAATATACTTTATCCATGAGTCTAATTTTGTTTTTGTCATTAGCTCAAGTAACTTATGTTCCAAAATGAATCTTTGCTGTTATATAAAAATTAACTAAAAACATTTCTATTTCAGATTGAAAAGCTGCAGAAACTTAATACACTAGCAACACAGCAAACCACTCCAAGCAATAAAGCCTATGAATAAAAAATGTCAATAAAATAAACTTTTTACCAATTGATTGCTAATAAGAAACCTTTCCATATTCATACTTAAAAACTGAACTCATTTTGAGTACAATATTCTTATCAACAAAAGACGTATAACCAAAAATAAAATTGCCAACTTCAACATGCATAGTTTGGTGAAAGTTTTCAGTAACTTCAGGGAGTTCTACAGTGAGATAAATGGTGCTACTCTCACTGGGGCCATCGATGTGATTGTGGTCGAACAACCGGATGGCGAGTACCAATGCTCTCCATTCCATGTCAGATTTGGAAAGCTGGGCGTTCTTAGAAGTCGCGAAAAAGTGGTGAGCTTAACAAACAAAAAAAAAAACTTATTTAAATCGCATTTTGTTTTCCCTCTTAATATCTAATCTCACAGATATGGCGATATATGCGCACCGTTCATTGTTTTAGATATTAATGCTTAAAGTTCATTTTATTTATTGATACTTGATTTGATAAGGAAAATTTGTGAGAAATTCCATGCGCTGATAAGAGCCAGGCAGTGGACAATACATATGGCAAAAGAAACATACAGTGCCACATGACATGACTGATGTTTTTGTAATTGTTTGCGACGCCAATAAATCCTTGTGAAATCTAGTGAAATTTTGTCGCCACTATTTAAGTGAACTTGCCTTCACAAACTAGGCACAGTAAAGCTTACTATCCAGATTATTGGATCATAACAATTTGTTCAGCTGAAACAGAGCGATCTTTGACGGTCCGCTCGCCTGGTGCCAACTCTAAACTGGCTAAGTTCAGAGCACTTTTCTAACAATTGTTGCAAAAATCAATCGGCGCACCTTGCATTGGCTACGTCCAAGGATATCTTCAAATGCCAACGCTAATGTCCATGCTGTTGCGTCTTAGCGGAGGATTGTGTTAATGCGGTAGGACGTTCCAAGCGTTTCTTATTCGAAAAGACATACAAAACACAGTCCATTGCCATTCCTACACCAATCAGGCTCCATCAAACATGGAGACCCAGCTCTCAGTGACTTCTTGAAGTACGGTTGTTTTTAAAATTCATATTTCGTTCATAAAAATTCAACGGAAACATCTGCGCCTTCTATAAATAAAAACTTACAAATAAGATTACATCCAGACGGGGAAACAACTGCTGCAGCATTTCATTATATTCTAGCTAAATGATGTTTTAACTTTCAGGTTGACATTGAAATCAATGGCGAGCCGGTCGACATTCACATGAAACTGGGCGAATCCGGCGAAGCGTTCTTTGTCGAAGAGTGCGCCGAAGAAGATGTTGAAGAGCTGCCAGACAATTTGGCAACATCACCAATACCAAGCGACTACTTCCCCAGCAAATACAATGACGTCGATATTGATGATGCCGAGGAGAAGGCCAAGTACGTATATGGCAGCCCCCTTCACATACAGCCAGCATGTATCCTTCTTAAAAAGAAAACAACAAAAAAAATCTATTTCTGCTGCAAAATTCCTATTGCAAACAAAAATGTCAATGCTGCTTTAAAAATTCTCTGCATGCTCTTACATAAATTAAATCAACACAGATTCCCTCGCCTCGTCATCTTCATTATTAATTTGGTTTTCCTTTGATTTAGTGATTTTATTTTCGTTGTTGTTTTTGACTTTCTTGCATTTTCTTTTTCTTTACATAACATTTAGAAAAGCTAGTGATGACATACCGCTGTCCTTGCCATTGCCAAGACGAAATTCAATTGATTTTTCCAAAGAAATCATAAAGGAAGACACCACGCCCAAATATGAGAATCAACTCTCAGACTTTAGCCAGCGGAGGTATGTCCACGATATGCGGGACACCATCGTTTTATTTCGTTTTTTGTTTTCAAATAGTTTTGTAGTTTTGTGTAGTATACGTATGTTATTTAATTATCATGAAATGAAACGTTGTAATCTCAGCTAGCTAGTATCTTGTCCTAAGAGTCCAATAAGATTGCGAACATGCTATGGTTTCGTTTTAGGCACACTGACAATGTCCTCGACCGCCGGAACTTGAGCGAGAAAATCAAAGAGTACACCACGCAGAAACTTCGCCAGGAATGGGCCGAACACGAGGAGCAAATATTTCAATTCGATGTTGCCGATAAGAAGGTAGACGTAGTTCGTTGTTTTGTTTTATTTTTACTAACGTGGCTCATTTGTAGGAGTGGAGCAACAGCACATTGCGGATGGAGGGAAAATCAGACGCCGAAGAAGTCAAGCAAGAGACTACTCCCGAGCAATCGGAACTACCAAAACCTTCTCTAGAAGCAAACGAATCAAACAAACTTATTTCAGCTACTCCTCCTACCAAGGAAGCAGCGTCAAATGCTTCTGTATGTGACTTTCGCACCGATCCCAATAGTACTAAGGAAGAGTCTAAGAGCAAAAAGAAACGCCGCAAGAAGTCGCAAATGAAGAAGAAAAACGCCCAGCGTAAGAGTTCGTCCAGCAGCTCGGTCGGCAGTACAACACCAATGGAAACCAATGACATCGAACCCGATACGGTATCAATGTCGAACAATACGAATTCATCGAACGATGAATCGCCCACAAAAACCGATGAAACAATTGCTCCTAGTCCGATTAGTGAGTGTCAAACTAGTCCCATTACGCCATCTACCAGAATTCCAGATCTGGACATACATTTCTTTAGCGACACTGAAGTTGCATCGGGTTCTCGCGCCGGTCGCCCAAGTACACCGATTCAGAGTGACAGCGAACTGGAAATGTCAATGCGAGAGAAGGACAGCGATGTGGATATGAATTCTGCTTCGTGGAAGTGGGGCGAACTGCCGACACAAAGCGATGACCAAAAAGACATTCAGGGACAGGGTCAACGAAACTCGATGCTGAGTGGAATGTTCAATTTCATGAAGAAAACCAATAAGATGCGTAAGAATGCCAATGATGGTGGTATGTACTTGTCTGAATTGGATACCGAAAGTATGGATCCTGAAATGGCCGCCATGTATTTCCCATCGATGAAAGACGCATCGATGGCTGCCAATGAAGACGACAGGGAGAGTGGCAATGGTACAAGTCTACCACACAGCCCCAGCTCAATGGAAGGTCCCAAGAGTTTGGATTCTGACTATGAAGATGGCAAACTTGCTCAAGATGCTAAGTTAGTTGGAAGATTATTCTTGTAATTCAATTTTTTTTTTCAATATCGTATGCCTTTGCAGATATCTAGACTTTGTTGCTATGTCGCTTTGTAGTGGCAGTGAGAAGGGGGAACCATCTGATGAAGAGTTCGATAGAAATCTAATCAAATACTCAGACGTAAGTAAAGGGGGTTTTGTGATATGCATTTCAAGCCTGTTTGTTGCTGTTCAATGCGCTAACATACTAAAATGAATGATTAATCAGAGCACATTTCAATTCAAGCCAAGTTTTTCCTAGATATCAGTGTTGAGTGTGATTTTCTTTTTTCTTTCAAATAATCAGTTGCTTGGTGTTTTCGTTCATCTTCATCGCGTTATTGTCGTTTGATTGTTGATTTCACTCGAGAAATGAACACTTCAAAGTATGTATCACGATTATAAGAACACACCACATTACCTCTAACTTTGGTCGTTCAACTTTAAAGTCTTGTTGACAGAAAAAGTGTTTGGTCATCCGAACCAACTTTCACATTGATCTCGCCGCAAACATCAGCATTGAAAACGAAGGTTAATGCTTTCGATCACCACAACACTCTGCTCATAGTGTGATGTATATGTCTCTTCAAAGACGATGGATGCCAATTTTAGAGCGTATAGAACTTGTCGCTTGAAAAACCATTGGTTTTGAGCTGGCTTTTTAAAGACGGTTTTCTCCAGAAGGTAAATATAAAGGACTAAACAGTCAACTTACAAAAACGCGCACCCAAATCTGTTCACTATATTGCTGATTTGATGTTACATTTCATAAAAGTCTAGTCTAGTAGTTTTTATTTGTCTTAATTGAAATGTGCTTAACCAGAATAACGTAAATGTGATGACGAACGAAAGTGTTCATGAACAGTGTACAAAATAAAATATGTATAATATGCAATCCATGCACTATCACATACACATACACATAAGTACCCAATCAAATATCACAATCAAATCGCACATTTGTGTTTGTTCAGGTCTGCCAAAACCCCAGCCTGTTTTCCTCGCCAAATTTAGTTGTACGTTTGAATGGTAAATACTACAGTTGGGCTGCTGCATGCCCCATCGTCATGACCATAATCACATTCCAGAAGCCTCTGTCTAATGTAAGTTTGCTTTGTTAAACATATTTTATTCCTTAAAACAATCAAATTTACATTTCTCCTTCCCTCTCCTTCTTGCTTTATTTTCTGTTTGGATTTTCTTTGTTTAAATTGTTATTTGATGTAGAATTATGTGTGTAGATCCAATCTAATATATTCTTCTGTATTAGGATGCCATCGAGCAATTGATGAACAACGCAAAACTAGAAAACACAAAGTCCGACGTCGATGGTAATACGTCTGGTGGAGCTAATACGACCGCTGCAAAGCGCTCCTGGTGGTATTGGCGTCGCCCGGCCAGTGGCAGTGTTGGAAATATGAAGAGTGTCAAGATTGATTCAAAGGACGACGACATCAAAGGTTTGAAATTAATGCGCTTTCTTTAGCTATTCAATTAAATTGGAATTTTGTAGGTTTAGATGCAGATCAGACTGCAGTGGCGACTCAGACTTCACGTCCCACCTCGCCAGATGTCAGTATGAGTGAAAACACACTCAGCAAGACGGAAGATTCAACTTTAAACGCTGAGAACACCTCGGCAGCTGTTGACAACGACGAACTCTCTCAGGAATCCATTCCGTCAACCAAATTGGCTCTTAAGAATGAGAAATTCAAGAAGAGTTTGCGGCTCAGCTCGGAGGCAATTGTAAGTATACTCCGCCATGTTAATTTGCATATTCCTTAATTTATTTCTTTGTCTAGAAAAAACTAAACCTTAAAGCCGGTATGAATGAGATTGAATTCAGCGTGACAACCGCATACCAGGGCACCACTCGTTGCAAGTGCTATCTATTCCGTTGGAAGCACAGTGATAAGGTAGTCATTTCGGACATTGATGGTACCATCACCAAGTCAGATGTTCTGGGGCACATCTTACCGATGGTGGGCAAGGACTGGGCGCAATTGGGTGTGGCGCAATTGTTTTCAAAAATCGAAGAGAACGGCTACAAATTGTTGTATTTATCGGCGCGAGCAATTGGCCAGTCGCGCGTCACTCGCGAGTACTTGCGATCAATTCGCCAGGGTGATGTGAAGTTGCCCGACGGTCCATTGCTCCTGAATCCTACTTCATTGATCTCAGCTTTCCATCGGGAAGTGATTGAAAAGAAACCTGAACAATTCAAAATTGCCTGCTTATCGGATATTCAAGCTTTGTTCCCTGAGAAGAATCCCTTCTACGCTGGTTATGGAAACCGCATAAATGTATGATTTTCTTTTGAACATGTCCTTTTTTGAAAACATGCGTCATTGTTTGTTGTCTTTTTTTTTATCTTTTTGTAGGATGTTTGGGCGTATCGCGCTGTCGGAATTCCTATTATGAGAATATTCACGATTAATACCAAAGGAGAGCTCAAACACGAGCTAACTCAAACATTCCAATCATCGTAAGTAGTTTTGTTCCGTTGGATTACAATATTTCAGGTGTTTGAGTGTATATACCCTACTGCACGTTTCAAAATCACAGATAAAACTAATATTATCATTTAGTAAGCCATACAATCTATTTGCTCTTGAAAACTTATCGAATTTAGGGCTCATTCAAGGACTTGTTTAGAAGTTGAAGCAAATTTACTTGAGTGCTAGCCGAGCAAAATTTCTACGATTCCTTGTCATTTGGAAGAATTCGTACCAAAAAGTAAAAAGTATTTTCCATTACATTGATGACATTTTCAGTAGATTTTTGAACTATTTTGTAAATGAGTTATAAACTCATGATCTGTTTTCAGAAGTTGTGTGATAAACGGGAAACGAAAACATATTAATTATAATGTTCCTGTTATGTTTTAATAGCAGAATATCTTTCGAAAATTCATAACCTTAATAATATGGTCAATATGCTAATGCCTCGCGTGTATACGAAATAAAAATATGTATTGATGAACACAAAAACAGTTTCGGATAAGGTAAATTTAACTTTTATTCAAACGAAATATGGACAAAAAATACCCAAAAACAGCATTGATGCGAACATAGGCTATAACACGCTCACTCGATGACGGAGAATAACGAATAAAATCGTTCTCGGCAGCGCCAATGCCAAGTGAGTGCCAATTAATGTCAAGAACAGCCGGAATCGGGTATCAGAGTTTATCGAAGCCGTGCTCAAAACCAAGAATAAACCAAGAAGAAAGACAGAGCTCAAAAAACAGCCCCCGAAGTAATACGCATAATTGTTCCAGGGGCTGTTGAGGAAAACCAAAGGGAGATGAGAACTGTTGTCAGTAATAGTCTGACACACCAAGACAACACCATCGGCTTGCATAGCCTACACAACACCGCATCAAGAAAACGACTTTGCCATGGAATGAAATATAGTGGTAGCCAGCACGCGTTTCCCACGCTTTCTCCAGTTGGGCACACCGATTGGTTAAGGTCCTGTTTTTATCGCTTTATTCATCTGAAATAGACTGGAAGATTCTGCCGGACGGAGCTAAAGTCGATAGTGCGATTTTCTGCTGTTAGCAATTCTGTTAAAGATTTCGTCCTAAAACCCTGACACGACACGACGAAGCGCTCGTCCCTCCGCAACGGCTTGGTCTTTAAAACGACGGCTCGATTGTATGAAACCTGACACTGTGATTGAAAGCTATTTTTTTTTTCTTAATCTACCTAAATATCCACATCTTGGTACAGCTCATAAAGTTTCTGGTTGTAAATTCTCCTACAATCATCTTTCTGGAACGACTTGATGAAAAGTAGTCATAGATTTTACTTATTCAATAACGTTTTATGTTCCCCGTTGGTACCGTTCATGTAGCTGTGCCTTAGAGCAGGACTGGGATATGATGAAGGTCTGTTATAGGATCTTCTTAGACTATTATGTCATTCTGTCCGATTTATCTAACTTACGGATACATATGCACTGTCTTACTGTCGTTAGAGTAATGTGTAATAATTAAGTACACAATAAGAAACATTACTTATGTAGACATTTAGTTAATAGGCAAACAAATTTCATAAGTATTGTTATTTATTTCCATGCATGTTAGCTTTATAGTATGTACATTCTTGTATTCGAAAAGTGTCCATATTATCTTGATGTCCGCAATCGCATTACCTATATTCAAACTTTATTAAATAGTTGGTAGAAACATATGCTATAATTCTCATTAATAAAGCTTTTAACAAATTGCTTATAATTCGTTCATTACTATAAAAAGAAGAAGGAAATTAAAGCGAGAAAGCAGCTTATAACTCACGACTCATCATAATAATAAAGTATAAATACACATGTACATATGATTGGCGAACAAAAAAAAAGAGGAAAATAACCTCAAAAGAACCTATAAAAATCGTAAATAACAAAACAAAAAGAAAATCCATTTGGTGATGTGCTCCCGACTATCCCAATGTTTACCAATCAAATCATTTGCATAATGTTGGTGATGCTCCTTCTACATCTGTCTGCATTTGTCAAGTTTCCTGGTTGTGAATGATTGTCCATCTGTTATGATGACACTTTCTCTTGTAGCTACATCAATCAATCCCTGGAGGTACATGAATATTTCCCACCTATCGAACGTGACAGCTACGATGATTTCGACTGTTCATCAGGCGAAGAAGATGAATTGCAATTCAGTCAAACGGATGCAGATGATGACTTTAACGATGTGTTCGCTGGCAATAATCGCAGTGAATAGTCAATACCAATAGATGACACTGACAATACCAAAGTGGACTTTTAATCTAAGTCAAGCTTTCTATGATAACTATATTATCCTAAGGATATGTGTAGAACAAACCGACATTTCATATCAATGAAATTATATAAGCAGAAAACAAGTTGTGTTACTAAATGTGATATCCTTTAAAAACTGTTATAATTAGGCTTAAGACTAACACATATTCTAACGCAAAACTAAGAGTGATTTTTATTTTATATAAACGTATTCATACAGAATTGTATGTTTAAGATAAGAGAAAGGCGAAAGCAAATAAATGAAGGAGATTTTAATTTTGTTATTGTGTTTAATAATTTGTTTGTTCTTTGTTCTTTACAGAATTGGTAAACAAATAATTTTAGCATAACCTTTTGCCTATGCCTTTTTTACTTTTTTAACTTTTTTAACCATACTCTATCTACTAATTTCACATATATATTGCCAATTTGAGTGACCTTTGACCCCCTCTGTTTTGTTTGACGGCTTATTTAATGGTATACATATTTGTGTTTAGTATTTGAAAAGCTCGGTTAGTATTTTATCGCATATCTACTCTGCCAATAATTCCATAGCGGTTAATATGGACTTGGGATGTTTCGGCTTCCTCTGAAGGAAGAGCTGTGTTTCTAAAGTAGTCTGGTTGATTATGATATCTTGGTCGCCATCGCCGTTAAAGATTCTGGGTTTGAATTACTGCATCCGTGATCGAGTAATGCGTGACTGAATTTTCCTGTTAAATCCTCGAAATTCAGCGACGTATGGCTCGCTCACGGATGCGGTAATTCGGCCCCTGATTCTCTTCTCACCACATTTCGAGTAAATTTCCCTGGAAGTGCGTCACCTTGTATTTGTGGGCATACTTTTCTAATTGAATTACTAAAGATTAACTCAACATATTGCAAAGTCTTTCCAGCATCTTGTCTGCTAACAACTTCTGTTGTAAAAGTATCAAAACTTTAAAATGAAAGCTCTGAAGAAAATGTTTGAAAGTCGTGTGACCAAAAGAAGACCTCGTATGAGTATGACAGATCTTTGGCTATAAGTAGCGAAACATAACACAGTCGTGTCTGTTAGACTAGTTGGTGGCAATTTGGTGTCTCAATTTTTGTTCGATGTTCATTTTCGTTGTAGGCGCGACAGCTCAGTGTATAGTGTGCTGGAGGATAGAATACGCAGCGAGCAATTTCTACTGCGCTGCCCCCGTGGCCGTCTGAAAGTACTTATTCGATTCTTCTTAAATCGCCCATTCTTTCGTTTCCCTATCATTCCTTGTAACGGAATTTTAATGAGCTCAATGTCGGTCATGTTCATGCTATGGCCTTTTTCCGTAAACGTCTTCCGTTTTCTGAAGCCTTCAATAACTTATTTATTTTCAACTTTCCTGTTATTGCAGTCACGTTAAATCTATCATGAGAGCTTAAATTCCGCTGCTCATAATAAAAATAGTCGATTCACTTAAAAACGGTCTTTCAAACCCTTAGCTTATAAATCTCTCTACGTACACTTCCTTAAACCGCACCTTGAATACACTAGATAAGTTTGGTTATCCTATCATTTCACTCATTTCGAAGAATTGAATTTGTGCACTGACTGTTTATCTTCACCGCCTACTTATTGCTTTAATCTGGACCATAGTACCATATAGTTTACAAACTCTAAGTAAAATTACGTAGGTACTTGATGGCTCGATGATACCAAATAAAATTACCCACCGTTATCTCAGATCCTTTTAACTCGCTGTCCACTGCGCCAACTACGCCAGTATGTAACAATCTCTAAAATGCTGCATTTGACCAACAGTGCTAAGACTATCTTAGATTTTCATTATTTCAAGTTGCATATTGTTCAATATCAGTATTAGCTTCTATCGGAACTGATAGAAACCATCGTCGTCATACCTCATAGCCATCAGTTCTATTTCAACGGAAACTAGTAAAACGACATTTATATAACCATTTTCAAAAGATATGTTTCGGAAAATATAGTTAATTTGCTCTTTTTCTACTTGCAGGTACTGCAGCATGACTTACATTGTCGACCAACTCTTTCCACCAATCAAGTACGACGAGGGTTCCATCGAGTTCTCGAGCTTCAACTACTGGCGTGATCCTCTGCCACAGTTTGAAATCGAGTTAGACGATAGCAAGACATTGATACCGACAACAAATAGCAATTTGTCGAAACCCTTAAGCAGCATTCCAGAGAACTAATAAACCATAAATAAAATAACTTACATAACTTAAAGCAAGAAAATGATGACTATAAATAAATTACATAAGTATAGTAATACATATTCTTAATCACACCACAAACATAGGCGCAAAATACATGAACCAGAATATTTACAAAGAAACCGTTTTTGTTTTAAACAACTTGTGTTTCTATCGCATCACCCAACATTAATCATGCAATACAAAAAAACACATTTATATTCAGAAAATCATACAACACTCTACTGTATACTTATAACTACTACTATGTCGTACTTTTCTTTGAATTCATTTGTGATATATCGCTTATTCTTTGTTCTACATAAAATATTTATAAGATAATTCAATATCATCTGAAGTTAATTGAAAGAAGCACGCCAATGTTACCGACTAAGAAATGGATGTGGAAACTAGGAGAAACCGAATTTTCTATCCCTGATCAGGCATATTTTTTACACTTTATGTTTTATGTTTTATATAAGTACGTTTTAGTTTAGATTTTATTTGTTTACTATTATTTCATAAGTGAAGACATATTTCCAGATTTCTTTGTGATAAACAACTGTGTTGGTTACACTGTTCGTTATTTGTAAATGTTATTATTATTATTATTATTATTATTATTATTTTTTTTTTTTGTGTATTATTATTTTCTTCTTTAAGTCGAAACTATTTATTTTCAATTAGCTTATAATTTAGTTTTCCATGAATTATCTAGTATGGTGGTTCTACTTACTTTAAAGATGCGTGCCGGTATTGATTGAGAAACGTTTTGGGTTTTTAAATATGTTCTTAAGTATATAATACAAAAACTGTTTTCCCAAATATGGACTGCTTAGAATTTACGTTTAGCATTTTTGTTTCCAGTGCGCTTTGCTCCCATTGAATCTATGTTAAGAATATCTATTCAACTTCGTAGCAAACCTTTTGCTGAGTTTGCAATGCATTACATTAAAATCGCAAGGCATTATATTATTTTAAAAATATTATTCGCACTTATACTTAATGAAACAAGGCTAAGGCTAAAAGCGTACACAAGTAATTTGATAAAAACAAGTTTATTTAGCTGATAAAATGCATCTCATTTATGTAACACAAATCAAGTGGAAGCTTGAAACGTTTATACGTAATATTTAAATTGGCAAAATAAATAAATATTCAATTAGGCTTGTGTTTGAAAAAGAAGCCCGTCTTTTAATAATAATGGGAAATGTGAATTTACTTACTGGCAACCATTGAATTCTCTCGGGAAGCCAAATACCTGGGAGTTATACTTGACAGCATACTTTCATGGAATCAGCAGATTGAACGTACCGTAAATCTTTATGGATCTGTCGTCGTGTCTGCGGTAAAAACTGGGGTCTTAGACCTCGGATGATACACGGATGATAAGACCTGCGGTCACCTATGCTGGTGTGGTTTGGTGGCCGAATACTAACGAAGTCACTACAGTCAAAAAGCTGGAACGTATTCAGCGTATAGCTGGAATCTGCATGACGGGCTGTCTTCGCTCCACTCCGACAATGGCACTCAATGTCATCCTTGGTCTAACACCTCTTCAAACGCACATTCAGATGGAGGCTATACTAAGTATTCACCGCCTGTACCATTCGAACAGCTTTGACCCATATAGCTATCAGGGAGGTCATCTGTCTTTACCCGGCACCATGGAGCCTTCAAGCCCATTCAGCATGCCTCTTGATGAAATGCTTCCAAAATATGGCTTCCACAAAAACTTCTCCATAATTATCCCTCCTAGGGATGAATGGAAAAAATATAAACCCAATCCATCTCGTCTTGATATCATCTGGTACACAGACGGTTCTAAGATGGAGTCAGGGACTGGCTCTGGAATCTACGGTGAGTCGCCCCAGGTGAACTTGTCAGTCAGCCTTGGTAAAAATTATCCACATCCAGGCTGAAGTCCTTGCAATTTACCATTGCGCTAGAATAAATCTAAGTTCTAGCACACGGGGTAAAACCATTTTTATCTTTTCAGACAGCCAAGCAGCTCTCAAAGCTCTTGACTCATCTGTAATAAAATCAAAACTTATCTTAGAAACATTTTTAGCCATCCACGAACTCACTAAGAAAAACCTAGTCATCCTCCATTGGATCCCAGCCCACAGAGGATTTGAGGGTAACGAATCAGCTGAGTCGCTGGCCAAAATCGGAGCTACCATTCCACTTATCGGACCTGAACCCTTCTGCGGAGTCAGCAAAAACATTTTCAGGACCTATATCAAGAACCTATCTCGCATCGAGTCGAACGAGATTTGGGAAAATACAGATGGGCAGACCTGCACCAAAAAATTTGTACCTAAGTTCTCCCCCAGAAAATCGCTCTTCCTAATTAATCTGGAAAGAAATAATCTGAGGATCCTTACAGGAATAATCAGTGGCCATGGTCACGTGAAAAAAACACCTCCACCGCATTGGCGTCTCACCGGATCCTATCTGCAGGCTCTGTCTTGAGAGTGATGAATCCTCTCTTCACATACTCGCAGCTTGTCCGGCTCTATGCCGCCTTAGAAAAAACATCCTAGGGAGTGAGATTGTCGATCCAGCAACTCTTGCTGACCTACTCCCAGAGAAGATTCTTGTGTTCCTGAATGCCTCTGGAGTGAAAAGATGGCGCTAGGAACCTACCTGGGAAGGCACAATAGGCTATTCTTGTAGCCGCAGTGCCAGAGCCCTTTGAAGGCTCTCCCGACTCCTAATCTAATCTAATCTACTGGCAACTTATGAACTTGTAACTTAACAGGCAACTTTATGCTGCGAAACTAAGCGTGACTTTAGAGGCATACAGAGCACACGTCATTAAAAAATGTATTAAAAATATAAACTATATATGCGTATGATTTCTGAGGAAACATGTGAAGAAGGTGGGTCAGTGTCCACAATTATAAATCTGCCCATAGAAAGTGCACGCATTTTTGCAGTATTCTTCTAACCAACTGACTACGAAAATCCAGCACAGTTCAATTGACCGTTAAAATTAAAAGCGCTATTAGAAAAACAATTCCAAAACAACATAGGCGCTATACAAATTCATATAGTAACGTAATTTATTAGAGCCCTAATCTCACAAAATAGCATTTCATCGTATTTCGTCTGAATCGATGGCGTTTTTAGCTTTTCAAACATTTCTCTTGAAATTTGGAGTTATTAAGTTTGACACGATCTATGGAAAATAATTTTAGTTGTCAGTGGCAACAATTTATGATGAAATCTGGCGTTACGTAAATGGAAGCGTAATTGCGTTTTAATTTCGAATCAAGTAGATAGTAGGTACAATTTTAAGCTACATAGGTTTGAAAGGTAGGCACAAAGCCATTTAGCGAATAATGTCGTTTTCCATTGGGACCAGTAGATTTTTTTTTTCAGATCTCAGATTATACGCGGCTCTTGGAACATAGAACGATTTTGATCTGGATTGGTTAGTTTGTTTTTTAACAGCAATAATAAATATCATCTGTTTACCTTCGTTTTTGGAAAAATCACAAAATTATCGACTTGAATAATGTTTCCCCTGTTGTAGATACTGTAGAGACCCAATTGCTCTGAAGTTAAGTATCAAGTGTACATATTTTACATTATTTTAGAGTGTGACTGTATTTTCAATGTTTTATATTTTTTTATAGTCAATTGTCCTACAGTACCAATACTACAGATACAAATGGAGTAGTTTGGTGATTTGTAGGCTTCAGATGAAGAGGAAGACGAAGAATAAAATAATTCATCTAAAATTATATCCATGGCTATTTGTGTATTTCGTTATTTTGGATGTCACAAAACTTTGCGCATTTGCTTTAAAAGAAACTTCCTAAAACGACGTCAAACGGCGTAAAACTTTCTATTTCGATGACAAAGTAGCTTGAAAAGTGGTCCTATCAACTCTGTACAATCGATTGCAATTGAATACATATTATATTTAACAAACTTTCAAATTTATATATCATTCATAAATAAAAACCGAAAGAACACTTCAGATCAGTGACATCTGTCATACATAAAAGCAAAGCGTGTTAAGTAAAGTCTGCAATAAAATTATGTATTGACTGCACCTACAGTGGTATTTGGGCGATTTGCGAATCTGTATGTATTTCGCACGCTCAGATTTCAGGTTTCGTGTGTCTAATCGAGCATAAAAACGTCACTTGCTCTTTCTTATGTTGATATTCGGTTGCGGTTGGAATATGTGTAGCCGTCGAAGCTTTTCTAAGCGATTTCCATTCACTGGTTAAATTTTATATTAAAACATTCAAAATGTTTCCTTAACATTTGTATATAAATAATGACAAATATGTAGATCCATATCTACGATGCAATGCGTTTCTTTTAAGTTGAAAATTTTCAAACAAACTCTATTAGCTGTCAAACTCAAACGCACTGAAGCAACTCTGAGAAAAATTCTAAATTCGCAAAAGTGCTCTGAAATCTAAAAAAGTTATCGATATCGAACATATCTCTGCGAGTGAGCAATCGAATACCCCAGAATAGGTATCTGGCATAGCACAGGCATTTGAAATATATTGCCAAATTTCCAGAAGTTATTGTTCTACTTCCCCTCCAAGGTACCAAGTTCGCCTGCCTGTAACTTGGAACAATGCTTATTGTTAGGTCGCTTTCTGGAACTCGCATAAACCACAGTAGAAGAAGAAGTAGGTACATGTGTGACATGAATGCCATCGGCAAAAAGGTGAACGATTCACTATCAAAACAACTAGAGATTGCGAATAGTTTAAAGGGATTATTCGATATTCAAAAGACTCACTATTCTAGATCGGCCGAGCGACACGCTGTACAGAGTCAGACTAAGGAGGCGTGTAGACTGTTAACATTGCGACATCCAGAAAAAAATAGGCATCTTCGTCGAGTCCGGCCGCGGTTAAAGCTTACGGTTCAACTAAGTCAACGTCCAAGCATGTTGTGGAATACAGGGAGACACTGACCAGGGCTTGTAATCGGTTAGAAATAACTCTCGTATATGTAAAGAGAGAAATCCTCCAGCACTTAACCTCAAGGGCTGAGACTAGATGGATGAACCTGACGAACTGTGTCATTTCAAGAAAGATCTGGCCAGCCTACGATGATGCCAGAACGAACAACCTCTTAGCTAGAACGCGTGTAGACGTCGCCAGACTGACGACAATTAGTTCGGGCCATTGGCCTTTAGGAACTCACGCAGCCAAGCTTGGCATCCGCCATAACGCCCACTGCCGCAGCTGCGCTGACACAGAAAAGAGTGAAACATTGTTTCATCTTCTTTGTGAGTGTCCGGCCCTCACCAAAATCACACGCAGTGCACTAGGTGATCCCCTTTATGATGACCTTTCGGCCGTCCAAAGTATCCACTTCAACAAAATCATCAAATTTCTCAACTCCACTGGCTCGTTTTGAGCTCCCTTCTTCATCTTCCTTCTCCCCCTTTATCTTCAGGTTCCGTTAGTTGTGGTCTCAAAACGGCGCTCAACGCGTTACTTGTGTTTTTCCCCCGTCAGGTAACGGGGAATACAGCCACTTAAACCAACCAACCAACAGAGTTAGATCGACAAAGAAAGAAGGCTCATTTTGTTCAAGACCTCATACAGTATTATTTAATAGAATGGACGCATTTAAATTATTCCATAACGAAAGTAGTTTAACAACCCAGAAATCTGATTTATCCACTGTGTATGCTAGGGAGGCGTATGATTAAATTGATAATAGCGGTCGAAGAAGTTTTCCACTTGTCTGGACGATGACAATATGTAGCATGTGACCATAGGAGTATATATCAACTTGATCAGATGCTTTCGTACGATGTTTTGCATGGTGATTCGAGGTCGTCTCAACCACCGATTAGAAATTAACTCGATTTGTACATCGTTTTATTAAATAATGTCATATTTGATTAACGTAGAGCAGCTCAACGAGTAGGTGTTTAGATAGCCAATCTCCCAGCCTGTAATTATGCTGCTGTTATCTATACCCGATGAGTTAATTAATATACCTATAGTAGGAGAGCAATTTAACGCATCTCTAACAACTTCTATTTTAGATATTTCCCCCTTTGGTGAAAGGGCGCTTGCATTCAACCGATTTTCAAAAAAAATGTTGCCTCCATCTTATCACGGTAAGGGAAAATACATTTTGAAAATATTATACTATATTTGCGAGTTCACAGATTAATATGTGACCGACAGTATTTCGCTGCAGTTATTTTACTATGGTCATCTCATAGCCTTGGACTGCTCAAAAGCTTTGGGCCGGATCAGAAATTAAGCTGTAATACGCTAGTTAGCCTCTTGATTTGGATCACTTTTTGCAGATTTCAATATTTTTCGACACAAATACGTACCTACTCGTACCTACTTTGAATTTGTTGTAGCAGAAGAGCGAATTAACCTTAAAATCATCGCCTACTTGCTTCCCTATTATATTCGTAAGGCTTAAAGAGAAAACCACAAAAAAACGCAAATATGTACTGTTCTTGTCCGAAAGATTTCGATGTCCTCTTAAAATACTTCTCAACTGGAGTATGTACTTACGAAGTTAATAACAAATGTCGCTGGCTCGAAAGTTTAATGCTGAAACTACGATCAGCCCAACAAGTCAGTGGATCAGGCACACACTTTGAAAATGCGACACGTTTTCGATTGATGAAACGATTTGCACTTTCTTTCAAAAGACCGAATCTAGGAGTGCTCTTCCTATGTTTAATTGAACAAAACGTGCACTTCCAGGCCAATTCTTAATACTACAGAAGTGTCCAGAGTATTTTTTCAAAGAATTGCTCTGAATTCACCACCCGCTATAGCAAAATGTTAGATTAAAATGTGTGTTGTGTTGTTAGAAACAAATATTGCGCTATGTGATCCGAAAATATGGATTTCTGTGTGCAAATTAAGACTTTAATAGAAATATATTTATTTTGGTAACAAAAAAAGGAGCAACAGAAAGCCAACTCTCATATAATGAAGTGCATACGGTGACTACCACTTTTGCTGAATTTTGGGGCAATCACTCGGATCTTGAATGAAAAACGACATTCCATACCCGAAATTGCCATGCAATGGAACCAGTTCATAAAAGATGGAGGAAGAACGACGCGACCGAGAAATACATGACGCACAGGACAGTTGACGAGCAGTCACGGCTAATGTTATAATGTCGTTTTCCATTGGGACAGAAAAGGCACTCTCAATTCAGCTGGCTGTCAGATTTCATGTTCCATTGGCCGCAAAAAGTCAGAGCAATTTTTCGAATCTCGATTTCTGAGCGACATTCACACCTACTTACACTAACATTTGTCAAACTTTAAAGTTTGTTATTTTACGTTTTTAGAGACGAAAAGTCTATGAAAAGTAGAAAAAAAAACATTTTGCGGCTGCAATTAATATTCATAAATTAGAACGACAAGTGGAAACAGGACTTAAGTAAGTAGTATATAGTTTAAGGGGGATCTATGTTCATACGATTCCATTCGCATAAAAATGGAAAATAGCAGATCGGCGAAGAAAGTACTAATTCAAAATTTCCCTTTCACACCTTGCTTAAACTGTAGACACGCAAGGTTCTTCACAGCAGAAAAGTGTTCAAAGAGTTCAGTGACTAGCCCCATCGGGGAAGCAAGAACAGAATAAGTAACTAATGTTGTGCTTAATTCGTTCGCCCCCAGCAATAATTAGTTCACTTGTCGACTATGGTATATCTATCGGTATAAGGGCTTAAACTGTCCATAAATCTGATGCTGCAGATGTACCATTTGAGGAGTTGCGATTGCAGCATCTGGCATCATACTCGCAATGGAAAGTTACCAAGTCACCCTGAGCAAACGCATCTGATTAACCAATACAAATAATGATCAACATTATTAAGTGCGACGGCCCCATCAGTACCCCTCTTGACCGGTACAATAGTTCAGTCACGACGACAAGAAATGCTCCATGGTTTCCATTCCAGTAAAATGCTGCCCATTCAAAATCGCCCACTCAGTCATACGTTCCGCTAAATGACCTCCTATTAGTAGCAGCCGCCTCTCGCTTTGTCATTCAACAAACTACCCTCTCTACAATCTGAAAATTCTACTATATAAACCCCGATCGCAGCATTCTCTGCTATCACACAGTTTTGATCAATCAACGCTTACACATCACAATCACAATAATACATCTATTTGAAAATGAAGTACACAATTTTCGGAATCCTTTTCGCTTTGTTTGCATTCGTAATTTAAAATCTGCGTCTTTTTCGAACGCTTAATTAATTGTTTCCAATTTCAGACATCTGCCACAGAGTACAAAATCAGGACCCAAGAGGATCTGGCGAATGTTCGTAAGGAATGTGTCGTGGCCAAGAAAGTGACACCCGAACAGGTGGAAAAGTACAAAAAGTTCGAGTTCACCGATGACGAGAAGACGCGCTGCTACATCGAATGCATCTTTGATAAGTTTGGACTGTTCAACCCCAAGACTGGTTTCCAAGTGGAGAATCTGGTGAAGCAATTGGGACAGAATCGCACTCAGACCGAAGTCAAAGCTGAGATTGAGAAATGTGTCGACAAGAACGAACAAGGCAGTGACTCTTGCTCATGGGTGTTCCGTGGCTTCAAGTGCTTCATTAGCAAGAACTTACCCCTAGTTCAACAGAGCTTAAAGGCCAATTAGGGGCTTTGAATTTTGTTCGCAGCGCTAGAGCTGAAGATAAGCTGATTTATATCACGGATTTTAACTGTATATAAATAAATCGAAATTTCGCTTAAAAAATGTTTGCTTTGTCTGTTATTTTGATCCTGGGGCACAAGTTTTTCGCAGTGATTCAAATTCGGATATTATTCAAATCCAAAGATGACATTTCCAAGAGCTGGAGAAGAAAATTGCACACCATTTTAGAAGGGACGAGAGGACTAATCAATAATTGTCGGTGGTTGTTGATGAAATTAGTCAGCATCTGATTTTCATTACATATAAAAAGTGCTTTACCCCCCCATATGATAAAAATCAGGTACAACCCTCGTCAATCCGGGCTTGATAAACTCATAGCCAACATTTTTGAGCTAGAAGATTTGTTCAAACTTCTATTGCAATATCGCAATGCTCTGTCGGACATGACTACCCGCACGAATATCAGTACTCAAACATGACGCCCCCTCAAAGCGATAACGTGCGGCAAACGAAATCACTTGATTCAATCAATGGTGGCCTTAACAATCAGCACAATCAGACAAAAGTTCTCATATCATAGCATTAGGGTAGTGACTCCAACACATATGCGCCCGATTTCGCTGAAGGGCTTCAGAAAGAGAGTGTGTATGGTTTGTTTGTGCCCAGAGACACGTTACAAACAGCTGGAAACGCGACCCTGACACATCGCCAAATGTTACTGCAACTTTAGTACAAAATGATGATCCAGTGAGGATTTATTTACAAGACATGAGCTCCGTAAAGCTTTTATCAAGCCACACAAAAGAAAGGGAGTGTACCTACATCTATCTGTACGTTGATTTTGCGCACCCTTAACGACACTGACACTCTGAAGTCGAACTTGTTGATGTTGTCGACCCTACTCGCAAAAGTTACCAGGGAATGCTATCAAGTTCTTGCGTCTTGATGTTCTTAAGATGAAGAACCATGGGACTCCCGTTTGGTTCGTTGTTCGCCGGCGAGTTTAAACGAGAATTCCAACCGACACATGTATCGCTGACAGTGCGCCAAAAACCCATCCGAAGGAGGCAAATACAAACATCAAGCGGAAATTTATGCGATTAGGACAACGATTATGTAAGTTTACGAGGATGATTGTGAATGTAAAGAAGAACTTGGCTCACAGCTTACAATATTTTTTCTTAATTCTCGTAAATTAAAACAATTGCTCCTCGGTTACAGAGATACATTTTCACTCACCGTCATGTTTCTGCGCCATTTATGCATCAGTATATTCTATAGGCGTTTTTCCTTTTTATTTCAGAGCTGAGCACTGAACTGAGCTCGAACATTATGAGCGTGCTCTGAACCGAGTGCGCTCAGAGCATTCTGATATTTTTTGGTTTTTCCTGTTTTTTTTTCTGTCAAATGTGACTGGAAGTGTGCTTGTATTTACATGTGAAATCATCTTTTTCCTCAGGCTGCTCAGTCAATTTATTCTGAGCTCATAGAACGCGCTCTGATCATGCTCTGAACGAAAAAAGAAACTCAAATTTGAGCTCTGACGTATCTGAGCTAAAAAAGAAACACGAAATTTTTGTATAACAGTTCAGGTTCTGCTCTGAACTAAAAAAGAAAAACGGCTTATACCACATGTTATTCCAAAGAAGTGTGAGATGGTGAATTTTCACTTTTCGACACCGTGATGTGTCGCACTCATCCATAGACTTAACAGGTGACTGTATACTTACAAGCTCTTTTGGCGATTCTGTAGACCAGAGACAAACATACCGACCGAACTCAACTTCCATAAAAACATCATTGTTAGATTCCCCTCTGGATCAGAATGGGAGCAGAATGCGGTTCCAATATGAACTGTGGAGTAATAGCGGACATTTTCTCAACAGAATTAGACATCAGAAGTACTTGCAATGAAGGAGGCGTGTAGACTGCTCCTTAACATTGCGACATTCAGAAAAAAAAAATAGGCATCTTTGTAGAGTCAGGCCGCAATTAAAGCTGTCGGTTCAACTAAGTCAGTGTCCAAGCTTGCTGTGGAATCTGGAATGCAGGGATACACTGACCAGGGCTTGTCATCGGTTTGAAATCACTCTCGTCTGGGTTCCCGGCCATATGAACATTGATGGGAATGAGAAAGCCGATGAACTTGACAGACTTGGCTTTGCTCAGTGCGTGTCTCATTTCAACAAGATTATCAAAAAAAAAAAAAAAAGAAGATAATAATTCGTTCCTGTGTAAAATATATCTGCAAAGAGAGATCGGAATCATTAAAAAAAAGATTGACTTTTTCCCAATGGAACATGAAAAGTGATTTATGACGTTTTCCATTGGGACCACCCGAAATAATTTTCAGATCTCAGATTTTACGCTGCTAATGGAACGCGCAACGAAATTGATCTGCTTTTATAAATGTTTTAGTGCGTTATTTGGCAGCAATATTAACAGTTCAAATTGCAATTGTTTTTGCAAAAATCACAAATGGATATCGACTTCAAAAATGTTTTCCCTGTTGTAGATACAAATTTAGTATTTTTGGTGATTTGTGGTCTTCAGATGACGAGGAAGACTATGAAGATAATAATTCCTGCAAAATTATATCCATGGCTATTTATGTATTTCGTTATTTTTGTTTTCACGAAACTTTGCGTATTTGGCTTGAAAGCAAATTGTGGCGAATCGAAAAAAAATAATTTTTTTTTTTGCCCAATGGAACATGAAACGTGTTTTAGATCAAAAAAAAGTTTGATTTTTGTCCCAATGGAAAACGACATTAGATAAAAAAAAGCTTGACTTTTTGTCCCAATGGAAAACCACAGGCGTTTTTTTTTTTCTTTTTTAGTTCAGAGCAGATCCTGAACTGTTATACAAAAAGTTCGTGTTTCTTTTTAGCTCAGAGACATCAGAGCTCAAATTTGTGTTTTTTTTTTCGTTCAGAGCATGATCAGAGCGCGCTCTATGAGTTCAGAATAAATTGATTGAGCAAGCTGAGGAAAAATCTGATTACACATGTGCAAACATGTTTCTTGAAAATTAAAAAACAAAACAAGTCATAGAAATAGATAGATTTAAGGCCGAAAGGCAATAATTTTAAGGATATTGATAAGTTTAGAGCGCTCGCTTGGAGCCAGTAAGCTAGAATAAGATAAATGTTAGTTTTAAATTAGATTTAATCGTTTTTGTCTAGTGTGTAAGCTTAAAGAAAGAAAAATTAAAAAATGAATTTTTAAAGTTAAAAGTTAAAAGTGCAAACACACGTCCGTCCAGTCACATTTGAAAGAAAGAAAAAAAGCAGGAAAAACAAAAAAACATAAGAATGCTCTGAGCACACTCGGTTCAGAGCGCGCTCATAATGCTCGAGCTCAGTTCAGTGCTCAGCTCTGAACTTAAAAAGAAAAACGCCTAATAAGGGCGTATTTTTACGTGTTAGGTATTGCTGTCCCTTTCATTCAGATGGCCTGATGTGTGATGTAGTAATAATGCAGTATAAGGTATCCCGAGTTTGTCATTAAAACACTCGTAAGTTATTGTAGGTGCTACAGATTCTTTAAGGATCCCAGCCTCAGAGCGCGAGATGACAAAGGAAACACCGAATACTTCTGTTTCAAAGAAATACCCAAACATAACGGATGCCAATGAGCAAAGTTAAAATACATTGACACAAAAGTGAATATATATAGCTAAAAACCAAAAGATTTCTTTGCTGACAGACAACTCATGCATTCATGACAGGAATCGTAAAGTGATCTCCTGATATTTATTGTTGTCCATACTTCAGAAAAATGATTTGCCAACAAAGAAAGTTCTCAATGAGCATAGCAAAAATCCAAACGCACAACCATCCCCAGCACATTTTTTTTTTTTTTTCTCTGGTGTCTGGCTCTGGATGGAAACACCAACTCACTTAACTCGCAAAGTGCTCAAGTGCTTACTGCTTAGCACAAAAGGCAGTACAATTTAAATTTGTCAATGGAATCTCAAAATTTCGGTATAAAACCCATTCGCACTTATTTCATAAATCAGTGATCTGCGAGAAGTCGTCAAGTCGTAACCAGCAAAATGAAATACGTATTGTGTATCTTACTCGCCGTTGTAGCTGTGGTAAGCAATTATTGTAAAAGGCTAGTACTTTAAATAACATGCCTCTTTAAATAGATAACGGCCAATGAGTTTTCGGTAAAAAACAATGCAGACCTCATAAAATTTCGGAAGGAATGCGCCAAAACAACAAATGCGACCGCCGAACTAATAGAAAAGTACAAGAAATTCGAATTTCCCGATGAAGATACAACACGGTGCTACATTGAGTGTATTTTTAACAAATTCGGACTTTTTAATGCTGAGAGCGGATTTCAATTGGAAAATCTGGTGAAGCAATTGGGACAGGATAACGACAAGGTGGAAGTGCAGACAGAAGTCGAGAAATGTATCGATAAGAATGAACAGAGCAGTGACTCTTGCTCTTGGGTATTTCGTGGATTTAAATGTTTTCTCAGCAAAAATCTATCTCTTGTAAAGGAAAGCATAAAGAATTAAATTCCAAATAAATAAAAGGCTTATTTAAGACCGTTACTTGCAAGCAAGCTATATTTGTACGGGGTGGCAAATCCTAGGAGTAGGTCCGCTTGTATTGTTACATAGAAATTCGTATTGGCGTCACTTCAAAAATTCCGACTCACCAACACACTCGCACGTTGCAAATGCCACGCTTTGGGCAAAGTTGCTTGATTGCCGTTATAATATGTAAAACATCTCCTGTAAATAGTTTTACTAACAAAACAAGCAATGCTAAAATTTGGTATTTCCGAACTCTATCACAAACCTTGAGGGTTGAGGTAGCGAGTTGGGGGCAAAGATAATGGAATACAGATTTATATATTTATAACTTTCCAGTGGAAAGAGATGAATGATTAAAAGAGATGGATATCTTTCGTAGGTCTATCCAAAACCCATTTGTTTACATTGTTTTTTTTTTGTAAGATCAACCCTCGTGTGTGAAAGCGTGTGAGCAACAAAAAAGCATGTTTCTAATGGCCGATCGCGAATCATTTGAGCTTTTTTGAGCATAGCGGTGTTTAATTGTTTTGTGTTTCATATTGAATTTGTTTGGTTCTTATGGAGGTTTTGATTAAATTGAGAAAAAAAAATAGTGAAATACACAGTAGAGAATATCGAATTCTTGCATTAAGGCTGGTTGACTGAGGGTAGACGTTTCTGCGCCCCGATGGGGCTTGCAGGGGTTAAGAGATAATCGATCGGAGTAAAACTGCAGTTTAATATGACTAAAAGTAAACAACCCTTGTGGAGGAACAAGGAACTATTTTTTTGTCTCTTTAAAAAAGAGAATGGGTTTTGCATATTTGAATGTCTGCTCCAATGAATAAAAATTAGATATTTAGTTTATAAATAGTTAAATTCTAATTTTGAAAAGTTTACTATTTTACTGAATTTTTAATTTTGTTTCAGATATGCAATGTAGTTCACAAAATATCCGACGTGGCGTTGTTCGACTTTTCGATAAACTTACCTACTCTCTATTGAGGATCTATGGTTTGCAGATTATCTCTCGCTGGAGCTGTTGGAACAGGGAATGGCAAAAATTTGTTTATTTCGCTTTGTTTGAGTTTCTGATAGATACACAGGTACTAGGATTCTTGCTGTTTGATAAATTCAAGGGAGCAACAATGAGATAAAAGTTGATAATCCGAGAAACATTGATAGATGAACCTGGTTTTTGTAGATGTATTTGATGCTTTGTTTGTAGAAGTATAAACCCAGTTTCAAATATTATTGTTTTATATTTCCTTGGAAAGGCATACGTACAATATTTGTGTTTCAGTTAGATATTATCTGAAATAAGGTGCTTACTAAGGAGTTAAGGAGTTCAGATAATTGAAAAAATAGCAAGATACCAAAAATGTCAAAACGAAAAACACATGCATTTGGTTTTACAAAAATAAATAAAATAATATAATTATATCATTCGTATATAGTGCATTCTCAAAACATACCATGATATGGGGTATACAATACCGTATACAAAATTAAAAGATTGCAATAGAAAACTGGTATTTTCGTTGAACGGTGTGGACTTTTTAGTGATAGAAAAAAATCATTTTTCGGTCCGAATGCCCTTCATCAGCTGGAGACAATAACTATGAAACAAACTCACAACTTTTTTTTACCAAATTAAAGGGGAGCTTATATTACACATAGTTTTGCTATTTCAGTGTTTGGGACCTGTGATTTTATATATTTATGAAAATTGATATTGGTGATAAATTCTGAGAGATGAAAGTGTAAAATCCGAGAACTCATAGGGCAAATGCAAGTATCGAACACCTAACTAAAAAACAAAGTCCATAAGTAAATTTCTGCTTTGGAAAAACTGTCCTGTTTGATTATTCTTGTTTTTTCATACCTCCCTTTACGTTGTGCTGGTGGAGTTGCTCAATATGACTTTCAGCTGTCGCCAAAAAATGCACTCCATTCCTGTAAGCTGTCTGGTTAAAAATTATACAAGCTTAAAAGTAGTACCCATTCTGTTTCTTTTCGCTCAACACTAGACTCATCAAAAAACCGGTATAAAATGAATTGGGAGTGAGTTAAAGTTTTTAAATACGAGTTAAGAAATAATTAAGAGAAGGTCTGCTTTTTGTTATTACTTAGTAAGAATCCTCTTAGTAGTACAGAATACTAACAGCCATACACGTCGATTTACTCACAAAGGCCGAAAAAGCAACGAACACTTACAAATTGATACAACTTTCAGCTTGTTAAAATTTAAGAAAAGGTCCCCTAATATTAGCGGTAAGGAAGATTGTGCAACCCCTTGGTGTAGAATTTTGTAAATAGTGCATCATCATAGGCTAGGTTCGGAAGGCGTTTCGCATAGATTCTAAGTTTAACTATCCCAGACCAGCAAACAAGGGAATAGCAAGAAACAAACACAAACCGATTTCGTATAATGAGCCAAAATCCTTATTATATATCCTTATAATCCACATTATTATTTTGATTTGTACGTAGTTCGTAGAAAACTGGATATCACACACACTATCGGTTTCAGTCTATTCAGACAGAGTTTGCAGCACGATACAGCCAGCCTATCGCCCTAGGCAGCCAAGCTTGTCCTTTTTGTTTTGATTTTTTGTGAAGCGAATTTGTTATTATTTTTATTTAGTCTCTGTACTGTAGTCACAATAGTGATCTTGATAGGCGTTGATGGGCTCGGCTATTCGAATTTCTTTGCACTAATACATGTAAGCATGTTTACATGAGCTCCGAGTTCATAGCTGAGGGACACCAACTCTTAGAGTCCAATTCATGAAGTCACATATACTAGAAAAGAAATGAGCAAGTGTTCGTGACTTCATGAATTTTGACAAACATCCGAGAGTATAACTGTCTTTAAAGAGCTTCTCAATTAGCCGTTTGGAATCGGCATAAAATTGTAATCCCTTCCATTCGTTTCAAAAAAAAATTAAACTCACACAAAACGAATGGGTTGCGAGAAGCTAGGCCTTGGGTCCCTACGGACCTGTGCGCCAACTATCTATCTTGTGTGTAAAAACGACAAGCGTAATACAGATTTGTAAGAGTCGCGTATTTTTGTTTCGGAAACGACAGCGGTAATTGAGGTGATTATATAGATAACGTATTTCTATAAAGCCCATTATGCCAACGATTTTCTATCCGATACATATAAGTCTGTTTAAAAACCCTGTAAGTATTGAAATCGAATGACCATAATCTATTCAATTTAACATTAAATAAAACCGTGTAAATAAACATATATTTTAATGAGTTGTTTTTAAATTAGTATAAAAAACGATGTTCGTATATCGGAACGTGCTCGATATAGAGAATGACATCAAACATTATATCATTCGTTATACTGGACGTCCACTGTAGTTTGCAATTTTTCGCTAGGTACTTATCTCAAGGAAATTGATGACAAAAGGCACTTACACTGTCTCGACAAAAGACAAGCATTGTCGTCCACCCAGGATACAAAATTAAAACAACAAACAACGTGTGGTAAAGGAGGGAAAAATGAATTGAAAAAGAAAAACAAGGATTAATTGTAATGTACAATGTAAAATATATTTTTAAACATATGATTGCTCTGCAAATAAAACAGTCACACTTGTTTGAATAATATTTATTATTTCTTCATTTTTTATCATTAGTTTTATGCATTTTGTTTTATATAATTGTTATATACGTTTAAAATAAGTTTTTTTCTGATTTTTTCCTTGTTTTGCGTTTATTTTCTTTTGTGTTGGGTTTTTTTTACTTCTTTTGTTTTTTTCTTGTTATTATTTTTTTATTCGTCTCCTCCCTTTTTTGTTCCACCATTATCATTTTTTTATCTTTCTTTTCCTTTCATATATATATTTTTTTCTTTTTTGCAATTCTTTGATTCTCTTCTTTTTGTCTTTTTTCTTCTTATTTCTTAAAATATTTTTTTATTTTTTTATATATTTCCGACATTCAAAAAACATTATAGCTGAAATAATAAGCGCCCGTTAAATATATGCATTACATATATATTTTTTAGTTTGTTTTCCTTTGTAATTTTCTTCTTTTTTTATATGAAATCTTTCATTTTATTTTTTCTTCTCATTTTCGCTCTTTTGTTGTTTTGTTTTGATTTATTATTTTGTTTAGTCTTTTTTTATTAATAAAGAAGACATATAATGTTTTTTGAACTATATATATATTTTTTCTTTTCAATAAAAATCTGAAATAAATTGATTTTGTTAAAATTAAAAGTGTAAATATCTTAACGACTAACATGCAAGCTGAATTTTGTGGAGGTGAATTTAGTGTAAGTTCTCAATAATGTGTTTCTTGTATAAAAACGAATAGAAGCGAACATAAAACTGTTTGTAAGAATGGAAGTGAAATAAAATTGAGCTGAAATTTTGTTTTTTTAACTAATTCACTAAACAATTGGCACACTCATAGATCATAGATTAAATACCGAAAATCATAAATGGCACGAAAACACAGAAAAAATGCAACTTAGAACGCTCTTTAAATGAAAGCAAAGTGGTGCTCGAAAAAGTGGTAGAATAAATGTTTTGTTTTTTTTCATTTCACCTAAAGTCTGTTTTTCCTTCATATTAATAAAAATCAGAGAATGTGATCTTCTGAAAAATTAAATAAGACAACATACACCATTAATTGGTTGCTGGTTTATGGAAATATTTTTTTTTTTTTAAACACGATTATATGCTACAAATTGTTGCTAGCTCTGATCTAAGGGTGTTACTATGTGAAATAGGGCTATCGCTGAATTCGAAAGTCAGTTATTTCCTAACGTCTGATAGCATCGACGTACCCAACATACGTAATTTCACACTGCGAGAGAAAGTCATAACGTCGTGCTGATCCTACAATATTGAGACGAAATAAAAAGGGTTCCTCTTCTTTTAACAAGCGTTAGAGTGAATTAATTTGTATACAATCTACTGTGCCAACAGCCAGTGTATTACGATAATAATCCTTAATAGCTTTCATTATTCTGTCCAAACTGATGGTCAACAACCTACGGGTGGATTGCGAATGAAGATAATTGTCTGTTTTCGTAATTTTGACTTTTACTATAGGACTTATTTCATGGACAGTTTTTATCGGGTTTTCAAAAGCTGGATTGGATAATGGTTTCTAAATTAAACGCTCCCGAGTAGCTTAGTTTTGATGGTCTACCATTTCGTCTAAAAAGGTCTGATAAACCCTTGAACATAATGCGCGATACTAATAAGCATTAAGCTCTGAAAAATATTGAACAGTGTTTGTTTTACACCAGTTTTGAATAGAAACCAACAGATAGCAAATCTTTTTTATATCATGCGTTTGTGCAATCAGTAAGACATGAACACTTTGAAGTGACAGAAAAATGTGTATACAGGATTTCAATTGAATATAATTTCAGAAATGCAAGGTCGCGCACTTTGAAAGTTCACTTACTCTGTTGCTTAACCATTTCGATTTGCAGACATTTTTAACTATTGAGGATCTTCCGGGACTACAGACAATTATCGAAAAATAAATTCATTGCCTCATTTAACTGGCCTTTTTTTTTCAATTTGAAAAACCGCTGCATTAAAACATAAAACTGGCTTACGTATTCGTCGACAGCCCTTTTTGAATTACTCAAATATATTCCCCTGACTCAATAACTAATATTAATAATACAGAATACACCCCACCTATAAAGGAAGGTACGAATTTTTGCCAGACAAGTTAATTGTATACATAGAAGAGAGATAAAAACACATACAAATATGTACAACACCAAACAATTAGAAACAAAAGTTATATGACACGAAACAGCTTCAGTGGCACTAAATTCAACAAACAAACGATGACGTTAGCTAAATAAATTAACTTGGAAACTGTTTTTATTTTATCAGGTCTTGCAGTGTCTTTTGAATATAGTGATACCGTCCAATAAGGAAAGGTGACACGTTAAATAACTGACAATATTGACGCTTTTTTCACTCGTTCCAGTAAACGTTACAATTATTTCATAAGATTATTAACTTTGAAATTTTACGATGATCCGAATTTTTCTTGGTAAAAAAAGATACGACCCAAGGGGGTTTTTACGTGTTTTCAAGACTTCGTTAGAGTTTGGCCATATGACAGAAATAATTTTGATATATTGAATATATAGACTTCTTAATAACTTACACCTTACAATGTACATTCATATGTTTACCTTTGTACTTATTATGTTCGTAAAGTCATATTCATTGGTAAAGTAGGCAAACAAAAAACAGGAGAGTGAAAAAGCCCCAGAAGTGGGCGGATATATCTAAAAGGCGGTGCTACTACAGAGTCAGTAGTCGAAAGTTCTTCTACCTCTAACGATTTTTAAAAGATCCAAGGCATGAAAACGATCACAGAGCGTAGGGCACAAGAATTTCGTAGATTCAGTCGGTATTCGGTGAGGAATACGCGTTTAGTCAAAATAATTCGTTAAATCGAGTCATATACGATATGTCTTGTCCTTTAGATCAAAGTCACACTGTTAACAGACATTCTTCACTTACCTCGACCTTAAAACTCTCTCCCTAAGAAAGTGATGAGAAAGGCGAATTATGTAATCGTTACCGAAGCTTTAACAACCTATATTCACAAAAATGTTGATTTAGTGATTGCAATGTGACCTCCGGTACACATTTTGAGATGATTGTCTTTGTAACGTTAGGAAGTTGAGGCAGCATATTTGAAGATGTACAAATTTAGCTGATAAATGGATAATCATCCAAAAAATAGCTTCATAAACCCCTTATGCTCGTTTTACTGGTTGTTGTTTCAAAAATCTTTTTGATTCTATTTTTTCAGGTTCGTCGATACGTTTACAACTTGCCAGTATCGGTCTAAGGGGCAAGCTATGGAATTTTACCGTCAACATTCTGAGACACAACTTCTCCTTTTGAGGATGATTCCCCACATAAGATTCTCATTTTAAAAAGGGAGGCCTCGAGGTTCCTTGAGATCTCCATCTCAGTATACCACCAACGAACCACGCCGACCCTCGAAGGCTAAAAGCCAGTCACACTCGCGAGTAGTCCTGTCACTGTAAATATTCGCGCCACCTATAAAGAATCAGTGGTTTTACACTGTGAAAAGTGACAAGCAGAATTAAAATTTGCTAAAACACAAAAGAATTACAACGAAGCCGTAACATACCGTGGAGGGCAAACGTGGTGGGCGCCAAACTATCAAGAAATTGGGAGAGAAAGTTAAAGAAAAGCAAAGCACGATCAGTAATCATGTAAATCTAATCAAAAACTAGAAATTAGTTAAAGCATTTATAAAATCTATAAGCACATGGTTCAATAAAGCTATTACAGGGTGGATCGCACTGTGGATTAGTTCATATACTGCCCCCATCAATAGATTTAGTTCGACAATCCAGGAGCACTTGAAGCCACTTTACGAAATACAATGTTAAAGTGCTTCGTACTTACTTTCCTCTTGAGCATCATTGTGCTACCACCCTGCAGCCTTTGCGAAGCCTTTTTCAGTCTGTAATTTGCCTCGGATAACTTCGAGTAAACTGTGATTCCCTTCATTGGTAATTCGGGAATGTGATTACCAACCTATTGTCAGTTGTTCCTGCAGCAGCTTCCATGTTTCTACTCAGATTTAGACTAAGTGTGCAGTGTTTAGGCGAATTTCATAAGAATCAGTTATCTGATTCACGTTGTTGCTGAAGGAAGCATGTCCCTCGGAGTTTATGGTCAAGTAACCACAACTGGGACACACAACAACAGATTTTCCTTACTCAATACCCAAAAAATGCAGTAGTACTGATATTCGAAAATTGAATCTCAAAAAGTGGGCAAACACTCTCCCAAACGATTGTTGCGCCACTGATAAGCTTTTATTTACATTACGAATCTTTACAATCGTACTTTACAAAACAATTTTCCAATTTCTTTGGCTACCTAAACACTGTATGCAAAACCTCCACCAATTGTTCGCTCTAAATACCTACAATCTCTATTAAATATGACTTTCTTCCAATATAGAATATACCTGTTAACCTAATTTAGAATTTCTCACGTATATAAAATCTCCTCCTAAATAATGAACAAAACAAACATACATGCAACTCTACACTATCCGAATGTACTCTATACACACATTTCTACCGGTGATGATGACTTATCGGCAGACTCAGAGAAACTACTAATGGTAAATGAGTTTAAGAGACCCGCCCGATGATGTAGCAATAATTTTTGTTCTCTTCTTTTGCTTACGTTCGCAGACAAAATTAAGAAAAAAAAACAGAACAAAAAAAGAAAGTGAACAGACACTTACCTTAAAAATAAGAAGGAAAAAGCAATAATCAGTAAGGTGCGTAATAGTTTGCCCTGCCACGGTAACCCCTTCTAAAACGAAAGTTTAAGAAAGAAAAATGGAAAAATGGAATTAGTTTTAAGGACAAATTTATTTCATACATCCTAAATTACATTGGCCGTCTGGCGCCTCGGAAGGTACTGTGACAGCATGCACGGGATACTCGGGCGCCTCTGCCTCGGAAGCTGCCGCGGGCGAAGCGGTTGGTCGTCGATAGTCCGGGGCGATTTGTTCGCTTTGACATAACCTTAAATGAAAAGAAATCAAACAAAGTGGATGAATAGATGATCACAATTGGGACATTTAGGATTTTTGGTATTGCGTGTACAAACTTCAAGTTATGTATGCAGCGACGGTTGGAGCATTTTTGCAAGCTTAGGAGACAGCAATTCAAAAACAAAAAAGAAATTAAGACTAACCCAACATAAACACTCATTGTCGCTGATTATATCAAAAACGCAACACGCCGCTTACCGTTTGTTCTTTTTTTTTTTTTTAGAAAAATGTGTAATGTCAAATATCAAAGAGAAGGAAAAAAAAATGTTCCCTATTGACGTTTTCCATGGGCCAAAAAGCAGCGTCCGGAAAAGTCTGGAATCGAAAAAAAATCTCTTCTGAAACCATTAGCAAAAAAATACTCTTCTGGTGATTCTGAGAAGAGAATTTAGATTCTCAATTTGAAGTCAGAATCCTCTCAAGAAGCACTAACACAAGTGAAATCTATGTAATTCATACAAGTCAGCTGACAGCAGCCGAAGATTATTTTTTGGCATTTCACCAATACTTTTGTGTGAAGCAGTTTTCTTGTTCCATTGGATTAGAGAATGGTTGGATCCCCGATTGAACACAATGGATAGCGATATATCAAAAGCAATACTACAAAAACGGTTCTACCCAAAAAGAAAGAACACGAGTTGAGTTCATTATTTGACAGATTTGAAACGCAAATGTACCCACTGAAACAAAAATTCTGGCGTCAATTCTGGCTCTCCCGATTGGTTTTTCGTTTACAAAAGACATACCATAGCTGTTTGGTTTGCTTAGTCATGCAAACATAATTGTTTCATTTGAATTCCATGTTAACCATAAATTATTGGTCTTTCAAATCTGTATTAGTTGAGAATCTCACCTCTTCTCATGAGATTTGGGTACTAAACACACAAATGAGGTCGTGGATACATGATGCATGAATGAGATTTCCCTTGTATACCTTGTGACTAGCAATAGAAATTTGAAAATCCAAAAATATTCACCACTTTCGTGGAATAGGTCGAGGGGAACGTTTCACGCAAATTCAATACTTGGCATCGTAGACAACATTCGAAGTGAAAGAATCACCAGTCGGTAAAGTTAATGCGTTTAACACAATCGTAGAAAACGATCTAAGTGAAACTTCGCATACAAACTTTGACATTTCAAATACGCAGCCAATCCATTGTGTATCCTATCGTTTATTGTGCGGTTTCGTTGTGATTTTCTTACTTTTGTAAGTTCAAAACATCAAAAGCATATGCGAATATTGCTTTATTTAAACAAAAACACTTAGTAAATCTGAAAGCACTCTACTAACAATTTGAATAACAATTGTGCTTGAGAAAACTCGCGTCCAATCCGAAAGTTCCATTAGACCTTTTGAAGTTGTTCTTTTACATACACGCATTTTCCTGTCGTTGGATGCCCTTTCCACATTGTTTAATATATTCTACTCAAATAATAGGTCTATACTATCCATTTATTGTTAATTTGATTTCTGTAAAATAAATTTTAATTTGCATATTTTCCCATACATATTTCAGTTTTCCACGAAAACACCACGCAATCGACTTCCAATCGTTGGGTTTTTGAAACAAACATACCTTTTGCAACATTCAGAGAAATCAGCAGAATTGCTGACCGTCAAATGTCACGGCTTAAAATCATTTTCCACAGTTAATTGATGGGCCAATATTATTTTTAAATGCACTTAATTCATTTTATTTGTTAAGTAATGCGATCGAAATTTGTAACCAAAATAGTTTGCACCGAAGTTCAACGACCAGTGTCTCATACCTGATTGAAACGTCAATCGAAAACAAGTTGATGGTCGGTGTGAATGCATCGACGAGTTTTCGACGAAAACTCGGTTTTGAGCTTGTTGTGAAAAGCCTATAAGACCTACTCCGCGGTACTAATAATCATTTTTTAGTGTCCACGCTAAATTTTTCTAACTCACAGTGGCGAAATTTTCTATACAAAATTACATATTGTCGTGTACTGTACCATGAATAAAGCCCAATGCTATTAATTGCAAAACCAACCAATTGACTTAATTGCACCATTAAAAATGATATATAGTTTGTCCGCACCAATTTTCAAACCCAAATCAAGTCAATGAGTTTTTAATGAACGGAATGTGGCACGTTAACTTCAAGAAGTAAAGGACTCATTTATGATATAGATACGGAATTTCCATGTATGAGTGAAACTGCGCTACCAACCAAAAGCTAATCTGCTTCAAAAGAAATGTGAACGGCCTTCATTTTATTCCTGATGAAATTTTATTGTATTTGTCATTTAACACTGTTTAAAGTTAAACAAAAGTAAACAATCACATGACTTCGACTCTAATTTTAGTACCTAGTTCACAGTGGCTATATACCGATTTCGCATTTGTGAACTTCCCTTAATTTAAAGTCGAGACAACAAGCTATGCAAGCTTGACGGTCTACAATAGGGAAAACATTTTTGAAGTATCCGTTTGTGATTTTTGCAAAAAAAAATGCAATTTGAACAGCTGATACTGCTGCCAAATAAAGCACTTATACATTTGTAAAAGCAGATCAATTTCGTTGCGCGTTCCATTTGCCACGTAAAATCTGAGATCTGAACAAGATTTTTGGTGGTCCCAATGGAAAACGACATAAAATTTGTTATTCGTAGGGCGGAATTTCCCAAACTGTTTTTATTGAACTTCCACTTAGGGAGCTTCCACACCGGATGGAACAAAACGCCTTGGACAAACAAATGGTTTTTCAGTGTGTTTCTGAAATTTCAATACCACACATTTAAATACGCGCGCCCACACCGAATGAGGCAAAACAAAGCAAGAAAAACAGTTTTGTTTGTTTGTTCCATCCGGTGTGGAAGCTCCCTTAACCTAATTCAATTTTATTTTGTTTTATTTAGTTGGGTATCTTCGTTTACCTACTTTTGCGATACCTGCCAAAACCGTATTTATTCTAATTACATTTTTTTTTTTTTGTGATATTAGCGTTCAAAATGTGCATACTTTCTGTTTCCAATTTAGCCTACGTTAAAACCTTTCTTCAGCGTTGCACTTTTTTTATGGTAGCTTCAATAAATACCTATATTCTTTGTTTTCTGTCAACTTCTCATTTTTCAAAAATTAATTGCATTTTCATGTTAAACAAAAATTGCTTGCAAACATTTTCTGTTCAAAAAAATTCCAACCGGAAAATTGAACGCCGCACACACATACGAACTGCGAATATGAACCCCCCCCTTTTCGTCCAATGGAATATATACAACGCTAGCTTCTCTTGCACGTTAAAGGCATATAGCAGACATTTTTTTTTTTTTTTTTTTTGCAGGGAAACCTTTTCTCCACCAAAGTCCCACTCCCACCCAACCAATTCTAAATTTATCACACAAGACATGGGAAATGGGATAAAAAGCAATGCATTTTACTTAATAAATTAAAATAGATAAACCAATAAACAACTCTTACCTTAATTTGTCTGCCACGAAACAGAGTTTCGTTCATAGCCAGGGCGGTCTCCACAAACTCCTTCGAGCCAAATTCGATATAGGCAAAGCCCTTGGGATGGCCGTCAGCCTTATTACATAATATTGTTACGCGATTAATAGTTCCACACCCATGAAAATGAGACTCCAACTCCTCGGCCGAAGCCCCATAATCGACATTGCCCACATAGACTGACCTAGTATCGATTTCTTGTTTCTCTTCTATGGACAGAGGCACTGTAGCGATGCCAGTATTTGAGCCGGCCATTTGCTTATCAACTTCCGTTTGCATTTGCTTAATTTTTTCAGCTTCTTCTTCCATTTCTTTAACACGAGCCTTAATTGCTTCTAATTCTGGGTCAATTTGCATATTGGATTCCTCCTATAAAATAGTCGTCCACCGAACAAACGAAAAAGCACAAACAAAAAGAATTTTTAGCTTCGCGGTGAAAAAAATTACGCCTCCCAACACGTCTTACCTCGTTCAAAATTTCCGATTCTCCGTTGGCATCATCCAAGTTATCCAGAAGCTGATCTTCGTTCAGTGATAGGTCTTCGTCTGCCATTTCTTGTGCTTTTTGTTCAATACAGATGCAGGCTTTCGTATATAACGACTATCTCCCCCAAGTTTATCTTCTATGCGACGTCGCGCTGACTTACAAACAGGGATGGGAGGGATATGTGCAAATAAAAAAAACCCGAAGGAAAATCAGCGCACAAAATACAGGCAAAAAAAATATATTGATGCACTCAAAATGGTTGCCCTCGAACACGAAGTAAATTGAAACTGGAGGTACAACTTTTTCTCTTTCGATTAGTTATTCAGAATAACCCGTTTCGATAATTAATAAATAGTTAAAGATAATTGAAAAGTTCTATTTGTTCTACTGAATGAAATGCAAGGAATTGATCGGAAAATTGTAAATTTGTGGATGTCTTTCGATTTAATTTTTCAGAAAATTCCCACAAAAACGTAGCCAATTCGACTTTTCCCGGTAAAAAAAAATTTACGAAGTACGACAAAAGCAAAGGCAAAACACAAACAAGAATGGTGACGGCTTACAGCTAACCGATTAGAGGAAGAACAGCTTCTAGCTTAATGGAACACGTTCAATAACCATCAAACAGGGTAGGGTACCTACGGTACCTACCTAGCTACCAATAACCTATTAGATACGAGTTTTTAGTCCACGATTAATTTTCGATAGAATAAATCCCACAAGATTAATCTTTGATCAAAGACTCATGGGTTATGGTTAAACAAAAATGATACGGTTCTTCCATTCATCATCCACCACATCGTAGGGAAAGCCATTCGGAGTACAGTTGCTCAATAGTTTCTTTTTTAGTAAGAAGAAAAGGAATACATTAATACATATTTTAAAAATAAAACCCAAAATTATTTATTTTATTTAATAAACTTTTTGGTATTGAAACCACCAACAGCATAGTTGGGTTAACGAATGAAAAATAAAACTTGGCGCTGCGTTAAGAAACCGTTCTATTTGACGAACCCAATGTCGTTTTCATTTTCACATTAATAATGTGTATAATACGTTGACTTTTCTATAATTTATTATTTCTGGAACATTCTGCTATTCAAATTCGTTTTGTTATGTTAAATCTAAGATCAAAATTTTTCAATTTTTGTTTGCAATTGGATATGGAGGAGAATCTAGATCAAACGAACAATAGATTCTGTTTATCCAATCGTAGACGTTGAAGAAGGTACCTACCAAATACCCACGAACAATATTTCATAGCTTACTATCTGTCAATCTTCATAAAGACAAAGAACGATAGTATAGGTAAGATTATACAGTATGCCAAGTGGCCATAAAATGCCAATTTCTGACAGTTCTCCTGTCCAAATATGGTCATACAATGTAATGGGCATCTCTCATGTGGTCTAAAGACCTGAATGCCACATATTACAAGGCTGATTTTTACAGATGAAAATGCCCAAATAGCATATCTGGTCAATTGCTTTTTGGCATACAGCCTAATTATTATCTTATGTAATAAAATGTGGGGTGGGGGCATTTCATAGCTTACTATTTCATTCAAGTTCAAGTGTCGCTGAGCAGAGCATGTCGTTGCATTTTCGCATTAGATGCCTTAATACATCGTCCATTCGCAAATCAGCCATCAAGGGAAAAAAAAAAAGTGTCAAACTGCACAGAAATGACAACTCATATCATACTATCGATAGCATGCTATGAGCTGAACAATATATTGCAAGACATTTTTTATATCATACTATTTGCGGTCTCCATGGGCAAATTTCATAGAATGATATATTGCAAGACATGAAAAATGGCTCGTGGAGACGCGGTGTGAGGCAAAGAAGTGATAAATGCTAACAGAAAGGAAACAGAACCTTATAAGCCGTCAGCTGAATTCCCTAGCTCCGATTACGGCGTGAAGCTGTAGTGCCGCGCCGGTAGCCAAAACCAACGCCGAAGCCGGTGTCTGCCGATTTGCGATTGCGCCAATTCCATCCATGAAAATTGTGGAGGTTGGAGTATTCAATTTTTCATTTTCAATCAATTTGTCGGAGAGGAGTCAACTAGGTTTTCTTCATTTTAAACCCTTGTAAAATCTGTTTTTTTAAGTAAATCTCAGGTAAATATGAGTGCAAGTGATTCTGAATACGAAGAAGAAGAAATATTAGTTTTTGCTGATTTTAAAAATAATTTAATATTAGAAGAGCTTGAAGCAGCAAACACTTCTGTTAAAATTATCGGCATCGACTCGGACAATCCAATCGCAGAAGTGAACGGAAATATATTCAAAGGTAAGATGTTTAATATATTAAATATTCGCTTTATATTTTATATACCCACTTCATTATATTACAAAATTATATTAAACCATATTCATACTTTAATCATTGTTATCGTAAATGGGAATGCATTATCACTGCAGTTACATATCGGTAAAAAGTACAGTTTTGTTTTTGGTTTTGTGAAGTTACCTACTTAGGTACGTTTGCAAACTTGCCTTGTGTTTTCAAAAATGGCGTGCATATAAATTTGTATCATAGCCAAAAGAATAATTTTTCCATCGATGGAACAATACACATACCTCTATAGATGAAACTTTTAATCATATTTTTCTATAAAAATTCATTACCCATGACTTGGTCGCATTGAAATTTTACCGCTTTATATGCCGCCATACTTGAAAATATGTACCATACATTATTTTAAAAAGAAGCCAAGCGATTGCTAATTGATACTCATGATATGCAATTTGCTACCTAAATAAGAGTTAAATTCACACTGAGTTACACGTAGCCATTGCAAAAGGCTTCAATTTGCGTTGCGATAACCACAAAACTGTTTGGAGACGGCTATTTTCAAACCCCTCTTTGTGAACTAAAAAAAAATCTTGGGTTTCGTTGAAGAATTTGTTATATAAACGACGACGGCTATAAGGAGCACTCATTTAAGTTCGCTAGTAACAAACCCATGTGGAAACACTAGACTTTGTTCCATGTACGCGTGTTCGCATATGAGAACATTAGGATATCGATTCACGATACAACTGAGGATGAGTGTAGCAGCAAACTGTCTACACCAGCAAATTCAGTTGATGCAGGAACTAAAGCCACGACGCCATGAACTGCGACTGGAATTTACCTAAATAATTGATTCCGATTACGCATTTGTTTAAAAAGTTGGACGAAATTGATCCGGATTACGTACTGCTCCAGTAGCTTACTGCAGATCAATTGCTAATACGACACATGATCTTAGTTGTATATAAACTCTCGTGCGGCAGTTTAAGCATTCTAAAAAGCAACACATCAGCAACAACTTTCATTATGCAAATAGCCTTAAAAGAGCTAGAGCCTTTGTTCGAATTCGAATCCACGCGAAGTTGATTAATAGTAGTCGACGTTTAATATTACGTTAAAATTTGTACTCTCCTTCTATTTTAAGATAACATGTTTGTGGTAGAGCAAATTAAACCGATGTGGGCAGATGTTCTATTGCATATCATACAATCTGGGGCAGCAGAACAATTTACCAAGGTGAGTAAACTATTTAATTAGTGTATGATGTAATCTCAACTCAAATATCCATTTACCTCTTTAAAAACTGTCAGTTCATTCAAACGGCTGCTAAAACTTATTTGCTCTACTTCCTGTGTACAATTTCATGTGTATGTTCGATAGCGAACTTCTCTTGCCTTAGCTACGTTGAACAGTACCTGATCCCATTTCGTTATTTAAGCCCAGCGTTTCAGATAGTTGGTTTGTATCGCTGCAACAATATATATAATAACATAACCATACTTTTCAATTATTGCTCATATTATGTTTTATCGGGTTTCAAGTAGAAACACTCTTTGGTAGTTGTATCGTCTTTTTTCATTGTGGAGAAACCAACTCTTCGTAACAAAATCAATAACTATATCAAAATAAAACAAGTCGTGCCTCCGAAAAGAAACAAATAAAAATATTGCTATAGAAATTACCAGAAATACGTAGTTTAACAACAATTCTCCTTATTTTCTTTCCAGGTAAATATGACTTTTCGATGGGAACCCATGTTTTCTTCGAAGAAGATGAAGAACCTATACCTGTAGATGCAATTTACGAGAAGCATGCCAAACGAACCTTCAAATATTTCGATAAAACAAACAAAGTATTGAATTTCTCGCGAATCTTTGTCGAACCTGAAAGTAATTCCAAAGAACCAACCGCCCAGGACGACTCATCCGACATAACCGACGGCAAAAATCCCTTGCAGGTTGACCTAACATACGAAGAAGCCCTCCAACAATTGATTTCGAAAGACAGCAACTAATCTATATCAATATGGATAAAATCTACAACATCCCCAAGACAGAACCAATTAATTTTAAGAAATTCTTCGACGACTATGTCGCTGAATTGGCCAAGACAGAATTCCCGAAGACTGATGTAGATGTCCAACAATTGTTGGGTATGGAGGAAAAAGATGATGAATTCGAAAAAGTGAAGGCATCCATATCGTTAGAACTGCTGGACTCACCGGACGATGTGCGTGTGATACCCTATGTACCTGGCATTAGTGAAGACAAACGTAAATCGATCCTGGAGGCGCCCACGGCATCCGCTAGGCTACACACTCTACAAAGACTGATCAAAGAAAAAGAGACAAATGTGAGCAGTCCCTTTCGCAAAACGCAATATTCATACAAACAAGTGCATACCGAAACCAAACCATCTGAACATAATATGGAACCATTTAGCGATATTGTGATCACAGTTCGCTTCTACCGACCCAAGACCGATACCCCATACAAACGCAGAACCTATCCGGCATTTAGCGAGGAGTTTCAATGTCTGGGCTCAACACTTCTGACCGAATTGCGCGACAAGATTTCATGTGTGTGCAATCACAAACGATTCTTTGAGCTGAGCAAGCACCCTACGGTGAAAAATCCCGACAAAGTCGTCGATCCTGGTTTTTTCTTCATAGAAGACACGTTCTACAATGACATGCGGAATCCAGCCAACCCCGACTACTCGGAGAGCATAAGGCAATGGGTCGCCAGAAAAGCAGAAGGTTATGGACGCACGAAATTTAAGAGTCGCCGTATGGAAGACACTCGTTTCATTGATTTGGAAGCCAGTCTGGGTTTTCCTCAGCTGTATCAGCATCATGGCAACTGCGAGCATTTGTTTACGTTTTCCTACATCGAGCTCTTGTCGCAGCACACTTGTCTAGTGCGACAGCTTTATCCGCTTTTGAAGTCGGTAAATGCGTATAATGCGAAATTTTGCAACATGTGCGGCAAGAGGGAGTACGTGTACGTGGTCAAGAATAGCGTGAGACAATTGCACGATCCAGCGTATTTGTGTTCGGTGTGTCTGTTTTCATTTCACTACATCAATGGGAAGAAGGTCGGCGAGTTTAGTGCGTATCGGATTGTTTCGTACAACGAAAAGTTGGACGATCATGAAAGTTGCGTCATTAATAACCTGGAGGAACTTGATGCAATTGAAGAGAGTGAAGACGATCCGAGCTTGGGTGAGCCGTCCCCGATGAAGATCAAGAAAGAAAGTTGAGGTTGTTGATTTTATCGAGTATTTAGTAAGGTTCCAGTTTTGTTTCTTTTAGATTTTAGTATTTTATTGATTGAAGTAAATAAATTATTGATTTGTAATTTGATGATGTTTTATGTTGAAACGACTGAGTAGTATAATTTCAGGGGTAAGGTGCTCAATGGGTCATGCAAAATAATGTGTTTGTTAATCTTACTAAAAATCAGCTCCTAGTTTGGTACTACTTTATCGCATTTCAAAGGTCTGTAACTGCCTGGTTGCTTCCCTGCCGACTTCATAAAGATCACCAGGCCGAAATGGATAAGCTCAACTGATATGCGTGTGAAAGAAAATGTGCAGAAGTCCTTTCCATTGGCGACCAAAACTTCAATGAGGCGTCACCGTATTCAGATTACTGTCGGTTGAAACCGAATACTCATCTATCAAAAATCTAAAAAGCTATGTCTTGCAGTCAGAAACCCAGACGCTTCTAAACTATGGAGTTTTAAAGTTTGAGACACCGAATATGTCGGCAACTAGACTGACCTGAAAATTTGTATTGTCAGATGAAGAAATACGCATATTTATATTAAACACATTTATTCTTAACTAAAACCAAAAAGCAACATCTTGGAACACCTCATCATTAAACAGCAAATGGCTGATCCTTTCCATCATCGTGGTACTTAATATAGGTTTCCCCGTGGGTGAAATCTTTTGTGCCCTCAAGCCTACCACGTGGAGGAGCTTTCTCATAATCGAACGCTTTGTCGGATTTTCCAAACAGTTTGTTGGCTTCAGCGATTTGGTCTCGATACTTGCCGACAACAACCTTCTTCCCAGTAAGGGGATCTGTTATGTCACCCAATGGATAGACCACTTCCTCAACTTTGTGTGTAATCAGGCGAGTTAATTTCTGGGGCAATTCTTTTATTAGAACAATGTCTCCACTTTTGCAAAGTTTCTGAGGATCATGTGCAAAGATGAATTCGTCTTTCCTGAAATACTATGTGTGTGTTTTAAAGGATTAGAATATATTTGCGAGCAGTATGTGCAGAATATTGAATGACTTACCATGTTAAGGTTGGTATCCAATTCCATGCGGCGTATGCGTATTTTTGATGCGGTTTTCTTGATGCAAGGTACGCATTGTCCAAGCAGTATTAATCCTCGACTTGCCATGTCTTTAATTTAACTTTTATTTCAAAATTCCCAGGAAGAAAATTAAACGTAACCTAGGGAAGAGATTATATTTTTAATGTCATTTAGCAAATGTCATAACAGAGAAACGGAATGCTATGGAAATGAATATATATCTACACGTTCCTTGCACAAGTGTGATAGAATAGGTAGTGCGTTTCTCAGCCATGGTTAAAATGGGTACGTTTGGCGTTGTGTATAGTTTTTTTTTTTTTTAAATCATTTGTATGCATTTTTTGTTGGTTTTTCTTTTTTAGCTCAGACACTTTAGAGCTCGAATTTTCGTTCAGAGCATGGTCAGAGCGCGCTCTATGAGCTCAGAATAAATTGACTGAGCAGGCTGATTACACATCACATGCACACAGCACAAGCACACTTCCATTCACGATCTGAGCACGCTCAAAATGCTCGAATCAGTTCAGTGCTCACCTCTGATCTAAACAAGAAACATGAATAATAACACTCACCCTACAAAAGGTACAATATGGGTATATGGAATACAGTTGCGTTTTAACCGGCTGTCAAATCCTACCAAAAAACGTCAAATTTTGTATTTGCATGAAGGCATGAAAGCCAACAATTTTCATTTGTTTTAACATTTAAGAGTGATTTATAATTATTAACTATGGAGAAACGGGAAGATGCACTTCGAGAGGTCAACTATATATTCAAATTGGTTTGCACTGCTTTTAAACCAAAGATTTTCCATTCAAATATGTCTCCAGGGGCTAGATAAAAATGAGGAAGAAATCCAAAGATGGGAGTCCTATGTAAAGGATAACGAGACTGCAATTGAAAATATAAATACGTTCAGTAAGCGTCTTACCGTGGACGTTATGGTACCTGTTGGACGTAAAGCATTCATTCCTGGTCGTTTGATACATACAAATGAAGTGTTGATGGGTCACTACCAGGACTACTTTTCCAGGTGTTCTGCCCACACTGCCATCCAAATCTGTAAACGGAGAATTGATAATGGTAAAAAGCACTTGGAGCAACTTGAAGTTGAAAAGGATCTATTTCAGTAAGTAATATGTATGTATACAAATTAATAGTTAAGCTGTGGATTTGGTTGTTATCAGTTAACATGAAGCAATAAGGGTAGAATACAATGTCCGCCACGCACTACTTTCACAGCCAAATGAACAATAACTATTGCAACAACAATATAAGTGTCTTTGATACCATTTACTTTATTGAAAGCTATTGCGATTGCCGGACAGATGCGGTTCAGATTGTTGAGATTTGTTGTTGATGTGTTTCCCAACTTTTTTCTTGAATCCCTAACAGCAAAAATTAAATTTTTACTAAAATCATTACAGAAACAAATTGGAGAAACCATACCTTGATGGAGTCCTACCTAGCACAGAAGAACGTGAGATAATCGAAGAATATGACGAGGACAAGGAAAGGATTTGGAGAGAGGAACACCGTCGTAAAGTTAAAGAAGCAAAACAGAAAGAAAAAAAAGAGCGACAGGAGCAATTGAGTAAGGAGAATGCACACGATGAGCTTATTCAGACATTGGAGGAGGATGAGCAAGACATGATCAACGAATTAGATGAAGAATTGTCTGAGCTTAAAATTCAACCACACAATGACACTCAAGAAATTCTCAGTCGATTATTGTCTGGTGAAATGACCTTGCCAGCACCTAAAAAGAGAATCGCACATAGCACAGCGGTAGCCAAACGTGACGATTCCGTTCAACTTAAGCCAATAGAAACAGAAGCAAACGTTCAATCTGTGAATACGATAACTGATCCCATCACAAATTCACCTGTAAGCAAACTAAACCACAGAACCAACCTTGAAATGATGGCTGATGAAAATGATTCCGATTCGTCGATTGCATCCGACACTCCCGAAGAAATACATCGAATTGAAAAGCAAGCCGAATATCTACCGCATGGCGACCGGATGGGGTTCTACCAATATCAACTTCAAATAGTTGATCAGAAAATTGTCGGAATGACCTTTCGAAACAACAAAGAACTCCAAGAGAAGATGCAGCTGTTCAAAATTCGAGATTACCTGGAAGAAATCATAGAGATTCTTGAAGATGCAGCATCAATAGAAACTGATACACAGGCAGACGATATTGAAAAAGATGTTGAAGAACAGAAACCCCAATCAAACGTACCGAAAAGAAAAATATCATTTGCCTTGGAAGATCAAATGGTGGAGTTCAGAAAAAATGAGACCGTTGCTCAAATGATTCCAAGCGATTCGCCAACAGAGGAGACACCGCAAAGGGATATAATTCGATTGGATGAGACAATGCTCATAGAAAACCAGCCGCAACCAGAATCCGATTCAAACAAACTTGTCGACCGGCGGAAGACAATTCTGGAAAAAGTTGAAGACAACTTGAAAACCCAGAGTCTTGAGGATGCCGATTTAGTGACAAAAATCATAGACTCCAGTACAAATCACGTTGAAACTCTTCACATATATTTCGAACACTCGACAGCAGTGGCGGCTGCTAGTTCCGACAAATTGAAAACCCCTATTCCCTCTAGCCCCGCTGATTTATATCGCATGGTATGTGGGGAGGAAGATCACAATCCCCCAGCAAATGAGAACGAGAAAGAATCTGTTAGTGGAAAAGCATACATTGACCCCAGATCAGAGGTAAGTAACAGCTATTTGGGTAATAAATTAAAATTTTTCTACGATCTGTTTTCAGTACTTGTCGCCAGTGTTTGGAGAAAGTATGTCTACGGAGCCACAGTCCAGGTCAATTTTAAAGAACAAATCAGCGGTTGAACGCGAAACACATATTGTAGAGAACAAGGAAAAAGCCAAACCTTTGCGGAAAAAGACGGTAAAGCCAAAACAAGAAGACGAGTATCTCAGCGCCTACAACAAGGTACAGTGTCATGCATATTTGCAAATGAATTCAAATAATAATTGTATGTAGGTGATGAGCGATGTCATCGAAAATAAACCAACTGCCCCCGATCCGTTGCCCGAAGAGAAATTCGTCGATATGCACACTCCCAAGAAGCGAATCAGTAGATTCAAACAAATGCGTATTGAGAATAATTGACTTCTGCCTAAGAAGCTGTGAACAGCAACATAATTGTATATACGAATATCGAATATAAGCATAATTATGTGCAAAGACTATTTTGACTTGTTAAATTTTAGTTTTAATGTCTACTACCGAATATGCGTTTATGATGTTCATATTGTATCTGGGTAGGTGACCTTAACGAAAATCCATTGATGGCAAACTTTCGCAAAGAAGGGGAACGTTTTGGGGAGTACAACAAGGATCGATTAATGCTCCTATTTTGTTTATTAAGTACCTACATAAACGATATATGGAGAGTATTGAAAGTTCTGTTAGCAGATATGATGACAGACGCTATAGGCAGGCGACAATTTCTTAAGCATTTTATATTAAAGATGTAGGTACCTACTCTAACTGAATTTTTTGTGTCCTTCATTTCTTATGCGCTAGCTTGTGCAATTATTAAGAACGGAGAAAAATTTGTGTCGCGCTAAATGTCTCATCTGCATGTTATGTAACAAAATAGCTTCCAAATCTCTCGAATAGATGGGCTTCGTGCGCTGTTTAGTTTTGTCATGCGCTGTCAGTTTAGTTTCCAAAATCCAAACAAAGCTATTAAAAGGAAACATTTTTTAAGAAATAGATATTGTCCTGATAAAATGGCCAAAATAAGTGAAATTGGTGCTGCTGTTCGCATCAAGACACTCTCTGGTGGTAAACTAATTGTTATTGAATGTCCTGGATATGAATCCGAAGTGTTTGTTCCGCAAATTATTAATAATCGTTTAACTCTTACAAATGCAATAGAGGACAGGCGATGTTGCAAACAAAACTTGAATAGTTGCTCAAGAATTCTTCAGTCTACAAACGAAAATGCTGAACGTTTGCCAAAAAGATCCATCGAACGTGTCCGACCACTGGCCAATAGTACGCCCACCAAAATATATCAGTCTTCTAAAGAAAACCTAAGTCCAGTGCAACGTTTTCCTACTCCCGATATTGTTCGCAGAGCTGTAGTACAAAATAGAAATGCTTCCGTGCAGGGTTTGGCGCCAGGAATTAAAGTGGTGCGTTTGCACAGGGCTCCTACTCCAAACACACCTAATAAAGTTGCCAAAATTGTTTCATCATCAAAAACACAGAGGACTCTTGCAAAATCGCAAACTCTAAGAAATCTTAAAAACCTATCCATCTTTAGGACGCCGCCTAGGCTAAGCATTTCAAATAGTACTCCTGTAAATAATTCTCCCAGTCTACGAAATAGGAATGATTCGATACCAGTGCTTCCGCCAGGAATAAGTGTTGTGCGTTTGCACAGAGCACCGACTCCAAATACTCCAAGTAAACTTGCCAGGATTCATCGATCAAGAATACAGAGCCCACAGACAATCTCTGCTTCTGCAAGACAAACACAATATCTAAGAAATCAGTCCAATGTATCCATGTTCAGAACTCCCCCCGCACTCAGCACTTCAAATAAATCATCCGTTGCAGAGTCTCCCAATCATTCGTTTCTCTTAAGAAAAATTAACGCCCCAAGAAGTGTAACTAAATGGAGGAAATGCATCACACCGCAAAGAACATACATTCGCAGCGGCATTGGACAGAAAAAGAAAACACCGCTTAAAGTAGAGCATGTAAAACCCATGGCTTTGGGAAAAAATGGCAAAGCGCTGCCAGATTTTCAGCTAAATCCAACAAAATATCCCTCTGGTGAGGGAAGCGTCGTGTACAGGCGCCGCAAATTGATAATCGATAATAAGTTGACGATTGATCCCAAGGAATTTAAGCAACAATTGAAATATACCGGCGATTTGAAACGAGCCAGCAACTTCCAACTGCCAAAAAGTCGAAGACAGTATATTGCGTTACAACAAACGGCTTTTGATTTATTGACCAACTCCTGTTATCATCCCCGAGCGTCCAGCCAACTAAACGAACTCTTTCGCGAAGGCTGTCTTCACAAACGTGCAGATACAATTTTAAAGTATCGTCAGCTCATTGAGGCCATACCAAAGCTTGAAACACTCTAAAAGTAGTAGATATGGAATGGGCAACGTCCTATGCTAAGCTGTTTCTGTGTAGGTATCTCTTAAAGCCAATTTTTTATTTATGTTTCGAAGAAGTAGTCACTTGCATCAGTTTATAGTAGCCATATAAAACTCTGTTTAATGTTTAAACAAAGAATAATGCATTTTTGAATTGTTCAACGTAGATATTAGTTTATTGTTTGGTGGAAAATTATATTTGTTTAAATACAGCAACGTGTTGCGTTTCTTTCTGAACTGTACATTGATTTGTGTTTATAAATGATTTGTTTGAATCGAGGAGAATGTTGAGAGTGCTGCATTTTTAAACTTCGGTAGCCATGTTTCTGGCGGGCAAATGGGAAAACTTGTAGATTTTCTAGGGCTAAAAGGTGTCGTATCGACAATAATTATTGTTGGAAAATTTTCAAGGATCAAATGTTACATCTAAAGGCAATACCAGTGCGATTGTACAAAAGATCAGTATCATATTTGTTACCTAGTTCCTAACAAATAAGATTTTATTTTGAAAAACCGAAAAGGCACATAAAATTTCACCCAATACTAAAGAACTAAAAAAACTGCAAACGTGAAACTTTTATTTTTCTATGTTTTGGCAGAAAGCCGTAACATGAAGGCAATTACAGGATTTAACAGCAGCTCGTTAGTGATGAGTATATTAATTGGCCTGCACTTTCCTAGACTAAGAATCCATACAACAACTGGGCTCTCTCAAGACGCTACGAGGCACGCATCCGACATTTTCTACGGGTAAACATTCTGGCATTTAGTTTCAGAGCTCGGCTGTTCGACCGTCCAGAAGCTAAAATTGAAAGACGAAAGCTCTGGTCCGTTTTGTTCCATTATTTTATGTGAAAAAAATTACCATTTGATTTGGACACCATTATCAGTAACACGCAATATTATTAAGGCGACAATTGCACAGAGCGGGTTGATAAGTAAGCGAAACAAGTAGCTGCTGGTTTTTATATAGGAACGACTAGCTTCTCTTCGAAGGGAATTGTTGAGTTTTAGTAGCATTTCCAGCAGCTGCTTAAGGGACCATAATTTAAAAAGAGTTAAAGTACAAGCTATAAAATTGCTTAGGAGCATGTATTTCTGCACAAACACAATCCTAAAACGCTTAACGCCACGTACACGTACCCGTGACTCTCTCGGCTCGGTAAATCAACTAACTAACAGGCTAACCGTCTTTTCATCGACTTTATTATTATTATTATTATTATCTTATATTATTAAGTAATTAATTACATTAACAATAAAATAAAAGAAAATATAGCACTAGCTACCAGGGCTATCGGCTAGATGTTTTTAATATTTGTTAATTATTAAATATGTTTGTCAATTTTTAGAGTTTTTAATATCTTGTATACTATTTTTACATTGGTTTCGTTAGGTGTTTTTATAAGGTCCACAAGTGGTGTGGTGGAGAAGTTTTTAACTACGTCTTTGATCCTCTGGCATTCGAATAAATGTTTGGTGGTGAGAAAGGTGTTCTTATGACAAAGGTGGCAGATCGGGGGGTCGCTTCTCGATAGTAGATGGCAGTGTGTAAGGTTTGTATGGCCCATACGAAGTCGTAAGAAGCATTTTATCATAATTCGTGTGCAGTTTGTAGGGTATATTGCAATTTCTGCGTCAGGGTTGATTAATGAGTAATGGTGGATGTACTCTGTCCAAGTATTCCGTCTTTTTTCGTTCCACAAGGATTCTAATTTTTTTTTTATCATCGACTTTAATGCCGCATACAACAACAGTAATCGTAAGGAGCTTATAGGGTGATGACCGAATTCCGGGCTGTTCCAACTGTCATTGTTTTGCAAAACACTTTCGTGAGCATTAATGCTTTGAGCACTAGCCAATTATTTATATAAGAAAAAGAGCTGTTTAAAACGAAAAAAAAAAAAAAAAAAAAAAAAAATACGTAAACAATACCTAGTTGGCGCTAAAGGTTCATCCAGACCGCTTTGCAAAGCTCAAGACCCATTCCCTTGTGGGACGAATGGAAGGAAGGATTCAAGGCACGAACAAAACTGTCATCTCACAAGCCTTCCCCAATCAAGTGGAGAGGACAGCACTCTCAGCGAGTCGAAGAAAAAGACTTATGACTGCTGTCCAGTTTCCACGAGTAAAGTATGAAAATGCGCGGCGCATTACAGTTTTAATTTTTTTATTTATTGATATAAAAAATCTGTTGAATTATCCTCATAACAAATGTCTTTTTGCAGTCACAATCAAAATGATAATAATTAATTATTATTGATATATTTATATATAGTTTTTGTTTTAATTTGTTTCAAACAAAGGTTTCTTTATTTTTATTCTTTATCATAGTTCTTTTATTGTAGTTTTCTCTTTCTCTTTTTTTTTTTTTAATCATCTTGTATTACTTTTATTTTTCACATACTCTCTCATTTAGAATAGGAAAATAGATATTTTACATTATAACGAATTTTATCTCATTTCTTGTTTAGTTTTGTTTATCTTCTTTATAAATCAGTGAGTCAACAAAATGTAAACCAAATAAAAACGTTTGTTGTTAACCTAGCAATAGCATGAACAAAATAAAGAATTGTATTCGTTTTTGTTTGAGAAAAAATATACTTGTTGTTTTGAATAGAAAAAAGAAAAGAAAAACATGTTTTATATATATTTCGTATATATTATATATAATAAATTGTATATCATTTGTTTTTGTTTTTAAATTACATTACTAAACATGTGTTTTTCCTCGTACATAAATTTCGTTTAGATAAAATTAGTTTTAACTTATTGAAGAAATAGAATTCTTTTATTAACTTAACATTATGATTGACAAACTAAGAGGGATAAGAAGTGAGGAAGGGATTGCTTTGTTGGGTAAAGGAAAACATACTTTTTTTTTAACGTAAAAAAATTGCACAACAAATTGGGGAGGGGGTGAAAAAAAAAGATGTAAGACAACAAAAAATATATATAGAAAATATTAATAATTTCGTGACGAACTGTTTGGCGGAGTATCTGGTCTGAAGGCTGACAGAAAACATTTATAAGAGTTACAAACACAACCGGAACTTCGTTGCGGACGAACGAATTGGGAGCAATTTTAGGGGGTGTGGTAAATCTGTGTGTGTTTGACGGAAGAGGGGTTGTCGGATTGTTTAGGCCTTGGGTCCCCAGGCAGAAGATACGGGAGCTGGCGCACCAAAGTCAGGGAAATCCTCCTGCGATTGAGTATTTGGGGCTCCTTTGTCGTTGCGGCGTTCCCATGGTGCATCCTTCAGAATGAAGCCATTCTCGGTGGCGGTGTTGTTGCCAAAGATGGCAGTGGTGCCGGCATTGGACGGTGGAAGAGTATCGACAAAGTTGCTGATGTATTCCTCAGCGACGGCGAGGAGGTGCTCCTTGGCGTTTTCGACGTCTTCCTCTTTGCCGATAATTACTACAGCATCCTTGTTGGGATCGGTGGCTGTTGGGAACCTCACATCGACCTTGAAGTCCTCGATGATGGCGCGAATGTTACGTCCACGGTGACCGATGATGTGCGAGTGCACACGTTGGTCGATCTCAACGATCTCTTTGTACAGATCGTCCAGGCCATGGACCATCGCTAAAATGGCATCGCGAGCGGCTTCGGCATTGGCCTCGTAACCAATGATTGTGATGACGTGTTGGTTGTCATCGACACGTTTTGGCAGCGAAATGTTAACGTCGTGGTCGGCGCGAAGCTTGTTGATTACAGCACCTTTTCGGCCGATGATCTTCGGGTGGTAGACCGGATCGACTTCGATCTTCAGCTCGAACGAACGCAACTGACGATCCTTGCGCTCCAATTCGAGTTCATCCACCTGCGCAAGCAGGGCTTCCTTTGCCTCGGCAACATGAATTGGGGTGCCGGTGATTTTGATAACATCCAGCTGCGATTCTGGCGGTGCCAATTCGATGTGTACGTCGTAACGGCTCATAAATTCACGCACATTGCTTCCCCTTTGGCCGATTATCAAACGGTGTAGGTCGAAAGGAACGTTTATCTCATCGGTTATTGGAATCAGGTTGATCAAAGCCTGCTTCGCTGCGTCACACTTCTCAACGCGTCCCGTGATCCGGATGATGTCACATTGGCGTACCTCCTCGTCGCCGCCATTGAACATGCCTTCAACCGGCTCGGTGGCCTCACGGTCAGGGAACTTTATTTGCACATCGTAATCGGATGTCACGTTTTGTACCTTAGCGCCGCGAGCTCCCATAATGGTACGATGCAGCCTCTGTGGAATGACGACTTCAATGGTTACTTGCGCCTCCAGCTCGGCAACAATTTCTTGGATTCGTTGTTTGGCTGCTTCAATGCAGTCCTTGGCACCTTTAAGCGTTACTCGGTCGCTGTCGACTCCAGGTCGTGGGAACGAGATCATAACACCGCCGCACTCCTCAGAAATACGATGTAGGATCTCTCCGCGCTTGGCAACAAAATGCTTATGGTACTTGGGATCGACTGCGATCTCTCCCTCAGTAACCTGATCAATATCCTTGATTATTGCTTCTAATTGTTCCTTGGCCGCCAGGACGGTGTCCTCCCTACCGATGATTGTGATCACCTCCTTGTCCTCGTCATCGTTGCTGGGGAATATAATGCGGGCACCGGTGGCATCCCTGATTTTTCGGATAGACGCTCCATTCTTGCCGATGAGGAATTTATGATGTTGTTGTTTGGCACGTACTTCGGCAGAGAATGAAGCCAACTGGCGTTCACTGGCCAGCTCCAAAAGCTGAGTCTTGGCCTTCTCGACATCGTCCTTGGGGCCGCGGATAGTCACCTTGTCGCTTTTTGAATCGCTGGTGGGGAACTTAATCGAAACACCTCCGCATTCCTCCATAATGGCAGAGATCAACTTGCCGCCAGCTCCGATAAGGGAGTTATAGAATTTCGGTGAAATCTGAACGTCCTCGGTCACGATGTCAGCCAGTTCGTTTTGAATCTTCTGAATGCGCTCCCTTGCTTCGATGACGTTCTCCTTCTTGCCTGTTATCACGATCACTTCGTTGGTGTCACCCTCGTCGGGCAGATCAATCTTAGTTTGGGTCTCATCGCGGATTTTCTTAATATTTGCACCACCCTTGCCGATGATGAACTTGTGGAATTGCTTGAAGATTGGCACCTCGATGATATGCGACGACTCCTGGATCTCCTTGACCATCTTCATGAGGTCCTTATGGCATTTGTCGACCTCGTCCTTGGGACCGCGCAGCTTTACAATGTCGGTGTTGTCGTTGGGCGACGGAATTACAATTGTCACCTGACGATAGCGATCCTTAATTTCACGAATCTTCTCCCCCTTCGAGCCGATGATGGAACGATGCAGACGTCGATCGATGATCACGTCCTTGGACTTCTCGTTCTCCAGTTTGTCAATCTTCTCCTGTAGTTCGAGGTGGGCTTGGGCAACACCATCCTTGGGTCCTTCGATGCGGATGTTGTTTGTGCCTTCGCGTTCCTCGATATTTATATTCACTTTCAGTTCGTCCTTAAGGCGGTTCACATTGGCGCCAGCTTTACCAATGATGTGCTTGTAGTAGCTTGGGTTCACGGTCATCACAACGTAGGTATAGTTTTCCAAATAGTTCTTTATAATGTTATTTAGGTAAGCAATGGCCCTTTCGACGCGTTCTGGGTCGCCTTCTAGTTTGATCTTGTTGTCCAGGTAGTTGACGTTGACATTGGGACAGTCAATTTCGAGCTCCTTCATGTTGGCGCCCTTCTTGCCAATCACATACCTGTGAATCCAGTTGGGTGCATCGATCTCAAAGGACTTCACCGAATTGGCCTTCTCGTAGACAACGGTTAAAGCATTTCCCAATGCGTTTTGGGGACCACGCAGCGTGATCGTTTCAATGGTCGAATCGGATGGTGGCATCTCCACGGATACACCGGTCAGTTGGAAGATCTCCTGAATGGTAGATCCCTTGGGACCGATTACGTAGCGGTGTTGGGCTTTGGCCACCTCAACGCTAACGGTCGAGCACTTCTTTTCCATTTCCTTGTAGATTTGCTCAACCCTATCCTTGGCCGCCATGACACAGTCCTTCTCGCCGGCAATAACAATCTCGTCCTTCTGCACGTTTTGCGGGGGCACATTTATCTTGGCTCCTGTTTCCTCGCACAATTTGACGAGGTTCTCATTACCAGGTCCGACAATGAAGGGATGGTAGATTTTCGGAACCGAGATCCGCTCAAATGTCCTCTTGAAGTATTCCTGGGACATGGTGCTAATTTCGTGTTCGGCTTTCTCGATACCCTCCTTCGTTCCCGAAATGGTGATTGTGTCACTCTCTTCCCCAATGTTGGGCACGTTAATTCGTGTGGCTGTCAGTCTTTCCAGTTCACGCAGACGTTCACCCTTTTTGCCCAGAATCAGACCATGATGTTCTTTAGGAATGTCGATGGTCTTGCTGGCCTGAGTTTGAAAATGAATGAGAATCTTGCGGCGTGCATCGAGTACCTCGCTTGGCTTCCCCTTGATAAGAAAAGACAACGACTGGTTCTTGGCACTGGATATCTCAATGTTGGCTCCAGTTTCCTTGGTGATTTGTTGGCAAATGCGCTTCGATTCGCCCTCGCCAAACTTTTCGGAATCAGTGGATTTGCGTTCTTCGCCTGACACATGTAAGACCTATGCAAGTTTTGTGATTAGTGTTGGTATTATTATTATTTTTTTTTTTTTTTTTTAAGGAACATACTTGAGTTACAACAGAGCTACCGACTCGCATACTAGCTGGCGTAGCTTGACTTGACTGCACGGGTGCTGCAGTATTCTGCGGTAAAGCCGGAAATAGATCGTCATAGCTGAAGGCTGGAGTTGTTTCCTGGGTTTGAACGGCTTCGTTAACTGCGGGATAGAGTCTGATCGTACAACATGGCAATGGCATATGAAAGTGGACTTACCGTTTGATTCG